>JAXGFM010000003.1:2500-2525000 GCA_039880935.1 Streptanthus diversifolius
CCCTAAACCCTAAACCCTAAACCCTAAACCCTAAACCCTAAACCCTAAACCCTAAACCCTAAACCCTAAACCCTAAACCCTAAACCCTAAACCCTAAACCCTAAACCCTAAACCCTAAACCCTAAACCCTAAACCCTAAACCCTAAACCCTAAACCCTAAACCCTAAACCCTAAACCCTAAACCCTAAACCCTAAACCCTAAACCCTAAACCCTAAACCCTAAACCCTAAACCCTAAACCCTAAACCCTAAACCCTAAACCCTAAACCCTAAACCCTAAACCCTAAACCCTAAACCCTAAACCCTAAACCCTAAACCCTAAACCCTAAACCCTAAACCCTAAACCCTAAACCCTAAACCCTAAACCCTAAACCCTAAACCCTAAACCCTAAACCCTAAACCCTAAACCCTAAACCCTAAACCCTAAACCCTAAACCCTAAACCCTAAACCCTAAACCCTAAACCCTAAACCCTAAACCCTAAACCCTAAACCCTAAACCCTAAACCCTAAACCCTAAACCCTAAACCCTAAACCCTAAACCCTAAACCCTAAACCCTAAACCCTAAACCCTAAACCCTAAACCCTAAACCCTAAACCCTAAACCCTAAACCCTAAACCCTAAACCCTAAACCCTAAACCCTAAACCCTAAACCCTAAACCCTAAACCCTAAACCCTAAACCCTAAACCCTAAACCCTAAACCCTAAACCCTAAACCCTAAACCCTAAACCCTAAACCCTAAACCCTAAACCCTAAACCCTAAACCCTAAACCCTAAAACCCTAAAACCCTAAACCCTAAACCCTAAACCCTAAACCCTAAACCCTTTCATTAGTGAGAGGGGGGTTGTAGTTGGTTTTCAGTTTGTGCTATGGTTTGGTTTTGCATATTATTTCATTGTTCTGCGTGCTTGAAAACCATTTAGTATGGGCCCAGAAATATTAGTTTTCGTATAAGATGGGTCAAATGTTTTGGGCGGAAACTAATTTTGGGCTTTGAAACATTAAGTTAATACGCAAGTAGACCCAGACCCAGATGTTGTAGACGCTATAATATAAAATGGGGGAGACTTATCTGAAGTGTCGGGTTTACCAACCCCAACACGTAGAGAGGGAAGTGGGACCTTGCGAAGGAGGTTGGACGAATAGGAGAGAGGAGAAAATGGGACCTTTCTCGCATTACAGAGAGAGTTGGTGGGAGCCGATCGACAGATGGAAAAGGGAAGAGAGAGTAGGCGGGCGCGGTAGGTGAAGGATTACGACGTTTGGCCATGAAGTTTATTCACACACCCACCTACTTATTTATATATCCCCTGTCTCTTCTCCAAAAATCCAATCTTTTTTTCATCATCAGAATCCAAATCCCGACTAAGTGTATAGTAGTATCAATTCATCGATCAATCAAACTATGAAAATCAACATCCGGGATTCGACCATGGTCCGGCCCGCCGCCGAGACCCCCTCCACTTACCTGTGGAATTCCAACGTCGACCTCGTCATCCCCAGATTCCACACCCCCAGTGTCTACTTCTACAGACCCACCGGTGCCTCCAATTTCTTCGACCCTCAGGTCATGAAGGAAGCCCTTGCCAAGGCCTTGGTCCCTTTCTACCCCATGGCCGGCCGCTTGAAGAGGGACGACGATGGTCGTATCGAGATCGAATGCAACGCCGCTGGTGTTCTCTTCGTCGTCGCCGATACTCCCTCCGTCATCGACGATTTTGGGGACTTCGCTCCCACCCTCAATCTCCGTCAGCTTATCCCAGATGTTGATCACTCCCCGGGCATTCATACCTTCCCGCTTCTCGTACTGCAGGTCCGCTTCCCTTTTATTTGTTATTGGAAAACCTGAACATGTCTTTTTTTTTTGTTGCTATGTAAATATTAGGAAGTAGTTCGACTACACTTCTCCATTTAGTTTTTGTTCCTATTTAGCTCACAAACAATTGATGCAAAATGGCTCCTTTTGTTTTTGGTTTCTTCTTTTGTCTATCTTCATTCTCCATCTTCATCCCATGTAGGTGACCTTTTTTAAATGTGGTGGAGCTTCCCTTGGTGTCGGCATGCAACATCATGCAGCAGATGGTTTCTCTGGTCTCCATTTCATCAATACATGGTCTGATATGGCCCGTGGTCTTGACCTTACCATTCCACCCTTCATTGATCGTACCCTCCTCCGCGCCAGGGACCCGCCTCAGCCGGCTTTCGATCATGTTGAATACCAGCCTGCCCCCAGCATGAAGGTCCCTCTCGATTCTTCTAAATCGGGCCCTGACAATACCACCGTCTCCATCTTCAAATTATCGCGCGACCAGCTTGTTGCTCTCAAGGGTAAATCCAAGGAGGATGGCAACACAGTAAGCTATAGCTCATACGAGATGTTGGCAGGTCACGTGTGGAGATCAGTGGGGAAGGCGCGCGAACTTCCAGAAGATCAAGAGACCAAACTCTACATTGCTACCGATGGAAGGTCAAGACTGCGCCCGCAGCTACCCCCTGGTTACTTTGGCAACGTGATATTCACTGCTACACCACTGGCAGTTGCAGGGGATCTTCTATCAAAGCCAACATGGTATGCTGCAGGACTTATTCATGATGTTTTGGTTCGCATGGACGATAACTATCTGAGGTCAGCTCTGGACTACCTGGAGATGCAGCCTGATCTGTCAGCCCTTGTCCGCGGTGCACATACCTATAAATGTCCAAATTTGGGAATCACAAGCTGGGTCAGATTACCCATTTACGATGCAGACTTTGGTTGGGGCCGTCCCATATTTATGGGACCTGGTGGGATTCCATACGAGGGTTTGTCGTTTGTGTTACCAAGTCCTACAAATGATGGTAGCTTATCCGTGGCCATTGCTCTCCAATCTGAACACATGAAACTGTTTGAGAAGTATTTGTACGAGATATGACAGACAAGCGGCAGAAGAAAATTCCTCCTGAGATAAATGGGGCTTTTTGCTTATTGTCGCAGATTCATTATCCTGTCTTTTAGAGGGTACAAAAAGTTATGTCCACGTAAGTTGTGCTTATGGTCTGTAACATTTGGATCGGTTATGTAGGAACTTTTGCTTTATATTTATACTGAGGATAACTGTTGTCCTATGACACATGCCTTTCTTTCTTGTCAGTTTCCCTCCAATAACACTGTTGTCACTTAATGTGTTATTGGTCTGATAGTGAATGTCATATACGCCCGTACGAGTCGACCTAATTTTTGTGAAGTTTTGGGAGAAGCGAGAGCTGCTCTCGCAACTGATTTGAAACAAGTTATGTTTAATTAGGACATATTTCTGTATCCAATAGCCGGGCAAAAAGCACAGCTATTAAGTTTTGGATTGGAAGATTTGATACCATATATTGTCATTATTAATTCAGTGGTAGGAATAGATGATTGATTACATTTAGGCGTTCATATCTCTTTTTCCGTCTTCTGATTTAGGCCTTGTGCTCGATAAGGTGATGATTTGGATCTGATATATCAATGCCATGTCCTACAGTTGAATTAAGGTGAGGAGCTCGGCTAAGCTTTTCAGTCTTGTAAATATCCTCTTCCAAATGAATGTCTTCTTCAAGCGTTACCACTCTCGATGGTTCGCCATGTGGTCCTGGCACTATGACTTCTTGGACTTTGAGGTGTTCATCAAACTTGGTGATTTCAGTCTTCTGAGAAGACATTCTTCTTTTCTTGAGATAATAGAAGAGTGCAGCAGCGAGGAACGCAAGAAAAAATAAACTGCCGAGAGAAATAACAACCACAACGATAACAGTTGAATGGTGCCCCGGTGGTGGTGGTGGTGGAAGAACGTGAGGTGGAGGCGGTAGATGATGGGGGCGAGGATATGGTGGCGGTGGGAAATGGGGAAAAGGTGGTGTTGGAGGAACAATGCGGGAAGGAGGCGGCGGTTGAAGTGGGTGATGCGGGGGAGGGGGCGGTGGCTGATGGGGACGAGACGATGGTGGCGGTGGAGGGGAAATGTAGGTAGGAGGCGGCGGTTGAAGCGGGTGATGCGGTGGAGCCGGGAATGGAGAAGGGCCGGGATGTTGATCGGAGGGGGGTGGGTAAAAGGGGAAAAAATGAACGAAGGCAGGCATTTTGTACGTATAAATATGTTATATATTATATGTTGTTGCAAAGATGAAGTGAGGTGTTTCATATTTATCTAAGTTTGAAGCCTATTTGTAGTTGTGTAAAAGTTGGATTCGTGGTGGCGTGTGACATGATATGCTTCTAAGCTTGTACTTGCTTGACTCTCATGCTAAGTTTTTGCATTATTAGACTTTATTGATTGTTTCTACTCCATTCCACTGCTATTCTATTAAATGCACAAACGGAAAATTTAACATCAATCCACTATAAAAGTGGCAGGGCAAGTGAAAAATGGGCCTTTTTCAGTAAAGAGCATACGAAATATTTTTGTTTTCTGCTGTGGTTTTTGATATAGGTTAAACTATTGTCTTCATTTGTTCTACTACTATTTACCAGTTACAACTAACAACAACATGTGATTCGTCAGGAATCAACGCTCCTTCCTTCCAAACGGGAATCACAGTGTAGGTCCTACAAAACACAAATTTTGAAAGGTTTAGGAAACACCGCTATTCCAAAATTCATATAATGGCCATCTATTGTTGATTTTCTTTCCAACTTTTTTTGTTTGGGTTAACTTTCCTTTTATGTTTGGATAGAAAACTACCACTTCCATTCGAAAATGAATGAAAACAAAAAAAAGAGAAATGAAATTACCTCTTCACGAGACATGGAACGATGATTATGTTAATTAGATAACTTCTAACTATATTATAATCCTATCTTTTCAATATGTTGTTTTGCTTGCACTTCAAACTTATTAATCCAACAGAAAGTATATTGTGACGATATATCTTAATCTGTTTGGTGCGCTTGTGGAAGACGAAATTGGAGGTGATCTTTACATGGGTTTGCCATGGAGCATTATAGCTGGTCCCATGTGGGGTTTATCCTTATCTCTATTGTATCCTCGTTTTCTGATCGTCGGTGATTGTATGCATTGTTTACCAGTGTTATTTATCCTTGACTTCTGCTTCTGCATACTTGCATGACTGAAATCAGTTGTTTATTGGCGTGGCTAGGTGACTGAAATCCCTTACCAATGCTTTTTTTTCCCGGACTGATCGCTTCACTAATATTCTGGCTGATCAATTCATTATATGTTCTGCAATGTTATTATCACGCAGGGCTGTCAATGTATTTGGGTGTGCATATTTGGTCAATTTAGTTAGGCAGGAGCACCAGAAGATACCTATGAAGCATCAAAAAGCTCTTTGGTTAGTGGTGAGATGAGTTACTCGCTTTTGCTCTAGTCTCCTGATTCCCATATTTATATCTGCGCACTACTAAGACTTGTACACATTTTGGCACATCGATAGGATTTCGAGGGGCAATGGGGTTTGCGCTTGCACTTCAATCGCTTCATGACCTACCGGAGGGTCATGGCCAAATTATCTTTACTGCAATCACAACCATTGTTGTTGTCACAGTAAGTTTTGTATTATCCCCATGAATTCTTCTTTTCTAACGGTAGTGTACATCAGGCTTTAAGAATTCGTGAGAATCGGAGAATAATACATAGGGTAGGTTACTTAACCATGGCAGTAATATTTCAGGTTTTACTAATAGGAGGTTCTTCGTACCTACATTTGTAAAATGTAGGTTATGATCTTGATGACTCCATGTCTGATGTAAACTCTCGGCGATCTAATCTATAATATCTTTGAACTACATTTGTGTAACTACATTTGTGTGTCCTTTTCTAACGCACCAAGATGCATGGTCAGGGATTTGAGGAGAGCAATCCTCGGTACATCCCTCCTTTTAGCATTGGAGCTTCATCTGACGAGGAGAGGTCATCGTCAGGAAGCAGGTTCAAGATGAAGCTGAAGGAGTTTCATAAAAGGTAAGAGTAATAGCAAGGCTTAGTATGTTTTCCTGAGTGGAGTGTGTTCTTCCATTTCTTGGGTCTCACTTAAAAAGCTTTTGCAGCACTACGTCATTCACCGCGTTGGACAAGAATTTTCTGCCACCGTTCTTCACAACTACCACTGGAGAAGAACAATATCACTGAAAGCCCGGTCTATATGTCTGATCCAGGCCAAGTTATGATGATTCTTCACAAGCAAATGCCCATGGAAGATGTTGACAAAGGGTTAATTTTACCTCTCAGAAAATGCCCGGGATAAAGTTGACGATCTCTAAAGATTTCCTTCTAATTAATAGATATGTATTATTTGTGGTACAAACACGTGCATGTCAATAATCAATTACAAGAAGAAACTGAGCTCATGTTTGGGGGTGAACATAAGCATGCTCTCACCAAAATACTCGAAAAGAGGACACAGAAAGTTGTCAACGTCAGTGCCCAGAGTAGCTGAAGTCCTCGTAGCAATGTCCCTTTTAACTGGCGACTGTTGAGGGACTGCGGAAAGCCCTACCGTGGTTCCGTGCATCTGCATCTGTGTGGAACTCATCTGCATAATTCCTTCTGCAGCTATCTTCTTCAGTGGAGGTTGATGAGTTAAGTTGTCACTACTTGCTTTGCGTTTACCTTGCCAATGAAAAAAAATAAAAATGGAGCAATCTTACTTACGGACGTCCCTATCTCTCTGAGTTTGCAACCAAAAGAAAAGAAAAAGATAAAATAAAGAGTATACTCTGCCTGGGATTGGTGAGCTTTCCTTCTGTCTTCCAGACAGAGCGAGTTGGAGGAGACAGCAGTGTCTGAGATGTTTTAAGCCGTTCGTACAGGCATCGACCAGCTGCGACCTATGGACAGTTTAAATGTTATACGCTCTGCTACGTGTTTTGTGACACGAGACTGAAAGCAAACAGAAAGCATGCTCACCATCAATACTCCATAAACGAGCCAAGCCCCATGCCTCTTTTCTTCGTCCTTCTGCTTCTCAGGTACCATTTCAGGTAAAAGAAGTAGCAAATACGGCTCTAGGTTTGGGAGAACAACAAAGCGAACCTAGACAAAGGGGGTAAAACATGGAAAGTACTTACGGATGATGACAAAAAGAATAATCCTAGGGTAAGAGAGGACCCCTTAAACCTATATTTTTGGCGTCCCCCAAAAAGATTTAAGTTCAATTGCAGATTTGATAACTTCATCGAGGGTATCGATCGTGCTTCTACTTATTTAAGCTTATGCTTTCTTATGAGTAATCCTAGACTCGCATCCTAAATTGCTACTCTCCCTTATAATAATCAAGCATCAAGAACAAGTACCACATTAAGCCCAAGGGCTACTATCCCTTGAATTGCTCCATAGTGTTGTGGTAGTGACTTGGTTGGGTCCAAAAAAGTATGAAGCAGTGATCTTGTAACACGTGGCAGAAAATTGTGATAAACGTGTCCAAACCTGTAAAAAAAGGTTCACTAATATGAACGCAGGTCATGCTACATCCTATATATCATATGACTACTGTTTTTCTGTAATCCTAATATATATGGTAAGATAACTGTAAGCATGTCCCATTTTCCAAGGATGGAATATGCCAAATAAATCCTCAACGTTGACAAGGCTCTCGATGCCACAGAAGTTGCATGGTGCTACAAGATTCTTGAAATGACACAGAGAATGTAACATTAACCTTTTGCATGTTGAAGCTACTGTACTGGCTGTGAAGTTTCTCAAGCCCCAGTGATTATCAGATAACCTTTTTCCTAAGCGCTTGGCAATGAGGCAAGTAATAATAGACGGCATCAACTGATGCAGCTGAATAGACACGCATACACCAAGGTAATTAATTAGGGAAACAGGAGGGGGTGAAGGGAGAGTGGAGAAATAAGGAAAAACAGGTGTTACAATCGGAGTTGCAGGTTATAGCCACAAAGCTTACATATGGCTCAATATGTACATGAGGGTTATGAAGGAGGCTTCTAGCAAGGCGCGTCAAAGCCAACAAGATTGAATAATTATCCATGTTCCTCACAATCTGGAGAAAATGTAGGCACAAAATGAGTAAAAATGTGGAATAAAAAAAGCGAAGTTATGATAAAACCCAAGAATTGAGATGTTGGATTACAGACACAACCTCTTCAGCTATGAAACATATGAAAAACGGAACCAACGGGTGGAGCCCTGGGTCAGTTTGCAGGCTGGCGAGTGCTTGTCTGAAGACGGTGGAAGCAGGTTGAGTCAAAGCCCACTCTGTGACTGTATCAAAGTAAATCTGCATCGAGAGAAAAAAAAAAGGAGAATATAGCCTCAAAAATAGAAGAAGAGTGTTGGAAAGCAGCATCCGACCGAGAAAAACTACCTGAAGCTCCTTACACAGCACAAGTCTAGCAGCAGGCAGCCCATCTTCCTTATACTCGGATCGTTTTAAGTCAGATATGGCTACAAATTCTCAGTGAGACTGTGAGTGTTGATGCAAATTCTTTTAAAAAAAAACAAAATATGCTAAGATAATTTTACAAAAAGAAGAATACCTTGGACAGGAGAATTTTGAGGAATGGAAGGTTGAATACCATCAATTGCCAACCAATGAGAGGTAATAGAAGCATCAGGAGGTGCATGTGGTAGAGGAGCTTGGATAACCTACACAAAAGAGAGGAAAAAGGAAGCTAAATAAACAACGACATTCATAATGTGATGATCTTCATGCCCAAACCACCTTCACTCACATTCTTGAGCTCGACATCGTTGTCATCCAAGAAGTAGAGATCTCTGTGCTCAGGAGCTCTCTTGAAACGCACATTTTGCGAGGACGCAAAGCCGCAAGTAGGCTTTCAGAGGAAGAAGAAGAAGAATTAAGGGTCAAAATTAGGGTCAACTGTTATGAAATCGGGAGAAGAGATGAATAATGGATATAAAAAAAGACCTCCAAATTCATGATATGAAGGGCAGAGTCGACATCATGAGCCATCAAAGTGGTCCGGCGAGCATGGCGCATGCACTTGATAGCTTCCTGCAGATGCGAGAAATTAAGGGAAGAGTGCGAAATTAGAGAAAGGACGAGAGAGGCAAGTGAACTGATGTTACCTGCATAACCTCTCGGACGCGGTACTCGACATCGGGAGCAAGAGCGGCAGAGACTTCCGGTGAAAGAGTCGAGAGTCCAATGGTCTGAGCAATCACTTCAAAGGATTCCTTCGACACCATCCCTTTTCCTTGCTTGTTCCACTCGACTCTTGTTGTCGTTACTTCTTCTTTTATCATTCGTTCTATTGGGCTTTCCAAAATGGGCCGCGTTTGTTGACTACTACTGATGGTTTATATTTTGTTAGTCGCGATTATGCTATTGGGCTTGCTTTATTTGATAGTGACGACGTTGTAAAATGGTGACTCCGACTCTTTGCTTCTGTTGTGTTGTGTGCGTATCAGTATAAAATTAAAATCTCTCTTTTTTCTTATATGTATTTTGAATCTTTCGTTGGTACTGAGTGAACAACGTCAATCACAGTACTTGCAGCTTATGTACAAAAAGGGAGGACAAAGCATGTTTCACGGACTACGGCCCTCTCTGGTCATCTACACAATGCATTTACCTTCTTTTGTCTCTTATTGATTCAATGAACGGAACAAAGAATCTTCTTTGGCATTCGTGTCCTCCATTCTCCAGTTGCGTTCTATGCTTTTCGGATCTGCCGTTGAGATGTGTAAGATCTTGTTATGGAATTTGGTTAAAGTCTGGCGGTGGCCAATGCTTATATATGTAATCCCAGCTGACTGGATTTGCTGGTAGAGGTGTGCCTACGCATCCAGAGAAATGAATGGCTCAACGTTTACTGTTGCATGATATTCTTCAAAACGACAAACGAGAGGAGAAAGCACGAAAAAATTACCTCATTAGCTTCATCCAAAGCACTAGTGGATTCATCCAGGAGAGCCAGCTTTGGCTGAGACAGCAGTAACCGTGCAAAGGCGAGGCGCTGCTGCTCACCAAGTGAGAGCACACTGGACCATTCGTGTAACGAATCAAGACCACCAAAGCGATCCACTATATGTCTAAGACGAACATTCTCTAGAGTCCGCATCAGATCATCTGTTGTTGGCTTATTACACTCAACAATTCCAACATCTCTTTTCAGGAGAGGCGGGGAACCTGACACAATCATTGCATTTTCTTATAAGTTCGAATGGTTCCGATTTATCTTTGAGCCAGTTGTTTTATTTCCTGGTTAAAAATAACCTGCTTGCGTAAACTGAAACTTAGATGCAATGCAAGAGGTGAAATAACTGGTGTTACAAGTCACAATTTTGATATGAGTACCGTCTATTTTACTGCCACCAGGTGTTGCCTCCGTAATAGCACTCCAGGAAGGATAAAGCAATTGCTGACGCAGAGTTCCTAGAACCATATAAGGCCTTTGTGGAAGGAACAGTATGTCTCCCGAGCTTCTTTTCACTGAATTTTCCTGACTCTCATATTTCTCCTGTTTCAAATCATCTTGAGAATTGAGGTAGAACGTGATTTTTCCTTTCCCTGACCTCCAAAGACCAGCCATTGCTCTTAGGAGCGAAGTTTTACCACTCCCACTAGGACCCATAATCTGTTAAATGCCATTTATACCTAACTCAGCATATACTACACATGCTTGAAACAGAAATAGTCAAAGTGAACTAACCAGTAGATGATCCTTGTCATATATATCTGCAATTAAGTTGTAAATTAATGTGGTTCCATTTGTAGGTGTCTGAAGATTGAGCTCCTCGATCTCCAGAAGCTTTTGGTTCTGTCGAGACTGGATTGAACCATTGGAATCAAGCAAAGGAGGCCTCCCCGCACTCTGATACGTCAGCTCAATCTCGTCCATAGCGTGAGAGGGATCTCTGGAGATGTTGTTATCCAAAAGATCATCAAATTCACCTGAGTTGTAAGAAGTCTTAATATGGTTAGATGCGTAAAAAGACAATCCCAACCTACAACAAATGCAATTTTTCATTAGCCGTAATAGTTGATCGCAGAGTAACAGAACTTTGTGATTAGGTTGTACAAAATTCATGATGAAGACTCAGCAGAACAGAGAACAACTGTATCATCTTTTCATCTGGCCAATTATAGAGATGTAAGTTTTTGTGCCACAAGTGTTTTATATTCATCTGAGGTCTTGTGTTTAATGTCTATTTCATCTTTATGCAACAAGTAGTGTAGAACATTAAAAGGGAGTGCTGAATGCATAATTAGTCTACCTAGTCGGTCAATGACAGCTGAAAAAGCGCTGATAGCTTGAAACTGATAAACAACGAGCGAGAAGTCTCCTAGGATATGATTGAATGCTGACACTGACTGGTTAATGACACCAAACTCAATTTTCCCGGAGAAAAACATTGGGGCAACAACAGCAGCTGGAAGAATCTGAATGAGGTAGCGGTATCCATCAGTGAAGAACTCTAGGTTTCTAGATGCTATCAGCAATTCCTGCAGGTGAAAGAATGAACAAACTAATTGAGAAAGCTAGGTATAAGAGAGTTGTGAGAATCACAGAGCCAAAAGTAACTTTACAGTTAGATTATCAAAAGCGCTTTTGAAACGCTGAAGCAGAAGCTGCATTTCATTCTGTTCGCCTCCGTAGAAAGCAATTGATTCAGCATTTTCCCTCACGCGTACAAGGCTGTAACGAAAGTCAGCCTCTTTCTTCTCTTGCAAAAAGTTGAGATTCACTAGTCCCTGAACGCACGATGGAAATAAATGTCAAACGGAACTCAAATGAAATAGCTAATACTGCAGCAGGCGAGTGGGGAATATGATCAAGGGTAACAGCAACAACAAAAAGAGAGAGAGAGAGTCATAATCTGAAAATGAATCTTGTAAGCTCAAAATGATTGCAACAACTACAGAACTTGTCTGGGATTAAAGAAATCATTATTTCAAGATATATGTAGATGAGTGATATGAAGAAGTCTAAGAGGAAATCACTGCTTAATGACAAAATGGAGGAACAGCTTGTTTCGTTTGGCAATCCGCACAAGCGGTTTTCAAGTTTAGCGAGTAGATAATATGTGTCCGGGTCAGCTCAAGTGCATGCAGATCTTGTCAAATTGTATCAACAATTAGCAAGGTAAGGAAAAAGAAGTATACCTTGCCCAGAAAGACACTGATGGCAGTTCCGCCAAAGGAGTAGAGCAAGAGAACGAGAAAGAGAGGAGGATAAATGGTGAAGAGGATGTTGCTAAAAGAGATGAGGTCTATGGTGGCGCTGAAAAGCGTGAGAGAGAAAGACAAGGCTGTTGAAGTGAAGGAACTTAGGTCGTCAACAATGCGCTGATCTGGATTGTCAATCATAGATTGGGACTGGATCTTATAGAAGGTTTGATCTTTCAAATAGCGCTGTAGGTAGTATTTGGTCATCCATGATCTCCATCTCAGTGATAAAGTCTCTTTTGCATAATCTCTTAGCACAAAGAACTGCAAAATTGTTCAGGAAAGGAAAGGGAACATCATCATATCGGCGCCCTTTTTTTATAAAAAAAAAGTGTTTCTTTCATTACATTTCACTTCAGCTCACCGGAATTCCGCCGGCGAAACCACAGAGGTAATAGAGTAACTGCTTGGTGAACTGCTCTTGGTCTTTGTCTTTTATCAAGTAAGAAATTCAACACACAGAAACGTTACCTTACCAAAGTAGAAAGATAAAAGTGGAAAGCAGAGTTGAAGAAAATCGTACTGGCAAGAGCATTGTAGAAATCACGGCCGAGGAAATTGAAACCGACGCTGATGCCGGTGGTGGCGAGAGTTAGGGCGAAGACGGCGGCGAGACGCAGCCTGGCCTGGTCTTTATCCTCGGAAAACCAAAAAGGCGCTGCGACTTTCAAGAATCGTTCCCAAAGAGCCCTCAACTCCGACGCCTTATCCGGACGAAGCGGCGGTTGCGGCAACAAAGAAGAGGAGGAGGAGGAGGCAGCGGAGACGCTCCTGAAACGAGAAATTTTGCTCCGATGAATTATTGATTCATGCCGAAGAGGAGAAGAAGAACGATCGGAGGGGAAAGAATGGCGGAGGAGAAGGTGAGAACGAGTGGTGAAAACGGGAGCTGTTATCAAAATCATCTCTTTGCTTCTGCTTCTTTTTCTACTTCTTCTTTAAACGAGACGCACCACATAGTTTAATCGTAATCTCTCTGCGCATAAACTAATAGGCAAACTTCATTTCTCCAACTGCTTTAGATGGGTCGTTAGTAGCCACAAAAACAAACAATATTAACCAACCCAGACAGCAAGGAGCAAGAGGCAAGACAAGGCTTTAATCTCCGCCCTTTACTTCTTCACCACACCCCTTATATTATAGAGAGAGAGAGTGGGAGACAAATAAGTTCAAGCTAATGAACGAACACAAAGTGAAAAGTAGCCATTACAACCGGAGCTTCCGAGTCATTGAGCTCGGGGAGAAATTATTACCCATCCTTTTATGCCCAAACAAACACATTTGGCATTATTTTTTACACATATGAGATAATGTTATTTAGATGGAAACTGGAAAGGTTTTGCTTTTCAGATATACACATCTTCTCCTCACAACTTGGAGCTGCCTAACAATCTCCTTCTTAGCTCCCATGCCACCGCATCAATGAACTCTTCTGTATTCAAATAAGCTTCCCTCCCAACCCTGTCCAAATTACAACGTACACACAATTACTTATCCGCCCAATTCAACACTGTCACTTTTAATGGTAGTTCTAGTCTTACTTGGGTCCGTGGATCAAAAGAGCGAGATCCTTGGTCATTTTTCCAGACTCAACCGTGCCCATACAAGCCGCTTCTAGTTTCTCAGTAAAGTTCAACAGTGCCGCATTGCTGTCCAGCTTTGCCCTGGTAAAATCACGTATGAAACATTTTTTTGCAATGAAATCAATCAGGCAAATGTATGGTAGAAAAACCTCTGTGGTATGTCTTGAACAGATCCATTATACTGCCACAAATAATGTTAGGCTAAATAATTTTTTTTGCAGTCACTCCCAATTTTCCTCCAGGAAAAGCAACAACCATTACTAGGGTGAAAATATTTAAACAAACCGCAAAATTATTTACCTGTGGGCAAGGCCTCTGGACCAAGCAAAAATGGAAGCTATGCTATTGGTGCTTGTTTCACCACCTTTTTCGTGAACTCTGTAGTGGCGTGTAACTGTGCCATGAGCTGCCTCTGCTTCAATGGTCTTTCCATCAGGACAAACCTACAAATTCCGCCCAAAAATTCGTTCAGATTTTAGGAAGATTCATGGGAAACATGTTAACAAGATAAAAACCAAATATTGGCCGAGGCCCGTATCATTCCATACCAACACAGACGTCATCAGTCCCAGAGATCCATATCCTGCAGCGGACAGCAGAAACTTTGTTTCATAAGGAGAAATATATTGGTGTTTCTGTCCCCATTCTAATCACATGTTAAAGAAGTATGATCCAAGACCAACAATGCATTTTCTAAGAAAGAAGCACAAAGATTGACGTTACAATGCCTAGAAAGATCTCAAGTTGAAGAGAAAGAAAACCTTGGGCTAAGAAATCGCTCTGCACATCTCCATCGTAGTTCTTGCATGCCCAAACGTAACCCCCCTCACTTTTCATGGCATAAGCAACCATATCATCTATCAGACGATGCTCATACCTGGAATTCATTAACTATGTAAACAATGTTTTCCTGGTGTACTGGAAGAGAATGTAGCTAATAACATGCAAATCTCACCATATCCCAGCAGCTTCAAACTTGGATCTCCAGTTAGTTCCATAAACTTCTTGGAATATATCCTTGAATCTTGAAACGATGCAAAAACGTAATGTCAGGGAAGCATGACTAGATACCCAATTAATTTCAGAGAAACTCTAACAAGAAGCATAGAGGCCAGCAATGCACACCTTCCGTCATATGTTTTGAGGATGGTGTTTTTTGTGGAGAGGTAAAGTGGCCATTTTTTCTGGTAAGCTGTGTACATTGAGGACTCAGCAAACGCACGGATAGACTGTTCAGTAATAAAAAAAGACCATCATATCAACTATATCCTCTGTAAGTGACGTGAAGGAGGGGAGGAGAAAAAATATCAAGCATTCTTCAATAATATCTACCTCATCGGTGTTATACATGGCCAAAGCGACACCTCCAGCACCACTAAAATTGAAGACTTCAAATTCTGTCTTCCGGGAAGATCCACTTGGCTCTGCAAACATAAGATATGCCATGTAAAAGTGAATGAAAAGAAAAAGAAAAAACAATAAAAAGGCCTATGAACTACTACATGTAAGTGTATTCGTGGACAATGATTCCGAACTTCCAATAATGAAAACCGTAAACGATAAGTCGTGTTAGTTGCTAATCGACTGTACTGAAGAATGAAGTGTGCTTATTCGCTCCACATATAGCTTCTCTAACAGTGTCCTAAATGAGGCAGCAGTACCCAATGTAGGGAATAAATGGAGAATAGAGTAGTGCTTAGATTTTTGCGCATCTAACTATAAAGGTAAGTTTTCACCCTTTCATGCTTTCAGTTACAATATCAAATAACAGGAGAAGAAGATTTACCGAAAACCAGTTTCAGTTTTCCTGGTTCATTAACAATGATATCAGTAGCTCTATACTGATCACCAAAAGCATGCCTTCCAATACAGATTGGTTTCGTCCATCCTGAAGAAAGGAAAAGGGAGGAATTTTTTTTGCCTCTACATGTTACAAACACAGCAAATGGCTAACTCATAAAAAACTGCAGACGTTGACAAACCTGATACAATGCGAGGGATGTTTCTGCAAATGATAGGTTCCCTGAAAACCGTGCCTGCAAAATAACAAGAATATTCCAGCTTGAAAGAGTGACGAGAGGGAATTGCCCCAGTTTTAGGAGAAAAAACTGACCGTTTAAAATGTTTCTTATAGTTCCGTTAGGACTCCTCCACATTTTTTTCAGACCAAACTCCCTAACACGAGCTTCATCTGTAGTGGAACAGTTATTTTCGAAAGCAAACAGTGGTTAGTACGTCGAAATAAGTACATTCTGCACTGGTCCACTGATGCCAAGACATACCAGGAGTAATCGTCGCACACTTGATTGCCACGTTATATCTTCACATGAAAAGACAAAACACAACAATAAGAGGAGTAACAGAAAAAACAAAAACAGAACAAAAAACAAATGGTGCTATAAAGTGGGAAAGGCTTCCAAAAAGGACTAATTACAAGGGATGCCAAGCTAAAACCATAAGGATCCGGAATAAGGCAGACAGACATTTTCAAATCACAGCCGTGACTAAGTTTGGACACAGGAACTACATCAAAACTAGAGATAGTAGAGCAGCAAAAAGGATGGAGAATAACAGGATACTCTTTGAGATTGGGAGGTGAAGTTAAAAGGATGAATGAAGCCTTGAGAAAGAAACGAAAAGACATACTTTAGAGTAGCTTCAGCACTCTCTGTAGTAACCTTATCATCAGTAGCATCGCGGTTAGGCAGACCAAGATCAAAGTATTTGATATCCAACTCCAGGAAGGGGAAAATAAGCTGTGTAATAATATAACGGACCCAGAGGTTAATCTACGAAACAACGATTATTTTGAGACTAAGGATAAAAAGGTTCAAGCTTTTACCTTGTCTTTAATGAATTTCCAGATAACTCGAGTCATCTCGTCTCCTGCGTGAAAAACACAATCAATCCCGGCACAGAAACCACCAAAATCTAGAAGCTTTAAACCCAAAATCGCAATCAGTCAATAGAATGTTCTTACACTTACCATCCATTTCAACAACGGGATTGGCCACCTTGATCTTCTCGAATGCCATCTTTCTTCGTCTGCTGTTGAAAGGTTTGTGTGCCCGCAAATATACGAGATTGCCGCTGCTCTGTGATCAACCACGAATAAGCAGCTCTGCTCTGCCGTGAACAATGAAAACACTGTTCTGTCTCTCGGTCTCTCTTTCTGTTGAGCCTTACTATTTCAATTCAATAGCCCAAATTATTAAGCCCATCCCGTGTGGGCCTCCTTCGGTTTTAAAGCTGCCTCGTGACGTCATGGATTGGTTTTTCTCTTTTTATTTTTGTATAGCAAAAATCATTGTACTTTAATTAATTAAATAAAAATTAATAAAATCTAAAAATATATTTTTATAAATATTTAATAATATTCAAATATGCTAAATTTAAAAAATTAAAATATGTAGATTATCATTCAATTCAAAAAACGATTTTTAAAATTTTTATAATATATAAACTACATAATCATAAGCTATAAAAATTAATTAAAATATATATTGGCTTTTAGAAAAAAATATAGTGCAATTTGGGTTATATTTATTGTTTTTAAATTTCATTTTTTACAGATCACACAATAACATATTTTAATCCAGAAAAGGGTTAAAACTTTCAGAAAATTATTGTATACAGTTTATATATATATATATATATATTAAATCAAATAATATGTTTCCTATGAGATTTGAGGAATTTCAGTATAAATTTTTCTAGACGAAATTTGAAAAAAAAAATATTTTTATCCCATTTTATTATATCCGCAAATCAAAAATTTATACCATATAAAAATGTTTACTGGAATCTCATATAAAAATATATTTTAAAACTTTTGTTTCGATCATGTTCCATTCTAAAAACAAAAAAACAAAAAATATCTCATATAGAAAGGAACGAAAGTCTAAGATCATAGGAGTTGAACATAAATTTTATCATCTTTATCTATAACATATAAAAATATTTTTTTAAAAATAATATTTAATAAGAAAAATAAAAATCCACATATAGTGCAGATTAGTTATTAGTATATAATAAATTAGACTATTTCACATCTCGCTTTGTCTTTTTTTTTGTCCAGTATGTATCTTGGAAGTGTATAGATTGATCTCATATTAATAATAGGCTGCTTTAACAGTAATCATCGTTGATCACAATATAAAATCTTACAACTGACGGAGATCTGCTTTGGATAATTGAATAATAATTTATCAATCTCAAATGAATAACAATCACGAGGTGGTTATGTTGAATAGTATATTAAAAAAGTAATGAGTGTGACCACTTTCAAGAAGGACAAAGGTGGCAATGTGGGGGAATAAGGGAGAATTTAGAGGGTGAAACCGAGATTTAATGCATGGAAAAAAAGCAAAAGACAACACAAGTTTTGGACAGTGTCATTATTCTGTGCTTTTGAGAGCGTGAAAATATGAAAGCAAGAATCGAGAGAGACAGAGATCATATTTTTTAAAGTTTTTTCTTTCTGAGATCAGCACAAACTAAAATGAGATGAAAAAAAAGGGTATGGTGGAAACCGACATGTAGGGAATCAGATGCTGCTTTTTATTGAGCAAGACTCTTCTTCTCTCTCTTTCTTCCTGTCTTTAAGAATAATTGTGATTGATGTTGATGGTTTATATGATGTATCGTCATGATTCCCCCAGCCACTCCCTGCTTGCTATATTCCACCTTTATCAGTTTATATTTATTTCGTAGCCTTCGGTATTTTCTTCATATATATACACGTTTTTTATATGTCATTTTAACAATATTGTCACAGTTGTGTTGCGTCTAATGTATCTGTGTTACTCTGGGAATCACAATATAAGCAAATATTAAGGTTTGTTGCATAATGATAAATGGAAAGTGTTGATAAGATGCTCCAATTTAATTAGTGCTTTATTCGTTTTCCCATAGATCGTGTGAAAGGTTGCATGTCTATAGTTAGGCTTGCATGTTAGTTTCCTCGTTCCCAATTTGTCTTTATGAGCTAATTATTCCACATATCCTTTTATGTGTGCGATACATGTATGATGTCTTCATACTACAACAAGAACAAAAAAGGAACAATATACATGTGTACAGAACAGTGGGTTGATCGTATATTGTCACATTATCTGCCCGTTTGGCCTTGAATCGATCTGAGAACAAAAGAAAGATGAAAAAGCGATGAAACAATTGGGGCATGACAATTAATACCTTATAAGTTAATCTGTCAAAGCATCTTTCGTCAAAATATCCTTCTCTCTCTCTCTCTACCCGAATTATTGGTGACCACAAAGCTCACGTAAAATGGTATTGTTATTTTTCATTCAGGAAAAAGTTACCTGAAGGTTGAATATAATACCATATGGGAAATAGACTATTATATTATATCTGTGAAACAGTTTATTGCAATTGACGTGGATTAATTAAAACAACCCCCCCCCACCACTATCTCTTTCTCTATGGTTCAATTTGGTCAGTGTATTGCATTATTAGTTAGTGACAAAAAAAAGTTCGATTGTTTCATTGAGTCAAATTCCGCTTCCATTGATCTTCATACGTACATGTAATTATGTAAATTAAACTTTAGCAACAAATAAATACGAACAACACGTATATATATACATACAACTCATATATAATAATATCCTTTTTCTAAATATGATATATCCTTTTTTTTAAGATAACAATTTTTATTTTATATTTTGGATCGAGGCCGAGGGTCGAGGCAAAAGATATTTGACCGTGAGAGAGAGAGAGAGAGAGAGAGAGAGAGAGAGAGAGAGAGAGAGAGAGAGAGAGAGAGAGAGAGAGAGAGAGAGAGATGAGTCAAAGATTGTGTGGGAGTAATGATGTAAAAGAGGCAAACAACGTCTTTAATCCATATGTAAAAGTGACTAAAGAAGCCCTCCCAACGCTAAAGCCAAAGGCGATTTGGATGCATCCGCTTTTTATTTTGTTATGAATTTCAATTTTAAAGACCATAACAAGCATAAGGTATATTTTTTTTTAAACTGCCAAACCGATAAAAGAAAAAGAAGAGTGTTTAGGTGTCGCCAGGTATATCTGGTTTGAGAAGTGATGGGTCCCTTAGTTTCTTGAATCATACAAAGCCTTCTCTTTTTGGGCTAAAGCAATCATTTATAAATCGAACAGGACTTGAGTGGGATCCACTACGTATACGACAAGGTCCAGGATTACCACAGTAGATAGATGATGGTGTAGTAATAAGCGCGTAACTTACATGAAGCGTATACATGAACATATATGGCAATGCCATACAGACATGTGAGAAGTTGAGATCAGATAGGCCCTTCTTCCTAACCTTTTCCGTTTCTCCTCCACGGGTTGGTTTTCACACTTACAGAATCTTTTAAAGCCAGACTTCAATGCTTGTTTTTCATATTATTAAATTGTAAATAAATGTTGTTTTTTCGTAAGAAAATGTGATGAGTATCATGACAAACACTGACTAAAAAGCAACCCAAAGTAAGACAAAATATTGATCTCACAAGATGCCAATCCCATTGCATACTTTTACACATTCCCATATCATATCTCCTACAGGGTCTCCTATTTTTAGTTATATATAGTCTCATTTGTATGTCGTACGTAAACCCTCAGCAGCTATAATCTCTCTCTCTCTCTCTCTCTCTCTCTCTCTCTCTCTCTCTCTCTCTCTCTCTCTCTCTCTCTCTCTCTCCCACATAGCTACTTTGAATGGCGCCGATGAGTTTGCCTCCAGGCTTCAGGTTTCATCCAACAGACGAAGAACTAGTGGCGTACTATCTGGACAGGAAGGTCAACGGCCGAACCATTGAGCTTGAGATCATCCCCGAAGTTGATCTCTATAAATGCGAGCCATGGGATTTGCCTGGTACTTTCATATACTCTCTCTCTCTCTCTCTCTCTCTCTCTCTCTCTTTCTCAATATAATTATTAATTACACCTAATGAGCTCCAAATTAGACATTCATTCAATTTTCACTTACGTACATATAAGATGGAGGTTTTTCGTTAATTGAAGTATTCGTATATAATTGAATAACGAGGAACAGAGAAGTCATTTTTGCCGGGGAACGACATGGAATGGTACTTCTATAGTACAAGGGATAAGAAGTATCCAAATGGTTCCAGGACAAACCGCGCGACCCGAGCGGGTTACTGGAAAGCCACAGGGAAAGACCGTGCAGTAGAATCAAAGAAGATGACGATGGGAATGAAGAAGACGCTAGTTTATTACAGAGGAAGGGCTCCTCACGGCCTTCGTACTAATTGGGTGATGCATGAATATCGCCTCACTCACCTTCCTTCTTCATCCCCCTCCTCCTCCATCAAGGTAATACTCGCTTATTAGATCCCGTACGTGTACAAGATTCGAATAGATATACTAGTTCTGATAATGATAATGTAAAACAGGAGTCGTATGCATTGTGCCGTGTGTTTAAGAAGAATATACAAATCCCAAAAAGAAAAGACGAAGAGATGATGATGAGTACTAGCGTTGGAAAGGAGGAGGAAGAAGAAGAGGAGAAGAAATGGAGAAAATGTGATGGGAATGTCGAGGAGAGGATGGAAAGAGAAAGCGAAGAAGAGGAAAGCTTAAAAGTAGCATCGGCGGAGACATCCTCATCAGAGCTCACCCAAGGGATCCTCTTAGACGAATCAAACAGCTCTTCCATTTTCGCCCTTCATTTCTCATCTTCTCTTCTCGACGATCATGATCAACTTTTTGCAAACTACCCTCAGCTTCCCTACCATCATCCTCTCCAACTCCAAGATTTTCCTCAGCTCTCTATGAACGAAGCAGAGATTATGTCAATCGATAACTCCAAGCAACAAGACTTTCAATGCAGAAATTCAATGAATGGGACACTTGACGAGATCTACCCTTTCTCTTCTTCCGCCACCTTGCCCTTATGACTTTATAATTTTAATATATAATCCTTATTTTTCATATTTACACTTATTTTCTCAACTTACCGAATTATGTTATGATACTTCTTTTTTAAAAAATCTGATACATCATATATATAGTGTTTTTTTTCTTTCTTTCTTGGCTTCTCAATTGGCTTAACTTATGACAAAAGGTTTGTGGTTGTTGAGTTTTTTTTTTCTACCACAATTTTAAAACATATTAAGAGCAACGGTTAAATCGACAAAGATAACAAATATATACTACAGAAAATGTTATACACTTGATATTATAGAGTGATTAGTTACCATAAATAACAATATATTAATTATTATGTTCTTTTTAATCTTTATCTCCATTTAATTTTATTAAAAACATATCATTTATATAATAAATCTAACTTTTGGGTATATATGTTATGATCATTTATTTACTAAAAATATAAATGCTGAAAAAATCGTAAGAATATAATATGTTATTTAAATGATGACTAAATTATAAATATTATGTTAGTTTAATCATTTTTTTTAACTCTTTAATTAAATTATTATATAATTTAACATGGTGATAAAATTAAGATATTAAAAGTTAGTAAATATTTATATTATTACATCATATATTGTGATATGTTTTAAGATTTTTTTTGGTTTTGGTTGTTCTGTCAAAAAATGAAAAAATTAAAAATCGGAAACTCAATGAAAAACTGGTTGAAAAGCAAATTAACCAATTTCAGTGCAGTGAACTTAAATTTTCATTTTTACAAAAAAAACATACTTACATAAACAAACTAAAATATTGAGATATATACTAATAATACAAAAAATTACGAATTATAGAATACCATCATCTATACCAAAATAAAAAATATCAAACATCTTAAATTTTAATTTTTACAGAGTTAAAAAAAATAGAAAAAAATAAATTAAAATGATGTTTGTCTTTAGAGTAGGTTAAGATTTAATCCCTTCGTTTCAAACTGTGTTTCATGTTCTGAAAACAATATCTTCAAAACAAAAAAAAAAAGATTTCAATGTATATTTTGGTCGAATATTACCTATTTCGTCCCTATGTATGTATTTCTTGTTTATAATAAAAATTAATTAACATCAATAAAAGATTAGGTGGTCATTTCAATAAATTTATGAAAATTTGTGAAAATACTAAAAAATCAATCATTGTTAAACGAAAGGAGTAATAAACTATATATATATATATAATATAAGATTGTTAACACATGAAGTTTTCGTATATATATTGTACTATTTAACTTATTTTCCTTATAAGTTTAAATTGTAAGAGCATCTTCTAGAGGTATTCTCCCTATTGAATCACGTGTAGCAGTTATGTGGGTATAGATATGGGTTAGTAAGACTTAGTGTGGCAGAATTTGGCGAAGAGAACTGGAATGATGAGGTTTTCCCGACGGCATCAATCTCTGAGAGTCCTCCTCTCCCTCTTCCTTCTCTTTTTGCATATATCGAATAAATTCATGCCTCTTAGTCTGTTGATGTGGTCTTGGCTACATTCTCTTTATGGTGGTCTTTTGATAGAGGTTTTCTGGATCCGTCTTGGCGTAGGCTCGTGTTCTATCTCGGTTTTCATCTCGATTTGGTGGTGTTTGAAGCGTTAGTTTTTTTTTATTTGTTTCTTGCTAAAGGTGGTTTTCTTTTATTGACGATGTTTTTTTGCAACGATTTTTTCTTTTATCGATAACGAATCTGCGTTGGTAATGGTTTTTTTTGGTTCAAGTTGTCTATTGATTTATTCTGGTTGTGTCAACCGATTTATTTTCTGTTTTGTAACCAAATTTAGTTTTGAGATTTTCGATTAGATGGGTTGATGCGGCTAAACTGATGTCAATATATATATATATATATAAAAATTAATTAATGCAATTAAAATCAAAAGTTAAAAGAAAAAAAAAAGTTATATAAAAATGAAAGAAATCTATTTTCAACTTTGAGTAAGGCCTCGCGGAACAAAAAAAAAGAGAAAGATAAAGCCCATAGTAAAGCCCAAAATATGGGCCTTCGACCTGATCCAAAAGATGACTATGAATTGATTCATTCACCCAGCACAGGAAATACGATTTAACAAAGGCGTCCGTTGACGACGAATCTTGCTCCTTCCTTTTTCACCACTTTCCTTCATTTCCTTTCTCCTCCCGGTTTCTCGCTGTCCAATTCTTCGATCTCGCTTTCCCTATATTGCGGAATCTCCTGCCCAGGCTTGATATCGTCGCTCTCTCCGCAATGAGCTCCAATACGGCGTCGTCCAGTGCGGCGACAGCCGGATCGGGAGATTCTTCCGCCGCCAGGAAGAATTCGAAGCGGCCCAAGTGTATTTCCCCTCCTTCCTTTTCCATCTTCTCCCCATTATTCCTCTGGCTTATCGTTGACTCTTGGTCTTAATCGATTTGGTTGGGTTTTTTGTATGAAGTATGCTCGATCGCTGTTTTAGTTTTTTGATAACCATCCTTGGATTGAACGGGACATTCTTCTTTCACTATCTGATATTAACTTTCAATTGACTCAAATTCTCCAATAATTTTAGCAGAATCATCGTTTAGGCAAAAGCTATGGCTAAAACGTGACATTTTTGTTCGCAAATGATTTCTTGCAGATTCCAAGTTCACACAACAGGAGCTTCCAGCTTGCAAGCCCATTCTTACGCCTGGCTGGGTAAGATTCCTCCTTTTGGCCATTTGTAATCTCTATTTCATCTTTCAGACAATATCATCAGGTTTCGTTAGAAATCGCGATCAGAACCTCCTCTTCTTTTATCTCTCTGCAGGTCATTTCGACATTTTTGATAGTCAGTGTCATCTTTATTCCCCTTGGAGTGATCTCTCTTTTCGCTTCCCAGGATGTAAGTACGAACCACCCATTGCTACTCATCAGTCTGTCTTCCTATCTTATGTGTTTCATCTCTCATGGGTAGGTTGTGGAGATCGTTGATCGGTATGATAATGATTGCATTCCTGCACCTGCTAGGACTGATAAGGTTGCTTACATTCAAGGAGGTGGAGATAAAGCTTGTACACGAACTCTAAGAGTCAGTCTCTTATGCACCAACCTTATTTTCTTCTTTGAGATTTGAATAAGCTTTTGCATTTCTTGTTTACTTTCTCTTTTCTCCATCGGCATTCTTAGGTGACAAAGCGTATGAAGCAGCCTATCTATGTTTATTACCAGCTTGAGAACTTCTACCAGAATCACCGAAGGTATAAAATTATACCTTAGCATCATGTAATTTTGGCGTTGCTATGACTATTTCATCTAGGTGGCAATATTCCGTCGTTGTATCGGGACTAGTTGTTAGACCTAGAATGGAAGGTGTAGGTTCTACATGGATATCAACATTAATATCATGGAGTAAGCGGGTACAAGTGCACCCATGTGTGTGTATCTATCTAACTTTGATTTCTAATCTATTGATGGTGACTATGAACAGGTACGTGAAAAGCCGAAGTGATTCACAGTTGAGAAGTCCAAAATACGAGAATCAAATAAGCGCATGCAAGCCTGAGGATGATGTTGGTGGCCAGCCGATTGTGCCATGTGGTCTCATTGCTTGGAGTCTATTTAATGATACATACACTTTATCAAGAAATAATACACCCCTAGCTGTAAACAAAAAAGGCATTGCGTGGAAGAGCGACAAGGAGCACAAGTTTGGGAACAGAGTCTTCCCCAAGAATTTTCAAAAGGGGAATCTCACAGGTGGTGGCACATTAAAACCAGATATACCGGTAAAACCGTAATATTAGAGATCAGTCCATGTTTCCATTGATATCCACATGGATGCTTGGCAACTTGACTGTTGACATCTTTCTTCCCCTTTTCAGCTTAGTGAACAAGAAGATCTCATCGTGTGGATGAGAACTGCAGCATTACCAACATTTAGAAAACTTTACGGAAAGATAGAGACTGACCTTGAGAATGGCGACATCATAAACGTTACGCTGCTGAACAACTATAACACTTACAGTTTCAGTGGGAAGAAGAAGCTTGTTTTGTCGACAACGAGTTGGCTGGGTGGGAAGAACGATTTCCTCGGCATTGCTTACCTGACAGTTGGCGGGATCTGCTTCTTTTTGGCCCTCGCATTTACCATCATGTACCTTGTGAAACCCAGGTACGCAGATCCCTTCAAATGTAGTTGTTGTGGTGATGGCATCGCTTATATGCAAGACTTGAATTTCTGCAAAACCCTCCTTGTTGGACTGTCGTATATATAATAATAATGACGTATTATTGTGCATACAGCCACTTGTCTTGTAGACAGTATGTCATGCTGAGTAACAAATATTTACTTTTTGGTTTCAGGCGACTTGGAGATCCGTCCTACTTGTCATGGAATAGAAATCCCGGAGGTCGTTAACAAGCTTGGAGAGGGAGCGAGGGAGGGACGGAGCTCTGCTCTGTTCTGCTTTTGTAAATCTTATCCATCCATGTATACATGCATTACATTGAAATCCTTGATTGCTAAATGGTTCTTTCGGCGAGAGCTTAAACTCCACATATTTATTTACTCTGTTGTTGTTCCAAAACGAGTTAAAAATATAACAGGTCATCTTCTGTTGTTTTTCTAACCATAGTATGTGTTTCTACAACCATTACAATTTTAACGAAAATTGGGGAGCTAAACACTAAGACCAAAAAAGTCGTGAGCTTGTTAAAACCAAAACTCAGAGCTATCAAAGCACCCGAAGCAAAAAATTGGAGAGATACTGGCCTTGAGGGTAAGATGGGTCGAGTGGGTGATCAGACGCAGCTCCTGCCTCCCTGACCACTGTCTTCCTTCCCACCATTGCTGAAGCGCTCTGAAGAATCCCCTATGTCATCGCCCCTGAACATGAGCATGTCATCATAAGACCTCCACTCCTTGTCAATCTCATTGCCAAGGAGTTGAGATTTATGTACATTCCTGCGCTGTTGTATAAAACCTCGCATCCACAATCTCATTCCGGTAATCCACTTTGTTTTGAGAAACAAAAAAAAAGAAAGAACAACAACAACAACAACAACAACAACTCCAAGTCACCTTTTTCCGCGGAGCTAGCTTCGGAGGGTCTAGGATGACGATGTCCCATGTCTCTTCCCTTGACAGAGCACACTTCATGAATTCTGTCGAATCTTGTTTGTTCCTGGATCCATATGGTTGAGGAGTACATTCTCTCTGGCGAGCTCCAAAGCAGGTAAAGATGAATCGACTCCTAAAAGTGTTTTGATCAGACGATACACTGTAAAGGTAGAGGGATCAGGAGGAGCCGAATAAAGAGAGAATTAAAATGTACCCACGACACTGGTAGCACCTCCTCTAGCGGCATTTAGTGCGAATCCACCACTATAGCAGCAAAGATCAAGAACTGTTTTACCAGCAGAGATGGTTGATATAAGTGACGGTTTTCGCGTTGATCTGTGTAGAACCCTGTCTTCTGTCCCTCCAGCGAGATTGAGTAAGTGATACCGTTTTCCACGACCTGGGGGATAAAGAAAGAAGAACATCACTCAGGTCACACACCCTGTAACTGTAATGAATGTTTCCAATATTCATAAAGATAGGCAAGAGAAGCAAGACCACCCACCACCGTACCATTGATCTCTCGAGGAGAGGAGTAGATGATGATTGTGTTTGTTTCAAAGACGAGATATCAAACCCATCATCTTTCAGAACATCAAGAGACGGTCTCCAGTTTATGTGATTAATTCCATGGATCGCTCTCAAGCAAGTCTCCACATCATTCCTGTACTTTTCAAGCCAAGCAGCGGATGATGCAACCACAGCTATATCTCCAAATACATCGACAATCAATCCAGACAATCTGCAGACAAGCAGAGGTTCTATAGAAGTAGCTAGACTGGAGAGAAAATAATGTCGACAGGAGTGAGTGAGTGAGTACCTATCTCCTGCACTGTTCACAAGACGATAAGCATTAGTATTCGCGGAGGGGAGAGCCAAATTGTTTCGCAACTGAACGGCTTGAGCGATTCTAGTTTCCAAAAGCTTCTCAATGTTGAGTGCACAAGAAGGATCTCTGCCAACCAAGAAGATGAACATGAAAAAGAAGAATCAAAACAAGAAAAACTTTGACTCAATAAAATTAGAAAGAAGAAAGCAAGAAAACCTGGTGGGTTCGTGATGGAGCTGCCTAAGGCGAACACAGAACATTGAAACGGAGTTATAGAAGAAGAAGAAGTAGAAGCAATTTGGTGGTGAAGGGCAGACGAAGAGAGGAGGCGGGAGGGAAGCTGGACGGCCACCATTGCCAGATTCCTCGCCATTTCTTCGCTGCAACTTTGGGGTGGATAGGCTGCTTTTTACACGTAACCCACTAATGGGCCACATGTTATTTTCTATTGGGCTGGATTTATTTTACTACCTCTGTCTACTTCTAGCCCAACATTTGGTCGCCTTCGGAGAGCTTCTCCGGCATCCAGCAATAACATCTGACTTTTGGTGTATTAACTTGCTTTGATCATGACAATTGACAAACAGGAGTTTATGTGTAATGAATGAACGTGTCAGAGCAAGAATTGGTTGGCCTTTAGATTGGTGAAATCGGGCTGTGTCAGTTGTTTCAAGAAAGAGACCATGTTGTTCGTATGGACCAAGTCTATGGCAAGGGATTTTTGGTCACGAGAATGAGCGTGTAGTTTCTGAGATTTGTTCATTGGTTAACCTGGCAAATGTCAAATGTTTGGTTATTTTCTTTCTCATATTCTTTGGAAGATTCCCAAAATCTGGCTCATCATAGATAATAAGCAGTATATTAGGGAAACATGGTCACAGCTCCTATAAGGACGAAGATACAATTGTGTTGTGAGAAAAAGCAAAGTTTGTAACACTAAAGGCAAAGTGATGATTCAAGTAAAGTTGTTTGTGATGTTATACACGTCGTACGAATTTGTAAGACAGCTGCGGTATTGGGATGCCTCGGGTAAGAATGGGGCCTTTATTTTTCCTTGATCTGTCTCATTCAAACTTGTGGTTTTTTGTTTTTTTTAATCTAAGGATTTCCAGAGTCTTATCATATAAGTAAAAATCGAGCATCTCTTGGAAACAAGAGACATACAATGCATTTCATATGCAGTAATCCGGTCAAGGAAACAGATACAAAATGAGACCTGTATGCAGCTGTAAGATAAGCAAATGTGGTTCTCAACTTGTATGCAGCAAAACGAATCCAATGAAAGCATATATATGATCATCGTCTTCTGCTCCCTCGATAATCCTCCTCGCCCTCTTTATCCTTTAATAAACCCAAGAAGGCGAGAAAACCAAAGAAAAAGAAGCCACCCGACCAGTTGCCTCCACCACCTCCTCCACCTCCTCCATCTCCGTCATCTCGCGGAGGGAACCCGGCTCCCCCATCATCCAGGTCTGGTGATTTCTCCTTAGCTGAAACCCAACAAACCATAAGTCCTAATTCAAACTAGTTCAGATAAGATAGACACCACATTTGGGACTTGTTGTACGTTGTCGGAAGTCTCAATTCATAATTTGGATAATGCATTGGAAGCTTACTACTATCTCTCAATCTTGGGCGGAAGAGTTGGACATGCCTCTGATGCCATTATTATAAAACAAAAAAAAAGGCTAAATCAAAGGAGAAGACAGAGGAAATTTGGCTTACAGTGGACAGGAGCCTGCGTTATTGTTGGCGACTCCCGAGTAACGGTCTGTGTTTGACCTTCGCTGCATTTCGCGTTCTGCAAGAAGAAGAAGAAGAAGATCAATTTGATGATAATCACACCCCTCACAACAAGCACCAAACACACCTCTGATGTTTAACCCGAAATCATCATTTTTTTGCAAGCTTTCCCCAGATAATGCGAAAGAGCCCAATCACAGACACATGTGACTGTCAAAATGACTTACAACGGCGGAGTGGCATATCAAAAGAGAACGCTTTCGACTGCTCAGTCCCAGTCCCACCGCACTTAATGAGGAGACTCTATTTTGCCTTCTGATTCCGCCGACCAACCCTGAACTATAAATCCGCGGGTCCTTTTCTACATCCAACAAAGGACAAAAGCTACCTTCGTTAAAACATTCACGAACTCATCATCATCTATCGAGAGGTTCAATTAATTACCGAATTTAAAACTCATACGCGATTAGGTTAACTATATGAAATCCCAAAGGGTGAAACGGCAAATCAGATAAATAAGAAAGAGTGATTACAGTGAGGAGAAATCGTACTGTTGCTATTGAACGAGAGCGAAAAACCTTGGAGAGTAGACGCCGCCATGGCCATGGCTAAGCAGCTTCACGGGAGAGGAAGAGCTGAAGGAAGCAGATGATAGATATCAATATCATCATACTTGTTGTCAACTTGCATCCAATGGCGGCACGCCACGTCAGAACATTTTCATCATATTTCGTTTCGGGTCCTCGTTTTATCGTAAAAGTTTGTTTTGCGGATTAAACAAATCTTTTGCGCTGGACTACAAAACCCCGTCAAATTAATTTTCATGATGTTGGTTGTTGCAATAACGACGAAAGTCACCGAGGAGGCTAGGATAGACTTGGGCAGAGAAAGAAATAGGAATATATAGAGATTTGTTTTTATTTGAGACAAGTGCACGTAAGAGTCCTCTCTCTCTCTCTATGAATATAGATGGTACAAACAAACAAAGACTTGAACAACAACTCATTATAGATTTACAACAGAAGAAGAAGAAGAGGGTGAAGTTCTATTAAACGGTGACTGGTGTTGCTTCATCAAGAGCAACCACACCAGGAAGCACTTTGCCTTCCAAGAGCTCCAAACTGGCCCCACCGCCGGTGGAGATGTGACTCATCACTCCTGCTACTCCCACTTTCTCCACTGCCGCCACCGAGTCTCCTCCTCCTATTATCGTTGGCACTCCCTTTCCACTTAGCTCTGCTAGTTTGTTCGCAACCGCCTGCGCCATTCAACATTTTGCTACACGTCTTACTTCTAACTGTCATGTGAGACTCAGAATTTATTATACGCTTTTCTTACCTCGGTTCCTTGGGCAAACTTTTCAAACTCAAACACTCCCATTGGTCCATTCCAAATGACCGTCTGTGTGATGTCCAGAGCTTCCTTGAAAGTTTTCACCGAGTCTGGACCGATGTCCAATCCCATCCACCCTTCCGGAATGTCTGACGCCGGCACAATCTACAACACAAAACCGATTTTCTTCGTTTATTTATTAATTATGATGACTTTGGTCATTAACCAACTAAGAATGATGCATTGCCGGAGGGAGACAGACCTTGCTGTTGGCATCAGGAGCAAACTTGTCAGCAATCACAACATCTGTTGGCAACAACAGAGAGACTCCTCTGGTCTTAGCCTTGGCAAGGAGTGATGTAGCCAATTCAAGCTTGTCTTCTTCAACAAGGGAAGAGCCAACAGAAAAGACCTTGAGCCTTGTAGAATGTGAAGATCATTCCACCACCAAACAGAAGGATGTCACATTTCTCAAGAAGAGACTCGATAACACCAATCTTGGATGAGACCTTCGAACCTCCCACGATGGCAGCAAACGGTCTCTTCGGGTTTAAAACCGCACCCACGAGGTAGTCCAACTCGATATATATTGGGGCTTAGATAAACTCAATTATCTATCTTTTGGATTAAGTATTTGTTAAATATAATTCAAAATGAATTAAAATATTCTGTTATTCAATACTCGTTAAATTTTATTAGATTTCAATTTTAATAGATTTTAATATACTTTTTATACAAAACAAGAATAAAACAAATATTAGACTTTTTTCTAGATTTTGAAATCATTCATATATATTTTTTTTCTAAACAATAAAAAATTTATAAACTCACAAAATCAAACATTGATGAAAATTGAGACTTTGTGGTTAAAGAGATGACGAATATGAAAAACGTGATAAAGTTAACTATAATTTTTTATGGTTAAAAAAATTCATGCTCAAATCGATAAGAAATCTATAAAGAGATAGAGAGAAAAAGAAAAATAGAAGAATGAATGTGGTCAACTAATAAGGCTGCAAATTTAAACCGAACCGAACTAAAATTTTCTATTTTCGGTTTATGTTCGGTTAGGAGTTCAGTTTAATTCAACATATTTAAAAATATATTCGGTTCGGTTGACCGAACGGATAGGTTAATCGATTTTTATATTATTAATTTTTAATTTAAATTACACTCAAACCAAACTGGTGTATACCAAAATTAAACCGGATTATACTAAAATTAGACCGATTTTAACCAATATATTAATTTAACCAAACATAAATAACCGAAAATACCTGAATTTAACCGTTTTATACCGAATTATCAATTAAAAAAAATACAAACATAATTTGATTAATTTTAGTTTTAAAATTCAAAACTGAAACTAATCAATAGTCGAACCGAATTGAACCGGAATTAAATTAGGTTAATTTTATAAATGTTTTCGAAAACTTTGGTTAATTAAAAACCTTTTTGGTTCGGTTTTTTAACCTAAGTCGCATGCGTATAGTTAACATTTAGGGTTGTATTTATAGATGTGTTTACTATGTTTTCTTTTAATATTTTTATTTTTATTATAGGTTTGGAATTACAAAAAAAAATCTATTGAAATTTATATAAGAAATCAAAATATATATTACAAACAAATCCATTAAATTCATTACATATTTGAAAGAATTCAGTTAAATCTATTAAAATACTTTTAATTACAATTACATTCAATTCCATTAAATTTTTTAATTCAATAACACATGCCGGGAATTAGGGAGTGATAACAAAAGATTAGGAGTTTCAGAAATGATTATTGGATTGGGTCGGGGAGATTGATTAGGTTTTATTTAGATCGGGTCGGAAATGATTATTTAACTGGTTATAGGTCGAGTCGGGTTTAAGTTTAGATTGGGTCGGATTACTATTTGTATTTAATGGGTTAACTGTGGCTGTCTGGTGTCGGCGTTTCACTATTTTGGTTATTGGATGTAAAAATTGTGATGTTGGCATCATAAAGTCATTGACTGTATACTGTCATCATATATAACATAAAATTCGGATAGTTTTAAACACATTTGATTTTTCTACATATACAGCCATGTTATAGTTATTCGTTTGTGTAGGTAACAATATTTTTTTCTAAAAACAGTGGACTTCCCATCCATGGGAAAAAATCAAAGTTATCCATTCAAAACACAAATATGAATGGCAGTCTGAAAAGTGGGCTTTTTTCACCATTAGAAGGCCCAGTAAATTATGGCCGTCGATTATTATTATCAAAAATCCCATTTGGAAATTCTAAAATGGCATTGTCTCCTCAGTCGTCGTCTCCTCCGTGCCTGAGAAACCTCTTTCTTCCTCATCCCTTTTCTCGACGAAGCGACTTCCTCGTTCCTCGCTTACTACCTCCAGTTTTTGTTGGCTCCCGGAGGCATCAGCTGCGGAGGCCGAGCGCGCTCAGGGAATGGCGGGAGTACGAAGACGCTGTCAAGAGAAAAGATCTTGCCGGGGCTCTCAGATTCCTCAAATCCATCCAAAACGATGAACAGCTTGACGCGATCGAATCCATGGTCGCGGCTCCGGTAAAGACGGCTCAGTTAAGTGGTGGTTTGGGAGGTCTTGAATCGGAGAGGGATTGGCAGGTCTTAGATGCGTGTTTGAATGCAGATGATATGAGACTTGTTGGGAGTGCCTTTAGGTTCCTCAAGGACAGAGGACTACTGGCAAACTTTGGCAAGTTCACCAATATTGGTATTTTGAGACTTTGTTCAAGTTCAATCATTTCCTCTTCTTTGGTACCCTAATTTGATCAATGCTTCTCATTCTCTCTATATATCGCTCTCATGCAGTTTTGGAGGGCCCAAGAGAGGTCACACCTGATGTACTCAAGTCTGCAACTGGCTTGGAAGGTCTGTTCATGTTCCCTCAGCTTTGATTACTCATTGTGGCATTTTGTAGACTTACATTGAGTTTCTATTCTTTTTTTTTTTTTTTGTTATTAGTGACTAAACTTGCACCCAAGAAGTGGGGTCTCTCTGGTGGCTCCAGCATTGCTCTCGCTGCTTTTCTCGGTGGAGTCTCTTATCTTCTTTCTCAGGGTATTGATCTGCGCCCAAATTTTGCTGCCATTCTGGGTCTAGCTTTTATGGATTCCCTTCTTCTCGGTGGTACCTGCTTAGCCCAAGTATCATGCTACTGGCCTCCACATAAGCGTCGAATCATAGTTCACGAAGCGGGTCATCTTCTTGTTGGTAAGAGTTTTCGTGATCATCACCACCTAACTGGTTATTATTTTATTTTTTTTATCTATCTAAAATTTCTTGGTCGTTTTGTGGCTAACTGTTGTAGCTTCTCTTTTATGCAGCATACCTCATGGGCTGCCCAATCCGTGGTGTCATATTGGATCCAATTGTTGCCATGCAAATGGGAGTTCAAGGCCAGGTATTATTTTGATTTTGTATCTTCTACTGCTGTGACTCTATGCACCTTTTAGCTACACATGGTACCGACTACAGAACTGGATTGTCATGGCGTTTTTGTAGGCTGGAACCCAATTTTGGGATCAAAAGATGGAGAGTGAGATTGCTGAGGGACGACTTAGCGGTATCTCATTTGATAGGTGATTGTTAGTTAAGGTCGTCTTCTTTCTCCGTTTTTAACTATCTCTCTCATTCACAACCCTGATGGTGGTTCAGTTTCTCTTAGGTATAGCATGGTTCTTTTTGCTGGCATCGCAGCTGAAGCACTAGTTTATGGTGAAGCTGAGGGTGGCGAGAATGATGAGAATCTGTTCAGGAGCATCTCAGTACTTCTGGAACCACCGTTATCCGTCGCTCAGGTCAGGTCTACTGAAATTCATATATCTGATGTGACTCTTCTTCTTGCATAAGTGTACAAGCATTTGCGAATCTGTACGTTTGATTTCACACTACAGATGTCGAATCAAGCCAGGTGGTCTGTCCTACAATCTTACAATCTTCTTAAGTGGCACAAGGCAGCACATCGAGCTGCTGTTGAAGCCCTCCAAGTGGGAAGTCCTCTTAGCATTGTGATAAGAAGGATTGAGGAAGCCATGTCTCCAAGCAGATGACTGAAGCACCAGCATTTTCTGTAAATCCATTACTCATGAGGACAACACCATCAGTTAGAATGTATGGAGACAGAAGGAGATAAGCTCAGAAATAAATAACCTGACTGCACCTGGAATGGCGAGAAGAACCTTGTATCGTCGGATCCATGTTCAAGTAAGTTAAGGTTTTATCCACTGAGGGAGATGTTGAGGCCTTGGTAGTAGTTCGCGTGCCTTATACACATTTGCAAGCAAGAAGCTCAAAGAAATTCCTTGTAAAGTAAGCTGTCGATCAATTGAAAACTGTATAGTTGCATTCTTGCGTCTAGCCGTCTACCCCTCTAATGTCTAAACATAAACCTTTATCTATCACGCGTGTTGTTATTCAATGCTGATGAGAAAATAATTTGCATTTTTGGGAATATACTGACTGATGTGAATCATTACAGTAGAAATTGAAAAAGCATACAGCAGTGATGGATGAAGAGAGCAAGCCAATATAATTACCAGCAGAGCAGAGGAGAGGAGAGAAACCTTTTTTTAGGATACAGCCGATCTTATTAACTTGAAAAAACACAAAAGAAACCCATTTAGAGAGCTACTGATTATGGTGTTGCTCTAGATTCCCCTGGGGCCAGGGCATCATCTCTTGCTGCTGCTGCAAGTAATAGTAAGGCGGAGAACCCACCACCGTTGGTATGGTCCCTTTGGTTACCCCTAAACCTTCTTCTTTCAGCTCGTCCCTGGGGATTATGTCGACCAAGAAATCAAAAACGTCCGTCCTTGATATGGCAGCGGCTACGTCGTTCTTCTGCAAGGTCCTCCTCTTGTTCTCCTCCGTGTGGATCCAAGCACGCAGCGTCAGCTCCAGTATGAACATCTCACAGGCCTTGGCAAATATCACTGGGGCCTCCGCAGATATCATGCGCACATCTTCATCGGCTTTCATGATCTTCTTAATGCGAGCCAGCGGGAGGGTGTGGTTCTTGAAATCTGTGGTCTGCTCGATCTCTTGCATTTGGTTAGCCCAGAAAACCTGGAGCTGGTGGTGGAAGTGGTGGGCTTGTTGGAATGCCATACGCGCCGTGTTGGAAGACGGCACTCCACTCTGATAAGCACGAGGAGGAGGAGCATAATCCATCACTCCCTGTTGCGGCTGGGCCTCTTCTGAATGCTCCATTGCTACCTTTTTAAAACCTCAATCTCTCTCTTCTCACATCACAAACTGCAACAGAAAGACACACAACCAAACGAAGAGCGATAAAGCACAACCGCAAGTCTGAAGAATCTCAGAGCTTTTACCTATTATATATGTACACTTGATGATGATGATATCTAACTAATTTTCTACTGTCAGGTTGGAGATGATAAGCATGCATCCGCATTTCAGAAAAAATAGCACATGCAAGCCCGAGTTCAACGCAGATAAGAAGCAGCAGATTAACATCAGCTGTTGATTTTGCGAAAATGGAAGAAAGGCATACCTACCAGCTACAACACCACCAGTGACAGGGAGAGAAACCCTAAAACAAGTCAAAGTAAGAGAAGATGAAAGGACTTGCTGGTAGCTTCCTTTTATGAAGAAGCGTTTCTGGTGGAATCCGCCCAGTTGACACGTGTCGTCAAAGCGTGAATTCTAAGGGGAGAGACAGCTCATCCCCAACTGTCCACTTGTATGCTTTTGGGTCCTTCCAAACATTTCTTTCTTCTTTTTCTCATCGGACGGTTTCGTCAATGCTTGGGCGAACACGTGACGTCGCGATGGAGAAGTCACGTGAAACTCGGTTATTCAGTTCATGTTTTGGATCTTTTGTATTTTGTTTGAAGGATCAAACTTTATATCCATTCAGTTTTCAGTAATTCGATTCCAGTGTACATAAAAATAATTTTTAGTTAACTAGACTATAATTCATATAATATGTGAACAGCAAAAATTAAATCATTCATTCATAAACTATGTAATTATAATGCATATAATTAGATTACAACTTAATGATCATGTTTAGTTATTTACAAATTTGTAAATCAATTTTTTTTTATAAAAAAAATCCACAATTGATCCAAATTAGTGAAGCTGTTATGTGTAAATTTAACCGTCTCAAACATGTTAGCTAAACATCTACTAGCTAGTGTTGTAGCTTTTAAATTGTTGCCATGTTGCTGATGAGTAACGACTATGTTATCACTTTCATACTCAGTAATTCTATATCCCAATCAGCAGGATTTCATTTCCCATCATATGATTTATTGATTTCTATATTCTTCTCGTAACTCTCTCGTAAGATGTCTCTTCACTGTTTCAATTATAGTTTGGATATCTTTGGCATAATGTTACAGTTGAAGATATGATGCATATAGGTTTTTACATCTATGTACTTAATATTTGTAATATACTCAAAAGTTAAGACAACACTCATCATGCATTCTGATCTGCATATATTCATAGACATACTTCACACCGACCAAATTGAAGTCATCAAGGTAAGTTTGGTAATCCATGAAGTTGAACCACTCGTTGAAATCCTCACTATTAGGACTAGGCGTAGGCGAGCTTGATTCAAACAGCTGCCACCACAAGTCAAATTCTCCGTTTGATTCTTCATATCCGCATGAAATATCCGGTTGAGGATGATCAAGTTCTTGCGGTTTGGTTACCTCTTGAGTCGCTCCGCCAATACTATGAAACTCAGTAAAACTGTGAGTCTCGTGGCGGTGAAGAAGTGATTCTAGTGAGCTCTCAGGAAATAACATTTCATTTGTTTGAAGAAACGTGGAGGTTCTATCATCAAAGTCGTCATGGTCGAGAAGGAGTTGGATCTCGTGGAGTTCATTAACCTCATGAAGCTCTGGCTTCGTGTGCATACATTTTCCGTAGAGATGAGACGAAGAAGGTGACTCATGGCTCTCATTAACCCCTGAATTTCCTTCTTCTTGAACAATGACACAGTTCTTGTTTTCTACGGTTTGATCATGAGTGCAGGAGATGGATGAATAAGAAGAGGAAGGAGATGAATTGGAAGAGAGTCGTTTCATTGAGATAATCAGTGTTCCACACGTTTTTTTTTATATCGTTGTCGGTTTCCAAGACTGAATGTCATAGGTAACGCAAAGAAAATGAAACGCATATGAGACGTTTCTCATTCTTCCAAAAAACAACTTCTAACGTTTTTAATATATTTTTAAAATATCTTTAAAATATTTATATTTAAAAATTGGAGAAGTACGATTGAAACGTTTGATCTTTATTATTCAATAATCATCACCATAGCCAAATATTTGTAAAGAACACATTTATAGCTTTAGTAAGCTGTGAGATAGGATTTAAACTAACACTATGTGACATTTTCCCTCTCACTAATTAACATCAGTGAAACCTACATGAGATGAAGATTAATTATCTGATAAAATCTAAGGCTTCTCTTCTCGAATCTAAACTAGTATAATTAAAAGCAAATTCGTTTCCTGAAATTTTCAAAATATTATTCTAAAATATCAAGTATCGATGAGCTTGAGTGCTTGAGACAGAGACTGCTTCTATAACTCGAAGTCTCAAAGTTTGACACGAATCTGTTACATCCAAAACTTGACATGATATATTATTTGCAATCGATTAGAATATAAACTATGATGCATTAGCATTGAATATAATAGCTGATTAATTCATATATCGGTTTTCCATAGATTAAAATATGTCATGGTATGGGCAAACTTCAAACCCACGCCAACAGGCTCTAATTCAAGATTGTTCAAGAACCGACTGATCAATGATTTTGCATCAGCGATCCGTGTATAAGTATATACTTTATTTAAATACGTAACTATGTCACTTTATAATATATATATATATATATTTAATGCATGATGGACTAAAATAGCAATTCCAATTTTTGTTAATAAGGTGAGAGTCTCAAGTCGTCTTATTTTTTGAGTGGGGTTAGATGTGTTATGAGGTCATCTTCTTAGCAACAAAGTAGAAACAAATGTGTGGAAGTACGACTAATCCATGCCTCCCACCTTCATATCAAAATCAGCATACGTACGTACACGTACTTCTTCTTTGTACGTACGTTACATAAGGATACATACATGTATATATACATGGAATAAATACAATTAAATAGATTGGACATAAGGTTAAGTTTAAAAACGTGACGTAAATGTGGGTCTAGGATAAGTAATCACATATTTATAGATATTACAATTCTTTTCTTTTCTTTTCGAGCGGTTCACTTGTAATGACTTAATTAATATTAAAGTATACAAACAAAAAAAAAGAAATTGAGAGCTTCTGTGTAATTGTAATGTTTAGCATTTCTTCCTCGCGACGGCGTGTTACTTGTGCAATTCTACACGTGCCTGCCCTCAACGCAAATACACAATACATGTTTTAATGGTAAAAACAAAAAATCCATCACGAACTTTACCAATTTTTTTGTTAGCCTTGTTTTTCATTTAATAGAAAAGCCCACAAAAAACGATATTGAAGATGATGTTAAGACCAATCGGTACATCATTAATGGATTATTAAACTCTGTTTAACCATTCCTAGTTGAGAGATAAGGTGTGGAAATTCTTTTAGATCAGATAAGGTGTGGCAATTCTTAGTGGTTTCATTAAATATTTATCAATTTTTTTACATAAATTAATAGGTGTGAGGTTTAATTTTGAAAGAATGCAAAACTTTTACAAATTAATGGAAGTAAGTTTGTCAAAAAATTTTATTATGGTGCAAGCATAGCTGTTAATCAGAAGATAATACAGACAAATTTTAGTTATTGTGAGCTTTATAGAGTAGCATACCGTAAGTAAAGCCGTTCATTAGAGTATGATGGAAAAAATTTCAATTATTGTGGAATTTTGTAAAACATGTATATTTATCTTTTTACAATTATCATTTTAAAATTTCGTAATAAAATATATTTTACGTGAGTTTATATTGATAATTTTTTTTTATGTAAATTTTGAATAATTGAAAGTATAATAATTTTACGAAAAATTATTTTTATAGTATATTTAAAATATAATATGTTGTTCTTTTTTACTTGTGTTTGTTTTGAAGACTTCATGTTTTGTTAAATAAAATAATAAGAAGATAAATAATTTTACTTAACTCAATAATTAATTTATGAAAAATATTAGCATGTATTTCCAATATGACTAGACTACATGTTACATGTTTAATATCAAAAGAAGAATAATTGTTTGAAATTTTAGAAAATTATAATATATATACTTTTAATATTATGTACGATTATATTTATTTTGCATTTATCAATATTTTCATATTTTTATGTTAAAAACTGGGTTATTATCCAACAACATGTTTGTCAGGTATTTTATTTTTACTCTGATTAAATACTATCACTATTTAACTAATTTATACTATATAGTTAAAGAGCACATGCATTTGATTAGAGAATAAAAGCAAGATGTTTGTGATTTTTCATTTTGTCTTTCTTGCGATTTTTATTATTGTTTCTATATACATATACGATAAGGCATCATGAGTAAAACGGGCTCTTCATTTCCATATTCCGCGATATGAATAATTTTTCCTTCTCTAAATGGGCTTAACTGTTCGTTCACAGCTAACGGGCCTCCTTTTCATCGTTGGTGGGCTGATCTGACCGATCCTCAAACATATAGATATTATATATTGTAATCGACTCTTAGATATATATTGCTTTCGTGGATCAAACAACCAAGAAGCATGGTCAAACGTATTGATTCGTATTTGAGTCCTTGTCCCAATCATATAACTATATATCGTTTATGATGGTCGTCGTTATAATTTGATATATATATAAATATATATGTAAGCTATTCGATTACATCACTTTTTGGTGGATATATAACCATCTTGGTCAACGGTTCAATTAAATTCAACATTGTATGAGTCGGTTCGAACCCGGTTCGGGTACAAAATGAGCAGTTATGAATTAGAAATAGGACATACACACTTGTTCAACAACTAATGATCCATTCATTAGTTTAATAAGTAAAATGATTAACGACTAATGAAAATGCAAACGTTCAGACAGCTTTTCTATAACTATTATTATTATTTTTATAAGTTGGATGATTAACTAATAAAAACCAAATACAGAAAAAGCTTACCCACATGGATGGTCATAATAATATTATTTTTTAAAGAAAACACAAACTCTGTTAGTTTCATAAAAGTCTAATATAATATTACAAATGATTATACGCATAAGAGAGAGAGGGGGGGGGAGAGAATTTAGTCAAGTTGGTCTGCTCTGGATCCTCTCTCTCTCTCTCTCACAGCGCATTGTTTTTGGTGGACCGTGGTCGCCGAGGATGCCGAGGCTGTATATCTCAGTCGCAGTCTGGTTCGTGTCCATGTCTTGTTTATTTCATGTGGTTCGACCACAGAACCGAACCGGAGCCACTACTGATCCCAACGAAGGTCCTTTCTTCAATTATGAAAAGAGCTTGCTAATTTCTCCAATTATGAAAAGCTTGCTAATTTGCTTAGACCCAATTTTGGCAATTTTTGTTATTTATCAAGTTTTCAAGTATCATCATCATCATCATCATCAAAAGACGAGGACGATGATGATTGTTATTGTTGATGACAACTTATATTGTTGGTGATAGATACACAGACATTTATACACTCTTGGTTGGATTGGAAACAAAATAAGTTTGTATTCTCTTTTGATGTTGACGTGAAAAAAAATAATAACAAAATAATGAAATTCCAGCTCGGGCTCTGAACAAGATCTTCGCGACGTGGAAGATAACGGCGACGGACGCATGGAACATCAGCGGCGAACTCTGCAGCGGAGCGGCCATCGACGACAGCGTCAGCATCGACAACTTATTCTTCAACCCTCTTATCAAATGCGACTGTTCTTTTGTCGACTCCACTATCTGCCGCATCATCGCTCTGTACGTTACCCTTTCCCTTTTCTCTCTTTCAACTTTTAACTGCCTTCCACCTGTTCGACGCATTGCCTCAAGAGCTCTGAAATTACAGGAGGGCTCGTGGGATGGATGTTGCCGGACCAATTCCTCAAGAGCTCTGGAGTCTCGTTTACATCTCTAATCTGTACGGTTTTGCTATAGACTTATTATCTACTCTTCTTTGCTTCCGAAGCACACTCATCTTCTTTTTTTCTTCTGCATTTTCTAATTCTATGCAGGAACCTTAATCAGAATTTCTTGACTGGCTCCTTGTCTCCTGGCATTGGTAATCTGACTCGCATGCAGTGGATGTAAGGCACTGAACCCTTTTCAGTCCATAGGCTTTTCCCTTAATTTCCACACAAGCTACTATACGAGCATTTTCTTCTCCTTCTTATTGGTGGTTCCTAAATCTTCTTTTAACCTAGGACTTTTGGGGCCAATGCTTTGTCCGGACCCGTTCCCAAAGAAATCGGACTGCTTACTGATTTAAGATCACTGTAAGTACTCTTGTTCTCATCAAGGATATGATCACATTTCCATTTCCAACCCCCACATAGATTCTCAACTATTTTTTCTTTTGAGCAGAGCGATTGATATGAATAATTTCTCCGGTTCTCTCCCACCTGAGATTGGAAATTGCACGAGGCTAGTCAAAATGTAAGTTAATCCTATGCTTTGCTATTCGATCATACTTCATGTCAACTTTTTTCAGTTTATGCATTCCCTACAAATCTCCAAATTAATAGTGACATTTGGTATTTCTTTGCATTGATATTCCATCACAAATAATCTCGTTTATTATGATAATGCTCGTTTTTTTTTATGTCAGGTACATTGGAAGTTCAGGACTCACTGGTCAACTTCCTTCATCATTTGCCAATCTTGTGGACTTGGAAGAAGCGTAAGATTTATATCTGTTGTGGGTTGTTATTGTATCTGGCAGCTCATTCAGAAACATAAGTGTTTGATTGACTTTCTTTTTTTCATGCCGTTTCAGTTGGATTAATGATATCCAACTTACAGGTCAGATACCGGACTTTATAGGAAATTGGACCAAACTTACTACTCTGTGAGAAATTTTCATATTGCAGCTTTTCAGTTCTTCAATCTTAATTCTTTGTTTTAAGCTTCTCTGTCAACTGATAGAGTGACTTTTAACTACAAACCCTTGATGGTTTACCACTAGCTATACTCAAGGTTTGATACATGCTTTGCTGCAGGAGAATTCTGGGGACTAGTTTGAGTGGTCCAATTCCATCTACATTTGCCAACTTGATTTCCCTGACAGAATTGTATACATGCCCTTTTCTCCTTCACGTTTCAGCTTGCTTTTTTTTTGTTGTCTCCATACTGATGAAATCCAAATTGCAGGCGACTAGGTGAAATATCCAATAGCGGTTCTTCTCTTCAGTTCATCCAGAACATGAAATCTCTGAGTGTCCTGTAAGGACTTCTGTTCAGCTTTGGCCTAATCTTGATGAACTTCCGAACTTCTTTAGCTCTTTGCGTTCCTCTGTATTTTTTGACAATTTTTGTTAAATATCATACAGAGTATTACGGAACAATAATCTTACAGGCACAATACCTTCCAATATTGCAGATTACTTGCAGCTGCGACAGCTGTAAGTATGAGACAAGATGACACAAAATATTGTTGTTCCCATGTTTTCTTTGTTACTAAACTGAGATGATATACGTTCTAGACCTTACGTAATTACAAGCATTATACATATTTTGTTCTCCAGTGATTTGAGTTTCAACAACCTAACTGGGCAAATTCCATCTTCGCTTTTCAACTCAAGCCAACTTACTCACTTGTAAGAACATATTCATTTTTCCCATCACATGCTCTTATTCGAAATTCGCTGACGAACTGAGTATAAACATTGTTACCTTCATTCAGGTTTCTTGGGAATAACAAGTTGAGCGGTTCCTTACCCATTCAAAAGAGTTCCTCTCTTAGCAATCTGTGAGTAACAGAATCTGTAGATGAATATATCTTCTCTCTGGGTACCATTTACTGAAATCTTGTCAATTAAAATCAAAGCGTTTTATGTGCAGAGATGTGTCATACAATAATCTAACAGGGAATCTTCCTTCTTGGGTTCGCCTACCAAACTTGCAACTGTATGTTGGGGAATTAGATGCTTTAATTTCATGGCGCATAGTACATTATTGTGCTGAAAACGATTTTTTTTTTTTGTTCTGCAGTAACCTGATTGCCAACTACTTTACAGTGGGAGGCTCTAACAGAAGGTGACTACTACGTCAATCTTGTGCTCTTCTTGGTGCCTAAATTTCTACATTATTTCTATTCCGCAAGCATATAGATGTTAATCTACATGCCATATTTCTCATTTTAGTACTTTTTCTTCTTTCCAAAAGGGTTCTCCCCGGACTGGACTGCCTCCAGAAGAGTTTCCGCTGCAATCGAGGAAAAGGCGTATGTAAGTGCATATAAATGGTGTTCCAAAAGTAATTTCAGTTTTGGCATTGACAATTTAAGGATGCATATATGTTGTTTAAGATGCTTCTCTTTTGATGGGTGTCCAGATTTCAACTTTTCTGTCAACTGTGGAGGCCCAGATGTCAGGTCTAGTAGTGGAGCTTTGTATGAGAAAGACGAGGGGGCACTTGGACCAGCTTCATTTTTCGTAAGTAGAACACAGAGATGGGCAGTCAGCAATGTAGGACTATTTACGGGGAGTAACAGTAATCAATACAGAAATCTTTCAAATACATCATTTGCAAACACTTCGGACTCAGAGCTTTTTCAATCAGCAAGGCTCTCTGCATCTTCTCTAAGGTACTACGGACTGGGACTAGAAAATGGAGGCTATAGTGTAACACTTCAGTTTGGTGAAATACAAATACAAGGTTCTGATACCTGGAGAAGTCTTGGAAGGCGACTTTTCGACATATATGTCCAGGTCTCTACTAGTAAATTGAGCTTCCGCCCATATTCTTACAAACGCTAGCTTGTTCTTGTCTGGGATTGTTTAAAATTTTGTGAAAAAATGACTATCATATTGTCATTTAAAATAAAACGAACATGAAAAATGCAGATGGTAACTTTTTCAAATCAAAGAGAGGAAATCCGTTGATAGATCCTGGCATATAAGAGTCGTTTGTATTGAATGTCTGATGCAAGGTGTAGCATTATAAGGCTCAACTTTTCATGAACTTCTCTTCTCTCTGAAACGGTTTCCTTTTGTTTTTCAGGGAATACTTGTTGAAAAGGATTTTGATATGCACCCAACAGCTAACGGTTCTACTGCCCGGGTAATTCAAAGAGTATATAAAGCAAATGTATCTGAAAATTACATTGAAATTCATCTTTTTTGGGCTGGAAAAGGGACATGTTGTATTCCTGCTCAAGGGACTTATGGGCCGTTAGTCTCAGCCATCAGTGCAACGCCAGGTAACAACAAAGACTTTCATGATCGTCCTAAAGCCCAATGTCTCTTCTCACTACCGGCTTTTATTCTCTTGCAGATTTTATACCTACTGTAGATAATAAATTGCCCTCGAAATCCAAGGGAAAAATTGGTATAATTGTAGGGGTCATTGTAGGAGCAGGAATGATACTTATCTTAGTGATTGCTATAATCTTAATCATCCATCGGAAAAGAAAAAGGGCGGCTGATGAAGAAGGTAACTAGAGAGTCTTAAGCTTTGGCAGTATTAATATTAAAGATCAAATTGCGAACAACTGTAACTTTCTTTCAAAATAGTTCTTTTCAACTACACTACATACTTTTATGCAGTGCTACAAAGTCTGGACATAAGGCCATACACCTTTAGTTACTTAGAACTCAGAGCTGCAACTCAAGATTTTGATCCTTCCAACAAGCTTGGGGAGGGAGGATTTGGACCTGTTTTTAAGGTAAGAGACCTTTTACAGAATTTGATGCAGTGGAATAGATGTAATTTGTCCATTGGCTATGTTCTAAAAATATTCAGTGGTACAGGGAAAACTGAACGATGGAAGAGAGATAGCCGTGAAGCAGTTGTCAGTTGCATCCAGGCAAGGCAAGGGTCAATTTGTAGCTGAGATTGCCACTATATCAGCTGTTCAGCATCGCAACCTTGTAAAACTGTATGGATGCTGCATCGAGGGAAATCAGCGTATGCTGGTGTATGAATACCTCTCAAACAACAGTTTAGATCAAGCTCTATTCGGTATGTAAATAAGGTTCATCATTTTGTAGTTTTGTTTACAAAAGTAGGACTGATGGCTTACACGTCGCTCTGCTTGTGGCAGAGGAAAAGAGTTTGCAACTTAGTTGGTTAGACCGTTACGAGATATGCTTGGGAATAGCAAAAGGTTTGGCATATATGCATGAGGAGTCAAATCCTCGAATAGTGCATAGGGATGTGAAGGCAAGCAATATTCTGCTCGACTCGGACCTGATACCGAAACTCTCTGACTTTGGATTGGCTAAACTGTATGATGATAAGAAGACGCACATAAGCACCCGAGTTGCAGGGACCATGTAAATATCCTGGAAACCCTCTCCGATAAAAGGATTTATATCCTCACACCGTTTGTTGATTGTTACATACAAATGCAGAGGATATCTGTCACCAGAATACGTGATGCTTGGACATCTTACGGAGAAGACGGATGTGTTTGCCTTTGGTATAGTGGCTCTGGAAATTGTAAGCGGAAGGCCCAACTCCTCTCCAGAGATGGATGACGACAAACAATACCTTCTCGATTGGGTGGGTGTATATTTTTAGAAATTTTCAAACTTTATTATTTGAGGCTAAGAAGGATGGAAGGAAGAAATATGTTTTTTCTTTGAAACTTTAGTAACATCCTTCTGGTTTCTGGGTGCAGGCATGGAGCCTACACCAAGAGAATCGTGATTTGGAAGTGGTGGATCCGGATCTAACAGCAGCATGTGACGAGGAAGAAGTGAAACGTGTAATAGGGGTAGCCTTCTTGTGCACACAAACAGACCACGCAGTACGGCCAGCAATGTCTCGAGTAGTAGGCATGCTGACGGGGCATGTGGAGATAACGGAAGCCAATGCGAAGCCAGGGTACGTATCTGAGAGAACATTCGAGAACGCAATGAGCTTCATGACTGGTTCAACGAGCGCGAGCTGGATGTTGCCTGACACTCCAAAGAATCCTTCCAGGTCCCAAGTCGAAGATGAACAAACCTGAATGAAACACCTTCGAGAGTTGGTTACTTTATGAATTTGGAGGGTTGTATTTGTATGTCCTAAATCTTACGAGTATAATAAAATTAAACAAGCGTGTGGTTGGTGGGTAATTAAAAAACATAGGATACGAGAAGCAAAAAGCCTAGTCGGACCAAAAGTATCATAAACGTCCCCTTGACTATTGTCCTAAATTCGTTTTGGTCTCATTTTAAAAACATTATCTTTCCTCCAAAAGGTGGTGACGGTTGCGCTTGCAGGGGTAGCCGCCATTGTTGATTGTTGATTGTTCGTGTCTTCGGGGGGGGGGGGGGGGGGGGGGGGGGGGGGGAGGAGCGCGTGCACCCCACGTGCCCCTGAGATTAGTAGCGTGTGTTGGTTAGATTAGAGCACCATTAGATTAGTTAATTCAAATTAATCTAAACAAAATGCATCTCTTCTGCTTCTTCAAAGTCCAACCATAGTTGTGTTTTTTTTTTTTTTGAAAAGAAAAGGTAAAACCTCCGTCTCTTGTGTTTCTCTCTCTCTCTCTCTCTCAACATCGACGATGCCTAGGCTACGGCGGCGGTTTCTCTGTCTTCTTCTCACCGTCTTGTTTATTTCCGGTTCGTTTCACCTAGTTCGAGCTCAAAACCGAACCGGAGCCACTACTGATCCCGACGAAGGTCTGTCCGTCTGTCTTCTCCTTCTGCTTCTTCTTTTATAGACTGGGAGGGCTATAATTAGTCTTGGGATCCGAATTCGGATAAAACCCAGATACTGTAGGTTTTTGTTGTTGGTCCTACCGGTTAGTTTCACAATTAACATTTGGTAGTCTAGTCTCCTTTTATACTTGAAGAAGATAGATCAGCAGTAATAATTAGATTAAGGAAGAGGGACTAATTAATAATAATACTAATAATGATGAGATTCTGCATATAAACAGCGCGAGCTTTGAACTCCATCTTCGCGGCTTGGAGGATCCCGCCGCCGAGTCAATGGAACGTCAGCGGCGAACTTTGCTCCGGCGCCGCCGTCGACGACAGCGTCACCGACAGCAACACTGGCTACAACCCTCTTATCAAATGCGACTGCAATTTCGTCAACTCCACAATCTGCCGCATCACCCTCCTGTACAATCTAATCTACTACTGGGAATGGAAAATAGCTCCTCAATTTTCTTCTTATATGTTTTCTTCACATGATGATGCAGCAAGGTTTATGCGAAGGAAGTTGTAGGACCTATACCTCCACAGCTCTGGACTTTGCAATACCTCACAAATCTGTATGTATGCTTTTACTCTCCAGTCACTTGATTATATGATCAGAAGCACCACACACATACACATTCACAACCATCTTCTTCTTTCAGGAACTTGAGTCAAATTATTCTCACAGGCTCCCTGCCTCCTGCTATTGGCAATTTGACTCGAATGCAATATATGTAAGCCTTTGTCAACCTTCTTCTTCCTTTTCTCTGTCTTAGGAACGTTTCCTCTCTCTCCCTCACGCTCACCTCTACATCACGTAGGAATTTTGGGATCAATTTTTTGTCTGGCCCTGTTCCTAAGGAAATTGGTTTGCTTACAGATCTAAGATCGCTGTAAGCTTTGCTTCCTTATTCATTGCTTATATCTGATCTGTAATGTCTTAACACTGCTTCTGCTTCTGGAGGATTTTGATGCTTCCTTATTATTAAACCTATATTTTCTGCATGCAGTGATATTAGTTCAAATACCTTTTCTGGTTCTATACCAGCTGAGATTGGGAGTTGCACAAAACTACAGCACATGTGAGTGTTTTTTTCCATATGTGCAAGTATTTTTTATGTATTCTTCATTTCCTCTTTTACAATTCAGATATGAAAACTTAAACTTCAAATTTGGTATTAATAAGAATTCTTGCCCAGTTACCTATATTTCTTAAAAGAAATTTCTTACATTATTGCAGGTATATAGGAAGTTCTGGACTCAGAGGGGGATTACCTTTATCATTTGCTAATCTTGTGGAGCTGCAAGTCGCGTACGAATTCTTTTTAATTGAATTCGCATATAAATCTCATACCGTTGTTAGATTTCGACATTTTGTATTCTATTTATTACTTTACATTTTTTGTTGTGTTTCCTTAATGTTGTACCAGCCATATTACGGATCTGGAAGTTACAGGTCAGATACCAGACTTTATAGGAAACTGGACCAAACTTACTACCTTGTAAGAAGATTTCATTTTTTCAGAACTATATGGATTTGTTCCATTGTTCTTGTTTTTCAGAAAAAAGGTCTCGTTTTTTTTATTTATAAGTTCGGGATTCAACAATTGGTAAGTGTTTTTACTGCAGGAGAATCTTCGGAACTGGCTTGACTGGTCCGATACCGTCGTCATTTTCCAACTTAACTTCTTTGAAAGAACTGTATGTGTTATTGCATTGGTGTCAGAGTCATTCTTGTTTACTATTTTCTCTCTTTTTTTCCCTCTCTCCTCCACATAACTAACCCTTTTCTAAATGTAGGAGGCTCGGTGATATATCTAATGGAAGCTCCTCTCTTGCATTCATCAAAGACATGAAGTCTCTAAGTATATTGTAAGGCAACTTCGATTCAACTTTTTCTAACCGGATTCATGATCAGATTATAATGTACTGTTGAACTGTTCCCCGCTCCTCTGTGTATTTAACATTTATGATGTATGTCACAGAGTATTGAGGAACAGCAATCTCACTGGGACGATACCGTCTAATATCGGAGAATACTCAAGTCTGCAACATGTGTAAGTACGACATATGTCAGCGTGTTGCTTCTTCAAATGCTCTGGATGCTGTTTCAGGGTCTTTTCTGTAACAAGAGTGAGATGATTTGTGAAAGTCACCGAGAGATTACGAAATGATCTTAAATTGAATTAATTATTTTTACTCAGTCAGTGCTACTAAACATGAAAGGTTTAATGTTTCCAGGGATTTAAGCTTCAACAAACTACATGGACCAATTCCGGCTTCACTTTTCAACTTAAAACGACTTACTCACTTGTAAGATGATATGTTTTCTTCCTTGTTTTCCAGTGATTTAAGATGAGAATTATTGAAGAAATTTGATGTCTTCACTCTTCTTATTAGGTTTCTGGGGAACAACACATTCAATGGTTCATTGCCCACTCAAAAGATGCAGAATTTGAGTAATATGTGGGTAACAAAATCCCTTTATATTTGTTTCGTCTTTGAAAGCCACGGCGGATCCCCTAACTTGTTAGAGGATATAAGCTCAAGTTTCGTACACCTTTTTTTACTTTGGCACTTATTCAAGTTGAATAAGGTTCCACTCTTGGTGACACAGAATACTTGCCAGGAAACTGTTTAGGATTGTATAACATATTCTTTAGATCCTAATTATTGTTCTTTTATACTTACAGAGATGTGTCGTACAATGATTTGTCTGGAAGTCTTCCTTCATGGGTCAGCTTACCAAACTTGAAACTGTGAGTAAACAAAACACTATACCTCTACTTAAGTTCACTGTGATTTTCAGTCTCAGAGAACTTCCTTGTGTATAATCATCAGTTTTCTTCTTATCCATCATGAAGCTTTCTTTCGTTTGGAAACATTATAATCACAACAAAACTGTATGTTATTTGCGCAGCAACCTTGTTGCTAACAACTTCACCTTAGAAGGTCTTGACAACAGGTTTGTTAAATATGTTCTTGTTGATGCTTGACAATATGTTTCTGTTTCCTATCTTTTTCCTGGAAATGGTTGCAACTTGCAAGTATAGACGACTTATCATTTCTTTCTTAAGTCTCTTTTCTTTTTGTTAAAAAGTGTTTTATCAGGACTGAACTGCCTGCAGAAGAACTTCCCCTGCAATCGAGGCAAAGGAATATGTAAGTGTAAAAAAGAGATATCCTCATAACCATTTTTCTCCATTTGCTATGAGCAACCATATGGACAGTGCTGGAAAAAAATTGCTTAAACTTTTTCTCGATTGACTGGTGTCTAGATTCTGACTTTTCGATCAACTGCGGAGGCCCACAAATACGGTCTGTTAGCGGAGCAGTATTTGAGAGAGAGGACGAGGACCTTGGACCAGCTTCATTCGTCGTGAGTGATGTTCAGAGATGGGCAGCCAGTAGCGTAGGACTCTTTGCTATAAATAGCAATAATATATACATAGCGACTTCACAATCACAATTCATCAACACTTTGGACTCGGAGCTATTTCAGTCAGCAAGACTTTCTGCATCTTCCCTACGGTATTATGGGTTGGGGCTAGAAAATGGAGGCTATACCGTAACACTTCAGTTTGCAGAAATACAAATTCTTGGTTCTACTTCAAACACTTGGAAAGGTTTAGGAAGACGACGTTTTGACATTTATGTCCAGGTCTGCACTAAGTCGATCGACCTTTTTGCTTTACAAGTTAACTTTTTGGTGTAATACTCTTCTTGTTGAATTCTGAGACCTATATATTTTTTTCCAGGGAAGACTTGTTGAAACGGATTTTGATGTACGCAGAACAGCTGGTGACTCAACTGTGAGAGCAGTTCAGAGAGAATATAAAGCAAATGTATCAGAAAATTACATCGAAATTCATCTTTTCTGGGCTGGAAAAGGAACATGTTGTATTCCCATTCAAGGGGCTTATGGGCCATTAATATCGGCCGTCAGTGCAAAACCAGGTAACACATCCTTTGCTGATCGGATTTTCACTAATGCGTAAAATTTACATATTGCTGTTCAGATTTTCACTAATGCCTAGGTGTTACATATTGTTGTTGTTCAGATTTTACACCAACTGTGGGCAACAGGCCACTATCAAAGGGAAAGAACAGGACTGGTACTATTGTGGGTGTCATTGTTGGCCTAGGACTTTTAAGTATCTTTGCGGTTGTGGTCATCTTCATCATCCGAAAAAGAAGAAAGCGGTACACAGATGATGAAGGTATAGATGTAATAAGAACACAAACAAGCCCTTGAGCTGAAAATTTTTGGTCCTCTGCTTCAACATTGAACATTTTTCATTCTTTGAACCGACTCTTTTCGTGCAGAGCTACTTAGTATGGACGTAAAGCCTTACACCTTTACTTACTCGGAACTTAAGAGTGCAACTCAAGATTTCGACCCCTCAAACAAGCTTGGAGAGGGAGGATTTGGGCCTGTTTATAAGGTAAGTCCCATAACGAAATATCTGAATATATTTCTGGGATACGAGGAAAGCAGAGAGTATATGTGATACCTTTTAATATGATTTGTTTCGAATAACACATTCAACAGGGAAAACTCAATGATGGAAGAGAGGTAGCAGTGAAGCTGTTGTCGGTGGGATCCCGGCAAGGGAAGGGGCAATTTGTTGCAGAAATTGTAGCAATATCTGCAGTTCAACATCGCAACTTAGTAAAACTTTATGGGTGCTGCTACGAAGGAGATCATCGTTTGCTCGTGTATGAATACCATCCTAACGGAAGTCTTGATCAGGCTCTATTTGGTACGCTCAAAAACATGATTTATCGACCCATGCTTCTGCCAAGCTTAAAAGGCACTCTTTAATTATGCACTTGCCATTGATTTCGATGTTGCAGGGGATAAAACTTTACATCTTGATTGGTCAACCCGTTATGAGATATGTCTGGGAGTAGCCAGAGGTCTAGTCTACCTCCACGAGGAGGCGAGGCTTCGCATAGTACACAGGGATGTGAAGGCCAGCAACATTTTGCTTGACTCGAAACTTGTCCCAAAAGTTTCTGATTTTGGGCTTGCAAAACTATACGATGACAAGAAAACCCACATAAGTACCCGAGTAGCAGGGACGATGTAAGTATCCCCAAACCATGACTTTTGGTTTGCAGACACAATATGGATTTATAATAACACATGTTGTTGTTGTACCAATGCAAGTGGATATCTGGCCCCAGAGTATGCCATGCGTGGTCACCTAACAGAGAAAACGGATGTGTATGCCTTTGGTGTTGTGGTCCTTGAGCTAGTGAGTGGAAGACCAAACTCTGATGAGAAGTTGGAGGACGAAAAAAGATATCTTCTTGAATGGGTACGTCATTACTTGTTGTTGAGGGAAGTTTGGGATAGTCATGAATCTGGGTTGTGCCTTATAGCAAAAGCCGATAATCCTTTTGTTTTGTTTCGTTACAGGCATGGAATCTACACGAGAAAAGTCGTGAAGTTGAACTTATTGATCATGAGCTGAGTGAATTCAACATGGAAGAAGTAAAGCGCATGATAGGCATTGCTCTGCTGTGCACTCAGACATCTCATGCCTTGAGACCACCAATGTCACGAGTGGTGGCCATGCTTTCAGGAGACGTTGAGGTGAGTTATGTCACCTCTAAGCCAGGCTACCTAACCGACTGGAGATTTGATGACACCACAAGCTCCTCTGTCAGCGGGTTTGAAACCAAAGAGACGGGGGCTTCTGATTCCTTGATCTCCACGAGCTTTGTGGCGCCTGGCTCCGAGATATCACCCAGAAGCACCGACTCTAAGCCGATGATTGGAGCCAGGATCAATGAAGGAAGATGACAAAGACCCCTTGTCTGTAACTATATAGTGGCTATATAGATGTTTGTGTAAGTAAATGAGGATCACAGTTTTCTTCTTTGATTGAATAAACAGATATCACTTAGATTAGATAATATTTAAGCTCTTCAATTTTTCTCTAATCTGTTGAGAGAGAAATTTGTAGAATAGCAAAGACTGCGCAAATTTGATTGAGCTTATGTGTTGTGTTCTCAAATTGCGTAAGACAAAGTGATTCCATGAGTGAGGATATCGACTGTTTTAGAGGTTCAAGTTGGAGAACATTTGGTCTCTAATTCCGCTGGCTGCACAACACAACACAACACAAAACGGGTCCCGTGATTATGTGAAAACCAAAAAAAGAAAAGAAAAGACCTTTGCATATTCACAAGTCTAGTGGCATTATTTATGGTACTATTGCATCTCTCCTGTCTTGATGTATATAATAATATCCATGGAAGTTACTGTAGACCAAAAAGATCAGCATGGAGTAAAGAAAGCGGCACGACGAACGAAGGAAATTAAGGGACAAACAAAATATAACATTAGCCGTTATAATTTTGTACTGAATAATGGAAAGTGGTGGGTTTTTAAATTTATAATGATATGACCAGTGACAGCGTCGTGCCAACACGGTGGTCCATTCGATCACTAGTAAGTAATAATTCATTCTTATCATGGGTTCAGTTGGTAGTACATACACACACATACAAGTCAATGAGTCTGTAATAATAAGTCAATACTTGTGTAATAAGTCAGTGGATGGCTACAGAATTTAAGGAACTCACACAAAGCTTTTTAGTGAAGTAGACACAGACCACCATTGTTGTTTGTGTTTCTGAAGCAAACCAACAAAAAACAAAGTAAGAACCTCCGTCGACGACGATGCCCACGTGTCTGCACCTCACCGTCTGGTTCCTCTTGTGTATTTCCGTTTCAATTCACCTGGTTCGAGCTCAAAACGGAACCGGAGCCACTACTCATCGTGACGAAGGTCTTTCTTTGAAATAATTAATGAAATAAGTTGTTTGTTATGGTGTGGGAATAAACAACAGCGCGAGCTTTGACCTCCATCTTCGCGGATTGGAAGATCCAGGCGCCGAGGAGGCAATGGAACATCAGCGGCGAACTTTGCTCCGGTGCCGCCGTCGACGACAGTGTCACCATCGACCACAAAGCCTACAACCCACTTATCAAATGCGACTGCAAGTACGACAACTCCACATCACCGTCCTGTACAGTACACCCGCCTCTCTACAACCAATTTTGTCTGTATTTGTGCATTCACCCACTAAATGTTTGCCATGTTGTTGTTTGACTTTGACACAGCAAGGTTTATACGATAGATGTCCAGGGACCTATACCTCCACAGCTCTGGATTTTGACATATATCACAATCTGTATATATATAGACTTTACCTTTTCACGTTTCTTTTTGTAATCATCATCATAAAAGAGCACACACACATGCACAAGTTAATAAATATATATATATATATATATATAGTATCCCACAAATCTTGCATTCATTGTTGTAACCTCAAAATCACACTTGAATCGTTCTTTCAGGAACCTGGCTCAAAATTTTCTTACAGGCTCCCTTTCTCCTGCAGTTGGAAATTTGATTGGAATGGAATGGCTGTAAGGCTGTTGATTGAATGAAAACCTTCTTCTTCTTTCCTTTTTATTCTCACACTCTTCAAACTTAAGAGTGTGAGAATGGATCAACCTTAATTACTACATTGCAAGAATGATTACTTTACTCTTAGTGGAAAACAGCCATATTACGTCATTTTCCAATTTAAAAAAGTTGACAGAACTGTATGTGTTATTGCATTGGTGTCAGAGTCATTCTTGTTTAGTACTATTACTATTTTCTCTTTTTTTTTTCTTTTCCCTCTCTCCTCCGCATAAGTAATCATTTTCTGTCAGAGTCAATTTCTCCTCTCACTTGTAGGTCTTTATGACCTACCTGGATAATTAAAGTGGAAACACTTTGATGTCTTTCAAATTAATTAGGTTTCTGGGGAACAACACGCTTAAAAGAGGCCGGCTTTGAGCAATATGTGAGTAACTAAATCCTCTATAAATTGATCATCGTTGCAAGCCGAAAAATCCTGATACAGACTAAGTTTTGTACAAGATAACCAGGAAACTGTTTATACTTTTAGAGATGTGTCGTACAATGATTTGTCTGGAAGTCTTCCTTCATGGGTCAGCTTACCAAACTTGAAACTGTACGTAAACAAAACATTATATCTCTCCTTATACTCACGGTGGTTTTCAATCTCAGAAACATTTTCCTTGTGTGTATATATATATTCATTGTGAAGCTTCATTGTATCCATCATAACAAAACTGTATTCTATATGTGCAGCAACCTTGTTGCCAACAACTTCACCTTGGAAGGTCTTGACAAGAGGTGATTACCTTAGATATGTTCTTGTTGATGCCTGAAATTCCAACATAACCATATATTTTTCTTACATAATCTCTTTTCATTTTGTTATAAGGGTTTTATCAGGACTCAACTGCCTGCAGAAGAACTTCCCCTGTTATCGAGGCAAAGGAATATGTAAGTGTAACAAAGATATATCCTAATAGCTGTTGTTCTCCAGGTGCTTGGAAAAAGATTTGCTTAAGGTTTTCTCTATTGACCGGTGTCTAGATTCTGACTTCGCGATCAAATGCGGAGGCCCAAAAATACGTTCTGTTAGCGGAGCAGTATTTGAGAGGGAGGACGAGGAGCTTGGACCAGCTTCATTCGTCGTGAGTGATGTTCAGAGATGGGCAGCCAGTAGTGTAGGACTTTTTGGCGGTAGTAGCAATAATATATACATAGCTACTTCACAGTCATAATTTATCAACACTTTGGACTCGGAGCTTTTTTCAGTCAGCAAGACTTTCTGCATCTTCCCTATGGTATTCTGGGTTGGGGGCTGGAAAATGGAGGCTATACTGTAACACTTCAGTTTGCAGAACTACATATTCTTGGTTCTAACACTTAAAAAGGTGTTGGAAGACGACGTTTTGACATTTATGTTCAGGTCTGCACTCCTTGATCTAGCTTTCCTCTTTACAAGTTAATTAACTTCTTGGTCGTGTAATAATCTTCTTGGCTCTGTTTCTCCAGGGAAAACTTGTTGAAACGGACTTTGATGTACGCAGAACAGCTGGTGACTCTACTGTTCGAGCAGTTCAGAGAGGATATAAAGCAAATATATCAGAAAATTACATGGAAAGTCATCTTTTCTGGGCTGGAAAAGGAACATGTTGTATTCCTATTCAAGGTGCTTATGGGCCATTATATCTGCTGTTAGTGCAAAACCAGGTAACACAACAAATGGCGAATTCTTTTTTTTTCTTTTGTGTTTTGTTTTGTGTGTGTGTTCTACTGATGCAAGTAAAGACCTAATTAGCGTTTACATATTGTTGTTCAGATTTTGTACCAACTGTGGCTAACAAGCCATCATCAAAAGGAAAGAACAACACTGGTGCTATTGTGGGTGTTATTGTTGGCCTGGGACTTTTGAGCATCTTTGCGGGCGTGTTTATCTTCATCATCCGACACAGATGATGAAGGTACATAAAATCATAAACAACCTCTACATATCTTTCAAATTGGTTCAATTTTTAAGAACCGAATTTTTATTTGTTGCAGAGATACTTAGTATGGACGTAAAGCCTTACAGTTTTGCTTACTCTGAACTTGAAAGTGCTACTCAAGATTTCGATCCCTTAAACAAGCTTGGAGAGGGAGGATTTGGGACTGTTTATAAGGTAAGCCCCATACCAAAATGGACAAAATACTTAGAAAGCAGAGTATATGTAACACGTTTTTTTTGTTATGATTTAACACATTCAACAGGGAAACCTGAATGTTGGAAGAGAGATCGCTGTGAAAGTGTTGTCGGTTGGATCCCGAAACGGGAAGGGCCAATTTGTTGCAGAAATTGTAGCGATTTCTGCAGTTATGCATCGCAACCTAGTAAAACTTTAGGGGTGCTGCTATGAAGGAGATCATCTTTTGTTCGTATATGAGTATCTCCCAAATGGAAGTCTCGATGATGCTTTATTTGGTAATGAACAGAAACATGAATTATCTGTTTCTTGCTGCTTCTCTGCCAAGAAGCAAAGTTAGTCACTATGTCATGCATTTGGATGTTACAGGGGATAATAAGACTTTACATCTTGATTGGTCAACCCGTTTTAAGATTTGTCTAGGAATGGCCAGAAGTCTAGCTTCCTCCACGAGGCGAGTGTTCGCATATTTCACAGTGATGTGAAGGCCAGCAACATTTTGCTTGACTCTAACCTTGTCCCAAAATTTTCTGATTTTGGGCTTGAAAAGATATACGATGACAAGAAAACCCACATAAGTACCAGAGTGGCAGGGACGACGTACGTATCCCCAAACCCTGAGATTTTTTTGTTGTTGTTTGCAATACTAACACACATGTTGTTGTACAAATGCAAGTGGATATCTTGCGCCAAAGTATGCCATGCGTGGACACTTAACGGAGAAAACAGATGTGTATGCCTTTGGTGTTGTGGCTTTTGAGCTGGTGAGTGGAAGGAAAAACTCTGATGAGAGCCTGGAGGGTGACAAAAGATATCTTCTTTCGTGGGTACGTCCTTTTTTGTTAGTCAAAATTTTTGATTAGAAATGCATGGTAAAAAAACACCGATATAATCAAATCAGTCGTGGTGTATACAGGCATGGGATCTACAACACAAAAGCCGTGAGGTAGAATTAATTGATGATGACCTTAGTGAATTCAACATGGAAGAAGTGAAACGCGTGGTAGGCATTGCTCTACTGTGCGCTCAGGCATCTAACCTGAGACCACCAATGTCACGAGTGGTGGCCATGCTTTCAGGAGACGTTGAGGTGCCAAACTACCTACCCGACTGGAGAGTTTGAAGACACCACAAGCTCCTCTTTCAGCGCCTTTCAAACTAAAGACACGGGCGCTTCTGGATCCTACTCCACGAAAGCCCAAAGACAGCGACTCTAAGCCAATGCTTGGGGTGAAGATCAATGAGGGAAGATGACAATGTGTATAGGACTATATATATGATGGCTATGGAGATGTTTGTGTGTATGACGAGGATATATCACTATTTTCTTCTTTGGTTGGAGAAACATAATTCCTTTCATATTATAAGAAAATAAAAAGAAGCATATTCCACTTCATCTTCTGAGATATATTTGCCTCTAATGTATGTTTTCTCCATTGTAATAAACTTTTGCTTAAATAATAGCTCACAAAGAAAAGCAAAACATATTTCACTTTGATTCAATAATGTTTAAGCTCTTCCTTATTATTTTTTTTTTTCACAGACCCAAAGGGTCATTTTTATTTAAAAAAAAAAACAAAATAAAGAGAAGCAATATAGGAAATTGTTATTGAACACTCTACTTTCCTCATTACCATACCTTCTAAGACGTAACATATGTCTTCTGACACAACTTTGTGAGCTTCCTGTAGAAGCAGAAGGTATTGTCAACAACACGCTGTGAGCTTTGGTCATGATGGGCCTCTATAAAGTTAAATCAACTTCCACACCGTCAAATAGGCTTATATTGGACTATAGATGCTATTTAATGGGTCGGGCCTATTTATTATAAGCCCATGTTTTGAAGCAGCGCCAATGTATTAAAACCCTGAAACCCTAGTTTTGATAATCTCCTGCGAAGAGAGTTCCATGTATAATTCTCCTCATAGTCATATAGGTTTAGGGTTTTAGTTTCTCTCCGCAAAAATGGCGATGTATCTTCTCTACGAATCTTCTTCTGGCTATGGCCTCTTCGAGGCGCACGGGCTTGATGAAATTGGACAGAACACTGAGGCCGTCCGGAGTTCCGTCTCCGACCTCAGTCGCTTTGGCCGAGTTGTCCAGCTCACCGCGTTTCATCCCTTTGAGTCTGCGCTCGATGCCCTCAACCAAGTTAACGCTGTCTCTGAAGGTAGATTCAGTTTACTGTTATCTTGTGCTGTTTCTGTGAACTAGAACCATCACTTTGCCTTGATTTTTTTTAATGTTCAATTTATGCGTATATCTTAGGATACTCTGCTCTTTTCCCCTTTTCTGCGTATATCTTAAGGGTACTCTGCTTTTCCCCTTAGAGTTGTGGCTACAAAAAAGACCTTCCTTTTTTATTGATGTTGAAAGTTGAAATACCTTCCTTTGTTTTTGGTTCTGTTGAAAAGTTGTTACAATTTTACATAGAAAACGCTTCAATTTTTATAGTCATCTGCTTGTCTCATCTGAGGGTTTTGATTATATCATTGGCATTTTTGGTGGCAGGGGTTATGACTGACGAGCTTAGAAGTTTCTTGGAGTTGAATCTTCCTAAAGTCAAAGAAGGCAAGAAAGCCAAGTTCAGCTTAGGAATGGCTGAGCCTAAACTCGGTTCCCATATATTGGAAGCCACTAAGATCCCGTGCCAGAGCAATGAGTTCGTACTTGAGCTTCTCCGAGGTGTGCGCCTTCATTTTGACAGGTTCATCAAGGACCTAAAGGTGTGGTCTTTTCCCTTTATTTGATTCACCTTTGTATGTTTTTACTATGCTTTGTGTACTCATGAATGATTCTTTTGTTATTATTTACTGAAGCCTGGTGATCTGGAAAAATCTCAACTTGGATTAGCTCACAGCTACAGCAGAGCAAAGGTCAAGTTTAATGTTAACCGAGTGGATAACATGGTTATTCAAGCTATTTTCCTCCTTGACACGCTTGATAAGGATATTAATTCTTTTGCCATGAGAGTCCGGTTTGTTTATTTAAGCTTTCCCTTTTAGATTATGTGTACTTTCAATTTACCTTGAGAAAAAAGGGGAGATGAACCCTGTTTATAATGTTGTTACAGGGAATGGTATTCGTGGCACTTCCCCGAGCTAGTGAAGATAGTCAATGACAATTATCTTTACGCCCGTGTTTCAAAGATTATTGATGACAAGTCTAAGTTGACTGAAGACCACATCCCGATGCTTACTGAAGTCTTAGGGGATGAAGATAAAGCAAAGGAGGTCGTCGAAGCTGGAAAAGCATCCATGGGTAACTTTTTTTGAGCGGGCTCAACAGATAAATTTGTGTTCCTAATCTCTCTTTGATGTGAGACGTTTATTTTCTTCCCTCTTCATAGGCCAGGATCTATCACCGATTGACTTGATCAACGTACAGAACTTTGCTCAGAGAGTTATGGAACTTGCTGACTACAGAAAGAAGCTCTATGATTATCTTGTTGCTAAGATGAGCGACATTGCCCCTAATTTGGCGGCCTTGATTGGAGATATGGTCGGTGCCCGTCTGATTTCACATGCTGGAAGTCTGACTAACCTTGCCAAATGCCCATCTTCCACTCTCCAGATTCTTGGAGCTGAGAAGGCGCTTTTCAGGTGCCATATTATAGAGCTGTTTTTCTTTATCTTTTCCTTAAGTTTCTATTTAGTGCTGTGTGTGACATGAACCGCTGTTGGTGATTCAGGGCTCTTAAAACACGCGGAAACACACCCAAGTATGGGTTAATTTTCCATTCGTCGTTCATTGGCCGAGCATCTGCTAAGAACAAGGGCCGTATCGCCCGTTATCTTGCAAACAAGTGTTCTATAGCGTCCCGGATAGATTGTTTTGCTGGTAAAAATCTGAAACCTCCCCGAAGAAGAGCTCTTCGTATTATGAAATATGTTGTCAAATGTTGAATTATATTGTCCTATGCAGATGGCGCAACAACGGTATTTGGTGAGAAGCTTCGCGAACAAGTTGAGGAAAGGCTAGACTTTTATGACAAAGGTGTTACCCCACGTAAGAACGTAGATGTAATGAAGGAGGTGATTGAGAATCTGCAAAACGAAGGTAATATTTTTGGCATACAAATGTCCTATTTTGGTGGTGGACTCAGTATTTAATTGGTGCCCTTGTTTAGATGAGAAAGCGAAGGAGACAGTGGAGGCCTCAACAAAGAAAAGCAAGAAAAAGAAGGCAAAGGGTGATGAAGACGAAGAAGAGAAGGCGATGGATGAGGAGAAGTCAGAGAAAAAGAAGAAGAAAGAGAAGAGGAAGATGGATACAACAGATGAAAATGAGAAATCAGAGAAGAAAAAGAAAAAGAAGAGTAAAGCTGGAGGAGACGAGGAGACTGATGATGGTGAGAGCAAGAAGAAGTCTTCAAAGAAGAAGAAGAAGAAGTCAAAGAGTGAGGATGACGACGAGTAGGGGATGATGTCAACATAACAGACCCCGTATTCTTTTTTTTTTCTTTTTTTTTGTTTTACCTAAACGTTTTTGCTGTGTTTCTTTTTCTTAGTAAACTCTTAAGTAATCTGTGTTTTGGTCTGAAAACGATTTTATAACATCTGAAGTTTGTCCATCATTATTTTAGTTTCTGTGTTACAGGTTTCGAAGCCCCCCCGCTGTCACATGAGAATAAAGTATTGAGTGTTTTATTTTTTATTCTTTTGTTGTTTCTAATTTGAAAGAACGAAAGATATTGTTCTACTTGCTTTTCAAAATATTCCATTTATTATTGAAAAGAAAGGTTTAGACTAGAGCTAGAACTAACTTACCTTTTGTGCAAAGTGATTGCATAAAATGTAATTAGAAAAAAGAAGCGATTAGTGTACATGATGACCAATTGTATTTAGCACTAATTGGCAATGAAGTGATTCAATGTATGCATCTTTTTTGCTAATTTGGTTAAATTGTAAAAATAATGAAATAAGAACTGTGAATGACTCGATTTTCAATAAAACAACTGATAATTGTTGATGTTTTTTTTTTTTTTTTTAAAGGGGTGAGTTTTAATCTAAAAGAGAACTAACTAATATATATTTTTATGCATTAGTTAATATTACTGTGTCCGTTAAATGGCCGGTTATCGCTCAGCAAAGAAGACATGCGGAGAAAAAAGAGTCAGTATTTTGTTGTTAATAACCTAAAAAAAAAGTAGATGTAATGTAGAATCGACCTTTTAAATGTTAAATCTGAGATGAAATGTAGTGGCTGCAAATGAGAAACATGCAGAAGAAGATTGTAAAAAAAATTAAAATTTTACTTCCTATGAGGGCATCCGATGTAATATGGCTTGTAGCCAGATGAAGAAAAAAGAAGACGAGCAGAGTTTGCAATTGTAATATTACCATTATGACTCAGAGACAGAAAGACGTGTAACAACAATATAGCTACCCTTCCTCATTCCGCATTAGCGAGAGATAGTGACTCGTGACCAATCACATATTCATTCACATCTTCTTAGTTTAAAATAACCAATTCACTCACACCATCTCAAACATATCCAAAAAAAAAAGAGAGAAGAAGAATTGTAAGTTTAGGTGATTACGTAGTAATTAGCATGATGATGATGATCAAGTTTTTTCTGGTAACACTAATTGTGGTGCTCTCTCGCCCAATCTCGATTTACGCAGAAAAGGACCTGATGATAAAGGAATGCCACAACGCACGAGTCCCGACCATATGCATGCAGTGCCTCGAATCCGACCCAGCTTCCGTCCATGCTGATCGTGTTGGCATCGCCGGCATCGTCATACACTGTCTTGACTCTAACCTCCATGTCCTCACCAAGCAAGTTTTCACTTCTTTATTACGACCACATATACATTTTATTTATAATACATACATTCATCGAGTTTGTTTCTTCTAAACATATTTGGTCCAACACATAGTTCCCTTTATTACTTGCCTAATCTATCATTTAAAATTTTTTTTTTTTGTTGGCGCAGCAACATTACGATACTGTTGTCAAAGAAAGAAAAAGGTGGTGAATCAATCAAGACAGCTCTGGAGGGTTGCAAAAGGTACTTGTCGGATGCAATCACTAAAGTACTGCCGGGTGCCGAATACGGTTTGAAAACCGGTGACTACGACAAAGCTGGCCAGTCGATAAGGCTTGCGCTTGACTTTCCTCTCAGGTGCAAGGAGAATCTCCAAACTGCCAAGTTCGACTTTTCCCCAATTTATAGCCAAATCAATATCTATGCCCAACTCTCTGATGCTGCTATGAGAATCATCGATCGTTTCTAGTAATCATATGGTTTTTTTAATTTTATATATAGCTCAAACAAAGAGTTTATCTATATGTTTGATCGATGCTTTATGCTTACCAAAACTAATAACAATAAAATTTCTTGATGATTTATACCACATCTCTTCTTCTTCTTCTTCTTCTTCTTCTTCTTCTTCTTATTTTTATTTTTTGTTTATTCCTGCTTTCATTTACACTGCTCATTATCATTATATAGAAAACGAGATGGTGTAGAATGCTCATCGACTTAATATTGGTTTTTTTTTTTTTTTGTTTTAATTATCCCCTACTTAAAAGAGATTAGTTGAGTAACAAAATAAAAAAAACAAGAGAGATTCATTATCTAAAGATATATTTAAAGACATGTTCACCACTTACACTAACAGGAAAGTAATTATCATCACGGATTAACATGGTTCCATAATTCTTTGGTCAATTTGTGATATATTATGGTTCCCCCTCGGAACAAAAAAAAAAAAAAAAACTATTTCGAATTCAAAGGTAAGGTTGGGCCTATATGGACTGGTAAATGGGCCCTGTAGCACCAACCAACCCAGCAAAAGTGCCAGATGGCGGGATTCTGAATTTAACCTTATTTTAAAAGAAAAAAAAATACCAAAAAGACAAAAAGAAAAAAAAGCCCTAATTTTGCAATGAAGATGATTTCATTATATCCTCCAGCGCGTCCTCTTATGCTTCTTCACTCGCCATTATTTATTATTCCTGTGGATCTCTCTTTCTGGAATTTCGATTTTACTAGTTTCATTGGATCAAATCTACGGATTGGTTGGGATCTTGGCCGGGAGTATGGCAACAAGCAAGGTAGAGAAGGGACACCAGCTCTACAGGGACGGCAAGTACAAGGAGGCGCTTCTCTTCTATACGGAGGCTCTCACGGCGGCAAAGGCGAAGCCGCAGAAGATCGCTCTTCACAGCAACCGCGCCGCTTGTTATTTGAGATTGCACGATTTCAAAAAGGTTTTCTTCTTTTGTTCAATTGTTCCTTGGATCTCCTTTGTATAGCTGTTATTTAAGAGAATAGGTGAGATGGTCAAAAGAGAGAGAGAGAATTCCAATTTTGGTACACAGACTGTATGATGTGTTGTGAAATGGAATCGGAGAAGAATCAAATATATGGCAGTGATGAATGTTATTAGTTAGAAGAAAAGCAACTGACTTGTGGAAATTTGCGCGAATATAAGGGACACTTTAAAGTATTTGTTTTTCTTCATCTTTGCCTATATTTGGATATTTCAGGCAGCAGAAGAATGCACGTGGGTCCTCGAGCTTGATCAGAAACACAGCGGAGCATTGATGCTCAGGGCGCAGACATTGGTCACACTTAAAGAATACCATTCTGCTCTTTTTGATGTCAGCAGGCTCATGGAGCTGAACCCTGATTCTGAGGTTTATCAGAACCTCGAGGCTCGCTTGAGGACGCAGTTGGTATACTCTTACTCTCTCTCTCTCTCCCTTAATAATATAGTAAGTAGCTCTGTCCTGTAGGATTATTAAAAGCATCGTGTCTTGTTCTTTTTTTTTTGTTTTTCTCTGTGGTCAAGGAAAGTCCCTTGCTCCAATTCCTGAATCTGAAGCAGAGTTGGAAGATGATGGAGAGGTTGAACAAGAAGACACAGAGGAAAAGACAGTTAAAAAATATGAGAGGATAGAAAAGAGGTTTGAGTCAGTAGAGACGGATGACAAGGGGGAAGTTGTTGCACCTAAAACACCAGAGGTTAGAGAAGAGAAGGGCAAGGAAGAAGGGTCATTGTCCAATGGATGGCAAGCTATCCCTAAGCCCAAGGGTCATTCGACACTGGATTATGCCCGGTGGAATACAGTTAAAGACGACTCCAGTGAAGAAGATGACGAGGAAGACAGCGATGACAGTGATGAGTCTGAGCCTCAGTACAGATTCCGTGTCAGAAGCGTCGGGGTGCGTCCTGTGAAGTGAAAGCAAAAGTGTAGATAGGAGGAACATGGATGGTGTCTTTCATCATCCTTCCTGATATTTGTTTGTGAAAAAAAAAAAAAACAAAAGCAGTAGATAGCATAGCAGACTAGTGAGTCATGTTTTATGAATCAAGCATCGATGTGATGTGATACATGAACAGAAAACATGTACTGTATAAGTGTAGATGTGATGCCACCAAGAGGACCACTCATTGTTAAATCAACTTGATGGTGCATTCTTCTCTTAAAAATACGAAAACTTGCCCATTTTATTACATGAAAGCAATAAATAGGTAAATAAAGAAGGTCCAATACATACATCGACATCTCTGCAAATTCATGTAAAGAAGATTCACCACTCTATATATATAAAGATGATAATCCCTCCAAACAAGATGGATCGGATTTGTGCAGTGCATAAAAACAAAACAAAAACAGACGTCAAATTTGAAACTTGAAGAAAGAGATTTGATTTGATTTTGCAGAAAGGTGTGTAACAATGGCGGCATCGAAGCCGTCGGTAACCAACACGTGGGATTCGACACTCCCTGGTCCTCCCAGCCGGAACAACTTGGGATCCGGCGATCTAAGTCCGTCGGGTCTATTGGCATTCGGCTCAGGGTCCTCCGTGTCTGTGGTGGACTCTCGCTCGCTCCAGCTGGTCTCAACTATCCCTCTCCCTCCTCCTCCAGGTGCCCTTTCCCCATTCGTCACTTCCGTCCGCTGGATCCCTCTCCCTCTCCCCCGCGATCTGCTCTCCACCGATCCCACCTCCTCTCACCTTCTCCTCGCCGTCGCCGACCGCCACGGCCGTCTCGCCCTCGTTGACTTCCATCTTCGCTCCGTCGTCGTCTGGCTTGATCCCTCCTCCGACCCCAAGCTTGGCATCCAGGACCTCTGCTGGGCTCAGGCCCGCCACGACTCCCATGTCCTCGCCGCCATCTCGGGCTCTTCCTTTCTCTCTATCTACACCACCGCCGGACTTTTCTGGAAGTACGATTCCGGCACAGAGGTTCTCTCCTGCCTCCGCCGCGATCCCTATGATTGTCGCCATTTCTGCGTCCTTGGCCTCAAGGGATTCCTCTTGTCCATCAAGGTCCTCGGAGACACCGAGAATGACGTCGTCATTCAGGAGATGCAGATCAAGACGGATTTCAGCGAGCTACTCAGGCTGGAAAGAGAGGCGGCCACCAATGCCAATTCTTCCTCCTCCTCCTCCTCATCATCTTCTCCTTCTTCTTCTTCCTCTTCCCCTGCTTCCGCTGCATTCCCGCTCTACTTTGCCAGATTTGCCTTCTCCCCGCACTGGAAGAATATACTCTTCGTGACCTTCCCCAGGGAGCTGCTGGTGTTTGATCTCCAATACGAGACTGCTATCTCCGCCACCCCATTACCTCGCGGTTGCGCCAAATTTATGGATGTCTTGCCGGATCCCCACAAGGAGCTTCTTTACTGTGCTCATGTCGATGGTAGGCTCAGCATCTGGCGTCGGAAAGAGTAAGCTATTCTACTCATTGCTGTTGAAGCAAATCACCCGTCACATGTTGCAAAGTATCGTTTTGTTAAAACTTCTTGTAATACTGATTTTAGTTAAGGCTGTTAAAAATAGTGCTCTCTTCTCTAAAGGTTATCTATAACTGGGAAAAGATTGGACGTCTAATCATCTGCTTTACTTGTACTTTATATTTAGATTGTTTTTGGCATTAGTATTGAGGGCAATGGTACCTGTTTTAGACTTAGGTATCTGCTTCGATTAGTTTCTTCATTTTTTTTTTCATCCTGCGAATGTTTAGGAGAACTTACTGAAATAGGAAGCTTCCCAACCTGTATTGGCTCTTGTTTGATGCCCCATTAGAGTCTTTGAGAAAGAAAGCTAACATGTGGCTGTCAAAAATTCATAGGGTTGGTAATAAGTTCCATATCCAAGGAACAATTCAATATCTCAACTTTTCTACTGTCTGGCTTCGTTTTATAGTGTCTGAGTATTATGGTTCAAAAGCATGTTATGAATACGACTTTTTATCTTGTTATGTTGATTATACTTGGATATCCATCTAAACTACTGCTGGTTACATATCATTGCAGAGGAGAACAGGTGCATGTCATGTGTACCATTGAAGAGTTTTTGCCATCTATTGGAATGTCCATCCCTTCTCCGTCAGCTTTGGCTATTCTCCTCAGTCAATCGGACTCCACCATGCAAACCATTACAAAATTTTACCCCGATGGAACCTCTTCTGTGGATTTTGATAACCCATTTGACTTTTACGACGAAAGCCTTCTTGTTTCTAAGACAACTTTTATCTCCCTTTCTGATGACGGTAAAATATGGAAGTGGGTCTTAAGTGCTGAAGGAGTTGAAGATGCTCTGAAAAATGTGTCAGACTTGGACATGGGTACTGAAGGCACTGAAGCAGCACCTCCTGGACCAATCCAGAAAAAAGATTCCTCAGATCTGGATAATGGACTAGTTGTTGCAACTACAAGTCGAAGCAGAGTCCATCCATCAACTTCCTCCTTCGCCAAATCAGACCTATCATTTAAGGTTGGTGGCTGGAAGTTTTTTGGTTAACTAGTTTTATAATCACTTAGTGGCCTTCTTCCCGAGAATAGAAGTTTGGTATTAGCAGGTTTCTTTGTGTTTTCCACAATACTTGTTTAGTGGCCTTTACTTGTTTTTACATCTCTCAATGCAGATCAGCTTGGCTGGACAGCTTCAGCTTCTTTCTTCCACAGTCTCTACACTTGCTGTACCATCTCCTTCTCTTACAGCAACTCTAGCGAGTTAGTTATATTCTCCCTTGTATACTTACTACTACAGGTGTTCCTAGGAATACTAAATCGATTGATTGACGGGTTGATTTTAAATGAAGGAGGGGGTAACATTCCTGCGGCAGCTGTTCCTTTGGTTGCTTTGGGAACTCAGAACGGAACAATCGATGTTGTTGATGTATCGACAAATGCTGTTGCTGCAAGCACTTCGGTTCATACGGGTGTAGTTAGGGGACTTCGGTGGCTTGGAAATTCAAGATTAGTTTCATTTTCTTACAGTCAGGTGTGTAAATAAATTTAAGTGGAGCAAGTTATGTCTCACTGCTTTCTTCTGTTTTTTCCTAGCAATTTCCAATTTGGGGTTTGGTTTCTTCCAGGATAAAGGAGTGTTAGGTTTAGTTTTATTTCCAGTAGCTTTATGAAAAGTTAACAGGATTGAAAACTGGACATCCAACATCATGCATTGTTTTTTTGTTTCAGGTGAATGACAAAAGCAGAGGCTACATAAATAAGCTTGTTGTTACCTGCCTTAGGAGTGGGTTGAATAAACCATTTCGGGATTTACAAAAGCCAGAGCGTACTCCCATAAGAGCTCTTAGAACTTCTTCTTCTGGAAGGTTGGGTTTTAATGTAATTCTGTTTGCTTGAGTAATTGAGGCCTATTGACAACGTAACGAATGGCTTTGTGCACTTCAAGCTATCAGCTTGTCATAAATATTTTGATCTTAGAAACAGTGTCTCACTTAGTTATTTGAAATATGTTCCATTTTGAGATGACAAATGTTATATGTAGATCATAGAAGATACTGGTTCACTATGTGAAGAATGAGGAACTATTGTAAAGTGGAAGTAATTACTTAGGTCCAGAGCTTTAAGATACCTCCTCCGATGCTGAGAAACTCTTTTTCTGTCCTGTTGCAGGTATCTTTTAATTCTATTCCGTGATGCTCCTGTAGAAGTTTGGGCAATGACCAAGCATCCAGTCATGGTGAGTGAGCTCAAACCCCAAAGTATCTATGCTTTCTCTACGTTTTGTACCCATGAGTGATAACAAAGTTTCCTTCTCATATGTTTATAAGCTTAGAAATTGCACTCTTACAATCTGTAACTTCTCATCCATATGACTTCGTTTTTCTTCGTATGTCCATTTACTTTCAAGTTTCAACTAAGATTCCCTTGACCAGGTTACGCTTTTTGCATGTGAAACTTGAGTAAGGTTGGATAATTTGACACCAAATAACAGACTGGCTCATGTTGGGTCCTGAACATCATAATCCCTGATGAGTTCGATTATGCTTGAAAGGATAAAGCTTGTACCTTTTGAAAGTTAGAGGAGGGTAGTTTTAAGCAACATACACTCTGTGGCCTCTTTTCTTGCCTCTCCCCGTTTCCAAGTCAGAGAAAGTCTTTATGGCCTTGTCAATGTCTATTCCTGTAAGAAGAAAGTAATGATGATGTGGAGAATGGGTGAGAACACTAGAAGTGTTCTTAGTATAGATATACTCTTGCATTTGAGGCTTATTTATAAATACGTCATGCCTAACTTTTGGAGTGGTTATTATCTTTCAGGTTATGTATTCTAATCAATCATTTTATGTTTGTTATATCTTCTTTTTGTGTAGCTTAGATCATTAGCTCTTCCTTTTACGGTAGTAGAATGGACGCTTCCTGCAGTTCCACGCCCAATTCAAGGCGGTCCTTCCAAACAATTACTCCCAGGATCGGAAGGAGTAACTGCTTCAGCAACGGCGTCACCGGACTCTAGTGAGATATTTATGAAATAAAAACTATGCTATCTTGAATATAACCAGTCTTTGATGCATGTTCTTTAAAGGGTTGGTAATTAACATATTTGCAGAGTCGGATGGGTCGCATGAAGAAACTGTAGAGAGTTTTGCATTTGCACTAGTAAATGGTGCCCTTGGAGTATTTGAAGTCCAAGGACGTAGGATTCGAGATTTCAGGTATAGCAGATGGTTCCATTAACTCAATTGTTGTTCAGAAATTCTTATTTTCGTAGTGATCCCTTATAGGTGCGAAAAATTCTTTTGCCAATGCAGATTATTTTTTCAGGCTGCTGAACATCTCTCTGTTTCTGAGAATAAAATTTGAAATAGTGATTGCACATGATTACTTACCTTTTCCTTGTTCCATTTTTGTTTTATGATTTGTTTCTAATGCCATCTGTCATAAATCCTTTCTAAAAAACTGAGAGATAATGCTTGAATCTTCGTTGTCCAATTCCAGAAAAGTGTGAACAATTCACTGCTTGGTAGTTTGTTTCTTTGGTTTCACATGAATTAGCAATCACCTTCTCGAACCTTGATTTTCGTGTAATCTTGTTCCTATATTTACTGACATATAGATGATCCGCCTCTATTTCTAGACCAAAATGGCCATCTACTTCATTTGTTCCTTCAGATGGACTGGTTACAGCTATGGCATATCGCTTGCCTCACGTGGTTTGTTTCTTTTCACCTTCCAGTTGTCTCTTTTATTTTCCTATGGGATATCATATTTTGCTCTCTTCTTTCAGGTTATGGGAGATAGATCAGGAAACATAAGATGGTGGGATGTAACAACTGGGCAGTCATCTGCATTTAATAGTCACAGAGACGGAATACGTAGAATCAAATTCTCACCTGTTGTTGCTGGAGATCGCAGCCGAGGGCGTGTAGCGGTGTTATTTAATGACAATACATTCTCTGTATTTGATCTTGTGAGTCTTAAGAGAAATCACTGTTTCCTATAAGTTGTGCACGTGTCTTGTGTTTTCAAAGGTGGTGTACTAATATTTGCAATGTGATGAGAAAACAAGGACAATACTGGTTTTATTGATACTTGTTGCTGTTTGAAGTTCGTCTCGGTCAACCTAAAATAACTGTTTTTAACAGTTTTTGCTGAATTTTGCTGCAGGATTCACCAGATCCGGTAGCCCAGTCGCTTCTGCAGCCCCAGGTTCCTGGCACCCTTGTACTGGAACTTGATTGGTTGCCTCTGAGAACTGATAAAAATGATCCACTTGTTCTATGCATTGCTGGAGCTGATAGCACCTTCCGACTCGTTGAGGTTATTGTGTATGTGTACACCAACTCATTGTGAAAATATATTCGTTTTTAGAGTCCCATAAATGATTTCAGATTAGGATTTCTTGTAAGCATGTTGGTCTTATTCACATAGAGTTTTGGGTCCCTATCTGTTGTTTCTCCCCATATAACTTAAAACTGTATAGAACAGGCATGTCTCGGTTTTTCTATTTTGTTGACCAGTTGACTGTGTGCCCCAAACCCTAGTAGAAAGGTACTTAAACCCTGGCACAAGGCGTGTAGGGGGGATTGTGTATAGAGGTTGACAACTTGGCCACCCTTGTCCCCAGGTTAGCTAGGCATGTGTAGTTTAGGCATATGATATAGGATATTGTTTCTGATCTGCCATTTTTATTGATCCAAGTTTAAATTGATTACAATCACTTACTTTTGCTATCTTATATTTCCAACATATTTCTTCTGGTTTTTGCAGAAATGAAAAGAAGGGTGGCTTTGTGCCCCAGTCTAAATCTATAAAGGAGAGATTCCGTCCTATGCCTATGTACTCTCCTATTCTACTTCCTGTACCACATGCGCTGGTAACTTTATTTACTTAAGAATACTTCTTGTCTCTGAAGTCTTTGTGGTACTTAGTCCTGGTTCACTACTGGAATCATGTAATAACTACTGTCTGTGAGCTCATAGAATTGAGATTCTGATTTACATTACGGTTACTCTTGACAATGTGTCTAACTGTTATGAGTGCAGGCACTGCGGATGATTTTACAGTTGGGAGTGAAACCATCTTGGTTTAATACTTGTAGCACCACTTTGGAGAAAAGGCCTCATTTGATCCGTGGAATGGCTTCATCCTCTAAGGATCTTCGAAGTTACATGATTCAGTTACCACCTTTAGGAGACCCTGTAGTGCCAGAGATGCTGCTGAAGATACTAGAACCCTATCGGAAAGAAGGTTGTTTTCATTTGTTTAGTATAGTATCACCACAGACAACCTCTCTCGTTCTAGATATCTGTTTATGTATTCTAGTTTCTTACCCTGCTCTAAATTTCTTGCATCCTAGGTTGCTTGTTAGATGATGAAAGAGCAAAAATCTATGCTAATGTGGTCAAGAAAGGTTGTGCTGCAAGATTTGCTTTTGCAGCTGCAGTTTTTGGTGAAACCTCAGAAGCTTTTTTCTGGTTGCAACTTCCTCGAGCCATCCGCCATCTGATGAACAAGCTGATGAGAAAGTCTCCGCAGAAAATCCCTTCCCCTGCTCCGGCCTTAGGATTTGATGAAGAATCAATGCCAAGTAAAACATCATCTACTGGTATATCGGCACCTGAAGCCCGGAAAATAGATTCTATGGTCAGTTTTAAAAAAATGTTTTTTTCCATCCTACAGATTCCCTTCTACAAGGATACTTTGTCGAGATTATCTATTTTCATTTGCTGATATCATTATATCTTCATTTGCAAAGTGTCTGTTGGTGAACTTATTTTACACATTTTAATGAACAGTGCGATGGTTCACTTAGATTAATGGCTTTTGAGCGAGAAGAATTATGGACACGTGCCAATGAACGTCTTCCTTGGCATGAAAAATTGGAGGGAGAAGATTGCGTTCAGAAACAAGTACACGAGTTAGTTTTTCACCTTTAGCTCGTACTTATTGTTTATATTTTTACCTGAAACTCTGGTTTGCTTTTCATAGTAAATCCTGTGTGAAATGGAAACTATATATTTAGAAGTCTCTTTCTAGCGCGGATGCGGAGTTAGAAACTGTGTTGATCTCACATCGATACTGAATATGCAATTTTTCACATGCAAATAGATTCTTCGTATTCTTTGATATTTATGGTGACGATGGCACTGGTTTGTTTAAAGAGAGAAAAGAAGGCTAGAGATCATATGTTTAGATACGCCATGCATGATTATTTTGGCTATCATAGATTAATAGCTGGTATTCGAGAAAAAGAGCATTTTGCAAGTTCAGAAAATATTTGGGTCTCGCGATGTTTGTGCAACATAACCTGGAAGGGTCATGCTTTAGAATTTTTAAACATCAATTAACTTCGTTAACTATAATCATAAAGATTGTCGTTGGAAACTGGACCATAAACCTATAATTCAAAGTTTATAGATTCTAGTTTTCGAATCTGTGTTTCCACGCTTTAGATCTTGCGGTGACAAGTGAATTGCTTTGTGATCAGGCTGATATCAGTTGGAAAATTGGAAGCTGCAGTTAGTTTGCTGCTTACTTCTTCTCCAGATTCTCCATACTTCTATCCAAATGCTCTCCGAGCTGTTGCGCTCTCTTCAGCTGTGTCTAAATCTCTTCTCGATCTTGCACTAAAGGTATCTGCCTTACCATATATGTTAGTCTTTAGTGTCCTATAAAAAAAAAAAATCCGTTCATCAGTTTTGTTGCACATGTATGTAGGTTGTTGCAGCCAACATGGTAAGGACGGACAATTCGCTCTCTGGTACTCATCTTTTATGCGCGGTTGGAAGACACCAAGAAGCTTGTTCACAGGTTAGTATCCTCTGTAATACTAAATATTGTATGTTTTATAACAATGGGCAACCCACTAAATTTTTTGGACATTTATAATACGCAGCTACAAGATTCTGGGCGATGGACCGATGCTGCTACCTTGGCTGCCACACATTTAGAAGGATCGGATTATGCCAGGTATTTTCTTTTGCCGTTTCATTCTCGAATCTGATTTTTATTTTCTAGAATTGATGTTAGTAATTGTTGCTTGAACTATTATCTCTCTCTCCTCAGGGTATTGCAGAGGTGGGCCGATCATGTTCTCCACGCGGAGCACAATTTGTGGAGGTACCGTATCATACACACCTTCCTAATACTGTTTAAATCAAAAGAAAAAAGGTTACATCTTACGAAATCAACATAATGAGAAAATAAATTATGTTTATATCGATGCAGGGCACTTATTTTATATGTGGCTGCTGGTTCCCTGCAAGAGGCGCTTGCGGCTCTCAGGGAGGTGCAACAGCCCGACACAGTAGCCATGTTTGTGCTCGCCTGTAACGAGATCCATTCAGAAATCGTAAACGAGCTAGCAAGCCAGAACGAAGAGTCTGAATTTGCTTCTAGTGAAGGCACAGTAATGACCGATCTGCCAGGTCTAGAACCAGGGAAGGAAGAAGTAGCAGCGGTTTGTGAATACTTTCAACAGTACCAGAGAAAGTTGGTACATTTGTGCATGGACTCACAGCCCTACACGGACTGATCAGAGAAGTACAAGAGGGAAGTGAGGCACATGAAATCATTTTTTGAGGAACAATAACAAACAGGTTTTGGTATTCAGATTAAAGATTACTACTACTGCTACTATTACATCTGTGTGTATGTTGTACCCTAAACCGTTGTTCATAGCTGTTTTGAGTAAACTTGCTTTAAGACCAGAGAATTTGTCCCTGGTTGTTTGGGCATTATTATAGAGTGTGTTCCTCATGGCACGATACAAGCAACTCAAATTTTGAAGAAATATTCCAATCCGGTAGTCTTCAATGAAAGAATCTTCTCCGACATCGAGCTGATCCAAGTTCTTCGTACTCAACCTTGGTGACACACATGGACTCGAAATTCGGGCTCGAAGCCAAAAGTGAACCCCCTCGCCGCCATACACCTAATATGGGGCTGCAATGCAAGCAGAAAAAAAAAAGAAGAGTTAAAAAAGAAAGAAGAGGTGCTGCAATTATGAGATAACGAGTTGGATAATAGGAAAGGATTATTTACTCTTCCTGAGTTGTTATCTTCACGTCAAAGTGGTACAAAACTGGTTGCAAGTAAGAATGGCATGAGCTTACAGCTCGGACGATGTACTCTGCAAGTCCTGCCTGATTCATCCCTATCCAAAAAAAAAAAGAATAAAGAAAAGTAAAGAGTAGCATCATCATCATCTCCTATATAGAAGACGACAAGAACAAACCTAGATCTGCAGGCTTGAATAACGTCTCAGGTAACTCATTTGTCAAGTCAATCTCCTGCAACCATAGAAGCTCAAAACATGAAAAACAAAAAAAAGTCTATAAAAGCATAGAAACACACACAAAGAAGACAAGAACATTTTTTTCTTATTACGGTCTTGTTCATGTCGGCCTTCTTCCTCTCCCCATCAACCTTATCAATGACATTGTTAGTTCCTTGATCAGATGAGGCACCAAATCCTAAACTAAGGAACCTGTTGGCGGAGTCAGGTTCTTTGACATAACCATTGGTATGAGTGACACCATCAGGAAGAACATATGTAGACTTTATCAAGTTTCCATTACGCCGCTCCCTGTGTGTACATAAAAGGATGGTTTGACTGATGATGAAGAAGAAAAGAAAAAGAGAGAGGGAGGGAGGAACGAACCGAGCAAGGTGGAGATCACGGTGGAGGTCAAGTGAGACGAAGCAGAGCTTCTCTTTGGCATGATCCATTAAGAAAGTTTGATCCATGACATTAATAGATCGACAAGTCTTAGCGTCAACAACACTGCTCTTTCTTACTCGAGTTAATTTGGTTTACTAGAAAGTAAACCATTGGTAACTATAGGTTTACTGTAAAATCCACAAAATTATGGTTTTAAGTTGGGTGTCCAAAATTAAATGAACATGTGTTCATCATATTTTTTACGTGGTTATATCACTTCTATCAAATATTATGGATATGTTTTGATGGATACAATGTCAAATCTCGTGGTTATATCACGTCGTCAATTTGCATTTGCTCAACAAGACTCGAGAGAAATTTTGATTAATACAACAAAAAGAAGATAAATACCAAAAAGTTTTGTAATGTTTTAATTTCCATGGAATTCAAAGCCCATTGCCTTCACTTATCCCTTCTCTCATTGTCTCTCTCTTCTCCTCCCTTTATACTCTCTGTCGTCTCTCATCTCTTCGTGGCGTCTTCTTCTTCTATCTTCATCTTCCCTATTGTCTCTTTCATACCTATCCCTATGTTTCTTCTCCCTACTCACACCATCATCATACCTCCTGTCCCTGTCCCTCTCTCTTTCCTCTTCCCTATGCTGTCTTCTACCATTGTACTTGATAGCTGCCTTGTCCTCCTTGACATGTTCATCTCTGTCTTTTCTTTTGCCTTCACCATAGCCATGATGAGGACTTCTCCCACGAATCTTCTCCCTCTCATGACTATGCTCTCTCTTCTCTCTCTTGGGCCTCTCAGGCCTGGCTAGATCACCCTCAAACACCATATCATAGCCTTTACCTCCCCCGTGCTGTCTGTTTTGATCTTTTACAATGAACTTTGAAGCCTCATTACCACCACCCACACAGTCCTTGGCAACATGATCCGTTGACCCACATTTGAAACATCCATTCCCTGTTACCATTTTACCCATTAGTTTACATCACCATCAGCCTTCCATGTTTTTGGGAGTCTATATGGGATCACTACACACACAATTGAGTACGAAAAAAAGGACTTACCTTTACCCTTTTGTGAGTCTTTCTGTCGGAACTGTGACCAAAGTTTCGATACACTCTGACTGAAATCCACATGTATTCTTCTATCGTCAATCAGAGCGTTGTCCATCTGTAAACCAACAAGGTTGGTTAAGACCTCCAAAATCATTTCATTCACCTTCAGTCACTATTATGCTACTATTTACACTTGTTAGCCACTTACCTTAAAGTAGGCTTGTTCGCATGCCGCCTTGTCCTCAAACTCTGTATAGTCAAGACAAAACTCTCAGTAAACATACATATAACAATAAAGAATCATAACAGTAACCATATAGCAGGACTCACCTATAAAAGCGTAGCACAAACTGTCACCTGTTTTGAAATCCCGGATTACATCAGCCCTGCCATATTCAGACATGAAGATAAATATTACATCTTTTGAGTTTTCAAAACAAATAAAAATAATCAAGGAAATATCACTCACGATATGACAGTTCCAAAGCGCGAAAAAATGGTATGCAGATCTTCATCCTGCATGAGAAAAGAGGAACCAAAAAGAAGAACAGATTGTCAATAACACGAGAACGCCTTTGCTTTCAACGATGATTCTAAATATCAAGCACCTACCTCAGTCACGGGATTCAGTTTGCAGACAAAGAGCACATTGTCAGGAGGCTTTACCTCGGCCTCTGGGATATCTCCTATCTGCAACGGCAATACAAGCTTATATATTAATCGTGATTGATATAACATCAATAGAGCTACAAAGACAACGGAGTCCAGGACACTTACGCTTTCAAGTACAACAGCACTAGAATGGGCGGCTTTTTCACGTATAAACTCCTCCAGTTCCTGAGCACCAAGTTCTTCATCCAATGGAACCCAATCGTCTTCAAGTCGCACGTCAACTTCGACCTCTTCCTTCGGTTTTCCTTCCGGGGAAGCATCTGGTATCATCTCAGCTAGTTGTGGGGGATCATCGAATGGATCTTCAAGTATATATGTGTGCTTGATTCTAATGTTTTTATATGGTCTGTTTTTTGCATCAACATAAGCTTCATTTATCCTAGCCAAAGTGTCAAATCCCTCGGCTATCTCCCCAAAAACCTGAAAAAATGGCATATTGTAAATAACCGGTATATATATATTATCAGAAGAAAGCATAGGCAGATTAGAATATAACTCTCTGTGCTTACAGTGTGTTTCCCGTCAAGATAGTCCAGATCATCACGAAGTGTGAAATAAAACTGCAAGGAAAATAGACATATTACACCACAATATTTGATCCACAACACACTGGTCGTTATTCTGAGAAATTTATATCCTCATAAACTTGGTAGTTCAAGCAAAATGATTCGGCTTACCTGGGAAGCATTGAGATTTTCTCCACCACTAGCCATTGCAACAGTGCCCGTCTTTGAATGTTTTAAATCGAGATGAATCTCATCTTTAAAAAAACGAGCCTGCTCACCATACAGAAATCTGGAAAATCAACATAACATGCACAAGATGATTTAGGATAAAGTTCACAGATTTAATTGGAAATACTGACAGTAGAAAACAAAAACAAGGAGGTGGAAAAGTAGCAAACTAGTAAACACAGAGTAAACGATTAAAAAGGTAAAAAAATGATCAAAATTTATAAGTACACACCACATATCAATTGAAAGTAACAAAAAAAAAAAGCTTACTTGTAGATTGAATCTCCGCCAACTCCTGAACCAGTTGGATCCCCCGTTTGTGCTGTGAAATCCTTTTGCACAGTGTGGAAGAGGCAGCCATTGTAGTACTTAATCCTAACCAAAAAAAGATAAAAAACCTTAGTGAGTACCATATAAAATGTTTTATTTATAAAGCTCGATAGGCAAAGAGACACTTACTTGCAGAGCTTGAGGAAGTTCTTGCATGTCAAAGGGCATTTATTCGAATGTAAATCAATGACAATGTCCCCAATACTTGTCACAATAAGAACCGACATTTTCCCTCCCTGCACAACCTGATTCCAAAAACTGGAAGTGAGAAGCAAGTACTACGCTTTACAGTAACTTATCTCATTCATCAATAAACCGTAGCATTACTGTTGAGGAAGGGAATAAAAAAGAAGGACAAGGACGCAGATCGCTAGCTGATAAAGATGAAGACAAGAAACAAACGGCAGAGAAAAAAAATCCTCATTTCTTTTAACTCGGAAGGAGTATAAAATCTTGAAAAACTCTGAATATTTGTTAAATGAGTATCCCACAGCAGCAACAGATCACTCAAGTGGTTGCTAAAACCTAAAACGTCGTTACTCTTAATACTATTGCATTCCCGTTTCATTTTCAAGTTACTCAACCTAAATAAAACCTTGATATCTCTACAATCTCCGAGCAAAGTTTTGGAGCACATGAACCACAATTTCACGGGTTTAGTCTACGAATTAGATTAGATTAGATTTGTCAACAAGTGAAGAGCTATTGTTGAAGTAATGACTATAGTCTATATAATACAATTAGTTGAATCCGCATATAGTCTCCCTTTTGTTTACTGATTGAAAAATCATCAGAAAACTTTGAAACAAGATTGATTGAAGACTCGTCCTTTCGAGAAAATTTGTTTTGGGGTTTTTTAGTATAAAAAATTAATTTTTCCACGGAAGACGAACAACACAGATTCAGTGAAGAGAGATTCACGCATGATTGAATTAGCCAACAGCTAGAGAAGTCGAAATTTTTTGCCTAGCGAGATAGATCTGATTTTGAGCAATAAAAACGAAGAAGAAGAAGAAGAAGAAGAGATGGGAGCATATTTACCTACGATAAGGAAGAGATCGATGGAAACCTCTGCTCTTCGTCTCTTTCAGAATGTTGGGAGATTTTCCGATTTCGTTTTAGGTTTTATTAAAAGAGGTTTTTGATTTTGAACGGGAGGGTTCTAATTATCCAATAGCAGAAGTTGAGAGGTTTTTAGATAAATAAAAAAATTAACTGAGGGGGTTTAAAACATGAAAGTTGTAAGAGGCCAGGGTTTTCATGGTCAATATATATATATAAATACGCGTCTCTCTCTCTCTAATTAACATAAAGAAAAGCCGACAAAAATAAATTAAAAAAGTACGAGGCTTCCAATAAAAATACGCCACGTAGTCTTGGACAGCCGGAAGAAGATCCCGAGGAGGGACCCTGCTGCGAAATCAGCTAAATATGTCGCAAAGCGGCGGGCCAGACTTCAGCATCTCCGACGAGATTCTGGCGGTGATCCCAACGGATCCTTATGATCAACTCGATCTCGCTAGGAAGATCACTTCCATGGCCATCGCTTCCAGGGTCTCAAGTCTCGAGTCCCAAGTCTCCGTCCTCACGCAGAAGCTTCTTGACAAGGATCGCCTTGTCCACGAGCTCGAGGGCAGAGCATCTTCCTTGGAAACACTCTACCATGAGGCTGACTCTAATTTGAAGAATGCCCTCGATGAAAATGTAAGATTCTCTCAATTCTTTCTTTTACGTTGACTTTGACTTGAGTCAGACAATTTTTTTTAGGGGGAAACTTGTTTATTGGTTCATCTTCGGGGGTTTTTTTTGTCTTAATCTGAAGATGAAACTAAGTCAAGAGCGTGATTCACTGGCGATCACTGCCAAGAAACTCGGTCGTGATTTTGCAAAGGTACATATTTTGGCACTGTTGTTCATGTTACGGATGATGATTTCGATTCATGCTCTACTCTTTTACTTGTCGTTTTGTAGCTGGAAGCATTCAAGAGACAATTGATGCAGTCTTTGAATGATGAGAATCGATCTGTATGCTCAACATCACTCCCTCCTTTCACATTCTATTCTTTTATATATGTACCACCATAATCTGATGTGACACATACTCTTCTTCTTCTTTTTTTTTCTTACAGCAAACCGACAGCGTTGATGTCAGACAGGTTGCTCGAGACAAAGGTATTCTAAGCTTGTTCACTGTATTTTGTTTGTTTGTTTGTTTTGTTTTAGGTGTCTCTGCATGAAATGATTGTTCTCATGTTATTTGCTCTGTAGACGCTGTAGATGAGAATTCAAATAGATTATCCGCACACGATTCCTACTCCAACAACCAAGGTAATGATGGATGATATACAACAACAATGTTGTGTATATATTTGTTCAACACATATCTAACAGTGTTTCTTCTGATGTATAAAATGAAACAGGTTTACGGAAAAAAGTCTCTTTGACTCCGCACTTGTCTCCCGGGTTAACTCCAAGCGGAACACCAAAGATCTTATCCGCTGGTGGTTCTCCGAGAAGCTACTCTGCTGCTTCATCGCCAAAGCTATTTTCTGGCGCCGCATCTCCAACATCTTCACATTATGATATACGCATGTGGTCTTCATCAAGCCAGCAATCTTCAGTAGCAAACTCTCCTCCTCGTTCACACTCTGCTTCAGGTTTTGTCAGAAATCCAACCCTTTTTTTTTTTTTCCCAATACTAGACATATATCATGTAATTTGTGGCCTTACATATCTTAACTCCCACATTCATCTTCTCTTAAATGATACAGTTCGCCGTCCGCGGATTGATGGGAAAGAGTTCTTTAGACAAGCCAGGTATATATTATAGATTCTGAAATAGCCTAGAGGTAGCAAGAAACTAGTAAAATGAATGACTGATAGATAAGGGATTGTTCGAGTTTTGCAGGAGCCGTTTGTCTTACGAGCAGTTCAGCGCATTTCTGGCTAATATCAAGGAACTAAACGCTCGGAAGCAGAGCCGGGAGGTAATAAACCCCACACATAATTAACCTTACCTGAGGCTCATGAAATCGTTTGTGTATATTCCGTTTGAATCCTAAAATGGTCTCATCTTCATTCACTAGGAGACGTTACGGAAAGCGGAGGAGATATTCGGGACGGAAAACAATGATCTTCACATATCGTTTAAGGGGCTTCTCACAAGCGGCCGTTGACCAAACCTTCGTTTAGCTTCTTCGGACCATGAACACAAGTTGAATAGGATCACTTTCTTCTTCTCATGACCCATTTAGTCATGACTGATTTCAATAAGTGTTTTTCGTAAATCCTCCTCTTTAACCATAAAACAATATATGTATGAGATTTTTTTTTTTTGCGCGGGTTTATAATGGATTAATGTTGGAAGCATATAGATGTTCCTATTTATATAGAAAACATAAAATATATAAATCATAGATGCTAATAGTTGCAGTAAGCGGGAAAAATAAAGTCGACAAACGAATTAATTGGGCCGAAGCTTTATCGGAACATTGATGGCCCATGCAAGCCCACAAAAAGAGCACCTCTTTGAGAATTTAATCTAACACGCTTCTTCTTCTTCTTCTTCTTCTTCTTCTATAGTTCTATTTTCTTGATGAGGAACTCGTCAATTTTGATTATAATAATATCAATTTGTTTGATCTGATTCACTTCCCTCTAGCTTGAATTCTGCTCTGCTGTTGAACGCTTATTCTTTGTATTCCTTTGGTATCATCACCGAGTCATTCGCCTTTCAGAGATTTCGTTGTGCCCTTAATGCGTTCGATAGAATGCCTCTGAGACACCCTTCTGCCTTAACTTATCGTTGTCTGGCTTTTTGTGTTCACCTTTACAAGACATGGGAAAAGCTTCTCGGGATAAAAGGGTATGCCTTGAATGATATTTATTATCATGGTCGATCATTAAGTAAAATTTGCGCATTTCTTTGAGTATTTATTTAACCAAATGTTTGTAGGATTTCTACATTCGGAAAGCTAAAGAAGAAGGATGACGTGCCATAAGTCCGTTTAAGCTTCTTCAGATTGACGAGCAATTCAACATTTTTTGAAGGTTTATCTCTGAAACTTTCTTCCACATTTGAGTTACCAGGTCAACATTTCAGATTGACCGAGTGCAGCATTTTTTTGGTAGCTGAACAATTGTGATATATCAACAAAAGATCATGTAAACTTTCCTGATAATGTTATGCAGGAGTGAAAAGGGTTTTAGATTTATGTGCTGCACCCGGTAGCTGGAGTCAGGTATAATGATGATCTTTAGTCGATTTTGTTCACACTGGCCATGCTGCAATCGAAGGTGTAATCAAAGTTGAAGGAGGCATAACTAATGCTCGCACTGCCTAAGTTTTCTTGACTCCTATCTCTTATTTAACTGCCTCTCTTTATTCCTCATCTGTTATGCTTGGAGTTTGTGTTTGTTTCTATGGCTTACCTATATTTTCGGTTTTTCTTTTCTCAAGGTCATTAGACACTTTGACGGTTGCAAGGCTGAACTGGTTGTTTGTGATGGTGCTCCCGATGGTAAACTAGTAGTGATAGTCTTTTCCCCCATTGAGTAGTACACTTTAATGTTACCTAAAATGCTCTCTTCTTGTGAATTTAACCGTTTGGGCAAGACAAAGAAATCTTCTTTACTTTAACGTCACCTTCATAAGGAGAGTCATCTTATTTTCTTAGTTGTTGTTCTTGAGATTTTCTGTTTTTTTTGGTACTCTGCAGATTGCAGTTGTGGTTGGCTTGAAGGACCCAACAAAGTTTATATTCCATTCTTGGCATGTGTTCTTCTTCAAGCTAAAATCCACTTTCTTATGTGAACGTTCCCCAGGATTAAAGATTGCAACCAAGGTTACAACTTCAGACCTAAAAGCCCGGAGGATGGTCGGGTTTGATGAAGAGGTTCATAAAGACAGCCTCCAACAAAAGATTAGATCTTTAAGTTTTGATCCCATAATTAACCTGCTGCTCAGACCACAACTTGTTTGGTTTAATGAAATCATTTATCTGTTTCTTGTTTGAACCCTAAGATAGTCTCATCTTGGAAACATTTAAGTTAATGAAACGGGAGCTGCGGAGGAGATATTCGGAACGGAAAACAATGATTTTCACATATCGTTTAAGGTACTTGTCACAAGCGGACGTTAAAAGATAGCCACCAGTAGCCAAAATCTTTCTTGGAAGTTGGAACACTACTTATAACACATAATTTGTTTTGTTTTTTTTTTTGTTAAACCTCTCTAACACTTACTTGTCTGTAAAAGACATCAGGGATCTCTTTCTTTATTTGGTTCGCATAATGCAAACGAAGATCGAATAATGTATCATCGTCGCTTTAGGTTGAACAAATCAACATTATTATTCACAAAACGATATTTCAAATGAAGCTGTTATCTAGGATAAATCACCTTCTTGGATCAAATAATATAATTCTTTGTTATTTATAATTTAGAAGAATACACAACGCAATGGCTGAGGTTTTTGGTGAATATTTCTTTGATTACACCGTTTCGAATTTTATATTACTTTTGTAAACTTTTATGTTGAGTGAAAAAACTTACAAAACCTTTGATAAAACGTTTTCAGCGTTTATACAAAATGAGAATACGGTCTCGCACTCTCAAAACAACGTTATTGGGCCGAAGGTTACTGGGCCTCTGAGGCGAAAACCCTAGATGAGGAAAGGCATATGCTCTTGGCATCTCGCTCACCACTATATATTAAGCTTTCGACTGCTCTAACGCCTCCTTGCACCTCTTTTCTCTCGATCTTTCTTTCCTCTTAAGGTTAGTAAGTTTCTTCGTTTTTCGTTTGTTTTTCTCGATTCGATGTTCTAAGTCTTTTTTGTCTGATTGTTGATGTTTATTTGTAGTCGACCTGCGTAGCTTGATCTATTGATTTGTAGATAAGCAATACAGTTGTTGATCTATGTTTATCGTCGTTGATCCAGTCCCTTGATTCTTGTTTTGTTCGGTCTGTTTTTTTCCTCCGTCGTTTCTTAGATCTTGTTTTAGAAATCGTTGACATATGAAACTCCGATAATATCAGAAGCGTTTGTAAAAGATCTAAACATTATTATTTGCTTGTGAGCTGTTCGTTTTTTGATCTTTGTCTAATTTTTTGGTTGCTATTATTTTCAGTAATTGTGTGAATAGCATGATTTTTTTTTTTGTTCTCTGGTAATATCATTAGGATAATTATACTCTACTGCAACGTTTGTTTATATAGAATCCCTTTGTATGATTGTTTTTGGATATTTGGTTGCAAGTATGATCTTCCTGTCTGTGATAGAATTAAGATTATCATTTATTAAAGCTAAAATTTCATTATTCACGGTATATTTAGTATTAAATTATTTTCATACGTTTTATTTCAGTTGCCTAATTCTTGTTTCTGTGATCGCAGAGATTTTGTAGGTGACAAATAAAAGTTATTCAAAATGGTAAGCCTTTTTGTTTCATTATGTTTTATCTTAATCTAGCTACTTGCGTTGATGATTTTAATATAAATACTTTTTATTTATGAACTTGCAGGTGAAGTTCACTGCAGATGAGCTTCGTAGGATTATGGACTACAAACACAACATCCGTAATATGTCCGTTATTGCCCATGTCGACCATGGTACTGTCTTCATCTCTTTTTTTTCGGTTTGAAAAAAAAACAAATCATTCCTTTCAGCCTTATTTATTATTTACTGAATCTTTGAGTTGTTTGTTCTATTTTCTCTTATGCTTCAACCACGGTTAAACTAATGTATAACTTTATATCCTTACCGACAGGTAAATCCACCCTCACTGATTCTCTTGTCGCTGCTGCTGGTATCATTGCCCAAGAAGTGGCTGGTGATGTGCGTATGACGGATACCCGTGCTGATGAGGCCGAACGTGGTATCACTATCAAGTCCACCGGTATTTCTCTCTACTACGAGATGACTGATGCTTCCTTGAAGAGTTTCACTGGTGCCAGAGATGGAAACGAATATCTTATCAATCTTATCGACTCCCCTGGGCACGTTGACTTTTCATCTGAGGTCACTGCTGCACTCCGTATTACCGATGGTGCTCTTGTGGTGGTCGACTGTATTGAGGGTGTCTGTGTGCAGACTGAGACTGTCCTCCGTCAGGCTCTTGGTGAGAGGATTAGGCCTGTCCTGACTGTCAACAAGATGGACAGGTGTTTCCTTGAGCTTCAAGTTGATGGAGAGGAGGCTTACCAGACTTTCCAGAGGGTCATTGAGAATGCTAATGTTATCATGGCAACCTATGAAGACCCTCTCCTTGGTGACGTTCAGGTCTACCCTGAAAAGGGAACCGTGGCCTTCTCTGCTGGTCTCCATGGATGGGCTTTTACTCTAACAAACTTCGCCAAGATGTACGCTTCCAAGTTTGGTGTTGATGAAAAGAAAATGATGGAAAGGCTGTGGGGTGAGAACTTCTTTGACCCTGCCACCAGGAAATGGACCAGCAAAAACACGGGTTCTGCTACCTGCAAGCGTGGGTTCGTCCAGTTCTGTTATGAACCTATTAAGCAAATTATTGCCACTTGCATGAACGACCAGAAGGACAAGTTGTGGCCTATGTTGCAGAAGCTTGGTGTCCAGATGAAGTCTGATGAGAAGGAGCTGATGGGTAAACCTTTGATGAAGCGTGTCATGCAGACATGGCTTCCCGCAAGTACTGCACTACTTGAGATGATGATCTTTCACCTTCCATCTCCCCACACCGCACAGAGGTACCGTGTTGAGAACTTGTATGAAGGTCCCCTCGATGATCAGTACGCCACTGCCATAAGGAACTGTGATCCAAATGGCCCTCTCATGCTCTACGTTTCTAAGATGATTCCAGCCTCAGACAAGGGTAGATTCTTTGCTTTTGGTCGTGTGTTTTCTGGTAAGGTGTCTACCGGTATGAAGGTCAGGATCATGGGTCCCAACTTTGTCCCTGGTGAGAAGAAAGATCTGTACGTCAAGAGTGTTCAGAGAACTGTCATCTGGATGGGCAAGAGGCAGGAGACTGTTGAGGATGTTCCCTGTGGTAACACAGTCGCTATGGTGGGTCTTGATCAGTTCATCACCAAGAATGCTACCCTGACCAATGAGAAAGAAGTTGATGCCCACCCTATTCGTGCAATGAAGTTTTCCGTCTCCCCTGTTGTCCGTGTTGCTGTTCAGTGCAAGGTGGCATCTGACCTTCCCAAACTTGTTGAGGGACTCAAGAGGCTTGCAAAGTCTGACCCTATGGTTGTGTGTACAATGGAAGAGTCGGGTGAACACATTGTTGCTGGTGCTGGAGAACTCCATCTCGAGATTTGTCTGAAGGATCTTCAGGATGATTTCATGGGTGGTGCTGAGATCGTCAAGTCAGACCCTGTTGTCTCGTTCCGTGAGACTGTCCTGGAGAGATCAGTCCGTACCGTGATGAGCAAATCCCCTAACAAGCATAACCGTCTCTACATGGAGGCCAGACCCTTGGAGGACGGTCTAGCAGAGGCAATTGATGATGGCCGTATCGGTCCAAGAGATGACCCCAAGATCCGTTCCAAGATTTTGGCAGAGGAGTTTGGGTGGGACAAGGATCTTGCAAAGAAGATCTGGGCGTTTGGACCTGAAACCACGGGGCCCAACATGGTTGTTGACATGTGTAAGGGAGTTCAGTACCTGAACGAAATCAAGGATTCAGTTGTTGCTGGGTTCCAGTGGGCGTCCAAGGAAGGTCCTCTATGTGATGAGAACATGAGAGGAATCTGCTTCGAGGTTTGTGATGTGGTGCTCCACTCTGACGCTATCCACAGGGGTGGTGGTCAGGTTATACCAACAGCGAGGAGGGTTATCTACGCCTCGCAGCTCACTGCCAAGCCCAGACTTTTGGAGCCGGTTTACATGGTGGAGATCCAAGCACCAGAGGGAGCCCTTGGAGGAATCTACAGCGTGCTAAATCAGAAGCGTGGACACGTGTTCGAGGAGATGCAGAGGCCTGGAACACCGCTGTACAACATCAAAGCGTACCTGCCAGTCGTGGAGTCATTTGGATTTTCGAGTCAGCTTAGGGCAGCAACCTCAGGACAGGCCTTCCCTCAGTGTGTGTTTGACCATTGGGAAATGATGTCGTCTGACCCTCTCGAGGCGGGATCCCAGGCTTCAACGTTGGTGACTGACATCAGGAAGAGGAAGGGTATGAAGGAACAGATGACTCCATTGTCTGATTTCGAAGACAAGCTGTAAGCAGACAACCTCTCTTATCTCACTTTGGTCAACCTTTTGCTCTCTCTCTTTTATCTCTACCGTATTTTTGTCTTTTGTTTTTTTTTTGTTTTTTTTTACTATTTTGGTATGATGGATTGATGACTTTTATCTCTCGCCGACCCCCTTCAATGTTTTACGTTTAGTTGAGAACTATTTTATGTTACACTGTTGCACTCTTTTATTTTCTTCTTTTCGTTAGATCATTCATAATATATGCTACGCAATAATGAGTCTCTCCTAGCCAAATCATAAGATTGATTTGTTTTGGGGGAAGAGAAGACGTGATTTGTTTTGATAGTGGTTTTTTAAATTTGTTACTTGATTGTTGAAGTCGTTAACACTCGAAAATAATAAGAACACTGGCTTGTATGTATCCTAGTATCTTCGAGACTATGTTTGTCCTCTCATAGCATTTGACCATCATCTAGAAACTCTCAACTGAGAATAATTCGCTTCTGTTGTTTTATCTCCTAATCAAAGAAACAAGTATTATCACCTTAGTTGCAGAGAGGAAACGCCAAGTACGGTTATTGAGAGAAAGAGAGAGAGAGAGAGAGATACTAATTACCATCTACTTATCATTTGTGATATTGAACAACACTATTTTGTTCGCCCTGACCCTCGACATAGATGTTGGCTTTGCGATTAAGTAATCTTAATAGTTTATGTTTCAGCTTTATTAATACTAAGTGAATAGATTTATTTATAAAAAATTATGATTGATTGGCTTGCCTTTGCACAGAGGTAAATGAGCCTAAAAGTTGAATACAGTGACCCCTTCCCTTCCTTCTCATGCATGGGCCGACGTTAATGAAAATGCAATAAAGAAAAGATACGACGATTTTTATTTTTATCTTCCCAAGAAGACACACATATTTCCCATCTTCTTTAAGATTCTAATGATTTTTATCTTCAGTCTCTAGTGTGTTTCATTTTTGATATGGCAATGGTGGACAATGCCTATGTCTTATTCGCTCGTCTAGGCGTCGAGCTTATTTACGCGCTTCCCCCTTTTCGATCAGCTGAATCTCACGGCCAAATAACCACTTTCGAATGGAGCTTGAAAACTCATCTCCTGTTGGAGATTTATTAAGACTTACAAAACCTTTGATAAAACGATAACGACGGTCTCGCACTCTCAAAACAACGTTATTGGGCCGAAGGTTACTGGGCCTCTGAGGCGAAAACCCTAGATGAGGAAAGGCATATGCTCTTGGCATCTCGCTCACCACTATATATTAAGCTTTCGACTGCCCTAACCCCTCCTTGCACCTCTTTTCTCTCGTTCTTTCTTTCCTCTTAAGGTTAGTAAGTTTCATAGTGTTTTTCTTGATTCACTTACGATGTTCCAAGTCTTTTTTGTCTGATTGTTGATAGTCGATCTGCATTGCTTTAGCTATTGATTTTTTTTTTTTGTTCTCTGGTAATATCATTAGGATAATTATACTCTACTGCAACGTTTGTTTATATAGAGTCCCTTTGTATGATTGTTTTTGGATATTTGGTTGTCTATGATAGAATTAAGATTATCATTTATTAAAGCTGAAATTTCATTATTCACGGTATATTTAGTATTAAATTATTTTCATACGTTTTATTTCAGTTGCCTAATTCTTGTTTCTGTGATCGCAGAGATTTTGTAGGTGACAAATAAAAGTTATTCAAAATGGTAATCCTTTTTGTTTCATTATGTTTTACCTTAATCTAGCTACTCGGCGTTTATGATTTTAATCAAAAATACATTTTACTTATGAATTTGCAGGTGAAGTTCACTGCAGATGAGCTTCGTAAGATTATGGACTACAAACACAAAATCGGTAATATGTCCGTTATTGCCCATGTCGACCATGTTACTGTCTTCATCTCTCTTTTTCTTCGGTTTGAAAAAAGAACCAAATCATTCCTTTCCGTTATACTAAATCTTTTAGTTCTTTGTTCTACTTTCTCTTATGCTTCAACCACGGTTAAACTAATGTATAACTTGTGCTTCTTTCCCAATCATGCAACCAAGAAGCAGATGCGATGCGAGAAGAGAGGGACAATTCTCTCGAAACAGTACAAGAGCTCACAAGAAAGCATTTGGAAGAGCGACAACCTCCGCTATTGTTTTGCTGCCCTATCACACAGGTAAGCCCTTTTTCTGTAAAAGAAGATTTCCTGCACAACACTCAATCTCGTAGCCAGATAATATGTTTGTGTGGTTTATTTTTATTTTTATATTGTTATTTTGCAGGAGGTCATGAAAGATCCACACTTTGCTGCCGATGGATTTACATACGAAGCACAAGCTATTAGGACATGGTTTATCACAGGTCACGATACGTCACCAATGACAAATCTCAAGCTTCCTCATCGCAACCTTGTCCCCAACCATGCTCTCCGGTCTGCCATTCAAGATTTGATTTGATCCTTCCTGATTTGATATAAAGTTGAATTTTTTTTTATTGCACCCTATTATGGCTGGCATATGGTTTTTTTTTCCATATTTATCTGTAAGACTGAAAAAACACTAACTTTTCTCATAATATCCTAGTCACTATTTTGTTCGTCCTTGATGATCTTCTTTGTGATTGCAAATTTGAAGTTAGCATATCTGATAGATTTGGAGGAAATATTACAAGTATAATAGTTTAGCTCATCTTTAACAAGTATAATAGCTGCGTTTTAGGAAAGAAACAGAATATGCGCTTGCTATAGAAAGAGAAAAGATTGACAAGGTAAAGCTTCAAATGGCAACTCTTGAAACTGAACATGATGATATGCGTCTGAATGTTGAGGAGTTGGAGTGCAAGTACAATTCCGAGCTGAGTATCAGAATACAATTAAAATCTGCGCTGTGTAAAGAAACTAATTAGAATATGCGCTGCCGAACTGCTTGGAACTTGTAAAACAGAACGAAAGAACCTGACTTCACAGGTCAGAACTTGGCAGGACAAGTACGACAAAAAGTCAAGCCATAGGAAAGAAGCAGAGGATACTCTTTGTAGAGAAAACACAAGAGCTTGACATAGTCAATGGGCTACTTGAATCTTACAAGAGAGAAGCAGATAAGATGCGAGAAAAAAGGAACAGTGCTCTCAGATTAGTCGAAGAGATCACGACAAAGCAAACGAAAGAGCGTTAACCTTACCTCCACCATCGTTTATTTACCCTATCTCACAGGCTAAGTCCATATCTTTACAAGAAGGTGACTTGGACAAGACTCAATCTCGTACTTAGACTAAGTAATATGGTTGTGTTGTTTATATATATATATATCGTAGGAGGACATGAAAGATCCTCATTTTGCTGCCGATGAACATACTACGGAACCAGAGTCTATTAAGACATGATTAACCAGAATAACAAGCTTTCTCATTGCAATCTTGTCCCCGGTCTGCGATTCAAGAGTTGGAATCATCCCTGGTTTTCTATCCGGTTTAGTATGAAGTAAAAAAATTGATATTGGGCCTGTAATGGACTCACGAGTCTCTACTCTACTATTTATGAGCCTTGTTTGAAATCTTTCATCCAGTGTTCATAAGTAGTAACCACTTAAACCAGGACTCATTACCTGATCGTACGTGGCTCAATCAATGCCTGGTTTTTTTTCCTTTTATAAATATCCGAAAATGGAAATAAAGCCATTTTTCTCAGAACGGTAAAGAAGACAATGGTGCTTTGTACACGCCATAAACGCCATGAAAAGCCGAACATACAAAAGACCAAGAAAAAATAAAAGCAACCCAAATATATTAATATGTTTCCCTTTCTTCGGTAACGAAGAAAATTAATAAAAGATCACGTGACAAAATGGACAAAAAGTGACGTAACTTAACTCTTTTATTGCATTTATTCAGACTATGGTATATCTCTTCTTGTACTGGAACAGTTTTTGAGTTTTCGAAAAATATTTTATGTGCTCTATTTAAACTCCATCTTAAGACGAAAGAAGGCTTGTTTTAAACAATAAACGCGACCCTAATCAGTGAGAGACACAAAAAGAGGAGCTAGAGAGAGAGAGAGAGAGAGAGAGAGAGAGACAAAAGTGAGAGAGGAACAAGAACAAGAAAGTACGTATTTATGTACAGAGGAAGATAAGAAGAGGACAAGACAATGGCCTGCAGGATTTTTTTCTTTTTGTTTTACACATCGGTCAATAAAGTTCCATTATAGGGTCTATCATTGCAACTGGTTACACCAAATGAATACAGATACACACTTATTGTACACTATATATTCACCTACAAGACAAACTTTTTCATAAAATTTGTGTTTGTTTGCCTTCTCTCTCTCTCTTTCTCTCACCTCCCTTTCGATTATTACTATTCAACGTTGCATCTGGTTCTTTATAACAAACAGCTAAGAGCCCAGCTCAATTTGTCCTCTGAAACTAGTCTCTATGTCAAAGTTAATTAAAACAAAAAACTAGTCTCTATGTTCCAATCACACAAAAAAAGCTTATCTATATAGATATATACAAATGACAATCAGAAAATGTGGTTTTCGAGTTGTATATAGATGATAGGTAAATCAATTGAATATTTGATTACGTGTCAAGTCTAATAGAAAATGAAAACAAGATCAAGAAGGCGGATGATGATTAAGAGTAGTTGATTATAATTAGCTATAAAGTCTGAATGCTTTACTTTAATCACCGTTTCATGGATTAAAATAATATAGGAAACGATGAATTGAAACTAATTTTTTCTTCTTTGTCGGCCTTTTTTTCTACATAAGCCATTTGTCATCACATTGTATATTATAGAGGAAGAGAACAAAAAAAAAAAGAAAGGCAAGAGTAGAGAATCTGTACAGAGGGTACAACACTGGGATTACATTCACGTTCTCTCATTCATTTTTCCTTTCTCTACATTTACATTTACATTTACATTTATTTATTTATCTTTTTAGTTTAGAAGCGATTAATTATCACATAATAATGTAGAATAGTGGTGTAGTAAGTAGTTAATGATTTAGGACAAATGTGATTCGATTTGGATTTTTAGTATTTGCTATTGCGAAACAAAGGACAAGATGAAGGAGATAGATAGGTCCGGTATCAGGCAATTTGCTTAGAATGTAGATGTGCTTTATAATAAATACTACATAATGTGTATTGCATGTGTTCATTCGTGTCGACATATGGTGGCGATTGAGAAACAACGGCTGGGATTTAAGAAATTATGTTCACGAGCAATTCGTTTTATATATTTTTTGAAAAAAAAAAAAAGAAGAAGAAAAGAATACAACTATACTAGTAATAATTATTCGAGGGAACGAAATTGAATTTACTTACAGTCTGCAGCTAGCTACTACTCACGAATGACAGCTCTCTTCACGCTTTGACCCTCAACATTAATCCCAGATCTGTTCCCTTAATTACTTACTTATATTATACGTTAATTGCCTCTTCAGTCTCTTCTAAACTCCAAACACATATTAGTTGGGTCTAGACAATCTATTTTCATGCGGCCGAGCAGACTAATGAAATTAAATATCCTCATAACAGTGAGTAATCATTAATCCTTAAATGCTTAGCATCCTTTAAAAAGTCAATTTTTTTAAAGTAATTAAAGAGAAAGACAATTAGTGATGGATTCTCTTTGATTTGGTCCGCTCTATCCTTTACTAACTACACATGCACTTGCAATTACTTTTTACTTTTTAAGCCAAATCTAAAGCTGTCTTTCTTCCACTTAAACTAATGTACTTGCTAATTTTGTTTTTTTTTTTGTTTCTTTAAAATTGAGCTTATTACTAAGTTGTCGTATTCCCTTTGAATAAATATACATTATTAAATTTGAAAATGTTAAACAAAGCCAAGACTGAGCGGGGGGGGGGGGATTTGCATAAAGAAGAATGTGATTTTAGCATCAGCCCTTTTTCAGAAACTCTAATAATTTAAACCAGTAATTATATACTAGTATCACATTAAACCATTTTTAAAACATACATAAAAGTTATTGAATCGATCTCCGAACATGGCAAGCACATCATCCTTCTTAGTCAGTTTTTTTTTTATTAAAAATTTATTCATCGAATTTATCGTTAACAGAGAATTATTTTTTATTGCCGTTTTTTGGTTTTGTTTGTTTGATAAATTAATTGCTGGTTGATATTTCCGAGTAAAATCAACGACTGGTTCGATGACAGAAGTTAGAATGTGATTAATGCCATAAACCGAGAAAGAGATTAGTTAAACCGTATTTACATATTCTGCCCCCCCAAAATATTATTATCATCAGTTTTACCCCAAAAAACAAAAGCGTTCAGATTCCCCCCCATCTGCCTAGTACATCAATCCTAGCCGTTACCCGGTTACTACCTAGCTGCTGACCCGATCCGGTTAGCTATCGCATTTCGGTTCAAGCCTGGTTCGATTGCTCCGGTTCTTGCCGATGCTCTGTAACTGCGATTTGTTCCCCGGGGAGGGAGAAGATGATGAGGATGACGATGCAGAGAAAATCTGGCCGAAAAATAGCCCTGATTTCAGCGACGAAACCGGCACGTTTAGCACCGGCGTGATCCTGACATTTGCGGAGTACGATCTCGGCATCCCATGGTGCTGCTTCATTCTGGGTCCGCCTGTGAAGCTTCCGGGACTGCTGGAGCTTCGTTCAAGACCGTGAAACACGATTTTCCCGGATGCGTTAAGTCTAGGACTATCCGCCGTCACATTGACTACCCGAGTCTCGCCGTCCATGACGGAAGGATTGGAGGGACGCCTGGGCTTCGCTAATCGGATCCTGGGTTGGCTATGGTTGCGTGGATGAGTCCGAGAGGGAGCGAAGGGATTGGGGCTGGGTTTGTCGAGGTCGAGCGAGAGTCTGGGAAGGTCATCGATCTCGTGGCCGGAGGAAGAGGAGGAGGATAGAGAGAGACGAGACGAGGCGATCGAAATCGATTCGGAGATGTCTGACTCCTTGAGCAACGGAGAAGCATCAGTCGGCGACGAGGATTTATTAGATCCACGGTGAAGAAATTGCTTGAACGACGACGTTTTGGGTTTTGGAGAAGAAGAAGCCGTCGTTTTAACAGATTCATGTGCCTTGGCGTTAACAAGCCTCTTGAGGCCTAAAAGCTCTCGCCATCTGGTCGTGCAACGAGGAGCTTTCGGAGAGAAGTGGTCGGACATCTCCATCTCTAGCCTCCGGCACGATTTCACTACCTTCGGCGAGTTCGTCGATTCGCTAGCAGTCTCTGTGTTGACCGTCGTCGACGTCTCATGCTGCGTCTTTGAGCCAGAGAACTTCAAAGGTACGAGCTTCCCGTCCGAAAAGAGCTCGTCGGCGGAGAGCATCGTGACCGGATCTTCCAGAAAAAACTCAAAATCCACCACTGGATCTTGGTTTTCCCGGCTCGCCTCAGAATCAGGCGACAGCTCCTTGTCGAGGGAAGAAGACCGCCTGTCTTCTCGGCTCAGAGACATTCGAGGGTTCGAAGACGAACAACCGTACGAAGAGTATCCCGCCGGCGAAAGACCGGCGTTTTTAACACAGGCGGAAGCCATATAAGAAGAATATTTGGAGAGATTCTGTGAGGGTTTGGAGGCAAGTGAGAGTGACAGAGACAAGCATTATATATACATACTCAGGTACACCCGTACGCTCTTTTACCCGAGAGACCGGTTCGGGCATTTCTTAAATGGGCCGGATTTAACTACCTAATTGGCCCAAATTCATTTTCCCAAATACGTATGCTTGTTATTGTTTTCTTTAATTATGTTTTGATTTTCAGACGTTGATTTCACATGATAATATTTGACAATTCTCTATATTACTATTGAGAGATGGATGATGATTTACAATCTGGTTACTGTGAGCATTTCATTTTGTTTTTCTCTTCTTCTTCTTTTTTTTTTTCTTTTTTTTGTGTGTCAAAATTATTATTATTATCTCAAATATATATGGTCACCTACCAATAATAGAGTACACGCTTTGTGTATTCATGAGTGTATTTAAAGGTATGATTAGCGTTCACATATGATTTTGTTGAGGACAAACTTTCTCATAAATTTTTTATTAAATACAAACAAATGCGAACGCAACGTCGAATCACATTATCTATGAACATGTGTCTATCATTCATTTTATATCTGTGAGAGATGAATATATTGAAGGAATATTTGTAAATGATATTTATGAAACTGGTGTGTATGTATGTCTCTATAAACACATATAGAGTATCAAAAACGTAATTATTATTTTGCTGTCAAAACTATTATATATAATTAGAATTTTAAAAAGTAAATCATAATATATATATATATATCAGTTTTGATAAACTTGCCATTTGCCGTTGAATATTGTGCCTTGTGGGGTAAATGAATGGTATTATTAGTCATCAAATGATCGATTGAGTAATCAAATTCTATATATGTGAAGAAAATATGGGTAAGTGACTCTTGGAATAAAGCTTGAGATCTAACCTAAATTCCAATATATCACCTACCGGTCGAGTATTTGTCTGTATTCAAAAATGTAATCACATGTGATCAGTTATAAATAATTTTAGATATCCAATCACAAAAAAAAAAAAAAAAAAAAAAATAGTTGAGTGATACTTGTTCACCGATTGAGATGTTTTTATTTTAATTGACAAAAAAATCAAATACGACTAACTTATTAATTATAGTAGGTATTGTCTACGGTAGTTCGCTTTGATTTATTACCATTATCATTTTGCTACTTCAACCAATTTGCCTTGATTTCTATAAAATCCGTGATCATAGTTTAAAACTTACAACAACCGAATAGCCTTATAAAAGAACAATAATTCGTATGTATGCATGGGGCTAAAACATACAATATTGTATCATAATGGATTACACAATACCGCACATTCTCCAAGGAACTATAACATTGAAAAAAAAAACTAAAGAAGAACTCAAATAGTTTTGTCTCTTTCCAAAAGTTTGACCAAAGTCCAACTTTAAAGTTTTTGTTGTTGTTCATCGAACCCAATACCTTCCCCACGCTTTCATTTTCTTCTTCTTCATTATTCAATCTTCAGAAATTTAACATTCAATGACAACTAAATCGTTATTAGGTAACGAAATCTTCCAAAATTTTCATACACGTCGCACAGCTTATAATAAAGACATGTCCACATTTAAGGCCGAATATCTTATTACCCTCTGTAATGACCATTGGCTAATTAATTTAAAGTATTCACCGTTTTTTTTAATAAATATAAATTGTGGAATTTCGCCACAGAAAAAAAAAAGATGAATGGTCTACGTCTTTGGGCCACGCGGGCCTTTCAGATCCAGCTGTTTCCATGAGTTAATACATTTGATTATTGTACGTTGTTTTTTAAACAAAGCAATTATGTTTATATGACTATGACAAAATATACAATTAGCGTATTTAAAGACGGAGATTACAATGCGAGACCATTTTATTAATGACCAAGGCAAATAAATATTATCACAGATACTGGCATGTGTTTCATAAACTACTAAAATTATTTCCAAGTAGGGGAAATAATTTGAATCCATTAGTAGTAAATTAATATAAGAAGTTGATCAAATGGACGGTATTGTTGCATTTTTTTTGTTTTTAATTGTTGTCTCCTGTTTCATGGCAGCCATCCCACTGTTTATGCGTACAAAACAGAGTATAATATATATATACCTCTCTCTCATTTTGGTTTTCCATTAAATTAATCATTGTCCTCTAATAAGAAAAGAGCCTCATCAAATATTAAAAGGGGCCTAATAAAGCCTAACGTAGTGATTTGGTGATCAAAGAGTTTGTATAGAGAAAAGGAGCATATGGAGTGGGAGGAGGAGAAGGAAAGTAGTATAAGCATGGTGGAGGCAAAGTTGCCTCCAGGATTCAGATTTCACCCAAAGGACGACGAGCTTGTCTGCGACTACTTGATGAGACGATCGCTTTGTCACCAAATCAATCAGCCTCCTCTCCTCTTGATCCAAGTGGATCCCAACAAGTGCGAGCCCTGGGACATCCCCAGTACGTCGTCGTCTATTACTACTACTACTCTTCTTCTTTTACTACAATCTTATCTTCTTTTCAAACTAGCTTTTAATAATATCATCCCATTCACCTCCATCATTACATTTTATATGTACGTTCCTTCGTTCGTATTCATGATCTTTGTCGATCGTCTCGAATAACAAAAAAAACTCAAGATCATATATATGGTTCTTTTTGTTAGTAGTTATCCATACCGACTACAAACCATCACATGATGTCACCTAATAATTTTACTTTTATTTACAGTTTTGTAGTCTACATAAATATTATTAACAATCTTCATTTATTCAAACGTATAATTACCAATATTGGCATGTATATACATATATATATATATATATATATATATTTTCTTCATCTTTCTCTAATGGGTCCTTGATTATATTTTCAATTCAAGATATTGACCCTTCAACTGAGTAATTAGTCGTCATTCATTTGATGAAGATATTTTTCTTTATTCATATAAAAGAAATCCATTCATACTACTCATGCACAAGCGTTGAATTCCTGTTGGACATTATGGTTGAAGAATCACATGTTGACATGCTTAGTATCGTAAATACTAAACAACTTTTGTTGTTCAAGAAACGCATTTCTTTGTATTGATGATAGGAGATATGTTATAGCAAAAAATTACAAGAAGGCAGAATATCTGTAGTGAGTCTTTCATTATTCTATAATGTATTATAGTATTATTTATTTCAAATGATCAGAAATGGCATGCGTGGGAGGCAAGAATTGGTATTTCTACAGCCAAAGAGATCGGAAATACGCGACGGGTCTGAGAACAAACCGAGCAACTGCCACCGGATATTGGAAAGCCACCGGCAAAGACAGAGCCATTCTAAGAAAAGGTAACCTTGTTGGGATGAGGAAGACATTGGTGTTCTATCAAGGTCGAGCTCCCCGAGGTCTAAAAACCGATTGGGTCATGCACGAATTTCGTCTCCACGGATCCTTTGTTCCTCCTAATCATTCTCCAAAGGTACACTTCTATTTCCAGTCTTTTTTTTTTTTTTTGTTTCTTTGTATCATCAATCATTGTCTTCTTACCAAATATTTAGAGAGTATATATCATTACCAATCAATCATTGCTTTCTGTGTGTTGTTGTGGGAATCAGGAAGACTGGGTCTTGTGTAGAGTGTTCCATAAGAATACGGAAAGAGTTTTATGTAGAGACAATATGGGAAGCTGTTTTGATGAGACAGCTTCTGCTTCTCTTCCTTCATTGATGGATTCTTACATCAACTTTGACCAAGGACCCTCTTCTTACCTCACTGATGATCACCACTTCATCATCAATGAGCAAGTGCCCTGCTTCTCCAATTTATCACACAACCAAACCCTAAATCCAGACCTAATCAACTCAGTCTCTGAATTCAAGACCCCTTGCAAGAACCTTAACCCCTCGTTTACTGTTGGTTCAGCCTCGGCCACGCTCCCAGGGTTCGACTCGTTCTGTTCTTCAGATCAGATGGCCCTCAGATCTCTGCTCAGTCAGCTCACTAAGAAAAGCATCGGGGTTAAAGAGTCACAGAGTTATGGAGAAGGCAGCTCGGAGAGTCTCTTGACGACTGACATTGGCATTCAAAGCACTGCTTGGAATTGCTGATGGTCAAGTGTGATGTGAGTTATACTATGCTATATTCATATTCATGATTCGAAATTTTCTTTAGAGGGGGAATATTGTGTGCGTGTCTGATTGTACAATCAATTCCTCACTCTTGTACAAACCCAGTAGATTCATTTGTAAAATACCACTTAAGACGCTATACATATGAATTTCATCACAGTTCCATTTGGTTTTTAGAAACGATTAATCAAAAAGACTATATGAAACATTATTACCTGTGAACATGATGGGATAATTGATTGCACAGCCAAGGCAAATGAACATTGATTCATCAACGCAAAGGCATTATCTGGTCTGTACATCGCAATAAGCGGAAAAACTGTCAAGTTACTATAGGTTGCTTACTTTCATAGATGTTGTCAATCGGATTCAAAACCATTGAAAAATACTGCGAATGGCACTTTCATAGATATAACTGCGCTTACTTTCATTACTGAAGACACATAGTAGAAACTTAAGAAGATCACATGATACCACGATATGTTTTTGCTTCGACAGATAGAGTTTATGATGAAGACTGTCATTGTACTTTTTACATGATTCAACTAGAATCTTTATATAAGAATGTATATTTAACTCTGTTTTGAGGTATTGGGATACCTATAAGCAGCTGGAACCCTGCAAAAGCTTTGACGCTGCAGCTAAGCCACTGAGTATGGCACCTTCGACGTTTGGGCTGACACAGAAATCTCCACAGATTGCTAGATTCCTCTTTCTATCCCAGAGACACCTCTCCTCGACGGCTATGCTTTTGGCTGGGAACGCACTTCCCCTAGAGACAACAGATTAATAGGCTGCCAAAAGATAACAGAAGTACAAATTAAGAGAAAGCGTGATTACCATCTGTGGGCCTTCATGAAAAAAGGGAGACAACTAACAAGGCCTGAGCACTCAAACTCCTTGAACATCTCTTCAGATATTTTCTCAAGTGTTTCGGCCGATAGCCTTTGGAGGCCAGTCTTGGCTATAACACTGTTGGCATATTCTGGAGTAGAATGCAGTATCCATCTTTCACTAAAACAAAAACAAAAAAAAAAAAGATTTTTTAAGACTGAACCAATCTTACCCCCAAATTTTGGTTGCAACTGCTCAAAATACTGTAATTTTACACTTTTGTTTTGGTTCGCGAAGTCATCTACCTATCAGTAGACCGCCCTGGCTTTGAACTATCACAGTGAGCCCAGCTTAAAATCTTAGAATTCTTGAAAGATAAGCCTTTTGCTGGTATCTAAATCAAGCGTCATAGAATATGCAAACGATAGCAATTAGCTAAGGCACTGTTCCCGCAATACTTATGCAGATGAACCCAATTACTTTGGCTAGTAAATTGGTCTATCCACATTAGTAACACACTGAAGGAGAAGAAGATATCTTACCAAAGACAATGGTTCCTTAAAAGCTAGCATAAGAGAGAAGCATGGTAGAACAGGAATATGTTGCAGCTTAGTGGCCAACTCCGGGACAAGATTAAATTCTGTGTGAAGGAAGCAAATAAAAGTAAATAGAGATATAACGCTGACACGGTAACTGTAGGAGGAATGAGTTGGTGCAAGTTTTACCCAGAGGAGGTGGGAGTCCGGTTGCTTGAGTAAACCTTGGAGAAACAATGTTTTTATCTGATGCAACCACTCCATCAAACCGACCCATGTTTTCTCCTTTTGAATCTTTCAACAGCCACGGAATCTCTTCCTCCGACCATTCCAGCTTAGCAATACCAGTTCCAAACATACTTTGAACACCTATGATGAAGACGATGACAGGGTTGATACACAGAATGTAGTTTCAGAGTTGAATCTCTGAGACGAGGAAGAGATTAGAAAAAGTACCAGACTCGTGGCACAAGGCTTTTGATATAGAGTTCATGCCCGGAACACCCACATACTTGTTCGCATTCACTTCCTGGACCGTAAGACACATTAATTTTTTTTTTTAAAAAAAACAAAACTCTAAGATGAATCATAAAAGGCATAATGCTACTTGGTCAGGGAGAGGGGGGGGGGAAACAGAACCTGTTGGATGGCAAGAAACTTGTTGGAGGCACAATCGAAACTCCCGAAAACTTGTTTCCATTCCGAAACAAGACCTCTGGACTCCCACTCGTGAACAAGGGCCATTGCATCAGAGTTGCTCACAGAGAAAAACGGAGCTCCATGGTCGAACATCAACTCCTTCCCTTCTTCGCTAATCTCTCTGCGCAGAAAGAGAGGAAATTCAAAAGGGAAACACTTAACAGAGGCTCCACCATAGAGATCAGTTTATCAAAAGATTCCGACGTAAATGGAATATGATTTTGGAGGGAGTAAAAAGGAAAAGGAACCTCCTTTGAGACATGCGACCACCGGGTCCACGACCGGAGTCGAAGATAGTGACGGAGACTCCATTCCTGGCCAGAGTCGATGCGCACACGGCTCCCGAAACTGCTCCGACATATAAAAAAAGACTTATTTCCAAAATCGAAACAAAAACTTTACCAATGATTGTGAGAAAACCCGACTTCCGCTTCCGATGATGGCGACCTTCATTGCGACGGAAACGCTGCTCATTTGCTGCTCCTCCTCCACCATCTCGAATGCTCCTGCCTCATCCTCGAAAAAGAAAGACTACGTCTCGTTTACTATTTTGGCTATGAAACTGCTTCCCGTTTCAAAATTCTAAAAACAACACCTCGTCTGCTGGTCTAAACCCGAGAAGCGCAGCTAAGATTAGACCATGCTCTCTAATAAGAACCTTAAGAAGCTGTGAAGTTTTAGGCCAAGCATTCTTCAACAACAACACGCCTTGACCAAAAGCCACATCCACCACATTTGTTGATGCTAATGCTTTCCCGCATCCATATAACAAAACTCCAAACACCACAGCTCCTAAAAAGATTCCTCGCATCTACTAGACTTATTTCTCTGAGCAATTCTTACTGAAAAAATTCAAATTTTGATATTGTCGAGTGGCAGTGACAGACCGGCCAAGAACCGATTAGTCAAGTGCCATGTGAATAGGAGAAACAAAGAACCCAGGGAAGAAATATCAGACCCAAAACTTCTCCGTTGAGTGTACCTATAATATCTCCTTTCCAATTCTCGGAATGTAATACGCGAAATGGAGATTGATGTGTTTGATCGAAGAAGAAACTGAGAATTATGGTTCATAGCTGAAAAGGGCTAGAGGAAAAGCGGAGAAAAGGTTTTTGCTTTCGACTCCTCTGTGTTGTTGTTGCAAGTGACACAGAGAGAATCGTCGTGGTGCAAAACGTCATTAACGCGCTTATGCGTCGTTCGTTGAGCCGTCATACCAGACCGGTTCAGTTTTTTTTTGGTTAACCCAGTACGAAAATGTTGGTTTAAGAAGAGTTAAAAGACTTTTCAAAACAGATTAAAAATCTTCTTAGCTTTGATTTAATTACAAGATAACACAGCGTAAAAACAAAAGAATTACAATTTTTTTAGATCACATAATCAGACCACTCGGTTAAATACGATGTCTGGTCCATGCTCAAACCAGGAATCTTATCAAGCATTTTCGGATTCTCTTTCCCACCAATCAATCTCGCCGGATTTCCAACCGCCGTCGTACGCGGCGGCACGTCCTTAAGCACCACTGAACCCGATCCAATCTTAGCTCCCTCGCCGATTGTTATATTCCCCAATATACAAGTCCCGGCTCCGATCAAAACGCCATCACCAATCTTCGGGTGCCGATCGCCGCACTGTTTCCCCATTCCTCCGAGCGTCACGCCGTGGAGAATCGAAACGTTGTCTCCAACCACCGCCGTCTCTCCGATCACCACGGCGGTGGCGTGGTCTAACAAAATACCATTTCCGATCTTGGCTCCCGGGTGAAAATCGACGGCAAAAGCTTCTGAAACTCTGTTTTGGATCAACAAAGCTACGATTTTTCTGTCTTGCGTCCAGAGCTTGTGAGCGATTCGATGAGCTTGACAAGCGAGAAAGCCTTTGAAGCTTAGGAAGCAATGGACGTAGCTTACGCAAGCAGGGTCTCTTTCCTTGGCTGCTAATAGATCTTGCTTCACCGATTCGACGATCTCTGGGCTTTCTTCTAAAACGCTGATGAACAAATCGAAGAGGGTGTTTTTTGGTAAGGTTAAAGTGCTGAGCTTTACGGAGAGAATGTTGGCCAAAGCGGAACCCAACGACCGATGCGACGTAATCAGAGAGTAATAGTAGCTCGTCAAAATGGGTTCTTGCTCAACGTCGGATTTAGCTTCTTCTCGCATCTTAACCCAGACGTCATCGTCAAGAGAGCTTGAGTGTGAGGTTCTCGTGATGGGTTCTCGTGAAATCCGATCAGGGAAATTACTGGGTCGGAAGAGATTCATGCAATGGAACAGATAATCATCGTCTTGAGAAAGATGGGGTTTTCCGGTTCTGGAAGTGTCGATGCATGGTGCCATTGAGAATTCTTTGGGCGAGGAAGAAGAAATTACAGGAAAGGAGGAAGAGAGAAGCGGATGGTTGTGTGGAGAAGAAGATGAACAGAGCTTATATAGGAGAATGCCAAGTAACAATTTTTTTACTATGTATTTTTGTGTGTGTTAAATTGTTAATGGGTAACGAAAAAAAAATAAAAAGTTGTTAACTAACATGACAACATGTAAGACTTATTACGCTTTCAGTTCTGTAACTTTTCTTGCTCGATTCCTATATTAATCTGCTTATCTTCACATCTAAGGCTCATCGGTCATCAGTCATTGGTCATCACATGTCTTTTGTGCCACCTACTTTTTTTATAACATACTAAATTTACGTGACGTATGTCTATGTTTGTAGTGACGAATGTCTATGTTTGTCTTAACTTACGTGAAGCCATCGCCCTTTGACTTTGAAGACTCCATGGATTCAAGGTTACCTGAATCTGATTAATTGTTGTACTTTATTTGGAATCTTTTATTTACTACTGTAGTATATTCTTTATTCTACAATCGCTTTTTTTTTTTTTTTTCTCTTCAAGTAAGAAAATCTGATATATAGTTCACAAAAGAAAGGTCAAGAAGACTACTGTTATGGTTACAGAATCTCTATTCACTAGTCTCAATAATTAAATTTGCAAGATTGATTATTCAATTTGAAAGAATCGGAAAAACGTAATATTATAATTGCAACTCTAAATCATCCTTTGACACATCATATAATGTGACAAAATGCATATCGATGGGTTAAATAAATAAAAAAAAGTATCTTATCTAGTCGGAATTTTGGGGCCTTAGAGTTATGAAAACAACAAACAAATTCAATCTTTCCTTTTCATTTCAACTTTCAACTGTTCGTGCAAAATTGGCTCTTTAACATCTTCAAAGTTCAAAACCCACAAAATCCCTACTTACTGTTAAGTTTGGTCCTCACAGAATATTGAACAAATGTCGAATATCTTTAGGATAAACCGTACAACATTAGTAAGAATAAGTTTATATTTTTGGAACAATATACCTTATAAACTCTGGTGACAATTATCTAATTCGCCCAACAAATATTATTATCACTGTTCACTAGGTTATGTAGTACATGTTTTAAATTCTGATATAGTTTTAATATATTTTTTTTTGTTATAAAAAGGGACGTAAAAATTGAAGTTATGAAAATTGGAACAAAAAAATAATAGTATACAAATGATACAAACTGGAAGAGGAAACAATAAAGGATAAGAGGAGCTAAATTGAGCCAAAGCTTAATGGGATCCACAACGACAGACTGTAACTTTCATTAGACACATGGGCTTTGAATGAGTATTACCAATGCTAACTGTGACTTTTGTTTTCTTCAGATCTTAACCTCCACATCTCACCAGCAGGACGATCAAGTTGCAAGGCGGGTTAAGAATATCTCTCATACGCTGGTGTGTCCTGATTTCAAAACAGAACCTAGCATCCCTGTAGACGTGTGTGGAGACTTGGGAACCCACTAGATGCGCTTCTTGGTCGGCAAATAGTAATGAACCCATTGGCATAGGGCGGCGTCAAGCATCTACTTGCATGAGTAAACTGCATCTCTACAGAAATAACATACTCTTTTAAGGAAACTGAATGTCTACAGAAAGTCTTAAACATGATCTCCGTTGTGTCAAATCCATAATCTTATTCGAGTTAAAGAGATACATCAATCACAAAGGAAAAAGAGAGGATATAACCAACAACTAATAGACAAGGACTTAGTTAACTTAAGATTCTCAAGGAATAATAATACTGTGTCGAAATGCACATTTCGATCAAAAACTATACACACGTATACTTCAGACTAGGTTAATGATAATGAAGATCTATTGTAGTCATATTCACCAACACTCTAACGTCTTAAAGGCCTCCCTCACCATGAAACAAACAAAAAAAGCAGTGTTTTAAGTTTCACTACGTAACTTTTCCAAGAAAGAGTAAAGCTAACGCAAAAGTATACCAAAGAAGAGTATCAAAATTATTGTTCACAACATCAGACAAAACCTTAAATTCAGGTCAAACTGTGAAGTTTAGACAGTTTGATCTAACGCAAAATAATACCAAAGATACAATTATGTCAGGTATGGTAATGATTCCCAAAAACACTTTACGAAGCAAACAATAGAGATTCTGAAGACTGGCAAAGAAGAAGAGCGTACCTCAGAATTCTCAGCGAGAGATTCCTCAATAACTTATAGCAAAAAAACTTCGTAGAGGGTTTAGGGGACCAGGAACTGAAAACCGCCATGGATAGAAGAAGATTGAAGCAACAGAGCAGAGAGACCCTATGTGTACAATCAAGTAGCTGAAAGGTCAGAATTAGCAAAGGGGGCGACGGAGTAACAAAACTGCCACTGAAATTCCAATGAACAATCATAAAAAATCGTTATCCAAATGCAAATTTTTTTTCCGTTTACTCGTCTTAAATTGTTTGTTTTTGCAAATCGAAATATTCTTTGTACCAAATAGAGTTAAAGGTCTAATCCTACGTAACATAACGCAGCCACATGCCCAAGTCGGGACTCAGTTTACAGAACATGGAGATTGTTGTTGTCATCGCTTGTAGAACGCTAAGGACTCCCTCAAGTGCCGACATTAGGAGCACGAGTGGACAATGGTTGTCCATACGAGTATCTCCACTGCCCACAAGCCTCGCATTTCTCCAGCTTCACCTCGTTTTCAAGCGTGCAGAACTTGCAAGACCAGACTTTGTGCCTCATCTCCCTTTCCTTTGGCTTTGCTGCAGTGCATAGCTCGCATATCGGAGCTAATAACTGCTCCGAGAAAACAAGATACGGAACATATATCAGGAAGCTTTAAGTTTCAATTTGAAAAACAAATCTCCGAGAATGTGATGTTTATAAGACCTACCGGGTTTAATAAGGTGCATTCTGCACATTCCCACATTGCAGATTCTTCTCTGCCTTGGTTTGCATTGTAACCGGTAGATGGCAAAGTTTCTGATGATTTCAATTCATCTTTGGAGGAAGACGAAGGACCTAGATCGCCTGCGCAGCAACTTCTTTTAATAAATCTACTTTCAGAGGCATCCTCTGTTAAATCAATGACATCTGATCCCCATCGTTGACTGGAAGATGGAGGGCATGAATGGGCATTTGACCAGCTACTACTTCTTTTTGCTGACCCTGCATTCAATCTCGTACCAATTTCCCTTACCGAAACGGGTTCCGTACATGTGTCATTATCATCCTCTTGGTCTTCTAAAGCCTCAGTGGATTGGGAACCACACCAAATGTCGTCAAACAAACGCCTTTCTGCAGCCATTGCAGCAGCCTGGATTGGACTAAGATCTGACATAATGCTGCTATCACCACCAAGACGATGAGGTCCTGAGGGTAAAAGATTGCCCGCACGAACTCTGTTTTCTGCTGCGATAGCTGCTGTAGTCCGAAGAGATGAGAGGGGAGGCTGACGAGAAAATCCACCCAAACGCTTCCCTGGAACATCAAAACCCTGCCCTGTCCCTGTTATACCCTTTGACATCAACTCCTCACATTCCTGGGACAAACACATGGACAACTGGTAATGCAGCAGTAAGAAGTAGCCAAAATCTCGTGTCATTTGCCTTCAAAAGGCATGAATGTGTTATCCTCAGAGGATAAGAAAAATTCAACCATTTGATTTATCTCAAATAAGCCACAGTGACTAGAGATTGTAGCTATAACAGGAGGTCTGAAGAATACCGGCTATAATAATATTCAGAAAGACAACAACCTAGAATCACATCTCTCTCAGAAACATGATGCAGGTGGTAAATAAAATTTAAGGAGGAAAAGGATAGATTTAATGAATACCTTACGAAGTTCATCCCAAAGCTTATAGAAACTAGCATTGTGAGGACCATGGGCGTTGTGGCAAAGCTCGTGGAGCATGGTGTCAAGGATTTCGTGGTAGGATAAGAAATCTCCATCCTGGTTTGCCCTCCGAAGCCTCAATTTCACTTGGACGCCCCTATTCACATTCACCCCCAAAAGCCTTGGATTTGTTGGGCTGCAATTTCGAAATCGACAACATCAACATTAAGAAATCCTAAAAGCCAAATACTTCCAATAAAAATTCTTCTAAAACCACAAAGCAATTTGGACGATACGAAAACGAAAAAAAAGAGAGATGATAAAAGCATCGCCTTTCTATAGTCGGAATAAAAAAAAAACCCTCTTTTATTACCAGAATTCAGAGAGAAGCTTGACACGCCACTTTCGTCTAGTCATAATCGGTTGAACCTGATTCGCTACTTTAACCAGAATCTTCCTTGCTTCATCTTCCCTGGGTTTCTTCTTCAACGCCTTGGTTTCCCAGACCTTGTTTAAATCTCCCAAATTCATCGAACCCTCCTCACAAATTACGGATACTAAAACCAAATGCAATCTACAAACCAAACAATTCTGACCTTCCCGATTTTCGATGCAAAGGAATTTGAGACCCCGAGAAGGAAACAGGAAAGAACCTCAAATGTTAATTTGAAATGCGAAGCGTCATCTGGTCCAACAATATAGTGAGTGGCGGGACAAAGACACCACTATCAAATTACAAGCCCAAATCTACAACAAACACAAACGGGCCCATTATAAGCCCAAATTTACAAGCTAAGGTCAAAAAGGACAAAAGTTTGGTCAATGAGTCAAATAGTCAATACCGAAATCAAATTTGTTTTTTGTTCTTCGGACCGATTTATTTAATTACTCTACAAATGTTTTCGACCGACCGAAGTTCTCAAGGAAAGGCGCAAAGATCAAATATGGAAGTTAAAATCTTAATTTTCTCATTTCTCTTCCTACTTTTGTCTCTTACTCGAATTTGCAAAGGTGGAAATAAAATCAAAGTTATCTGACTTAACATTCAACAACATCTGGTCGCCGGAAAACGTTACTACGGAGACGGTGTAGAGGACGATCCGGAGGCTAAACGATTTAGGCATCTTATTGCAGACGTTGTAGCTCTAGCTGGTACCGAAAACGCTGTTGGGTTGAGTTTCAGATTATGAGACATGTGTCAAGAAGTTGGCGGCTAGGCTGGACGAGTTCTTGCAGGAGTTGGTCGATGAGAAACGACAAGCTAAGGACAAGGGCAACACCATGGTTGATCACTTGCTTTCTCTGCAAGAATCGCAACCCAATTACTTCACAGATCGCATCATCAAAGGAAACATGGTTGTAAGTATCCGAATTTAATTCCTTAGATCACTTTGTCACATTTTGGTTTTGGAACTTGTAAGTTTATTAGTCTTCTTCGTGTATGTGTGAGAATTGGAGAAGAAAAATTGGATATGAGTGAAAGCGAAGGAGGCACAATGCCTAAAGCCAAGCCTCTGGAAGGCAATGTGCAGAGCACGTGTCTCTGTTGGTAAATTCTTCCATGAGGCCGCTTGATTTTTAAGACGTTGTTGTAATAATAAATTTCCGGTCTACAAGAGAAGCATCTCTTTGTTGTTGTTTTTGTTGACTTGATGCTACAAAACCGGGTTGTTCCATACATAAACATCCAAAATCAATGTACTATAGATCCAACATCTTTTTTTTTTTTTTTTTTATATATATAAGTACAAATTGTTATAAAATCGAATATATAATTCTAAATCCGTCGTACTTTGAGACAATTGGTTATTTCAAGTGTCCCATATCATAACAATGGCGATGACAATAACTCCAAACGAAACAGCCAAAAACTTAAAACGAGGCTCATCGAGGAGAATAGAGAACGGTCAGGGATCATACGGAGAAGAGCAATTCCCATGGCTATCGCTGCGAATATCTTGTGGAGAGTAATTGTCCATAGAGCTCTCCAAGCATCTGATTTAGTCTCTGAGATCCCAATGGCTATGCCTTCGAAGACAGAGTGGAAACAGAGAGCTACGATCAACAGAATGCTGTCTCCAATCGAACTTTCCGTGGTCGCTGAACCCTCATTCGATTTGTCTTCTCCTGAAACTAAAAAAAAAAAAGAACCAAACTTTCATGATGATTCTTGAATGAGATTCAAGAAATCATAATCCTTTGGGTTTAAGTTTTGGTACCTTGAAGCTCCACATCTTTGGATTGGGTCTTGGAGTAGACATGAGCGATGACAGAATCAGCGAACATGGTCAACATATAACCCGCACAAGCCAACATATAAGCAAATGGGTAAGCCGGATATGGCTCCGACTCTCCTTTCGCCGTCAACAAATCCCGAAACGTATCGTCAGCATCGGACAAGAAATGCATCAAGGCGGTCTCAAGAAACACGCCTCCGGCGAACTGTGTTCACAGAACCAAAAACCCTTGGCTCCATTTCAAGAAATAGGGAGAGACGCCGCCGATGAACGTGAGCACAAAGATGATGACAAGACATGCGATTTTGACAGAGACTAAGGATCTTGATCTGAGATCAGAACTCCTTGCGGGCGGAGCCTCATCGTCGTCGTGGTTTCCTCCGGTTCCATGGGAGAGACAAGGGACGACCAAGACAAGAAAGAGGAGGAAGAAGAAGAAGTCAAGAGGACGAGACATGTGAATCTTGAGTGGGTTTGTGTCTGTGATTCCAAGTTGGGAGATATGTCGTGTAATATATATGATTGTGGTTTTAAGAGTCGCACAATAGAGGAAAGTCATGAGTTTTTTGTAGTACAATAATTAACGGTTTTTGGTTAGTTTGACTACTACTACTACACCTTAAAAAGAATTACAGGTGAAGGATCTCTGTTATTGATTGTTAGACATCGACCATCTTTGGATGAGTTCTCAAATTTAGAAGGAAAAAATGAATTAAATTCACTTAAATTATATATGGTTTCAGATTTAACAAGAGAAATCTGGTTGATTGCAAAACTGAACGATTCATTCCTAAAGGCGTTGAAAACTGGAGAGGTTGACTAACCTAACTGTACTTGGCATTGCACCTTAAGGCACGCATCGAAACTGACAGATATTAGTCGCGTACTAGAAAAGGTAATTACTCTACTTTTGTTACCACAATTCATACAAATAGACGTTGCAGCCAATAATTTCTCAAAGTTTTCATATAATTCATTTGGTAATCAACCAAAACAGATTTGAACCAAAATGTATTTGTTAATCAAATATAAAGGAACCTTTCACTTTGGTTCTCTAGGAAAAGTTTACTTTGTAAAGCCGAGAGAAAAGGTCACAAGAGGAAAAATTGGGTATAAACGTAACAAAGCTCTTTTTGAAGAGAAAGACACGATTTTAGTTCGACGTTTACCCTAAATCTCACAGCGAAGAACAGTAGCTCCCGTTCCTGTTTTATGGTGTGCATCAATGAGGATATAATCGTCTCTCACTATACATACATAAATCTTTAGGTCCTTTTAACGCCTCCAGAGTCGGCCTTGTCTTTGTCCACGTTGTTCTTGCATTCGCCTGCATATTCACAAGACAGTCTTACTGGACAACTAGCAACAGGTTTTACATTGATACAAAAGGCAAAGAAAAAGTTATGTTCGACTCACTTTTGATATTCTAGGGACCTCTCAAGGAACTCTTTGGCAACATCTTTTCTCTCGTAGGAGGCCAGAACCGGTCTGATATCAGCTGGACTGTTACGTGCAACATCTGTAGACAAACAAAAAGGATCAACCAACCAATATTGACAGAGGCAGTTCACGAGTCAGGAGTTGAACCATAATTACATTCAAGGAAGGGTATTAGATCGACAAGGGCCGTGTCATCAGATTCTAGTTTGTAAGGCTTGATTGGCACACAATTCTCAGGCTGAAGGCTTGTATCAAAAGCATTCCCGCTAACGTACAGAATCTTCTTCGGGTCTCTGTTCAGCTTTGACAGATCCTGCAGCAGGGAATTTTAATAGTTAGTTGAGAAACAGCAACTTCGGAAGATGCGAAAGTATGTTTTGACCGAGATTAGCTGCTTACGTACCCTGTAGTGCTTTCCATTCTCATATTTGGTCGCGCCTCTTGCTAGCTTATAACGTATGTAGCCATTTGGGTCCAACTTCTCGCAGACCGGAAATACGTACTACAAGCAATGAAAGAAGTGTTAATTGCCGCAATATTATGAAACTACACAAGCAAAAAAAGAAAACAAAAGGGTACTTTACCATATCCATATGGTCAGAATACACGACAATCTCATAAAATTTCCCAAGGTGCTCCAAGAATGCATCAACACCTGGTCTTTTGAACGTCCTCCAACCTCTGTCTCGCTAATTTTTTTTTTGTTGAAGAAAGTAAAAAGGCAGAAAAGGATAAGTACGAAAATCAGTTTACCAGGACTGCTTTGTCCCAAGACATAGATACTCTTAGCCAAATATTCACATCTATAATGCAATTGGGTAAATCAGTAGTTGCCAACTGTCAAATCAGTGAAGCTGTTACCTTCCAGTCCGTGTAAAGCAGTGTCTCATTTAAGTCAAGAACTAGAGTGAAGAGATGCTGTTCTGCGGGGTGCAGATCTGGAAGAAGCTTTTCCGAGAGAGGCTCCGTAAAGCCCTAACAGGAACCGGAGAGGAAATAAGAAGTAGAGAAGAAATATCAGAAGAGAAAGAAGAAAAAAAAGCACAAAAAGCATTATTGTGGTCTCTCGGTGAAAAAACATACTTTAACTTGTTCCTCCACAACTTCCCTAAGCTCCAAATACATTTCAATGGCTCTGGCAGGAACTGATGAGAATTCAAACAAAAGCGAGTCATGCTATGCTTAGTTAAAGGGATACTATTAGTTATGATGACAAAGGGAAAAGGACTATACCTTTCATGGCAGCTGAGTACAACATCGCCTGATATTTCTACAAAGAGATAAGTTTTTATAATTAAGCGAAGCTTATAAACAATCTCTTGAAGTTGGGACAACGAAAAGAGGATGAAAGTAAACGAGCTAGTGGTGTAACTCACATTAATGCCGGAAGAATCAACAGCTGGTGGTGTCTTTATAGCTGATTCTCGGAACGCCTTGGTCTTCTCATTTACTTCATCTAATGTGTAAGCTGCACAAGGAAACGAATAAACAAAAGAATAATGAGATCGAAAAAGAGCCGAGATCGATTGTAACAGTTGAGAGTAAGACGTGAATATCTCACGCTCTAACTACGCAAAGCAAAGTCCTACCAAGACAGACATTGGGAAACTAGAATTGGATGCCACGGTTTTTTCAAACCCTAAACTCATTTACTCGCAAAAGCGGTTTCGCAAGCCGATCGAACGAACAGTAAGTTACGTGATTAGAAGATAGTAATAGTAAATGGAAGAGAGAATGTAAGGACAGACCATAACTTGTGTAGCCAACAGCAGCGGTAGCACCCGTGACTGCCCAAATGAGTCCGTTACCAAGAAACTTAAGACCTTTCCGCTCCTTACCCAGCGCCTCCGCAGCCGCCTCAGGAGGAGGAGGAGGAGGAAGCTGATTTGGCGGTGGAAAATCAGAAAAGATCGACTGGCCCGAGGAGATTCCTGGAGCCTTGGATGATGGATTCGAAGAAGATGCTTCCGTAGAGAATAGCCTTGGATTACGAGATCGAACCTTTAGTAATGTTGGCAAAAGGCGAGATCGAAGAGCGATAGAAGCCATTTTCCGATTACGGCGTTTTCTCCAATCCCTGGGAATCGCAGGGTTTTGAAATGATCGGAGAAAGGGAAATAACCCAATTGGTCTGTTTGGATACAGGATTTTAAAGACTTATCCTCTGTTTGGAAGTCGGTTTATATCAGCTCCGATATTTTGTCCATGCCACCGATTTTGATTTTTTTTTTGAAAATTTTAAAGTGTCCATAAAACAATTTAACTAATACACTAGTAGTATTTTTTAGATCATTAATGTCAAGGTAGTAACTAGTAAGAGATATTAAATGCAATTTATTACTTATACCTCGATTATAGTGAAATAATAAAAACTACACATGGATAGAAATTAGAAGATCAGTCGTCCTAGCCACAGCGGAAAGTTCATTGTTCTTTGCCATCTCCACAATCACCTCAGCTTCTCCTCTCTTGGACCCTTTTACCAGTTCATCTACTAACTGCTGCAATGTTGCTTGACCGACAAGATAACGCTTACTGAATATCTCCTTGCAGAGCTCAACCGCAGACGCAAAGTCGCCTGCTTTACACATTGCAGGAAGCAGTAAAGCCAAGGTAGCTTTTTTATCAGGACGATAACCGTGCTTCCTCCATTTTTCCTTGGTTGATTGACCCTCTAATCATCGCATTGAAGCTGAAAACATCAGGTATAAACTGCAATCTCTTTGCGGCGACGAGACGCCGCACGGTTCTGTCGTACACGGCTATGTTAGCCCGGAATCGCTCCGACTCACATGCCATCTTGAACTTCTCCACGAGCCGTTTGGGGTTTCGTTCGCCATTCACGCTACTGCTGAAAGACTTTTTAGGTGGCGAGATTGCGGCTGTGTTCTCCGTGGCTGCGTTGCTTTCACTGACTGCGGTGGCGGCGGAGGAGAAACGGCGGATCGTGCAAGTGTTGAAGGTGCCACGGAGAACGCGAGGTAGCAATGACATCGTTTTTGTTTGCAATAGTTTCCAGTTGTGGGGTTTAATAATTTTTTCGAAAGTTGAAGGATGTATCTAATTATTTGAAAACATTTGTTCCGTATCTGTAATCAAAGGAAAAACTGGGGGGCCTAAAGTAAAAACGGAGAGAAAAAGCGTTGCTTTGCCGACGACCTAATTTACAGTATTTCACCGGTTGATTACGGAGCAGTCGACAAAGTTGAAAAATCTCTGCTTTAATGGCGCCTGTTAGGATAACTGGCGCTGTTGTCGCAGTGGCAACGATGGTAATGCTTTCTTATTGCTATTTGGGATTCTTCCGCTTCTCTTATAAGTTCGATTCTTTCTCCTCTGAGAACACGAAGAAGAAGAAGAAGAAGCAAAAGCAGAGGAAGAAAAACGGACTCATCGATGCAATTGGCAATACTCCTCTGATTCGTATCAATAGCCTCTCCGAGGCTACCGGGTGTGAGGTTTTTCTCGATTTTCTTAACTAGTTAGAATTATGAGTAAAAGATGTTAGTTTTCATTCTACTTGTTGCGTCTTGGTCTTCAGATTCTTGGCAAGTGTGAGTTTTTAAATCCAGGAGGTAGCGTTAAAGATAGAGTTGCTGTGAAGATCATTCAAGAGGTATGTATATTATCAGCTCAGATTTTCTGTTTTGTCCAATGATTAGCATATTGATGATTTTGTACTTTTAGATTTCATCTTCTTCACAATGTCGGGCATTGAAATCATTAGCTTTGGTTAGTGTTTTGTAAAGACAAGTTATGCTGATTATGGTAAAAATGCAAGTAAGAAGCAGGTCCAAGAACCTCGATTTTCTAAGTAAATGGAGTTTATTTTTTCTTTCTTTGTTGTTGTTGTTTAGGCTTTGGAATCTGGTAAGCTATTTCTGGGGGGAATTGTAACTGAGGGTAGTGCTGGGAGTACTGCCATTAGCCTTGCTACAGTTGCTCCGGCATACGGGTGTAAATGTCATGTTGTTATACCTGATGATGCTGCTATTGAAAAGGTTATGTGTTTTTCAATCACCTTGATGATGATACAAATTCTCTTGTATGCACCTATGCTCAAATTTGTTTCGTGTTGGACTTATTTTAGTCTCAAATACTTGAAGCCCTTGGAGCTACCGTTGAGAGGGTGAGGCCAGTGTCAATAACTCACAAAGATCACTATGTCAACATTGCGAGGCGACGGGCTGACGAAGCAAATGACTTAGCTTCAAAGCGAAGATTAGCGAGCGGAATAAATGGCACACACCAGGAAAAAACTAATGGTTGCACAGTTGAGGAAGAGAAAGAGCCTTCCTTATTCTCAGAGTCAGTTACAGGTGGTTTCTTTGCAGATCAATTTGAAAACTTGGCAAATTATAGGGCTCATTATGAAGGAACTGGCCCTGAAATCTGGCACCAGACTCATGGTAAGATCGATGCCTTTGTTGCTGCTGCGGGTACAGGCGGTACTTTAGCTGGCGTTTCAAGGTTTCTTCAGGTATGCACTTAATTATGGATTATACTAATCACAGCTGTATCCTGCATGAATGAGTAATTTGTATATGTTTCTTTTGACTAAAATTTGGCAAGTATGTTATAAACAAATAAAAGAAAGTCTCATAAATTTCTTGCGCGTTGAACAGGATAAGAATGAAAAAGTTAAATGCTTCCTGATCGATCCTCCTGGATCTGGTCTTTACAATAAAGTAACAAGGGGAGTGATGTACACAAGAGAGGAAGCTGAAGGACGTCGGCTGAAAAACCCATTTGATACAATAACAGAAGGGATTGGAATCAATAGGCTTACTAAGAATTTCCTGATGGCAAAACTTGACGGTGGTTTCCGTGGTACTGATAAAGAAGCCGTTGAGATGTCGAGGTAGCGTTCATAAGTTCATATATGTTTTGACGTACTTGTTGTAGAGAAACACTGATAAAGATTCATAAAAGCGGCGATCGTGATATCTTTCTTAATTTATGTTCCCAGGTTTCTTCTGAAGAAAGATGGAATCTTTGTTGGAAGCTCCTCGGCTATGAACTGTGTTGGGGCAGTGAGGGTGGCTCAAACCCTTGGTCCAGGTCATACAATTGTCACCATTCTTTGCGATAGCGGAATGAGACATCTAAGCAAGTTTCATGACCCTCAGTATTTGGCTCTGTACGGGTTGACTCCAACCGCAATCGGATTAGAGTTCCTCGGCATAAAGTGAAATGACATATCTGTTAACATTACCGCAGGTTCAGATTCGTCAAGCAGGCTTTGTCCGAACCTGGCTGACATTTTGTTGGCACTAGTGTAACATATTTTTTGTAGCACTGTGTAGGACTAATTTATAGATAGCAGCTGTCTGGATTCAACGGAAGAAAGTCAAAGCAACAATGCATGTGTCTGACCTCTGAAACTCCCATAACTACTACATCTTACACCTGTCTTCATTATTGTCCACAAGTCCTGACCTAATGTGTCTTACACCTGGGGAACATGTAATTTTGTCTTTGTACCTAGTAGAATCTTGTCTTTGTTCAATGCATTCGACTGGAAAGGTCATGATAAGGAGAGTCCTGATGAACATATATAAACCGGTTGTGTAAGGTCTGATGACCCCAGTAACAGTGGCCAGGAATGGGGTCAGTAAGACATCATTGATTTCATCTTTCACTTTCGTAAAGAGTCTTTTTTTTCTTTTCTCATAACTATCCCAGTCTTGTTTCTCTCCAAGGTTCTGCGCACAAGTGACGTGTTCGACAACAAGTCCAGGTCTTGTCTTCATGGCCAGGAAGAGCTTGAAGGTCAAGAAACTAAAACTAACCTAGATGAAGAAGAAGAGGGGTTGAACGAGATTTCTCTGGTCAGAGAAGTGGAGTGTTAAGAAAGGTTGGATGAGTAAAGAAGAGTACTACGAAGAGATGACAATCATGGAAATTTGGGAAGAAATTGAAGCGGAAGAAAATTTGATTGAGATTGATATCTCGATCCGATCCATTGTCTGAGATTAGTATTGACAAAACTATGTGATATATCCGCACATTATCGCATTCATGTGTTTTTTTTAAGTTATATACCTGCGCAAAATATAAAATAAACTATTTAATATTTAAAACTATATGCGTTTCATGTTGAGTTGACAAATTCTCTTCCAAAAAAGACATTCGATGCCTTTGATAAGAAAAGGGAGTGTCGTTAATTAATCCTAGCAGCTTCGACTTCAACTCTATTTGCCAAAAAAGCATCGATCAAATCCGTCACAGGGACCGTTTTCTCTCTTCTCTCAGTCTCAGGGTTTGTCTCTCCTTTTGGGTCGGGTCTTGTTCTTGATTTGACACCAACTGTTTCAGCTTGGTCAGAGAATAGGACCTTTGAGACGTGTGAGCTGCAAATCTCTTTATAAGCTTCGTAGTCTGCAGCTCCAGTGTTCCCTCCTTTCAGGATCTTGGAGAGGGGCTGAAGAATCGTGACAGGACCATTATCTGACTCCAGCTGCTGTTTGAGCTTTAGGAATTTTGAAACCAGTTCCGAGTTCTTGAACAAGACGAAAACCGCAGTGTCGTCCACGTGGTAGACAGAAGTGACGGAGGTCGAGCCAAAGGCTTTGCAAATGCATTCTTTGATCTCTCTAGCCTTAAGTTTTCGTGGGAAGTTCCAGATGAGGACAATTTTCTCGTATTTAAACTTTGAGACTCGCCAGTTCTCGGCATTACTATGGCCTACTCGAAGGTCGACGATATCGCCTCTAGTCCAGCTGAGATAGAGACGGTTAATGTACTTTTCAAGTTTCTCGTTCTGGGCAAAGTTATCTGATTGCGAATGGTGGTTGAAATCGAACCCTAGATGACTACATGCCTGTGCGAAGATGCAACCTGTCATGAAAGCATCATAACCGGCTTCGTGTTTTCCTCCTACATTCCAATTAGAAAACCTGAAACAGAGAAAATAAATTTTAACCAGAAAGCAATAGAAGTGTTCATGCCAAGAACAGAAGACGAACAGACCTGACGTTATCTACTTCGACATCAATCTTGACACGCTGCTGAAGAAACGAGTCAGGGCTTCGCGAAGGAAACTCGACTTGTGGACATAACGAGGAGAACGCAGAGGATAGTGATGTACTGGACTTCTTCATCCTCTGATGCAACATTGGGTTGACGTTCAAGAGTATTTTGGTGTCAACAATGTAAGGAAAGTGGTCCCTAATGGAGGCCACGAATTTCTCAGCTGTTGAAGGAAGAGGACCCACAAATTTGCTGTATACATGTGCAATATCTGCGTCAAATAAAGCAAGGCATCTTTTAAGTTACAAAACCATCATAGACATATAAAGAAGTAACTTGCCCCCATACCCAGGAAAGAATTGTGACCAACAATCAACTTTTTCTCTGAAGAAAGCAGATCAATCACTTGACGGAACCCAATTGCAGATTGTATTTTCCTTTCCGCCACTCTCTTGCGTTCATCCTTTGCCTCCTTCTGTAAAAGACTTACAGTAATAATATGAGATAGATCATATATCTGGATCAAAGATATCTGGATCAGAGAAGGCTTTTAAATGGAAGAATCAGTGACTACTAGATATTTTCTCGAGCCTGAACTTTGCTATCATTGAATAATTCACTTCATCACTCTCAGTAAAGATCCAAGGACATGTGTATATAATGGTAACTAATCTTTCCAGTAATGTTAAATGGTACCTTACCATGAGATTTTCCTTGTCGGATTCTGAATCAGTGTACACAACATAGTATTGTGAACAAGAACTATTATCATTCGCATGTATGTAGACAAGATCTCCAAAATGCTTTCCTAAAACCTGCAAAGCCAAATCCAGAGCAAAAGTTTAAATAAAAAAAGGCAGCATGGAGTAAAGACGAAGACTGTCTGAAGATGAATCAATCTCAGAACAAAGAGCATTACCAATTTAACAACTTTGAGCTGATAAGAAGTGAAACCCTTCAGACTGAGAGCTGGACGCATGTGGTAGAACACAGTTTCAGTACTCTGAATCGATCCAGTTGAGATCACCGGAGACTCATAGGAGGCATTCCCACCATGTAAGAGCTCAGACCGCCATTCGTTCAGATTTTTCTTCATCCTTTCAGCAAAAAGAAGATCCGCCAATCGCACCAGCTTTACATCCCCAGTTTCAACCACGCCCTCCTCGTCGTATAGCATTTCCAAACGCTTACTTGCCTCTTCCTCTTGTCGTCTGGACAAATAAGAGATTCCTGGGATTATTCAAAAATGTGAATTCCTGGGGGACTAGAACACACTCTTGCTATGCATTTTTCTCATCAGGAGGACATCCAAAATTGGTATATAAAAAAGCACAAGAATTAAAATGAGAAGGAGAAAGGAGGCACCTTCATGTATGCAGGCGTTGAAATCAAATTGATACTTTGCAAGGAAATCCATGGATGTCGTCTGGCAGAGAAATTCATGAGCTGGTGGATCAAATGTGAGCTCTTGACGAGGAAATACAAAGAAATTGTGCCTGCCTCGAAAAAACCAACCCATTATAGTCAAATCCATTCGGAAATGAACAACACCTAACGCTGGAGAAGAGAGAGTAAGAGCGAGACTAACGGGTGAGAAACGAATGACTGAGTGCTAGAATCCCAGCGGAAGGGACAGACGCCGAACTGAACGACTGCGAATTTCTCGGCGGAGTCTTTGACTTTAAGGTATCGGACGTCGTAGCGGTCGAACTCCAAAGAGTCTCGCCACGGAGCGCTCGTCACGCCAGTCATCTCAAGGTCGATCGCTACGAAATCAGCAGCCTTCACGTGTGTACGCAGATCATCCAGCGCCGTCTCGAAGTTCGACCTCGTCACGTGCTTCAACGGGAAAGCCGCCGCCGCCGCCGCCGTAGGAGTAATGACTGTCTCCGCCGCCGAAGATATAGAAGAGTAGCAGAAGCGTGAACGAACCAAAGCACTGGTGAGAGGCCTAAAAGGCCATCGCTTGTGCCGCCGCATTTTCAAACGGGGAAATGGCAGTGGTGGCGCCTTTTTAGGTTTCTCTCGTCTCGTCCCGGTGGAAGAAAAGAGGGAAAGAAAGATGATTCCGAAGATACGGTGCCGTTTCATGACTTTCAAGCTTTCGAGTTTCAAAATCGACACTTGTACATAGCACAGTAAAGTTAACAAAAACGGCAATAAAAACGGCAAACACTTCTTTTTAAATGGTTTGAAACAGCGCGATTGTTTTTCCTATTATTAACAAACAACTTGCCTGAAAGCCTCCGGGTCTCTGCTCTCTCACAATGGCAATGGCAGAAGAAGTGGCTGTCTTTGTTGAGACTAACTTGGGAACCCGAATCGTCGTGACGGTTCCTCTGGATATCACATCAGCAGATTTCAAGAGTGAGCTCCAAACAAAAACCCTATTTCTGACTGTTCGAAAGTTTCTCTTTCGATTCTGTTTTCCATAGCTATTTTTTCTAGAAAAGTTTTCTTCTTTCTTTGTTTTGTCAATTAGCTCAAGCTTAAGAAATTTTATACTTAGCTTTTAGGTTTACTGATAGATAGGATTCTTCAATTGAATGTTTCTGAATCGTCGTCTTATGATGGTTTTGGGACCGTGAGTGAGGAATATCCATGCCTCTTTTTTTTTCTGAGAGGGTTGAGATGAAAGCTTTGCTGGGTATTGCGGATAAATCGTTCAGATCCTATGGTAAGCACTAAAAGAAGTGTTCTTCTCTAACTCTCTTCTGCGTCATTGGTGTTTGATTTGTTTGATGTTCTGTCTCTTGTTACTCACTTGAGGCCCTGCACAGTGCGTTTCTCAGTTCTTATGCATGTATATCTTTGTTAATAAATCTGTCTTTTCAGGACATGATCTTGGGATGAGATTGCACATGCATTGTTTTCTTTTCCTTTTTTTCCTTTTGCCTTCGAATTGAAGGTTTTGATGATCTTCTGTTTTCTGATATGCACCATTTCCATTTGCCATTTTTTCTTTATGAATATCAAAATATCTATCAATGCGAAATGTGTTCTTGCAGGAAAACTTGAGAAAACACATGCAAGTTGCTTAGGGGAGATACGAGTTCATGGTCTAATGGTAATTGAAACGAGCAAAGCCATTTTCTTTTCACACCCATGATTTTGAATTATGATCTTGTTACCTCAGTCCATTGCTGCAAATGCTAACTTTTGCTCTTCTCCTAGTTTAGGTTAAACGAAAGTCTCAATTCTATCACCTTGCCGAATCTGTGCCTATTAAGTACATCTTCCGGGGTAACCAGAAGCCCTGGTTTATCCATGCAGAAGCCAGAATTGTTAACAGACCACAGGAGCCAAACATATCCAACAGCATTGATAAATTCCAAATTGGATATTGCTCCAGTTCTGATAAGCCCCCTGAAGGAGTCGTTGGGCTGAACCATGGTGTAAACAAGAAGACAAACAAGTCTCTGACCACACGGACTGATTCCAGGACACCTGCATCCCTTGACAAGAGAGAGTCTCTTGGTCCTTTCACAACTGAACCTGAAACCATTATAAGATCTTCATTGCCAACACCAAGAGCTGCTGAGTTGAACAACTCGGAATGTTTCAACAGCTTCACGCCAAAAACGCCGGAGAGGAAAACTGGAGAGTTTGTGAGTATAAGTGAAACGATAAGCAAGAGACTAATTGTGGCTGCAAACAACATCAGAATGCAAGGAAAGTCAAGTATGTCTTGTTCACTATCATCATCTATTTTCAGAAGCAAGACTCGCAGAAAGAGATCCCTAGATGGTAAGACACTCACTTCTCTTGCAAAATTTATGGTGTTTGAAATACCTGATACTGAGGATTGAGTCATTAATAGGGAGGGGAGAGATACATTACACAAGAAGTGGTGTTGTGTAGATGTGAAAGTTAGATTATTGTTGTTTATTTGATTCTTCATCTATGTTAGGCAAATATGTTGTAAATGTTAAATATTGTTTTTATATTAATGAATTTTATGATTATGTTTAGAGGAAGAAAAAAAAAGGCATTTGATGTGAAGAAAAGAATAACAAATATGGTGTCTTAGCTTTTGCTTCGACCCTTTTATCAAGGATTCTCTTTTCTTCTTTTCTCTCTAATCAATGATTAAAATATGCTTTACAGAATAGAATGTAAAATAATTAAAAAGTCAGATTTTTTAACAAAGCAATGATCTTCAATAATATACATGTTCAAATATCACGTAACAAATACGAGCCATAACTTAGTATAGAATTAGTTTTATAAATAAACGCTTCAAAATTGAGAAACATTTTAATGAAATTCTGATTGGATAAACTTTGTAATCATATTTTATAATAATCTCTTTTCTTAGTGTTGTTAGAGATTAATGTACTTATGAACTAATCTAAAGTTAATTAAAAAAGTTTCTATATGTATTTTGGATATTAATAGTTTTTTTTTTCTTCTGTTCTGTCAATAAAGATTGAAATTAACATTGTATAAAGGAAAAAAAAAAAAGTAAACCGGTTTTGGAACAATTTTCGCATCCTGCATATAACACAAAGCGCCTTAGCTTCTTAGAAATCTTCTTCACTTCTCTCTCACCGTCTTTCTTTCTTTCTCTCTCTTTCTCTCTCTATCAAACGCGATTGTCTCTTCAAAACCCTAACTTGGGCTCGCTCCATACTTGGGACGATTATTTCCAGGATCGTCCGATTCTTCTTCTCGTTCGTCTCCGCCAGCGATCGCTATCCTTCCAAATATTTGGAGCAGATCACCCTTTGGTAGTTTGTTTTGTGATCCGATTCCTTTGCCTTTTCTCCATTTCTCGATCGGTGGTGTATTGATCAATTCTCTCTCCCCGTGGTTGAGGTTTGATCATTGCTCAATCTTTTAGTTTGCGCTTCAGGAGATGCCCTGTCTTTAATCATGAAGCTCAGAAGGAGGAGGGCTTCCGAAGTGGTAAGTGTTTCAAAAACCCTTTTGATCATCTTGGATTACTATCTGTCTCTGTGCATTCTCGTGTGTATATACATATATATATATATGTGCTTTCTTGATTACTTGCGTAGCTTTTCGTTTTGTTTTGGTGTATAGTTATCGACATGATCTTCTGGCCTTTGATTGATTCCTTCTTTTTTTTTTGAATGAAGAAGTGTTTTTGTCAACTTTAGTTACTTTTCTCTTTATATGTTTATCTGTATCTCATTTTTCGTTTTCTTCCCCTCTTGAATGTGTGCTGTTCTATTATAATTTGATCTTGTATCTAATTGCCTTTGTTAACCATTCTTTGTTTTCATTTCTACCAGCCTCCCAAAATCAAAGATTTCATCAACAGCGTCACTTCTGTTCCACCCGAGCAAATTCATGAACCCCTTGCATGTTTTCGCTGGGAATTCGACAAGGTACCTTTTAATCTAAATATCCGGTTTCTGATGCTCTTTTCATCTAAAATTCTGTCTGCTATCGTTTTGATTTATGGCTGTTTTTCCTTCATATAGGGTGACTTCCATCACTGGGTGGACCTCTTCAATTATTTTGACACATATTTTGAGAAGCACGTCAAAGGAAGGAAGGATCTCCATATTGAGGAAAACTTTGAGGAATCTGGTCCTTCTTTCCCAAAGGATGCTGTTCTTCAAGTTCTCCGAGTTATCAGAGTTGTCTTAGAGAATTGCACCAACAAACATTTTTATAGTTCCTATGAGGTAAACTCTCTGCCACAATGCCCCTAAATACCTTTTGATATTTTGCATGGCTTCTATTTAACTGGTATCAAAGTATTCAAGTCAGTGATATATTTATCAACTCGTATTCTGTGTTGGATTTCTGGTTGTTCCTCTAGATATGTCGCTTTCTATGCTAATTGTTAATTGTCTACCTGACTATTTCTCACACACTTGTTTGCTTCGTAAATGCAGCAGCATCTTTCTCTCCTTCTTGCATCTACTGATGCAGATGTCGTTGAAGCCTGTCTCCAGACGTTGGCTGCCTTTTTGAAGAGGCAAGTTGGAAAATACTCCATAAGAGATGCTTCTCTGAATTCAAAACTATTTTCCCTTGCACAAGGCTGGGGGGGAAAAGAGGAAGGTCTTGGCTTGACATCATGTGCTACAGAAAACACTTGTGATCAGGTTTCTTACCAGCTAGGTTGTACTCTTCATTTTGAGTTTTATGCTTCTAATGAATCATCAAGTGAGCTTCCGGGGGGTTTACAAGTTATCCATGTACCTGATGTCAGCATGCGTGCAGAGTCTGACCTGGAACTTCTTAACAAATTAGTCATTGATCATAACGTTCCTCCCAGTTTAAGGTTCGCATTGTTGACCAGATTGAGATTTGCAAGGGCGTTCTCATCTTTGTCAACCCGGCTGCAGTATACATGCATTCGCTTATATGCTTTCATTGTTTTGGTTCAAGCAAGTGGCGACAAGGAGAATGTTGTATCTTTCTTTAATGGAGAACCCGAGTTTATAAATGAGTTAGTTACACTGGTGAGCGATGAGGATACTGTTTCAGAGAAAATAAGGATACTATGCTTGCTTTCCTTGGTTGAACTATCGCAAGATCGAACTCGGCAGCCTACTGTTTTAACTGCTGTCACCTCGGGTGGGCATCGTGGTTTGCTATCTGGCCTTATGCAGAAAGCGATTGATTCCGTTATCCGTAATACTTCTAAGTGGTCTCTGGCTTTTGCGGAAGCCTTGTTATCGCTGGTTACAGTCCTGGTTTCATCATCGTCTGGATGTTCAGCCATGCGAGAAGCTGGTCTTATTCCGACCCTAGTGCCTCTCATCAAAGATACAGATCCCCAGCACTTGCATTTGGTCAGTACCGCTGTGCATATATTGGAAGCCTTCATGGATTACAGCAATCCAGCTGCTGCTTTGTTCAGAGATTTGGGTGGGTTAGATGATACTATCTTTCGGTTGAAATTGGAAGTCTCTCGTACCGAAGACGATGTTAAAGAAAAAAATTGCAGTTCAGACAGTAATGGGAGGGATTCACATGTCCTTGGTGGTTCTCGTAATCTGCCTGATACTGAACAGCTTCCCTATTCTGAGGCATTAATTTCGTATCACAGGAGATTGTTGTTAAAAGCCTTGTTACGTACAATATCTCTTGGAACTTATGCTCCTGGTAATACTAACCTCTATGGTTCCGAGGAGAGCTTGCTGCCTGAATGCTTATGCATTATCTTCCGGAGAGCAAAAGATTTTGGGGGTGGAGTTTTCTCGCTTGCTGCTACTGTCATGAGTGATCTCATTCATAAAGATCCGACTTGTTTCAATGCGTTAGACTCGGCTGGTTTAACCTCTGCCTTTCTTGATGCTATCTCTGATGAGGTCATATGCTCTGCGGAAGCCATTACATGCATTCCGCAGTGTCTGGATGCCCTCTGTCTCAACAATAGCGGTCTTCAAGCTGTAAAGGACCGAAATGCATTGAGGTGTTTTATTAAAATATTTACTTCTTCGTCTTATCTGCGGGCTCTTACTGGCGATACACCTGGTTCTTTGTCAAGTGGGCTTGATGAACTCCTAAGACACCAATCTTCGTTGCGCACTTATGGTGTTGATATGTTCATTGAAATCTTGAATTCCATGTTAATTATTGGATCTGGGATGGAGGCCTCCACTTGTGTGTCAGCAGATGTGCCTAATGATGCTGCCCTCGCTCCTATGGAAATTGACGCTGATGAGAAGAGCTTGACGATTTCGGATGAGGCGGAACCATCTTCTGCTGCTTCTCCATCAAATATTGAGTTGTTTCTTCCAGATTGTGTGTGTAATGTTGCTCGCCTCTTTGAAACAGTTCTTCAGAATGCAGAAGTATGTTCTCTGTTTGTTGAGAAAAAAGGAACTGATGCTGTTTTGCAGTTATTCTCTTTACCCCTTATGCCTCTGTCAACCTCCCTTGGTCAAAGCTTTTCTGTCGCATTTAAGAACTTCTCCCCTCAGCATTCGGCTGGTCTTTCCCGGACAGTGTGCTCCTACTTACGTGGACATCTAAAGAGCACAAATGAGCTTTTGGGTGCCATTAACGGCACTCAGCTTCTTAAATTAGACTCTGCGGTCCAGATGAAGATTTTGAGATCCCTTTCCTGCCTAGAAGGCATGTTGTCCCTTTCCAACTTTTTGTTGAAAGGAACATCTTCAGTTATCTCGGAACTGAGTGCTGCAGATGCTGATGTACTGAAAGAACTTGGTCTTACATACAAGCAAATGATTTGGCAGATGGCTTTGTCTAGTGATACCAAGGAAGATGAGAAAAAGAGTGTTGACAGAGAACCTGATAATTCAGTTTCAGCCTCATCTAGTACTGCTGAAAGAGAGAGTGATGAGGACTTAAGCAATGCTTCAGCAGTTAGATACACAGACCCTGTATCCATTAGAAGCAGTAGCTCTCAATCTATTTGGCGTGGAGATCGTGAATTTCTGTCTGTTGTGCGATCTGGCGAAGGTATTCATGGTCGTACACGACAAGCAATAGCCCAAATGAGGGGTGGGAGGACTCGTCGACACCTGGAGCCTTTTAATTTTGAATCTGAGATTCCACCTGATCTACCAGAAACGTCATCTTCCCATGAGCTGAAAAAGAAAAGCACTGAAGCTCTCATTGTTGAAATTCTAAACAAGCTGAATTGTACACTACGGTTTTTTTTCACTGCCCTTGTGAAAGGATTCACCTCTGCTAATCGTCGCAGGATTGATGGAGCACCATTGAGTTCAGCATCTAAGACGCTTGGTACTGCCCTAGCTAAAGTATTTCTTGAAGCTCTTAACTTCGATGGGCATGGTATTACTGCTGGGCATGATATCTTTCTGTCCGTAAAATGCCGGTACCTTGGAAAAGTGGTAGATGACATTACTTCCCTGACATTTGATGCTCGAAGGAGGGTCTGTTTCACAGCTATGGTAAATAGTTTTTATGTTCATGGAACATTTAAGCAACTTCTCACCACATTTGAAGCGACAAGCCAATTGCTTTGGACAGTGCCGTTTTCTATTGCTGCATCTGGTACTGAGAATGAGAAGCAAGGTGAAAGGATCATATGGTCTCATAGTACGTGGCTGGTGGATACTCTGCAAAACTATTGCCGAACACTAGACTATTTTGTTAACTCTACATTTCTTTTATCTCCAGCCCCTACATCTCAACCGCAGCTTCTTGTCCAGCAAGAGCAAGCTTCAAATAGTTTGTCGATCGAACTTCATCCTGTACCAAGGGAACCTGAGACTTTCGTGCGAAATCTGCAGTCTCAGGTTCTGGATGTCATACTACCTATATGGAACCACCCTATGTTTCCTGATTGCAACCCTAATTTTGTGGCTTCAGTCACCTCCCTTGTTACGCATATATACTCTGGTGTTGTGGATGCTACGCAAAATCGAAGTGGTGTTACCCGGGGTACAAACCAAAGAGCCTTGCCTCTACAGCCTGACGAAACCATTATTGGTATGATCGTTGAAATGGGATTTTCAAGGTCAAGGGCAGAAGATGCGTTACGAAGAGTTGGAACAAACAGTGTTGAAATGGCCATGGAGTGGTTGTTTGCCAATCCTGAAGATCCTGTGCAGGAAGATGACGAGCTGGCTCAAGCACTTGCACTATCTCTTGGCAATGCATCTGAAACTTCAAAACTTGATGATACAGAAAAATCTGTAGATGCTCCTCAGGAAGAAGCGGATTCAAAAGAACCATCTGTTGATGAAGTTATTGCTGCATCAGTGAAGTTATTTCAAAGTGATGATTCGATGGCTTTCCCATTGATGGATTTGTTTGTGACACTCTGTAGCCGAAACAAAGGGGAAGATCGGCCAAAAATCGTTTCGTATCTTATTCAGCAACTGAAGCTAGTGCAACTTGATTTCTCCAAGGATACTGGTGCTTTGACTATGATACCACACATTTTGGCATTAGTTCTCTCAGAGGATGACGTCACACGAGAAATTGCTGCACAGGATGGTATTGTGGCCGTAGCAATTGATATCTTGACGGATTTCAAGCTTAAGAGTGAATCTGAAAATGAGATTCTGGCTCCAAAATGCATTAGTGCTTTGCTACTTATCTTGAGCATGATGCTGCAGGCACGGACAAGAATCTCGTCTGAATTTCTGGAAGCTAATCAAGGTGGATCATTGGAGCCGAGCGATCATCCGCAAGACTCAGCGGCAGCTTTAAAGAAAGCGTTATCTTCAGATGTTGTTAAAGGGGAGTCAAACTTTGCTTTGGAATCCGTTTTTGGAAAATCTACAGGTTATCTGACCATGGAAGAGGGTCAAAAAGCTCTACTAATCGCCTGTGGCCTCATAAAGCAGTGTGCTCCAGCAATGATCATGCAGGCTGTTCTTCAGCTATGTGCTCGTCTAACGAAAACTCATGCTTTAGCTATCCAGTTTCTTGAAAATGGAGGCTTATCATCACTTTTTAATCTCCCCAAAAAATGTTTTTTCCCTGGGTATGATACTGTTGCATCTGTTATTGTACGGCATCTGGTTGAAGATCCACAGACTCTCCAAATTGCTATGGAATCAGAAATACGACAGACCTTGAGTGGGAAGAGACATATAGGTAGAATATTACCTCGGACATTTCTGACAACAATGGCACCTGTGATTTCAAGAGATCCTGTGATTTTCATGAAAGCTGTAGTGTCTACTTGTCAGCTGGAGTCATCAGGAGGGAGGGACTTTGTGATACTACTAAAGGAAAAAGAAAAGCCAAAAGTTTTCGGCAGTGAACACGGATTGTCGTTGAATGAACCCCTTGGAATATCCGAAAGTAAGCTTTATGATGGGTCAGGGAAATGTTCAAAAAGCCACAGAAGAGTCCCTGCTAACTTCATCCAAGTTATCGATCAGCTTATTGACATTGTCTTAAGTTTTCCTAGGGTGAAGAGGCAGGAAGATGATGAAACCAATTTAATTTTGATGGAGGTTGATGAGCCGGCAACTAAAGTGAAGGGTAAATCAAAAGTTGGTGAACCGGAGAAAGCAGAATTTGAATCTGAAAAATCTGAAGAATTGGCCAGGGTAACATTTATTTTGAAGTTGTTGAGTGATATTGTTCTCATGTACTTGCATGGTACCAGTGTCATACTGAGGCGGGATACAGAAATATCTCAGCTTCGGGGATCCAATTTACCTGATAATTCACCTGGCAATGGAGGGTTAATTTACCATGTCATCCATCGATTACTTCCTATATCCCTCGAAAAGTTTGTTGGACCTGAAGATTGGAAAGAAAAGTTGTCTGAAAAGGCTTCCTGGTTTCTGGTCGTTTTGTGCAGCCGTTCCAGTGAAGGACGTAGAAGAATAACCGGTGAGCTTTCGAGGGTTTTATCTGTGTTTTCTTCATTGGGAAAGAGTTCTAGTAAAAGTGTTCTATTACCTGATAAAAGAGTTCTTGCTTTTGCTGACCTGGTTTATTCGATATTAACGAAGAATTCATCTTCCAACAACTTACCTGGTTGTGGTTGCTCACCTGACGTTGCAAAGAGCATGATAGATGGGGGGACTATTCAGTGTCTGACCAGCATTCTTCACGTGATTGATCTCGACCACCCTGATGCTCCAAAGCTCGTCACTCTTATCCTCAAGTCTCTCGAGACACTGACGAGGGCTGCAAATTCTGCCGAGCAGCTAAAATCAGAAGGACCAAACGAGAAAAAGAGCACAGATTCTAATGACAGACATGAAAGTCGTGGAACTTCAACTGAGGTTGCAGTTGATGAGCCGAACCAAAACAATAGCAGTCTACAGCAAGTAACTGATGCAGCAGAGAATGGGCAGGAGCAGCCTCAAGTTTCCTCTCAAAGCGAAGGTGAAAGGGGTTCCAGTGAAACCCAGGCTATGCCTCAGGAGATGAGGATAGAAGGCGAGGAGACAATACTGCCTGAACCTATTCAGATGGATTTCATGGGAGAAGAGATTGAAGGGGATCAAATCGAAATGAGTTTTCATATTGAAAATAGGGCTGATGATGATGGAGATGATGACATGGGAGACGAAGGGGATGATGATGAAGGAGATGATGAGGATGCAGATTTAGTGGAAGACGGAGCTGGTGTTATGTCTCTTGCTGGAACTGATGTCGAAGACCCTGAAGATACTGGCCTTGGAGATGAATATAATGATGACATGATTGACGAAGATGAGGATGATTTCCACGAGAATCGTGTAATAGAGGTTCGGTGGAGGGAAGCTCTTGATGGGCTGGATCATTTTCAGATTCTTGGGCGATCTGGTGGTGGAAATGGTTTTATTGATGATATTACGGCTGAGCCGTTTGAAGGAGTGAATGTGGACGATCTGTTTGCTCTGCGGAGACCCTTGGGCTTTGAGCGTAGACGTCAAACAGGCAGATCCTCTTTCGATCGATCTGGTTCCGAAGTACATGGCTTTCAGCATCCGCTCTTCTCGAGACCTTTACAAACTGGCAATACAGCCTCAGTGTCAGCAAGTGCTGGCAGCATACCCAGGCAAACAGAATCTGGCAGCTATGATGTAGCACAGTTTTACATGTTTGATACTCCGGTTCTGCCATTTGATCAAGTACCTCCTTTCAGTGATCGTTTAGGAGGTAGTGGGGCACCTCCTCCTTTGACTGATTATTCTGTTGTGGGTATGGATTCATCAAGAAGAGGGGTTGGTGATAGTCGGTGGACTGATATAGGTCATCCTCAACCAAGTAGCCAATCTGCGTCAATTGCCCAGTTGATAGAAGAGCATTTTATTTCCAACCTTCGTGCTTCTGCTCCAGCAGAGACTGTTGTCGAAAGGGAAACTAATAGCACAGAAGTTCAAGAGCAGCAGCATCCCGACGTTCATCCATCTGTTGGAAGCGAAGCTGTTATGGGGGTTGGTAACAATGGTGGTGAACAAAGTGAAGCTCGTGAACTGTTGAATAACAATGACAATGTTAATAACCCACCTGATGTAACGGCTGGAGGTTTCTCTCAAGCTCAAGCTAATCTAGCTTCTCCTGTCGTTGGAGATGCAGGTGAATGTTCACAGCAGCATGAACTTATCCAGCTTCTTCCTCTGAACAGTACACCAAATGAGATTGACGGAATGGAGGTTGGGGAAGGTGATGGAGTACCTATTAAGCAAGCAGACCTCGAAGCAGATCTTGTCTCCACTGCCCAGGGTCAACCTGATACGTCCAGTATTCAAAATGTGTCTGGTACGGGGACGCCAATTCCAGTAGATGACTCCGATCCCAATTTTCAACCAAGTGTAGATGTAGATATGAGTAGTGATGGTGCAGAAGGAAATCAAAGTTTGGAACCTTCACTTTTGGCCCGTGACAACAATGAGCCCTCATCCATGGAAGCTACACAAGATGCGAGGAATGATGAGCAAGTTGCTGAAGGTAGCTTGGACGGTGGAGCACCTGAAGCGAATTCCATTGATCCTACATTTTTGGAGGCGCTCCCTGAAGAATTGCGGGCAGAAGTCCTTGCTTCTCAACAAGCTCAGTCTATTCAGCCTCCAACTTATGAACCACCTCCAGTAGACGACATAGATCCTGAATTTTTGGCAGCCCTTCCCCCAGATATCCAAACAGAAGTTCTTGCTCAACAAAGGGCACAAAGGATGGTAGAGCAGTCACAAGGACAGCCAGTTGACATGGATAACGCTTCAATTATTGCTACTCTACCTGCTGATTTACGTGAAGAGGTTTGTATCTCTACCTTTATTTGAATTGGGTAATTTGAGTTTGGGTTTGGAACTGGTTTTATCGTGAAGAGGTTTGTATCTCTGCTTGCAGGTTCTCTTAACTTCTTCAGAAGCAGTTTTGGCAGCTTTGCCTTCACCTTTGCTTGCGGAAGCGCAGATGCTCAGAGACCGAGCAATGAGTCACTATCAGGCTCGTAGTCTTTTTGGAAGTAGCCATAGACTGAGTAATCGAAGGAATGGTTTGGGTTACAATAGGCTGACGGGGATGGACAGGGGTGTTGGAGTCACTACTGGTCAGAGGGATGTTTCATCTTCTGCAGATGGCCTGAAAGTAAAAGAGATGGAAGGAGACCCTCTTGTGGATGCTGATGCCTTGAAATCACTAATTAGGCTACTAAGACTTGCACAGGTGAGACGCATTCCTGTTTTTTCCCCTACCCATTTCTAGCAAAGACACATATTAATGATTTTGGTGCTTCTTATATCCCAACGTCCAATTGATTATTCTAATGGAACTATCATAAATATTAGTTTATCGCTTCTTACAATTATGTTATTTGAATGTATCAGCCGTTGGGGAAAGGCCTTCTGCAGAGGCTTCTGTTAAATCTATGTGCTCACAGTGTTACAAGAGCAAATTTGGTTCAACTTTTGTTGGATATGATCAGGCCAGAGATGGAAACATCACCGAGCGAGTTGGCAACAAGTAATCCGCAAAGACTCTATGGCTGTCAATCAAATGTTGTTTATGGACGATCCCAGCTGTTGAATGGTGGTACCTCTTATCGAAATTTTTTGTTTACTATTCTCGCCAGCTTCCAGAGCACCGTCTGACTTTCTTTGTTCCTAACGCAGGTCTTCCTCCTTTAGTGTTCCGTCGGGTGCTAGAGGTTTTGACGTATTTGGCTACGAATCATTCGGCTGTTGCTGACATGTTGTTTTACTTTGATTCGTCACTTCTGTCCCAGTTGTCAAAGCCAAAGCCCTCTTTATGTGAAGGCAAGGGTAAGGAGAAAGTTACTCATGTGACAGACTCCCGGAATCTGGAGATACCTCTGGTTGTCTTCCTAAAACTGCTTAATCGGCCTCAGCTTTTGCAAAGTACATCTCATCTAGCGCTGGTACGTATATCATGGTTTTCAGAATAGTAAGAATCTTCTCGCTACATCTGTAGATAGTTTCTATGGCTCTTATTCTATCTGTATTATCTATCTACAAGATCTGTGTTCTGTATGTTTCAGGTCATAGGTTTACTGCAAGTAGTTGTCTACACAGCAGCATCCCGAATTGAGGGATGGTCTCCGTCATCAGGTGTACCTAAGAAATCAGAAAAGAAACCGGTCGGTGAAGAAGCTTCAAGTGAAATACGAAAAGATGAATCTGAGCTAGTGGATGAAGCTGATGAGCTATCTGTTGCAAGAAGGAAGAATTGTGCTGATATATATAACGTATTCCTGCAGTTGCCACAGTCCGATCTCTGCAATCTTTGCATTCTTCTTGGATATGAGGGGTAAGAGACCCTCTCTTTTTTTGTTTATTGTTTTCCTGAGTTTCGTCTGTCTTCTTGTATATATATATATATATTTATGTATGCATGCAGTAGTTTACACAACATAGGTCTTTTCTTTTTCCTGAATTGCTTAGACTGACTCACATGTTTTGACACCTTAATAGGTTGTCGGATAAAATTTACTCGTTAGCAGGAGAGGTACTAAAGAAGCTGGCTGCCGTAGATGTGGCTCATCGCAAGTTTTTCGCGAAAGAACTCTCACAGTTGGCAAGTGGTTTGAGTGCCTCAACTGTCCGTGAACTGGCAGCACTGAGCAATGCACAGAAGATTAGTCACAGTACAGGTTCCATGGCAGGGGCTTCCATTCTCCGTGTTCTACAGGTGCTTAGCTCACTAACTTCCGCTGTTGATGATAGCAATGCTGGAACTGAAAAGGAAACAGAACAGGAGGAACAAAACATTATGCAGAGACTAAACGTTGCATTAGAGCCCCTTTGGCAAGAACTTAGCCATTGTATCAGCATGACTGAGTTACAGCTTGATCATACCGCAGTTACAACAACCGAGTCCAATGTAAACCCCGGTGATCATGTCCTAGGGGTCTCTCCTCCGTCTCCTCTTTCTCCGGGAACTCAGAGGTTCCTACCTCTTATTGAGGCTTTCTTTGTTCTATGTGAGAAAATTCAAAATCCGTCAATATTACAGCAAGATCATGCGAATGTGACAGCTGGAGAAGTAAAGGAGTCTGCTCATAGTTCATCATCTAAAACCAGTGTAGATTCTCAGAAAAAAATTGACGGCTCCATTACATTTGCAAAGTTTGCGGAGAAGCATAGGCGACTTCTGAATTCATTTGTTCGGCAAAATCAAAGTTTACTAGAAAAGTCCCTTTCAATGATGCTCAAGGCACCAAGGCTGATTGATTTTGACAACAAGAAAGCTTACTTCAGGTCAAGGATTAGGCACCAGCATGATCAACACATTTCTGGGCCATTGCGTATAAGTGTCCGCCGAGCTTATGTGTTGGAAGATTCATACAACCAGTTACGTATGCGCTCCCCACAGGATCTGAAAGGACGTCTGAATGTGCAGTTTCAAGGTGAGGAAGGTATTGATGCTGGTGGTCTTACAAGAGAATGGTACCAGTTATTGTCAAGAGTTATATTTGACAAAGGAGCGTTGCTTTTCACTACCGTTGGAAATGATGCCACCTTCCAGCCGAATCCTAACTCTGTTTACCAAACTGAGCATCTGTCATACTTCAAGTTTGTTGGCCGCATGGTAATATCAGGACCTTGTCATTGCAATGATCCAAATTGTTTGTTTTTAGATCTAATGTGTTTGTGATGTCACTGCAGGTGGCGAAGGCGTTGTTTGATGGGCAGCTTTTGGATGTTTATTTCACTCGCTCCTTCTATAAACACATACTTGGTGTGAAGGTAACATATCATGACATTGAGGCGGTGGATCCTGATTACTACAAGAATTTGAAGTGGATGTTAGAGGTTTGTCGATATAGTCCTAATTTACTTTTTTTAATCTACAAATAGCTCAAAATTGAAGTTGATATCTTTAACCCCTTTTTTGTTTGTTCAATCAGAATGATGTGAGCGACATACTTGACCTCACATTTAGTATGGACGCGGATGAGGAAAAACACATTCTTTACGAAAAGACTGAGGTGTGTGATAATAGATGTTTGCTTTTCAGTTTATTATCCCAAATATCATACTGAATTGATCATTTTATTTTTACTGAAAAGGTGACGGACTATGAGCTTAAACCTGGTGGACGAAACATACGGGTAACAGAGGAAACAAAGCATGAATATGTTGACCTGGTGGCCGGACACATACTTACCAATGCTATTCGGCCTCAAATCAACGCCTTCCTCGAAGGCTTTAATGAGTTGATACCTCGTGAGCTCGTATCCATTTTTAACGATAAAGAGCTCGAGCTTCTAATTAGCGGATTGCCTGAGATTGATTGTAAGTTGGATCCTGTTTTTTAATATTGTTTGCGTGTTTTTATTTATGCGTTTAGATTATTATAACAATCTCTTGTTATTTCCTTTTTTGTAGTTGATGATCTTAAAGCCAATACCGAGTATACCAGCTACACGGCAGGATCCCCTGTTATTCATTGGTTCTGGGAGGTCGTCAAAGCTTTCAGCAAAGAAGACATGGCTAGATTTCTTCAATTTGTCACCGGAACATCAAAGGTAAACCAAATATCAGGAGCTTCTGTCAAAGTCACCTGAAATACATCACATTTCCTGATACATACGTACTTGGTTTCTTTCTGGTTGTTGATGATCTCGGTATCCTTCTGTTTCTCTTTCCTCTTTTATTTTACGAGAGTGGTATTTCTGTTTTCGTAGGTTCCTTTAGAAGGTTTCAAGGCACTGCAGGGTATTTCTGGCCCTCAAAGATTACAAATCCACAAAGCATATGGAGCTCCGGAGCGGCTGCCATCAGCTCATACATGGTTCGAAATCATTACAAAGCCTTAATTCATACAAACGGTTATGTTGTCGTCTTAATTATCATCGGTTACATCTGTTCTTGTTCTGTGTTGCAGTTTCAACCAACTAGACCTCCCAGAGTATCCATCTAAGGAGCAACTTCAGGAACGCCTGCTACTTGCCATTCACGAAGCCAGTGAAGGTTTCGGGTTTGCTTGAAGCTTCTCGAAACCAGTCACCTTCAGAACCAGTGAAAACCCATCAATCCTTCATTCTTTGGACTCCTCTGTATGTAAGTAAGCTTCGTACTTGTACAAAATAAGAACTTTTTTCACCATATGAGTAGCCTCTCTAGATTTTATTGGTTCCGTGGCAGAACTTCGAAGATTTTCAGGCAGGATAAGGAGAAGAGCTTTCGTTTTTTTTTAAAAAGAAAAGAAAAAAAGTCTGCAGAATGAATAGAAACTCAAGAGGCTATTTTTATCTGTCCATATATGTTAGTATTAGACCATTAGGAGTTTCTTTTGCTCTTTAGATTTTGTAAATCAAAAAAAAAAAATTAAAATAGAAGAAATGCAATTGCAAACTTCCCAAACATTACTTCGTAGCTGATATCCATTTTTTTAGTGGCAAAATAAGAAAAAATAGAAAATCACATAATTGCTGGCCAGTATTTGAATAGATTGGCTCTCATCTTAAGTTACAAAAAGGAGACACAAGTGCGAGCAGACAAAGCTAAGACAAATGATCTGACTGTCACGGTCAGTGGCATCCTCCCTTTGTCTTTCCTCAACAACATGCCCTCGTATAAAGGCCAGTTTAATACCACAAGTACTCCTCCCTCGTATAAAGGCCAGTTTAATACCACAAGTACTCCTGTTATCACAAACTGCAAACCCCATTGTCTCTAAACTTCTAGAAGTCATCACCAGTCTCATAGCCGCCGCGGCAAAGCAGAAGAGATTGAGCAACCCAAGTGTTTCGAGGAGGAGAAACATCGGAGACTCCACCCCAAACTCCATTACCTCTTTCTCGTACCTCTCTGCTGCTTCTTCTTCTGCTACTTTTTCTGTGATCACAAACGCAGACTCAGATACCCCAAGTTTCTTCAGAATCGTGTCCATGAATCCGAAAAGAAACGAGCTTGTTCTTCTATAAAGCCACATCCTTTGCTCGTTCCACCATCCACGGAACGTTCCTCCGCACCTCACGAACTCGGCTAGGCTATAAGCATTACCTGCGACAGTCACGTATCCAAACGGGATAAACCACGAGCTCGAGACCTATATTCAAAGATACAGAAAAAGCGGACCGTCTTTCTTACCCGATATCCATATTTATACCCACGACAAAACAAACAAACAAAAAAATAACAGAGGAAAGTTAATTTACCTTTGGAAACAGAGGAATGCCTTTGAAGAGACAGAGAGAAGTCAAAACAGAGTAAATAAGCACAGATACTGCACTTGGAGCCCAAAGACCAAAGAAACAGTAACCAAGAATCAGTCCTAAACTAATCTTTCCTTAGCCATTCCAAACCGGACTATACTCTGAAAGCAGAATCTGAAAGTTTCCCTCCGACCATCTCCTCTGCTGTACAAGCATTTGATGCAAGTTGGTCGGCGCCACCCCGACAAAAGCTTTCTGTTTCGGGTTCAAGTACGCTGATTTCCATCCACGGCACTGAATCGCTAAACCGGTTATTACATCCTCTACAGGGCAACCGTATTTTACACCCATCTGCCATGGAAACAACCATGATTTACTTTAAGTGTATCATGAATGAGAGAGGGATGAAACCGGTTTAGTTCCGGCTCAAGAAAAATTCGTAGGAAGTAAGAATTAAATCATTGTTTTACCTCCTTTCCCCATTGAGAATTTTCTTCATAAGTGCAGCTCGCGAGAGCCTTAATCATCTCACGCTCTGAAGTATCTTGAGTTTTCTCATATTTAACTTCTTCCTCTCCGTACTTTCTTCCGCAGATCACATCTCTTCTGTGAAAGCATCCAGTTCCAATGTATAACGGACCGCCATTTCCATCCAATCCATTAAACTCCACCTTTTTGTGTGTTTAAACATCCCAAAACATGAAAAAGTTACTTATAAGCTGAATAAATGTTTTACAAATTCAGAATTTTATGTTGTGTTTTCTGCGCTCTCTCTCTCTCTGTCTCTGTCTCTGTACAACTTACATCAGTTCCTACTCGCATCATGCTTCCATACAAATCATTCCTTGTAATGTTCTCAAAACACTGTGGGAACTGCACGAAACCAATCTCTTTTCCGTCTTTCTCATCAAGGAGGATGCAGAGTGCGTCGCGTGCTGACTTTGAGTTGTTTGAGTACATATCACAGTCCAAGTTTAGTATGATTCTCCCACAGGTGATCTTCGAAGACACCCTCATCTGTCACAGAGTTAAAACGGCGTCAAATTTAGTGATCAGAATGGCTTGTGCAACAAGAAACCATTACCAATGCGTTCATGGCTCCAGCCTTGAAGTGATGATGATGCTCAGGTCTTTTCTCTCTCGATAGATACACCAACGTTGGTACCGTCACTGTATTCTCTTTTCTTCCATCTACCAAAATCTGATCATGAAACCAACCAATAAAAAACAAGTCAGATTCAGTTCTTTGAATTGCTGATTTTTATAGACCAAAACTGAAATTTCCATTACTTACTTGAAGAATGGTTCCATGGTTTCTGCGAGTGGCGTCAGAGTCCCACTGCGAGAACCCATCAAAGTACTTCAAACGCGCCTCATCGGGTATTCGCCCGAGTCTCGCCGCCGTTTCAATCCTCGCCCCCATTTCTCGATACAACTCAGCCACCTCCGCCGCCGCAGCAGAATCAAGACCATTTGCCTTGGAAGAAAAGTAAGCCTCCGGAGATCTCGGCTCGACATCGAATTTTTTGCAGAACGGAACCCAGGTTTTAGCAAACTCAGATGCCTCCGTGAGAGCATAAAATGTGAGCTGAGAGCCACCGTCGTCCGAGAGATACACGCCGAGTTTGTCCGGTGGGTAATGGAGAGCCACCACGGATAGGACTGTGTTGACCACCATCAACGGCGGCTCAATCACAGGATCAGCCGTGCAAACGAAAACGTCGAGCCTCGGGAGCTCGTTTCCGTACCTCCGGGAAAGTCAGTCGGTGAAGGTGAATCGCCAAACCGGATTCCACCGGAGAGATTGTACGACCAGCCAATTCAAACCGAACCAAATCTCCATGACTAACATAATCAACCAGGTAAATCGAACCAAACCGTCCCGGTTCTCATCAATCTCTGTTACTCTGTAGAGCCAAATCCAGCAGATACAAAAGAAAACCGGGGCAGAGAAAACACGGAACGCTATCACTCTCCCGGTTTTCGTCCTGGTGAAAAAAAAAGCGGTTCGCCTTCGTGAACCGGTCCAAACCGGTCTTCTTCTTTTCTCATCTTTTTCTCTCTGAGTGGGAAGTGGTAAAGATGAGAGGAGCGTCTGTTGTTGGTATATGTAGAGAGATTAGTGGAGGCTGTACGTTGGACATTTCAAATAGAAAACATTAGCTGACGTCACTACATCCGTCAGCAATCATGTCTGTTTTCAGACAAAAACATGTTAGATAGCGTCCAATAATGACGATGAGATTTGTCTATAAATAGATAAAAGGCTGATGCTGATGTTAATACATAACTGCTGCCCATTATTGAATGATTGGATAGTCAAAGTTAAATTCAATTTATTATCTAATCATGGGAAGTGCTAAATCAAATGAATCACCACGTTTGCAAAAGTGGTGATTTTGAAGAACAGTGAGATACTGCACTAACAAACAAAGATGAACGCAGATTTGTGCAACCTGTGGTGTGAAAATGGGAAAACATGAAGCAGACAGAGAAAGAAGAAGTCTTTGTATTTGCAAATGGATGTAATATAGAAAATGAGTTAATACATAACTGCTGCCCATTATTGAATGCAATTGACACTCTTTTTTTTTTTCCTTACAAAAAAGCAATGCAAGTGCAGGCAGATAAGGCTACGACAACTGATTTAACTGTCACGCTCAATGGCATCTTCCCTTTATCTTTCCTCAACAGCATCCCCTCGTATAACGGCCAGTTTAGTAATACGAGTACGCCTGTTATCACAAACTGCAAACCCATTTTCTGTAAATTTCCACCACCGTCTCTATAAGTCATCACCAGTCTCATTGCCGCCGCGGCAAAGCAGAAAAGATTGAGCAACCCGAGTGTTCCGAGGAGGAGAAACATCGGAGACTCCACCCCGAATTCCATTACCTCTTTCTCGTACCTCTCTGCAGCCTCTTCGTCTGCTACTTTTGTTGTGATCACAAACGCAGACTCAGAAACCCCAAGTTTCTTCAGAATCGTGTCCATAAATCCGAAAAGAAATGAGCTTGTTCTTCTGTAAAGCCACATCCTTTGCTCGTTCCACCATCCACGGAACGTTCCTCCGCACCACAAGAACTCGGCTAGGCTATAACCATTAGCTGCGACAGTCACGTATCCAAACGGGATAAACCACGAGCTTGAGACCTGTATTCAAAGACCAGACCAGTTTACCTTTGGAAACAGAGGAAAGCTATTTTATACCCATAACAAGAAAACAGAGGAAAGCTATTTTACCTTTGGAAACAGAGGAAAGCTATTTTATACCCATAACAAGAAAACAGAGCAAAGCTATTTTACCTTTGGAAACAGAGGAATGCCTTTGAAGAGACAGAGAGAAGTCAAAGCAGAGTAAACAAGCACAGGTACTGAACTTGGAGCCCAGAGGCAATAGCAACAGTAACCAAGTATCAATCCTGAACCGATTTTACCTTGGGCGTACCAAACCGGACTATATTCTGAAAGCAGAATTTGAAAGTCTCCCTCTGACCATCTCCTCTGCTGCACAAGCATTTGATGCAAATTGGTAGGCGCTACACCTAGAAATGCTTTCTTTCCGGGGTTCAGGTATGCCGATTTCCATCCGCCGCACTGAATCGATAAACCGGTAATAACATCCTCAACCGGGCAACCGTATTTCACACCCATCTGCCATGGGAACAACACTCGGTTTACTTCCGGTACAAGAAAACAGACGGAGTAAGTCAAGTATTATTAATCACTGCCTTACCTCCTTTCCCCATTGAGAGTTCTTTTCATAAGTGCAGCTCGCGAGAGCCTTAATCGTCTCTGGCTCTAAAATTTCTTGAATTTCCTCAGATTCTTCTTCTCCATACTTTCTTCCACAGATCACATCTCTTCTGTGAAAGCAGCCAGTCCCAACGTATAACGGTCCGCCATTTCCATCCAATCCATTAAACTCCACCTTTTTTTTCACATCCCAAAACACAAAGGTTAGTTAACATCAGAATCATTATATTAAAAAATCCAGAATCTGTGTTTTGTTTTCTTCGGTCTCTCTCTCTATGGAACTTACGTTCGCTACTACTCGCATCATGCTTCCATACAAATCATTCCTTGTAAGGTTCTCATAAAACTGTGGAAACTGCACGAAAGCAATCTCTTTTCCCTCTTTCTCATCAAGGAGGATGCAGAGCGCGTCACGTGCTGACTTTGAGTTATTGGAGTACATATCACAGTCCAAGTTAAGTATGATTCTCCCACAGGTGATCTTTGAAGAAACCCTCATCTGTCAAAGAAACAACCATATCAAATGAATCACAGCGGTGTCCTATTGGAGAATCTTAAATGGCTTGTGGAACAAGAAACCATTACCAATGCGTTCATGGATCCAGCCTTGAAGTGATGATGATGCTCAGGTCTCTTTTCTCTCGATAAATACACCAACGTTGGTACCCTTAATGTATTCTCTTTTCTTCCATCTACCAAAATCTGATCATGGAACCAATAAACTCAAGACTCCGTTTTTTTAGTGTTTCAAGTACAGAACTAACTAAAAAGCCATTACTTACTTGAAGAATGGTTCCATGGTTTCTTTGAGTAGCGTCAGAATCCCACTGCGAAAACCCGTCACCGTACTTCAACCGTGCCTCCTCCGGTACTCGCAGCAGTTTCGTCGCCGTTTCAATCCTAGCCGCCATTTCTCGATACAACTCAGTCACCTCCGCCGCAGCAGCAGAATCAAGACCATTTGCCTTGGAAGAAAAGTAAGCCGCCGGAGATCTCGGCTCGACATCGAATTTTTTGCAGAACGGAACCCAGGTTTTAGCAAACTCAGCTGCCTCCGCGAGAGCATAAAACGTGAGCTGAGAGCCACCGTCGTCCGAGAGATACACGCCGAGTTTGTCCGGTGGGTAGTCGAGAGCCGCCACGGATAGGACTGTGTTGACCACCATCAACGGCGGCTCAATCACAGGATCTGCCGTGCAAACGAAAACGTCGAGTCTCGGGAGCTCGTTTCCGTACATCCGAGAAAGTCTGTCGGTGAAGGTGAATCGCCAAACCGGATTCCACCGGAGAGATTGTACGGCTACCCAATACAAACCGAACCAAATCTCCAAAGTGAACATAACCAACCAGATGAATCGAATGAAACTGGTCTGGTTCTCATCAATCTCAACCGGTACGGTCACTCTGTAGAACCAAATCCAACAGATACAGCCGAAAACCGAGGCAGCGAAAACCCGGAACGCAATCATGCCTCCGGTTCTCCTCCTCCGGGTCACAAAAAGCGGTTCACGATGGCCTTGGTCATCTTCTTTTCCCATTTCCTCTTTGTCTTTTCTCTGTGAGGCGGCGCCAAGTTGAAAGATAAGACAAGTGTAAGTGTCTCTCTCGTAGGCTAGAGTTAGAGAGCCTTCCTTATGTAGTAGAGACTCGGGATTAGTGAAGAGGCTCTTGTAACTTTTGGACATTGTCAAAAACAAACGAAGGTCTTCGCTGACGTCATTGAAATCGTCAGAAATGTGTCTGTTTCAGACAAAATTGGCGTCGTCAAGGATAAAGACTTTTATCCACAAATAATATATATAGATATATAGCCAACTTGTCGTTTGATATGTAATCAAATGGTCAATTATTGGCATAAAGAGAGGAATAAAAAGCTGGAGCTAATGTTTTCTTAGACCTTAGCACATGGTTGGTGACAATATTAAGAAGAGTGACAAAGTGAATATCAATTTCTTTAAGTATTGACTCATATAAAAAAACACCATGAATACGTATAAGACTCATGATGCTGCTGCAGAGATCATGTGGTAATCCAAGACAAAGGGAGCTCTGCAACTATAGTGATAGTAAAGACCACTGAGAAAACTGCACGAAGAAGCTTCTCTATTTGCAAATGAACCGTAAACAGAAATGAGTTCTATATATATATATATATATATATATATAATAGATCATAATAAGATACATACCGAGGAAATTGCGTTTTTCTTTTTGTTTCAACAAAACTTGCATCTAGCTGATGCAAGCAAATCTAGTAATACAATTCTTGAGTTGCTTTAAAAAGGTGAAGTATATCTTAAATGCTGCTCATAAACTTTAAAACTTACAACCAGAAAATTCCGGTTTTGGTTCATCTTTATCAGGCAACTCGTGTTATAAGGCGCGGCTCAACTGAGAAATCAGACCTTCTGGTCACATCCAAGCTTCTGGAACTCAGACTCTAAGGTATCGAATATCTTGGTGCCTTCCGTGGCTGGCTCAGGGAACCTAACGTGGACCGAACCATGTCTGATTGGTGCACTCGACCCTTTAACCAGAGCCTGTTGCTTGACATAATTGTAAAGCTCTTGGTGGAAAGAGTGGTCCAAAGAGAAACAATTGTCTTCTGTTCCATTTGAGATGTGCCTACCAGATCCAGACCCTTCTCTTCTACAGAAATGTGGCAGAGACTCATAGTCCATTACCTGCATTAGGTTCCAAAAACTTTTCAATGTTGTTGCACTTGCTGAAAAATTGACTCGAAATGTTTACCTTTAGCAACTCATCTTTCCCGCAGCCTTTCAGCACTTGAATCTTTTTCTTTGTCCTCTCTTGCAACAGAGGCTTTATGGTTTTCCAACAAGCAGAAAATATGTAGGGGACATTGACGATATAATATGTCTCCGTCTTCTCGGGATAGTTTAAATCGTCTATTGTGGTTATAGCAGTCATTAACTGTCGCAAACAAATGAAGAAAACAAAAATACAAGTTAGTTATTTTATAAACCATAAGTAAATGTAATTAGAAGAAACAGAACGTAGATAAATTACTACCTTAATTTGACTTAAAGCTGAAAGCTTTAATCCAGACATATCCAAAACTTTCAAACAGGTGCAAATTGGTCGTCCCTGTTTCTTTGTAGCAGATGGCTACAGAAAAGAAAACCACACAATTAATATTATGAAAGAAAAAAAAAAGGAACAAGCATACGTAAGTAGAGAAGGAGGAGGAGACAAAATAGATTTCTTGGTCTTACCAATACCACGCGATCCCGGTACTCATTCATTTGAATGTGAGACTGTACATAGTAGTGAACCTGAATGAAGGATGAGAAAGCTATGGTCAGAGTTTCAATTTCAAATCGCGTCTTTGAGTGGAAGAGGAATATAGATGCTTACAGAGGCTTTGTCATATGTGCTAAGCCCCACACCAATGGCAATGACAGGGAGACCCTAAAAGTTAAGAGGATTTAAACAAAACTTAGTTGGATCCAACATGTTTTGATGCTTAATAAAAAGTCAAAAGTCAAAGAAAGAAAAAGACTCAGAACGTAGAAGTAGGGATACCTCCTTTGAAAAACCAGACACACCGACAAGCTGACTGTCTCTGATTGCTCTGTACAGGTCAACAGGGACGATGGGTTTCTGCAAAAAAAAAAATATATATATATATATATATATAATTAAGGGTCATAGAACTGTTGAGAAAATAGATAACAAAAGAAGAAAACTCACAGTTAGTATCTTGTCAATCTCGTTTTGAGTCCTCCATTCTAAACACTCGAGCAACTGTAACACTTGCAATCATTAGTTTGATCCTCGAGAAGAGGCTTAATATAAGAAGAAGAAACAAAGCATCAAAGACAATCTTGAAAGCAGATAGAAACCATTTTATGAGCTTTCTGGACATTCCAATCCCTCGCTTTAAGAAAGCGCAACAAAGTCTCGGTCGGATACCCTTGATGAATGTTCTGCAGCATTTTGTAAATCCACCATTTTGATTAATCAAAATGCCATTTCTCAAGCTACAAGTACATAAAGATCCAAGTTGCATTTTGACACCCAGCTCAAAAACTCTGGATCAGTCAATATTCTTTCTAACTACAAGTCCACAGATCTATGAACACGGAAATCAAAAGGGATCAGTTCAATAACCAAATGCAAGAGAGTTGGCAACAACTAAGAGCCCTGATTCAAATTTTATAGATCTAGATCATTGCAGATCAAGTACACATGGACACGAGATTGGTTCCAATTGGACCCCAAACAAAAAAAAGGGGGAATTTTTTTGACTTGGGTTTATAGAAAATTGATCCGGAAAAGACCAAATCGAAACGGTTCAATAAACAAAGAGAGTTGAATCATTCAAAGCATCTTAAAGAAAGAAAGAAAGAGCAAAGTAATTTACTAACCCGATACGACTCTCTCAGTGATTCATCAACTGTCAAATACCAGAAAAAAAAAGTTAGGATTTTTGGTCGGTGATCTTCGAGCAAAGCAAGTTTTGAGTCACAAAATAGCCAAAGAGAGATATCAAAACACAGACCATCTTCCATCAAATTACGTAATTGCTTGATTGCCTCCTCACAAGCGGTGCCCATTTTTCCTCTCTAGAGATCTCAGCTCAGATGTGAAGAAAACAAATTTATGAAATTGGGGGGAAAAAAGTTTCTGCGCGGAAATCTAAAGAGGGCAAATTTCTGATCTTTAAGGACAATACTTCTTCTTCCTCTGAGAGGAAGTGAGAGAAAGAAAGAGATGATAAAATGTAAAAAAAAAAGTGCAACTTTAATTTTTCTTTTTTCAATGGAGGCGAGGCGAAGAAGAACAACTTTTAGAGAGAGAGAGAGAGACTGTATTAAAGTTCTTCTCTCTCCTTAAAGCATTCTCTTCTCCAGTGATTTTTTAGTACAAAATAATCATCTCTTTGTAATAAGGGAAGAGATACGAGAAAGAGATTTTTGGATTATTTATAAAATTCCGAGAAAAATGCTTCTTTTTCCATTTTCTGAAATTTCAAATCATTTTACGAAATCTCCACTCAAATCCACTATTATAAAGTATAAAAGTCATGCCAATTTGGCAGCAGTATTACTTCTTTCACTTTATTTTTCTCAAAACTTTACTTATTTTCTTCCATTGTACTGTATATATATTCTCTCCGGAAAATTAAAAATAGATGTTTTTTTTTCTTTCTTTCTTGAGAATTGGTTTGCTATTTAAATTAAATCGACGTTATTTAATGACATTTTGCACATGCTTGCATAAAAAAAAGGCATCCCATTATGAATAAATTCTTTGGATTAATTTACAAAAGATTATTATTCATAAATATATGAAAGGAAAACTCTGAAACGAGAGAATCATGGAATCTAATTCTTTCCAACTTATTTGTTGATATCAATACATAAAACAAAAGAAAAAAATGAATATAAATCAACAAATTAAGACTACAGTTGTATGTTTTTAAGTAATTAACACGATTAATATAGTTGGCTTGAGAATGCAATTAAAAGAGAATAAGATGCGTGCACCATACAATGTTTCATCAAATAAATAACAAAACTCACCATTTTAAAAATTAAGCAAATGTGAGAATCAAATAGTAATTAAATTATATATAAAAAAGAAAGAAACATAAATGTACATCGTCATGTGTTAGTTCTCCTCATTCAATCACAAAATTAAGACCCCATATGAGACATGCATCGTGAATCCTCTTCCCTTACTTTCTTTTTGTCTCTTAATTTATTTTATTTTTATTTATTTATGTCGGTTTTCTACTTATTTGAACTATAATAAAATAACAAATAACAAATACTATTACAACTTTAGATCATCTCACAACATATTCCGGTCCGTTTTTTCTTCTTCTAAAGATGGAAATGAATGGAGAAAAAGTAAAAATAAAAAATAGAGATAAAAGAAAGCATTAATGGAAAAAGCAAGATAAAGAAGATGATCACGCTTTTATGAGCTTGAAATGTTATTTGTGTAGATGTTGATCTTGTTTACTCTTATAATTATCTACTTTCTGGATGAATAATCATATCTACAGAAGAAAAAAAAAGTTTCGATGATTGGTATCGATCTTCTCGAAAATTATTGAAATGATGACATATGTACACGGCAACTCCTCTGATGGTCGTGTTGGTAATTTCCATTTGTCATTACTTGATCACAAACGGTTCTATTTGCCGACACACCAAAGTTTCTGTTACTTTTTTCTTTCTTTCACTTGTTAGATTTTCTCAAAGGGGAACACATAGACTGCTCCAAACATTGACGACGATGTCCAAAAGATACAGATGTAAAACATCAAACCCACCTGCAAATTAATATTAGATATCAAGCTATGATCAAGTGGTTATATAGAAGAAGCCTTTGTACTTGTTATTCTCAAGTTTTGTTTTTATACTTACTTGGTCCCTGAGGTGTGCTTCTGTGTCTATCAGACCCAACAAGACAGCGACTCCAAGTGCTTGAACTAGTCTTAGCTTATCAAAGTATTCTCTTCGCCCCTCTCTCTGTATGTTCTTCTGAAAATGATAAAGCACTGGTCCCCCCCCCCCCATGAAAGTGTCCACTCTTTCTTCACTTGAATCGCCATTTGAAGATGCTCTGCTGCGTTTCTCTTTCGATGATGCTCTACCTTCTCTCTTGGCACCAACTCAGTCTTATACTTCAGTTCTAGGTACTGTAAAACATAAGATCCATCAATTGATCAATCTAATAGTGTACCTAAGTTTAACAGTGATTTGATCCTTACTTTCAGTATGACTTCCTCAGAACCAGGATGGTCGGTTTTCGCAGCCAATTATTCTTCTGGTAGACTGATATCTGCCACTTGTCCGGTAGCTAGAATCCAGCAAGAACTAGGAAGGATTCATTGCAATTTCAGGTAATATTCTCAAAGATGACAAGTAATCCATTGTAGCTTTTCCGTACAACACAGGGTACCTTCGGAGATCAATAGAAGCTTATCAAACATTTGAAACATTCTGCTTGACGGCTGATGAAGTCATAGTCCTTCCTGCCTGCAAAAACACACAGGAATGATCCTTGAAGAATGTCTATAAAGATTAGTTTTTGATATGTAACTGAGAAAAAAAAACGTTAGCTACATATTGGAGAATGTGAAGAAGATTAGTAGCAGAAGTGGAGTCAAGTCCAGAAGTTGGCTCATCAAGACGCAACAGAGACGGATCAACAAGAATTTCATAAGCAATACTCATTTTTTTCCTTTCTCCACCTGAGATTCCATTCACAAAACCACCTACAATTCTCGTCTGACGACACCTTTCAAGCCCTAACTCTTTAATAATCCTCTCTGTTGCTCACTAATCCTCCGTGGAAGTCTCAATAACGTACTGAACACTAAGGTCTCTTACACAGTAAGTTTTTGCAGTAACACATCGTCTTGTGTCACAAAAACCAATCCTTTAGTACCTTCAAATTCCTCTGTGGATGGATATTCATCTCTTTCTTTTTTTTTTTTGGTTTTGACGCAAGAAATCGAACTGAATCTAGGGTTGAGTTATTACAAGTGAAGCAAAATGGATCAATCATAACAAACCTGGAACCTTTCCGTCTAGCTTTGAGTGCCTTTTGTTTAGTCCTTGAAGAAAACAAAACGGGTTTTTAATTTTTATTTATTGATTTCCGTCATACTATGTCACACACACTTTCACTAGTGAGAGTTGGTGCGAAAACGCCGTCGTACAGGGGATATGGTTGACAAAACTAAACTAAAACAGTGTTCTCTTCTCTTCTTCTTCTTCTTCTTCTGTTGAAACAGAACAACGTTGAGGAAGCCGAGAAGGAATGATGGAGGAATCAAGGGATATATTGATGTCGACGTTGATTGAATCTGGGGTTTCGATCCCCGGAGATTTCTCTTCTGTCTCTGAATTCTCATCGGGGGCGTTGACATCGATCTGTGCTCAGTTGCTTAATCTCATTGACCCATCGGCGTCGTTGTGCGATGAACTACCTGATTCTCTCCCAGAAAGGTTTAAGATCTGCACTGATATCTCTCTATCTGTGAAGAACCTTGGCTACATCGGCGACATGAGTTATTATAAGGTATCGTGATCCCTCTTTAAAATCGCAAGCAGAATGGTTGGCTAATCTAAGAGTTTGAATTGATAACTTTTTGAACCTTAACTCTATAATCTGAGCGCGCTTCTGATTTGAATAAGTATGTACAAAATCTGTCGGGGAGAAACGGAATTTTTCTTGGCTATTGCTGAATCGTATACTTTCCCTGTAATTGGGCATATCGTCTTTGATTAAAGGAAACAACTTTAGGGTTTCATATCTCTAAAGGAACGTGCTTTTACTTTGTGCTTTATAGAAATAAATTTGGAGATCATAAGAGTTGATTGCAAGGGAGCTTGTAGATTCGTCTTTCAAATATTGAAATATCGATCTAGTATTGTTCTCCGTTCTGCGCTATCATGAGACTCTAATTCTTGTTCTGCGGAGCTGTGCTTGTCTTTTGGTCTTTGTTAGATTCTTTGGAAGCTTACTTACTTTCCGTTCCTGCTGTGTGGCTTTTCTTATTTGTGTGAAATCATGCTGAAACAGATTGTATGTGTTGCTTGCGGCAGTTTCTTCATCCATCTGAAGATGACTCGTATAGGTTGGTTAGATTCTTGGTTGAGAGGCTTTCCGAGAAAAATGAAGGTATCAAAACTTCTCCGTCTGGTGATTTAGCTAGCAGTCCAAAGGTGGAGAGTTTCAGAGATATTTCAGATGACAGAATGGTGGAGGACAATGATGAGACCTTTGATATGCATATACTGAAGGTTGAAGCTGTCCTAAAAGATCTTACAATGACTACTGACATCTCTCATGCAAAAAATGCTTCAGCCAATGGTTCTACCGTTGCTGAATTCTTCTCACTTAAGACAGATGACCCTGTTATTGATGAACAGTCAGATCTTTCATTGAGACAGTCATCTGGATACGAAGGCCATTATTCTAAAGACCCCTCTGAGGTACTGCTTGTTGTGACCCTATCTCCTTCTTCTGGACATGGTCATGTGGTTGTATATTTACATAGGAATAGTGATGTCAAACCAGATCTATGAATTTTCAAGGCTTAATCGTTTTCATTTTTTATGCTTTGTAGACAAATCATGAGCCTGTTGAGTTAGAGAATCAACATAATTTACTCTTGGAAGAACTGGAATCTGGATCTTCAGAGCTATGCAGTCTTGCCAGTGAGCTGGAGTTGTTGAAGATGGCTGCGGAGAGGTTATTGGATGAAAAACAGCCCGGTGGGTTATATCTCGAACAGCTTAATCAACAACTAGTGGTCAAAAGGTGCAGTATCCTGGATCTGAAAAAGCAATGGTATGAACAGTGTTCTATTATTTTCAAGCTGAAAGCATCCATGCATTCAGTTTCATGGACAACCACATGATATGATAATCTGAAGTATTTGTATGACAATCCCTGCTTACGGAAAATAGATATAGACATTGGGGGAACATTGCGTATAGCATTATCATGTATGTCTTCTTTTCAGGGACGATGTAAGACTGACTTTGGAATCTAAAAAGCTACGTCTTTTGGACCAACTTCATGTGGAGGAGCCAGAAGCTAAAGAGAAATTCCATAAGTTGAAAAAGACTGAACTGGATTTACAATCTCTCTCATCAGAAATTAAAAAGAGGTAACCAGAGACCTTGTGATTTTGCCTGTCACCTCAATCAGGGTGTCCCTTGAATCTCGCATCATATTAATGTGTTAACTTTTTCCGACAGAGAAGATGAACGATGCAACCTACACATTAAACTTGAGAGGCAGCCAAAAGCAGCGCCACGGAAGTCTTATATCCAAGGGATTAAAGAAATAACGAAAAATAGCCGTAAATTGGACAGTGATATTCAGAGGATTTCAGGGGAGACTAGGGAGCTACAACTAGAGAGTAACTCGATCCGAGAACGCCTGCACCGATCATATGCTGTTGTGGACGAGATGGTTACAAGGTATGAGCTTTTTCATCTGACATGTTTGCGTTGTCTGGTCTAAATCGGAAGATATACACCCAAAAAATTAGGTGCCATGTCGCTCTGCTTTAGAGAAAATGTCTATCCTGTTATACTGTGGTGATGAGGATGGTTTTTCTTTTTTGGGCAGGGAAGTGAAAAAGGATCCAGCCGTACGACAGGTGTACAAGCTAGTGGCCAGCATCCACGGTATTTTTGAGCAAATCTCTGAAAAAATTCTCATGACTGATCGGTTAAGAAGAGAAGCAGTCGACTATGAGAAGAAGCTGGGTTCCATCGCAGGTCGGGGCATGAGTCTGGAGAAATTACAAGCAGATCTCGATGCCATCAGGAAAGAGAACGAAAGTCTTGAGAAACAAATAAATTAGAGTGGTTCAGAAATTACTGAAAGAAGACATACATTTTGTTGAGTTTTTGAGGTCATCATAGAACCAACTGATATTGTGCTTTCAGGTTTTGAGGCAGTGTTTGTTTATAGAGAAAAACAAATGCTTATACAGCTGTCATATCTGATATACGTTTGTACGGGAATACAGACAAAAGTGGCATCATCAGTTTCACATAACTATTCCATAGGGATCCTCTTCCCAAACGTTCTTTATGTATTGTCACAACAAAAAAAAATAAGGCAAAAAGGTTTGCTACTTTGAAGCACATCTTCTTCCCTCTTGTAATTGTCAACCTAAATTCCTCTGGGGATGATGTTTCCTAAGTATTTACACCCAAAAATCCAGACTTTAAGACCTGTTCTACACGTTTTGTGTATCTTAACAGCTGCTTCCATTTGGCCTAATAGTTGTTGTTGACCCAATCGTTACGGCAGCTTGAGGTTGCTGATAAGCAATGTTTGGGTGTCTTATGGGTTCAGCCAGAGGCGTTGTGGTGAGTGGCGGTGGCAGTGGCGTAAAGGTCTGATATGTAGTTGAAGGAGCGGCAATGGGCTGTGATGGTTGGTGTATTCCCATGAGCCCACTATGACCAGCCTGCACGACTGGGAAACCAAGTGGCTGACCTTGGAGGGCTAGGTTGTACATTGGACTCACCTGCAGGTTGCCAAGTCCCTGCCCAATCCACGCAGCTGCACTTTCAGTCTGAAACAATAATATCATGATCACCAGTGTTAATTGTATATACTAAACAAATATATCAGTGTAAGGATACAACAGAAAGAAAAAATAAAAATAAACTGACCATTGGTGAAGTCCTTTCTTCACTATGGATAGAGTTTAAGGCGGTTGCAGATGGGATGTGAGTAGCAACTGTGGAAGAAGCATGTGGGGATGGGTTTGTTGTAGGAGGGTTCTCAGTGCCACCTACTGGTGTTATATGGGTAGGTGCTGCTGCTATAGCAACTCCTGGTGGAAAATAAGACTGCTGAGGAATTCCATTTGGGCCCAAAAACTGGTGAATGTATGGTGGCATATAAAACGGTGAGTAATAGGGACCGTAAGGGAAGAAACTGGGAGCGTATTGTTGCCCGAAAAGATGAGTTGCCTGCTGAGAGACTGCTGCTATGGAGCCCTGACCTGGCGGATATGATACTAATGATATAGCTGGAGCATTAGAATTTCCAGGCTGCAATTTGAGAAAGCAGGCATCAGAAAAATCTAAAACAGATAAAAGTATTGTTTTGAGTGCGTATATTATGATAAGATATACCACTTACCTGAGTTTCAGCTGCTTCTGTGTATATAGGTTGGCCCATTGCTGACAAAGAGGGGACAAGACCAAACACGCTGAAAGGGGCTTCTTGACCATAAGCAATTTCATGAGTTTGTGTGTTCGATAAAGCTTCCTCTCTCAGTTCATCTTCACCAGATGGGACAACGTAATCCGAGTGCCGCACTAACTCAGCTCCAGGTGCTGAATTTGAAATCCCATGATCCTTATCTTCAATAAAAGATGATGCTCCTCTGCACAAGAAGTTATGCTAATGAAATACAAACAAGGAAATTTGAACTTAATGGGACAAGCCAACAAGAAATAGAAAATACACATACTATATCACAAGGAAAGACCTTCCCATATGCAAGATTGAAGTTAAAAAAACATAACTGAATAGTCTCATCAACTGAGACTGGGAACAGTGTGTCGGAACAGAGATTGCAGTAGATCAATTACTCTGTAGAGTCAAAGTAATTTAGTCACCAACCTAGTAGAAGGAACCCCAGAAATGCCATTGGCAGTGGGAGAAGAATTTCTTTCATCATCCCCTGTCCCGTGAAATGACTTAAAAGTTAAGTCATCACCGCCACTAGCACCATGGTTAGAAGATGCCTCTTTCACAAAATTAGAATCAAAGCTGCCAAACGTCAGACCATTTTGCAGTTCTTCTGCTACCTGAAGATGGAATGGAAATGTTACGTGTGACCGCTCGCCAACATCTGACTTGAGAAACGATTGAGCTTTGCCTTTCTTGGATGCAGTCTCATTTTCGTTGACTATTACAAAAAAAAAAAAATTAGAGACTGAATCAAATAACAAACCATATTCTCTGACTTAACTAGATGACCAGAGAATGAACATAAGCTACTTAGATGAATATATCGAGGCAAACCGAAGGTTCAAAAATAAAAGGCCAACATACCTTGATCGGAATGGCTACTGCAATGAGAAGCAGAAATCAACGAAGGATTCTGTCGACCGACTGTAGATGAGTACAACTCGGCTGGCTCGTTATTCACAACAGACTGTGAGATCTGAGCAGAAATTACATCTTTTATATGGTTTTTTACAACAGACACTGATACAGGTGCAGCAACTAGTTCTGAACTTGCTTTAGACGTCCGCTCAACAGCATCCTCGGAGAAAGAAGTAGACATGGAAAGAGGATTTTCCTCTGCAACTCCTTTGTTCAGAGCCGCAGTGAAATCATCTTCAACTTTACGATTGCTTACCCCACTCGGAAGACTGGTAGGACCAGAAACCCTGCAAAAAGGTACCCTTTCCTTAACAACTTTATAGGAGAAAAAGTAAAAAGAAAAAAAAAGCCCCCATAGATTGAACAGACACGTAGACACAGAAGGATGATATGTAAAAATACTTTATCGCACGATGTACTGTGGGGTTTCTTGCTCTGTTAGTATTAGGTAGAGAAGTTCTAGAACCTCTTGTTACGTGATTAGGTCCACTGTCCCTTTTAAAGGATGCACTTCTTCCATTGCCTGCATCTGAACGTTAACAAAGAGCGTAAAACACAGAAGAGAAGTACAAATGCCATTCAACGGTATCAGATAAAAGAAAACAAACTACTACCTTGATAAGTGTTACTAGAAGCAAAGTTCCTCCGACCAGTTCTGGCACTTCCTTGGGTAATTGGCACAAAATTCTGCAGACAGAAATCACATTAGATAATGAAAGCTACTAAGAACAAGTGATGCACAAATTAATACAGGATTTATAAATAAATCCATAACATTCTGTTAAATCTAAGAAAAAATAACTGAATTAGAAATGACCAAAGAAACAAAACTGAAATTAAGGGATTCATAAAAAAAGAAAAGAATACTTGCCTCCTTCTTTTTGTCCCTTTTACTTCTCACCTCATGAAACGTATCTGCAAAATTTGAAGAAGTACAATGTATGACGAGAGAGAACAAAGCAAAGTAAAATGAGTAATTTTGATGAGTAAAATGAGAAGACAGTTTTGCTGCATTGTCTTGACGTCTAGAAACAGAAGACATATAAATAATCCACAGACAATAACCCAAACGCATGAAAGAAAACCTAAAACGGTACGAACTCATCCCGGAACCTAAAAAGAAAAAGAATCTCTTTTGATGATTCAAAGTACCTTGAAGCTCAATTGGTAAAAAAGATCATCAACTATGCGGAGTAAAGCGACTTTGAGAAAAAATAAAATCTGCATATTCCAAAAACCAGGAAACAAAGATTCCAAACAATTCCAGAAACCACAGAGAAACTCATAACACTTGCGAACCATAAGAGCATCACATGATCGATCTTCCAAAAAAAAAAAAAAAACCTTATCACATAGCCGAAACCGATGAAGGGCAGGGGAATGCAAAGATGAAGAAGAAGAAGAAAAAAAATGGTTGGAGTAGAAGGAGTACCTAGAAAGAGGAGCTTCTGGGCGGTCTCGTAAGGATCATTGAAGGATTCGTTATAGACGGCGAAGATATCTTCGTCGGAGTGCTGCTTGCCCGTTATCTCTCTGATACTTTCAAGGGTTTTGCGGAGATGATGCGGAATCGAAACCCTAGAAGAGCCGCCATCAGCGAGGCTGTTCATGGTTTCAGAGGGGAGAGAATGAAAGAGAAGCGGGAGGAGAGAGAAAGTGCAACAATTGAAATTGAAATTGAATTTGGGACTTTCACTTGAATTTACACACACACACACACATACACACACACACCCACACTGAGAAATGACGGTCTTGTCCTTTGTATTTTTATTACTTTAATTCATTATATTTCCCTCTTAATATCCCTCCACCACTTTCCGCTGACGTCACTTTACAACTCTCAGTCACTTCTTTATTTTATCTCACGCGCCATTCAGTTTTTTTTTTTTTTTTTGGAAATTTAAGTAGTTTCTGTAAAACCACCATTCACTTACATGAACACACACAAAAAAATGCTCTTCTGTCTCCCCTAGCTCTTACTCTACCTTAATTACCCCAAAAAACTTTTAAGGATAGTGAGATTTGCAGCAAAAGAATTCCATCATCTTAGCCTCTTGCTTGCTCTGGAAAGTAGCGGTAAAAACTTCACCAGCCTTCTCTTTGCACAACTCATCAGCTTCTGTGATTCATGGTACTCCATGGCGATTTGATTATACCAGCACAAAGGGCATTGAAAGTTCCCGTCTTCGTCAAAGTTAGTCGGACAATTCAAGCAACCCTTATGCACTTTTTCTGCACATTCGTTTCTACTACATATCAACAACGACGTTCCTTCTTTTTCACATTTCCAGCATACATTCTCGGGTCTTGAAGGAATGTTTGCATTCTTCTTGACCGACGCTGGACCTTTAACCATATCTGACTCATCATCGCTCTCACTTATTATCCAGGCTCCATCTTTTGTACATTTTATACGCACATCCGAGCTTGGAGAAAAGGTCTCGCTACTAGGATTACCGTTGTTAATGGGTTCGGCAATTTCGTCGTTGCCATCGATCACAATTACTTCATCTCTCTCATTAGTCTGCATTGGATCATCCTCATCGTCGATGACAACTACTTTATCCTTGTCCATCATATTCGTATGTTCCAAACCAGTACGCGCTTGATGCTCATCTATCGCCATCTCCTCACATACATCCCTGCGTTTTGAACGATCATCTCTAAAAACAGGGTCATTTGCTTCCATGGGAGGAGCTGCACTTGTCTGATTCTCCATTGCACTCACATCTCTCAGCTACAAGCTCCAAACGAAAATAAAAGAATTGAGTATCTTTGTAAAGAAAACAAAAAAAAGGAAGAATAGTGATAAAGAAACTTTGCCTTCTCCAGTGCACATTGTGGCAACGACATGCTCTTGTGAGCAATGAATGGAAGAACATTGAACTTTGACAGCTCCGGCATGCCTGGTCGTAGTTCTGATACTGGAATCTAACATTTGAGAACAGGCGACTAAGATTTAGGAACCAATACATCCTATAATTCTACTTCTGCTAGTCAATTTATTTACAGCATGTTCATACATGTTTAAGAATGGCACTGAGAACATCGGTGTTGCTCAAAGATAAATCAAACTCAGTTCTTGGCTCAGAAACACCGACGACTGTAGAATCATTCTTGCTTGGATCAAACATGAACTCCAAGATTCTAAGAGACAGGAGTTCATTAATCCGCCTCCCATAGTCATTTGTGCAGCGATAACCCATGTTCATCAAATCTGAAGCAAAAAAGAAAGAAAGAGATCTCCGGTTAGATACCTGGTTTTTAACATTCACGAGAACCAATAATATAAGAGGGGATTTCCCAAAATCTGAGTTACCGAGTATGCAACGTAGGTCCTTAACGAATTTGGCTACATATTCGATACACCAAAACCATTCAGCGATTTGAGGAGGTAGAGAAGAATATTCATCCATGAGATCCTCGAGGCTCAACTCAGAGTCATCACTTCCTTTCTCCTTCTTCTTCTTCTTTCTTCTTCCGTCCTGTTTCCATTTCCCACCACCCCATTCGTACGACGGGTCAACCCACGGTGGCAGCACCCTGCCTCCACCAACAGCTGACATGGAACCTCTTTCCTTGTCCGAGACTCTAGTTCCGAGTGCTTGGGGATTCACCGGCAAAGGAAAATCCCAATCGCCCAAAATCTGTGAACTCTCTGTGTCCGAATGATTCTCCATTCGGAATCGGAATCGGGCTTCAAAAAGAAAAAGAGAGAGACTTTATGCTTCCTTTTGATTAGAAAGATTACATCATTGAAAAGACAAGTCTCGAACTCTATATATAGAGCCACGAGACCCTAAACCATTTTCTCCTTAACCCTCAAATTCCAAGTTTTTCAATTCAACTCCACACTAAAGACAAGCCTCCCAAATCCAAATCTTAAATCCACTGATACCAAAAAGCTATCGAACATACGACAGAGTGACAAGTGTTAAGTATTTCAAGAAAGAACAAAGCAAAATCATCAATAGGCTCCAAACTCCAAAGCAGCCAGGAAAATGAATTCGAGAAACCCTAACAGCGATTTTGCGTGCAACCTTTCAGATTTAAAAACAGAGTGACAGTATCTACTCACCAATGTTTTATTGATTTGAAAATTTCCCGCCTCGAACTCAACCTTCTTCTTCGGTCACACCATCATCTTCGAGTCTCCAAGACGAAAAGGACTACTGTAATTACTAGTTTTTCTACAACTGCTCCACACCGTTGAAATCCCAGTGTAACATCTCAACCGTGAAATTATATTTTATTTTAGATAAGGCATACCAACTAAAAGCTGACGTCATAATTACTTCGATCTGGGCCATTAATGCGAGTCCACCATTGTCGTGGACTTGATCACAAATTGTGAATGATTTTTTTTTTTTTTAAACATTTTTCCTGCGTTCACACAGACGCAGACGCTACAAGCCTACACCACTTGAATCAGATAATCTGTCAACAACGATTCTAGTCTCCAACCAATCAGACCGATTGTGAAAAACTTCCACAAACCCTCTATAACTAAAGATAGAAGCTTCTTCATAAACTCAATTTAATTTTTGTTCCGGTATACATATAATCCGTACAACAATAACATCCCAAACCAAAAAAAAATCAGCAAGAACTCCAAGAAATGTTCAACTCAAGATTCGAGAGTAAATAAGCTCTCACTCATCATCCGTGCCAAAATAGCGGTCTCCAAACTCGCCCATACCAGGAACAACTCGGAACTCGTCGTTTAAACCGAGTTCTATCTCAGAAGTCACAATCTTTATCCTCGGGAACCTTTTGCACACCACATTTACTCCTTGAGGTGCCTGAATATACACAAAACCCACACACATTTGTTCATGTTGACAAGAAGATCAAACTGGTTTTCGTTTTCGTTCATGTTTTCCCCTTACAGATATCAGATTGAGAAATATTATGTTCGATTCAGGCACGCCTTTACTGATGAGCAGTCTTATCGCTTGCACCGCCGAGTTTCCTACACGCACAACAAAACATGCCTTTGTTAATTTTCATGTCTTGTCTTATTCAGTGTAAGACCAGACTCTTCACAGAACAGTAATAAATCAGACCTGTCCCGAGGATTGGGTCCAGCAAAAGCACGTGCCTTTCCGAAATGTCTGAGGGTAGCTTCTCGTAGATAAGCTGCTGATTGCCATTTGTTCAGACATTTTCCAGAAAGCAGTTAGGACAAGTGATGAACAGACACAGAACACAAACCTGCTGACCGTTGTCGCCTTCTCTGTGAATAAGAATCTTCCCAATCTTGATGCCTTTGCAGCATGCTCTAAGAGCATTCTCCATACTCTCACCACTGTATCATGTTGCAAGAGTTTCAAATACAGAATCACTTATGTGGTCTCAATGTTTGAGTATTTGTGCTGGTTTATTTACCTTCTGATAACCGAGACACCACACAGCCTCTTACAGAAGTCCACACCCGAATACACGGATCCTAAAGTTACAGAACAAAAAAAAACAATGTTACAATCAGTCTATAATCTTAAACAAACTGGAGATTTCTTCTGTAGGATTGCACAGATATAATGTTTCCCATAGAACTGTTTCGTTAGCTTACCTGTGGGAGTGACCACTTGCTTTTCTGTAAAGGGAAGGTGCCCGAGGCCGTGCTCAACGACCTAGCAAGAAGACACTATTAGAACGAACATGGTGAAATAACACGAAACAGAAATCAAATTTTGCACCCACCAAACGAATCAATCGGTCGGAGTAGAAGATGAAGTCATGCTTCGTTGTTTTAGAGTCTCTGATTAGAGTGTGCATCCCACGTATCTGCAATTAACGGCTAAAGGATCAGTATTTTGGGTCACTAAACATAAAAGGATTAGACGAGAATAAGGGTAATAAGTAAAACCTGAAAAGTTGACTGAATGACATAAAGATTTGGGTATATTTTACAGAGATCATGTTGGCCGAGCTTCGTGTGGATATGTTGCACTATCAAATCAATAGCAACATGATTATCACCACCTCGTGGAATTATTATATCTGCGTATTTCTTTGTTGGGAGTATAAAATCCTCAAATGCTGGCTTCACAAACTTTGAGTACTGTATAAGAGTTCTCCAAATCAAAACATTAAAGATGAGTCAGCGCGGAAGCTCAAACATTTCTGTGACATTGAAGAAACTCGTTGCATCCACGCCAACCTGGTCAAGAACAGTCGCTATATCTCTGCCCTTCTCAACAGTATCGCGTTTAATCCTTCTCGCTAAACGCACATCGGCATCTGCATTAATAACACCATCATGCAGAATAAGATTCCAGTTTATTACCAACATGAGTATTATACACTTGCTACATGTAATGGGAAAGACCTGCATCTACAAATATCTTCATGTTCATCAAATCTCGCACACGAGGGTCGTGGAAAATGAGTATTCCTTCAAGAATTATAACATCAGAAGGATTCACCTGGCGAAAATATCATAAACAGAGAGATATTAGTATATGCAGGACTCTTGCAGAGATTCTAAGAAGCGTCTTACTCTTCTAGGTGGAAAAACGTTGTTCTTGTAACTTTTGAAGTCGTAGTTGGGGATATCTACTGCTTGCCCTTTTCTTAACTTCTCCATGGAACATAATAATTGCTCGGTATCGAAAGCGTCTACAAGCCAAGGAGCAGAATTCATATTTACAACTAAAGCATATGATAGATAATTCGATGATTCAAAAGGCTAAGCAACACAGAACAGTCCGTATTAGATTAAAAGACCCATTAGTTTTTCAATTCTCGGAGAGTTGCTAACCAGGATGGTCAAAATTGTAATCATGAACTCTTGCAAGCTCCTCTTCATTAACATTGTGGTAGAAAGAATCCTGCAAATAAAGATCAACCTCAATGTATTATATATGTGACTTACAAGCACTTGTAATCACTTATCAGAACTAGAAACCCGAAATGATTCACATTTCGAGAACAATAATTACCTGATTGACAACAACGGCTCTCTGATCATGAAGTTGCTGCATAATCATATCGCAGACAGTTGTTTTCCCGGATGCTGCTCCTCCAGCAACTCCTGAAAACAACACAAAGAAAGATCTACATCCTATTAAAATTTATCATTTTTTTTTAACTTTCTTTCAAGCAGGTAAGATAAATCCTTAGCATCTCTCACCGATTACAAAAGGTTGCCTGTGCTCTTCTTCTTCAGCAGATGCAGCCATTGGCTCTGATCTAGTTGACTCTATAAGAAATCCTGAGAAATGGACTTTCGTGGATGTTTCTATTATATCAACAGCCGATTTCAAAGCCATATTATTCCTACATCGAAAAGAAATAATGTACGTTTTAAAATCACATGAAAACGCCTGTAAGGGATACAAATCCATCACCTTTTTGTTGTCAGTTGTCACCATCTAAAAGTGAGTAAACGAAGAACAAAAAGGAAGCCTACTTTTTGCTTTCAGTCAAATAAATTCCTCAACAAAATAAAAAAGAATTCAACTTTGTAGTCATTTTAGATTCTACAAGTGCCAATGCCGTGATACCCATTTCCTCAAATCCCGTTTAAAGCACAAAACAAGCGACAAAAAAAGGACAATTCCAACGCATTAGCACGAATCATGATCGACCAGATTCGTCCTAAAAATGTAAGGCCCATCTTAAACGGGATAATAAAAAACGCGATCATTTTCCCGGGAAAAAAAATGAAAGAAAGAAAGAAAGAAAGAAAGAAAGAAAAGATGACAGAGATCAAACAGAGGAGAAAGGCAGAGATCAAATCCATGCAAAGAGAAACCCAGAACTAGAGAAAATGTTCAATGATTGATCATACATAATCAAAAACCTTAGTTTCACAAGAAGAAGAAGAAGAAAAAGAACAAAGACTCACGAATATAAAGAAGGGATTCAATTAGCTGCCTAGAACACCGATTAGCTACAGAAAAGCTTCCCAGTTTCAGATAAAGAATCCAACCATAAATAGAGAGAGAGAGAGAGAGAGAGAGAGACGAGCATTGCCTGTTAAACTCGATGCACAGACAAATACTGAGTTTATTTATTTATATATATAGTAACGTTTATATATACGGTGAGAGAGAGAGAGGAAGGGAGGATGCAGCGGCGGAGACGGATTATTTGCGAAAACCGGGAAGTGGTTTCATGCTATTTACGATACTACCCTTCCCACTTAACGCATTTTGGCCTTTTGGGTAGTGAGCAGTGGCAACTATTGTAAATTAATGTGTGATCCCGTCCCTAAAGTGTACAGAGTGATGGAGGATCCACGTCAGCTCCGAATCGGATGTGGGACCAACTTTCGAGAATGCAGCGACAGGCAGTGATAGGGTGTGGTCGAGTATACAACGTAACTGTCGAATAATACTACCGACATATTTATATTTTTGTTCCCAAAGAAAGAAGGGAACTATTTTTAAATTCGCTCTATTTTTTATTTTTTTTTAACATTTAACCTCATTACGTTTCCAATTTTTGTTCTTACCTGATTTGGTCTGAATTTTTTTAACGACAGAGAAATATCATTTCATCAGATAGAGATTGTTCAATTCGTATGCTTTTTTGTATTTTGTTTCTCACATAAATGTGAAGGTTGAAGCTTGGGGTATTTCACTCCTTATCAGAGTTTGGATCCTCTTTTTTTAATTTTCTCATAAATGTGGGGTACCCTTCTTAGATTTGCAAATTGGTGGACGTTAACACAATAACCTATTTTTCCAGAAAAGTAAGCGGATAAACGGCGCCGTTTTTTTATTTTCCCAACTCTCACTCACTCACACAGTGGCCGGCCATGTTTTCGTCTTCAATTAGGTTAATCGTATGCAGAATCCAGCGGACTCGAACCCTAAACTCGCCGGTAAATCCTCCGAGAATTTTTACCTCCGTGCCTAGATTCTTCCACTCTGATTCGAGTTATCCTGGAACGGGATCAGGTTTCAGCGACAGTAGAATCGGGATGAGCAGCGTTGAGAAAACCGGGTCGGATTCGGGTGGAATCGAGAGTCGGGCGAGCAGGATGAGGGAGAAGTTGCAGAAGGAGCTGGAGCCAGTGGAGTTAGTGATCGAGGATGTCTCGTATCAGCACGCGGGTCACGCCGGGATGAAAGGTAGAACTGACGAAGAGACGCACTTCAACGTGAAGATCGTCTCGAAAAGATTCCAAGGAATGAATCTGGTGAAGAGGCACAGGCTAGTCTACGATCTTCTCCGGGAGGAGCTGGATAGTGGATTACACGCGCTTTCCATCGTCTCCAAGACGCCGTCCGAGTCCACTCGTTAAATGTCTCCCTCCGATAAAGGACACTGTATGTTCTGTTTCTCAATGAGAGACTCCTTATCATTGTTGCTTATTAAATCTTAGTTTGCTGTCAATTCAAAAGACTGTTTTTTTCCCTATCAAAGGCTCTGCTTTGCACTCACAATACCATCTGCTTTGGATGGTAGGTCTTGGAACAAAATACGCTTGCCTTGTTTTAATTCAATTCCAGATTTGTGTTTTCTAGAATTTAAAACTACATTGTCCACAGCTTCATCTAGTCGCCATTTTGTGGTCTCTTATTTGGATTAAGCTTTAGTTGAAATGATGTGCAAGTCAGGCCAGTCATGTGAATCTTGGATGGAATGTATGTTATGTCAAACCAAAGGCTTATCAAACCATAAGCTCTCCTGTTTAGGTGGGTCAAATGAAGCTCGTTTGTGCAATGTGTTAGCTTGGAGCCAATCAGCCAAGATGTTTTTTTGTTTTTGTTTTCATGTTTCAACCTCTTCTTTAAATTTCTCGTTCAGATTCTTCCGTTGATGACAGTGGCGTTTGCTTCTACTTGTTAGAAACAAAACGCCTTTTGCCAATAGTCACATGTCCCCTTTTTGGCAACAAAAGGTGTAATTTATGGGGGCTTAAACCAAGTAAAAATTACTGATCATCTTTCGTTTTGTGGGTAAAGCGAACCGTCATTTCCATTTTTAATAGAAACTCAATCGTCCCTCTTCTTTTAAGCTTATTACATCATCAACAAAGCGGCAACAGTTTAGTTACCAGTATTTTTTTGGAAATGAGCAAAAAACAAAAACTCTCCAAAATTCCATCATCCGTCACTATAATGGCCATGAGAGAGAGCTCTGAGCTTAACATAGATAGAGATAAAGATGAAGAAATATGGGTCAAACATTATTCATCAAACCATCAGATACTTCTCGTTGGCGAAGGAGATTTCTCATTCTCCTGCAGTTTAGCCACTCGCTTTGGCTCTGCTTCCAATATCTGCGCTTCCTCTCTCGATTCATACGGTATATAACACTTCCTTTGTATACTTTGTGAGAGTTTCTAGGGTTTTGATTTCGTTAAATTTTCCTATGAAAGACAGTTTAGGGTTATCGAAATCAATTTATAGGGTTAACCTGCTAATTAAGGATCGATTTTGCATTGTTCTTCTGATAAACCTGCTTAAAAATTGTAGCTTTAAGTTGGATCCCCCCTCTGTTGTTTAATGTCTGATGTGTCCTACGGTAATTTGAAGCAGATGGTGTGGTTAGAAAGTATAAGAAGGCAAGATCAAACCTTGAAACTTTGAAGAGACTTGGAGCTTCCCTTTTTCATGGTGTTGATGCTACCAAATTGCAACTACATCCTCATCTCAACTGCAGAAGATTTGACCGAATCATCTTCAACTTCCCGCACGCCGGTTTCCACGGCAAAGAGACTGATTGCTCTATTATACAGTAAGTGCATGTTTCAGCGTTACTGGTGCTGCTGTCTTCTCCCATTTGAATGTCTAGACCAGCTGCTACTGCAACTTTGGGGGACTTTGATTTATCAGATGTTCTTTGTGTGTTTGTTGTAGGAAGCATAGACAACTGGTGTTTGGATTTTTCCATGGTGCAAGCCACATGGTAAGGGCTGATGGTGAAATTCACGTGTCCCACAAGAACAAAGCACCTTTTTGTAACTGGAAGCTCGAAGAGCTCGCTAGCAGATGCTCTCTAGTGTTGAAACAATGCGTGGCCTTCGAGAAGAGCGAGTACCCTGGTTATGAGAATAAGAGAGGAGATGGATCTAGATGCGACAGACCTTTCTTTTTGGGAGCGTGCAGTACGTTCAAGTTCAGAGTCTCTCGCGTGGCTAAGGAGATTTATGCAGAGAAGGTGAGATGGAGAGAAATGAAGGAACGAGAATCAAAGTGTCCCCAAGCTTTTTCAAACAAGCATCCATTTGATCTTCTCATGCATCCTCTACATGCGCAAACACAATTCCAAGGTGTTAGCCAAAGACCAGTTTCACTTGATCTCAGCTATCACAATGACCGTAGCCTTAGGCAAGTGCAAGATCCTTCGGTTCAATCACGACAAAGAACATCTCCATTGGATCTTCGTTATTACGGAGAACTTAGATGTTCACAGTTTGAAGATGCTAGCTCTATTCGAGCAACTCAAAGACCAGCGTGGTTTGACCTTGAAAGAAACCATGCCGGGTTTCAAGACAACTTAAGACAGCTGGATACGCTAAGATACACTGAAAGAAGGAGCTACCAATTTCATGACTTCCCTTTTCAACCTGGTCATTATCGTCAAGAAGAACGATTCCTTGAATGCTCAAGCCGCTACAGTGGAGTTTCGCGTGATATTTATAACAGGGAAACACAGAGTATGTTGACACGAACGAGCTTTCCTCATCGGTACACTGGACAATCACCAGAAAGACGCCCTCTGCTTTGTCAAGACTTCAATGGAAACAAACAAGGTGGCTGAAGCTTGGAGTTACTAAGCAAATTTTTTAAGAATTGCAGTTGGCTAATTACTGACAGGCAGCTCAAAACTGCGACGATCTCAGTATGGAGATGATAATATAGGGGTAATTTTTGTGTTCTATTTAGCTTTTTGGATAATGTGTAGTGGAAATGGTTGCCAGTCTTGCAACTTGCATTGTTTTAAGGATCCATCACAGCTTCTGCAAGAGAATGTCTCAATACTCGTCGCTTTTAACGGTCTCTCTCCACACTATGACATCACTCGGTGGACCGGAAGGTTTGGTACGATGTTTTTATTTATTTATTTGCTATATGGTAAACTTACAATAGGACTTGTTTTATAATTTCTTGTTGACAAAGCGACGGCAATCACTATACGAGTGTCAAGCAAAATGTGGCGACACTGATGGTCAGCAAAATAAATAGAAAAAAACTATTGGAACTGGTAAATTTCAAGGAATTTGCTTATAGAATTACTTCGAGACAAAACTTTCCATAAGGATTAACAATATATAAACTCTTATTAGTATTAAATTTACGCTCCTATTGTTATTATAGGTATGTCAAGTCTATAAGATCGTTTAATAACCTTAAACAGAACATCCTTAATTACAGAATAGATAATCCATATATAATGTTATATTTTCTTGTATACAAATTTGGAAACTAGATATTTCTCAATAATCGCTTATGACCATTGTTATCAGTAGAGGATAACACACTCAAAATCCTATATAGATTCAAGTATTCACTTAATTACACTTAAAAAAATATTCTCAGTATCGGAATATTCTCTCTGGCGGAATTTTTTTCCCGGCATTATGGTGAAGGTAAGTGCCTTTTTGTTTTCCTCTTATAGTTCTCTTCGTTGAAACAACTTTCTTGCAAAACATGAAATATATATAGCCATTTCTGAAAATATTTTTTATGAATTAAGTTTATCGTTGTTTCTTCAGCAACGGATAGTTCTGAAGATGGATATGAGCGAGAGTGAGAAATTAATGAAGAAAGCTATGAAAATTGCCTTAAACGCAGATGTATAAAGGATTTTACATTTCAAAACGACATAATCTTTTGTAATCTGAAACATTGGTTTGCAATCTGGTACGTACAGAACTTGTAGCATCTTAGCACATAGATCCGTTAGCGCGAATAGATCCAATTGGCCAGTAGGCCCATTATTATATAGGCCCAATAAATTGTTATTTGTTTTCTGTTTCACAGTTCCTATTTTTTTGAAGGCATTTCAGTTTTCCATTTCTTTATAAACCAAATTACTAAAAACAGATTTCTTCAACAACAAGAAAAACAGTAAAACAAAATTCAGCTTTTAACTTGGATTTTTTTTTGCAAATATAAAGCTATCTTCATCATCCATAAAATCCTCATCATTCCAAACCCCAATTAATAATCAAAGATGAAGCAATTCGTTGGACTTCTCTTCCTCTGCATCGTTCTTCTTTCCTCCGTCGCTGGAAATGCTGATTCCGGTTTGATTTCCAATCTTTGCAAACACACCGACGACCCAAAACTATGTCTCGACAGCATACAAGGGCGTCCCGAATCCGGCGAGCTCGCAGCCACCACTAACCAGATTGAGATCATAGCTATCTCCGCCGCGTCGGCGAACGCCTCTGCAACTTCCGCCTACATCAAGGAAAAGCTCAGCCTCGAGGATCTTGAGCCGGCGACGGAGGACACGCTGGAGGACTGTCAGAAGAACTACCAAGACGCGGTGGAGCAGCTTGACGACTCGATCTCCGCCATGATTGCCAACGCACACGCAGATGTGGACGTCTGGCTGCATGCGGCGATCAGCGCCATCGAGTCTTGTGGCAGCGCGTTGATATCACGTGCGGGGAACGATGTGGAGCTTTCAAAGAGGAACGAGGTTTTTCTCAAGCTGTGCAAAAACGCTTTGGTGATTAACAAGATGTTAACATAAGATTAATCCCTAAATGTTTATATTATTTGCTTTGTTTGTTTGTTTTTTTTTTTTATTGTCAACTTCTTGTTGCTTTTATTAAGATGAGATCATTTGCATCAAAGAAAAACATCAAGAGGAGATTATGTTATCATAGGTTCATGAACCATGATTATAAATAAAATATATAAAAAAAAAACCCATGTTTCCTTTGTCAACAATGAAAATACATGTTTTGGCCCAAAGAAAATATAGCTACTCGGCCCAAAAGGATATTGTCTATTGGGCCAAATTGTGAAAGCCTATAATTGGATTCATAATTATCTGAGTAAAGCCTAACCTATTTCAGTTTGGATTTGGTTTATTACAGGGTCTTAACTTATATTTTCAAAAGAACAAGATTTCTGGAAAAAAAAAATATATTTCTATCCATAAATTTGGTTTAGTTAAGATGAAAATGGATCAAATAGGTTTATTTAGATTAAACATTCCGCAGACACTATGTTTAGAAAAATGTGAAAAAGCAAAACAATGGTGGATCGTTGAGATCCAATAAAAATGAAACCAATGGTGGAGTTTTAGTCGACCCATAATGCAATTTTTCTATTCAATTATTCACCAAATTCCAACTTCATCGTTGACCTACCATTTTCTAAAAAATTAAGGTGAGTTTAGTATAATCAAGTGTCATGTTTGAAGATATGATTAGGCTTCAAGTCAGTTTGATATTAATTCGGAAATGTATGGACACGATCAATTTGGACATCGTTTCAAAGAGGTTACTTGTAATATCGGATGGATAGATTCTAGATTCAATGACCCACAAAATGACAAAACACACACATATACTACTTTTCTTCTCCACTTGGACCAATTATCTTTACACACTTGTTCTACGCTTTAATTATCTCTTTCCCAATCAAATTTAATTTAATTTATTTCTTGTTATTTATCAGTCATCAAATATTTCACATTCTCTGTTTTAAGTTTATTAAATACTAATATGCTTTATTCAAACAATTTGCACATCAAAGATGAGATCATAGGAGTTCAAGATTCCACTAAGACCCCCCACCACCATTTGTTGCCTTTCCTCTTAACAATGATAGAATCTTTCTTTAAAATATCTATGGATAAATCAATCAACTTGATTATACTTAATAAAAAGTTGATTATACCAATCATACTCTGATTTTCGATTATATGCAATCCAAGATAAGGATTTGAGTTTTACTGAACCTGTATCAAAAGTGTGTGGTGATGGCCTCGGACAATAATAATATTAGTATGCATATTTTGATACGTTATTATGTGAAATGTATGGAAGAATCCGATGAATTTGGAGTGGGCAAAGGAACCAAGTTGACAAAGAATGCACGCAATTCTATGTAAGAGCTGAAAAGAACACTTGACATTTATCTAATACTACTATTATCTTCTTTTGTCACGCAAATTTTAATTATACATTATTAATATTGTATAAAATAATTGTAAAAGTTGAACAAGTGACAACAAAAATAAATAAATACATGGATAATTATGTAACCCCTATCCAACCCAAGAAAATGTTCAAGTCTGAAACTAGTTGGAAGAGAAAGACTAAAAAGTCAGACTGGCCAGTCTGAGTAACAAGCCAAAGGAACATATAGCACCACCAAACACTTTACTTTCTCCCTCAACCAAAACAAAAGCAAGAATTACCAAATCCAAGAAATGCTAAACAAAATTCCTACTTTCTCTCCACATTACCTAAAGAAGACAGAGTGAAAAAGAAGTGATTTTGAGAAGAAAAAGGGTCATAATATATATGGTAAGAAGAGAAGAAAAAGAGCAAACCTGGGAAAGTCAGGGGAGAATCTGCTGGAGGGATTGTTTGATTGCATCCATGACATCACCGCAGCTTTGGCTTTCGCTAGGATGACTGATTCCGCTTATCGAGTAGACACCATCTCCAGGCTCGCCCAATGGCGAATCCACAATCTCTCCTCCTCCACTTACCGCAAGTCCGATCCTTTCAAGATGGGTCTTTGGAATTGGTATCTCTCCTTCTCTCTCCTTTTCTTTTCACCTGATCAATAATGATCCGACACGATGATGAATGAATGGGAACAAAAAAAAAAGTAGGAACCTTTTTATAATTGAGTTGTTTGGTGATGATAATATCATCAGATTGATTTTTGACAATTTGGGTTTTTGATTTGAAGGCATTTGTCTGTGGAGAAAAGCAAGATGCTATTAAATGTCAGGTTGTATCCAGAGGTATCGAACCTTACCAGAGAAAACCCACCGGTTGCTTCCTTTGCTCTGCGTGTCGTCTCTTCTACTGGTGAGAGGAAAGCTTTATCTCATCCAGGTACAAACGATCTTTCTTGATTCAATAGTTTGATTTTTGTTTCCCCCCTGCTTTGTTCTGTTTTACAAAAGATGAATAAGAAAATGCTGACAATGTTTCTTTTATGATGTACAAGTAATAGATAAGCCGATCAAGACCAACGAAGATTTTCTTTGGACGATTGAAGTTCCTTTAACTGGAAAAATCATCATCGACGTCGAGTTTCTAGACTTAAAAGTTCTGTTTCAAGATGTAAGTGTCTCAGCATTATGTTACTTAAGAAACTGACAGAATTTTCTATTTTTCTTGAGTTAGCTATCCTATGCAACAATTGAATCAATATGTTTGGTGAAACAAAGTGTGTGTTTAGTTGATATTAACCTAAATTGGCAGAGTGGGGAGTTGTACTCTATATGGGCAGACGGTTCCACGCAGAAACAGTGGAAAGTGACAGCGGTAACATCCCTTGGACGCATGTTGACAGAAAGCATTTACACTGACATAATGATCAATGCCTCCGGTGGAAGCATTGGAGCACACCGAGCTGTCCTTGCTGCCCGTTCACCTGTTTTCAGGAGCATGTTTTTACATGACCTGAAAGAGAAAGAACTGTCAGCGATAAACATACCGGACATGCCGCTTGATGCTTGCCAAGCATTCCTCAGTTATATCTACGGCAATATTCAGAACGAGGACTTTCTTACACACAGATTGACACTCCTCCAAGCAGCTGATAAATATGATATTGCTGATCTGAAAGACGCGTGCCACCTGAGTCTTGTAGACGATATCGACACAAAGAATGTACTTGAGAGGCTACAGAATGCTTACCTTTATCAGTTACCTGAACTGAAGGCTAGCTGCATGAGGTATCTTGTGAAGTTTGGTAAGATATTCGAGATCCATGATGAGTTCAATATATTCATGCAGTGCGCAGACAGAGATTTGATATCTGAAGTCTTCCACGAAGTCCTCAGTACCTGGAAAGGGTTTTAGGGGGTTGAGGGTGATCAGAATGGGGGTATGTGTGCTATTGTTTGTTATACAAGAACGAACATTTTATAGACTATTTTTTTTTTTGCTTATGCAGAAAGATTTGTTGGTCTTTATGTACAGATTTGAAAGTATTGTTGGTGGGGTTTTAACTCGAGACCCCAAGTATTGTCCCTGCAAGATCAAAAGCAGCAACATTTAAATTCATGATTTGATTTGATGCGAGCTTCTTAGCTTCAACTTTGAATTGTTGATCTATAACACTGCTATTGTTATCTACATCTACTGTTAAATACATTGATACAAAAATAAAATTATTAACGTATTTTCAAATTTTCAAATTTGTATTATTCAAAAAAGGAACACAAATAAAAAAAAAATTATCAGGTCAGAATCTAGTATATAATTAAGATTTTATTGGTTTATACAAAGAGTAAAAAAAAAGAAAAAGTGCGGAGTTAATTAAGTAATCTCTTTATAGTCTCTCCGACTAACATTCTTTTGAAAAAAGCGAGACTTGTCTTCTTCTTCAACGGATGGAAAATTTTTAGTAACCAGAAGGAAACTTCGTCGTGGCTCTCTACTGCAAGATCTTTCTCTCTCTCTCTCTCTCTCTCTCTCTCTCGGGGGATTCTGTATGCGCAGATCACTGAGATTACAAATCTCTCTCGCTATTATTATCATTTGTGTTCCTTCAAATTAGCAACCCCTTCGATTTTTCTAGACTACATAAAACCTTCTCGGATTCTCCTACAGCTGATCGGAAAAACGAAGAAGATATCAAAATTTGTTTTTTTGGGTGATTTAATTTCAGAAACTTTGCTTCAAGTCTCTTTTCTTTTGACCGCTCGTTGACTAATTAGGTAAACTCTCGGAATCTCTTTGTTTTTTGTTTTTGATTCTGGCCCCTCCTCCCAAAGATTTGATTTTCTTCAAGTCTTTGTTCTTCTGTTTTCTGTGACGAGATCTGGGTTTGCTCACAGCTTGGAATTGGATTCGTACCAAAAAAATTTGCAAGTATATCTTCAAATGTAATGATGGTGGTGAATGGTGAATATGAAATAATTAATTGGACTGAGTTCATAGAAAGATTAGGCTTTAGGTCTTGCTCGTCTGAAATGACTTCATACTGTGTTTTGTTTTCCCGCATTTCAAGGTGATTCACATTTTACAAGTTTTTCTCCATCTCCAGGTTCCAGGGGAAGACATCATTTTAGTGTATCCTAGTTTCATGTTCTGGTACCACGGATCTATGGGTTGTTGTAAGGTGCCAGCTCAGGCGCAGGTAGAAGTAAGTTAGTTAGTTCACGATGATCGCCTCTTTTCTCTCACTTATTTGCCTCAAATGTTTGGCTTAATGGACAAACATATTTACTTTAAATAGATGGGTTTGGTCAATGAAGTTGAGCAAAAAAGCCTTTTCAGACGAGAAACAGATTCCCCACACATAAAAGCTGCTTCTTTGATGGAGCAAGGAGAATCACTTTCTGGAAGTTTCCGAGAGCGCTCAGCTAAAGCACCTACGAACAGCGTCCTCCAGAGCTTCAAGATCGTCATCTTATCCAACAAACTCAATCTCTTGTTGCCTTTCGGTCCTCTAGCAATACTACTCCACTACTTGACAGATAACAAGGTGAGCGGATTGTTCTTTCAGCTACTCGGTTTAGAGCTTTCGTTTCTTCTTTTTATGCCCCAAGAAATGATTCTTTGTCTGCCTCAGGGGTGGGTCTTCTTATTGAGCTTAGTAGGAATTACACCATTGGCTGAACGTCTCGGATATGCCACAGAGTAAGCCGTCGTTCCTAGTTGCAACTCCTAAGTTACTTTATTATCATTCTATTAGCAAGACTTATGTATAATAAGTACCCGTTTAATTTTGTAACAGGCAATTGGCTTGTTACACAGGTTCAACTGGTATGACTTGGTTTCTTCTGAATACACACTTCTTTTTCAGGATTCCTTTCCCTCCTGATATTGTTCCTGACGCGCTAGAAAAATTTTCACAGTTGGAGGCCTCCTTAATGCTACATTTGGAAACGTGACAGAGCTGATCATATCGATATTTGCTCTTAAAAATGGAATGATACGCGTTGTACAGCTTACCCTGCTCGGCTCCATTCTGTCTAACATGTTGCTTGTACTTGGCTGCGCCTTTTTCTGTGGAGGCCTTGTATTTTCCCGTAAAGAGCAAGTCTTTGACAAAGTAGGCATATCATTAACTTGTTCTCTCTTTTTTTTCCTGTTTTGTTCTTGTTGTTCTGTAATCTCTATCATGTTTCTGAGCTTATTTCTTCTGCAATTAATGCAGGGTAATGCAGTTGTAAATTCGGGATTGCTTTTGATGGCTGTCATGGGTCTACTCTTCCCCGCTGTTCTTCATTACACGCATAGCGAGGTTCATGCTGGTTCGTCAGAGCTTGCTCTCTCAAGGTTCAGTAGTTGTATAATGCTCGTGGCCTATGCTGCTTATCTTTTTTTCCAGCTAAAGAGTCAGCCCAGTTCTTATACCCCTCTTACCGAGGTTTGTTGTCTTGGGCCTTAAATTTTTTTCTTAAAGATGCCTGGAAACGATGATGTAGATAACTACAAATTATGGAAATTATTCCTTACAAACCAGTTTCATGATTTGATTCTTTCCTTTTAGAGTTTTAAGTGCTCTGTCCATTTTTCTTCTTGGTTTGCTATCTCTCACTTTTACCTGGACTTAGATCTACTGTCTGGTAAACGTTGTAAACTACAGGATATGAACCAGAGCGAAGAAAATTCGGACGATGATGACGATCCTGAGATCTCCAAGTGGGAAGCTATTATCTGGCTTTCAATTTTGACGGCTTGGGTCTCTCTTCTTTCCGGCTATCTTGTCGATGCCATCGAGGTAAATAAGTATTTGTTTTTTATTTGTGTGTTTGTCATGAAGATTTTACAGTATTAACTTCACCTGTTTATGCTATATGACCAGTACAACATAATAATGTGAGTACACTAGTTTGGCTTATGGTAATATGTTTTAGATACTTGTAATATTCCTATTCATATGCCCGGGGTCATCAACCGCACTAGTCTTCTCTGTAAAAGGTTCTTGTCAAAGAGTGACTAGAAACGAATGACCACGACAACATTTGCTGTGCGAGTTTACGAGTTTGATTTAAGATTTTGTGTTTTTTTTTGTTTTTCCAATATGTGACAGGGTGCTTCGGTCTCGTGGAAGATACCAATATCTTTTATCAGTGTCATTTTGCTTCCTATAGTAGGGAATGCGGCGGAGCATGCAGGTGCTATTATGTTCGCCATGAAAGACAAGCTGGTACGCAGACAAGTCTCTTGCATTCTGATGTCTTTGGTTTCTCTTCTTTAGGTTCTAAATTTCATTATATTCTCCTTGACAGGATCTGTCTATAGGAGTGGCTATTGGATCCTCAATCCAGATATCCATGTTTGCGGTACGTATAAGAAATGTGAGGTTGGGGTAACTACTGAGCGTTCTCTGTCAGATTTGGTCTGATAGTTTCTGCTGATTTAGGTTCCTTTCTGTGTGGTAATCGGATGGATGATGGGTGCACAAATGGACCTAAATTTCCAGCTCTTTGAGACGGCTACACTGTTCGTAACTGTTATTGTTGTAGCTTTCTTTATCCAGGTGGGTTAATAATAAGGTTGAAGCTATATATATACAAACCAACCTTGATATGTTTATCTCCTTGAAGCTGTGTTTGTTGTTATGCAGGAAGGGACATCGAATTACTTCAAAGGATTAATGCTCATTCTGTGTTATTTGATAGTCGCTGCCAGTTTCTTTGTACATGAAGATCCTCACCAAGGTTAGTGTTGAATCTGCTACGATAATATTTAACAATAAATTCTCTTGTGTAATATCTCTGCTTGAAACGTGTTCTTGTTTCTTGACAGATGATATATAAACAAACACCAAAAACAAAAAACTTGATGATCTCAGGAACGCACGATATTACATGTAAATTTGAGATTCTGGAGTTGTTTCAACAATTTGGAAGTTGCCTCATTTTACGTTTTTGCTGTCCCTTAAATTGTGTGCTTTTCCTAGGGGATTAGGGCTACAGTTTTGTAAAACTACGATGGTAATTATGGGAAAAAAATTGGAAAGTCTTATCCTTTTGCTGTGCTTTTAACTTTAGTAACTTATATTTTCGTAGACAATTTTATGAAAGATTTGTATGTTAAATTAAATATCCATACAAAATTTGCATGGTTGAAAAAAGGGTGCAACTAATTTTGGTCAAAGGCAAACTCAAACACTACTGTGAGCGAGATTGCAGGAACTCCGCAAAGACTGTTTCATGGATGATCAATATCTCTTAAAGATGTGGCTTTGTTGAATATGCGGAATCAACCAAAGTGATACACGCGTGCTTCCGTGTCGCACGACAAGACTCGTACAATGAAACCTTAATACTTTAATCCTTGAGTGGTTAATCTTGTCCATACACAATTATAAGACCATTTAACATGTTGTATCTTCTTCTCCGTGCTTGAAAATTGTAATGGTGTCACATTTCATATACTCTATGGCATAATTAAGGTGAACAATGACTGGATTTACACCATACCACAGATCATTGAGATCACAAATCTTGTGCAGAGAAACCATGTATATAATAATGTGTTCCTTGACATAGAAATGATTCAAGTAGTTCTGGGTTGTTTTTGTTTCTTTGTTGAGTTATTGTAATTTAGTTCACAATCACGTCTTGTCTTTAATTATTTGGCTCCACATTGTCAGCTTAATTAATAGAAATATTACTACTGTAAACAGATGGAGTGGGTTGATGAAGTTGAGCACAAAAGACTATAAAGAGTAGAGACAGATTCCCCACAAACAAAAGCATCTTTCTTGTTGGAGCAAGGAGGATCACTTTCAACCAAAGCACCAAAGAACAGCGTGATCCAGAGCTTCAAGATCGTGATTTTGTCAAGTATACTCACTCTTTTGTTGCCTTGCGATCCTCTAGCAATACTTGTCCACTAGTTGAGTACGCATTTGTAATTAATCAGCAGTCTTGATCATTCGTCTCAAGAAATGATCGATCATTCTCGCTGTGGGTCAGGGATGGTTCTTCTTACTAAGCTTATCACCATTGGCTGAACGTCTGGATATGCCACAGAGTAAGTAGTTGGGCGCTCTCATTTGTACTTTAACTCTTAACGTACCATATATCACCAACATTTAACCCTCCATATATATATATATATATTTTAACAGGCAATTGGCTTGAAACACAGGTCCAACTGGTGGTATATATATATGACATGGTTTCTTGCGGTACACGCTTCCCTTTTCTCCTGATATTGTTTTTTTTTGACGCGCTAGACAAATTTTACACAGTTGGAGGCCTCCTAAACGCTACATTTGGAAACGTGACAAAGCTGATTATATCGATTATCGCTCTTAACAACGAAATGATACGCATTGTACAGCTGCTCGGCTCCATTCTGTCTTAACCTGTTAGCTTGTACTTGGCTGCGCCTTTTTCTGCGGCGGCCTTGTATCTCAATTTCGAAGTGATCATCTTTGATGATGCGAGATTTTCTTTCAGCGTCACCTGCACCTCCTTCTCGTGATGTTTCTCTACCATTGCTTTTCTGGTTTCTGTACCCAACTTTGCTATTAAAAACACTTTTCAATGCTTCTGCTGAAAAGGTGTGGGACTAATTATATGTTAATATAAACTATGAATACTGATCATTTTCATTGAATGTAAATAACTGTTTACACACATGTAGATATATGTTAGAACATGAGATTGTGCTCGCAAAGAAGTTTATCAAGATTAACCAAGATCAAGTAGATCTTATGAAAGAAACTGCCCAAGTTCAAAAAAAAAAATAGTTTTGGTTGTGTGTAAATTGTAAGAAAGAAAGAGGGATGGAAAGAAAATGAAATGCACGTGGTTTTGCGACGAAGCAAAACGACGAGAAGTTACACTCGTCAATTGCAAAACGAGGGTATGAGCTGTAGCATGTCGATCGTTTTCCATACCTCACGGATGTGGGGCCCATCACCCATGGGAAGGCAGAAAGAACTAAAACCACATGTCGTTTTTGAGACAGGTCTTGTAATTATAAAGGGATTAATAATTACTATCGTCTTTGTTGGTTCTAACAGTTAAAAATGTAAAAAATATAGTACATACACCCATTTCAGGTACTTAACGTAACCAAAAGTTAAACAGTAAAATTTACATTCTTTGTTTGACATTGTGGGGTCCTCTGTTTAAGTCCATTATCCTATCAAATCGATAGGGCCCATCTCTTGTCTGGAGAATAGTTAAATTACGCTTCTTAACAGTTACCACCATATATACCTGACGCGCTGCATCTAAAATTAATTTGTTATCCTACTTTATTATCATAAATCTAAAATTTTATTAATTTAAATAAATTAAAATTTTATATAAAATAAAATAGTATAATATATTTAAAATATATAAATTGATAATCATATTATAAATATAAAATAATACTAATCACATAATACCATTTTTTACACCAAAATATTTCCAAATTATTTTTACAAATATATATTTGTATAAAAATTAAAAATAGAAAAACAAACACAAACTAAATAATGTTATCTGTTTTAAAACGAGATAAAATTTATTAAATTATATAATATATGTATACTAAAATAATATGTATTAACATATCTATAAATATATATTATCTTAAGAAGAATTCAACATAAAAAAAAATAAAGATAGGCTAATATCTAGTTTTATAAATCATGAACAAACACTAACGTGTAAGCTGGTAATTGGCGCATTTTAAAAAAAAAACTTTGTATCTACAAATGTTCATCGGTTGAAGCAAAACAATTCACGGGAACAACAGAATGATTCAAAAATATCAAAAGGAAAAGAAAGGCAAAGAGTTGACTCCTTGGATTAAAGAGACTGTGTCAGGCTTGCTCTCAAAGCGATTTCCAAAAAAGCCAAACATAGATGTTGTTGATAATTCTAATAAGAGTCTCGTATTAGAATGATATTGAAGTATATATACATATATATATATACGTTTATAGAAAAGACGATGTACTAATAAACGTATTAATTAGTTTTATGAAAATTTGGTTTGTAAAATGTGTAGTATGCGTATGAAATGCAAGGGGTAACGAAAACGACCAATAACTGCAGAATATTTGGGGCTTTGGAATGGTATTAGATTTTATTATTATTATGGCTGTCACTCTGTGCAGAAAGTGACATTTCCTTGTTTTTTTTTTTTTTTTTTTGTTAATTTATTTGGGATTTTTGTGTAATTTATTCAAAAGGACTTTTGCTGAGCACTGCACTGCACTGCAAACCAGAGATTTCGCCATCTTCTTTGTCACAATGTCAAGTTGCTCTCCATTCTTGGATTCTCTCTATCACATCCAAATCTCTCCTTTCTTTTACCACTTTCCTCTTGCATATCCCAATTTTTAAGTTTTTGTAACCAAAAAATATTTACTTGTTTTGTTGTTTGACCATCTTTTTGTTTTAAACAAATTTTTGATGCAAACGCAGGTTTTTAAATATTCACAAGGGTTAATTTATAAGTATACTATATTATATTATCTATATACAAAAACTCTTGAGTCCATACGCATTTTTATATGTTTTTTTTGCTCAATATTAGATTTTAGCCACCATCTCTCAGTCTATATATATTTAACACGTCAAATATAATATGTACTTTAAATATCTGTTTTGTGTCAATTTAAATCGTTTACACATATGTATTATGCTCTGTTGTCTTATTTGTTTGTTAAAATATTGCACTTTTGTATTACGCATACAGTATATATATATATTGAAATATATAGTACTATATATAACAAAAAATAATAATTATGTAATTAGTACTGTGGTTATTTTTGCTGGTGGGAGTTTCCGAACATTAAATGCTTTATAACTCGGATTTATTTGTCGGCACGCAATTGAAGAGTAAAGTGAAAATTTAATGGTTTGATGATGCGGTTGGAGAGAGGAAGAAACGATAATGTCTTGTGTCTTTTGTTTTTCGTTATAGCGGTAGAAATTAAAAAAAAGAAAAAAAAAAGAAGTAATCATTTAAATAAATAAAAAAATCATTTGATAATGATGTTATATTTCTCCCTGACTGAACTATTGTAGTATGTTATAAAATATACAATGTTCTTTTGGACGTACTGTTATGTCTGATGGGACCATTCTCATTTATTGCTGGACCCTTCTTCTTTTTTTTTTTATTGTAACGAACAGTAAATAGTAAATAGGAATGGTTATATAATTTTTTTTTTTTTTAAAAAAACTGTTTGTTTTGTTTAATAAAAGAGTACAAGATTGGTGATATATGTGAAGCAATGGAAGCAAAGAGTTGCACTACATAAGTATTACAATTAGAACAAAATATGAAAAAAAAAAAACATATAGGAGCTGAGTAGGTACTACTATTGTGTAGTATTTATTAGAACACAATAATTAATTTACTAGAATGTTACTACTATATTTATTTAATGCTTTAGAAATCCACAATCATAGTATTGAATCTAAAATGATGAGATGCATGCATTTAATACAGCAGATTGACCAATCTTGACACGTGTCCATATCCATATGTGGTTGTATGAAAAGTCAACTTACTCCTCTTAATTACCACCATCCTTTTGTTCTAATCAAAACGAAACACTTTTTTTTTTCTTTGGAGAAAACACTTTTAACTATTCTAGAAAAATCATATACACGTTTACAAAAGTTATTCAACTTTTTTACAATTTATTAAATATCATTTTAAGTTATCATCATTGACTAATCTTTTCATTATAAAGTATAAAGATACATTATTCCATTTTCGACAAACTAAATAGTATATTTTAAATTAGATAAATTTGGATATACTTTACAAAGATTTTATTCAAACTTTTTGGAAAATTCATTATAAAGATCATAAATAGCATTATACTAGAAATATAATAATTTTGAATAGTTGAACAAACTAATCTCTGTTGTATAAAGAAAAACCACCAAAAAAAAAAAAAAAACCAATCCCGTTACCTCTCTTGATCTCCTTTTTCTTTTGTCTTCATCTAATGCGTATGTCATCGTGTAATAATAGAAGTTTAGTATAAAATCAAATATACTAGAATAGAAGCAAGAATAGTGTGTAATGAGATATGTAATGTGTAGGGACTCTACACTCTACAGTAGAGTGTATAATGGCTATACATGTATTGAATTGAACAGTTGGGAAAATAAAATCTGTAAAAAAAGAATTGGGCCAAAAAATAAAAACAAGGAAACAAAAGGACACGCATGCAAAGTGAAGGCAGAGACGAAACAAGTAAGAAAAAGCTACTGACGAAGCTATAATCCTTTTTTCCCATTGTTCGTTTACAGAAAAAGGGACAATTGGACCAACAGGAAAATACCAAACCAAGAGAATTTTTTATATTTAAAATAAAATAAAAAAAAATACAAAAGGGAATATTATTAAGTTGCGAAACTCAAGACTAAAGCTAGAAGCAGAGAAAGAAAGAAGAAGAAGAAGAAGAAGAAGAACAACACGCGATCTTTTCCTCTCTCTCTTTCTCTCCGTATCTCTCTTGGAAGGGAGCCTTTCTTGCTTTACTTTCCCGTCGCTATTTCTTTTTCTTTGCGTCTTCTTCGTTTCATAATTTAACGTTGGTGAATCTCTCGACCGGATTTAGATCCCGATTCTCTAGAGAGGTATTTGGAATCCAAGAGATCGTGTTTCATCAAGGTATATTTCAGAGCTTTGGAGTCCTGTTTTCACTTTGCACCCATTTTTTTGTTTTGTCGGTGGGTTCACTGTGACCCGAGAACCGAGAGTGAGATCCGTATTGTTTTTAATCGGCATTGCTTCGATTTCAATCGGTTTCTAGGTTTTTCGAGTGTCGGTGAATCATTGAGCGAAACGGAAACAAAGATGAGATTCGTGGTCTTCGATTCTCCTTTGTTTACCGTTTCATTTTCAACGGTTTCGTTTCATTTAAAGTTTCGAGATTGCATTTATGGCTAGCTCAAGTTTGTTTTTTTTTTTTTGGTTAGGAGAAGAAGACACGTTTAGATAAGACTTAAATGCAGAGGAATCGAGTGAATGCGTTCATAAGCCCCACCATAAGAGCAGATCTTGAGCCCTTTACTGGCTCTTTCCTCTGGTAGAAAATATCGACAAGAACTGAAAAGGTTTAAGTTTTTCGTTTGATGTAATGGCCGAGGCAAATATCATGTGGGTGCTGCTTTTACTTCTTATGTTCACGGGGGATCTCCCCGGTTTTGGAGTTCATGTCCGTGTTAAGGGATATTTATTGCCATCACAGGAAGATTGATTGGCAAATTTGTTTTTTTTTTTTTTTTTTGAAAACTCAAGAAAGATGATTCTTCTTTTAATTTTTCATACTTTTGAATAACCGTTGCCTTCTGTTTCTCCAGGTTTGTTTTCCTCATGAGCGATGCTCGTATAACTCACATGCATGTCCTCTGAATCAGCTTTGCATCAAGAAACAAGCTTTCCCTTTGAATTGATATGTCAGGTAAATTTTGTTGTTCTTTGTTCTAAGAGACTTACGTCTCATGTCTTGGCTATTCAAGTATTTGTTTTATTTTGTTTCCTGTGATGAAATCAAGCAAGTTTCTTCTGTGATAGTTAGATATTATAAATTTACAGATAACTTTGTTTTGTCTATCGAAGGAGTTGAAGAAAACGTAACCCTTGACGAAATTAGGGAGAGAAGATCAGACTTTGAATTCTCAGAAGATGAAAGACGACGCTCAAAAATCGGTAATTTGAAGAAGAAGGCGATTAATGCTTCAACCAAGTTCACTCATTCTTTGAAGAAAAGGGGGAAAAGGAAAATTGACTATCGGATTCCTGCTGTCTCCATTGAAGATGTACGGGATGAAAAAGAGGAAAGCGTTGTGCTTGAATTTCGCCGTAACCTTCTCGAGAGAGATTTGTTACCTCCAAGACATGATGACTACCATACTCTTCTTAGGTTAGTTTGTCCTTCTTTACAAGCTACATAAGCACTCTGGTCCCTTGAGTTTAAAAATGTGATGTGTTGTCAATAAGTGGGTTGTCCAGATAACTCACTATTCATGTTATACATGTAGATTTTTGAAGGCGAGGGATCTTAACATTGAAAAAACCATCCAGATGTGGGAAGCAATGCTTAGATGGAGAAAAGAGTACGGGACAGATACCATTCTAGAGGTAAGGATTCATTGAGTTAAGTTTGAAACCAGTTTGTTTGTTGTTCCATACGAAAGAAAGAAGTAATATCTCGTGTTAATATATTTATCATCAAGCTCTTACATTTTAAATACTTTTATGTACGTGGGTGTTAGGATTTTGATTTCGAAGAGCTGGAAGAAGTTCTGCAATACTATCCTCAAGGCTATCATGGAGTTGACAAGGACGGAAGACCTGTCTACATTGAAAGACTTGGAAAAGCTCACCCCGCTAAGCTTATGCGTATCACCACCATTGAAAGATATCTAAAATACCATGTGCAAGAGTTTGAGAGAGCTCTCCTGGAGAAATTCCCTGCATGCTCGATCGCAGCAAAGCGCCGAATCTATTCGACGACTACAATACTGGATGTGCAAGGACTGGTACTTATATAAGCTATTCATAAAGTTTTGGACTTTTTCTGTATTGTGGTATTGCTCTTTTAGGACTTCCATATTCTTACCTGTGCAGTGTCATGTTAATTACAGGGCGTGAAGAATTTGACACCAACAGCTGCGAGTCTTGTGGCTGCCATGTCGAAGATAGACAATAGCTACTACCCTGAGGTACTTGAGTTTCTCAGTTTACATCTCATATCTTCTTTGCATACATACCGGATTGTTGCAAGTTACAAATTATTTTGCAGACGTTGTACAGAATGTACATTGTAAATGCTGGACCAGGTTTCAAGAGGGTGCTTTGGCCTGCTGCTCAGAAGTTTCTTGATGCAAAGACCATTGCAAAGATACATGTACAGCTCTCAGCATAGTTATCTCTTTGGTCACCTATTGCCATATGTAATCTTATTTCTGCTGCTGCAGGTGCTAGAACCCAAATCTTTATCTAAATTACACGAAGTCATTGATTCAAGGTACTTTGCTTTCCATTCAAACCGATCCTGAGAAACTTCAGATATCATCTGTAGCCAATACTCACCAGATCCTGTGCTATGTGTTTTTAGTCAATTGCCAGCCTTTCTTGGAGGTTCATGCTCTTGCTTTGGCGACGGAGGGTGTCTTCGCTCTAATAAAGGACCCTGGAATGATCCTGAAATAATGAAGGTACAAATGTACAGCCTTTTGAATTTTGCTATTAATTTTGAGGACGCTATTCTTTCCTTAGTCCAGACATTGTACATGAAGCTCACTTTGGATCTTTGCATTTATTAGCTTATCTACCATGGAGAATCATCACTCTTTAGGCAAATAACCAGGAAGCTGAGTGACCCGCAGAATTCTTCATCCTACACAAGTATACACCCATCGAAGGTAAATGACTATCAAGCCAATATTTCTGTTTGTTCGAGAACCTTTTTTCCGGTAAAAATGACAAAGCAACGTTTAATTTTAGGCAATGCAAGCAGAGACTTCAGCAGCAGAATCTGTATCTGTAACTGGAAAAATGAGTTCAGCCTCTGCTCATGTAAATCCAGCTTATGAGGAAGTGAGTTATTGTGTTGGTACATTTGTGTCACAGTCCACTCTTTCTTAATATTGACGGGAACAATATGTGATCTACGCAGGCTAGAACATCAGATGCTAACGGCTATTATAGTTGCGATGAAAAGTTTGCCATAGCTAACGAACCTACTAACCGAAGAGGCCAAGAAAGGCAATCCCATTACCAAATGCTCAGTTTGAAACGTGAAACATCTCCACCAGGTTATATACTGCGTCATCATGTTGAAACATATTCATTACAGATGCATTTATCTTTAAAAGGACGGTTAGCGCTGAATATTGAATTCATCCCTCCCCCCTCGGGTATCTTTCCAGGTGCTCCCATCATCTCGGGAACAATCGATAGCAGAAAATCTGAGAACCTAGCCAAAAGGATACTTTCGTTATTGCTGAAACTAACAGCAGTTTTCCGTTATATCCCATTTGAGCTTCGGAGAAGGCAGAATAGCGTTACTCCCTCAAGTCCAAGGGAAGATGAGAACAGGGGTGGCCGCACCCCAACTCCTTCAGAGCCTACAATGAAGGACCGGATTCGCCCGTGTTTGGAACGTATTCAGAAACTGGAGAAAAAGTATGAGGAAATCCGGAACAAACCTGTTGAGATTCCCGTAGAGAAGGAGAGAATGCTGATGGATTCTCTAGACAGAATCAAATCAGTTGAGTTTGATCTCGAAAAGACAAAGAGGGTAATAAATAAATAAAAATGCTGCTTTTCCTTATTTGTTTCTTACGAACTCTGCGTAATTGCGGCATGGAGCTGACATTATCCATTGGTTGCAGGTTTTACACGCCACAGTGATGAAACAGATGGAAATAACTGAAATGCTGGGAAGTTTACGAGAGTCTCAACTTCACGTGAGTCCCCATTTATATATCTATTGCCTCGTTGTAGCGAACGATATCGAGATGAGCTTAACAACCGCAGATTGTTTCTTTTGTGGCAGAGAAGAAGATTGTTCTGTTAAAAACCATAAGAGAACATCTGAATTTTGCATAAATACAGCTCGAAACGTCTGCACATACAGAGAGACACAGAGAGAGAGAGAACAGATTCCCGAAAGAATAAACATGTTAGTTTCTTTACACTCTCGTCTCCTCTAACTTTGAGTCACAACTCCTTTCTTTGTTTCTTTCTCATAGGTCCATCTGCTTCCAGTTTTTAAGTTATAAAAAAAAAAGAGAGAGAAGAAGATAGGGACAGAGAAAATCTTTTGATGGTCGATCCTGTCGTTGATAATGTAGATTTTGAGATCAGACTTGATTTTCAAACCCTTTTGTTGTAATCGGTGTAGAGAAGAAACTACACCAGACACACACAAAAAAAAAAGAGTAAGAGATTTTGTAAATCTTTTCAAGTAATGATAATGAAAAACACACTACAAGTCTCTTTTCTCCATTTGTTTTAACATGAAAAGCAACAAGAAACGAAAATGTGAACAAGTATACTTTGTAATGGATTTGTATTTGTTACTATATGATTAGGGAGTTTCAAAGGAAAAATAGGAGTATAAAATTAGCAATAATGATGATGGCACACAAACTCTTGCAGAGAGTCATGAGAGAAAGACAAATCAGCCCCTGAAATTAAATAAGAGGGGAGAGAGAGACCAGAATGATGGAAGGGTAAAATCGTAAATCAAGTATCGATTATTTAAAAAAATCTGGAAAAAACAGGGACCGTCCTTTTTCCACTGATGTAAGTTTGTAGCCTGTGAACGAAGATAAATCTCTCTCTCTCTCTCCTTCTCCGTTTTGGTTTTGTGGACTCCTCCTCGCTCTCGCAATCGATCTCAACGAACGCCAATCCAATAATATATCTTTTTTTTTTGTTTATATATGCAAAATCCACAAACTTTAGAATTAGAATCATCGTTTATGTTCTTTTGGATTTGGCAGTGAATCTGTTGTCAAATTTTCGCAAATAATTTGCATCGCCAGGTGATTTTGTCGATCCTATGTTTGATCTTTTTGGTTTCCTGAGTTTTTTTTGCTTGTTGGATATTGTTTACGATTTGTGTAGATCTTGTTTTACATGTTGCAATTCACACAAATTTATGCTTCTGAAATCTAATAAGATGCTATTATTTGCTTTGAGGAGTTGAGTAACAAAAGGTGCTTCTCGTTCTGTACATGTGCAGGTGCCTTTTTATCAACTAAATATATGTCCAATTACCAAGCGGAAGCGGAGGATGCTGCGTACATGGACGATGTTGATGACGATATGGAAGAGGTTGACGACGATTTAGATGACGATTTTCATGGGGATGACATGGCTGCATCCGACTCCGATGTCGATGAGTTTGACTACTCTGTATGTATTATTCCCCTCTCTGTAAATTTGGTTTTTCTTTTACTTGCAATCGCTTACTCTTCTACTTTCTTTCTTTGGTTTCAGAATAACAAAATAGCTGATACTTCAGCTGATCAAGCCCGCAAAGGGAAAGACATCCAGGGGATTCCTTGGGACAGGCTTAGTATTACCCGACATAAATACCGACAAACTAGACTAGAACAGTATAAAAACTATGAAAATGTCCCTCATTCTGGGGATTCCTCCGGGAATGTAAGTCTTCTCCACTCTCTCTCTCTCTCAACTTGTTTCACTTTTGTTTCAACTTTTACATTTCCTTTTGCTTAATCACCTCAGGATTGCATGGTCACACAGAAAGGGGCCACTTTTTATGATTTCTGGCGGAATTCAAGATCTATCAAATCAAGCATCCTTCATTTCCAGGTTATCTTCCAAGCATACCTAACTTTTTCTTTTGATAACTCCGTTCTGTTTGGATTTGTGAGGTGCTACAACTGTCTGCATAAGTTAAAAGGAAATGGATTCATAGAAAGTTTGCTGTGCTAGAAATCTTTTACGTGGACATCTAACAGAAAGTCCTTTTCTTTTTATTGTAGTTGAGGAATTTGGTTTGGGCAACTTCTAAGCACGATGTCTACCTTATGTCACAATTTTTGGTGAGCCACTATTCTACTTTGACAACTGGAAAGCATGAAGTTCTCAATGTTCAAGGTCATGTTTCCCCATCCGAGGTTAGTTTCTTCAAGATTCATGAAAGATTCTTCTATAATAATCTTCATCAGTTAATTGTGGTTTTTTTTTCTTTTTCTTTTTCTTGTGTGGTTGCAGAAACATCCTGGAAGTTTGTTGGAGGGATTTACCAAGACTCAAGTGAGTACACTCGCAGTAAGAGATAAATTTTTAGTTGCTGGCGGATTTCAAGGAGAACTTATATGCAAGGTATGCACACAGTTTTACGAATCACCAGATACATGCAATCTAATCAAGGAACCTAATCTATTTTCTCATTGATTTGATTCAGCATCTTGATAGACCTGGTGTGAGCTTTTGTTCGCGTACAACTTATGATGATAATGCTATCACTAATGCTATTGAGATTTATAACAAACCTAGGTATGTGCTTGTCTTTTGCTCCATGTAATTCTTTTTGCCAACTTGTGCAATCACAGCTTCTAACATATCTTTTGGCGTCTGTCTATCTGCAGTGGCGCGCTTCATTTCACCGCCTCGAATAATGATTGTGGAGTCAGAGATTTTGATATGGAGAGATATCAGCTTGTTAACTATTTTCGCTTTCCTTGGCCAGTGAATGTAAGTCCCTACTTGTTTCTTGATTCTTAATTTTTGCTTTGGTATAAGTCCATCCTTCGCACTTGAGGCAGTAAGTTTGATGGGTAATAACTACCGTATGGAATGGAATCTGACGTCTTTGCATTATGAAGCTGTAAATGTAGTTGTATCTAACAATTTAACGGAAATTGGATCATTTTTATTGACAGCACACATCTCTGAGTCCTGATGGTAAATTATTGACGATTGTGGGAGACAACCCAGAGGGCCTTCTCGTAGACCCCAACACGGGAAAAGTGCTAATACTATCTCTGTGTTCAATTATTCTGAATAAATACGGTTTGCTTCTAACTCGGTTGGAAATTTCCAACAGACTCTGGGAACGCTAGCAGGACATTTGGACTTCTCCTTTGCATCGGCATGGCACCCAGATGGTCTCACTTTCTCCACAGGTAACCAAGACAAGACATGTAGGGTTTGGGACATTCGTAACCTGTCTAAATCTGTTGCTGTCCTGAGGGGTAACCTTGGTGCAATTCGATCCATCCGCTACACATCTGATGGGAAATACATGGCCATGGCTGAGCCGGCTGACTTTGTCCATGTCTACGATGTATCAAACGGATATGAAACTGAGCAAGAGATTGATTTTTTTGGGGAGATCTCGGGAATATCCTTCAGCCCAGACACAGAAGCGCTCTTCATCGGCGTTTGGGACCGCACTTACGGTAGTCTCCTTGAGTATGGCCGGCACCGCAACTACTCCTACCTTGATTCATTTCTATAGGCATTGGAGGCATCAGAATAATAAAAGAGCCTATCCACGGCGTGCTTGACTCTCCCGTGGCAGAAACTCAACCAGAAAAAAAACATAAAAGTATAAATCGAATCTCCAATGCTGTAAATGATGTGTTGTACAAGTAATAGGATGTCACAGAGAGTCGATTCAGTTAGTTGATTTTTCTTCTTTTTGAGTGTTTGAGGTTCATGTATGTTGTACAGAAGTGTTGAGGTTCAGCCTGAGTTTGCATAAACTTTTTTACTCTGGCTAGACCAGCAAGAGATTGTTAAGGACTCGGATTGATCCTTTTGAGCTGATTCTGTCTTGTAAAATGTGTGTGGATTACATGGGAGCCTAAAGAAAGCAGGGTGTTTAGCAATGTATGTGGACTAAGTCGAATAAAATAAAAAATGTAAGGCGATTTAAGAAAAATGTCTAAACTATGAGGGCTGAAACCAAAATAATAATTTTGTGGAGTGGCTTAAAACTAGGGTGATATGTCTGAAAAATCTGAGAATCCAAAAAGAACCAACGAGAAGATGCCACATCATCAACACGAAATCCGTATCCTCACAAAGCAAAATCTTTGAAGCCAAAAGTGATATCTCTAAAGAATGATAAATCCAAAACCATTCATTCTCTCTTTGCACTGAAAGTCTCCAGAGAAGAAGGAAAAAATGGCGACAAGCGCATCTGCTTTGCTCTCACCCACAACTACCTTCTCCACTGCAATCTCCAACTCCCAGAAAAACCCGAACTCCATCTCATTCCATGGCCTCCGTCCCCTCCGCCTTGGTGGCTCCTCCGCCTTACCCAAGCTATCCACCACCGCAGGAAGAAAATCTTCCTCCGCCGTCGTGAGAGCCGAACTCAGCCCATCCGTCGTCATAAGCCTCAGCACTGGACTTTCCCTTTTCCTCGGCCGATTCGTCTTCTTCAACTTCCAGAGAGAGAACGTCGCGAAACAGGGCTTGCCGGAGCAGAACGGGAAAACCCACTTCGAAGCCGGCGATGATCGTGCCAAGGAATACGTTAGCCTCTTGAAATCGAACGACCCGATTGGATTCAACATCGTTGATGTTCTTGCTTGGGGTTCTATTGGACATATTGTTGCTTACTACATCTTGGCCACTTCTAGCAATGGCTACGACCCTAGCTTCTTTGGCTGATTCATTCAGTTTCTGTCTCGTATATGTATATGTTTGACTTGTATCCCAAGCTACCTATTATATTCTCTATCTCTGTTTCTTCTTCTTCTCTCTCTGTTGTTATTGTCTAGGGCTTCTCTCTTTCGTTTGCAACAATTTATATTTCATAATCTACAAAGAGCGGTTTGCAGACTTAAAGAAGAAGTTTAGACACAATGGAAACAGAGATCTTCTTTTCTCAATATTTTCATCAAAACATTGAAATCTCATGCTTGGTTAATCCATGATTTCAGGAACTATAGTATATTGTTATTCGTTCTTTTCTTTTTTAAATGAATTTTCATTACTGTACCCATTTCAATTAAGAATGTCTGTTTTATGGCTAACGCCATGCTTTGATAAAATTAGAATGATGTTAACAAAAAAAAAAATTGAAAAGAAATAAAATGAGAAGGGAAATTAACTCATGTAAAGGTTGCCAGGATTCAGCATCCAAATCTATGGCCAACTCTACAATCAAATTAAAGTTCTCAAAAGGAAACACAAAAACAGAAAGACTCAAAAGGTTGCAAACAACAGAGAAAACACAACTCATGTAGAAGTTGCCAAGATTTTGATGCAAAAATCTATGGCCAACTCTACAATCAAATTAAAGTTCTCAAAAGGAAACACAAAAACAGAAAGACTCAAAAGGTTGCAAACAACAGAGAAAACACAACTCATGTAGAAGTTGCCAAGATTTTGATGCAAAAATCTATGGCCAATTCTACAACTTATTATAAAACTAAAAAAAGTTCTGATATTGAAACACAAAAACACAGAGAGATAGAGTTGCAAACAGAGAAGACAAACTACAGACCAGGCTCAGTCTCAGTCTGAGTCTCAGTCTCAGGCTCAGGCTCAGGCTCAGGCTCAAGCTCAGGTTCAGCCTCAGTCACATTTGCCGCAGTACCATCAGTCGCAGCTGCAATTTCCGCCGCACAAGACTCAACGAGAAATTTGTACGCCGTCATCTCTACGGTATACCTCTCCATATCCTTAACCCCTTTGTCTTGATAAACCTATTTGAAATCATAAGATATAAATCTCACTAGAATCATCCTTATGTTTAAGTGAGAGTTTTAGTTTGTTACCTTTCTATCAGATGGAGAGGAGTTGCTCCACCGCTTCCCAATTTCCTTAATGAGAAGTCGTTCTTGTCCAACGAACTTAGGTTTAAGCATCCGGTAATAATCGGAAAAGAAGAAGTTATAAGCGCTTCTGTGGAACTTAGGGCGATAAGCATCCAGGTGAGACAGTTTTGCTTTCTTCTTGCGTCTTCGAGTTGTTTCAAGAGAAGCTGGAGGGGTGTGGTAAATCACTCCTTTGAGGTCCTGTGATCCAACCTTCATGGTTACAAAATACCCGTTATCGAACTTCCCATCGAGGATCCCTTCAATCTTGCAGCCACGTCGCAGTTTTTGAGTGCCTGTAAAGTTTCACAATGCAAAATCTCAAAAAGAAGAGATTCAATAATAACCTTGCATGTATATTTGAGTACCTTTGTTATGAGCAGCTTTGGCGACAAGTTGCTTCACAGCTTCTTCTGCGGAAAACAAAAAGGGGGGGGGGGAGAAGAGAGTTATGTTGTTAATCTCGGATCTGCATGCATGGATCAGAAGTAGATAAAGAAAAACATGATTTAGTGTTATTATTTTCAGACCTCTCTCACAGAATGAAGAAAGTGGCTGTCGGAAGAAAAACACATGCTCGAATTCAAAGAGCGCTTTCTTATAATTCCTCCTTAAAACATATGCTGCATTTGTCATTGATTTCTCAAACTTAAATGTTCCAATCACTTCTTTGCACTTACGATCCTTGATCACCTACAAAGGATTTCAAAAGACAAGACAGAATTGTATTATATATTTAAAAAAAAAAAAAAATGAAACTAAATAGAGATAGATATACCTTTTCAAGACCACCACGAGTTGTGACCTCCACGAAAAGCCGATACAGATCCATAATCTCTCCACCCACTGTCGGAATCCTTTACAAATCAATGTACAAAAGACAACGAAATCATTATCCACTTTTTTTTTTTTTTTTTTCCTTTTACTCATGAAATGAAATCATTCTTCAATAATAGACTGAATAGATGATCAATACCAAAAGAGTATTAAAAACAAAAATTTCCATTTCCCAACACTTTACTCTAAACACAATTTGACATTAATGGTTTCTAGATTTAATAGAAACCAAATCCAGTCTGATCTTTGTTGTTTTTGTGATGTTGGACTCAATAAACAGTTTCCATTTAAGAACTAATTGATTTCTTAGTTCATCTAATCAACTCATCAAATTTATGTCACCCTTACATTCTAACACTACACGTACGGTTCATTTATCCACCCACCACACGACAGATTACGAATAGAAGTGCATGAGTATTTCAAAGTAAAGCCTTTCATAATTCATCAGTCCCATGCACATATTAATAGAAACGCATAAACACGAACCAAAAAAAAAAAAAAAAGGGAAAGAGGAAAAATGCAAAACTCACTTCAAAGTTCTGCCGAGACCTCCGAGAAAATTACGGAGGTTGTCCCAGAAAAGATCAGGCTTTCCGATAAGAACCTCGTACGAAACCGTACGAGATGAATCGGCGTCGCTCTTGTTGTCTGAAGAAGAGCCATAAGCGGGAACTAGTTGAAATTGTGACCCCACCGAAGTATCATCGGTCGACATAATTTTCTTTTGGTTTTAAAAAAGGTTGAAATTTTTTTTATTCTTTTAAACTTGGATTTAGGGAAAGCAGTGCAATATTTTCTTCCAATCTGGAATTAGGGACTAAGTATTTATATACAAATTTATTTTGTTTCTCCACCAGAGATAAATTTAATTCATTTCTGTTTTACATTACCTACGTACAAATCGATAAATAAATTTAAATCTTTGAGTATTAATTGAGACATTGAATAAATTTTAATAAATTTTTGGTAAAATTATAAAAAAGATTCATAAAATATTTTTTTTTTTCAATACTAAAACAATAAGTCAAATGATTAATTCTAATTTAATGATAGAATTTTGTCTACATTAAAAAATTAGTTAACTGATTATTTCTTGTATTTTAAATTTCAATAACAGATTTACCCATTTACATATTTTTATTAAAGCTGATTTCCTTTTAAGTGAACAAATGTAACAAATTTAAATACAAATCGTTCAAAAGTGCATTAAAGTATTGAAATAAGTCACAAATAATCTACGTATAATACATTAATAAATTGAGATCTACAACCAATAATAGATATATTAAACATAATTAATTATTTTTAAAACATAGTCAGCGGAAAAATTTGTATCGATATTTAAAAACTAGGCAAGTGATTAACTCTTGTATTTTAATTCAAATAGTTTTTTATAAATAATTTTATTTTCTTACTAAAGCTGATTTTATTTTAAAGAAAAAAATGCAACTAATTTGAATCTTAAAAAAATTATTAAATTATTGAAATAGGTCACAAATAGTCTCCATAAATATAAGCAAATAAATTTAAATCTACGATCAATAATAGAGATATTAAACATTATTTATTGATTTTGAATGATTTTAAAATATAATTAGCAGACAGATTTTTGTCGATATTAAAAATTTAGTTAATTGATTAATTCTTGTATTTTGAAATAAAATAGTCTTTTATATATATTTTTATTTTGTTTCTAAAGCTGAATTTGTTTTAACGAAAATTTCAATTAACTTAAATATAAATATTTCAAAAGTTTATCAAATAATTGAAATAGGTAACAAATAATCTACAAATATATAAATAAATAAATTTAAATCTACGACCAATAACAGAGATAATAAAAATAATTTAATGATTTTGATATATTTTAAAATAATCAATGAATAGGTTTTTGTCGATATTAAAAAATTAGTCAAGTAATCAACTATCAAACAATTACTTTTGTCTTTGAATAAAATAGTCTTTTATATACATTTTTAGTTTCTTACTAAAGATGATTTCATTTTAAAGTGAAAAATACAACTAATTTAAATCTAAATATTTCAAAAGTTTATTAAATTGTTAAGATAGGTCATAAATAAATAAGTTTAAATCTACCACCAATAATAAAAGTGATGAACATAATGCAATAATTTTTGGGAAAATGTTTAAATATAATCAGCCGATATATTTGTTACAATATTAAAATATTAAGAAAGTGTATAAGTTTGTATTTGAACAAAAACAAACTTTCGATTGAATCCTATTTATATATATTTTTTTTAAAAATATTGAAGGTCTTTGAGCCGTCGGACCTCTGTCTATCTCATTTAGGCCGGATTTGAAGTTCAGTTTACCGCGCGAAACAGAAGAAAAAAAAAAAGAGGCAGGACGGTGACTCTAGAAACAAATGCTATTAGATTTTGCATCAAAAGAGAGATCATCACCGAAACAATGATGTGTCTCCTCCGCCGTTATTGGAAGATTCTCCACCGGTGATAGCATCGCCGGACGCCGCTTTTGAGTTCTCAAGTCAACCAGCCATTTTGACCAAAATTAAACAAACATTTGGAATTTATATATCAGCCAGAAAAAAAGTGTTTGGCACGTTGATAACGTTATGGGCCGAGCCAGTTTTAATCAATGGGCCCAAACACTCGGGTCGGATCCTCTTTAAAATATGTGGGATCCGGTTCGGCGAAGCTTTTCCCGTTCTCGAAAGAAAGAGCAGAACCAGAGGCGACAGAGTGGAACTGGATTCAGTTTGTCTAATTTACCGTTCTACCCCTCGATCTCACCTCCTTCGTCAAGGTAACTCGCAGCTCGTCTTCGTATTCAGATGTGTTTTATGAAACCTTGATTCCGATGAGTTTTTGATGGGTTTTTGCGATTTTGGGAATCCGAGGCTTTCGGGATTATTCCTGGTGAGACTCCCGTCTTTGAATTTAGGTTTCTCGAATTCCTTAAAGTGGCAGAGATGATGAAGAGACATCGATGTTGGATTAAGCTTTGATATGAACTCTCTAATTAATTCAGGCACAAGTGTTGTCCGTAAAGCTTCTCGCTTTCTTTTAACCTCGAGGAGATTCTGCGATGGTAGTCGCATCAATAGTGATGAAACCGATAATGGTTTGCCTCCTATAGAAGAGACTTTGAAGATAACATGGGAAACTTCGGAGATGGAATGTGTGTTTGGCGAGGAAGATGAAGAAAGCTTCGGTCGTGAGAAAATCTCTGTTAGGAGGAGGTTTTTGGAGAGTGCTAAGCTCGGTGCGTCCCGGGTTCTCGATACTTTACAGAAAGATTGTCCCGGTTTCAATACGAAATCAGCTTTAGATGAGTTGAATGTTCCAATCTCAGGGCTTCTAGTGAGAGAGGTTCTCATTGGTATCTTAAGGACATTGAGCTATGATAACAAGACCAGGTGTGCTAAGCTAGCTTACAAGTTCTTTGTTTGGTGTAGTGGACAAGAGTGTTTCAGGCACACGGCCAATTGTTATCATCTGCTTATGAAGATATTTGCAGAGTGTGGCGAGTATAAAGCCATGTGCAGGCTAATTGACGAGATGATAAAAGACGGTTATCCAACAACAGCACGGACGTTTAATCTGCTGATATGCACTTGCGGCGAAGCAGGGCTTGCAAGAGAAGTTGTGGAGCAGTTCATCAAATCCAAGACTTTCAACTACAGACCATTCAAACACTCCTACAACGCGATTTTGCACTCGTTGCTAGGGATGAAACAGTACAAGCTGATTGATTGGGTTTACGAGCAGATGTTAGAAGACGGGTTTTCACCGGATGTTCTGACTTACAACATTGTTATGTTTGCAAATTTTAGGTTAGGTAAAACAGATCGCCTTTACAGATTGCTTGATGAAATGGTTAAAGATGGGTATTCTCCGGATTTCCACACATACAACAGCCTCCTCCACCATCTAGCAACAGGGAATAAGCCTCTCGCGGCTCTTAACCTTCTGAATCACATGAGGGAAGTAGGAGTAGAGCCCGGTGTGATCCATTTCACTACTCTGATAGACGGGCTGAGCAGAGCCGGGAAGTTAGAAGCTTGCAAGTACTTTATGGACGAAATGGTGAAAGTTGGATGCACGCCGGATGTTGTTTGTTACACTGTTATGATTACAGGATACATATCAGGTGGGGAGCTCGAGAAAGCCGAGGAAATGTTCAGAGAGATGACGGAAAAGGGGCAACTCCCGAATGTTTTCACGTACAACTCCATGATCCGCGGGTTTTGTATGGCCGGGAAATTCAAAGAGGCACGCTCGCTACTCAAGGAAATGGAGTCGAGAGGTTGTAACCCTAATTTTGTGGTGTATAGTACACTGGTGAACAATCTGAGAAACGCAGGGAAGCTTTTAGAGGCTCACGAGGTAGTAAAGGACATGGTGGAGAAAGGGCATTATGTTCATCTGATTTCAAAGTTTAAAAAATATAGAAGATGCTAGTTTTTCTTTTTGTTTTAAAAGCCAAAATTTTGTAATATCTATTAAACAAATATAGCTGTTCTCATTTTATTATGTTCATTATCCTTTCTCAAAAGCAAGCACAGTGTTCGTTCTTAAGCTAATGCTTAATAGGCGTTGTTCAAGAGATAGAAATAGCCAAAAAAAAAAAAAAAATACAAACTAAAAAAATTAAATCGTCGACAGCAGGGTTCGAACCTGCGCGGGCGAAGCCCAACAGATTTCAAGTCTGTCTCCTTAACCACTCGGACATATCGACCTGACATTTTACACCGAAGACTACATACATTTATACCAAATTATTTGTTTAGAATTACGAACGTAGGCCCAAGAAAGGCCCATCCATTATGATGACTTGGACTCTGTACTTCAGACTAAGCTTTCTCTTACGACGCATGCCGCGTGTTTCGTCATCGAGACGGTAAAATTTTCAGAATCTGAAAGGCGATCGAATCTGAAGAAAACCGGCAAAGAATCTTTGAGACATAGAACTAAATTTCATCCCGGAGACGTACTGAGTGAGTTTCCGGCGAGTGGGATGATGTGTTGTTAACTTCGGTTAATTAGATATGTCATCGGGAGGAGCCGGAGAGTACAACGAGAACAGGCATCTGTTGCGATCCACCGACGGCGATGAAGTCGGCATTTGTGTAGGAGACGGAGATCTCGATGTTGAATCTCAGTCTCCGGCTATCAGAAGTTCCACCGGAGGAGTTAGAGATTTGTTCAAGCATCTGGATCGGAGATTTTCACTCTCCGGACGTCGTCTAAGCTTCAAACGGATGGAGAATATCAGAGTTGACAGGGAGCACCACCATCCTTCTTCTTCTTCTCCGCTTTCGGCTGGTGTGGTTGCTGGTGAAGAAGAAGGCGGTGGTATCAGTAATTTACATAGCCTCGATGATCGCGATTATCATAATGATGAGTACGGTTTTGATGATGGCAACGACGTGCTGGGAGATAGTGCTCCACCTGAGTGGGCTCTGCTTCTCATCGGATGTCTTATCGGTGTCGCCGCTGGAATTTGTGTCGCCGGCTTCAATAAAGGGGTACGGTCTCAGATCTCGATCTGCCCCCATTGATTTGAATATATATTGATTCGATTGAATTACGCAAATACTATAACGAGTGCTGATTCAAGAGAGTAGTGTTTTTTTTGTCTTAGGTTCATGTCATTCATGAGTGGGCATGGGCTGGTACTCCCAACGAGGGTGCTGCTTGGCTTCGTCTACAGAGACTAGCCGATACTTGGCATCGGATTCTTTTGATTCCTGTCACTGGGGGTGTTATTGTAGGCATGATGCATGGTTTGCTCGAGATCTTAGATCAAATCAGGCAGTCCACTTCTTCTCAAAGACAAGGACTCGATTTACTCGCTGGTATATTCCCAGTGATTAAAGCCATCCAAGCTGCTGTAACTCTTGGTACAGGATGTTCACTGGGTCCTGAGGGACCTAGCGTCGACATTGGAAAGTCCTGTGCCAATGGTTTTGCACTAATGATGGAAAACAACAGAGAAAGGAGAATCGCTCTCACTGCAGCTGGTGCGGCTTCTGGGATTGCATCTGGTATGATCTAAGACCTTATCTCTTCTAAATCTGTTTAGCCTCGTCTATATTTGATATTTATGTATTACTGGAACGCCAATGAACGGAACAGCAGCATAGCTCATTCACTCTAGTATATTAGTACTACTTAACATTAGCTTTAACCGGGTGAGTTTGACCGATAACTGTTTGTACTAGGTTCCTGGGATCTTTTTAGCTTATATAATCTGTATGGCCCCTCGTTCTTTCGCTCACTCGCTTGGTTCCAGAATTTTGTACATACTTGTATATAGCCTACAAATGTGTCTATGAATCTTAGGTGTTAAGACTAGACAGAGCATGTTGCTGGTAGTAGTTGATGAAATATAGTATGTTTGTGGTTGTTATGAGGTTACATTTTTGGGTAATGGTGTTTCTTACTATATGTGAGAGCACTGGGACAGGCACAGCAATTATTTATTCTTCTTAAGAAATAACTCAATTTGCCGATCGTTATTTCTGCATACAGGTTTTAATGCAGCAGTGGCGGGTTGTTTCTTTGCTATTGAGACTGTTTTACGACCTTTAGGTGCCGAGAACTCGCCTCCATTTACCACTGCAATGATAATTTTGGCCTCTGTTATATCATCGACTGTGTCAAATGCGTTGCTTGGGACTCAATCAGCTTTCACAGTCCCCTCGTACGATCTGAAGTCCGCTGCAGGTATGATTCTCTTACTTTCGAGCTCAATTGCAAATCTTTCAATTAGTCTTTTGGTATAAATTTTTGGTTGCTTATGATTTAGTGTCCTGATGGATAGGTGATATGTCATAAAGGGTATCTTTGAATTACGATGGCCGATATTTATTTGCTTCAACTAGCATTTTGCTTATAAGTTTCCGAACATGTTTCCACTTGCCTCCAGAGCTCCCTCTGTACCTGATATTAGGCATGCTGTGCGGTGCTGTCAGCGTAGTGTTTTCTCGTCTCGTCACATGGTTTACCAAGTCATTCGAATTCATCAAAGACAAATTTGGTCTCCCTGCTATTGTGTGCCCTGCATTAGGTGGTTTAGGAGCTGGGATGATTGCTCTCAAGTACCCCGGAATTTTGTACTGGGGGTTTACAAATGTTGAGGAAATTCTGCATACTGGAAAGAGTGCTTCAGCTCCTGGGATTTGGTTATTAGCTCAGTTAGCCGCAGCCAAAGTTGTGGCTACAGCTTTGTGCAAAGGCTCTGGGCTTGTAGGCGGTCTATACGCACCAAGTTTGATGATTGGGGCTGCTGTTGGTGCTGTGTTTGGAGGTTCGGCTGCTGAGATTATTAACAGAGCTATTCCTGGTAATGCTGCTGTGGCTCAACCACAAGCTTACGCTCTGGTATTGTATTCCCTTTGTTGCAGGCCCTTACTTCAAATCGCAGCTTTTTTCTAATTTTAATATCGCCCAATTCAGTTGTTACGAATTCTGACTCATCAATTGCCCTCATTTTATGTGATGCAGGTTGGTATGGCAGCGACACTAGCTTCCATGTGCTCAGTCCCCTTAACATCAGTATTACTGCTGTTCGAGCTTACAAAAGATTATAGAATTTTGCTTCCGCTCATGGTAAACATACGTTCTCTCCCAGTTTTGTTGGTGCTTATGTAAAATGGCGGAAAATGGGGCGGGATTCATGATTCTTTCCGAGTTGGCTTGTTTAACTGATGGAGCAGTAAAGCCCTTCTGGAAACTATGAAATGAACCAGTTATCGTGTTCTTTATAATAATAATGTTTTTAACCAGAGTCAAATCTTTATCATGTTTGTTCGTGTTCTGATCTGTCTGTCGGTTTCTTCCAACAGGGAGCGGTTGGTTTAGCAATATGGGTTCCCTCTGTGGCAAACCAAGGCAAAGAGAGTGATTCATCAGAGGGTCGCAGCACAGGAAGAGGATACTCTTCCCTTTCACCTTCCGATCGTAAAACCGAAGGCGTTTGGAGACACACGGATAATACTAACTCCCTTGAGCTTACCATCATGGAGAACCCTGACCACAAATCCTTCTTGGATGAAGAAATTATTTTGGAAGACCTAAAGGTTTTGCGGTTTATGTCAAAGAACTATGTGAAGGTTTCTCTGGGAACAACTCTAAGAGAAGCAAGAAACATCCTCAAAGACAGCCACCAGAACTGCCTTATGGTGGTCGATGACGATGATTTTCTAGCAGGAATCCTAACACACGGAGACATCAGACGTTACTTGTCCAATAAGGTCTCTACAGTCGTAGATGTAAGTAGTAAAAAAAAACAAACTCCCTCAGTCTCATCGCTCTTCTATTTTCTTTGCAGCTGAGTTGAATGAACTCTTTTATCTCTTGCAGGAGAATACATGTCCGGTTTCTTCTGTGTGTACTAAGAAAATAACGTACCGAGGCCAAGAACGCGGTTTGCTTACTTGTTATCCAGAAACGGCGGTTGGTGTGGCCAAAGAGTTAATGGAGGCAAGAGGTGTGAAGCAATTACCTGTCGTAAAACGAGGTGAAGTAATTCACAAAGGGAAAAAGAGGAAACTGCTTGGCCTTCTTCATTATGACTCCATCTGGACTTTTCTCAGGTATTCGAGAAAAAAAAAGATAACTTGTCTCTTTTACCTTTAATGCCCAATTTAACTTAAATACTCGGTTGATTTCTCTGTGTTTGCGTGTTGATAATTATGGTATGTTTTTCTAAAGACTTCACAAACAGAATCATTTGTTAATCATAGACGAAAAGAATGTTTTTACGTTTGAAACAATCTGAATTCCAAATCGTAATTTATCATTTCTCTGTTGTGGTTGTACATTTTTCACGCAGAGATGAAATGAGTCGTAGGAGATCGATGAACGAGGAGGTTGGTGCAGCAAATGGGCATTGATTTGGGTTTCTGCCCATTTGGTATAGCTTTTTTTTCTTCTTCTTTTTAATTTTTGATGTCCAATTGATTAGAACGGCGGGAAACATGATCGTAAAATAATACCTCTTTTATAAGTTTTGGAAATATTGATCTCGCCAAAGGTAACACACTCTTATTATATAAATCAAAGAGAAAATCTAGTGTAACATATATATGCATTTGTTCGTACATTAAAAGTTCTTACTAATAGTTCTTAGCAAAGCTTTTGATATTCAGAATCGACAATATCATATAAAAATGAGACGAATGAGTTTTTGTTGAATTTTCTTGTACAGTTTCTTTAATTCATCTTGTATTAAGGGTTTATTGTAGCATTTACTGACCTTGTACATTACTTTCTTTAATGAGTTTTTTTTTTTTTTGAGCGAGGAAAGAAAAAGTTAAAGATCTGATTTAGGTGATAAAAAAAAAAAACAATTTTGTAGTCTTAAAATGTGTTCCAATTTCAAAGTGTAATTGATTTCTTACATAAAAATGTTCCACAACGTAAAATAACTGATGGATAAATCATTTAGTATAGAAGATCCACAAAGATACTGTAATGACTGATAATGGACCCTTGCATTAATGATTTTTCACTGAAAAGAGCTTTTTTTATATATATATATATTTACAGTAAAATTTGTTAATAAAAAGAGGGACAAAACTAACAAATACTGTAGTTGACTAATTGATTGGAATGTGATTGAATTTTGTTGGTCGTATATTGGTAAGTGGGTGACGAATGATCAATTTGTAACTTCTTAGCTTTTTCTTCATTATTAGGTCGGTCCTTAATGTCAAACAGATTAAATATGGTTTCAATATTCTGATTATTAACCACAATTATAGCCTACCATCTTCCATCCAATCTTTCAATTGAAAATTACCCTCATTTAAAATATAAAACAAAAATTATTTCTCGATAAATCATTTTCAGATATGTGAATGTGAACTCTTTTTTTTTTTTTTGTATTTGAAAGCTTGAAAAATGTCAAGAGACATGCATGGAACTATTTGTCAATTTCCTTTTACCTAATCTTAATAATGATACGTTGGACCATTAGAATGTCCTTTTCCGACTTTTCTCTATTTCTTCTTTTACAAGCCATTTATGGACTAATAAAGAGAATAATATATATATATATATATATATATAGAACTTGAGTGTAATTTGGACAAATAAGACGAATACTTTTTGGATTATTTCGGATTTGGATCATCACTATAGAAAGATTAGTCGTTTTCATGAAGTCGTCATCATCCACCTTTCATTACACACCAAACAAAAACACAGTGACAGAATTTGGTTAATGATCATTATATATATATCAAGATTAACATTAATTTGTTCACAAATAGTTAATTTATATATTCTTTATTCAAATTAAAAAGTAGATTTTGATTGTTTTTACTTTTTCCTACAAAAGTAACATTTTATATTTAATAAAATTATCTGACTGCAACAAATTTCTTTTAAGAAACGATATTTTATTTAGAGTCCTTGAATAATTAAATATCACATTAAAATAAATATACTTATTAGTGGGCATGGGAGAATCTTTACTCTTTAGAGTAGAAAGAGGTCACAAAATATGCGCTCGTGCGGAAGTGTATACTGACAAAATTGGTACTCGGCCCAACCCTACGGCCCACGCGCGTCGTTACCGTTTCCGGCTTTTCATAAAACCCCTTCTTATTTTATTTTACTTACTATCTACCCTATTAATAATAAACTGATTTCCTAGGACACTTGTCTTTTTCCACTCCATATTTTAAATTCAAAAATTTTGGACCCTATTGTCATTTACATCGGACATCACACAAGCTAAATAATTTTAAAATAATACTTTAGTTTTCCTGTTTTCTACGTGTATAAACTATGTTGTATGTTAACATTTCAAGAATTATTTTTGTCTTTTTCATAATCTCTACTCTCTAGCCCATTTTTACATGTAAATGTTACGGATTGTTGGAATAATAAATAATATTCTGTTTTATGCTTTATTTATGTAACAGATTCACATTTGATTTATTATATATGTGTTTTTTATTTATGTAATGATCTCTTTTTTTTTTTGTGCACATGTAACAAACTCATATTTAATTTATTAAATGTAGATTGTATATATGTGTTGTGGATGAGTAAACAAAATATGAATTGACATCTATTACTAGATATAGATGTTATTATACGTTGTTTATATCCATAGAATTTTAAGCTATTATGATATTTTTTTTTAAAAAAAAAAACTATATGAAATTGATTTTTTTAAAAAATTAGTGTTAATTTATTTTGTACATAGTATTAACTCAAACTGGGTCAAAAAAACTTTCTTAACTCGTCGTTCTTAGTTTTACGTAGTTAAAAATAAATGTGTATAATTATATGAAAGCACTTTAAAGAGGTTTCTATTAGTTTACTTTGATACTTGATAGACTAGCTAATCCAGCTGTAGATGTGGCTTAGGTTGAATAAATTTGGTAAAGTTAAGCGACAACTATACAAATGAAGACAATACGCGGGGCCGGAAAACTAAAATACAAAAGAAAACGAGGACCATAAACGAATTAGAAAATCATACTATTTGTTAGTTTCTTTTTTATTTATTTTTATTTTATAAAAAAAAACAAGCTACTGCTTCGTGCCGTGTAGGGTTAGAGAGTTGCATAAATGCGTACAAACATAAGGGGGAAAAGTAGGCCTTTATCGTAATTATCGCTAATGTTTATAATATACTTATTAATTTGTTTGAACTATAGGTTAGAGTAGAGACTAGTATTTAAATGGGAACGTGAGACCTATATACATACGTGCCGGATAATTCATGTAACCCCCCAAACAAAGGATTAGATAAAGAGTTTATAATAATTTATTACGAGAACCGAATCCAAAGTGTTTTACTTAAAGTCCCATTTAAGATTTATCTCCAACGGGCAAAACAATTTTCTTTTAAAAACATTCACAAACTTTTTAGAGTTTGTTTGTTTTCCCTTCTATTAAAAGATTAAATCTAATGATAAATTTTATTAGTGAATATGTACTCTAAATCACTTATTTTAAATCGACCTTAACTAATTTGTGGAATTTTTTTTTTTCTAATTAAAGTAACACTAGAAAATAAATGATTAGACAGAGATTATAAAGAGAAAATTAATCTTTAGAATCATGATTAATGTTTTCTCTTCTTTTCTGCAGGATTATGTCTTCATTTATCTGCTTTTTCTTTTCTTACTTTTTTCTTCTTCCTTTGTTTGCCAAATTTTCTTATTAATAATTTTTGTTCTCTATTGCTTTTGAATTAACTAAAGAGATAATCATTCGCTTTTACAACCTTTTGATTTTTCTTTCCAAACACAGACTAAGAAGAACACTATCAGCTCCTCATTTACGCAAAAATAATAAAAGGAAAAATCTTTTTTTTTTTCTCCGGAAAAATTCTTGTTTTGTTCCTGGAAAAAAATCACTTTTTGTTCTTTCTCTTTCTTGGTGAATGGTGGTGCTAAGAAAAGTTTCTTCTCTATGTAAGCACTTCTCTCTCTCACTACGGAATCTAAAAACCATCTGATTTTGGAAAAGAAAAGAAAAAAAAACCTAACTTTGGTTGTTTTGAATCCGACCATCTCTGCAACGTCGTACTTGAGCAGAAACAGTATCTAAAAACTATTTCTGTTGTCTTATTCATCAGCGATACTCTGTCTCTGTCTTCTTCTTCTTCCTCTTCTGTCACCGTCACAATCGTCAAACTTAGGTTCTACTCTTTGTTTCTTCCTCTTCTTTTTGAACAAGTTTCCGTATAAGCTATTTCTTGATTAAAAATTGTTTCTTGTTTTTTCTTTTCCCGGCAAGCCTCTGTTATGATTTTTTCCTTAAGTTTTGCAGAGTTACAAGCTCTCTACTTTGCGAGGAGCTGAGCACAGTAAATGAATCAGAACAAGTCACGAGAAGATCTTTGCTCCTTTGAAATATTCAATCCAGGCGCAGAAATCCGGAGCTTGGAGTATCGTATTTCTATAAAGGCAATTTGATCGAACACTTGTTCAGGGGGCAATGAAGCAAAAATGGCTGTTACCGTTGATCCTCTGTGTCTGTGCAACTTCTCTAGTGATGGGCAATCATGGAATAAGGCTAATCAGCGACGACGACTACTTGTACGAAACTGCTCTGTTAGTGGCGTTCAAGCAAATCTCTGTAAAGTCTGATCCTAACAATTTTCTGGGTAACTGGAAATACGGGTCGGGTCGTGGCTCATGCTCTTGGCGAGGCGTTTCTTGCTCTGACGACGGCCGAATCGTCGGATTAGACCTACGTTACGGTGGACTCACCGGAATCCTAAACCTTGCTAACCTCACGGCGTTGCCCAGTCTCCGGAATCTTTACCTGCAAGGAAATGATTTCTCTTCCTCTGGAGATTCGTCTGGTTCTGCTTCCTCCTCCGCTTGTTATCTTCAGACTGTGGATTTGTCTTCCAACTCGATTTCGGACTATTCAATGGTGGATTACGTGTTCTCAAGCTGTTCGAATCTGGTTTCGGCGAATTTCTCGAGAAACAAACTCACCGGAAAATTGGGTTCTGCTCCGTCGTCTTGTAAAAGCTTGACGATTGTTGATCTCTCATACAATATCTTATCGGAGGAAATCCCTGAGAACTTCATCTCGGGTTTTCCGGCTTCGCTGAAATATCTTAATCTAGCTCAGAACAATTTATCCGGCGATTTCTCCGCTCTCACCTTCGGGATCTGTGGGAACCTCAGCTTCTTCAGTCTATCACAGAACAATATCTCCGGCGATGGATTCCCGATTTCTCTCTCCAACTGCAAAGTCCTGGAGGTGTTGAACATCTCTCGGAACAATATCGCCGGGAAAATCCCCGGCGGAGACTATTGGGGAAGTTTCCAGAATCTGAAGCAGCTCTCCCTCGCACACAACCGCCTGTCCCGCGAAATTCCACCGGAGCTTTCTTCACTATGCAAAACACTTGAGAGTCTCGATCTCTCAGGAAACGCTCTCTCCGGCGAGCTCCCTCCAGAATTCACCGCCTGCGTCTCATTACAGAACCTTAACCTCGGAAACAACTTACTCTCCGGCGATTTCTTAAACACCGTCGTGAGTAAAATCACCGGAGTCACATATCTGTACGTGGCTTACAACAACATCTCAGGCTCTGTGCCGATTTCACTCACCAACTGTACAAACCTTCGTGTTCTTGATCTAAGCTCAAATGGTTTCACCGGAGGTGTACCGTCTGGTTTCTGCTCACTGCAAACCTCTCCCGTTCTTGAAAAGATTCTCATAGCCAACAATTACCTTTCAGGAACAGTTCCTATGGAGCTTGGCAAATGCAAAAGCTTGAAGACAATCGATCTCAGCTTCAATGCTCTCACTGGTCCGATTCCAAAGGAGATATGGACGTTGCCGAACCTCTCCGATTTGGTTATGTGGGCCAACAATCTCACCGGAAGTATCCCAGAAGGTGTTTGTGTTAAAGGAGGAAACTTGGAAACTCTCATCCTAAACAACAATCTCTTAACCGGTTCAATCCCTGAGTCAATCTCCAAATGCACCAACATGATCTGGATCTCTCTTTCAAGTAACCGCCTGACCGGAATAATCCCTAAAGGAATCGGTGATCTCGCCAAATTAGCAATCTTGCAGCTTGGGAACAATTCCTTGTCCGGGAACGTTCCACGTCAGCTCGGCAACTGCAAGAGCCTGATCTGGCTCGATCTTAACAGCAACAATCTAACCGGGGACCTCCCTGGTGAGCTAGCTATCCAGGCCGGGCTTGTAATGCCAGGGAGTGTTTCAGGTAAACAGTTTGCGTTTGTGAGGAACGAAGGCGGAACAGAATGCAGAGGTGCAGGAGGGTTAGTCGAGTTTGAAGACATTCGCGCAGAACGATTAGAGCGGTTACCAATGGTTCATTCGTGTCCAGCGACACGTATATACTCAGGCATGACAATGTACACTTTCACTGCCAACGGAAGCATGATCTATTTCGACATCTCTTACAACGCTGTTTCCGGTTTTATACCACCGAGTTATGGTAACATGGCCTATCTCCAGGTCTTGAATTTGGGACATAACCGCTTAACCGGAACCATACCGGACAGTCTTGGAGATTTGAAAGCGATCGGTGTTCTTGATCTGTCTCACAACCATCTTCAAGGATACATACCCGGATCGCTCGGTTCGCTTTCTTTCCTCAGCGATCTTGATGTCTCTAACAACAATCTCACCGGTCCAATCCCATTTGGAGGTCAGCTAACAACGTTCCCTGTCTCAAGATACGCAAACAACTCTGGCCTCTGCGGTGTTCCTTTGCGCCCCTGCGGCTCTGCTCCTCGCTCCGTTACCTCCCGCGGCGTACACGCCAAGAAACAAACCGTTGCAACCGCTGTGCTCGCAGGAATCGCGTTTTCTTTCATGTGCCTTGTGATGCTAGTCATGGCGCTCTACAGGGTGAGGAAAGTTCAGAAGAAGGAACAGAAGAGAGAGACATACATTCAGAGTCTTCCAACTTCTGGAAGCTGCAGCTGGAAGCTTTCTAGCGTTCCTGAACCGCTTAGCATCAACGTTGCTACGTTCGAGAAACCGCTAAGAAAACTCACTTTTGCGCATCTTCTTGAAGCTACAAACGGGTTTAGCGCAGAGACCATGATCGGGTCTGGTGGGTTTGGAGAAGTCTACAAGGCTCAACTCAGAGACGGAACTATCGTAGCGATCAAGAAGTTGATTCGAATCACGGGGCAAGGCGATAGAGAGTTCATGGCTGAGATGGAAACAATCGGTAAAATCAAACACAGAAACCTGGTTCCGCTTTTGGGATATTGCAAGATCGGTGAAGAGAGGCTTCTTGTCTATGAGTACATGAAATGGGGAAGCTTAGAAACTGTTCTTCACGAGGTCTCGAAAAAAGGTGGAATCTTTCTGAATTGGGCTGCGAGGAAGAAGATCGCGGTTGGAGCTGCAAGAGGTCTAGCGTTTCTGCACCATAGCTGCATTCCTCACATAATCCACAGAGACATGAAATCGAGCAACGTTCTTCTTGACGAAGACTTGGAAGCACGTGTCTCGGATTTCGGAATGGCGAGGCTAGTTAGCGCTCTAGACACGCATCTGAGCGTGAGCACGCTCGCAGGTACTCCAGGATATGTTCCGCCGGAATATTACCAGAGTTTCCGGTGTACGGCCAAAGGGGATGTTTATAGCTACGGAGTTATACTTCTTGAGCTTCTCTCTGGTAAGAAACCGATAGATCCAGGGGAGTTTGGAGAAGACAATAACCTTGTCGGGTGGGCGAAACAGCTCTATAGAGACAAGAAAGGAATTGAGATTCTCGACCCGGAGCTTGTAACCGAGAAATCAGACGACGTTGAGCTGTTTCATTACTTGAAGATCGCGTCTCAATGCTTGGACGATCGACCGTTTAAGCGGCCAACAATGATCCAAGTGATGGCGATGTTCAAAGAGCTTAAGGGTGATACAGAGGAAGACGAAAGTCTCGATGAGTTTTCGCTAAAGGAAACTCCGTCGGTGGAAGAATCGCGAGATAAGGAGCCCTAAGATGGACGAACCTAGGAAATCGGATGCTCATGTTACTTGTTCCAAATTTTGGTGTCAGTGTGTATATAACAGAAGAAGCTTGAGCGACAAGGTCAGATGGAGAAGAAGTACGTAGTAGACATTGAAGAGTTATTCTAGCTGTTAAGATTGTGATTTCGCTTGGAGGGTTTTTAAGACAAAGTTACGTTCCTCATCATTGTAAACTTTTGTAAGTTTCCCATTTTTTTAAAAAAATTGGTTGGATCGTTTAGTTTCAGAAGCATACTCTGCTACAATTCAACTCATTTATATCACAATTACTCCAAACAAAAATAAACTATCAGAACAAACAAAAATAAACTATAAGTTTCAATTATTCTAAATAAAAAAACATAAAAACGAAAAAAAAAAACTAAAAATTAATTTTCATCTTTAGCACACTAAAATTTAATAAACTATATCATACATCTATATCAAAACCACGTTTTTAAAAACACATATCAAACATTTCACATAGATTTTCTTACATATGAGAATAACGAATTAGAAGATCTCAAACGCATTAAGGAAAAATTCATTTTGATTAGATTAAAAAAATTTCAAAAAATAATCTTGCTCGGATCAAAACCTAATAGTCACGAAAAAATACTTAAACCGATAATTAAAAAATAACCTAGAACTCTTTTAAAAAAGTCAGCCAGAAGTTAAATCTAATTTTCCATATGTATTAAAACTTGCATATAGCTCTCTCTTTTTTAAAAAAAAATTAGATCCAACTAATCATATGAATGAATAGGTCTCCTGACAAGAAATTCCTGCAAATCCATCACAGATCAATATAAACCAATGTTCTTATTTAGTTTGTGGTTGTGTGTTATGGTTTTAATCGTTAGCGGTGACTGCACTTGCCTTTACGTATGGGTAATTAATGAAAACTACTTTCCTCCTCAAATTAATGCACTTGTCATATTCCTCGGTCAACATTTTTGGGTCTATTTATGTTATTTCCACTTTTGTGTTAACCACTATACTGAACCAAATATTAACCACAATGTTATGGTTTACAAGGTCAATTTCAAAACCGGTTGAACCAACATTAAATTGATAATAACAATCTTATTTTATTCAAATTAAATAACTAAATAACCACTTTTATTTTTTTTAAACTAATATCTGTAATATATTATATCAAATTCTATTGAACTAAGTAAGTCGAAGAACACTACAATACTCTCATATAGAAAAATGCATATATAATTATATGAGTAAAGTTGATTAAACTGTATATATAATATAGTTTTTTTAAAAATAGGATATATATAAATAAAATATCGTTATGATATTAGATTTAGTTCAGATATGTTATATTAATAATGATTACTATTTGATAAAAAATAATAACTATGCGATTTAGAAATGATTAGAATATACGTATAATATTTTTAAAATTAAATCTGGACCATTAATAAACGTAATCTCATAGTATTACTATATATAGTTTAAGTCAGTTTATATTAAATTGTTATTTTTAACAAAAAACTGTATAATTTAAAACTAATTCAAATATATATATATATAAACTATTGGTAATAGTCTATCGAGCTTGATGTTAGATTAACATTTACTATATAGATGTTGATGTTCCGGTTATAGTGACATTTATTATTACACCACTAACTAAATTATACGCTAAACATTTATCTTATAAGAATCTGTTTTAGCTCAGTTTTATAAATTATAAATTCACTGTTTATATAATTAATCTTTGTTTGTTAGATAGCAAAATATAAATTCAATGATGTTTAGAAAAAACTAAGTTACTCATTTATCTTTAACAACAAAAATATTATTGTAACATTTCTGTTGGTAATAATTAAAAGTACAGAAACTGGAAAACCGAATTTTGTTTATATTCATTCGCTTGTCGGTATTGTTTTGATCAAACCGAACCGAAGTATACCCCACGTTCATAAAAACCAGAAACGATAGAAAAAGTAATTAAAAATTTTCCTTAGGCATTGTTGACACATGGATGTCGAAAGTTTGACCATTTAAAAGTGTTGCCAAAATAAAACTGTTACGAGTTTTATTATATAAGAACACCGTCGAATCCCAATCCTATGTTTTTTTTGTGTGTGTGTGTGTGTTTGTTGACATCTTCAAATAAATAAATAAAAGATGAGTGATTGTGACGATGGAAATTTCATGGAAATGGCGTCGCATTGGGCTCCACCGCCCACTCCTAGCCCAAGAGCGATATTTGAGATGCTGAATCAATCCGACAATGGTGGTCTAAATCCGATCGGCGACATCTTCCGTCAACCCAACGTATCAACTGATCATAATCAGCCTGAACAAAGATCCAGTCTCAGCGACAGAGTTGCTGCAAGAGCTGGATTTACTCTTCTACCGCTCCAGACAGAGAACATGACTCCATTTGCTGCTCTTTTCAGGAACCCGACAACTGTTCCTTCTCCTGTCGTCGCAATCTCTCCAGGATTCAGCCCATCTGCACTGTTGCAATCTCCAAATTACTTGTCTAATTCTTCTTCACAGGTAAGCAACAATATCTTTTATATGTTTTTTCATTGTTTTATAATGCGTTATATGATGAATTATTTTAAAAAGTATTGGGAATATTTACGTAACTTATGTTAAAACGATTAGGTGTAATACATAAAAATTAAATTTAAAGTAGATTTTCCCTATAAACATTTAAAGTTATTTTGTTGAATACGGACTTAACGTATGAATGATAAAATCATATTTCTTTTAGATCCTTTTATTAAAAGGAAAAATATTATTCCTAAAACCTAACTGCTATTGTCTTTGGTAATTTCTTTTGCCAGTTTATCCCTCCGTCTCCAATCGCCAATGATGGGCTTCCAGAGACGGTGGAAAATTCTGGTGACCACCATGCAACGACGATGATAATCAACAACGATGTTCCTCATCAGCCGCCGATGCACGTTAATCTGCCTCCTCAAGAAGGTAATATATAGAGTTGCTTGTGTCTCAAGTCTGCTTCCAGTTTGGATTTTCCGAAAAAAATTTATCAGTTTTTTTCTTATACATGTGTAACAGGCTCTGATGTTAATCCAACGGAAGATTCCGTTTATATCCCATCTCATGAATCTCATGTTGATCCCATTGGTGCTCCTTTAGTCGCTTCTTTTGAACCGGAAGTCGTTGATGACACCGATATCGTCAACATCATCTCCCTCGATGATGAGAGCGAGGACGAGGACGAGGACGAGGACAAAGAATACAAAGAAAATGAAGATGTAGATGATGATGAAGATGTCGAACCTTCATCTCCAAAGAGAAGGTCCAAAATTAACATCCTGCACTCAATAATATTCATGAATTTAACATCTAGTTAATTGAATTAACCTAAACTACATAATTCTCTGGCAGGAAACATGAGGTATCAAACATGATTGGAGCCACAAGAACAAGCAGGAACCAAAGGGTCATAATTCAGATGGAGAGCGAAGAAGACCATCCTGACGATGGTTTTCGCTGGAGAAAATACGGTCAGAAAATTGTCAAAGGGAATCCAAATCCGAGGTTGTTTATTTCACCATGTTCTTCGTCTTATTTTTTTTTTTTTAACCAGATAAATAATTGTTTCCGAATATAAATAACTCTTTTTTGGAACCGCGTGTGGTAGCACAGTGGTATTCACTTTATAATCAAGAGTCTTAATTCGCTACAGCCTAAACATTCGATGCTAAATCTAAAAAAACTTGTTTTTGTATAAATGGTATATAATCGCAGGAGTTACTACAAATGCACACACAATGGGTGCAATGTGAAGAAGCATGTGGAGAGAGGAGCAGATGATGTGACCATAGTGGTGACTACATACGATGGGATACACGAGCACGCTGCACCTACACGCAGTAGCAGTTCCGGTCCAAGGAGTCGGTCGGGTGCATCAATGTCTCAAGATCATAGCAAGCGAAACGTTCGGTTAGGCAAGCAGCCTTCTTCTTCATCTTCGGCCCCTCAAGACATGACGCCTTTCCATTCTTCTTCATCTTTGGCCCCTCAAGACATGACGCCTTTCCCTTCTTCTTCATCTTTGGCCCCTCAAGACATGACGCCTTTCCCTTCTTCTTCCGCCTCGGCCCCTCAAGACATGACGCCTTTCCCTTCTTCGTTGGACCCAAGAGTTGATATGACACAGCTCTACATGACTGGACTCGCTAAGCTGCCGAGTTTACCGGTCAACCAGAATCATGAGGTTATGTGCCGGAATGATGAGCCGAGGACTGATTATGTGATACCCGACGATACAGAAGTATACAAGGGGATCATGCATCGACTATTTGTTAACTTTGGTGTTAAACTTTAAGATCGTAAACCTTAAACCCTTTAATTTAATCCTTCCTTAAGTTATCCTCAGTGATATACAATAATGGTACAATATATGAAAATAAACTTGTACTCATCAGCTTGATTCTAGTTTTTAATTCTAATTATGCATATTAATTACTCTTTGAGCTGACCTATTTAAATCATGTACTTACAGAATCACGAATCCAAACAGAAATTGAAATCGAGCATTAAACCGAATTCTACCAGGTTGTCTACATTTTATTTGATAAACCGGTCGGTAAGGATATGAGTAATTTAGCGGCCAAACACTCCTCGTATCCAACTCGTGTCAACGGCTCAAAAGGGCAATAAGATTGAAGAATCTGGGGAGAAGCGAGAGAGAGATTTGACGATGGAGGAAGTGACGAAATCTGTGTTAACGGAGGAAATACTAAAGCGTTTAGAATTCGAGAATCTCTGTTCCATCGCCTGCGTTTCCACCACGCTCCGCTCCGCCGTTGTCTCCGACGTTCTCCCTTCTCTTACCTCTCTCGATCTATCTGTGAGTTCCCTATTCTCCACCATTTTCTCTCCATTTACTTCTGGAAAGATATGAAATTTATCTAATTTTTCGATTCTTTTGCTAGGTTTTCTCGCCGGACGAGGAAACTCTGAATCACGTGTTGCGTGGTTGCATCGGGCTCAGGAGCCTAACTCTCAACTGTCTTCGCCTCAGAGTCGCTGCTGTGCGTGGGGTTATCGGGCCACACCTCCGAGAGCTTCACTTGCTCAGGTGTTCACTTCTTAATTCCATCGTCCTCACTTCCATCGGCAGCCTCTGCCCAAATCTCCGGTACAGTTCCGTTGAGATTTCTGTAAGGTGTCTCAAATGAATTCTCGTGCTTTTAGTCGATGTTTATTTCTGCAGTTTGATAACAGGGAAAATTGGCCAAAATTCTACCATATATTTCTTCCTTTCTAAATTAATAACTTTGGGGACTATTGATCAATTCCATATATGGAGAGATATCATCTTCTAGATGTTAGGGCATTGTTCAGTTCAGTAATAAAAATGATTTTGGGATTAGCTATGGCTTTTGTTCAGTAATAAAAGTGAGTAACTACGAGTTTTTGGGTTCAATTATTACAGGGTTCTTACCCTGGAAATGGCAGACCTGGATTCGCCCCTTGTCTTTCAATCTAAATGCTTAACGGATGTCCTTATCTGGATGTAATTTGTTAAAAACTTGCTGAGAGGCATTGGTCCGAAGAAGCCAGAAAGTGTGAAATTGAATTAGGTTTTATATTCTTGTGATGCTTTGCAGTCTCTGCAACTAAATATCCGAGGTATCCTAGTAGATGCCACCACTTTCCAGTCAGTTAGATTCTCCTTGCCAGAGACTCTCAAATCTCTAAGGTTACAGCCACTTCTTGAGCCCGAGGCAATTCTTCTCATGAACAGATTCAAAGTCACTGCAAGTTGTTTATCTAAGCCTGATTATACTGCCTTGCTTTCTCCTTCACCTTCTTTTACTTTGCAAAGCCTGTCTCTTGTCCTGGACTTGATATCTGACAGGCTAATCATAGCTATCACAGGTTCTCTTCCTCAGCTTGTCAAATTGGACCTCGAAGATCGTCCTGAAAAAGAGCCATTTCCTGACAGTGACCTGACGTACACTGGGCTTCAGTCTCTGGGTTATTGTCAGCAACTCGAAAGCCTCTCTCTAGTTCGAACTTGTTACAACCGCAAGAGAATTAACGATATGGGTATTTTTCTTCTTTCCGAGGCTTGCAAAGGTTTGGAGTCAGTGAGGCTCGGTGGGTTCCTAAGAGTCAGCGATGCTGGTTTCGCATCGCTCCTTCACTCATCACGAGGGGCCTTCCTGTTGTCCGATTTGGCATTCCATGATGTCACAGGATTTTCTTGCTCCCTTCAAGAGGTCAGACTCTCCACGTGCCCTCTCATAACCAGTGAAGCCGTGAAGAAACTAGGGCTATATACCAATCTTGAGCTGCTCGACTTAGGCAGCTGCAAAAGTATATCTGATTCTTGCCTCAACACTGTTTCAGCACTCAGAAAGTTAACTTCTCTGAATCTCGCAGGAGCTGATATAACCGATAGTGGCATGGTTGCACTCGGTAAGTCAGATATTCCCATCATGCAACTATCCCTCCGCGGCTGCAAGAGAGTCAGTGACAGAGGAATCTTTTATCTGCTAAACAATGAAGGAACAATGAGCAGAACATTATCAACACTTGATCTTGGTCACATGCCAGGAATCTCTGACAGAGCCATCCACACAATCACGCGCTATTGCAAGGCTTTAACAGAGCTAAGTCTAAGGAGTTGCTTCCACGTGACCGATTTTTCGTTAGAGTCGCTGGCTACAAGGGAAAGACAAACAGAGGGAGCAAGCAAACAGTTGCGAAAGCTCAATGTCCATAACTGTGTGACCTTGACGACTGGAGCACTGAGATGGCTAAGTAAGCCGTCATTTGCGGGTCTCCATTGGCTCGGATTGGGACAGACACGGTTCGCTGGTCGAAGAGAGACGGTCATAGCTACAATCTGCGAGCAGAGACCGTGGCTGACGTTGTGTTTTGATGGGTGTGAGCTTGGATGCTATGATGGGTGGGAGTTCCACACGCCTCAACGCCATTGAGGAAGCTCATCGTCTCACCAGTTAAAACTGTATTGTACTGTATAAATTATACATCCGTTCAGAATGTTTAATTTTTTGTGATATTTTGATTGTAAGCTAAATTTAAGGGTTGTGGTAGAGCTAAATTAATTCCAAGAATGCAGAATTAATGACAAATAAATGTCTAATATCTATGCTCATAAATCTGAAGGATATATATATATTTTACTTTATTTGTTTTAGTCTTATATTTCAAGTGCATGTATGTTAGCCTTAGCAGATGGCAACATTGACTTAAAATCTGATGCCAAGCCAACGACTGAAGATTTGACTTATGATTGATTAAATAGTCAAATGGATTAGTTAGTTAAGAAAAACAAGATACCCTTTTTTGCTGATATAATTAAATCAAAGAAGGCATTCACTCATCTGTTAACGCCAAATGTAACCTGAATTAACATCACGTGTCGGTCTCACAAACCGAACACCCGAAAACCAGAGTGTTGTCTTCTGCTTTACAATTTGTTATTTCGTTTAGTGGATGTTTTTTTAATTCAAAACATAATTATCATCTGTATATTTTTCTAATGATAAGTCATCTTTTTTTTTCCATCAAATTTTAAAATATAACTTTATTCCAGTTCCATATCTCTTAAATATCCACATAGAATTTTTTTTTAAAAATAACAAATCAAATTTCTTGTAATCTTTAGACATATCTGTAGTTAGTAATATGCTTTTTAACTTTATAACATATATTTATTCTAACGTAAGTAATATGAAGAAGCAAGCAAATATATTTAGCAGGGAAAATATTTGACTTTAGCCACTAGATTAATAAAAAAAACTTTGGAAAATGTATATGAATAGAAAAGGTAAAAAAAGTCAAGAAAGAATAGATTGAGATTGATGGATGGAAGTAAAAAAGAGAGTGGGTGTGTGTGTGTACAAGAGCATGAGGGATTGCTTCTGTCAGTAAGCATATGCAGTATTTAAATTTCACCTAAAACCATAAATCCATTTCCTCTTTGGAATATTTACAAATTTATTTATATATAATTTAATTTTGTTGGGTGAAGTTTAGGTTTCTATCCACACGCAAAATTGCCTTTCAGCTCATGACTACGTAGGTCATCTTCATTACATATTAAATTTCACCGTCTTGTCATAAGTAATTATTTGATGTTTGATATATGAGAAAAAAGTGTTAGGGATAATAATGTTTTCGTTTACAGTCAATGTAATGATATAAGTATTCTCGATCCCCTAGTACATACTGTATGTATACATTTATCATATTATCACCAATGTCTTCTCCTATATTAGCATATGGTTGACTTTATGAGATAGTTGGTGTGTTTTTTTCCAAGGAAATTCTCCGTATAATTTGTAATGTAGATATGTTCCTTAAAACATGTACTAATCAGTAAAACGGATATTAATAACAAATGTATATATGATCATATACAGTAGAGCTATATATATGTATATTGTAAAGGAAAGTGCTGGTATAAATAAGTCAAGTAAACATGTTCCCATCAGTTCGTTAATATATGTTTAATTAACGTATGCATTAGTGCATATAGATCATAGATGTATCAAGTGCATGGAATCGTAGTGCATGTATCAAGTGCATGGAATCGTGTTCGTATCCGATCATTGCATTTTGAATTGAGACGTACCTAAACGCGTGTGCAAATGTGCAGTTGAATAGATATTAATTTGTGCAATGTTATAGGCTTATGTATATAAATCAATAAATGTGCTAGGGCAAAGAGTGAACAAAAGGGTATGAAAATGAGGAAGAGAAGAGAGGCAATGAGACACGAGAAACGAGAGAGATACCAATGAACTACGACTTGTGTGTTTGTGCTTCATTAATTAAAAATTATTAGCATGGTTATTTACTAAACAAAAATACCCTTTCATATTAATTAAAATTTAGTACAGTGGAGTATAACATAAGTATAAATAAAGACACCCTTTTGTTTTATTTTTGATAACTTTGATGCTTTTGTTTCACCCGACAAATCGGCACCTTTTAGGGTTTTCATTACCTGTTTCTTCCTCAAAGACAAATCCCTTTTTTACCCCATTAGTTTACTCTCTCCCGATATAATATTTATAAACTTTCAATTATAAATAATCGATCGGGACCTTTCTTGGAAATAACGAAAACGCATCATTTTAAAACTCGACAAAGGAGAAGAATTTTCGGGAAACAAAAGGAAACCAGTGGCTGTTTGATTATTCCTCTAAGATTTCTTCTGTCGACACTAACTTTAATAATAAATTAAACAACCACTTCTCTTTTGGCATCCAAATAGTGGTCTCTGAGTTGTCCAAGTAAGGATTATGATACTAATTAGTGGTAGATATTAGTTAGTTTAGCTTCTGTCTTTCATAGGACTATACAACTAGTGATAAAAACTACGAATATTCAAAATTTTAAAATATTTATTTATATATTCCTATCTATCTTTATTTTATTGATTAAGAAGCTGCTAAATCTATAAAACATAGAAATATTTTCAATAGTTATGTAAATATGTGCAAATCAAAAACTGAAACGATAAGACCCATCGCCTTTTAACCTGGGCTAAGATGATACTTTGCATCATCTTTCTATCCATAGGTTTGATCGTCTGGTGTACATTCTCTTCCATTTAGCTTTTCTATCATCGGTCTACAACTTTCTAGAAAGAACGCAAAAAATGCATCATATAACAATTTACATACATATTATTATATTATCGTTTTTATAAATTTTAACTATGCTGTAAGTTTTATTTATATATATTTTAGTGTTTTTACAGAGTTTTTTAGACTCTAGTTACATTTGAAGTTAATTTGGAGATGTTGTAACATTCTAAAATTAATTTAGAGAATATGTGGAAAGAGTGAAGTCATAGACAAATAAAATAAAAATTGGTATTTACCGACATCACCACTTGTATCAATCAACATAAATTCCTGACGTTTTCAAGATTTTTGAAGAAAATATTTTTTGCCCCAAACTTTTTTTCTTTGCATTTAAGCTTTGTATGAGTTTTAGGCTATATATAGAATTTTAAAATCATTATTTAGACGTGCACTTAATTTATTTGAGAGAGATCTGTAGCATCTTCTTTGGAGAGAAAAATTCACTCATTCAAAAAAATTTAGAACTTCTTTAATTCTTCTATTGATTTTTTTTATGCAAACTATTTTATTCTTGATGTTTGTTTCATTCACCATGTATGAGTATATTCATTGTCAGGTTTATGATTGTTCAAAGGTGACTGATGAATTGTTAGGTTAATATCATTTAGAGTTTGAATATAGATTATGTTTATTGCTAATTCTAGCTAAAGTGTTATTGATTTCACGAATTATCTTAGATGAGCAAAATATCTATATGCAAAGAAATTTAGTTTAAAGATTTTGTGAACTAATTAAAGATTTTGCAAAAAAGAAATAGAATTCTAGATTTATAGATAGATAATCACTGCACGAAAACTGACTGGTTTTATAATTATGATTTGAGTTCTAAAACAAGTTATTAATTAAGTCCTGACATTCTATTTAATTTAAAATTAGGAATTACCTGAAATTTCTCTGAGCCTATTTTTTTTTCTTTCTAACACAACCGTTTTGTTTGTTTTATAGTCTTTCTTTACAATGATTTTGATTAACTCAATTAAAAACTAAATTTATTGAGTGATCTTGAGCTTATCTAGATTTGATCCTTAAATACTGCAAATACATATATGAATTTGCATAATAGCTCTTAAAATCTATATTTTAACATATCACACATCATGAGAAATCAATTTATAATTGAGTGGTCTCTCTTTTTTTGTTACCAAAACTAAACTCGGCTTCAGAACTTTCTCCAAAAACGGTTTAAATGAGACGCTCATCTATTAAAATTCCTTTTATTGTATTTCAAGTTCTCTCAAGGTTTATTTTCTTAAAAATTATGATCATCAAAGTTTATAAATGGAATTAATTTCTATAACATTTTTCTTAAACCATAAATTAAAATTTTCTATAATAAAGTCATGTTTTGTGTGAAACTGATGAGTATTGTGTTAGCAAGAGTGAATTAATAAAGAAAAGAAGTATCTACAAGAGTTAATGATAAAAAATAGTAGAATCATGTTTTTAAATTCTGAAATCGTGAATAAATACCACCTTAATTATTCTTTAGTTTTTTTCAAAGTGTAAATGAAAAATGTCAAAGAATCATCTATACTCCAGACATCAAGATTAAAATATTCTTCAAATGGACATATTTTGACTCTGTTGTGTATTGGGACGATCTTGGTACTAAACTCATAATAAAGTCAAACTCCGAATGATCAACTGCTTTAGAATTTATTTAGAGTTCTTTTTGGGAGGCATGATGGATTAATGATAGTTTTTCTTTTTCTTGTGTCTTTTGATCGTTTGGATTCACTAAAGAACTTGTAAAAGCTACAATGTTCCAGTTTACTCGAAAACTTTATTCGACAACTAAGGTTTTTTTTTTTCTTTTGAACGCAGACTTGTGAAACAAATATATATATATATATATATATATATATATATATCTAAAATAAATATTAAATAAAAAACAAATAAAAAAAGAGCATGCGAAAGTGGAATATCTCAAAAATCGAAGAGTCAGATTAACAACTCTTTCGTGCTGATTATATAATTAAACCGGTTGAGTCCAAATATGGCCATTTCCACAAATTTTAAGGTCTCTTTAATTTTATTTTTATTTTCTATTACGTGACTAATTTAAATCGGACAATATCAACCAATTAGATAATAAAACTCTCACCTACCATTACAACTTTGTTTTTTGAACAATAATACCATTAAAAAACTTATCATCATCATATATTAATATAGAAATTAACCTCCACGAAATTTAAAATACATTTGAATATCTGATCAGTGGATGCATATAATAAATATTAAAATGCATCTATTATACGAGTGGATTGATCGACTTGTGACAAAAGAAAGAGAAAAAAAAACTAGTGGATCGACTAATTAATCAAATGAAATGATAAAGAAAAGAGACAAAATGGGATTATATATGTCAAAACGATACACCTAAGATTGAGTTTGAAAAATAGATTTTAGTAGGTTAAACACAAAAGATTAGGTTGTCTCTTTGTTTGAGCTTCCCAAGAAACAAAAAAGAAACACATTCCAAGATTCCTCTGCCGATCTTCGCCGGAGTCACCGTCCTCCGAAGTAATCTGTAAAATCATTTTTTTACTTGCCCTAAAACCAAAAATTATCGAATTTTCTCTCCACTAAACCTAAATTTAGGTTTTTTCTCTCTCTTCTTCGGATCATTTCCACGATGAAACGGAGAAGAGAAGACGATTTTGCCAGCCGAGAAACAAAGAATTGTTGAGAAACTGAAGATTATAACCTTCTGAAGGATAATGAAGTCTAAGAAGAAGCTTAGCTTGAGAGAAGGCAAAGCTTCCTATTGGAACGTTAACAAAGCCAAGTCTCTTCATCATCTCTTCCCATATCTCAAATCTACGATGTCTTAGTTTTCTCTCCGCCGCTTCCGCCGCCACAACATCCAAAATCTCTTTACCGAACCACCTTTGCTCTAGGGTTAGCCTCTCTCTGCTATTCGGCGGCAAAGTCGCTTCCAACGAATCAAATATTGCCACGTAATGATCCACAGCCTCTGAGAATCTATTCAAGAACGAAGGGTCTCCATGATTCACTTCTCTCTCCGCCATTGTCACGATTCTAGGGTTTAAGTTCTTGATCGCCGACAAAAAGTGACCGATCATATCTCCATCGTCATTAAAGAATCTGTGAAGGAAGTGAACGCAATTGACAGCAATGGTCTCTCCTTGTATAGCGGAGAGAGATAGCAATCGGATCTGTAGCAAAAGTCCGGCGAGATCTTCTTCAACGATCACAAGCGTGTGAAACTGAAATTGAAGACCTAGGGAGTTAGCAAACCGAGTTAACCGGTCTCCGGTTCGGTTTAAACCGGTTACATCTCGGCCACATCCCGTTATGCGGAGAGATGGAGGTGGACTGCTAGGGTTTGATGATCTCTCGGCTAGGGCTTGCATCAATGGAGGCCATTGAAGTCCTTGTGATATATCTAAATCCAGTATATGTAAAGATCCGTTACAGCAGTTTGTCTCCGTCGCGTCTAGGATCGCTTGGTTCGCCGTTAAATGGCTGAACCGAATAAACGGCGTTAGTTGATTCAGCCAAAGATAGTAACAAGAGTCGAAATCGGAATTGTTGTTCTTGGTTCGAAACAAGAACTGTTCTTTGCATACACTGCTTGTAAAAACCGTGGAGCTAGTCATTTCGTTCGTTGTCCACGTGGCAACGTTTTCACCCGTAAGATCTTGTTGTTGACGGTTGATCCGTACGGACAAGGCTTTCGTAAAGAGATGGACGAGCCGCTCCATGGAATCGCCGTAAGGGGAAGAGTTTGCGGAGAGGATTGAGAGTAAGTTATGAGCGGCGGAGACGTTTGACTGAGAGACGAAATCTGCAGCTGTGAAAAGTAGACGACGGAGGTGATGAGCGGCGGATGTTGCGGCAGATGACGAGGCGAGGCATAACGGAGGAGGAGGAGGAGGATTCTCGGTGGCGGTGGTGGCATCTTCGGAGGAGGATCTAGAGGATTTGAAGGAAGCAAGCATTTGAAAAGATAGAAAAGATGCTTTTTTTTTGGTTCAGATGATAGATTCTTTTTCTCTCTCGATCAAATGAGTCTTTTTCAATGGGTAATTATAAATATTATTTCTCTTTACCTGAAGGTATATGGCTTGTATTATTATAATATTATTCTTGTAAATAAAATCAACACTAGCTATACTATAGCATGTGTGTGTACACGCATATCATATATATATATATATAACAGAAATCTATGGATAGAGATTAAGATGGACCGACCAAGCAATTCAAGGGTCCATGAGAATCCTCAAGCCGGTTTTAGGGTTAATTATGATAAAAAGGTTTAGTTCTGTTAATGTAGTCTCACGTAACTTAAATCTTTTGAGTTAAGAAAATTATACAAGCTAAATCATAATTTGTTAACTTCAGTTTGAAAGATACAATTTAATTTTGTTACTCATCTCGTGTTTCAAATTTACACTCCAAAAGGTAAAAACTAAGACCGTTTTGGTTTCGATTCGGTTAATATAAGTTTATGTTCCTCTTGGATTTATATATTTGCAGCCATGATTCTTCCATTTATTTATGGACGAGCACTAAATAAAAAAAATGAATTGATTTCCCCACAAACAAATAGATACTGGTATAAATTAAAAAATACTATACATTAAAACAGTTTTAGATCAGTCGTATAAAGTATATTTTTTTCTGCATTCACACGTCTTCGATCGTCGACAGGATATTATAATACGTACGTATGTGGTACATTTATATTTGTGAAGATGGCCCACTGTGTTTAATTGATGCGTTTTGTAGAAATCATGCTCATAGGTTTCAATGTTTAGGTGCGTAAAAATGGGAATTTCTCGTTGAGATTCTGATGCCGAGGATACCAAAATACGAATAAAAAACGATAATTTTAGTTACAGATATAATTATGAGGACGAATGGTAGTAGATGGAAGGAATGTGAAAATATCGGGATGTACAAAAAGAAAAGAAAAGAAAAGAAAAGAGCTTTGCTTGCAAAATCGAAAAGCTAACCCCCAAAACTACTAATTATTACACTTTTTCACTTATTGGATTTACCAAAATAGAAATGCTGCAAAAAGATCTCTCCTTGACCCTTCAAGTGAAAGGTTTCTCTTTCTTTCTCTTACTATATTATGTATATATATATATGTAAATGTATAGGAGTGCTTATATATAGCATCTATAATTGGATTGGAGACTTTATTGCTCACTTCTTCATTTCTTTCTTTGTGTACCATAAATACAAAGCATCTCTATCACATGATAAATTCATTTACATATACCCTTTTTAATATAAAATCTTACATGCATAATTCCACCAAGCATAAAGATGCTTTCAATGTTCAAGTTTTAAACTCTTTTACCATCTGCTATATATGTATACCATATTGGCTTATAAGTGTTCTTGAGTGGTTCGGTATAATTCTTTTATTTATCCTCTCATCGTTTATAATTCACTCATGCACACATTATTGAATTTGAATTCGATGAAACCATAATATTACCAGCTTTTTGCATGGAAAAGTTGTTCTAAAGGGATGGGAAATCTCAAAAAGTCAAATCAACTTAATAAAAAAATTCTAAAATATATATATACGAGTAATGAAAAATAAACAATGTCTACATTAAATGATATAATAATTAGGAGCTGGTAGAAGAAGAAGAAGAGTAGTGGTCAATAAAGACAAAGGAGATGGATGTGCTTTTTAGTCTGGATAACACATTAGCGATCTCATACGTATTTGTTATCACTAAATATATTAAACAATTTCTCATGACAAGTCTTTTCAATTATTATGATATTATGTAATTTGACTAAACATTACCATCAATCATCCCCGTACGTTTAACCTCAACAAAAAGTTAATATTTGTTTAATATGCATTCATTCAACTATTTTTTATTGAGCTATCAAAATCTTGATTTAGCTGGTATTTGAAGTTCTAACTATGAAATATATCTATGAATGCGACAATAAATAATTACGGGATAACACCAACACACATAAATTGAACAAGTTTAAAATAGGAATAAACAGAAAAGATCAAAGCTAATTGCTATAACTTAAGTCTCAACTATATGATACGAACACTAATTTTTATGAGGAAGCATGAATAATAATGTACGAATAAATAAAAGAAATGAGAAGAAGCACGCAATGAAATAAATGAGGGACGGGAGAAGTTTAACCCAAAAGATTGGACGAAAGGCTGACACTTTTGCCATTTTTTTTTTCTTTTCATTCAATTAATTAAAATGATTTTGTTAGTATTTTATTTTTTTTTGTTTCTTTTGGTGCCACGTTTGATGGGACATAATTGGAATGAGACATTTCCTTCCTACCCTCCACTGCCATTTCTATAATTTATATCACTCGTACCAACATTCTTTCTGTTCCTAATTTATCATTTTGTTGTACTTAATAACAATTTTAAATTTTTTTTTTTGCATTTGGAAAATAAATTTTAATTTAGTTTCTTTCTTATCAACAAACTATCCCTAACCATTACACTAGCTTAAAATGCTAATTTAGTTGACGATATAATATATTAAAGCGAAAAAAACCTTGAACATATACGAAAGTTGCAGAATTATCATTAACTTAAAACTGAAATTTGTGTGTTAGCTCGAGCGAGATCAAAGTGAGGCTAATGAGCAGTGAAAATAGTAAACAAAGAAATCTCTGTTACCGTTTCACTTCCTCTGTGTTTGCACGCGACAGGCACGTGCACGTCAAGATCTTTGTCAGCTCCTCTCAAGCCCTGTGATATCAATGTCCCTAATCTATTTTGGCTATATATAAATAATTTCCCAAGGATCACGCTATTGTGTTTCTATCCATTTATTTCCTACACGATAATCTCATGCAATTCCCTGAATGTGATTGAATATCGCAGTGCAGTGATTATGATATTTTGTAATGATACTCTCGGCCTCTTTTTTATTCCGGCCCGATACGATAGTTCGATACTCCGTCATCATTCACTTACTATAAAAAATATATATGATATCTCCTATCACTCTTCCAAACTTGTAAAATTATTTTTCCTAGTATATAGTGGTTTTTTTTGTATTCCATCGTTTTTATTGAACTCACATATATTTATTAACAATTTTATTTTATTTATCAAAACAGTAATGTTGTAGTTGCGATAATTGTCTATGTAAGCATACTTTTATTATAACGGATATTTTAATAAACTCGATATTAGTATATACTTTTGTGAAGAAAGGAAAATCAACGTGGACATGCGGTATTGCTATATCAAAGAATACACTTATCATTAGGTAGCAAAACATATATCATTTTATGCTCATTTAATTAGTTGGAAACCAAGGTTAAGTTGAACACGATTAAATCACCTAAGAATTTAAATTAGTAGAAGAACGCCAAAACGAAGTATAAAATTATGTTAACAAGGATTAATTAGTTCATCGTGGAGAAGAAGAATACGACAAACTGAAAGGATAAACATACATACATTTTAATTCATGTACATATGAATACATTTTTTTCGTTTTAAGTCAAATTAATAACTTGAATTAAATAATTAGAAGACCCAAAAAAAAACATAAAACTAATCCGCTCGGTTCGAAACTAGTCTCAACAAAAGAAAAACTAAACTCTTTTTGTTTTGTTATATAAAAGTATTAAAGAAAAGAATTACTCTCCAGCATAAGGGTTAATCTTAGGCTTGTCCTTGACAAGACCACATTGGAGGCTTGACTCCGGCATGTTGTATTCGTCCCGAAGGGATTTTTCCGGCGACAGAACACTTGCATAGATTTGCTGTCCCAAGTATCGTCTCTCGGAATTCTCCGACCTAATGTTCCACATTCCACAGTTGTCGAATGTGAGCAAGATTGCAGCCCAACACTTGGGGTAGACTTGGACTGTGTGTCGGCTCACTGCGTCTAAAAGGTTGTAGTTCTTCCTCTTCTCTGGTGTCCATGTCCCTGGCTCAACCCTTTTTTTGTTCAATGAAACAAATTGAAATTAGGGTTGTGGTTTGGTCTACTTGTAGCTCAAGAAAAAGATGCAGAGTGTCACTTACGCCACAGCGAAAAAGGAGTAGCCATCCAAATGCCAAGACTGAACGCTCCTCTCGTGGTTCTCCAATACGATTTCGATGAATGTGCGGTGAGTGATGTTAAGAACATTGGGTTCGATTTTGATGTTCTTGATCTGATCAGAGGTCGGGTTATCGGAGATGCTGTCGTACTTGAAAACCTTATCGGCAACACCATAGTACTCAGCGAGCTTCAAGGGTGTCTCGGGGTCTGTGTACGAGACTCCACTCAACGCGTACCTGAGCTTGCCATCGACCTTGCCCTGAGTGTTCACGAGCTTAATGGTGCGAGTGATGTTAATCTTTCCGTAATGGTAAGAGCCCTGTGGGTTAGGTCTACCTGCGTTGGCTGTCAAGTTCCACCTGAAAGAGCGGAACTGGTTCAAAGACCAAGTCCAGCCAACGGGAGCCGCGGGTAGCTGAAAAGAGGCAGAACCTTTGCCTCCCTCGTAGCGGAGGAGCCCTGTGGTAGTCAAAGCGTTTCTCAAGAACCTTGTGGAAGCCACAATGTAGTAATCTTTAGGTACTTGGTTCGCCGTAACGATCACGCCAAAGCACTGACCGACATGGACGTCAAGCGACTCATAGTCGTTCTGGAGAACGTGTGAGCCTTCCATCTCAACAAGCTTCATCTTGTGGTTTTGAATCCTAAAGTTGAGAGATGTCCTGAGACCCACGTTACAGATCCGAATTCTGTAAGTTTTCCCTTGCTTAAAGGTGAACAAAGGCTGGTCAGAGCCGTCGCCTTTCCTGGCCTTACCGTTGATGAGAAATGCCGTCTGGACGACCAAGAGTACGACCACTGTCTAGGACTTTCTTGAGCTGAGTGTGGCTTTTGGTGTACCAATCGTTGATAAGGATAGTGTAGTCATCTTCAGGGTCAGCATACGGGACAGGGATAAGGAGACGGCTGTTCACACGGAGGCCACCAAAAGCACCCGCGGCACGATGCATTGCCGTGGTCGGGTAGTAGAAATAGCTTCCGATCTGATCCTTTGGCTGGAAATGATATGTGAAGTTCTTACCCGGTGGGATGGAACACACTGTTCCGGCCGTCCCATCTTGCCATGAATTCTTCCTATGCTGGATTCCATTCCTATGTATAATTATTCAAACAAAACCTGGATTATAAGCTCTATAGTGGTAGGCAGCATTAGCAATTTAAATCAAAACGAGCTAAACTGAAAAAGACTGGTGACGAATAGTATACAATTTTGTAAATTTTTGAAACTTATTCTACTATTTTTTACCATTCTTATCCATCCAAATTCTAGATTCACACTTTTATAAAGTAATGCCGCTATATATTTTTGACATGCTGAAAGTATAATTCGAAACAACAAACCATCATTGATATACTTTGTTTTCTATTTATGATTATTTTGAAAGCATTCTATTTAATCATTTTTCTGACATTCGTTTGTTTCGAGTGGATAATTCATCTAATAAATTAGCTAGTCAACCGCATTAAATATCGATTTTATTGTAATAGGGAAATAATAAAAGCGAATGATCTAAATGGCCATCCCTAGCTACTGGTAGTATACGATATTACATAAATGGTAGGAAAATGAAGATCACGGTCTCTATTATAAATAAACGTACCAAGTAAGGAGGAAAGGCTCGTTTAGGTTGTTAAAGACATTAACGATGATGTTGTCATTAGAAGTTGAGTTGATGTTAGGACCAGGGAATTGACCGTTTATGAGAATGACTTGTTGTGGAACACCGAGAGGAGATGCAGTTCCGTATGTCACGTTCCACACGTGGTGAAAATAAGGATCCTCGGCTTGGACTATGACGATCGCGAGGCATAGGCACACAGCCAATAGTTTAACCCCTCCCTTCATTAATAATAAACTTCTATTATTAATCAAATTTATAATTTTTTTTGTTTTTCAAATGTTAGAAAACGAATGTTTTTTTTTTGTTTTATTATGTTTTTTTAAGGGGTTTGAATTTCGATTTTTTTTTCCTATTATGGGTTTTGACATCTACGGCCCCCACTAATATGGGTTTACCATTTTTCTAGTAATGTCTCATATGACTAAACTTTATTGAATCAATTTGGTTATGATTTTGATGCTTTATATTGGATACTACTCAATTATGCCAGGCAAATAGTTAGACAAAATTGATTTAATGTGATAATAACCAAATAACGAATTTAGGGGTCGAATGGTGACAATGAACTAGGTAGTGCGAACAAGAAAATTGAGCTAAAGTGGAACAAATGTAGTTAGTGCATAACAAGTTAGTTCAAATGATGCGGAACGAACAAAACACAGATTAATAAAATCCATACTAATGCAGCGCATATAAATAATTATCAAACTTTAACTTACATTTTTATCTAAAAAAATTTGAAATGTCAGAAACTATATATTTCCAATATACTATAACTGTTTTGATTAAATTATAAATTAATTTGTATAATTTTTTTTTTTTTAAATGTATGAGATTTCTCTGCTTTATCTTCTTATAAAGTATAAACTGCACTTGAGCCGCATTATTATGGACACTTAGGTTGCAGTTCAAATGTGTTTTAAACACAATACACTACTACAATGAAATCGAAACATGTAGACAAGAAACCGTCTTAAAGTACTCGGTCGCAAAATCTGAAAATTACAAATAATTCCAAACTACGTTGGTATTGCAACCTAATCCTCGTAAATTTATTAAAATTTAATTAATAGATTTAATTTTGGTCAGAATTTAGTCATGGCAACATTATTTTGACGTGTAATAAAACATCGTTAGGGACATTTCCAATATTAGAATACGATCCGAGTTGTTCTGATTCAAAAGTTCAGGAATTTTCAAAACCAGAATGAAAAATTAAAGAGAGAGAAAGATGTTTGTTGCCTCACCACTTTCACATATAGAAAATTGAATTAGAGATAAAGCGTAAAATATGGTGACAATACCTTGCAAAAGAAGTTATTGTTCCCCTGCATAAATACTTCAGATCACCCAAATTACAAGAGTATTCATCCAAAGCAAAACTTGCTTTTGTTTTTGTTTTTTTTTTTTTTGTAGGAAAGGGTTAATTATACGTAACACAGAAACCAAAATTAATCTCTTTTTCCTCTAGGAAAAGAGAGGAAAAAAAATAATATGGAGGGGAGGTTATTGACTGTGTTGCTCTGCCTCGTCTCTACGGTGGCGATAGTGAACGCCGGCGATCCTTACTTCTTTTATACATGGAACGTGACTTATGGAACGGCCTCACCTCTCGGTGTTCCTCAAAAGGTGATTCTCATCAACGGCCAGTTTCCTGGTCCCAACATAAATTCAACCTCTAACAACAACATCGTCATTAATGTCTTCAACAACCTCGACGAGCCTTTCCTCTTGACCTGGTAACTTTACCATATAAGCCCCATTGCTTGTTAGATTATGATACATTTGTTCTTAACGCTGTTGTGTCACGGTCCGGCTTGACTTGTTTTGAATCCGGCTCATTTATACATAGCGGGCTCGAGGCATGTTCAGCTTTGAGGCAAAACAAGCCTGTTGCGGGAACGGTTTTTTTAACATCCTATGTGAAATGAGTAACTAATGGTGGAACGTGGTTGCAGGAGTGGGATCCAGCACAGGAAGAATTGCTGGCAAGATGGTGTGGCTGGAACTTCATGCCCCATCCCAGCAGGACAGAACTTTACTTACCATTTCCAACCTAAGGACCAGATCGGTTCCTACTTCTATTACCCGACCACTTCTCTCCACCGTTTTGCTGGTGGTTTTGGTGGTCTCCGTGTCAACAGTCGTCTCCTTATTCCCGTTCCTTACGCTGACCCTGAGGATGATTACACTGTCCTTATCGGTGATTGGTACACAAGTGGCCACACCGCTCTCAAGAACTTCCTTGACAGTGGACGCACCCTTGGATTGCCTAATGGTGTTTTGATCAATGGAAAGTCTGGAAAGGTTGGTGGAAAGAACGAGCCTTTGTTCACGATGACGCCAGGAAAGACATACAAGTACAGGCTTTGTAATGTTGGATTTAAGTCTACTCTTAACTTCAGGATCCAGAACCACAAGATGAAGCTCGTGGAGATGGAAGGCTCTCATGTTCTTCAGAACGATTATGACTCACTCGATGTCCACGTTGGCCAGTGCTTCTCAGTTCTTGTGACTGCTGACCAGGCAGCTAAGGACTACTACATGGTTGCATCGACTAGGTTCCTAAAGAAGGAATTGAGCACCGTGGGTGTGATCCGGTACGCAGGAAGCAATGTCGAGGCTTCAACTGAGCTCCCCAAGGCTCCTGTTGGTTGGGCTTGGTCTTTGAACCAGTTCAGATCTTTCAGGTGGAACCTCACCGCTAGTGCTGCAAGGCCTAACCCGCAAGGATCATACCATTATGGAAAGATCAACATCACCCGTACCATCAAGCTTGTCAACTCTAAGAACATGGTGGACGGTAAAGTCCGGTTTGGCTTCAACGGTGTATCACACGTTGACACCGAGACTCCTTTAAAGCTGGCTGAGTACTTCCAGATGGCAGAGAAGGTGTTCAAATACAATGTCATCAAGGACGAGCCTGCAGCCAAAACCACAGCATTGACTGTACAGCCTAATGTGCTCAACATCACTTTCCGTACCTTTGTAGAGATCATTTTCGAGAACCACGAGAGGAGCATGCAATCTTTCCACTTGGATGGTTACTCCTTCTTCGCAGTCGCGTAAGAACCTTGTGATCCCTTTTTAAAAATCTTTCTGTCTTTTTCTTGAACCCTCTCCCTTCTAACAAATTTTGTGCTACTCCATGCATGTTTTGTGAACCCTTTTCTTTATATTTTCTCTCTTTTCTCTATAACTTTGTGCTGCTCTATGGGGATTTTTTTCAGTTCTGAGCCAGGGAGGTGGACACCTGAAAATAGAAAGAACTACAACTTGCTCGATGCGGTTAGCAGACACACCATACAGGTCTACCCCAAGTCCTGGTCAGCTATCCTCTTGACATTCGACAACGCTGGTATGTGGAACATCAGGTCAGAATACTGGGAGAGGAGATACCTTGGCGAACAGTTGTATGTGAGCGTTCTATCACCTGAGAAATCGCTAAGGGACGAGTACAACATCCCCCTCAACACTAACCTCTGTGGCATCGTCAAGGGCTTGCCAATGCCGGCAAGCTACACCTAAGTTAATTAACTACTCCATAAGTGGAGGTGTATTATTTAATTTGATAATTAACCCTTATCCAAATTTAAGTGTGTAATTTGTAAACTACCAGTTCAACTTCTTTCATATACATACTATCATTAACAACAATCAAAGATCAAGTTTTGCTTCCTCAGTTCACACAAGAAACTATTGTTCAATGAGGCTTGAATTGAAACAAAACAGAAGAATAGTAAATGACAAGTGGCCATCACTTATTGATCAATAACCTAAAACTGACTCCCTAATCATCTGAAACAAAGAATTTGTTCTAATGGATCAAGAAAAACAAAAAGACAGGGCAACTATGAACTAGATTGTTACATCGTGAATATCCTTGATGCTTCATTGATTCAATGATAGATGACAAATGCATCAAAAAAATTTAGTTTCCAAGAGATTTAGATAATTAACCACATAAACGATATGAAAAGTATAAATTCTCAATCTTCTAGATTCAGAAACGCGTAACGTTAATCCCACACAAACAATCCAAATCCGAATAGACAAGTAAAAAAAACTGATTATATTCAAGAAGCGTTCTCTTCTGTTGTCGCCACCAGTTGCTACACTACACAGCCACATCTTTATGTGGATATGGACTATGGATCAAATACGAGCCCTTTAATAAAAAAGCTCATTAGTATTATTTTTTACTAACTTTTTGAGAATTTATATTTTTCATATAAACCGACTCTAACAATAAAAGGATACAAACTTTACTCTAAAAAGACCATAAAACCTTTTGCCATTACCCCAGAAAAAAAAAGACATGACAGGTTTTTCTGATTGCCTTCTACTAAAAAAAAGCTGAATCATTGAAAGAACACTAAACAGAACTAACTTTTATTAAAAAAAAAAAGAATCCATACTTATTTTCTATTAAGAAAGAGCTAAACTTGCATCACTTTCTCGGGGATCAAGACCGCCTGCGGTTCTTTGTCTTTACTTCGTTAACCCGTTGAAGAAGTCATTACCATAGCCCACATCAATAAACCCTAGTCCCAGAAGTATGCGGAAGAATAATGCCTGAAGTTTCTGCATAAACGTATGAGCTCTTCCTGCAACCAAAAACGGAATCTCACAAGATGAAAAAAAAAAAAACAGAAAAGCATTTTGCGTTTGTAAGATCTACACCAAAACACAAACGTGGGTCAGAACTGTTTACCTCTCTCGCCCAATATTTCTTGTGGTCGAAGCAATGGTGGAACTACATCCTCCGCGAACGCCAAACCTCTCTGAGATTTCGGTTTAAGTGATTGATCCAAACCCATTTCCGGTAAGAGCTGCTTGGGATTGGATTCGCGTTCTAACAGCAAGATCGAGGCCGGTGAACCTTGCTTCCAGTCGGCGCTTTCATCGGCTCCAAACCATGCATTGTCTATTTGCTGGCTAAGTCCATCGTATCTGAAACTTGGAGTATATAGAGATTCATTGTCATTGTCGCCAGGATTTGGGTATTTGGACAGAATCTGGTCCTCTGTTTCAGAAGAGCAGAGACATTGCAGCTCAAACAGATCTTTAAGCATCGGTGTAGGTTTAATTCCTGTTTCCTCTGTTTTGTACTCTTCTATATCTTCCAGTTTTTCGAACCTCTTTGCAGATGACTTTTCCAACGATCTAATTATGCTTAGTCTTCGTGCTTTATCCGGGGAAGGAGTCGCCGGAAGTTGTTTCTTTTCAAGCATGTAACTTCTGTTTTCTGATTGCGAATGAAGCCAACTGTTTATCCTTGAAAACTTTGTTCCACCCACTTTCTGGTCATTTTTCTCAAATATACCCAACTTGGAACGAGCTTTCGCAGATCTGGGCCCCGTCTGCAGCACTTTTGGCTTGTGCTCAGACACGACCAACTTAATATCACATTCAGATATGTCCTGACTATCAACCGTTGCTGCATCATCTGCTGTATTCTGACGCATGAAGCAAGTCGATTTCGAAATGCTCCTCTCTGATGAGTCACACACAGAATCAAGTCCGTTCTTCTTCATCGGAAGACACACAGATTCAGCTCGGACAGATGTCATTGAGTTCCTTCTAGACTTAAAGCCTGGACCATTGGAGATTACGCTAAAATCGTTCCCTGATAATCTTCTGTTGCTACTAGCTGTTGGTCTCATGAAGCTAGGAAAGACATCTGAAGCACGTCTTGACTTGTTTCTCCGTATCTTTGGAGTAACTTGAATCTCTTCTCTAATCTCATCCCCTTCTGCTTCTTCAATAACATGAGGTTTGCCAGAGAGTTTCTCTAATGTCTCGTTTAGAGATCTGATCTCTTTTAACGTTGTCTCACGCTCTTGCTCGATCTTTTCCATCATCTTCTGCAAATTCATCATCACAGCCTCCTTTTTCTCTTGTTCTTCCTACGCGTCAAAAGAATCTTTTACCCATCAGAAAAGTGTACCTCTCTAAGGTAATGTGTTATGCAAGTTATCTAATTCCATTACCTTTGATTCGTCCTGCCCTAAATGAATGTTCTTTGCCCTCGTTGCGAAATTTAAAGAGCATATGGTTTCGCACAGATCATCTTCTTTCCGGCTGATATGAACAAGCATCAATGTCTTAGAGTCTTGCCCTGAAAAAATCAGGAACCAAACTTTAAGAAGAGAACAAAAAATTCAGTTAAGATCAAGATTCTTCGGAAGATCTTAGTTACCTAGAGAGTCTTTCAGAACTTGTGTGAGCTTGCTGTTCCTGTAAGGAATGTGAGCATTCTTGCGCTGAAGAGAGTTGATGACATCTCCGAGAGCAGATAAAGAGAGATTAATGGCTTTGCCTTCATCAAAACGACGACCGGTGGCTCTAGTTTTCAACACGCGCTCGCTTCCTCCAAGATCCACTAGCCAAATCTTGTTTGTTTGACGCCGTCTCTCAGGAGCTCCAACACAAGTAATCGCTACACGGATCATACTGTTTCATGATTCATGATCAGACAACATAGCGCAACAGAAATTTACAGAAAAGAAAAATCAGATATCGAATTTTACCAGTGTGATCTGCTGGATGCAGAGTTAGAGTTAGTGGAGGCAGTTGCTCTGTTTCGACAACCTAATTTGTATAACTTGAAGACTTGATCAAAGTCATCCACTTTAATAGCCACCAAGTTCTCGATATCTACCTCTCCCTTTGCGTCTGTGTGAATCAGAAGACTGAAACAGAGAAAACAAAAAACTCAATGAGTTGTATATTCCAAATCCGAACCTTCAGTGGAGACTCTCTGCACATGTAATTATTACCTTGGAGGTATCGGATCAATGGGTTTAGTTGCTTGAGAAACAAGCAAGTCTCTGAGATTTCCCATGTAAATCTCTAGCATACTAAACTTGATTACAAACATATGATTGCTTCCCTCGACTTGTTTGAGCAATCCCTCAATTGCTCGAGGAACGATACCTGGAGATTCCGGAAGACCCTCCTGCAAAATTATTCTCCCATGTAAAGTATCAACTTAAAGAGACTCAAGAAACAACAATGAAATCAAAAGGATGTTTCGGTTATTACCATTGTAAAAGTCTTTCCAGTACCAGTTTGTCCATACGCAAAAATGCAAGCGTTGTAGCCATCGATAACCGATTTGATTACTGGTTCGATCTCTAAGAAAACATCATCTGCAAAATTTGAATATTATCATCAAAAACACTTTCATGTATGTGTAATCATCAATTTATAAGGAAACTGTGTAAACGACGTCATAATGGAAAATTCTCAAAGAAGATCAAAGCCACCTACCTTGTGATGAATCAGGTTGGAAAACTCTATCGAAGTTGTAGGTTTTCCTCTTGCTTTCTGTTAACTTGATGATAACGTTTCTTGTATCCGAAGCAACCGGTGCTCTCATGTTTTTAGAGTCTAAGGGTTTGACTCGACAAAATACACGAATGTTCCCTGAAGAATTTCCAAAGTGAAATCGATGAAACTAGACTCTTAAACTGAAAATTTACAATATTAAATCGTAATTTTTTTTTTGTTTAAATCAATTGCTAACCTTTAAGGTCCAAAAACTCGTTAAGAACATGTCTTCTTCGTTTGTTCTGATCATTTGCTTGAACTGTTAATGCAGAGAGTTGATCTGTAACCAGAAAATAAAACAGAGGACACAGAGCAAGGCCCATTAGTAATTATATATAACAAAGCCCGGTTTGGCAAATCTCTCTTGACTATTATTATATTACCCATAGATATCTTGACTACCCACACAATATTGGACCCATTCGTATTTGTACATTGGAAAAACTGTGAGAATGAATAATCAAATAGCCGTTGGATGACTGCCACGTCACTCTAATACAGTCTCAGAACAGCTAATCCAACGATTAAGATGCATTGCATGATCTTCGCCAAAGAATTAATTTTTCGCAAGAAGACAAGAAATTGAAGAACAAAAATCCAAACAAAGAAAAAAATCTGAAAAAAGTTAAGAATCCGAGAGAAAACCTCTGATGCTCTGTACATCGATAGATGCAGAGTCGTCTTCTTCCTTTGACGTCGAAGAAATCTCAGAAGAAGAAACGTTGTTGACGATGTTGCAGACAGATTTAACCCAAGCTGAAGTCAAATGAGATTTCATACCGAGCAATGAATGGATTGTCTCCGGTAGATTCTTAACCGGTTTCGATCTTCTCCTCTCCATTAAATAAAATCTTGATCTTGAAAAGAGAAAAACAGAGCAAAGGAAAGGAAAGAGAAGGAAGTAGTAAGACTGGAGTCAGAGCTCATCAATGGCGAAATCTGAGGAATAGCTTTTTATTTTTTTTGGAGAGAATGTTCGTCGTTATCAAAATCTCTGCAGGTGCCATATATAACCTTTAAAGACTACAGAGCCTTTATAACCTTTAAGGAGAGATAATTTGTAAATGAATATAACACTTGTCAATATCACCAAATGGAAAATAATTATTTAAATTAACTATTATTAGAAGAAATTAATTACTATTCCCCCTTTTTTAAGTTGAACAATAATGATGAAAAATGCTGCTACTTAGACTGTCATTGGTGATTTTTTTTTAATCTAATCAGGTTTAACGGCTGTCAATGAGTTTAGAGTTATGTTTTAATTTATATAAATAAATGTCAAGTCTTGGTCTAGATATCTATAAATCACCAAATATAAATATATGATTAATATAGCCAAATTTAGTGATTAAAAAATTTGTTTCCTTTTTATTTTTTTAATATAGAAAAGTATTATTAATAACAAATACCGATTATTAGTCTATATCATAATCCACATAAGTTATTAGTTTTTTAATAAGATACGATATTAATAACAAATACTGAATATTAGTCTGTATTATGACTCACATAAGTTTTCAGTAAAACATATAACATTGACTATAATTAGATTCAATGTAACAGAAAGCATGTTGTTAAACACAAAATATTTATGTGGTAACTGCCAGCAATGTGATTTCTTCAGTAAAATATGATAGTGTGGGTAATTACTATTAAGTTACTATCTCTCTTTTTCTGCTGAATAAATTCACTGAAACTAATATTTATCGATAAAATATAATATATTGGAATTATGTGGCAGAATAAAAGTTATTTCTGAAATTCATGACATATATTTAGTTACGAACCTAACAACCCATAATATTAAAATAAATATTAAAATTACTAAGATAAATTAAAAAAAATGTACTATAATATTTTTTTCTAGTAATATGGTTTCATCACCATCTAAATTCACATTCAGAATAATTCATACTATTAACAACAACAGTAAAATATTATAAAGAGTAATAATAGTTTATCCCATATTTTAATTTTTCTTACTTTTGTTGCCTTATACAAAAGAATCAATCAAATACAACACTACTGATGAAACTTCCATGTGACAACAACATGAAGCATAATATTTCATGATGATAATAATAGTTTGTCTTATACCTTTTTATAAGCATTATCATAAATTTAAGAGATAGCATGTTCTGTGTTTTTGGAATTCCGCATCCAAATTTTACTATATTATTTTTCTTGATAGTTATTTTAACATTGCAATAATATATTTTGAAATTTTTTAGTATTATCTATTATGCTATTTGTTTTGTTTTTGTTTTTGTCATTGGAATTGTTTAACATTCATTCAAACGTAATTAACTATATTGGTTATAAAAACTATTTAAATGTTATTATCTCTGCTAGTTAGAGAACATAATTAAGGATTTATTTGATTCAAATGAAAAATTTTGTGTTATGTAAGTATGCAGTAGTCTAAAAAAATTGTCTACGCAATCAAATGATATCACAACATGTTTTAAACTTCTAATCTAACCCAAATAATTGAATACTTTGCAGCATAAAAAGTATAAATGAAATGAAAGAGGCCACCTGCCACGATGGATCCATCAATGGACAACGCAATCTCACTTGTTATCCTCTATGGTTAGAGTAAAAGTCTCTTCAACGTCTTTTTCTTTTTCTTGTTTTTTTTTTGGGGGTAAAAAAATGTCTCTATCTTTTAATCTATTAACTTTTTCATTAGCTATCAATATAAACATAATTTTTTAATTAGAAAAAATAAAATAGAAAGAAGAGATGACCTTAAAACAATATTATCATGTTTTAGAGAAAAACGCCAACATAGACCAATGGATGAACAGAAGATTTGTCACTTTTTCGCGATATAGGTTGACCCAAATATCGATGCAACGTACTATACAATATTCTGTCTACTTCATAAGTTGACACTGACAAATATCATTTCTTTTTTGTTTACTCAACAAATCATAATATTAATATCGAATACATTAGTTAGCTTGTCATCCTCCAAAGGAATAAGTAGGCTGAAACCATCTTCTTGTAGTGCCCATCATCTTTGAGTGAATGTATGTAGTTTTGGACATTCTTCAGGATTCTCCAACACCTTGATCAGCATTTTAGAATCGCTTTCAAACTTTCCTTTTTTTTCAATTCCTAAATCGTCTAACCAATTCACTGTCCACGATGATATTACCGCAGCCTCAGCTTCTAGAAGGAACTAAGCTTAGGATGCTTTGGCCCGTCCCACTTCACCTCTCCAACTCCAAGTCTTCCTTAAAAAAAACATCAACACTATATCAATTAGCTAGCTATAGTGAGTTGTCTATATGTTAATACATAAGAAAACTACTGGATATATTGTCGGAAGTAATTTTTTTAGCCACTTAAGAAATTCAATCAATAAAAAATATGTGAATATCTCGCCAACGAAATAACATATTGAGCCAATTATTCTAGAGTATTTTTAAAACGTTGGGATCATAATAACTGGTACATAAAAGAGAACGCACCACATAGTTTCTGTTGGAGATCCAGCCAAACATGTATCTATATATTTTTGTTCCAGTGTGCAAAGACAGGTCCACTGAAATCTACCCAAATTCATTAATAAAGTTGTATGATTGAATAACATGTGATTAGAATTAAGATATATAAATCATATAACCAATAACACATAATTTTAACATAGATTTTAAAATTATAGAACAAATAACACTAAATTTTGTTCAAAATTTTAAATTTATTAAAATACATAAACCAATAAATCGCATTTAAACTCCCTAAATAAATATGAGCTTACCATTTTCTAAAGTACTTTAAACACAAAAAGCACTTTAGACTCGTCAAAGAAATATGAGCTTACATTAATCTCCTTATAGACACATTTCGTAAGAACACTGTTATCGTTTCAGCAGGCGTTAAAAGAAAGGAGTAGATGAGAAACTAAATTGGAGGCATTTTTGCATAAATGTGTTATCTACTCCATACTAACAAAAGTACGAAGTTGTTCACTGCGTTGGGTTTGTTGGTGAGGAAGGTAAGTGGGTAAATGATGGGTCGCAACTCGCAAGACATATACGGCCCTTCGTAATTAAGACTCTGCAACAATAGATACATTTATCGTGAGGTACTCCCATCATTGGTGTATGTATGTGCATGATATAATTACCAAACAGTAATGGTAAAAGTAAAAAAAACCACTAGACTTCAAACTCTGGTTTTCGTCTTCAACGTTCTCAATTATTACACGTACTTACAAACCTTTTCGATAAAGACAAAAACATGCAAATAAGTATACAGTAATACAAAAAGGTTTTTTTTTTTTTATCACAAGATGTAAGAATCCACATTTGAAAACTTTCACTACGCACCAAAAAGAACAACAAGGCAAAGATAGAGAGATGTGATAATAAGCAGAACAATTCCCTGCAAAAGAGGCAAGAGACATTATCACAAATACTATATGTGGAAACAAAAGCGAAGACTTAAATTTGCAGAGTTCATCACAGGTCGTAGCAGCTTTAACCGTAGTGTTTCCTGTGGCGGTTTCGGCCAAAAACCTTTGTAGAGTTTGATATGAACTGTACCAATAAGGATCCGAAACAGATAGAGCTGCGTATTTGGTTCCAGATTGCTCCACTGAAGTAACAAGCTCAGAGATGATTTCATCTGCAGAAGATGGAACTCAGTTCTATTGACTGGTCAGACATTCATATTACTTTTGAAAGCAATAAAACAAAACATTGACTCTGACAACACGATATTGCTGACTCCTACATTGTGAGCACAAACTTCTTTAAGCCCCGTAAGGAGACAACAGATTCATCTCCGGTCCTCAAATCTGGTCTGTGTTGTTAGCAGAAGAATGGCAAGGAGCATAGGTAGACGACGCCTTTTGCTGATTAATTACCCGAATCTGGTTGAGCTGGGACAACCGGTCTGAATTTAACGGTCGGATTGATTTTGCACAGAATATTAAACGACTACGTTTTTATTAATGTCAGGTAAGGGCCGTTCAAATTACGCGACCCGGCCCATTTTAAAATACACGAACCCTTCCTGAACTGTCATCGACTCACCACCGGACCAAATATCGCCGGTACTTGTAAATCAGATACTCCCTCTCGCGTTTCCTACGAGCCCTCCTGCTTCGTCCTCTCTCATTCCCGCTCTAAATCAGTCAGCTATCCCGATTCAGTCCATTGAAGCAGCCGCTACAGCTTGAGGAGCTTTCAAGAAGATGGGAAAAGTTGAGATTACAGAAGATGTGGAAGGAGATCGCGTCGAAACTACCGATTACTACTTCGATAGAATCGGCGAACCTCTATGTATCAAAGAGCATGACCCTCAGTACGATCTCCAAAACCCTCCGTCACAGCCTCTCGCTATCTCCGAACGCCACGGCCTAGCTTTTGTCGCACATTCCTCCGGTTAGTATTCATTATCGGTGATGATGATGGTACCGGTTTTTACTCATGCTGTTTAATATCTGTAACCTTTTTTTTGTGTGTGAAAATTAGGGTTTCTTGTTGGAAGCACCAAGGATGTAATTTCTGCTTCCAAGAATAGTAACGGGAAAGGTAGTAGGGTTTATATCCAGGATTTAGCCCTTGTGGATGTTCCTGTTGGCGACGTTCGTATATTGTCTCTCTCAGCGGATGATTCGATTCTCGCTGTCTCCGTCGCTGCTAATATTCACTTCTTCTCTGTGGATTCACTTCTCAAGAAGGTATATGGCTCTTAAGCCTTCAGTCTTTGTAGCATATTGTCTGCCTGTAAGCTTGGTTTTCCGGTGTTATAAGATTTTATTTTGTTTATGTTGGGCTCTTCCTTTAAGTTAACTTCTAGTTATGTATTACTTCGTGCCAATGCTTAGTTAGAATCCTTTTTTTGTTTAATGTTATGCGGGTTCTGTATGCATTTTCTTTGGGAATGGCGTTTGAAAGCACACAACTAGAAGTAGCACACAGTCTGGATAGTTTTGTGGACAACCCTTCACTAGGATTTAGAATCTATGTTGATTGGTAGTTTACTTACTTTATCTATCCTTTGATGCAGGATGCAAAACCATCTTTTTCTTATTCACCTGATGAGTCAGGTTTTGTTAAGGATTTTCGGTGGACAAGGAAAGATAAACATTCTTATCTTGTTCTTTCAAACCATGGGAAACTCTTTCGTGGAATTGATAATGCACCTCCTAGACATGTCATGGATGGTGTTGATGCCGGTTTGTTTCATTTCTTTTGCGACTTCTTCAGAAACACAATAAACCATGTTATTGGTGATTGTGAAGTTTATACTTTTTTTTTTGTCAGTTGAATGGAGTTCAAAAGGGAGTTATATTGCTGTGGCTCAAGATAATAGCCTGCGTATTTTGTCGTCAAAGTTTAACGAGACGCGGAGCATAGCGCTATCATTTGACACCTGGATTGGTGATTTCAATGAAAACTGTGTAGTGAAAGGTATGTTGGATGTTTTGGCCGTCTTATTTTCTATCAGTTTTTTCCGATTTAGTTCGAATGGCATAGTTGTTGTATGGTATATGAGGTTATCTACTCTATTCCGATGCTTGGAATACGATATTTACAAAATGATCCTGTTGAAAGTTCTTGTTTCTTGCTATCTCCCATCCGAATCTTGGTAGCATCCCATCGTTTTGTATCTCTTGAGATGGTGTTGAAATTTCTCTTGTTCCATGCACACTTCCATTGAAAAGTTTCATAGATGGCTCTGAAGTTAAACCCTTTCAATGATTGACTGTTAACCAATACCACTGTGCAACAGTTGATTCTATTAGATGGGTACGCCAGAACTGTATTCTTCTCGGATGCTTTCAGCTGATTGATGGCATGGAAGAAAATTACCTTGTTCAGGTTATCAGGAGTCCAGACGGGAAGATTACTGATGTAAGTAACCGATTATTTGGGATGGAATGAAACAGGATATGTAACTTCTACATATATATTTATCTGGTTTGTGATTTTTTTAGCTTCTTCTTTGCAGGTTTCGTCCAATCTGGTTGCTTTTTCCTTCTCTGATTTGTTTCCCTGTTCGATGGATGATCTTGTTCCGGTTGGTGTTGGACCTCATTTGTTCTTTAGCTACATAGACCAATGGTACTTCAGGCTAATTTTGCCGTTATTTTTATTTTGTTTTTCCTTTTATCTTTTCATAAAATATTCAAATGTTCCTGCCCCCTGCAAGCCATTTGTCAATCTTTCGCACTCTAGACTGAACATACGATCTTAAGATTTTTTTTCCCATACGTAACCAACTTAGAAGAACTGTTAATTACCAAGACGGTCCCTAATTATAGTGATTTACAAATACAACTAACTATGATACATGTTCCTATCATTTTCTGGAAGTAAATTTGAGGTCATTTCGTATTTACCATATTCGTCTGGAAACGCACTAGAGTGAGTTTAGTTTTTCCTGAAATATCCTCTTATCACAATAAGAAACATGGACAAAGTAAACTACCACTATTTTCAGTGTTGAAGATAGTAAAATATTGCTAACTTCTCTTTCTTTTCATCCTATAGCAAACTGGCGATCACAGCAAACAGGAAGAGCGTAGATGAGCATATCGTCTTGCTTAAATGGTCAGCTGGTGATGATAAAACTGCAGTTTCCGTTGTTGATATTGATCGAGAGACCTTTTTGCCTCGGATTGGGCTCCAAGGTATGCAGTCCAGAGTTGCTGTAATGTATCTGTGCTTTTTCGTACTGTTACGTGTTTGATATAAAAAAGTTCATTTCTTTTCCAGAAAATGGAGACGACAATATGATCATGGGACTCTGTATCGATAGGGTTTCTGTTGAAGGAACCGTTAATGTCCGTTCTGGAGGTGATGAACTGAAAGAACTCCCGCCATATTGTGTTCTTGTGTGCCTTACTTTGGAAGGAAAGCTGGTCATGTATAATGTTGCTAGGTAGGCTTTATCTCTCACAATGGTTATAAGTTTCTCATTGTCCATAACAACATCACAGGGAACATTAAAATTGTGTTCCTCTACAGTGTTGCAGGACTCCCAGATTCATCTGCTGTTGATTCGGCTTCTTCTACTGATATAGAAGATGCTTACCCCCCTTCAACTGGAGATGATCTTCCTGAAAAATCTTTTGAAGAGTCTGAACAACAACGAAAGTTGAATATTTCTGTACAAAATGAACAGAAGCACCTCAACTCAGAGAATTCAATTTCCCTGTTACCTACCGAACAAAGGTTCCCAGGTGGAAAAAATTCTAGTAAGGAAATTGAGTCTGTAAAAAGTTCAGTGTCTGGGGACAACAGCGGGAAACAAGAACTCTATGCTGAAAAACCATTACAAGCTGCAGATGGTCTAGAAAGCATGATTCCTAGGCAGTTCGGAACAAGTTTTGGGCAACCTCCTTTGTCCTTAGGATTTGACACCAACAAGTTTGCAGGATTCGGTCCTATCCTCCCTGTTTCTGATAAGCCTCAAAAAGATGTATCTGAGCAGTCTAAGCCTATGCAGTTTCAGACCAGTTTTAGGTCAAAAAGTACCCCAGGTTTATTTTCATTTTCTGGCCCGCAGAACACTATTGTTCCATCACCACAAAATACACCAGCTCAGCCATGGTCAAGTGCGAAAGGCGTCACACCTCCTAGTTTTGTCTCTGGTATGTTTCCTTCCGTGAAAGATTCTCAGCATAAGCAATCTGAACAGAGTGGAACTGGTTATGTGAATCCTCCTACGTGCATCAAAGATAAGCCTGTACAAGCTATTGAGACTACTAGAGCATCAGCTCTGAGCAATCTAACTCCTCTAGGCCAAAGTCAGGACACTGATGGAGTAGAAAAAATCGAGCCCCTACCGTCTATCCGTGCCTCTGAATTGTCACAACAAGTGAAATCTTCCTTCGAAAAGTCCTCTAGTCATCAGCAGCACAAACCTCCGCTGAATACTGGACCTTTGAGACTTGAGCATAACATGTCAAAGCAACCCAGTAATGTAAAGTTTTTACTCATGTGGTTATCTATTCTAGGAAAGGATGTTCCAAACTCTCATGCTTTCACATTCATGCTGTGATTTAGTATTAATCTTACTGGACTTATATCATTTGAGTAACTTACTCTACCTCTCTGTGCCAGGTAAATGAGATGGCCAGAGAAATGGATGCGCTTTTACAGTCCATTGAAGGACCAGATGGTTTCAAGGATTCTTGCACCTCATTACTTAAAAGTCATATTGAAGAATTGGAGCAAGGACTTGAAAGTCTTGCTGGCAAGTGCCAAATGTGGAAGGTGTGTGTATTTAAAAGTTCATGTATTTTGCTTCGTATTAACTTTCAATTTTCTTTTTTAATTTGATCAAACCAATCTTCTCCAATTTACAAATACTGTCACCGATCCTGGTCCTGTCTCTGTATTGTTAAACTAATTTGGTTTGGTTTTCAGAGCATAACTCAGGAACAGCATGCAGAGATCCAACATCTTCTGGACAATACTATTCAAGGTGATCTATTTATTTTATCATCCAAGTATGTAGCGCCAAAGTAATGTTAGCAGGTAGATTTTTGTTGTTTTCTTCCTGAAAAGGTGTCTTAAATTGCAATAGGCGAACTAATAATATATTTAAAGTACATTGCTTCTAAGCACTACCAGTACTATCTAGAAATGATTGACTAAAGAGGCAAGTTTAACTCTTATCCCATTAAATCTCTAACCCACGAGACTTCAAATCTCAACTTAAATCGAGAAGTTGAGAATAGGTGAACAAGTCCCGGATAGAGTAGCCGATTTTAATATACGTATTTATCATTTTACTGAGATACGTGGTGATAAGTACACTATTCTCACATCTGATATTTAGGTGTTATATTAGCATAAGCTTGCGCTACAAATGAGGTTTTTCCATTTGTTCATGAATTCCTCTGAAACTTCCTTGGCTTTCTTGTTCTTTGCTCTCTGGATATATTTAGGCTATGCTTGGTATGGACTTTTGGCTTTAGGCTTTTATTTTTTATTTGACTTTAGAAACTTTAGTGACTGTAATTTTGAAAAGTTAAAAGTCAGGTTTTATAAGCTTTTAGAAAAAACCATCGTTTAGAGAAAAACAAGTAAAGAAAATGGCTGTGAGTGTTTTTAGGAAGACTTTAAAGGCTTTTAAAGCAATAAAGCCTGATTGGGTAAAGTTTTTGTAAAGTCCTGACAGCCTTTAAAGTACCGTTTCAGATCTTACACTTGAATCTAGACTGCAAATTGTCAGGTTGTTATTTTGTTTGTCTTTATTCTTTCTTGTGGGGATTTCAGTTTTGGCAAAAAAGACATACATGGAAGGTATGTATAAGCAAACTTCTGATAACCAGTACTGGCAACTTTGGAACCGCCGGAGGTTGAATCCTGAGCTTGAGGCCAAGCGGCAGCACATTGTGAAACTAAACAAGGTTGTTTATGGTTTGATATATCTCACTATTCTATCTGTTACTGCTCTAAGCTCGCCTTTGTCATTTATGTTCTACTTTTCCCATTCAGGATTTGACTCATCAACTGATTGAATTAGAGAGATATTTTAATCGGCTTGAACTCGATCGCTACCAAGAGGATGGAGGACTTCCTGTGGCCCGAAGAGGTGTGCCTAATAGGTCTGCTCCTTCAAGGTATATTTATCACAAGAAGTTGTTTTAGTTGGCCATAAACTCCCCTTACTACCACTGAAATTGGGTTGATTTTCTCTGCAGACGTGTGCAATCCCTTCATAGCCTTCATAACACAATGAGTTCCCAATTGGCAGCTGCTGAGCAACTCTCTGACTGTCTCTCAAAACAAATGGCATTTCTGAAAATCGATTCACCTGTCAAAAAGAACGTGAAGCAGGAGTTGTTTGAGACAATTGGGATCCACTATGATGCTTCTTTCAGCTCTCCAGATGCTGTAAAAGCCAAAAATGCATCTTCATCGAAAAACCTATTACTCTCTTCTATTCCTGCAAGTATAAATGCACAGTCAAGACTACGTCACTCATCTGGTACGAAAAGTTCTGACCCTGAAACTGCCAGGAGGAGGAGAGAATCATTAGACAGGGTAATTTCGTGGGAAATCTTTGATTAAGTACTAGACCACACAATATATGGACACTTTAATTTATGGTGTACCTCACACTTGTCTCTACTTTTTGTGACCTGTTTGCAGAATTGGGCTGCTTTTGAGCCTCCAAAAACAACTGTCAAAAGGATGCTTCTGCAGGAGCAACAGAAGACGGGTATGAACCAACAGACTCTGTCGGGTGAGAGAGTACGGTCTACAGTTAATACACAAGAGCAATCACTGCTTCGCTTGAAAGATCATGCATCACCTGTAGTCTCCTCAAATAAGGGTGAGCTAAGATTTAATGTGGAATGCATTAATTTGATCTTGAAGAATGTTTTTGTGTTTCATTCGTATGCGTTATCGCTTCTCTGGTCTGAGTATTTAATCAATCTGAGCAGGGATAAGGGAATCATTCCAACAAGACACATCTGAAGCTCAATCAACCCCGTTCAGATCAAGGCCACTAATGCCACAATCTAACAGTCGCTTTACCGTCTCTCCAGTATCCTCATCACAGCCAAGTTTCAATTGGTCTGGAAATAAGTCGAACAGTACAGCTTCTTATGCTGAGGAATCTGTCGCGTCGCAGAGTAAGGATACAAAGACACCGACTCTAGTTGGACAGTCAGAAAAGAAGGCGGGAGAAGTTAAACTTTCTGAAGGCAAGGCGAATATGTTTACTGGAATTCAACCATCATCGATGTCTACTGGTACACCAGCATCTAGTTTCCCTGTAAAATCGCTGTTTGGTTTTAATACCAGTAGCAGTATCCCTGATGATAAAGTAACTTTCCCTGCTGCAACGGTATCACTTTCATCTTCACCTTTTTCTAGCACGTCACTTGATTCCGTCTCCACCTTACCTACACCATCATCACCTTCATTGCCATCCTCTACGCAAGAATCAGGTATATATTCTTTGACTATATTTCGATTGATTAACATAATAGTCAACTATAGCAACTTTAATGTCTGGTCAATGACCCTGCTGTTATCAGTTTCAGTTCCAACATCTATTCCCATTAGCTCAGCATCAGTCTCTCAAACGTTTTCAGTCACATCGACATCCACAGTTTCAGTTCCAGCTACGGGGCTCAGTGTTCCATTTGGTAAATCGTTGACAAGTGCCAGTTTAGATCTCAATCAAGCAGCTACGTCAACACCTTCTCCATCACCTGGCCCCACAACTGGTTTCTCTTTCAAGTTACCAGCTTTGTCTCTATCATCCCCTGACATTGTCTCATCTTCAGGAGGCCAATCTTCGTTTTCCACACCAGCTTCTACAGCATCACAAGTGTCATCTAATCTGGTCTCTGCAACCAGTTCCCTAGCATATAGTAATCGTTTGTTTTTATCAACCTCCTCATCTTTGACTGCCCCTGTTACTTCCACCGCTCCTGGCGCCTTTCAGTCTCCTCAAGTTTCCACCCCGTCCTCTGCTGTTTCTATTACAGAGCCAGTCTCAGAACCTAAAAAACCAGATGCTCAAAGTTCGTCAATTCTAAGTACGGGAAGCACTGTAGATCCTGTAGCAGAGGTAACAAAATCACAGACTGAGCTGCTGCCGGTGAAAAGTGAAACCTCGAACTCAGAGACTACAGTAACCCCTGTCAGTTCATCTGGGTTCCTATCTGGATTTTCATCCGGAACGCAGTCTAGTCCTGTAAGCATGATGACGCCTTCATTCAGTTGGCCAGGTAGTTCTCAGCCGCAACAGCTATCGTCCACACCTGTCTCTTTCCCTGCATCCTTATCAACTTCTGCAAGTCCATTTGGTGAGAAAAAAGACACTGTAGATACACAGGAAGATGAAATGGACGAAGAAGCTCCAGAGACTAGCCAGACGACTGAACTTACTATGAGTGGTTTTGGAGGTTTTGGGCTTGGGTCAACTCCAAACCTGGCTGCTCCGAAAGCAAATCCCTTTGGTGGTCCCTTTGGCAATGCTACAACAACAACAACAACAAGTAATCCGTTCAATATGACAGTCCCCAGTGGCGAGCTATTCCGACCTGCATCATTCAATTTTCAAAATCCTCAGCCATCTCAACCAGCAGGTTTTGGTGCGTTTTCTACAACACCTTCGCAAACTCCCACTCAGAGCGGATTTGGCCAACCGTCGCAGATTGGTGGAGGACAGCAAGCGCTAGGATCGGTACTTGGTTCATTTGGGCAGTCGAGGCAGATTGGTGCTGGTCTCCCTGGAGCTACCTTTGGTTCTCCCACTGGATTTGGTGGTTCTAACCCAGGAAGCGGCCTCCCAAGTGCACCACCATCTGGTGGTTTCGCAGCTGCTGGGTCTAGTGCCACTGGTGGATTTGCCGCCATGGCTTCAGCTGGTAGGGGATTCGCCGGGGCTTCCTCTAGTCCAACTGGTGGCTTCGCTGCCTTAGCCTCAGCTAGTGGAGGCTTTGCCGGTGCTGCTCCAGGAGGAGGAGGAGGAGGCGGTGGATTTGGTGGACTTGGTTCGGGGTCCGGAGGTTTTGGAAGCTTTGCTCCTCCTAGTAGTGGAGGTTTCGGTGGAGCAGCAGGAGGTATAAAACATGTCAAACATTGAAGCACAGTCATGATGATACATGTTTGACCATTGTCTCGTTTTACAGGTGGTGGTTTTGGGGGTTTCGGAGGCCAAGGCGGTGGTAGTGGATTCTCAGCCTTCGGTGGCAACTCAGGAGCAACAGGAAAGCCATCGGAGCTGTTCACACAGATGAGAAAATGAGACATGTTAAAATCACAATGTGCGAAGTGTCTCAATCTTAATTACTTTATACAGAAAATTTGGGGCTTAGGCTTAGCTTTGTGACCACCTGTCTAGACTATAAAAGTGAAGACGTATAATATCTATATAAATATCGGTGTAGTGATGTGTCAAGTAACCTTGAAAATTGCTGACTTCACATGCCTGAAGCTGAGCTTTTTGAACCTTTAAGAGATGATAGATACTTTTTCTCTTCCATTTTGCTAATTAATTAAAAAGTGAATGTGAGTGGGCCTTAGTGGGGGAAGGAGGCGTTATTCAATTTAAATTTAAATTTAAATTGAATTTTTATATATATAAAAAAAGAGATTTTAATGTCTCTCCGGAGAGAATATATTTCCTGTGTTTGCTCTTCTGCGATTCGATGTGATCCCCCGCCAAACAAACTCTTTTACCCTCTCATCGTCGAGAAATTCTCCACCGTCGATTCTTATAAATAAATAAATATAATTGTTTTTTTTTATTTTTTTTAATTTTTATGAAGGGACATCGGAGTAGCGACGAGATTTATGATGCTTTGTGCTTCTTTGCGAGATCGAATACAGCCTTGGCTTCGCGACTATGTTAGGCTCCAATCTCTCGCCGTCATCCTTATTTACGCTCAGGTTAATCCCTCTTATCTTCTTGGTTTATTCATCTTTGCTTCGGGTCTAGGGTTCGTTCTGAGAAGCGCGTTTTTTTGTTTGTTTTGTTGTTTTCCAGATTGGGTGCGCGCTGATTGGATCACTAGGGGCATTATACAATGGTGTTTTATTGATAAATTTGGCGATTGCGTTGTTTGCGCTTGTGGCAATCGAGAGCAATAGCCAAAGTCTCGGCCGCACCTACGCCGTTCTTCTCTTTTGTGCTCTTCTTCTTGATATCTCATGGTTCATTCTTTTCACCCAAGAGATTTGGTATTCACTCTTTGTCAATCTCTACTTTTTTTTTTTTTTTTTTGAGATTTGGTGGAGACATTGCCTTTTATTGACAAAACATTTTCATTGTCGATGATGCAGGAGCATTTCTGCTGATGCGACTTATGGAACCTTATTCATATTTTCAGTGAAGCTGACCATGGCGATGGAAATGATTGGCTTCTTTCTTCGCCTTTCTTCCTCTCTCTTGTGGTTTCAGATTTACAGGCTTGGCGCTTCTATTGTCGACACTTCAATTCCTCGTGATACTGATTCGGATTTACGAAACAGCTTCTTGATTCCACCTACTCCTGCTATAGCTAGGCAATGTTCAGGTTCTGATGAAATCTTGGGAGGTTCTATCTACGACCCTGCCTACTACACCTCTCTTTTTGAAGAGGGCCAAACCAATATGAACTCTCCCAAGGCAACACAGGTCTTCTTTTTCTTTTCTTACTTTCTTTCTTTTTTTAAGGATATACATAAAGATACTCTACATAGTGATAATAATGGAAAGTTTCAGCTAACACAAATGGTTCATCTTTATCTACTTTGTAGGTGAATCATCATTTAGCTGGGAACAATGGATCACCATCTGCTGCAGAAGCCTCTCTGATTAAGTCTCCCATATCAAGATCATTGCATGCGATTGATGTTAGTTCCTCTGATTCCAACATTTTCCTGGCTTTTGGTCGTCTTGCGCTGTCTTGTTTCTCGTATCACAGTCCATATAAGACAATTCTCTTTCGAATATTTTGTAGGAAGAGAAAGGTTTAAAACAACCGGGAATGTCTTCATTATGATTAGGGCTCCATTCAAGAACCGTGGTGTTTATTTTAGCATCTAAACAGATAACTAACTGTCTGCTTTGCATTAGCTGAGGTTTAGGATTTGAAGCAGGCGCAAGTTTTATTCCGTAAGTGAGAGGATCATGAAATAATCTCCATGTTCTTCTTACAAAGGACAAGAAGATTATATACCACCTTCCAGAAGATGAGATTCGATATGTTGACGACAAGTAAACACCGTTTCTATGCTTGTTTTCATTCTTTTTTTTTGTATGAATTTTTTTTTTTTTTTTTGGGATCTGTGGTTAGAATAGAGTCATCTTATGATTCTTTCCGGTTTTTTCTTGTGTAAATGGAGATACTTTTTGTTTTTTTGGTTGCATTACTGGAGATAGTATTAAGATTCCGGCGTTGATATGTTTCGTTCTTGTGTGTGTTGATATGAATTTTAAAGTCGATGATCTCGAGATCCGAAGATATTGATTGATAAACTAGCTTGAATCTTCTGGGGTTGATCATGCTTCTGGGGTTGATGCTTTGATGAAGATCAGGTTTGGGACATGGTTTAGACCCGGTTTGAACTCGGCCCATACGAGGTTCGGACACGTTTTGATTCCGGTTAATGTGGAATTTAAAGACGGTTGATGCTGTTTAGACACGTTTTGGAGGTTTGATAAAATGAGTTTGCTCCGACATGAAAATAAAAACCTCCCAATGTTTGAATTTCGACAACATTCTCTAAACTGATTGGGAACACCTGAAATAAAAACAGAGAGGTCTTTCTTGTGTCCGAATTCGCTCCGGTTGGCTACTTAATTAAATAATAACATGTAAGCCCAAACAATAACTATAATATTAAAAGAAAAGCCCACGAGTAAGTCGAGCTTAAAAAAAAAAACCCAAAATCCAATCGAGGAAAGGTCCACTGATTTAATGAGATGATTAATGAGATGATCTAATTAATTAATTAAAAAGAAAATGCAGAGGCACTGCAGTGTTTGAATGATCTTGAGATCGGAACTGTGGGAAAACAGATGCCGTGTAAGCACAGCTTTCACCCTGACTGCTTGCTCCCATGGCTTGAGCTTCATAGCTCATGCCCGGTTTGTAGATATGAGCTACTGCGGATGAGACGAAGACGGGATTCTGCAACAACAGAAACAAATGGTAGCAATGGCGGTAGTGGATCTTCTTCTGCTACAAGCAGCCAGGGATATGAGAACAGCCGACAGGAGGAAGAAAAAGAAGAATAAGAAGAAGAAGAGGAAGAGGAGGAGGAGGTGGAGGACGATGATGGTGATACGACCGCATTCTCTATCCCATGGCTGCTTAGCTCCTTGTTCTCGTTGTCTCAAGATAGCAGCAATCCGTAGGAAATTCCTGAGCAACATAAGATCATGAAACCACGGTTCAACCATAAGCTCTTCTTGTCTGTACATAACGTTCTCGGCCCTTAGGAAAACAAAAATCTATCATTTTGTGTTTTATTGTTTTGAATACTTTTTGGAGAATTCTACAAGTCGCTTTGTTGTTTTTCTTTGTGTCAACCAAATCTGATTTTTCAGTTTAGTTCAGTATTTCTTTTATGAAATTGGTGGTTACTGTTATTGGTGAAATAATGTGTCTGAATTAATTATAAACGACAAACATTTGTGTATAATTATTACGAGGGATTTAAGCTTCAATAAAATAAGCACGTGCACAAACATTCTGCGATATCATACATGGCAGACAAAGAGTGGTCGTTCACTTACCATTCCAGCAAAGACAGTAATATTAGATCTTTCGATATGATTTCCCATAATTACCCTCATTCGACATGATAAGTGAGGGGTAGTATAGGAAAGTATATATATTTATAAAGGTGTCCTTATAGCTCCTCAGATCCAAAACGCGATTTGTAAGCCTCTCAGAACAAATCTCATTCCGAGAGAGAGAGCCAATCCAAAGAACGATATTGAAAATCACTCTCCTTTATAAATCCCATTTTACAAATCTCTTTTCCCTCTCTAAATCTCTCTTCGTTATATAAAAAGCCTCTACCTTTTCAAATCTTTCGCCGGGAAATTTCTCTTTCATTCCTTTGGGACGAAACCCTAGATTTGTAAATCCGATTTGCAAACTAACGAAAGGTCTGATTTTGTTTCTTACCCTCTCTTTCTAATGGCTTCAATTACTCGGGTTTGGTTTCAGTTTGGACATACCCTTTAATTTGATGTTTCCGATTGAACCTCATATTCTCTCGATTTGTTTCATAGCTTCCAAAAAAAAAGATGTCGTTATTTGATCGTGAGACAATTATAAGCTCTGTACTTGTCTTTCCTAGAATTTTGAGAGGCTTACACTGTCTGAGTCGAGATTTAGCTTATTTATGTCTTCACGATTGGTTTATGTTAGAGAATGGCTGATCAAAATGTGGAAGGGAGCCAGCCAGTTGACCTTCTTAAGCATCCTTCAGGCATTATTCCAACTCTTCAGTGAGTCTTATGTGTCTCTTGTCTGTATATCACCGTTTTTTAGATTCTTGAGTTTGTGCTTTGTGAATGACAAGATTTCTACTTTTTGGTTCAGAAACATTGTCTCAACTGTGAATTTAGACTGCAAGCTTGATCTTAAAGCCATCGCTTTGCAGGCTCGTAATGCCGAATATAACCCCAAGGTTTGCATTCCTCTTGTTTTAGTATTCTATCATTTTGATTGGACCTGAAATGATAGTCTTTCTACAGATCTGTATCTGATATATGAAATGATTGTAAACACACTTATGTCAGAGTTATTTGGTGTTTTACTTTTCTGAACCGGATTGGCGATAGGAAGTTGAAATTAATTTTGTTTTTATTTTCTGGATTTATTTTAATCATCCGTTTAATTCATGTTCCAGCGTTTTGCTGCGGTAATCATGAGGATTAGAGAGCCAAAGACCACAGCGTTGATCTTTGCTTCTGGGAAAATGGTATGTTATTTTGGCTTAGAGTATATTTGGTCACTCTTTCTCATATGGATCGATCTACCATGCTCTCGTTTTAACGTGCATCCATGTTGTCGAATTTTAGGTTTGTACAGGAGCCAAGAGTGAACACCTTTCAAAGCTGGCTGCGAGAAAGGTAAACAAGCTCCTCTTAATACAGTCTGATTCTCTTCTTCTAGGGACACTGTAGTCATAAATTTGATATAATTTCAGTAGGTGTTTTGTTTTCCATTATGTTAAAGAGCTCTTTTGTTGTTGTCAGTACGCTCGTATTGTTCAAAAGCTTGGCTTTCCTGCAAAGTTCAAGGTACTCATATATCTATCTATCTCTGGTTCTGATCCAACGTACACTGTATTATAGAGTATCATTTCAAGCAGCAATTCCTTTGGTTTTCATTGAAAGAAGAAACTACATGTACAGTCTAGTAATGAAATATCGATTAAATTCTGCAGGATTTCAAGATTCAGAATATTGTAGGTTCCTGTGATGTCAAATTCCCTATTAGGCTTGAAGGTCTTGCATACTCTCACAGTGCTTTCTCAAGTGTAAGTGATCCTCACGAATTGTATAGCGTTGTAGTTGTAAGATGGAGATAATTGGTCTGATGGTTCGCATCTCTCTCATTATTGATGCCAGTACGAGCCTGAACTATTCCCAGGACTGATATATAGGATGAAACAACCAAAGATAGTACTTCTAATATTTGTCTCAGGAAAGATTGTTATAACTGGAGCCAAGGTAATATATTACTTTCTCAAATGATTAACAAATTTTGTCATGAAAATACTATGTCATCTGATGAAATCCTGAGGCTACACTATCAGATGAGGGATGAGACTTACACCGCCTTTGAGAATATCTACCCAGTTCTTACAGAATTCAGGAAAATCCAGCAATAATAGTATGTAAAGTCTCCAATTTTTCTTTATCTCCCTCTGTATTTTTTTTTCTTTTCCCATTCCTCTTAAATCAAACAATGGTTTGATTATGATCGTATGATACAAGCAGAGCCTATGCATCAACAGCAAAAAAGACTGTTCACGTTTGGATTGCCATGAACTAGAGATCTCGGTGGTGGCAAGGGCTTGGTGAGGTTATTTTCCTTCAGCAAGGACTTGGTTTGATTCGGATTGAAAACCAAAAATTGTAAATACAGAATGGAGATTCCAATATCTCCTTTTTTGTTGTTCTATGTTTCTTCCAAGTATCTTGTTTCCTGTAATGTTTGTTGTAATGAGCAAGACCGAATCGTTATAAAGTAGCTTAGAACTTCTGTGCTAACCGTCTGTAATAAGACACCAAGTCTCTGTAATAAACTCATTTAAGCCAATTTGCAGCTTTAGTTTTCACATGTTTGGACTTCGGTGGTTAGTTGATCATTTAAAAAACGGTGCTTAGACACTCATAGGACGAGGACTTTTTTCTTCGGTATTAAAATTAGGAGGTTTTGTTATTAATCAGATTTAAGCGGATAATGGTGAGTCCAGGTGGTTTTTAGGCCATTTTAGGTTGGCTTTAGATGATCTTAGGCAGTTACTTGTTTACCAATTATCATTTAAACACTTAAACCGCACAAAAGAGCACAATATTTCAATGGATAATGTAAAAGCAACAAACTATAGTTCTTTTAAGTTTTCTGAAGAAACAGATGGAACGGCTAGTAATTGACAGTCGACTTGATTGCGTCCAATATCTGCAACAACCGTGAAAAGCCATGATTTGATTTGTTAGAGAATGCGTTTTTGGATCGGGTAGATAATGAGGAAGAGGAACTTGCCTTGTTCTTGGTGGGCATGTAGAATGGCTCAAAAACAAGAGGGAATGGAGTGTCAAGACCACAAATTCTGCTTACGGGAGCTTCTAACTGCAGACGAATTTATAAAAAAAAACCAATTAAAAGTAATCTCTTGTAGATGAATTAACCTTTACTTTTTACCTTCAAGAAGCAACGTTCAAGGATTGTTGCAGAGATCTCTGCTCCAAAACCTCCAGTTACAGGAGCTTCATGGCTTATCTGCAACCCAAGCGAAAGCAATCTTTAAGACCGACCAAACAAAAACAAATCCCGAGATTGAAATCAAGGATGCTTGAACTTACAAGAAGTCTGCCAGTCTTTTTAACCGAGGCCTCGACTGTTTCTTTGTCCCAAGGCAGTAGAGTCTTGAGATCTATCAGTTCACATGATATTCCTTCCTGCATTAACTCAAGACCCGCGTCAGTGACTACGAATCAATTATCATCGAGTTGAAAGATAAAGCTCAAAACCTGTTCCGCATCCAGACAAGCTTGTTCCATAATAGTAAGCTGAGCTCCCCATCCAACAAGTGTTATGTCATTGCCCTCTCTTATAACCTGACCAGAAACTCCTCTTTGTCAATCTCTACTATGAGATCGTCATCTCTCAAAGAAACGGTTACAAAAAAGAACTTATACCTCAGCTTCTGATAAAGGTATCATATAGTCATGCTCTGGGACTTCTTCAACTGCTTGACGGTACAACCACTGAAAAAAGACCAAAGTTTCAAGACTTTAAAAGAGGCGCTAAGAAAGCTAATTTGGCTGGTGTAAGAGAAAAGGAACTACCTTTGGTTCGAAAAAGACAACAGGATTTGGATCACGGATACATGACAACAACAGTCCCTTTGCCTCTCGTGGACTCCTAGGGATAACAACCTTAATACCAGGGACATGGCAGAAGAAAGCTTCAGGGGATTGTGAATGGTAATGTCCACCATGACCAACTGCCCCATACGGTGCTCTTATCGTAAGTCCTATTAAGATCCATACAAACCTTAATCAGTAAAAAGAGATTAATGATGTCAAGTCAAGAAGAAATAAAAAGATCAGTTATACCTCCGCAGTTAAATTGGTTACCACTTCGGTATCTGAACTTTGCGGCTTCATTAACAATCTGTGAATCACAATCTCTATCAGAAACCCTGCAGTGAGAATCAGATTCGTGGTTGTAAAGTGGGAGCACTTACCTGATCAAAAGCAGGATAAATATAATCTGCAAACTGAATTTCTACAATTGCTCGATTTCCCTGTCAACATCAAATACCCATCAATGTCAAATTCAGTTTACAACAGAAACAGAAATAAACGCAGACAAGAACTCACCATTGCCGCTAGACCAATACCAAATCCAACAATGCCCTGAATTAAGTCAAAATACAAAACCCTGTCAAAAAGCTTATTTGAATGGCTCATCAAGAACAAATAAGACTAACTCAAGAAATGGAACACTTTTGAGAAACACAAGTAGATGTTCATAGCAAAGAGAAAAATAAATAAATCAAGATTTAAAAATACATACTTGCTCACAAAGAGGAGTATTGAACACACGGTTTTTTCCGAATCGTTCAGCTAATCCTGTTGTACAGCGAAAGACACCACCAAAGCCAACATCTTCCCCAAACACATAAGAGCTTCCACAAAAAGAGTTCCACCAACTAACGTTAGACTCAAAACAAGATCATACATATTCCACGGAACTAAACGTGTAACTAATAAACTAATTTTCCCTTATTAAACTTCTATTCGCCAATATTTTGACCTCCTTGTTCCCTAGAGTGAGGTAAATGTAGAGTTATGTGCATCAGTGTGATTTCTAAAAGACAAACAGCTCAAATGGTTTAAGACAACATGTAAAGGAGAGTCCAGCCACTTCAGGAAGCAGATTTTTCTCTATTGCAAACTGTTGAAGCAAAAGGAAGAAGAGCAAAATCTCACCGAGGATCGGTTTCCAAGGCGATGTGAAGAGCTTGATTGATAGCGGAGTATAGATTCAACGATTTCACTGTTTCTGATTCACACGCCGTCGTCGAAACCTTCCGTGCTCCGTGAGCTGAGCCCGGAAAAACCAATTTCCGACAGAATCTGCCTAAAAGACCCGTCATTATGCAAAAGATCGACGCTTTCGTCGAACCCACAAACAATCAATCTGAAAGAGTACTGCCCAACGTTTACGACAAGAGAAAGCTTTATCTTTGGCAATAGTCACCCACTTCGTAGGCGATTTAGGTGGCAAATGGTTTGTCCTGTTAAAGAAACTGATTTCCTAGTTAATCACGGAGTTATGAGGAAGATGATACCCCGCCACGTCGGATCCGACTCGTATATCTCCTCAATCGATATATTTTCTCTTGCAAGTTGCAAATAACACTTTTTTTATTATATCCAAGAGGCAAGAGGAAAGATTGTCTCTTTTCAACACTTTCTTTCACCTTTACCTGATTACCGTTTTAATCCAGTCAGTAAACTTTGTTTGAAGAACAACACATTTCAGATTAGCTTGGAAATTAAAGACAAATGAAGAAAGATAGAGACGGCAAAAAATATACAATCTTTTCTTTCAGATTCTAACGAAAGTCTACAAAGACAATGAAGAAGAGCCAACAGAGTCATGTCAGAAACCAAACCAGGAAAAAACCCACTGTGATTTATTTTATCACTCAACTTAAACTTCCCACACGATATGTAGAAATCTTTATACGCATTTTTACAAGGTAGGATCAGTAGAAAACATAACCCCAGAAACTATTGCAAGTTGGTTCAAGGTAGGATCAAGTCGTCCATGGTTCGAATAGATCTGCTTCCACCTTGGTTCATACTCTTCACGGCAGTCTGATTCTCATAAACTATTGCAACTTGTAATAGTTTTCCATATCTTCTCTCCGTTGCGTTTTCGGGATCTTAAATATCTCGCTCTGCAAGAGATTTGTGTTATGAGCTCGCGACTCTGAGAACTGCCGTGAGCTTGCCAGGTAAGCTTAGCAACCATTTGAAATGATCACACCGGCTGGCTTGTCGTTATTTGAAGAATTTGTTGTCCCATCAACCTTGAAATCGCTAGTAGGTAGAGTTGCTGAACCTGAGATATGGGTGCATTTTCAATGTCAGCAAAGTGATGCGTGATTGCAACTGCAAAAACTCCACAAAATCAACTTGTTTCTTCTTGTCTAACCTGCCTCTGGGATCGTTGCTGATTAGCTGTTTTCTCCAAATTAGTGTTTTGTCGAACTTCATAGAACGAAAAATCATCCACAATGCATGTCTTGCTCTTGTGCTCCTTGAATATTTTTATAATCTTCAAACCCTGCTCCAACTTGACCTACATAATCTCATGAAGAAAGCTTTCAAACATTAAAACGCTGAAAATTATGCCTAGAAGAACAGAAACAAATGGCTCTACAAGTGTAAACACTTACCTCTTGTGTGTCCTTACTGTTGGTAACAGGTTTGTTCTCGTTGTTTGGGCACATCCTTCATTCACTGTATGCCATTTGAGGGGGAAAGAGCCAGGCCACCTATCATTTCTGCAAGCCCAACAAAATGTATACTTGCGTTGACCTGGAGATAACTGGGGTATATACAGCTCAGCCCAACATCGCGAAAATAAACAATAGACAACATCAAATTAATTATATTGAAACTTAAATGGGCCTCAACCCTTTAGTGACTTTATAACTCTGGGCCGAAAGTTGTTATATATTAGCTTCACTAATGCAATAAGAGCAAAATGTCTGAGGGATTTAGGCCCAATTTAAAATAGTACCATGAAATGAGATCCAGGACCCGATTATTAAATCTAACGGCCAAGATTAGCTCAAAGCTTGGAGAGCTAAGGGAACGTTAAAAGCACCCTCCAAGCGAGAATAAGGAGATAAACCTACTTTCTTCCTTCCTGCTTCAGCTCTCAATTTTCTTATCCGGAAAAACCCTTCCGGTGAAGAACCTCCATTTTCCTCCTCCGCTTCTTCGCTTCTTTACTTGTGTTAGTTTCTTTTCTCCTTAACATTCGAGCCTCTTCATTTTCAATGGCTCAGTTTATGTATGTGTGTGTGTGTCTCTTTTTCTCTGTTTGGTGTTGTTATCTTGGATGAGAATTTGCTGTAAACTTTTTAAAAGTCTTTCTCGAAAGTAAAAAATCATTTCTTTAACGAATTTGGGTAATACATATATATGTATGGATGAAAGTCTCTCAGATTATCAGTGGTGTTCTTAGTGAGCTCTCTTTGAAATGGGTCGCCTTTCTTCTTCGTTTCTGATTTTGTTGCTAGTTTTAATTAGTTTATCTTTCTGGTTTGTTGTTTCTTTCGTATATTTCGATTATGTAAACCGAATGTTGACGAAAGAGTTTTTTTTATATATATCTCAGAACTGTTATCTAACTCTTGAATTGTCTGTGTTTGAAGTGAAAAATGGCATCAACTTTCACTGCAACGTCTTCCATTGGTTCCATGGTTGCTCCAAATGGTCACAAATCGGACAAGAAACTTATCAACAAGTTATCTTCAAGCTCATTCGGAAGGAGGCAGAATGTGTGCCCCAGACTCAGAAGATCCAGTCCTGCAATTGTCTGTGCAGCCAAGGAACTGCATTTCAACAAAGATGGGACTACCATTAGGAAACTTCAAGTGAGTATCTATTATTTTTAGTGGAAGATCCATTCCAAACTCTAACCTCTGGCGCTAAAGGTTTGCATTTTCTCTGGTTTATGATTCCTTGTTGTACTAGGCTGGTGTCAACAAGCTTGCAGACCTAGTTGGTGTTACACTTGGACCGAAAGGGCGAAATGTTGTTCTTGAGAGCAAATATGGATCACCAAGAATTGTTAATGATGGTGTGACTGTTGCTAGGGAGGTACGGAACCGTTATCCCTCGGATAATGATTTTTATTTTCATGAAAAACGACTCCTATAATTTCAAACTTTCTCTCTAGGTTGAGTTGGAAGATCCGGTTGAGAACATTGGTGCTAAGCTTGTCAGACAAGCAGCTGCCAAGACTAATGACTTGGCTGGTGACGGTACCACAACATCTGTGGTTCTTGCACAAGGTTTTATTGCTGAGGGTGTCAAGGTATGGCTAACGTTCTTCTTTCAGCTTTCTCTGGTGAAACTCTTAAGAACGGTAGTAGTAATCTTGAAATTTGTATCATTTAGGTCGTGGCTGCTGGTGCAAACCCTGTATTAATCACCAGAGGCATTGAGAAGACAGCAAAGGCTTTGGTTGCCGAGCTCAAGAAAATGTCCAAGGAGGTGACAAATCTTATATAACTCTCTTTCTTTTAATATGTGACGAGTCTATATCATAAGATTCTGAAAGTTAGTATGTCATATCGATGTAGGTTGAAGACAGTGAACTTGCAGATGTGGCAGCTGTTAGTGCGGGTAACAATGAAGAAATTGGAAGTATGATTGCTGAAGCAATGAGCAGAGTGGGCAGGAAGGGTGTGGTTACACTTGAGGAGGGTAAAAGTGCCGAGAACGCCCTCTACGTTGTGGAAGGAATGCAATTTGATCGCGGGTACATTTCCCCTTACTTTGTGACAGACAGTGAGAAAATGTCAGTTGAGTTCGACAATTGCAAGGTAACTGTTTCCTGATCCTGAGCTCACTCCATCGAAGTGGTTCAACAGATGAATGTATTAATGTATTTTTATGACTGCAGTTGCTTCTTGTTGACAAGAAAATTACCAATGCAAGAGATCTTGTTGGTGTTTTGGAAGATGCAATTAGAGGAGGATACCCAATTTTAATTATCGCAGAAGACATTGAGCAGGAGGCGTTGGCGACCCTTGTTGTTAACAAGCTTAGAGGCACACTTAAGATTGCAGCTCTCAGAGCTCCAGGATTTGGAGAGCGCAAGAGCCAATACCTTGACGATATTGCCATTCTCACTGGAGGTAAGTTCTGTGTGCATTGCTAAGCCCTTGTGTTTAGGCTTAATAGTTGTGGTTTCAATCATGTCATATTTTTCTATCTGCACTTGCAGCAACTGTGATTCGTGAGGAAGTTGGTCTTTCGCTTGACAAAGCTGGAAAAGAGGTTCTTGGTAATGCCGCTAAGGTCGTCCTCACGAAGGAGACTTCGACCATTGTAGGTGATGGGAGCACACAGGATGCAGTGCAAAAGCGCGTTACACAGATTAAGAATCTTATTGAGGTATTTAACTTGTAGTAGAGAAGTATGGGATTTCTAAAACCTTTTGTCGATAGCGTACTTACAGTAATATGGAACTTGGTTTGTGCAGCAAGCGGAGCAAGATTATGAGAAAGAAAAACTGAATGAGAGAATTGCAAAGCTTTCTGGTGGAGTCGCTGTGATTCAGGTCCATACAATCAAACCCCATTACTCTTTAATATAACAAAGTAATATGTTTCGGGAGACATTAAGTAAAATATCCTATGTATTGGCTAAAGGTCGGAGCACAAACGGAGACAGAACTCAAAGAGAAGAAACTGAGAGTTGAAGATGCTCTTAATGCTACGAAGGTGATCTTCTATTTGTGAGGTTTTAGAAGCGAGCTATTTGCGTACTCGTGAAGTATACTAATCAGGATTTCTATTCTTCAGGCTGCTGTTGAGGAAGGTATTGTCGTTGGTGGTGGTTGTACTCTGCTTCGGCTTGCTTCCAAGGTTGATGCCATTAAAGCCGCCCTTGACAATGATGAAGAAAAGGTATAAATTGATCAAGCCTTCAGTTTCTAATTCCCAAACCTTCAAATCTTTTAACTTCTCCGATTCTCTTACCTCAGGTTGGAGCGGATATCGTGAAAAGAGCACTAAGCTACCCTCTGAAGCTGATTGCCAAGAATGCTGGAGTCAATGGAAGCGTAGTTAGCGAGAAGGTAGTTTAACTGAAAACCTCTACACACTTTGTGCTCTTGATTTAAATCAGATGCTTGAAGAGCTGTCTATTATTCATTGGTAGGTGCTTTCCAATGAGAACGTTAAATTCGGTTACAATGCTGCAACCGGCAAGTACGAGGATTTAATGGCTGCAGGAATCATCGACCCAACAAAGGTCAGTGTTTTGCATGCATAAACTGTCTTCGCTAGCTAATTGGTCATCGTAGATCCATGAACCTAAGTGTGCTTTGTCTGGATTTAGGTTGTGAGATGTTGCTTGGAACACGCAGCTTCGGTCGCAAAGACATTCTTGATGTCAGACTGTGTTGTTGTGGAGATCAAGGAGCCTGAGCCAGTTCCCGCAGGCAACCCAATGGACAACTCAGGTTTGTTCAGACATTCAGATACTTTGAATCTCCGGTGAAGATCCACCAATGCCTCATCACTGATTCTATTTACTTCTCTTGTTTCAGGATATGGATACTGAGGAGGAATGGGAATATTCTGACGAAAGTAACTCGCTGGAAATATATTCCTTTTAGCTTGCAATAGATGAGCGCAAGTGTAATGATTTTGAACAAGAGAATGTGCTGTGTGAACTGAAATTTTGAATTAATCATATGAATAAATCATAATTCCTTAATGTTCGGAAATACTGTATCCTGGGATCATGTAGCCTACAACTAACGTATGCACAATTGCACATCACCGATTGTGAATCTAGGTTATGACATGACTCACTAATACAAACATTAAGCTACATGTCCGGTCATTAAAGAGACAGAAATATTAATTGAAATATGAGAACTTTTGAAAAATTATTTTCATTTAATATGAAAACAAATACAAATTGACTGGAAAATGGTAAGAGAAATTCACAGGTAAAAAGAACACCTTTATGATTGGATACAATTCCTCACGAATATATATATATATATAGCCAAGAAGAGAAGCGAAGCTATGAACAGATCACATTCAAAGACATGATCTTTAGGTGGTGAACTATTTCTTGTTAAAGCCAAACAAGGATTTGATGGCGTTAATGGCACTCTCGTTGATGAAAGATTCATCGAATTGCTTCATGAGTGGATCGAAATCCTCTGACTTCCTGATGTTTTCCAGGTCTGGATCGGTTCGGATTCTCTGCAAAGGAAACAATCTCCTCAGCTTCAACCAACAATATCATCTCTTTAGATCTCAATTGAACATAATAACTCATTGAAATTACCTTGAAATCTTCATATCCTGACTTCAATGCTTCTTCCAGAGCAGAGAGACCAGCTTGAACCTATCAAAAGAATTATATCAGCTCTGCAAGTCAAAATGCAATATCTGAAAGATTAAAAGCTTTTTACCTGATTAAGCTTTGAGTAGCAACAAGCAACATTGTAACTTGCAACTGATGCTTCATCGGGTGTTGGTTTAGAGCCTAACACAGACTCAAACCTCTCCAATGCTTCCTCATACTTACCATTCCTACATCAGTTAGAAACACAAGTCAATACTAACATTCCAGTTTTCTATATAAACTTTAGGCTAACTCACAAGGACACTTATGGATTTACTTGGAAAACTGCAGCCCTTCACGAAGATCTTTCTCCCGTTGAGCTTTCTGTTCTTTCTTCTTCAAATAATTTTGCATCTACCCCCACAGTTCACAAGCCACAAATACATTAATTTTGGTGTAACATAAACAACACTTCTACAGAAGATTTCAAGAGGCACTCACCTGAATCTCCCTCAATCTACTGCTTATGAATCCGGCATTTCTCTCGGCTCTTATTATCTCTTTCTCTGTCAACTCACCAGAATCATCTACCTTACCTGCAAGATAAGAAGACACAACACAAGTTTTTTAGCGAGAATTGATGACACAAAGACAGAGCTGGAATTTGGGAATAAATCAACTAACCATATCGCTTCTCCATTTGCATAAGCAACGGACCAATTCTTTGACGGATAGTGTACATTGTCCTACCGTACTCTGCTGCAGGCCAAATCTCTGTCCCAAACACTGCACTGCACACTCAATTTCAACGTCCTATAGTTACACACAGCACAGCACATACGCACGATAGGTACAAGGAAAATTATCGAGATTCCAGTCAAATATAAGCTCTGTGCAATAACTCTGACATACTATTTATAGGATTCTCGACCTCTATATACATACAGCAAATATATTGAGTAATTATTGAGATTCCATGCGATTTTTTTCACATTCTCTCAATCCATTCAAACGAGGAGAAAGAACAAACCTTGTAGCAATAACTCTGTCGCCGACGGTGAACTTTCCGGTTTTATCGGCCGATCCACCGGGCAAGATAGCATCAATGTAAGTCCCACCATCTCTCCCTTTCCTGAATTTCAAACCATAAGGCTGCTCCACCTCCACTTCATATGTTACATACTTCTCTTCCTCTTCATTTCCTTCTCCATCTTCCTCTTTTCCTCCTCCTGCTTCAGGTTTGGCTGTGGACTCTGTCTCTGACGCCTTCAAAGCGAAATTCCTGCGTTTCGCCACATGGGTATTGCATAAAGAAGTCGAATTGCTCAAAAGGAACAGACTTTTCGCGGAAATAAAACTGGGTTGAGTGATCAAGCTAGGGTTTTGCTTGGTTTGCTGGGTTCTTGGCAGTGAAGGCGAAGAATACAGAGATGGATAACTGCTCGGAGCTAAAGACATGGTGGATTCTTTTTTTTCTTTTTGTTCGAGCTCAGACACAAGCCAAAGAGACAAAAGATTAGTTGGATTTTGCCATATGGAGGAGGAGCCGAGGAGGAAGAGACGTTGTGTGTTTTGGATTACAAGTTTGCATGATTTAGTGGCTATGCTTCAGTCTTATTGTTTATCCACGTGTCATCTTGTAATGGTACAGTGAGCTTGATCCTTTTTCTTCTCCATACATAAAATTTAAAAATTCCATCTCCCTTCATTTGGATTCGCTTTCTTACATATCAATTCGTGTTTTTTTAATCTAAATAATGACCAATTCTGCAACAAGACAACGGCAACACTACAGAAGTAGTAGTGGTATGTTCGGAGAAAGTGTCATTGGCTCCCTGAAAAAACTAGGAGAAAGTGTCATTGGCTCCCTGAAAAAACTATCTTCCTGGCAAAATTTCCAAACAAACAGAGGAGAGGAGATTATAGTCTCATGATTCTTATCTTGGCTGCAAACAATTACTCAGGAAAAGATACTGAGATCCAAATCACATTTTCCTCTTGGATTTGTCTAACAGATTGACCGGCCAAACATTCCCGACTTTTGCAACAGATCGATGAGTTTTTCAGTTTTCAGGCAGCTTCTTGGTTTGGACAAAAACAAATTCTAACTTCCTCCACGAGCATTTTTGTGGACTGCCGAAGTGCAGATCAATTCACATTATTTTCTAGAATTCACTAAGCTTTCAGGCTTAAGCATTGAGATATACTCTGCACCATACCTATCAAAATTGCTGTTACGTGAAGCCAACTTCGATAACTTTTGCTTCAAGCTTGACAGAACATAAGTAAATAACTTAGATAAGGAAAAGGCCAACAACACCATCCGCGACAACTATGCACTAAAAGTCTTACTATTATAAATGTAATAAGGGCTGCGTCAAAGACAACACGCTGCTGAAGTTCCAGACAGTTTAAAGTTATCATGTCGACATTTGATATGCTAAATTCATATGAACTAATTCGCACAAGTAGATGTCGACGTACATACTAATTGCTAAATTTGTAACTTAATCCAGAATCTGAATGAGAAAGAACTTTCATTAAATGGTTGAAGAAACGGATAAAGTTAAAGATCTATACTATTTAGCATTTCTAAGCTTTCATTAAATGCTTCCGTGTAGAGTCGGAATCCTCAATTGATTTCAAACGAGCTTACAACACAAATGCAGATTATGTATGTACCTCCATGTATATGGATTCCAACCTTGTCCTTTGCCTTGGATCCTCCAGTACAACTAAAATGGACAGTTCACAGGATAACACAAGCACAGTTTTTTCCGCTATCAGAGTCAATATCATCTTCTTCACTGCAAGAAAACGAGATAATCACATCATTCCACAATCCATCGTATTCTTCATAAACCAAATAAAAATGGATGCTTGAAGTAGCTAAAAAGAAAAAGAAAACTCATTCTCCATGTAAAGAAACCAAAAGAGTGAAGAATCTGATTCCATTAGAAAGAATCCTTATGACCAAACTGAATGGTCCCTAGATATGAGAATCTCAAATTTTCAAACATAATTTTCCAGCGGAAGACAACAGAAGACCAACCTAGGTTCGAATACTCGAATCTCAGCAAGCTCCTTAATCCCGACCACATCCACCCACTGTACCTTCTTCCTCTTCTTCTCAGCTTCTGTTGAATTCGAATCCTCCTTTCTGAGACTACTGCTCAGAGTGAGAGTATCACCAACAATTTGACCATCGTCTTCCTTTGCATCCACTATATCTTCTTCTCTAACATCATTCATATGACCATCCACATGATCAACAGCCTCTTCATGACCATCATCGTCATTAGTGGCTGAAAAAAGAGTTTTTCAAAGACTTGTAAGTGGGTATTCTTCAACTTGAGCGAACTTGCCGCGTACATGTCAATGAAGGGCTTACAGAAATAGATAAAAAAGGCACCGGATCTTACAAAACAGAACACGCATCAAAACATGTATTGGGTCTTTGAAACAGTTGATCATCAATGGAGAAATTCCTTCCACCTCTTTGTCCGAGTTAGCCCATTTTGGTGTGTGCCCAGATGGAACAAAAGCCACAAACTTTGAGCGAGAGAAAATGACAGAACTAGTTTAATATCTCGATTGGAAGAAAGAAACCCAGAAAAGGGGTTTCGAAGAATAACCACAATATGAATAATAAATAAATTCTCTTCAAGAGAATCGAAGAACCATAAATATCCACTGATTTATGAGGAAACGGACAAAGAGAAAGCAATGCTAATGCTAGAGAGTAAAGATTCCCTTGAGAACGATCAGCGATGAAAAAGCAAAGATTGAAGAGGAAAGGAATTTGAAAAGGCAGATACTTTTCTGATTTGAGAGGGGCAGAGAAAGAATGAAAGAGATACTACGAATTAAAAAAAAAAAAAAGGCCTTAGATTGATTTCCCTGAGAACAAGGAAATAGAAGAAGAATAAAGATCAAATCGTAGACTTGTAGACTCGTATTGTTGTTAATATTCCCCCTTTTCTATTAATTTATTTGGGTTTGTTATTACGGATTGACCAAGAACCAACCAAATGTTTTTGAACGGTGGACCAACCGGAAAAATAAAGGCTGCTTTTTGAGTGCCTCCAAAAGAAATGCTTTTTCATTAAGACTTGTGGATAATTGCCTCTACATTTCAGGTGCAATCTTATTCGAAAATGTTCATTTCTTTCTAGTTTCTACCATAATATATATATATATATAAATAAAACTCCGCGACTTCTAATTGTTTTAAAATGATTGGGCCCTTAATATTGTTAGTGCCCATTGACGATAGTGAAAGGTTGGCCTCCTTCTACATTACAATTCAGAGTTGCTTTTGCAAGGACTTAGTCCATGATTCCATACCTATATAGTTACATTATGTATGAAATATCGGATATATATGTGTTTATGAAACAGAATCATCTGCAGTACCTTGGTCATGAGACGATCCATAAGGAATCAAAATGCGTCAAACCCATCACTACACGCCTCTTGAGATGCAACCACAAGTATTTGACTGGATAAAAGAGAATGAAAAGAAACCAAAAGCCAGAATTTTTTGAACACTTTGTTTTACCATAACAGTGAATGTCTGAGACTCACTTGCAGAAAAAAAGAAAGGTACAAGTAGAAATACGAGGTACCGTAAAATCCCGATATATAGTAAACTAAGCAAGTTTGCATATGTCCTCATACTCAATGGACTTTATGACTCTTCCTTCATATACACCTTTCTCGATCTGCACTTTAGCACAGAACTTCTCTGTATCAACGCCCAACAACTTGGCATTCGAACCACGATACGCCCCGTTCACTATCTTCACTAACCCTCCAATCTGCGGAAGCACAGTCTCAAGCTCCTCCTGATCAACTCGTAGCACATGCTTAGAATCAAGCATTTCAATCTCCCCAACATAATTATCAATCACTTTCCTCACCACGCCCTTTTGCTTATAGTACCCTTTCTCTGCCAAAGCCTTACTCATCACTTTCACAATTATCCCTTGGAAGAGCCAGTAAGGTTTACGATTCATCCTTTCCTTCTTCTTCTCTTCCTCCTTCATCAGCTCATCCAAAGCCGATCTTCTCTCCTTCTCGCTCCTCTCCGAGTCTCCTCTTTTCTTCCTCTTCTCCCCTCTCTCATTATCTTCTTCGTCCTCAAACACGTGTTTCGAGCTCTCCCCTCTCGCTTGACCTGTAGCAACCTGTTTGATCCCTCCACCAAGAGAAAATCCAACCTTTACACCACTCTTAAACCTCAAAGCTTCATCTTTTTTCTTTTCAAAATCATCACCATCATCATCATCATGGACAGTTTCTTTACGACTACCTTCACCTTCACCAGCATTAAGTTTCTCAGCAGCTCTCTCAATCTGTTTCTGGATCTCCCTCTCTTGTTTCTCCTCATCAGCTAAATCACTCTTAACTCTCTTGTTCTTCAACCTCTCTTTAAACAAAGTCTCAGAATCCCTATCTATGTAAGTAATGAACCAGCCTTTAGGAGTCTCTTCGACCTTGCACTTACCCGTTTTCCCCAAGTACTTGATGAACTCCGTCAACGTCGCCCACTCCGTCGAATTCATGTGAACGTGGTGCCTGTCGTTGATGTACTCGTTGTACACCACAGTGGCTGCGATACGAGAGAACCGGTGGCTCCGCCGCATCAGATCGAGGAACGTCTTCTCGAACTCCTCCGAGTAACCTTCGACGACACGGGTCGGGTTCTGCCCAAAGACCTGCATCTGTCTCTGGTGAGACTCGCTCATACAATGGCACTTGAACCCGTTCTCGTCCCGGCACTGTTTCTGGCACATCTGGCAATACCATCGAAGCTTCTGGAGACCTTTGGCTTTCATCCGATTCGCCATCGCCTTGGGAGTCAGAAAATCGTTCTTACCCATCGATTCTTCTCGAACAAATTACCTCTTGGGAATGAAATCTAGGATTTACGGTAACCCTACTAATCAAATTCAGACGAGAAAGAGAGAAGAGAGGAGAGAGATTCAATCGAGGATTGAAGAAGATTCGCAAAGAATCAAGTTTTCTTTCTTCTCGATGTCTTAAAAAATTGCTAATCAAAGATTTAAGGCTCAACTAATTAATGGGCCTAGAGGTCCAATTTATAAAGACCCAAAATACCATCGCAGGCCCATATGCCTGCGTGATAATATTTTTTATAAAGAAAATTAGTAGGCACATATAAGGAGTGGGAGAGACGTAAAAGATATTATTATTTCTGTACCGATCAATTATCAGTTGCGACGCTCAAAGAAAAGTCAACAATATACATTCAAGACGAGTAGAAAAATAAATAAATAAAAATTTCAAATGAAGGGAATTTAAAACATTGAAGAAAAAAACCAGGTCTTATGTTAAGAAGGCGACGACTCGTTGCCAGATATGACTTGGTCAGATCTGGCTTTGGTTCCACAATATAAATATGGGTGTCAATTCTCAAAATTTAATAATAATATACACAAGAACAAGAACAAGAAAACAGAGAGACCAAAAAAGAGAAGAAAGAAATGGCTGCTTTGTCTGATAAACTAGCCGATGCTTACCAGAACGCAAGACCGAGATATCCGATCGATTGGTTCACGAAGCTTGCTGCTCGAACCGGTCAGCACAAATTGGCTTGGGATGTCGGTGCTGGAAACGGTCAAGCTTCCATTGGTGTAAGCTTTCTTTTTCATCTTCTTCCCAAAAGTTTCCCATTTTTATCCTTTTTTTTTTCTTCAGTAGATCCTTCAAAATGACATGGTTTTTAATTAGGTAGAAGAACAAGATTAGGGATTTTAGGGGAGATCTGTATGAGAGAAAAGGATGAATCGTTTCTTCCTTGTGATCATAATTTAACTGGAGCATAATTTGATCGTAAAGTTAACATCAAATGTCTGTGATGAATAATATACCATTCCTTTTTGTTTTCACATTATGTCGAAGTGATTTCGAATCAAGTTTTCACATTTTTTAAAAAAAATAAAAATAATTCGGTTACATATGATGCATGTGTAAAGAAAATATTTTTTTAAAAAGCTTTTTAGCTTAATTGTGTTTCACCTTTTACTGCTATTTTACTATTTCGTTATAATCCATCTAAAATATCGGCCACTACCTTTGTTTAATTTATAGCTCGCAGAGTATTTCGAGAAAGTTGTGGCAACAGACATAAACGAAGCACAACTTAAACGAGCGGTGAAACACGAAAGAATTAGTTACCATCACACTCCAACAACGATGTCGGAAGACCAAATGGTTGCTCTAGTCGGCGGAGATAACTCCGTTGATCTCATCGTAGCTGCTCAAGCGGTTCACTACTTCGATCTCACGCCATTCTACAACATAGCCAAACGTGTTCTTCGCAAAGAAGGAGGCTTAATCGCAGTTTGGGTCTACAACGATCTAGTCATCTCCCCTGAAGTCGATGCCATCATGAAACGTCTTGTCGATTCCACGTTTCCGTTTAGAACTCCGGTCATGAATCTTGCATTTGATGGCTATAAGACGCTGCCGTTTCCGTTTGAAAGCATAGGGATGGGATCAGAAGGGAAGCCTATAATGCTTGACATTCCTCATAAGCTTTCTCTCAAAGGGTTTATAGGGTTCTTGAAATCTTGGCAGCCTGCCATGAAAGCTAAAGAAAGAGGTGTTGAGCTTGTAACTGAAGATTTGATCAATCAGTTTGAAGAAGCTTGGGGTGATGATGATGATGTTAAGGATATCTTCTACAAAGCTCATATGATTGTTGGGAAACTTTCGGTAAATGATTCATTTACTTCAATAATATTCATAATTTGTGTATATTATTATACTTTCATCTTCTAATGAATCATTTGTTATTACCTAATACAGGCTGCAGATATTGAACGGCATCGAAAAAGATTTGAATCCAACTGTGTGGTAACGAAACTGAAGGATAGTAACAACTCAGCTGTTATTGCTTCAGGTTTGTGTTTCTAATTCAATAATGTTTATCTCCAAATTAAACCATCTCAATCGGGTTAACTAAATTTAGTTGTGTTGTGTCGATAAATTGTAGTGACGGCTGCTGCGTTTGCTGGAGTGGCGGCTTACTGTGCCTACTCTGCGAGGAAGAACACTTAAATATATATATAAACCTTTGATGGACAAGAACCGTTTTCTGAATCTGTTGAAGGCTATTGTCCATTAATCTATCGAGAATGTATACATGTAGTCATGTATTTGTGTGTACATTTCTTTTGTGCCAAGTGTTAATAACTTGGCAAGTCCTTGGGCTACAAATAATTATGGACATGATATCTTACTATATATGACCAATGTCAGGAGCCTTCCAAAAAGAAGGTCAGAAGAAGACCTATAACCAAATCAAAATTGAAATCTCTAAAGTTTTTTTTTAAAGTTCTGTTATTTTCAAGTTTGATGTCACTTATGAAGTTATGATCCTCGTGATCATTCATTCCAAATTAGAGATTTTCTTCTTCCTTGTGACTATGTTTTAATTGGAGAAAACATGCTCCTAGGTCGATTTCTCGTATAAAGCTTTGCTTCAAACTTGAGGCACAAGTTATCTGAAAGTCGTTGCCTTTCTTGAGGCACAAGTTTTCTTTCCCCAAGATTCTAAAAAGAGCTTTTGGATTAGCTCATGCTGAGCCACTAGTTTCCATTCCATTCTTTACATTTGGGCAAAGTACAATATAAATAGGAGTGTCATCCTCAATAATTAACACATAATATTAAGCAAGAAAAGAACAAGAGCAAGAAAACAGAGAGACCAACTAAAAATGGCTGCTTTGTCTGATAAACTAGCCGATGCTTACCAGTACGCAAGGCCGAGATATCCGATCGATTGGTTCACGAAGCTTGCTGCTCGAACCGGTCAGCACAAATTGGCTTGGGATGTCGGTACTGGAAATGGTCAAGCCGCCATTGGTGTAAGCTTTCTTTCTTCATCTTCTTCCCAAAAGTTTCCATTTTTATCTTCTTTTTCTTCACTAGATCCTTCGAATGACATTTCTTTAGGGTATAAGAGCAACATTTAGGGGAGAGTAGGAGAGAAGAAGATAAATCGTTTCTTCCTTGCGATTATTATTTAATTATAGCATAGTCTAATAATCAAATAACATCAAATGCTTGTGATGAATATGTATACCATTGTCCTTTGTTTTCACATTTTGTCATTTTTTAATCTTTCATAACATTCATTAAATTTTCATTTTCATGTTTTCACGCTATTGAAAACTGTTTCGGTATGCAATAAACTGTTCTGATTTCCATGCTGTTATAGTTACGCTATTTCTTACCATTCATCAACTTATCATATTTTTACATTTTAAAAAGAATGATTTCAGATTTCAGCTATGTATATATATATATATGATGAAAGTGTTAAAAAATGAAAATCATTAATATATAAAACTTTGCTTTCTAGCATTTAGTACAGAGATTGTGGTCTAATTCATCCGAAATATCACTCATGACCGTCGTTTAATTACAGCTCGCAGAGTATTTCGAGAAAGTTGTGGCAACAGACATAAACGAAGCTCAACTAAAACGAGCGGTGAAACACGAAAGAATCAGTTACCATCACACTCCAACAACGATGTCGGAAGACCAAATGGTTGCTCTAGTCGGCGGAGATAACTCCGTCGATCTCATCGTCGCTGCACAAGCCGTTCACTATTTCGATCTCACATACTTCTACAACATAGCCAAACGTGTTCTTCGCAAAGAAGGAGGCTTAATCGCAGTTTGGGTCTACAACGATCTAGTCATCTCCCCTGAAGTCGATGCCATCATGAAACGTCTTGTCGATTCCACGTTACCGTTTAGAACTCCAGTCATGAATCTTGCATTTGATGGCTATAAAACGCTGCCGTTTCCGTTTGAAGGCATAGGGATGGGATCAGAAGGGAAGCCTGTAACGCTTGACATTCCTCATAAGCATTCGCTTAAAGGGTTTATAGGGTTCTTGAGATCTTGGCAGCCTGTGATGAAAGCTAAAGAAAGAGGTGTTGAGCTTGTAACTGAAGATTTGATCAATCAGTTTGAAGAAGCTTGGGGTGATGATGATGTTAAGGATATTTTCTACAAAGCTCATATGATTGTTGGAAAACTTTCGGTAAATGATTCGTTTACTTTAATAATGTTCGTAGTTAGTTGATATATACTTTCATCTTCTAATTAATATTCTAATGCAGGCTTCAGATATAGAACGGCATCGAAAGAAATTTGAATCCAACTCTGTGGCTACGAAGCTGATGATTAGTAACAACCGCGCCGTTATTGCTTCAGGTGTGTTAATAAATTGTTCACGATTAACTTTCTCCAAACTAAACAATGCTAACTGGACTAACTAAACTGAGTTGTGTTGTGTTGTGTTGTTAAATGATAGTGACAGTTGCTGCGTTTGCTGGTGTGGTGGCTTACTATGCCTACTTTGCTAGGAATAATACTTAAGTCCTTTGATGGACAAAGAACCATTGTCTTAATTTGTAAAAGCGTTTGCGAATTATTCTATCTAGATCAACGAGAATGGATGAATAAAAGTTTTTTCTTCATTTGACAATTTGAAACTTTATTACTGTACAAAGATATGTAGTCAACTATTTCATCGATATGCAAAGATATGTAGTCATGTATTTCATCGATATGAAATCGTTGAAGTTTATCTTTAACACAGATTATGCGTAAAGAAACCCCTCTCAGTTCAACCTTACAGGTAGAGAGCCTGCATGTAATCTCTCGTAAATCAACTTATAAATCGGTTCATGAAAACCATCAAGAATTAGGATTGTGAAGATGTAACACACCTCTCCAAACACAACCAGGATCCAAAGAGATAGGGTTTAGCAACGAAGATGGTCCAATACAGACATAAGCAGACTTTGTGTAACTCTCAAGTTTCGAACCAGGGCTGTACATATACACTTCTTCAAACCCTTCTCTCCCCACTACCACTGAGTTCCTTCTTCCCTGAGGAAGTCAATCACCATATCATTAAATCCACATATATATTTGAATTTTTATTTTTAACAGAAAGTGTATATTACCCTGTCAATTATAGTGAAGCTCCTTGGAGCACATGTGTAAATCCTACTCATCTCTTCATCCAACTGTTTGTAATTGCTCTCTTCTTCCCCACTAAACCCGTATTTATCTTCTTCTTCTTCTTCCTCTCCCTCCTCTTCGCCTTGAACCACCCCGAAACGAGAAAGAAACGGAGTCGTCTCGACAAAATCTGAACCTTCCAGTCCAACTGCATATGTAGCTTCGGGTGTGCTCACTGTCAAATAACTTACAAGCGAACAGCCTTTAATCCTGATTGGTGAAACTCCATTGTTTGCCACACAAAGCTCAATGCTCAGTGTTTCTCCTCTCAGAGTTATAATCTGTTTCATTTCAATCTCTTTCATCTTCTTGTCACTATTTCTCAGTTCCACTTGAACACAATCCTTTGAATCTCCTGTGATCCCATGGAGACTCCATTCGTTTATGTCATCACTCTCATGAGAATCTGATGAGCTAAATAAAGATGAAACACCTCCTCTTATCACAACTACTTCTTCTTCTTGTTCCACCCATGTGTGGAGAAGCTCCACTTTGCCTCCGTGCCAGACTTTGACTTTGTACGATGTTACCATACCACGTGTCAACATCACATTGGCTGAACTTCCATTGTCCAGTTTCAGTTTGGCGATACATGTCTCACCTAATCACATCAAAGTTTGTAAGCAAAATTCGATCAGACGAAGAAAAAGACCAAAGTTAGAGAAATATATACCGATATCCTCGAAAGTGGCTCCATGACCAGAGAACTCTCGCCGGAGATACTCGACGTCGATTGGAAAGTACGAGGAAGCAGCTGCTGCAGCAGATGGTGGTGGTGGAATATTACAAGATTCTAGTCTCTTGACGTTTTTATTGAAATGAAGTGGCAAAGAAACGAAAGATGAGCTGAGAAGACGAAGCTTTGAATATCTCAACAAAGGAAGTGAAACATTCGTGGAATGAGACAGAGCCATTGTTGCAGCTCTTAGAATTTCTCAGCCAAAGTTCGCAATGGCCTTATCTTCTTTGCTCTTCCTGTGACCATTTAGTGCTTCAGTGCCTCTATCTCTGGCTCTCTCCTCTGGTGCTGAATAGATGACGAGTAATGGGCTGGGCATATAATCGATGTAGCTATTTGACTTTGGGCTTTAGAATTGTAAAAATCAACTTCTGCTCAAGGAAGGTTCCAACTTTCGACTGATTTTTTTTTTTTTTTTTAATTAAAAAGATCACAACCTTTGGTCCACGTTGTTGAATAACAAAAACATATCTTTTGTGATTAGTGGTGCGAAAAGAAAACGCCTCAAGTTGCAAAAAGAACATTTAAAAAGTCTTTCTTTTAGTACCAACGCACGAAACGTTCCAAGACGAAAGTCAAATCGACGGCTATCTTCCCTCGGAAGAGAGAGAGAGAGAAAGAGTCTTTTGATTATGGTGTTCAACAGTGCGGCGGTTGTGGCTGTAGCCGACGTCTCAACCGACACGTGGCAACTGATCTGTCGGATACCGTCGTCGCAGAGAATCAATACGCAGCAGCTTGTGGACATGGCGTTTTGCTACCCGATGTATCAGTTGAGTCGTTTTGTTCTTTGTTTATGGACTTTTATGTGTCTCCCTCCTTCTGATTCCTTCTACTCCTACACCTACGAATCCCAATCCGCTTCTTCTTCTGTATCTGATGCTCCTGATGATGAACATCGACTTGCTTTTGAACATAATAATCTCTATTTTGATTCTGATGATGATGATGATGATCCATCTTCTTCTTCTTCATATGATGACTATTACAATCATTACTCCCATTCAGATTGACTTTTCTTTTTTTGTTATCGTTTCTATAGCTTTTCTGAGCTGATTGAATTAGGTGATGATGCCCTGTTTATTGAAAAGAGTTACAATCCTTTTCTTGTGCTTTTCTTGAGACACTGTAAATTATTACGCTTGAATATTCAAAATACGAAAGACAGATATACAAAATCAATACACTTTACAAATCCAATTTGATGTTGTTGTTTGAGCAATGGTTATGTTCTTTCCATGTTGATTCTGTGATGTTAGTAGATTGATTTTGTACGTTTCAAAGAAAGGTTTTGCTTTTTTAACATCTACTGTTGATTCTCATTTCCTAGTAAGACCACAAACGCTTATCGTTTTAGACACTTAGATTGTGATCATGAATCCAAAAACCGAGGTTTCTCTGGTCCAAAGTCTTGACAAGGATGATTCTGGTGTTTTCCAATAGATATGTTAGCAGAAACTTTTCTTTTCTTTCACCAAAATTTTCTGCTTTTCTCAAATCTTCATGTCTCTTGTTGCATCAAAAGTGATCGGATTTGTCGATAACACACGAAATACAATAAGAAAATTGTCTAGTATTTGTCATCAGGGGAATATAATCTCTAAAGAATCATCAAATCTTGTCTGTTCCCATACATGAAGACATAAATCATCTCGAGTTAAGTTTTGACATAGGTGATCAATATGTTTTTCATCTACACATATAAATACAATTGTTTACCGTTTATACACGTGTATAAAGTATCGAACTTTCCAAAAAAAAAATCGATACTTTGTAGAAATTCTAGTGACAACGTTGTTCTAAATCGGATCGCAGTTTCAGACTCGGTTAGTAAAACGCAGAAAAATAATTATCTCCCAAGTACTCACCTTCTGGTTTCTGAAACAGTACTCAGGCAATGTCATCCTCCATATGCTCTGGTCTGGGTATATTGGATTGTGTTTTAGACCGTGGCCCAATATGTTTGTAACAAGTTTGAAAATTTAAATGTAAATCAGAGCATGAAGGTTGTTTTGTCCAGATATGACCCATATTTGCCTCTTTTACTATTCTATATTTTTGAATTCTTGGTCAGTGGTGATAATTTTTTTCTAAATTTTTGTGTGAACTTAAAAAGATAAAATGCATTATCAGTTAATCACACAGTGCATGACTTTTAGTGTGAACCAACAAAAAAAAAAGATGAAAACATGCTTGACATTTCGTGTCGAAGATAGTAACAAGCCAAAATTGGATTCAAAAGATTCATCTTTGCAGAAGTGTCTGTGATTCACCAGGAAAAAGAAGAAGAAAAGAAGTCACATGTCTCAACAGTCTTTCCCTTAAAGACAAACGCTTACATCCATTCACATGATCATGTTCAATCATGTCATACATCTCTATTTTGTCTGTCTATACATGTAGAAATCCAAATATAATGATAATATACATATGGCTACCAATTGTATGGAATCTCTATAGAATTTGTGATTGGTATAAAAAGCACAAATTGGTAACTAATAATAAAAAAAAACAGACCAATGTTTGAAAAGCAATTGAAAAAAAGAGATTTTCATTTATCAAACTAGAATATTGGAGAATTCAGCATACTTGGAATCGTCCAACTACCACTGAAATATCATGATTGACCATTGTTGTGGATACAACAACGATCTCAGATTCTCAGTTTGGGTTAATGTGGATCTATCAGTCTTCATTCAAGTAGGAACAAGTATAACTTTAGCTACTATATAACTAATGTGAAACCAATCTAATAATCTCATAGCATGAGTGCATTGACGTCAATGCACCATGTGATATGCATAATGGCCTAAATATTGCATTTTATAGACATACGTGTTTGTGATTTCGTGACTTTGCAGCGATAATCGATGACATTGCTCACTCCTGTTTTTTGGACTTACGCTCAAGTGGCCAGATGCTGCAACATAAAAATGTACAATTTAAAATTGAATAGACATTAAAAAACTAAATGAAAAAAGACAAGTTTTGGGTGGCTACCTAATGGAACTTTGTCCATATCATTCATTATATATTATACCTTTTGATTTAATTTGCATTGTTGTTGCATCTATTTATAATTAAATGCATTGTCTAAAATCTCAACCATTGCATATGGTGAATCGCTAAGAAACCAATCACTCTTTATTGAAGGATTCGTCTAGAGTTATGGGTCATTAGTAAAATCTAAAACCCGTTTACTAGTAAAACGAGGATGAAAAAAAGATTGATTGATATGTTAAAAACTTTTTAAATGTTTTTTTGTTGAAAATAATGAACTTTTCCGATTGTGTAATTAAATTATATTTCCTCGCATCGGATACCCTTTATAATGACTCTTCTTTGACCGTTGGCCACATATTTACTTCTTTCCAGTTTTACCCCTCTCCGTGATCTGTGCGTTTAAGTCCATGGGCTCACGGGCGTGACATACGCGTACGGTGCATGATACACCTTCTCGCACGTGTGGACTTTTGTTTCAACACGTGTGATCTCTACTGGCAAGCTTTTCCAGTTAATGGCAGTGACTTTCCGAATCGATGAATCACGACTAGTAGCTCACGGTTCTTAACGGCGTTAACATTAGTTAATATTATTTTTTTAAATGGCTATGAATTTTAGATATGACCATATTTATAGATTTATAAATTTATAGGTTTATAGATTTATAAATATATCATATTTATAAACATTATTTTCACTAATTAATGTTGTAAATTTATTCATCTCCACTAAAAGAAGTGAAAAGGTGGAAAAAAGGAGTAATTAGTATTACACTTCTTCTTCTAATACCTACCTAGGGTTTGACTGGTATATCTTAGAGTAAAATAAAATGTGAAAAAGAAATGAAAAAGATGAAAATAAGAAAAAAGCAACGTATTTCATTAAAAAATGAATCATTTCAACTTATCTCAAATATCATATTGAATAAACCCTTTTAATGTACCTTTTTATTTCTTTGAATGATAAACAACCTGATGATTGGTAGAAGTTTAGCTGATTTTGAAAGTAATTTAAAATGTAAAGTAGAATTTTACTTTAAAAGGTCTTCTACGGGAAATTTATACATCAAATCCGCATTTACCCTAATTATGGGCATGCAAGTTAAATAAATAAAACGATGGGCATTCTTTGACCAGTCCTCCACGTTATAACATTTTAACGAATTATAAAACAAAAATACAGTATATCCTTTGGCAGAGTAAAATTTTTGTTGTCGTTATATCAAAAACCTTGTAGTGTTTTTCTATTAATTTACTTTTCTAATACTTCTTAATTAGTTTTACGGTTTTATCACTTTCACCGTTGACGAAAAATGAGGTTTATTATAGAAATTACTGCCATAGGTCGTGTAAAACAAATCAATTATAAAAATATATATCAATCATATAGTGCAGAGCAACATGCGAACAAGCATAAGAATCTTTGTCTTAGTGATAAGTGATAACATTGAATTTTGAATTATATCAATACATTATTATTAACTGTGGATGAAATGCCAATCTGGCTCTGAATCCTTCTGACCATTTCACATTGTCTTCTTTAAAATTTTAAATTATTTTTCTTGGACTTTCCACCAGAGTCCTTTATTTTCTTACCATTTTACTAAATAATTTTAAATATATTTTTTTCGCTTTTGTTGATATACCATCAATAATTCGGGCCCTATGCAACCTACATTACAGAAACTTGATTCCTTTCATTTTCAGTATCTAATGACTATATTCAATTTATTAGTTTTTTTTAATAAAATCATGTGCCAAATATTTTCTATATTTAGAACGAAATATTGAAAAATAAAAAGATTAGGAAAAGGTGCAATATTCGCCATAAAGGGGAAAAAGTGAGTTGAGAAGGGGGAAACAAATAAAATACTTTATTGTGAATAATAATAGAGAGGTAAAAAATAATAAAAAATAGGGTATTGGAATGGGGACAGTGAAGTGATAAGAGAGAAAGTTGAAGCTTTTTTGTAATGCAAATGTAGAGAGGTGAAGAGAGAGAGAGAGAGAAGAAGTAGGAAAGTTTGGATTTTGATCTGTGTGGTTGGATTTATGCGAGAAGAAAACCAGACCCACCTTATTCCAGTGAACGACATTATCATTCAGCTCCTCTGTTTAAGCTTTTCTTCTATTTTCTTGGGGGTTTCGAAACTCAGTGTCGCTGTATAATTTGACGAAAGCTCGGAGTTTTTTAGTGTTTTTTTTCTGGCGACAATGGGAGCGGTGCATCTTAGTACGGAGAAGTTAACTAGAGGTTTCTTGATGTGTTTATGGCTGTGGGGTTTCTTCTCGCTATCCTGCGCCGCAAGGTCGGGCGTATCAAAGCAGAAGTTCCAAGTGAAGAAGCATTTGAACAGGTTGAACAAACCAGCTGTCAAGAGCATTCAGGTAGGGGAAATCTATCTTCTTCTTCTTCCTCTTTAGTTTTTTTGTGGGTTTTTCTGTTTGGATTGATTTTTGGTAAGCAGAGGGAAACATTATCATAATCTGATGATTTTCTGATTTCTCTCTCCTACCACACATGATGATTTGTAGTACGTTTTTGTTTTTTTTTTATTTGTTCTAATTGAACATTAAGTAAACTTTGTCTCGAGATTTCATAAAAGTTGTGGTCATAATTAAGGATCCTTCTCGTTTTCTTGCTACATTCCTAAAATGCTATTCGAAAGTAAGTTTTTTTTTTTTGACAAGAAGTGGGGAACAATTTATCTTTTTGTGTTCTGACGAAAGTTTCTTACATGAAATATGATTGAACAGAGCCCAGATGGTGATATCATTGACTGTGTTCCTATCACAAAGCAACCAGCTTTTGATCATCCTTTCCTCAAAGATCACAAGATTCAGGTACATTCAAACAAAACTTATTTAGATTTTTGTTTGGGCTTTGTGTTTTATTTTTCAAGTGGTGATGATTTAGTTTACTGGTGTTTCTTCAGATGAAGCCTAATTACCATCCTGAGGGACTCTTTGATGACAACAAAGTGTCTACTAAATCAGAAGAGAAAGAAACGCATATCCCTCAGTTATGGCATCGATATGGTAAATGTTCTGAAGGAACCATTCCCATGAGGAGGACAAAGGAAGATGATGTCTTGAGAGCAAGTTCAGTTAAAAGATATGGCAAGAAGAAGCATAGAACTATCCCTTTACCTAAATCTGCAGAACCTGACCTCATCAACCAAAGTGGTCACCAGGTGAGTCAATTGGGCCATGTAAAAGTTTCCCTTTTTGTTGGTTTCTTGATCTGAGAATATGTTCAATGTTTTGGTTTCTTGAATTGTGTAGCATGCGATAGCTTATGTGGAAGGAGATAAGTACTATGGAGCTAAGGCAACCATAAATGTATGGGAGCCAAAGATACAGCAGCAGAATGAGTTCAGCTTGTCACAGATATGGCTTCTTGGTGGCTCATTCGGACAAGATCTAAACAGTATCGAAGCTGGCTGGCAGGTACGCCATTCTTATTTCTTTTGTTAACCTCAATGTGAATAGGATTTGTGTTAATTCTTTTCATGTTCAGTATACTAATTCTTGTTGCTTTGATTCAGGTGAGCCCAGATCTGTATGGTGACAATAACACAAGACTCTTCACTTACTGGACTGTAAGTTCCTGAACTACCAGTCTAATCAAATTCTTTTTTTCATACAATTCTCGCTTTTTCTCATGTTGGCAAATTAATTGCAGAGTGATGCATATCAAGCTACCGGTTGCTACAATCTTCTTTGCTCAGGTTTTATTCAAATCAACAGCGACATAGCAATGGGAGCAAGCATCTCCCCGGTCTCTGGATATCGTAACTCGCAGTACGATATCAGCATTCTGATCTGGAAGGTATGTTAAGCCACAAAGGGAATTGATAGAGAGGATAAGCTTAAAGTGTAACCCGAAAGACAAGAAAAAGCTTAAATCTTTCTATTATTTATTGATGTGGAAATGGTCTGTTAACTTTGTCACAGGATCCAAAAGAGGGACACTGGTGGATGCAATTTGGAAACGGCTATGTTTTAGGGTATTGGCCATCTTTTCTCTTCTCCTACTTGACAGAAAGTGCATCGATGATTGAATGGGGAGGAGAAGTCGTGAACTCGCAATCAGATGGCCACCACACTTCAACACAAATGGGCAGTGGTAGATTCCCCGAAGAAGGCTTTAGCAAAGCAAGTTACTTCAGGAACATTCAGGTCGTTGATTCGTCAAACAACCTCAAGGCACCTAAAGGACTTGGAACATTTACCGAACAGTCTAACTGTTACGATGTTCAACCCGGAAGCAATGATGATTGGGGTCATTACTTCTACTATGGAGGTCCTGGTAAAAACGAGAAGTGTCCATAAACTAGGCACCAGTAATGTACTGGCTCGTCTCGCTGGTTCTCTTGTCTTGTGAATTCACCGTGTTTGTTTCTACACACAGTTACTCAATCCACCTTCTTGGGTAGTTTTAGGGATGGTAAAAGTTATGTAATGGTTAGTTTGGGGTTTGTTTGGTTTCTTTTTCTCCATGTAAGTAGATGGGGAAGAGAAAAGTGTGGCTTAAGTCTCTTTGAAAACTTAGAAACTTTGGCCTTTAGTGAAATCTTACTTTTGTCTCCTTTGTATTGTGATTTGTTTAATCAAGTTAATGAATCTCTCTTTCTCACTCTTATCAATAAAATTCACAAAAAAATATGCAAAAGTTAAGATAACTTTTGCCTGATGAGAATTAATTTCCATAACCTACTCTCTAATTCCCTTTTTGACCATAAGAGATTTTATTTTGCTTTTTCATTTACTTTATGTTGTTAAAATTGGTTTCACATCTGGAGAGAGAGATGGGGTCTAAAAAGCGATCATGGATTGTAGTTGAACATTTTATTTGGTGATGACTGATTCATGCACTGTCTCTTTTGCAGGATGATCTTTTTGCATATGGGTGAATGATATTTTCCTGTTCTCCACTCGTAAAAGAAAAATTAATAATTTTATAAATGAACTTATGAAGTATACATATAAATTCCACAAAATAATGGAAATATGTGTTTGAAATCTACAATATCAATTTTCTTGTAACACTTTTAATGCATCAAAACAAGACTTTTACTTCTTATATTTTGATTGCAAAAGGTTGTTAAACTTTATGATATTTACATATGCTTTTTTATAAGAATTTAAATATTTGAAATTCTCTTTTCATTTTTTCAGTCTGACTTTTGAAAATCAAAATGGTCTTTTCTAGGTTCAGTAGACTATCTTTGACTTAATTGGCTGAAATTTGGGATTTAATGAATTTATAAAAACAAAAGCATTTAAAATTTTAATTTTATATTATACTTATTTTTCCTGGTTATCAGCTTTGAACGTATAACCGGAATAAATTAAATTTGTGACTTTTTAGTAATTATGTCATATAAAATGATGGGTTAGGTATTATTTTATCATGTAAACACATAAATCCCAATATCCCTTATTTTTTAACATAAAAATGAACCTGTTGTTTGTTTTGTGCATTCAGTATTGTCTGTCTAAATTAAAAATAAATGTCCTCAAATATTTTGTGTAATTTGTAGATATTAATGGATAGGTAATTGAAGAACATATAGTATAAGTTTCTTTTTACAAATCTTAATATTGCTAAATCCGTATCGAAAAAATGCTCAAAATCATTCCATTCTCACTGACCAATTAACACTCAGTGCGTTTCGTCACGCGATATATCATTGGTTCTGGTTTTACACGCGCGTGTAGTGTTTGTTCGGACAGAGCCAAAGCTTTTTAATTTATTATTATATTAATTGTGTTTTTTTCCACAGGCACTTTTCTCTCTCTACACAATACGTCGTTCTTTGAGGAGAGAGAGAGAGAGAAATGTTGTACTGTAGCTTTTGTTTTTTTAACTTACGGTTCACACACACACATTCGAAGGTAGGGTTTTAATCTTACCTTCTCGCTATCCATTCCCAAAACCTGAGAAAATTTCTCTGAGATTTATTCAAAAACTTTCAACATTTTTACACAAAAAGTAAGAAAAAGCGCCAAAGGAAGTGAATTTATACTTCACAAGCTCGTAAGAGTTAGAGCCCTAGCTTAGTTTCTTGCTTTTCTCCTTTGCTTACTTTACAGCTTAATTTTCTGAAATAAAAACCATATTGAAACAAAAATAACCCAAATCCGTACCCAAGATGTCTCATTTTGCTTGAGGGGCAGAAAAGTTTCGGTTTTTAGCGATTCCTTGTGCTTCGATTTCACCGTCATGCCTCTGCACAGTAAGCTCATTTCGGTCAAGTAGGTATGGATCCCCATTTAAGCAGGGTTGCGAAATTTTGGCTTGATTTTAGTGTTATCAGCTGATTTTGAGCTGCGCATTCGAGCTTTTTGGTGCAAGCTTGAGGCTTTAACTTCCCTGTGATGGAATTTTGATCTCCGAGTTGCATGCCGTTTAGGTGGGAGAAGAAGCCATGGAAGGGAATGAGCGAGGAGTCTTACTGGCTTGTATAATTTCGGGTACCTTCTTCACGGTTTTCGGTTTGGGTTCGTTTTGGATACTTTGGGCAGTTAATTGGCGGCCATGGCGGCTTTATAGGTAACAAATCCATGAAACTTAGGCAGACATTAGACATTAGATACTCCGTAGAGTTTTTTTTTCTTTGTAGTATTGAGCTAGAACCATATTGAGTCAATGATTATAGAATGCTTTCTGTATTGGCAGCTGGATCTTTGCTAGAAAATGGCCAAAAGTATTGCAAGGTCCTCAGCTCGATGCACTATGTGGTTTCCTATCTCTTGTTGCTTGGATTGTGGTAGTATCCCCTATTGCAATCTTGATTGCTTGGGGTTGTTGGCTGATTGTTATATTGGATCGAGATATCATTGGACTTGCGATAATAATGGCTGGAACAGCGCTTTTACTGGCATTCTACTCAATCATGCTTTGGTGGAGGACACAGTGGCAAAGTTCAAGTACGTTTATAGTCATTTCTTATAAACAAGATTTCTGTGGCATTTTATGATTGATAATACCGGTGGCACGTAATGGTAGTACATGAAGTATCTGGTGTAAGAACGGGTGCAAAGGAGAACATACCTGACTCATCATAGGCTGCTTTAGGTAGTACCTATCGTGATTGAAGTATTGAACTTGTTTCTTTCTTTCTCCTTTGGCTAAACAGGAGCTGTCGCTTTACTTCTCCTTCTTGGTGTTGCCTTACTCTGTGCGTATGAACTTTGTGCTGTCTATGTTACGGCTGGTGCGCATGCATCTCAGCAGTATTCTCCTTCTGGTTTCTTTTTCGGTGTATCGGCAATCGCGTTGGCAATTAACATGCTCTTTATCTGCCGCATGGTCTTTAATGGTAAAGCTTTCGCAATCCTTACATGGCTTCTCAGTTATGACATGCAGTTGTAGTATAATCAACTTAGTCAGTCTCTTCAATTCTTCATAATAGCACAAAACTTCTATGTCGATTAAAAAGTGAGGGTTTTGACTTCCAGCCTCAATCTAAGTTGTTGAATTACTCAATTTTTCTATCACTACAGGAAACGGGTTAGATGTGGACGAATATGTAAGAAGGGCATACAAATTTGCTTATTCAGATTGTATAGAGATAGGCCCTGTGGCTTGTTTGCCAGAACCACCTGACCCCAATGAATTATATCCCCGGCAAACCAGCAGGTAAGTTTTTATTGCTTGTTACCTAGAAATTCAGTAAATTTCTGGCATGGCTGCCTTGTTTAAGGACTGATCTTGAATTGTGCAATCTACGAGCTATTGAATATTGGGAACTAACCTAAATCTGAACAGGATTCAGGGCCAGTAACCCTAGTGAATTTTCATCACTCTCTAGTTTATGATATTTGCATCACTGAGCGCTGAAATGTTCTCTTGCATATTTTTCTTAATCTTCTGCATTTTGTTGCATACCTGTTCTGTCCCTTGAAAATAATTCAAACCTTTCCTTTTTTTTTCTTGCATATTTGCAGGGCTTCACATCTTGGCCTCCTGTACCTTGGATCACTCATAGTTCTCCTTGCCTACTCGGTCCTATATGGTCTCACAGCTAGGGAATCACGTTGGCTCGGTGGCATTACATCAGCTGCAGTTATTGTTCTTGGTACAAAGATAGATTTTGTTGCCTATATTTGAAGCAGAAGCAGACTGTTGCATTATTCCTTACTCATGCTGATGCTTAAAATTTTCATGTAGACTGGAATATTGGGGCATGCTTGTATGGGTTTAAGCTTCTCCAAAATCGTGTTCTGGCACTTTTTGTTGCTGGCATTTCTCGACTTTTCCTAATATGCTTTGGCATACACTACTGGTTTGTTTCTGAGCTAATAACTTATTGCTTATTTATAGATTAAAGTTTGTCCCTTACAAGGCATGTAACTAACTATGTTTTCTGTTCTTGCAGGTACCTAGGGCATTGTATTAGTTACATTTTTGTAGCATCGGTTCTATCAGGTGCTGCTGTTTCCCGTCATCTATCGATAACAGACCCATCAGCTGCAAGACGAGATGCCTTACAGAGCACAGTGATCCGCTTGAGAGAAGGTTTCCGAAGAAAAGAGCAGAATAGTTCATCAAGTTCTTCAGATGGTTGTGGCTCAAGTATAAAAAGAAGTAGCTATATGGATGCAGGCCATGCTGGTTGTACTAACGAGGCTAATCGTACCACAGAATCGTGCACGACTGACAATCTAACTCGAACAGGCAGCTCTCAGGAGTGTATCAATAGTGACAAAAGCGTAGAAAGTGGAAGACCAAGCTTAGGTTTACGTAGTAGCTCATGTCGTTCTGTGGTCCAAGAGCCTGAAGCAGGAACTTCTTATTTTCTGGATAATGTTTCTGATCAGAATAACACTTTGGTCGTTTGTTCAAGCAGTGGTCTTGACAGCCAAGGTTATGAGTCTAGCACATCGAATTCTGCAAACCAGCAGATTTTGGATCTGAACTTGGCTCTTGCTTTTCAGAAACGGTTAGACGATCCTAGGATAGCCTCGATGCTTAAAAAGAAAGCAAAAGAAGGTGAACTTGAACTCACTAATTTGTTGCAAGACAAGGGGCTGGACCCTAACTTTGCTGTGATGTTGAAGGAGAAAAACTTGGATCCTACCATATTGGCATTACTTCAGAGGAGTAGTTTGGATGCAGATAGAGATCACCGCGATAACACTGATACTACAATCATTGACTCAAACAGTGTTGACAATACTCTGCCAAATCAGATTTCTCTATCTGAAGAACTGAGGCTCAGAGGGCTTGAGAAGTGGCTTAAGCTGTCCAGACTTGTTCTGCACCATGTAGCGGGCACACCCGAGAGAGCATGGGGCCTCTTCAGTCTTGTATTTATTCTTGAAACAATCATTGTGGCCATTTTTCGTCCGAAGACCATAACAATTATATATGCTAGTCATCAACAGGTGAGTTATACTCTCTGACTCAAGTCACTGGCACTTTTTTGGGTCTGGTTTTTGGTTGCAAATTGCTATCCGTTTCCTCAAGTTGGTGCTTGTAACATTAATGAAGGTTATTTGTATCTTTGCTAACTCACTTGTTACCTAATTGTAGTTCGAATTTGGTTTCTCGGTGCTCCTGTTGTCACCTGTTGTCTGCTCAATAATGGCTTTTCTTCGGTCGCTTCAAGTTGACGAAATGACATTGACATCAAAATCTCGCAAGGTATGTCTTGTCTCGTTAGTTTGGTATATTTCATAGTACTGGTTGCGGGCAATGCAGATACCATGTGATGTTTATGTGTTCTGAATAGCGTCCCTTTCTATGTTTTCAGTATGGCTTTGTTTCCTGGCTGCTGAGCACAACAGTTGGATTATCACTCTCTTTCTTGAGGTACTAGGGATTATGTCCTTTACTGAACTGCTACCAAATTTTCTCCCATGGTCCCATTTTGAAGTTCTGATTACAAAATCGTGTCTGCTTCAAATTTGCAGTAAATCGTCAGTACTTTTGGGAATATCCTTGACTGTGCCCCTCATGGCAGCATGCCTTTCTTTTGCTATTCCCATATGGATGCATAATGGGTACCAATTTTGGGTTCCACAGTTATCATGTGGGGATCAGGCGAGAGATTCACGATTTCCGAGGATGAAGGTCTGTCTATTTTCTCTTTGGCTAGTTTCTCTCTTTGCTAGATATATATCTCTAATAGAAGTTTCTTTTCAATTTAGGGGTTTATTCTTTGGATTTGTGTTGTGGTGTTTGCGGGATCTGTAATTGCTCTTGGTGCAATTGTATCTGCTAAACCTTTGGATGATTTAAAGTACAAGCTATTTAGTGCCAGAGAAAATAACTTCACGTCACCATATACATCTTCTGTATACTTCGGTTGGGCGATGGCATCTGGAATTGCCCTAGTAGTTACTGCCATTCTGCCAATGGTCTCATGGTTTGCAACATATAGGTTCTCCCACTCGTCTGCTGTCTGTCTTGTAATATTCTCAGGTAATTTGTGTTTCTGTTAGTTTAATCTATATTTGGGTGGTTTTTTTTCTTCTCTAGTAATCTTCATGTGCCTTTTATCTACTTTCTAGTTGTTCTCGTGGCATTTTGTGGAACATCGTATTTAGAGGTTGTGAAATCTAGAGATGATCAGTTGCCCACAAAGGGAGATTTTCTTGCGGCCTTGCTTCCACTTGCATGCATCCCGGCGCTACTTTCACTATGCTGTGGGATGGTTAAATGGTGCATGACTGTTTCTTCTTACTGGCTATTAAACCTAACTATCAGTTTCAGTGAAGTAGCCTTTTTTAATTGTTTTTGTGGTTGTTCTTTGCAGGAAGGACGATTGTTGGATACTATCTCGAGGTGTATATGTTTTCATTTCTATAGGTCTTGTTCTTCTTTTTGGTGCGATAGCAGCTGTGATTATTGTAGTCAAACCATGGACGGTAAATGTGAAGTTGCTCACACAATTCTGAATGTTTTTTTGCTGAATTTTATCCATCTGATACATCTTCTTGTGTTTCAATTATAACAGATAGGCGTGTCTTTTCTTTTAGTTCTTCTCCTTATAGTGGTAGCTATTGGTGTTATCCATCTTTGGGCATCAAACAATTTCTATTTGACCAGGAAACAGACATCATTTGTCTGCTTTCTTGCCTTTCTTTTGGGTTTGGCCGCATTCCTTGTTGGATGGTTTCAAGGTGAGGATTCCCATCTCTTATTTTAGACTCTTCATAGAGGTAAGGCCTACCCTACTGATACAGCAACTTCATACATGTTTATTTCGCAGATAAAGCATTTGCTGGAGCATCTGTTGGTTATTTTACCTTCCTGTTTCTGTTGGCTGGAAGAGCATTAGCTGTGAGTACATTAACCATCTGCAAAGAGTTCAACAGAACTGTGGCTTCTTCTGTCATGTATTCGAACGATGTGTTTACCTATATATTTTTTTTCTTAGGTTCTTTTGTCCCCACCAATAGTGGTATATTCTCCAAGGGTACTACCAGTGTATGTCTACGATGCTCATGCGGATTGTGGAAAGAATGTCAGGTATGTTCAGCCACTTGAGTACTATAAATAGTTGCTCTTATTCTTTTTCCTTCCTATTCTGAAATGATGACCATTACAGATTAAGCTGATGAACTTTCATATTGTTTTGTATTGCTTGCATTGGGATTTCTTCAGTGCTGCATTTCTCGTCCTTTATGGAATTGCATTGGCAACAGAAGGGTGGGGTGTTGTTGCTAGTCTGATAATATATCCTCCGTTTGCTGGTGCTGCTGTCTCAGCTATCACCCTTGTAGTAGCATTTGGATTTGCTGTTTCTCGTCCGTGTTTGACTCTTGAGGTTTGTGTTCTTGTTGTTTGATCTATCTGTTCATAGGATAAATACTATTGGTTGGTGATTCATTTTTCTCCATTCTGTTGTGTACTCTATTTGCTAATTCTGCGTGATGGTCACCAGATGATGGAGGTTGCTGTACATTTTCTTAGCAAGGATACTGTTGTGCAAGCTATCTCTCGATCTGCCACTAAAGTACTTAAATTCTGATGTGTTTCTTAATGTTTCTCTTGAAAATTTATTTTGAAATTCTGTTGTTGGCCTTAATTTAACACATTTCACGTGCAATAGAGCTCGTAATTTCTTACGCCTTTTGCAACTTGTTAATGACAGACAAGAAATGCTTTATCCGGCACGTATTCAGCTCCCCAAAGGTCCGCCAGCTCTGCAGCTCTTCTGGTTGGAGACCCCTCTGCAATGCGTGATAAAGCAGGGAACTTCGTGCTTCCTAGAGATGATGTCATGAAATTAAGGGATCGTCTCAGGAACGAAGAAAGAATTGCTGGATCGTTCTTCTACAGAATGCAATGCAGAAAAAGATTCCGTCATGATCCACCTACAAATGTGGATTACAGAAGAGACATGTGTGCCCATGCAAGGGTTTTGGCACTAGAAGAGGCAATTGATACAGAATGGGTGTACATGTGGGACAAGTTTGGTGGTTATTTATTGCTATTGTTAGGTTTAACAGCTAAGGCGGAGAAAGTTCAGGTGAGTCCTGATTCTTAATTTTCCTTATAAACTCCTCTATTTTTCCTAAGACAAGATTATCACAATGTTGTAGGATGAGGTACGCTTGCGACTCTTCTTAGATAGCATTGGCTTCTCTGACTTAAGTGCCAGAAAAATCAGTAAGTGGAAGCCAGAAGATAGAAGACATTTTGAAATTATCCAAGAGAGGTACAGGTTTCTTTTTGTTAAGCAATATGTTTTAATGAAGCTCAACACTCAGACTTGCTGCTTATCTTTTTTTGTGTTGTGAACATAGTTATCTACGGGAGAAAGAGATGGAGGAGGAAATCCTCATGCAGAGACGTGAAGAAGAAGGGAGAGGTAAAGAAAGAAGGAAAGCTCTTTTGGAAAAGGAAGAGCGCAAATGGAAGGAAATTGAAGCTTCCCTTATTCCATCTATTCCTAATGCTGGTAGCAGAGAGGCAGCAGCTATGGCAGCTGCTATACGTGCTGTTGGGGGTGATTCTGTCCTTGAGGATTCCTTTGCAAGAGAGAGAGTATCGGGTATTGCACGTAGGATACGCACTGCTCAACTAGACCGCCGTGCACAACTGGTAATTTTTTTTTTTTGTATTCTGGAAGTGTACATCCTAATGATGCTGATTACTGGAAAATTAGCTAATAAAAGTTATTACCAGACTGGAATTGCTGGTGCTATTTGTATTCTTGACGATGAACCAATGATAAGTGGTAAACATTGCGGCCAAATGGACTCAAGTGTCTGCGAGAGTCAGAAGATTAGCTTTTCCATTACAGCAATGATCCAACCCGATTCCGGACCTGTATGTCTTTTTGGCACTGAATATCAAAAGAAAGTATGTTGGGAGGTTCTGGTTGCTGGTTCTGAGCAAGGAATTGAGGCTGGCCAAGTTGGGCTTAGGTTGATCACTAAAGGTGAGAGGCAGACAACCGTTGCAAGAGAGTGGTATATTGGTGCAACCAGCATAACTGATGGAAGGTCTTCCTTTTTTCCCCCTCAGTTTTGTCCAATTTTAACACCATGACTTCTGTGATAAATATTTCTTTTGATCTTCAGTCATATTTATATATTAGCGGTTTCCATCTCAGATGGCATACAGTGACAATCACTATTGACGCTGATGCGGGGGAGGCTACTTGTTACTTAGATGGTGGGTTTGATGGCTACCAGACTGGGTTACCTCTAAGTATTGGTAGTGCCATTTGGGAACAAGGCGCTGAAGTTTGGTTGGGTGTTAGGCCACCTATAGATGTCGATGCATTCGGCAGATCAGATAGTGATGGAGCTGAGTCAAAGATGCATATAATGGATGTTTTCCTTTGGGGGAAATGCTTAACTGAAGATGAGGCCGCTTCTTTGCATGCAGCCATTGGCATGGCTGACTTAGACATGATTGATTTGCCTGATGACAATTGGCAATGGACGGATTCACCACCCAGAGTATGTTTCCTCTTGTTGAATGTTGGCATATCTTTTTTCTGATTTTTGGGGGGGACTAATGTTTAAGCTCATACTAATTCTCTTTGGTTTTCTTCCCTCTTTTACCAGGTTGATGGTTGGGATAGTGATCCTGCCGATGTCGATCTCTATGATAGGGATGATGTAGATTGGGATGGACAATATTCCAGTGGGAGGAAAAGAAGATCAGGTCGGGATTTTCTATTTAGTGTCGACTCGTTTGCTAGAAGATACAGGAAACCCAGGATGGAGACGCAAGAAGAGATGAATCAAAGAATGCGTTCAGTTGAATTGGCTGTCAAAGATGCTCTCTCTGCACGAGGCGATAAGCAATTTACTGACGGGGAGTTTCCTCCAAATGATCGCTCTTTATACGTGGATACACAAACGCCCCCTTCAAATTTGCAGGTAAGGATTGTGATTTTTTTTTCTCCTTTCTTCGGTTATTGGTTAATTATTTCACGCTTTATGTGATTATTTTTGGACTCATAATCTCCCTTCAAGTAAACCAAAGATCAACAACTTGATGGGCACTCTAACCTTTTGAGCTTGTCATAATTCAGGTTGTTTCTGAATGGATGAGACCTGATTCCATTGCGAAAGAGAATGGTAGTGATTCCCGTCCCTGCCTGTTCTCTGGGGCTGCAAATCCATCAGATGTTTGCCAGGTCTGATCATTTACCTTTTTTAATATGTGATACCTCTTTCTGATGCACAAAATATTATTCTTGACCCCGGAGATTTATCCGAATGATTGGTTTAACTTGTTCTATAGGGGCGTTTGGGCGACTGTTGGTTTTTAAGCGCTGTTGCAGTTCTTACTGAAGTCTCACAAATATCTGAAGTGATCATTACTCCTGAATACAACGAGGAAGGAATCTACACTGTTCGTTTTTGTATTCAGGTTGTTATCTTAAAATTCTCTCAGTCTCGTGATGATTGATTCTTGTAGCTTCCTCTATGATTTCCGTACAGCCGAAGGTTTCAAGTTAAATTGCTTTCAACTTGCAGGGTGAGTGGGTTCCCGTTGTTATCGATGACTGGATTCCATGTGAATCACCTGGTAAACCAGCCTTTGCTACAAGCAAAAAACTCAATGAACTCTGGGTCTCCATAGTGGAAAAAGCATACGCCAAGCTCCATGGTTCTTACGAGGCACTGGAGGGGGGACTGGTTCAGGACGCTCTTGTTGACCTAACTGGAGGTGCTGGTGAGGAGATTGACTTGAGGAGTGCTCAAGCACAAATTGATCTTGCAAGTGGCAGATTATGGTCTCAATTGTTACGCTTTAAGCAAGAGGGTTTTTTACTTGGTGCTGGAAGTCCATCAGGATCTGATGTTCATGTATCTTCCAGTGGCATTGTGCAAGGGCATGCTTACTCCGTCTTACAGGTATTTCATGTTGCTTTGGTTGCATTTGTGATATGCTGAGTAAGGAAATTGACTTACTTTGGTCTTCAGGTCAGAGAGGTGGATGGGCACAGACTTGTTCAGATCCGAAATCCATGGGCCAATGAAGTTGAGTGGAATGGTCCCTGGTCAGACTCATCCCCAGAGTGGAGTGATAGAATGAAGCACAAGCTGAAGCACGTTCCACAGGTAGTTTCTATTGTGCATCACTTCTTTGTGCCACACATGCATACTTTCACATAAATATATGAAAATATACTGATCCTTTGCATTCTGTTCAACAGTCAAACGAAGGTATATTCTGGATGTCTTGGCAAGATTTCCAGATTCATTTCAGATCGATATATGTTTGCCGTGTATACCCTCGTGAGATGCGTTATTCAGTCCATGGGCAATGGCGAAATTATAGTGCCGGTGGCTGCCAAGATTATAGTTCATGGCATCAAAATCCACAATTCCGGCTGAGGGCTACTGGTTCTGATGCATCTTTGCCGATTCATGTTTTCATCACCTTAACTCAGGCACATGCTAATTTTTGATGGAAACCTTTTTTTGTTTTTTTCATTCTTTATGTATTTCATTTCCTCAGAAACAGTGAATCTCATTCACCCAATGTTTACTTGCAGGGTGTAGGTTTCTCAAGAACAACTCCTGGGTTTCGTAACTACCAATCAAGCCATGATTCGCAGTTGTTCTATATTGGAATGAGGATTCTTAAAACTCGTGGACGTCGTGCTGCGTACAACATATTTCTTCATGAATCTGTTGGTGGAACAGACTATGTGAATTCCCGTGAGATATCATGCGAAATGGTTCTTGATCCTGATCCTAAGGGTTATACTATTGTCCCGACCACTATACACCCAGGGGAAGAAGCACCTTTTCTTCTTTCAGTCTTCACAAAAGCATCCGTTGTCCTTGAAGCTTTGTAGTTCCCTTACAGGCAGATGCATCTCTCCTTCCTTTTCACCAACTGGCATGCCATGAAAATATTCCAAGTGCTTGTGTTATAATGCCATGGACATATTGAAAGTGCTTGTGTTATTCAAGGAACCAGACGGCTCATTTCTCAATGTTAAAGACTTGTTTGCCCGTAACATTAGAGAAGGTAAATTTCTTAATTTTTCTGCAAGGATTGCTCCATCCTGGTCATATCATTAAGACTTGACTGCTTAGCAGCATCTGATCTGGTAGCTGGCCATTATCTGGTGAATCTTGGAGGTCTTGGGATGAATTGTTATAGTTGTTCTTGATCTGCGTAAGCTAGCGGCTCAGAGGATAAAAATTTCACTGGAGAAAGCACTTAGCAGGCATGGCTCACCAGCATTACATCTGAATCATGGGACACGCATCAAAATGTACATTTGTAGGTATTGTGGTACAGATTTAAAATGTAGAGTAATTATTTCGTAGCTGAGAAAACAAGAAGGGTAATAGGGGTTGGTAAGTGGTAGTGGTAGCTGCAGTTTTGGTTGGTGTGTTGTAATATTCATACACTAATCTGTGTGCAGATTTCGTTTCCACTCTAATATATGTACTCTTAATTGATTTGTGTTTGGAGTTCCAATGAAATTTTTAATAGAGTGAAGAACCTCTTCTCATCATGAAGCTATGCGTTACATGAATTGTCTAAATGCAGAATCAACAAGTTAAACCATAAACAAAAAGGTGAAAAAAATATTTTGTTTAGGAACGCTATAGATTAGCTTCAAAAGCAAAAACATCAGCAAAAATACAAGTGCCTCGTAATAGTTGTTGACTTGTAATGAAGAGAGGCATCTGAAAATATGTGAAAGAAACAAAACAGATTCATGTGTGTTGTCTCCTAGCCTTTCACCAAATCTTGAATATTTCTTATGTTCGACCGATCTTCACTCTGAATCGCTTTCCATGCTTCCCATTGCCTTCAATCCTCTTGGCCGCTTCTCAAAAAAACATGAAATTATAAAATCATCTTTGCATTCACAAAGAAACCAAGTGTATTCTCACTTACTTTATTGTGGAAAGAGACAAGAAAGCAAAACAATCGGATACCTTCTTTGAAGTCTTCTTCTCTCTTACGTCATACCTCTCTTTGCAGAGATCTGACAACCATGTACCTGGACTCACCAGCTGCGTAAGACATTACATAGCCATGAGATTTGCATCACCATGAAAGAGATTATGAAAACACAAATGATAAAAGTTTATGGAGGGACTCACAAGCAATGTCTTCTGAACCATTTTGGCTCGTTTCTTCGGTCTTTGAGGAAGCTTGCACCCTTTCATAACCAAGAAATCTTCTTCCTTCTCTTTATTTGACAAAGTTATAAACAACTTTGGCCACACATGCTTCTTGGTTTCCTTCACCGGTTCCTTTATAAATTTTCCACTCTCATCTGTACCCATTGAACCCCTCGTTGTGTAGTATCTATCTTCCTTCTCAGGGGATGCCACAAAAGATCTCCGCACATTACCTGGAGAGTCTATGATCCTATCACCACAGAGACATAATAATGCTTTACATCAAAAAACTAAAAAAAAAAAAATCACTCCACAAGAAAACAGCTCTGAACCAGACTTACTTGTTTGGCCGGTTAAGATGTCGAGAAGGAGAGCCTCTCTCGGAAGAGACAGCTCGCGACAAGAGTTTGCGCTTAGTCAAACAATCAGCTGACTTGCCATCTCTACGGCTTTGATCTTTCTTCACTTTCATGCATCTAACTCTTTTTCTCTCCCCCCATTGCAGCACAAAATCTGCCTCAGTGGTTCCATTTCCTTTTTGACCCTTCACTTCTTCCATTACACAATACCTAAACCTTACACAACCAACAAAGAGATATACTTACACATTAAACATGCTTCCAGAAATAGACAACCCCAAAAAATCAGTCTGCAAAACTAAAAAAGTTCCAGGCTTTTGTATAGATTAAATGCACACAAAAGGGGGAAAAGATCCATCTACAGTCCATGTTTCGGGTTTCTAACAATTAAGTGAAACAAACCAGAGATAAAGAAGACCCAATCTGAACTAATTAGTGGAAACAAGGCTCACTAACCTCAAGATCTGCAATTTAAAGTCAGTGGCTTTAGCTTTCACAATACCAGAATCACGTTGTTTTGGTAAAATAGAGAGAGAAACAAAAAAAAATAAAAAAAAAGTTGTTCCTTTTTCTTCTCTCGGAAGATAGATGGATTCAAATTCCAGCAAGGAAATGTATAGATTTTCTGGGTTTTTTGAAATTGCTCGACGAGACCAGAAGACGATCGAACACTACTGTCTTTTTATTTTTTGTTGTCTCTAGTCTTTTGTTCTATCTATCTATCTACTTCCTTCAAACACACACACACACACAAGAAAAGAAACTGCTTACCCCCTCTTCTGGTCACGCTCACCTTTTTCTATTATACACTATTTGCTCATTTTAATTGTATTTTTCATTAATCAAAGAGCCGTCGGATATGAAATCAACGGCGAGATGGACTTCTAGAAGTTAAAAAGCTTTAGCCTGTTGCGTTATTACGAGCAATTCGTTATGGATAATAACAAATTATATTACGACACGTGTATTAATTTGACGAGACCACGTTACACCGAGTTTACTGGATGAAAAAATCTCTCCATTTCTGGCGATAAAATCTTAAATAAGATTTTGCGCTAAGACAGTAAAGATTTACTACCACGCGCCTAATGACAGATGATTTTCCCAGTTTCCCCCATTTGGACTGCTAGGGCAGTGGAATTCACGCACCGAAGATACGCGTATGATTTAGATTGAACCCTTCTCTTTTAAGAAAACTATTATACTCAAACTTGGGCTAATATAGGCCTTTCCCCATGTTTTGGGCCTCTAATATCCATTTGCATTAATAAACTTTTTAATTTTCCTATCTTGCACATTTATATTATCAGTATTATTTTTGTTTTCTTTTTCATCGCTTACATACTGTTTTAATATTAGTTTTATGATCTATATAAACAGTTTATATAACTTTTTCTAAAAAATAGATCATTCAAGGAAAATGATTTTTGTTACATGATTAATTCGTTTTATCACTCTTTACTTATACAATTAAATTCTGCTACAAAATCAAGCTATATATATATATATAAATGTGGAAGTTACATCTGGGTGCTAGGCTGCTTTCAGGCCCAATGAGTTTCAAAGTATTACTCAAATCTAGAACTGACAAATTGTATATCCTTCACATATTTCATTCAAATGTCCGTGATTTCAAAAGACTCTTAGCAAAAGTTAAGAGCATGGGCCTACTAATACTAGCATTCTTCTTAAATAATCTCGGAAAAATAAAACTTAAAGTGTACTTCTCTTTTACAAAATAAAATTAGTACAGTCAATTACAATAATCAATTACAAAAAGTGTTATATATATAAACAGATTTTTGAACTAAGTAACTAAATGTGAATCCCACCAACGGTCCACTAAATTTAAACTTGGAACTCATTATGTGTTGGTCAGAAAAGTTTAAACTTTTAATTTTAAAATTAACATAACAAAATTCGAATCTCGCTTTCCGGTTGCAGTCCTTGTATTAAACTATTTTCTGATTCAAAACTTCAACGGTTAGTGTTCATTCATTATAAAAAAAAATCGTAAGGATAATTATATGTTATCTTAAATTTTGAAATCCAAAAAAAAAACAAAACTTTGTAATGGTTTCTGGATTCACATAAATTATAATCTTTTTATTTTCAGTATATGATAATATATGAGAAGGTTTAAAAAATTGATTTGATTATCTATATCATAAAATACATTTATTTTTTTGTTATTTTTTTTTTTTTTAAATTAGGATTAAACTTGCTTAAATTGGAATAATTGAAAAATAAATGATTTATCAAAAATAGTTTTTGATATTGTATGAATAAAGCTAAAACACAAAACAATTACGTAGTAATTATATGATCAGTATATTATAATTTTCGGATCTTTCGATTAATGTTGTGACTGTTAGATAAAGATCAAATTCATAAACAGAGTGAGCACTAATAAATACCGTTGAAGCGTTATAGAAACATATGATTATGCATAATTTGTAAGTTGGATATTTTCAAGCATTTCCAGCTAGTTTATTTTTATCATCTTCTTCTTTGGTCGTTTAATTATTTGTAATTACAACGAATATGCTAGTGAAATACAGTATTGCAATGATTAAAGGAAGAAAAATCAAACTAAACAGTCATTAAATTAATTCTTTTTATTTTGTAATGTAAAGCGGTAGTTGGTCATTTTTCATAGTTTGGTGGGAACGTTGGCACGATACTTCACTAATTTCAAGGAAACACTAAAACGGCTAATTGACCCTTTAATGAACATTATAAAAGTGATTGTTCATGGAGTTTTATAGAAAATAAATAGTTTTGACGAAGACAAATTCTGCAGAAAATATGTCAGTATAATTATTTTTTTTTTAACTGAGTTTGTAGAAAAAAACTAAGTTCCAATGTTTGGTAGACGTGCTAATGAACTTACGAGTACTTTACTTTAAAAATTTCTCTAAAAGTTATAAATTAATAAGTAATAACAATAATCTTAGAACTTAGAATTTGTTTAGTTTTTTTTTTGTTTAAAGCAAAAGTAATTAGAATAATAATAAAAAATTAATGTAACTTAATTTCTCTTGAACTATTCATGTTCACACAAAAATTTATTATAAGCAAAAACAAATAAAGTAAAACTATTTTTAAATTTTAATTTTGAGGTTGGAAAGAAAAAAAAAGACAGTGGTTGAGAAAAAGAGAAGAATGTGGTTTGGGACAAGAGACAGCCAATTTGCCAGCTGTGAAAGTCTCCTTCAATTGTTGTATAAATAGATAATACCATCCCCACAACTATTATCATCACAACACAAAACACACATACACATTCACAAGAAAAACAAAATCTTTCCTTCTTTTAAATTTTGTTGCTCTTCTTCATACATCAAAGAGAAACAATGGAGGCAATGAAGATGATGGTTGTTTTCATGGTCGTTGCGGTGGCTCTCTCAGCCGTAGGACAAGCGGCAGCTGCCACCGTGGAAGCTCCGGCTCCAAGCCCAACTTCTGATGCTGCTATGTTCGTACCAGCATTGTTTGCATCTGTTGTTGCTTTGGCATCGGGTCTTCTCTTTTGAGCCAAAAACACCCATTTATCATTCTTTTTTTTTTTGTATTCCTCCATTAATTTTATTGTTTTTTGTTAATGAGTTTGTGTGTGATTTGACAATATTGTTATAGAGTGTTGTATTATTCTTATTGTAACCATCTCTTTCTATATGCGCTTGTATGTATCATCATCATTCGTCAAGACTGTTTATGGATTCGTTCATCTTATACAACCTGTCAACAAGTCCATGAAAGGCATCCCATAACTTGTTAATGTAAGTTAAAGAAATATCAGATTTCATTGATTTGGGTTCACACAAAGATCAATAAGAGAGAGGGGGTACTTTGGAATTGTCTAAGAGTTGGTGGAATCAATGATAGTAATGAGCTGTATTTGGAAGGATGTGTAGGGGCACTATGACGTCGACATCATCATCATGAAGTTATGGTGAGGCAACATGAGTTTCCATGTGACTCACCACCACAGAAAGAAAGCTAAAAATGACCCCACAATAAATGACCTCTAATGAATGAACCAGACAACCTTAATTGTGGTAATCCATATATGTAGAAACTAGATTAATCTGAACCACAAATATGAGGTGCAAAGACCAATCAAGTTTCTCCTAAATACAAAAGCATTTGGTTGTGGGCAACTCCAAAATTATAGGACTTGTAAAATGTGAAGCCATCTCCCTGGAATTATAGGACGAAGAGAGACTCTTCGAGTCTTGAGAACCAAGTCTGTTGTCAGAATCTTCAGCTGCACAACTCATACAACAGTCACGACCCAATATGTGACTGATGTCACTGATCAAGATAAAGCCATTATGTTCAGCCTCAAAAGTATCCAGATTTCTACAAGAGAATAAGTCTTGCCCTGAGAAACCAATATCAATAATATTGTGCCAAATTTACAGAATGATAAATAAAGTAAAATTACAAATACAAGGGGCAATAAGGAAACTAACCTACGCACCTAAAGTGAATCGGAAGCAGTAGAGCAAGCCGCAAATGCTAATTTTTTTTACAGATTTCATAAGCCCCAAAATAAAAAGCTGGACTACATTTAGTAGATCTACACCATTTCTTCCTACTTATTTATAATGTATAGCACTGGTAAACTAGAACGATGCCTTAAACATGACAGACTCCTTAGGAGGTGCAGGATGAAGTTCGCAGAAAGCTTGGTCTCATCTTCTGATAACGAACTTCAGTAACCTGTATGCTCCTGCATTGTTTCAAACTCCAGACTTATCTGGAAGCCTGGAGAGATCTTTATCCGCAAAATGAAGCAGACGTCTCAGTCTGAGCACCATATCACAGTGAAACGGCAATGCCGTCCGCCTATCCAGATATGCTGGACTAACAGTCATCCACGATAGAGCGTGGAGTTCTGCCGCAATTGACTCAAGGATAAGATGGCTTTCAACCTCAAAATCTCTAGTTTCTTTGGTCCCTCCACCTTGCTTCATGATTCCTTGAAGATTTTTGTCATGAACGTTGTCATAACCACCATAATAGTCGATGAGACTTACGGAGAGAACTGATGGCCATTCTTCTTTCATGTTTATTCTTGAGTCTTTTCTCATGGAAGGCACAGCTTTTGAAACAACAAATCCAGTAGACAAGGGGATTGCAGATCCTTTACTGTGAAGAAGGTGAACAAGCGGAGGTGATTCGGCAGTTAAACATGTAGGAAGCTGAAGAGGACTTGGGTGAAGAAACCGCATGTTGGGTGATGGTATCATCATGTAAGAGAAAGCCGTTGACCCAAGAGACTTGACAGGAGTGAAACCTTCAATGTAATTTGCTGAACTCATACCAGCACCTCCTGCATAATTGCGCAAATAAACATGCAAGTCAGTATCTTGCTCCCTTTCTTATGGAAATTTAAAATAGATCACACAGGACATATATATGAGTAAACTGAGGAGAACAATTAAAAAATAATGAGAAACTGACCAGGAGATACTAACTCAGCCGGAAGAACAAAATGCAGAGAATGATCGAGTGAAATAGAAGCAAAACTGATGCTGTGAACCCACTGAAACAAACCCCTTGGAGTACCAGAAATGGTTTGTCCACCCATTATTTGCTTTCTTCCAGCAGATTGCCCCATACTGCCTTTCACAAAGGTGGATGGTTTTGAGTGAGAGCTGTAGAGTGTGCTAGTTGACGAGGCTCTCTCTTGAATCAAACTCAGATCCTGCTGTTGCAAGGAAGATCCGTTGCTATTGGTGGCTATCCCAGCAGGTGCAGAACGTCGAAGTTGAATAGGCCACTTCTTAATCTCAGGACCTCCAGCTGAGTAAATTGCCTTTTGCCACTCTGTTATATCAGTTGCAAGTACACAAAAATACCAGGATTATTAAACAAGCAGTCGTAGAGAATTCTATTTCCCCGGGCGCATTTGGAATACGAAAAGGATGAAATTTCAGATATAGAACAGGATCAAGGCAAAAGAAGCTAACTTACCTAGGTACTCAAGCTCAAAGAAATTCCCAATGCGTACAATGACAAAATCCCTGGGTTTGAAAGATCCATTGTCAGGGGAGGAACATGCCTGTAGTATTTGACATCCCTGCTGCAGAACTTGAACAAAAAGACACTGCAGCCCTTTCGTATCCTGTCTACTGCTAATTCCACCAAAGGGAAATATATGTGTGTCAAGCAATTCACCCCTGGCATCCGTCCAGATGCTTACAAGCCATCTCCAGTCCTCTGTCCAACCATAGCAGCAATGTAAACTTGGAATAGCTTTTCCTTCAACCTGGGATGCATCCCCCTGGGAGCTTGATATCGATGTTATCCCTTCCATTGAATTGACGCCAAGTCCGGAACCTCTGCCACCATCCTCAGGTATTGGCTTTGAAGACTCAGATCCTAAGCTGCCGAAAGTAGGTGAAACTCCACGCTCCACGGAACCAGGCTTTGAAAGAATGAAAAGCGGTTCAAATAAATAGAAAATTTCATCATTAGGGTAAAAATCTCCATTTCTGTTTGGGTCACAGGTTAATCCTCCAGATCTTGTCATTTGCCAGCTATCCCAACCGCTCGTTCTCATGCTACCATCAATTTCACCATCTCTTGGATGTGTAGAACCTGTAATTCGAGAACCAACGCAGTCTTTCCAGATTCCTGAAATAGAGCTCATTGGTGTCAAGGCTGAAGAGGATCTGCCTGACAATGATGATGAGAAAAATGCATCATTAGGCATTCCACGTGAAATTCTCCGAGCTTTATTGTAGACAGAAAAAGCAGTATCCTTGAGAATGGTAAGCTCATTACAGCTTGGACTTGTTATCCGGAAAATAGAATCAACAGACACCACTTGTAGAACTAGCTTAGGGACACTAAACCCCGAAAGCACTGGAATGTGAGACATTGATGCTTCGTCTACAGCAGCAGAAGTACCAAACGCCCTTGCAACCTGACTGTTAAGTAATGATCTCCTCTCTCTATCTGGCTGTATTCCTGATCCAAGTGCTATAGACGATTCGACGATCGTCCGTAAAACTGCCGAAGGGTCGGGAAATGGACACACTATGTACACTACCTGAAAGAAAAGTAGAAGCCAACAAGTATCAACAGCTATACTTGGTCGAAGTGAGCAAAAATTTTTTTTTATCCCAGTTAAAATCTGTATTTTTTAACTCAATACTTACCATGCAAGGACTAGCTGATCCTTCTTTCTGGTTTGTGTAAAGGCAAGACCCAAGCTTAAGACCTTTCAACGCTTTTGATAAAGACTTCAGATAGCTACTCACATTCCACCCATTCGACAAAGACAGAAAATAATCGCTGAGAGATCCCAGAAGCGATGTGTTATTGCTTTCAATCTTCATCGACTGAGGGCAATCAAGCAGAACAAATCCAGATGAGGATAATCTTCCAGCGTCAGTTTTCATTTGACTCCCCAGGATCTTTGGTAAATGATCTCCCAGATTGCACGTCTCATAAACTATGCAACAAAAGGTTCAGCAGAACATAATGATGAGAAAATGTCAGAAGATTTGTTCCTCTAGAAACGTCATTTAACAGAAACCAGTTCGTGTCATGTATGATTATAACCTCTATCACAACAGATATTCGCTGACTCACCAGTTCCAAGTTGTTGGAAGAAATCAACAGCAGCACTAGTTAAAGGGTCTATATCCGGGCATACAACAGTATAGTTCATCTGTGAAAGGTAACAAAGAACAGCCACAAGTATCTTAGTGCTTTAGAGTATCAATTGGCCTAAATAGCAGGAAACAAAAGCAAATCTCTCTGTCATTTTCCTTAGATACTCACATTTTTCCGCAGAGCATATGGCTTTAAAGGGCCCTTTTCCCAATGTGGCAAGGAGGTGGTTGCAATCTCAAGCCAGTCATATTGGTACCTGTTACAGGGGAAGGACGCATATGTAACGAGGGCTCAAAATAACCAGCAATATAGTATGTAACAATCCTAAGAGAACGAAATCATGAGTACTTCAGGAATCACCGGATTTCAAGGGGATCTTGATCAAGACCAAAACCGTTATAAAAAAAAACATCAACACTCGGGACTGCTAACAGAACAGATATCTGCATACATACCCGACACGTATAGAAGGTGATGGAAGAACAAAAAGTGTCGGTCGGAGTAACTCTGAACTGTATATATCTTGGCTCTGAGCAGTCTCCTCTCCTTTCCCACCATCTATTGCATTTGACACTCCTTGTAAGCCAAGATATTTATTAATAACAGAATCATCGAAGATCTTGACAAATATTCCCTCTATCGGATATACATGAATAACCACAGTAGAAACAATGGAGTTCAACGAGATGATAGCCAGCATGTGAGACCGAAAATAATCAAAATTCGTGTGCTACCTTCACTCAGGGCTGACTCAGCAGTAGATCCCTCAGAAATAGGTCCTCCATCCATTGACTGATTTCGGCCCTTGCACCAATCTGTGACAGATAATGGGCCATCTGACTGACCAAATGCGGATTTCAGAGCTGTTTTGATGTCAGATTGCAGTAGAGTTATGACAGAGGAAGGAAAAACCTGGAAAAAAAATTCTTCAGAATCAGGTTTAAACAGCCAGAACATATCATCCTCTTAGATCCAGCAGTCGCACAGAGAAGACGAGAGGTAGCAGCAGGAGAAATATGAACAAGCTCAGAGATTTATACGATAAATCTATGACCAGATATAACTAGCAATTCAAAACTTAAAGACATTGAGCACCCTCATTTCCCTGCATCTTACACCATTTTGAAAGCTTACCTCAGCGGAGAGTGGGTCAACTAGCTTGACACCAGCAATGTCCAGAGAATGGCACGAAGCCAAAGTTCCCCCACAACCTGCATGGCCAGCAGAGGGTCCACACGACAGTTCCCGTCTCCATAACTCTTCCAGTGCAAGCCAGCCATAAGGTCCATCCCCACAATCTGAATCCAGAGCTAAATCAACGAAAGAAGTAGCTTGCTGTACAAGTAACGCTATTCCATCTAGAAGCTCCTGCAATGGCTGCCTTTGGCCATAAGAAAGCAAGCTGTCTTCGCTAAATGAACTATGGGGCAAGGATGAGCCTGCTTCAATATTTGGCGAACTAGCAGGTTTTGCTGTTTTTGGGACTGTAACAGTCCGCCACACGCCAACTGGTGCACTCATGTGGCTATCTAACATTCCTCCGTCGAAATCTCCAGCTATTCTAGTAGGTATTTCTTTCTTATATATCTCGTTCCTTGCAGATACGTTGTCTGTCAGACTACTAGGCTCATTTGGCACCTGGTTCAAGAAGAAGTTTCCACTAAGCCTAGTCAGACTAACAGGTGAACTATGCTTCGAAGAAATGGCTATGTGCCGCATCCTACACATGAAAGCTTGGAACATAACGCTTCCCACGTCTGTTTCCAACAAGGTCTTTGAAGATAATAAAGTACTAACAACAGCAGATATACCGTCAGTCTTTTTCCCCTGTACGGTCTTAACAGCAGTAGCAGCATTGTAGTTAGAAGACTTTAAATGAGAAACACCCTCCTTTGTACTCTTGTTGTCACTAATTACAGTAGGTAGCTTATCATATTGGTTCTTTCTGCCCTCTACTTTAGTGTACAAAGTTATGCCATCATTGTTATCAATGCATGCTTTTGATCCAAGCAAAATCTTATCGGCTGCTCTATCAGAATCAGTGGCAGGTGGTGTGGGTCCATAAACATAATTACTCGTTCTTGAATTTGAACTCTCCACTTTATGAGATTTGGGAAGATATGGACTTTTGAAAATGGTCGAGGAAATCTCGTTCATAGGTGGTTCAACAGCTCCATACTCAGGAGCTAAGGTCATCATAGCTTCTGCTTTCATCAAATGATCGAACTCACCAGTAGAAGAGCTTGACATTAGATTTGACGGAGCTGAAATGACCCTGCTGTTGAGGACTTCTTGACTTTTGATAAGGCATTCATCAATGATAGGGGGAACAGGATTAAAACTCTCAAAAGAGGAAAACCCAACGGGCAAAACAATCTGGTCTGATACATCCATCATATTCACTGGACTAGAACCTACATCAGCAAAATCTGAAGGAAGCATGAGCGCATGCGACTCTGCCGTTCCCGGAGGCTGCACAAACATAGAGATTAAGTGCATTGTTAGATACGGACTGAACAACAAAGGCAATAGGACTAAAACACAAGAGGCACAACCCTCCACCCAAACTTCTATGATATACAGCCTAGAATTCAGAACCAATGCAGGAGCGGAATATCATTCACCAGCATAGAGAACACAAGTAAGAGTTGCTTTATTACTATAACGGATAACAGAAGACGGGAATTACCTCCCCAAAAGGTAACGCATCATTCTCAAAGAAGTCACCAAAGTCTCCAAATTCTGAAAGAAGTGCTTGGATATCCATACCAACTCCTATATCATCATCATCATCGTCATCATCCCAATCCCAACCAATTTGATCCTTAGCAGTGCCTGGAACACCAACTTATTAGTTTTAATAGAGCCAAATCCTGACTTACATGCTTCTTGAATAGGTGTATTAGAGACAGTACCTACTTGACCGAATGACTCTGCCATCCCTGTTCGCGGCCGCTTAGAACCCTGCAAAGAATGTTATGTTACTAATTATTTACCAGTACTATGCAATCTCCAGCCTTTCCATAGATCAAAGGCGTACCATTTTTGGGCGATCATCATTACAAGTTAGACCAGATTGTCTACAAGTCAAAGAATCTGCATCCGCATCAAGGTCACCAGTTCTTGAAATAATTCTCCAACCACTACCGCTAGAAGCACTACTTGTTGAACTACTGCTGCTATTACGGCTACTGCCGCTGCTATTATAACCATTTTTTTCATAAAAATAATCACACTTATTTCCAGACGCTCCAGGGAAGTCGCAATCACCAGCCCTGCATATAATAAAGTATAAATGTTCAGAAAAGGGATCATGAACGGACTGTTCTAAATGAAAAAGAAAATAGCTAAGCTTTATATTCAAAAACTCAGAAATGCCAAAGATCTCACTCCTATGGAGCTAGGAAACATGAGGACTACACAACATTTGGTTTCTCAGACAAGTTAGAGATTTCATTTCCATACCTCTATTTTGTGAGTTCCCTTTGATGTTCATAATGTACACGAAATAGAAGAGAAAGACTCACCAGTGCATAAATAAGGATGAGCCTGCAAGTGATGGTCCTATCCAGTTTTGAAGCCAAAATCTGCAATTATGATTTTACCTTGCATCAGCTCCAAGCTGAAGAAAGATAACAAGTATTACATCTTTTTTTTTCAAATTGATGCTCTGTAACATGGGTCTAAAACAATTCCTAAAAACTCTCTGACTATGATCCTACAAAGTCAATTTTCTGAATACATACATGCACACCCTGAAAAACTTGTAGACAAATTCAACAGAAGCGATATAAATTGTCTGAACTAGCCAACTTTAATAGCCAATTTGGATCTCACCGTTAGCTAGTCAACAAATCCTAAATAACCTCCTAACCTTGAGAGTTTACCTTTTCAAAGAAAATTTAGTAAATGCCGACTGTAAGATTGGCACAAGCACTGCCTCAGCTGGATATATGAACTTTTTTTCACACACCGATGAAATATCTGGTTGTCCTTTCCGGTGATCTTTACTCCCAACTGATGGTTCAGGACAGTGATTATGGGGAAAATTAACTGCAAAGGACGAATTAGTTTGACTTGTGCTGTCATGTATATTTTGGCAGCAACCAAGTGTAACTTCCACGTAACAGTGATTGCCGTTTATCAGACGGGACCCGCGACCAACATGAGAAGGAAGACCAGTATATCCACTCGAAGTCCGTAAGTTTCCAGAACTGTGTGAGAAGAAAATCTAATTTTAGTTGAGAAAATTGGTTTCATCAGATTAACAGCTATGCACAAAAATGTCGACTTAGACATTTGACAGCAAAGGTAAAAATTGCACCTAAAGTAAACTTGCTTGACAAGGTCATTGGGACAGAATCCAGTGAGGCTGCCCCGCATTCCATGAGGAGAAACAATCACTGGTAGGAATAACATAAGCCTGTGATAAGTGTTTCCATCAAAGAAAAAGCTCCTATCTTTCTTGAAAGCACAAGTATCATTTCAGGTTTTGGCTTCAAAGAATTACATGTAGCACAATCTATCATCTCTACTCTTAGCCAACCCCAGAAAGAAAAAAGATAGAGATAAGCTCTTGCGCCATGGAAAAAAAAATGAGATGCTATAACTCTGCTCGAAAACTTAGGTTGTAGTAGACTACACTAGCTTCTTTTCGGAGGCAAATGCATTGAAAACTGAGTTCAAAAAGTCGCATGCTCTCAAAACATTCACTAGCATATCAGTAGAAATCAGGAATAGGTCAACAAACATCTGGTACTAGTTCTATCAACTTCTTTTGAGTTATCATAGACAAGTCGCAGAATTTAGCATTGCAAGTGATGATGAAAGAAATGACTAACCTGGAAGCCTATAACTGGAGTTTTTTAAAGAACTCTTTAACAGCTTTTCAGCATCGCCACTTGAAAGTGTCCGGACATTCCTTCGCGCATTAAAATCAATGTTAGTTTCACAATAACTATAAGACGCGCTAAATCGAACATGTATGACAATTATCTGTACGGACTTGGCAGATACAATGACATGGACAAAAACTGCCTCTTCGGTAGCAGAAAAGATGAATTCAACAGTAGGCTGTCCCCTCCTGCATAAATATCCAAGGAGGATTAACCACACACCTAAAGATAGACTTCTTTTGATTTTAGAAATTACACTCAGGAAACCGAGGTCTTGCAGGCTCATATTTAATGAATATCAGAATCTATACGATGAGATATGGTCGAAAAGCCAGAGGAAAAAAATGTATATTTGCTCAAGGGGAGTACGCTAAAGAGACTAAGTCAACTATTATCGCATAAATGGTAAGAGGTTGCAGATACCTCAAATATTCTTCACTTTGAGGGCTGAACTTTGAAAAAACGTCTCCAAATCTTATGTAGGAAAGTCCAGTTAATGCTCTGTCATAATATCAAACAACTTATATGAGACATTTCAGTCCATTATATCCCTAATCCAAACATTATCTCTGGAGATCATAAGAAACTAACCTTTCAATGGAATTACGTAAAGACTTTGAAAAGGCAACTGATATCTCTTCAGAGTCCCCAGGTGCTACCCAGATTCCTGACGCAACAACTTTTAATGGGAGTAACAAAAAAGTCATAAGAACCAGAATAGATACAAAGTGTTTGAACATGTTGAGGCGAAAAAAATATCAATGGGAAAATAGTACCTCTAAGTTTTGAGACTGCAGCCTGAGCTTTATCAGTGATTGATGAATGACGCCCAGGAAGAAAAAGCCAAAGCTTGATCTTTTCATCTGAGCAGCAGCGAGGAATGATCATTATCATATACAACTAAAAAACCTACAAAGATTTCTACTTACAAAAGAATGTGGTTTAGCATTACCAGGGTTGTATAAACCTTGAGATGGATCCCAAGGTCCAACAAAGGAATTGGTCCATGTGCTAAGAAATCCTTCCTTCTGCAACCGAAGATGAGATGAAAGCACAAGATATGTCGCAACATCGTTGTGCTCAGCTCTTGAACTGAAATCTCCCAAGTGATAAGGAATAGGTTAATACACAGTGTCACATTAAGTCAAACTAAAACACCAAATAAGAACAAAAAAAACAAAGAAAAAAAGCTTTAACCTTCTATCAGAGCCAGGATTCAGCTCAGTTTCACTTGGAAGAAACTGAAACCAGGAAACATTATGCAGACCCCCCTGTGGAAATTAAACAGGTGTTAGGAATTAGTAGAAAATCGTCGATAACAGCAGATTATCAAAATCAAGTTTTTTACAACGAAAAAACAAGAACTTTCTCCTCTCCCACACACTAGGCAATTTAGGACTAATAGCAGTGAACAAGAAAAGGGAATGCCTTTAGTGTGTGGGAGAGAGTTTTAGAGAATCAAGAGAAGTGTAGTAGTAAGACTTACAATTCGGAAAACATTAGTCCACATCACTTGAATCTTTTATTTCTCAAAATCACTACTACAATCGTAAAGACCCTATGAAGCTCGGAATCGCGAGGGAAGCACGATTCCCATCATAAAGGCCAAGACTTGGAAACTGACGCGGAAGAAGAGTGATACAGTTTTCTAAATCAGAAAGATTCTTCTTCGATAATCTCTTTATTTCTCCCTTCCCTGATCGAAAGATCTCCGATACGTGTGAAATAAAAGGAGAGTAGGAAAAAAAAAGAAAGACAAAATCTCTCTCTCTCTCTCTCTAACTCTGAAGACTCGTTTCCCGTGGTTTCACCTTTCATAAAACCAGATCCAAACGACCCTTTAGGGTTTTTTTCTTGTCATTCTTTTTTTTTTATCTTAGAACTGAAGTCAAATTATGAAATTATAGAAAAAAAATGAATATAAAACCTTCATTTTTGCCAATAACATTTTAAACCCCCTAACTTATTTTATTAATAATTAAATCTTAACTACTTAATAAAAAAAACTGAAACAACCCCTATACTAACAAAATAATCTAAAATCATTTTTTTGTTTTCATAAAAACAAAGAACATAAAAACTAAATTTTAATTTCTAAATTTAATTTATGTTTTCATGTAATGAAATTCAATATAAAACTATTTTATTAATCTTATGGAATTAAATATTACAAAAATTATATCAATAACTTTTTCTAATCAAGTTTTTTAGTTTTTCAGTTAAAAATTTAATGGATTGGTTCAAATCTCTTATATACTGTTCATAATATTTTTAAATTTTCCGGTATGAGATATTACTTACACACTACTTAGAGATTAAAGCCAATAGTCCAATAATCTCTAATTAATCCTAATATATGATAATGGCTATTCTAGTCATTAATCTTGACAAACCATCAATCTGATATATATTATAGTTTTTATGAGTTTTTAACCATGATAAGTCTCGTTTTTTATTGTATTTTCGAATCTTTTTAGATATTTGTAAGTTCATGTACATTCGAGAATTAATTAGAGTTTATAAAGCATTTTGGAATTTGGAGCCAATAAAAAATTACAACTGAATAGAATAAGTTGGAATTATATTTTTGGAGATGGATCGACATCATCGATCCATTGGTGTCAAAACCGATCATCACAACAAGTTTCCCACAAGTTTTGACGAAAAAGGAAATTGGCCCAAAATTTCTATTTATTTGCAAACAAATCATTTTTGTATCTTTAGATTATATTTAGGTTTTTAAAGTCATTGTTTAGACTTAAGCTTTAATATATATCAAAAAAAAATTGAGAGAGATTGATAGAGAGCTTTTAGAGAGATAAATCATAACTCATTGTGTAGAGAGGAGATCTTGAACTCTCTTACTTATTTTATTAATTTTTAATACAATTTATTCAATCAATAATTTATGATTCATTAATCATATCTGAACAATCTGCTTGTTACTTAGATGAATTGTTAATAATAAATTGTTAGATTGGAGATATTTTTTAGGATAATCTTATAATTCTTCATTAGGATTGAAATTAATACTACTTATATATTGATCACTTCAAATTTAAGATTTTAGGATATTTTGTATACATGAAAGTGTTTTTGATTTTTTGAACTAATCATATATGAGCAAAATACCTATCCGTAACAAAATTTGGTTTATGAATTTTGTGAACTGATCAAACATCTGTTTAATGTATGTCTGAACTGTTGAATTTGTAAAAAAAAATTGGAATTCTACAATTTAGATATATAAAATCTATGCAACGAAAGGTGGTTGATTTAAATATTGTGCTATGATTTCAATAGCAGTTCTTAATTAAACTGTTAACAGTTTGTATGGTCTGCAATTTGATTAACTAGAGAATTTTCCTAAATCTAGTGTTTTCCTTATTTGAATTTACAAACACCTTTATTTGCTTTGCTGTTTTTAAAGTATATTCATTTCGTTTAGTTTAACTCAAAAACTATATTGTATTATATGATATTGAGTCTCTGTCGATATGACATCTAAGTAATACAATTGGATTTATGAATTTGCAGAGTAACTCTATAGAATTATATTTAAGCATATCACAATTTTGAGTCCAGATGTTCAGACCACTTATGAACTGATTACAAGAATGTGTGAGTCTGACTCTGCATGTTAAGTTTTTTTTTCCTTTTAACTCAAAATAAATAAATTTGCCAAAATATCTTATTATATATTACTTAAAGTCTATTCCAACTTGCTAGACAGTTCCTCTATACTTCTTAGAGATTAAGATCAAAAGTTCAATAACCTCAATTTAATCCCTGATATATACCGCTTTCTCCTTTTCGCGATCTCCTAAAATAATGTTCAACATTTTCTTTTTTCACCAAACATAATATCTAGTTCCTATTTATTCATTTGGCTGGGTTGAGTCACACATGATACATAACCCAACGTGCTACTCAAGCTATCTTTTCTCTTTAACACATCAATTTTGAGAGATTTATAAGTAAATTAGGTTTCAACTAGCCCTTTATATTGGTCGCTAGCAATAGTCAGTTCATTACCAGTTTCCAGTCCTAAGTCATCAGCCAAATGTTCAAAAAACCATTTCCAGTTCGGCTTATTCTCAACATCTACAATGCCCCAAGCTATTGGAAACATCTGATCATTATGGTCTCTTCCACAAGCCACCAACAACATTACAGTCATCCTCCATTTCAAAAATGTCACATCAATATGAAGTATCTTCCTACATGACTTCCATCGATCCCTCTTTAAGACCATAGAACATATAGATTTGGATTCCCTGAACTCGTATTCAACTGTCGATCCCGGATTGGTGTTCTTCAACTTACCAACTCCACTTGCTCGTCATCAAATGTTTCATCTGATTGTTTTGTATTCAAATGACTCCACTTGCTTGTCATACTGGTTCTTTTGTGAGGTCCTTGTTTGGATTTGAGACAAACACCGGAAAGTGAAGATGACACACTGACAGTATGGAACTTATATTGTTTTTTTCTTTTGTGCAGATTGTGTTATGCATGATATTGTCTAGAATGCCATATTTGAATTTAGTTAGTTTGACACTTGTATTCATATGATTGACACATTGTTTATGTAACAAGAAGAATCTATGTATCTCAGGTTCTTTGATCTGATCGATCATATCCTCTGCCAAATGCCTTCTTCTAGCAAAAGTCTCTTGAGTCCATCCCTGAAACCACAATATGAATTCATAGTTAGATCCTAACCATTTCTTTGTTTGCTTGAAATGTGTGAGATTAATGTTACTATGCATTCTCCAAATATTGACAATGGCAGCAATCCATCACTAGTGGCCGTGATCCAATGGAGCTGGCTAACTCTCTCAAGCGCTTTAACTGGTTCGAAACAGAGGCCTACCGCTTCCTCAGCCCTATCCGTTTGTCCTTGACGCTCAACGGCGAAGATCCGCTCACCGAAACTATCTCGCTGCTCTTCTCTGTATCCCAGTGATAGTCCGTTACTTCAAAGCTTACTCTCTCCATCGATTCGTCCTTTTTTTTAACGGCAAATAAAATGATGGTTAAATGGAATAAATTCTTTCTTGCATCTCAAGTCAATGCTCTGGGAGGACTTTGTGTCTCTAAAAAGAAAAGGAAAAGGAAGGTTTAGATGTAATAATATGAGACGACCGAGTAAATTAGATATACACAAAACATAAGCTACACAAATTCAAACAAGACCGACTTGGCCACACTATTTTTCATTTGCCTCGTCAACTCTCATTCATTGTTAAAAACCGAATTCTTATTCTAGTCAACTCTAGCAACATCATTGGCTACAATCTTATTTACTATTACAACTTCTTATCCAATAAACACTAACGTTTTCCAATAGTTACTTTCTTCTCCTTGAAATATCTCTTCTCCATAGCCTTATATACGACTCCGTACGGATCGTATTTCTTGATTCATCTGATCTCTTAACACTCTTCTCAGTAACTTGTTCGAAGCTGTTCTTGGAAACTCAGCCACAATCTTCACGAAACTCACCTGCAAAATTTTAGCAAAAATTCATTTTTGAGCAGAAACAAACTCTTTGTCACTTTGATTTTGCGGAAACCATCTAAAGCTATTAATTACCTTGAAGAGAGGATTAAGATCTTTTTGAATGGTCCTTGAGAATTTTATCTTGAGCTCTTCTTCACTTTGTTTCTTGAACCCTTCTTTCAAGACGGCGAATATGACCAGCAACTCTGGACCACCGTTAGGCGGCGTTGTGCTCACTGCCGCTGTCTCAGAGATGCATTCGTCGGCTTGATCACAGACTCGTTCGATCTCAATAGAACTTGTCTGTGTTATATGAATGAGCAGCAAAAGAATTAAGTCTATGAGGAAAGTTTCAACAAGAAGCAACGTGTATACAACACAATGTAGTTTACCTTAATGCCTCCAAGGTTCATGGTATCATCAGCTCTGCCTTGAACATTGAAATATCCTCCTACGGTTCTCTTCACGATGTCACCGTGTCTTCTAAGTCGCTACAGAACAGAACAGAGGAACAGTTTAACTGACGCTCGTTTTGCAATTTGGTTTGCTGTGAATGTACAAGTCGTACTAATTACTCACGGTTTCTTTATACATGGGCATTCCCTTGAAGTAAACTTCGTCATGGTCTGCGTTCAGAAGTCTCTCCGTGGCCCCAAGGTGCTGCGGGAACAAACCAACTTCTCCAGTACACGGTTGATCATCCGGCTGCAAAAAATCAGTCTCAGTCAACCTCTGTACAGCCTTAAGGAAAAATCCCCAAAATGTCAAAAGTATCAGTTTGTTACATAAGGGACGCCGTTTTCGTCAAAGATGATGATTCTAGTTGTCATGGATGGTGTGCTAAACGCTCCAAAGGCCTGCGGTTGAAGCGGGCTTCCAATGATGTATGAAGAAGCGAGTTCTGTGCCTCCACAACATTCGACCACAGGTTTGTAATAAGCTTTAGAAGAAAGCCAGAGAACATCATCAACATTGGAAGCTTCTCCTGTAGTGGCGAAATATCTAACAAATCACAAAAACAACATCTGAGTCAAATCTTCTTCGAAAAACATATAAATCACAGGTTTGTTGTTGGTTACTTTATCTTCGTCCAATTAAGCCCTTCCATGCAGTTTGTCCTCTTCCAAGTTTTCACCAAGCTTGGAACAGTACCAAGAACCGTAACTCCAGCATCCTGAAGAAATATCAAGCATAAGTAAGTGCGGGACTTATCAAATGTGACCAAAATTGAAAAAGGAGACAACAACGGAAGTGTCTTGCCTGAACAAACTTTCCAAAACCACGGCCGAGGGGAGACCCGTGATAGAGTGCCAGCGTTGCACCGGTTAGAAAGCAAGAAAACATAAGAGTTGGTCCCATCACCCATCCAAGATTCGTAGGCCAACAATATGTATTACCCACTTGGAGATCAAGATGAGCCCATCCATCACAAGCACTACGAATTGGCGAGAGTTGTGTCCAAGGTATAGCTTTCGGTTCACCTAGTTTAGAAAAACAACTGATCAATAGATATGCTCTAAACATGTGTATTACAATTAGATAAAAACAAATCTACCTGTAGTTCCAGATGAGAAGAGAATGTTAATCACAGAGTTTACAGGTTGATAGATCGGACGATAGTAGTCCTCTTCACTGCAAGACAAATTGGAGCCATGTCTAATCTACACTATTTGAGTGACTGCAAATGTAGTAGAGGGTAAAACAATTTACCTAAGATGGCTTTTCGCATTGGACAGAAAATACTTCCATGGTATGTCCTGATCTCTTAACTGAACGCGCATTTCAGTCCCTGAAGCGGGGAGGACAATGATCTTTGATGGAGCAGCTTCAACCACCCGACTACAGAAACGAAAAAAGAGAGACAAGTTTCTGTTAATTATGTTGTTGGTTAATGGAGTTGCAAAATGAGTCATGGAAGAATTTGGTTTTGTCACCTGTACAATGGATATCTCCGACCTCCTCTGAGTATATAATCCTGAAAACGCATATGAAATGAATCATCTTATATCTGATAATGGTAAGCTGAATATATAATGCGGAAGAAATGCGAGTCAAGACTGTGTCACAAACCTGAGTGAAAATGCCTTTTGCCTTAGAGATTTTCAACCTTGTTGCAATTTCTTTAGCTGCAAAGCTGTCTGCAATGGAGACAACAATACAACCAGCTAATATGATTGCAAGATATATAATCACTGCATCGACTGTCATTGTCATATCGATTGCAATCGTGTCATCCTTTGCGAAACTTCCACTTATCGCATCTGCCACCAACCTGTAATAATAAGTATATGTATCAAAAACCAAGGGAAGAGAACAGAGAGATAAACGAACAGTGGAAGAGTAATAATGAGATAATAAACAGAATGATCGATAAAGAGTCGTTATTAAAGTCATTGATGATACATACATTACTCGCTCGCGGAGTTCTTTTAATGTCATTCGATTGACTGGCGAATCATCAAAGCCTTCATCTCGCCATACAACAGCCAAACTATCATCCTCCCTTTTGGGATGACTTGAAGAAATCAGACAACATTCAGCGATATTGAGAATTGCATCAGGAAGCCACGTCCCTCCAGGTTTTGATTTGTCAAGTATGCACCTAGGAGGAGTGTGAAACTCAAGTGAAAGCTCATCTAGAACGATAGACCAATAAACCTGAAAAAGCTATAAAGTTAGACCAAAGCAGAGCTTCCACAAAGAGTCTTTTTTTTTTTTAATTCGATATTAACTATCAATGGCTTACTTCAGGGTGTTCAACTGAGAATCTCCGGAAAAGCTCAAAACTTTCTAGAGGGTTTTTATATGAAGCACCAAGAAGCCTGGAACCGTGAGTTTCCATTAGCCTTCCTAAATTTGTGGATTTTGACAGAGATCTAAACACAGACGAAGAAGAAATAGTCAGACACTCATCGATTCAGACAATCAGGTGTACCTTACAGATAGATTTCAGAAACATGAATAAGTTAATTTGAGAGAGTGAGAGAGAGAGAGAGAGAGATAAGATAGAGACGTACGGAGAAGGGAACCAATAGAGAGGAGGGCCGTGAATAGAGGAATCCCAGTTTGAATAGACAGAGTAATAGAGAAGCTGATGCAGAGGATGAGGATGCCATGGCTTAAGCACACTCCTATCCACAAAAGCTTTCCATTGATATCTTGGGTCAATCCCTTTAGCCCTTGAAATCACATCTCTTACCACTATCTCAAATCCCTTAGCGTCTTCCAAACTCAATCCAGCTTTCACATAATCCTCGCAACTCAATTCTCGTACGTCCTTCCACATATCTTTTTCTATCTCTCCATACAAATTATCGCGTTTTCATGCTTTAGAGCTGGTGGTAGGTACGTTTCGTGGACAAGAAAGCTCCATCAAAAAGGTCTAATCTTTATGAACAAAAACTCAGTTAGATTCGCACCATAGTCTTTGTCTCTGCTGAGTTATCGAGTCCTCAAAGAAACCAAATCTACCCATCTTTGGCCCTTCCCAAAAGCTAGCTCGTCATGGTTGCTCAGTTAAAGCTGGATAATAATGTGAAGAATGAGATTATAGAGGAAATCGGTAATTTAGAATGTTAAAAAAATACACAAATTTTATATATGTTCAATTTGGTTAAAACTCATTGTCTTTTGCATAAAAAGAAGTATTTTCTTAGGCCCTTACATGGGCCAGGTTAGGTGAAGATAAACCTGATGATTTGTAGAACGTTTGTAATAGTAAGTGCTGGACTCAGCATCAACATCAACATTGCAATGGTAGATACGAGCCTTGACACCACCTGAATAATCTCACCATCTTAACCGAGATTCGAGTTGGAAATGAACCAGCAGCCAAGGATTTTCTATAGATACATCTCCACTTAAGCCCAATCTTGTAAAAACTAAAGCTCCCAGATCTTCATACCAACAAATAAACTGAGAGATACTGACTCAAACCATGTCCTAAGAATTCACAAGAAACAGACCAAAATGTCTAAGTTTTTCTATGCTCAGCATTTCAATTCAAAACGATACCTTTGGAGGTATGAACGGAGAAAACTATGTCCACAGAAAACACGACTCCTGCATATGCTGTCTTTACAGGTCTTTCCATGAACAGAATTTTGTAGAATCATCTAGAGAAAGAGGAGTATTAGGTTGTAGAGAACTATCAACATGTCGTTGACCTTGAAACACCGACATATGTCACCGTCAATAAGGTCGTTATCCTCCAATCGGTCTGTCCGTCTCACCATATCCAAAACGCAGTATGTTACGTGGCAATAACAAGAAAAACAGAGCTTTTCTGTATCGTGGGAAATCTAAAAGATTCCTTTTGTGAGGACCAGTGTTGCAACTTTCAAAATAACTCAAGAGTTCATCTTATAGAGGACACAGTAACACAAACAGGTTCCCAAAGTACTCCATGGATCATCAAAACATAAAAATATTCAATCCTCAGAAGTTAAAACATTAAAACATTCAACCTCAAAACATAAAAAGCCAAGATTCGACCTACATAGATCTCATCTTTTCAAATCATCATAACTGTCTTAGGATAAGAAAAAGAGAGACAACCATAACATAAAGAAGACTATTTAAAGAGTGAAGAATCAATCACTGGCTTGGTGAACGGTCTTCATATTGCTCCCCACGCGGGCTGCGGCTTCTGGCTGGTTCAGGTGTGCAGCTCCTGCTTCTCCTAGGGCTCGGGCTCCTGTTTCCCCTCGGGCTACGGCTTATGCTTCTACTAGGACTCGGGCTCCTATTTACCCTCGGGCTACAGCTAATGCTTCTTCTCGGACTCGGGCTAATGCTTCTTCTTGGGCTACGACTTATGCTTCTTCTTGGGCTACGGCTTATGCTTCTTGGGCTACGGCTTATGCTGCGGCTCTTACCTCTGGCTGGACTTCCACTGCGACCCCTTGAGCCATTGTACGCAGGTGAGCGCGAGTATGACCTCCCCCTATCATATCGTTCTTCCCTGGGAGAGACAGACCTGCGACAATAGAGAGATGGTCAGCACAGAAATGATACTCGAGTGGATGTGTAATGGAGTTCAGACAGAACATGTAGTAACCTTGGGTAATGTCTTCGGGGAGGAGAATAATAATCACCACTCCGTGACCGAGATCTACCACGTCGAGGGGGAGGAGAACGAGAATACCTAGGGGAGCGAGAGTAGTAACGAGGGGGGCTACGCCTTCTCTCCCGAAACCTGATGCTCCTACGAACACAAAAGAATGTTAAAGATCGGGGTTTTGGGATCTCTCTACATTGAAAACTTATCGATATTTGACGATAACAAAATACTTCAAAAAGAGAAAGCTCCATGCACCTTCCTCCACCACGCTCCCTTGCTCTCATTTCAATCGGTTTCTTCCTGTTCTCTTCTGCAAACACAACAGTCAGCTCACGGCCAAGAAGAAGATAACCATCCATGTGATGTTTTGCCTCAGCAGCATCAGCCGGATCCACAAATTGAACGAAACCAAACCCTCGCGGATCCCTGCATTTGACATATTGAAAAAACAGGATCTTAAACTAGAAAGCAAACATACAAAATGACGACGAAGATGTACTACTTCACAACAAACCTATTGAGGGAAATTGGCAATATGATCCCCTGCAACAGAAGATATTGCAGGATAAACATGAAATAAGCAAGCACTTGCCTGCTAACCTCGCAAGTTTCAGTATAAAGATGACTTCATGAAGACTTGATTCATCTTCAAATTGAATACAAACCCAACTTCACTTCAACTCTTCACTACCATATAGAACATCCTCAGAAGCACTCTAATTACTTCTTTGATGTCTTCAATTCTCTAGATTCACTGTTAAACCTCAACAACTTAAATTAACACACTCATAGTGTGTTCACACATGGAACATATCAAGATTGTATCCCTCTCCTTAAGCGACTAAAAAGTATGAAGTCTCAACAGGTACTAAGTACAATTTGACTAGTTCACGCTCTTTCTTTTATTGACTTTAAACTAGTGGTTGAAGATTTCAAAAAAAGATATCATGTCAAAGAAAACTATGGAAAAAAGGAGGCTAATTTTGGTTTAAGAAATAAGCGCATATTAGAAAATTCTCGTAAGGCCCATGTATCCATGAGGAGACGCACAGAAATGGAAGAATGGAAAAGAAAAGGGAACTAAACGTAGTAAACAAAGATTCAAGAAAGGTGGTAGCGAGGATGAAAAAAAAAGAGATGTTATCTAATTAGAACTTCAGTATAAATCAAGTGTTTAAACGGTAGATGTCATATGTACTAAACATGCTCACCCAGTATAATAGTCCCTTGGCAAGTAAATGTCCTTGAGAGGACCGAACTGCTCAAATGCCCTCCTGAGATCGTCTTGCCTGAAGAAAAAGATGAGATGTAAGAGAAGAAGTTGAATTTGCTAAAAGCCAAAAAAAGAATGCAGATTGGGGTCAGTGTCAAGTATACAATGAACTACGGTTTTCATGAATGATGGACCTGAAAATTATAAGTAGATACACTAAGAAAAACCCCGTCTTATATCTTTTCCAGAATTCTTTCACAAAATAAGAGTTCACCAAACCAAACATAGTTATCAAAATAGCTGTGAGGACATACATTCAGCTTTCTTAAAGTCTTCAAAGTACACAAAAGAAAACATCATGCCTAGATATGCTTTAGAGGTATCCAAACAATTATATCGTCCTAAGCAGGAAGTGAATGGCTGAAGGGAATTATAAAGAAATCAAGTACGTACCTGCAATCATGGCGTAGATTGCGAACCAACAGACTGGTCGGGAGGTCCCTGCTACGAGCTCCATATCGGCCTCCTCTAGGGCTTGGGCTTCGACCCCTCCTCCCATAACCCCTTGGTGGTGACGGAGTGTAGCTCCTTCCTCTCATTGCAGAAAGCTTCAACCTCTCTATCAGTCAATCAACACAAACCAGGTAAGAAATAAACCAGGAACGGCAGGATGTTAAATAAACAAGAGACCACAAACGCAAGAGGTATAACACTAGCATCTGAGAAAGAAGCATTCTATCTGGTTTCGAATCACCAAATCCAACCCCCAAAATCCTTAGCACGTGGGAAAAACATCATAGAACATGCTACAGAGATAACTAAGATGATACACCACGTTGGCTCTAGAAATATCATCTTTTGTTCCAATTGAAAAACCAAATCATATCAAAGAGACGAATCTTAACTGAGATCGCTAACAAAATCAACTCAGATTTCAATCCTTACCAATTCAGATGGAGATCGAATCAGCTCAGATTTCAGGTTTAATTTCGAGTAAGAGTAAAGCAAAATTATATGTGCATATCCACAAAAGACGACAACTTTCCGTCTAAGGTGCGATTCAATCAATAAAAAAATACAGACTTTACTACAATTTACTGACAAACAAAGAGCCCAAACTACGGAGCCTTGTACAGGATGAAGGAATCGTGGCTGGGAAAACGCCGGATTATTCCAAAGACAAATACGAGGGAAAAGATTTACCGGAGAACGAAGGTCGGTGGTGACGAAAGGCGGCGATAGAACAAGAGGAGAATCGTTGTGTAAAAAATTGGATTAATCGCCAAAGTAGAAAACCCAAAATCCACCTTTTATCTAAATTAGCGACTTGTTAGGGGCTTTTATATATATTTTATTTTGCATTGTAACTCCCCCAGAAACTTTATAAATACTGGTTTTGTCTCCAACTCCGTATACTTGAAAGGCCCCCTTCAATGATTTAAATTTGATTCCCGCATTCCGGTAGTTTTCTTCCTTCTAAAACTTTCGGAGTCTAAGTTTGGTTGTTTCAGGTTCACAATCTTATTATCAATATCTATAGGAATATAAATCAATGATATAAATAGCATATTGTTGGTTTTTCTATGACTTCGGGAAACTTTGGGTCAGAAAATAAGATCTTGAAACTTCCAGGGGGAAATAATAAATAATAAAGGAGTCACTGACTCTTCGAGAAGGTTTTATCATGTCTCTCTTTCAACATCTGATTTCTTTACATAACTAAGTTAAAAAGCCTTGGTGATAAATTATCGTTGTCTCTCTTTTCTTTTTAACTTAGGAGATCGTTAAAGGGGGAAACTAGACGCCTTTGATGCAATCTGCATCATACAGTTTCGAAAAATTCGTGTCTGGGTTGATCAAGAATATCTCAAAGCCAAAGCCGTCGGTGGTACCTTTAAATGGAGGAACAGTTCATACTTAGGGTTCCACCGTCTGTTTCAGAGCGAATCGATCGGCTTTTGAGCGAGGAGGCTTCTACTTCCGACGAAATCCCTTTAGATTTGTGCTTTTCAGGTTTGCGTTCCTCTCCAATTTTTAAGGGTTTGTCTCTTTTAGCACATTAAATTGGATTTGATCCTCCAAAGTTATTCTTTTTCCATAAATTTATGTCCTTTAGTCGGAAACTATGTCTGGGCCGTTTCGCGGATTGAGATTTGATTGATATTCGGTACTGGCAGATTGCTGATACGTTCTTGAATGTTTCGTAGAGAACCCTAAAAGACATTCTTGAATCTGTTTTAAGAGTTGAAGTGTGTCTAGAAAACCATTTAACAGTGTCTCCAGGAGAAACTTGATATTGTGGTTTGTGTGATGTTTTGTCAGAGAAGCCTGAAGGACATTCTTGTGGCATCATTCTTGAATCTGATTTTAATGATTTAAGTTTGTCTAGAGATACGTTTAACATTGTCTATGGATCAAACTTGAGATATTCAGGGTTTAAATGAATTTGAATTACCTTTTTTGTGGTGTTTGCAGAGGATGGGAGAAGCGGGACGTTTGTAATTGGAAACGAAGAGTTCCCGGCTTCTCTGCTGGATCTTCCTGCTGTTGTTGAGTCTTTTAAAACCTATGATGATTGTGCATTAGTCAAAACTGCTGATATTGGGCAGGTAAATCAATTTACTTGACCTATACTAGTCAAAACCGCTGCCAGATGTGTTTGTTAACCTTTTGACCAAAAAGAAATATAATGAATGCTTTAATATGGCTTGGCACACAGATGATCATGGTTAGGGAGCCGGGTGATCCTGCGCCTAATACAGTTGAATACAGACATGGTCTAACTCCTCCAATGAAGGATGCCCGAAAGAGAAGATTCCGTCGAGAGCCTGATCTTAATGTAATTTGCATTTGTCAACACATGTTTCTGGCCATTACTTGTTATCTTAAGTAGAAAATGATCCCTGGGAAACCCAGTGGGTTGTGATTTGGAACTCGCGAATGGTTTCATCTTTTGACTTGAGATGTTGAATGTCAAAATGTTGCAGCCGGAGCTTGTACAGCGCGTTGAGAGAGACTTGCTGAACATCTTGAGTGGCGGAACAGTCGACAACGTAAGTTTGTTTTAGTCTGATTGCATTTGATTTCAATACAACTCTGAGGTAGTTCCAGTCTTTTATCCAAAATTTTTGGTGTGCGTAGGTAAATGAGCAGCAAGAGGAAACAGTTGCGAACGAGAATACTAGTATTAACGCAAATAAGAAAGTCTCTTCTTCTTTACCTGCTACACCTGTTGAGAAGCCTGAGGAAACTCCTGAGACAGGCGCTAATAATAATAATAATAATCCAGCAGAAGTTGATCCGGAGAGAAGTGAATCAGAAGATTCTGATGATTCAATGTGAGAGGTTATACATGTAACGAACAGCAAAAGCTATAGGATATGATATGATATGGTCGAAAAGCCAGATGGAAAAAAGAATTTGTATAAGGGTAACGTTTGAAGAAACGAACCTAGCGATGATAGTGTATGTTTACCACGTATCATTTATTGACTCATTATCAGGAAGAGAACAGTGTTCCGGTCTGGTAAATAATAACTCCTTTTAGTTTGTTGGTTCTGACTTCTGACTCTGAGACATCAGCATCATAAGAATGTACACTTACAGATTATAAGTTTTAACCGGTTGTGCGGCTGCGTGTGTAGGGACTCTCTTAACAGAACAGAAAATGAAAGGATCCACATTTTGCTTGGCTAAAACAAACTTGTATGATGGCGACAAAATACCACCAAACGTGTCCCATGTATAATACACACACACCAATTCTGTATCACTTTCCTCATCCGGTGCTCAAACCCTTGTAGTGCAAATTCTTCTGTCTCCGTGAGCGAATCTCGCTCTCTTTATAAGGTTAAGCTGTAGACAAGTAGTTTGTTCGGCTCAGGTATTAGCGATATGAATGCTAGAGTTCTTATATGCTTGATAGACGAAAAGGGAGATTCCCTATTGCAGACAATACCTGTAAATTTGTCAAGCAATGAATCTTTGGATCCAGAGGTCACTGAGAATAGTGAAAGCTTTAAGTTCCAGAGAGGCTCTGTTGATGAATTCACATTTGCAGGACCGACACTTGGAAAAATTACAGCTTTTTGGATCAGTCTCGAGTCTGGTTAGCTTCTTTCACTTAGAACTTGTGACTATGGAGTTAGCTTTTACTCTTTTAGGAACCACAGATGATAAAGAAAAACGTGTTTTACATGAGTCATCTGATACATTTCTCTTTCATTTTATTATCTCACTTTCATGTTTAGGTCAATGGAGAGTCGGAGGAGTGAGCTTGTGGGTGGTTAATCCTCGCGGCCAAGGACCTATTGTTGGAGAGACTGATGTAGAAACTAGTGTCGCCGACATGATTTTGTGTTTCTATCTTCTTTTTTTTTTCATAAGAAAATGTGTATAATCTGTCATGTAGGTATAAACTCACCAAAACACAGTTTGATTCTTATACAGCTCTATGTATTATTATTGACTTTGACCTAATGTTCTTGTGATTTTATTGAAGAATGTATACTAATAAGAACAAAGGAAAGTGTATAGCATACCAAATCAGTTAGTATTCTCAAGGGTTTAGTGAGATGTCATTGTCAAAGAATTAATTGGGCAAGCCACGACTATGATTAAAAGTAAAATTAGGGGTAGAAATTTTATCATGGGTAAGGTTTGTTTTCTCAATATAAGATATATACTTTAATATCATAACTACTAACTACCATTATGTTTATGAAATATGATCAAATTTACTTTAATGCGTTTGTATAAAAAATATAATTAAAGTGATTTTGAAAAATCATCTCTTAAGTCGTAACTCTTGCTAGTTGCCATAATTGGTCCATTGACATGCATACTTGTGCTTGAGTTAATTGTGAATAACGATGCCATTTTTGTTAGGTTAACCATACTAACATTTATACTAGTTGTATTGTACTGTATTACTTTTCTTTATAATATGATCAGTGATATCTTGTCCGTATGTTTTTGTGTCTATTTGCATGCACATAATATATATAATATATAAAAAAATATTATGCTCTTTGGACTACATAATTTTTTATACATCTCAATTATTAATATGGATTGACATAAAGTTTTGTATGTATTCTAAATCTAACATTTGTTGGTAATATGTATTATAAACATCAACATCCCGTCCCATATGAAAAAATCGTCTCCTTAATTAAAATCTTTTTGATGAAGTGGTTGAACAATTGGCGTATAATTTAATGGTATTTGAATTAAATTTAATACAAAAAAATCGGTAGATACTTTATAGTCCATACATACTATTCGTACGGAATCCATTACCGTAATTTGTTGTCCAAACAATTATCTTTAAATACCCTTTAAACGTTTTTTTAAAAATACAACGGTTTTAATTACTTGTCCATTTTAAAATTTTAACTAGAGCTTGACAATTATGAATTTTAATAAGCTTTTTGACTAGAGTCCAGACACACTGTAGCTTGAAATAAAACGGAAATAATTATGTGATTGCTATAAAGATCAAAGTACGCATTTCAATTACCAAATCTAAAAAAAAAATTGTTTTCAACTTATCAACAAAAGGTTAACGCATGGGCATTAAAATGTTATCTCATTCCACCGGTAAATTTCACATTTGACAATTTTTTTAGTTACTCCATTAATAAGGATGATTTGTTATAGATAAGATATATGTTTCATTTTTTAGTTAATTAATATAGAAATATATTGATAGATAGAAATTTGAGAAAGACCCTAGAGCTTTTTATACGTTTTGAAATCGTTCGTGGAAAATGTGTTTACAAATTTAGAATAATGTGTTTAAAACACATCGTTGACTAAAAAACCAAAAAATGTTACACCTTTTTGACTATTAAGTGGCTCTATTAATTGCAATAATAGAATATGCTTAATCATGCATTCATTCAATAAACTCTAGATTCTGTAATTACCATAATGAAATTTATAAAAATAAAATTAAAAAAATTACGCTTTATTTGTGTTTCCCGAGACTTTTGGTTAAATAGAGAGAGAGAGAGAGAGAACCACCAGTCCCATTTTCGGTGTAGAGAGAGCGAAGTGGAAGGTAGCTCACGTTTTGCTTCTTCTTAGCCGCACTTGTTCCTTCCTCCCATGTAGCTTAGAGTCTGAGATTTGACCATTAGGTTTCTCATCTTTTTCGATCTGCTTATTACAAAGTTTGGGTCAATTCTCGAGGATCTGTGTATGAGCTTTCGGTTTTTGAAGATATGGATCTATCTTCTCAACGACAATCCCCAAATGGTTCTTCCAGGGGTTTTCGCCTTCAAGCTCCATTGGTAAAGTTCTGAACTTTCCTCATACCTTTCCGCGACAATCACTCACAAACTACATCCTTTTTTTTTTCCTTCAATTGGTTTTTTTTTTCTTGTTCTGACATGCTGCTGCTATATTGCTTTTAAATTTACTTCCTTTTTCAGAAACCCTAAGCCAAATTCTCCAGATTAGGTAGTTTTTGCTCCTATTTGTTGACTAATTCCTACCCTAAATGTTACCTTTCTCTGAAACTTACCAAAAATCCTTCTTTTTAGAATGTTTTGCTTCTCTTTTTGATTTCTGAGATTCGAATCTTTCAGGTGGATTCTGTATCTTGCTATTGCAGAGTAGATTCAGGTCTCAAGACTGTTGTAGAAGCAAGAAAGTTTGTTCCTGGATCAAAGCTTTGTATTCAACCCGACATCAATCCCAATGCGCATCGGCGCAAGAACTCTAAAAGAGAGAGGACAAGGATCCAACCGCCGCTAATCCCTGGCCTCCCTGACGATCTTGCCGTCGCTTGCCTCATCCGTGTCCCTCGTGCAGAACATAGAAAACTCAGGCTTGTGTGCAAGAGATGGTACAGGCTTGCTTCTGGAAATTTTTTCTACTCTCAAAGGAAGCTACTTGGTATGTCTGAAGAATGGGTTTATGTTTTCAAAAGAGATCGCGATGGGAAGATCTCTTGGAACACGTTTGATCCGGTCTCCCAGCATCCGCAGCCGCTCCCACCTGTTCCTAGAGAATATTCAGAAGCTGTTGGGTTTGGTTGCGCTGTTTTAAGCGGTTGTCATCTTTATTTGTTTGGAGGTAAGGATCCACTTAGAGGATCAATGAGGAGGGTCATTTTCTATAATGCCAGGACGAATAAGTGGCACAGGGCACCTGATATGCTTAGGAAGCGACATTTCTTTGGTTGTTGTGTCATTAACAACTGCTTATATGTAGCTGGTGGGGAGTGCGAAGGGATTCAGAGGACACTACGCTCAGCTGAGGTTTATGATCCGAACAAGAACAGGTGGAGTTTCATCGCTGATATGAGCACGGCAATGGTGCCTCTTATCGGTGTGGTTTTTGACAAAAAGTGGTTTCTCAAGGGTCTTGGGTCTCACCAACAGGTCATGAGTGAAGCTTATGATCCGGAAACTAACTCGTGGAGCCCCGTCAGTGACGGGATGGTTACTGGTTGGAGAAACCCATGTACTTCTCTAAACGGTCGCCTTTACGGATTGGATTGTAGGGACGGGTGCAAACTCAGGGTGTTTGATGAATCCACGGATTCATGGAACAAGTTCATGGACAGTAAAGTTCACTTGGGAAATTCAAGGCCGCTTGAAGCTGCGGCTCTTGTTCCGCTGAACAATAAGCTTTGTATAATCCGGAACAACATGAGCATGAGTCTGGTCGATGTCTCGAATCCTGATAAGAACAATCCTCGACTATGGGAAAACATTGCTGTAAAAGGACAGTCCAAGAGCATTCTCAGTAATATATGGTCGAGTATCGCAGGAAGAGCTGTGAAAAGCCATATTGTGCATTGCCAAGTGCTTCAAGCCTGACAAAAGAAAAGAAAAAACTCAACAATGGAGCCAGAATAGAATGTTGAGAAGAAACCACCCACATTTGAGATGCCAAGAAGAGAAGACGAAGCAAAGCAATTCTTGTTAACTGGCTCAAGCAAGAACTGTTTCAGATACAGAGAGTTTTCGTCACAAATCATCATTGAACGAAAGAATCTACAGAGGCGAAGAACTCATGTCTGGTCTTAACAGCCATGTCATTCAAGAGACGAAGAGAGAGAGAGAGAGTAAGAACAGACATGGCCATCTCTTCTGGGGTTATTAATCTTTGTTAGTATTATTTATAGGAAGGTGGTCTTTTAAATGGTTCTAGCAATTGTTATAGCCTCTCTTTCTTTTTTTTGACATTTTGTTTTATGTGGATTTGTAAATCTCAAGTCTTTCGTCTATACTTCGAATCAAATCGAAGAATCCACAAGTATATGTTTTGATGGCAAATTTATGAATGTTCTTGTAAGGATTTTCTCATGAAACAACAATCGATATGACAAAGGATCTTGTAAGGAAGATTGTTGCAGCTTCAGGCGGATTCAGTAAGCTTGAAGACTTAAATTTTCTCAAGCAAGACGGAATATTCTCGAACATGGACGCCGGTAAAGACAATATTTTCAGAGCTTGGATCCGACTCCATGGATGTGATTGGTGCCCAAATCAGAAACTCTTCAGCTGAGATTTCTTGGAAGTCTTTGACTGATGCTTAACTGAGTTTCGCCATTTTGTTTTTCTTATGTTTAAGATCGGATTTAAAGTGTTTAGATTAAAAATAATTCGACCAAAATAAATTCAAATGTAATATTATTTTCATTTTTTAGGGTTTCACCAAAATTTGGTTATTATTTACTTTTATAGAATAAAATTAAATAACATTTCAATTATAAAACAAAAAAAAAAACAAAAGCAGTATCCCTAATATTTAAACTAAAACTCAAAGACAAGACTAAATTTTAACAAAATCATTATAATTACTTATGTCATATTTTTGAACTTTTTCGTTTTATTTGGGTTTAATTTAAATTATGTAAAGACCAAGTAGCATAACCTCAAATTGATAAATATTGTTAAATCTGAATCAATTTTCTAGAAATTTATAACTAAGTTAATTTGACTTTTGAGTTAGACTGGATTGGTTTGGGTTGGATTTTGATGGAGTAGACACATTTTTTTCAAAAATTAATTAATATGGTTTTAAAACAATTGAATAATTATAATTAGTGATATTAATTTACATTATTTTCGGTTTTAATTTTTATTTAAGCTGTTGTTTCATATCGTTTTTGGATTTTTCTTCGAATATATGAATTACGAAAAAAAAATTTTATTTAAGCTCTTGGACTTGGTTACAATTTTTACTCTTTATTCTTAGTTGCATGAACATTTTATAGTTTATAATATTAATTTTAGTTTCTTCAAGGCCGTTGATTACAGTAAGACGGGTTTGGGCCGCCGGCAATGGCCGTTTGTAACACTAGGTCGAGTTTGGACCCAAAATTATATTTGCATCAAAATATACTACTACTCCACATTCCATTCAGATTATATCGACATTCGATTAGGATAAGTGATTCATCATAAAATGATTTTCAAACAGTATGATTTATATTTTTTTTTTTTAAAAAAAAGCTTACCACCAACAATTTAACGAGTCTAGACTACACATTACAAATGGTACCAATAAAATTTTGGTTTTCATTTCTTAAAAACCAAATTGTTGAAATAATGACAGTATTAACTTGCTAAATTTGTATAGACCAAATGTATCTTAAAAAAACCACATGATAATAGCGTACACAACAACAGGTGGCAACAAGATTAAAAGCTACGCTTTTTTGTTATTAAAATTCAAAAAACTCATTAAATATTGCACCCATATATTAATTTGGATTTAATGGAAACTCGTTATAAAATCATATAAGATATTAAAAGCAAAAGAACATTAAATAAAGGAGGAAGGTGTGAGAGAAGAGATAATTACATAAAGATGAGAGAAAAGAGCAAATATTAAAAGCTCAACAGCCAACCAACTCTTCTTCTCCTTCTCTCCATTACTCTTCACTGCTTCATCTTTATATACAAAACAAAACTATAGAGTCAGTAAACTTTATAATCATATGTATGATCATGAGATTAGATGGACTGATGATGATTAATTGAGAAATATTTTTTACTAATTTTAGTTACCTTTAACATTTTGTGAAGGAGATGTGGAATTGGCGTTTCCTTCAATCCTTCCTAAGCTCTCAAACTCTCTAGCCAATGTCGAGTTTGGAGATAAATGTAGAAGCGCTTTCCCATGAAATAAAATGTTATCCAAATTAACTTTTAATTAAAAATCGTGATTCAATAAAAAAAAAAAGAAGTAAGTAGCACTAAATACCACCGACTATACTGTCATTTCCATATGGTATAACAACTAAACCGAATAATGCCTAATAACCCAATTTATTATAAAACCATACATTGTACTGTGGATAGTTATTATAAACTCATTTCCATTTCCATATTGTATAAAAACTAAATGAAGAACTCTTCATATATATATATAATTGATAATTGGTATAAAACTGTGCATGTACTATGGATTACATGCTAGAATACGTAAGTGATCTTCAAAATTGTATAAAAAGAACTAAAAAGAAAGAGAGACATACAAATACATTTGGTGATGTTTGGAGCCGAAATATGACAAGCGGTGGGGAGATGAGCGGCTAGTGTCGCGTTAAACTTGAGGCCAAGATTAGGATCATCTTTGTCTTTGACCAATATGCAAACACACTTTTGACTCTTTGTTATAACCTGACCAAAACCATTACAACAATCTTTTGTTGGAGCCTTTGCGTTTCCACCCACGTACGACAGACACGGTAAAAGTGCTACCAGCTGGTTCGTACACTCTTCTTGGTCTTGATTCAGATCTGATCTTCCAAACCCTACCAACATGGAGGTTATCACGATGGTTATGATTAGGGTTCTCGTTGATTGCTCCATGGTTCGATTTTGTGATTTTTTTTTTTATGATCTCTCTCTCTCTCTCTCTATATATATTTGTAACTCTTGATTGGTCACTTTTTAGATAGATAGAAAGACGTGATCTTGTATGTATATATACTATGTAATTGTCGATGTATTGGTTGGATGATGGGAATTTATTACGTTTTCATATTTATAGTTGTGTCAAGATAAATACTCCAGTTATTACTATTGTTGGATGGTTAACCATTATAGCTTACAATATTTCAAAAGAATCAACCAATTCATAGGGGAGAGAATTAAAGAAAAAAAAAAAAGCTAGCTCATATATCAGTTAAAGTATATTGATTTAAAAGGCGTGTTTTGGCCTTTGTGTTTAAAGTCTTTTTTTTTTTCATTTTAGTCTTTGGCTTTTTTATCAGCTAGTGGCTTCGATGCCATAAATTGTTTCCAGCCAAATAAATATTTTGTCCATCGTATGACTATATATTTCGGGGAGGAAAATATATTGTTACCCGTGATAGCTTTTATTTACGAAATAATGTGAATATCTAAAGTTGGCAATCCACAGTACATGTGGGTCAATAATATATATATATGCAAAAAGATTAATTATATGATGGAATATAATCTCTTTATAGACTTGGACCGATCATTTGAGGATATACATATAAATTTTTAGAAAATTTGGACTAACAACTGAATGTCATATTCATACAATTAACCCTTACATGTTTTCACGCATTAATTTTATAATTTTGGTATTTTTAGAAACCATAGAGGGTTTCATAAGAAAATTTATATAACTTATACAGTTATACTATATACTAACTGAAGAGTGATTTAATTTGGATCTTCAACAATTGGATAGATCTTGGAGGTGATGTCACATCGTTTTTTTTTTTTAAAAAAAAAAAAGAAAAACTAATGTCGTTATTTAATAGTTTCAATCAGATTATTCTATTCGAATACATAATCCAATCGTAATTTTAAAAGTTAGATGGCGAAATGATAAGCCTATATTTTATGAGTCATTCATTAATGGTGGTTGAGCCCTAGGAACTCTGCAATTTGCATGCATGTGATTGTGATTTTTTTGGCCACTCGAATGCTTGTCCTTTTGTGGCTCTAATTTTTCTACATTAGTATATATCCCGTTATCGACTGAACTCTTCATATTTTTTTTAATGGATCTTAAATCCTAGCTCAGTTTCTATTTTCGGCAAGTATGTAACTTTCTTCCTAAAGTCCTAATACTAACTGACGAACTTATTTTTCTATATATATGACTAAGATAATAAAGATTTTGAATAATTTGTGAGATGTTATAATGATTTAGATTCACATAGAGCATGAGTGTGGGCACGTAACACTACAAGAAAACAACATGTTGCAACTGTAGTTTACGATGGAAATTAATTCGTTACAAGTTAAGATTTAATTTACGACAGAATTCGTTGTTAATTAGTGTAAACTTACATTAAAAATAATTAACGTAAAAAGTAAAGACATTTTTGTATAATAAGCGACAACTTTACGACTAACTCTTCATTCGTCATATATTCATCGTAAATCATCGATTAGTTTACGATAAATATGTTAACTTATATTTTATGAGATATTATATTTACGATGAATTAACAACATAAAAAGAGAATTACTTGACCATGTTTTTTATGATGAATTTTAATATTAATATTAATAATTATTTTATAAAGAATATGGTGGTCGTGAAAGACCTGTAATGTAAATGGTATATTTGATGAAAATAATTTAAGATAAAAACCAATCCATATCTATTAAGTAAGTCACTATTTACTATAATGAGAATTCAAGGAACCTAACTTCTTTTGACATATTATTACTTCACCTTCATTATACGAGGGAGAGACGTTAATTTCGTCTCTCCGACAAACAAAACATGCGACAATCTCCAGTAATCCATATATATATATGGTTTGTAATATTGTATATGAAAAGATATTTGAAACCCATATGCTGTTTATGTCTCTAGATAATTAACTAACCATTAGATATATTGTTTTTGAAAAAGTTGCCTTATTAAGCCCGTTTGATATAAAAATTACATCAAACGGGCTTAATTCCATACACACGCATGTATACCAAAAGTTCCAAAAGGTTATATGTTTCCAATTCTCCAAACATGTTTTTTTTTCCCATTAATTTAGTAGAAATGGTTTTTTTTTCTAAGAAGATTTTAGCAGGATGGATTGGCTGTTACACATTTTATTTCTTTTCTCGTTAGTTTCAATTGTCTGTTTGTCTACTTTAAAAAGTAAATATGTACGTAAGATTCGAGTTTGACAAAATTCAGACGATTATGGGAATGAGATTAATTGTATCGATTATGCCAGTTGAACTATCAATTGTGGATTTATGGGATTCATGTTTAAATACTTGACTCAACTTGTCGTCGTAAAATGAACTAGGTTCTTCCGACTAGCTTAGATTACCAAGACATTCTCGACGACAGAACATGGTTATGCTTATGATAGTCTGTTAAAAAGAAAAAGAAAGAAACGTGGTTATGATAGTCTCTCGTCGTAACATGAACTAGGAACTTTTATATTTGTAAAGCATAAAAGCTACAGAAATATTATTTCTGGAGTCCTACAACATATATTCTATTAGTTTTTAACTTTGTGCACACATAACTTTGTGTAGATTTTTTTTTTTTTTTTTTTTTGGGGGAAAATACATAAACAAAATATATATAACAACCTAAGTTGGGATTCAAGCCCACAACTAAGCATCAGATTCACTGCAAATTGCAGAGATGCAACAGTTTCTTATCTCTCTTCCCATTGTCCTATTACTGATGTCTTAATCGGTCTAGGTCCCCATGTCATAAAACGAAGGCATAAATGCTGGCAACACACAAAAAAAGAAACATTACTATCAAATACTTAAAAACTACACTTTCTCCATAACGATGCCACCTAATTTTTTACCACCGACTTAGCTGGAAATACAGAGATTTGGTGGTTATATCTAACTAACACATTCAGAGAACAGGCCACCATTTCCCTTACAATCTTACAATACATTATTGAAGAGTGGGGGGAAGTAAGATGAGAATGTGGACCTTAAGTAGTTAAGCGTGTCATGTACTAACACCATGTGTCTCGCTCTGTGTTTTACATTTTGACAACCCGGACGTCACTCTGGCCAAAGGCGGTACCACAGCCTGGACATTTCCGGTGTCGGATCTCTAAGCTTCGTTGGATACATTGTTTGCAGAAGAGATGATAACATTTCACAATTACTACCTGCACATATATTTTGTTTGATAAAAATAAAAGGGTTGTCGGTTAATATGCGCTGAAAATGATTCTTGCTGATGCGCTTATGATATTGAATATGACATTGATGCGAGAGGATTATCAAATTATTATGTCTGCCTTGATGGTGAGATATATTATTATTATTATTATTATGAGCATTGATTACCTCTTTAGGCCGATCAAAACAAACGCCACACTTGAGTATGTTTTTGCAATTCTTAACCTCTTCCTGGAGTCTCAGTATTGCAGCTTCTATACTCTCAGAGCCCAACTCTTCAAGCTCCTTGTTCAATTCCATCAGCTCTTCCTCAAGCTTCTTCTTCTCACTTCTGTTCAGTAGATAGAAATTAAATCAATCTTCCAAAATATAGTTATTATTGAAATAAAAAAAGGATATGTTTCCAGGTCCACCTTTCATAATCCAATTCCAGCTTGATGTCGTTTGTCCCCCTGCTGATCTGTTCATATTCCTTCTCGGATGAAGAAACAGCCGATTTGACCCACCTGAATTCCTTTTCAGCATCAGCTAATTCCCATTTGGTGGTTTCGAGACTGAGAGCGAGGTGACGATCTTCTTGAAGCAATTTATAAGCGTCAGAGAAACAGCCTTTCATCTGCCAACGTAACATCATTAATAAAAGACAGTGAAGAGAGCAATCGTAGAGAGTCGCAACAACTAGACAAGAGAAAGCTTCTAACCTGTTCCTCACTATGTGCAATCCTTGCTTTTAGAGTCTCTACTGATGCATTAACTTGTTGGAGCTGTTTTTCCATTACTTGCTTCTCAGATAAGTGAGTGTTGTAAGCATGCTTTGTCTTGACACTCTCGGAAACAAGCTGCATCATAGATGAATTAAATAATCTAAAACTGATGTGTTCAAAGGCTAGATTGAGTTAAGCCAAAAGGTAGGCATTGAGAAAAGAGCAGAAAACAGAGCAGAACAGAAAAACGCAATTTCAATATCAAAATGTTCTATTTTCAATAAAACCTACCTTAATATTATAATCATCCCGCTCAGCCACCTGTTGCAACAAATGTTGGTTCTGTGTTTGCATGTCTTCATAGGCTTGACCGACCGTCTAAAAAACAACTTTTCGATGATAAGTATGAGCATTTTGGACTTTTAGATTTAATACCCTCCTTAAAAACATCAAAATGAGAGCGGAAGGATGATTGCGGAGTACCTCCATTTCAGTAATCAATGCCTCCGCCTCCTGCTCTTTAACTTTAATACCTTCCTTAAGTTCCAAAACCTCCCTGCAAATGAGGAAACAATATAATACTGATTAAGAGCCCCTAAATCAGTGGCAACGATAAATTGCATGACCTTGGACCATGGTAAGTGGTAACACGAGAGAGCATACCTCTCAGAAAGATCTAACTGAGTCCTCAATTCAGCAATTTCAACCTTTGCGGTGGCAAGCCGTACTTGGCAAGCAGTTTCAGTCTCATTAGCCGCTTTTACTCTCAGTTCAAGAAAGTGTTCATCTAAAACTTTTTTCAGCTCTTCAGCCTGAGCATGAGCTTTCCGTTGTGATTCCTTGATTTCTGCCAATCCTCTGAAATTGAAAAGCTCAGATCTCATATTTTCAGCCAAAAAAAGGAAGAGATCACCGGATAACAATACACTAAAATGGCCACATACCTTTCATCATTACACTCACGAGTACAGATGCTCGCTAGATGTTGCAACTCTAATTTTTCTTTCAGCAGTTTCTCAATCTGCAATTTTACAATAGACCATTGAGACTCATACAGCTAAATTTTCTGGAGTTTCAGTATTAATGAATTCCTAACAGATGGCTGAAGAAGAAACAACTAAGGATGCTGATGAGTTAAGTGCCTCAGAAACGTATCGAGTGAGGCTATTATCCTGATCGAGTTATCAACATGAATTCCATAAGAAGAAGTCATTTGCCATGATAAGCATGTAAGCAAAAAAACAAACTAGGGAATTAAAAGAGTAGAAGAAAACGGGAGTAGATGGTTTCAGGGACATGAAAACTTACTAGAGCCTTCAGAGATTTAATTTCCGCCATCTGCTCAGCACATTTATCCTCTAAACCCATCTGCTCTTCTGCCTTTGTTAGCAACAGAAAATCAACATTTCAGGGACAGTCCATTAAATTAGTCCAATACAAAAGGAAAAACATAGTAGACGCAAAGCATTAGATATACAAATGAAAGAAATTCCACATTTGTATTTCAATGTTATACCGGTTAACGTTGCCTAGAAAGGTTCTAAATTAGTCAAATCCTTTCGCACTGACAAGAGAAGCACAATACGGTAAAAAAATAGAATAGCTGAAACTCACAGGCAACAAAATCTTATCAATTCTCCTCATCTTACAACTTTCAAATCATATAAAAGAACAACCTTATTGGGTAACCTGTTCCTTACTAATTCATGCAGTGACTAAATAGTCCATCCGCACAAGATATAAATAAAAGATAGTTGATGGCATTTCAGAAAAACAGAAAAATATTATACCGAATACAATCTTTAAAGCTGTGGTTGCGTTCAAACCTTGTTACTTAACGAAACTCTCAGCGACTGAGCTTTTTCACGCAGGTCAAGAGCATCATGTGCAGTGTCCTTCCACCGTTTCAACTGCGCTTCCATCATTTCCATCTCTTTAGATAAGGTTGATGCCATTGCAACAAACTCCCTTTTAATATCTTGCCGCTCTGGAACATGGAAATATTTTTTCAGAGCAGGAATTTAAAACGCTACACATGTGATTTGTACTGAAATGTAGTGACCATCACCAGAGTCTTGAATAGCATCTTCTGTTTCAAGCTCTAATCCATTCTTTTCAAGTATACAACTCTGCAACTTCTTTTCCAGCACTTCAATTCTAGAACCAACAATGGTCATCTTCTGGTTAGCTGCCTCTAGGGATTCTGCCCTTATATTTAGTTCCTTCTCCCGTCTCATTACGAAGGACCTTTCAGCCTGAAGCAGGGGTTAGACAAGGATCGGCGAGAGATACAAGACTTAGGAGTCGAAACACCGGAAGATTAAATAAGAAGCTTACCTGAACCGCTTCAGTCAAAATTTTGTACCGGTCCAGTTCAGCATTCCAGTGATGAAGTTGATCATTGATCAAATTATAAAGTCTAGATGAGTATATATACTGATCATCTTTTAGTTCATTCTACATCCATTAAGCAAAACATGTCATTGTCAACTGCAAGTATTGCTTTTAGAATATATTTTTACCCAAATTTTGTAAATATACCTCAATATCTTGACATTGTCTTGACAAGGAAAGATTATACTCTTGTGCAGCTTGAAGCTCAGACAGACGACCTTCTGCCACTATCTAGAGTAATCATTCAGAAACACTACTGAACTTACACGTGACGAAGCATAAAACTACATGAAAACACGAACCATTCTATCACAGAGCTAGTTACCTTTATTTCATCTATTGAGTCCTTCAATTCACGCAACTTCGTTTTATCTACAGGCTTCTCAGGAGAAAGGCTTCCATTAGCTATCGCTGGTGATGGTACATGACTTTCACATGCAGCATCCTTCTGCATTTTCAGGTTTATAAATTTTCTTCTATTTTCTTCAAGCTCAGCCTTGATCTCTTCCAGTTCACCTTCATTAATTAAAGATAATCCATACTCAGAAAATTATGAAATGTCACCATGCTAATCAACGTAAACTCTTACGTTCCAGAGTGCAAACGGGCAAAAGTGCCACGCTTATAAAAACAAAGAGCTGATTTCTTCATGTTAACCTTTAAGGTGTTTAAGCTCGGATTGATCTGTTGAATGGCTGCTTATATACGCCTGAACCTGCTCGGCATGTTCTTTATGCCTCGCATGTAAAGCATCAATCATCTCACGCAAGTTATTGGCCTCCTCTTTCATTAAATCGTTAATGTTAGACAACTGGATGTTTGCATCTGGAAAAGCAAAAAAAAAATTCTGTGAATTATCTATAGCCGTTGAAACAAAATGAACCGATAATTGGCACACCAACCAACCTTCTGCTGATTTCACAGCAAGTAGATTTTTTGATATGCTTTCAACTTTCGCTCTCTGAGTAGCAACGGTGTTTTCAAAGACTCCCATCAACTCCATTGTAGAGGAATGACGCAGAGCAAGAGCTTCTTCAACCTTTCTTACTACGTCATCACTATTACTAGTGCCTATGGAATCTACTTGCAGAAGTCTACACAGAAACATTTCGTCAGCAGCGCAGGGCGGAACTGAACCTAGAAAAAATTAAAACAGATAACTTTCTTAATCATCTATTATTATACTTAAACAAGAGAGAGAATTCTCTCATTAATACTACCTCGCTTTTTATCTGCAATGTCCAAGTATTTTAGGGCCTCTTGATTGGCCCCAGCACGAACTCCAAGCAAGACCAGATCATCTACCAACTAAACCGTCAAAATGCACAAAATTTAAGCACAGACCCACAGAACTAAAACATTAAACGACGCAATTAGTCGTTCTACAAACATGACAAGTAATTTCTGACCTGGTTCCAAATCCGGTTAACAGAGATAAGTTGGTCGTCATAGGATGTTTGGTTGATATGAAAATCTTGGATCTTGGTCTCAACATCGTACAGATGTTTCTTCTGCAGGTCTAGTTGCTGGACCAGTTTCTGATTCTGTAACTGTAGAACGGTGGCATCAACCTGGAATAAGAACTCACAAGTTAACCACATTGATTGCATCAAACAAAAAAAAACAATCTTGCATATTCCTTAATTTCCATTAAAATTCCAAAGATTTCAAGAAAATAAATCATTCACAAAAGAAAAATCTTATCGAACTATTGAAAATTGACGACAAATTCTAAGGTGGAAAGAGCTTACGCTTTTGGAGATAGGGCGAGAAGGTGAAGAACTACGGGCCATGGAAGTCGGAGAAACGGATTCCAAAAGATGAGGCTTCTTCTGCATCGGCTCGTCCGATTCCTGCTTATCCATCACACTCCAAAACTATCAAAAAAACCCTAAATCGATATGATCCTTCCTACAGAAAGAAAACTCTAGTAGAGTCTGATCATTTTATGAAAAGTTTTGTCTCGTTCGCCAAAGAATCGCGCTAAACTGAATTCCACGGGAGTTCGGAGGATTCGCCGGCGAATCAATCTTTCGAGGTTTGTACTCGACTCATTATTATTATTATGAAGCAGAGAAAGAAAAAAAAAACGTTAAAACGGTGCCGTCAAGTTCCATACGCGATTGTAAGCCTATAGGCTTATTGGGCCTACGCTACATGATATACTATATCAATAGAATAAAACGTATCAAAAAAAAATTGGATTGACATTTAATCTCCATGAATTAACAAGTTTATTTTACATTATATTGTTGTTCATCATCTTCAACTGATTGATATTTGGTGGTTAGAAGATTACTTTACATTGTCACTTAATGTCTTTACTCATCAAATTTTACTTGTATTTTTTAAAATAAATTCACATTATGTTCTGTTGTATTGATTCAAACAATGAACACTATATTTTTCTTCTGAAACAAACTGCTTATTATATGTTATCGCCCTTAACGTGGATTAACTCATATGTAAATTTGGTCGCAACAAAAGTCTACATGAAATTTACAAAGATTCCAGCTGGTTGAAAAATTTAGGCCACATCATTTGATTAGTCATCATATAAATTTTTGATGTTCATATATATATATATATATATATATATATATATATTTTTATGATTCGGAAATCACAGCTTGTATTCTATTGGAAATTTGATATTTTATATGGAAATGGACCACTTCCAATAAGTAATTATTGTGTCCAATAAGTGTTTTTTCCTTACGTTGATCTCACGAAAAAAGAAACATTAAAGAGGAATTTGCGTCTCTTTATCATATTCCTTATCCTTATGCTTTAATAAATTTAGCTTTATGTTAATCCACAAACGTGACAAAATATAGATTAATCTACAATTTTTGGCAAAAAAAAAAAAAAAAAAAAAAGCTGAATACTAGCCCAACTTTTATGGACGATTCATATAAACGTACGGAATGGAGTAAACGACCGGCCCACGACAGCGGAAAGTGGAAGACTGGGCCCACACCTAATGGGCTTTCTGATGCAGTCAGACACGCCCCTAAATTCAACAATATTTTATTCAAATTTATAGTTAATATTTTTAACGAATAATTAGATTATATTACAATACAGTTTAAAACATTTATGCATCTAAAAACTCTTGATATATTTTGGATTCAAAGCAATAATATAATATTTTAATTATTGACCAATACACAAAATTATAGAAAAGCTCGAACGAGATTTTAACTTAGTATGCAATTTTAGATATATGTTCAAAATTTATAATTATTATTTTATGTTATTGTTGAGATTATATATAGTATATATATAGAAGTTTTAAAAATATTATATTATTAAATTTTGTTAATTTTTATATTGGTATAATTTGAAATCATAAAAATTTATTATTTTATGATGATTATTAATTTATAAAAGTTATATTGTATGTGAGTATGTCTATGCTTTGTGTGTTTGTGTATTTCTAATAAATTGAATTAAGAGATTAGACCAATATCTCTTTTTTTCTCGAATTCATTTTTTCTAGACTGGCGCACCAGTTACAAACTGCCACGTTGCTAGTAGGTAAACTACGACAAATTCATTAACTGTTTCGCTAATAAATACTTTACAATGTTTAACTTCAAATTACGTATGAAAGGGTTCATAATTTGACCAAAATAGTCTTAAGAATGGCATTAAAGTTTATATATAAAGGAATGGAACGAAAACTTTTTCGAAGTAAACAAGTGAAAGCGAAAAAAGTAAAAGCGGAAGAGAAAATGAGAGCCATAATTTAATGTCTATGATGGCGACTAAAAAAAAAGAGTATATAAATGATTCAAAAATTCGAGAAAGTTGCAAGTAATTATGCTTAAATAAAATAATTATGGGCATAAAAACAGTGATTATGAATCTAACCAGATCTAGCCAATATCAAAATTTAATGTAGAAAATCTCAAATAACTTGTATTTACGGAAAAAAAAACTATGATACTACCAAGTCGAACCAGAAAACTATTGATATAATTTAGTTTTCTGAGACCAAAAAAAGGTTTTGGAGTATGACTTCACCTTAAATCATACGATTCGATGACGCATTGATTATGATAGCTAATACTTCACGCGCATCACACATGAATACACATCACTCCTTTATTTAAATATTAATTTTTATAAACAAAAAATAAATAAAAAAATCTCCTCTAGAAACAGGTCTAAGACTCGACCTATATAAATAACATCACACACCTCCTTAGTTTCATACATCATTTATAACAAACCATACATTATAACCACAAAAACACTCATGGCTAAGCTCATTTTCTTCCTCGCCGTCCAAATCCTCCTAATCTCCGTCGTTTTTTCCACCGGAGACGATGGAGAAAACTTCGCCAGAACCATAGATCGGAAACTTCTCGGTCTCCACAGGAAAGAGAAACTAACCCATTTCAAAGTCTATTGGCACGACATTTTAAGTGGTCCAAACCCAACTTCCATCATGATCCAGCCACCAGTTACAAACACCTCCTACTTCGGAGGAATCTCCATGATCGACAACGCTTTAACGGCGAAAGTTCCGATGAACTCCACCGTTTTGGGTCAGGCCCAAGGCTTTTACGCCGGAGCGGCCCAAAAGGAGTTGGGTTTTCTAATGGTTATGAATTTTGCTTTCAAGACAGGGAAGTACAACGGAAGCACCATCACGATTCTTGGTCGGAACACGGCGCTGTCGGAGGTCAGAGAAATGCCCATCGTCGGAGGAAGTGGACTTTTCCGATTTGCTAGAGGGTATGTGGAGGCTCGGACAAAGTGGATTAATCTCAAGAACGGCGATGCTACTGTTGAGTATAGTTGTTATGTTTTGCATTATTGATGTTCATGATGTTTTTGTCGTACTTTTATGTTTAATCTGATCACGTAATAATAAAATAATTTTATATTTATATATATTAAGTTTTCTTCTTGCATTTGGCTTATGGTGTGTGACTGTGTGGTGGATTTGTGGTTAGTAGTTTTGTCGTTTGTTAAATTAATAATATTGATAATTCTTTTCTTTTTTGATGATATAGTCTTTTAGTATATGTTTCTTTATGGGTTGTCCAAAAGAAAAGTATATGTTCTTTATGGTTTTAGACCGACATCTTGACGTGGTTGGTACCAAGAATTCGAAGAACACGTTCTTTAATGACTTTGACAACCAAGCGAAATAAGAAATTATGTTACAACTTTAATCGCATTTGCCATTTATTTATGGTAGATAATTCGTCTAACGCAATCGCTAGACAATTATTTATCTAGCAGTTGTAATCGGTTAGTGTTAGTATCATTGCTTTATAGTAATATTGACTTTTAACTCAATGAAGTGACTTCGCCTTGCAAGAAACATGTCTCTTCTTAACATAAAGCATGTTTTTATTCTCTCTAAATCATTATAACACGTACCAGTTTTATACTAGAAAACAAGAGCAAAGGCTTGATTTATGTAATTGGAAAAACGTACACTCTCAATTTATAATAAAAACAAGGGGGAAAAAAACTTTAAAAAAATCTCTACTCTTAATCATCCCTTTAAATCCATTTGATTTCTTCATTACGAATTTGTTAAATGAAATTTGACTTGCACACAAAACAGAAATTCGAAAGGCACTTGTCACAATATATGATTTAAAGATCTGATGCTATACAAATTATAAAAATCCAACACTATTGATTCATGGCAAAAGATCAGACATTCCATTGAAAACTACAGTATATAACACTGATTACTCAATTGCTGATAAGTGATAACCATGAATTGTATATAACAAGAAAGACAACTCAGAAGTGAAAGAAATTAACCAGAGAGTTTGAGCATATAACCTGTCCTAAATTCAGGACAATTAGATTCGACAAGAAATGAAAAGTGCGATACATCCCGAGTTTTGTTTCCATAACTTTCTCTTCCTAGAAACTTGTTTGTAGGATAAAATACTGTCATAATGGCATCGAAATACCTGCGATGTTAGATATAAAATGTTAGCTTTTTAGATGCGCATTGAGCTAGACAACAAGATATCAAATATAGCCTCAATATGATAAAAGGGTGATGCCTGATTAGACCAATTCTGATGAATATCACTAAATATCGACACCTAGTAAGCATGAAACTAAAGCTCCTACTACATGTAACCCATAACCACACACAGCGACAACAATTTCAATTACCACAGGTAGAGTTTTCATTACAAGTAAGAAACCAATAATGTAAAAGTTGGCAAGAGATATCCTTCGGTAGAGTTGAAAGCATGAATGATAGGAGCCAAATTTGTGAATCTAAATTCCTAGAGTCTAAAACTATATTTCCTATCGAGAAAAGCGACGTCTGAAACTTAAAAGTAACATCGTTATACAGTCTCAAAATTAAGAAACAAAACAAGTCCTCATTCTTCAGTCCAAGAGAAACCGAGCGATATTCAGCTAAATTCATAAATGCAGTAGAGATTTTAATACAGAGAGAGGGAGAGAAGGGGAAAAAAGACTGACCTTGAGGAACTAAACCCCAGCTCTTGGATTCAACAGACAGACTTGATACTAATCTGGATGATGCTATAGCACTGTGTAGCGGAAACAGCGATACACAGCTACTCAGCTCCACAGGTAATCTGTTAAAATCATCCCATTTACAAATAAGCTCCAAAATCGTAAATTTCAGTAAAAAGGATGAGTCTTTGCAGCTGATTTCCGATTATGACCACCAAAATAATGAAAACCAATGTCAATAATTCACTATATGCAAAACTTGATTATAACATCAATACATTTCCAGAAAGTTGACCCATTTGTAGTAATACCAACAAAACTTAAGAAAGAAAGCGGATTTATTGCGTTAAGAACGTAAAACTCGATAATATCTTAAAACGAAGAAGGTGGGATTATTAACACTGACCTAAAAGATCGATTGATACGGGAAGTCGCTGAAGATGGTAATGAAGATTTAATGGGAGAGGGTATGGAGGACGAGACGTGGACATTCGTCTTGCTAAGCTTCTGGGTTAAAGAATGTATCTTCGATGATAATCTGCAGACTTTAGAAGACGCCATCGGAAGGAGTGCGAGGAGAAATCAGATTTGAGATGGGACATTTTAGGGCTTAAGATGGTTCTCTCTGTTTCAGGGGATGTTCCCGGGTCGGGTCAAACCAATGGCTGGACTATCCAAAATAGGGCAGATTATGCGAAACGACGGCGTATCATCAAATATTAGTTAAAAGGAAACTCGAGTTATATGACTTGTGAGAGTCGTGAGGGAGAGCGACTACACTAGCAGTTAGAAAAGTGTCAAACGGTAACAACTATGACGGTAACTTGGACTCCAAAATCAAACGGCTGTATTACTGTGAAATTGTTGTAATAGTCAAAGCACTCGAACCATACGGTCCATGCCTCGTTGGCCGATCAAACGCATCTACTTTTGCCTTTGTGTTTCAGTGTTATAATAATCTTCACTGTTAACATGGAATGTAAATAAAGCAGAAAAACAATCGAAAAGAGGTAGAATTTGATGGGTATATTACAATAAACATAAGTTTTCTTGTTATTTCTGTTACCAGTCTTATAATATACTGTGTAAAAAAGATGGGTTAACCACCAAAATTGTAATTTCAAATGAAACAACCACATGAAATGAAACAAGGAGCATTGAATTGATTTTGGTATTGCTTAACACTTACCAGTAACGCACACAGTGGTTTTAAACTTTTGAGGGTTTTCTAATCACTGACTCTGTTGACAGATAAAGAACCGTTAAAGCTGTTTTCACATTTTCGCGCTTTCTTCTTGTTTCTATCTGGGCAGCATTTTATGCTTCTCCTTCTCTATATTTTCTACAGTGTTCTCTATGCTTTTAATGTCAAAAGCTGAAAACTTTCAATCAGACAAAACATCAATGCTTCATGTAAGCTCATATTAATGTTCTGTTTCTTCTGTCTTCTTCTTTCTGATCTCTTGCTCGTTTTCACGGCGGTGTAATATATGAATGCTTAGCTTGGTGAGAATTTTCTTGATAATTGTGATAATAATAATGTCCTTGTGATGCAGGTTGTACATATAATATACACATGATTGTTGATAATTTATAATATATATTTATTTATCCTTAATGGTCTTTGTGTATTTAAGAAATTTAATTTATCTATCCCTTTCCATAGATCATACAGGATCGCTATTTTGGCAGTTTCTTTAAATTTTCTGTTTCAAAGAATCGTTGACTTCATTCTCTTACTGTAAATGTGATTATGAAGATTTGGCTGAATCTGACGAAAGTGGATTGAAGCAGAAAATTTTGTTTTTTTTGCCCTCTCTTCATTTCCTCTGTCTGTTTCTTGAGAAAGTTTATATGATTTAATTTTGATCGAAAGAGTACAAGGAGTTTTGAATCGCTCCAAAAAGCTGGTGTGGAATCTCAAAAGAGGGTCTCTTTTTGGCTGAGGGTTTTGCATTTTGTGTTTTGAAGTTTATATGATTCTTTGAGAAAGGAGTGGTGAGTGAGAGGTCTTGTCATGTCTGTGAGTTTTGTATCCATCTGCAACTTAAGCACTGTGTTTGGTTTGGTCTTGTCTTGATGTCCAGCTTGCCTTAATAATGCAATCATATCTAGTGGAAGCTACATAATCTCTAAAGATCAACTAGAAATCAATCTTCTTGGAACAGAGAAGAATCTACAGAATTGTTCTTGCATTTGAATCTTAAATGATCAGAGGAAAACAGGAGAAGAGACCAGGGTCCAATGGGACTGAGAAGGTTCTTGTTGCTGTTAAAGCATCTAGGGAGATTTCAAAGACAGCACTGGTTTGGGCTTTGACTCATATTGTTCATCCTAGAGATTGCATAACTCTGGTTGTTGTTGTCATTTCTCAGAATTCTGGTACTTTTCTTTTCTTCTTTGTTATTAAATCATGGAGATTTAATTTGCTCTGTTTAATTCATTGTCTTGTTTGTTTGGTCTTTTCTGATGTAACTGCTTAGGTCGAAAGCTTTGGACTTTCCCGAGATTTGCTGATGCAATTCCTGAGATAAAAAGTGATCTCACTGATACTTGCTCCCAAATGATTCTCCAGCTTCACGATGTCTATGACCCAAACAAGGTTACTAACTTATCCCATCATAAAAGATAATTGTAGTCTGAAACATTAAAAAGTTATTCTCATGCTTGTTTCTTTAAAAGGTTAATGTCAGGATCAAGATTGTTTCTGGATCACCATGTGGAGCTGTTGCATCTGAGGCCAAGGAATCAAAAGCAAATTGGGTAGTTCTGGATAAGTATGTATAATTTCATTCTTCTATTATTGAGTTGTTACTCTCTCCTTGTGTGGTTGAACTGGTTCTTTTACAGGCACCTTAAGCACGAAGAGAAACGGTGCATAGATGAGCTACAATGTAACATTGTGGCAATAAAGCGATCTCAGGCGAAAGTTCTACGGTTGAATTTGGTCGGGCCACCAACAAAGGATGCAGATAATGTATGTGCTTTACCAACTGAACCAGGACTAGTAGCATCTGAAAAGAATAAAGACAGGTCGTTAGATTCAGTTAGAGTCGTAGTTACAACTCCTATGAGCAGTCCTGAGGTTGGTACTCCATTCACAGGTACAGAAGCTGGAACTTCATCAGTGGCTAGCTCTGACCTCGGAACATCATCCCCTCTTTTCACAGTTGAAGTGAAAAATGAATCTTTGGTCATCAAAGAGAATGAAGATTCCGGTTCTGATTCAGAGACCGAAAATCTATCACTGCCTTCCACGAGTTTGAGATTCCAGCCATGGATATCAGAATATCTTGGCACTCATCGCCTCTCATGTCAGGAATCAGAGAAAAGTCTATTGAAAAGTGATGATGATAAGGCTGTTCAAGTATCTACTAAAATGGCTTTGCTTAGGAAAATCTCTAAGCTTGATGATGGAGAAGAAGTAGCTACGTCAAGTAAAAGGAGTGACTTGGAGGAGTCAAGTGGAAACTTAAGATCACGAAATGCTCCTCCTGTTCCACCTCCTCTCTGTTCTATCTGTCAGCACAAAGCGCCCGTGTTTGGAAAACCACCGAAGTTTTTCTCTTACAGAGAACTAGAGCTTGCTACAAATGGGTTTTCACGATCTAATTTCTTGGCAGAAGGAGGATTTGGATCTGTTCATCGAGGTGTATTACCCGAAGGCCAGGTTGTAGCAGTAAAGCAACACAAACTAGCTAGTACTCAAGGAGATGTAGAGTTTTGCTCGGAAGTAGAAGTCTTGAGCTGTGCTCAGCACAGAAACGTTGTTATGTTAATCGGTTTCTGCATCGAAGAAAGCAGAAGACTCTTGGTCTATGAATACATATGCAATGGATCATTAGACTCTCATCTATATGGTAAATCTCATATAGAGTTCAAGTTAAGTTAGCAAACTCTTAACTAGAGCTAACTAAACTTCCATGAAATGTTCATTCAGGTCGCCATAAAGACACTTTGGGATGGCCTGCGAGGCAGAAAATAGCGGTTGGTGCGGCTCGAGGTCTTCGATATCTTCATGAAGAGTGTAGAGTGGGTTGCATTGTTCACAGAGACTTGCGGCCTAACAATATACTAATCACTCATGATTACGAACCACTGGTATATCTTAAGTGGCTACAACGACAACAAAGTCTAACACTTTTGTTTCACATATATATTTGCTAGATCCTGGTTTTTTTGGTTCCTGCTAGGTTGGAGATTTTGGTTTAGCACGGTGGATGCCTGATGGAGAGCTTGGTGTAGACACGCGCGTAATAGGAACTTTCGGGTAAAAATGTTATCATATCTAGATCATCATGTACTTTATCTCAAGAATTCTACAGTTTCTCAATTACTCACTATGCTTGGTTGGTTTAGCTATTTAGCTCCAGAATATACTCAGAGTGGCCAAATCACAGAGAAAGCTGATGTTTACTCGTTTGGGGTTGTATTGATTGAGCTAATCACGGGTCGAAAAGCCGTGGATATCTTCAGACCAAAAGGACAACAATGTTTAACTGAATGGGTAATAATAAAATCTAAAACGGTTTCTTCAAGCACGTTTTGGGTGTCTTATCTGTAAATGAAATCCAAAAAGGTTTCTGCTTTCTTGTAAATGAGAAATAAAAGTTTCCTCTTTTAAGCTCATTTTGAGTCTCATATTGAGTTTTGTGAGCAGGCAAGGTCTCTAGTATTAGAGTATGCTGTTGAAGAATTGGTTGATCCGAGGCTGGAGAAACGATATTCAGAAACCGAAATCATTTGTATGATTCACACAGCTTCGTTGTGTATACGCAGAGATCCACATTTGCGTCCTCGTATGTCTCAGGTTAAAAAAAAAGATCGCCATTCTTGAACATGCTCATTCTTTTAAGTCAATACGTTCTCTTAGACAATGGTTTTATCATGTTTGTTGAAGGTGTTACGTTTATTGGAAGGAGATATGGTAGTGAGTGAACTTTCAGGGAGGTTTAGTGGAAGATTATCGACTGAGAGAAGTCAGAGATCAGAATCAAAGATCAAATAACAATTTTAGAGAATGCTAAGCGAAGACTTTATCTTGTATATGCAATGTTATTGGCTGATTAGCAAATGATGCAATCTTTGCTTCTTATAATGAAGTGATTTATGTGGGTTTATCCAGAGGGTTTAGAGTGTTTGTACTTTTGAAATTACCAATGAGAGCGATTGAATTAGGACTATAAATCAAGTAATGAACCAACAAAACCTCAAACATTAACATACAAAACAAAAAACCAAATTGGTTATGGTTTTAAGAGGATGAAGGGTATGACGTCAGCCCTGAAGCTTCAGTCGCGGCCACAGCTTCCTCGTCGAGGAACAAATTATCGCTCCTTCTAACAGCGGCGTGGATCAGAACCAACACGAGGGCGGTCAAGAGCGATCCGAGGATATTGGCCGTGGCGTGGGTGAACAAAAGCATAACGATGGTCAAAACGGAGAGAGAGATCATGACCGTCCGATCGTCGATCTGATGGCCGAAAACCATGAGAGGCTCGTCGCGGAGGAAGTAGAGGAAGATCCAGAAGACGATCAAGATGGCCAAGACGAGGAGTGAGGTCGGATGGTAGAGAAGGCTTAGGAAGAGGATAAAGAGGACGCCCACCGCGTAATTGGCTCTGAAATAGACGACGTTCGTCTTGATCCTCGAGATCGCGTCGAAGAAACCGTGAGGGAGATTCATGGATTCGAAATCGAACATCATTTTCCATGGGCGGCGCGTGGCGAGTCCTGCTTTTATACGGCGTTTTGCGCGTGAAATGTACTCGAGATTCACCGCCGGAGATGGATGTGTCGACGTCGGAATCGCGCCGTAGTTCGTCATTTCGTTTAACGCGTCTCTCAGATTGGTAGGAGAGACAGAGAGATATTGAACAAGTACTTACACACAAAGAGGAGACAGAGATTTTGTTTATATAATAACAATAATTTATGTATTTGCTGGAAAATAATATTACTATAATGTGTTTTTTATGTTTTGCTCAGTCCCTATGTATTAGGTAATGGCGCAGGCATAAATGTCATAATAATAATTTAAAGTAGATAACATCAACCAAATGCTACTAGTAAACTGTATAGTAGTATTATATAGTGTAATAAGAAAAAACTACAAAGCAAATTCCATATATAAGTTTTCCATTTACATTTTTACACAACTGTTTTAAGTTTTAAACAACTGTCATCTACCAAAGTGCTTTTTTTTTCTGGCATCGTTGTAATGCTACACGTGGCTTATCCCAGATAATATTTACAAGACCACCATACATTTTTCTAATATCTTCAACTTTATCCCAAACTTATATTTCGATACATTTTAATACTTTGCTTTTAAAATTCGTTGTGTTAAACCAAAGTTGAATGCTTGATTTGTATTCCAAGACACTTCTCCTTCAACTTTTTTTCGTCACATATTTTAAATATGTTGTTGAATGTTTTCTTTAAGATTGTCCATGGAGAATCCTACAAGTTTTACCAAATAACCAAAAACATATATAAATATATTTGGACACATATTTGTGCATAATGTAATTGACCAGCTTCAAACACATATTTGCGATCCGCTGAAACTTTTCTCTCATTCTCTTGAAGATCCATTTTTGTATAAAGAGAAGATGGGGCTTGAAGACCAGAAGAAGTTCTTCCATGGAACACTCGAGTTTACAATCTTTGACGCAACACCTTTTTCTCCTACATTTCCTTTCAATGTAAGTATATGATATTGTTTATGATGAATCGATGACGATAACATTGTATTAATTCTCATGAGCTTTATCATATCTTATTAACAGTGTATATCTAAGAAGCCAAGATCATCTTACGTGACCATAAAGATAAACAAGAAGAAAGTTGCTAAAACAAGCTCAGAACACGACCGTGTATGGAACCAGACTTTTCAGATCCTGTGCGCACATCCGGTTTCTGACACGACGATCACAATCACGCTCAAGACTCAGTGTTCTGTTCTCGGAAGATTCCGGATCTCTGCAGAACAGATTCTGACTTCTGATCCATCAGTTGTCAACGGGTCCTTTCCTCTGACTGCAGAAAATGGATCAACGAAACCTAACTTGAAGCTCAAGTGTCTGATGTGGTTCAGACCAGCTTATCTTGAACCGGGATGGTGCAAAACGCTTGAAGGAGAGCCTTTTCAAGGTATTAAAAACGCGAGCTTCCCTCAGAGATCGAATTCCAGAGTTGTATTGTATCAAGACGCGCACCATAGAGCCACGTTTGATCATACGGTTTATGATGTTTCGTGTGGCGCAAGAAATCTTTGGGAAGATGTTTACAAGGCGATTGATTGCGCTAGGCACTTAGTTTACATTGCAGGATGGGCATTAAATCCTAATCTCGTTCTCGTACGCGATGAAGAAACAGAAATTCCGCACGCAGTGGGAGTGACAATCGGGGAGCTTCTGAAACGGAAAGCACATGAAGGCGTAGCGGTGAGAGTAATGCTATGGAACGACGAGTCGTCTCTACCGATGATCAAGAACAAAGGTATAATGCGAACAAACGACCAAACAGCTCTTGCTTACTTCAGAGACACAAATGTTGTCTGTAGATTGTGTCCAAGATCGCACAAGAAGCTCCCTACGGCTTTCGCACACCACCAAAAGACGATCACGGTGGACACACGTGTAACAAATACAAACACCAAGGAGCGAGAAATCATGAGCTTCCTCGGCGGTTTCGATCTATGCGATGGTCGATATGACACAGAAGAGCATTCGCTGTTCCGTACACTCGGGACAAGGGATGATTTTTATCAGACAAGCGTTGCCGGAGCTAAACTAAGTAAAGGAGGACCGAGAGAGCCATGGCACGACTGTCACGTGTCCGTGGTCGGGGCTGCAGCATGGGATGTTTTAAAGAATTTTGAACAGAGATGGACGAAACAGTGTAACCCTTCCGTGTTGGTCAACACTTCAGGGATCAGAAACTTAGTAAACCGAACTGGACCAGAAACCACGGAAGAAGATGGCCGGAAATGGAATGTTCAAGTTCTGAGATCGATAGATCACGTCTCAGCAACGGAGATGCCGAGAGGCTTACCAGTTGAGAGAAGTGTACACGACGGCTATGTTGCAGCTATTCGAAAGGCAGAGAGATTTATATACATTGAGAATCAGTATTTCATGGGGAGCTGCGATCATTGGGAGAGCAAAAACGATAAGTACGAAAGCTTTTTTTTTTCTTTGATTTTTTTAAAAAAAATTCTAACTGAAACTATTTTCATTTTTCAATGTATAGAAATCGCAGCGGATGCACAAACTTGATACCGGTTGAAATAGCTTTAAAAATCGCAGCAAAGATACGCGAGAGGGAGAGATTTGCGGTTTATATTGTGATGCCAATGTGGCCGGAAGGGCCACCTGAGAGCGAATCGGTTGAAGAGATGCTTCACTGGACGCGAGAGACAATGTCGATGATGTATCGTATCATCGGAGAGGCGATATGGGAAAGTGGAGACGGGTCGCATCCGAGGGATTACCTAAACTTCTTCTGTCTCGCAAACAGAGAAGAGAAGAAAGACGGAGAGTTTGAAGCAGTTTCGTCTCCGCATCCCAAAACGCATTATTGGAACGCGCAGAGGAATCGGAGATTCATGGTCTATGTTCACTCCAAGATCATGATAGGTTGGTTAAACTCCTAACCTGAAACAAAATTGCATATTTTTTCATTAATATTATTAGGCAATTGATGAGATTCAGATAAAAATGAGATTGTTTTTATGTGTTTGTAGTGGACGACGCATACGTTTTGATAGGATCAGCCAATATAAACCAGAGATCAATGGACGGTTGTCGTGACACCGAGATTGCAATAGGTTGCTACCAAACCCATACAACAACCAGCACCAATGAAATTCAAGCTTACCGGTTGTCGCTATGGTACGAGCATACCGGTGGCCAGATCACAGTGGGTGAGTTATCCTTGTCGGAGCCAGAGAGTCTTGAATGCGTTCGAGGGTTGCGGACAATAGGGGAGCAAATGTGGGACATTTACAGCGGAGACAAGGTCGTGGACATGAACGGTGTCCACTTGGTTGCGTATCCCATTAGTGTGACAAAAGATGGTACGGTTGAGGAAGTCGGCGACGGCGTTTTTCCTGATACCAAGACGTTGGTCAAAGGAAAGAGGTCCAAGATGTTGCCTCCGGTTATAACAACCTAAAATAAAATGTCATAATCCGAATCATTTATTAGATCATAACTTGCAATGTATATGTATAAATAACTTTCAACTTTATGGTACTAAGTGCATATAAATGTGCATTATGAGATGATGTTTATAGTAATCAACACACTTACTTAGGTTTCAACTAGTAGATGAATGGTCTCGAATTCGGTCCTTTTCAGGCTTTGTTGCCTGTAACAAGGAGAAGAATAATCAAAACCTGTAAAGACCAAAACAGAGCAGCTTTTATAATAGTGAAAATTTATGCAAAGCCTACAAAAATGCTACATGACACGATATATCTACATGTCTTAGAAGGTCAAACCGGTATAGAGTTTGAAGGACTATCTTTTCTTATTCGTGTCCAAGCTCATCAAATTGGCTGAGAACAGATCTCCCTTCACGCACCGTGTACCGTTCCAAGAAGGTTCACTATTGGAAGGTTGAATCTTTGCAGCACTGTACCAAGCGTCTTGCATATCCAGAATTACAACTCTGTGTTTCTACCTCAACACGCTGATCTGCAGAGAATACAGTTCCACTACTGTTCCATCTGTCCTTGATAAATACACAGGAGGGTAAACTTTCCTGAAGATGTAAGTCGTTCCATCTGCTCTCAGAGTATTTGAAAAAAGCAAGAGGGAAGTTAAAAAAGTAACCTCTAGGTTTATATCGGATACAACCTTTCATCCTGGTCAAACCTACACCGATAGCCTTAAAGCTCAAAAAACTACAGCAGTAGCTGTCAGCTCCAGGCTTAAGTGAGCTGATCCTCTAGAGCTTCAAAGCTTTGCCTTGATTAAAACTACACCGACCTAATTAAAACTACAGCAGTAGCTGTAAACTTCAAGCTTTGCCTTAATTAAAACTACACCGACCTATTTAAAACTACAGCAGTAGCTGTCAACTTGCCTTAATTAAAACTACACCAACAGTAGCCGTCAACTCCAGGCTTAAGTGAGCTGATTCCTATGTCTTTCTCTTCTACGAAAGCTTTGCCTTAATTCTTATATAAAGATCTCTTGCAGCCTCCAGAAAGTTCACATGGTTAAGATAATTCTGTCCAGTCAATTCTAAAAGACCTTTTCTTCTACGCAACACCAGAAACCAATGTCGTGAACAATCTTCAAGAAAAATTACTTCTCCATCAGTCCAGCAATCAATTTCTATCAACATTCTAATGTAAAATCTAGGCAAGTCTCACAAAACCTCTAGAAAACAAAATGACTGATTCAACACCCATTGTCACAACACTAATGAGAATCCAAGACTTAAAGTCGCAAAAATAATGATGCGGACATAAACAAAAACAATATGAATCTGTTACATGCAAGAAAACTAAAGACGTATATGAGGACCTATATGCCAAACAAAACGATAGCTAACCTCTAGAAGATATAACCAGCAATCAGATACATAAACTTTCTCGTAAGGGAAGTTTTCTTGGGAAGATCGTATACCTGACTCGTTGGAATCTTTTTTTGTAATGCACATCAACATCCTTGGAACGTACAAACCGAAAAATTGTTGTACCATCAACATAATCAACAAGGCCATTGACGATCTCTTGATATATGGAAAAGTTCCTCTCTCTGAAGGCAAAATAACTCATAGGAGACGGAGAAGGTACGTTGAAACTATAGCTTTCTTCTTAAGAAAATTCCAAACTTGCAGACAGATTCCACTTACAAAAGCAGCTTGTGCCCCCTCAAAGACAGAGCTGTTAATCTATTCAAGCCCCACCGTAAAATCCTATCTTATTTGCCCACAAGAACGAAGATTTTCTCTCTGGCTCATCATGAGAGCTCCAAAACTAAGAATGAACTTCTGCATTAGAATTCTACTCTGGACGTTTCAGACTAATATGGAACAACTCTGCACTCCATCACGTTGTCCTAATAGAGTCCTTATTGGCTGTCTTCCCACCTTAACTATTTCCATAAAGCTCAGAACGCAGATAATTCCAGTCTCACGGTAACTTGTTGGCCCTTCCATCGGCGAATGCAGGAGTCCCAAAAGCTGATGAAAGACTCGGATGACTCTGTAGACTGATTACCATGTCTCTAATGAAGCAACTCCATGAAGCGTTGCATTGATATGTCTTCTATAGATCCATCTGTCGTCCATGAGTTATAATCTTCTTCCAGCCTCTTAACTTCTGACCTCATTTTATGTTGTTTAGAATGATACCCCTCAGAAATTGATGTGGATTAGCTCCACATCAGCGTTCTTCCATTGGCTCGTACAATGAAATATGTGGTACATTTAATGGCACAGAAGGTTTCTGATGGTAAGAACCAGGAGTATATTGTCCCAATCCACCAGCAGATTCTACGCGGGCAGCAGAGTACTGCAACTCCGAGCAAGTCCAAGACCACCTCCAGCACCTATATTCCGTCCGGATGCAGGGGGAGGTAGGATGCTGATCGCTCAGATGGAAGACCTTGCTCAAACAATCCCTACCGAATTTTTTTCTGAAAGAAAGATCCCTCTCACATTGACCGAAGTTTGTTGGCCTGATCCAAGAAGGGTGCGATCGGTGAATCCAGAATGAGTTAAAGAAGCTGGTTATCATAATTAGATGGCCATAGAGGATCAATATGTCTCTGTTCCTCCAATAGTGCGTTGTGCCTCGTTTCCTTTCCCAATGAAATCAGCATTGACACTACTGATATGCGCTTGAAGCCTTGAACAAGCAAGTTCAAGAAACTTTAACGAGAAAACGCTGCCTCCTGACACAATCTAGAAATGGATAGCCTTCCGATGTTTCAACTTCATCATAACTGAGTTTATCCTATATACTTCCAAACCCAGTAGAAACATACATAACACCACCACACAAATACAAAGACCCGTGGTAAAGCTATCTTTTTAGCTTCCATAAACAAGAAATTGCAACTCGACAGTTTCTCCCAAAATGTGGCCACAATCAACTACTCTCGCTCAAATCTCTCCTTACACCACGTATTTTAAAGTCTCTAACCCCTTAGAAAGGGGTTAGATTAGCTCACCAGATCTTTATAAATTCAGATACAAGAGAAGGAAGGAGTGTGGGCTTGAAGCACAAGGAGGGGAATGTCAGATAGATTTCCCTCCTTTTGTTAGTGCCAGTATGGTTTCTCAAACTTACTGGCAAAATGGTAGACTCCTCTGAGGTTTCTATCAAAGGGATTATCTTTTACAAATAATCAAAGCCAGAGAGTAAAGAATGCCAGCAGAAGAATAAGAGGGGTAATAGGCATAGCTATAATCAAACAGGCTAAACCAAATCATTAAATTATAGAAACATACGGCAAAGTTTAGCCACCTAACTTACATAATTAAAATGCCTTATTGAGAAAGCAGAGGAACTAACATTTAGATTTGGAGTAGATGCATACACACGAACAGCCAGAGGAGTGTTTTGAAGCGGCCTATTTAAACTCACCACAATCTCTTTTCCACAGATCATTTATAAGATTCAGTGACGATCCAAGCGAGGTTTCTTCTGCGAGCCAGACCCATGGCTGTAATATTGACTCCTTTCCGAAGATCCCTATGAAACAAGAATAATAATACAGGCATGTCAAAGTACAAGTTCACAAGAAAAAATCAATTTACACAAGGATACAAGCATGAGTACCAGAAAACCATGGGTTTCTCCATAAGAACCACGGTAAGCGCCATCCATATTGTTGAAATTCATCCCATATGATCCACCTGTACACATAACATATCACAACAAAGCAGTTAGAGACATTAATGAAAGTACCAAATGTATCCAAGATAGATCTAGGGCCATACCAAAATCCCACGGCCTACTGTCAACAGTGGCAAGTTCTGCTCGTAGCTTTTCAACTTCACGCGCCATAGAAACCATGTTCTTTTCCATAGTCTGCCGCTGCTCCATGAGCTCAAACTTTTCCTTCTTCTCATACTCAATAGCACCTCTGTTACAAAAGAAAAACAATTCCTTTTAGTATTTACAAGCGAAACCAGATGTTAAGGCATTAAAATATCAACTTCAAAAACTAACAGAATGAGTAATCAAAGGTTTAATCTTATACCTAGCGTGCATAAGCTCCTTTTGCAGGTCTTTGACCTCAGCTCTCAAACCTGGAATCTGCTTGTTATCGGATTGCAATTTTACCAAATCTTTCCTGAGTATCTGAACGTCTCCACTTAGTTCACGTTTTATGTCACTTAGCTTCTGAACTTCACCACGCAACTGAGCAGCCTCTTTCTTATAGGACTCCATAGCACGAACATCCGCCTCAAATTTATGCCTTTTCTCACTGAACTCCCTCGATTGCAGATCTTTTTCAGCACGGATATCAGAAATAATCAGATTCATACGGTGAAGCTCTTCCTTGGCAGAGCCGAGTTCTCGCTCCAAAAGCACTCGGTCCTCAGCTAGTCTGTGGTTATCACTCAAAAGCCTTCGAATTTCAGCATCCTGCATTTGAAGATCTTCTAACAAAGACGGAGGTGGAGGCTGCAACAGCGGAGGGACTCGAAGAAATGGTCTCTCGGGAGAAAAACCACGTCTGTCATGATGATAAGTGTCTCGAACCTCTCGGTGAATTCGGTTTCTTCCAGACATTCAGAATGTGAGCTTCAGAAGGACAAAAAAAGCAGAACTCAAAACTATCATCACATAGCAAATAATAAATAAAAAAAACAGTTTAACCCAATTCTTCATATGGAGAGAAACAAAATTTGAATGGCAGTTTGGCTGACAATGTCTCTTTCTCGAAAAAAATCAAACCATAAAACCAGAAGTTTTACAGAAGAACCATCCAAGATAACGATTACATCAATGTAAAAGTTTGGAACCAAGGAGAAAATATGAGTTTCTAAAGAATTATGCGTTTCCTCAAGTAAGAAAGAAATTAGGGTATTATAAGATCAACAAAGTAAAAATAAATCTAAACCCTCAATCATATATCAAGCTCGAGTTGAATCGATCGCAGCTTCAGCAGATCGACGATTGAACATATGTGTCTTTCGAATTTATCATCAGCAAATTAATTTTGGGTATTGACGATTCTAAAAAAGGTTAAAATATAAAATGATATTGTGAAAAAGCACACAAAAAAAAGAAGAAAAGAGTCAAAACCTCTTCTGCTGCAGAGCGGGTATCGTCTTCAACCTTATGTTTCTTTCAGCTTGCCTTTGAAGTCTCTATTGGTACATACGTGGGTTCGCTAGAACGATGTCGTGTAAAGAATCTTCCGTTTCTCAAAACATTTATTGGGCTTTAAATGGGCTTTTAGTTTTTCTAAACATAATCCTAATTACCTACACATGCCTAATGACACACGGGCCGAACCCAATTACATCCGTCATGGGCGAGGTTGTACACACTTTTTTTTTTATTACTAAAACGTTAATTAAATGTCGCTTAAATTGACGAACTATAAATGTATGTAGTTACGTTTAATAAAATCAATATTTAAAAAAATTTAACGATCCTCTCTGTTCCTTCTCCTTTCCACCATCCACCCGAAATTGGGTCATTTTTCTTTTCTAGTTATCCATAGAAACACAAGACCAAACATCGGACCGATGTAGGGTGAAACTAAGATTCACAAGTTACTTGGTTTCAACATTCAAACTAATTTTCGTTTCCAAAAGCAAAAAATCTGATATCCACAAGAGTAAAAACTGAAACCAAATCAACACAGAAACTGAAATCTTAATCAGAGAGTAGGGATGGTTTTGGATCCTATGAATTGTTTCAGAATCGCTTTTTCTTCATCAATCTTCTTCTTCTCTTGTGCGTTTTTCGGGTTCACTTTCCTTTTCTCCTCCAACATCCATTTGAAGAGCTCACGTTGTTGCTTCTCCGGTATTGGCTCACGTGCCTTGACCACCACTGGCTCAGCAACCACTGCGGAAGACACAGACACAGGAGTCGCAACTGAAGCTGATTTAGCAGCGGTCTCTTCACCTTCAGGATCTATGTCCTTTTTCTTAGTCCTCAAGAAAAGGTAACCTGCATAAGCAATAGATCCACCAGTGAGTGTCATGAAAGTCTCTGTCAAAGCATATTCATCTCAAAGATTGTATGTAAGTTAAACATTATCAATATTGAGACCTTAGCACAAAGCCACAAGTTCTATTGACGAGTTGAAGAAAAAAATCTTGATGGACAGAGGTATCGATACATTACATCATCTATGTCTCCACTGAGAGATTGTAAACACGTAATTAGATGTCGGAGAAAAGGTTATCCATAAACATTGTTTAGTGACTTGAGTCATATGCTTTAGCAGGAGAACAAAAAAGAAGAAGCTAAGAACATTATGAAACAGGTTATCGATCATGTTATGTGATGGTATAAAGATGAGCAGACTTGGTTATGTAATAGTGTATGTATGTATCACTAGAGTCAATAAACAGATCGAATGTAAGATCACTACGTTCTTATGAAAGCAAAAACTCAGGCATTCACAAACAATCATAGCAGAAAATATATAATCTGAAGAAGATGACCAAAAAAGGGTCCAAGAGCTTTGTGCTTGATCAATTTCTACGCTCTAATTTCAAACCGAAATGCAAACCGGTTCGAAATTATCCAAAACCAGTGAAATCGCAGATGAAAATATTCCCTAAAATGTTTTATCCCAACGCACACAAAATTACGAATCAGTAAAACGCTTTGACTACCTCCGACGGCGAGATTGACGGTGAGGAGTAGCGGCCACACATATTTGTACCTTCGAGCGAATGATTCCTTAGGAGGCTGAGGAGGAGGAGGAGGAGAACCACCACTCATCGTATACGAAGCCGCCGCTGCTGCAGCCGGAGACGATGGAGGAACGGTAGTCGCGTTGAGATTGGCTTCGACGTTCTTCAGCTTAGCAATAATTTCTGGCACAGATCACAATCGAAATGGAGATCACAAAGTCAATCATATAAATCCAAACGTGAAAGATTCGTTGAGTGAGCTGGGATAAAGCGACAGCTTCTGTTTGTTTAATCAGATGAAGAAGAAGAAAAAAAACATCATTAGAGTTTTACTGAAGTTAAATTTCTTACCCTTCTTCTTAGGCTTATTTGTGAAAAGCTTGGGACCTTCCTCACTCATGGTGATTTCGATTCTTCCTGCGATGAAATACTGTTCTTACTTCTTCGGTAATGTTCTTTTTTCTTCCTCTCGTTAGGGATTTACTTGTGATTTTTCATATTTATTGCTTGATTAAATATTTTCTTTTCTTTTTTCCTTTACACTCACAAATAAAATATATTCCTTGATTTTGTGGACTAGTTTCAAAATCCATACTTTTTACTCGCATTTCTATGGGTTACCCTAATAATCATATCTATCATCAAAATTTTGCCTAATAATTCATTTGTTTATCTACAACAAGAGAAAGAAAATGTCAATAATATTATATTCCTTTCCAAATTACATTTTGACTCTTTCAGATTAGTTTTCAAAACTATAATTTACGCATAGTTTCATGGATAATCATAATCATTACAGAAACCATTTATTTAACATTATTTTTTTTAAATGTCACTTCTTCTAATATTATTTAAATAGCTTACCTATCTCATTAAGGGAGAAAACACTTTCTAGAAATTACAGAGATTCAACTCTATTATTAAAAGTTTCCTAGAATTAATAATTGGTTTGTCAAAAAATAAAAATTTGAAATTACGACAACGTCATTTTTTTGGTTCTGTTTTTAACAACAAATCATACCCTAATTCGGATGATCGGATCAAATGTTATCTTACATGTCAATGTCAAATGTTTCAGGGAACAAAAAGGGAGTGAGGAGGGCATAAAACAGAGTAAATGGAAAAAGAAAACCGCTGAGCCCTAAAAGCCATAACACATAACCAAAAACAGTGATCAGCTCCAGCCTCTTTTACTTCCACGGTCTCTGAATCCTCCAAGCCCTGTTTCCACACAACATAAAACCACATTAACAAAAATTAGAAACTTTGTGTATTTTCTAGTGAACCAGAACATCTTTGCTTGTACTTTGGTTTCTAGTGAACTGACCTGGAGGAGGAGGGGCGGTGCTGCGACCCATTGATGCTAATTCGGGGCTCACTTTCTGTCCAGCTTCTTCTAGTATGTTGATAAGCTCTTTGGCGAATCTAGCATTTGCTACTGTGAAGAAACTGTAAGCTGTTCCTTTGGCCCCGGCTCTACCAGTTCGTCCAATCCTGTGAACATAATCCTCCAGTGATCCAGGGAAGTCATAGTTTATCACATACTTCACATCTTTAACGTCTGTCCCAAAAAAAAAGGTTTATTAGCTTGTCGCATGATAAAGAGAGTTGATCTTGCGCGCAGAGCAGAGAAAGATTTCAGTACCTAATCCACGGGCTGCAACATCTGTAGCAGTCATTATAGGGCTCTTGCCTGATCTAAACTCCGAGAGAACCCAATCTCTCTCGGCTTGACTTTTATCACCATGTATTGACAAGGCAGGCCAACCATCCATGCGAAGCTGACGAGTGATTTGGTCACAGCCCTTTTTGGTATCAAGGAAGACAAGAATTCTGCTTCCATCCATTATGTCTTCAAGCAACTTCACCAACCTGAAAATACCGCCACAATAGTTTAGATTTACCACGATTTCCATGACAAGGGAAATGAGAGAGAGCATAACGGAGACGTACTTGTTATACTTTTGGCTTTCGGAAATGACATCAACAATTTGACGGATTGCACGGTTAGCTTTTAAATCAGAAGATCCTATTATCACCTGCACTTAAGACCAAAGAAGCCTTCTAAGCTTTTGTTGACAGCTAAAACCTATATGAAAAGACAAAGAGAGGCGTCTCTTACTTTGTATGGGTTATAAAGAAACTTCTTAGAGAGTTGTTCCACCTCCTTAGGCCAAGTAGCACTCCAGTACAAAGTTTGACGGTCTGGCCGAATCTGCACAGGTTTCAAAAGATCGTAAAGATAAAGCAACTAGAATACACATATAGGTGACAGAAACAGAGGTCAGATAACGAACATGTGAAACAATTTTCCGGATCTGAGGGTCAAACCCCATATCAAGCATTCGATCAGCCTCATCCAAAACAAGATAAGTAACCCTTCGCAAGTTTGTGTTGTTCGACTCCATCATGTCTATTAACCTCCCAGGAGTAGCTATAACAATTTCCACACCTAAATTCATATACCAATAATCACACATCAGAATGAACTACAATGAATAAATAAAAAGCTAATAGTCTCAAAGATGACAAGAAAAGCACTGAACCAAAGCAATTTACCTTTTTGGAGATCACGCACTTGAGGCCCTTTTGGAACTCCACCGTAAATGCAAGTGCTCTTAATTTTGGACGATGAACCAAATTTAGACGCTTCTTGCTGTATCTGCACAGCCAGTTCACGTGTAGGAGCAAGAACCAAGACGATTGGTCCGTCCCCAGGAGCTGGTAAAAAAAAATGAAATCAGTAAAACCTTTTACAACTTAACATCAAACTAGAACAAAAGAAAAAAAACTCCACAAGCAGAAATCAGACGTTACCTAAAATTGGTTGAGCATTCACATGAACAATAGCAGGTAGTAAATAAGAAAGAGTCTTCCCAGAGCCAGTTTCAGCAATGCCGATGAGATCACGACCCTTCAATGCCATCGGCCACCCTTGAGATTGTATAGGTGTAGGTTCAGTAAAACCAGCCTTCTTTACCTCTTCCAAAACATAATCTGGGACAGTCAAGAAACTCTTATCAATAGATAATATACAAAGGAACAGAAAAATATATGACAACACATAAAACTCTTTACGGATGAAACAAAAGATCAAGCTAGTCTCTCGAGATGAAAATCCAACTTACCAGGAAACCCAACATCACGAAAACTTTTGACTGGTTTTGGAATATCTCGACCTTCAACAGTGATTTCCCTCAACCTTCGATAATCCTCCACTTCTGCCTCTGTCATAGCTGCAACAGCGGGAGACTCGACATAGAAGTTCTTCTCGAAAGGAGTCAAACCATCCAAATCTGGCTTCCGTGGAGACTCATCGCCAACAGTATCCTTTTTGCTAGCTGAGCTTCCATATGCTGAAGCTCCACCAAACCCTGAGTCACTAAGAAAAAGCAAAATCTGAAAATGAAGCAAACTCTTCTTCCCCAATACACCAACATAGATAAATTGCGAACGGACGTATGATATGCATTCCGGAAGTAAGTAACTTTTCTATGTACAACGAATTTGATCAAAATCAATCAATCAATCCAATCTTCTTCAAACTCAAGTTCAATCGAGTGGAAATGGAAACACTAGCAGCTACGTCGGAGCAAAATTTATTACTTATCTATATAATTTCATCGTTTCCCATACGAAAAGTAAAACACACTTACATTCGACGGTCACGGTACGAGGTGGAATCGCCGGTCCGGCTATCGTAGCGACTCATGATGATATGTCCGTCGAGTCAATTTCTCCGATTAAATAAATACAACCGGAAAAGTTGAGAAAAAGGAGTTTACGGAATCGAAATCTAGTCGTTAGGGTTTTACAAATCGTGAAGAAAAGAGAGAGAGAGGACGAGAGACTGTCGTCAGAAGAGACAATGCTCGTATTGCTAAAGCTACGGCAAGCTTGTATTTAATTTGGTCAAACGGACAAATTATAGTGCGCCATGTGGATAAATGAACTGTCACCGCCTATATATTCCTTACCGTCAAAACAAAGGAAAGCAGAAAAAGCTGAGATAGCAATTAAAAAAAATGGCGATTCTATCGGCAAGCTCTACTCTCATCAGAGCTGCTTTAGATACGCAGCCTAAACTCCGATACAATACCAATGCGCCCCGAAACGTCAAGAAAAACCCTAATCCTAGCTCTTTCGTTCCACCGTCGTCTCATTCATCGTCTTCTCCGGCGAAAGTTTTAACCACGGGAAATAGCGTCTCCGTTTCTGATTTGCTCAAACGTCCCGCAAGTAAAGGTAACGACTTTAGGCCTTTTTCGGAATTCGATAAAAAAGAAAACCGTTTAGAATTTTCCATTTCATGGTTTTGACAGAAGAAAGTATTATTACTAAATTTCTGTGCTTTTTGTAGAAATTGGTGATGATACTTGTATTGAATATGAGAAATGGTTTCCAAGTCCACCAAAAGTGGAGAAGCCTAGGTCCGTCTTCAATGCTGCTTCGTTAGCTTATATAGGCGATTCAATCTACGAGGTCAGTCTATAATTCCAAGTTCGTTCTGAGGTGATTTCATTTTAGACAAGTTCTTTTTTGTAATTAGTCCTTGTTGTTTAGGATGCAAGAATGTCAAAATGAAATAGAACATTAAGATAGTCACTCTGTTGTCTGTTGATACTCATGTCAAGTTAATAACCATTTTCTCTTGGCTTTTGCAGATATATGCTCGTCGGCATTTTCTTTTCCCTCCACTTGGTATTGAAGAATATAACGACCGTGTTCAAGCAGTGGTGCGATGTGAAGCACAAGTATGTTTATTTATCTTCTACCTTTTTTGTGTACGCTATATTGTTTAACATACTCATGCATCTCTGTTTATTTCTTCTGCTTCACATTTTGCTTTGGTTTTTCTTCCTTCTACTTGAAAGGCAGGGTGAAATGTAAAGCAGCATTGAAGTTGTTATCATTGTTCTTGTTTATGCTAAACTATAGTGTCTTCCTCTTCAGTATGCTTTGCTGCAGAAGCTCGTTGATGATGATTTCTTGACGAAAGATGAAAGGTTAGTTACAAAACCCCAAATTTAGTGGGTAAAATCATACATATTAAGCATCACTGTCACTGTGGGAGTTCTATCTGCCATCTTTCCATTGTACAAAATCTGGAATGGAGATATTATGATTGTTTGAATCACATGCTAAGTTCCGGGTTTTTTTTTTGTTGTTGTTGTGAAAGCAATATATTAAATCGATCTGATGAAAAGTTCTTGGTCCAGAGATATACTTCGGTGGGGTAAGAACGTAGGCTCCGTTAAAACACGGTCAACTAGGCGTGCTGGTGTTGCCATTTATAACAAGGCCTCATCATTGGAAACACTGGTAAGTTGTTCATTATCTGAAATTCTCAATAAGTGATGCAAATTTGTGCTTCTAAACCCTTGAAAACCCCCGTTTTTCTATCTGTTCAATTTCTCAGATTGGTTACTTGTATCTAGCAAACGGGAAGAGATTGGAGGAAATAATGCAGAAGCTGGGATTCTCAAGTGGTTCTTCAACGGAGAAAATGATTAAGGAGGCCAAGCATAAACTATCAGCTTTAAAATAATAAACTTAAAAAGTATATTATGTAGCTCTATCATTGAAAATGTTTTGAATAGAGAATCCATTTCACCAAACTGTTACAAAGGTTTGGTCTTTTTTTTTTTTTCAACTAAGACTAAACCATCCAACAAAACCTTCATATGTCATTGTATCTAATCAGTCAATCTTCACGGAGGAGTAGATCTTTCTAACAAACCAATAACATGCGTAGAAACCGATTGACCCGGTTAGTACGAAAAACGTGAAAGAGATGATGATCATGTACCCAAAGTAGAGCATCCCTGAAACCAATTTTGTTATCTCAAGCTTTGTGTAGAAGTAGAAGATGGAGTAGAGGAAGAGGTAGACTGAGGATGAGCCTGATGTTAAGTAAGCTCTCCACCACCAGTTGTAGTCTTCACTGCAAAGCTGGAAGTAGCAGAGGACGACTGTGATCTCTGCGCAGGTCACGATCAAGATCAAGAACACTAAGAAAAGGAATCCAAAAATGTAGTAGAATTGGTTGAGCCAAATCGATGTTAGGATGAAGAATAGCTCGATGAAGACTGCTCCGAAAGGAAGGATTCCTCCAATTAGTATGGAAAAACCGGGTTTCATGTACCAAGGCTGCTCTGGTACTTGTCTCGGGATCTTGTTTGTTTTGACTGGGTCTTCGATTGCTGGTTTTTTGTGACCTAGATAGCTACCAATAAAGACCAGGGGAACAGAGATTCCAAACCAGAGACAGACCAGAGCAAACATTGTACCAAATGGAATGGCTCCAGATGATTGTTCTCCCCATATGAGTGTGTTGAGAACGAAGAAGATTGCAAAGAGGATACCGGGAAACATTAATGCTGTTTTCAATGTGATTTTTTTCCACTCGTTCCCTTTGAACATTTTGTGAAGACGAGAAGAGGAGTAACCGGCGAAAATTCCCATGAATACCCATAAGAGAACCATGGCAGTCATGAGCCCTCCTCTATTGGATGGAGATAAGAAACCCAGTAATGCAAACATCATTGTCACAAGCGTCATACCGAAAATCTGAACACCTGTGCCGACGTAAACACACAGTAATCCAGAGTTCACGGGCGTCCTAAAGACATCTCCGTGTACAAGTTTCCATCCCGTTTCTTCCTGAGCCTCGTCTTGGGTCTCGAGCTGATTGTAGTTTGAAATATCCTTGTATAAAGTTCTCATCATGATCATCGCTACCATTCCAGAGAGGAAAAGAACAATCATAAGCGAGTTTATGATTGAAAACCAGTGGATTTGATCATCGTTCATGAGCAAATATGTGTCCCACCGCGAAGCCCATTTGATTTCACTCTCCTGCATATTTCAAGCATAATAATATATTTTCAGAGCGCAAAAATAACGACCTCTGGTAAGTAAGTAAGTTACCTTAAAGGTGACGTCATATGTAAACACGATTTCTTTTCCTTCCTGAACTTCTTGTGGAACAGTGTTGCTTTGGATCAGATTCTTTGTGTCTTTATTGCATGTTGTCAACTGAGGATTGTTTTCATCCCACTCTTTGTATTCATGCAATATACTATTCAAAAGGAGAAAAAAAAAACAAAAAAGACGTTAGCTAATAGGAATCAAGACGAATCAGACTCTTCAATAACGTTGAAGATAACCAGACAAAATCACCTGTTAGGAGTAACCTCAAAACCAACAATTCGAGAAGAATCAGACTCTTCGTCTCTGTGGTACATGACCCGAAAGCTCAAATGGTTATGGATAAAGTATTTTTCCTCTTTACTCTACAAAAAGCAAAGCAAACTACTCCTGATTGGTACACGATAATGGATAAAAAAGGGGAAGAGTGTAGACATAGAGGTTTTAAAGATGTGTTACCCCTTCATAACTCCCTTTGAAGCCAACACGGAAACCGTGTTCATAAGTCGTCGACTGACTTCCATCTCTTCGTTGTCTAAGAACAGCTACCGGAAGATTATCAAGAATCCTGCACAGTAATTTCATAATTAAATCGAAAGGATTCATCAAAATTACCTCACACAAATCAAGGACAACATATACATAAACTCACATATTAGCCCGGTATTCGTCATCAATCTTTTCCCTGAAATTTCTCGCAGACTCAGCATCGACTTTAACACGGCAACCTACTCTGCAGGGCTGATCCTCCAACATTTCAAACTGAAAAATAATCAAAAGTCTCAAACATCAGAAGGTGAGATACTCATTTACAAAAAGAACAGAAGGAAAAAAGAGGAAATATATAAACTTTCGCTTACAGTATAAACCGAGTTTTCAATGCGGTCTCCTCTGAGAACCTCACCCAAATTTTCACCGGTATTCAAGATCTTGGGAGGCTTACAATACTTTAGGTAGTAGTAATCATATGGAAGTTGAGTCTTCGTAGAAGATAATTTGTTCACTTTAACATAAAGAGGATCACCCTGTTCCACATACATAATTACAGGCAAAGTTTTGCAAAATCATGAGCTAATCACAGATAAGGTAAGCAAAAACATGAGCTCGCAAGCTTCAATTCGAAATAATGCGAGTTGATTATAACATTTTCCAATCGAATAAACTCAATTTCATAGATCCCTACATTCCTCAATAGCAATACTCCTACACTGAAAAACACTCAAAGATCATTCGACAATACTAGAACAAGAAAATTCCTACAGATCTAAGATAAATCACAAGCCAAAACAATTCAATTAACATCGGAAACCCTAGATCGATATCCTCGTCGAATGTGAGATCAGAATAAGCAAAAAGAGTACCTTCTGGAAATCACGAGGAGCGACACCGGGAAGATAGAATGCGCGAAGAGTAGACGAAAAGAGAAACGAGAGTAAGAGAGTGCCGTATATTCGAATCATAGCCGTCATCTTCGTCTTCTTCGTTCTTTTTCTTCTGCAAATCTCTTCGAGGCTTCTCTCAGATAGTCGAAGTAGCCGAGAGCGATGGGAACGATAGCCAATGCAAGAAGAAAGCGTTTTTTCTTATTATTCAACAGGATCATTGAAACGACGTCGCGCATTTCTATTTATTTATTTTCTGTGTATTAAATGTGAAATAAAATTCACAAAATTTATTAGATACTATTCCATTACAGAAGAATAAATAAATTTCTAATGTTGAAGAAAAAAAAATTCTATCCTGTTATTAATGAATATTTTCCTTCCAAAAGCTATATTTTCTTACATGTTATTATTTTTCCAATTCATTCTAAGAAGAATACTTATTTTTAGTACAATTTATTTTAATATATAATATCTTTAACTTCAATGAAGACATTGTATATCTGCGTAAGAATAACATACACAATACACACAAAATTCCAACTTTTGAAATGAGTGCTAAAAGTTTCAAGAGTGTTTATTTTTGTCTTTTGTCCCCGTAAATGTAGAATATGCTCCACTAAAGAATCAAGACTGATTAAGTGAGTGTGAATCTTCACAGTCGATAAATGGTGACATTGACTTCTCATTGATTTGGGCAGATTTCAAGCTCCAGGCACTTAGGCTCAAGACATCAACACTTTGTGCTCCTTTGTTGAAGACAAAGAGATTTGCACTTTCTCCAATTGCCAATTTTGGGTACACTCTCGAAGTTATACATACTTTGCCACCTCCACCATAACTCTCCACTATAGAGTGATCAATCTACAAAAAGTAATAGAAAAAAAACACCCATCAACTCGGCAGTGGAGTACTCACTCAATAATTGATACAAGACACTTGTTACATGAAATATCTTTTCATATACTTAACAACTTACCAAAGTCCTTAGAGAAAGTTTTTCGTGAGAAGGGTCTATTGCCACAAAAGCACCAAACGTTCTTTTATCATTTTCTTCATTCAACGAAGATCTGCGCACATGGGAGTGCCCATAATAAAAAAAAATTAGTTTCGCTACCAAAAAGTTATCGAAAAGAATCTAAATGTGCCTTTTAATTGATCTATAGAGATCATATATATATACCTGCTTTGGTCACTGCACATCAAGACCACATACTTAGTATTTTTATCCGTATCGTTTGACTTGAAGATTCTGAAGTAAACTGACGTGTACTCTTCCATGTCATTTGATGCCAAAACCATCAAACCAAATGGCCCTAAACCGGACTTAACCGATAAATCGTCCTGACTACATATCTTTTCAGGGTCGGTCCAAGTCGGTTCAATCACATCCGCGTTTTCCAATTCCTTCACTTTGAACGATACATCAACATCTGCCTGCTCAATACCAAAGAAATCAATTATATAACCCATAAAATTAAAAGACGGTTCTTATTAGATGCGGATTAATCAGATCGAGGTAGAGGATCGATTCCTACCTGTGCAGCAGTGACACCAGGAACTTGGAGAATAGATCCTGCCTTAAGAACCTTGTTGTGCCATTTGACTTGTGTCTCACGCAAGGTCTCAATCTCTTCAATCGGCCATTGTAGCAGTTCCTTTCCCGATTCATGGAGCCATATTTTTCTTGGAAATGACTATCAAATCACGAAAATAAACCGGTTAACTAGAATTCACCCGATCCGATGGTCACGAATTAACTAGGGGAAAGTAAATTTTACCTGAAGACCAGACCAACCCTTCTCAATATCATCCTTAGCCGGTGAAGACTCGTTGACCCAACCCCACAAGATCCTTCGTTTCTTAACATCATCATAAAACGTTTTCGACGCGTAATATTTCCCGTAATCCAATCTCGGAGCGGATTCGTTTTGTACAAACCCAAGATCCGGTACATAAACATCCTTCTCATGATCGTAACTCCCAATCGTGTAATAATCATGTAATGTCTCGATCAAACTCACTTTGAGCACGTGCTTTACGTCACCAAACGACGACGCTTCTACACCGTCTGATCCGGTTGTAGCAACCGGGAAAAAATCAGGACATTCCCACATTCCGGTTAACTCTTCGTAGTGAAGAGGCTTCGTCGATTGCGTCCAGTTGAAGAAATCTCGGCTCTTGTAAAGAACCGCTAATCCTCGACGATCATCCGTCGAGCTTCCGACAATGACTCGCCATTCTCCGTCGCTTCCGAGCCACGCCGTGGTCGGATCTCTGAAACGGTCGGGGTCAATTCCGTTGACGGCGTTCGGAGCCATAAGAGGATTTTTCGACGACTTTGACCATTCTCGGAGATATGGATCGGAGATGTTAACCGGAAGGGCGATGTTTTGGACTTGACTTTTGTTTTGGTCAATGCCGGTGTACAAGATCACCGGTTTGCCATTTGGTAGAATCGTGACGGATCCTGACCAACAGCCGTTGATATCTGACGGCTGAGATGGATTGAATGCTGGTGGCTGTGGGGTCCAGTTTACTAAATCAACTGACGTGGAGTGGCCCCACACGATTCTTACATCCCAAACGGCACCGTATGGGTTATATTGGTAGAAAAGATGGTATATTCCTTTGTATATCATTGGTCCTACCGACAATAACAAATGCCTAATTTTTTGTATGTAGATTTATTAAGTATATTTTTAAAAATATGAATAAAAATTAATAAAGAGAACTAACCATTAGGATCTGGAAATATTTGTCAAATCAGATTTTCATCGAACATAACAAACTCAACAGAAAACAGAACGATGTTAATTAAAGGATCAAATACACACATCGATGAACAGAAATCAGATCAAGATCGGTAAGGTACATACCGTTCATCCAATTTCTGGGAGGTTGAAAGTGATAACCGGTCCGGTATGGTTGGTTGAGATCGTGGTGTGAAGCTTCAAGATCGATGATAAAGCTGCAGAGCAACAAAGATAGTAACACTGACAGTCCAATGTTAGAACCAGGTGATTTCGCCATTGTTGTTCTGTTTCTTTTCTCTATCTCTTTCTTGTGGTTGGGTTTGGTTTAGACATATAAGTACATGGTGTCAACGTCTAATCTAATATTAAAAACGACTTACTTAGCTAATCAGATTGTTTTATTTAAGTATTTAATTATGAAACGGAGATTTTCAATTTTTAAAACACCCTCATGTGGGATTTTCATTATTTACTATCGAAGTCCTTCCACTATAGATTTCATGATGTAATAGTGATCGATTTTGTATATATCTTTCTATAATCTTATTAAATCTCTTCATTTCTTTTAGAAATTGTGTTCAAATTTAGTTTTTAGATTTATATATCATATTTAGTTTACATATTTCATTCAAATTTTGTTTCTAGATTTAGTTTATAAATTCAGTGTACAGATTTAATTTTTAGATTTAGCTTACAAATTTAGTTTCCATATTTAGACACTATCAATTTTTTTATAATAATTTTTATTTTTATTTCTGTAAAAATAATTTTTTAAAATGGTAAATTTATAAATTATAACAATGTTACAGATTTTTGTATATTTTTACCCCAAAAAAATTTCAAACTAAATGAGTCTAGTGATAAATTAAAATAAATAAATATATATATATATCTCTACAAAGGCAAACGATGCAATTTTTGGTATAGAAGTTAGCAAAAGACTACCATACCCCATACTACCTGGGCCTGTAGCTTTGAGGAGAAATACTGAAGCCCATAATATTAAAAGCTTGAATGTATCATTACTAAATTTAGTTCGAGTCGGATATACACGATATGCAAACCGGTTTTCTTGGTTTGGTTCGAATCTGGAGAAAGTTCACAACTAGTTGCTGGGTTACAAAAACCGGTTTTGGTATGGGACCGAGAACGAAGACGTTTCGAAGAGAAGAGAAACGGAAAGCATTGGGAACGGCTGTCTGACCGCGTGTAGTTTAAAGTCAAAGCCAATCATGACTCCCTGCTTAGTGGTACAATCCAATTACAGCGTGTCACGTGTCTCTTTGGCCTTCTACGGTTTCACCGACCTGTCACTCTCACCTATGTCTGTAAGATGAGATTCCTCTCCACGGCTGCAGTAAATAATGTCATATTATAACAAGTAGTAAGAATTTTGTATTCACATTTATATAAGAATATATCGGAGCTTGAATGTATACAGTATATTATATATAATATCATTTTAAAGGTAGAACTATATGATATAACATGTGCCTTGCAGTTACTCTCTGAAGTAGAAGTATATAGCATGTGCACCTTATTTTCCATTTTTGCTAAATCAATATTCAAAATTATAACTAACAAAAAGGAAAAATTATAACTAACAAAATTATATCTCCTCTTTACTTCTCCATTAATTAATACTTACCAATAGCAAAAATATATAGTAGATCAACAAGTTTATTAATTTCTCGGCAAAACCAGATTTAAGCATTAGAATTTTAGAGACTTCGTCTCCACAAGATCATATGCTTTACTTATGTCCATTCTAATAGTTAAAAACTGGATTGACACATAAGATTTGTGGATAGAACATGTTATAATTTTTTTTTTTTTTTTTGTAATCAAACGTCTAGCCATAAAAATTGATCGTGTCTTTAGAATAAAATTATAATATTTTTTTTTAATCTTTTACATATAATAAGACGATCTTATATTTCTTTGATATAAAACATATATTAGTTTGATTAAGTCTTGATTTATAACTTGCCAAAATCTCTGGTAAATTCTACTAATCATAATTTTATCTGGATTGATACAAAAAGGGGCTGATTGAATCTTATAATCAACTGAGAGATCTGAAACAAAGAGATGGTTAACAAGATCACAAACTTTTTCGGTAATAAACTGAAATAACTCATCAAAATCTGAAGGATTTTATGTAGTGTAGATGTCGTGCAAATAGTTAATTGCAACTCTTGATATTTTATACATACTTTTTTTGTGTTTTGTCCATATTTTCTATCTAAATTCCTTTTCATTTTTTAAAAAATGATATAATTTTTAATTATTCTTAATTTTGTAGTGATATGGTGAAATTTTGTATTTTTGACACCGTCTATGTCCAAAAATTCGACTCTTTTATTTTCAGAAAATTTATTTATCGCAAAACAAAAAAACTTTGTAAAATTACCTCCATTATCTCTGCAATCTCTTCCGTAGATCAAGTATTTGCTTTTATTTAAAATGTAGATAAGATAAGGAGTGTAGTGGTGTCTAGTCTATGACCTTGGACCAACCATGGTCTACGCATGAATTATACTAATTTATAATTTTCAAAATGCAAAAAAAATGTCAATGATTTGTGTCCATAGCTCGATGTAGATCATAAAGTAGGTTAGGGCATGTGTCACTGAATAGTTTATGTTTCGACCACTGAACCATAATAAATCCATTCCATTTAATTTTTCTTTTAACATGAAAAGCCTCAAATGAAACCCAAAGAAACGAAAGAAAAGTGAACCTTTTACCTCTTTTAATCAATGAATCAATCATGTCTAGTACTGTAATTTACGATGTAGACTATAAAAAGAAAGAGCAAAGCTTATTAGTCTTCTTTTTATTGCGAGAGGCAGTAAAGATTTACATTGACGATAAGAAAGTGATTTTTATGTAACGTTTTGTGTTTTTAAGATCCAAAACACACACACACACACACATCAAAACATACTCTTTAGATTAAATTCAGATTTGACAATGTTGTCCCAAAAGTAGAAACCAATAAATTACAGATTGTGATCCATAAATATAGTACAATAATGAAGACTGAATTGTGAAATAAAAATAATGAAAATCAATTACTCCTAGGGAAAATAGTGCATGCACTAAAGCGAATTCAAACATGTCTTCTCATTATCTCGAGAAACGTACAAAATTATAAACTTACAATCTCCTCTTCCTGCAAGCTTTTCACACAACTGTGAGAAAGTATATTAATATTTGGCCCACCCTTTCTTTATGAAAACGAAAATAAAAAGATTATAAACAGATTCAAAACATTTTAACAATATATAAAATAAAGCAGAAACATGAAAAACGGTAATAATAGTTTAATAAAAGAACAGACTGCTCTGTGCTTCTGTGTAAGTGTAAATTAAATAATTTTAAAATACAGAGAAAAAGACAGAAAATGGCAGCGCGAAAAGAGTTTTATTTTCTCTTTGCTTTTGAGTTTAGAGTTTTTTCATCAAGGATACGGTTCCAATTATTATTATTATTATTATTATTATTATTATTATTGTTGTTGTTGTTGTTTAAGTTTTGAATTTATAAGCTTCAAATATCACACAAAGAGCAAGATAATATATAGAGTTTCTTCTCTCGTCCACAATCTCTCTCTCTCTCTCTCTCCCCTTCTTCTTCTAGGTATTTTGGAATTTCTTCCTTCTTGGTTTCTGATTAATTTTTATTTTCTTATCTTGTTATTTCATAGTTTTGTGTAGTTCTTGTTGGATATTTTAATGTTTTTTGGAGTGTTGTTAGTAAAAAGCAAACCTTAAAGCTTCTTGTTCATGTTTGAAACGAACAAGAACAAAAAGTCTGGTTTTTATGTTCATCTTTCAAACAAACTCTCTCTCTCTCTTCACATCTCTTGGATTTTGGGTCTTATTATTATTTTTGATATTTCCCGTTAGTAAAAAGATTGTCTCTTGGGTTGAAGCCAAAACGAAAGCTAATTAAATATTTATAGCCTTATGGGTTTCACTAATTTCTTGGATGTTTCTGCTTAAATCTTCTCTTTGTTAGTTTTTCCACTACTCCTTGTCTGATTTATAATAGATCTGAAAAAAGTTTGTATCTTTTTTCTTAAGGTTTTATTACGAACGATGATGAACAAAGATATGTTATTTCATCATCAACAACATGTGGAGGAAAACATGTCGATTCTGACATCAGCTTCAGGAGATCAAGCAAGTGTGTCTTCAGGAAACAGAACTGAAACTAGTGGCTCTAACTTTCATTACAACATTAGTCCAAATCAGCAACAAGAACAGTGTTTTGTTCAAAAATCATCTCTAAAGAAGAAGAGAAACCAACCAGGCAATCCAGGTAATTTTACTTGTGATATATAGAATTTCAATATATCAAAAAAACAAATAATTCTTGACGTTTTCATTCTAATTATTTGGTTTATAGTCGTCGACTTGTGTTCTTGGAAATTATGGGTCTTCGAAAAAGAATATTCTTTTAACTCTTTTGAATTTTGTCCTCTTTCTCGTCTCAATTATTGAAATGGGCAAAAAACGAATAAAAATCAAAACTTTATTAGCTGTTTCTTTCATTTCCCTTATTTTCTGAAATGTGTTTTGGTTAAATATTTTTCTTGGTTGTTCTTGTTTAATGGAAAACAGCAAACTTGAAAAGTATTGACTGTTACTATATATTAAGTTATTTTCAATTAAAAACCTAATTCATTTTGTGGACTTTGCTGGTGGTTTTATCTTGACTTTATAATCAGACCCAGAAGCAGAAGTGATGGCTTTATCACCAAAAACATTAATGGCGACAAACAGATTCATATGTGAGATCTGCAACAAAGGTTTTCAAAGAGACCAAAACTTGCAACTTCATAAAAGAGGACACAATCTACCATGGAAGCTTAAACAAAGATCAAGCAAAGATGTGATACGGAAGAAAGTTTATATATGTCCTGAGCCAAGCTGTGTCCATCATCATCCATCAAGAGCTCTCGGAGACTTAACCGGAATCAAGAAGCATTTCTTCAGAAAACATGGCGACAAGAAATGGAAATGTGAGAAGTGTTCGAAGAAATATGCGGTGCAATCAGATTGGAAGGCTCATGCTAAGACTTGCGGCACTAAAGAATACAAATGTGACTGTGGGACTCTCTTTTCTAGGTAAAAACCCTTCACGACATTTAATTATTATATATATAAATATGTTTTTCTTATTTTATCAAAGATGCATTTGATGAAACTTGTGCATTCATACGTTAGTCTAAGGTTATATAGTATTTTACAAGGAAGACGACAAGAGTGATGGTGATGAAACTTTAGATGTGTGGTGTAATGTGAATATGAGTGACACATATATGTATATGGTACCATCTGTTGGGATAATGAGTAGTTTCATTTAAATTTTGAATAGGACAAGAGTGGTAATTAATTAAGTAGCTCAAAGAATCTCCATTTAAACAACTACTATTTACTATTGTGGTACTTGTTTCTTTATAATATATATTTATATAATAAGTTGTTTTATTCACGAAGAAAATTCAATGTTTTTCCTTATTGAGTCGATATAGAAATTCTTTATTCGGTTTACATTTATTGCAAATTGATCTATCGTCTTATTATTCACACGTGACACACCCCACAAATAATACAACATGCTTTAGATGGACCTACAAAACCTCAAAAAGTCGTATTGTTTTGTTTGATTAATTTATAAACTATTTTAATTTCTGGTTTTATTGTGATTTGTGGAATATATGCAGGAGGGATAGTTTCGTAACTCATAGAGCATTTTGTGATGCACTAGCAGAAGAAAGCGCAAGAGCCATACCAAACCCTATTGTCATCCAATCTTCATCTTCTCCTCCTACTCCTCACCATCATCTTCAAACTCAAGAAAACATCAATTTCTCTTCTTCCTCCCAAAACATCATCAGCAACAGTAATCTCCATGGTTATGAATTTCACATGAAGCAAGAAGAACCACATCATCACTTCCAAAACATCCCTCCTTGGCTTGCCTCATCAAACCGTAACCCTAATGGCAATAATGGTAATTTCTTCCCTCTTGCTTCTTCTTCTACAACCACCGGAAGATCCAACTTCCACCACCCATCTCCAGCTATGTCAGCCACAGCTTTGCTCCAGAAAGCAGCTCAAATGGGTCCCACAAAGTCAGCAACTACGCCAGCGGAAGAAGAGAGGTCGTCGTCAAGGTCAAGCGCCTATAGTAACCTGATCACGACTACAATGGCTGCCGCGATGATGACTCCACCATTAGAACCTGGATTTGGATTTCAAGAATACTATATGATGAATCATCATCCTCATCATCACGGCGTTGGAGAAGCTTTCAAGGGTGGTTTTATCGCCGGAGACGAGAAGAACGTTATCGCCGACGACGGTGGAGGAGAGACGAGAGATTTCTTGGGGCTAAGATCGTTAATGTCTCATAACGAGATTCTAAGTTTCGCTAATAATCTTGGAAACTGTATCCACACTTCTGCATCAGAGCGACAACAGCAATATAGCCATCAAGATTAGGTACTAGAATATGTATAGAGATTTTTATATAAAGTTAAACATATATGTTAAGTGTTGTCGAAAAGATAATCATCCCGGTGGAAGCAAGTTTATACCAAAAATGGAAAATCAATTTTATAATTTTGTTTAAAGGTCATCTGTTTACAAGTGTGTGTATGATTTTACATTTTCGCTTACTCATGCAAAACATAAGAAGAATCTTTGCATATTTATGATTGATGGAATGGAATGGTCAAAGTGAAGTCAACGTATATATTAGTAACGTACTTGAAAGTAAAGTCCGAACGTGCAAAAAGGCACGTAGGAAATTTTTGTTCCACCACACAAAAGATTATTGATCATAGTGACCGAAAACATCTTTACCATGTTATGTTACAGTTGATAGTCTTTGAATTCCCAAAAATCAATATATCTAAGCTTGTTTCAAAAGCAATATATATATATATATTAATATCATATACTTTATATAATCAACTTCGATTGAACTTTATATTTTCGTTTATAACAAAAGTTATCAAATTTTACCCAATAAATCATAAAATAATTCAGAATTAGATAGATTTATTACACTTCAAAAATTATTGATTAGAACTGATTTATATTTTTTATATAATTTTACATTAATCAAATGTGGAATAAAAAATTTCTTTATCAACTTAATATAATGATTTTAATATTCTCTTCAACATTACATAATGTTAGATTTGAACCTCATACATGTGTGATAAATTTAGGAAGTGATTACTATTGTATCACAAGATTCACTCGTTGAATAAAAATTTAAACAATCATTTTATAATTATATTAATTTATTAAATAGTAAATAACAATAAACATTCACTTTTATAAGATTAAGCTTATATTTATATAGATGGTTTTTATTATCCAAGAACATAGTAAACATCTTTAACATCTAGAAGTATATAAAAAATTATATTTTGGTTTCAGTTGATCAAAATATTAATGTTAATCTTTAATTAGTACAACAACAAATGTTGCCATGACCACTAGGACTGGCTTGGCATAAACCAATGGTCTGCGGTGGGAAATCAGGCGGTCCACACTGTCTTTCACAGTCTCGGTTGCTGGCACACGGACCTTTGTAGACACACTGTGGATCAGCATTCTCTCTTACATCTATTAATTCACCATTATTAAAAAAAAGTAGTCTTAGAAAAAAAAAATTAAAATATATAATTATTGTTTGGTTGAGACTATAGACTACCTTTCGATTGTGAAGTAACTAGGAGAGAACACATGACGAAGATTACTAGAAATTGAAATTTTGATAGAACCATTTTTTGGTATAATTGTAAATTTTGTTTTTTTTTTCTTTGTTCGTGATGTGAAGGAGGTAAAGAGCAAGAGCATGTTTATAAATACGAGAGAGAGAGAGAGAGAGCGCACTAATATCGAATAATGTTTACTGTATTTGAGGTTTTTGTCTAAATACGTAGGTCAAATCTTTGAAAAGGTGATAAAATGAAAATCATTGTATTTAAAATGGTTGTTAATGGATAGAATAATTTAATGGAATTAAATGTATTTTACATTTAAAGTGAAATCTATTGTTATTCAGTTATGGATATGATGAAATTGAATTAAAATTCAGTGTTACTGAATTAAGTATTTGTTGGATAGAATTAAAATGAATTAAAATATGTATTACTGAAACTTTTTGTTAATGTAATATATAAAATTTTTATATAAAAATATTTTAATATATATTAATTAAATTCACTTTTCTTAACAATAAATGAATATTTTGGATAGAATTCTATATATTTATATTTTAATATATATGTATATATTATTTTCATTTATAATTCCAATATATATATATTTCACCAATGAAATATTCTTAAAATATTCACCAATAATACCCCCTTAGGTTTTTTATTCATGTAATTACATTTCGTTACTTAAATTAATGTGGAGTTCCTGCGCAATGATCACTTGTCACTGAACCTTCTCTTGGTTATGGTGAGACAAAATTCATAGATTGTCACCTATGCTAGTGGAAGTTAGAAAATGACAAGATGCAAGAAACTTGCTGGACATAGGACCATTGTTTATGCATTGATCTTGAATATGCCTTCCTAATTATTTTTGGGATAAAGCGTATCAATCTCGACGGTCTTGGTTGGCGAGTATTTGATGCCAAAGGCAAGTTTTCGTCAACGTTTCTTTCGTCTCCTGTCTTCCAATCTCTGCTCTTTCTTTATTTTGGTAATCTTCTTCTGTTTATTGTTAAGCTTAGTTAGTTCGTAGTGTGTTTTAAACATTACAGTTTCCCATAGAGGCTGCGTTTTCGTTGTGTTAAATCTGAATGGCTAGAAATTACCCCATAGAGGCTGCGTTTTCTTGTCACCCTTTGTTTTGTAAATGATTTATGGTTGGGAGGAAGATGGTTCTGAGCACCTGGTTTGGTCATTTGGTTACTTGTTGCTTACCTTATATATATCGATACATTATCATTTCTCAGCTTGCGTATTTGGTTATTTGTTGCGTGCTGAGTTTTTGTTTCTTCATGTGGGTGTATAGGACAGAGATCGGAAGCTGAGGATATTTGAAGTTTAGTGAATGGCAAATAAAGATCGGAACCTGAGGATATCTGAAGTTTTGAGGAAACAAGTATAGTGAAGTAATACACATTCGTTAATTAGAGATATTGATCTTCTTGTGCTTTGGAGCAACTTGAAAATCCAAGTCTTCTGCCACATTAGAGAAGCCCTGCAGACATGCATGCTTTAACGAATGAACCATAATAGCTAGTCACTGCAACCATGTAATAATAACGAATGAACTCATGTCGAGTCACTGATCAACATTAGAAAGATTGAGATATAAATCTCTGTTAAGAATGAGAACGATAGATTATAAAGAGAAGAAGAAGAAGAACTGAGTCCGGTTTCAGCAAAAGATGAAGTGAGGAACTTTATAATGAAAACGAATCGAACAAAAATCTGAGCTTTTCTAATAGAATACTCACCTTTATGACCAATGACAAACAAGATCAAATTATCAATGACTCAGTGTCGCACTCAAAAAGTAAAACTTATTGCAAGTCGTTTACGTTGTTTTCTCTTAAACACCAACTTTATATATTCAGTGATATACAAAGATGTTATTTGTTTCCTACTGTTCCAAACTTCCGCTTTGGGTTGAAACAGAGAGGTTAAGGGAAATATGTTCTTCAGAGACCCGCGCTTGGGTCACCAGAATTTGCTGCTATGACTCCAACTTCTTGGCCGGAGCTTGCTTCTTCTTCACGGAAAGCAACTGAGTCGCCATTTAAGCTGTCAACAAACTCGTCAATCTTCTTAAACTGGTATGGCCACTTGCTGTTGTACAAAAACTGCCTCAGATCAAATCTGTTGTCCTCTGGAGAGTAACTCTGCAACAAAAAAAAACCCAATGAGTTTTTTTCTCTCGTGACAATTCCAAAACATGTTTCAAACAAATTTCTGATCAATAATAGTAGTACCTCAGCGTGGTAGGATGGTGTGAGGACAGTCATCTTGTGTCGATTGATCGAATAATACTTGAAGAAGTATTTCACTTTCTCAGCTACTTCTGCTGGGCTCAGCTTTGTTCCCCACTTGTAACATAGATTCTGCAGAATCACAGGCCAGTTTCAGTTTCAAATTCAGTGTATCATGATTTTAGTACATTTTTTTGTCTGAAGATCCGAACTCAAACCTTGAACATGGAAACTGGGCCACACCGGAATATCTTCCTCATTCTTCCATAGACTGACAGCTCTTCATATGTCATTCCCATGTCGACTTCATCAAGCTGTTTTCACAACTCAAGATGTCTGAATGTACGGGTTTGTTGGCTTTAGCTATAGATACACAAACAGTTCTGTAATTTACCTGAGTGTAGTCAGAACGAATGGGCTCAAGCTCAGCTGTTGGTGGAGCAGCTTCTATGTCTGCCAAGGATTGATAACCGAGATTCGTTGCAGCCCATCTTAAGAACAACCTCAGATCCTGTTTACTGATACTTCCTATGGGGTTTATGTCTGCTGAGCTACAGTCGTACTGTTTCAACCAAGAGAAGGAATTATATTAACAATATATAGAGAACTGAGATGTAGCAGTAAAAAAAAGAGATAAGTCCCATTACCTTTGTCAGGTAACCACGAAGTCCTTCATCAACATTAGAGCTGCCTAGAACAAGGTAAAAGCCTGGTTTGCTATGAACCCAAGGCAAGAGAGACGCTAACATAAATGCTAACACCATTCTCATCCGTGCTTGAATGTTCTGCAATCCAAGGTTCTCAGCATTTGATCCTCCATCAACCTATACACAAAACCAACAATCATTCCAACAAATTGCTCTTCTTCTATTTTCCAGATGATCATAAAGTTTGGTTGGTCCAATTTTTTCTATATTCCTACTTTACCTTATAACGAGGTCGCTTGCCTGTAACCGTTTGAAATAAAGATAGAACTGCAGAGACAACGCCATCTATGCAAACATCAAGATGCCACGCACCAATCTCATCTGCCAGCTGCTTTGCACGCATTTTTGTCGCCGCAGAACTGCAAAACTGAGCTTTCAACATGGGAAAAGTTGATGTTTTCCGCAAAATTCACACAGCTATGACCAAACTAATTTACCTGTTTTCAGATCCCATAAAGACAGTATAAAATATTCGTTTGGCAAACTCCTTGCTATCAGTAGGAAACTGTCCATTAGCATAATTCCCAATTCGATTCGCATCAGTTTTCACTTGCTCATCTCCATTTGCAATCTCTATACAAGAAGAAGATATCAACAACATCATGGATGTCTCTTTCAAGTTATTTACATGGTTTTCCAACAAGACAAAAACAATTCAACGTACCTTTAACAACAAGTTGGCACATGCAGCCAACAATAGCTGCCACAGACGAGCTGTCTGCTCCACCAGAAAGGGGAAGCAAAAACCCTGAAGCGCCACTTCTTCTCAGATAGTCCCAAAGCCAGCAAGCAGGACCAAAGGCTATTTCTTCTTGTGGAGAGTGGTACATAATCTACATACGAACAATTATTATTTTAAAAATTTTAAAATGTTAAAAGTTCAAAGTTATGGGAAACAGAGGAGGATTGAGAACCTTCTTCGGACTGCTTAGTGTCATTTTCAGGTTAAAGGACTGTGTCAGCCTACAGGGCACGGATACGGAAGATACTTTCACTTTACAGCTTGCTTGTTCCTGAAAACTACTTATAGATCCTCGAAGACTAGCAACCTTTCCCAAGCAAAGAAAGCAAAATGGCCTTAAGAAATTTATCACATATATCATCAAGAATCAGAGGAAGTAAAACCAAAGGTTAACTGTAGGACACCGCGTCTAGATCCACTTGGGAAATGATGACCTCAACGTCCTTTAACGAGAATTGTGAGCCTTGAGCTACAACATCACCGTTTACAACAATGCATGCACATCCGTCTACACTTGAATTAAAAACGAACAACAATCAAGATAGTCACTCACAAAATAGGTAGATAAGATTTACTAAGAAAATAACAGTTTCAATCTTCTACGGTTCTTTGAACATACCGTAGTATAAGCGGCCACCATCGCATCCCTGTTGATTACTGTACATATATACCCCACCACGAGCGTAAGTTGCCCCCATGAAAGCATTCAAACGAATATCTAGCTTTCTTAGTTGATGATGACTCCCACTTGCATTCATAAATACCTCAACCCCGTTCAATGCAAGCTCAGCATGAGGAGGGAGTGGACTAAACAGTTCCTCACAGACTTCGACTGCAACAGCTCTGATAATAAGAAATTATAATAGATTAGAACCGCAGACAAAATCATTGACACTGTTGTTGAAAAGAAGCATTACATCCAAACTCACGTGTCGATAAACTGGATGTAACCATAACCAAAAGGGACTGATTTCTGTGACAAAGCCTCTGAAATTTCAATGGGGAGCTGAAATTCCTCGAGCTCTCCTCTCTGCTTCCAAGCCGTGAACCACCTCAGCTCCCTATAGTTTCCATCGTTTGCGAGCCACATTTTTGGTCGAATCATGATAATTTTTCTGTTCATACAGAGAACCTGACAATTATACCGCTCTGCTCCTTTAATCACAGGCATTCCTATGCTACACAATATTCTATCAGTCCAATCACCAAGCAGCAATTCCTTCAAACACTCCCACCTGAAAGAAACATATTCATAAGAACATTAGAAAAACGTGTTGAACATGACCCGTGATCTAGATTCAGAAATAATTCCATCAACTAAAGTGACAGTACCAAGCTATTGAAGGGATTCGTCATCAAACGGACACTATAAAAAAGGAGAAGAATTACGCGTGAGTGACGGTATCCAGCTCCAAGAAGTGATCCTCGCAGCCATAGCCAGTGATCTCGAGCTCAGGTCCAAGCCTGATGACAGCACCGGCGGCTTTTGCCTCGGCGATCGAAGCCTTGATGTTCTTCATGTTGCATTCGAATTCCATGGCCCATTGGTTTAAGTTACACGTAGCGACCTTCAACAGCCTCATCTTCGAAATAAAAAACAGAATATCAACCCAATAATCAGTTCAGTATTGATTTCTTGATTTTTAACGTCAAATCAATCGAATGACATCCAAAAGTTAGGCCCTTTTTTTGTTTCTCACACTGAAGATTGAGTATATCATAAGTTTAATATCTACCTTAAAAGCCTAGACAAAAAAGGAAATCCATTCGAAGCAACGAGAAAGCAAAATGGAGGGACAAAAAGAATATTCTCAGTGTACCTTGGAGCCGAAATACAGAGACGATACTTGCTAGAGTCCTATTGATCGACAAGCAAACAAAAGAAAGGGAGTTTGAGATTGGAAGAGATAAGTTAGAATCTATCAAGAGCTCAAAAGTTAAGACACAATAAGCGGCGTGTGTATAACGTCCAAACCCACCAAGGGGTTGGGGAAAATTCTTCGGTTCTGTGAAGCAAAGCAAAGGTCCTGAATTCAAACCGGAATAAATTTGGTTTGGTTCAGGTTTTATCGAATTGACACCAAAATTGACATTCGAATCAATTTCCAGAATTTCGGTTATTCGATGGTGCAATGTTTTTTGGACGAATAATTCATGTCCAAATTACAAATCCATGCGCACATATACAACCGGATACAAACTCATATGTTAAAGACATTGTCAAAGTATAATAAGCAGCAGACGAATTCAACACCCAATCAAAATGCCAATTTAATAGAGAAGAGAACAACTTGGGTAGTTATGAATTACACAACTGCATAGCTTCTCCTCCCCAAAACCCAGAAATAAAGAGATTGATTACCTGGAATTTCAGCTACGGCGGAGATACCGGCGTCGAAATCGCCTCTGTGAATACTGAAAAAGAGTCGACCACAAGGGCTTCAACGATTTACCCAATTTTGTATACGAGATCGATTGGGATATAATTTAGATCGAATGTCTCTAATTTTTACTTCGGCGGTTTTGGCGAAGAGTAAAGATTCCGGGAAGAAGAAGAAGAGCTGATGAAGAGCTGAAGCGAATCAATTGAGCTTACGGCAGAGTAACCGTGGTCGGAAATCGGAATCAACCTTCACCGGCGACTTTACAATCCATCATCGCCGTTTTCCTTGGAGTTCGTCGAGTTCAATTGAAGAAGAGTAGCAGACCAAAATAATACGACGTCCTTTTCGAACAGGACAAAAAAGAAAAAAAAAAACATAAACGGGTATCAGTTTTTTTTAAGTAAACCCACCCATTTAATAAATGGAGACTTAATCGAATAAACCCATTTAATAAATGGACCTAAATGGACATTTATTCATATCAGATACCCATTAAAAGTTCGCGCGCGAAGGAAACCCATTATAACATGCAAGAAACAGAATGAGTGTACACGTGGCGACATTCAACAGCCTCATCTTCGTCGCTCAAGTGACTGTATGTATTAGAGTATAGTGTTATAAGTGTGGGGGTCGTTTTTAAACAGACAACGATATGAGTGTATGAGTTTGTCATTTTCAAAACAGATGATATGATCGCATCTCAAAGCAAAATGTTGAACATGTACGTACATGAGTATTATTATCTACGTGATTATCAATCTCACCTTTTCAAAAGTAGCCTACCAATCAGTAGAAACTGGTTGGTTATATAAATAGAGATATGTTCTAACATGATTCTACTTGATTTGTGTAATGTAAAAAATGTTTGTTTTCTTCCTATCAGTGACAAATCATGTAACGGACGTGTATGTTATTTATGTTGATTTCACTATATTTTGGCAACAAGAGTAAAACCTAATCTGGCTGCTAGGTATAACTTCTGAACAGAGCTTAACAGGACACATATTGAGTGCATTAATCATTTGTTATACAAAAATTTAACGAATAATTAAGAAAAAAAGCCCTAATTTCCTGATTAAAAATAGGAATCTGAATTAGAAAAGAGAGAGAGCTTTTGTGTGTAATCTTTTCTTGATTAATAGGAATCTTCTCTCTTCGACGGTCCGTGAATCTTTTCTTTTTTGGGTACCAAAAACACACATTTCTTCGTTTTGATCATGAACGAGCCTCCCGATTTCAGGTAAATCTCACGATGGAATTTTCTCCGATCTCTCTCTCTCTCTAACGTGATGTTCACGGCATATCTTGTGTTGCACGTTTTCGGGAGGGTTTCTAGGAGAATGTTTAGACTCGCTCTGATTTCGGATCTTAGGTTTCTGGATTTCACATATTTGATTGTTGTCGTTCATAGAAAATCAAACAAACCCAGATTTTTTTTTTTGTCTCCCTTTTCTTCGTCGTTAACAGAATCTGGAGCCTCTCCGATTTGAGATGGCGTAAAAGCTAATACGTTTTGTTTGGTATTTTTGGCAGTATCCAAGGTTTCTTCAACATTTAAAAAACTGTGCTTTGAGGACGTGAAAAGCTTTTCTTTTTCTTGTAAAAAGAAATGGGTCGTCGAAGTAGAATAAGATCAAGGATCAGGAAAAGCCATTTGTATACATTTAGATGCCTTAGACCCAACACGCTTGAAGATCAAGGACCTCATGTCATCAACGGACCAGGTTACACTAGAATCGTTCATTGTAACCAGCCTCATCTTCACCTCACCACTAAACTCCTTAGGTACCGATCAAACTATGTATCGACCACTAGGTACAACATGCTCACCTTCTTACCCAAATGCTTGTACGAGCAATTCCACCGTGTCGCCAATTTCTACTTCCTCGTTGCTGCTATCCTCTCTGTGTTTCCTCTCTCTCCGTTTAATAAATGGAGCATGATTGCTCCGCTTGTCTTCGTCGTCGGCCTTAGTATGGGTAAAGAGGCCTTGGAGGATTGGCGCCGTTTCATGCAGGACGTAGCAGTCAACGCAAGGAAAGCTAGTGTTCACAAAGGAAGTGGTGACTTTGGTCGTAGGGCGTGGAAGAAAATCCGCGTGGGGGATATAGTCAAAGTGGAGAAAGATGAGTTTTTTCCGGCTGATTTGCTTCTATTGTCGTCGAGCTACGAGGATGGTATCTGTTACGTGGAGACCATGAATTTAGATGGTGAAACTAACCTGAAAGTAAAGAGATGTTTGGATGCTACCTTGGCGTTGGACAGAGATGAATCTTTTCAAAGTTTCTCTGGAACTATAAAATGCGAAGATCCGAATCCGAGTTTGTACACGTTCGTTGGAAATCTTGAGTGTGATGGTCAGGTTTATCCACTTGATCCTAACCAGATTCTCTTGAGAGACTCGAAGCTGCGGAACACGACTTATATTTATGGGGTTGTGATATTCACCGGTCATGACACGAAAGTCATGCAGAATTCGACCAAGTCTCCTTCAAAGAGAAGCAGGATTGAAAAGAGAATGGATTACATTATATACACTCTCTTTGCGCTTCTTTTGTTCGTCTCTTTCATCAGCTCTCTTGGATTTGCTGTGATGACAAAACTTCTAATGGTAGATTGGTGGTACTTGCGACCAGACAAGCCTGAGAGATTAACAAATCCAACGAATCCTTTGCACGCTTGGGTTGTCCATTTGATCACTGCTCTCTTGCTTTATGGGTACTTGATTCCCATTTCACTCTATGTTTCCATTGAGGTTGTAAAAGTCTTGCAAGCAACTTTCATCAATCAAGACTTGCAGATGTATGACAGCGAGAGCGGGACTCCAGCTCAAGCACGCACATCGAATCTAAATGAAGAGCTGGGGCAAGTTGATACGATCCTTTCTGACAAAACAGGAACTTTGACATGTAACCAGATGGACTTTCTGAAATGCTCAATTGCGGGTACATCTTATGGTGTCCGTGCCAGTGAAGTAGAAATAGCTGCCGCAAAGCAGATGGCCATGGATCTCGAGGAGCAAGGTGATGAAATTACAAACCTTCCAATGACTAAAGGCAGGAAACAACGCTACGCGAAACTGGCAAGCAGGACGTCATCAGATTTTGAATTGGAGACTGTAATAACTGCTAGCGACGAAAAAGATCGAAAGCAGACCACTGTGTGTATTAATGGTTTTTGTTTTGAGGATAACCGTCTAATGGATGAAAACTGGCTAAATGAGCCCAATGCAGATGACATTTTGATGTTTTTCCGTATACTCGCGGTTTGCCACACTGCTATTCCTGAAGTGGATGAAGATACTGGAAAGTGTACTTATGAAGCTGAGTCTCCTGATGAAGTTGCTTTCCTTGTTGCTGCTAGGGAGTTTGGTTTTGAATTTACTAAGAGAACTCAATCAAGTGTGTTTATCGCTGAACGGTTCTCAACTTCAGACCAGCCAGTTGATAGGTGAGGCTGTAACTTAATCAGTTGATGTGTTTGATATTCTGTATATCTTTCATTCTTGTTTGATATTCTGATGTCTAAACATGTGGTGGTTTTTCTACAGAGAATACAAAATATTAAATCTATTAGACTTCACTAGCAAAAGAAAAAGAATGTCTGTCATTATCCGAGATGAGGAAGGACAGATTCTTCTACTCTGTAAAGGCGCTGACAGGTTTGGCTGCATAATTTCAAGCCAGTTCCATATTGATTATCCCTTTTTCTTCTAAGAAAACTTGCTTTTTTCTTAAAATTTTGAAGCATTATATTTGATCGGTTATCAAAGAAAGGAAAAGATTATCTTGGAGCTACGTCCAAGCACTTGAATGAATACGGTGAAGCCGGTTTACGTACATTGGCACTCGGTTATAGAAAGCTGGATGAAGCAGAGTACTCAGCATGGAACAGTGAATTTCACAAAGCCAAAACTTCAGTTGGAGCTGATAGAGATGAAATGCTCGAGAAGGTATCAGATATGATGGAAAAGGAATTGATCCTTGTTGGAGCTACTGCTGTGGAGGACAAACTGCAAAAAGGGGTATGAAACATAGTTCATTGTGTTTATTAATTAACAAGATCGCGAGCTTTCGAAATCCTTTTCAGCTTACTCTTTTTAGTTCACTTGATCAGGTGCCTCAGTGCATAGATAACCTTGCTCAAGCTGGTATCAAGATATGGGTTCTGACAGGAGATAAGCTGGAGACAGCAATAAATATAGGGTTTGTTCTCCTTTGTTGCTGATACCACAGATCCTGAAACTGATTTTTTTTTTTTTCAAAGAATAGATTCTTCTCTAAGACTAAGTGGACTAAATGATTTGGTTGGTCAAATGCAGATACGCCTGCAGTTTACTTCGACAGGGTATGAAGCAGATATTCATTTCATTTAGTAATGTAGAGGAATCATCACAAGGCTCTGAAGCTGTATGTATTATGTCCATACTATTAAAAAACTACATTACTGTTTCAGTAGAATCTTGCATGTGATGTAAAAATGGTCGTTAATTTTCAGGCTGCAAAAGAGAGCATATTGATGCAGATCACAAATGCCTCACAGATGATCAAAATAGAAAAGGATCCGCATGCAGCGTTTGCTTTGATCATTGATGGGAAGACACTTGCATATGCTTTGAAGGATGATGTCAAGTATCAGTTTCTTGCACTTGCAGTTGACTGTGCATCAGTAATATGTTGTCGTGTCTCTCCTAAACAGAAAGCACTTGTAAGAAAGAACTCCATAAGTCTTTAAAACACTTTTTTTTTCATTGATTGGAATCCCTTGAAACACAATGCATCCAAGAACATCATTTGTTTTGTGTTTTTTTCAGGTAACAAGGCTAGCTAAAGAAGGAACAGGTAAGACAACTTTAGCAATCGGTGATGGTGCAAATGATGTTGGAATGATTCAAGAAGCTGATATTGGTGTTGGCATCAGTGGTGTTGAAGGCATGCAGGTGCTTAAACTTTTTCTTCAACACAATGAGTCAATAAGACATACTCAAGTTTCGCCAGCTTTATAACAAAATCCTTTTCTGTTTCTGTAGGCTGTAATGGCAAGTGATTTCTCCATAGCCCAGTTTCGGTTTCTGGAGAGATTACTTGTTGTCCACGGACACTGGTGCTACAAAAGAATAGCCCAAATGGTAAAATATGATTTTCAATAATTGATACATCGCCAGAAAACATAGATATTTTTACCTGAACTTGATTGGTAACTATTGTTTTCACAGATCTGTTATTTTTTCTACAAGAACATAACGTTTGCCCTAACTCTCTTCTACTTCGAAGCCTTCACTGGATTTTCTGGTCAATCAATATACAATGATTCCTACTTATTACTCTTCAACGTTGTTCTCACTTCTCTTCCCGTCATTTCTCTCGGAGTTTTTGAACAAGATGTTCCATCTGATGTCTGCTTAGAGGTTAATCATCTCTGTCCATCATTTTCACATCAAAACAAAAACAAAACCTATTTAAACTTCTTATCTTGACTCGTTTCTTATTCTTTTTTTCTTTCTTTCTAGTTCCCTGCATTGTATCAACAAGGTCCCAAGAATCTATTCTTTGACTGGTACAGAATCCTCGGATGGATGGGCAATGGAGTTTACGCATCCATAGTCATCTTCACACTCAACCTGGGAATCTTCCATGTCCAATCATTCCGCTCTGATGGCCAAACCGCAGACATGAACGCAATGGGAACCGCCATGTTCACTTGCATCATTTGGGCAGTAAATGTTCAAATCGCTCTAACCATGAGCCACTTCACTTGGATCCAACACGTAATGATTTGGGGAAGCATAGGAGCTTGGTACATCTTCCTTGCCCTTTACGGTATGTTACCACCAAAACTCTCTGGTAACATCTTTCACATGCTCGTCGAGATTCTAGCGCCTGCACCAATCTTCTGGCTCACCTCATTTCTGGTCATAGCTGCTACAACACTCCCTTACTTGTTTCACATCTCATACCAAAGATCAGTGAACCCTCTTGACCATCACATTATACAAGAGATCAAACATTTCAGGATCGATTTAGAGGACGAGCGAATGTGGAAACGAGAGAAGTCGAAGGCTAGAGAGAAGACAAAGATTGGGTTCACGGCTCGAGTCGATGCTAAGATAAGACAGCTAAGAGTGAAGCTTCAGAGGAAACATTCGGTGTTAAGTGTCATGAGTGGGACTTCGTCTAATGATACAACTTCAAACTCACAACAGACTTGATTTGAGACCAAGTAAGTTTTATTTAATTCCTTATTGTTTTCTACAAGTGGATTGAAGATAGATGAAAATATATATATATATATATATATATTTTTTCTTTTCTCACTATTCAAATCGTTTATATAATTAGGAAAAGGTAGAAAAGAAATAGGGAATTGTATTGCCTTTGTGTACATTAATACTAATCAAAAGAAGAGAGAGAGAGAGAGAGAGAGAGAGAGAGGTGATTACTGATTATTATAGTATTACAAGTTGTTGATTTCCTTTGTTTTCCTTCTAGAAAATAGTTATGGACTTTCTATTGTTTGTGTGTACTTCGTATTCCTCTATTTCTTTTTCTTTTTTATTTTATTTTATTTATTTAAGCATAAAGCTGTTGTTTTTCTCTTTAATAAAAAGGAAAACAAGTAATCAAATAAACTAAAGTTCTATTAATGCTGTGAAAGTTTTTAAACGGTGAGAAACCCATTAATTTGGATTAAAAATCCAATTAAATAAAATGAAAAATTTGTAAACTATGCATATGTTAACATTTACATTAATTTTTTTCTCACTTTGGTTCGTTAAACTCTTTTAGTTTTTATTTATTTTCAATGTTTTTGACAAAGAAAAATATTTACATATGTTTTAATTTTATCCAAAATTTTGAATTGTTGGAAATCAATCTTTTTGAGGGTATAAGTTACTTTCTATTGTCCATTTTTGAAATAATAATTTTCAAAATTTTATTAATGTCAAATCTCGAAAATAAAAGAAAAATAAAACTTTCAAAATAGATTTAAATACATAACTTTTTCGGCTTGATATGAAAACAGAAGATATCAAATATGAAAAAAAAAAAGTTTTTTGCCCCGATCACTTCCATTGTCAGTTTTGGTAAGGTTACATACTGTCCCGTACGTGATGGGATTATAAATCACAGTCTCTGTATAATACGTTGATGACAAATCAAACCATGTAGAACACGACAGATTCGATCGAGAGAAATCTGTGGAATGTATAATGACGAGTGGCTACAAGAGACGCGAGTTCTCCTTATATGGATTTTGAGAAGTAGTAACACTTTCCTTCACGTACGAAAGCGAAAAGGAGCCTTCGTATAGCCGGAGACTTTATCGGGAACAACTGGTCGTAATATGGAGTGCGAATTATCGAGGACCAGAGCTTCGATACGAAGCGACACTTGGCCATAGACTTCACCGGCAATCATGACAAGATATTGATGACGATATCAACAGGGATCGGATCAGAGTAGTTTTCCTTTGATTTCAGAGCTTGAACATCGTTTATTTGATCGGATACCGTTAGGTCTTCATCTGTGACCTGTTGCTCATCGCCGCAGATTAAACTAAACCCTATATTATTTTGGGTTGCTTCAGCCACACTCAATAAGTTGGGCTTTGTAAATCCGAAAATAATTTGGGCCTTTTATTAGAACCCAATAATATATACTCTTTTAACTTTTATTAATTACTAAATTTTAGTTAAGATAAAAGACGCAACTAAAGATGAGTGGAAGGGACCGACTCGCCGACTTTATTATTTCTGCATAATTTTTTTTTAAAAAAAAAAAAAGAAAAAGAAAAAGAATTATTATAATAAACAGATATCGATTTTGTAGCTCTTCCTCTCCTTCTTCGTTCAGAGAAGAAGCTGCCTTTGTCCGAATTTAGGGTTTTTTCATTTCTTTCCCTTCTCGTACAATCAAATCATCGAAACCCTAATACATCCAAGATCAGGTGAATAATCTCTCTCTCTCTTTCTCTTTCTCTATTTATCCTATCTGAACTATTGGGTTCTTGTTGCTGTTGTGTTTCTTCTTTTCCAATACTCAATTTCATGATTATATATGTTCTCTGATCTGGATAAGGTCTTAAATTTTTGTGTATTCGCTTCATCGCAATACGATCGCGCTTGATTTTTGTTTTATTCTAGAAGAAGTTGACTCCAAAATCGATATTGATTTTAGATCTTGTTGTATAGATTCGGTTTAATAAGTCGATAATATGTTTACGCAATTGAGACTTTCCTTATGCCGAAAATGGTTTTGTTAGTATTTGTTTTTGTTTTTATTAATTACTATCAGATGCTAAATAGCTCGTTTGATCATCTCAAGCAGCTATTATTTCTACGATCACGAGTTGTCACTTTCATGTTATGTAATGAAAATCACGAACCCAGAATTCTTTTAATTCGATTTTCTGTTTGTCCAGGCTTCAGCATCCTTGTCGTTTGCTCCCTTGTTTCAACTAAGGTTCATGTCTGATCTTGAAGTTCAAGTCCCCACTGCCTATGGTAAAGTTAAAATTGTATTTTTTTTTTTTATTAGAAGATTTTACATAGTTGATGCAGCCCATGTTGTTTCATCTAATATAATGGAGTATCGTCTTATCCTATATGATGATCATGGAAGCTAATTAAAATTGATCTTGTTTGGTTTTTTGTTTGGGGTGATATATAAAGATCCGTTTGCTGATGCAAATGCTGAGGACTCTGGTGCTGGAACAAAGGAATACGTGCACATACGTGTTCAGCAGCGTAATGGTAGAAAAAGCCTGACGACTGTCCAGGGACTTAAGAAAGAGTACAGCTATAGCAAGATACTTAAAGACCTTAAGAAAGAATTCTGCTGCAATGGCACTGTTGTCCAGGACTCTGAATTAGGACAGGTGTGTGTGTGTGTGTTTCGATTTTCTTCTTCAAACCTTTTATTAAACAAGAGTAGTCCTCCTGAATACTTTTTGCTAGCAAAGGAGATTTTAAATTAATCAACAGTGCAACATTTTGGATTGGTTGTAGTTTTGATTTGAAAGCTGAACCTTTTAGATAAACTTTATGACTTGGAAAATTTCAATGAATTGTAGGTTATTCAGCTTCAAGGTGATCAGAGGAAGAACGTATCTACGTTCCTTGTTCAGGTAATTACCCTATCACCATTTTTTTTGTTTCCGTTTGTAGTTGGTTTATAGCAAAAAATCGTGTATTCTGATCTCAAGGATGCTGAACCAGGCTGGTCTTGTGAAGAAGGATAACATCAAGATCCATGGTTTTTGACCAAATTCTAGATATACTGGTCGTTCATCTTTGCTCAAACAAGTTGAATTTGCGGAATCAACCAGCCAATCTCAAAGGCAGTATCAACAAATGTAATATTAACTAATGTTTTTCTATATTGTGTCAGAAAAAAAAAAATCAATGGTTTGCTTATGAGCGAATATAACAAATGTATGAACTATTCGTTTGCAATTTGTAGTGTGAGATTATCAATAAAACGTACTTTGTGAATTGAGTGATCTTACATGACTAGTACAACAAGTAGTAATAGAAAGCTTAGACATAGTGCAAAACCGATCGTTAGAGGAGGATTTACGGTCTAATGCATAAACCAAAAACCGATGTTTGATCCATTTGCTCGTGGGGTTTGTTAGCATCAGAAGTATGCTGCTGTACGGAATATTCCAGTCATAGAGACTAATATAGTAGTCTCCTAGTCTGTGTATATCCCATGAAAAAAAGTAATTTATAGAAAAATATAACAAAAAGCAGGTAATTATCAACAATATAGAAATATATATAACATTTCTATATACAAATTTGAATTATTTCTATAGATATATATATATATATATATATGTATATTTCTATATAATTTCTATATAAATTGAATTATTAAAAAAATATAACAACAATAATTTGTGTTTGTCTTAAAAATTTATAAATGTTTTATAATAATAATTATCCAAGTAGGTAATTCGGGCCCAAACCGTTATCCAATACTTCTAAACGGATAATTTGATTACTTTTACCCAAGAAATCGAATAAATTTGTCAAACAAGGTACACACTCAATCGACCCAAAACAATATTCCTAAGCTCCTAGCACACGGTCATATTCGGGCCCTTTTTTGTGTGTTTATTATACTGGGCGAATACGCTTTCGCGGCCCACTGAGATAGTTGACGAGCCCATTAATCCAATTTATGGGTCGAACGAATAACTTAGCCAGCAGATCTGCAGATGTTATGATTAACACTTCTAATTAAGATAATTATATTTCCATAAATCTTCTAATTACCTTATATGTATTATTAATTCCAATAAAATCTTAAAACGACGTATATATTATGAAAGATTTGTGAATCATACAAGAACAGAAATAAATATTGCATGAGATTAAAAAGAAAAACGGTCAGATGAGACATATGTTCGAAAGAGTTCGTGAAAACTAGAAAATGAGAAAAGAGATATCGATGATGATTAAGAGAGATGTGTCAAAAATCAAATAAGAAACTTGCAAAACAAGTAACCTTTTCTTCTCCTCCGGCTAACAACGGTTGCTTTCTTCTTCTTCAAAGCAGATCGGCGACGTTTGATGGAAGCTCCTCAACAACCACATTGTAGAATTTCTGAATATCAAAAAGCATTCTCTCATCATCGCGAGTCACAAAGTTAATCGCCACACCTTTTCTCCCAAACCTTCCACTTCTTCCGATACGGTGAAGGTAATTCTCCGGCTGAGTTGGGAGGTCAAAGTTGATGACCAGAGAGACTTGCTGCACATCGATACCACGAGCCAATAGATCAGTCGTGATGAGAACACGGGAAGAACCAGACCTGAATTCTCTCATGATGATGTCTCTTGTGTTTTGGTCCATGTCTCCGTGAGTGGCGGAGACTGTGTGGTCACGGCTTCTCATTTTGTCTGTGAGCCAGTCCACCTTGCGACGAGTGTTGACGAAGATGACACTCTGAGTGATGGCCAAAGTTTCGTAGAGGTCACAGAGAGTTTCAAGCTTCCACTCTTCTTTCTCCACGTTCACGTAGAACTGTTTGATACCTTCAAGCGTTAGCTCATCACGTTTCACCAAGATTCTCACTGGTTTGCTCATGAATTTCCGTGTGATCTCGAGAGCTTCTGGTGGCATTGTGGCTGAGAACACTCCAACCTGAATCTTTGGTGGGAGAAGCTGGAAGATGTCATAGATCTGCAAATAAACCCAAAAAACAAAATATAAATACCAAGCCAAGATCAGAGATAAACAATAAAGCGGAAAGATTCAAACTTGGAAATATGTGGACAAACCTGATCCTTGAAACCACGGGAAAGCATCTCATCAGCTTCATCAAGGACAAACATCTTGATGCAGTCAGAGCGAAGAGATTGTCTTCGGAGCATGTCAAAGACACGACCAGGAGTTCCAACAACAACATGAACACCAGCTTGGAGAATACGCTGATCCTCACGAACACTGGTTCCACCAACACAGGCATGAACCTTGACGCCAAGGTAATCTCCAAGAGCACGCATGACCTTCTCAATCTGCTGAGCAAGCTCCCTGGTTGGAGCCAAAACAAGAGCCTGGCACTGGACAAGGGTGAAGTCAAGCTGCTGCAAGACGCCAGAGCAGAAAGTGGCGGTCTTTCCAGTACCAGACTGTGCCTGCTGGATCACATCAAGACCCTTGCAAAAGGGTACAATTCCTCTTTGCTGAATAGCAGAAGGCTTTTCAAAACCTAGAAAAACCAATCAATCAAGGGAGAGCACACATGAGATAAAGTTAACAACAAGAATCCCAACAACAACATAAAAACACAAAAAGATGCTACTCTGATTCTTCTTCACTTACCATAGGCATAAATACCCCTAAGAAGGTTCTCTTGCAAACCCATGGCATCAAAGCTCTCATGGACCTCATCATATGAGGTGAAGAACTCATCCTGTCCCTCGAGGCTGCACCCAAATAGAAATAACATTCGTCAAATACAGAAGATCACACGAAAGGAGACAAGACTTAAAGTTTAGATCTTTAAGACTTACACTTCATTCAGCTTCTGGTCAAAGTGACGCGTATCAAATTGTGTACCTTCTGGTGCCGAGCCTGCCATGACTATCACACACACACGCAAAAAAAAATAACAATCTTAGTTTAAGGATAACGGACAAAAAAACTATCAAATCTCGCTGGATAATTTCTGAAAAAGAAGGAACAATGTAACAGAATAGCCAAACTTGAAATTCCATATAGAGAGGAAAACAAGCATTAATATCTGAATATATTGATGTCAGGAGAGAAACAAGCTAGTGGTTCATCCAATATCATAGATACCATCGAAAAATATATATCTCTCCATGAAAGCATATAATAAATTAATTGATAAAATTAAAAGCTAGCCCAGTAAATGATTTAAGATAGGGTTGAGACACATTAATATCGAAAATTAGGTATTTAAAGGGTATCAGCCACCAAATTAATTACTGTGATGATGATGATTCATGACGAAGTATAGATTTACAGATCAAATTATAACACTCATAAATCGAACCAGAAACAATCCGAGACAAATCAATCGCAAAGACATTAAATCAGATAAGATCCAAACGTTCATCTAAAAGAGAAAAAACAGATATTTCCGAACCTTGAGATTAACTTGAAGGAGAGAGATGAAAGCTTAAGAGCAAAAGTGAAAGAATTTCTTAGAGTGCTTGAAATCTTCCGAACTCGGATCTGAACCCGATGGAAGAGATAAAACGAGCGATGTAGAGAGAGAGAGAGAGAGAGAGAGCGCAATAAAAATTGAGGTAGAGAGAGAGAGACTGAATAAAACGTGTTAACCACATTATATAGTCCCCTTTTTATTTCTGTGACCTTTAGGGTTTCCTCTTAGGAATTGTTCTCTTATTCATTTTATGAATTTCCAATTTTACCCCTTATTTTCTTTCTTTTTTTCACTTTTCCACTTCTCTTTTATGAATTGAATTACACCATATAAAAATGTCAAAAAAGGGACTTGAATCACAATTGACACACCAAAAACGTAAATCGGAGTGTAGGTTTCGAGTGTGGAAATATGAATCAAACTTTGTATACAAAAAAAAAGAAAGAAAAAACCAAATTTTCTTTTGGAAAGCTTAAATCTTTCCAGCACCTTTTGATGCTTTTATGACGTAGTAAACCATTCTCAAATCTCAAGACTCAACACATCACTTTTACAAACAAAAAAACATTCAAGTTTTAGTTTCCCACTACAACCAGAAACATAACATGGTTAGTATGTCCAGTGATATCCTGTCTACTCTTTTATCAAAGAACCGGTTCCTGAATATTAATCTAAACTGAACCAAACCAGAAAGTAAAAGCTAATTTACGTGGTTTACTATCGTCTAAACACTAGTAAAACGCTCTTTACTGTAAGAGAACCTTTTCGCCACGAGCACCTGTAAGAAAACGAAGCAAAAGACAATGATATTTGATGTGTCATGTAGGTTCTTGAGGTTACATTGTTCGTGGATATCTAAGCATAACTGAAGCATCAATTGGCTTTCTTCTGCCAACTGTTGCATTCGTTCTGCTTCTTTGACTGCCTCTACTGCTAGGAAGTATTTCTTTTCTGCTTCTGCAAGTCGCATTGCTACTACATCTGGTGCTATGAACATCTTTCCAACACATTGTTTTCTAAGTCTGAGATCTTGTAGCGATCTAGTACCTAAATTGGCAATTAAGTTTTCATTTTCTATAACTAGAGTTTAACATTAGTATGAACATGTCGAATAGATTCTTGATATGTAAAAGATGAATAGATAAGTGTGGGGTATGGAGAAAAGTTCACAAACTAGTTTAATCAGCAGGCCCCTAAAGTTTTGTGGTACCTCGTATCGCTCCTGCAATTAACCAACCACAAATAACAACTTCCAACTTGGATCCAGCGTTATTACATTCTTGATCTTATGACATTGTGGACTGAATATATATGTGAGATATCCAAAGCTTGAACCGGGATTATAATAGAGAAGACAAGACAGCACAATAAAGAGCAAATGACTCATGCTTAGAATTCATATATTGTAAAGACAAAAAGAGAAAACCACACCAAGAATGTTTCCTTGTTCTCAATTCCAATAGACTACTTACTAACTACATATATTTACAACCTTAGACGTTACCAACTGATTGATCAGATATCTAAAATTTCCACATTATCCAATGTATATGGGAATATGCTAGTTATTACTCTAATAAAATATGGCGTATTTGTGTTTAGTGTAGCATGCACATGAAGCAGCTGTATTAAAGTATATTCCTATCATAATCAACCACAAAATAACCCCCTATACAATTACGAACTTACATCATTATATAAACCTTATCATACAGTATTTCTTAAATCTCACAAACAAACAATTTATCGTTATGAGTGAAGTGAAAGCACACATTTTTCTTTTTCCAAATGAACTCAACACGCTCTCAATTTCTTGACCATTTAGTAGAGCGTAACAGAGGTTCCAACTGGTACGAGAATATTGTCATCATGGTAGTGGTAGACAACTCTTACCAATTGATAGTCACAGAACAGAGGTAGCTATTCTTAAATATCCATATTCTCTATTCGTAGTGACCAGCTTTTGACTCACTTTCAGACCAAGATAACACAATCTATTGACTCAGTTCAGGTAAAAAAATATGTTACCTACCAGAAACATTTAATCAAAAAACCAGACAAAAGTGAATAAATACGATTACTTAGTCATATGAAATCACATTTTATACTCTCTTTTACTCAAAACCAAAACTATCAACGTAGTGGTCCTCCAACATCATCTACATTAAACTTGCTATAAGAGTTGCTTCATGAAAATAGCAAACGTCAACACAAGATAAAGCGTTATATAAAGCTCTCTGTTAATTTTTTTTTTTTTAAATGCGAAAATGCTGGATAATGATCAGTCAATGGCATCTCAGAGCTTCCTCATGAGTAGGAAGAGCCTCTGGTCAAGTTCGAAGTGAGAAATGTGAGCTGGATCTCCCTGAAGCAACATCAGGAGGCCACCAAACGAAACATATAGCTCTCTGGAAACACATAATTTAAGGAAAAAAGGTTGAATTGGATCTATATGGATAAACATATTGAGTTTAATATGGTTTAGTGCATCAATTTTGGGTATATGGAACTCTTACGCTTTTGGAGTTTTGCCGTCACGCTCAGTGATCTTGTAAAGCTTCCCGTGCATGATGTATTCATACTTATCCGCAAGCGTTTTCTTTGCTCCCTGTAATAATATATAGAGAGGAAAACTATATAAGCTTACATTCTTGGTTTTCAAAGAAGAGATTTCCAAAAATTAAAGACACCAAAGCTTGTTCAAATTCCATGTGTTTACTCTTATTTCTAGATAGACATGCTTCCTGAATCAGCTAACGGAATTGTTATTATGAACCATTCAGCATTAACGGTTATATCCTAACGTTCTCAAACCAAATTCTAATACGGGCTACACTGTTTACCATTAGTGAAATTTGGCAAAGCAAACAAGAGCGTGTATATATACAAAACAGATCAAACATGTAAAAAAGAAGCAGTAGACTTTCATTACCGGAGTAAAATAACCGGTATCAGGGGTTCCATCAAGATTCAGCGTGGGAGCCATCGCCAGTGTGAACTTATCACCAACAGCCATCGGATAAACCTCTGTGTTAACATCTAATTGCATAAACATTTCCAAGTTGTGGCTCCTAGCTTCAACACGCGTAACTGTAACCAAAAACACACACATACACACAAATCATGGTAGGTTAAAAGAAAGCCCAACAAAAAAAAAAATTGAGGAGGCTAAAAACTTAAAAAGTTCAGACTTTTCAATCGGACCAAAAGAAAAAGGATAAACGGAAGAACTCATGACCAATACAGAAAACGAATTAGCTCTGAACAAACTTCGATTTTAAGACATAAGAAGTATTAGAAACGTGATTGCGATTTAAAAAAGAGTGTAGACCTTTATCGAACTTTTTGCCATTAGGGTCTAGCTTATCGACCACGAAGATATCCTCGAACAAGATAATATTGCTCGCCATCTGCAAAAACTTGATAAACCCTCAATTCTCGAATAGCAAACAAGAACAATAGGAACTGATGAGAAAGAAAAAAGACAGATTTTTCCGAACCTGAAGGTTTAGTCGAAGGAGAAATGAAAGCTTGAGCGCAGAAGTGAAAGACTTTCTTTGAGAGCTTGAAATCTCCCAAACTCACCACGGTGAGGTCGAGAAAGAGTGAAATTAGGATTTTGCATCTCTTAAGAATTGTTCTTCTTTTCACTTTTTGCATTTCCACTTTTGCCCCTACTTTCCTCATCCTTTCCAATTTTTCACCTCTTTACATTTTGATTTTGTAATATTTCGTGGGATAAAAAGAAACATTTTTTTATCAAGTTGAACTACAAATCGCAATTGCATACTGTTTTTACAAACAAAAAAACTCAAATCGCAATGTTTTTTGAAGTGGAAATATGGATAGTTAATAATATACACCAAACCATTCTTCTTCATTAGACTATTTTTTATTTTTGTGTGGATATCATCTTCCCTGACAACTTTTGATGCTTTATGGCGTAGCACAACAAAGCATTATCAAGACTCAAAAGGCACATCATTTTGTATAATATTAGTTAAAAGAGATTAGAGCGGAAACACACACAACGATGTTTGGTTATCCAAACGAGAAATCACTTATTTACTCTCTTACTTAATATCAAAGAAGCGGTCCACATATCTAAGCTGAACCATACCAGAAAAAAAGCAAAAGACTGTGTTGATGATGATGAAGATAATGCTGATAAATTGATATGCAATGTGGGTTCTTGAGGTTACATTCTTCGTGGATTTCTAAGCATAATTCAAGCATCAACTCTGGCTTTTGTCCGCCAACTTCTGCATTTGTTGTGATTCTTTGACTGCCTCTGCTGCTACCAAACTTTTGTTATCCGACTCTGCAAGTTTCGCTGTTACAATTTCTGGTGCTACTTCGAATAAATTTTGTTTTATTTTTTCTAATTCTGAGATCTTGTGTTTACATCAAATCTGTTTTTGTCCGTGAGGTTTCTAAGGCCAGGATCCTTCGGTTCGTATTACATGATTCAAAACCATTCTGACTCATGGCAACCGCTTCATGCCGACTGACTTGCCCGCTAAGGGAATGAAAATCGGTAATCTTAGACCCAAGAGACAAAACTTCATCATCCCGAGGAAGAAGAGAAAGGCTTCGTCCGGTCAAAGTTTAAGCAATGTCTGAATCGCACAATCTCCGATTGACGGATCCTATGATTCATGGAGAAGATAAGAACTGAAGACAATGTCATACCGTTTTACCATGCTGGTTCTTCTACAAGGGAATAAGAAAGGTGTGGCTTATTGATCTTTCTGTTTAACGATCACGAAACAATAAAAATGCGTATATATATATATATTTCGTTTCGGTGTTGTTTACTTTACTCGTAGTTTTGCATTTCCATCTTCTAGCTTCACTTGATAAATATCAAAGGAAGCTCGATACATTTTTTTTATTCCATGAGTTTGACAAACAGTTTACAGTATCTAGCTAAGAGTGGACAGCAAGACACAGGGGAAACAAAATAAATCCTCAATATGATTTGCAAAAACATCTTTTAACAACTAGAAACGTAAAAAAATAACCAGAAATTGGCAAAGTTTTTTTTATTTTCAAGGCCAAACCTATCAAAGAACCAGTCCCCTCGAATACATCAACATTGAACCGGAGCATAAGGTAAAGCTTTACCGCAGTATAACCTGTTCGCCGTTAGCACCTGCAAGGAACAAAGCAAAAAGGGCGAGTGATGATGATGATGATGATGACGATGAATTGATGATTATGTGGTTGAGTAGGTGGACCATTACATCTTTCATTAATTTCTTTGGCTATCTCCAACATCAGGAGGCTTTCATCATACAACTTTTTGGTCATATTTGCAATTTCGTATGCCTCTTTCGCTTCGGCCTCTTTGTTTTCAGCCACTGCAATAGCTTTTGCTGCGATCTCTGCTGGGTCAAGTAATTCTTCTGATGACAAAGAAGTACGTACTAACTCTTGTGGATTCAATATTTGTGTTGGATTTGTAGTTTGTGTAACAGAAGCATCGAGGATCTTGTAGCGGGTTTCTACCTGCATTTGCAAGTTTTTATTTTTTTACCCAAACAAATATATACATATCTCGATTCTAGCATCAGAATACGCAAAGTTCCAATATATAGATTCTAGTTATTACAACAACCTAGTTACCTTCTCTAGTTTGTTTTGAGAAACAAGATATTCCAGTTCCTCTTCCAACACCTTCCTATAATCTGGCGGTAACTCATACTTTTCCTGCAATTTATCAACCACAGAAAGAACTTTCAACGAGGTTCCGATCCATCACTTTTTCATCCAAATCACTCTTTTCGAAGCTTGACTGAGACGCAAGGCAACAGAGAAAACGCAGGGAAGAGAGCATGATGGTGATTAAGAACAATGGTGGAATAAGCAAACCAAGAATTAAAAAGATTCCTTCCAAGAAGCGATTTATTGACTCACTTTCACACAAAATATACATTCAATAGAAAACAGATGCTTAAAAAAAGTGATATCCTCTTAACCTCGAAAACTTGGAGAATCCCATCAATATCAACACCATTTCCATCATTGATTGTTGATATCTCCGCAATGAGCAAATCTTCATGCTCATACCTTTAAAAAAAAAGAAAAAAAAAGAAATGAGTCCAAACATAGAGAACACAATGCGTAAATCAAGATCAATTCAACAGATTGCGGTAAAGAATCCAAAATGTTACAAACCCGGGGGCACTAGCGACATCTGAAGATATATTTTCAGGATTCATGGCCACTGAAAAGGAGAAGAGTTTGGCGCAATCTTAGGGTTTAAAGATCAAGAAATCGAAGCAGAAATTAATCGGCTTCGATTGAATCAAACTACTACGCCATGTTTCCTTGAGATTTCGCAAGAAAAGAAATGTTTGTACTCGATATACCTTGATACTAAAGAACAATGGATGGCGTTTCAGAAAACCCAATCGCAGTCGTTGGAGAAGAAGATGATACCGATTCTCTCTATTTCCCGCTTTTCTAATTTCCCAACTGCCAAAATCTTGTTTATATACCATTTCGACTGGCCCATTTCATGCTATTAATGGGCCTAAGTCCAGGCCGATAATAAAAGTCAAATTTTAGTCAACATTAATCTCAACCGTACGATATGATGCGATGATAAAACCACTCTCTCTCTCTTCTCTCTCACGGTCTCGCACTCATTGGCTCGGATCACAGATTCTTTCTTCTTGGTAAATCAGAAAGCTGAGAGTTAAAAAATAAATAAACGAAAAAAAAAACCCCTAACAGTCGTCCTCGAACCAAAAAGTTTCTTCTTCCTTCCTTTCTTGGTTAGAGCCAAAACACACACACACAGAGAAGAGCGAAACGAAAATCGGATCGGCTTAAGCAGTTCCGATTACTCACCAATGGCTTACGCGTCACGTATCCTCAATCATTCCAAGAAGGTAACTGTTTCTCGATTTTGTTTTCTCCGATCATTTCTATGTTCCTCAGCGATCGTATGCACATTCGTTCGGTGTAAATTGACGATTTTCTGAATTGGGTTTAACGTATTTCTGCTTTTAGAGATTCGATTCAGTTGTGGTTTTCATCTGATATTTTGTAAGAATCTGGTATTATTTACTGCATCAGCTAAATTTATGAGCTTTATGATCAACCTGGAGTCATTTGTGTTTTATGAGTCAACTGCTTCTGGGAGATGATTGAGATCTGTAACGCCACGTGGTGATTTTTGTATGTTTTGGCAGTTGAAGGATGTTTCCACTTTATTGCGGCGTGAGCATGCTGCAAAAATCCGCTACTTCTCGAGCACTAATCGGGCTCCTCTAAACAGAGAAGGTAATGTTATCCTCCTCAAGTATAAATTTATCCATTCTTAGTAGTAGTACCTGTAAAAGACTCTCTGCTTGTCGCTTCAGCATGTTTTTTTTTCTATGGTCTTCAGATGCTTTAAGTGCCCGTCTTGGTTTTTCACCAGTGGAGAGGATCTCCAAATGTAGCACAGACTTCGTAAGTCCTTGCTGTTCTCTGTAGCTGTTGTGTAGCAGTGTCCCTTCTCATTTGAACCTTGTTAACTAATCGTAAATCTTTAGAGTTTTGTGTGGTCTTGATGTCGTTAACTCTGTTATATAGGTGCCAGTGTCTATGAGTTTTACAACTACGAGAACAACACTAAGCAGTACGATGGGAAGGCCTCGACTTGGAAAAGATTTTTCATGGTTCAATCTCTTAGTCTTAACTCTTATGTTGCAGATGTGCATTAGCCTTTCCTGCTTGATTGCATTAATAACTTTTTTCCTTACTCTTATGTTGCAAATATGTATTAATACCTGTTTTGTCCTCACACTAAGCAGTTCGATGCAATCAGTGAGAGGATTTTCATCGGGTTCAGGTAGTCAACTATTCATCCTGGAGCTTTGTTTTTGTTTTACTCGCTTTTTTCACACTTTATTCCTGTACTTTCCACCTTGTTCTAAGTATACATCTTCGCCTACTCGAATTTAGCTAAGGTTAATCTGTTTTTCGTTGCAATTTATCGCGTCTTACATAGCAATTTCAAATTTCATGATTTTCCTAGAAAAAGGCATTTCTTTTGATATGCTAGTTATGTAAGTTGATAACGATTTAAGGGCTTCACCGCAAACTACCTCCTAAGACAGCTACGTAGTGCTTAAAATTTGCATAAATTGAGGTGCTTAAAATGGTATATGCTTTAGTTTGGTACATGTTACCTAGAATTTCTGAAAATATGTTTCAGATTTGCCTCCTCACCAAGAGATCGGGATGCCTTCTCTCTCGCCAACAATGACTGAGGCATGGACCTCCATTTCCCTCTTGATCAAAAGCTTATGTCCGTTTATGTTTATGTTCTAATAAGCTGTCTTTCCAATCTCAGGGTAACATTGCCAGGTGGCTGAAAAAAGAAGGTGATAAAGTTGCTCCTGGTGAAGTACTTTGTGAAGTTGAAACTGTAATGTCCCATTTAGATTGACTCGCATCTTCGTATTTCTATTTTCATGCCGGAAAATAGCTCTAACTAAGTTATGCTCTAACCAAGTTATGTTCTTTAGGACAAAGCAACGGTTGAAATGGAATGCATGGAAGAGGGCTATCTCGCCAAAATTGTAAAGGCGGAGGGATCAAAAGAAATTCAAGTCGGGGAGGTATTAAAATTTTCTCGTTTCTGTAGAGTATCATCGTTTCTCTTGGGACTTGTAATCATGTCAATTGTCTTTCCCCTTCGAGTAGGTAATTGCTATTACAGTTGAAGATGAAGAGGACATTGGAAAGTTCAAAGATTACACCCCATCATCTACTCCTGATGCCACTCCTCCTAAAGCAGAACCAGCTCCTCCCCCACCAAAGGAAGAGAAGGTCGAACAGCCATCATCGCCTCCTGAACCAAAGACTTCGAAGTCTAGCCCACCTCCCACAGGAGATCGTGTTTTTGCTAGCCCTCTTGCAAAAAAGTTGGCTGAAGACAATAATGTTAGTATTCACAATGTTCTGAGATATTCTTTTGTTCTTAATCTTCATGCTATTTTATCTTCTCATTTCCTTTAAAAAAATATCAGGTGCCTCTTTCAAGCATCACAGGCACAGGTCCTGAAGGACGGATAGTGAAGGCAGATGTCGAGGATTACTTAGGTGCTACTAACTCCTTGGCTCTTCCTTTCCCTTGCTTTTTCTTTCGTACCTTTCTTGCCTCTGTTTACAGTATTTCAAAAATTCCTTTGTCCTAATACATCTTCCAATGGTGCAGTTTCAAGTGGTAAAGAAGCTACTGCGAAGCAATCTAAGGTCACTAATTCTAAGGTTCCAGCTTTGGACTATGTTGACATCCCACATTCTCAGATACGGAAGGTAATGCCTTATTAACCGTTGCGGGTTCGTTACCAAGTTTCAAGAGGATCAAGGATTCTGAAACCTCTTTTACTTTATAATTTTGACAGGTCACAGCCTCACGTTTGGCATTCTCAAAGCAAACTATCCCTCACTATTACTTAACCGTCGATGCATGTGTTGACAAACTTATGGGGTAAGTATCAAGTTTGCGATGATTAATATTGAGTCGTTGTCACTGGGTAAGCTAGACAAAGAGCTTTTTGTATATGCAGTCTGAGAAGTCAGCTCAATTCATTCCAAGAGGCTTCTGGTGGAAAACGGATATCTGTCAATGATCTTGTTGTTAAGGTACCTCTTACTTGCGTATACTTGCAAACAAGCCAACAGATCTTCTGAAACAACTTGCCATCTGCATGCGTTTCAGGCTGCTGCGTTAGCTCTCAGAAAAGTTCCTCAGTGCAATAGTTCATGGACTGATGATTACATCCGCCAGTAAGTACATCGATGACAAACTTTTGAATATCTTTGGCTTAGCATACATCTTAACCTTTCTCTACAGGTTTAAAAACGTGAACATTAACGTCGCAGTGCAGACAGAAAATGGGCTCTATGTTCCTGTTGTGAAGGTATGTGTGACACAACACTCAATATATATGTTTAACTCGTGACTGCTGCACAAACTTCAGGTTGCTGAATTTATCAATTTCTTGATTCCAGGACGCAGACAAAAAGGGTCTGTCCACAATTGGAGAAGAAGTTCGGTTATTGGCTCAAAAAGCAAAAGAGAACAGCTTAAAGCCAGAAGATTATGAGGTGAGAAATTTCACTCGCTTTCTCACTGATCATATCTATCTTTTGGCAAAATCAGCTAATAATAATAATATCTTTTCACTCAGGGAGGAACCTTTACAGTCTCTAACCTGGGAGGACCTTTTGGAATCAAGCAGTTCTGTGCAGTGGTTAATCCCCCTCAAGCCGCCATTTTAGCAGTTGGATCTGGTAGGCTCACTTTCCTTACAGAACAGATGTTACTGTCTTCCCAAATATCCAATAACCGATTCGGGTTATGTGTCTGAATCTTTTTTTTGAAAAAAAACAGCTGAAAAGAGAGTTGTCCCTGGTAACGGTCCAGACCAATTCAACTTTGCTTCCTACATGCCTGTAACACTGAGCTGTGACCATCGCGTAGTAGACGGTAATTCGGTTTTCTATCATTTGTACATTCGTCATCATCATGCAAAAACTGTTAAATTGAATAAAATCTAATGTTCTGCTTTCTGCAGGTGCCATTGGAGCTGAATGGTTGAAAGCTTTCAAAGGCTACATCGAGAACCCTGAATCTATGTTGCTCTAATAGAAGAAAGAAACACATCAAATCTCACAAGTGTCTCTGATCTCGCATTTCTCTGGTTTAACACTCTGTACGAAGTTTGATTTCTTTGGAATTTTGTACGTTGAAAACCTCTTGTTATTTATCTTTTTGGGTTAAAACAGATTTTGTTTCTCGGAATAAATATGGGTAGGGGGATTCAGTAAAACTGGATATTAAGGTTTCTTTATTGGTTCTGATTGATCCATGGGGGTTCGGTAAAAATAAATCCCATTATTTGTTTTGTTAATGAAAAACAATATTATATGAGTTTCTGTATATTTTGCATTTACATATATATATTCTGGATAATACCTTGCGTATATTATCATGTATATTTTCCTTTAACGTTAATGTTAGATAAAGAAACGCATGTACATAGGTGGTGTAGTCTCTGTTCATTAATCAAGAACTCAGAAAGATTGTGAAACGATGACCGAGTACACGGGAAGCGTCATGACCAGCAGAGATTGAGATGGTAAATGGCAGAGACATTAACGAGAAGCTTCTCAACAGGGAAACGTCGCCTGATGTCGTCTTACCGATGATGGTAGCGGCATCAGTATGCATGTTTTTTACTGTTTTTTTTCTTTTCAATTTTTACTGCCGTTGTTTCTTGTGGTAAAATATATATAAAAAAAAAGCGATGAAATCTTGTGCTACGTGGAGAAACAAATGTAACAAAATTGAGAAGAAAAAACAAATACTCTCTGTTACCGTAGGTCACAGTTCCGAATTTCTCAGGCAATCATCTTGAAGAGCTTTTGCAATTTTCGGTAACTTCCCTCTCCCCTCTCCCCTCTCTTTTTTATTCTACTCGGGCCAAAAAAAAAAAATTCGTCCTTTTTCTCTGAGAATTTTGTTTGTTAATTGCTTTCTTCTGGGAACCCTCACAAGTCTAATGTTTTTGTAAATTCGTTGTTTTTTTTCTACTTTTTGTAATTGGATCATCATAATTTCGGAAATCGGGAAATGTACGTTTACTGAGATTTCTCCTGAATTTTGTCATTGCTCCTCAGATTTTTCTGTATCCAATTCCTCTGCTTGGTGCATTAGAAAACAATCCATATAATAAAAGACTCAACTTTGTCTTTCTTACATCAGAAATAGATCTTTTCAAAACTTAGAGTTTTAGCTGTATTCTTTCTGTATAATGTTGAGGTTTCTTGGTGACAGGGAGTTTCATCGGCGTGAAAAAAAAATATAATCCTTCGCCATGAATGAGAGTAAGTATTTTGGAAGATTTCATTTTCAATTTCTCTGTATGATTGTTAACTGTTGAATAATCAATCCTTTGGAAAATATGTTTGTTAAACAGACTTAAAGGAACAAAATAAAGGCAAGTATAGTCTAATCCGTGATGGTGATGATGAGGACACTGAGTTAGGACTCTTCTATAAGCCCCTTCCTTGCTTCGGTTGTGGAATCGGATGGTTCTCGTGAGTGTTTCTTCTACTCACTCTTCTTCTTTTTGTTTTGTTTTGTTGTGTCTTGCTGAGAGCAGCAGATTCATTTGACCAAACCTCCCTATGTTTAGGTTTCTTCTTGGATTCGTCTTCCCATTTGCGTGGTACTTTGCCGCATTTCTATATCTCACAAACTATTACCGTAGAGATCCAAGGGAAAGATCTGGTCTTGCTGCCTCTGCTATAGTTGTGAGTATCTCTCTCATATCCAAATTCCCTCTCCTCAAATCTCCTTTCTTAAATCAGCTGTCATAAGAGGATTTTACCAATTTATCTGTGTGCTATTTTCGCAGGCTTTGATATTCACTGTCGCACTTGTGATCACCGTTATTGTTCTTGTTTTGTCGGGTCGCTAGAGTCCGATGACACGCTGCATTTTCGTTCTGGGGTTTTCAAAAGAACCAACTTCAAGTCTGTTTACACAACAAGTAAAAAGTTCTCTATTTTGATGAGAAAGAAAATATCGGGTTTCGAAGAGAAACTACTGCTACTCCTTTTAGATTCAAAGTTTGGTTTGTCCTTTGTACATAAAATGTCGCATAATTGTTGACGCATAATTGTTGGAAGAGATATATATATATAGTTTGCTATTTATTCGTATTTGTCTTAAAAGCCAGACAAGAACCCTAACCAAGGTTATGTCTGGTTATTATCTTCCCTCTTCAATGAGATGATCTCCTTTCTCATTTGATTCTCAAGAAACAGGGAAAAGAGAGGAATAAAGGAATGGGCTTTGACGATCAGGATTTGTCTGTCTAATGTTGGTTGAGTCATCATCATCTCATCAAATCCGAAGATTGCAGAAAGTATAAGCCTTTATGATCGACCAAAGCAATCAGTTTCATCATGAAAGAACAAATAATTTGTGAAATCATAAAACAAGTCTACATTATATGAGTTATAACACTGAGCAAATTTCCTTCCTCCTAAAACTCTCTGCTCTCTAATCTATACTCTAATCAACATTTGTTAAATGACTTAGAAAACGAACTAAAGAAGTTTATGTTGTGAATCCACAAAGTGTTAGCATATCTCATTGAGTATCTTTCATCTTAAGAAGTTGCCTTCTCTTAAGAACCAAGAAGACAACCACGAAGACCTGCAACATTGCTATTACCCCAGCAAAGACTAGTCCCACCGTCTTCCCTTTGTTTATTCCACCTCTCTTCGATTTCTCCGATGACGCAAACCGCCGTGGCTCAGGAGGCGGTGGAAAGGATTCTGACTTCGGTCGCCGCCGTGGAGGAGGTGGTGGAAATGATTCTGACTTCGGCCGCCGCCGTGGAGGAGGTGGGGAAGACAGAGGCTCAATTACCTTCGCCACTGGAGGAGGTGGAGACATACCTGTCACAGTGAAAAGGGGTGGTGGTGGAGGCGGAGGTGGAGGCGGTGGTGGTGGTGGTGGCGGAGGTGGAGGCGGTGGCGGAGATTGTGTAATGAGAGGCGGTTCTTGTGATTTGACGAGAAGGACACTATGGATGGTGAAAGATAAGGCGAGAATCAAAATGTGAAGGATCGAATACCTTAAGAAAGCATTCAGAAAACCCATTTTCAGGAGATTTGAATCAAAAAAGTTTATCCTTTTTCTTCGTCAAAATGTAGAGGGTGAAGAAGAAAAAGGAACAACCTTTTTCACTCTGTTTCCGATTTGACAGAGAGAAATGGAGGAAATCGGGAAATTCTGTGTGGGTTTGTGACAAAATTGAATTTGGAGGAATGTAGGTGAAAAGATTGACCTAAGAAAAAAAAAACATTAAGAGAGAGAGAGAGAGGGTAACTATTATTTTCCCGGGAAAATTCAGAGAGAGAGATAGAGAATAACAGACTTCTTAGGGCTAAATATGGTAATATTTTCGGGTTAGTATCAGTTTAAAAAGAAAACTAGAGAAACTGCTCATTTGTTATATCCAAACCGACGGTAATCAACCTGCATGCTATTAATATGTAACCTCTTTTAGTTGAAAATGGATTGAGCACTAAAGTCTCATCATATGATTAACTTGTATGAAATTATTTCTTTCCTATAATATGGTCTTCTATTCATCTATTTTCTATTGGAATAATGTTATTATTTAATGTAATTGGTGTCCAAATATATTAGAAATAAATGACTAATTTTTAAATTTCTCTACTTTGATAGATAGTATGATATTAAATCTATGGAAATTATAATGAGAAATTATGTCCTCTCTCCACCTATTTTGTCAATTAAAACATCATATATGCAAGTCTTAAGAAAAATAACACCTAAAATTTCAGACAAATAAAAATCTAATCACTTACCTTAAGTTGTTCATCTTCCATCCATGGAAATTCTTTTTATTCTCCTTTGCAACTATAATTCTATAAACCTTCTTATGAATCTAGTATGTGATCATCTAGTTATTTGAAGATCTTGGGGTTTATGTAAATTTCACTTGTATAACTTGTACATCCTTTTTTTTAAAAAAAATAAATAAATAAGTCTAACCCTTTTTGTTGGCAAACACATATTTAACTATTCAAGTGAGAGACAATATTTTTTTTGCAATTAATATATTGTTTCATTAACTCCTTCTACTCTCTATAATAAATAATAGTTATATTTTGAACGTTGTCTGTGTGAACCCTTCAAGAGTCATGAAACAAATAGACTTAAATTTGGTGATGAGGACCATGCAACAACCTCTACGGTCTGAACGGGAAAACCATCTTCTCCAAATCGTCATAGATGAGCGCTGTTTGTTATCTGAACTCACTGATGAGACTGTGTTTGCCAAATCTATAGAATGGGTATGAGGATGAGACGCTGTTGAAAGAGATGACGAGTGGCAGTGTCTTTATTTATTACATAGTGGAAGAACAATGGGAACACAGCAATAATGCTTCAAATTTAGCTATGTTCTTGTCTGATTCCATAAAAATCCAAAGAAAACAAAAGTTTGAGATTTGCTAAATTAACTCGTCTACATCTCTTGATGGTACAACATCATTACATGTCTCTGTTTCAGGCCACAAATTTGTTTTCTTTTCGAGGAACTTGTATCACAAATGGCGGGCATAAAACTAAACTCTTCTCTGTGCTTGACTTAGTTTAACGAGGGCAGATTTGCAAGCGCATCCCTGGATTTTCTTAACAATGACTTAGCTTCTTCACTCTTCTCAAGTTCAATCAAAGAGATAATCTCAGCCTTGAAATCTATTTCCACAGGATGCAATGACGATACCTTGCTATACAGTTCGATGAGCTCGAGCATGCATTGCGAAGCAGCCACATGAACCTGAGGATTTTATTACGTCAAAAACATTCAAATTAGGATTTAGTTAAAATGACAAGAAGATATTGTGCAACAGTCATTTTGATTTCCTTAACGATTCCATCGTATTCAGGTCATGCAATTGCAAATGATAAAATGATTTCCATATGCAAACCACTGGTAGGTGGAATCTCGTTGAATAAAGACAATATATTTGATCGATTGTTGTTTTTAGATGCTTTGTTTATCGAAAGGATTAGACCGGCTTTAGTTGAACACACTCTCCTACACTTCGTCGAAACAAAGGTTCATCCTTACTAGAACAAAAACCTCATAAAGCGCATTGTGATAAACTAACTTGAGAAGAAGTCTAAACGCAAGTAAACTAGACATAATTAGTGAGACCTTTTCATCAAGTTACCCCGAGACTTTTTCATCAAGTTACCCCGACTAAACCTATTAAGGACATCAACTTCCACGTATCAAGGATATATGTGCCCTAATGATAAGAATTCTTGTCTATGAAGGAAGAAACACCAAAATCATGAAATTTGTCTCGTTTACATTTGGTGCAATTTGTTAGAGAAATTTTATACAAATCAGAGAAGAGCATACCTGCGCTATCTTCACTGTGTTTATGCATTCCAGTAGCTTAGGAACAAGTGAGTGAAATAACTGAAAAAACAAGCAGAATACTTAAAACGCAGTAAAATTATAAACGCGTGGGGTACAAAATGTAGCTGTGATTAGTTACCTCATGAGTGAATTTTGTCGCATCACTAGGTACAAGCCCATCCATAGAGTCATTCCATAGACTCTGAAACCTTGAGCAAAGCTTTCCCACACATGAAATTCCAGACATTTTCACTGCCCAAGGAATGTCAGATTGGGTAAAGGTGACAAAACGTTCTCGAAAACAAAAGCGAAAAAGAAACCATTACCATTCCATAGAAAACCAGGTGATAAGGAAATTAGAAGAACATGAATCAAATCTGCCTTCCGGCTGAGAATGTCATCTATGGTTGCCACTTGGATGCATGACTTGACGCACTCCATAATTTTTTCAAGTGGGACATGTCCGTCTTCTCCATTTTCTGATTCTGAAAACAAAGGGTGGACGGACTATTCAGAACCAAGAAAATTTTTTGATGGCATAATTAGTGCCAATTTCCTCTATGAGCTATTCAATGAGGTATGGGATGTTTCATTTCCCCTATCAAATTTCAGGAGGTAACACTTGACGTGCAAGTGACTATTTCTACCACAAGTTTCCTAATCTAAGTATGTAATCACCCAGCTATATGAGACAAAAAGCACAAGTTTTAACCATTACTACTGAACATATTATCCAATGTGACCACACAAATGATGTATGAGTGTTGTCAACCAAAGTATAGGACTATGGGGTTGTCCATTAGCCATGTACCAACCTGTGTTGACAGCATCACTTGCTGACTGAACTTGGCAACTCGTTTTGACGGAGGCAGTATTACAGATCTCATATAACATTGGGAAAACGGCATTGAAAAACTCTGGATCGCCAAAGGCTAGTATGACCTGAGAACATAAAATAAAAATATTCAAAGATCCACTAACCGATAATGCTGTGTAAAAAATGCATACTATCAGTAGGTTAAGATTTCATGAGCCATCTCAACATTTTTGCATAATAGGCCGCAACACTTTACTTACCTTTTCCAGACAAGAAAAGGCTGACTCGCGATATTTCTTGACTTTCTTTCTACATGCAGAACAGATAAGACTCAAGATGACAGTGGGAGTTTTTGGATCCTCGTTAGTTATTGCCTCGTGGCAAGAGACTGAAATAGCACCAAGGGCATCCAAAAGAGCATCCTTTCCCTGTGAAAACAAATATTGTTTTGAAAAACTAGTACAGGAAAGGTGCCTCCTTAAGTTCAAGTAGAGCAGAGCTGTAGCTTTTACTAAAGGAACATTACAAATCCTCTCGAATTTAATCCTTCTGTTATTATTTCAGCTCATTAACCTTTTTATGAACCACCAAGAAAAAGGAGAAGAAAAATAAATATTAGACTGACAGAACTTGTCGTACCTCCCATAAACGTCCAGGGATTTCATTGACAAGACATTGCAGCAATCTGTTGTGTTGCGGCGATAATGATTCACCCAAGACTTCAGTTAGTTTGCAAATTGCCCTACCAGACTGAAAGCAAGTTTAAATCTTCTGTAAGTACGACGGCGCTAGCGGGAATATCAACTAGTGCAAAAAAGAGAGAAAACTGGCACGAGAAAGATCATAAATTGCCTTCTTTTTGCTTGCCCACGAGGATGATGTAATGCTCTCGCAAATATGATTCACAATTTCTTGCAGAAACAGCTGCAACGTGACCCTTTCACCACTTGTGATGTCTTCCCATACCTCCTCAAAGAGGCTCGAAATCTGTTTGTCATCCTCAAATCTGAAATTTATACTAACTGTAAGCTTCTCTAATACTGGCAAATTGAAGAAAATAACTTCTATTCTATAATGAAGCTTCTGCGTCTTAAAGTTTCAGCGACTAGAAAAGGTACCATGTGGCCCAAATTGAAAAATACTAGGTGGTCTTACTTGGGGTTGGGGATGGTATATATTCGTGATCTTATTTTAAAACTAATATCAGTTATTATCAGGTTACAAGATCCTTGTGCAATATCTCACATGCATCAGACTCAACAATATGCAGTTCCTATGGTTTAACCTGGAAATAAATATAGAATATGTAGTTCCTGTGGTTTACCTGGAGATAAATATCGCTGGAACAATAGCTGACTGATGACCGCTCATAATATCAGAAGCTGTAGATGAGAAGCTTTTGAAAAGGCTCGCACATGCAATCTGGGAGCTTCTATCACCAGAGTGCAGAGCTGCAGTTTCTTCGATTAAGCTCTGAGCTTGAGAGGGACTAGAATACTTCAATACAACGCCGCAGGCACTCGAAAAGGCACGTTTTGCAGCAGAACTTTTTTCCTCCTTGGCAACAGGAAACAAAAGTCTTAGCAGCATTCCTGTGAACGGCTTTATCTCGGTACCAACTTTCTGAACTAATAATGAGATAAAGCTGGCAACACCAACCCTGTTGAAGAAAAATGAAAATTTTCTACCAAAGTCAAACTAATGTCTTAGTAAAGATATCCACAGTAGCAAATACAAAATGCTGCACAAATAAAAATACTGGAATAGGAAGTAAAGATAGAAAGGTACAGACAAATTTTGAAACCTATTTCATTTTATTTGATCAGAGTATAAGTTAAAAGATGAGCCAAACAGAAGAATATGATGGCAAACCAATATACATTTAATATCTAGCAAGTAACTACTTCCACTATAATGATCTTTGAGAAAGAAATTCTTAAATGTCCTACCCACCTCAGCACCACCACCCATAGTAATGGTTTTGACCACTACTAATTAAAACTAAATGACTACTCCCTAGATACATAATCTATTAATTTTATTAATTAAAACGGTTCGTCTGGAAAATCTTTCGTTTCTGAATGCACTAAACGAGGGATTCTTTTTTCGACAATCGCACGTTGTCTTACCTCTATCGCATTCAGTAGTAAATTTGACAATAATAACGGCCAAAACTCAAAACCAGAAAGGTATATATGAATCAGTTATTCACTAATAGAAGGTTTTATATAACTGACCTCGTATTGAGGCCAACACCACCCCGAACAAGTTGAGTTAGACGAGGGATCAACTGATCAAGTGATTCAATATCCACTATATTAATACACAGATCAAGAGTTTCCCACATCGGAGAGCCTTTCGAGATTGAAATTCGCAAATTTTCAAGTTTTTCGGTTTGTATGCCAATATTAGCAGCATGCAACTGAAACACGAAAAATTAAATTTAATACGATGTCAGGACAAAGAGAAAATTCAAACTGGGGTTACCGACATTAAATGATACCTCAACATAGTTAAGTCCTTGGTCTTCAAGACTTGACAAACTTTCCAACATACAGCAAACTAAGTCTGATAAATGTGGACGGAGGGCAACTCCTGCACCCTGCAAAAGCAAACACCACAAATCATTTGTGAAGTACAGAACATGCAATGATATACAAGTCAATTTGATTAATTACTTCATATTTGGAGTCAAACTGAAAGAACACACATGAAAAAGTATAAGATGCTCGTTTGTTTTACTAACACTCAAGCTTATTTCTGTCTTCCCAACCAAAAGCATCAAAAACTGACATATTTCTACTATAAATTTCTGCTATCTGGGTTGACTGATTAATCAACAGTATTGATATTTAAAAAACATATATACTGCTATTAGTGTCACAGGAATATCTCTGAGAAAAAGGCATGATATGGAAATATACTGAAAATGCAACAGAAATATATTGGTCATATATGAGCACAACTCTCTCAGATCATCGATCTACCAAAGTAAGGGCTAACCTTTGCAAGCTTCATAACAACTGCAATTGAAGCCTTACGTACACTGTCGACTTTACTCATTATTCCTTCTGAAAGCAAAAGAGGAAGAACGATATCCATTGCTTGTCTTGCATCTGATAGTTCGGTTAGCGTGATATCACAAATCCTTATCGTTAAGGATGTCACGCCATGGCATAACTTATCACCAGCATTTCTCACAGTCTCTTTGATGTCATCCATAGCCCGGAAAGCAGCTATCCATAGTCTTTTCAAATGCTCCCCAACCTATAACATGAGTGTGTGAAAAAGAATACCACTAAGAATATCTAATGGAACTGCAATATTAACATACAAAAAAAGGAACAACCACGAAGCTGGGTAAATATGTATCCTATACTACAATACAAACTGGTTATGGAGATTCCAAAAACGAAAAGTTGAAAGGTAGGTAAAATGATATGCGAAAAAGGATTAACAGCATATATTATTGTCTATAATTCTAGAACCAAGTTCTCATGATATGGAGTTTAACTTCATACATTCACTAGAACTTACCAAGGCAGTATGCAGAGACGAAGCTAAGAGAAGTTTCATTTTAATTGTCTATTACGAAAAAGAATATCTCACCTGGTCAAATTTTCGACCTTGAATAATATCAGCAAGGGCAAGACAGGATGCCTCACGGGAGCGCCAAAGCCGTGAACCACATTGTACTAGCAGATCATCAAAGATGTGATTCAAATGTTCATCAACAGCTTTCTTAGGGTCTTGGATAAGTGCTTTCCAAATGTGTGCCATCGCATCCTGCCAAGATTACATTAAAATTAGCAGTTATCAAAAAAAACAAACAAATACACCCTTGTGCCCACCTTTTATGGCGAGATGAACCACCGGGCAGGAGTAACTGATATCACATACAGCTATATTTTGAGTTGTAAAACTAAGTGACTACTATTTATTTTCGTATATAAAAAAGAAAGACTTAATTCAACAAACAAAAAGAATGTATATAGGACCCAAGTGATTCTTGCAGCTTGTATAACAGCAACAGCTAAAATAATAATCTCGTGTAAAAACTGAACAAGCTACTAATTAAATATAGAAAATATGCTTTAAAATGCTATAAATGGTGCCACTCCGTTCAATTTAAACAAGTCAATTTCTAGTCGTTAGACCAGTGATAAATATAAGCTTGGGTACGATGAAATATTATCAGTATGCAAAATAAATTAACAGCATTGACTGAACAATAATATTATGAGCATTTCAGGATGAATAGGGCCCCTCATTGAATAACGCCCGCCAATAACAGGTCAATATTCTGGAAACGTAGTAATCTAACCTGCACGTTTTTGTCAGGATCATATTGGTATCGAATCAACCTCGGAATCAACAATCGCAAATGTGGTTGAAGAGCATCTCCTGCTTGTTTGGCTATCTTGGAAAACCCAAAAGCAGCTCCTCTCTTTGAATTAAGAGATGCTTGGTGATTGGCTAAGTCCATAAATTTATAAATCAAATCTGGTTGCCCCATTTCATTTGCAAGATTACATAACTCCTTGTAGGTGCCAATCTTCCCTCCACTGGGACTCTCACCGATAGCTCCCTCTTGAAACACTTCAGTCTCGTCAACAAGCTGGACAACCAAATACTTGAGGACCAAATACAAAACCTGGAGTACCCGAAGGAAGGGCCCAGATGAATTGATTATACCTTTATAGCTCGTTTTCGTTTGCTTGTGCCAGTTAGAGTATTAACCAGAGCATCAACCAGGCTTTTCTTCATTGATGCATCACCAAGTTCATAGACGATGCTCATGCCCTGGGATGCCAGCTCCTGCGTCAATTCATTCTGGTCACCTAACAAATGTGAGAACGCCTCCTGCAAAAAATATTTATGTTTCATGTTAAGATAGTAATGGACATAACGGTTCCAGGCTCCAAATGGAAATGCATCAAGATAAAGTGGAATGATAAGGCTCTTAAATTTCTTTTGGATGTGATGGTACAGGTGCAGGTGACACACGCCCATGAGTGCAATAAAACGATAAGGTTACAACTACAAAGAAGCTTCCAGTTGCCGCTTGCTAACCTGAATTTTAGGAAGCATTAGTTGGATTGATGGATGCTGACCACAGTACATGATCAAAGACAGCATCCATACGGTTCCAGCACATCGTTCATCCTTCCTGCTGCTGTATAGAAGAGTATCAAAGAGTTTTCCAGAGATTGTTTCTCTGGTCATGACAAGGCTATCTTCATCAACACCACGTTTGGCATGAGACAATTTTTTTGACAAAGATTTAACTTCTCGCATAAGAAAATTTGAGTCCGTCGAAAGAGATGTATAATTCGTTTTCAGAATCATATCAGCAGTAACTGGTACACCACCCCAGAGGAACGATAGCGCCTCACCCGCAGCAAACAAAATTTCTTCAGCCTGGCCAACAAAATTGACAATATGCAGTATAGAGGTTTGTTCAGTTCTATCCTGGATCAAATAAAAAGGACAGAGGGCAGTGGCTAACAAAACCCACCTTAGACCGTGAAAGGCTAAATAAAAGATCAAGCGCTATTTTCAAGTGCGAAGATGACATTTCATTTGAACAGATATGTCCAAGAGAAAGGGCAATTTTTTGAACTGATTTTATATCATCACCAGAGAGTAGCTTGCTCAATTTTTCTTGCAGCACTTCCAGCACTTGAGTCCCTGATAGAGAAAGTTAATCAACTGAAAACTCGCACATACAAGATACAGACAGGTTATTGGCATAAACTGACCTGAAGTAGAATCATTAACAAGAAGTGGTAATGCGCCACAGATTCCAATATGACCCAGAGCCTCCATAGCAACAGAAGCCAGTGGTGCTGTCTCCAAGTTAACAACATCCACCAAACATTTAACCGCATTTTGAGTAACCGCTTCAGAAACCTGCTTAGCAAAAAAAATTAATTATGATATTATAAAATCTTGAAAATATGTAGCCACTTCAAAAACAGATTTTACTACGTGTTAAGCTGGCAAATGTGATTTAACATTAACGCAGAAAATTTAGCCCATGGTAGGTGCCAGTAATTGTAGACAGGCTACAGACATTTACTAAACAGAAAACCAAGATGAGCCAAGTGATAAGGATGACAAATCAGACTTCTGCATCAGCTACTTTATTGATCTGAAGTAAAATTTTGAAGAGAACAAATAAAAAAAAAAGGAACAGCACTCCTTAATTGTTTTAGTAACTCAATGCAAGAAATGCCAGCAGGAGTAATATATTCATGAGAATCACCGACCCATGTCAATGTATTATTTACTTTACTTTTCCCAATTGCAAATAAGTTTCTTTGCCAATGGCTTATTGCTATGTGAAGCAAGCCACCTCGTAAATGGAAAAGGTTCCAAACCAAGAGAGTTTCCACGTTACTGCTAAATATGTGACTTAGCAATTCCAAGCAACTAAATAGTCAAGGATAGACAGCAACTGTATCTGGATGTCATACCACAAGCTAAATAAGATGTAATACAAGAGAGACGTACAGAATTGAGATTCCTAGAACCAAGGATATCACCATACTTATGCTACAACAATCATATAAGCGGGTACAAGAAAATCACAATAACTTACAGCGGGCATTCTGTATAAGCAGTGAGCTGAGACATATCCTATAGCGCATAATCCCCCATGCTGTGCCTCGAACCTACGAAAGCAAAAGGTTAGCTTTCAGAAATGATAAAGTTTCTACTTCCTGCGGCCACAACCTTTGTTGCAATAGAGATTTTAAATTCTCAAGAAGAGCACAACACCTTAACTTCTGCAGCGGTTGGGAAACAGAAGCTATCAATTCAGAAAGCAAGGAACATGATTCGGTATCAGAAAGAGCACAGGATGCCATTCCGAGCAAACGTGATGCAGATTCACGAGTACTCAAGTCTGTATGACTAAGCAGACGCCTTAGCCACACACTTTTTAGAGAAAAGTAAACTTCAACCATCTTCATGCGAAGAAAAAAAAAGGAAGATGGAGGGTTAGCTTAGAATAGATATGAACTGCGAAAAAAAGGAGGAAACTGAAAGACTAAAGAAATAATCAGAAAGCAGACCTTCGGAAGGTAAGATCCAATTGAAACCAATGCTTTGGAAGCACAAGCATGCAATTCAGCCGAGCCTTCGAATGCCAAGGAATGTTCCAATAACAAACACATCCTTTGCGCTGAATACAAAAATTCAGCCCCTACTGCCTGGGTATTGATCTCCTCCATCTGTAACTCAAAACACTTCACTAAAAACTTGATCATGACCACATATACTTGCGACGGAAAGAGAAGCTTCTGGCCTCTCATTTCTGATGAATCTAACAGTTTTGGCTGTTGCTTGAGAATGTACTCCAGCATCTCAACGAATTTTGGGTATTTATGGTCATGATTAGAGGCTACACTGCGACTTTCTTCTTTCAGAAAGAGCCCTTCAAGTGCTAGTTCCCTGAAAGTAGAAAAATGGAATAATACACATCACTTCAATAAATATCAGGAACCAGAAACGACTGAAACATTGAAAGATATGTCATGATGATCCATGGAAGAGGATTTGAAAAGTATGAAAGTCATTTTTTTCTTATCACAGAAATTCTGGTAGTCCATCAAATGAATGATTCTAAGGTATATCGAAGTCACAGATGTACTACATCTCACTAGAAAGAAAAGATCAGACTCAAAGATTGTATACCCTCCACTGGGAAAAGTTCAAACACTTTTACGCTCTATTCATGTGCGGTTTGGTAGGCCTTCCTCATGTGCTGATTTATATTTCAGCTTTGATTTATTATAAAATATGTGTACTCGTAAGAGAACCTTTCGGGAGGTGAAAAAAATTGAATTGGAGAGCATCCACCGAAACATAAAACAGTCATAAATTCATTTGCAGCAATTCAATATGCCACAATCACGACCATACGCAATGAGAGAAGATAAACCCCAGTACCTTACATCTAGCTTCGGGTCTGCTGCGCTGAGCATGCATATATACAGACTTGGACAATGTTGTGAATTATACAAAGAAGTTGCCCATCGCAAAGCACAAAAGCGTGCTTCATTTTGTTCCTGGGCAATATAAGCCATAAAGATACTAGGTTTTATAAACTCGAGAAAATTTGGAAACAAAATCATCTTGGAATAGTATGCAACAGAAGTAACCAAAAAAAAGTATCCTCGAACTCAGTGGCGCCAATAAATAACTTATATCTGAAAAGTATACATACCGCCACAGAATTTGCTAACAAAAGCACCTCCAGATCCTTGAGAATATTCTCAGGGGAGTCCTAAAGAGACGAATACCAAAACTGACATGTTAAGCCTCCAAAAGAAAGCAAAATAGAAAATGATATCATAGCATACCTGTTGGAGCACGAGGGCCAAAATATAGAAGTAGGTGATTAATTTTTGATGTAACGTTAAATTAGCAAACCTTGTATGCAGCAGCAAGAGATACGATTGCCTCCTGGATAGTTGAACGAAGAGATTGGGTTTCTAACTTTAGAGCGTCAAAAAGGCGAACAGCCATTTCAGTCTTTTCTCTGAAAGTTAAGTTCACAACAAACAAAATGTCCGTTAAATGACAGCAAAACAAGTGTAGGGCAGTAGAGAGAAGTCCTTACCTAAAAAGCTGAGGCAAACGTTGTGCAATCAAACCAATAGCTTGAAAAGAAAATGTTTTGGTCTCCCTTGATAGAGCATCTGAAGGAAGGCATGTACAATATCTACTTATATCCCTTTTGAACAATTATATAAGGAAATCGAGACTTTTGTTTTTTGGCTAAAAACTGACCTGCTTCTGAGCCTGTGAAACCATCAAGCATTTTCAGAATAGCATTCAGTATAACAGGGCCCATAAGTTTCAATTGATCTATCTTTCCCTGCATTTTAAACAAGTGCAATGACATAAGTATAGCAAATTCAAAAATGAAGACTCGAAACTCCAAATTGAAAAAGTGTATGGTCCTTCCTCGAATTTTCCATAATAACATAACAATTACTTGAGCAAAAGATATTTGAGTTGTTTCTTCACTATAAGAATGAATAGATATTTGCATTCATAATATCTGCTATTACAGAAAACAAACAAAATCGCAAGCTGAAGTGTAGAAAAGAAAGACTTTACATGCTTAAAAACCCACACGGTGAACTCCATTCCCATTTGCTTTAGCCTTAAGGTCGTTCCACTTCCTGTCCCATGAAAGAATGGTAGATAGCGAATATACTCAATAATCAACATGAAAAAACAAATGAAGAACCCAATCAATAGAGAACATGTGGTTGAATTCTTTGAACTGCACCAAGAGACTAAACAATTCCCTGATCAATACTAGTTGAATACTCTACAACGAGAAAATAGCGTCAGAAACAAGTCAAGTAGCTCTTCTTACAAAAGCAAAAACGCAGATCAATTTTTTTAAAGAAGCTCGTCGTGTCTGTAGTGAGAACTCTGTTTGATCTCGATTGACTATATAAAACTATTATGAATAAACAATATATATTTGGTATCTATCTAAATAGAAATACATACAGACCATCGTCACAAAAAAAGTTAAGCACTATACAGTTCAGTTCTAATAGTATGACATATATATTAACGACATACCATACATGCAACCAAATATGCACTGCAATGTGGCAGGAAAACTGTTTGCAGCTGCGATAGAACGACAGAAACCAGACATGAGCTTCATTTTCAAGGCTGTGTTTCCTGGAGCTACATTATGTTCTGGAGCAACATGTTCAGTGGCAGTAGTGCCTGCATATATATCGAATAGATGACTGCCAATTTAGCATGGACTCTAAAAAAATACCCAAACAGGAGAAGAAACCCTCAACGCTTTAGATCTCCCAGAACTTATACGAACTGTTTTACATCAGACATGCCAAATTTGTAATAAAGTCTGCATGCTCAAGGATGAGCCCTAATCATCATGTCATCCACAAGTAGCAGAAGAAAACTAAATTTCAAACATTTAACCTTGCAGTAGACATAGACCTCCTAGATGAGCCTTTTTAAAATAAATATGATTTGAGTGTTCAAAAATCCTAATCAAAATGTTGAACAAAGGACCACGTACCATTGAATAGTAAGAACAGTCTCTTTATCAACTTGGGATCATCCAAATTTGTTCCAGAAGCGCTTTTTTTTAGAAGCTCCTCCCCTCTCTTAGCTACAGGTTCTTGACTTGAATGAATTTTCACCAACAAATTCATACAAACTCTCAGAGACATGAAGAGTAGAAATGAAGTGCAAGAAGGGGCAGCGATAATAGTATTTCATGCGTGTAACAGAAACAAAACATGTAATGCGATATAATCACAAAGCATACCTATCCACTGATGCAGCAATGTACAACGGATATACGGATTCACCAGGAAATTCCATGGCTCCAATGACATTCAAGATCCCTAGCTGCTTAAGAAAATGATCGATTGATTTATTTCAAAGAAAAAAGTTCTTAGTGACCAATGTATAGCTTGGCACCAATAGAAAGAGATAAGTTTAAGGTTATTTTAACAGACCTTTCTTTTCGTAAGCATGTCCCCTTTCAATGCTTGCTTTCCCATTATACGATTGACTTGAAAAACTGAAAGCCCAGGAGGAGATCCTCCTCTGAATTAGAAGGTCGAGCAACTCTTATTAGATGCAGATATAACTGGGTAAGAAAGACACTCGAAATGAATTTCATACCCTTGAGGAGGTGGTTGATACAAAAGCATATGAAGGCAAAAATCCAGAAATATCTCTTTGTCCTGAGATGCAATCAGAGACCTATACTTTACAGAGATATCATCACTGATCTGAGTTGCATGACACTCTCCAATAACCTGAAAACAAACCAGTTAGACTTTAGGACATTGAAAGGCCAATTATTGTGTGTAGTGCCAATTATCATCAAACTGCCATAGTCTTCTCCTGCGTTTCAAATACTATATGCAGCCGTAGCAACTAAAAATGATAAATTAAAAAAAAAACCATCAAACAGAGAAACAAAATGCAAAAGGAATTTGCCAGTATAAACAACACAAAAACAAATTAAAGCAAACAAATTGTCTTTTTCATCTAAGTAATGCAAAACAATTTCAACAACTAAAAACAAAAACAAAAACATATACATATATATATATATGTAAAATACTAGTTATGAAACATATTCTCAATTTCACAGTAAAGGAAGGAAGGATCGAGAGACTACCTTAACGGCAATTCTCAAAATAATCTCTTGGTGCTGCTGAGGAAGCTTTGAGACATTCTCTAGTGTCTTAGGTGCAATATCCTCCCTTTCCTATAAAAAACAAACAAGAAGCAGTCCTCTAATTTGGTAATCAGAATTTCCACTATCGACAAATCAAATGCAAATTCCGACAATGAGATGACCAAAGAACAAGATGACCCAAACCTTTGCTGGAGCTCGTTCAAAAGCCATCTCAACATAGACGATAGCAAAATTCCTAACCATAGGAGAAGCAGCAGGGTCGGTGTACAGTTTCCATAAGTCCAACAACGGCAAACCAATTTCATGATGGTGCTTCACTCTCTTGTTAACATGACTCAATATCTCAAGAACCTGCCAAATTGAACAAACATTGATGACACTGGGTTTCACGATTATATTCGATTTGAAATCAACAAACACTAAATTCAGTCGAAGAGCAAATTGCCTTGTTGCGAACAGCGGGAGATTGGGAGGAGAGAGATGATATGGTAAGGGGAAGGAGCTTCGAGACAAGGGCTTCGAGCTTGGAGTCGTCGCAGAGAGCGAACCTAGTCAGCATCCGATCGAGCATTTCCTCTAACTCGCCGTCCGATTTGGACAACAGTAACGAAGACGAAGACGAAGACGACGAACCCTCCATATCTATTTCTCGAGTTTCTTTTTAGTTTTCTGAATCTTTGCTTCTTTCTCAATTTCTTTGCTTGTTCCTGGGTTTTTCTCTTCTTAAGCTTTTCCTCAGTTCCCCGTCTTGGCGGACAAGAGAAGAAGACTGTCGCGAAACGACATCACATAAGGAACAATGTTAATGGGCCTAAATACAGTAGGGCCCAATATCCAGCTCTAATATAAAACTAAACGCATCTTTAGGGCCTAAAGCCATTTTACGGGGTTAGTCCCATGGTCTTAAAAATCCGCAAACAAAACATGCCCAAAATAAAAAAGTTGTGGATCAATTGGCATATCACCTCCAATGATTAACCCAATCTCCTTCTTCCCCAAGGGCATACATAATTTCCAAACTTTGCCAGATTACTAAAAAGTCTTTTTGACTTTGCCAACCAAGTCAAATTCTTGCCATTCTAGGAAATTTACCATTTTCATAGATTTACATGTTTTAGTTTCAAAATAGGCATATTCCTTATTTTAAAAATATTTTGGGTCTATGAAATTTCTATTATGTTTCCTCATCAAATAATTGTAGTTAGAAGTTTTAATATTTTTTTGTTTTTTCATTTATTTTGAAAGTAATATTCATACTATTTTCTCTTTTATATTTTCTTTGGGTATTTTTATTTTTTCTTAAAATAAAAAACAAATTTTATTTTATGATATCTACATGTTCACAATTTGGTATCTATACTATAATGCAAAAAATAACTATAATAGGTGGATATGGTGATGTGGATGTTGGCTTATATACTAGATCGTGGACATGATGACATGAACATGAAGTTGTTTTGCATATATATGGACAAGTTTTGTTTAAAATCGTCACTATATGGATAAACACCTATCGTTATGTTTCTATTAAATTTATGGAGTTGCATGCCGATTGCGATCTGGAGCCGGGAATGGAACGATCTGGTGGATGATTTTGGGATGCAGTATGATGGAAATTTACAACAAAAAAAACAAAAAAATGGTTGTTCAGTAGTATTTTGGATAAATTTTATTTGAATGTAGAAAAAATTTGTAATCTGGTTTGCATGGTGATGTTTTATGAAAACTTTTAAGAAATGATGATGTTTATTGTGTTTAAATGGTTATATTATGTAAGAAATACTTCCATGTAAAGATATATCAAGGTACTTTAGTCATTCATATCTATAATCACGTATAATAAAATACGTTACAACCCAATAGATTTAACAATAGTTGTAAATGCAATCATGTCTAATACTTATTACAATGAAAAAAAAAAAAAAAGAAAAAGGAAAAGAAAGAAAAACAAGCGGGATACATGATTTAAGAGCCAAAGAACCTGAAATAAAATTCGAGAAGAAAGTAACATGTCACGCATTGAGCGATCAACTAAGGCGAAAACAGAGATTGAATCTCTGAAGATACGGGCATTGCGCTCCCTCCTCCACAAGTGGTAAACAATGACTTGAAGAAGAAGTTTAGGACCGTTGCAGCAGAGTAGTCGGAGGAGTTTAAACCACCTCACTTACCGGTTATAGCCAGGGTTGTATAAATTAATTTGTTTTAAACCTCAAGATCAATTTGATCCTCATCACTTATTAACAAAATCTTTTCATTCAATTTGTATTTTAGTCAAAGCAATTCAATGATTCTGATTTAGTTATAGTACTAAAGTACCTATTTATTTTCATTCTTTTTGGGTCAACCAAAAAGAAACTATTGTACCTATTTCTAAAAGAGAATTTTGATTTGACAAAAAAACAAAAAATAGCCACCGTTCACACAAAGACAAGCTCCGCATGCATGGGCTTTGGCCTTTGAACTTGATTTTCAAAATTTTAATATCGTGTTCCACGAAGAAACATGTATCACGAAATATTGTTTTATATGTGGAAAAAAAACTGGAGTGATTGTCCGTGATTTCCTAAGAAAGAATAAAGTTAGGTTACGTTATTACATGTAAAAAGTCAATGAAAAATTGAAAACATGGTAGTAAAAAACTTTTTTAATAGCTGATAATCTTTATAACAAACAAAGATCAAAAGATTCAAAACGCTACGAATTTTTCTGCTACAGTTGCTGCCAAAAAACTCGATTATTGCTAGTCTTTGATTCTTTGGACGTTGATGTCGATTAAATTATCTTCGACCATAACTAATATTAAGAAGAAGAATTAATAAAAATATGTTTGTTTACATTAAACATCATTTTCTTTGTCTCCATTTTACTTGTGGCATAGGGGAAAGGACAAATTCAATATTAATTATACACATAAAGATGAATTTGGACTGATCTATCAAAAAAAGATGAATTTGGACTGATCGACCGACAAACAACAGCAGCAACAACTATTATTTGTGTCCAGATCTATGAACAAAGTTGATGCATATGATATAACCTAATGGTATTCGCTGGATCCTTCTAAATGCAGCATTAAATTGAATTTACGTGTAACAATCCTTGTAATATACACATATATTATTGGCACTATCATAACGTGTTAACTTTTAATCGTAGGGAAAGTAAACTAAAACAAATATTGGGATCAATCTATATTCTATACGAACAAAAAGATGAGAAGAATGTGAGAAGAAAGGGATGTTGATACAACGCCGTGTCATCTTTCAGACAAAAAGCTGTAAGTTAGTGACAATCATCGTCTTGGGCATCCAACAAAACATTCTTCTTTTTTACTTTTTTTTTTTTTTCGGGTTTAGCATATTTCGCATTTGCCCCTTTTCTTTTATAAATGATCAATCAACATTTCTATTTTTATAGTGTCATCGCAATTATTACAGCAAGTTTATTGTTGTTATTTCTCACTCACATATATATAATATTTACGTCAAAATATTTTAACTCCAACCTATTTGATCACGCCAAAAATAATATTGGCTTCCACAAAAAAAAAAATTTCTTATTTTGACCGAGGATTGTTTTTCATTAAAATAAATTTACAAAACAGAATATAAAACTTAAACCAACAATTCTAAAAAGATCCGTTAGGAATCGTAAAGCAAATCAAAATTGGTTTCAAAATCAAAACTTAAATTGGGAATGAAAAACATAATAAAAAAAAGAGTTTCATCACAACAAAGAAGTAATCTGCCGCCAATCAAATCCCCAGCCCAGACCACAGTTCCGTAACATGAGACATTTTTGCAATACAACACTAACGAGTTAACAAGTAAAAAAATAAAAAATTCATTACGGTTTAACCGTCGAGTAAGAAATAAAAGTTACTACGCGTTAACCACTGATTATAAACCCATCATGAAATGAAATGCCATCTTTACCACGAGGTAGTAAACTTGACAAAAGAACTGTGACTGTTTTCTTGCAAATTTACTTTCTAAGGGATAATATTCAAAGATTCTAACGTTTTAAACCCACTCACCATCACACCACCACTACATTGTCAAATTTGCCATATCACAAACACTAATTAAATTATTTTAATTAAAACCATCATACAGTTACCAAATACCGATATCCCAAGACAATATTTTTCTATAATATATGTATATTTTACTATTAGCATAAATTTAATATCAAAAAAACTTATCTTATTGTGACTTTGTGAAATAGAAGACTATTATAGGGATCGGGAGAGAAACAAACAAAAACACACAAAGAAGGGTTCACACGTGTGCACGCGCGACAACCAGAGGACATAAGAGGTCACCTGTCACGTGCAGGCACTTGTTTTGGTCTTTGTAGCTGTCTATCCACGTGGCCCTCTTTAATTGAAACTCCTACTGTCTCCAGAAATATCCTATTTCTCTTCGTTCAGAAACTATCGCTATATCAGATATGCTATGTTCGTCAATCGTAATACACACAGACCATTTTATTTAAGACGCAATTTTGTTGTATTTGAAATTTAAAAATAGCGTGACAGACACATTACACATATGAGTTATTTTCCGTCTTTATTCACCATTAATCTTGTTTATTTAGTGTTTCAACTCAATTGGTATAATAAAGAGTTCCTGTGTGTATGCTGTTGTTTCCCTCACCATTAATTTTTTTGAGTAATAAAAGCAAATGTTGCGTGTCACAAAAACAAACGTAACATTAACAAAAACTTTGTGCTATTTTTGTTTTTTGTTTTCTGAACGCTGAACAAATCGGCAAGATATTACATATGTGTATCAAAACCAGACATATTATCGTCTGCATTCTGATGGATCAAAGCACAGTAAGTGCATGAGAATGACGAGTCCTGCATGCATGATTGTTATGGGACATGGTTTGCTCCTTGAGTCATCTATTATTTGATATACCAAATTTGTGGTTTAGTTCTATGTATGATATGTAGCTGTCTAATTGCGTTTATTGATTGACATGTTCACCAACTTCTTGCTTATATATGACCGTCCACCTGCAAAATGTATAAAGAAAAAAAATACTTTCATTATATTATATAATATAATTTTCGACATATTTAATTGTTTGGAGTGTTAGCTCTCTAAATTTTCTTGCCACACTTAGCTCAAACATGAATTCGGTTACTTAATATATAAATTTTATACAAATAAAACTAACTGTGTTGTGGTGTCAATCTTATTAATAGGTTGCATAACTTGAAGAAAAATATTGTGTATTGTACAAATGTACTTAACTGAGTACTTATGGTAATTATCTAAAATAAAGTAATCTTACTAAGGTGTCTTATGCTCCCTTTGTATAGAAAAATTTGTTCATGGCTACAGACTATCCCTTTTTGTCTTCGTAATTGTTATATACTTTAACAAAGTGTACTTATCAAATTAAGAATGTTTTTAATTGCTTTACTAGTGTATCGTATCATAAGGCTATGATTAGGTTATTATTTGTTTTCTATACATGTACGATGAGTTCATAAATATTTGGAGTCTGAATTCAGTGGTTTAGAAATATTACTTTAAGATGCAAAGAATCATTTGTTGAATTCTAACATGCATGGTAGGTTAGTTTATGAATATTATTGAAAAAGGGTGTAACTTATAAATATGCGAGAATTAGCATCCGTATAATCTAAGTCACACTTGGGACAAAAACAAGTCAATTAAGTCAAGGTTAAAATAACAATTTGTGGTAAAAGAGAATCAAATTATTGGATACTCTTGTCCATGACATTTGAGACCATGTCCCTGTCACTCTTGTCCCCTGTCTTGTTTATCATGATTAATATTTAGTAACATCAACACAAAGATGTTACTTTCTAATTAATTTATTTTATATTTAAAGTAGTTTTAACGAAAGTAAAACAACAGAAGCATAGGTAAGTGAAATTCATTTTGGTGGAGATTGTGGAAGTGAGGTTACTGATTATCGAAATTTAGATTTAAATTATAGTATGGTTTAAATTTAGAAAGAGTACAGTAGTTACATTATTTTAACATACAGCATACCATAACTAGCTAGAACTTACTTCATCAAAAGTTTTACTAGCTAGTAAGAAAATTGCAACTTTTTCTTGGCGTTGGACAACTTTTACGATTGGAAATCTATAAACAAGACAGCTTGGTAATTCAATAGAACTATGTGAGTATTTATTTGCTCCAAAATATTAAAAATAGGAACCAATGATAAAATAAGTAAATAAACCATATATATATATATTTTTTTTTATGAGTGGATCCGATCAGGTGACAGAAAGAAAAATATTCAGCCTTTTTTAAAAAAAATTATGTTTTTCAACTTATCTCCAAAGAGTTCAAAGTTCTTCATCACAGGCGCCTCTTGATTTCAAAGTTCTGTTTAATCTAGTCATTAATTAATCCAAATGAGTATAATCAGGAGCTGAAGAAGCTAAGTATCAGTAATACAGAAAATCACAAGTAAACTCATCTTGTGGAAATTAACCTCACTCAGAAAACTGTATTACCCAAAATTAATTAATCCACCCCGAAACCAGTAATTAATTATTATATTAGGAACTAAGCGATTAATTATATAACTTGACAATAATTCTTCATCTGGAAATGATACGATTCGTGTTCAAACGAGTAGTTTCGTAGACGGGAAGCTCTTCTCGATACCTATCGATTCCTATCGCCGATAGATTATCCAATTCAAACAGATCGGAGCTCGCGCAACTCGCACCATCGTCGTCGTCTTCTTCTTCGGCGGAGATACTGACGACATCTTTATTTTTGTGGTAAGTTCTGATAAGTTCCTTGGCTGCTTCAATCACGCGACGATTCTCCTCCATGACTCGGATCTCAAGAGTATCGAAGCTTTGATGATGACGAGTAGACTCACGCTCGTTGTTTCCGTACAATTTATTGTTGTTGTTGTTGTTGTGACCACTACGCTTTGAGTCTTCGTCGAGGATGACGTTGACGGGGCAAAATCGTACAGACCTTTTCGATTTTTCACTAGACGACGTAGTTTTGCTCAAGCAGGATCTGGAGATGGAAGATGCGGAGGAGCAAGTGGTGGATGACGCAACGGTGGCGGTGGCAGTGGCTGCGACGGTAGTGTTGATTTTATTCAGTTTCTTTGTGTTTCCCGCGCCGGTGAAAATCGAGTTAAGGAAAGTGGCCAGACGGCCGCCGGGAGAAATCGGCTGTTTCACTTTCTTCAAATCGCTATAGATCTTCAACGCCTTGGATTTCGTCCTGAGGAAGCTTCCATGTTCCTGTTTGTTACTGTTAGGTCGGTGAGGCGACCGTTCGAACCTCTCGACGGTGGTTCGAATCGGCTTAGGATGACAAATTGCCGTCGGAGAGCGCGACGAACGAGTTCGCCTGTAGAAGGAATCTGACTCGGAAGACGAGAATCCGCTCGAGTCGGATGAGCTTGAGCTTGTATACTTGAAGAAAACAGGCTCGACGGTCTTTGGATTACTGGATCTAACGACTACGTCGGCGGTTGCGGATGCGCGGCGGTTAACGAGGATTTTCTCGAGACAAACGCGATTCTGGTCGAGAGACGCGTTGCGGTTCTGTTTCTTCCTCATGGAAACGTCGGAGTTTGTTGAGGAATCGTCGATGGAGTGGTAAATTTGGTCGAGGAGAGTGGAGGAGAAAGAAGGATGACGAAGGTCTCGGCGATTATTACGCTTGTGGTCTATTACGTTATTTTCCCAATGATCCATTGAGTTTTTTTTTATATAGAAGGAAGAAGGGAATGATAGTCTTGGGTTTCTGGTGAAGAAAAAGCTTTGGAGGGGAGAGAATGAATCAAGAGAAAGAGAGAGAGAGAGAAGAAGCACGCTTTGTTTCTTGTCTCTGTTTGCTTGAGAGTTGAGAGAGTGAGAGGAAGAAGAGGAAGAAGAAGAAGAAGAAAGTGAAGGGTCTCATCAGCCAAATGGTATTCATTGCCACGTGTCTTCTTATTTTCATATGAAAAAAATACATTCAAGTATCTTAGGTGGAATTGGGTGCCAGACTGGAATATAGTTGTTAGCAACAATATTTATTTAACTCTTTTTATATTTTCATATATAAATAATTAATTTGGTTTTATAAGATAGCCAGTAATTTATGACATATATATATATATATATAATTCGAATCCAATATTCTTTATGGGTGATATTAAAGCTATTATGCTATATTTTATTATCAGTTTATTATATAATCTTTTTTCTTTCAATTAAGAAGAGAAAAATTAGAAATATAAAAGCACTAAAATAAACACAAAAGCGTAATTTGTAGTCTTGTAGCTGGTTTTATAAGGTATGTAGGTTTAAGTGGAAAACTTTTTTTTTCTTCTAAATGCTACTATTTCATATTTTCACTACTTCAATTCCTTTTGTTTTCTCCTCTCTAATTTTTACGTCATTCAGATCCCTCATTACTTGCTTGATTTTGTTTTTAACATTTACAAATTTACACACACGCCTTCATAAATTTGAATTAAAATTGTGACACAACCATAACAATAATAATATATACAAGCCAATCGGTTACAAACCGTGATCACCGGTAATAAAATTAGTCGTAGTTAAAGTTTGATTGCCTTGTTTCCCCTGGTTTAGAAAACTAATCACATAATTTATAGTTTTTTTAATTTTAAAAAGTTTAATGTTTTTTAATATAATCTAGTAGTTTTAATATTTTTCGTAATATTGATAGGTGCTGGATTCGAACCTCAGAACTATGTCATAAATTTTAGAGATTGACAAAATTTAATATTTATAACTGCATAAACCAAATACAAGGTTTTATTTTATTTTTAAAACAAAAGTTGTACGTGTAATCTCATAAACAAAAGAAACCGAAATCGTTGATTCATTACAGCAAATCCTATTGATACTTGGGTCCATTACAGCTTTTCCTTTCTTAAATTTATATACTCGTGAATAGAGTACTATTAATTATTAAATACTATACACTAAACTGTTCTAACTGATAGCAATTAATTACTCGTCGAGTAATTTTTCACAAATATATATAAACATAAAATTTATAATTATTGTTTGAGAAGTTTGGATTTCGGAAGAAATATTCTTTTATAGACTATTTTTCTGCTGTAGTTTTTTGTTGTTGTTGTTGTTTTTATATCTTATTGTTGTTGAAGGCTTGAAGCTCCGATAGTATGAATGATCATACTATTTTATATATATTTCAGAAATATTTGTAATGTAAGTGATGTACATTTATTTTTTTTAGAAAAGAGAGTATAATTAAGCTAAAACATATAAGAAGGACAATTTATGTAATTACAAAACAATTTCAGAACTTAAAACTGTGAAAATGTACGTATTACGAGGCTGTTTTAGATATGATCATGTAAACAATTATTGTACCACATACATTTAAAATGAAAGCACAGTTTGTCAAATCTAGGGCAAAGGTACCGAAAAAGTAAATATATGTAGAAACCCTAGGTATACATATAGGATTTGCTTTAGAATTTTTTATAAGTGGGGAAATATGGTGTAATGTGAATCAAAATTGGTTAAAAGAAAGACTTTAGAGAATGAATAGTCAAGTTAGAGACTTCAGAAATTATGTTGCAAGCCACTACCTTGATACACTGTGTATTGCAGCAATCTTAACTTTAAAAATAGTTTATTTACAAACTTTGATTATCTTCACTGTGGAAATCTCTAAATTTTCTTTTATTTCCCCAGAAGTAATTATTAGTTTTCACCACAGAATCACGCTTTGAAATCATTCTGTGTTCCCCCATTTGTTTCACGTTTATCCTTCCCTTTTCATATGCTAATTAAATTATTTGTTATTCTGTCATGCATCTTAGTTAATAATTATTGGATTTACCACGTTAACTCGTACTTTATATATGGAGAAGCTTAATGACTCTCCACTAAGAGTAATAATTAATGGGTTGTTTCTGCTACTCCTGAGGGTGTACCTATGTCAATCAAACGTGTACATATATAGTAAGATCTATTTAAAATAAGTAGACGATCAACGATAATGTTTTCGGTTAAAAAAGAAACATGTAAGAGTTTTATATATAAGGTGTGGTAGAGAAGTATTTAATTTAATTAGTCAGTCTTTCGCATGTGATTCTACCTTAAGGTATTTCAAAACATTTAGTTAACAGAAGGAACATTTAATTTTATTTAATGTTTTTTAAAACTTTTAGCCGCAATATTTTTGTAAATTTCGTGTGTGTCCCTATCTTAGTATAATATAATTATTAAAATAATTAAATTATAATAATACTGATGATACACCTTGCATGCGTTACGCGTATTCGTAATGTTCGTCTAAAATATACATTATATTAAACAACTTTTATCGTGAATTTGTACTTTACCATTAATTGTTTTCGTGGTTGAGACATATTTTTTATACTAAATTAAGTAGAAAATTGAAATAATAGTAACTAAGGGTTGATGAGAGCATGTTCAAAAAGTTAATCGTGCTCATTTGCCAAATGATTACTCTCGTGGGCTAAGTCTTAAGATTGGAATTTCTTTTCTTCGTCGGGGACGACACAAAATGAGAAATAATGAAAAATAATAAGGCATAGCATATTTAAAAACAAATTCATTTCGTTGATTCACTTATTTAAATAAAAAATTTGTTGACATAACATCCACCAAAAGATAGTTCGTTATCCAATATTTCTGAACATTTATAGTTTTAATGACTATAAGATTAACCCATCGATTTGTTTATAATTTGGTGAGATAATATTTTTCAGTTACCATATAATTGTTAATGTTTCTGATATGACTTTTACAAAAACCTTAACAAATTTTGTAATACTAAGTAACTTATTTTTATAAAAACTTTAATTTGTCTCCATTATGTAATTAATGTTTATTGTTTTTGCTTGAATTGTGATATTTTTACAGATGTAGTTTCAAATAGTGCAATCGAACAAAATTTCAGCATTAAAAAACTTAATCACTGTTACTTATTATAAACCTACTAATGAAATTAAATATATTTGAATTTAGAATACAGTTAAATTAAATTAGGAAACAAATAAAATTTCTATCAACATGTACAACTTTTCAAAAATAATAAGACTATTAACATAAACATATAAATCCTAAATCCCAAAATCTAAACTTAAATCACAAGATTTGTGAATCCAAGTCCATCAGCAAACAGTTGACCAAAAACTAAACATTAAACTCTAAACCCTAAACTCTAAAATCTAAATCTAAATCCTAAATTCTAAACACTAAATACTAATAAATAATAAATCTAAATTTATTAGTATAATATATATCCAAATAAATCTCAGATAATTATTAAAATTAATGTTTTTTTTAAAAAATTGAAACATTTTCAAGTTAGTAAAATTTTTCATAATGTAGATATAAATGTTTAAATATAAATCTATAGAAATACTATTCATCTTTTTGTCTGAGCAGACGGAAGCAGACATGTATATCCATCAGTCTGCTATGCGCATCCCATCTTTTAATCTTCCACATGAACCGCCTAGATCACGGTCACGGTCGAAAACGAACCATTGCACCATAGCTTAGATAATTGTACGTAGTCTAAACCTCTTTAAAGTTGTCTATGAAATGCTCACCGATATAATCCAATTCCTATAATCACATAAATCATTTCAAAGCTGTTCGGTTTTCTTCAGGCAGTTGAAGAAAAAAAAAACTTGATCAGACTAACGTGTTAAAATTAAAATCGCTTGTAAAAAATTAATTTTTGTAAAAATATCATTAACGAATATTAAAAAGGTAAAAACACAGAAATAAAAAGTATTTTGTTTCAAAAATGTAGCTTACGACAAATAACTACTCTAAAGAAAATGATTTTCAGCTCCCTATAATCTTTGTTTAGGTTTTTATATTCTCGTGCATATGTAGATAACATATAAATACAAAAATTGAATATAAATGGTGCTGTAAGAAAATGCACTAATTAGTAATTAGATACAGGTATACGAAATGTCTGCCAATTAATTCCTATATTGTCATGTACTAGAACATAAAAATGGAGAATATATCCCAAAAAAATTGTTATGAAAACTGGAAAGCTTAGAAATTAGTCACACATCACAAGTGAGTCAGACATACATGAAGGAATTTGATAAGTTTGTTTTCTAATTTTTATTTTGTTCAGAAACAGATAAAATTTATTTGACAAATTCGAAAATTCAGTCAAATTAATTAGATGCACCCTAAAGACAAATATAAAATGATAGTCCCTTCGAATCCACGAAACATCCCACTCATAACAACACCTTTTTTAATCGGACCCATCGTCGTACACTTTTGCTATTCTTTTCATTTTATACAGAACAAAACAGATATTTACTTTTATATATAATTCACTCTCGTATTCCTGTCTTAGATCAAACGAAACGATTCTATACATACTCTAAGATATGTGCTTAACGTGTTACTGTGTAAATACATAAACATGCTTATAAAACATTCAAGAAAAAATTTCTTTTTATATTCATAATTCAGACAATATCTCTTCCATTTACAGACACATAATAAGCATGCATAATATCTATATTAATTTTGGAAAAGAAAAAAAAGAATCTTGTATCGATTTTCCTCTATAATTCTAGAGATGTCATGTCCTTATATATTGGAAAAAAGAAAGAAATTATTTTGAGTTAGAGCTTGCACGCATGTGTAGATTGCAGTTATAAGAAAACGACAGCTTCTCATAGAATCATACTGAGTTTTGTGCATGCAGTAAAAGGAGATTCCATTTTAATCAACTCAAGAGATATTATAAGAAAAAAATACAAAAAATCCAGAAGAAAATTCAACAACTTAATTTAGGGTTAAGGATTAAAGATTTAGGGTCTTTAATCCCAGAACCAATCATGATACTTTCTAGTTCTACTTCATTTTAAATAAATAGGAGTGGATTGGACTTAATTTTCCATTACACAAAGCTTAAAATTTCCTAATGAAGATGGGGTCAAGAAAAACCTAATTGCCCATCATTTTCCCCTATAAAGACTTCATTATTCGAAATTCTAAAGCCCCTATCTTATGAACCCCTAGTCTGTAGGCTCCTCAAACATTTGTTGAGTAAAATATAATTCATAAACTCGACAAATCTAAGTCAATCCTTGAGACACAGTAATAAGTCTAATTAGAGTTAGCTTTGACTCCTACGATCCAATCACATATCATTAAAGACAAGAAAACAATGAATGAAAAAAGATGAAACAAAAGAGTATTTGTTACCCCAAATTACTCAAGGTAAGTAGTTAAACGTCCATAGAGAGCAATCATTTCTCAAAAGGGTAACTGAAAGACGAAACAAATAGGCACTTGATTTTCCATAAATTTCAACAACACCATCGATGATATTCTTCTTGGCATGTTGTCATAACAACTTGGTGTGAAATGTTATACATAAAGATAACTAACGATCAAATTAATCAAGAAGATAATCAAGCTTATGAACTTATTTTCAAACAATGTTTAGTTAGTTTAAAAAGTGGTCCATATTCTTAGTGTAGAAGAAAGCTGGGTCAAGCTCAGGAACCAATGTTTCTTTATGAAAATCCGGGAGAGTATATGAAAGAAATGTTTGGGGATCCCAAGAAAAGAAAAGCACACAAAAGGATGACACAGAACTCAAAGAAGAACAATGACAACTCAATCTTTTCCTTGAAACATCACTCAGAAAGAAGCACAACACTAAAACGACCAAGCACATTGTGTTATAAGATTCTCTTCCTACTACGCACAATGATTTTTGACTTAGGGCACCGTTATTAGTATAAGGAATAGGGGCGAGACGCGTGTCTGCCTTTGGAGCTTTATTATAACGAAACAGCCTGCAGAAGACGAAAGGATCTAAACAGAAGCAAACAGAAGCAAACAGAGATTCATATATAACTGCGAGAACTGAAACTTTTATGCATTGAATAAAGAAATAAGCATAGTTTCACAAGAATAACAAAAATATTTTCTTTGAGCTGTTGTTATGATTCATTCAAAAAAAATAAACAGGTTAGATTTTGTTCAGAAATTTGTTGGCCAGTTAAGATGACCAAGCTGTGGTTGCTGCTGATAAGCACCGACTTGAGTTGGAGAAGGAGATGGAGCAACCCCGAGCCCAATGTTACCAGCCAGTCCAGACCCCATATGGTGCGGATTCGCCATTGGACCAGGCTGTGGCGAGTGGAAGACGCCTTGGAACTGCATATGAGATGATTGAACTGGAGGAGAGTTGAAGGATGGCAAGTAAGCACCATGAGGGGTTTGTCCAGCAATGTTGTAATACGGGTGAGACTGAGGACCTGAGAGATCTCTTGAATTTTGCATCCATATTTCAGAAGTCTCAGTCTGGTGTCAAAGAAAAAAAAAACCAAATAAGACTTGGATTGATTAAATAAATAACGGGTAAAAATAGCAGGAACCTACTCATCATTACCTGAGGATTAGGGACATATATATTTCCGTCTTTGTACTTCATGCGAGATGAATCTTCAAATCCCGGAGCATTACCAATTTGATACCCATTAGGGTTGTTGTAAGTCCCAAAACCTGTTGGTCCACCGGCAGGGACTGGCTTAAACTGTTGGATCCCATACTTGAGGCCATGTGCACCGGGGTGAGAACTGCCTCCAGGCATCAGGACATAGCTATTGCCGTTTGAAGGGTGAGCATATGCTTCTGGATTACCAGAGTATCCTTGCATGGGCATTTGAGGGACGTAGACGGGGGAGAGGAACTGACGATGCGGCATACCGTTGAGAAAATGTGAAACATGAGCCTGCGGATACATCTGGGCCATAAGTGCCTGTTGCTGCTGGAACATTGGAATGGTAGATGCAGGGGCGTTGTTGAACATGTGCGGATTCAGTGTTTGCTGCATGACCAAAAGGATTAAAAATTAGTTAATGACATGGAAAGACAACTAAGATTACATGCACAGTGCCATTCTTCTAATATCTGCGAAAATCTCTTAATGAATTTAGGGAGCACACGTATTGAAATTAAGTGGAACGAGTTGCAAATAAGAAATAACCTCCTGTGGAGAAGGTACGGCAAGTCCTTGTCCCCGCATGTTTTCATCTATTGAATGCCTGAGATACGGCAAGTCATAACCACCACGGGGATCATAACCCTGCTGGGAGTGAAGAAGAGCATGTCATGAGACCAACACCTAAACACTAGAGAAGTCATAGATCATGTATATCCTACTCCTACAATTAAAAGTGCACTAGAGACCAATGCTTAAGCATATATACACTATCAACTCTGAATTTTTTTTAATGACTAAGTAAACTCACTGAAGACTTGTGCAGTTCAAGAGGATCTTGTTGCTGCTTGGCCACTAGAGCAGTGGTATAACGAGTACCATTTCCACTGATGAATTCAATTTGCGATCCAGGAGCTTCCTTCTGTTCAGACAATTGTTGCTCTGATTCCATCAAGACAATTGTTGCTCCAGTATTTTTTACTTCATTATCAAAAGTTTCCACGGTCTTAGTGCCAGAGGCACCATTGGTTGACTCCTCGGAAGGCGGCGTGGGCAAACTGCCATCAACATGACTGTCTTTAGGTTCTTGTGGTTGTGAAGAGCATGCTTCCTCAAAACGAGATCCTGAATTCATAAAAGGATCACAATCCGGAACAAAGCTACCAAAAGTCAGCTGACAGCGATCAGTCTCTGGGACACGAATATGATCTGCAATGATGACGTTATGACTTTCGCTGATACTAACAAGCGAAACCTTATCCTGCAACTTTACAGTTTCTGATTCCATGTTTATGGAATTATCAGTGGGAGGAGCACGAGATTTTTTAGAAGTTCCAATAACTCCTGGGTTATTTTCACTACTTTTGTGACTAGACTTGGGCTTCCACTGTTTATTCTGAGAAACTCCTGCGTGAAAATAAAGTTAAAAAGTCTTATCAATATCATGACAAAAACTGGCCTTGCACCAAAATTAAGCCAAAGAAGCACCAGAAACCGATTACACTCGCTAAAATAGGCAGACAAATTACCTTTTTGATAACCACCAGCTTGCTGTTGTGTTCTAGCATATTGGTTGCTTCTATTCCCATGCTGACTGCTCGAAAGAGACCTATGATTGGGCATAACAGCCTCTCGTGCATTAGCCTGACTGCCTTGATCAATCTTTAAAGTTGGGGAAAATGGTCTATATGGCTTTAGAACATCTTTTCTAATTGCAGACTTCACCAAAGATCCAGTTGCAGATGAATCTTTCAAAACAATTTCAGAAGGTTTTCCACCAAAACCTACACCCCTAACTTCACGTCTGATAGCTCCAACAGCTGATGATCTAGAATCAGGAGATGGTACATGAACGGGATCTGCAGAAGACGAATATACACCAAGTACAGAATTGCTTGATTGCACAGTCTGTCTTTCCTCATAGAATTCTTTTCTTGCAGGACGACGCAGAGGAACATTTCTAGTCTGCCTGAACCTCCTATGAGCTACATCCCGATCCCCATATGGCTGATGATCTACCATACCACCTGATAAGCTGCGAAGCCATAAAAACAGAACATTCATTTTTAACTTATATGAGTTCAGAAGATCTTTTAAGATATAGGATAACAGAATTTTGCTGAAAGCGTTCCATTTCCTGAGAAGCATCAAGCAACCACACTTGTGGGGAATAATCAACAAGTAAACATAATAACCATCTCAACTAACAGCTCATTACCACAAAAAATCTAATTATGACTTGTCTCCAAATAGACTAGTTTCGAAGTCTCCCTAAAGAGATCCCCGTAAAGTGAAATCTTCTACAACTATATAATGTATAAATTAACAGAACCAATTTCACATGTACAAATAAATTATGGCAAGTTAACTAATAGAATCATCTAGAATATGATCAACAAGATAATGTACATGAGAAGAAACATACCCCCTTTTGTTTTGAATGGCAACCTCTTCGCTAATATTCGATCCAGATAACTGGGCAGAAGTATACTTCAATTCTTTATCTGCATTCAGATTATACCTGTTGTCTCTAACAACACGGAACTCTCTGCTGGGTCCTGCAGTTGCATGAAACCAACAATCGATTCAAACAGCAGACAACTTTCTAGATGCCTATAGTCAGTAAGTTATGTGAAACTTGAATGCCTCAAAAACCATATTAGTGGATAAAATGCATCTCACTACAACTATGCCTAATTTTTCTAGAGGGGGAATTAATTTTCTAGGTTCTAGCCAGATGTCCTTTATATCCCTCTGTGGAAGGTATGTATGAAAGAGCGGATTAAGATCAACTTAAAACTAGTCAAACAACTTCAGCACAGGGAGCAGAAGAAAATGGGAAGCAAATGGTCATCACAATTAGTTACCAGTAACGGGATTCTTAGAAACGGCATCTCGAGGAGCTGCATTCCTGGGAAAATGATTCTCATTGTAGTCTCCTATCCGAACATTATGTTCAGGCTGTGTACGAAAATTCACCTCTTTAGATATGTTTTCCGAAGGTTTTCTTCGGTCAACAGGCTCCAAAAATGTTGTGTCCTGAGGTCAAGAAAGCACGCTAACAATCAAAAGTTATACTGGACAGAGGCTTGCGACCTACTTTATCAAGAGACTAACGCCCAACTGAATCAGACCTTTAAAATGAAGCCCTAATGAACCAGACCTCTAAAATGAAACCGAAAATATAATTCAAGGATTCAGTAAACTCAGTGAATAGATAGAAAACAAGGCAAAGATTTCAAACCAAACAAACTGGGAGCAACACAAATATAACAATTTCCATAACAATGAAAGTCAAGACTGCACTGAACACAAACAACCCTTAGTGCAGCTAGTGATACAAATACTACCATCACTTTATTCACATGAAATGTAGAAACGAGTAGAGAGCAAACAAAAGAAAGAAAAACTATGATACCAAATCAAATATTTGAAAAGTTTACCTCTTTCTTCTTATCCCTTTTTCTCTTCACCTCGTGGAATGAATCTGTTTAAGCAGAAAAATGGTTAACATATGAATACTGAATAGGTAGATAAAATATCAGATCATTCAGTAAAACAATATACAGTCCAAATAATCCTTTTTCCTGAAGAACAAGATTCAACTATTCAAGAAGAGGAGACCAAAACCTTGATATATCAACTTCTGCACAGCCTCATCAGCGTTCATGTTCGTTTCTTTCAACGCAGCAAAGATGTCGGCTTCAGAGTGATTACCCACAATTTCTTTTATCGACCGGATCATCTTCCTCGTTTTTTCATCCACTCCAATCGAAAAATTACCGCTTTTTCTAGACCCAGTCACCATCTCCGACCAGATCGAATTGGGTAGACCAAGGAAAGGGAAAAAAAAGAACAGAGAAAGAGAATCGATAGAAGACTTTGAAAGAACGGATAAAAGGTAGTGAAACGTTTGGTATGGACTACGATTTCGCTCTTAAACCCTGAAAACTAATACGGAATTAGAGTTTCGAATACAGAGAGAAGAAGCAAGAAGAAGAAGCAAGAAGAAGCAAGAACTACGGCTTAAAGAGAGGGTTTGGGAAATTTCGTTGAGAAACTGCCGCTTATATCAGCTTAAAATGACAGTTTTACCCTTTTCCCCGACGAAATATTAAACGTTGCAGTTTTTCGAGCTGCCCGTTATTTTGTGAAGAAGAAGCTCAACAGTCGATAATAAATTAATAACAAATCCAATTATTAGAAAGTATTTACAAATGAGTAGTTTATCAACTAATTATCTCAGTGTCAACAGTTACACTACTCATGAGTCTGATAAGATAGCAAAAAGCAGCTTATGTTGAGTGTCGTCTCCAATGTCAAGATCAACTGGAAATACACAACATAATATGATCAGTTCAACATTGCAAGTAAGAATAACCCGAGACGAATCCTCTTTAGATCATTTCCTCCCTGTGGCAATAACAAAATGTGATGAGAACACCAGGCTCAACTTGTGCAACCCATTCTTTAGCTTCATCTTCCTCTATAAACACAATGGATTCTGTTTGGCCGCTCGTAGATGTAGGTGTACCTTCTTCACTCCAAAGCCCTTTCACCTTCCCCAAAATCTTTGGAGTCTCAACTTTCTGGTATGCATAATGGAACCTTCCAGAATCCAATGCTGCATCTGAATCAGTATAGTTTTATTAAGCCATTCAAGAAGCCCAAGATTATGTTATTGGAGAAGCCTATACAAGTCCATGTAACTAGGGTTCTCGGGATTTGGATTTCATATAGATAGAGTTCTATTATCATTGTGTAATAACTTTGGCTGCCGTTAGTTGCAGCCTTCTTCAAACCATTTTATGAAATCAATCGAACTATTTTATTCTATTGGTGACAACTCAAAGTTTCTTCCTTTCTATTTTATTCTTGCATTTGAATAAAGCTCTTCATGAGCTATCTATTTCTCAATCTTAGATTTCTATCTTGTTAAGCTCATTTTGAGCACAAATCTACTCAAGTTTTGAATCCGCTCACAAGTTTCTGTTATGATTCCGGTTTGATGTCCTGGAACACGGTTTGCAGTTTTTGTATGCCCCTGAAGCCTTTAGTGCCATGTCTTTAGCTGAATGAACAGTGGTCACATACATACAAGAGTCACATGCTTTGACAAAAATTACAGAGAAGAGAGTAATTGACAATACAAAGGAATAAATGTTTGAAGAGTTAATAGGAAGTAACGTTTCTGTTATTGGGGGAAAAAGAGCTTTGAGATTTGGGCTTTTGAATTCGTTGGACACTGCAAAATGAAAAAAAAAAGAAAGGTTTTTTTGGTACACGAAGGGTGACCTATTGTGTTTCTTGTGCACATGCAAATTATCCAATTAATTTTAAGATTCCTTTTGGGGTACCATTTTAAGATCATGTATCGATCTTTACTTTGTATCTTAAAAAATACATATTTTTGGTGTTTAAATACATATAGTTGGATTTTTTTTTTTTTTGTGTGGACAATACTACACACAACGGTCAATTATTAACCACACTCTTTGAGTTATTACCGTTATAGATCTAAATTCATTCAAAATATTGCTATACCCAAAACTATTTTATAGTTTTCAGTATTGTTTAAGATCACATTTCCTTGATTTGAAGCATTCGTTTTTGTTTTGTTTTTGACAAATCTTAACTGTTAGGGGATAAAATATTTTTGGTTTTCACATGTTTTCCTAATTAATTATATGTATATGCTATATAAACATTACACACTGAATGAAATGAGAAACAGTGGAAAACATGACTTTGTTGTTGCTGTTGTTAAAATGACAAGAGCAGCTATATAAAACAGTGTTTAAAAAAAAATCCATGTCTGATAAAAGTTAATATAAAATCGCATAAGCATTATGGTGTTCCATAAAAATGATCTAATCAAAGTTGGAATCCTAAACATCTATCAATATAATATTAATTGATATTATATCTAAGAAGAACCAATGAAACTTAGAGACAGTCCTTGTTTAGCTTTTTCCTTTCTTTTCTATCAGTCCTTTAGTATTTTTTTCAAAGTTTAAAACTAAAAGACAAAAGAAAAAGTCTTTGTTAATAGAAGCCTTTTGTTGTTCTTTGTCTTGTTCCTCCTCTTAGTACCTATTAACTCACAGTCGCAAGTCACAAGTACTGCTGTTGTATCCTAGCTCTGTTCTCTTCCCACCACAACCTGGCATGTGTTTCCCCAAACTTGTCTCGGCTACACAACAAAAACAACATTTGTCTCAATGTGTTCACAAAGAGAGGAGGCATCTAAGCACAATGTTTTTTGCCTTTTTGGTGTTATGTACCTGAATCGAACGCGTCTAAGCTCCCGGTTACCATCTGGTAAAGCTCTGATTGTAATGTAGATACCAGGCTCATCTTGTTCTACCCATTCGGTTTCTATGTCGCTTGCGTTACTCACTGACACCTCCTCCGATCGATCTGCTGAGCTACTTCTAGCAGAACCATCAACAGATGATGTCGCAGTCTTGGTCCCGCTGATGCCAGAGAGCTTTGGTGTTGAAGCAAGACCAGCAGAGTCAAAACGTTTAGATGTTTGGGTTGATTGGTGATCAAGTGAATCAGACGAGGAGTATACCATTCCGGGAGGTTGCTCTTTGTTCAGAGGTGGAGTTACAGGACTATACTTAGCGGACTGTATTCGCGATCCCTGTTACAAGGGTGTTCCAAGAATCTATTTAGGACCCAACCAAACGCTAAAATATGGCGATACAACGAGCTATAGACCCAGAAAGATTTGGTTGTGAAATAACATTACCCCATCTTCGGATACAGGAGGAGTTGGGAGAGGCACGCTCTCCTGATTGAACTGCTGCACGTTGTATAACTCCATGACCTTCTCGCAATTCTCCGCCCACCATCTCTGAGCTTGCCATTTATTGAACATCTCACGACTGCAAAAAGTACACATTTTTAAAAATCACCACCTAGCCTCAAAGCAGTAGAACCCTTGTCAGCTTAGCGCAAAGGAAAACGGGTCTGACATGTAACTCAAAAACTCAGACATGAAACAAGACAAGCCAAACTGAAACAGTATAATTTCAGCAAGGCTCATCTAGTGTTTCAGGTGTAGCTAACTATATCGAGCATATTTAGTTTCCAACAGGATGAGACAGCAAGTTATATAGTCAAGTGAGGACACGAAGTATTTTCATATTTACCCAAAAGCTGCTGATAAACCATAGATGAAACAATTGTACTACTCATATGGCTGTCTCAAGCAAACAAACCTCTAAGCAGCCAATGGTGACTGTTGAGTATCGTGTTCAGTGTCAAGATCAATTGGAAATAAGCAACATTAATATGATCAGTTCAACATGGCAAGAAAGAATTACCTGAACCGAATCCTCTTTAGATCATTCCCTCCCTGAGGCAAAGACACAAATGTGATGAGAACACCAGGCTCAACTTGCGCAACCCATTCGTTAGCCTCGTCCTCTTCCACGAACACTATGGATTTTGTCCGCCTGCTCATAGATGTAGGTGTACCTTCTTCACTCGAAAGGTCTTTTAACTTGGACTCCATTTCTTTCCCCCATATCTTTGGAGTTGAGGTTCCACTCCCAGCTCTTTGGTATGCATAGTGAAACCTTCCAGAATCCGAAGCAGCATCTGAATCAGCACAGTTTCGGTTCTGATTCCGGTTTGATGTCCCAGAACACGGTTTGCAGTTTTTGTATGCACCTGAAGCCTTTACTGCCATGTCTTTTAGCTGAATGAACAGTGGTCACATACATACAAAGAGTCACATGCTTTGGAAAAAAAACTACAGATAAGAGTGTAACTGGCAATTCAGAGGAACAGATGTTTGCAGAATTGATAGAAATTACAGATCAATCAATCTCGAAACCAAGAATTGAAATTAAGACCACTGAGTCAAAGGTTATGCTTTTACAAGTTTTGTTCTTTAGCTCCAAATCAGAAGAAACCAACGAGACTAAGATGGTCCCGCCAGGAAATTTCTAAATGTTTTCTCTTTTTTTTTGTGTATGTCATTTTCTGTTTGAACCAAAACAATCCATGAAGATGAAGTCAGAAGGAAAAAATATTAATAATTTACCTGCGACGTCAACGATTTAACCGCCTGCTTAGTCCTTGGCGTCTCAGTTTCTTCATCTTCTTGTTGCCGCTTAGATCCGCCATTGTTGGTGTTAAGCTGCTTCGTACAAGCTATACACGTCAGCATCTCTCTCCCTTCCCTTACTCTCTTTCAGATTCCTGAGAATGAAGGAACACATTTCAGAAAATTAAAGAAAAACTTCAACAAATCGGGGTATAATTGTTCCATACTCGACAGTTTCGCACTCGGCGGCGAATTCTCTCGATCACATAAACGGCATAATGAATCACCAGTGAAGAGCTCAAATCGAGTGACGGCTGTTGAATATATGACCGTTACACCAGAAACAAATTAGGGCAAAGGATCTGTAGAGAAAATAAAAGAAAGAAACAGTCTTTAGTATAAACCTCGCATTAAAACTCTCGTCTTTCTCTTTCTCTCTCCTCTGTCATTAGGCAGCTTCAAGCGACAGAGAGTATGAGTGAAAAGAAGAGTCTTTCACTCTTTAGTATCAACCTCTCTCTCTCTCTTTCTCTCTCTGTAAGAAACACAAAAGCTGAAACGGATTTGGGAAAAAAGAAAAGGAAGAAGAGCTTTGAGATTTGGACTTTGAGTTCCTTGGACACTGCAACAAAAGAGAAGAAGTCTTGCACATGAAGTGTGGTCTACTGTGTTTCTATTAATCCTCTGTGCCACATGCCTATTTATTTATTCATAGATTATTGTTTTGGTGCTAATGCATTATTTGGCTCCATTATTAGTCTTTAAACTTTATGCTTATGTTTATGGTGACAAATAAGAATATTCCTTCTTAAAATCTGGAAAAAGGGAGAAGATGATTGCCCTAAAGTTTAAACCATGAACTCTAATGAGCGTGCGACAAAGCATTAGCATTTTAATTATTTTAAAAGCTTATAAATATTTATGATATAATTTTTTTTATAGAAGTGTTTCCCACCTAAACCTCATAATACCTTTTCCCACCTTTTTCTTCTCCTTGAAAGTTGCAAGTCTTTTGAATAATTATGTATGAGTTTGATATAAAAGCTCCAAGTACATCTTCCACATCACCAAGCAACGCATATCGTGCCTTCTGAAAAAAAAGCTCATCTAAAGCCTAGTTAGGTTTTGTTTAATACGAAAATATTCAATATGTTAATACATTTTTGAAAATATTATCTCTATTTGAACATATAAATCTGATAAATTAATAGTTACTTAATTCAACTGAGAGAAAATAAATAATTTGATATCATTAAAAGAAAAATTTCGAGACAACATCTTTTACAATAAGAATACTGATTGCAGAGTTGTGTTCTTTGGTGTTATAACCAAAATATATTTGGCTAAAAAAAAAATTGATAATGATATGGAATAAAGTAAATTTGTGTAAAAAACTGAAAACAAACAAAAATATGGCCAGGCGGGCCACTTAGCCCACAGAAGTTTGAACGGATCATACGAAAAGGCCCAATAGCTAAATCGTACAGAGCTCTGTGATTAGACACCATCTCGTCACATAGTAATATACAGCGATTTATTTATTTTGTTTCCCCAGAATTTGCTCATTGCGAGAATAAAGGGGATCAAATCAATATCTCCGTTGTTTTTATTTTCTCTGTTGAGATTCATTGTTGACTCTTTTACCCGAATTATCTCTGCAACTCGCCGGTAAACCCTACCTCTGTCTGATACCCTAATTCGGTACGTTCCGTCGACGTCTCCTCTAAGCATTGTTCTTTTAAGGCTGCCGATTTCAGCTTATTGAGGTAAATATCATCTTCTCAGGTCTTCTATCTTCAGATTCTGTTTTTTTTTTTTTTTTTTTGGCCTTCAGCTTTACATTTTTCTGAGAAATTTGTGGCAATTTTTTTTTCTTTTTTTTTTGAGAATTCGGTGATTCACTTGGCTGATTTAGGGTTTATTTTCTAGTGCAAATTCGTGTGTGATTGGAGATTTCTGGTATGGGTTGAAAACGATGTATTGTTTCTTCTGCTTCTGTCTAGGGTTTTTTGTTTGTCTTTCTTTTCCATGTTATTAGTTCTATTTGAGTATAAATCGTTGTTTGATGTAAATGAAAGCGTTTGAAAGTTTGTGTTTTCGTAATAGTAAATGGATACACGCGAGGTGATTCTTTGATTTGATCCCCGTTCAGTGCAACCGTTAATCTGCATTTTTCATTGCTAATTAGTTAGTTATGTCAAATGCTTGGGTAGGGGATAAAGCACCAATCTTTCAGATGCATTTTACTTGACTAGGGGATAAAGCACCAATCTTTCAGATGCATTTTACTTGACTAACCTCTTGAAATATATATATTTAACAGTGACATTCTATTCAGAAATGAAAACAATTACATTCACATTTAGAAATCTAAACGGAGTTTCGATGCCAGCAAGAACGCGAATTGGAGGCCAGTTTGCATATCAGACTAATCGTCCCATGAGAACTGACATTTAAAATATAAACTTAAAATTGATTTTGTACAGTTATCTTTGGCATCTTATTGAGTAGTTGGTTTTGTCCATATATTAGTTTCTTTTCTCACTTCAACTTGCAGTTTGAACAGGCTAAGGAAACAATGAATAGCCAGCCTCCATCCAATGGATATACACACAGAAGAGTTGAAATAGAGGCAGGGATGAATAAGGCACAGCCGATGAAGCCACACACCGTGAAAAGTACACGTTTTTTATATCTATTTATATATATATATATATATATACATGTATATCTATATTCTGATCTACCATCAACATCACGTCCTGCATATTCTCTTGTTTGTTGATACATATGTGCAGAAAATGGTGGGAAAGCTGGAAGTGTGGATATCCCTTCTCGTGATCTGTTTGTGTATCTTGCAACTTGTAATATCGGACATCATGTAGAAGTTTATCTAAAAAATGGATCGGTTTACCGGGGCATATTTCATGCTGCTGATGTGGAGAACAATTTTGGTGAGTGAACCTTTTCCCTTTAAGATTGTTATATATAACAAGAGGTCACTATATTTTTTTGTTAAGTGACAAACCTGCTTTAAAACTTTCAGGAATTGTTTTGAAAATGGCATGCTTGATTAGGGAAGGTAATCTACGAGGAATGAAATCCCGTTCTCCGCTTGTCAGCAAGCCACCTTCAAAGATATTCATTATCCCTGCCGACGAAGTTGTGCAAGTTATAGCTAAGGTGTTTACTCTTTTCTTGCGGGGATTAGTTTATATGCTCATGTCAATGTGTGAGAAAGACTACTTGGTGTTTTGACATTATTATTTCTTTGTCATTTGTTTTGGTGTTAGGACCTACCTGTATACAGCAATAACGTCTCAAATTCAGCTCATTGCGAGAGACCGTTAGAGCTGTTGACAGACTCTTCTATATCACAGTCTTATCATGTTGATTTGGAAAGGGAGCTGAAACGTTGGGTACCTGATGAAGATGTTCCAGATCGTTCAGATCTGGAGAATGTGTTCGATGACCCTTGGAAGAGGTAGTGATACCTACTCTTCTAATTAGGATGTTTTTCCTTCTAATTAGGATTTCTATTGGCTGATTTAGAGTACTTTTTAGTGTCTCTATTTCTCTTCTTCCTTTTGCTTTTACGTTTTATTATATCGAGTGGAAGTCTTGGTTGTGAAACCTATCCAAGCTAGAGAGTGCTTTGGAAGTTTGAACCTAGTTCTGTTACTGTTACTTTAATTTTTTCTTTTAGTAAAGAGAGTTTTGTGCATTTTGTTGCGGGATTCTTAACTCTAATTAGTAGCCATATATTTATTTCTCTCGGTTCATTTCATCCCCTTTGTTTCAACATGCTCGTTTCTTGTTCTTTCACTATGTACACTCTTTTTGGCTGAATAACATATCTTATACGTGATGATATCATAGGGGCTGGAATCAGTTTGAGGTCAATGAGACATTGTTTGGAGTAACGAGTACTTTTGACGAGGAACTGTATACCACAAAACTCGAGAGAGGTCCTCGGACGAGGGAGCTAGAAGAGCAAGCTTTGAGGATTGCAAGAGAGATCGAGGGTGAGAATACCCGAGATCTTCACGTAGCAGAGGTGAATTATGGATGTCTTATGTGCCACTTGATTTTTTCTTTTTCATATGTCGTACCATTTCTATTTCTCATGGTTTATGCATGCAATCATCTTACACAGGAAAGAGGGATTCAGCTTACTGGAAAGTTTGATATTGACGAGGAAACCAAATACTCATCAGTCTGCCCGGTTAATGGATTTGATGATTCGGGTTATGAAGAGGAAGAAGAAATCTTGTTGGATTGCCGTAATAATTTGACTTTTGGTGATTCAACTGCTTCTGATGGCATAAAATCTGCTTCAACTGGCAAGGTCTATGAAGAATCATGGGTATGGTTGGGTTCTTTTCAGGTAGTAGTTTCTAGGAGAATAAACGGTGATTTTTCCATTTTTTCGTCCTTCAGGGTGGCAGTCTACCGTCACGGAATAACACTATTGTGGATCAGAGCTGCTCTAACTCAAATAAGCATGCTCGACAGCTTATGTTTGAACAGCAATACAAGGATATTCCTGCTCCAGGCAGCAAAATCAGGTCTTTTTTTCCCTGGGAATACGCATGTTTTTTTAGAAAATATGATTTGTTGATTTATATCTGTCTGATAGTTCATCCTAATAGGAATGAGAGCCAGATTGGTGAGCAGGGAAACAGCAAAAGTGTAGAGGCTTCCCATTATAAAAAGGTGATTTAAGTTAACCTGTTTTGATGCATCTTATCTTGATTGCATTTTAGCATTTCATAATGTTCCGTGACTTATAGCCTTGTTCTGTTGCCTTCAACCTGTATTAACACAGCCGTCTGTGGAATCAGTGTCTGGTCTTGAAGGTATGTGCAACTTCACTCTAGCTTTATCATATCTATCTACTCCCTTTACGTCTTAAATGTTGATGATACCCATATAATTTCCAACTGAGTCTTTGAATGTGCACTCAAGATATTAATGAAGATGCAGCAACCTCTGATCCTGCTTGTCTACAATGGAGAGCTTCTGATAAGCAAAATTCCACTGATGGAAAATTAGCTGGTCGACTTTCTGACAGAGCGAAATCTGAGAGCTCTTGCTGGGGGCCTGGAAGCTCCATTTCTAGAAATTCAGAAAACTCTGCGGCTTCCTCAGCATCAAGTCGTCCAGTACTATCACCAAGCTCTTCAATTGGTTCTTTTTCTTCAGAAAAGTCCACCCTCAACCCAAATGCCAAGGTTTTGTCTGCCGTCGTTAGATTATTTATCTAATACAAGTAGAATTAGCGTAGAGTGGGGTTTTAATCTTACGCATTTGTTAATGAGCATAAGGTTTGATTCAGGAATTTAAGCTAAACCCCAACGCAAAGAGTTTCAAACCATCTCCAACAGCTACACGGCCTCAATCTCCAGTTCCAGACGGCTCGTTCTATTACCCTCCTGGTCCGCAGATGCCCGGAATACACATTGGATACGCAGTAACTTTTTTTACTCTTTAATATCCTCTTATGATCAAACCTCTGAATCAAGCTTAAGTCTCTGTTAACATGTTTCTGATTCACAAAAAATGAAATTGGTAGATGGGAGGAGCATTCGCTGGACAACATCCAGTGATGTACAATAATACAACACACCTTGGTCCAAATCAGACATATTATTCTCCAAATGGTCCACAGGTTTGTTGCTGCTATTATAGCCATGACTCGATATTTTTTTTTATTGGAAGACGAATCTTTGAAAAAAAAACTGAGTTTTGAAATAACAATTTTTAAACAGTACCCACAACAGATGATGGTTGGTCAGCAGAGACCGGTTTTGTTTATGCCGCCGTCGCCATACCAACCGGTTAACTATTATCCTCCATAGCTTTTTTACTGTGTTTTCTTTTTTTCTAAAAATGCTCAAAAGAGTGAGAGTTTGCTGACATCTTTGATTTAAATTGCAGGAGATGCCATATAAAGGAAGGGACTCTTATTAGCTTTTGACCAAACCATGAATGGTGGCACAAGGTTTTCGAATCATCTTCTGATGGACTGGGGGGTTTGGTTAATTTACTTTCATTTATTTCCAGCACCAAATCTTTTTTATTTGTGTTTTTCAAGATTGATAAATGGTTTGATGGTCCATGAGAGAAAGATTGAACACATGTGATGTTGGTTTAGTTTGTTAAGGGATTAGACTGGATTTAGATGTAGATTCGTGCTGATCTCACTTCTTTATTCACTCGTGTCTCTGTTTAAACTTTAATCTTTAGATGTATGACATTCTGTCTTTGAGTCTTATATATTGAAATAAAAAACAAATATTAGGTAGGCAAACATGTTTATTTCTGTATATGGATTTGACCTTTTTTTCCAAATCAACGATGGTTGTTCAATCTTCCATATACTACGTGCTAAAATTTGGTAGGTAATAAAGTAGTGCGCCTATGATTGAGTTTGAAAGCGTAATGTTTTAATTTGAGGTAATAGGTTTAAGTTTTTTTTTTTTTGGTCTTACATGCTTCGTATTTTCGTATCATATCATTACAATTAATCTTGTCGTGGTGAGGTTAGGGGAGATCTGGCATATTTACTTTGTCGTTTTTTAAAACATGGCTAAAATCTAAATAATTGATTCTAAGAACTTCTAGATTCCCTCGATGATGTATATATACTAGTAGTATTTTAAGTTGACACCTGTCACCTCTTTGGAAGCATGATAGTTACCTATTTCTTGGATAAAAAGTTTTCATATCTCACATTACATTCTCAATTTATGGAAGCGTCTCTCCAATTAATTGGAATTTTTTTTTTATATCATTTTATCCAACTAGAATATTCATATCAAAATAGAAATGTTCCTATTTTATTAATTTTTTTTATTGTCTCTCTATATTTTATGTTTTTGTTGTTGTTGTTGTTGTAATTACTATTCAGATTTGTAGATTATATGCAGAGAGATAGGAGCAGAAACTACCAAATTACGATTCGTTTGTTTGTGTTGGGGAAGCTGCATCAAGAAATGTGAAAAAGGGCTCTTCGCTTTGCTTAACTTGCAATAAATTTCAATTACTCCAACTACAAAATTAAAATATTTAAAATTATTCGCTTAAATGCAATATTGATTGCACCATAAAGAGATGTTGACAACCTTCCACTTCTCTACTTTTGCTTTTAAAAACAAACGTTCTTAAGGAAGAAAAGAAGATAAAGAAAAAGTATGTATATAATAATACAACCTCTATTTCATTACGAATGAATGATGTTTAAGAATCTTCCACATTTGTTATGAAACAACGTAGTTTACTTAAAATATCGTCCATATGTATATTATAAAATTTTTAACTTCAACGTTAATCTGAACAACAGTAAAAATGTAAACAATAACTTATTCACTTTAGCGAAATAGATGAAACATGTAGTAGACTAGTAAGCTAGTAGCTGTTATGTGATGTGTGAGATAAAATATATTTTTGTATACGTTTTAACAATCATATATTATTTTATTTGCCAATAAAGTAAAATTAATTACAAATATACGTAGAATATGAGATCATGACTGAACAGTGAAAAATGGTTTAACTTCTATTTTTTATTTTAAAAATTGTTAATTATTTTTTTGATATTTTTTAATGTTCGCTGTACTGTCTCACCTGCAAATTTATAAACCTATTTTTTTCTGTCTTATCTTGCATGACTGAATAAACCTAAGAAACAATGTCTTTTTGATCCACTGAATAAGTAAAATAAAAGATTTTTACTTCTTTTTATCAAATCAATCAAAAAACTGAATAAATCAATAAAGTTAAACAGCAATTTATAATAAAAATCAAAAACTCTAAAACTACTAAAAATACTATAGATATAAATAAAATTAATTATCTAAATTTACATAATTGAAATAATAAAGATATTAAATATCTCGCTGCATCAAATTATACACAGTAAAAAAATTACGAAATTACATTTAAATTAGTAACTAATGTTAAATCATAAATAAATAAAGAGAGAAGCAAAATTTACTAGACAAACAGTTGTAAACTTTGCAAAAATTTGAAATGGAAACAACAAATTAGTCTTTAGCTAAGTATTTGTGTGTATAAAATGGTACTCCTTGTGACGAGATAAAAACAAAGACACACACAAAAAAGGTGAAAAGAGTCAGGTTTAGTCTTTTAAGCCATAGCCAATAATACACTTATTTGCAGAGACAGAGGAAGAGAGAGAGAGAGAGAGAGAGAGAGAGAGAGAGAGAGAGAGAGAGAGAGAAGAAACAGCCATGTCTTGAGGAAGGAGACATGCATAATCATCATCATCATCACCTCAAGCTTATTACTTAACTTCTCTTTCTCTCCATCTTTTACCAAATCCAAACACCAAAGGTCTCTCTCTCTCTCTCTCTCTTGTTCGCTTGATTTTTTGGTAGTGTGTTAATGATTTGGTTGCTCTATTTTTACTTCTGATACTGATGATCGATTTTTTTTACTAAGTAACCATTTTTATAACCAATTCTTTAAATGATGAGCGAAAAAAGCTGTTTCCTTTCTCTATGCCCACTTTTCTCTCTGTATGCTCGGATCAGTAAGTTCAAAGAGATTTGATTTCTACTAGGTTCGCGTGAGGATGAGCTAATTTTTCTATTCATACCCAGAAATTTGAGTTAATAAACATCTCTTAATATATTCTCTTTTCACCCTCTTTGAAAAGCTTTTTGTATATATATATATATATAGGTTTGCATGTTATGCTTTCTATGTAAGGTTTAGTGAATCAATCTGTTTAACCAAAAATTGGTTTTTCAAAAAGTTTTAATCTTTCAAATCATTGAGCAACCTTACTGTGTGATTGAGCTGGAAATCTGGATTTTAGGATAGTTTTATAAACGTTGTGGATCCATTTTATCTCTTAGAATTTTGTGGAACATGACGAAAATATTGATGTAGTTATCAATGATTCTTGACTGGCCTTTTGCTTGGTTTGAACTATAGCGTATTAAGAAGACAATGCAAGTGTTCCAACAGAAAGATTCATCTCGGTCTACTTGGGAAAACTCAATGCCAACAAACTTAAACATTCAAGGATCTCAATCTTTCAGCTTGACAAAGGACATGATGATGCCTACTACACAATTCCCTTCGATGAAACGTTCAAGTTTGCAGCTGCAAGATCAAGATTCATCCTCAACGCAATCTACTGGAGAATCAGGCGGCGGTGAAGTTGCTAGCTTTGTAGAACATAACCGTTATGGATGCAGCAGCATTGTTAATACCAATCTCTCAGGTTAAACAAATAAACTTGATATGTAGATTTTAGTCACATTACAGGAAAAACTGCTAAATTCTTTTTGGTTTTCTTCTTGTCTTTTGATTGATGCAGGTTACGTCGAAAACCCGACAAAGGCTATTGAAAGTTATACTAAGTCAACAACCACCTCGTCGATGGTGTCTCAAGATTCTGTGTTTCCTCCTTCTACTTGTGGTCTAGCATCTTGGGCTCTTCAATGTGCTGAAACATCACATTTTAGTGGTTTCTTGGCTCCTGAATATGCATCGCAGCCAACGGTAATTTACTGTAAAGCCTTGTGCTTTCACACATTTTAAATCCAAGTGGAGTTGGTTGGTTATATTGGAAAGTTTTTTTTTTTCTTTTGCAGGTTCTGCCGCATTTAGAAATGATGAGTTTGGTTTCTTCAAGAGTGCCATTGCCTCATAACATTCAAGAGAATGAACCAATATTTGTCAATGCGAAACAGTACCATGCGATTCTTCGTCGCAGGAAGCATCGTGCTAAGCTTGAAGCTCAGAACAAACTCATCAAAAGCCGTAAAGTATGATGTAACTTTTCACTTTCCCATTTGCTTAAAACACCAGACAGTCTCTAATGATTCGATGCAATTTGGTTAGTGGTGATTACAAAAAGTTTGTTATTCTTCTATCTTCATTTTGCAGCCATACCTTCATGAGTCTCGCCATCTTCATGCTTTAAAGAGAGCTAGAGGCTCCGGTGGGCGTTTTCTCAATACAAAGAGGCTTCAAGAATCATCAAACTCGCTCTGTTCTTCTCAAATGGCAAGTGGAGAGGATTTCTCTAAGAGCCCTCGCGGTGGTGGAAACGTAATCGGGTCTAGCTCGATCACACCGAGCTCCAACTCAAACCGTAACAACATGTTCCAAAATACGATGTTCAGATTCTCAGGGTATCCATCAACACACCATGTCTCAGCCCTCATGTCAGGGACTTGAGACATCTGAGAATAATCTTGCTCCGGTTAAACTCCGGCGGAACGGGAAGTCATCCTTGGCTATAAAATGTTATTGCTTCTTTACCTTTAAAAGTTCTGTTTTCATCATCTGCAATCTCACTCTATAATGAAGTAACTTTTCAAATCATTGTCAAACTATTTCGTTAATTTTACCAAGTTTTCGATTCTCTTGAGTTTACAAATAGTATTACCCTATCAAATACACAACTGAGACAAGATTCACATATATCGAGATTCAAGAGTAATATACGCGCATAGATCCTCTAATGAACTGGAGACAAACCGGACACTTAGGGTTCGCCTCTCGTTCGACGGTTAAGGCGCACTGCCTGCAACATACTACATGTCCACAGGGAATGAATGCAGGAAGTCTCCTTCTTGTCACACAGATCACGCACAATTCTCCATCTGGAATCTCATCTGCATCTTCTGTCTCATCCGCAACCACAGGTTCGTCTGGTCTCTGTTCGTCTTGTCTCTGTAGCTGTTCCCTTTGATGGTGCCGTAATTTCCATCTATTCCAGGCCCTGAAGATAAAACGGTAAACAGATTTAGAATCGGAACATTGTCTAAACCCAAAACTATCTGCGTCTCACTAGTCGAGTACCTGACAGCAGCAAAGCCAAGGATGCCAACAGACAAACATCCCATGATAACACCGCCCCAAAATATTACGCTGGTAGTCTCCGTAAGGTCCATTATCATCTTGTCCTTCGTCATCTCTGATCTGCAAACATTATTCAAAAAGACTTATCTGATTTATAGATGAACAGCAAGAGAGCTCGCTGCAACATTGGACCAAGTATTTGTCAAATGATCAGAAATAAAAGAGGAATAAGTAATGAATTCAGCCAGAAAACAATACAAGCTCAACAAAAACGAGAGAAAAATATGTATCCAGAGAGAATCTCACAAGAAATAGGGAAGATCTTGGCACGACTTGATCTCAGGAATTCCATTGTTAAAACTACAGATGCCAACAGCTGTTAAATCTCTCCCAGGTGGTAATATCTTCTCTACATCAAGCAAGCCAACCTTGAAAGAAGAAAGGATTACAAAGTTAGGAAGGAAATGGCCAAGAACAAGTAACCATCAGACCTAAAAAGAACAGAAAATATATATACTCACGGGATACTCAGGGAAGAACAAGGCTTGAAGAAAGGCATAGGGAGATGTATTAATAGGCTGCAAACGATTATACACAGTGGTAAGTGGAAGCGGTTGCCTTGCACCATCCATGTTAACAACGACAAAACTAGACTGCGATCGTTGATTCTTGTCCACAATAACAAACGGGACCTGCACACGGCGAAGGATATACATAAATAAAAACAAGAGCCAAAAGCTGATAAAGTGTGGACTCAAGACTTTACCATTCTCATCAAATCAGCTCCTTGTCTGGGCATAGATCTTTCCAAAAGAAACCGGTGACCATTTGATAGCTGAAACAAAGCCTTCCATCCACTATACATATACTGTAAAGAGAACAATTTGTAGATGATGACATTAGAATGCTTCTAGATCAAATTGTAGAAGATGACATTGGAGCAACACACTACAAAAATTACGTCAATTGAAATTTGTAAGCACCATCTTATATATGTATGTATACGTACAGTTTGAGTTCTATGGATAATAAGGGCTTTATCTCCAGTCTCCGGAGAGGTCAGCACGTTGTTCTTGTGACTCCCATCACCGGAAAATTTTGGTTTCACGGTTCCGCGGATCACGACGATACGCTGATCATGGCTATTTCCGTCACCCCTCGTTCCAGATTGTTCATCAGACGCCGGAATCAGAGATCGGAGGTCGGAAATGGAGACTTCGGGGGCGTCTTTGATTTTGTTCAACGCAGCGGAGCTAGAGGCATACTTGAAAGCAGCACGAACGGCGCCTAAAGCTAGGGTTAATCCGACGATGGCTCCGTCAAAGGACAAAGCGATGTCGATCATAAGGGGGAGAACGGCGGAACGATCCGGCGAGGACATTATGGTAATTACGTATCCCAAATAGGACAATTTAGGATGGCGTGAGAGTGATGGGGCTAATATCGGCATTTAAGAGATACACATATGGCGGTCAGTCTGATTTGGGTCTTTAATGGGCCTTAAAAGAAGAGAATAATGGCTTCTGCAGGAAAAAATACGTTGTCGTGTGTATCTCTATTGGGCCAGTGGACGAGTAAAATTTAAAAGACCAATTAACCAACTGGGCCACCGTTTTTAACGGATAAACGCACTAGATAAATAGCGTCTATGTGAAATTCAGTTGTACCCCCAACATTAGAGCAGATTTACAAACTGTACCAAAAAGTTAGATCTACATAGAGAGGAGCGAGCAATTTACTAGCCGCCGTTCATCAATCTCCGTCGTGCATCTGCCGCTCTCCACCGACGTTGTCTCGTGTTAGGTATCTATTGTCCTGGTTCCTTCGATCTAGGGCATAGACTCTCGTGTATTTTGGAACTTAATTGATGATTATACTTTTAACCTGAGCTAGGTTAAATCTACATTTGCCTATCTTGTCCCCGTTTTCGTTTGCTCGGAATCGCGAATCTCTAAGCTCAAAACTGTGTAAGAAAGGTGCTTAATTTGTTTTTCTGAATCGACTATTGATGGTTTTTGTGTGTCACTGTTTAGTGAAAAAAAATGGCTGGAGAAGGTGAAGAAGATCTGCCTAGAGACGCAAAGATTGTGAAGTCTCTGCTGAAGTCGATGGGTGTGGAGGACTACGAGCCTCGTGTGATTCACCAGTTTCTGGAATTGTGGTACCGTTATGTGGTCGAAGTATTGACTGATGCTCAGGTTTACTCAGAGCATGCTAGCAAATCCACCATTGACTGTGACGATGTGAAGCTCGCCATTCAATCCAAAGTTAACTTCAGCTTCTCACAGCCTCCTCCACGAGAGGTATATATATACATATATGCATTGTAAACGATTGCTTGTTGTCTTTCTGTTTCTTGGTACTGAGTCTGAACATAGATGTGATATGACTTGTCTTTGGTAGTCTGATTGGTGAATCATTGGACATTGTCCATCTTGATTTAGACTTGTGAACAATAACGCCTATTGCTGCATTTAAGAGTTGATGGTTTTTGTATGCATCATGGCAGGAGATTTTAGTCTGCCTAATCCGATTCCAGTTTATGAGTCACGAGGTTTTATATTTCGATGTTTGGTTTTAGGTACTGCTAGAGCTTGCTGCGAGCAGGAACAAGATCCCTTTGCCAAAATCGATAGCAGGACCCGGTGTTCCGCTCCCGCCTGAACAGGACACATTGCTTAGTCCAAATTATCAGCTCGTTATTCCGAAGAAGTCAGCTTCAACAGAACCTGAAGAAACAGAGGACGATGAAGAAATGATAGATCCTGCACAGTCATCTCAGGAACAACCGCAGCAACAACATACGTCAGAGCTTCCAAGCCAAACTCCTCAAAGGGTCTCTTTCCCTCTCTCTCGACGCGACCCAAATAAGTAGAGAGAGACAACAACAGAAGAAAACTATAATGTTATGTAGAGAGAATCTAAGAGAATCAATTATCAATGTGTTTTGTAAAATTGATGCTAACTGTTCCTGAGATCCACAATGCTCTAGCTGTATTGTTCCAGATATTAATAAAAGTTTGCTTGTGAACAACGTAAATCTCACGAGCAGGTTCAATAAGAAACGGCGCTTTTAACGCGATTGTTTGAAATGTACGTACTTAATACGTGAGGAATGGAAAATTCGTGTTTCCCAGCATCGACTTTGTAGAACGACCCACAAGTGAAGAAGATATGTATCTTCCCCATACAAAAATTTGATTAAGTGCGGCTAATAGTTGATCAAACTACAATGTTGCAACCATATGTTTATGAAGCCGAACTTCTCAGACCTAACATCAAAGCGCAAACTACCAAGGAAACCGTTCGAGATGTATCGACCCCAGCTAGATAATACAAAACACCATCTATGCATGTTCCATCGGATTTAGGAAAATGGACTTTGGATTGGATCGTCTCCGTGAGTGTCATAATTTTATGCTAATGGTACCAGGTCACACATAACACTTTTGAACTGTTTCTCGATCGGATCATACCCTCTTACTGAGTTCGAAGATTGTGTGATCAATAGAATTTCCGAGAACTGGTGTTCCAGATTCTTCATGGCGGCTGTTTCAAACCCTAGCTAGAATAACCGTTCACAGGTTACACGACTTCGGCGGCTTTCGTTATTTAAACTGATGCAACAAATATGAGAACATTTCCACATATGGAAAAATGTAGGCTGACATTTTCTTCTCTAAGACCACGATTCATAACAAATATTCAACATTCGTGCTGGAAAATTATATATATATATATAAAGTGGTGTCTGATAAAATGCATGGGAAGTTAAAAAGTATATTGAACTTCTCTTGGTCAATCTCATACTTTTCAATCTATAAGATAAACATCATGTCTATTTCGATTTAAATTTCTGCATTTGAAAATTATGCTTGAGAAAAACAACTTGGCCACAAAGAACATTGTTTAATATAATATAGAAGAAAAAAACAAACAAGCTACGGAAGAAAAACGTTTTTTTGATAATGTATATAAGTCCAATGAAGCTTTACATTTTTTTTTAAAAAAGCTATTTTTTATAATTAAAGAACACAACATTAAATATGGCAAGTTCTCGGTTAATTTCGATCATCTTCTTGGTCTACACAATAATCTTATCGAGTAGCTCAATCAACTGCACAGGGAATAATAATTTGGTAACAAACCAAACTGCTTTGTTCGTGTTCGGAGATTCTGTGTTCGATGCCGGAAACAACAACTACTTCGATACTACAACCCGATCTAATTTCTGGCCATACGGTCGAACCACTTTCAGATTCCCCACCGGAAGAGTCTCCGATGGACGTTTGATTCCCGATTTCATCGGTAACAATAACATTTTTTTTTTCTTTTATAAAAAAACTTTTGTTTCTTGAATTATAAATTTATTTCACATAAAATTTTAACACTTTCTTTTGGTTCAATTTTTTTTTAACATTTTACTTTTTAACTGGTCGGTAACATGACAGCTGAGAACGCATGGTTACCGTTGATCCCACCAAATCTACAACCAAGCAACGGTAACAATCAATTAACCTATGGTGTTAATTTCGCTTCTGCCGGTGCCGGAGCTTTAGCGGAAACCTTTTCCGGAACGGTAACTATCATTAATTTTTACTACTCGATATCGTTTTAATATTTTTTAATGCGAATAATAAAAAATAATTAAGTATGTCAATAAATCTTTACGAAAACAATGAACTTTTGAAATTTCGTTCTATTTCATGTTCTTAAAGCAATTACTGGTTATGAATATATAAATTATATATTTGTGATAAAGAGTTACATTGAAATTTTAAAGCGATAATTATTTTTAAAAAGAAATAATATTTGAAATTGAGAAAGAGTAGACATTAATTAGGCTACATATAAAATACTATTACTGTTTGATCCAAAAAACATTATTATAACTTATAGATGTCCGATGATATATTTGACTAATTAACTCTCTCTCTCTCTCTTTTCCTTGGTTTTCTTTCTTTACCGTTCAAGGTGATAAGTTTGGGAACACAGCTAAGTAGCTTCAAGGACGTTGAGAGGAGGCTGAGATCTGAATTAGGAGATGCAGAAGCCAAGAGGATTTTCTCAAGAGCTGTTTATCTATTTCATATCGGAGCCAACGACTTATTTTATGGCTTACTTCAAAACTCTTCACTTTTCCAATCCAATTCCAAAGAAAAATTCGTCGACTTTGTTATTGGTAACACGACATCCGTGATCGAGGTAAGACTAAAAATCGAAAACTGATCTCAAATTTATCAACTTTTGGACTAAAAATGAGATATATATGTTATGTTTATCAGCAAGTGTATAACATGGGAGGGAGGAAGTTTGGAATCTTGAATGTAGGATCATACGATTGTGCACCACCGTCATTGATCTTAGACAGAACAAACATAGGATCTTGTTTCAAACCACTCACCGAGCTGATCGATTTGCACAACAAGAAGTTTCCGGATGCTCTAAGGCGGCTACAGCGTGAACTATCTGGATTTAGATATGGCCTTCACGACTATCACACTTCTTTATTGGAAAGAATGAACAATCCTTCACAATACGGTAACTAATAAAAGTACCTAGTCATCATTACATATACGTAAGATTATTGACCTTTAGTACGTAGCTCTTTTTGAAAGTTTTGTGTTTTGTTTGTTCGTTTTTTTTAAAGGGTTTAAGGAAGGTAAGAAGGGATGTTGTGGAAGCGGACCATTTAGGGGAATCAATACTTGTGGGAACCGAATGGGACAAAGTTACGAGTTATGCGAAAACGTTACCGATTATTTGTTTTTCGATTCCTCTCATTTGACGGAGAAGGCTAATGGACAAATCGCAGACCTTATCTGGAGCGGACCGGTTAATGTCACTGGACCTTATAATCTCAAAGCTTTATTTGAACTTAATTAGAATCGCCGATGTATGTCCATGAAAATAAAGACGAGATTGTTATATATCTTATATAATCTTGTTAGTCACATGTATACTATATACTTCGTGTTCAAAATAATAATAATAATATTGATGACTGGTTTGTGATAATATCTCTGTGACATTATTTGAAATGTCGTTTTTCTCCGTATGGCGTCTAGTATCCACGATCATTTTCACGAAGATAACGACTAGAACACCATTATTAATTTAATTAGTTTTTAATATATTATACATTTTCATCTATAAACATATTTTCTACTCAAATTTTTATTTAATATATATAAGATATTTATATTACTATTTGATGAAAATTCGAGTTACAAGAAAAACACTTGAACCAAAGGAACATATGCTACTACAAGAAAATTATTCTTAGGGTTTGTCTAAGTTTCCTTGCACAAGAAGGTTAAGTAATGGACCTTTGGCTTTGGAATTCCATGCGGAAAGCCCATCAATACACAAATAGTACTTATTGTAGAATATACAAATACGGATTATTGCCATTCGAATTTGATTTTCATTTTTTTTCTTTCAAGTTAGTTATAATATACTTATAGTCTAATACGGTAATTAATACCATATATAGTTGATTTTTCAAATTATGCAGATCCGGCGAAAAAAACGATACCATATGCAGTAGTATAAAACGGATCAAAACATGTGAATCTATTTATGTGATACGATCCAAATCTCTTTTACTGGATTACTAGCAAATTGTTAATTGTATAACTTAAACGTGGAGGATGATATATGTCAAGGTCGGTTGTTGCTTCGATTAATGAGATTTTAAATTTAGACTATATGTATGTTTCCATCTTCCGCCTCGGAATGAATTAAAGGAGCTTAAAATGTAGTGAAAGTTAAGCCACTTTAGATCACATATTGTTTTAATAATTACGACCAGATAACTATTGAGCTTTCAGATTTGTCTGGTCTTATTATATTTTTCATTTCTGTCGCTTATGATGCATGAGCTGGATTTATCGGCCTACAACGTTTAAAAATGGAAATTGGAAACAAGCCTTATATTACATTAAAAAGGTTGGAAGTCTTTGGCATTTGGTCATGGATACGGTTGGAAATATTATTTGGGATTTGGATTTATATATTTGGAATCTACTCCAAATTTTCTGTTAAAATCTGGATACCCAATCTGGATAATAAAATTTTGATTTCCTCAAAACTGGATTCGAATTTAAATATCTGATTTTTTAAGTCTAGATATCCCAATTCAGATCCTATAAGTATAATGTATTTTTGTATTTTATAAATAAGATTTTAAATATTTTAATATTTAATATAAAATAAATTAAAATTATTTTTAGCTTTATAATATTTTTATTTTATTTTAAAGTTATATATAAATTTTTATTTTATTATTATTTATAGTATTTTAATAATTTTTACGGTTTCAAATTCGAATATTCGTGTATATCTTTATATCTAGACGAATATCTAAAATCCAAATATCTAAAAAATTTCATTTCGGATAATTGAATTATGGATCCAAATACTTTAAAAATTTAGATATATAGATATCTAGATATCTTAAAATTTGGATAGCTGGATATCTTAAAATCAGGGTATCCAAAATTCCAAATATATTAAAATATTTGAATATCTAGATCCATTCCGATCCTAGTTATAACAAATAATTTTGCGTATTTTTATATTTTTTTTGTTTCTGACTTTTTCACTTAACTGTAATTGTTTAGATTGTTAAAATTGATATCTGTATGGGATGTGATTTTTTCTTTTTAAACTATGCTGATTTTATTAAACGCTTACAAATTGTACTTATCGTAGAATTTACAAACAATTACGTGATTATCAATTAAATTTTCTAAATAGTTAAGGAAATTATATATATTAAGACCATTCTCGTAATACGCGGATACTACTATAATATACTTAGGGTAAATTCGTAATTTAAATACATAATTTGATTCCACGTTTTCAGTTTACTATTAGGGTCAATTATCGAATATCGATACTAATAATCGATATTATTGACTCTGAGAATATATTTTCGACTCTCGAGTCAGTCCAATACGCGGTAAGAGTTGCAAAGATCAATCTTTTAATATAGAGGGAAAAAAACATTTGCAAACTAAAACATCAGATTTCGATTGTGATACGGTTACAATTAAACACGTGACCCTTGTGAAAACCAGATTGACCCCAAGAGATTGAGTTGCACAGACTCAGTAGGACTCATAACCGGAGCTAGATGACGTAGAGTCGCTGGCCTGGACAGTATCTGACGTTGTAGGCAACCAAAACTCAGTCATAGATTCATCGACTGGGTAAACTACGAGCTCACGGACGTTCATCGGTTGGATTACATTTTTATCGGCTCCAATAAGAAGATGAGCAAACATTTCTTGTGCCTTCTCGGTGTTGTGACGCCCATCAAAGAATAAGTAAGATCGTTGGTACTCGCATAGCCTCGAGTGCACGTTAGGTAAACCGCAACCATAAGCATCATGTGTCCCAACTCCACAGCATGATGAGTTCGTCACGAAAAACCCTAGTAATAACCAATTTTAATGGTTTTATATATGAGTATTCACCTAGTATGAAAGCTTAGAATTAAAAAGAAATAAAATAAAAATTTGTAATTAACCAACTCACGATAGCTGGAGGGTTTCTGCGTCCTACGAAGAATGGCACTGTAGAAATCGAAGACGGTAAATTGAAAACCAGGAGTGGTTCGAGCCATTTCGTTCAACATGGGTCCGATTTTTTCGTTGTGTTGCTTAGCCAAATTGTTAAGTGTTTCGTAGCATTGATCCATCCCGGTGTTGTAATCTTGTCTGACGATTGGTAAACAACCTAATGGTGCTAGGGTTTGGATCACGAACTTACTAGCTCCTGATGAATACAACAAGCTGATATCGTTCTTTAGCTTGTTGGTCACGGAAGTTACAAAAGCTTGTTGAGCAGATGCATCGGCGTTAGGGTTGTTCTTAGTGAAATTCAAGTAATCATTAGCACCAATGTATATCATAAACACTGACTTCTTGATGAAGTCATCATTCCAGTTTGCTTTCATTTGATTAAATTTCCTCACTTGTTGATTCAGAGTCAACTAAATTAGGAAAAGAAAATCAATGTTATGATCATGCAGTTAAAACGAAAAACTTATTGATTTTAAGTTAGATGTTTATATTTAACGATGAACATAAAACATAACAAAAATGCTTATTAACGGGGGTAAAAGAAAGATGGGTATATTCTATATATAGTATTACTCGAATAATATTGTAAACTAAATATCAATTGAATAATGGCAAAATATGGACATATAGAAGAAATTAAATGGACTTACAGATTCCACCGGAGCTCCGAGAAGAGTAGCATCGGCGACGGCGAAACTAGCTCCACGTGAGACGTTTACGTTAGGTTTAAGTGCCGGCGGGATCTCGATCGGAATCCCCATGAATTTTGCTGCATTTTCAATATTTAAGATTGTTTCATATATTTATCAGTGTTATATAATCAAGGGATGGTCTCTGCTTTTATCACCATACGTATTGTTTTTTTCATAGTCAATAAAGTCTTTGAATATTCAGACTACCAACTTTTCTAATACTGTAGAACTAAAATATTGAAACCATTTGACCAAGTACAAATAACAAATAATGTTCTTGGGGAAAATCGAATCCAGGACAAATTAAGCGAATATGCGCTATATCTTGGAGTTTTTTAATCACTAGACAACTACTACCACTTAGTTAATACAGTATACAATTAATTTAATACATTTTTACTGTATAATTTTAGAAACTTAATAAATACATTTAATGGTAATAAACAGTAGAATCTTTTTTTCAAAATGTGAAAAGGTGGTATATTGCCAATATTTTCATCATAAGTAATTATTAAGAACCTTTTTAATGGTAGGTACAACTACTATTTCTGTGAAGGTGCTCTAAGATTAGTGTAGATTTAAGCTTAAAATAATACTATATATTAGCGGTAAAAATAAAATCGCACCGAGGAAGTCTGGAGCGATGAAACCGTCGGAGAATTTGCCGTTGGGATCATCACGAGATTTTCCGTACGGCCAGAAACCTTGCGCAACGTTAGTTATGGTGAGAGTCTGTTTGTTTCCGGCGTCGAAGTTGGAGTCACCGAACGTGAACAAGGCAGCCCCCGAATTTTTTTGTCCGGCGACAGTGATCGGGTTATGGAACAGTATGAATAATAAAGTTACCCCTACAACACTCACTAAGCTACAGTCGCTCACCATCGGGAAGATAGAAGCTAGTGTACAGAGAGAGAGAGAGACAGAGAGATGAAGATTGCTTACAGACCGGTTCATTATATTTATATTGCAAGTATAGTTTTTGACAACTACTACTATTAAACATTGCATGTTCCCCGATGTTAATTTTCTAATATACAACTACGTACGCACTAATGAAATTTAATCGAGTAAATGGATTATTGAGCAATCATAGTTCAAATGAATCATTTCTGACGATTTATTTGGTTTCTAACTTTATTTTAATAAGAAAATCTATTTATTGTCGAAAGGAGAACCTACAAGCCACGTGGAAAATATACGACCTATATATATGATAATAAGTAGGTTTCAAGTTTAAAAATAATTAAGTAATAAGTAACCCACATAACTAAGTTTTATATACATGATAATAAAACTTTATAAGATGATAATAAAACTTTATAACCCAGATAAGTAAGTTTTATATATATCTCACAATTTATTATTTTTTTATTTTTTAGCAGCTTTGTTTGTTTTCGTTACTTCCACTTCTCTCAAAGCATTTAGCAGCTCCGTCGATTGTTTACGAAAGGACGGTTAGGATAGTGGTCTTATCAAGACGCCTCCGTCGCAAACACAATTTGATTAAGACAATTACAGCACATACTTTCCACTGTCCACAAACTTGATTTTTTTTTTTTTGGTGCATCAATTAGACTGTCTATGAAACCATACCATTATGGTCAATTAGCTAACATCTTTTTTGTTTCTTGACAACAATTCATTCATTATTACTAAAATCACAGGATTGTTCATTTCAAGATCGAAAAGATACTAATATCAATAAAATATTCCAAAACATGGAAAATGGAACCTCTTAATTGCCTACCCACATGAACAGAAGAAGACAAGCATGTAAGGAAGTTACTTGGATACACTAATTAAATAATTATTTAAACATTCATTTAATACAACGGATAAAATATTACTAGTTAACTCGTTTCATACGTGAATCTCGAAGTCACGAATCATGTGTTATATAATAAAGTGTTTTCACATATTTTAAAGATGGATTTACGAGTTTTGTTCTTCAATTTAGTGGTTTCTCTTAATGTGTCAGTTTTACCAGTGTTTGAAAATTTAGCTGTGGATGTTCTTCTTTTTTTTTAAAAAAAAAAAAAAAAAGTGAATGAACATTAATTTGGAATCCTTAAAACGACGAAAAGGTTTACATTTGGACGACAAGATTAGTTAAAACTAAAAGTGCAGAAACTACAGAACAAAAACAGAGCTGCTTACGTGCAGGTGCAGTTGGATTTGCCTATATAGCGTGCCTTGTTTGACTTTTCTATCAATGCATGTATGTGTATAGCTTGGCTTTTATGGCGCTGTTATATAACTTATACTTTTTCTTTCTTTGTCGTTTTTTTCTTTTTGATAGAAGAGAAAGCATGAAACAGAATTCTATTCTAAAAGTTTTAAAACAAAAAAATATTGATTAAATTTATTACTGATAAATCGAAATCAGATTTTTAATAATCCATTTTTTAAGCTTTATTCAAAAACATTTTACAGTTTGAAAATATTCTTGTTTTATCAAAAACTCTTCTCAAAATCATTTTTAATAGTATCAAATCCAGCTATAAAAATAAACTTTAAAAGTTTTATAAAAATAATCCTAAACAATTTTTAAAAAATTCTAAAACAATTAAAGATAATTATCTAGATATAAAAATGAAAATAATTATTAAAAATAGAAATATTGTAACTATTATATTAATTAATCAAAATAGTTCTAATTAATCGTATAAATAAAGAACTCCTAAGAATAAAAATGAAATAAAAAACATTCATATTATTGAAACAATTTCGCAAAATCACAATTTCGCAATAGCATAGTTTTGCAATACACATTGAATGCGAAAATTACGCATGTGATTTTTGATAGTAGATCCATAATCAAAAAAGTGTGTGTGATTGTTCCTTATGCATCCGACGTGATGACTTTCTCGTACCACCGGTGCAAATTCGATCTTGGTGCCCATCAAATCCAGCTGCAGAATCAAGCAAACAAGCATATCCCAATTAACAAATTCTATTTTTCGAGTGCTTATGTAGATGTTTTCATCTTGTTGAACACACATAATTCTCTAACATGTTTGCATCTCATGCATCGATCTTCGGAATTCTGACAAATCATCCACCTTCGGATCATCTTGGACTTCGTTGTCTTTAGCAGTCGATGGCATAATGAGCTTAAAGAATGACAAGTCTTTGATACCAACTAAAAGAGAGGCGGAAGTGTGAAATAGAATCCTATTATATTAGATTCTCGAGAAGTTTTAGAACAAGGGAGATATGGATTGATTTATCATCAATTAATTAAAAGTAAGGTTTAAGAATTCTCCTCTCATGGCTTTTAATAAATTACTCTTTACAATGTTTTATCAAAATCTTTTCTCGAAATCACTTTCTTATTAAATTACCAAAATGTCTTTATAATATAAAGTCTAAGAGGCTACATATAAGAAATTATCAAAAAAATTAGAAAACCCTAAAACAATAAAATGTAATTATCTAGATATAGAAATAAAGATAATTTAAAATAATAAAGATAACTGAAAATAAAGATATTACTCTATCATTTTCGAATCATTTTCTTTGTTGCTAATCATTCTATTATTTCTTTTATGAATATTCAGAATTAAATTGACAAAATTAAAAATATTTACTTATAAAAAGCATTTTTAATATATTTATTATCAATTTTATTTAACATGTAAAAAATTCAAAATAGACAGGTTTTTGGACTCTTCTATCAACAATAGTTTATGTTGATTTTGTTCCACCCGTTTGAACTGAACTGATATAGATAGATTTATTTTTGTTGGCAAGACAAAAAAAAGCATGAAAACATTAATAAAAAATAGTATATGAAAAGTCAAATTACTCAAATCATATTACAGCTAACCATCTGATCATCCGGAAAAATATTAGTGGTTTCATTCAAGAACAATTGCGAAACAAAAAAAAAAGAAAGTAAATAAAAGATCTGTCAAATATTTCTTTGTAAACTTTTTTGCTCCGGTTTATGTAGCCAACCAAGTCGCGATATTTTAACTTAATTGTGAGGTTAAAAAAAAAATAGAAGGAGACTGCTTTTTGCAAGAGGAAGTATTGTGAAAACAAAAACTAATTAGTGTTCAAGTACTTTTGAATTTTGGTAATAAAGGAAAACAGTATTAATATGGATTTAGTGATTTATATAGGCTTTGTTAGAGTTCGAGTTTGCTTTTTAATAGTGACGAAATGTGTATATTTTCATAATACCCTAAATAAAAATACTGCACTTTTATTTTATTTAAAAAAAAACACAGGAAAACATTTTATTTGAAGTTTCTCTAAACTGGTGCAGAGTAAAATATTAAGCTCGAAACCAGAGGACTACATAGATGCACTCGCACCGATGTCAATGTCGTGGACTGACAAGAAATTCTCCTCCACTGGTTCTTTCCAAAATTCAGACATATTTGCATTAACAGAATAGGTAATAAGTTCACGAACGTTCATTGGTTGGATAACGTTTGGGTCGGCTCCAAAGAGAAGATGAGCGAATGATTCTTGTGCCTTCTCTGAGTTGTGACGTCCGTCGAAGTAAAGATACGATCTTTGATACTCGCATAGCTTCGAGTGCACGTTAGGTAAACCGCAACCATACGCGTTGTGCGTCCCAGTACCGCAACACGATATATTCGTAACGGAGTAACCTAATTAATTAGTCACAACAAGTATTATCATTAATACTAGTTCCAAATCTACGATATTAACTATTACTAGTAGTATATTTATTATATTATACTTACGGTAATTCATGTTTCTTTGTGTCCTGCGAAGAATGACATTGTAGAAATCGAAAACGGTGAATTGGAAACCCGATTTGGCTTTCGCTAATTCGTTCAGCATCGGTCCGATTTTAGCGTTGTATAGTTTAGCCAAATCGTTGAATTTTTCGTAACAATCACTACCAGTGTTAAAATCTTGTCTCGTGATAGGAAAGCAACCTATTGGTGGTAACGTATATACGACGAACTTACTAGCTCCCGATGAATACAGCATCTGCAATTCACATTAATATCATCAATATACTTCTAACTAATTTTCCGGTTAATTTTAAGTTCGAAAGGACTTACTTCGATATTGTATTTTAGTCGGTTAATGACTGAGACGACGAAAGCTTCTTGAGCAGAAGCATCGGCATTAGGATTGTTTTTAATGAATTTGAAATGATCTTCCATACCAATGCATATCATAAACAATGATTTCGAAATGAAATCTTCTTTCCAATTTGATATCATCTGATTGAATCTCCTCACTTGTTGATTCAGATTCAACTACAAAAAAAAATAAAAAAATAAAAAATTAAACCCTAGTATTACAAAAATTTGAGAATGTTGCTTATAATTATTTAACAAATATATAGCGACAGTACTAATCAATTATGAATAATAATAGTTATCATACTAATACTTTGTATATATATATTAATAATTAAGTAAGCTTACAGATCCTTTGGGACTTTCAAGTATACCAGCTTGGTCTACGGCAAAGCTAGCTCCTCGTGAGACATCAGCGCCGGGTTTATACGCCGGCGGTAAATCGTGTGAAATCCCCATGAATTTTGCTGTCATCAATGTTTTAACTTTTAACGACGAATATGTTTTCTTTTACCAATTAAATATACTAGTACATATGATTACATAAAAACAAAAATCATCTAAGCTTATTTCTTAACATTAATTAGGATTTAATCCGTGTTTGTTTGAGCGGAATTACTTATAAAATTATAATTTCGTTTCTTTTTTTATGTTGTTTGTAAAAAAATTCTAATAATGTTTAAGATTTAAATAATTCTATAAAAATAAAAAAAATCAAATGAATTTTGTTAATTCCAGATATATATTATGTTTTATAGTTGTGCTTTAATTTAGTTTCCGGTTTAACTTAATTGAGTATTTTTTGTCAATTTTATTCAATATTATATATGTTGTCAAACACTTTTATATATTAACTTTGAAATTAAAACATTATCATCCCTAATTGTTTAATTTTTCAAATGGAACATGTTCCTCAATTATTTAAGAAATTAATTAGCATAATCTAAACTAAGACCTTTGAAAATACTGACTAGTCCATTTTATTTCAAGCTTTTTACACATATTTATAAGATGCCCTGCAATATCTAAACTTCCTTTTTGTCCTACCATTTTCGCATTTAAATTGGTGGTTTACTTGAACTCAGTTTAAATCAATTATTTATTGATTTAAGCATTTGTTTTCAAAATAATAATTTTATATTCCCTAGAGTGGATATATATAGATTATATAAGTCTACGTAATAACAACAAACCAATCTCTCGTTCAACATCACATCAAAATTATTTCTACTTAACTCGATTTAAGTATATTAAAAATCTGTTCTTGGGAAAGAATTTTAAAATGAAGAATAGCTAAACTAAAAATACGCCACAAATTATATGTTTTTCCTACACAAACTTTTTTAAAAAACAAAGAATTGTTTTTGGAAGAAAAGGTAAAAAACAGATAATAATAATAATTAACTTACCGATAAAGTCAGGGACAATTCTGCCATCCGAAAACTTGCCGTTGGGGTCATCTCGGGATTTACCATAAGGCCAGAAGTTTTGAGGAAGTGTAGCATCTGTTATGTACTTTCTATTCCCGGCGTCGATGTTGGAATCGCCAAATGCGAACAAGGCGACCGCCGGGATATTTTGTCCGGCGACAGTGATCGGGTTGTGGAACAGTGTGAATGTCAAAAGTATCCCTAGAACACTCGCGAAACTACAGTTGCTTGCCATTTTTTTTCAAATAGAGGATAATAAGATATTAATGATAAGGTCCTTCGTCCCCTACTATATTTATATAGTAAAATATTCGAAATTTTAAGATATCTTTTTAAGTGTTTTTTAAAGTTTAAAAATTCAGAGTCACCGAACTCATTTTTAAATGTATCTTTTATTGAAAGTGTCATGTCAAATTACAGAACAAAATAATGGTTATATTATAAAAACAAAGTGAGACCGTTATGATGTGGAAGTGTTCACTCACGTTTTTGATATGTGTAATCACTTGAAACTACTTTTACCTAACTTTTCTAACAAAAATCAGTCACGTTTACAATTATATGTATTTAAGTAAAAGTTATTTCCGGATCTCCGTATTAGGGCAAAAGAAAATGTGTATCAAACTAATTAACTCAATAATATTTTCATGTTTCAATAGAAATTAATTAGTTTATTTCAATCTATCTTACTATTTTATTCTGCATATTATTTTGCTATTAAATGAATTATGTATTTAAATAGATGATAAATATTAGTTTTGAAAAGAAAAACAAAAATGAAATCATTTTTAAGACCACCTCATAAAATTATCGATGGATATAATTTAAAGTTAATGTTGATGAAAACACACGCTAACAGAACTATATTATATCAAATGTAACCTTTTCAAAAAGAATTAGTTTATTAACCTCGTAGTATCCTAAAGTAAAGTGGTACGTTCTTTATCAATTACAGTATAGTAATTAAATGATAATTGCTATTTAATTTATATATTTGAAGAAGATGAAAGAATATTGAAGACGTTGTGCTATAAGAGTAACTCCATTTAAGAGTTATATATATAATATAAAATAAAAATTACATAGAAAATGAACACTAATTTTGTAGAGTTTATTATACAAAATTTATTTATAGCATAAAAAAGTTTTGGAAACCGTGGAAAGGTTTCAAAAAGTTGTTTCTGGTAATAGTTAAGTTTAGGAAATTTGTATATGTTTATATAAATTTTGATATGTTATTCCTAAGTCATAAACTCTAAATTTTATATATTAAATTTTAAAATCTAAACTTTAAACTGTATATCAGAATTTGGTGAATTCAAGCTGATTATTGTACGTATAAATCTAAACTCTAATACTTCATCAAACTATTTTTTAACAAAAGAAAAGCTCAATGATCATAATTTATAAGCTAATATGTTACTGTTGTGAGTACGCTACTACTTGAGCTCAAAACTATATAATGCATGTTGATGAAAAGATAATTATTATTTTCAAAGTATATATTCGTAATCAATCGTGACTTTATGAAGCTAAAAAAATATCTTCTTTCGATTCGAGACATCATGTCTACAATGGCCACATAAAGAAAAGATAACACACGGTAGAACCCAACATGTGAATACGTGTTAGTTAAAGTGTAGACACACTGTGAAAAGTAAGTTGAATCGTTTCATAACTATTTCACAGCTTAAGCTTTAGTTGGTTATGTGGCCTTTCAGTGAGCCCCTAGCTTTTCTAGGTCAAAAAGGAGAAGCGACGTAAAATTTATACAAGTAAAAAAAATAACCAAAACAAACAAAATTTTCAAAAGTAATTTATAAAATGATATGGATAAAAACTATAAGTAAGTTATAGTTTTATTAGAATTAATAAATAAAAATAGTATAATTAGGAAGAAGAACAAAAATATATCTAGGTATATTAAAAGATTTAAGATTTAAGATTTAAAATTAAAATCAGATAAGACAGAGAAAGTGAAAAGTTTCAATTAAAAAAGAAATTTGAGATATAAAACTGATAAAGTAATAATATATAATAATTAAAAAATAATACAAACTTGAACAATTATTAATAAAAGAATAATATAGATTGGATGAATCCAAATCCAAATAATACCATAATCATACATCTCTGTTTTCCGATATCAACCAATAATTATTATTGAAAACGTTAATAATGAAAAATATTGTTCAAAGAAACATAAATTTGATCATAAATCCATATTTTTCTTTTAAAACTAGTTCTGTTTTAGTATATATTACCGTATATATCAGTAAAAAGTTAACTAGACACTTATTTATAAAAAAAAAAATTGGGCTACTTGACCCGATTTTCCATATATTTAATTAATTATTTTTATTTTTAATTTTATTTATAAAAAAAATTGGCTACCACATGGAAGTTTTTACATGTCCACAACTTGACAGGAGGCGAACTGAAAATGAACATGTATATACTAAGAAATAGTTTTTTTTATAATATTGGTTTAAGAAATAATTCCACTTCTTATGAACTAACAGAGAAAAAGTCTTAACTGTAATATTTTGGTTAAAATTAATGGAAACGTTGGTCACGTGGGCATCACTACAACTTTAACTAATGAACCACTGTCGATAGAAGAAACTCAGATCAAGCAAACACGACGTCGCTTCGGTTTCTCTCTGAGCTTTCATCAATGGAGAATCCAAAATCTCACCTCTTCTCTCTCTCCTTCTTCTTCGTACTTCTTCATTCCCCCACCGTCTCCTTCGCCGAGACGCTCTTCGTGTTCGGCGATGGTCTTTACGACGCCGGCAACAAACAGTTCATCTCTTCGAATCGTGTTGATGCTAGCTTTCCTCCTTATGGAATCACTATAGGAGAGGCTACGGGACGGTGGTCCGATGGTCTTATCATTCCCGACTATCTCGGTAATTATATATTTTTATCAATTCGAAATTGGTTTATTATCTTTGTTTGGGATTTAATCTGATTTTTTTTTTTGGTGTCATTTTGTTCTAAGCAGCTAGTTTCATGGGTATTCCTCAAAATCAAATCCCTCCGATTCTCCGTAGCACGGCGGATTTCTCTCACGGAGCTAACTTCGCCGTCGCCGACGCTACTGTTCTCGGTTTCCCTCCGGAGTCGGTCAGCTTTCTTGCTTAATCGTTATATTCAAATTGTCGTTCTTACTTTGGAACTAAGTTTGTAGCCAAATCTGGAATTGAGTTTTAAGTTTTTTTTTGTGATCTCTATTGCAATTAATAATTTCATTAAAAACAATCTGAAACTTGTGATGTAGTGTAGAGACTGCTTTAGCAGAAAGAGATGTATATTTAGTATGGTTGAAATTAGGTCAACGCTTGAAGTAGGTGTGTTTGGGTTAATAGATCTTTGAATGGTTTTTGTTTCTTACAGCTGACTTTGTCACAACAAGTGATGAAGTTTTCTGAAAGCAAGAACAAATGGACAGCTCAAGAACGTTCTAAAGCTATCTACTTGTTCTACATCGGCTCTGATGATTACCTGAACTATGCCAAGAACAATCCTAATCCCTCAGATGATCAGAAACAAGCTTTTGTGGATCGAGTCATTACTGCTATAGAAGCAGAACTAAAGGTAAACAAAATAAAATAAAAAATCAGAGAAGCTACAGATCTTTTTGATATTTTTTGGTTTGTTCTCTCATGTACCGACGAATTTTCAGGTGATTTACGGGTCTGGAGGAAGGAAATTCGCGTTACAGAACTTGGCACCGTTGGGTTGCTTACCGGCAGTGAAACAAGCAAACGGAAATGTTCAGGAATGCGTGAGATTGCCTTCAGAGATGGCGGCTTTGCATAACAAGAAGCTCTTGCAGCTCTTGGTTAAACTTTCACGTCAACTCAATGGTTTCCAATACTCGTTTTACGACTTCTTCAGTTCCATCCAAAACAGAGTTATCAAGTCTAAGACTTACAGTTAAGTCATTGTCATCATCGTCAATCATAACCATATTGATATTTGAAAACAATGTTGTGACATTTATCATTTCTGATGCAGCATTCGAGACGGGAATGGCTGCTTGTTGTGGAACTGGCTCTGTCAATGGAAGCAGTTGCTCGGATAACAATGTATGCGCTAACCCTGAAGATTATCTCTTCTTCGACGGTAAGCATTTGACACAAGAAGGGAATCTTCAGGCTGGGCATTTGATGTGGGGATCAGATACGGAAGTGATTGGACCCAACAATCTCAGGGAGCTTCTTTTCCTTCCTCTGGACATTACAGTCATCTTAGCTGATATACAGGAAGCTATGGCTGCCACAAGGCCGAGGCAGATCAAAATTGAGAGTCTTTATGATATCAAGAAGATGGAATTGGAGATGGAGAATAAATGGCTTTATCAAGTTGACACAGCTAGCTCCTTTCTGATCTAAGATTGTGTTGCAATATCTGATCAAAGTCAGTGTAATAACGAACAAGACAAAAGAGAACTGAGACCATCATGTTTTTTAGTTTTGCAATAAAACAATCGACCTTGAGTCGAATATAGCCCATTAAGTTATACACCGTCGAGGGGAAAGTAAATCGATGAATATTATTCATAATCTAAAATCCCCCATCATATATTGTAACATTCGATTACTATATTTTGTTGACAAATTAAAGAATTAGGTGTATTATTCATGGTCTCAACAGTAGATATAGGTCGTCATAGCCACTTGACTAGATATGGATCTAGTGAATTAGGCCTTGTTTGTTTTATAATCACTGCATTAGCGATTATTTACTCTTTTTTTTCTCAAGTCTGTCAAGAATACACTTACAATATCTTAAAAATAGTCGCAACAATTATAAAAGTAGGGCATAACAACTGTTTTAATTGCTGGTGTTTTTTTTTACAGTGATACCCACAACATCAGCAGCATTAAAAAAAAAATTATTTGGTTTTTTCGTAGTACAATTTTATTAGAGTTTTCTTACAGTTTGTTGTAGTTTGTGGGGCTCTGTTGATGGACGAATTTAATCTCTCTAAGGCTTTCATAACAAGGCTGGTTCGTAGTATTTCAAATTAAATTAACTTTTTTAAGGATTCTATTATTATGTTTTGGTGACAAATTAAAAGAACTTATTTAAAGAATTAGGTTTTTCATTTTGTTCAAAAAAAAAAAAGAATTAAGTGTATCATTCATGGTGTAGATATAGGTCGTCATCTAATTGAATATACATATGGTTCTAGTGAATAAATGTTAAGATGACTACGGGGAATTAAATGACAACAAATTTGTAGATAATTTCATACAATCAGTTATTATTGGCATCACACACGTAAACACATATTTTTCCAACGACAGCAATTTCCAAAGCACAATCACACACATGATTTGATTTGATAAGAAAATAAAATCAGCCACGCATAGATAAGTTGGCTGTTACCGTAGGTCTCACAAACCTTTATTGGTACATATAATATTGACCACACAAACAGAGCATGAGGATGTGAGTGTTTACGGGGAACTGACTGCGTAGAAGTAAAGCTCATCGGTTCGGTTGTTGGTCGGAAGTTTTCCTCCATGCATGAGAAGACCTTTCTTTCCATAGACGGTGGCAGTCGTGTAGGCGGACCAACCGCGTTTAGTCGGTTCATCTCCTCCTCCAAACTTCTCCCACACCAGTGTCTCAGTGTCCAACGCAAAACCCTCATCGGACAACGTCCCCGGACCGTAATGTGCTTTTGGGTCCGGCCAGGTCTCACCTCCAAATATTAGTATATATTTTCCCACAGCCGCATGCGCAAACACGCTCCTCGCAGAAGGTTTATCTCCTTTAGTCTCCACTTGGGTCCATTTTTGAGTAGCGGGATCATAAAATTGCACTTGATCAGACTCATAGTCATTTTTCCCATTAGGATCAGGCGAAGTCGCAAACCCGTAAACCACCCAAATCTTCCCTTGCACCACAAGGAATCCGGCTCCTCCTCTTTTCTCGAACTTATCGAACTGCTCTCCCGGATCCGGGAGCTGAGCCCATTTCCCATTAGCAATGTTATACGCCTCGATCGTCCTAAACCGCACTGGGGTTTTGTTCGTCCCGCCTTTGCTAACCCCACCGAATACATACACGTGGTTTTCATCCGAAGCCATGGAATGGTAAGTACGCGCCTCGGGCCCTCCTTCTTCATCCAGCTTCGTCAGGAACTTCCACTCCTTTTTCACCGTATCGTACGAATAAAAGTCGTCGAACTGTTTATTCTCATCGCGGCCTCCGAATAGATAGAGCTTAGATCCCACAGACACCATGCGGGTGCCCAAGGCCTTGACGTTAGGGACTTCTCCGTTTGCCGGAGCGATTGACCAAGTGTGAGTGTTGAAGTCAAAGACGTAAAGGTCTTTGTCGATGGAAATGTTTGGCGATAATTCGCCGCCGAAAGAGTAGAGTTTGTCTCCGACAACGGCTATGCCGTGTGAGCTTCTTGGTCCTGGCTCTTGTCCTCCTTTCTGCTCCACCTGTTACTCGATCAATGACCAAGATAAATCAAGAGACCATGATGATGATAAATGGTAACTAATAGTAATCTTATGTTTCTCTCGTGCAAAATTATATGTATTTGAGATAAATTAGACGGACACTATAAATAGATTAATCCTTGATTAGTTAATTGCTTACCTTGATCCACTTGCCTTGCACACTCGGAGCCATATTCAATTTTTGGTTATGTGTTTGTGTCTCTCATCTTCTGTCTCCGCTATTCTATTTATAGGCTAAAAATCTACGTGTTTTTGTGGTACTTGTGAACTTATGGGTATTTTTCTTCAAAATTGGCTATTTATTATTCATTATAAAAGAAGATGATATACGCAATTTAATTCCCCCTCCCACCGGCCAAAAAAAAAAGATTTATTTCTGAGTTAAAAATAAATCAGAAAAGAGAGAATAATTGTGAATCTTTTAAGATTGAAGAGCAGTTATACAGCATGGATGGTGCTGAAAGAGAATAGCCAAAGTCTTAGAGCATCAACATCAGTGATACTCTCTTAGTCTCTAAAGAAATAATATTTTAATAAATTTTATTTTATTTTATTATTTTTTAAATGATTATATTATTAAATAAATGTTGAACCAATAATATTAAGACATATGGCAAAAAGTCTCTTAAAAAAGTCTCTAAAATCTCTTCCTATTGAGACTTTTTAAACCAAAAGTCTCATAACTTTTATTTTTTATTTTCTTTTAATTATATGATACTCTTAGAGTATCACTATTGCAGATGGTCTTAGCGGCTAGGCATGATGATGATGATGCATGTGTTTGTATATTTTGCGTATCACTATACAGACATGACTAGTAACTTGATTTTTTCTTGAGTTGTGGGACACATCTTTTATTATTATTTTTTTATTTCAAAAATACTACAATTTTAAAAACATCAAAAAACCAAAAAATGAGAAACCTATTAACCTTCTCAGAATAATTCCTATATCGTTTGTAATTGTAGAAAGACTTCTATAAATTTCAATGTTATGTTTCTGTGATAGTTTCTCATTTTTTCTCTCTAAATGTTGTGATATTTTAATAAAATACAAATAACATATTTGATTAGAATGAAATTTATATATTAACTATTTCAAATGCTAAGTTATATGTTTATATTAATAACATTATTGTATTATAATCACGATGTGTGGCCAGCTAATTTTGTCCTATTGTTTTATGTAGAAGTTCTGTCAATTTTGTTTACCGCAATTTCATAATTGAAATAAGTTAAAGTAGTTAGATTGTAAATAAATTGTTGAAACTGAAAAATGAGTACGTAAGTAAAAATAATTTAAATTTAATAATATTATTGTTAGGGGTTAACAAATTATCAGAAATCCAAAATTTGATTTTTATTTGATCCAGTCTATTATAAAAAAAATTTGAGTGATAGAGTATGTGGATTTAGACCCAAATATTAAAATTACGTATCTGGATCAGAATAATATTTTTTGTTAAAAATAAATATTTAAACTCGAATGATGTTTTAGTCTAAAAATCAATTATAATAAATTTTGATAGTAATATAAAAGGTTAAAATAATTTTAAAATAGTACATTTAGAAACATTTTTTATCAAATACATTTATAGTTATAGGTAAAAATATAAAATCAACATCTTTTAATCTTTAATTTTAATAAAAAATTAGAAATTATAAACAGTTGCACATCATTTTACTATTTTATATTTCTTTTTTATCTAAACATATGATAGTTATAGTTTAAATTTTTTATTCTCGATCAAATTCTGATATTAATTTTTTTTATGGATATTCAAAATTTAGATATTAAAAATTTTGGAATATAAAATTATAAATACAGCTCCAAATATCCTAAAAATTTGGGATATCGGATTCATATTCATCCCTGATTTTATCTCTTCCCCTTTGTAATAAAAAATAGTTTTTCTTATCAAGGAAAGGTAATATTTTCTTAATTATCCTTATAATAAATGATATGGAACATATGATTAGTAAATGAACTTTTAGCCCCAAGAAATAGCATCAAAAAGAAAAAAAGTAAAACAAAAATATTTAGAGATTATGATACATTAAAATATAAAACATTAATAATATAACGGTATAGATAGTTCATATGGTTAAGAAAGTAAACTTCAAAACAATACATAAATATATAACAAATAAATCTTGATTACGAATTAGGAAAAAAAAAAAAAATTATCTTACCGCTTGTTGGAAATCTTAGCCGATTTATTTGAGTAAAAAGTGGCTTTATATTAATAACTATTTACAGACAGTCGCTGTTATAAAAAGCAACGCGAATATCGTTCACGAAATAATCCAACGTGCATGTTTTGACACGTCAGTACGCCACAGTTTATGTATCTTTCAATCTTTGTCGTTTTTATTAGCATCAACTAATAGTGTATCGGATTCGAGACTGTTGAATCTAAGGAAGTTTTGATCAATATGATTTTCTCAGGTCGCACTCTTATATTATTAAGCCTTTGAAATCGTCAAGTTAACAGGCCGTGGCAATATGCCAATATGGCATGGTCCATTGGATCATAATGAGTTGAGCTGATTTATTTACTTTTACAAGCATTCGATTACAGTACCATGTTTTGCTGACAAATTAAAATTTACTTGTTGGAATAGTTTTCGTGTGTTTAGCTAGCTTCTATCCGTTGGTAGGTCCGTAGGTGTATTTATTCATGGTCTATATATTACTTGAAAAAAAAACTTCATATTGAGGAATAAACAAATCAGCATATGGCTTTGTTTTACTTAATTATAATAAACTTTAAACTGAACCAGCTTTTGAAGTAAAACTATATTTTATATTAATTTAAAAAAATAAATATCTATATGATTATTATTATTATATGCCATCACAGTGAAATCGTAAGTCATGCATCATTATATAGTTACAAAAAAAAAAAAAAAATTACTAGCTGAACTTATAAACTACTTTAAAATTTGGAGTAATATATATACCTTGATCCACTCGCCTTGCAAAGTTGGAGCTACAGCTGCGATTTTCAAACTTCGAGTAGAGATGTGCGTGGCGTGGCGGAACCGTTGCGAAGCATTACGAACTTGAGTGAGCGAGGCGGGACAGAATTGGTGTGAGGCAGAGTGGATTTGAGTGAATTTAAAACATGAAATATTCATCTTTCTTCTTGCAATAGAGAAAGCAAAAAACGTCTTTTGTTTTTCTAAAGTCTTTTGCTTTTCTGCTTGTTTTGTGTCCCTCGTCTTCTTTCTATGTTGTTCTATTTATAGGCTAAATAAAGTCACGTGTCCCAATATTTTTTTTTTTTAATATTAGTTAGAATGAGATTTTTAGAGTTAAGATGTTTCAGACAGCTGTGATTTCACGCATGTTTTAATATTAATCACATGAAGAGTTTTATCACAATTGAAATCCCTCTATATCAGAAACTCTTTTTGTTGATGTCACTTCATTTATGTTTTGTTTTTTTTTATGTTTAATGTTTATTTTCTCCAGTTTGCAACTATTGATATTTACCGCAAACATCAGACGCATATAGGACACAAAAGAGTTTATATTTAACATTTTATATTTCAGAGATAGAAAAAAATTATCTCACGTATATCTTATAAATTAAATGGTTTATCTCAGTATATACATAAAGAAATTTAAGAAATTAAAGTTTTTTCTTAGCGACTTTACTATCAATCTATCCCACCTACAAAGAATGTAAAAACGATAAAAATGATATTTTGTCATGTGGTGTCCGAATTCTTTATATGTAAGTGTTTTATGTTAATTCAGTATCTCTCGTATAGACAGTTTAACCGTTTAAAATTATTTATGTTTTGGTGTAAAAAACATATATTTATATAGAAATAAATTTGTTGAATGTGAAATTGAGAGGAAATTAAAATTTATAATTTCTTTATAAAAATATATTCTCTTCAAAATAGTTATAGTTTAATAAGATAAGTATTTGTAATTCTTTTTTTGTTTAAGTTTTTATTTTCAAAAATTACTATTAAATAAGTTTATATCTATACAAAATGAGATAATCTTTTTCTTTTTAGGATTGATTTATGAAAATAATTTTTATATAATCTTTGAAATTTATTAATATATATATAATTATTAATTTGTGACACATATCAAAATATGTTATATAATAAAATTATGTTTTATATTGAAGAAAAAAAGTTAAAATATATAAAAAATATTATTATAAGACAAAATTTTCCTTACAGAGCGGTTGTTGGAAATCTTAACCATTTCTGCCTTTTTTCTTACTTTTTTTCTTTTACTGAAAGCTGTTTTACCTCAGTTGTCAACCGAAACAAATTTTGCAGAGAGGCTGTCTTATAAACGTGCCAGGTCTCCTGTTTTGGAACCTTTGTCGTTTTTTTTTCTTTCTTTGCAGAAGTATTATTAATATAAAAGTTGAGGAAATGTGTTTCTATTTTACTACAAGGTTCCCGACACTGAGTTGATAGTAGAAAAGGACTATAACGGTAAAAAAAAAAAAATCAAATATTTTGATAGCAAATAAACAAACTATTTTGATCATATTTGAATTACCATTGAGAACCAAACTGTGAATAATGCAAAGTGGTTTGGGAGATATTGGTCACACTCACGCGGTTGTTGTAGACTTAATGTTGTATCAATTGCGCACAAATAGCAACAACATAAGAAGTTGTGTATTACTTCTTCAACAACTCCTAGTGGTCCTCGTGAATTTGATTGCAAACAAACAAGGCAGTACGAACATCTAACTCTGAGAGTTATTAGTTGTCATCACAATGACACTATAAGCCCACGTGTTATATATTTTCCTGCGTGCATACATGCACTTGTTCAAATCTAATACATAACATATTATTAGTGCAAATATGTAAATGACGTAAATAGGTTCGGGTTCAAGTTTATAAAATAAACATAATTAAATTAATTAAAATTTTATATGCTCCAATTATGTGAGGAAGAACCCACACTACTATAACAAGTTTTTGTAACTTAGAAACCTTCTAGTTGTGGCATTTTGGAACTATACATTACTATCTATTACATCAAAATAATAATCGACGATTTAATTTTCGTAGTTCGTGGTTTGATTTCGTTTCTTGATCTTGTTCATTTTATAAGTGTAAACATTAATATTCGACGTGATATATATATATATTAGGTGATTCTCGCATTGATAAAATTGTTTTATTTTTCAATTAACTATTGTTTATAAATATTAAAGTTATAGATAATTTTATTTTTTTTCATCATTTTTGTTGTCGCTTTCTGTTCTTCTTCTTTTAAAATTCACATTTTTTTTAACTTATACACCATTTGTAAAAATTATAAAATAAAATTAATGAATCATATAAAACTTTAATAATCATCGAAGACTGGTTACTATATTTGTGTTTAAATTTTATTTAATTATTATTGTTTGTTAACATACTCTAAAAATTTCCTGTTCTATGATTAATATGAATTACAAGTTTTAACAGCCATAAGAATGTAGCGTTTCACGGAGCTATCAGAATTGCATGGTACGTCAATAATGAGTCTTCTAGGTTTAGATGCAAACCTTTTCTTGTGTAGCATTTCATGGGCCTCATAGGTTATGAATATGCAAATTTATTTTCCAACGGGCTTTTAAGGTTTCAGGCGTAACTAGGACTAGGCACGAATCAAATACCAATCCAATTTTTACAGATTTTTGTAGGTAGTTTAAGGTAAAAAATAACGGGCTGAGTATTAATTTTTTTTAAGATTTGATACCCAACCCGATAATCTGTACCCAACCCATTTTAAAATGGGTATCAAATACCCGTGCCCACCCTGCGCGTAACTTCATGAGTTACTTCGCATGCTACATTGCGATCTATAGACCAAATTTTCACAAGTGCTGCCTGCTGGTTCTGTAATGAGTTACGGGTTTCAAACAAGTATTTTTCCATTTCGATACATTTGGGCCTTGAAAGCCCATGAGTCTTAAAGATCCAACGATTTTACAAACTACAAAACACATACACACAAAAAAAACCGGTACGCCTCTAAACCGTTTAAGACACCGCGATTTGAACCGACTTAGGCTCCGGTGGCTGCGGCGGTAACTTCTCAACGGTGACTGTCAAAACCCCATCTTGATATTTAGCCTTGACAGCCGCCACGTCAGCATCAACGGGTAACCGGAACTTCTTCACCAGATTCTGAGGAAGTCTCCTCTCGAGCCTAATGTACTTGCATCCTTCGTCGCTCTCATGATCCTCTCTCTTCCTCTTCCCGTTACTCTTTATCACCAAAGTCCTCTCTGCCTCTACTGTTACCTATTAAAAATCAACACCGAATCAGATTAAACACTATTACGTCCGTGTTCACACCAATATCTATGCGTATTGTGTAATACCTGGATATCGGACTTGGAGATTCCGGGTATGTCTATGTAGAAGATGTACTCTTTCGGAGATTCCAAAATATCGATCGGGATGTTGTTATTGGCTCCTCCTCGAATCTCGTTGCCTTCGCCGGAGCGGGAAACCGGAAAGATTAACTTCTCGATCGTCTCCGGCAAACCAAACAAGTGGTTAATCGCAACAGCACTCATTTCTACGACTTCCGGTTGATTTTTTCTTCCAGATAAATCGACTTCGATTCGTTTTGAATTTCAGTGATTGTTTCGCTTCGTACTTATAAAGAGAAATACACCAATAAGCTGGAAATTCCAGATGGAAAAATCTAGAAGGTGCTATCGATTATACTGACGTTTGGCTTTATCAAATGCTTCCACGTCATCAATCTCATTTTATTGGGCCTTGAAAGTTATCAAGCCCATGGGCTACTGGATCTGATTTATTAATGCTTACTGTGTTTATTTTATTTAATTGAGTCGTGACTCTCGAGATAACTTACCTACCCGAACAATAGAAGACATCATACATAGAAAACATTATACTTTTTGCTCTTTCTTTAATAGCCAATCTGCGAATGTATTTAACAAAATCAAAGAAACACTAATCTAACTTTTGAAATTGGTCGTGTATATTCGTAACTAAAAAAAAATAAATTGGCAAAAAAAAGAAAGCATAAATGTACCTTTGGTAGCAATAAAGTTAATTTTGCCATAATACCATGCGAATATTCACGACTCTATTATTTCAGTTTTTGTTATTAAAGGAAAGAGTGATGGGTGTTTTCGTCAATTTCATAAAACCAATCGGGTCAATAACGGAGGTTACTCATCCGGTGACCTTATCCCTTCGCCGGTGAGAAAATCTCAGATCTACAAATTCTCGAATTTTCACATCTTTTAACCTTTCTCCGATCTCAAAATTCAGGCCACCACCGATTTTCCCATGGAGGAAGAAGACGACACTCAGTCTCTGCAATCTCCAGGAGATTCCTTGTCACCAGCAGCTCCTTCCTCTCCTCCGATTTTGCCTACGAGCGACGTCACGGTGGCCTCCGTCACGAAACCGCCTCTCTCCTCTCAATCTCCGTCGTTGGCTTTAGTGGTTCATACTCCTTCTGTCACTGGCGGTGGAGGGATAAGCGGCAACAGAAACGGGCGAAGCGGAGGCGGAGGAAGAGACGATTGTTGGAGCGAAGAAGCGACCAAGGTTCTAATCGACGCGTGGGGGGATCGGTTTTCAGAGCCAGGGAAAGGGACGTTGAAGCAGCAACAATGGAAAGAAGTAGCTGAGATCGTGAACGATAGTCGTCAATGCAAATATCCCAAAACCGATATTCAGTGTAAGAACAGGATTGATACGGTGAAGAAGAAGTACAAGCAAGAGAAGGCTAAAATCGCTTCTGGTGATGGACCTAGCAAATGGGTTTTCTTCAAAAAGCTCGAGACTTTGATCGGTGGAGGAGGCAACAACTCCACAATCCCCGCCACTTCGAAATCCTCCGACAAGGCTCCCATGGGAGTTCTTATGAACAGCCGTTCGAGTCAGTACAGACGTCAAGCTAAAGGAACGCAGGTTCTGCAGCAAGGGGACTTGAAAAGAAGCTCTGATTCTATGCGGTGGCATTTTAGGAAACGAAGTGCTTCCGAGACTGAGTCTGAGTCTGATCCTGAACCTGAGCCTTCTCCTGACTCGGCTGAGAGTCTGCCACCGTCACAGCCGCTTCAACCTCTTTCGTTTCAGCTGCCGAAGCGGTTGAAGATGGATAAGTTAGGAGGGAGTGGAGTTGGAGATGTAGCAAAGGCTATTCTTGGATTCACTGAGGCTTATGAGAAGGCGGAGACTGCTAAGCTTAAGCTAATGTTGGAATTGGAAAAGGAAAGGATGAAGTTTGCGAAAGAGATGGAGTTGCAGAGAATGCAGTTCTTGAAAACTCAGATGGAGATAACACAGAACAATCAAGAGGAGGAGGAGGAAAGGAGCAAGCGAGGAGAAAGAAGAGTCCTTGATGGTGATGATGATGATCGCCATGTCAAGAATAATGGTGATGTAAGTAGCTGACAATTGAACACAAATGTTTTCTTGTGATTTGCTATGATTAAAAACGTCTCTAGATTGCTGGATTAGGATTTGATGGTGTTGTTGTTGTGCCTTGTGGGATGTGTAAATGTAGAAGTTTATGGCAGGTTTAGAGAACTGTGATCATCATCATCATGTTGTTGTTATGTTATCTTTGTCTGATGAAACATGGGCAAATTAAAAAAAAAGCTTTGAACTATAAAAACTTGTGCTTTTCATTTAACCAGAAACAAAGATTCAGACTCTTCTTAGTATAAACCTGAATTCATCAGTTTGTGATTCTTAAGTTAAAGGACACAACTTATAGAATACTCACCATGTCTAAGTACATTGAGATTAGAGAAATCTTAGGAAGAAACTATTGACTAGACAGCATCTTTATCCATCATTAAAATCTCCTTAATTAAGCCAAAGCTAATAATTAACCACACTAAAAATATTCAATGCTTTTCTTTCTCCCTCTACCTCTTTAAAACCATTTACGTTACATAAGAAAAAAAAAGAAGATAAGATACAATAAAACATAAAAACCCAAATAGTTAAATATATTTTTAGATAAAATATTGATCGGATGGGGTTCCTACAGAAGCTGTGGGATGATACGGTGGCCGGACCGGCGCCGGAAAGTGGTCTCGGAAAATTGAGAAAGCACGATTCATTATCTACCGTCCAATCTCCTCTCTCCAGCGATCAAGTCACCAGAAGCATAATTGTTACCAAGGGGAATAACAATGTCCGGAAATTGAAGATGGACCAGGGTCGTGCTCCGGATTCTCCAACCGGGTCAAGTAGCAACCCGGGAACGCCTCTAACTCGTATTTATTTATTCTCCTTCCTCTAAAACCAGATTAATAACGTACGAATACAATTAGGAACTTATCGCGCGGGTCACATTTAAATGAACATATTAAAAATCAAAGATATTTGTATGCATTGTGCAGGGTTTCAAGGTGTCACGTAATGATAGATTTAGCATAAGTTTCTTAAACATGTCAGTATATAATTTAAGATTGAATAGCAATGATTTCAATGAATATTGATTAGAGAATGAAAGAATGAATGTTATTTTGTATTTGTGTGCAATCATATATAGAAAATGAATGTTAGCTTCTCAATATTACAGTATAGGATGTTCTCACAAAATGATTATTACAATATGATCCTCATATTTTTTATAATTACAATTAAAGCCTTAAGTTTTGGATAAAACACATTAAATGCAGCCGGGACACCATGTGATCATTTTGGACCATTCAGTGCCGATAATATCCCATCCGCCGGTGAAGCTGATGCCGCAAGTCTCACTACTTATGAATGGTTAATAATTATCTTTTATCACTTAATTTCCTCATAAAATCTCTAATGTATGTAATTGCATTATATATAATCCCTTTTGCTTTGTGTTTATTACTAAATTACAGGATTGTGATAAACGCATTGGACCGTTGAAAACGACGAGAAAGAGAGAAAGTTCTACAGGGTTTTTGTGTAAATATTAATAACCTATGCATGTAATTATGTAAATATTTACTGATATGGTCACTGTTAAATTATGTCTATAGAAACAAAGAAGCAAGCGGTATAAACGCAAAGTCTCCATTTTTTTCTGGTTACAGTTTCAAAAGATCATTGGAATTTTGCCGAAGTTGCTCTTTGTCATTTTAAGCCTTTTTCAAGAGCTCATTTCAAATAGAAATATTAAATGATATTGAAAACTTCAAAATTTTACTTTCAATGGTGAAAAAACTTGTTAGAGTTGTTGAAAATAAAAGAAGAAAGATTAATTTTATACAGTACTGGTAGCAGTTTGTGTAATTTAACATCAGCTATGAGTGCTTTTTTTTTTTTTTTGGGCTCAGTCAAAGTAAAGTTTGGTGGTTTTTGGTAAAATTTGTGGAATGAAGAATATTTGACAAAACTATCCAACAAATTTTGAATTGAACCCATCTTCTTTCTCCTTGAAGTCACTTCGTCTCTCAAATTTTAATGGACGGCCTCACTCTGTCTTCTAAATCGTACGTCCCTGAGATGCCTTCTCTGCGACAACATGTCAGTTCCCTCCTCCTTCCTCTTTAACCCACCAATGTTTCGAAATTCGCTGCCATGCTCTTGTCGAAGAATCTATAAGATGAAGCATTTTGCTGCATAGCCGTTACTTGGAGTCAGCTAAAGTTTGCTTCTTTCCAGCTTTTCTTATATTTTGTGTTCTGTGTTATGATTTTCTTTTAATGAAGAAAATAAATATAGAAAAATCCTTCAAATCTATGCAACCGACAAATTACTTCGATTAAGTTTACCATTACAAAACCACAATACAAACAGACAGCAAGTCTAGACCCCAGCAGATTTGGAACCCAAACAAAAATCACTTTTATTTCATGTTATTCTAGTGCTTGGCTTACAACCCAAGTAAGACCCATCGGTTACAAACTAAGAAGCATACATATAGAATCAATGGCTTTAAATGAGAGACACATACATGAGACTCTGAACAAGGTCTAGAATAATTTTTTTTTTTTTTTTTTTTAAAAAAAGCAAGAAAGTGATAAAATTACGTAGAAAGAAAAAAGAAAAAAGGTATCTCAGCGCCAAGACACCAGAGTTTATTACTGATAGTACATGAGCTGCTGATGCGCAGCAGCTACATTCTGAAAGCCACCATCGTACATAGCCGCGCTTGCTCCAGCTGCATTTACATGCCTTAGAGAATGCTGAGCCTGAGGATGCATCTTGGCTAGAGCCAGTTGCCTCTCATAGGCTAAGAGGTCCATTGGGGACAGACCAGGAACTGCCACTGGCACTGGTGGGGGAAGTGGGTTTGAGGCTGTGCCTGTTGGAGTTGGTTTGTTTCCCCATGAACACTGCAAATTTATCATAGAAATGGGTTTAGGCGAAAACCGGCAAAACCAATTTACAAGCAGAGTTAGATCTACGTACATAAATCATAACTGAAGTTAGTACCTTTATATGTCTGTTAAAAAGGAAAGGCTGAGAGTTGCCCATTTGAATAGCAAGAGCAGCCTCGTCATGAGTGCTATATCTCACAAAACCAAATCCTTTGTCCCGCTGGACACGGACCTCTTCAATCACTCCAGCGCCAAGTGAATGGAACAGGCGGTGTAGATCAAGCTGAGTTATCTACAAAATTGACAACTATCACGACGTGCCAAAAAGACTACCAGGAGCTGTCTCTGTGTTTATAAAGAGCAATTCCTAAAAAGTTGGATAACTTACTTCTGAAGCGAGGTTTCCTACGTACACAGTGGTGTATTGAGGATTGTTTTCAGGAGCTTCTTCGTTTGAGATTGAGATCTCTCTACCATCCTCTGCGCAAGTATTATCAAATCAACGTAATCTTCATTAATCTAATCTTTAAGGAAAATATCAAAAGTAACAGAATCTGCGAAGTAACCAAATGAAAACCTGAAGAGCCGTTTGTAAGTTCGACGACACTTTTTCCATCAGAGCTATGTTTGTCCTCGCCAAACGTAGCACCTTTTGTTGCCCAGTTGCATCTGATTTGTCTGCTACTTAACCATTTACCTGAGATGAGGTAAATAGAAAAACAAGTTAAACTACTGACAACACTATATTAAGATAAAAGAGCTCAATTCTAGATACAACAACAACAAGAAAGACATCGAACTTCAAGAATTAATCACTGATAAGGTGCAAAACACACAACGCCACAAAAGCTTGCTTCTTTGGCCGTCATATCCTAAAGTTAAATGCATCCTTACAATAGAAGCATCACGAAACCAACGCTTACAACAGGGACATTTAAAGCTCTGAGACCACAAGCTATATAATCATTCATACCATTCATTTCATTTATGGCATTTTGAGCATCCTGCATACATATTACATTTAACAGTTAAAATCAACATAAGAACATGAATTTAGCTAATACAAACAGTCACCCATGATTTGAAGATAGACAAAACCTGCTGATTGCGGAAGGAAACAAAACCAAATCCTCTGGAGCGTCCAGTTTTCTGATCCCACATTACTCTTGCATCCCTACATAAGAATAAAAGAAATTAGATAAAAGATTCAGATGGAATGTCCAAACAAACAAGCTTAATCAATAGATAAAATTTTGTAATCCGTATTGATAAATTAGTTTTGTAATTAACCAACTACTCACTAAAAGCAGTTGATTAAGCACAAGAACTTACGAGCAAGTGTTAAAGCCAGAAAAGCAATCAAACAATGCTGCATCAGTAACCTCTGGACTGAGATCTCCAACAAAAATGTTGAAGTGGCCTGCATTTCATGGAAACAATCTCATCCCGCATTAGACTTCTTTTAGAGGAAAGAGAAAAAAATGCAATTCTTTGGTAATCAATCTGTCCTCATCAGAACTTACTTGATGTGTCTTCCCTTTGACCAGTGGCATACGCCCAATTAACTTTGATGGGCTGTCCAAACCTGTGAAATTCAGTATTATAACTAAATAGAACGTACGAATAGATTGAAAAAGAAAAACATGAAGTATCAATGCCAGATGCTTACAGGTGCCTTCCGTTAAGAGACATTATAGCCAAACCAGCAGATCTCCGATCAAAATAGTGAACAAATCCATATGAGGACTGTGAATAGTGAAACATAAACATGTGGAAGTTAGCTCGAGGTAGTAAGTTTTACAGAACAATAGAAAGAAGAGTGGTCTTAGAAACTCCACCTTATCCTTTCTGATGAGTTTACAGCTCTCCACAGGGCCGGTGCTTGCAAATATCTCCTGAAGAAGAACCTCAGTGACCTGCGTATGGATGTTACCAGCATACCTGCAAACCAAATATCAGTACCATGAAACTAAAAGGTTTGGTTTCAATAAACCAGAAGAAGTCGAAGAAAGAAAACAATTTCAAACAAAATTCTCACACACTACGGCAAGTACTGGGGTCAAAACCAGGAGGAAGGTTTCCACTTGGTAGAGGCTCCATCTGCAAAAACCAACCTTTTAGGGATGATTGCAAAATCACTGCTTTTCTACGCAAAAACCAGCGTATCGAAGACCCAGCATAACCAAACAGAAAATACACACAAAAAAAATCATCGAGTAAACCGAATCACTAGCACGAAACCCTAAACAACAATCAAAAGATCAAAACTTTACATGGTATGAGCCACAAATAGAGAGAGAGAGAGAGAGAGAGCGAATCGGAATTTTCAGAACAAACCCTAATTTGGAATGAGACAAAAAGATAAAAAATCAAATCCCTTTCACAGATCAAAATTAGCAATTTTATCGAGAAGAGAAAAAAAAACCTGAGGCGGAGGAGCCATAACACCAGGATGATAGAGAGAGTGATTTTGTTGCATCATGGCTTGCTGCATCATTGCTTGTTGTTGTTGCTGTTGTTTCAGCCTCGGATTCTGCATTTTTTTTTTCTCACTGTGTTTAGTTTCCCGAGAAAATACCTCTTTCCCCTTAGCTTAGGGTTCAAAATCAAGTAAGAAGAAGAAAGGGGAGAAAGAAAAAAAACCAAAAAAGGAAAAAAAAAAAGGAAATAAAGGAAAGAAAAAAAAAACAAAATTGCTCGCTCTGTAATGGAGTAAACAAAGGGCTGTACGAAACTGGTGACCATATATAGGAGTAGGACGATTTCTCGGAGACAGAGGGTAATTACTAATGTCACGGAGCTTTCAGTATTTGATCCGTCACTGACCAATAATAATTAGTTGTTTCACAGATTGATGTTTTGAGCGGCCCAGTCCAAGGCCCAAATTGACGCACACTGAAAAATAATTGCAGGAAAACAAGAGTTTCGATAAATTAATAGTCGTTTACGGCCCCAGCCCAAGTAGTAAACTTACTCAGACAAACTGAGTTTGTGTACATTTTTCTTTTATAATGTCTGACTGGTTTCAAAATAATCTCAAAACAACTTTTTGAAAACAATAAAAGAGAATTGTGTTAAAAATAAAGACAATAAAAGAGAAACTTTCAAAACAAAACGACAACGGTATCAAATCAATCTATACTTAAATTTGATATTTTGTTCTTTTGATTATGATTAAAACTACATGGGTGATTACTTAATATTAAATGTTTCATCTTCTTACTCAAAAATATTATTCGTTTATCTCTTTTGTATGTTCTTTCTTTATGTCGGCAGGGAATCTTTTAGCGTTATTACAAAGACCAACCTAAATAATTTAGAAACAAATTTAGAAGAATAGATTTATCATTTATTTAAACTAAAATTAGTGGCAGTGATGATTCCACTATAAGATGAAAATATCACAGACGCCATAATTATGAATCTACCTTTGCCATGTGGCAGTGTTAAGAGCAATTGATAAATGTTTGGTTTATTGTATGTTGTCGTGACTTTTGTGTACTACTTTTCTTCTGAAACACGTCTAAATGCATTTTGATTTCTTCTTCTTTAAGATCAACTAAAAATGTCAACGACTTTAAAATTCAGTTGAACAGATGAAATCTATGAATGGAAAAAATTGTTGTCAAACAAAAGAATTGACAGTATCTTTCGGCTATTTAAAAAGAAAACATGTATAAAATTGTGCATTTCTACGTCACAATTACGGATATTACGATTTTTCTTACTGCCCAAAAAAAAAAAACGGTATTTTATTATAACGATAAGCAACTCTAGCGTAAGCCTTCGTTCGTTATTCTTTCCCAAATTCATAACTGAGACAACAAACAAATTTAAGATAATAAAACATGATTAAAGTATTCAATTATGGTAATATTCGACGCACCTTCTTTAATTATCCTCTCCAAGCCAAGCGATTTTTGGCAAAATTAGAAATTTCACCCATCTAGTTTATGTTTTCTTGCATGTTTTTAACTCTTCTTCGTCCACGTGTGTGCCTCACTCATTTATGCTTTTCATAATTTCCAGATTATCGAACATCAAAAAATGTCATAATCGACATTTTTTGCCAAATAAATTATGTACGTTATAACCATAATGACGATAAATGTGTTTTTAGATCCATGTGTTACTAAATATATATATATATATATATTAAAAATTTCTATTCAACTTATACTTATTTTAAAAATGATTAAAATTCTATTCATTTAGTTTAGTTTGGCCAGACTAAAAAGATTTGTAAACATTTTAACGTGTATAGTTATTTACTTTAACATCTTTTGGCAAGAATTTTACATAAATACAAAATAAAATTAGGCCTTAATGAAATAATACGTAAACCAAGAATTTTACTAACCATTTCACTTAATGCGGTTTACGTTTATCAGTCAAACAAAATAAAATGATTAGCTGGCGCTGACAATAATAACTAGCTTAGCTGGCAACCTCCAACAGTTCATTGACGGCTTGATTCTCCTGAACAAACGCTGACGTGGAATTATAAAGGAGCAAATCAATATTGTAAAATTTCATCTATTTTTGACCATTTAAAATGTTATAATTATGAAGAATGTGTGAAAGAGTCTCTGCAAAAATATTTCGTTCAAAAATTGTAAATAGCTACAAATATACCTTTTCTTCTCTCTATCCCCTTCATTCTAAATAACGATCATAGATCAAAACCTTGAAGCAAAACTGCAAAAGTTACAAATTTTGTTGTTTTTTTTTTCATTTTCAAATATTTTTTTTTTTTTGTCAACTTTCCTTTTCTAATCGCTGAAATGAAATCTGGGTTTGATCTTCTTCTCCAGAGATTTTCTTAATTATTTTATTAATTGTTCTTCTTATAAAATGATTTTCATCTTCTCCAAGCTCTTCAACGGCAAAGCGCAAGCAGCAGAGTGGGAGAAAGAGAGATAGCAAAACCTTTACATACATACATATATACGTGTACATACATATCTTACAAGATTTATCACCACACAAACAGATTCGGACCAAAAGGTTTGTGTTTTGTCTACGAATCAGATTCCATAGACCAGTTCGTTGTTAAAATCTAATGGTGCAAATTATTGATGTTCTTTTTAATTCACAGAGAGATGTCTGCGAATTTTATGGCGACCACCACGGAATCGAAGTCGTCTTTGGAGACAGAGTTCGCGATATGCGAATGTTGTGGTCTGACGGAAGAATACACGGCGGCTTATATAGAGAGCGTACGCAATCTCTACGCCGGGAAGTTGATCTGCGGGCTCTGTACCGAGTCGGTGAAGTACGAGGTTTTCCGGTGGGGGACAAAACACAGACAGATCGACGTTGAGGAGGCTTTGGCGATTCACATGAGGTTTTACGACGAGTTCGTTGCTTCTCCGTCTCCGACTATCGATTTCATATCGGTGATCGGGGGGATGTTCAGGAGAAGAATGATTCTGGATTCGCCAAGGGTTGTGACGTCAGCATCGCCGTCGCCGATGAGTATTCAGGCTGTGGAAAGTGGAACGATTTGTGCTGCGGCGGTGATTGGTGATACAGGGAGTTGTTTGCCCGCTTTGTCCGGTGGTGCGTAGATTCGAATATTCGGCGAGGACTCAAAACAGAGAAGAAGAAAGCGTGTGTGTGAAGGAAGATTAGGAAAAATATATTATATTATTAATAATAATTAGAGAAAAGAGGTTTATACCAGAAAAACAAAAAAAAAAAAAAAATCGGAAATTTAGGATATTTTATTTATTTATGTGACAATGTCAACTGTTGATATGAGCTGATACAACTTCAGATTATAATTCAATGATGCCAAACATTAAGAAAACATTTAAAAAAATCATTTATAACTCCATCGGATATTCCTTATTCCAGAGAAGCCAATCGATGTAGTTGTCCTGCCAAGTTAACCTATATATGGGCTATTTATAACCAATCAAGAAATTGGATTTGATTTGACAATATCAACGTTTATTATCAAACAAACACCACTTTACCTTTGATAATGAGCATGGATTAATTTTTAAGTTAATCATGTACTAACAAGTTAAACTCAAAGGATCATAATCATTCAAAAGTCGCTATACATCATTATTTTAAACTTTTAAAGTAGAAAACCAAGTAACAACATTACTTTTTTTTTCACTTTACTAATGAAAGCGTAAAAGTCTTTTATAAGTACAACACATACAAACATCGAGCCAAATACAACATTAACCGTTAAGTAATCTCTGGGAGTTAACCGAAGTTGATTCCCTGTGCTAGAGGTAACTCGTTCCCATAGTTGATCGTGCTGTCAAAAAGATATACCGATTAAAAAAAAAAAAATCAGAAAAACTTGAACCGGAAAATTTATGAAAAACAGAGAGAAACTTTGAAGCTTACCAAGTGGAACGGCGCATATACTGCTTCCATGAGTCACTTCCAGCTTCACGACCACCACCAGTCGCTTTCTCACCTCCAAACGCTCCTCCGATCTCAGCTCCATTTGTCGGTATGTTCACATTCACAATGCCACAATCACTTCCCATTGGTCTAGTGGTAAAAACGATCACAGTGAAACTAATTTCAGTTTAAATAAACTGGAAAAAGTTCGAGACTTTCAAAAACTTTGTTGTAGCACTTACCCGATCCACTTAAAGATGTTTTCCGGGTTGCGAGTGAATATCGAGCTGCTTAGACCTTGAGGAACCGAGTTGTTTATCGCAACAGCTTCTTCAAATGACTGTTCAGAAGACGATGCTTTTAGAAATAAACTCTATTTCTGATGAAAGTTCGATGATTTTATTGACTTTTTTTTACCTTAAACTTTAGAGCATATAGAACTGGAGCAAATAGCTCTTCTTTAACAACAGCAGCATCTGATGATATCTCGATTATCGTAGGCTCTACGAAGTTTCCTTCACCTCCGACTGCTTTACCGCCTGTTAGAATTTTACCGCCCTGCTAATGCAAAAGGGTTTTTAGTTGAAAGTTGAAAAGGTCAAAAAAATCTTTAAACGGTTCTTGATTACACAGCAAAGCATAGAAATCGAGGTACTTGCCTGGGATTTGATGACTTCGATTCCTTTCTCAAAGTTTTTCTTTGATCCAGGAGTATGTAATGGTCCTAACAATGTCCCTTTTTCAAGAGGATCACCGATTTTGACTTGATTGTATGAAGTAAGGAGTTGCTCAAGTACTTTGTCATATACACTCTCATGCAAAAGCTTTTAACACAACAACAAAAAAAAAATTTAAAACCATTAAGCAAAAGTAGCATCATAACGGGATTAGATTTTCGTACCAGCCTACGGCAAGTTGTGCAACGTTGACCAGCTGTTCCAACCGCAGCAAACAGAACAGAACGGGAAGCTAACTGTATGTCAGCATCTTCCATGACTATGATTGCATTGTTTCCACTCAATTCAAGCAAAGTTTTGCCAGATCTCGCACTCACTGTTTGTTGTACCGATAAACCCACCTACGCACAGTCGAAATATTCAACCAGAAGACAATGGCATCAACAAGTAGGCTCAGTGTGTTTGATTGGGTGGTGGATTCTAGTAGAAGGAAGTACCTTTGAGCTTCCAGTAAAGGATACTAGAGGGATGCGTGTGTCCTTGGCTATTGCTTCACCGATTTCAGCACCACCACACATGGCCGTAAAAATGGAACCGGGTAGATTGTTCCTCTCTAAAACTTCAGCCACTAGCTTGGTCATTGCGATAGTTATCAACGGTGTAGTTGGAGCACCTTTCCTGTAGAACCACATATATTGACGACACAAATTAAGGCCAAAAGGAATGGTAATAAATGCCATTGTGATTGTCATCATCAAAACTAATTTTATTTCACTAGTATGTATATTATGTTCAGGGAATACTCGTTGGAACAACAACATAGAAGAATACTTAAAAAATCAACTAGATAGCAATCATAGACTTTAAATAACGTCAATACAGCTTCTTAAAGTAAGGAATTGCTAGATAATCCTCAGAGCTTGGGTTCGGGTCAAGTTCATTACTTACCAGACTACACAGTTTCCGCAGACCAGTGCAATACAAGCATTCCAACCTGCAATACCACAATATTGTCCTTGATATTTTTACTGAACGGAAAGCGGAAGCACAAACTTTCCATATTGCATTATCAGTTATTGTACTTATCAATGATAGCTAAATCATAATGCCAAAAATCTAGTTGCCACAATATGAAGAGCTTCAACTATTTCAATTGTATCCACTTTGATGTGGGAATCATAGAAGCGACCATCTTACGAACACATTAGCTGTTAAGATAGTTTACAGTCCTATATCGTTATTCTGTTTTCTGAGGCGCACTCCTCAAGATGTGAAATTGGACACATGACTTACCAAGAACTGCACATGGGAAGTTAAACGCTGTGATAACACCGACAATGCCAAGAGGATTCCACATCTGTGTTACAACATTCGAGCAGAATGTTAATAATCATGTTGTAGGAAAAGTATTTTACAAAATTTGAATGGAAAAAAAAACTCGGAATTTACCTCCAACATCATATGATTGGGGCCTGCAACGAAGAGATGATATGAGTTTAGAGATACATCTTTCAGTAAGATATCGGAAACAGGAAAACAAGTATCTCCAAATCCTAGTGCCTTTTAGTATATAATCTTACCAATTAATCAAAGAGACTAATTGTTACATAAGCTTAATAGACCATTGTTATTAGAAAAAAACAGAACTCACGTTCTGAAGGTATGACCGATCCATTGAGTTGTCTGCTCAAACCAACAGCAAAATCACACATGTCAATTACTTCCTGCAAAAGTTGCACACAACATGTTATTAAAGCTATATGAAATAATCAGCTGTTCAGCCATATATTAGCATATGCCTGTCATAAGTTCTTTTTTTTGTGTAAAATGGTCACAAAGCTTTCACTAAAAATGTGTACCCAGTAGGATCTAAATTAGCAAACCCTACTGGTGAAAGAAGGCGGAGTAAACATACCTGAACTTCTCCAATTCCTTCAGCAAGGATCTTTCCCATTTCAAGTGAAAGAAGGCGTCCAAGATAGTCAAGTTTGGATCTTAGTGCATCTCCGATTTGTCTCACAATATCACCTCTCTTTGGAGCAGGAACCTAATTAAAAGATATTATGTTAGCTAATAGGTGCAACTTGCTTTGCAAAAAAAACTTCGAAGCAATTCAGTTCAATGAACTTTAGTCACTTACCTGCATCCATATTTTAGCTGCTTCCTCGCAAGCTTTCAAACCTGTCTCGTAATCTTCCAGAGAAGCTTCAACAACTTGAGCAATTGGCTGTATCGATAGTTTAACCATTTCAATATGCAATACGAAAAAAAAGATATGATTTTTCCCCAAACTTAAGAAGCAAAAAATCATCAAAAACGTAGACCAATATCAAACTAATCCAATTTAGAAAGTATTTTCTATGAACAAGAAGAAGAATCATTTGGCAGTGATTCTAATAAACAAAACCTGATTGTTAGCGGGATTCAAAGTAGAAACAACAGGTCCGTTTCCTTGCCATTTGCCACCAACGTAGCTTCCGAGGTTGTGAGAGCTCAACCCAATCTCACTCAGAAACTCGTACTCTTTGCTCGCAGAACCCATCTCTGCAAATTCACCCCCCCCCCCCCCAGAAAATGAAAATCGAACAAATTAACCATATCAAAACACTGATTAAAGAAAAAAAATGAGTAGAATCATAACAAAGTAAATCCAACAGGTCCAAAACAGAGAAATAAATCACCTGCTTCTCGATGGTATCGAAGAATGGAGTTTTCCGATAAAGTTTTGATCACGGAGTCTCTATAAAAGGAGTGAGAGAAGTGAGAGATACGTGTACGACTTTCTAAGAAAAGTTGTGTAATAGCGATTAGATTGATAACGAAAGCTGAGCTGCTGTGTCAATCCTTAGCATTGTTTTTTGGCTTCACTCCACTCGGATCTTTATATAATACTATGAAGTTTTGTCACGTGTCCTGTATAATAAACTCGAATAAGATCTGGATTAATCAGGTAAACACAAAACAAGCGAGGAGGAGTCGTCTTGTCGCCATTGCCACGAATCTCCCTGATCATCATCTGCATGTTTTTTAACAGGCCTCATATGGCCCGGTCCGGCCCGCTAAAATATTAAAGAAACAAGTTACGGTCTGGTTGACTAATCAAAAACTCTTGGTCTCCGGAACAAGATGCGAATTAAGCAGGTAAAGAATCCGACACAAGCCATTCTCACACCAATCTCACCGATCTTTCCTTTCTATTATCCGTGTAAATTTCCAAAGAGAAAAAAGCTTTCCTGGTCACCCAGATCACGTTGATTAAACTTCGGTGAGCACCTTAACCCTTGATTGAAATCTATTCTGATCGAAACCAGAATCATAGGGTTTCACAAAGTCTCAGTTTTTTTTTTTGTTATAATCGTAAGTCATTTCTGGTTCGTTTAGGTAGCTCTTAGCTCTTTTTTTTTTTAACGGTGATTTATGGCGGGTAATTAAAAAACAAGGTTCAGATTTCAAGAATGAGAGCTGTGAATTTTCTGTATAGCTCGAGCAATCCCAAATTTCGAGGGATTTTCAATGGCCTTTGTGCTGTAATCCTGTTCCTCTTCTTCTTCTTCTTTGATCGGAGCGATTTACTTAAGAACCCTTTGCTAAAGAATATATCTTTCGTTGATGGTAGTGGTGGAGGTTTAGTTTCCGACAAGAATGGGTTTAGTCAGTTTACTGTAAGTCGTCGGCATATGAGTGAAGTTGACAAGGATTCTTCTTCTGGTAATAACAGCTTGAGTGGTGATACTACTGTATTATGCTCTGGGTTAAATTTTCACAGAGGTTATGCTGATCAATGCGAGTTCTTGAAATCAAACCCGGTTTGTTCTCCATATGGCTTCTTTGACTACCTCAACTTCTTTTACTGCACCTGCGGAGACTTTAGGATATTGGGTTATATCGTGTTAGGGGTTTGGCTTGTTGCTTTGTTTTATCTGCTGGGTAATACTGCTGCTGATTACTTTTGTTGTTCGCTGGAGAAGCTTTCTAAGCTTTTGAAGTTGCCTCCAACTGTTGCTGGTGTTACTTTGCTTCCACTTGGTAACGGAGCGCCTGATGTGTTTGCGAGTATAGCTGCGTTTGTTGGTTCGGATAAAGGCGAAGTGGGTCTTAACAGCGTCTTGGGTGGTGCGGTTTTTGTAACTTGTGTTGTTGCTGGGATTGTTTCGCTCTGTGTTGCGGATAAAGAAGTTAAGATCGATAAGAAATGTTTCATCAGGGACTTGAGTTTCTTCCTTTTCACATTGGTGTCTTTGATGGTGATTTTGATGGTTGGTAAAGTGACAGTTGGTATCGCCATTGCGTTTGTCTCGATCTATGTGCTTTATGCTTCTCTCGTGGCTGCGAATGAGATTTTGAGGAAACATTCCAAGATGTTGAAGCTTGATTATTTTACACCTTTGCTCCCGATGCAAGGAAGTGTCTTCTCACCAAGTGTTGAAGAGGATATTCCTATGTACAGCCCGTTGCTCGAACTTGACACCGAGGAAGGTCCACCTAAGTTGCATGATTCTCTACCACAGTGGATGTGGGCTACTAATGTCGCCATCTATTCGAACCATTTCGCGAAAACCAATGTGCATGATGAAGAAAGACCTCCATGGGGATGGACTGAAGATGGTGGAGAAGTCGATAGCTCGTTGTGCTCCAAAGTCACATCCTTGTTGGAGTTTCCACTGACGGTTCCTAGACGGTTAACAATCCCATTGATCGAGGAAGATAGTTGGTCAAAGACGTACGCTGTAGCTAGTGTCTCATTGGCTCCTGTCCTTCTTTGTTTTCTTTGGATCAGCCAAGATGATCTGAGTCTTCAAGCTCGCGTTGTAGCCTACTTTATCGGCATTGTGATTGGCTCTACTCTTGGTTTTCTTGCATTCAAAAACACAGAACCCGATCGTCCACCTCAAAGATACTTGATCCCTTGGGTACTTGGTGGATTCATAATGAGCATTGTATGGTTCTACATGATTGCAAACGAACTCGTTGCTCTTTTGGTGACATTTGGTGGAATCTATGGAATTAACCCGTCGATACTTGGTCTAACCGTACTCGCTTGGGGAAACTCAATGGGTGACTTAGTCTCAAACATCGCATTGTCGATGAACGGTGGAGATGGGGTCCAAATCGCGTTATCGGGTTGCTACGCAGGTCCAATGTTCAACACACTTGTTGGCTTAGGCATGTCGATGCTTCTTGGTGCTTGGTCGAAGAGTCCAGAGACTTACATGATCCCTGAGGACAATAGCTTGTTATACACTCTAGGGTTTCTAATATTCGGGTTGCTTTGGGCTCTTGTAATGCTCCCACGCAATGAGATGCGACCGAACAAGGTTATGGGCATCGGTCTGATCACACTATATCTGATATTCGTCACTTTCAGACTCAGCTCCGCCATGGGATTCATACCTTGGGCTGCTTGAAAACGCTATTGTAAGGAGCTTCAAGATTGGTAAGGTACGATTAAGAATGTAATCAGCTTATTGAATACATCGTCATTTAGTCAGAGAGAGCCACTGGTTCTGAAGAAAATCTTGTTTGCTGTATTATGTCGATGTAACTGATATTGAATCTGGGCCATTAGATCTACGTCGTTGTGGTTGATCTCCATCGTGGATTGAACAAATGGATTATATGTATTCGATAGTGAAGATATATGGGCCTTGTCTTAATGGGCCGACAATCAACTAAATAATGTTGACCCACATGTTTCGTTGGAAATATACTTTTTCTTAGAATAATTTATACCTTGCCGAAGAAAATATTTTATATTATGAGGCACTTTTCTATATCAGTTATTATTATTGCTTAGTTTTTTTTTTATTCTTGGTTGCTAATTAGATTCGTCATTTGATAACTAAAAGTAGTTCTGGTCATTTTATCCGGATCCTTAAGACTGATCCAAAAAAATTGGTTCGAATTGAATTCAGTTTTTCGTATTTTATTTTATTGAATCTTAATTTCTAAAATTCATAGATATTAATTTAGGTTTGAGTTTTACTGGAGATCCAATCGAGTATTCGAAATACTTGCAAATAATAATATATTAAAAGAGAATTAAGCTCAGGTTTGTGTAATGGCTGTGTTATTTCACTACTAGACCATTTATGTATTTAGTAGTATTCTCTTTCATTTTAATTTTTATATTTTCTAATTTTATTTCGGTTTATTAAATATTTCTTTGAAATTTTAAATTTTTTCGGTTTATTCTAATTTAATGTTGGTTATATATTTAGTTTATAGTGTATTTTAAAAAAATTCAGGTAATAAATACTTAAACCTATTTGGATTGATCCGAAAAATTTCTGATTAAAGAAAATCGAAATACTTAAAAATATAAAATATGAGATCCAAATTTAAAAATATGCAGCTAAAAAATTCTCTGATATTTGATAAATACATTAATTTTATACCTGAACGGATCCAGATCCAATTAAAATCGACCCAAGCCTGAACTAAAAAAATGTGTACCTGTAGAATCATAATCTCCTTTACCCAAAACAACCAAATCCAATTGGACCCGACCCAAATGCCCAAAACTAACTAAAAGGATCCCAAATCGAGATATAGACTGATATTTAGAACATGTAAAAGATTCAGACATTTTTCACCAAATTATTTTAGCGATATATGTATCTATCTAGTATCTACTGTCAACTCACACATAAAATAACAAGAAGTTGATGATAAAAAAAAAGGACAAGAAGTCAAATATATCATTTTCTTGGTGACTGTCCACAAATTATAGTTTCACAAAGATACTATGAGATATACATAACATATACATATACATAGTTACATAATGCATTAATTATCATGTATTATATTATATTCTCTCGCATTTAATTGAATAGATAACAAAATGGGTCCATAGAGCTATGTAAGTATGTGCCATGAGACCAAGGCGTAAGTTTAGACATATCGTAGAAACTTATCTACATTATCTCTCTCTTGCGCATGAAGTAAAACATTTTACGTCATAGCTTATGTCACTGGACCCTCTTACAAGTACTATAATATTAAAGAATTTTGATGCCATATATATCACCATCTCGTAACATTATATATATATATATATATAGTATACAATAATCATATAATATGTTTTGACTATGCTCAACTCAGGCGAAGACATCCAAGAACATGTTATATCTTATTGATATGTTCTCGCAAAATGACAATTCTGACATTCATATGGGTTGTGTTTAATTATTTTGGGTGTATATATATATATATATTCCTTCTGCGACTGTGTTTAATTATTTTTGGGTTTATACATATATATGCCTTCTGTTGTTATTACTGATCAGTTTGATCTTGGATTCATATATGTGTGCATAACAATTATTTTGGTGGGAATTCATCAGATCTAAAAATATTAGTACGATAAATATATAATAATATTCTCTTTAGTTTGGGATTTAAAATTGTATTTGAAGTTATGTTTAGCATACTAAACAAAGTGTTCAATCAATCAGGTTAAACGCGCATAGTTTGATAACCAATTATCTGATAATGATATAGTATAACATTAATTATTATGTGGACCAAAATGGATGATATATTGAATTAGCTAACATTAGGTTAAAGATCTGCGACTTTGCAGTCAATCATTGAACTTCCTTTATATCATAACAATATTTTGTATAAAAATATGCAAAAGAAGAAGAAACCAGGTATATCTCTAAAGTGATTAAAACAAGAAATATTGTTTGATTGATTCATAAAGAGAAGACATGAAAACATGTTCATGCTCTCTACATGAGCTTTCTAAACTAAACCCTCCTTCCTTTACAATATTATTGGGAACAAAGAATACATAAAATGTGCTGCCCATTTCTAAACTAGCTGACCATAAATTATTTTAGAATTATCTGAAACAAAACATATGAGTTTAATGTGTGGTCCATCTGAGTTTTATGTCAAAGTGTCGTGATACATAGGCCAAATCTCCTTTATCAAAACTGTGTATATTAACAAACCCCATTAAAAAAAATGGTATTGCATCATTCAGACCATGAAAATACTATTTTACATAAAATGTCACATGTCACATGAAAGGTCACTGACCCCAATACCAAAATGTATATGTGTATACATATATACTAGTTTCTCAATGTGTCTCTCTAAAACACTATTAATCTCTCTCTCTCTCTTCTTCTTCTTCGTCTCTCACAATATTGTTAAGCAAATGGACCATCGCATCGCCGCGACCTCCATGTTCCGATGGTCTCGGAGTCGCCGGAAGATTCATATCCGCCGTCGTAAGTCACAAGTGGTGCGTCTTGGCGGGAAGAATAATGTGGTGTCACGTGGTGGATTCTCGTTGAAGAAGATGGTGAGGAGGATGAAGCTGAGATGGTTGAGACTACAATACGTGAGGCTGGTAAAGAAGATCAAAGGGTTTTATCGTAATTTGGTAAAAGAGTTCGTCGACGCAGGAGCTGAGCTTGAAGCGATTCAGAAGCGAATGGCTGTTGAAGCGGCAGCGTTTGCGGTTCCGGGTTTGGGTCTCTCATTCTCCTCTCTCTCAGTCCATGATCGAGCACGGTATTTTCTTGTATAGTAATATCAATGATCATGTTCATTAAATAATTTATCTTTACCTTTATTGTTGTTCTTGTATCTTATAACTACATTATTTTGTTGTGATGAGTTTTTTCCTCGAATCATGAGACTGCTGGGAACGTGACATCGGTATAAGTATATATATATAATTAAATATTTTATCAATGTACGACTTGTTGATGCATATAAATACTCTACACCTTAAACACGATATTAGTAACAAAGACACTAGTAAAAATGTGTGGCTGTAGTAAAATGATTTGGAAATTATGCCATGGGATATATCTTGTTAAGGGATTGAACCAAGATGCATGCCTTGCTGGAAATGCAATTTGGCATTGAACTGAATAATAATAATAATAAATTATTATTTATTCAAGATCTTTATTGATACTGTACACTATTCTTACATGACAAACTCGTCGCTTCCCAATATAATTTAGAATATTTAATTAGTTATTTAGGATTTTGGACGATTGCTTTATAGATTTTTGGAATCTCTATGCTTAAGCAATACCAACTTGGATGATTTGTTTATCAGTTTTCCAACTTTATTCTTTAGTACTCACCGACTAAATTATCAGTTTAATTTCCCGAATCGTATTTTGAGATTTACTAAATTTTATTCTATCTTAACCATAATTTACAAAGTTAATTTAAATTTGATAAAACCGAGTTAGGAAAACTTTTTTAGGTAGAAAAAAAATTTATATAAAATAAATACATTATAGACATATATTTGACTAATTTTTTTTTACAGTCATTCATCGAAATTTTTAATGGATCTAAAAATATAACACTATTTTTGTTTTTTTTGGACCAAAATATAATACTATACTGACTGATCCTTGACATAGATCTAATAGGCAACTCCTTTTCCAAATATGGTAACCCTAAACCACCACCACATGATTATATAAAATATTTGATGATATTTGTGTGTTTTCTAAAAACATAAATAATACTATTACTTCTCAAATAGGACCACGAGTCCCTTGACACAGTCTCATTATTGACAATAAAAGGCTTTGCTAAACCAAAGGAGGCGGAGAGATAAGCCAGAGCTCCTTTCTAAGATCGTCATCATTAGAGAGGCGTACACTGCTGTGTAAAAGAAGACTGTATCATCATCATTAAGAGTCATTTCAGACTGAAGATCAGCGAATAGAACCCTTGCTTTTGTCGGAGCTTTGTATATAATCCATATTGATTGAAGATCAGACTGTTTCCATGATTGTTTCTAATCCAAGTCAATTACTTTCCGAGTCTTGTTAGAAACTATTGGTTTAACAACATTTCTGTTTCGATGTTTGCTTTAGGTACTGGTACAAAATGTAAGAGAACCAAATATTAATGACCAAAGTCAGTTTTTTCGTAGCCTACATATGCATATTATATATACACTGTTTTCTTGGAATCAACAAGATCTTTCTGAAGCATTACACTATAAAACAACTTATATACATGAACAAGGATTTTTTACTAAGAATCTGTTAGCTTCCCCAGCCAACCATTGTGCTAGCAGCTGCACGGTGAGGGCGCGAAAAGGCGAGCCCTCGATCATACATCCGCTGAATCTCCTCTCTGTATTCAGTCAGAGACTTGTCAGGTATGGCTGGAGTCAGCTCCACCACATCTCCCATCTCCAGCTTGCATTTCAGATCACTTACAGGTGTCTGGTTTAGCCTCGGCCTTAGCTCTTCCTTTGCCGGGATGCTGTACATTGACCATCTCGAGCTCCCTGGCCCGGCTCTGCTTAACAGGTCCGAGACTGTGGAACTCGTGGGAAACTCTTGCACAGTCATCTGCATTTTCAGGTTTAGCAAAATTATAACTCCAAGCAAAGATGAGAGAAATGATGTTTATAAGCAACTAACTAACCTTGTCGTTTTCGATTACAATGACATAAACTGGTCCTTCTTGGTCACCGTTAGGCTTATAAGAAAACGGGCAGTCTTCAGCGTGAGACGGGAAACTGCACAAGGGCTCAGAAGAGCAGATCGAAGATCTGTCTTTGCTCATGGTTTCGCAATGCCAGGTCACAACCCATCTTGCCCATTCAACCATCTGAAGCACAAATGATGAGTGTTTGCAATCGCCTTCCTTGTATCTCCAGTGAGCTGCAAACCCAAATTCAGCTTGCAAATGCATCTCTTTCGTCCGTATTTGAACTTCGAGCGGAATGGTTCCATCGCCCATCACTACGGTATGCAAAGACTGGTACCTATAATGTCCAGGAACTGAAGTCAGAAAAAATAGACAAGGAAGGAGTCTGCATCATTTTGCAGCTGCTATGACAGGTTTGGAGAACCTTACCCATTGAACTTGGGATGAGTAATGTAATCTTTCAGCTTTCCAGGAACTTCAGACCATAGCTTGTGAACTACTCCTAAGGCCTTGTAACAATCTTTCTCATTGTCAACAATCAAACGTAACCCATGAATGTCATGAATTTCATCCATGGTTAGCTTTTTCCTGGGGTAAATGAAGAGTCAACAAGATCAGTATTCCGGTTCTCTCCATTATCTTAGTGAAACAGATTAACCAACAAGTACATTTGAGCACAGAGGAAATGAAAATTTACTTCAACATCTTGCAGTAGATACTATACAAGCTCTTGTGCCGTCCAGAGAGAACATGGTAAGCAATGCCTTCTTCCTTAAGCGCTTGCTCCATGTTCTCAATCGCGGAGGTAATCATAGCTTCGTCGAACGAATCCTCGAGCATAGCTGACATCTCGTGGTGCTGGTCAGGATGAAGATGCTTGAAACACAGATTTTCGAGCTCGACTTTCCAGCTAGAGATTCCCAATCGATTAGCCAAAGGTGCAAATATCTCCAAAGTCTCTTTGGCAAACCTTTGCTGCTTAACCGGAGGCAAAGCATAGAGTGTCATCATGTTATGTAACCGATCAGCTAACTTTATAAGAACAGCTCTCGCGTCTGCCATCGCAAGGAACATAGTGTGCAAACGATCTGCTTCTACGGTTTTACACGCGGTATTGTTTTCCCGAGCAAGTTTACTTAATTGACTAAGCTTAGACACCTAATGCAATAAACAAGAGAAAACTCAATTAAAAATCGTCTCAACCATTAAACAACAAGCTTTTTCGCAAAACACAATTTATGGCTGTTTCTTAACTTACCCCTTCGACAAGATCAGCAACTCCTGATCCAAAAGTTCTGAGGATATAATCATAGCTCATAAACGAATCGTCTAAAGTATCATGTAGAATCCCAGCTATAACAACTGTCGAATTAGCTCCAATATTAGCCAACAACATTGCAGTCTCAACGCAATGTTGCAGGTAAGGATCACCATTTGCTCTCATCTGATTCCAGAAAAAAAAATCATCAATTAGTAATAAAAAACCAAAATTTATAGAGAAATTTGTAATCTTTTCTTCATTACCTGTCCTCTATGAGCTTTCTCTGCTTCGTAAAAAGCCTTGATGACAGATTCATCTTCGAAGATTTTGTGTTTCAGCTGAGCACGTCTAAGCAAATCTCTAGCATAAGGTCGTCTTCTTTCTCCTTCGAAACCATCGTCCATGGTGAACGGTAACTGCTCATCGACGAGAACAGAGTCCCTCTCGTAATCAACGCACGAGCTCACCGCTTTCCTGACAAAGCCACTGAACAATCTGCTAGATCCCACACGGAGAAATCCACCGCCGCCATCAGAATTCCGATCCCGAGAAACCCTCATGGGAGGACTGTTGCTAGACGAAATCGGACCGTGAAGCACCGAGACGGGGCTTTGGTGATCTCGTTTGAGGTACGAAGAAGAAGAAGCCATGAACTTGCTAGGAGAGTAACAGAAGGAGCCGCTTAAGGTTCGATCATCGCTTCGATCATGATGGCGTATGGAAGATAATTCATCTCCTACGGTTGGGTGAGATGAGGAGGAGGAGGAAGACGAAGATTTAACGGATGCGCCGGAGAAAAGCAAAGAGAGACCTCCGATTGTCGGAGACGCCGAGGAAGAAGATGACGATGAAGATCTGGGATTCAGATCGAGGTCGCAGGAGACGTGAGCGTTGATATGGTGTGCTGTTGAGCATACAGTGCTCGGTGGACTCGCGTAAAGCGCTATGGTCGTTGCTACCACCATTGAAGCTTTCTGCTTTGATTCGAAATCGCAAGTTTTTCAGAAATTAAAGGAAAAATGAAATTTCTGAAATTCGAAATTGACTTTCACAGCCTTTAGGGAACAAACAGAATCTCTAAAAAAACCCTAGAAATTCGAGAAACCCAATTTGGGGGTAAAAAAAAAATTAAAACTTTTTTGGATATTATACAAAAACAGGAAGAACAACTCGATCTATAGAATAATTTATATATATACAATTTGACAAACGAAATCGGAAAAAAAAAACAAATTCAGAAACTAAAGAGAAAATGAAGATGTTTTTCGTGTTTCTTCTCTCTACTTTTTTAATTATAGAAAGAAAACCAATCTTATATGATCCTTCGTCTTCTTTCGAAACTGAGCATCTCAAATTACGTAGTTACCCTTTTGTTAACCAGAGATGATTACTGGCTTAAGTAAAGCTGATTATGTCATCTACGAACTATTAATATTTTTTTGTTTGTTTGTCACTCAATTATTGCGCTAATCTACCAAAAAACAAATACAACTAATCTACTTTTTTTTCAAATTTAAAATTTGATTATGCAAATTACTTAGTGATAATCCTCTCCGAGTATGTATTTCATGTACTCCTTCCGGTTTTTTTTAATTGTCGTTTTAGAAAAATTTTCGTAGATTAAAAAGTTTTTTTTAAAATCTACATTTTGTTAATACTATGGCGGATAAGCTTGCTCGAGGCGCCCGAAAATACGCATCAGTAATAGAGCACATTAACCCTAAAACATCAACTTGGATAGACGGTTATTTTTAATTATTTTGTTGTTTTTCTTTCTTTTTTTAGTTAACAAAAAAAACTACATTTTATTTCATAATCTCTTTCATTTTTTTTATAAGTCAAAACTTTTATTTAATGTACACAATGATTATAACTTAACAAATGATTAATTAATATAACTATTTAATGTTTCTTAATATGTGTGAAAAATCTAAAAAATCAATTATTTAGGAACTGAATGAGTAATATTCTAATGAATTATGTTTAATTTTATTAATTTTTAAAATATTATATTATTATTTATTTATTAAACCAATAATACTATGACATGTGGCAGAAAATCCCTTGAAACAGTTTCTAAGAACTTTTTCTACTGAGACGTTTTTTAACCAAAAATTTATTAACTTTTATTTTTTATTTATTTTTAATTAGATACTCTCACAGTATCACCAACGTATTTTTAATATTTACTGATGAAAAATCTCTTTTTTCTTATAAAATAATACAAACTAAATAACATGTTCTTGCATTTATTTGTAAAGCAAAATAGAGAATATACAAAAACCTAACGAGAGAAACTAAAAAAAACTGCTTTACGTTGAAAGTTTTTCTTTCAGCAAATAATTTTCAATAGTTTCACAAAATTAACATATCAAATCTAGACATAGACGTATCGCAAATGAAATTAGCTAAGGACAATATAGAAATTTCAGGTACGTTTGGTGCCAACTTTAATTTCTTCACGAATAATATAACATTTTACAAGTATTTTTCACTTTCTGATTAGGACACCGACGAACTCTCGAAGAAGAACCATCACTGCATAAAAACAATTATCACGTGGCTTCGATGGGACGGAGCTAAATAAGACACTTGTCTAAATTGGTGGCCAGGTTTACAGTTTTGTGCCAGGTCAGCATTCACGGTCGGGCTCAGCCTCCGTGACTTGTGGGAATCGTTTACCTATAAATCAACGGCCCTGCCTGAACCTTGTGATTAAGGTATCGCCGACTAATAGAGATACGACAATATACTGTTCTTACGGTCTCAAGTCAAAAATATCAACACCTGTTTTTGTATTTGACTTTTCGGTGGAAAACAAAACAGAAGTTTGGTAAATACATCAATTTATTTACTTTTCTTACATAATCAACTTGAATTACACCTCATCACTGGTTGGGAAATTAAGAAAATAAAAAGTCATATTCTTCACACACATGATGATATATTCATGAGTTCGTAGTATATACACGTGTGAATAAGCAGTAAACGAACATTTGATCTCTATTTTTTTAAAAAAGTTTTTTGTTAACTCAAAAAAAAACGTGCCATTTCGTGAAAATGTGTAAAAGGAGGAATGATTATCAAAGTAAACAAATAGTTAAAGATGGTTACGTTAGAAGCAAAAGTGTATAGAGGCTGCGTGCAAACTTGAGCCACCCATGACCCAAGACACGTTGAACTTCTTCTCCTCTACGCAACCACGTAATAAGTAACGTAGCTACGAATCCGTGAGTATTCTGAGACTCAGAATTTATGTTTCTTTATTGGTTAGAGTATAATTTTTTTTGTTATAAGTTTATAACTGATTAAAACATTCTTTAACTAAGATAAAAATGCAAAAAAAAACCTTTATGCATTGAAACAGAAATCGAATTTATAACACCTCTAACGATCGAGTGATTGGATTAATCCTACAATCTAACTATGTTTTATTGGTGAAAGCAGGAGACATTTTTATCCTCGAACTAATGGGAAACTTTTGTTAGAATATATACATATGATTATTTTGTGAATACAAACTGAAACTTTTAACATCTCTAACGGTCAAATGACAAGATACCATGTCAACGCTTTAATTAATCAAACTATCTAAAACTATAATTAATTGGTGAAAGATTTCATTTTAATCACCAAATTAAACAAAAAGAAACTTGAATGTTAGTTAAACTTATATAAAATTGTGAAAACAAATCGAGCTTATTGACACCTCTTACGGTCAAATGACTAGATTTCATGTTCAAATCCGTTTTCGCAAATACACAATTTAACACTCCCTTGAGTTAACCTGATAATCTAACTGTACATCTTACATGATTGGTGAAAGAAAAATGTTTTTTTTTTCCAAGCTAATAATCAAAAGCCTGAGTGATAGATTTACATTACAGTGAGAAAAACAAATCAAACTTATGGTAGAAAGGTCGACCTTGAAATTCATCCTCTCAAACAAATATAATTGCAAGTTGTGAAAACATTGATGATTATGAACGCAGTTAACATTTTGAAATATGATATAATGATAATAGTTTTCACCTGTTTTGGGAAACCACGTTTTTGGTTTAATATGAAAAGAGTTTTGCTTCAAGCATCTGTAAAACAAAAATAGTGCACCAGTTAGAGGAACCAGATTCTGCCTAACATGATCAAGCTTGTAAAAAAAAAGTCTTAACGTAATGTAATACCGTTGGAATAATTGACCGTTCGTTCGAATATCTTTTCCAAACAGGTGAAACATTTTTGGGACTTTAGAGGGTTTTATTTTTTATGATCAGAGATGCTCAAAACATGTATAAAAGAAAAAAAAAACTGGACCGAAAAATCCAAACGAGCCGAAACGGTTTCAATATAATCCGAAAAATCAAAACCGAATCCAAAACCCCTTTTGTTTATCTGAACCGAATAAACCAAAATTCATTTATATCATTTCTAATATACTGTATATTTGAAATAGATATGAACTTATTAAATAATTACAAAATTACTGCAATTACATTAGACGAAGACTGTATAATTACTGTAATTATATACTGTATATTAGAAATGATTATGAGTCCGAATCAACTTCTTTTTTTTTAATAAAAAGTTGTAGTAATCAACTTGAATAACATATAGTTGTAGTATAGTAGTTTATAAGAAAACTAGGATTTAACTCGTGTTTGAGCAGTGTGACTTTTTTTAGGTTTTTTAAAAATTATAATATATATACGGGTCAGGATGCAGTGTTGCGGATCTTTGTGTCGACTCTATGGGGAAAAACCTTAATCCTAGAGGTGGAAGGATCCGAGACCATTGAAAACTCCATGGCCAAGATCCATGAAAAAGGAGGCCCATCAGTGAAGGATCAGAGGCTGATCTTTCAAGGCAAGCAGCTCGACAAAAGTCGCACATTAGCTGACGACAACATCAAGATGGACTCGATCATTGTCATTATGTCTAGTCTTTGCGGTTGCTAAAATTAATGTCTCTCTTCTTGTCTGAAGTTTCTGTACCGGTTTTTTTTTTTAAAAAAAAAGAGTAGATGTTTTGTTTTGGGAATTGATTACATCTCTACATACTAATATCGGACCTGGTTTTAACTACTTAGTGGACTTGCTAGTCTTGTTTAGCGTTTAAGCCTTTTGTCGATTTCTCTTTAATTAGTTATGAAATTATAATTTCTGCTTCTTTGTCCTTATTAATTCTTCTCTACTATTTCTTCTGATTTCTCACCTCGTTTTCTTAAATCTTATTATTTAATATATCCAAGGTTTGTGTTATACGAGTTCGATGAGTTAAGGGATCCACCGTTATGTTTAACAATTTCATTGTCTACGTATTGGGTCATCGGTTTAACATACCTAAATTTTGTAGGTCGTGTGTTCTTTAAAGTTAAGGATTATATATTTCACCAACTTGGACTAACTCTATTGAGAATTATGCATCATAAAGATCAACAGACTCTAGCTAGAGTGTCATGTATATGAGATCAGACTCAAATTCAATATTAAATGATCAAAATATTTTAATAGCCAAAAACTACGAGCAACATTTATTCATCTTAATTTGCTACATGCATTTTCCTCAGGCACTTAAACCAAAAAGAAAAAAGAAAAAAAAATCAAGCTCGCGCGACACGTTATTATTAAAATAACAGTTGTTTGTAAATTGGTAGAAGCTTATTGTTGCAATATAAATAAATGAGTCGGTTTATGAAGTTAGTAGGCAATCTTCTCCTCTCTTTTATTGTTTTTCTCTCTTACTCTCTATGGCGAACAATTGTAGTTTGGCGTGTGTTCTAGGGGTACTTTTGGTATTCACACTGCTCCAGAACTCGATCACCGTCGCTGGACAAAATATCCCGGCGGTGGCTTTATTCACGTTCGGTGACTCCAACTTTGACGCTGGAAACAAACAAACGCTGACCCATGCAAACGTCGCGCAAGGTTTATGGCCGTACGGAAAATCCCAAGATAACCCTAACGGCAAATTCTCTGACGGGCTCATCACTCCAGACTTCGTTGGTATGATTTTTAGTTTTTTTTTTTTTATATATATCCTAAGATTATAATCGAAATTTACACAAATCTCTCGAAAATATAAAACGCGTATGTTTTAACCATTAAAATCATAAATAGCTAAATTTTGATCTAAAAAAGTTATGCATTTCATAGCTAAATTTTCATTTCTTTTCTTATGTATGAAAAAAACTTAAAAGATCCATATCCATTAATTTAAAACAGGGATATTATAATTTTAACTGAATAACTTACACATCCAATAGTAGGATTCAAGCTGGATTTTTCTTTTAAACAAAATCTGCACTTAAAATATAAAGCAACACTGAGTTAACGTAATTTAATCTCAATATTTTACACATGAAAATAGCCAAGTTAAATGTGGAATTTTTTTTTTTCAAAATCTTAGTTGAAAACATGAAATAGCACTTATTGTGACGCAAAATTGAATGTTAAAACGATACTTAATATGTAGTGTATGTAACGGTGAAAGTATATTAAATTTATTTGTTATCTGTAAAGCATAGTTTCATTGTTTCAGTTGCTACGCGTTTTTCAAAACACTTTGGAAATCTTTATATATATATTTTTACTTTCAAAGGTTAGTGCATAGTTTCAGGGTTTCAGACTTTCAGCTGCAAGGCGCACTTTTCAAAACACATTGGAAAATATAAATATATATGCTTTGGCGTCACACGAAGATCATGTAGTAATACTTGTGAATTATTTGAAAAACCATACTAAAAATGCAGCAAAATTTATGGGAATCCCGAACGAGATCCCGCCGGCGCTTAAATCGAACGTCGATGTTTCACGTGGAGCAAGTTTCAGCGTCGCTGATGCTACTCTTCTCGGAGCTCCAGTGGAATCTGTAAGTCTACTTAATTTCTTCTGTTTTATTGATACGTTACAAGACTAGATCCTACTTAATTGTTTATATATGTTTTACCCGCATAACATATATAAACAAGCAGTACGTGAATTGAAATTACAATATTGTTTTGTTTTTCTTCTTCTTTTCTTTAGTTGACTCTGAATCAACAAGTGAGGAAATTCAATCAAATGAAAGCAAACTGGAATGATGACTTCATCAAGAAGTCAGTGTTTATGATATACATCGGTGCTAACGATTACTTGAATTTCACCAAGAACAACCCTAACGCTGATGCATCTGCTCAACAAGCTTTTGTCACTTCCGTGACCAACAAGTTAAAGAACGATATCAGCTTGCTGTATTCATCGGGAGCTAGTAAGTTCGTTATCCAAACCCTGGCACCATTGGGTTGCCTACCGATCGTCAGACAAGATTACAGCACCGGGATGGATCAATGCTACGACAAACTCAACGATTTGGCTAAACAACACAACGAAAAAATCGGACCCATGTTGAACGAAATGGCTAGAACTGCTCCTGGTTTCCAATTTACCGTCTTCGATTTCTACAATGTCATTCTTCGTAGGACGCAGAGGAACATTAACTACCGTGAGTTGGTTAATTATAACTTTTTCTATTTAATCTAATTCTAAGCTATACTCATACACAAAACCGTTAACATTTGTTATTACTAGGGTTTTACGTGACGAACCAATCGTGCTGCGGAGTTGGGACACACAATGCTTATGGCTGCGGTTTACCTAACGTGCACTCGAAACTATGCGAGTACCAACGATCTTACTTATTTTTCGACGGGCGTCACAATACCGAGAAGGCACAAGAAATGTTTGGTCATCTTCTTTTTGGAGCCGATCCAAATGTGATCCAACCGATGAACGTCCGCGAGCTTGTGGTTTACCCAGTCGATGAACCTATGCGTGAGCTTTGGTTACCAACAACGTCGACCACGGTCCAAGCCAACGACTCTAACTCGTCATCAAGCCGCGGTTACGAGTACTACTGAGACTATATAAAAAGCAAGGATCATGAGATTAATACATAATAAGCCTATCAAAATCGGAATCATAACGTACGTTCTCAGTTTGCGACGTTTTTTTTTTTTTGGTTTCCCCCTATAATAAAAGAATGATCTTTAGACCATAAAATTAAAAGACTGATCTCTGCAACTTACAACGTATGGGACTGATTCGAGAGTCAATCATCGATCGACATTTATTCTAATAGTAAACTAAAGTCTTAAAACAAGGAATTTATTTATAAATAATTATGTGTGCATATATATATAGAGGGAGACAGAGAGAGAGAGAGTTGGAAGCATAAAATAACATATTATAATTTATCAAACAAAAACAAGCTGATTAAACTAAAAGTTCTTTTATTTCTATAATTTAGTTATATATACATAATTAAAATAGATAGAGTCATAAAATACAAAGATAATAAAATAAACTAATTAATATATTATATTCTAAATTTATTTTTAAGTAAAACCGAACTAAATATAAATTCAATACCAAATCTAACAAAACTTAATTTTGGTAAGCCAAACCAAAATCAAACTAAATTATATTTGGTTTTTAGTGATTTTAGTTTTCTATAAACTCAGTGAATCCAAATACCAAAAATAAATGAAATTCTAAATTAAAATTTTATTATTACAACAATTTCAGAATTTATTATCTATGCTTGTAGCCTGGAAAGTCACCTATTTATATATAGAGAGAGAAATGAATACATAAAAACATAAATTAAAATCTCATTTATTGAAGCAATCACCGATCTTGACTCTATCATGTTCCTGTAATGCTATTAAATTTGGATGGTATCACATATAGCCATATTAAAGTTGATGTAGCTCAGTATGCATGCCCCTTTTTGAGGTACTCAAACTCAAAATTAATTTTATTACTAAACAGATGCACGACATTTGCAAGCACAAGTAAGTTTGCTATACAGAAGAAAAAAAATAAAAAGCTAATTTTGACTCAACCAAACTCAATCCATGAACTCTAATGGGTTCCAATTTTTGAACATATGATTAAATGAGTTAATTGGGTTATGGGTCAAATGGTTTAGTGGATCAAATGAGTTTTGTTGTATTGAGTAGATGGTTTATCCATTTAACCCATCAAATTTTGTTAAACCAAGTCAAAATCAATACTAAACTCCCACTAAATATCACCAATTGCTTTTCAAACTTAAAAATTACAATAGATTCTCTCCAAGAACCACAAATAAGAATCTATCAAAGAGAATACACAACAAAGAAAACTTGAATAATCAACTAAAACAACAAAAAACTTCACTGAAAGAGAAAGAGAAATTGAGATAAAAAAAAATAAATGATCTAAATTGAGAAATGGTAGACAAATCAAACACAATCGAAAATGAAAACAAGATAATTGAGTGATCTCATACAATTATAGGCAAACCACAGACAAATCGTCATTGAGATTATCGCCGTCGACAAAAAAAATCATAAAAGTTGATTTTGGATGAGTTTTTTTATCTATTTTTTTCTTGGATCCATTTTAATAATCAAAGTTGATTATAGTCAATTTTAAAGAATTTCTCATTATATACCAAACGATGTCAATAATCCGTGATTCAGTGTGATCAGTTGATCCGAGACACAAATCCATTTTCGTTATACAAACTTCTATGTCACTACAAAATTCACATTATGGCTGTACGTAGAATCCAGAGTTTCCGTTCTAGATTTTCTAGAAATAATAAATAAATAAGAGTATTGTACTTGATACCATAGCCCAGTGTTGACTGTACGCTGCAGCGACCATGGACAAACTATGTCGGATGACGTGGCGATCGGCTATTGGTTGAAAGGGTCTTAGTTGGGTTTATCTCTCAAATGAATTTGTTCAATGCTGCGAAAGTGCGAGAAGCTCTGTCTGAAAAATGGTAAAACGCCGTAAAAAGATTGCTTACCCGAAAAGGGTGGTGTGGTGACCATTTGCTTGCATTTCGCATTTATATTTTCACTCATCCTTCTCTCTTTTTTTTTTTTTTTTTCTAATTGACAAGACAAGACCGTTAACATTTTTATTGGTTTTGAAGTTTGTAGACAAAACAAATCATTTCGCTAAACGGTCGACTGTTAGATTATATGGTAAATATTGCTTGACGGCATGTATTGATTTGATATAAAAGAACTACATCATATGGTCTTTCTAATTAGCCAAACAAAAATTGTTTATATTTAAATATAAATTTTGAGGGTGCATTGGTTGAACATGTCATAGTTAAGAGTAACGATCACGATCAAAATATGTCGCACATTTGAATAGAGGTTTCACTTTTTATACTTGATTGTAATTTTGATACGAGGCTGTTCTTATCTTGTTTAAAATATGTATTTATAATTCAACAATTATGGTGTAATTCACAATCTCATCAAGTTTGTTTTAGCTAGTAATGATATTTGTTAAGTGTAGTGTATTTCTTAAGTCGCTAACTAATTCCATTGCTTAACACGCAATGTATCACGTGGCACATTTTAGATTGGACTCTTGAAGACAATTTTTACCATAATTGTTGACATTTGCTTCCAATTCATTAAAGGGCCAGCCGGGCAGGTACGCACATTAAATTGCAGCTTATTCACAATAAAAGTTACTTAGCTTATAGAGAAATGTGTGTTGTAAAATTTTATTTCGTGAATCGTGGTGACTTCTATAACATTAGTACGCCAAAAATCAAACAAAATGAAAGACCCTCTCTTACGCTGCTTTTTTCATTTATATTATTTAGCATGAATTTTTATGATTTTAAAAATATGATGATCTTTTATCCATACGACCATAACCGATGATTCATTACATATATGTCCGATATTAAAAATCGATGATGATATGCAAACGACGGAACTATGAGACTAGATAATACAACATAGAACTTTATAAAACCAGATTTTAGAAATATCAATTTGCTTCATATTTTATTTCTTAAAATTAAAATAAAATATCAAACACACAAATATAAATATATACATATTTATATATACAAACATTAATATTGATATTTATGTGTCATAACTTATTTTACCAAAATAATTATAGCATTTACATAATTCATCACTATTAAATTACATAATTAAGTATAACATTTGATCATGAATAATAAATTCAAGAGTGACTAACATAATTATTAGCAAGAATATAAAAGCTAACAATATTTAATTTTATTCTTTGACCAATAATTATAGTTTCATATTTCACATATTAATTTTTATGATCATGATTATTATATTCAATATTAAGAATGCATGATTCCTTGACAAACATTTTAATATTGACAATTTAATAATAAATAAGATTAACATGACTTAATAACAAAAATAAACTATAAAACCTTAAACATAATTTTGTTTTTAGAATCATAAGAACAAACAAAAAAACATTTGAAGGTATGCATTCTTTGAATCCCAGGATACAACCAAATATTAAGACAAACATGCTTTATTCATGTTTGAATCTACGAGCTAATTATCAACTATATACTCAAGAACACAAAATCTACTTTTGAAAGGGAAAAGTAGAATGGGGAGAAAGTTAGAAACTGTTAAACTTTATGAATTCTTTAGCTACTAGCACCTAACACCAACAACCAAAAAGATATTTCAAGGGAGCTTCAACACTTACAAACTTCTCAAAGAATATCTAAAATATGTCTAATGGTGTTTTCTTGCTTTTACAATGAAAAAATGATTTTTTCCTTCTAGGTAGCTTGATATTTATAGGAGAGTAATAACTTAGTGGTCAAGTAGATTTAATGGCCAAATTTATTTGGTTTTTAATACCAAAATTTGTAAATTACAAAAAAACTTTGACCTCCCCTAAGCAAATTCTCATTCACATTTTAACTATATATTATAAGTCCACATACTTATTAATATATTATTCCAACATATATGCACAACTATATTTTTTATGTTTTATAATTTAATTCATAAAAAGTATGTTTAGTCAAATACCATTGGAAATTTGGAGTTATAAACTTTTCATGGTTATTATTTTATTTGTAAAATGTGGTTTGTAGATGAAAAAAAAACATTGCTAAAATTATTAGAAGGACATATCAAATATAACCCGGTACAAATTATAAAAATTATATAATATTAAAGTTGTTCTTTAGCATTACATTTGTATATTTCATGGCCCGACCAAAAAGTAGATCAACCAAGAAGCGAAGAAATTATGAAGCTCCGATTTTGCTTGCCTACTTTCTCCACGATTTTTGGCCAAGCGATCTAAATCTCCACGTGTCAATTCCTTATATCTTCTGAATTAAAGATTTAATAAACGGAAGATTTTTGTTTTTGTTTGAATTGCTGCTAATCAAATCAGGTAAAAATGGTCTTGAACATGATTAGGAATTTTAATTAATGAGAAATCTAATTACAGAAGTACAAAGAGAGCCGTAGCAAATAAAAAAAACATTTAAAAGCAATAACAATAAAAATAAAATTGAAATACTCAACCATTTCTCTTTATAGTCTCCTTAGCAAAAAAATCCATTTCATCATTTTCTTCTCTTTACTTATTTCCACTTCTTCTTCTTCTTCTTTATGTATATCGCCGTCCAAGGCTCTCCGGTAATGGAAGAGATGTCAAGGCGGAGCAAGAAGGCTTCCGTTGAGAATAAAACGGGAGATGAGTCATCAGCATCAGTAGGCCTTAAAACTAAACGAAAACGCCGATCGCAACCGCGAGACGCTCCTCCACAACGCAGCTCCGTGTATAGAGGAGTCACCAGGTAAGTGGGCGAACGAAACACACTAAAAAAAAAACTCACCGTTTTCAAAATATGACTTGGTTTTATAACTTATTAGGAAACTTACCCTTTTAAAAATTTTTGTATTAGGCATAGATGGACTGGAAGGTACGAAGCTCATTTGTGGGATAAGAATAGTTGGAACGAGACCCAGACCAAGAAAGGAAGACAAGGTCAGTCTATACACATACACATACTACGCATTTGTATTTGATGAAATAAAGTTTTCTCTTGGGGAATATGAGTTCGTCGTTACTGTTCTTGATTATGAAATTAACTTTTTTTTTTTATCTTTATGAAATTTTTATTTTTGTTGTTGATATGTTTTTTCCATGCGATGCTGACCGGAATATTGGCTGACTCATCACGTGCAGTATATTTAGGTGAGTTTGTTTTGGTCATTTTTCATATGGCGTTTTCTTTTTGCTCTCCCGGATTGGTAGACACTTTATAATTATAACAATAAACCGAATAATTCTTCTTTTTTTTGTGCATAATTGAATAATTCTTATTGTTTGAAAAAAAAAAATTGTAATTTCTCATTACTTAAAAAGTGGATATATGTTGGCGGTTTTTTTAAAAAAATAAAGTTCACACTACATCTATAGAGAGTGACACAACGAACGAATGATAATTATAATTTTCTAAAACTTTAGTTGTCTTTTGTGAACCGTAAACATCCTTTTGTTTTATAACTATTTCTATTTAACGTTTACAGTTCATAAATTTTGAGTATGCATAACACGTAAATTAAAAGATAAACTAATGTTTTATTAATAATATATTAATATGGTGTTGCACAGGTGCATATGACGAGGAAGATGCAGCAGCACGTGCCTACGACTTAGCAGCATTGAAATATTGGGGACGAGACACCATCTTGAATTTCCCTGTATATTTTCTCGGAACCTAAGTATAAATTAATTAAAACAGAGACATGATCTTTGTTTGCTTCACAATCTTTCTCGCCTACTTGGCTTTTTTTTTTAAAAAAAAAAAAACAAAAAAGAAATCAAAGAAAGAAGAACCTTTTTACGATTATAATTTCCTTTTATAATTAATTATTGATTTTCTTTTTGTGATTTATAGCTGTGTAATTATGAAGAACACATCAAAGAAATGGAAAGTCAGTCGAAGGAAGAATATATTGGATCTTTGAGAAGGTATTGTTTTTTCTTATGATTGGTGAATAAATCATTATCATTTTATCTGTTAGCAAATGAAGAGTTGATTATTAATATTTTGGGATTACATTTTGAAACAGGAAAAGTAGTGGATTTTCACGTGGTGTATCAAAATACAGAGGCGTTGCAAAGTAAACCAAATCCTTAAAAATCAAATATATATATATGCTTAGGATTATAAGAACAAAAATAACACTCTCGTGAGTATACTATACATAATTCCAAATGTTCAATAAGTTATTATTATGGACTTTGCAGGCATCACCATAATGGGAGATGGGAAGCTCGAATTGGACGAGTGTTTGGAAATAAGTATTTATACCTCGGAACTTATGGTAAAACTTCTTCATATTTATTGCGTAACTTAACTAGATTAGTTCATGCTTCATGCAATTTACCATTTCTACGGACACAAAACAAAAGAATACACATACTATGTGTGCTTTTTGTCTTCATAACAGCATAACTTGTCTACTTGTAAATCTTTAAGAGGGGTCGATATATCGATATGCACGTAATCAGATCTTGAGTTTGTTGGGAAATAGATCACCAAACCCAACCACTTAGTCAAGCCTTTAATTTATTATATTGATTTTTTTTTCTTATGTTTTATATAATATATTTTTTGTATGGTTTAAACTCTAAGTTGCTCATCCAATTTTATTGGCCAATTTAATTCCCTTATTTATTATTATGTTTCCCATATTGTCCTATATCAACGGGAAAAGTACATTTCTTTTGACTTGTAGACTTGCAGTTATAGGCTTGTAGCATATAAGTTTAAACTGTAATAATTATTGGTAAAATGTAACAATTAGAAAACAGAAGGAAATACAAGTTCCTTAAATTTTGTAAAAGTTCTCAATGTTTTGATTGTTACATTTTACACCCCTTTGTTTTTTTGGGTGTTGTGTGTTTAGCTACACAAGAAGAAGCGGCCATTGCGTATGACGTCGCAGCAATCGAGTACCGCGGACTTAACGCCGTTACTAACTTCGATATCAGCCGCTATCTTAAATTGCCGGCGCCGGAGAACCCTATCGACGCCGCAAATAATCTCCTGGAGATTCCGCATTCTGATCCCAGCCCGTTTATAAACCCTGTTCACGAGTCGGAATTATCACAGAGCCCATCTTCGTCAGACGACAACGATGATCGGAAAACAAAGTTCTTAAAGTCTTCACCTTGTTCGAATGCAGAGGAGGTACTCGGACCATCGACTCCGCCGGAGATTGCTCCGTCTCGTGGGAGCTTTCCGGACGATATCCAGACGTATTTCGGGTGTCAAGACTCCGGCAAGTTAACGACGGTGGAAGATGACGTTATCTTCGGTGATTTAGATTCTTTCCTTACGCCTGATTTCTACAGCGACTTGAATGATTGCTAAAAAGTGTTTTTTTTCTTCTGGGAAGATAATTGATAAGTTTTGTTTTTTAGTGTTCCTCAGAATCTCGGTTGTGAATCAGCATTTACACATCGATAATTCTTTCTTGTGACAATCTTAAATCATAAAGCTTGGATCTTTTTAACACTTCTCTTCATTTTCGTTTTCCTCATGGTGAATCTGATGATTTGAGAGGCACTGAGATAGAGAAATTGATTATGCAGAAAAGAAAGGAATACAGATGATGGTCGTTGGAGGGATGTTCAGAGATTGAACTTCCAACTTATATTGATCAAACAGTACAACAAAGCTTGGAATCAATGGAAGCTAAGCAAATGCAGAATGCTTGGTAGCCTGAGAATGGATACCTGCAAACAGATAGTGCAACAGGTTATTAGATGATGAACCAAATCTTTGATCTATAAAGCCTTAATCCTTAGCTTAAAGTATGTTTATGTTTAATCTCATTCGGAATTTGAGCAAGTACCTGAAATCAATTACATACTTTTCTCTGTCTACTCTTCCCATCTGAAGAATCGTCTGCCTGGAATTCTCCTATTTATGCCAAATAACACAAAATGTTCAGAACTATGGAGATTGTGTTTCTGATTAAAGCTCAGAAAATTTGTGGAAATGTACGGCGAGTATGAGCTGAAAGTTCTTCACCGAGCTTTGTATTCTCAGTCCTGTTCTTCCTCTGTCTCTGAAGTCCAACTCATGCTGCTTGGAGATCTAATAAAAAGGAAAAACTGAATGAATTCAAGCTTCAGAAAATCAACGATGAAATACTGATGAAGCCCCCGTGAGACTTACTTTGTTGTAATGTGGTATCCTTGAGCATAGCTTCTGAACTTTTTCCTTATTCTCAAGCCAATCGAGCGGTACTTTACTACCTTGCTGGACCTATAAAGAGATACAACCGTACGTATATTATTGGTTTTATGTTTTCCGAATAAAAGATTGATGGAGAGAAGTTTCAAGCTTAGCATTACCTGCTTATTGTTATTCTTCTGCATTGGCTGCTGCTTCGGTAGTAAAGCTCGCATTCTTCTGTAGCTCCCAGTCCAAGTTGTTATGGTGGGTGTGAAACTGCTGAATCCAACACAGACATAATAAGCAAACGCAAAACAAAAGGAGAGTCAAATTGATCAAAAGTCACAAAGCATTCAAAATCCTCGAATCTTACATTACAACCGAAAGAAGCGGCTTCACCATTTTACCTACAGATCCAACTCCAACTCCCTGCAATGGAATCAAAAGACCAGAAACATTCAGCTAGAGTTCCCGACCTCTAAGCAGAACCAACAACTATACATTCAGCTCGAATTTCTGACCTTATCCCATATGTAGTACTTGGAACCCATGAGATTAGCCGTCATAGAACCGACATAACTTTCATCCGAACTGCACAATAATCCCTTCACATTCTGTGCCACCCTAAATACAGACTTCCCGTTACGCCGCCTATGGTAAGCCACTGCTAGCTTCCGGTCTTTTCTTCCACGACCTTCCTGAAATATATCATCCAACAACAGTTGTAAGCTTTCAGAAAATTTGACATCACTGCATCTCAACTCTTAAACAGCAGCATCATAGTAAATCAGATATATGTATACACTTACATGTGTATAAAGTGAATATACAGATCCGTCGCGTAAGCCTTCTGGTGATTGTTCTTTTACGATCAGACAAGTGCATCTACCCACATCCAAAGGCAATGTCTTGCCTAACAAAGCCCTATTTAACAAGTTGTATATAGAGTTTCAGACATGTTAAGGACAAGAAAACGCATAAGAATTTTGGTAAGTGGGTGTTTTTTTTTTACCTATTGGGCAAAGTAGACCAAGAGGAAGCAGGGGCAGCTTCGGAATCCGAAAATTCCCAGACTTTCAGCGAACTCGAATGCTCAGAATCAACACTAGTCCAAGTTTTCATTCCAAAACTACCCTTATCGACCTCACTGTTCATCTGCATACACACTTGCAGCGATGTCTGCTTCAGAGCCGTTCGACCACCCGTTGAGAAAGACTTGAAATTTGTAACTTCCGTGGGAAATCCAGAACTGCCCTTCATCGATTGAGACTTCAAAGCTCGATCTTGCTTCCGAGTTTCTACAGACGTAGAGCTGTTTTCCGGCGAGACATTCTCCTTATCTTCCCCTTTCTCAATGGAAACAGAACCTGAGAAAATGGCAAAAAATAGAGAAACGTTTAAAAATGTCCCACAATGTTACCATTTGAATTTGAATAGCCATCGGGGTTTGTGCGAGCACAAAACCAAAGAGAGGTCTTTCTTTTCTTGTCTCAATGTAACAAGCAGAGGTTCTTTTAGATGTCTGTGTTTTATTTTGCCTTTTTCTCTATTTCCTATGGACCCAACGGTCACTACTAAATAATAGTCGGATTTTTCCTTGTCGGGAAACTGAAATTTGGTGATTGGATTGAGTGAGGTAGATTGATGCTTAGCGGGAACCGTGTTTGAAATACTGAATCGAAATCAAATTACCTTATACTTTGGTTTGGTACAACTTCGGTTTTTATCGGAGATTGTTTCTTCTTGTGTCGGAATATACATTATCAAGATGAACCCAAATGGTTTATTTCTTTCTTATTCGGTTCGTTGTTTTATCACATTTAGTTGATATGGATAACCGGATTGAGCATCACTCATCTCGACTACTTGCTGTTTTAGCTTTATCAAAGTCATCCAAAGCCGAGATAATCTAGACTATAGCCTCAAACATCGAGTGGCTAATAAACCATCACTGTTTACGAAATAGTCTAAAGTCGAAACCATGAGAGGCCATAACATCGTCGAAGCCCATCATCATCGTCAATGGCTAAAGCCAGCAGCACTCTGTTTGCTGTCTCCTTCTCCGTTTCGACTCGTTTCTCTCTTCTCCGTCGTTCTGAATCTCTTAAACCCTCAGCTCCAGGCGCGAGACTCGCCGTGCCAATGGCTATGGCCGCCTCTGCTTCCACCGCTAAAAAGGTGGCTCCTGCTGTGATTGTGGGTGGCGGAAGAGTCGGAAGGGCGTTGCAGGAAATGGGTAGTGGCGATGATCTGTTGGTGAAGAGAGGAGAAACAGTTCCGGTTGATTTCGAAGGACCCATTTTGGTTTGTACTAGAAATGATGATCTTGATGCTGTTCTTGAAGCTACTCCTCAGTCTAGATGGAAAGGTAGAAACCTTCTCTCTACTCAAGAATCCTGAATGAATCAAATTTTCAGATGTTTTGTGGGTTTGATTGATCTTGGTAGAGTCCAGTTACACATTTCATCCGAATTTCGACCGAGCAAATTTGATCGGAGGATATGTGGAGAATATGATTATGTTTTCTTCATTTCATGACTGGTCCAATGAAAATGCTGTGTGTAAAATAATCAGATTTGGTGTTCTTCCAAAATGGAATGATGGAGCCATGGTTTGAGAGCAAAGGTTTGGGTGATACAAACCAAGTGTTGGCCTATTTTGCTGTGTCAAAGCTTGGTGAGCCTCCCGTGGATGGAAAAACCGACACTAACCCAGAAGGTCTAACCGCTGCTTATGGAAAATGGGCTTCAGATGTAGCTGCTAGACTGCAATCTGGTGGCCTCTCTTGCAAGGTTACAAGAAACAAACCTTTGTTCATTCTGTAACAAAAAAAAAAACAAGAATACTAATGCGTTCTTTTCTCGGTGTAATTAGGTAGTTGACAAAGAAGCTTTTCAGAAGCAAATGCTGGAGAAACTCATTTGGATTTGTGCATTTATGCTTGTTGGAGCTCGTCATCCAGGTGCAAGTGTGGGCATGGTGGAGAAAGAATACAAAGATGAAGTACAAAAACTTCCATTCCTCAGTTCGGTTTTCAAAATCGTCGTTTAGATCTAGCTTCTAATTAATGTAAACATTCAGGTGTCGAAACTCATCCAAGAACTCGCAGCAGCTGCTGCTGCAGATAAAGGACTAACCTTTGAAGACAACATGGTGGACAGACTATGTGCTTATTCTCGAGCTGTTGCTCATTTCCCGACCGCTGTTAAAGAAGTACATATATACTTTTTACATCCTTGATCGCTCTCTTTCAATGCATGTATACCACTATCTGTATTTCAACTAGTTTTCTGATTACTGCAGTTTAAATGGAGGAATGGTTGGTTTTATTCTCTCTCAGAGAAAGCGATTGCAGAAGGGAGACCGGATCCGTGTCCCCTCCACACCGAATGGTTGAGAGAGCTTAAAGTGATGTAGAGTCTCAGTCTGTGCCAATTGTGAGTATATGGATTAAGTAACATTCTTACATATTCTAAGTAGATGATTTGAATTGTGTACACGCATGAGAAGTCAAAATAAAGATGGATTTGCCTAACAAATCGTTTCCAATTTATAAAAAGTTTTAGACTTTTATCTGTACAAATACTGCATTTTCAATGATTCAATACTTCTGCTTCTTGTCTCATCAATAAAAAAATTCTTTGGCTGTGTTCATATTTTTTTGCTCTTCAAGATTGTAAAAGGAAAGACTAGAGTTTTCACTAACCAACAAATTAAGAAACAGAGACCTTTTTAGACTTTTTTGTAGTCAATAACGACCAAATTAACAACCAGGATTTTCCACGTAATCTTGTTTGACTCTTCCGGCAAATGTATGGGGTTGCACCCAAGTTGGTCAATAAAAGGCAACTTATGACGGTTGTTTAGTTACTATATCACACAATCATAGATAAGCTTTAGCATCACAAAACACAAATCAGGAGAATATTTTACAAGAAATAAAAAACAGAGCATAATGAGTAGAGAGAGAGCTCTTCCACATGTTACTTGCTCTGTCTTCTGATGATTCTGCTGATCCATGGCTCACTTGCAACAACTGCTCAAGATCTCACGGTCTTGAGTTTTTTCTTATGAAAGACATTGCTATCTCAACGACGACAGGTGGTATGAAATTATCTGTAACAGAACCTCAGGAAACACCGTCTGGTTTCTTTCTAGTATCAACAGAGAAGTGGTCAATATCTCTCTCCCTGACGACTTCAGAGAAGACTTTGGGCAAATCCGAATCAAGAATCCGGTAACATCATTGGGCTGTTTTAATACAGAGAACTCATTTTGGCTTTGAATGTGACAGTAAGCCCATTTTTCCTCACCGCCAGTAATACTCTAGTTGCAGTTGGTCAGCAAGGCCTTGATGAAGGATGTTAAGCGTAATGGAGGACTATTTGTAAAAAAGAAGACTTGAGAGATCTATGAGGTTTCATTGTATGACTGATTCCGATTTTGAAAACATAACAATCGAAAAGAACATTGTTTCCTCACGTTTGAAAGAAAATAGTATATCTTGGCCAAATTAAGACAGAAACCTAGTTAGACTAGTTAGAAACCTAGTACGTATGCGGTGTAGTCAAGGTGGGGCAAATAGGCAACTTTATAGCAACATCGGGAATATGCGATTATGGTGACCAAACAAAAAAAAAAAAATGTAAGAATTAAAAAAAACATTCGCCCACCGTGGGGCTCGAACCCACGACCACAAGGTTAAGAGCCTTGCGCTCTACCAACTGAGCTAGACGGGCTTTGGTTATTAGAAGTTGTGTTTAAAAAGAAGAGATCCATTTTACTAGTAGCTACCAATACTTTCAAGACACCGTGACGTTTTAGGCCGATGATCTCAAACACCCTTGTTTTAAAATAAACAATCTGTCATGCCTCTATCATGCCTTTTTCTTTTTAATGATACGTGATATTTCGTTTATACTCTTTCTTAATTTATTCAACTGGTCTGCAAACAGATGGACTTCCATCATCCAACTTTCATGTCTGCAAAAAAAACAGATTGAACTTTCATCAGTCAACCTTCATTCATTAATTTAAAACCCCAAGAAGTAGAGTTAACTATTTAATAGTTAATTCATGGTTTGTAACTTGCTTCACGCCTCTTTCTAAACTTTTCTTGACCCTTTCATAAAATCAGGCTAAGTACTTAAATATTTCTCTAAATAAAAGAGCTTATTGATCAGATCAAGAACAAATAAAAAGAAAAAGAGAATTATGAAGACAAAGACGTACAACTTCCAATGTATTATAGCGTTTGTCTTAACTCTGCTCATGAATGGCTCATCAGCAGCAACAACACCTCCAAATAGTAATTCTTCAACTTCTTGTAAGAGAACCTGTGGAGGAATCTCGATCCCGTTCCCTTTCGGAATCGGCGGGAAGGATTGTTACCTCAACAACTGGTACGAGATTGTGTGTAACAGCACCTCCAGATCCGGTAGAAATGTTCCGTTCCTCTCTAGGCTCAACATGGAAGTGGTGAACATCTCTCTTCCAGACAGACTAAACCCTGGTCTGGTTCAAATCAAAGGTCCTGTGACTTCTTTGGGTTGTTCTAGTAATAGTAGCCAAGAACACAAGAAGTCACTTCCAGATTTGAACGTCACAGGCAAGGGCAGTCCATACTTTCTAACAGACGAGAATCGCTTCATGGCGGTTGGTTGCGGTACCAAGGCATTGATGACAGATATAGAACCGGAGATCTTGGGTTGTGAATCATTTTGTGAAGAGAGAAAGAATAGTGAAGAAGAGGTAACAAACTCGATTTGCAGTGGTTACAAATGCTGCCAAGCCCGGATACCGATGGGCCATCCGCAAGCAATAGGTGTTAACATAGAAAGCAAAGGTGTTACAGGAGGAGAAGGGTGCAAGGTTGCTTTCTTGACGAACAAGAGATATTCGCCGTCAAGCTTTACTGAAGCAGAACAATTCTATGTTGATGGCTACGCGGTGGTCGAAATAGGATGGTACTTTGATACTTCAGATTCTCGTTTTAGCAACCCATTAGGTTGCATTAACTTGACCCATTCTAATGGGTCTTACTTCGCGGATGACAATTGCCTTTGCCGCTACGGTTACTTTTCCGGGATCAATTATAAAAACTGCTATTGCGGCAATGGCTTCACAGGAAACCCATACGTTCGAGGCGGATGCATTGGTAAGTGCCTGTTATTTGTTTTCTAATTTTGACCATCAATCCCACACTTTGTAATTATGATTCAAATACGTAGACTTTGATGAATGCAAAATACCCAACAAATGTGGAGAAGGCACTTGTGAGAAGCTTGTTGGAATGTACAGGTGCGTGCCAAAGATAACCAAGCCTTACAAACTCCCAGTGGTTGTAGGTTAGTCAAAAGAGCACCTTGCGTTACTACTACGAAACAAGCTAGAACAGAGAACTATTGTACCTTATGTTTTCCTTTGTTGCTGCAGGGGTTCTAATGGGTTTGTTGGGACTGCTGCTTTTGGTTGTTGGGATATTCTCATTGTTCATAATAATAAAGAAGCGAAGGAGGATCATCCGTAGCAGGAACTTCTTCAAACGTAATGGAGGTTTGCTATTGAAACAACAGCTAACAACAAAAGACGGAAATGTAGAGATGTCCAAGATATTTAGCTCAAATGAGTTAAAGAAAGCCACCGATAACTTCAGTGTAGATAGAGTACTTGGGCAAGGCGGTCAAGGAACTGTGTACAAAGGAATGATGGTGGATGGGAGCATCGTTGCGGTCAAAAGATCCGAAGTTGTGGATGAAAACAAGCTCGAAGAGTTTATCAATGAGGTCGTCCTTCTCTCACAGATTAACCACAGGAACATTGTGAAACTCTTGGGATGTTGTCTACAGACGGAAGTTCCACTCTTGGTTTACGAATATATTCCCAATGGAGATCTTTTCAAGCGTCTTCACGACGAATCAGATGATTACGCGATGACTTGGGAAGTACGTCTTCGCATAGCCATAGAGATCGGAGGAGCTCTTTCGTACATGCACTCAGCTGCATCGTTTCCAATATACCACAGAGATATCAAGACTACCAATATACTATTGGATGAAAAACACAGAGTCAAGGTGTCTGATTTCGGAACTTCAAGATCGGTAAGCATTGATCAAACTCACTTGACAACATTAGTCGCAGGAACTTTTGGGTATATGGATCCGGAATACTTCTTGTCAAGCCAATACACTGACAAGAGCGATGTTTATAGTTTCGGGGTTGTCTTAGTGGAGCTCATAACCGGAGAAAAACCACTGTCCAGTGTCCGTTCTGAAGAAGGAAAGGGCTTAGCAACTCATTTTCTCGAGGCCATGAAAGAAAACAGAGTGATTGACATCATTGATGATCGGATCAAAGACGAAAGCAGGCTCGACCAACTGATGGCGGTGGCAAAACTCGCTCGAAAATGTCTTAGCCGGAACGGAAGAAAACGACCAAACATGAGAGAGGTTTCAACTGAGCTGGATAAGATTCGTTCATCACCTGAAGATTTAGAAGTACATTTCGTAAACGATGAAGAAAAGGGTCAAGCCATGGAAATCAAGAAAAAATAATTATTTGGGAGGGTGTACGAGGACTGCAACAGCCTCCATGTAAATGTATCTCCAAACCGGTGGTTCCTCAACGAACTTGGTCATGATAGATCAGAACACTGAGGGTGTCCAGTTAGTGTTTTATGAACAAAATGTAAAAACTGTCTTTTAATTTTTTAATCTCATGAGAAAAATGATTTATGTTTCAATTATAAACAGCTGTTTTTTCACAATGTAATGAAATAATACACACACATGGCATTATAGAATCAATAATAATTTTTTTTTTTTTAAAAAAAGAATGTTGTAGATCAATAACAATAAGGTGGGGTTTCAGCTTTTAGCTCGATGACACTCTAGAAGAGTTTAAGCTTCCCTTTAGAGATAGCCTGGACATGTTGTAATTGACACATTGCCTTGTCTTTCCCGGTCAAGCCATAGCACGAGGAGTGCCTAGCGCCTAAAGTGACTGCAAAGTAAAGATAAATAGTGCAGAGGAACGCCAAAAGAATCAAAGCTGTTAAGAGATATCGATGCCTCTTAATAACCGTGGAGCAGCTACCCAAATCTTCCCACTGCTTCTTTAGAGACTGTGGTCTCCTTAATGGCGAAGATACAATCCCATCAAGAACCATGTTTTGCTAACTAAACCTGCAAATTGAGACACAAGTGTCGTTTACACAATGGCACAACCATAGAAGATCCAATCAGACTGAAATGTAAATTGTAGACATTTTATCAAATCGTAAGCCATGTATACAGCTAATCAATAATTTTCAAATTTCGAGATCATTAATGTCAAAGAGAAACAGCGATCAGGGAAGCAAGCGAGAGACATAGAACAAGATTTCAATCTATTTGAAAACGACATTAGTCTTATAATTTGGCATAAAAGGTACAAAGCAAGCTTGGATCCTTGGCAAAATAACGAAATTAGGACGAAAGTAACGTCATTTCTCAGTCAATCATCAAGCATCGAACACAACAAACGACCCGTCGTCAATGCACATTGGATTAAGAGGGATTTTCGAGGGAATGGACGATCAATCGAATCAGAATATCATGGCGATAGCTGAGGGAGTAGATCCAAAAAGTAGGTGAAGATTTGTTCAGAAAACGAACCGGTGAAACAGGAAGAGCTGAGAATCGGTTAGAGATCTGGGGGAGAAAAAGCAGCTGCTTCCAGCTCCGTCGACACGCTAATCCGACAACCCCAATATTAGTCCGCCGCTGGACGTTGATTCTTTCTCCGGCAGCGTTTCCGATATAGAGAGAGAGAGAGAGAGAGAGAGAGAGAGAGAGAGAGATCAATCTCCTCCGTAACGATTTGCCAGATGACGCCGTACGCAGTTTATTAAGTCCGTTACATATGACGGGAATTTAGGGATTTTATATACAAAATAAAAAATTAAAGAAAAATAAGGAAAGAAAATGAATTAAAATGATAATGCGTGTTTAGCTTCCACTCCTTTGTCTTTAAATATGATGGGCATGTTGTAGATAGCTTTTACCTAGGATCTTGACTGTTGCAGCATCTAGATGATTATAATATGGGCCTTTATTGGGCCATTAGTGGGCATAATATGAAAAAGCTCATCATATATGTATCAATGATTAATTTACCAATTCCTCGTTGGAAGTTGTTCTACTTTTCCAAGGAGAGGAAAGCTTAAGGTTTTGATCGATAGACGATTGCCCAGGTATGTTCCTGATGCGATTTGGGTTTTCCTTTCTTCCTCATCTTAAATCCCACAACTATTTTCTCGGGTCAAAGTTTAGATCGGGAAATTTTGATTCCGCCTCGAATTTGGGCGGAAAATTCTTAATATTTGATCCAATTCCATTCTCAGAGGGTTAATTTTTAAGGAATCACAATTTCCTGGGAAATTTGACTAATTTTCGTTTCCGTGTAACAAAGCAGTGTTTGTTGCCGTCTCCATCTTAAATTAGGGGTTTTTGTGTGATAACTTGGTATTGATTAGATAAGAAGAAGGTTGTTTGAATTTTATTTATACATATTTGCGTTTTCTTCTCATACTAGCAGCTGAATATTGAATCCAACCTTTGATCTTCGAGGAGGAAAAAAGATGTGGGCAGCTTCTTGTCTCGCATCGTGCTGTGCTGCTTGTGCATGCGATGCTTGTCGTACAGTGGTTTCTAGTATCAGCAGACGTTCTGCAAGAATTGCTTACTGTGGTCTCTTTGCACTTTCCTTAATCGTTTCATGGATTCTCCGTGAGGTTGCTGCTCCTCTCATGGAGAAGCTCCCTTGTAAGTTTCTCTTTTCTCTTCGTAATTCCTTTTATTATGTTTTTTAACTCTTTTTTTTCCTTTACAGTGAGGATAGTTTAGCTTACGGAGCTAATAACTGACATTTTTGTGCAGGGATTAATCATTTTCACAAGACACCTGATCGGGAATGGTTTGAGACTGATGCTGTGTTGCGTGTCAGCTTAGGGAATTTCGTGTTTTTCTCAATTCTATCCGTTATGATGATTGGCGTGAAAACTCAGAAAGACCCTCGTGATGGTATACACCACGGTGGCTGGATGATGAAAGTAATCTGTTGGTTCATATTGGTCATCTTAATGTTCTTCGTTCCAAATGAAATCATCAGCTTTTATGGTAACTGCCATCTATCCATTGCTCATAATGATATGTTTATATGATTTTGATAAAGTGATTAACTTAGAACTAATGAGAATCAATTAACCATCTTTCAGAGTCAATGTCAAAGTTTGGTGCTGGATTTTTCCTCCTTGTTCAAGTCGTGCTTCTTTTGGATTTCGTTCATGGATGGAATGACACTTGGGTTGGCTACGACGAGCAGTTCTGGTTAGTATATATATCTGCAATCATATGTGACTTCATTACCCCACTGAAAATCTAAGTACTGAACTTTATTCTATATAGGTATGCTGCGTTGCTCGTTGTTTCTCTTGTATGTTACTTGGCAACATTCGTCTTCTCTGGACTTCTCTTCCATTGGTTTACTCCATCTGGACATGATTGTGGACTCAACACGTTCTTCATTGTCATGACTTTGATATTTGTGTTCGTCTTTGCTGTTGTAGTTTTGCATCCCGCTGTAAGTTTTGACTTTAAAACCTTTAATTCTCTTATATATGAGATTTTAGTGGTTTCTCCTCTTCATCTCAATTATAACCAAATTAACTTTTATTTTGAAGGTCGGTGGAAGCATTCTACCAGCATCAGTTATATCTTTCTATTGCATGTACCTCTGTTACAGTGGACTTGCAAGTGAACCTCGAGATTACGAATGCAATGGTCTCCACAAACACTCAAAAGCTGTTTCAACAGGCACCATGACCATTGGGTTACTCACAACTGTTCTCTCTGTCGTTTATTCCGCTGTTCGTGCTGGTTCTTCCACTACACTTATTTCCTCTCCTGATTCTCCCCGTGCAGGTATGTTTCCGCAAAAAAACAAATCCTTCTCTCGGATCTCGTTTCTTGTTTTGGTTTAAGTTTGCACTGTCTGCTTATGTTTGGAATTAGAGGTGTGATAACAGAATGGAGCGTACATATATTTACAGTGGTTTTACTTGTTCTATATTTGTAATGTGGATGTTGAGTCCAAACCAAACCGGAGAGGGAAAATACCAAACCGTAACCGTGTCAAACCTATCCATGCTAGAATTGGTTCCATTTGGTAACTTATTCTTGAATTGAAACTGAACTGAAATTTGGATTGAACATCCCATCCCATGTTTGAAACCTTGTTATTGTGCTTAAGTTGCTTCTGAGTATTTGAACGGATTTTGCTCTGTTGAAATGTTCAGAGAAGCCTCTGCTTCCGCTAGACGGGAAAGCAGAAGACAAGGAAGAGAAAGAGCAGAAGAAGCCAGTGACATACTCATACGCGTTTTTCCACATCATCTTCTCCCTCGCGAGCATGTACTCTGCAATGCTCTTAACTGGTTGGTCGACTTCGGTTGGTGAAAGTGGTAAGCTGGTCGATGTCGGGTGGCCGTCTGTATGGGTCCGTGTTGTAACCAGCTGGGCCACTGCTGGTCTCTTCATCTGGTCACTTGTTGCTCCGCTTCTCTTCCCTGACCGTGAGTTCTGAGCTAGAAATTTCCACCAGAGATTCTGAAAAACTTGTCATGAATCTTGAATTTGTTAAAAAAGATAATCATCTTTTAACTATAATAATAGTCTCGTGTGCTGCTATTCTACGCATGGCCTTTGTTAGTCCTTTTGTAAAATAAATATATAAATACATATTTCCTTGCTCGTATATTTCATCTGTCGTATAATATTTTTTCCAAAATAAATCAATTTGTAGTGAACATAACTGAAATAATCAACTTCTATGACTAAAAAGAGCCCCTGAAATAACTAACTTTTTTTTTAAAAAAAATTCCAATCCTAAATTTCAAAGTATTTTCAAGAGAAATTTGGTACTTTCTTGTCGCTCAATATGACGAGTGGTAAAATGTTTTTTTAACTTTAATATTACCGGGAAATTGTTTAAAATGAAAAATGGAAAATATACGGGACCTAGATATTTATGTAATGAGTTAAAAAAGACATTTATATGTAAGGTCGTGTGTCACGTGCGATGCACTTGGATTTGGAGGTATATTGCAGGGAACCGCACGTGGGTTGCTCTTGCCGCGTTTTAAAATCCGAAACGCTCGGTTGATTGCGATTGTTTTTTCTCTAACGTCTAGAGTTGTTGGAAACAGCGCTCTTTTAGGTCACTCTGTATCTCGCTCCCTCGCCGGACTTCCCCGACGCCGCCGGTGAAATTATATTGGTTCAATTCGTCGACATGAAGCTCACCGTCAAGACTCTCAAGGGTAGCCATTTTGAAATTAGGGTTCAACCCACCGATACGGTAAGTCCTTCTCTTATTTTTTTCTGCTTCCTTCGTTCAAATTTACTTATAATTTTGTTTTAGGGAATCAGTAAATTCAGATATCACGAACCAAAGAGAAGCCAAGTTCCGTGCTGTAATACGAATTTATTGTATTATACGACATTCTGAACAGCTTTCGATATGCTAGATTCAGAATTTCAAGTTTCTCGATTAATCTGTCTTTTTGAGTGGAGTGTATGTGTTTATTGTGTATGGGTTCTTATGTTTGTGTGCTTGTTTGTTGTAAGATAATGGCGGTGAAAAAGAATATTGAAGATTCACAGAGCAAAGACAACTATCCATGCGGACAGCAATTGTTGATTCACAATGGAAAGGTTTTAAAAGATGAAACTACTTTGATTGAGAACAAAGTCACCGAGGAGGGTTTTCTTGTTGTCATGCTTAGCAAGGTACTTGATGTGAAGTTAGATTTTTGCATAGGATGCAGTTTCTGATTTCCATCATCTTCTTTAAGGTACAAGGATAATGTTTAGTATGAGACATCACATGATGATATTAATAGTTACAATATCATAAACTCTGGTTGATAAGCCTTTTTATGTTTGTCGTAAGGAATACATGGGATTATTATGGTTGAAGTTTGAATAATAATAGATTAAGAAACGCGACAAGATATACAATGTGAAATTTTTCAGTCTTTGGTTGTTCTGGTGTTTCTTTTGTTCTTCAAATCTTTAGAACAGGTTTACTATATGCATGCTTTGTTATTCTTTCCTCGTGCCTAAATAGTACATATTCTACTTAGTCTGTGTTGAGGTGACAGTATCCTTACCTTTATCTTTTGCAATCGTAGAGCAAAACTGCAAGTTCAGCTGGTCCATCTTCTGCTCAGGTAAGCCGTAAGCTTATTTCTTATTTCTCATGTTTTTGGCACATCACTTGGTCAATCCTGTGTTTATTTGGAAAACTTTGTTCCTATCTGACAGCCTACTTCCACGACTACATCTACCACATCTTCAATTACGGTACATATCTGTTCTTGTTTGGGAGTTAACTAATCACCATCTGGATTCCTTAGTTCATTTAATACAAGCTTGTACATATAAACCAGCCTGCATCTCCGTCGACAACCCAATCTGGAGCTGTGCCAGCTTCAAATTCCACTCTTGCCCAACAACAACCGGCGTAAGTTTCTTTGACTTGGTATAAGAGGTCTCGTTTGGAAAAAAGTAATCTTCATTGACGTAAGTTACTTGAATCTGTATTTTGAGGATTTTATCGTAACTCTATGGATTTAATTATATGCGTAGGGGACAAAGTGACACCTATGTTCAGACTGCTTCAACTTTAGTTAGTGGCAGTAGTATTGAGCAAACGGTTCAACAAATAATGGAAATGGGAGGAGGCAGCTGGGACAAAGAAACAGTTACTCGTGCACTTCGTGCAGCGTATAACAACCCTGAGAGAGCAGTGGATTATCTATATTCTGTATGCCCACTTCTCTGTAACAGTGTCCTGTGAATGTTTTAAGGGAATGAAACTTCTGAAATTTGTTTTATTTTCAGGGAATTCCTGAAAGAGAAGCTGTTCCAGTAACTAACATATCGGGAGTCGGATCTGGTGCAGACCTTGCCGCTCCTCCTGCCTCTGGAGGACCTAATTCATCTCCTTTGGATTTGTTTCCCCAGGTAAGAGCTTGGTATTTTTGTGCATCGCAAAGAGTGTATTGGAGTTGAGTCCCGTTGCATGCTACGACTTTGTTTTTCGTTTTTCCCAGGAAGCAGTGTCTGATGCTGGTGCTGGAGATCTTGGAACACTTGAATTCCTCAGAAGCAATGATCAGGTTGTCGTTATATCCTTATCCCTTCTTTTCATTTGTTAGATCAAGTAGAATGATTAAGGATTTAGAAATTGGTAGCTAGATTTGTTACAAGCCTGTTTCATCACCTTCAGGGGCGTGTATCCTAGCCGATTCGTCTATGATATTGCTTTAATCATTCGACGCAGGTTCCTCATACACTAATCTTGTCACATTTCCATTTTTTTAGTTCCAACAATTACGATCCATGGTCAATTCCAACCCCCAGATTCTGCAGGTAAATTAGTCTTTACCTTTCTCTATAATGCTTTTTGGTCCATAAATTAGTGGCCTGACCTTTTTATTGCTTCTGAACATCTTATCGCTGCTTCTGTTACAGCCTAGCTCGGAAAGCAGAACCCCCAACTTCTGATGCTGATTCAAGAGAACCAAGCCGAATTTCTTCAGTTACTCAACGAGCCCTACGAGGGATCTGACGGGTGAGTCCTCTATATACTCTGCAGATCCTTTTTTTTTTTGGTTTGGCCACTAGGTGAATCGCTAAATCTGTGGATGATTAAAGCAATCACATCTATATGTGATCCCAATACTCAATGCCTCTAATTGACTGTGCAAAACTCTCAGGGATATGGATGTTTTCGACCAACCCGAGCAAGAAATGCCCCATGCAGTCAACGTTACCCCTGCTGAACAAGAAGCGATTCAACGGGTACATACACTCACATACATTCTTCATCACCATTACAACAATCCGAAATATCAATTTTTTCACCCCTTCTAACTATTGCAACCTCTTTTTGATCAGCTTGAGGCAATGGGATTTGATAGAGCATTAGTCATAGAAGCCTTCCTTGCGTGTGACCGTAACGAGGAATTGGCTGCAAACTATCTGCTAGAGAACTCAGCTGATTTTGAAGACTGAGTTCCCACAACAGAGCCAGCCTTTTTAACCAGACCAGACCACTAGGAAAAAAGAAATTTCTTTTTGTTCCTGGTCCCATCTTTCATCTGAACCGATCATTTGTACTCTGCTCAGAATCTCAGATGATCATTTCTTATTCTTACATCGTCATATTTATCAAAAAGAATAATTTGATTTTCCTCATTTGCGTTTTGCGCGATTCGCATTTGTCTTTGTTAGTAGTTGTGTGTTCTAACTTTTTACAATCCTTGTCTTAAATGTCCCAGGAAACTAGTGTCACGGATTTAACTAAACAGTAGTCATACTGTTGCATGACTGTAATTATGATTGTTGCACAGCTCACAGGTTCTTAACGTGGAAACCGTAGAGTTAAAACAAAAATCAAGGGCGTTGAGCTTTTTCTTGGCTTATCTCTCCGTTGATATTCAATCAAAGACAACAGAATCTCTAATACGCAGTTTCTGCAGGAAGATAATAATTAAGCCCTTTCAAGCGTCTAACTCCTCGAACTCTAATCATAATGTGGTTGATCTCTCAATCTTTTTGCTACGTAATTGGAATTTTCTTAATCTACTTATCGGAAAGTACTTGTAAGATTAAAATCTGATGCTACGCCACTTAATCTTAGCTTCTCTGCTCCCATCTGGTTGATGCCATGCCACTTTATCTTAGCCAGCTCATACGTTGATGTATCCTCTTCTTCAGACTAATATTTTAGAAAGGGGTATGGCTCTTCAGGTTAACATTCCTTTCTTTAAAAGAAATTTGTTTACAATGGTAAAATAAGTTATTCTTTCAATAGCTGGAACTTAGTAAGAATTGTTTTTTCTGTTGAATCGCATTCTCAGCTCGAACCAGAAAACGCAAGAGAAAAAGTTTTGCCCCATGAAATATTTAAGCTGCAATGGAAGAAAATTTTACAGTTTTCATACCAGTAAATTTTTTTTTTTTGGTACGAATGATAAATACCAGTAAAACTATCTATCTATATTAGGTTTAGTTTACTTAATAAACCACTTTTCTAGGTTGATTTGTGTCCAAGAAGAACTTCACAAGTACAAAGCCGAACATTCCAAGTAAAAGCTCGAGTGCCAAAACACGTTTTTTACAGTCTTATCAATCAATTCAACTCAACGAAATCTTAGCTTTTATGGTTCAGCCAACTTGATCCATTACAAGGTCGAAAAGAGAGAGTTTAATTGATTTTGGAAATCGCATCACCAACTTTTAGTATTCTCAATTAAATTAAAACATCACTGTCTATTCACTTCTTCTTTTGGTTCTTTTAGTCATTAGGTTTGGTTGGAGGAGAATTTTATGACATGGTTACTAATTTTAGCAACATGGTTACAGATGAAACAGTGTGTGTAATAATGATATACTAGAAATCATTTTCTAACAAATATATGATTCTCTTGGTCCAAACTGTTTCAATCACTTCACATTTATTTTGTATATTCACAAATCACAATACTGTAACTTTCGAATATATATATATATATATATCACTATACTTTTGGCGACAAAAAAAAAGGAAAATTGTTATTCTATTCGCTTCTGTAATCAAACTATAGCCATTTATTTAATTTTTTTTTTACAAAGAAAACGGTAAGGGACTTTGAATTTACATGTTTTATTTGATTGATGATGTTTTAGGAAAGCCTCTGATGAATTTGATAATTGAATGAATCATTGATCTTCAATGAAACATCACTCGACCAGAGGACAATAGGACGCGTGTCAATTTTATAATTGGTTACTCTGATTTTTGTTGCTATTATGAGAAGAAATGACCTCACGTGCACCTCGTGGTCATGCAGAACCAAAGCTACGACCGCTGTCTGATTGTTTCACTTTCACGTCACTCACTAGTTCTATTTTGACAAAAAAATACCTTTTGCTTTTTTTTTTTTTAATAGTCTTACGGAAGTGGAGTTAGTAAAACTTTGTGCTCTGGTCTGTGTTCAAGTTTTGGCGTCTCTTTTCCAACAGAGAATCGTCAAAACAGTTTAACGAGATTTTGATTGTTTCTACGTTTTTTTTTGTTGTAAAGATGTGAATCTGTCTGTCGTCTCTTTCTCTCTCTCTCTCCCTCAGACACAAGGAAGAAACAGTTCTTTGGTAGATTCTTTACTGCCCATTTTTTTTAAAGATTGGGAATTTTCCTCTCTGGTTTTCTGTGTTTTCAAATGGGTCTGTGTAATTCGAGAATTGATAAGACCACGAGGAAAGAAACGGAGACAACAAGCACCGCCACTACAACTATAGAGAGACAAGGCTCCGGGCGGCGACGAAGGCCGATAGATATAAGTAGCGGCGTCGAATTCGATGAGACTGAGCAGGTGGTGGGTCGGCTTGTTGGTAATAGTTCAAGTAAAACTGCTTGTCTTTATACACAACAAGGCAAAAAAGGAACTAACCAAGATGCCATGCTTGTCTGGGAGGTTTGTGTCTCTCCTTCTTTGAGAAATAGAGTTTCACTTTTTAGGGTTTTGTTTCACTATTATAAAATGTAGGATTGTTTGATATTAGATAAGCTTTTTTTATATGGTTCATCGATTGAAATAGCTATTGATTTTCTGTGTTGTTCCACTTACTAGTACTCTTCTTGTACTCTTCTTGTTGCTACTTATGTTTACGTTCTTGAAGCAACCTTAATTTACTGCTTATAACTTTTTCAATTTTAGAACTTCTGTTCGAGAAGCGATACAGTGTTATGTGGTGTATTCGATGGACATGGTCCATTTGGTCATATGGTTGCAAAGAGAGTCCGAGATATGTTACCTTTCAGTTTATCAACCCAATTGAAAACGAGCTCGGAGATGGAACAAAGCGGATACGAACTCCCTCGAGTCTGAAACTTGCATCGATGAAGAGCAATGGTCTGAGTTACAGCCAAGTGAGAAGGACGGAAAGCTACTTCCCGAGATGTACCTCCCGCTGAAACGGGCTTTGCTAAACACTTGTCAACAAATGGATAAAAGAGTTAAAAATGCATCCAACCATCAATTGTTTCTGCAGCGGAACAACTTCTGTTACCGTGATCAAACAGGTGAAAGTCCGATCACAGGTTATTTATGCTCCCATTGATCTGTACATTAACTGCTCTGGTTATAGGGTAAGGATCTGGTGGTGGGGAATATTGGTGACTCGAGGGCTGTTCTTGCGACAAGAGACGAAGACAATGCTCTGACTGCTGCACAATTAACCATAGACTTAAAACCCGATTTGCCAAGTACATTTATGTATATCTCTTCCCTTATGTTGTCGCAATTGATCATCTTGGAAACACAGTCTAACTTTCTTCTCTATGTACTTCAGGTGAATCCGCAAGAATCCAGAAATGTAAAGGTAGAGTCTTTGCCTTACAAGATGAGCCTGAGGTAGCGCGTGTTTGGTTACCAAACAGCGATTCACCTGGTTTGGCAATGGCTCGAGCTTTCGGAGACTTCTGTCTTAGAGATTACGGTCTAATCTCTGTTCCAGATATCAACTACCGCCGCCTCACTGAAAGAGACCTGTTCATTATTCTAGCTACTGACGGGGTACTCTATTCTTCATCTACTTCTAGCGGGTTTTTAAAGAAACCTGTGTAGCTAAATCTGTTTGTGCAATTGTAGATATGGGATGTTCTGTCGAACAAAGAGGCTGTTGATATTGTGGCTTTAGCTCCTAGTCGAAACACTGCAGCTCGTGCTGTAGTCGACACAGCTGTCCGAGCATGGAGGCTAAAGTATCCTACTTCCAAGAACTGCGCTGTAGTATGTCTCTTTCTCGAAGATTCCTCGACAACAGCATCCATGGAAGTTTTAGAAACAGTTAATCATTCACGCAAAGAGTCTACAGAGAGTGTCACTTTCACATCAAGCAAATATGGTGAGAAGAAAGAAGAGGCTTTAACAGAGACCGATGAGATTGTACCGGTTTGGGAGATAAAGGAAGACAAAACGTCTGAGAGTTGCAGGATTGAGTCCAAGAAGACAACACTTGCCGAATGGTCGGCGTTGGAAGGCTTGACTAGAGTCAACAGTCTCTTGAGCATTCCTAGGTTCTTCTCTGGTGAGCTAAGATCAGGTAGCTGGAGAAAATGGTTGTGAGTCAACAAAACTCAGAAAAGTGATCAAACAAGCAATCACTGATTTTCACTTCATGATTGGTTTTCTTTCCAATGATGACATAAAAATCAGTGAACAAATGTCACAAAATGTTCACTGTTTCATATAGCGAACTCAGACGAGTTTCTTCGTGGAAATGTCTTACAGATACGTTTATGTCTCTGTGTTTCACTTGCTACCAGCTCTTTATAATTATGATGACAACAATTGTCAAAACTGAACACATAATATATACTTATTAAGGGTTCTCACAACACAAGAGGAATGAAAAGCACAAGCACAAATGTGGAATCAGAAGATATACTGAGACCATTCTTATAGATACTTAACCAGCAGCCATATTACAACAGCAAGACCAACGATCCCGAGTACTGACAAGAGCATTGACATGCAAGAACAAGTTCTTCTCATATTCTTGTTCATTACAGCAAGGTTCTTTTGCACTCTCTGTAATAAGAAACAACAAACAGAATAGATCAATGCCTATATTAGTCATTAGCTTAGAATAACGTGTTTTTGGTTGAGCAAACCGAAAACAGATCGCCATTAGATTAGCTATTAGTTTTGAGGAAATCAATTCAATTTATTCATGGATCAACTTCAACTTATGACTCATCAAAAAAAATTTCTTAAAATATTAAAGAATTGAAGGATCAAGGATATGTTACCCGTAAGCGAGAGTCGGTAACGTCTACATGGTAGTCTAAGTCCTCCTGCATACAACCCAGCTTTGTTACAATAGTGAAATACAAATCAAAGTAGTAAAAAACAACGAGAAGCCCGATGACATACGATAAGCCTTGTATGCAAGCCAAGCTCCTCATTGACAGCTAGAGCAATGTGTTTTGTACTCATGACTGAATCCTCCAACTTTTCAAGTTCTTCATCTTGTTCTAACTCGCGGAGAAAGAAAATCTCAGTCGAGAAACTAATACAGAAGTCAACAACTGTATAACATATCCTAAGATAAAAACAGCTAACCTCTCATAACTTGTCGTTGAAAGCCAACAATTCCTTGGTTATCCATGCTAGTAACTTTGCTCATGGTGTCATCTGGCTTTATCTCTGACCCAAGCAAGGTGTCTCTATTGGCGAAGTTTGACATGTTCAAAGCAGTAGCCATCTGATTTGCCTGCGATCTCAAATTCCCAATCATATCCTTGCGCCGGTTCATCTCTTTCTCTGAACTGTGACAGTACGTAAATGTTTCGATGGAAAGCAAAAAAAAAAAAAATCCATTCATTCATAGGTCAAGATCAACACTTGGACCTAAAAGTCTAAAGTTTACAGCTTTAATGCGTTCGTAAGCAATCAGATTAAGCTTAATGGCTTACATAGGTTTTCCATGAATTTTGGCAAGAAGAGACTGCAGACTCTCTAATCGGGTTCCGAAAATGGTGATCTTTCTTCGTATAGCGGAAGCACGACGTTGGGCATCAGGCCCTGTTAAGGCCGATTTACTCCTTTCCGATATCATACCATTTATATCCTCAGCGAGTTTTAAAGCCTCGTTGTATTCTCTCATCCATGAATCCGACGAAGACGCCATTGGCCTGATTCCTGTATAAAGCCAACACCAACTAATTATGAGATCCAACTAGCTTACAAGCAACAACAACAACAAAAGTTCCAAGCATTACTTTTTATCTAGAGCAAACTGAATTGTGTGGATCAACGGATTAAATATTAGTATACGCACAAAAACGCAGCCTTTAGCTGGAAATTTAAGTCAGAAATTAACATTTGACTGTGCGCAGACGAACATTGAGATGGCCACATAGCTCAAAATATACAAAATCAATCCAGGATCAGGAAGCTCGTGACCAGGGAAGATCGGTGCGTTACAGAAACAGATATATCCCCAAGCAATGCAGTGTTGATTGACCTGTATAACATCGTTAAGAGAATCGAATTGCTTACCAATAAACTTTTAGACACTTCGATTAAACCTTAAATTTCACGGAGATCGTATCATGTAAGAGATCGGCTTGCTGAATGATGACCTTGGTAGTCGCCGAACAACCGTGATTCGGAGGAAAATAAGATCGACCTGTCACGCACCGAGACGGGAAAAAGAAGAGATATTTTATCTGAAGCTGAAATGAAACGACGGCGTTCTATGTATGATCGTAGGTGGTAGGGGGTTAATAACTATTTACAAAAGTAGGTGTTTAAGAACAGAAAATATATATAAGGAAAGGACCAAATAAGTATTTTTGAAAATTTCGACCCATTACAATGATCTATCCATTTCGATCGATTCCAATGTCATGTCTTCTGTCTCTATTGTCTCGGTCTTAATTTTCCCAGAATCTTGGTTTGCTCTCAGAGTGTGATTTGTTCCACCTTGAATACGTCAGTCTAATTGTAGTTTCTGTTTCGATTATTCATTCGGTATTGTTAATGGTGTTTTGATTCTGGGATAGCTGTGGATTTTCAAGGATAAAATTGGGGTTCTTAAGCAAGTTCGAGAAGGCAATCGCAATATACATCTACAAGCTCTCGAGTTCGAATCATGTAAGTTAGCTCTCTACTTAGTCTTACAAAACGTTAAATTGATCAAACGTTAGATCCTTTACCTTTATCTTCTTGATCCAAAACCATTTCTTAGAATCGATTCTCAAGAGAATAGTGTGATAGAATTGATTTTTCTATAACATTGATCAAATTTTGAGACTTTCGATTGAGACAGGTGACACAACAACGTCTGTGATTTAGCAAAACTAATATATCCGAATCGTTATGTTATACTTGTTTTCAGGGATTCCATAGAACAGTCTATCATCCCAGATTTACCTGATGATTTGGCTTTGAGATGCATAGCGAAGCTTTCTCATGGGTATCATGGAGCGCTCGAGTGTGTCTCTAGAGGGTGGAGAGATTTAGTTCGTAGTGCCGATTACTCATGCTATAAAGCTAGAAATGGATGGTCCGGGAGCTGGTTGTTTGTTCTGACAGAACGTTCTAAGAACCAATGGGTTGCTTATGACCCTGAAGCTGATCGGTGGCATCCATTGACTAGAACTAGAGCTGTTCAAGATGGCTGGCATCATTCTGGTTTTGCGTGTGTTTGTGTTTCCAACTGTCTTCTTGTGATCGGAGGTTGTTATGCGCCTTCGGTGTCATCGTTTCCTCATCAGAAGCCTGTTGTCACTAAAGACGTCATGCGCTTTGATCCGTTTAAGAAAGAATGGAAAATGGTTGCTAGTATGCGAACACCGAGGACTCATTTCGCGTGTACTTCTGTCTCTGGCAAGGTTTATGTTGCTGGAGGTCGCAATTTAACACATTCAAGAGGAATTCCATCTGCTGAGGTTTATGATCCTGTGGCTGATAGGTACTTTTCTCCACTAATTTGGTTCATTTTTCTCCATGATACTCTCCTTTTACTTTTGTGTATGATGGGCAAGATATACATCTTTATAGCTTTCTTATATTTTAGTAGAGAAACTATCAAAATGGGGTCTGACATAGCTGTATTGCAGGTGGGAGGAATTAACAGCAATGCCTAGACCACAGATGGACTGCTCGGGGTTATCATACAGAGGGTCCTTTCATGTTCTGAGTGATCAGGTGGGATTTGCAGAGCAAAATTTATCTGAAGTCTTCAATCCATTAGAGATGAGTTGGTCCACTGTGGAGGATATCTGGCCTTTCTCTAGAGCCATGCAGTTTGCTGTTCAGGTGATGAAAAATGATCGAGTGTACACGATTGTAGACTGGGGAGAAAGCTTGATCAAGACTAGGGATACAGATGAAGGAGAATGGTATAATGTTGGCTCAGTTCCTTCTGTTGTGCTTCCTAATCATCCGAGAGAACTAGAGGCCTTTGGATACGGGTTTGCAGCTCTAAGGGATGAGCTCTATGTTATAGGTGGCAAGGTCCTTAAATGGGAAGAATCAGGGGCAGGGAGATTTGACATTGTGAGACTGCCCGTCGTGAGGGTATGTAACCCTTTGGATAGGCCTCTGAATTGGAGAGAGACCAAACCGATGTGCATTCCAGCCGGTGGGTCCATCATTGGTTGTGTATCCTTGGAAGAGCCTTCTCCTCTTTAACCAAGGTAATAGAATTTTTCTGGATGCATAAAATATTGCAGTCTATTCTTTAATTGTTGCATGGTGGGAAGAAAAATAAGTAGTAAAAAGGAGCCATGGAAGACTGGGTTATCATTAATATCTGCTTTAAGTCTTTTCACATACAAGTAACTTCGCTCATTTCTCCTGCAGAGTTTTCCATGGCTTGTGCACATAAATAAGAAGAGTGGAATTTAGCATATTTTCTTTTCATACTAGCATTTCCCGTATAGCCATATACTTTGCAGTTTATCATGGTTGCATATATTCGACGAGGGTATTAACACTCTTTGATAATTCTTCTGTGTGCTGTAGCTGACTAATATCATGGAATGTCTAAGTGTTCCTTCATTGAGCAAGACCTTAGTCCTATTAATTGTCAGAGTGAAAGCTTGTGGTGTAATACTCAGCGCAGACAACTGGACCCTTAGAGCTAACTTGCTAACCGTGTGCTGTGCGAGGAAACACTTTTTATATAAGGAATTACAAGAGAAGTCAACCTATGATGCGTTTATGTTCCGGGTAAAAGGCTTGTACAGTTTTATGTGAAGTGAGTTTAGTATGTTATGCTATGATATGATCGCTGCAAGAAGGTGGCCATTACTGCGTCACTCAGATTTGGAATTGAACTAGGACTTGTGTACATCTGATATATCCCAATTAACGTAGAATAAGAACTCATTTTTTTTTTTCAGTGTATTGAGCGTTAGCAAGCTTATCATTTGTTATGTCTTTTCAAGGACGATCTCGAACCATTTGTTCTGGTAACAACCTTTGTCTATCCCAAAAGGGTAAGGAACACGAACACCAGTACGATAGCACTGGTCTATGCAGTTAGGTAATGCAATAGAGAAAGGAGAAGCAGCTATACATCCACGGATTTGAAACAGAAACAAATGCAAGAAAGAAACTTTTCTGATCACAGTCCATTCTCTCTCTCTATTACAAGAACAAATGTGACAAACGACGCCGCATCACATTCACGGGCTCATACGATGCCAGGACCAGGAGACGAATCGGTTTCAGAGCAAGGTTGATACGAGCCGCGTTTATCACAGAAACAACTCTTTTTATTACCTTTTACAAATGGCACACAGACACTACGGGTTTTGGCGGGTTTTTAACAGTGGATTGGCGGGCCATGGTTCGTGAATGGAAAAAAGTACCGAACTGTGGACTCTTATGTGTAGGCCCAATGGGCTTGAAACTTGAGGGTTAACCAGAACTTACTTGTTAGGCTACAATCTTATAAGTTTCAATTCATGGTCCTCATTGATGGTTAGATAATAATACTCTATCTAGAGTTATTATTACTGAAATTTCCTAAACTGAAATTTTAATAGTGCTGTTGCTGTATCGAGTATCATCATCAGATTTTCGGAATACAAAGGCAACATAATAAATATTATTAGAGTTAAAAAAATACAAGAGGACCTTTTTTTTAACGAAAATGATATAAAAAAGTATCCCCACGTTCATATTAATTTAGGATCTGATGATATTGAGAGTCCCATTTAATGCAAACCGTATAACATAAGCTACGGGACTTGATTCCATACTCCACCGATCTTATTCTATCATCTTGGCCGTTTATTTTCCTCAAGATGTCCCATCTTTCGAAAGATGTACGGTTCACTTTTCTTCTTGTTTTAGAACCGAGTCAGACGGAGTTAAGTTAAATCTTTAGACGAAAGATTTTATATTTTCCATTACAAAAGTCAGACCATTTGGTAGTCCTTTAAAGTATTTTTCCATTTTTTTTGAGTAAGAAACGAGGAAAACTAGAGAGGAAGTGAGAGAAACACATAAGAAGAAGGAGAAGTTAGGGTTTTTGTTGTATTATCCTGAGATTTGAGTGAAGAGAAGATGTTTTGGACTGTAGTTAGCTCGCACAATCCTTCTTAAATTTGCTCACCGCACAGGTCAAGCTCTACATTTCTTTTCTTGGTTGTATTCTTCTTTCATTTCTATTTCTTATTCTTTGGGTTTTTTCTTTTCTTGCTGAAAGCACTTGCCTTTTTTTTTTTTCTTTCTGAAGCTAATTAAGCGATGTGATTGATATTGAGCTATGATTGTGTTTTTCTTTTTCTTCCTTTTGTTAATTGCTATGGCCTGTGGGGTTTTCTATTGAGGTTTTTTTTTTTATTTATTGGTGAAAGGTTGCTGTAAAAAAGTTGCCATTTTTAGAATGAAAAGCATGGTTTTGGAGTTTTCTTGTCAAATTATTCATTCACAATCGTATATATATGAAGGAACTCTGGGTTACTGGTCTTGCCATTTTCTGGAGGACTCAAAGATTCTAAACTGATGTTATTTGTCTTCATTGCTTTCATTGCAGCTTATTTCGAGGTTCTGCAATCTCTGAAGCAATTTGGCATCTCAGTAGTTTTAGTGGTTCAGTATGTCAGATTCTGCTTGCAGGTTTTGCCAATTAGAATAATTTGAAGGACTAGTGTTGTTGTTGTGATGGACAGAAACAGACCACAGCATCCTTTCCAGCAACACTCTATGGAACCTGTATATGCGAATGACTCTGTCCCTCAAGCATTTACTCCTGATCAAACGGGCATCACGAGTGCCAATGCCCGGCCTCTCAATTCAAATGCTTCGGATGTTAAGCCAGGGCTTCATTACTCCATACAAACAGGAGAGGAGTTTTCTCTTGAGTTTCTGCGAGATCGAGTGATTTCTCAAAGGTCTGCAAACCCCAATGCAGCTGGTGACATGGTGGGAAAGGGGATGAGGGAGTATGACAGAACAAACTTTCCGCTTCATGAGGTTGGAAATAAACTTGGGCATATCCAGTCTGCACCAGAAGCTTCATTATGTCAAGATAGAAGTTTAGGAAACTTTCATGGATATGCATCTTCTTCTGCCTCAGGTAGTTTAACAGCAAAGGTTAAAGTCCTTTGTAGCTTTGGTGGGAGAATACTCCCACGTCCAGGTGATTCAAAGCTTAGATATGTTGGAGGTGAAACACACATTATTTCCATAAGAAAGGACATATCTTGGCAGGAGCTCAGGCAAAAAGTTCTTGAAATCTACTACCGGACTCATGTTGTGAAGTATCAGCTTCCTGGTGAAGATCTTGACGCCTTGGTGTCTGTATCATGTGATGAAGATCTCCAGAACATGATGGAGGAGTATAATGAGATGGAAAACCGTGGGGGTTCGCAAAAGCTTAGAATGTTTCTTTTCTCTGTCAGTGATTTGGATGGTTCTCTTTTGGGGGTTAAGCAAAATGATGTTGACTCCGAGTTTCAGTATGTTGTAGCTGTAAATGATATGGACATTGGATCAAGAAGCAACTCAACCCTTAGTCGACTGGACAGCTTTTCTGCAAACAATCTAGCTGAGCTGGATGTCAGGAACACCGAGGGCATCAACGGTGTTGCCCCTTCGCAGTTAATGGGGGTTGATTTCCAACAATCCTCTATGCAGTATTCTGAGTCTGCGCCACAAAGCTCCGTGCTACAGTATCCTCAATCTATTCCACACAATGCTGCATATCAGTTTCAGCAAGCTGTTCCGCCAAATTCTACACTTCAGTATGTACAGTCCATTCCTCCAAGTCCCTCTCTTCAGTATCCTCAATCTATTCAATCAGGTTCTACTCTTCAGTATCCACCATCGGTTTCCTCCAGCTCCTATGGAATGTACCCACAATATTATGAAGAAAGACAACAGTTTCCAATGCATCATGAACACGGTTCTTCCAACTACTCTATTTCCATGCCTTTCCAGGGGCAGCCATACCATCACCCTGGCACCACACAGCAAAACGCAGCAGTGCAGGCAGGAGAGCTAAACATAAAACCTGAGACGAAAGTTCGTGAGAATATAGAGCCTGAGAATCGCCAGAATCCTCCTCAAGCGGATAATATCGAGGTTAAGAACCACTGCGAAGTTCGGGAGGCACCAGTTTCTGCAATTGTACCTAGCCACGATGCTGCCCATATGTTGCCCCCAAGAAGAAACCCACGACAGAACAATCCTGTGAAGCCTTCTACTTACCGTGATGCTGTTGTTCCTGAGCAGGTTCCTGTATCTGGTGAGGATGATCAGCTTTCGACATCAAGTGGTACCTGTGGTCTTGGTCATACTGACTCTGAGTCAAATTTAATTGATCTTGATTACCCGGAACCTTTACCGCCCACGCGGAGGGTATATCGTTCGGAGAGGATACCTCGTGAACAGTTAGAAATGCTAAACCGCCTGTCGAAGTCCGATGACTCGATTGGCTCTCAGTTCTTAATGTCTCATTCACAAGCTGGCACTGGACAGCAAGATCCAGCAAAACAAGGAGAGGTTAAATCACATGAAGGTTCCCATGTTGTTAATGAAACGATCTCTGAAAACGTTGGAGCATCAAATGAGCAAAAGATTTTAAACCCTGACTCTACCAACAAGAACAGAATGGTCAATGGTGGACGTATCGAGGCTGAAGCTCCTAATATTAGCCATATAGACACAGCCACCAATCATGTTATCTCTGAAGATCAAGCTTCTTCAGGTGTTCTTATTGACATCAATGATCGGTTCCCTCAGGACTTCCTTTCTGAAATATTTGCGAAGGCACTCTCTGAGGACATGCCACCAGGCGTCAATGCTTATCAGCATGATGGTGCCGGTGTTAGTTTGAATGTAGAGAACCATGATCCTAAAAATTGGTCTTATTTTAGGAAACTGGCCGAGGAACAGTTCAGTGAAAGAGATGTTCCCCCAGGCTTTCCATCTGACATGGAAGATAGCGGAGTGAATACCAAGTTGCATCACATCGCTCCATTGACTAGAGATGGCATTACAACAGAGAACCGTGTGGATCCTCACCTGAATTTAGGTCAAGATTATGAATATGTTGCTGGCACTAACGAGGATGCACAGATGAAGGTCACAGAGAGTGAGGAATTTGGTGCTATGGTTGAGAATCTAAGGACGCCGGATTGTGATCATGAGGTATAAGTTTCTGGCAGATTTGATTACACGATTCCAAAACGAGAATGTACTAATGAGGATGAAAACTTGTAGGATGAAAAGACAGAAACAAGGAATGCTGGGCTTCCTCCACTTGGTCCATCTTTGGCAGATTACGATACAAGTGGGTTGCAGGTATGATGGACTTTAAATTTGCATACCTGGTAGAACTTTTATTTGTTTGCATTTGAAAAACAGGATCTGTGCCAGTGTTTTATGAAGTTTTCAGACATGTTAGAAGAATCAAACATCAAATTAATTATCTGGTTCCAACCTTGGGCTGATTCTTTTGTTTCTTGATTGTTTCTAGATCATTATGAATGATGATCTCGAGGAGCTAAAGGAACTTGGTTCTGGCACGTTCGGTACAGTGTATCATGGGAAATGGAGAGGATCAGATGTTGCCATCAAGAGGATAAAGAAGAGTTGCTTTGCTGGTCGATCATCTGAACAAGAGAGATTAGTGAGTTTTTCTACATATTTCTATTGCATATTTTTCCTTGGGCTTATGTGAAAATGATTACAGAGTGATTACACTTGTAATGTGCTTATGAATACCTTTTCCTTTTTTTCTGTTCCTAGACTGGTGAATTCTGGGGAGAGGCTGAAATTCTTTCAAAGCTTCATCATCCAAATGTGGTTGCATTTTATGGTGTTGTAAAAGATGGACCTGGTGGAACATTGGCTACTGTAACAGAGTACATGGTTGATGGCTCTCTGAGACATGTTCTACTCAGGAAAGATAGGTACAAATCTCTCCTATAACGTTTCTCCGTTTTCCTATCTGATGAACGGTTAAAGATTCTTTGCTTTTCCTTCTTATGTTTTCAGACACCTGGATCGTCGTAAGAGACTAATCATTGCCATGGACGCTGCATTTGGAATGGAATATTTGCACGCCAAAAACATTGTTCACTTCGATTTGAAATGTGACAATTTACTTGTAAACCTCAAAGATCCTTCTCGTCCAATCTGCAAGGTAAAACTTCATTGATATGATGTCTCTTTGAACAACATCAGATTGTGTGCCTTATAGTCTTCACTCGTTTGTTCTTACTCTAGGTTGGTGATTTCGGTTTGTCGAAAATAAAAAGAAATACATTAGTTTCTGGTGGTGTACGCGGAACCCTTCCATGGATGGCACCAGAGCTTCTTAACGGTAGCAGCAGCAAAGTTTCAGAGAAGGTAAAAAAAAAAATGTTTCAGTAAAAAGAATGGAAAAGAAACCATTCTGAGTTATTACTCGTTTACCCGCAGGTCGATGTCTTCTCTTTTGGTATAGTCTTGTGGGAGATTCTAACTGGAGAGGAACCATATGCTAATATGCACTATGGTGCTATAATAGGTGCGTATTTACCGACCTACGACCCTTGGTTTTTCTGCCCAAACTAGTTATGAAATTGTTATACCATTCGGCTCTGTTTGATAAGATTAATGTTTTGGGTTGGTTTGCGTTTTGCTTTGACTGATTTTCAAAGAAAATGAGGTTCTAATCAGGTTATGTTCATCTCGACTCGGTTTCAGGTGGTTTTTCCGATGTGGAAGAAGTGAAACTTTATCTGTATATATTGTCTGATTGGCTTTTTTTGGTCTTGGACACGATTATGTCTAAACTACTCTACGGTCAAGTGCAGGTGGGATAGTGAACAACACACTGAGGCCAACCATACCAAGTTACTGTGACTCTGACTGGAGAATACTAATGGAGGAATGTTGGGCGCCTAATCCGACGGCACGGCCATCCTTCACGGAGATAGCCGGTCGGTTACGTGTGATGTCAACTGCTGCAACTTCGAACCAATCCAAACCACCAGCTCACAATAAGGCTTCAAAGTAAAACAGAGTGTCTTTCTTTTTTATAGGTCTTCTTTACCCTTTTTCAGTGTTTTGGGGTCTGGAGGGAGATATTTGTTGACCCTTTTCTCCTTTCCCTTTTCTTTTACCAAAGTCCAAAACAAAAAAAAAACAAGTAATAAAATTGGTTTGAGGTGTCGTATCGACCAACCGTCGAAGTTGTTTAGTCTCATGTTATTTTTCGTACTAATGTGGAAAAGGGAAAAGGACTTGTGGTTGATATATAAGAAGACTGTTTCTTACCCGAAGATTTGAGAATGTAGACAATCAAGATTCAAGACTAAAAGTGAACATAAATAAACATGAATTCTCAGAGGTTTGCTGATCAAAATGCAGTTAAGAGAACAAAACTTGAAGATGATTTTAGTCATCAGTTTTCTTCTGCGGCATTTCTTTTGCTCCGTTTCTTAAGCATCCCTTTATCCGCAAGTGTTTTACGTTTCTGTTTCCTCCGGTCTTTGACCTTGTCTTCGAATCCATCGTCTAACATCTTCATCATTGCCACCCTTTTAGCTTTTGATACCTGCCGATTCAGATTTAGAAACTTGCGTAAGCCACATACCTTTGCCTGAAGTTAAGATGCCTGGACATATATCTCGTGGCTAATAACTGATCTTACTTCCTTATATATAGCAAGATGAACTAAAACCTAAGACTAGAACACCATGTGAAGCAGCTGGTATGACTGGTATCGTATAAGACTGAGCCAAATAATACAAGACGAGAACTTTAATGTACCACAGAGCGAATCTTACCTTTGTGACTTCTAAACTGTCAGTGATTTCTCTGTAGTTGTACAGTTCCATCTGTTTTCCAACTTCCGCTTCTATTTCATGGATGAGGTTCACATCGGTCTGGAAAAGGAAATTTAAGGTTAGGTTCTAAAGCAAACCATGAAAAGAAAACTGAAGAGACGATGTAAGTGTAATTCCATGATTTCTAGCTATACCTCAGTGATAATGCTTACAGCCAGTCCTCCTCTACCAGCTCTAGCTGTACGTCCAACACGATGAACATAATCTCTCGGATATCTGATGCGAGCCAAGCGTAGATTTAGAATATCAGCAAGTTTGAAAAGCACAGTGAACAGGCGAAAAAAGAAATGTTCACCAGAAGGTACCTCGGAATGTCATAATTGATTACAAGGTCAACAGTAGGAATGTCCAATCCACGGCTGGCAACATCAGTCGCAAGCAATATCGGTACTTTCCCAGACTTGAATTTACTGAGCGCAGAGAGTCGCAAAGACTGGGAATTCAACGAATGCAGAGCTGCATTTTCCACTTCGAGCTCTTCAAGCATAAGACTTAACCTTTGACATGTTCTAAAACATGAACAATGTCTAATCAGAAAGTGCAAAATGGAATCACAAGCTAATAGAGTGAACTCGTAAAGCTATGAATATGAGACCTGCAAGTCGAGACAAAAATCATGGCTGAACGAATCTCCTTATCTTCCATTTGTGACAAGATGTGCACAAGATAGAGTTCTTTCGCATCTCTGTCTAAGAAAATGTACTGCTGCTTAAGCGTATCAACCGTTTTTAACCCTTCATAGGCTTCATAGAAATAAGCTTTGTTTGAAGAATGTTCGAGCAATGTCTGTAAATTGCTTGTCATCGTAGCGGAGAACAACAATGTTTGTCTAGTTTTGGGCAGACAGTTAAAAATCGTGCGCAAGTCGTCTTGGAAACCAACATCAAGAACTCTATCCGCCTCATCCAGCACTAAGAACTAATCAAACAAAACCACCAAAACACTAAGTAACACAAAGAATCTTAATAAATAAAAATAGAATTGAGAAAAGGAAGTAACTTTCGTAGCTCAAAATTTGATTGGAGCAAGAAAAGTGGACATTTTTTAATACCTTGGTTCTAGAGAAAACTGGAGGAATATCTGGATTGTTTTCAAGCAAAACCTTAATTCTCCCAGGAGTAGTGATGACGATATGAGGTCGTGAAATCAAGCTCCTTGTTTGCGTTAGCATATCCATTCCTCCCACAATGACAGAGCAGCGTAAATTTAAGCACGAACCCAAAGCCTTGAACTGCTCAGCGAGCTGGAAAGCAAGCTCTCTGGTAGGCGTCACCACAAGCGCGAAGACTCCATAAGGATCTTCAGCGAGACGGTGAAGTATCGGGAGAGCAAACGCCGCCGTTTTACCACTACCGGTCTGAGCAAGCCCCAAAACGTCTCGTCCGGCTAAAATCTTGGGCACGCAGTGAGTCTGAACTGGAGTGGGTTTACGCATGCCAAGCTCCTTGCACGTTTCAACTGCCCACTCGGCTAATCCGAGCCCTTCGAAGTTCGCGGCGGATGTGGTGTCAGAACTAGGGTTTGGACTTGTGAATTTCTCGAACTGAGGAGTATTCTGCTCGGAATCAAGTTTCTGAGGTTGTTGAATTAGTGCTTGGCTATTCGGGTTTTTGCGGGATTTAGCTATGATGGTGATTCCACCTTCTTCCCTCGACGTGGGTTCCTCCATTCTCTATGGATCAGAAGAAGAAAGTGAAGAGATTGACGGCGAGTTTATCGACGGAAATCGAAGAATACGTTAGCCGCCGCAAGTCTGTCCTTGGACATCTCAATCTTATACACGCGTAAACTAGGGGAGTTCAAATCCGGTTTAATCGAACCTGAACATTAAACCGGATTTAAAAGATTGGTTTCTCACCACCTCTGAATTGGTTAATAACCGTTAAATTAGAAGAAGCCGATCAAATCATCAACCAAACAGAACCTTGTTGTTATCAAATTGAAGTGAGAAAACAAATGCTAGTGCATATCCTAAACACAAAGTAGAAAATGTTGGAACTAGAAGGAACCGCTAATATAGGTATGACCGTTAATTTCTGTTTCAGAAGCAACAATCGCATACAAGCGAGGAAATAGCTAAAAGCAAACCACAAAAGAAGACAAGATTTCTTGACTTAGAGATATGTTCATGGACATCAAAAGAAGTAATGATAATAACAACAACAAAAGAGTATTCATTCATTCCCTAATTAAATAAAAAATATTCGTTTGATTTCTATGGGCGCCGTTAATCATTCACGTACAAATACAATAAGGTCAAAGAATTTTTAAAAAATAAACGAAATAAACAACCAAAGAAACAGCAGAAGGGAAATTTTGAGTTACAAACACGTGAATCCAAGCTAAATCCTTTAAATCTTGATCATATGTGTATATATATAGATGCTTGTCTCATAGGATAATGCAGCTTCCTGAATCCCTGATGAAACAAAGAACCATCAAAATTCAGATTCTGTTTCTATCAGTTAACAACAAAATCGTTGCGGTTATCAACACTGATACCTCTTGGATTCTTCATAGTAACTCAGAGCTTGCTCGAACTTGAGCCAGAGTGGACATGACGCCTCAAGATCAACGTGGTCAGGACCTTTGATATAAGCTTGTATAATGAACTGATTACTTCTCTCCCTGCGTACAGCGTCGTTTTAACAAATATAAATGCATGCCTCCATTGAATCAGATTGGTATTATTTGACTAAGATATGTTCGCAAAATCAGGAGTTTTAAGTATAGAGTTTGGAGTGGGAGGCTTACCGTCCTTCATACTCGGATAACCAAACCAAATAGGCTACGCCGAAGTACATAGAAACAAATGGTTTGGTTAGATCGTCTGCTGAATCGACTCTGTATGCCCGATATCCTAGCTCCCTTCATTCAGAAAACAGCCACAATTGGATTTGATGTTTTATTAGACATTATAATGTGACTTTTGAGAAATGAAGTTTGGTCACAAACTTACGTGTTTAACCAGGCAGCAGTTGAGTAGTCCACTCCGAGTATTCCTACCTTTTTCCCAGTACCGTTCACAAACCGCATGCTCACAGTATCAGCAACAGCGCAAACAAGAGGCTGCATCAGTGATAAATGGAAAATCTCTTTCAGAATTGGTATATAAATAAAACAAAATATATGTCCACTAAAAAAGTTGTCTTGACGTTGAAATCTATAGTAAAGCAGGTGATGGTTAGCAGATGAGCTCACTTACAACTCTAATTCCTTTTGTGCTGAAGTACTTTGAGACAATTATTTCTGCAACAGCCTGGAAAGAAAAATTCTAGCATTACCTTTCTAAGCGATATGGTGAGAACTATGCCTAGTTACTCGGGGAAATATATGTCATAACTGATCAGTTAAAAGACAATACCTTCATTTCCCCACGAGAAAGGTAAGGCCTCTTTTCACTATCTTGTGAGAAACGAACCTTTCCCCTTTCTTCTTTGGATTTTGTCCACTCTTTACATACTTCGGAATGATTCCACATATCTTCCATATCTTCAGGGGAAGCTCTAGAGTCCCAGTATGTGAAATTAGTGTCTGTTAATCCAGAGGGAACAATCCAGTTCATATCAAAACATAAAAGAGAATGTCAGAGGTTCTCCAAATATGAGTGCATGTGCAGCTAAAGCACTGGCACACTGCACTGTGCTCCTAATATTTAGGAGAACATAAAGTGTTTGAAAGAGATGAGCGTGTTATTGTTGTATGATAGAGAAATATACAAAGAGGGAGTGATTACTTGAGCCTGGTGAAGAGGGATTAGTAGGATGAAAGCTTGAAGGGCCAGCATCGACATGTTTTCTGAAACAAAAATTACCAAAGAAACTGCAGTTTTAATACAGAAGCTTTGCTTTTCTCATCTTCTTGGTGCAACTAGTACAAACAAAAATAACCATATGAAAGCACACTGCAACACAAAAAATTTTCCTTGCAACCATGCATAAAATATGACAGCAGAAACTAGGTAGATATAGAACAATCAGAGAACATAAACAACAAACCGTGAAGGGAGAGCTTCTTTCACTGCAAGGTATCGTTTCCAATATGGTAGTGTCGATTTGTGAGTCGCCTTTTTTGTCCCACCATTATATGCTCTGACAACAAACTCTTCACTTCTCTGACTGCACATGGAAAGTTGTCAAAAATTTAGGCTTTTTGTCATTGAAATCGTAAAGTTAGCAATCTAAATTTAGGGACAATGTATCATACTTATTCTGATAATCTGTTAACCATTTCAAGTAAGCCGCTCCAAAATATACATTTATAAAGGGCTTGTGAAGAAGATCAGGATTGTCATCCACGTTATATTCCTGATAGCCTTGTCCTCTGCAGGAAAGTTTGACCAAAGCGAAAAACATAAGATTTTTTAAAAAACAAAAGATCTTGGAAAGGAGGGAAATTAGAAATGCTGATGTACCCAGCCAACCACTCTGCTGTCTTGGCAAAAACTTGTAAAATTCCTAAGCCGGTTTCCTTGGTCTTTTTGTTGTACCTCATAATGAGAGGCTTCCGGTCACTTTCAAGCTCCGCAATTGCGCAGATCATTTCCTGCAGAGGAAGAGGAAGAGGGAAATGACAAAGGGAATAATTGATTTCAAGAGCAGCTAAAACCAAGCTCAAAAGTACTAGTTTTCCAAAAAAACTGTCAACTTGGAAAATAAGTTATGTGTCATGATTAAAGACCAAACAATGAATATGAAACTCTCAGTGATAGGTGAGAATGAAACATACCGGATCGAGTATTGAATCAAAATGTCTTCGGACAGTAATATCAGCAACAGCCTGCAATAACAAAGGAGTGATCATGAAGTAGGATAAAAATCTAGAAATTCACAAAATCCTCATCAATTTTCGATAAAATTGTTTGAAGTCAAAATGAAAACCATATGAAATTTTCTACAGAACAAAGATACAAAGATGTTTTAGAAAATGATTTACCTTCATCTCAGTCTGTGTGAGATAAGGCTGGCCATCAGGATCCCTAGAGAGGTGAACCTTCTGTCCTTTAGTCTCCCCAACATCTAACCATTCAGCTCTCACCGCAGGATCCATCCACATTGCTTCTAAATCATCTGGGTCAACACAATCATTCCAGTACATGAAACTATTGGCCATTCTTGCATTGCTGTACGACCTTTCCATTGGCATCTGTCAGGAAAAGAAATAAAGAGAATTTGTCACAGAAGCTATATTGAAGATTTTACAACCACAGCTAGCTAATGGAAAGAGAGGAGCTCAAGCCACGTAAAAGATATGATAGAAGAAACAAAAGAAAAGCAATCACAGTAAACACATCGTTTACAACATTCACAAGTAACATGGTCGCCAAATTCAAATGGAATCCTATAAGCAGAGACATCAAACACGAAGACAAACCAGACGATCCCAGAAAAATCATTCGTAAAATCAAATGGGAAACTCCGAAGTATCATGTCAACATTGCTCAACAAACGTAATGCAACCACGTAGCACGAACAATCAAGCGCCCAAAAACCACGAGAAATTTCGTGTGTATGGAAACAATTGCATTCAAAATCAAAAAGCGGCAAAAACGAGCAGAGAGAGAGAGAGAAACCTTGCCAAAGGCATAAGCGCAAAGGACGAGAACGTTGACGAGAGGAGCAGAGAAACAAGGCTTCTCGTCGAATTCAGAGAGAAGATGAAGAATATTCAATTAAATAAATATTTGGGAAATTCTACAGATAAAGGTAATAAGACGAAGAAGAAACCGACGGTTCGCCATTTTTGACGGGAGAGCCAGAACAGAAATTCAATCACACAGAGGGGACTGTGAGACGAACGAAACGAAGAAGAGACACGTTTGATTCCGTGGGAATTCCACCTGGCGAATTCCGAGCTGGAGCCAGTCCGTCGTCGTTTTAACGTAAAAGCCATTTTTAGAGGGAGAGCCAACTCGACTCGACGTTGCCATGTATCAAACTCAAAATGGAAATAACCGTAGGCCCATTATCAGTCTGACATACAAATCGTGGGCCTGACGCTGACTTTTTTTGCTCCTCCGTGAAATCTCAGCCCTTTAGTTCTCATCGCACCATTAGTTACGAAGGGCTGTGCCGCATTGGAACACACCATCATCGTAAGCATATTTACATGAGAATAGACAAGAGTGTGTCGACAAAAACAAATAAAAATAGACAAGAGTGTGTGCAATTGCAACTTTATTTATACTGAAACGAACATTTCGTGGACTTCACAAATATCAAATCGTATTTTCTTATCCGATTTTATAGCTCTTACAATTACTTCAACTATAGACTCTCTCTTGGATCTCTTGTTTAGTTTTATTCTGTGGTTTACAGCTAATGCTATGAGAAAGCCAAACCATTTTCATTATCCAATCGGCAAACGACGGATGCAACCTGTGGTATGATGTTCTCTCTAAGTAACGCTGTGTTTGGTTTCTGTCTATCAAGTAATGCTTCGTGTTCTGATTCACCGATGACCATTTTTACTTGTATCACAAGAAAATATACATACTTTTAAGCCAAAGAAGATGGTCACAAAACCTTGTGTTTCCTCCTTTCGCAAGCCTTATGAAACTGAAGTTATAACGCTTGATATTAACAGGGCATCATTGTGTTTGCCTCCGTGATGGCAACTCTTGGACTGCAAGTTTTGCTAGAGTCAGGAAGGCAACTAGTCTCCAAGGTACATCAAAATGTTTTCCGGTAACTGCTCTCATCGGTAATTTGATATGTATATAACCAATTCTCTTTTTGTTGCAGAATGGTGTTCATATGAATAGCACAGAGGAGAAATGGATGATAGGGATCATGGTCTCTGTCACCATTGTGAAGTTTCTACTCATGCTTTATTGCAGAGGATTTCAGAACGAAATCGTTAGGGCCTAGCCTCAGGATCACCTCTTTGACGTTGTCACCAATTCAATCGGCTTAGCAACAGCCGTCTTGGAATACTTGTAAGTTCTTATTCACTCAAACCTTTCAACTTTACTCATTAAAAAACTCTGTATAACTTTGGAATCTGAAATGATCAAGAAATGTCTTGTGGGGATTTCAAAAACGTTTCTTTCTTGACCAGATCGCGTTGTACACTATAGGAACATGGGCAAGGACCGTTTTAGAGAATGTCCACTCGCTGATTGGACGATCTGCGCCGCCAGATTTCTTGGCGAAGCTGACATTCTTGATATGGAACCATCACGAACAAATCAAGCATATTGACACAGTTAGGGCCTACACTTTTGGGTCACACTACTTTGTAGAAGTAGATATTGTTTTGCCTGAGGACATGAGACTGCAAGAGGCTCACAACATCGGAGAGACTCTTCAGGAGAAGCTCGAGCAACTTGCAGAGGTGGAACGAGCTTTTGTTCACATAGACTTTGAGTTCACTCATCGTCCTGAACACAAGTGTAATTAGATTTTGAGGTTTTTAGAAGAAACCACAAAAGATTCAGAAGGATAAGTTAAGTAATATTCTAATGTTAGTTATTTAGTTTTATTCTCCTCTTTGCGTCGTTTTTTCTGTATGAAAATTGAACGAATGTGTTTCTTTACAATCCACTGTTTCTCCAAATATGCGAGTGAACTGTGTGTGGTTTGGTTGTCGTTGAACGTTAAATGTTGTGCCGTCTTTGTTTATAGGATGCGCATTGTATGCTGTTTAGTTTTCGAACGCGGTGTTAACTTTTTCCCGAAGTGCTGTTTGGAGCTTTGCAGATGTTTGAAACTGATTGACTTTTAAAAACTTCGGACCAAACCACTCAAAAAGATAATTATAGAGACTAAACTCGAAATAAAGATAAAAAAAATAATAATAATGGAAGTTTAAATTAAAACCACTCAAAAAGAAAGGAAAGAGCTGGTTATCTATCTATCTATCTTCCAACAAAGTTCCGTGCTTCATTGCTCTTGAAAATGTAAAGAAGAAACAAATAGACAAGCTCTCACTCAAATCCAGCATCCATGGCTTTTCTTCTTTCTAATCTATCTCCTTCAGTACTTCTTCAAACCGGAAAACCCCCAAACCTTAGATCCATTTTCACTCAATCTCTGTCGCCGTCTTCTATTGGCTACGAATTTGAGGAAGATAGTCTCTCTACTCTATCTCTCTCTAGTGTCCATTCTCCTCCTCTTCGAGATGCGCAGGTTAAGAAAAGACCCACTGCGCAAGATAAGCATAACCACGACAGAGATGAATTCTATATCAATCTCGGTGTCGCTGTCCGTACGCTTCGTGAAGATTTGCCTTTGATCTTCACTAAAGATCTAAACTACGATATCTATAGGTAAGTTTTCTCATCTGGCTAGTTTGATTTTTGAATGATAAAATAATGAATGAAAGACACAATCTTTGGATGCAGTCTGCATAAATTATATCATCTGTGTGTACAAAAAGAAAAAAAGGATCTTCCTTTGATCTCTGTTTGTGAATGTTTCTCGGACAAATTCAGATTCTTTATTTGTTTTTTTCAGGAATGATGTAACATTTGTGGATCCGATGAACACATTCAGTGGTATTGAGAACTACAAGTTGATCTTTTGGGCACTCAGATTTCATGGGAAGATATTGTTCAGAGACATCTCGCTTGAGATCTTCAGGGTATGGCAACCATCCGAGAACATGATTCTGATCAGATGGAATCTCAAGGGTATGCCTAGAGTTCCATGGGAAGCTCAAGGAGAGTTTCAGGGCACTTCTCGCTATAAACTCGACCGTAATGGCAAAATCTATGAGCATAAAGTCGATAACTTGGCCTTCAATTTCCCTCATCAGCTCAAACCCGCAGCTTCGGTTTTGGATTTGGTGACTGCCTCAACTGCAAGTAGTCCCAATCCAACGTTCTTTTTACGTCCTGTTGACTCGTGCTCATCATCATGGATCGAGTTCTATCAAGCGGTGAGACGAACATTGGACAAGACAGAGGATATGCTTGTGACAGAAAGTTTAGTCACATGCTCATAGTGGAAGTAGAGTTGCTATACACATACTCAGGGACACACTTTTCAGGTGTATATAGGTTTTACATTTGAAGGTTATATCTATATATATATAAGTAGATCTGGTTTACTTTTTAAGCTTCTGAGGAAACATAGAAGTGTAATGTTCTATCAGAAGCGTTATACGACTTTGTCAATACAATGGAGTTTTGTCTTTGTGATCATTTGAAACAGTAACAACACACAGCAAACCAACATACACCTAATCAAGAATCAACATTAGCCTGTGTTTTCTTTTAATATCTGGCCAGAGTCCATGTAGATGTATCTCCTTGCAACTTCCGAGTAAGCATGAATAAGATCAGTTCCCATAAAGGAAGCGAATAGAAAACAAGTTTCTCGCAATATGAACATACCTTTAGATTGGCAAGGTGCGCCGTGACTTTTGTAGAATTCTACTTAAAGAGGAAGCTTGTCCAAGGGTTTCAAGACTGCGACGTTACTTCGTTGCGATTTCATGTACTTATCATAAGTGACCCTCAGTTTTCCTGTCTTCGCAGCTTTATGGAACCTTAGGATCATGTCAGAACAATCCCTGTGATAAGACAATTGTATACAAAGGAGCTTAACCATTGTAATGAGTCAAGTGATCTGCAAGATGTTGATGTTAGAGAGACAGTTACTTACTTCATTTGGGAGACGTTGTAGTGGGTATGGCTGTTTAGGAGCGCGGTCCAAACTGGAGTCATATCTAAAGTGGAGCGGGCGACATAGATGGCTGATGCGCATAGCAACGACGGCTTGAACTTCAAGGCTTCATACTCAACCAAACAGAGCTCTATTAGGTAGAAGGCGAGTTGTTCAAGCTGAAAAAATAGTAGTATCAAATGCCTGCTTAGTCATACATGTTTGCTTTTACAGGTTATATAGCTTATTAGATGCAAGTTCCGCGCATACCTTCTTGTTTGATTGAGCAGCTTTTAGGAACCTCAACATGAAAACGTAAGGGGTCGCTTCATTCAAACGGAACTTTAACTGTTTAAGCATAATCCTCTCCTAAAAGAAAAAACACAAGAAGATTAATAATGCAAACGACCAACTATTGTCAAAATGGCTAGAGAAGTGGGATCATAAATAGAGTTTATTTCTACCATTCCTAGGATTTGTTCTCTTGTATATGATTCTGCGGAGATGCTAATCAAGTCTTTGATCTGCACATGGACATAAACCATAGATCCTGGAAATTTAAGTATGAAGCCATATGGAATTGAGGAGAGTATTTGGCTTTCAGAATCAGTGTCACTTACCCTAGGATGCCAATAATCCTCGTATTTAGATGCTAGTAAGAGTGCAGTAAGACCAATCAATTGCATCTCATTTTTCTGTACTGGAACTTGGGAGAGGTAACGATCCAATAAATTCATTGTGAGGTAGAGAGTCTCATGCATCAGATCAAATTTGGAATGAACCTGCAAACAAATAGGCAATAGCGAGATATAGGATTCAAAAACTGAGTAGTGAAAATATCAAGTTAAAAAAACGATAAAAACTGCACTCACTTCGATAAGCCAGTTTATCAAAATTCCACGCGTAATTGGACTAGCTTTTGTCTGAGTTGACAAGTAGTATCCCGGAGCTGGATTTAAGGCCTGCAGCAGCATTTCAAGTCAAAACTACTGGAAAGCTTAAATTCGTCTTGTGGAATTTATTCAGTATTCAAGAGCATAAGGAAAAATAGAATATAAGGGAAAACGACGTTGAATGTATGTGGAACAGGTGGATTACCTCAGCAGTCCAATAGAACTGATATATGTCGTCCACGTATTCTGCGACTTCCAGCTGATTGGATTCATCATCAATGTTGGGAAGTTTTTCTTGCAGTGCAGTTTCATCAGTTTTCTTATCGTCGAACTGCAAGTAAAGTTATGAAGTTAGGAATATTGGAGAAAAAAAGACCTCACAAGGAACACAATGGCTAGTAGATTTTTGAACCTTTGATCCAGTCACTAGTAGAGATGTGAAAGACTTTCTACGTTTTGATTTTGGCCTGGCTGTAACATCCAACACTTTAGTCGATGGGTCTGTTTTGCCATTAGATGAACTCTCTCCTTGAGTATCTTCTTTGAGACCTTCTGTTTCAACTTGTTCAGGAACTAATAGTGCCGTCGCAGCTTCTACAGGAGAAGGGGCCGAAAGAATAGATCTTGATTTACCTCTACCGACCGGGGGCTTCTTAAGAGGACTACGGTTTTGCAGCGAGGTCTTCACAGTTGTCTGGATCTTTAGTGAGAGAGAGCGTATTATATATTTACTAAACAAAAAATCTAAATACGACTTTGACTATTGGCAGATGAAATTATCAGAATAACAAGAGCAAAGAAAAAGCAGTTCGATGATGATAGACAGGGCAAAAATATTGTTCAGAGAGCTTTAAATAGTGTTGGCTTTTTAACGAAAAGGAACAACTTGCAAGTTGCATACAAAGAAAGGAATTAATGTACATTACCTTGATAGATTTCCCTGCGATACGAACGTTATTCTTACTCTGGTTATTGCGGTCCCTGACGATGCAAAGAAAATGAACTTAGCAGCGTATATATCAGGATGCTGCTGACAAACGATAAAAAAAAAAACAATATCCTGGTTTTCGAAGATGAGAAGCAACAGCTTCACTTCTTTAATGGTGATATCAGAAACAACCATATTTACTTACGATGGTATAGAACCGACACTTGTCCGAGTTTTCCAAGTAAAGCTTCTGGCACTGCTTAGCTGCGGGAAGGCTTTGTTGCTGACTTTACTGGCTGAAACAATGCAACCTCACTAATATCAGATACTGAACCAATTACGTTACAGTTTAACATACACATCGGAAGTTTAGAAAAGAAATCCATGTTACCTGGACCTTGACCCAATTGTTTCGAATCTAAGCTTGAAAGATTGTCCTGCACGAAAAAGGAAGTATTCAAAATCAAGGACAGTGAGTAGAGTCATATTATAAGTAAGATATCCTAAATGATTAGCCTCACGAGTCGTTATATAACCAGCTAACTGTAAGAGAAAACCAATATCAAAGTATATTGATAACAACCTTCTTTGTTTGCTTGTCCGTGAGGCTTGTTCTTTTTAAAGCTGGTAAAGATTTTCTGCAATAACAAACAAATCAAGAAAGTTAATCAATGAAAGATGTAGAATTATTCTCAGCAGACACTACATTTGGCAATATAAGAAATGTTTTTGTTATGCTGAATGAACAAGAGGTCACTTGATGAGACCTTCAACGTATCGATAGGTAATGTATGACATAAACAAGATTTTTATTTTCTTCTCGGAATATCTACAAACTAGACTGGAAGGGGATACTCTACTAGGCACGAGATTAGCGTAAACGTACCTTGTTCCACCAGCAGTTGATCCAAGGCTCAGAGTTTTGTTTTTGATGATTTTCTGATCTAAAGTAAAAATTAAATCGTCCAAAGTTTAGATAAATGGTAAATAGCAATCTCAAGCTATATACATGAAAACAAACATAAATTTACGAAGTCACCTGTCTTATAAATGCCATTGTTTCCAACTCCAGTTGCTCTATTACTCTCGTTCACCTGCATCAGAAAAAAAAACCAGAATCAGGTATTTCGATTAATGAAACCCATGCTCTAAGTCGCAACGGTTATGATATTTGCTTTAACTCATATACATATTAATTGTGATATTGTGATTAATATTATAACTTCCACCTGCATCTAGTCATGGTAAGTTGAAAGTTTACGCCTATACGGCCTGAATATAGTTTGCTAAAACAGTTGTTGTACCTTGGTATATTTTTTCAATGAAATATTATGAACTCTGGTAGAACCAACTGAAATCCTACACACAGAAAGGTCAATTAGGACAGCATCATCAACTCATTGTCAAAAATGAGATAATTTATACATGGAAACGTGGAGATTCTTTCTGCAAAAGCTTATTGACCAAATTTATGAAAAAGAAATGGATGAAAGAAAATGGAAGAGGAGAATTCATTGACAAAAGGGGTTCAAAAGCAAAGGCTTCCATTTTTAGAAAAATACGCCTAATGCAGAGAAGGTACTAATCCCAATTCAGATATTTAACGCTCTTGAAGGTATGTGATGTTTATAGCAGCAGCTACCGATTACTGCATACCTTTGCTGATTTGTACATTTTACACCCTTCCATTTCCTGCATTGTTGCATGTTCAATAGAACAAATTTAGAACAGAACAAAAAAGTATGTTTCCTAAACAATCAGTTTGATTAAGAAGACTGTGGGAATTTATGACTCTGATCCACGAGAAAGCACGAAAAGAAACCCTTAAAGTTTAGCAAATTTACATCGTACTGCTGCCACAAAGCGATGGCCTTAAAGTTTTCCCACCAAGATTACTCAAATCAGCCAATGCTTTTCTTGTGACCTTAGTATATTCCTCTGGAAAGGAGACAAAAGTTCTGAGTTTAACTTTCAACAATACATCCCGGAAATGTAATGATAACTCTCGGATATAAGCTTACCAGAATTTTCATTACTGCTTTTGTCCTGGCCTGTGATTCTTGAATTGCCCTTCTTTTTCAATAATAACAAAAAATGCACTTACATGTGAAATAATTGCATAAGAACCTACAATCCACTGAACTCAGAAAAAGGGAAAGGGAGAAACCTTCATATTGTTTGTGTTAGAAGTTGCTCCACTGCTAACTGTCACAGATTTTCTCCTAAACAATGTAAAAGCAGAAGATTAATTTCTTAAAAATGTCTAATCTTCAATGATCAAGCCAATTATGCACCAGTAAATTCATCACTTAATATAGATGTAAGAGAGCACAAACCTTAAAGGAATACGAGTCTTCTCTGCAATACCCCTGCATAAACAACAATAGTATTACTCAGATTGAAAAATGAATAAATACTGCCACAATAGATACACTTACGCTATACAAGCTGGATGAGTCTTCTGATTATCGGAATACACTTTGAAACTCCTAGTCCCCGCTGTTTCATAAGTATAATATATGTTTAGAACTGAACCATTTGTCTAAATACTGGATATGATTCACCCAGAAAAAGAGGATAAAGCAGCCCTCTTACCTCGATTTCCAAGGATATCATCTCTGCTTAGTCGTGGTGCCTACAAACAAAATCCACAGTAAGTGAAATAATAACTAAAAAACTATCGGCTCGTTTGAATTCTTTCCAATCAAACCATTTTGAATAAACCCTCCTAAGGATCTATTTGATAAGCAGACCTAACGGTTTTTCATTCTAACCTGTGAGTTTTAAGACATTGCTGATCATACTCAAATCTGAGAACAGTAACCCAGGATAAAATCACAAGAACTCTAGTCTTGTTGTAACTTCCGCACCTTTACCAAAATAATAAAAAGCAGAACCTCGTCTATCAAAGATTCCAAATTCTAATCCCGATGAGGATGACGACAAAGGAGGTTATCTCAATTGCAATCGTACGAAAACAGTAGCAGGCCCTCGATCTCAAACTCATCTCCGTTGAACGTAATAACAACCCTAACTCGTTACTTACAACAAAACCTTGAAGAAACTTAGAAATTTCAGGAAAAATTTACCTTCGCGAACGCCATCTTCCTTAAATCTCCAGATCTTTCGCTTATTTCTTCCCGGAGACTCGATGAGAGAGAGTTTTACCGTTGCCAATTTTCGAAAGGCGAAAGCGGTGAGTGACGCCGCTTCTTCAAATTTTAAAATGGAGGCTTATTGGAATTTACAATAATGCCCCCTGAGTTTATACTCATCCTACTGTAAGGGGCTATTTGATACTCGTTATCCGGCTCGAAAAAAGGTTGGACCGTGGGACAAATTAGGCCCATCAATCGATCTATTATTTAAATAAACATTATTATTTTCAATTTTTTTGTTTAGTTTCCATAAACTTGCAAGTGCAAAAAGATATACATTTCTCATGTTAAAATCTCCAGTGAAAACAACCATGCATTATAAATTAATATTAAAAATTTTGTGTATAGTTTAATTTTTCTTGATATACAAAAATAAATAAATAAGTTATTTTTTCAGAAGTAAATAAATAATGTATTTCTTCTAAACTGGGACAACAACAGCTACTTATAAAAAAATACATTGGTGGCTAAGGGAAGATTTTGTTGTTATTTGCGGACTGACAACAAACAAATAATGCTTACTAAGTACATGTAGCATACTTAACAATCAACAAGAACATGCATAAGAAACTACAATGCTCAATCACCTAAACTGCTCCTGTAATGTGAGGATCAAGGTCAACACAAAACCCAAAATGCTCTATGTAGATCAATACATATCCATTTTGAACAGATCTCTCCCTTTTCTGATCAGTTGTATTATTAGTTCCACCACAGTTAAACACAAGATCTCAAGAGGCAAACAAGAAAAATAGCTTCACTCGTGATGACTATACATACTTTGTCGAAATATCTTTTATGCTTTTAGCCATTCGAAGAACATGTTCTTCTGGTTCGATCACATTTGCTAATGGGCCAGAGAGGTGATGTTCGGATACAAGAACAGTACAATCCAAGCGTGGATAACCTCATTACAGACGGGTAATTTCTTAAAAAGAATAATAAAATCAATCGGTTTAAAAATAGAATCCGAGTTGGTTCGGTTCAGAAATTTTTAGTTACGGTTGATTTATTTTTTATCCACCCAACTCTTTGATTTGTCATCTTTCGCTCCTAAACTTTCACTCACCAACTCCTCAGTAAACCCTAGCTTTTGTATCTTTTTCTGTTCATCTCTCACTCTCTCTCTCTCTCTCTCTGGTCACCGACGCCATTACTGTAATTTGAGATGTCGGGATTTGAGGACGGATTTTCAGCGGACAGGCTGTTCGCACAGGGATACTCTTACACCTACGACGATGTCATATTTCTACCTCACTACATCGACTTCTCGACGGACGCCGTCTCGCTATCCACGCGCCTCAGCAAGCGCGTCCCTCTCTCGATCCCGTGCGTCGCTTCGCCTATGGACACTGTTTCCGAGTCCCACATGGCTGCTGCTATGGCCGCTCTTGGAGGAATCGGAATCGTGCACTATAACTGCGACACCGCCACTCAGGCTTCTGTCATCCGCCACGCCAAGTCGCTCCGAGTTCCGATTGCGTCCGACGCTGTTTTCAAATGCCCTGACCAACAGATTGCTTCTGTAGATGATTTCGGTCCTTCTTCCTTCGTTTTTGTCTCTCAAACAGGTAAACTTCACCGTTTATTTCAGACTGAGAGCTTTTCTACTTTTCTTGTTAATCATTTCCGAAAGGAATCAATCAGACTTTCATCTATGCCAAAAGCTTACACACTGATTATGACTATCTTAGTTGTTCTACTTTTTCGTTTTTTTCTTCTCTCAACAGTTTCTTAATGATTCAAAGCACAGTATTAATGTCTGCGAAGTAGGGTCTAGTGAATGCTGAATCAACTTCTTTTTTTGTTGATTGAATGAGCAGGGACATTGACACCGAGTCTGTTGGGTTATGTCTCAAAGTCGGAATGGTCCAGTATGAAAGATGCCCAAAAGGAGATGAAGATATACGATTACATGCGGAGCTGCGAGAGCAGAGATTACTATGTTCCGTGGGATATTGATCTCGACAAGATCGAAGCGGTTCTGGAAGATAAGCAGAAAGGATTTGTGGTTCTGGAGAAGGATGGTGAGACCGTGAATGTAGTAACAAGAGACGATGTGGAGAGGGTTAAAGGATATCCCAAGTTAGGGTCAGGAACTGTTGGTCCAGACAATAAATGGATGGTGGGTGCAGCCATAGGGACAAGGGAATCAGACAAGGAGAGGCTGCAACACTTGGTGAAAGCTGGGGCTAACGTTGTGGTATTGGATAGCTCACAAGGGAACTCCATTTACCAGCTTGAGATGATCAAATATGTGAAGAATATGTATCCGGAGTTGGATGTGGTCGGTGGGAATGTGGTGACTATGTACCAGGCAGAGAACTTGATCAAAGCTGGAGTTGATGGGCTGAGAGTTGGTATGGGATCTGGGTCTATATGCACAACACAAGAGGTTTGTGCTGTTGGACGTGGACAGGTAAATGAAAAAGCTTTCATATTTGACTCATATAGTGCTAAGTTAATTCTATGAACTACACCTTATGAAGTCTGTTTTTCTTTTAATGTGATTGCTACTCTCTTAGGCTACTGCTGTGTACAAAGTCTCGACACTTGCTGCTCAACACGGTGTACCTGTCATCGCAGATGGTGGTATCTCAAACTCAGGTCACATTGTGAAGGCTCTAGTCCTTGGAGCATCAACTGTGATGATGGGAAGCTTCTTAGCGGGAAGCACGGAGGCTCCTGGTGCTTACGAATATCGAGTATTTGCACACGACTTCCTACTTTGAATATTGATTCTAACCAATTTCCAGTGATATTTGCTCAATGATTTTGCTTTATTGATCTTTTTTTTTCGTTAAATCCAGAACGATAGGAGAGTGAAGAAATATCGAGGCATGGGTTCATTAGAAGCGATGACCAAAGGAAGCGACCAGAGATACTTGGGAGATACCGCGAAACTCAAGATTGCACAAGGAGTGGTTGGAGCAGTCGCGGATAAAGGCTCGGTTTTAAAGTTTATACCTTACACAATTCATGCCGTGAAGCAAGGTTTCCAAGATCTTGGTGCTTCCTCTTTGCAATCGGCTCACGAGTTATTGAGAGAAAACGTCCTTAGACTTGAGGTACGCCGTTATTTTCTACCCCTTGGAAAACTCTATTGAGCTTGCGAGGTAGCCAATCTGATGTTAGTGTTTGTGTTTTATGGTTTTGAATAGGCTCGTACAGGTGCAGCACAGATTGAAGGTGGAGTCCATGGACTGGTTTCTTACGAAAAGAAATCATTTTAGCTTTTCCTGAGTTTAAGTGCACTCGTAGTGTCTGTGTACTATAAGGGCTTGCTTCGCTTAATAATTGGTGTTAGTTTTGTAATTGTTGAATCGTGTCTCGTTATGATATTTCTGTTCGTGTTTTCAGTTTGGTATTAATGCACAAACAAACAAATAAGAATTTTGTTGGATGAAATAAAACAATTTTTGAATTTTGGCTCTTTTTTTATTAGTATATAGCTGTTTGATGGCTCAAATGTTAAAATCATTGTTTTCAGTATCTTGTAATTTAACTATTTGTCATGATTCAAAATAAAAGTTTTAACGTTATAAAATATACCAATAGAAGTAGTATTTGACAGAGATGCCAAACAAACAAAAGCTTGAAAACAACTCTATCATAGTCTGCCTCCGGCACTTCTGTTCCATGACAAGTACGATGGATCTTCCAGTTGCCTGATACCCAAAAATTAATAAACCATAACATTATATTCATTACAACATATCTAGTATTGGTAATATAAACTCTTAAAGATTCTATATGCCGTTTTCAATGAGACATCTAAAAACCCAGAGCATCATCCAAAACTGAGAAAAGAAAACAGCCAAGAACAAGCATATGCTGTCAACACTCAAATACGCAATCCTAAGGAAATCAGTCCTTCCACCAAGCCAGCTAGTGGTATGTAGCGCAAGCTTCTTCTTTCCATTGAAGCTATAAGTGTTGTAATTGTTCCGCAACAACACCTTTATGGTATCTCCAGCTTCAAGATCAGTCTCTATTTTACCATATAGTTTTCTAAATGTTGGTAGATCAGTTCGCATCCAGACTAATATTAGGTCTTCTTGCTCACTCAACTCTCAAAAAGATTTTTACAAAATAACAATGTGTTATATAACATCATTTGTTTCTTTTGATGAAATATTTGTGTCTCATCTTGCTTCCGGTGAAGACTTTTACCGCCGATGGGAGATCTTTTCTGGAAATTTTTTGGAAAGACGTTTTTACCAAACTTTGATTCTCTATCGCTCATCCATGAGATGCTTTCTTATTCACAGATAGTTTTTGGTTGTTTCTAGTGAAGTCATAAGTATCATTGAACAAACTCCAAGCAACAAGACCACAAGGTACTAGAAAACCTTCTTATCAAAAAACATATATGTGATGTATCAAAATATTTCTTTTTTATATAATTATATATGAGCTCCAATATTCACATATATTCAAAGTTTCCTTATAATTTTGTTTTTATTGGCGTCATGTTCAAGTGCACCAGTGGCATATGCTCAATGGAAGAACAAGAAAAAAGAGATCGAGCTAGAAACACTAGCCACTGCTGCTGATGAATCTAAGAGTTTTGTTTAGCTTACAAATTCTCTATCTTCATATGTTTTGAAAATGTGATGTCTATCTTGATGCAAAAAAAAGTGATAAAAGTTGAGCTGAAGTTATGTAACACTAAATAATATTTGCTATTCATCCACAAAGCTATCAAATGAGTGTCTATGTCTTTGAACTACTAATACAGAAGCATTTACATCCATATTTGATGAAGCCAAAAAATCTCCGACCGTTCCTAATTCCGGACACTCTTCCCATTCGTTCATGCCCGACGTCATTGAGCAATATCCTCTGTTTTTTCCCACCACAAACAGTGAATACATCTCTCCGATCTCTCTCAGAATTGTCAATGTTTGGAATCCGTTGCTTACTCGCTTTTCTATGAATCCAACTTCCCCCGTCGTTACAAATCTGTCAAAACAAACCAAAACCAATCCGCTAAATGAAAAAAATATTGCAGTGTTTTGGTCCAGAAAAGATACAGAAACAGAGTATATTTGTAGGAACATACTGCATTATGAAAACGAAAAACTGGAAACAGAGTAGCAGTTAGAACAGAGATCATTATCGCCAACAGAGTAGTTCCAAAAGCAGAGTATATATATATAGAAGCAGAGTATATATAGAGTAGTTTGAAAAGCACCTGTTATAGAATTCTTCTAAGAAACTTCGATCAACTTCGTCTTTGTTATAATCTTTACCAACAATCTCCAGTAAAACCTCGTTATTTTCTTTGGTCACGGCGTCTCCGACAAGTTTTTCTGTCTTTGAGTCATCCGGGACAAACTGTATGATAGTGAGGTGAATCTGAGAGTTATTGGTAAGCCACTGGCACAAGGACAAAGCCTCGCGATCATCAGGACCACCAAAGAACAATGCCGCAACGTGTTGTACTGAATCAAATCCGTGAAGCTGGTGAAATCCGGTTATGTTTCTATCTACAAAGATACCGATCGAACACTGTGCTTGCTTTAGTACCTTCCGGTTCATATCCCGAAAAACTTCACCGTCGTTTGTAGTTTTACCATCGATCCTCTGGTGTTTATGGAACGGAAGAAACACGATCGAGACGCGAAGATCTTCAGTCCCATTACAGATCTCTTCGTGCATATTCTCCATCTGCGCCACGAGTTTCACTTGCCGGATCATGACCTTTCTGTCTTTAGTAAACGAATCGAGCGAGTCATTGATCTCTAGTCCTTCGTTAGTCCCGAACTCATCGTCTCCGCCATTGGAATTCACTCCATCTTCGTCTAATTCGTGGTACAATAGCTCAGTTTTCCGCTTCTTCGGGAGCGGTATGAGGTGCATAAGATAAGGTGTGAACGGTGAAGAAGAAGCTCCATTTAAAGCACATACAAGAGAGATCAATCCACGAGCTTGACGCACACCGTAGACGCAAGTCAACACTCGTAGCTCATCTTTGGTATCGTGGAACTCAAGCGATGTTTTTTGGTGTGAGAAACCCTTTTCTTGCGTTTTAAGCAATAAAGACGACATCACTCCACTCAACAAAGTCGTGATAACGAGTGCCGCAACGAACATATCATGAATTATCGGAGTAAGCCATTTCTACAAAGAGAGAGCGAGACAGAAAAATCAGAAAAAAAAAAAAGAAAAGAGGAGATTATTAACTGACTAGTAACTAAATTGAAAATACCTTGTAAATCAAGTTAGAATCGAGGAGAACCAGACCCACATGACCCTTGACGGAAAGAATGGTAGACAGGAAAAGCCAATACTTCTTTGGGATCGTAAGGAATGAACAAGCGCATAACACTCCTAGAAGCTTCCCTATTATGCTTAGAGCCACTGCCATGCCGAGGACGAGGTAATGGCTTTTGGTTAGCGAGTTGACGCTGAATCTAAACCCGATGTATCCAAAGTAAACGGGAAGAACAAACTCGTGGATCGGATAACTCAGCCGTTGGATCAACGTTCTGTAAGTTTTACCTTTTCTCGGAAACATTAACCCAATGGAAAACACGAAAACCGTGGAGTTTATGTTACTGGATTCAATGCTTAACGCGATTATTAGAATAAGGATGAAGAAAGCAAGCGTTTCAGCTTTGGATAGGTATTTCTCTTTAGGATTTCTTTTCGGGAGCCATGACGCTAAGAATCTATTGATGAAGATTATAACTCCCGTGGCAAATGCGTAGGCAAAGATATCGCCGATCATGTTCCCAGAGATGTAAGAAATGACCATGGTGTAGACGAATATGTTGGTGATCTCGATGAATAATCCGCACGAGATTGCTAGCCGTCCAATCTCAGATGTGTGGAGTTTCCAATCAATGATCGAGCGAATGACGACGGGAGATGCCGTATTCGACAAGGTAACAAGGAAGGCTAAGTAAAACGTTATGAAGTCCTCTTTGATCTGAAGAAAATGGAAAAGGAACCAGAGGAAAGGGAGCCAGATGATGCCACAAGAGATTAAGGATCCCAAGGTTATGATAATGGAGTTTCTCAAGTTTCGTTTCATAAAGTCAAGATCAACTTCGAGACCGATCAAGAACATGAAACATGTTCGTAAAAGGAATGAGAAAAATATGTAATAGCTTGCTGAGTCTTTTTGGAGGAAGAAGTCGTGGACTTTTTGGATTATTGTGAGCAAACTCAATACAATCCCAGCCTGAATAAAACAATCAAAACGTTAGTTTCTGAATATCTGTAAAATATAAATGTTCCTCAAAAGAAAAATAACATTAATACGGTGTTTCTTGCACGTTAGGTTACTGTCAGTGATTTTAAGTTCAGAGTAGAAATCTCAAATCTCAAATCTCAAGAGAAAGCAGAGAACCCTACACAGTCCCAGCCTTAAAAAATAGTGAAAACGTTATTTTCTAAATACCAATATATTGTAAAGAAAAAAATTTACTTGGGTTTGGGTTCCAGTATCTTAAAGTTTAGGAGTCAATGAAAATTTAGAAATAAAAGTGTTGAAATACAAAAAGGGAAAGAAAAATTTACAAGAATCTGGGCAACGGGACCGGCTTGCCCACAGGGTTTAAGGAAGAGATAGAAGAATTGAGAGAAGACGAGAATGCAAGCCATTTGAATAAACATTGTATTGAGTGGATTAAACAATGCATCTCCTTCTGGTAGACAAAACAACAATTTTGGATCCATTTTCTTGATTCGATTATGAGCATTCTTCAAAGATTCGTGCGGGACAAAAAAAAGTGTGAAAGAAACTTAGATTTATTGTAAAGCGAAGAATATATATATTTTTTTAGAATATATTCTCTATGTTTCTAATTTTGGTTGGCGTTTGAGGGGTTTGCATTTACTGATTTACGTGATAATCCTTCGATTACTCCATGCCTCTTAACTTTTTCAATTATTTTTCTTGTCAACACATCTAGTGTTCCTCATTAAAAGCGGATAAAATTATTAAAATCGGAAAATGCATGTAACATAACTTTCTGGTAGTTTTACAATGAGTGCGCCCATCTGTATACTTGCATACAATGAAACAAAATTATGCCTCATTGAATTTTTGTATTTAATCAAAAGATCTCTTTACTTTAAAATATATAAGATTACGTAAGCTTCCACATGACCAAACCATAGACATTAACAGACATCCCATGCCCTGTCAAGCAAGATTTAGCTTATCTTGTCCAGCTGCAGCAACTAGTGCAACTTGATGATTATAGTAACATATTAATATATGGTAGTTACATAATTTTGTACTCTTCTTAGAATAAGATTCGTTGAGAATAATATATAATATATAAAGATGTTCAAATGAGCCAGTGTTTGTTACATAGCCACAAACAAGAAACCCAAAAAAAAAAATCATCAAAGAAAAACAATAGGGAGTGTGGACACACAAAACCAGTTATCATAGTGTGGGATCACAGCCAATTAGCAGCGAGAAGATCCTGAGAACCCAAGAGGTGGCTCATCCTCAGCCAATTAAGCCATTGAGACAAACAAATTTTGTTCTTTTTTGGTCGGCCGAGAGAATTAAAACTCATCCCTCATATCTTTTTGTAACATATGTAATAAATGCGTTTCTCTTAAATGAAACTAAAACTGTTAATCCTTCGAACACAGGCGAGATCATAGACATGTCCTGCTGGATCCTAGTCACGGGCAATAGTGCATCCAAAATTCCAAATATTATATATATGTTGTAATGTGCATCCATCACAATATTAAGAAGAATTTTCCCACTCGTTCCTAAATAACTAAGAAAATGTTAGTTTTAATTGATTATCATCCAGTAATATGTTGGATATATACTACTAACTTACACAACTTGTTCTTCTTTCTTGTACTAACCTCTATGGAACGAAGTAATTATTTTCTTATAAAAAACAATATAAATGCGATCAAGTTGCAACTTATCCTCTCTATATATATAGAATAAAAAAATTTCATGAACATGCAAATCAAATTAAACATAAAAGGAGCGAAAGAAAACCATACGCTTCTATGTCTGACTCAACTCGGCCGCTTCTCTCGGATTCCATCTCGTCCGAGACAAAGCTTCCACCACCAAGATCCCTCGACGAGACAATCGAGCAGTGCATCGGAAACTTCGGGTGGGCACAGTTTCTCCAAGCCGCTTTAGTCTCATTCGCTTGGGTCTTCGACGCTCAGCAAACATTCATCACCGTCTTCACCGACTCACAGCCCACGTGGCACTGCCTCTACTCGGATCGATTCAAATCTGTCTGCAACTCGTCTTCCAACCTCTGCACCTTGCCCAATGAAATCTGGTCATGGGACTTCAACCCACACATGTCAATCATGTCCGAGTGGGACCTACAATGTGCCGGCTCATTCCTCAAGGGTTTTCCTACAAGCTCCTTCTTCCTTGGCTGTCTAATCGGTGGCTTAGCTCTGTCTACGCTCGCCGACTCATCGCTCGGTCGTAAGAACATGCTCTTGTTGTCATGTCTCATAATGTCTCTGTCTTCGATGTTAACAGCTTTCTCAACAAGCATTTGGGTTTACGCGTTCCTGAGATTCGTGAACGGGTTCGGCCGAGCCACGGTCGGGACTTGCGCGCTCGTTCTGTCGACAGAGTTAGTCGGTAAAAGATGGCGAGGACAAGTCGGTGCGATGGGTTTCCTGTGCTTCACGTTAGGGTTTTTATCACTTCCGTTATTAGGTTACATCAATAACGGGAATTCTTGGAGGTATCTCTACGTTTGGACATCGATACAGACTTTAATTTACTGTAGTTTAGTCCAGGTTTTCGTTCACGAGTCTCCTAGATGGCTTATCGTAAAGGGTCGTAAAGAAGAAGCCTTCTCAATTCTCCAAAGCATTGCTTCTAATGTAACCAATATGAGTTTCTCGAACTTATCTCTGGATGTACAAGAGAGTCAATATTCCAAGTCAACTCCTGATGTTTACGACGCATTAAAGATCTTGGTGAGGAAACCATGGTCGCGTAGAAGATTATTAGCAATTATGGCGGTTGGATTCGGTATTGGTATGGTTTACTACGGAATGCCATTAGCTTTGACGAATCTAAACTTCAATCTCTACTTAGGTGTTGTGTTCAACGCCTTGTCTGAACTCCCAGCTTTTTGTATAACGTTTTTCTTCATTGATAAATTCAATAGAAGAGGTGCGTTGATCGGATTCACAGCTCTAAGCGGTATCTCTAGCGCTTTAATCGCCACGCTTGGACAACAAATAGGGTCATTACAGATTGTGTTAGAGCTGGTTTCGTTTTTCAGCGCGTGTACCGCGTTTAACATGACGCTTATATACACGACTGAGCTTTTTCCAACGTGTGTGAGGAACTCAGCGATTGCGATGGTAAGGCAAGCGTTGGTGTTTGGTGGCGTTTTTAGTCCCATGATAGTTGCTGCTGGTCGGGAAAATCAGTTTTGGTCGTATGGGTTGTTTGGTTTGATCATAGGGTTGTTTGGATTGTTTGTGGTTGGATTGCCGGAGACTAGAGGAAGTGTTTTATGTGACACTATGGATGAGGAAGAGTATAAGAATTTAGCAAAAGAACAAATTATTGGTTGATGATGAATGATGTTTTTGCCTGATTTGTTGTAATTGTAATAAATTGTGCATGTTTAACCGATTCGGTCTTGATTCAATGATGCGGGTTTTTTATTCATACATGAAATTTTAAAGTATAAACCACGGGTTAACTGATCACGACAACAATCTTAAATTTTTTATTTTGACCAAAACAATCATAATATTTTGATGCGAGAGTTTTTTTTTGTATAATTGAGATCAAATTGATCATATAAAATATATATTCGATATATAATTGTTTTTTCGTTCGGCTAATTATAAAAAAATACAAATATATTATATTGTATATATTGTCAAATATATTATATTGTAAAATGGTTTCATAGCCATTAAGTTGGGAATGACTCTGCAAAAATAGGTACAGTCTAAATTAGCGACGAGCCAACACTATCAAACAATTACAATAATTTTATTTGGAAGTTTACCGTTCATAATAAGATGTGACTTTAGGGTATACTATATAGTTGGACTTGGATCGAAATCTTTATTCATATAATTTTTCTTGCTGTTAAAATTTCCAGAAAAAGAGAGAGAGAGATAAAACTACTTCGTGAATTGAAATACTGAAAAATATTCAATTTACTACATTATTACTTACAATTATTTATTAAAGAGATATATTACGAGCATTTTTTAAAGACGTATAAAAAACTGATGTAAAGTTTCTAGATTAGTACATATACAGAGCATCTAAACGTGGTTACCTACCCAAGAGCTCTCCTCTACTTTCTATTCAAAATTTAGTTCTGAATCACTTTTTGCTTTTCTGCTGCTCTTGTTATTATAATTTCCTTACATTTATTCGTACATTTTTATTATAATTTTTTTCTTTCTAATTTCCTTGTCTTTTCGATCCCCTGAAATATAATGTAGACAAATGCTAAACTAAGAGAAAACAAAAAATGAGTCCATTTTTAATTCATCTTTTATCATTTGACAGTTGTTGCTTATAAAACTAACATGTGTCTCGTGTAGTTTTATATCCATGAAAATACCATTACGTTGATCTCAATTATTTGATAATAGTTTTCATATTAAACTATTATTAATTTCAGTCAGTTTGCGACGTGTGGGCATCGAACCTCCCGGATCAGCCTCATATGGGAGAGCCTCCACCTAACGAATACAGAAGTTAGATAGTGTACAATGGGGCGTGATATTGGCATGGCATCTCTCGAGAGCGTACAAATGCCATCTTTTATCACTTATAAATTGTGTTCATTTAGTTAAATTTTACAATTCCCCAATTTTTGCGAGATTCCAGTATTAGTATATATTCTTGTAATGATCGAACATTTATACAACAACACTTGTATAACCGCATGCATATATTTTTATAACAAACGCTCAACTTTAAATTAACCTAACTATAAACCTTTTCCTATTCAACATGATCAGTGGCTGAAAATTAGTTGCCAAATATATAAACGTGATTTCCTTAGTACCTACCCATAAGCCCAAACCCTCACGTCAGCATCACGTGCCTGACATGGAATCTATAAATACTTAAACACACAAGACACTTTCAAAATATCGTTAGTGTTCATTCCTAACGAACACACAACTCTCTAGTCTCTACACACACATACACAAACATGACGACAACGATGATGAGCCTTACCACAGCATTGCCATACTCTTTTCAAATCCTACTAGTCCTAATCATCTCCATGGCATCAATCACTTTGCTGAGACGACTACTATCAAGGCCCTCCAAAACCAAAGACCGGTCTCGTCAGCTTCCTCCTGGCCCACCAGGATGGCCCATCCTCGGTAATTTACCCCAACTAATTATGACTCGTCCTAGGCACAAGTATTTCGACATTGCTATGAAAGGGCTAAAACCGGAGATCGCATGTTTCAACTTCGCGGGAATCCACGCCATCATCATAAACTCCGACGAGATCGCTCGAGAAGCGTTTAAAGAGCGAGACGCCGACATCGCAGACCGGCCTGATATTTTCAACATGAGAACCATCGGAGGCAATCACAAATCAATGGGGAACACACCCTACGGTGAACAATTCATGAAGATGAAAAGAGTGATCACAACGGAAATTATGTCCGTTAAAACATTAAACATGTTGGTAACTGCGAGAACAGTTGAAGCGGATAACCTTCTTGCTTACGTTCTCTCGATGTATCAACGGTCCGAGACGACCGACGTTAGAGAATTATCGAGGGTTTATGGTTACGCAGTGACCATGAGAATGTTGTTTGGAAGGAGACATGTCACGAATGATAACGTTTTTTCCGACGAGGGAAGATTAGGAACTGCCGAAAAAGAACATCTTGATGCGATTTTCGAAACTCTAAACTGTTTGCCGAGTTTTTCTCCGGCGGATTACGTGGAAAAATGGTTTATAGGTTGGAACATTGATGGTCAAGAAGAGAGGGTAAGAGTGAACTGTAATAAAGTTCGAAGTTTCAACAATCCTATAATCGACGAGAGATTCGAGTTATGGAGGGAAAAAGGTGGTAAGGCAGCTGTTGAGGATTGGATTGATACGTTCATTACGCTAAAGGATGAAAACGGAAAGTATTTTATCACTCCGGATGAAATCAAAGCTCAATGCGTTGTAAGTAATTTTTTTCTATAATTGAGTATATATAACCATTAATAACTCCATGATATTAATACTGGAACTGATGATTATCGAAATAATATATTAATTACTGAGACTTTTGAAAATGGTCATGAGGGATAACTTTACAAGATTATTGTTTCAAACAAAATTAATTGCATATATCTTCTGTTAAATAATTAATACTTAGATTTTTTTTATATGAAGAATCAACTTTTGTTAATTGTATTAGGATACCATTAATTATATTGTTTGATTTTTTTGTTACAGGAATTTTGTATAGCAGCGATCGATAATCCGGCAAATAACATGGAATGGACCCTTGCGGAAATGTTAAAGAACCCGGAGATTCTGAAAAAAGCTTTGAAGGAGTTAGACCAAGTGGTGGGAAGAGACAGGCTTGTTCAGGAATCAGACATACCAAATCTAAACTACTTAAAAGCTTGTTGCAGAGAAACATTCAGGATTCACCCAAGTGCTCATTATGTTCCTCCTCATGTGGCTCGTCAAGATACCACCCTCGGGGGTTATTTCATTCCCCAAGGTAAAAAAAAAACACTGTGTATTATCTTAGCACTTTACGTTTTTACAATGGTAAAGTTTATGCGTTATAAAAATTAGGAAGTTTATTTACCAGTATTTTTTTTTCGTTGAACTTTATTATTTACGAATATTTATGGCGGTGAAATTCTACCAAACGTATTCAAAATTTGGATAAAGCATCTAACCAGTTGAGCTAGCAATATTTCGATAAGGTTTTGACTTACATTAAGGTATATTGTTGAATTTATATATATATATATATATGCCGCCCTGGACTTTGTTTAAATTCATGACTAGTTTTTGATGATGCATGTAAATATTCCCTACACACACAAAATAACATAAACATCTAACCAATTGAGCCACCAACAGTTCGATATGATACATATATTAAGGAAGTATTGGTTTTGGACAGGTAGCCACATTCATGTAGGCCGTCGACAAGGCCGGAGCTCCAAAATATGGAAAGATCCATTGGTATACAAACCGGAGCGTCACCTCGAAGGAGATGGAATCTCGAAGGAGGTTTCTCTGGTCGAAACAGAGATGCGTTTCGTCTCGTTTGGCACCGGTCGTCGCGGCTGCGTCGGTGTTAAAGTCGGGACGATCATGATGGTTATAATGTTGGCTAGGTTTCTTCAAGCGTTTAACTGGAAACTCAGTCCTGAGTATGGACCGTTAAGTCTAGAGGAAGATGATGCATTGCTTATGGCTAAGCCTCTTCTCTTGTCCGTTGAGCCACGCTTAGCACCCAACCTTTATCCAAAATTCAGCCCTTGAGAAAGAAACACATATATAAAAGAAAAAGAAAACAAGACGCCTTGTTTTTTTCTCTGTTCTCTTTTACAACGGTTCGTCGTTTCTATGTTATATTCACTTGGCGTCAGTTTGTTGTTGTTTTAGACTATCCTTGGCCAAGTATCGCCATCGTTTCATTGTGTGTATTTTTTCTTTGTATATGCAGTCTTTTTTCTTGTATCTCTGTTACTTAATAACAACCAAACATTCCGAGTAATGATAATTATAGCTAAAGAGCTTAGCGATAAACTGATGATCAAGTTAACTTGAGATTGTTATGGATTAGAATACTAAAAAGTGAATCCTTAAGGTCTTTACGTAGACAGTACTACTGTGTTGTAAAAAAACCACTAGTAATTGTTAACATTAGGTTAAAATCGCAATATCCAATAAATTTAATATATATAAATTTTTCAAATTTTAATATCCAATAAATTTAATATATATAATTTTTTCAAATTTTAATATCCAATAAATTTAATATATGTAAATTTTTCAAGTATGAAAAAGAATATAGAAGAATAATTAGAGAATTTTTGAAATAATTTTAGAGAGAATAAAATCCTTAATAAAATCCTACAGATATATTATTATAAAATTGTTATTATTTTATAGGCCCAGTAATAGTTTCAATAGTTTAGGCCCAGAATACTTTCAGACCATAGTCTCACATTAATCCTCCTCCGTAACCATCTTTTTACTTTATTCGTTTCTCTGCGCTGCGAGGATCAGCGATGATGATGAACAAAGCCGGTGGTTCTGGTGGCGGTATGGGCGGATCCGGTGGAGGAACAGGACCGACTGCCGCCGCTGCCGCCGCTGCCTTACAGAAGCAAAAGGCGTTGTTACAGAGAGTAGAGACAGACATCACATCCGTCGTCGATAATTTCACGCAAATCGTTAATGTCGCGAGGGTAAGTTCCGATTATAGACTTTGGATTTTCCAGAATACAATCTCTATATATAGCAATAGACTGGATTTAAGATTACCACCGTTCTCCGAATTCTATTGGCAAAAGTTTTCGAATTTTCTTTGAGTAAAAACATCTTTGATTTTCGGTAGGTGAGTGACCTGCCGGTGAAGAACTCGCAGGAAGCTTACATGATGGAGATGCGAGCTTCTAGAATGGTAATTGATTACTCCGATCCCTCGAATTCGAAAGATTTCTCTTTTAAGCACCTGCAATTAGGGTTTAGTGCAGAATGTCCCCATATAATGTAACTTCCCTTGATCTGTGTTTGTTTTGTTAAGCTTATGCCCCTAATGTGTTGGTTGTGTCGTTACTTTAAGGCATATGCATTGTGGAAATTTTACATAGAAACACTTGTTTCAAGGTTTAATCCAAAGCTCACTGATTTTGAAATGTTTGATTCACTAAACCATTGATTCATGAGATTTGTTTTGATAGCTTAAACTGAATTCTTCATTAATGGTGGCAGGTTCAAGCAGCTGATTCTCTGTTGAAACTCGTATCGGAACTGAAGCAAACTGCCATTTTCTCTGGATTTGCATCACTTAACGATCATGTCGAACAAAGAATTGCAGAGTTTGATCAGGAGGCCGACAAGACAAATCGATTGTTGGCTACAATAGGCGATGATGCATCCGCCAGTCTTAAAGAGCTTGAGGCTCACTATTACTCTTCTGCTCAGAGATTGACTTTAGACATTTAAGGGTTTTTCTAAATCCAAATACAAATAGCATTGTAGGATCTTCTTCTAATGTCTATTAGCCCAAATCTCTAGACTACTAGTCTGATCAAAAATCTGGCATAAGTGTGATATAACATCTACTAAGCCGCTTATCCCAAAGCAGAAAGTATGTAAACATTTGTTCAAATTATTCTATGGAAACTTTTCATTTAATCAGATATATGTAGTCAAGAGTTTCGATTATACAGAGAATGTTCCTTCACTCGCTGTTTCCCCTATTGTCCACCTTAATTTCCTAAGTTCCAAGCTTCTTTTATCTCAGAAAGAAAAAAGGAATTAGAACCAAATTCTGCTCAAAAGTCCTTAATGGTTCCCCGAAACTTCACGACGTGCTCACCAGTCTTCGTTGACAATGAAGCTTTGTTATATTCGTGATAACAAGTAATGTCGGAATCTAAATGATAAAGTAAAGTCATCCATATTGATGCTTTAAAGACAAAAAGTTTCGTTTCTTCTCACTGCGTCAGGAAACTCTTCATCTACATATCACGCCGACGATGTTACTGAAACCCGGAAACAAGATTGTGTCGCCGGAGGTAATCTCTTAAACAAACACCGATCATTATATCGGCCTTTGAATAATGAAAGTATTAAGAGTTATATTGATATACACATATCTTCTTTTAGTAGTATTAGATATCTTATAATTAGATCATTATAACATATATTTGGCTATTTAGGGTGGCCTACCCTTGACCCTTGTGTGTATAGATAAACACAACATATCATGTCAATAAAGTTTTGCCAAATACGCAACTACTACTCTACAGAAAGCTGTAAAACTCATAACGCTAATGTTCATATTTTTGTTCCTTGCAGACGAGTCTTCATCGCGACTCAGCCTCAAACTCATCAAACCATAAATCTCAACAACAATCGCTCAAAGATATGGAGAAGCAATTTGATCAAAAGACAAAGAAGGTTGAAGAGCATCTAATTAAAACAGAGCCGTCTTTGATCATCAATCAATATAGTCGTCCTGCTCACAATAACTTGAGCTCGCGAAGCAACAGCATGGAAAGCACGTCATCTAACAAGCCTCACACAGGAGGAGATATTAGGTGGGATGCAGTGAATTCTCTGAAGTCGAGAGGAATCAAGCTCGGAATCAGCGATTTCCGCGTTTTGAAACGCCTAGGTTATGGTGATATCGGAAGTGTTTATCTCGTTGAGCTCAAAGGAGCAAATAAGACGACGTATTTCGCGATGAAAGTGATGGATAAGGCTTCTCTTGTGAGCAGGAACAAGCTGTTGCGAGCTCAGACGGAGAGAGAGATTTTGTCTCAGCTTGATCATCCTTTCTTGCCTACTCTTTACTCTCACTTCGAGACTGATAAGTTCTATTGCTTAGTTATGGAGTTTTGTAGCGGAGGCAATCTTTATTCCTTGAGACAGAAGCAACCCAACAAGTGTTTTACAGAAGACGCTGCAAGGTTAGTATTAGAGACAGAGAAGATTAAAACAGAGCAAAATCTAGAAACCAAAACACGAACTAAATGTTTTGTTTTGTTGCTTAACAGGTTCTTTGCATCAGAAGTGTTATTAGCATTAGAATACTTACACATGCTCGGAATCGTATACCGCGATTTAAAGCCAGAGAACGTTCTGGTTCGAGACGACGGTCACATTATGCTCTCCGATTTCGATTTATCTCTCCGATGTTCAGTCAACCCGACACTCGTCAAATCTCCCTCCGTCCACGTCAATGGCAGCGGAACCACTGGAATCATCGACGACGAAACGGCGGTCCAAGGATGTTATCAACCATCCACGTTCTTCCCGCGAATACTCCAGTCCTCAAAGAAAAACCGAAAATCGAAATCCGATACCGACGGATCATTACCAGAACTCATGGCAGAGCCGGCAAACGTGAAGTCAATGTCTTTTGTCGGAACTCACGAGTATTTAGCGCCGGAGATCATCCGAAACGAAGGTCACGGAAGTGCCGTCGATTGGTGGACATTCGGAATCTTCATCTACGAGCTTCTCCATGGAGCGACGCCGTTTAAAGGACAAGGAAACAAAGCGACGCTTTATAATGTTATCGGACAACCTCTGAGATTCCCGGAACATTCTCAGGTGAGCTCGACGGCGAAGGATTTGATCAAAGGTTTGTTGGTAAAAGAGCCGCAAAAGAGAATCGCATATAAGCGAGGCGCGACGGAGATCAAGCAGCATCCTTTCTTTGAAGGTGTAAATTGGGCGTTGATTCGGGGACAAACGCCGCCGCATTTGCCGGAGCCGGTGGATTTCTCGTGTTATGTAAGGAAGGAGAAGGAGATTTTGCCGGTGTTAGCGGCGGCGGTGGTCACAGACGGAGAGAAGAAGAAGAAGTGTGATAAAGCTACACGTGGTAGTGATCCTGATTACATTGATTTTGAATATTTTTAGCAACAACGAAGATCATATTTTGAAGAAATCTTTCTTTTTATGTATTAATGTAAAATTTTGTTTAACAAGAAAAAAAAACAAACACTTTTTCACAAATGAATTTATAGATCGGTTAAAGACTGATTCGTATTCACGTCGGAAAACGCAATTAGGCCGCACCAAAATATAGCTATTGGGCCGAAAATATAGCTATTGGGCCGAAAATATAGCTATTATGTTTGGAAAGTGTAAGAAAAAGTTATACACTTGAGAGCAGATCGAAGATTCGTTTAAAACACTCTGCAATGGCGGCTGGGCTCTTTCAAGCAGAGATGTCGATGTTATCCTCTACGTTGGCGCGCTCTTACTCGATTCCCTTCCGCAAAACTCTAATAGCCTTCGATTTTCGAATTGCAATGGAAACAAACCCTTTACCCAGAATTCGATGTTCTCGTGTTGCTACTTTCAGCTCATCGTCTCCACCGCATCCACGAAATTTTCCAATTCCAGGTTAAATATTTGATATTCGGTTACTAAAAACTGAATTCGGAAATAAATTGAGTCGCTACGGAGCTTCCGGATCGTGATTAGCGTTTATATGGATTCAAAGTTCGTCTTTTTCCTTGTTTCAGGGGTTGAAGATGTTTTTGTTGGTTATCTTTTTGGGAGGAAGAAGGCAACAGAAGTAGCTCATGTGTGAGTACTTTAATTTCCAAAAAATGGAACTACTTTTGTCCAAATAATCTCACATCTAAAGCTTTCAGCTTTTATGTAATTCAATAGCTTAACCTTGGAGCTTTAGCAATTACATGAGAACATCTGTCTCTGGACTAAAGAAAAAAAGCTTCGGATCTTTATGTGTTGATGCTTGAAACTAGGTAGATACTTTGCTTATATTATCACTTCTGCTGATATATTACCTTTCAGTGTGTGGGAACAGGTAATCCAAAAGGGGGACATAGTCGTTGATGCTACGTGTGGAAATGGCAACGATACGTTAGCAATGTTGAAGATGGTTACGGATGATTCTGATGGCTGTTGTGGCTATGTCTATGGAATGGACATTCAAAAAGATGCCATAGAGAGCACTTTCTCTTTGCTGGATCAAACCCTTGGTTCAAAAGAGGTTAGATGATTACCAAACCTCAGCTTCCATAGCGACGTGGTTCTTACTAATATCGAGTCTTGTTCCATTTCTGCTGAAGAAATGTAGAAGGAACGCGTCAAACTCTTTAATATCTGTCATAGTAAGCTTGAAGAGATTGTTCCTGAAAACTCCCGTGTGAGGTACATTTTAAACTCGATGACCCGATGCAACAGTTTGATGAATCCATGGCAACATTTTGATGAATACACTCTTTTAAAAAATGATATTAGGATGGTTGCATTCAATCTGGGGTATCTTCCAGGTGGAAACAAGTCGATAATCACTGTCTCGGATACAACATTATCGGCACTGAAGGCCGCTGAGAGAGTCTTAATGCCCGGTGGCCTCATCAGCTTGGTGGTTTATGTTGGTCATCCTGGTGGAAGGTAGTTATAAAGAGTCTGGCTAAGGACTTCTCTCATGATATAATGAGATTAAAAAGAAGCTTTTTAACATAGTTTGATCCACTTTTTGTTGTTGTTTGCTGTTCAGGGAAGAGTTAGAAGTGGTTGAAGCTTTTGGGTCGGGTTTACCGGTCAATGATTGGGTCTGCTGCAAATTCCAAATGTTAAACCGGCCGTTAGCACCGGTTCTTGTTTTCATGTTCAAGAGAGAGAACTAAATTTTTAGATCCACAGTAGCTTTGTGGGCATCTGCATCACCATTCACTTGTATGAAATAATTTGTTTTAACCTCAGATCATTTTTTTTAGTATATCAATCTACTCTACCTTTTGCCTTTGGAATTTCTCGCACAGGATTAGGGGGAAATAACAACGATGAGGAAAAACAATAGCGTAACTAAAAATAAAATAAAACACGGCCACGGTGGGATTCGAACCCACAATCTCCCGCTCCGGAGGCGAGCGCCTTATCCATTAGGCCACGCGGTCTTCTTGCCTGGAAACAATACTTATGCAAAATTAACCCCTTAATTTATTGATGATCTTGTTTGGGTTTGGCTATACAATCGTGTAACAACATGGACACCGGGAGTAGTTGTGTTTGATAATAGAAAACAATTTGCTGTGGCTCCATAGGACTTGGAATATTTTTCAATCTTCTCAAAAGTAATTAAAATGGACCAAGTTTATGATACATCCACTGACTTGTGATCTTGTAGGACCTTCTCATGATGAAGAGCCCACCATGGGCAAGTTTGGTTCTGTTGCCCATTCAGTCCAAGATCCATCATAGATTGGCACCTCGGTTTTCCCAAGACGATGAAGTCCCTGAGCAGTAAGAGAATTCTCAGTCTCAAAACCTTAATCAAAAATTCATAATGGAAATGAATGAAAATTTGTAATCAAGCTTCTCTTTCACCAGTAATCCTTACAAGAACACACACCACCCTCAAAATGGTGAAACCGATACTGATCTCTCAACACGATTTTACGTCCTATGACTTTACTAACAAACTTGTAAACACAGTGGCAATCACTGCATATGCGAAGGTTCTTAAAGATTCTGACCGTAGAACCTTCAGGAGTACTGATTAACGCGTAAGCAAGAGCGAGTCTTTCGCTATGATTCCAAAGATTGTGCTCTTTTTGTTCTTCATCTGTATCTTGCAACGCCTGACTTGTATCCGCTACATACCCAGACTCTTTGATTAGCTTCTTGATGTCTTCTAGCTTCGCGTATATATCCAATGCTTGCGGATGAGTTCTGTCTCCGATACCAAACGTACTCACTTTGTCTTTTAGTTTCACCCAACTGCAAGCTTGTTTCTTTTTGATGTTCTTGAAACCCATTTGTTTTCTCACACTCTCTACATCTTCCCATCTACCCGTTGTTGCAAACATATTTGAAGACAAGACATAAACAGAATCATCCTCTGGTTCTAGCTTCGAGAGATGTTCTGCTGCTTTTCTCCCACGGTTCAAATCCCCATGGATTTTGCAGGAAGCTAACAAACTACGCCATACGAGGTCGTTTGGTTTCATCGGCATATTAGATATAAAAGTTTCAGCTTCTGCCAACCTCCCTGATCTTCCAAGAAGATCAATTACACAAACGCAATGTTCAACCGCCGGTTTTATACCGAAATCTCTAGCAATCATGTCGTAATACGCAAGGCCTTGGTCTACTAATCCCCCATGGCTACATGCTGTAAGAAGAGAGACAAATGTGACATGACCTGGTTTGATTCCACTTTCGAGCATCTCAAGGAAAGTCTCACACACTTTCTCGAAGTAGCCGTGTCTTCCAAAAGCTGATAGTAATATGTTCCATGACGTGATTGATCGATTGACCGATGGAGGAAACAGTTTCACCACTTCGCCTATTTCCCCGCATTTGTTATACATGTCTGCAGCAGCGTTAAAGATGAAACAATCTTGTTCGAGCCCGACTTTTACAGCTAAACCATGAAGTTGTTGACCTTCCTCTAGGACCGCTAGCTTCGCAGCAGCAGAGAGTCCCTCAGAGAAACTAAACTGGTCTAGATTCAAGCCCGCGCTTCTCATCTTTGATACAAGTTTTAGCACCTCTTCTCCATGACCGTGGTGAGCATTTGCCGCAAGCATAGCATTCCACGTGATGATGCTTTTATTATCTAATCCGTTAAATAGGTCCTTGCTCGAGCTTAAATCACCACATTTCGCATACATAGTGATAAGCGAGTTTTTCACGTGTTCATCCGATTCAAATCCAGCAGAAACTATGTAGGCGTGTATTGGCTTCCCACGTTCAAGCAAATCACCGGGCAATAAACAAGCACCAAGAACACTTACCACTGTGATATAATTTGCAGGAACACCTTCCACTCGCATTGTTCGAAAAGCCGCCAGTGCCTTGTCGGGATCTTCATCCTCGGCATAGCCGCCAATAAGAGCATTCCAAGCTACCTCATCTCGTCTAGGCATCTGTAGAAGTACCCGTCTGGATTCGCTCATCTCGCCTATCTTTCCGTACATAGAAACCAATGCATTACCAATAATCTGATTGTCAAATAAACCGGTCACCATTACAAGCCCATGAATGATCCTGCCCTTGTCCAGAAACTCCGGTGTAAAGCAAGCAGCCAATGCGCTTGTAAAACTCACATAGTTCACTGGTTTCCCAGTCCTTATCATTGAATAGAGAAGTGCTAAAGCATCTAAGCTCCTGCCAACCTCGACAAAACAAGCCATCAAAGAGTTCCATGAGATCAAATCTTTATCGGGCATTTGTTTGAACACCAGCTCTGCCTCTTCTGATCTTCCAGCGCCTGCGTACATTCTGATAAGAGTATTGCACACACAAACAACTGAATCAAACCCCATTTTAACCACCAGACCATGAAGTCCTCTACCACATTTTTGGTGATCTACATGACCCAAAACTGATAACAGAGTAGAGACAGTGGTGGAGTTCACTTCATCATGAAAACGACGCATCAAATTGAAAATCCTGAAAGATTCCTCGAAATGATCATTTTGTGCATATGCGCCAGCAATCGAATTCCATGAAATTGTGTCACGTTGAGACATTTGATCAAAAAAGTACTTGGCATAGTCTACGTTTCCCAGATTACCAAACATGGATACAAGCGAATTCTCCACTGCCAGCTTGCTCTCTAGTCCTGATTTGATAGCTTGTCCAATAATTTGATAGCCCAATGATTCATCTCTAAGCGATCCGCAAGAACTGATTACCAGAGACATGGAATTTTCATTACACCCAACTCCTTCTCCTCTCATAACTTTATAGATATCAATGACTTGCTCTGGGTCACCGTTATCCGAGTAACCACCCATGAGTGAAGTCCAAGACACCACGTTTCGGTCAGGCATCTCCTCAAAGACCTTCCTTGAACAAGAAACCAATCCATAAACACCATAGAGATGCAAAATAGCAGTACCCACGTAGACGTCAGACAGGAAACCAGACTTAGACACAAAGCCGTGAACTTGAACCCCTTCTCTGAACATAGAACCTGACCGACCACAAGCTGTTACTAAACTGGCGATCACAATGCCACTTGGCTTAATACCAAGATCACACATGTTCCGGAAAAAATCCATCCCTTCCCGGTACAATCCAACACGGACAAGCCCAGACATCATAGTATTCCAAGAAGCTTCGTTTCTCACACGCATTTCGTCGAACAGGTAGCGGGCGGGTTTGACTCTGCCAAACTTCGTATACATGCTAATCAAAGTGTTAGTGTGGTGCAGACTCAGGCGAACCAATCCCTTCACACAAAGCGCGTGCACAGCTTTTCCCGTGGTTAATCCAGTGATCTGAGAGAAACCATCGTGATGAAAACAAGATAATTCCGGGTTCCAATGGTCTGAGAGCGAGAAACATCGACTCAATCTGGTAACGTTGCTTCCTTCTTCTTCCACCTTTTTCAAACATTGCAATGTCGAGAATCTCCGCGTCTTTGAGTGGAGGGAGAATAGTAATCGAGTTTCGCCGCCCTGAAGAGACAGGACTTTGCGGTGACAGATGGCCAGCTCTAATTCGTCAGTGGTCCCCACAAAGTTCAAACGATTTGAAGTCAGAAACGAAGACTGCTCTTCTTTCTTTGAAGCAAAGCGAAATAACCGGAGAGCTGTACCAGAAAATTAGAATTTAACCGGGTTGTGACGGCTTAAAGATGAAACTAGAAATTTAATGGTCAACTCAACAAAATTGATGCTGCTTTAGAGACAAGATTTTTGTTGATGTCGATCTTTCCCGTGCTTTACTACTCTTCCAACTCCCACGATGTTAATAATGAAACCAGAGAAATAAGCTTGTCTCGATGGCGGTAAGTTATTATTAAACGCCGACAATTTAATTATTTTGAGTAAAGAGAGCTGTAAATTTCTCGTGGGCCCAGTAAATAGAACTTGGGCTTCGATCATCCTTCTTTAATCCATAGGCCCAGTAAAGGCCTAGAGCTTCCTATTAGAAAAAGTGGAGGATGGGAAACTGGAGGACAAGCCGGAGAAAGTGAGAGTTGCATTACAAGCTATTGGGGAATATACTGTAGAAGCGTTGTATAAGGAGCTCCACGCCTTATTCCCCCAGAAACTGGGAGAGTCGTCAACTGATCAGCCAAAGGAAGGAGACACAGAGAGGGACGAGGACGACCAAGTGTTAGTGCGGTTTTGCAATTTTGTTGCAAAGAGTCGTTCAAGGTTGAAAGATTGCTTGGATGATACTCCAATTGTGATTAAGTGTATGGATGCTCACATTGATTACTATGAGCCGATTCTTGTCCTTTCCAAAACTACTGAGGAAAAGGTCATTAAAGAGATCCTTCCTTGTCTTCATCGAAGAGGAAAAACAGGAACTGGCTGCTAGAAAACCAAGCTGAGGGGTGAAAGTAATCTCAAGATGGTGTCACGGTACTAGAAGACATGGTTAAACAACAAAACTTGGAACATAAGAAACCACATAATGCCATGTCGGATTCTGATGAAGTGAACTCCACCACTGTGTCTACTCTGTTATTAGTTCCGGGTCATGTAGATCACCAATGGGGTAGAGGAATTGATGGTTTTAAAAAAAATGGCGTTCGATTCGGTTGTTTGTGTGTGCAATACTCTTCTGAGAATGTAAGCAACGCAGGCGCTGGAAGATGAGAAGAGACAGAGTTAATGTTCAAACAAATGCCCCCTAACGATTTGATCACATGGAACTCTTTGATGGCTTGTTTTTTCTATGATGGAAAATCAGCGAACTATGTGAGTTTTGTAATGGCATTGGCTGCTTGCTTTAGTCCCGAATTGCTCGATATGGGTACTACTACTAGAGTCTACAGATGCCTAGATGAGATGAAGTAGCTTGGAATGAAGATCCGGACAAAGCACTGGCCGCTTTTTCGAACTATGCGAGTGGAAGCTGTCCTACAATTTTTTTTGTAAATCATCTCTTTCTTTTTCTTCAAGTTTTCCTTTCTTGGCTGGAGATATGATTGGTACACAATTGAGAGCAAAACTTCATCTATTTTGGAAAAGGACTCAAGCCTTCTCTGTTTGTTCGTATTTACAAATCTTAGCTGCTGAATCAATTTCCAGACAATAACAATTAATCTTTCTCAATCTCTGTCAACTTCTGTTTCTGGATGGTTGCTAGCTGACAGGGATTATTCCATTTCCATCACAAAACATGTTTCCTTGTGGTTACTTGATTTCAATACAAAGCAATCTTTTGCAAATACAATCTTTTGGCTGGAAATCTTAATACTATGTAATATCCTATATTTCTACGTTTCTTCGCTGTTGCTACTACATGTGCCTACCCTGATCTTTCTATTTTACTAAAAGTGCCAAGAATTTAGCTCTATTGTACATCTTCACTGAGGATATTCAGTAAATTGAGTTCCTTTATGGCTTCATTAATGATGTATCAGGAGCTCGTAACTCTCCAAGAGTGATGATGATGATGATGATGATTCTTTAGCTTCATTATGGTGTTGTTGTTGACTATCGTTTTCTTCTAACCCGAGTTCGCTTTCCAGGTGCTTGAACCATTTCTCAACTTCATCTTCTTCAGATTCTTGGTGAGCCCTTGTAGTCAAATTGTTCTCAGGTTGTTGGAATGAATCTGAACCATCTATGAAATTCCATATGTCAGGATCGAGATCAAAACGTATCTCCAGCAGCTCTGGTTTGTCTACCTCTTGTAACATCCCCGTGAATTCGCTATAATCTTGAAAATACTCAAACGTTTGACCTATCTGTACATCATCCTCCTCTTTGCTAAAAATGTTTGAACCACCAAAAGACATGGAAGCATTAGGAGATGACTCTTGGGAGGTATCTTCTCCATTCAAAAAACCTTTTGTTGCTGCTTCATCCTCGGCATTAAGGTTGGTGTCCGAACTCAATCGTTTCTTGAGATGGGTATGCCACACATTTTTGATCTCATTGTCCGTTCTTCCTGGCAGTTTAGAAGCAATCTTCGACCACCTGAATTCAAAATGCAGAAAAAGCTATTGTCAAAATCGAAACTTTGAACCACACAAGACACTAACAAGATAACACGGACTTGTTTCCAAAGCTCTGGTGAAGTTTAATGATGGTTTCCTCTTCCTCTGTGCTGAAATTGCCACGTTTCACATCAGGTCTGAGGTAATTAATCCATCGAAGACGACAACTCTTGCCACACCTCAACAATCCTTCATTGCATGCATAGATGGATAGAGACAAAGAATCAGAACCACAAAATGACGAAAAGCTAAAGGAAAAGGCTTTAAGATCAAAGACATTACCAGCTTGTTTGGGGAGAGATCTCCAATTCTCATGACCATACTTGTGAATGAAAGAGATGAGTTTCAAGTCTTCGTCTTGGCTCCATGGTCCTCTCTTCACTTTGGTTTTGTCACAACATGGCGCTCTTCCTTTGCCCATTCTCTCTCTCCTCTCTCTCACACACACACACACTTTTGAGATTCCTTTTTACCAAATCCAGTTGGTCCTATGTGTATTTATACAAGGAAGTGGTGTGTGATAGAAACATGTTATAAAGGAACAATGACAATTGTCAATCAGATTTGTTTAAGTTAAGAACTTGTCTATATTGTGGGTGAGTATCTGGCATGATTCCATCTTTTCTTATTATATACTTCCCATATATGTCAAAATAAATAATTATTATTTTGGAAATATCTCATATTGAAACATATGATTGAAAATTCAATATTGAGTCTCACATTTTTTAATCAATATGAAACATCCTAAAAATGCCTCTGAAAAATCTATAAGATGAATCCATATTTACCACACAAAAATTCCAAATTAGGTTTATCCTTGTGATTATTATCGTTTTCTATAGAAAAAAAAACTGATTAAGCTTGTATATATGCAAACTTGGACAACTAGCCCAACTTATATGTTAATAACTTAATATTAGCTTTATTAAACTTTGAAATTTAACTAATTCAACATGGGTCAGTAAGTCTCTCTAAGTCAAATCAGAAAGGGCCATAACAATTTTTCTATCTATGGCTACCAACTTTTGAAAAACGGTTCTAAAGAAAAAGAGAGAAAAAAAAAGTTTTGGTAAATGGACAATTCACAAAATAAAACTTGACTTATAATTGTTTTTTTCTCAATACTTTAAGTTATTTAATTACCAAACAAGACAAGGACTCTATTACCTTTAGGCTGCCGTATCATATTACGAAATGTACTTGATAAACTTTAATAAAAATAGAAGTATAAAATTGAGTTTGACTGGTTATGGTTTTAAGAAATTGTGAATGAGTAAATAAATTTCTACAGCCACATATACGTATAAAAACAAGACAACAAAAATTCTTAGAATCTATGCTTTATATTTCCGGAAAACAAAAAATAAGCTAAAAAAATAAAGCTTTTCCTAGATCCTTAATATAAGAAAGTCCAATTGACTACACCTAATCTTGAATAACTTCTTATAATTTTGTTTTTCTAAAAATGTATAAAGCCATACTTGTCATTATAACCAAACAATTATTACGTTTAAATCTTTTATCAAAAATTGTTATAATATAGTAGACTTTCAGTTTATACTCAAAAGTTTCAGCCATAATTAACTAAAATTATCTTGACCAAAAAAATCTAAAATTACAATCATACATCCACTTTAGGTCTTTGGTATGTAGTTGAGGTGCCATATACCAAATCTTAAACTGAATTGTTATCATTGAAAAAATATATATTGACCAACCATATTTGAAACCACTTATTGTTCCCCAGTTACAAAATGAACCTTTCAAAACTATAGATCGCCTTGAAAAGGTTATCCTGTAAATCAGTAGAAACATATTTGAATCAATCGCTTACTTAACTTAGAGTTTGTTTTCATCTCCCGTAGGTGGGAAGTTAAGTTTAAGATTCCAAATCAATAGTGAGCTTATGATTTATACTTATTTGAGTCAATACCAAACTCATACTCACGTTAACAATATACATAGTTATAAGAGTACACAAGAGAACTAGCATATGTCATGTCTATAGTTTCCTGTATTTAAAATCTAAAATAAATACACTGGATCTTGAACCGAAAAAATCAATTAAAATTAATGGATTGAATGTAACAATAACTAAATTGTCTCGCACTAGCATGAGAGTACATCGCTAATAAAGTTAGAATTATTATATGTTTCATTTGTTTGGTGAACAACTTACCAAATGTTATTTTAACTTGAATCAATTAGGTTCCAATGAAAGAGAAACTTTAGTAAACTAAGTTGAAAGAAATGGAAGAAAGTTGAACTGTCCCAATCGATGACGAGCAGAAGAAAAAAAAATATAGTATTATCTTTAAAATAATTGAAAAAGATTGGAATTTGCATGACGAAAGCACACGTGTTACTAATCTTCCTATTGGCACAACTCTTTTTTTTAGTCTACAATTTGGTTCGGCTGCCCATTTCTTTAAGAAATAGCATTACCACAAATATAATGAAATTGTAGTACATTATTTAAGAGACACTAATGTTCACACCTTGGTAGCAGTTAAGCAAGATCTTGATTGTCTAACAAAATCGTTTGTAACAAAAACAGATATATATATATATATATATATATATTTTATTTTTTTCCTTATGTCCAATAAAAAAACAAGAAATGCAAATCATATACACTCAACGTCAAATCATATTATACTGACTTTTGTTTTCAACAATGGTCTAATTGAACAAGTTATGTGTAACGTTCACATCAGAACCAGCTATATATTCACTATTTGAATGTGTGAATCAATAAAAAGATTTTAAATACAAATAAAAAAACCAAAAAACAAAACAAAACCGCCTACTTGAATGTCTATTTATACTGTAATAATAAGCGAAGAACGCATGCACGCATTGTTTATATTTTGGTACGTCGCGTTCACTATTTAAAATTAAAATAATCTAAGAAACTCATATGTTCAATATTATATATATATATATATATATATACAATGGATGTGCATGCTCATGTTTTTTTTTTCCGAGTTTATAATGACAAGCTACGCAACGTCTCAGACAAAAAGATGCAATGATAATACATAAATTTAGATGACATGTGATTAACTCAGTCTCTTCCGAAAATATTACGTAGGTGTAGAAATGAATATGCTGAGTCATGTTTTTATTAGTTAATTATAAAATATTATATATGATTGAACAAAAATATAGGTGAATAATGTTACCAAATCATTACATTACGATGTGTTCGATGAATTTAAAACAATGATGGAGTTTATAAAGTAACCCCAATATAGGGTACCTAATCTTGGAAATACATATATAAAATTTTAAAAAATAATACATGAGTTGGTTGGTAGAAGATTTGCTTGATAGTGATGACTTTTTCAGTGAGTCATGACTACCTAACTAATCACTCATAAGGTCCAAACACAGGACGCAATATTTATAATCAAAACATAAGTACATAAATTAGTAAACAATATAAGTAAGTGGTGGATTGAGAAAGGATTTGACGATCACATTACATGTGCATGACGCACCGTTCATTTACGAATAACTAAATTTTTATTTATTATAATCCTGCCTTGTAAAACTCAATGTGTGTCATACTAAAAGCTGGAATTAAAGTTGGTGCGACATATTTTTATATCGTAAATATTATTCAACAACATGAGAATAACAAAAAAATCTTAAAAAAGAAATGGTATTTACCAAACTTCTATAAGTGAATACTATATGGAGTATTAGTCTAAGCCCAGCCTTGGAGTGCTTCTTATATGGGCTTATATTACGCTGTATTACCCTTTTTAGTCTGAGCCCGGCCCTCGAGAACTATGCGTCTATAAATGTGACCAGGTTTTTTCAGTCGATGTAAATTATATTCCTAGTGGTGGGCTGGTGGCGACGGTGAATGCGACGATGGTGATTATACTTTGTTACTATATTGTTTCCTTAAAATTATGAGAGTTCCAAAAGTCTATAATATTTCATGGTATCTGAAGTTAACTTTTAAATATTTTAATTTAAAGAAGAAATATTCGTTGTATTATTATTAGACTGCTATCTCTTTGGTACTTTGTAAATAATACTACAATTAGTTTATTGATACACAATATGATAACAAAACAATGATTGTGGAAATTTGGAGTTAGAGAATTGAAAAACATTGTGTGGTTTTTAAAAAAATAAATAAAAAAACTCATATCGATAACATAAAACCAGAGAGTGGCATAGCTTGAAAAGTTAGTTGGTGCAACTTCCTTTATGGCCTTGGATTTTAAGGTTTTCAGATGCATTTTTCAACAATTAAAGTTTACTGTTTCAGATAAATACTATAGTATTTAGAGTGTCATAGATTGTCGTATTAATAACCCTTACTGATCTCGCATTTAAATGCATTCAAATCCCAAGACCAGTTTTGCTAGCATTAATAAATATATGTCCAATTTAATTCATATTGTTACTATATGAGTCATCCTATATACATTTAAGGCGCTAGCCGTCTAGTTAGAAGTAACTCTCATATTTTTCTGTGCATATATTTATATATATATATGGTATACTATTTTTAGGCAAAAAAAAGGGCATTACAATTTATACAGTGGGGTGTTTGGTATTTAGGCTCTGAACATTCTTAATTTTTTAAAAAGAAAATAAATTTTTAAATTTTTAAAATGAAAATTTTTATCAAACACAATTTATTTATCATAAAATCACTCACAATATCTAAAATATTTCAGAGTACATTTTTGTTTTTCTAAAATCAACAATTTTGGAAAAAAAAAATTACATTCTTTTAATTTAAAATAAAATTCTTCATATATTTTTTTTTTTAAAGAAAAGTTCAAAGCCAGAAGATTTTAAAGTCTTAACTAAGCATACCCTATAACTTTTGGTGGAACTGAGGAACTCTTTGTTTCTTCCAACCAACCACTCCAAACAAAGCTCTCTTCCAATTTTATGTATAAATAATTTTATGATTTTGTTTATTCGTGAAACTTGGTTTTTAGTTTTTTTTTTACGTTTCTTACTGTTAACTAGTATCAATAACATGCAAAAAAAAATTTTAAAAAAACTTTCATGAAATATATTTACATTAATTGAATATTCACTTGGTCATGGCTAGGGAAAGACTATTTAGTGTGGGAAAATTGTACTTATTTTCGTATTATATGTGAAAATTAATATTTTGAAAATTTATATATGTATACATATTTATCGTGGGTTTATACGTTGATGTAGCTTTGTTTTAGCCAAACGTTATGGAAATAAACAAATACTTGCATTTTAGTATATAAGTTATGTGTTAATTAGAAAATGATATTATGCAAATCGAATGTCAATAGATAACATATTTATGTATTTAATTGTTTAACAAATAAATTAATGCTAAAGATAATAATATATCCATGTATTTATTTATCCGTATTTTCCTCATAATCAAGCCATCTCAGTAAAAAATCCATTTATTTAACTATTTATCGATGTCTCATTATGACTTATGAGGAAATTTTAGTTATAAGTATGTATTTTAAATAGTATGTGTGTTGAAAATCAAAGAGCTTTAATTGTGCTGGTGTCGTGAGAATATCGTCCGTGAGCATCATCACTTCGTTAACTTTTACATAAAAAATTAAAACACAAATTAAATTCTTTGTTTTCAATGTTACTATTCAAAGCTCTTGAATGCTAAAATATTCTTTCTTTCCCTCATACAAACTCCATTGGATTAATTGTTCTATTAACATTAACTTATTTTGTCACAATTTTACATTTTCTGTTGCTTATCAAAAAAGTCAAACGGCAACTAACTATACGCATTTAATCGCAGAGGGAATTCTGATTAGCAATGAAATCTCGACATTATTTTATGCATGGCAGTAATTATACCTTATGTGTTAAGGTTTAAAAAAACAGAAAAATATACCTATGTGTTAAGGTTCAAAAAACAGAAAAATATACCTATGTGTTGTTTATATATACCAATGTAAAATATGACGTTATTAATTCCATTTGCGTACTGATCACATTTTTCGGTAAATAGAAAAGAGATACTATAACCAGAAACATGTGACTCATTGTAAAGTGAAAGCTATTGATATTATAAGGTCATAAAGAATACTGAGACCGGTTTTAAATAAATTGAAAACTAAACGTCGATATTTCAATTAGTTGGATGAACGAAAAAGTTCGTTGCCACACTTTCCGACGAAAAGCACGTCATACGTGGCTTGTGTCCCAACGAGCTTAACCACAAGTGAAATTTTAATGACTTTCTCTTCAAGTTTAATGTAATCAAACAGATGTTTTATTATATTGACAAACTGTAATTAAACAGATGCTGAGAAAAACATACGAGATTTTACTAAATTAAGAATAGTATTGTGCTAGTGCATATCCTTGTTAATCTGTTGTGTTACCATGTAAATTTGAATCTGCATAATATAGTACTATTGAACAAATAATTTAAAGAACATTTTTTGGTTTTAAAAAGAATGATTCATCTATATAGAATATAGCCTTTTCTAAAATTGAAATGTATAAATACTGTAGCATATTGACTACACCCATGGACAATTACAAAAATACGTAAAATCTTAAACTTACCAAAACAATACAAATTCAAATAAAAATTCCATATTCAAACCCTAAATTCTGACAACTAAACCCTACAACTGAATAACTTATAAATCAAAAATCACAAATATTAATTCATAAAATTAAATTACTAACTCGAAAAATATACACAAAGTGGTATATTTTCTTACTATTAAAAAATCATTTAGTAAATATCTTTAGATGTTTTCCTAAAATTCTCTTATATCAATGAACTATAGCCGAATAAAAGTTTACAGCAACAAAAATAATATAGGCAAGGCTGATATAACTGGGTATGATTGGAGATGGTCTAAATGAATATTTTAGAGATATGTTATTTGGTTGTAATAAGATTTGCAAAACTCAAAAATATATACAACTACAATAGATTGGTCATAATACCAATGCTGGTTTACTCCCAATACCACATTCGTACGTACCAATACCTATTTCATTAAATATCATTGACGTGCCCGATACAAAAGAGAGAGAAGACGAAACTGCATTAAACATATTATCATCAATGCGTAGTTAATTAATTAATTAAGCGAAACGTCAAATTTAGGACTTACAAATTTGATAACTAAATGAGGAATATGAGGGGTAAATATGTCACTTTAGAGAAGCTAAATCTACGTGGAGTTTCCACGCACTTAATGCGTTCTTCTTCGCATTTATTACACTTTGTGTTTGCTTCCTCCTTCAATTCCTCCCTCCATAATCTATTTATCTATTCATGTAATAACAAAAACTTTATTTATTTAGCAAAAAAGGCTCTATTTCTCTTTCTTTTTCTTTTTCTTTTTTTTTTAAAAAAATAATTTATCTTTCTTTTTTTTTCTAACGAAGAAGTTGTATTCTAAAGAGTTTAAAGTAACGTACTGAATTGCTAAACCTTCCATATGGATTGGTTGATGGTTTATAGAACCTAGAATTGCCTACGTAGACATGAGTTGTTTCAATCTCCAGTTTGTCAATTACACAGAAAGTTGAATCTTTCACGGTGGAAACAAATAGCATAATATAAATGATCTGTCATGCAAATAAAATTAAACTTATTCATAAGTATTAAAATTATTTTGAATAATAATTTTTTTAAAATAGCTATAACGGGCCTCTTAAACTCTCGACTCTTTTATTTATTCGTCTTAGATATTGGCCCCATCTATATAACTCTCTGTCTCTCTGCCTAACAGACCCCATAACTGATCTCTCTCTCTCTCTGCTTTCTGCTTTCTGAAATGACTGCTGACGTAAGCTCTCTTGTACGGATACTAAGTAGGTCCAAGGACGATCGGACGACGGTAAAGGTTCCTGGCGGACCGGGATCGTCGGTGGCGCTCATGACTCGTGATCTTCTCGGAAGCGGCGGTTGTGGAGGTGGGGAAGGGGGCGATCATTCGCTGGAGCTTGACCTTGACCTGCAAGTCCCCAACGGCTGGGAAAAGCGTCTCGACTTAAAGGTTCGTTGCTAGATTTCTCTGTAATTTCGGTTTTGAAAAACAAGAGACCAAAGAACAGAGAGGTTTCCAAAAATGAAAAGCCTTTCCATATGTAATTACTGCAAGCGTTTCAATTACTAAACTGATATTGTCCAAAGTTGAAAACATTGAATGTTTTTAGGAGATAATCAATCTGATATTTTAATTAAATTCAATTTGATCCTTTCTGGTTATTGATATCAGTCAGGGAAAGTGTATCTGCAACAATGCAACTCAACGAGCTCGTCTCATCACCGTCGCGCAGACCAATCCAACCAAACCGTTCCGAGGTTTCAAGATTTAAATTTTCCACCGATTCCTAGTAAATCTCCGGCGAGACCATTGTTAAGCCTCTTCGACGACACACGCCTTGAACTGAAGCTAGTTCCGTCTTCTTCATCATCACCATCATCTTCTTCTTCTTCTCTCTGTGTATCATCGGCGAGTTCGAGTTTCCAGAATGTTTGCACACTCGACAAGGTGAAATCGGCTCTGGAGAGGGCAGGGAAAGATTCATCCGGGATGATAATGAAACGCCAATCGCCAGAGGACGGCTTTTGCGATCGAAACGCTTCCGCCGCCGCGTCGTCACCGGTGGCAGTTGGATGTCCAGGCTGTTTATCGTATGTATTGGTGATGAAGAACAATCCGAAATGCCCGAGGTGTCATTCGTTCGTTGCTTTGCCTGTCTCGAAAAAGCCTAAAATTGATCTCAACATATCGGTTTAAACAGTCTGGGGAAAGATTGAATATATCTATTTTGTAGATTCGAACTCTGTAAATCATAGATAAGTCAGGGGTTTAATTGAAAAAGAAAAAAAAAAGAGAAAAAGATGTTATTGAAGATTGGTGTGTTGATCTTATAATAAAGCCACTCTTTTTTTTTCGTGCAAAGTAATAACGTTTTTTTTTTTGGTCAAAGGAATAACCCAAAGTCATGGGTTAGTTCTAAGTTAGTTGAAGACACTATTAGTTAGTTTCAATTAGGTTTTATTCAACCATTTTTAAAATAATACTTATTCAACCATTTTAAAAATAATACTTATTTTTAAAAGTAATTTTAAAAATAATACTTATTTTTTTTAAAAAAAAATTAAGCTTATACTTAAAAATATACGCTTAATTTATTATACATTCTTTTATTAAAATCTTAAGTACACTTTTTCGTGCTGTATATATAAATGATTAAGAAAACCATAATAATGTATGTAGCACTGTTTAAGTGTATTTTGTTTCCAATGAAGAAGTTAATAAGTGGAGTATGACGCATTTACTGTATGCGTAGACTGTTAACACATAAAACTGACGACTAAATGAGAATTTAAGTGGAAGGACGAGTCATTAAAGTTTCGCTGACCAAGCTTCATTTCATAGGCAAATTAAACTCTGCATGTTCATGCACACAAACACAAATATAAAATACATTTATTTAATTCTGTTTTTATTAATGACGAGAGTCGTTTTCAAATTTCAATTTATTTTCATTAATGTGAAGAAGTCTATGAAAAATAAGTCCTATTTTGTGCAAAAATAAGTGTATTGGTATCGTCTGAAATTATTTACAATACGCAGTTTACTCTGTGTCCGGTGCTATTAAAGCAAATAAAAGAAGAATACATTGTTTGAGTAGGACCTAAAGTAATCAAACACTAACAATTTTCATTTAACACATTCGTGACGAGTACCCTAGCTTATACGTTTTAGTTGGTATTTGTCTTTATCAAATTATTAAAAACCCTATTGAGACGGATGTTACAAACTTTCGTCTAAGTCAATACATTTTTTTCTTTCGAACACAACACTATTTAAACCAAATAAGCAATTCTTTTGTTGTGTTTAATTGGATAGTGACTTCTAATCAATAGTACCAACCAAATGTCCTTACGGTATTGTTATTGAGTTATTTAATTTGTATCATTCAGGAAAAGTCTAAAATCCGTGAGTCAGCATCTTTCATTCAGTCGTGTTGCATTTGGTATTTTGTTACAAATTAAGGCAACCCTAAGAAGTAAACAATACATACTCTATTTACTTAAAGTTATAGTATTTGATTTGTTCGGCGGAGAACATATATCTTGCCTAAAGCTAACTCTTAAATTGCTACTAGTATATAGAGGAGAAACTCGTCCGTCCACATTGTGTTTATTACAATAACTGTAAAATTAGCTTAGTCTTCATGTATCCTCTTAATATTTGGCTCATGTCGGTTTGTTCTTTTTTGGTATAAAGGAATGAGTTTGTGGTTTAGATTGAAATTTACTCAAAACTGCACGTGGGAGTGCTATAGTATTAGACAAATTGTATCAAATACTTTTATTTTTACATAATAAATCCGTTATATATCTGATTAATCTGTATACTTCTCATTTTTAATGAAAAATATCTTTGACATTAATACAACTGCACCAGTATAATTATATAGAATTATATAGAACTTGGATAGAACTCCCTAGAATTTAGGTACAACTGCATATTAGTATAAATGTACATCAATTATACATAGTATAACATAATTTTATCCAATTACATTGGGTTATACCCAATTATACCACAAGTTTGAGTTTTGAATTTATATTATTTAGAACGCATAAAAAGAGTATAATTTAGGCTAAGTATTTTGATTAATATTAATTATATTTATAAATATGTATTCCATTATAATAATAAAATAGTAATTTTAACGATTAATTGGGATTTTTGAGAATAACAAAAGAGATTTAAGGTCATGAGATTATGATTCATAGTATTAATAACAAAAATAAAAAATACATTTGAGCCGATTTGGTAAGGAACCGATAGTATAGGTGCCTTTTGTAAAATCGCCGTCGTCCCGAGAGGAAGAGCACACAAGTTTGTTTCGATTAGCGAGAGAGAGAATTGGGGATTTTGCGGCGTCCTGAGAATTAGAAAGGAACATCACAAGTGAAAGTGAAGAAAGAGTGATAAAATGGTTAGAAATCTCATCTGAAAACGGAGGAGCAGATCGGGATCACGGAAAGGAGATAAACATCGAAAATGGTTCTATAATGTCCTTCCTTTGTTGTCCCCTTTAATTCTCGAAGCTGCTGAGAGATGTGCTTATGTTTTTGTATTTTTGTGGCGGTGTTTTACAGTCAGTTAGAGGAGGCGGAGGAGGAAGGAAGGAGGAGAAAGGAAGGAATCCTCCGTCGCGGCATCTCTGGGTTGGGAACCTTCCCCATGGGATTTCGGAACGGGAACTAGCCGACCGGTTTATAAGGTTCGGAGAATTGGAAAGCGTCGCGTTTCAGCCTGCACGTAGCTATGCATTCCTCAATTTCAAACACGACGACGACGCTTTCGCTGCCATCGACTCCCTCCAAGGCTTCCCTCTCGCCGGCAACCCGCTTAGGATTGAGTTTGCCAAGGCGGTTAGTCTTGTCCTCTACCTTCCTTTTGAATCTGAATTTTAGAGGGCTGATTATAGAGAATCGTGATCTTACTTAGTCTTTGAAAGTTGTCCTTCAATAGATGTCAAGTGTTAGTATAATTCCACAACCACTGTTATAGTTATTTACCTAGTACCATTCCAAAAAGGGAATGCTTGTTTTAGGGAATCATTATCATAGAAGGATGCTTACTTATTCTTCTGCTTTAATTACTCTCTCTCTCAATTGCCATTAGACTCTGCTTTGGTGATATGATACTTAATCCTTGTGTCTAAGTTCAGATAACTTTGCAAACGCAGGCCACTCTCCTTTATAAGCCTCACTCTCCTCTATAGATCAGGTTTTAGCAGGCTTTGTTATTATTACAACAAGTTTCTGAATGTCAAAGTCCAGTAGTTACAATGATTGTTAGTTATGTTTATATAGATAGGAAACTAGAATCACTTTCTTTTGAACCATATCCGGGCCATATCTCTCATCAGATTTATGTTTCCACATCAAAGGCTTCCAGGTGTAACCTCACAAGCATTCACCATACAGGCACTCAGCATTCAGAATTTAATTGATAAATAATATGAACTTGGTAGTTGATCCCCCCCAAGTGGATATATGTCTTGAAGTAAATCTTAAAACAGACAAAATACAGAAATTGTCCATGAAGCTCATGTTTACCAAACAACTTCGGATTATTCCATATCCTTCATCTTCAGGTCCACAAAAGTCAAAACTTACTGAACCAAGTTAATAGAATTATCTTGGCATTAGTCCATTTTCTGTGAATTTGATTGCTTCAGTTCTCTCTCAGTAGCTATGAAGATGAATGACATGATCATCTATATGCCCAGAGTAACTTTTACTTCCTACCATTATTTCATTACGGACTTAATAGTTACAGAGTAAAACTATTATTTAGCTAGCAGTTGATGACATACCTTCAGATTTTGTACTTGATATGTCAGTATCCCACCATGTGGTCAAGGCCTTGTTAAAGTTCACCATGTTAAAGCTCATCTTCACCATGTTTCATAATTTGCATATGGTCCTATTCAACTTGCCAGTGCCGAACAGACACATGCTTTTGAAGTGCTTACCTAATTATAGACATTGGATCAATTGATCAAAAGCAGCATGTGCTTCATATTTTCCAATTTCAGCCTTGCACCAGGCCAGTAAAATTGATCATAACTTTCATTGCCTTCCAGACGATACAAGAAACTTACATGGCCAAACGTCTTAAGCTTGCTGTTAGTTTCTGGGGATGCTTAAATCTGGCATGATTGCAGTGCCTTCATGTTATAAAAATTGAGGAGTTACATTTTCGTTTCTGTATTATGCTAAGGACTAGCGTTTTGTCTAAAAACTTTCATATTAAGCGCCACAGGAAGCTCTTTCCTTAGAGTTCTAGCTGATAACTAGATGCTCAAGAAGTTCCTGAATTTGATTAAAACTTGGTATCCACTGTATATCGTAAATAGTAATGTAGAGTAGCTTTTCCTAACTGTGAGGTAGAAGTGTCTGTTCCCCTGCACAATGGTGTTATTAACAATCCTTTGATGGTATTGTAACTGGATCGAAATTATTGTTTCTTGATGATACTAGTTGCATAGCTGTCCAGTTAGTTAACTGCAGCACCTTATAAACACACTACTGAAATTTTCTTCTGATTAGCTTTGCATTAGAGCCTATCAAATTGCCATCAACATTGTTAAGGCTTTTGGTAATATATTCATTCTTATTGTTTGAACCGTGGCTTTGACGTTTCTTTTAGCATCATGTTTATCAGTGTTTTTCATAAGAAAAAAATCAGTGTTTTAGTTTCCTTGTTAAAATTTATACCAGTGATATCAATGCTATCATTTTAGCATAAAAATATGTAATTATATTTTCAGGAGAGCATCAAACAACAACCTGTTTCAGGTTTTACCTTTGATCTAACATTTCTTTCTATCTTGCTGGCGAGGGTATTATTCATGTATGGGCAAAAGCTGTGTATGATTTCTGCTTTATCCTGGAGTGTAGTAGGTAGCTATGTAGAATAGGTTTATGTGGTTGCTTTACCACCAATGCTAGCTATTCCGCTCAGTTACCCCTTTAGATGACTCATAAACGAGTTGGCACTGAAGCCAGTGACTTTCTTCTTTGGGCCAGTATCGTTATTCTAAAACTTACGAACTTTTTTATTGTTGATCATGCAGTGAAGTAGGGCGTTGGTTAATACTTCTAACTTCGTGATACTGTTTATCGCAGGATAAGTCTTCAACTGGATCACGCACAGAAGATAGATTTCGTCATGATGAACAGCGGTCTGCAGCAAGAGGGTCACCTTTTGTCCAAAAGGACTCCAGAATACGTTATGAGAGCCCTGAAACATATAGCAGATCGAAACTGGGTGATAGAGATGCAGAACCCAGTGAGGTACTATATATAGGATTCCCGGCTTCGTTGAAAGTAGATGAAGCGCTCTTGAGGAAGGTCTTTTCTCCTTTCGGAGATATAACGAAGGTCACGATATTCCCTGGTCGTAGTTATGCATTTGTTCAGTTCTGGAATCTAATGGCAGCTTGTAAGGCAAAAGAAGCTCTTCAGGGTAAATTATTTGGCAATCCTCGAGTGCATATTTCTTTCGCAAAGAGTGAACCTTCTTCATCTAGCAGTGGAAGGGGTCCACTCTCTCCGCCTTACAGATCTGTTGATCGACTGGGATCTTCAGAAGGTTACTTTCGTCAGGATAGAGATTATGGAAGCATCAGCAGAATTTCCAGTGTGAGAGATCCAAATTACATAGCAGATAGGGATTTGGATGAGTCTGAAGATTACATGTTTAACAGGAAAAGAGCCTCGAGGAATGAATATGATGGAGGCCCTGCATATAGAAGGTCGAGGTCTCCGCATCAATTGCCTCGGGATATGCATGAGTATCATGGTAGTCCTAGAGAAACGGGTTCCACATTCCGTGATGATCCTCACAGGTTCCTGTCAAGGAGTTCAGTGTATGAAGAGCCATGGGGTTTGCCCGAAGAAAACTACTACCATCAGGAAACCAAAAGGCTGAAGACAAGATCCGTGCAGCCTGAGAGACAGCTCCCTGGGCATCTGATTTATGGTGTAGAGCAAGAAAGACGCTCTTTTTCAAGGGCATCTGCTGATTTTTCCCCCAAAAATGCCTTCGAGCGGAACTATGAGGCCGGACAGCTAAGATACAAGCAAACTGTTGAGAAGCCGCTGAATCTGGCTTTAAGGAACGGGGAAAAGAGTGGCGTTCGTGAACCACATGACGAGTTGATGGGAGCTTTTTCTCTGCCTGAAGGGAAACTGTATACACTTGAACCGAATCGGCCTTCACTTAAGGACTGGAACTGGGAAGGGACTATTGCAAAGGGAGGGAATCCTATTTGTCGTGCTAAATGCTTTCCTGTGGGAAAAGTGATGGACATGATGCTGTAAGTTGTTTCCAAATCTTTATTTTCTGTATTTCTTGTTTCGATTGGCCCCTCTAAATTTTGGCTTCAGTTTGTTCAATCATGCTGTTGAGTGAGCTAAGTTGTCAATCAATCTTTTTGTCTATTGTCTCTTAGGTTTCTGATGAAATTTGTTGATCTAGTTAATGGTCCGGTTTGTGGTTGTAAATGCAGGCCTGAGTTTCTAGATTGCACGGCAAGAACTGGTTTAGACATGCTGGCGAAGCATTATTACCAGTCATCTCAAGCGTGGGTAGTTTTCTTCGTTCCTGGAAGCGATGCTGATATTGTGTTTTATAACGAATTTATGCATTATCTGGAGGAGAAGCAACGGGCAGCTGTTTCTAAATTGGATGACACAACGACGTTATTCCTTGTGCCTCCATCTGATTTCTCCGAGAAAGTTCTTAAAGTTCCTGGGAAACTAAGCATCTCTGGGGTTATTCTACGGTTAGAATACGGCAGTTCTGGATATGGGCCTGTTCAACAGCAAGGTGAGAGAGACTCGTTAACCTCTTATGGTGAAACATCATATCCAGAGGATAGTGGAGCTTTTCCTGATGTCGGAAACATACGTAATCCGGGTCCAACTGCATTTTTTCCTAGTGCTGCACGAGATGTTCCACATGCACCTATGGATCCATACGTTGAAAGAAGACGCGATCGGTATCCTGGATTGGACTGGCCATCTCATGATGTGTCAGTTACCAACACCAGAAGCTCACAGATGCAACCTTTGATAGATGTTCAAGAGCATAGCGGGTTTGTTCCTGGAAAACAGCAAAATGCAGATCAAAGTCGATTTCGTGAAACAGAAATTCCATCAGGGTTTCAACCTGAACAGCTTACATATTTAGCTTCCTCTATGTCCAGACAGCAAAAGCAGGTAGACAACACATTAAATCAGCCTGAGAGATATGCACCAGACGCTCGAGCAAGTTTCCACCATTTGCAAAACGTGCAGACACCAAGCATACCTCCAGGATATCAAAATGTACAGCTACAAGGTAGCAGCAACATCCAAGAAGAAGAAGAAGAAAACGAGGCTAATCCACAGAAGCGTCTCCAAGCAACGTTGCAGCTAGCAGCAACACTTCTCCAGCAGATTCAACAATCGAAAAACTAGTTGAAGATCGCTTCCTCAAGATGTACTACAGATTCACAAGTATGGAATCTTTTACTATTCTTACTTGCTGGTTGATAAAGAAGAAAAAGCGTCTAGATATTAATAATATCGAGATGAACAGATCATAGTAGGTAAGATATAGGCAATCTTTTCTAGATTCAGATGATTGTAAAATGTAGCCTCATATCTCGGGTTACCTATTGCAAGAAGAAACCCAAAACGTTTCATAGTAATAAAATATTTTTTTCTCAAATTGCTGTGCCATTAGCTAACAAGAAGATGGTTGTAAATAATTTTTATCTTTAACAGTTACAACATATCATTAGATTCAATTTTGAGACTTGATAACAGGTTATTTTCACAGGTTATGTAACATAATAACTTTTCTGATCACCTTGATAGTACTTTGGACAACATTGACGATTACCATGACCTATCTAAAGTTAAGCATTGTCCCCATAAATGACCAAAGCCCAACACGTTGTTTTGTTTTTGTGTGCTCTATCGAGAAGAACTCCTCGAACTATATCAAATTTGTCTATCTTGAATCTGTTCATCTGTTAAAGGAGTTTTCACTTGTCAGTTTTATCACCTGCTCTGCTGTGACCTTGTTGGTGCTTCAATTTGTTCATGTATTATGAATAATCAATTAATAAGTGTGCATACATACAAATAATTGCTAACTTGCTATAAGGATTATAAGAATGCCAGCTGTGATTTATTTATTTTTACTTTATGCCAACTCTCCTTAACTCTAACTTGAGTTTCCCCAACATCGTACGAAATGAAGCAACACATGTGCCATAGATTTGCCAAATCAACCTTCTAGCCAACTGTTTATTGCCAGATCTCACTCCGTACAATTCAGAAATGTAACTAATCTCGAGTGCAACTGATTCGAATTCGTGGTGATTATTACCGATTTCTTATATGCATTGAGTTCGTGATGATTCTCATCTTTTAGGTTGTAATTGGATTTGTGAGCATCATTAATGTGTGTATGGAGTTTTGACTGGATCATCCAAGAAAAAAATTATGGATGTGCCTAAAGGATGTTGGTGTGGCTCTGAATTGGTGGAATTAATATGTAAATCCGACAATAACCTTTACTGATGATACTATCATTTTGGTTATGTTGTATCTCAAAATATTGTTACAGTTTATTTATACTGCCTTTAATTTCTAATATTATGGATGGATCACTCAATTTGTAGCTTAAGAATGACAAACATATATTTCAAGTGGGTTGATGAGACATTTTTTTAAACAAGATTAAGATATTGTAATCTCAATATGTGAGACTTGACAACAACCATTATGGAGTTTGAGAAGATGGTATTTGAGCAGGTACTAATCAAAATTAAGAAGGAAGTATTTGAGAGGATAAAAAATGTGTTGGCTGAATCATCATCATCTACTATGAAGAAGATGATGATTTTTGTTGTCATTGTATATATGGTTAATTGTTGGATGTGGTAAACTAGTAGGTTGAGAATATTGTAAAAGTGGTTATAGTGATTGGTGTATGAATGTGAGTTTAAGTTTTAGACTGTTTTTATCTTTTTGTATTTATTGTTTAATATCAACTACAATTTGGACGTTTTGTTGCAACTCTCTCTGTATCTGAAGGGAACCGTACGGTGCACACATATCCATACTCCTATCAAAAAATGACGATTCTTGCCCGAAGCTTGTCCACGAATCACCATTTCGTCCTCTTCCGCTCGTCAATGGTTCGTATTAAGAATATTATCTTTATTTTTTTGGTGGATCTTTGTATAACTTTATTACTAGCTTAATTACTACACCAAACCTTAAAGTTAAATAATCTTACTTAATTTGTCTTAATACGTGGTTGAAATTCAAGAATTCAGATTCTAAGTTTGCCGTCGAATTCCATAAATGTACCAACTCCTACACTTATGACTTACATAACCCAAAACGTGCAATTTGGAACATGAAACGTATGGGACGCACGTTTCTTTGGTTTTCTCTTTTTTTTTTTTTGTACTTTTTTTTATTGGCGGCCAAAAAAAAAAGTAAACACAAGAGTCATCGGAGATCTAAATTAGCAGATTCAGTCTCGATTCGTTTTGATTTAAACTAAAATTATGTTTCTCGATCACAAACTAAGACAGATGTTGACAACATTCGATTCATCTAGTAAATGGAAGAAGAAGAAGAAAAGAAAAAGACTTTCTATATATATTTACAAAACCAATAAAAACATTGTTCGCAGATTGGATTCGCTACTCAGTAGTTGTAGGAATCAGCTCATCGCCGGAGAGCAGCGACGTGACGAGCTACAGCTCACCGGACTCGTTAAATCCAAAACGGAGAGTTTCCACCACGCGCTCGAACATGATGACGTGGCAGGGGATGTGAATGACTCCCTTCTGAGCGTAGCCGTATTCCTGAGCGGATCTGTTGAGTAGCCCGACGAAGATGGGATGGTTCAGAAGCTCCGCGCTCACCACGAACCTCTCCATCTCTTCGCCGACGTAGACGGGTACGTGACCTACGGGGACGGTGTTGACTCGTCTCGCCGGACAAATCGACCAAGGCGGCTGCGCGTTGAGACGATGATGACCACGGCGGGTGCGGAGGGTGAATTCTGACGATGAGTCGGCGACGCGAGAGAGGCGGCGGATCAGATGCTTCATTTTTTAATCTGTTCTCCGGCGGTTTTTAAGAGAGAGAAAATTCGAAACTAGAGAGAGAGAGTGTGTGTGTGTGTGTGTGTGTGTGTGAGGAAAGAGGGATTATATATATATAGAGCGAGAGAAGACATGGAAAGATTATGACAGAGACCATAAGGGTGAGAGTACATAGGCGGTACTTGCCAGGTACAGACCAGTTACTTTAACTTCCACCAAAATAACATTTAAGTACTGTTTTCTTTAAGGATAAATTAATCAATTCTATTATTGTATTTTATATTTAAAAAGCTTTATGGTGATATAATGGTGGCATAATTGTAGGAATAATGTGGTATAAATGATAATCACCTTATTCATTACACATATCTATCTTGGAATTTGAAACCAGTAACATTAGCATTACTAAACTACATTAACAAAAAACTATATAAATTAGAAATATCTATAGTTGAAGAATGGATATAAGTGCAGAGGGTTTATAAAAAATCTAAAATTCAAAATACGCTGAATAGTTCAAATTGAAAAAAAACACACTTCTCTAACTTATAATTTTAGGGATAATATTTATGTGGCCTTAGAAATAGAATCTTAATTCGTAATATTTCTTAATTTTTTTTTAATCAAATTTGGACTACTTTTGTAATTCTCCAAAAAGTTAACTGTATCTTTATTTTTATATACGAGCACTAGCTAGTATATTACGTTAAAACCAAGTAGTATAAGTAAATGTGAAATAATATAAGCATACAAAAAATCAACACAGTAATTATTTATTTACGTATGTTATCAAAACTCCAAATTCACGTAATCGTTTCCTATTTTTGTTGCTTGTATAATATAAACTGCCAGCTTAAATATTTTATAAATAAAACTGCCTATAAAAGTCGTTGATGGTAAACCAATCTCTTTTGAATTTTCTAATTATTTTATGTCATTGTGTATATTAATACTACTAATTAGATTATACATTTGAGCTAGTGAGTTTAGACCAACCAAGCGAAATAGCCCGTGATTTTGTTGAACATCAAATTCGAGTATGATTTAACAAGTTGTCCTTACATCATCATGGTCAAAGGTGACAGAAACTCATTTATGAGGTTGGTGGTTTAGTAGCCTTCAATAAATAAATCAAATTATTTAAATTTGGATTTTCGTTTATTAATTTTCAAGTAAATTGGTCAATAAACTAAAGATGGTTGGATGAAATCTCCGCGGATGGATTAAGGTCAACGTTCTTTAAGTCTAAATAGAGATCAATAAGTCAAAGAAAATGAAATTTGGATCGAGAATATATAGCTCTTCGTTTTTTGTTAATAATTTGTATTCTTATGATAATGTTTTGAGTTTCTCTGTTTTATAATGTACTTTCCTATTTTACCTTTTTCTCTATATATATTTTGTTTAGCCGACAAATTTTACAATTTCCTCGGTTTTCATTCACATATTGTTCGTTTAGATATTTACGATACTAATTCTTGTCTGCTAAACGTTATTCGCATGTATCAAAACAAACATACACTTTCTTCTTAAGAAAAATAAACACAAATAGTTACAATTATATACAAAAACATCGGCCAAATTCGGAGTCATTGGACATGTTGTTCACGACACTCTTGTCCCTTTGCGTTCTAGATATTACTAATTTTGTTCTTTAATTAAATGTTACATTAACTGAACGGCATGTCTACAGAAAAAAAAAAAACATACTAAAACGACATTAATGGCCATATATATTTCATCACGACTTTTCAAATATTTCTATATTCCCTCTATACATACACACAAAAATAATCGTCTTTTTAAGAAAGTGGGATGGGTTCCAATCGAAAGAGGGAAATAGAAAAAGACAAAATTTAAAAATAATAAAAAAAGAGTTATGTTTATTTTCAAATGACGTGTCATCAAAGATATTAAAGAGTGGCAGGTGAGTTTGGTTGTACGGTCATTTATTCATACAGAATGTGACCCACCAACTCTCTGCCTGTCCTTCTTTCTCTTACCTCTGTACGGAGCAATCTCGGATAAATATCTTAAATTTGCAAAATAAATCTAATTATAAACACGTGGGGCTTGTTTGTTAGTCCCAAAATAATTTGATTTATTTGGGCCCTTACAAAGAACAAGGGCCCATAATATTTTAAACCGGGCCATAGTTTCCGTATTTATTTATTTAAGTACTATTAACTAGCTACATAATTGATTGAAAATACTATGGAGTAATTAAGTTTATGAGTAGGACATTTTTGGCGGATCAGAAATTTGCACCTAATTTTTTTAAAAACTGGTCTATATATACGATCGAGCTTTCTAAGACTTTTATTGTTTATTGGCTACTATTACATTACTGAATTCGACTGCCGTAGACTAAGTAATAGTACTATGAATGAATACATAGTCACACTATTAAACCGACTTAAATATTTTGTGTCGTCCAGAAACTAACGCAATGATAAGCTACATTAACACACGACGGCATAACTACTATGCTACAAACCTCCAGTCGAACTGGAAATAAATTAAAAATCAAAGAATGAATTAAAATTAATCAGAGACTGGAATCATCGTTATTATATATGTATATAAGTACATAAAACAATACACAACTATCTAGATTTATCAGCAATATCTTGGATTACAAGTCCTAAGAAAGCACCAGAGAAAGTTACATTAAAATCTCCCTGAGCTTGTTGTGTATCAGCAATCGCTAGAAACGACGGCGTTCTGGATTCGCCTACGTGATTCACTACTGAGATTCTATGGAAAATATAAAAGAATCTGAGAAACACAAAGATAACCAGAGCAAGAAGATAACATACACGAGATGTGTTAAAGAACAAGTGATAAGCTGCAACTTGAAGATAATACATTTTTTTGGGGTTCTATTTCGATTAACAACAACAAAAAACTCAGAAGATGATGTGTTTTGTTTGCATAGAGATGTGTGTATATATACTACACATGTGTGTAGGCAATTGCATGTACGTATATCTATGTATATGCACACAGACATACTCCAGAGTTCAGATAACTCTGGTCCAGACAAGCAATAAATGCTGAAAGCCTTGTAGATCAACACGATAGCTGTTAGGCAAAAACGGTATACCGGAAAACTGTTTTCTTTGTCCGGTTTGTTAGGTTTTTGATGCTTATAAAAAGGCCATGCAGAACCGTTGGACGGCATGAGAAAACCAATGTTCCCAACTGAATCGGATTAAACACAATATGATATATGTTAAGTTATTTTTAAAATAACCATAACTATTCATGAGAAAACCAATGCTCAGTCCAGATAAATCGGATTAAACACAATATGATATATGTTAAGTTATTTTTAAAATAACCATAACTATTCATTATTTTTAAAAAAAAAAAAACTAAATCAGAACTATATTAAACCGATCCACAACCATTTTTAATTTGGTTACAAATCTTCTAAAACTTAAAAGCCAACAAAATTTAAACCGTTAACTATGGATAAATAGAGACCTTGATTCCCTGTGTTACCCAACAATACCCAGCTATATTAACCGATAACTTGTCTCATCGGTTTGGTATATAGTCCGGTTTGTTTGGTATACGACGATGCCATGCCAACGAAGTGGAGGAGTTTAGTAGGCTTTATGATTGTGAGTTTTACCCCCACGACAGTATAATATCAATCTGACATGTAGGTTCCAGTTACATTATTTAATCGTATAAATAGTTAATGTAAACCAGGAAAAACCGGTTATGTGTACAAACATTTAAGGAAATTGGACATAGGTAGATACGAAAATTTATATTTATTTATACACGTGTCTGGTGATTCTACTTAACTGCATAGATGTGACATCTCAACTTGTAACCAGAACATGCTAAAACTTTAATTATTGCAATAACAATTTGAGTATTCGCCAATATGGAATATTTAATATGACCTCTAATGATAAATGCAAACTCACGTCACAATTTGTCAAATTTTGAAATGTAGGCCCAAAACCGCACTAACATTATATATTTAATGTGTTGTAATCTTCGTTTTCTGAATAATAAAATAAATAATCAAAAGCAGTTTTCTCTGGTTTGGAGGGAAAAGTAATCAAAAAGCGTCGAACAAGAAAAATTCAAAATAAAGACATGAAAAAGATATATGGCCAATAAAAAAATAACACGTGTAAAGCAGTTCGCTTCTGCAACAACAAGCAGTCGGACAATTTGAGAGCTAGCTAAAAACCCTAATCTTCTCGGTGCTTTCATTTCAAAATTCTCCGGCGAGATTTGAAGAGGTTAGGGCATTCTGGTGGAGGAGTAATGGGAGATGACCGGCTGGATTTCGAGCTTCCCGACGAGGTTTTGTCGGTGATTCCGATGGATCCTTTTGAACAGCTGGATCTCGCGAGGAAGATCACTTCAATGGCGATAGCTTCGAGGGTCTCCAATCTGGACTCGGAGGTGGTGGAATTGAGACAGAAGCTTCAGGATAAGGAAACTGTTGTGCGGGAGCTTGAGGATAAGGCGTCTCGCCTCGAGAGAGACTGTCGCGAGGCTGATTCGAGGTTGAAGACCGTCCTCGAAGAAAATGTGAGAACAAAAGTTTTCTTCAAATTAACCCCTTTTGTGTTGCTTTTATGGTTCTGCATTTTAGATTTCGAATTTCGCTAATTTATGTTTGCTGAGAGACTGAGTCAGTTGCTTGTCGATCGAGAGTCTCGGGATTGACTGGTGAAGTTATCGAATTTTGTTCATTAGTTGATGTATAACGGTGAAGGCTCTCACTGAAGTGGTAAATAGGCTGTTATATTATTCAGCTGTGGTCAGTATATTGACATATCTGCTCAAAAGAATCAAATGATACAGTGCCATCATTATCTTTCCTCTGCTCTATAAGACTGTAACCATGGCTTTGGAGTTTTTGATTTGATGTCTTCCTTTTGTTCTGAAGATGAACCTTACAAAGGAGAAGGATTCACTGGCAATGACTGTAACAAAACTCACTCGTGATTTGGCTAAGGTGAGATTTTTGTGATGCTTTATGGTTTCATTTATATATCGTAAGGGAGTTTTACATCATATACTCTGGTGGGAAAAAACGGCTGATGATTCTATTTTTAGCTGGAGACATTCAAGCGGCAGTTAATCAAATCTCTGAGTGACGAGAGTGCTCCTGTAAGATATTCAAGCTTATGTTATTTTCACATTATCTTTGTTTTTCTATGTAATTTTAGCGTGCTATCCATGACGGCCTACAGCTTTTCCTGCTATTTTTCTCTATCTTGCATGCTTCTGGTCTCTGATTTAAGAGAATATAAGTTTGCTTCATCTCCATTTGTTATTACAGCAAACAGAGCCCGTTGATATCAGGACATGTGACCAGTCAAGCACTGGATCAACTGGATCATATCCAGGCAAAGGTACAGCATCAGTATCGATTCCCAATTAAAAATTTGCCTTGTTTGATTCCCAACACCACACAACGAGCTATTTATCTGTCAACCAAGCAGATGAAAGGACCAATGTACACTCAATAAACCGTTCTTACAGTGGATCTGCTGACATGAACAATCCAATTGTCGAAGGTAACACTTAATCAACCTCCTATGCTAATCGTCCAGTGTTATGTTTTTTTTTTCTTTTCTCTATGCTGCTGTTAAGAACACAAATGACTTTCTACTTTGCAGCTTCAAAACACGCCGGAAACAAATTCTCAATGACATCATACATCTCTCCACGCCTTACCCCAACCGCAACACCAAAGATCATCTCCACAAGCGTATCCCCTCGAGGCTATTCTGCAGCGGGTTCTCCCAAAAGAACGTCAGGTGCAGTTTCTCCCACAAAGACAACAATCTGGTACCCTTCAAGTCAGCAATCATCAGCTGCAAATTCTCCACCTCGCAACCGTACACTCCCAGGTTCATATAGGATCTTAAAGATCATTAACTTGTATAAATTGATAAACCTCAAGTACATGATTCTCATAGATACAATGTATAAAACTCTTTTCCAGCTCGTACACCTCGGATGGACGGTAAAGAATTCTTCAGACAAGCCAGGTGAGGCCTTCTTCAGTTCTTCTTGCCTTAGTATCATTAGCCACTGTTTCAAATTGTTAATTTTATCTGTCATCTATCATTATCAGGAGCCGGTTATCCTATGAGCAATTCAGTGCCTTCTTAGCTAACATTAAGGAACTCAACGCTCAGAAGCAAACCCGTGAGGTAAAAAACCGTGGCCCGTGTCGTGTGCCATTTTTTGTCTTCTTTCTTTATGTCCAGATTACGGATCCAAAAATGCTTTTGACAGGAAACTTTGAGGAAAGCAGATGAGATATTTGGGGAGGATAACAAAGATCTCTACCTATCTTTCCAATGTCTTCTCAACAGAAACATGCGTTAAACTATTTGTAAACCGGAGTCTTGAATCCCGACCAATGTTATATGATCATAACCATTGTCTATAGGGACGAAATCTAGTGACTCGGAAAGTTTAATTCGTTTCACAACAACAAATGAAAGATCTCGCTTTGGAAAGTGTTTAGTGTTACTCTTGTGATATCTCGTTTTGATCGTAGACACATTTTTTGAAGGAAATTGCGTTGAATTAAGTTCTACTCAAATTAAAAGTTAGATGTAGCATAAACGAAAATACTGCACACAAATCATCACAACGATAGTGTTCAGAGTAACAGATTTACAGAACTGCATGAGTAGGTAGCATATTATTCAATCAGAGTTAGAAACCATACGATGTACATACAACATTATTTCATATAAATGTACATCTATATGACTAGATATATCTCAATATGCGACATTATTATTCTATTTAAGAGCGTGAATTCATAAATCTATGGGGCATGAGACATAGTATTACATCAATATGCCTCTATCTTTTCTTTTTCTTTTTTACTTTGTCAACATTAACCAAGTAAATAATTCCCCAAAAGAAGGCAGACATAAATTAAATCTATAATCTTAATACTTTAGTTGCTACTTGCTACTCTATGCAGCTACTTTGATTTAATTTTAGATATATAGTTACCACGTTCATATAATATAGCCTATAATCTTATCATTTCTACTGTTTTTTTATAACTATTGTAAGGATATATCGATCAGGCTAAAGCTAGCACGACCAAAGGGACTCTCCCGCACCATTCTCGTACACAAAGGCCATGTCGACGTCACAGGAGAAGTCTTTGTTCGCCGGCAAAGTAATGCCACTCGCCATATACGGCGGCGGTTTAGTGTCAATACGGTGGAGCGTCTTCATATGAACCAATTTGGCCTGAGCAAAAGCGAGCTGAGTTTGGAGAGTCTCGAGGTGTCTCTGTAATGACGATATTGTTCCGACACATCCGTACACAGGATCCTGGACCCTCGCGTTGGCCTCGTACACCATCGAATTCACGGCGTCGCTCCGTTGGTTCTCCGACAGCACCTACGGTCGTTAAAATTGATTTACTTAGGATAATAACAATATTTACTTTTATTAGTTAATGACTTGTTCATATGAATTATCTTATGATGTTATGTAATTTTTTTTTTCAAAATTGAACAATTATGCAGCGATACAGAGTGAAAACGATGTTATTCTAGGGTTAATTATCTTGATCAGATAAATCATTGATGGTGTTTTAAAAAAAAACTTTCAATGATGAATCAAATGATATTGTAGTACATGATGTCGTTATGTTATAAATATATGTTTGAAACACGATGCGTTTGTTTGTTTATGATTTTGTAAATGACATATATATTAACAGTAGATAATAGGAAGAAGTCGCTTTTAGATATATATAATTAATTCACCGCGTCATAATATAATATAACAAATAAGAAGAAATAATGTCATGATTCTGCCTTTTAACGTGACATGCAATATAGACTTTTGATAGAAACTAGAAAGTGACTTCATACACTGTTCTTACACGCGGTTTTGATACTTTCCAAAGTTACAAAATAATCTTTAAAAAAGAAAACATCACATTGACAAGATTAAAACACATATAAATTAATAAAATCATAACTAATTCAAACGTTAAATTTTCAAGAATTTGAAACAAATTGACAGGTTTAACAAGCATGATTAATGATCATCCAAACTAATCTAAAATGTAAATCATTTCATGACACTATATTTTTCACTGCAGCTTACACGCTAACATTTAAACAGTCACTTAAACTCACGTAATAATACAATTGCAGCAAGAAGGAACCATAAGTTACAAGCCTTAGTTGTAGTTACGTTTACATATATACATGTTTTACAAAATAATGTTTCCATTTTCAGTGCAATTATGTTTCATATTTATATATCCGGTTATAAATAGACAGCAAAAAATAACAAAAGAGAGAAGTGAATTTTCACCTGCAACATCTTATTGACATTACTAGCACCAAAAATCTTGTGGACAATGGCAAACTTGTAAGGCTCTATAGCCGGAAAATATGGAGCAAAGACGCAATCTTTGACACATTTTCGCCGGAGAAGCTTACATGCGGCACAAGGCGACACTGCTCCCCCGTGTCTGCGACCCTTTCGTCTCATTTAGAAGAAAAGGTTTTTGAGACTTAAAAGCAAATGATCAAGAAGAGAAGAAGACTTTAGAGAATAATCTGTGAGTCGGTTTATATAGACGACAATAGAAAGTGAGACATGAAATCTTCTTGTGGGTCCAACACAAAAGTAATAAGTCATTAGATTTGATTTGTTTGGACAAAAAAATCACATATCTAGTTCTTAAGATTTCCGTGGCCCACCTGGAAAATTTATCACAAATTTTTTATACGTATATTTATTTTGAAATGTTTTTTTTTGTTTTTGTTTTGTTTGTATATCGAATTGAATACTATACATATAGTTTTCTCTATAGTTTCTTGCAAGTTGAAGCAATATCTTCTTGTTTTGGTCGGGTATGGGATTGTCACTTCTTGGTGAATCAATATATAGTTTTCTTTATAACCATATGATATCGTTTTGATATGATTTTTCAGATGCTGTATATATATGCTGATGTGAGTTGTGAGTTAGTCATGTAAATAAAATTACTAATATTTAAACTTTGATTGCTTCACAGTTAATTAACACATCGATTCATCAACAAGAAACACGGCATCTAAAACATACAATCTATAACAATGTTTTAAAAATTCAATTTTATCTCTCACGTTATATTTTATCAGAAATTATATAACAAGAACAATAAGATCATTTATCATGGATAGTTAAGCAATCATAAAATACCAAACGAAAAATATCCTTTGGTGAAAGAAATTAAATATACATCCATACTTACGTAATTGATAGTTGGTTGTTCTTGGTCGGTTGTTATAACTTGTACCCATTAGATAATGAATACTTGAAAACAATTCTAACTATTGAGAAAAATTGAAGTCTTTTTATTTATTTATTTTGGAGGTGTAAATGTATGTGGATTTTCGTATTTTGAAGAAGCCAAGTCCAAATAAAAATTATTATTTAATAATTTATTGATATAGATGTTCATTTTCATTAGTAACTGAGTTTCGATTTGAAGATATTGCATTTTTTTTTTGTTGTTGTTGTTGGCAACAATATAGAAATTTTAAAAGAATTTGCAAGAGAAGATTAATTTGGAATAACATGGGTTGGTAATTGGTTTGGTTAGTTCACTGGTCTAATCATCATCCTCTAAGAGTTAATGTAAACGGGCTTTCTTTTTTGGGCTACGAGCTAATAGGGCTTTCTATTAACAGGTTTTAGCTGTTTACCAATCACATTTCCTTTTATATTACATTAAATACAAAATTTAATTATATTAATGGATTATTTAAGTGAAAAAGAGAAAAGGTTATTTTATTTTAAAAAAGCCGGGAACCACCGTCGTTTTTCGTCGACGATTTTTCTGAGATTACAGCGAAAGAGAAAGAGAGAGAGAGAGAGAGATTATTCTTTAGTTTCATCTCGAAGATTATCGCCATGGAAGAATTTCTTGAGGAATTCGGAGATTATTATGGATACCCGGATGGTCCAAAGAACATCAAAGAGATCCGCGACACTGAATTCAAGAGATTAAACCAAGGTTTTTGATTTACTCTTGTCGTTCTCGTGGCCTTTTTTATATTTATGTTTTGCTTGCTCCTTGAATCGGAGAGAATCTTGTATGATTTCTTCTCTGGGATCTCAAGGAGAGTTCGAAAAACCTAAGCTTTCGAGCTGAAATTCCTAAGATAAAAAACTATTGGGTTGGTTCCGTGGAGGAACAGCTAACTACTTGAGAGTTTCGAAATGAGTTGAAATTGAGTGTGTTTTGTCGGTGGAAAATTCGGAATTATTCAGAAGAACTTAGGTTACTTGTACGTAATCGACCAGATTTATCATCTGGGTTTGGAATCTTAGAACCACTGGTGATCACTGATCAGTACTCATATAAACATTTCTGATATTGCCCAGAATGAATCACACTGTCTTAATGTCAATGTTTAGTATCCAAACGGATATGAGAATTCTCCTTCATGTATAATATTGCTGCTTTATCAATTTTTTTGTTCATCCTTAAACCTGTAAGTTTTGAAGCTTGCTTGAACTTTTAAGTTCCTGTGGTTTGTGCAGGTGTTATATATTTGGATCATGCTGGTTCTACTTTGTATTCTGAGTTGCAGATGGAAAATATTTTCAAGGACTTTACAAGCAATGTTTATGGAAATCCACGTATCCTCATCTTTTGGACCTCATAAGACATGTTTTACATTTTATTTTACAAGATGAGATAGCAGATCTAGTAGGGTCTGAATCTCAGATTATTTTTTCTTATATTTATTTCTGTGCTAAGTTTATGACTTGTAGGTGTGAAACTTTGATTTTGATTTATGAGAAAGAACGACGTTAGCCTCGTCTGTAGATCTTTTAATGTTGTTGAAAGGGGTTCCTTGATAATGATTTAGATAGTCAAGGTGATATCAGTTCAGCGACCAGTGAAATTATAGCGGATGCTCGGCATCAGGTACCACTTTCTTTACATCTCTTAGACTGATATCCCTGGAATATGGACAAGTTTTGTTTTCTATAGTTTTTTTGTTAATCAATCCAGTGTTCAGGTACTTGAATACTTCAATGCATCTCCTGAAGATTACACTTGCATATTCACGTCAGGAGCCACAGCAGCACTGAAGCTTGTTGGTGAAACATTTCCGTGGACCCACGACAGCAATTTTTTGTATACCATGGAGAACCACAATAGCGTACTTGGTATTAGGGAATATGCATTAGGTCAAGGTGCTTCAGCATGTGCAGTGGATATTGAAGAGGCAGCTAAACAGTCCGGTCAGCTTGCAAGTTCTGGACCATTTATCAAGGTAAAACATCGCGCTGTGCAGATGAGAAACACTTCTAAACTACAAACGGAAAAGTCAAGAGGTCCGTTAGCTCGAGAATCTTCTCTATGTTCCTTCATCCTGAATAAATTCTGACGTTTGTCATCTTATTGTGCTTCGGGTAAACAATCGACTTTGCTAATTTGCTTATCCTGTGTTTCACGCTGTCGTATATATACAGGAGATGCCTATAATCTATTTGCTTTCCCCTCAGAGTGCAATTTTACTGGCTTGAGATTCAACCTCGATCTGGTGAACTTGATCAAAGAAAATACTGAAACTACACTAGAAGGCTCTCCGTTTGTCAAGTACGTGCCATCTCAAACTCTCTTCATTTCTCATAATCCTCAGTGGCATGAATTAGTAATGCTGAACCCTGCCTGGATTCGTATTGGCGATGCTAAATCGAGGACAATCGAGCTCCTTGTGCATAATTAATATTTCATGCACACGATTCTTGAATTTGACTTAGATACAGCATTTGAACAGGAGAAGTGGTGATATCTAGAAATGAACTTCATTTTAATGATTAAGCAAACCTAAATAATATGAGTCCAGAAGCACTTAGAAGCTTTTGGAACAACTAAATTGGCTTGATTGGACATGTCTCTTTTTATTGATATATGTGTTAATAACACTTAAAGAAGTTCGTTTATTGGTTTTCTTTTATTTTGACTTGCATCATGGCTTATGCCCTTGTTATTAGGAGCAAGCGGTGGATGGTCTTGATTGATGCTGCAAAAGGCTGTGCTACACAACCACCTAATTTATCGGAGTATCCTGCAGATTTTGTTGTCATGTCATTCTACAAGGTAGCTCCTGGATTTTTTTTTCTAAAAATAAATGAGGGAGCTCTTTCGTTACCAGATTATAACTTTCTTATTTTCGCTGTTTTCATGAAGTTATTTGGTTATCCTACTGGGCTTGGTGCCCTCCTTGTACGGAATGGTGCGTAATTGTTCCTGAGGTTCATCTCTTTCTGTGCATCTTCATAAATGTGACTGTAGTTAAGGAAATTCTCTTTAAATTCACAACTCAGACAAAGCAGTTCTGTTGTTAAAATCTCCAATATTATTTTCATTTTCTTGTACTTTCTTTTTAGACTCATTTCTCTAGCAAGATCTACTTGCATTATTAGATGACACAGATTGCAAATGCTGGTTTCTGACATGATTCTTTTCTCTTTATTATAATCTACAGATGCTGCCAAATTGCTTAAAAAGACTTACTTTAGTGGAGGTATGCATCTCATTTGGTTGTGTGAAATGGTTGAGTTAGTATGGCATTTGATGAACATAATGCTTACAGGCACTGTTGCTGCTTCAATTGCTGACATTGACTTTGTTAAAAGAAGGGAAAGGGTGGAGGAGTTTTTCGAGGATGGTTCTGCTTCATTCTTGAGCATAGCAGCCATTCGCCGTGGCTTCAAATTACTCAAGTCCCTTACTACTTCTGCAATTTGGATGTGAGTAAAACTTGTGCTTCGTGCACAATCGCTACTGTTGGTAACGACTCTAAAAGTTCTTCTTTACAGAAGATCATCTAATAGAGCCTTGCCTTTTTGAAGACTCATAATCTCATATGTTGTTGGTCCTTGTTAATCATTGTTTGAAATTTGCAGAACTTTAAATGTTCCCTCCAAAACATCTACTAGTGTAGAAGCTAAAGCGTGTTCTGTATCTATTTCCTAGGCACACAACATCAATTTCCATGTATGTCAAGAAGAAACTTCTGGCTTTAAGACATGGAAACGGCGCTGGTGTATGTGTTCTGTATGGCAGTGAGAATCTGAAGGTAGGCTCTTTCATGATAAAAAATAGATTTTTTGTTTCTCATAGTTAATCTATTGTATGGCTTCATTTACTGGGTGAAAAACATGCTTCAATAAAAGTGAAAGCAAGGAGTATAAGAAAGAAAGAAGCACCTTGGAATTTAGTTAGCAGTAACATAGAATTATTTATTCTTGTGACCATAGTATTTGATTAATTCTAAGTTTTATGTTACAGTTATCTTCACATAAATCAGGCCCAACGGTTACATTCAACCTGAAGAGACCTGATGGCTCTTGGTTTGGCTACCTGGAGGTGGAAAAGCTTGCTTCTTTATCTGGCATTCAGTTACGGGTATGTTTTGGAAACACAGTTCAGTGTTTTTCCCTCTTTGAATTCTTCCACCTAATAGGAAACAGAAGAGAAGAGGAGTTACTTGAGTAAAATGAGAGTTTTGCATCCTTTGGCAAGGCCTAATCTTGCATTAGGCCACTTTACGCTGAATTCGTTTTACTTCATTTTGGTGTAGACAGGATGCTTTTGCAATCCTGGCGCATGTGCAAAGTATCTCGACTTGTCTCATTCTGATCTACTGTCTAATGTAGAGGTATAATCGTTCTTTTTTTTTCAAAATTTTTTCCTTATCATTCTCATAGCAGATCAGGTACTATACAGTTGACCATGCCATCCTTTGTTTTAACTCAGGCGGGGCATATATGCTGGGATGACAATGATGTGATTAATGGAAAACCAACAGGGGCTGTTAGGGTTTCGTTTGGCTATATGTCAACCTTTGAAGAGGCCAAGGTATAGGTTCCTTTATGTAGGACTTCCTCGATCCCATGTGTGGGAAGCTGTAGACAATATAACAAAATCTCATTTTCTACTCTTTTATTGCGGCTACCTAATTTAAAGTCTATGCTTGATTCACAGAAGTTTATTGATTTTATCATAAGTTCATTTGTATCACCTCCAAAGAAGATTGGGAATGGAATTGCCGTCAGTGAAAGGGTTGCTCAACTTCCTAGTGAAGGTATACTTCCTCTTAAATCTTTATTGTGCTTTGTTTTTAATAACACTAGCTGTTGCTATTTATAATTGATTCCGCCATTCTTTCTCTAGTATTTACTTTAATAGAGTCACGATCTTTACATGCTCGCCTTTCGGTAGTTTGGTAAATTGATTATTGTCACTTACATGCGTGTCACGACTTGTATTTTGCTCGGTAGCAAATACTTCATAGACTATATTGTCTGACTCGAAGGATCCCTGCTTTTTTTTGTTACACAGAACTTAAAAGAAAAGAATCCTGCCCAAGCTACTACCTTAAATCAGTTACCATATACCCAATCAAGTCATGTGCTGGATTTTCTGTGAATCATTGGCCACTTTGCAGAACAGGTATTTCGTTTAACTTGCTTTGTTATATACTCTAAACCAGTACTGCAAATTTTTGCAAGTATCAGTGGTTGGCCTGATCTCTTTGACGTTTAAAATTAACTTGTGTTTAATGTGTGGAACATACTAAGGTCTGCTGCATGACCGAGAATGGATGATTCAGGGTCTGACGGGTGAACTTATTACCCAAAAGACGGTACTAGAGCATCTTCTATCTTGAATCTTTATATCTACAGATATGTCAGCAAAGTTCTGATTTGCTTGGGAATGGCTTCTAGGTGCCTGAGATGTCTCTTATTAGCACCTTTATAGACCTTGAGGAAGGACTATTGTCTGTAGAATCTGCTCGCTGTAAAGACAAGTTGTACATCAAAATCAAGTCTAATTCATATAATCCTAGGAGCGATGAGCTCGAATCACATGACAACATGTATGCAGTGATGCCTTATTTATGATGTCTTATTTTAACTGCCTTTTTGATAAATCTAATTATAAGTTTGAGTTTTGCGTGTAGACTTGAGAATCATAACGAGGAAACTAGAATCAATCGTTGGTTCACCAATGCCATTGGTCGGCAATGCAAGTTGTTACAGTATTCTAGCTCTACTTCCAAACACTGCTTGAACAGAAACAAGAGTCCTGGGTTGTGCAGAGTTTTGGAAAGCAATATCAACTTTGCTAATGAAGCTCAGTTCTTGTTGATCTCCGAGGAGAGTGTTGCTGACCTAAACAGAAAATTAGAAGCAAGTACGTTTTCATCTCCTATATAATCTTACATCTTGCTCCTTTTTCGCTCTTCGCTTGATAAAACTGATTTGGTTGCAGAAGGCAAGGATTACAACCAAGATCTTGAGAAACTCAATCCATATAGATTCAGACCAAATCTGGTTATAGCCGGAGGTGAACCATACGCAGAAGACAAATGGAGAACTCTAAAGATAGGAGACAGTAATTTTACGGTATGTCCATGGACCCATTTTACATTTGATTCGTAAATATAGTGTACAAAGGTCACAGTTTTTTGTTTCTCCCTTGCGATGCAGTCATTGGGCGGTTGTAATCGGTGCCAGATGATAAACATAAGTAATGAGACTGGACAAGTGAAAAAATCCAACGAGCCCTTAACAACTTTAGCTTCATATAGGAGAGTAAAGGTGCAACATTCTTAAACCATTCTCTCTCCATAAAAAAAAATTGGTATTTGATAATTGTTTGTGAAGTAACATTTCTTGGTCTTTCATTTGGATTCAGGGAAAGATCTTGTTTGGAATTCTTCTGAGATACGAGATTAATGCAAAAGCAGAGTCTTGGATTCGAGTTGGGGAAGAAGTAAATCCAGATATTGAATAGGTTCAAGCATGAACCTTCATGTGTGTGTATACAGTATACTACTAATACTTGCATAAAAACAAACACATGAAGACGCAGGCATATCAGATCTTTTACTTGATTTGTATACCATTGTACGTCCAACTTTCTATAAATGAAAAGAAAATAAATTCAGGATAAATTAGACTTGTCTGTAGTCTGATGGTTTATACCTTATACATTACTTGGTAGGGAATATCTTAGGAAATTAATAAAAAGTAATGCGTTTCAGTATAATTCAAAGAATATAGTTTTTTATTTCCATCTCTCAAGATAATAAATAGGAGACGAGATAAATACAGAAAGTTTAAATAAATTATCATAGAAGTAAATATATGTTCGATAAGAAAAAGGAAAAGTGATGAGGAAAAAAACTTACGAAACGCGTCGTTTTGTATAAATAAGGTAAGAACTCGTGGTTTTGGTTCTCCTTCGTTGATTCCATTATTAATTACAGCGATATCTGATGTGGTTTCTCATAGCATAACTTTGTTGCGAAGACCAGACTCGAACTCTGAAGGTATGTCCGTCTGATCTGCTTGATTTTTCTGCTATATATATTTTTTTGTTGCCTCTGGATTCTATCTGATCGATTCTCATCTTTGTGTTTCTCTTGCGTAATTACTAGATCTCTAGGGAGTTTAGGCTCTGAATTTGATTTAATTATATGAGTTTTCGATAATCTGATCGAATCTGCAAAGGGTAGGATTAGATTATGAAGAAATCTGAATATTGTTGAGTTTCTTCACTGCAAGGTCGATCGTTGACGAAGAGATTCCGAAAGTCTTTCGAGTTCGAACTATAAACGGATATGTGAGAATTTCCTTCACCGGAATGATCATTTCCTTTTCGTACATTCTTCAGTGGATAGCTTTATTCGAGTTTTGTTTGCTTGCTTTTGATGGTCTGAATGTCTGATTCATATTTTGAATGTGTAGCTCACTTTAAGTGGTTTTTCTGGGTTCTATCTTTCTTTTTCAGCCTATTGATCTGCTCAGATGGCAGTCCATTACTGGACAGCCTTATTGCTAGTTTTGTCATGCCTTTTTAGTGTTTCATATGCTAGTGCTGGCGATGCCGATCCAAATTACAGGTATCTCTTTTTCAGTTTCTTTTAGGATTCGTGCAGAACTTAGCTTGTAACGTGTAGAATTAATGCACAAGATAGCCTGTTTGTTCTTCGAGTTTCTAGCATGAACTTGGTTTTCAGTTAGTAGTAGCTCTGATGTTATCAGTATTTGGCTCATGGACAACTATGAATTATCTGGCAATTTTCGTATCAGGACATGTGTTGTAGAATGCGAGAAAAACGGTTGTGTTGGACAAGTGTGCTTTCCTCAGTGCAATTCTTCATCCAATGGTGGTCCGTGGTACATACAAGAACCTCTGTATTTACAATGGCAAAAGTGGGGCTGTCAAGGTGATTGCCGTTATCACTGTATGGTTAATAGAGAGAAAGAACGGGAAACTCTTGGTCAAGTTCCGGTCAAGTATCATGGTAAATGGCCCTTCAAGCGTGTCCTTGGGATTCAGGTCAGGCTTTTTTTACGTTAACAGCCACTTTTTTCTTCAATCAGTTCTGGTTTTCCAAAAAATGGAGCACGCAGTTTGATGATTACCTTGCTCTTTGTTAGGAGCCTGCTTCTGTTGCTTTCTCTGTGCTCAACCTAGCGATGCATTTCCATGGCTGGCTTTCATTCTTCGTTACACTATACTATAAGTTGCCTCTGAAACAAGACAAGACAGCCTACTATGAATACGTCGGTTTGTGGCATATCTACGGTCTCCTGTCCATGAATTCTTGGTTCTGGAGTGCAGTTTTCCACAGTCGGTAATCATCTACAGCATTACTCTCTTATCCACAATCTCCTTCATATATCATATGATCTTCTGGTAATCCGTCTCTATGGTTTCTCAGGGATGTTGACCTCACAGAGAGGTTGGACTACTCATCTGCAGTAGCCATTCTCGGATTCTCACTCATCTTAGCCATCCTAAGAACCTTTGATGTTGTGGTCGAGGCTGCAAGAGTCATGGTATCCGCTCCAATACTAGCTTTCGTCACCACCCACATACTATACATAAACTTCTACAAACTCGACTATGGTATACTGCAAACTCTTTTCCCTATTTAAAACCAAGTCAATATGTTTACTTTTGCAGTCTCGGTGAATTCAATGTTGTTTACAGGTTGGAACATGATTGTGTGTGTGGCCATGGGAGTCACTCAGCTTTTCCTATGGGCAAGATGGGCTGCTATCTCGAGACATCCTTCTAATTGGAAACTTTGGGTTGTTGTGATAGCTGGAGGCTTAGCTATGCTTTTAGAGATATATGATTTTCCTCCATATGAAGGCTACTTCGATGCTCACTCGATCTGGCATGCCGCCACAATTCCTCTTACCATTCTCTGGTGGAGCTTTATTAGAGACGATGCTGAGTTCAGAACTTCCAGTCTTCTCAAGAAATCTAAGACAAAGGCGAAGTAAGTCTATTTGCCAAATCCCGCAATGATATTTGTTCGATTTGCACGATTTCTCTCGACCATAAAATCACAAGAATTGGGCAATATGGATCCTAACATCAAGAAGAAAGCAGGGTCGTATTTGTTTAAAAGTTAGGTGGTCTGTGATTTAATTTATTGACAGATGCAGGTTTCTTCTTTTTTTTTTCAATGTTTCTAATTCAGAGATTTATCTTGGCCTTGATTTTGGTCAATTGAGATTTTGATATCAGTTTCTCATTCAATCTTGTTGGAGTAAGACTTTTGTCAATATGTCGAAACAAATCTTGTGATCTATATGATTGTGTTAACAAAATCTTGATTCTACAAAAGTTGTGAAAACTCCCAATCCCACCAATTTTTGAATTTTCTCTTTCACTAATCCGCATTTCGAGACACGACCTGCATGGATAAGACATCTTAGAGAAATGATAGTCCAACGAAAGTATTTACGTGAGTGGTAAGAGAGAGAGCTGAAGGATTTTGCCTGAGTAATCAAAGGTTTTGCACAATCTTCCCACTCTGTAGCCCATCGACCCGAAGAACCAGTTTCCATTGCACCCGCTTTAAGCGACATTAGTGCCTCGCAGTTCCCCGGAAAACCTTTGAAGAGAATCTGTTCAGAAAAAAAAACAGCATACAATAACATTACTGGTGTTAACCATGTTAAAAGGTGTCTTCATAAGACAAGATGTTAGTTACCAGTAATTGATCTGCTAATTCCGACGAAGATGAGAACAAGAGTCCGTTCTGCCCATCCTGAACCAGTTCTTGAATGCTTCACGAATGTTTAAGTTTAATAGTTATTATAGACTTTGTTCGTGAAAGGATTGACAGCAAGTCAGTGATTATTTACCACGAGTAGGAAACTGAGCAAACTGGAAGGCCACATCCAAACATATCAACAACCTAAAACGCGAGACATCAGTAACAAGTTGGCCAAATGAACAATCAAGTCTTTTTTTTTTTAACAAGAAAAATCAAGTCTTAGTTCTTAACCTTTAACACATATGAGCTCTAACTTATAATGAATTTACCTTCATGGGAAGGTCTAAACCCGATGAGGAGGTGTGCAAGCAAACACCGAGATCTGCAGAACCTAGAAGCAATGGGTAATCTTCAGCTGCGAGCCACATTGTACGGAATGCCACATGTTTGAGGTTTAATCGTTTAATTTTCTCCTCGTACATCTCCTTTTCAGGTCCTTTACCTTCATGGACAGTACATATAACTGAAGATCAAAAACAGATACAGCGAAATATCATTATGTTCTGACCTCGAAAGACATCATATTTACCTGTAATGATGAACAACACATCGGGATATAGGTATTGCTCTTCTGAAATTTCGGCTGTTTCACTTCCTTTCGATCTTGCAGCAACACGCCGATCATACATCACTGCGGCTTCCAATAGGATACCAAAATTCTCATCAGGGGTCCTGAAAAGTTCATATTCTAGTATTCATTGCCACGGAAAGATGATGCGACAAGAGTAAAAGTGATCAAAGAATGATGTTGTGTCCTCACCAGCTTGTACTGCTCACAACAAGAGCTGGTCTGTTTTGCTTCAGCGAGATGTCAGCATTAATTTTGGTTGTAAAAAGGGTTTCGTTAAGCTCTTGATTCTCCAACCCTAAATTTGAATAAAAGGTTTGGCATCAGAATGAAGGGAGAAGCTTAAAAGTAATAAAAACATGGAACTTAAAATGATATACCTCTACTAATGATATCATAGACACCAATTGGATGGCAAAGATCTTTCTTCACACGGCAAAACAACTAAAGAAGTAACCAAATTTTCCGTTACCCTCAATACCGCACTCTACCTATAGGATAGTGATTGATAAAACTAATTTACAAAGGAAGAAAAGACCAGCTAACCTCGTGCCTTTCTTCAAGCAAAGCGGGGCGGAAAAACTCAGGAGGTTGATCATATAAAACTTTGGCACTGTTTTTCAATTCATAACATTATTGCATAGCAAATCATAATCATAATGTTGCAGCTAATGATCTATGAGAAATTTTACCACACCTTACTCCCCAATTTTGTTCCAATTCATGTTGCATTGCTTTAGTCACACAGAGCGAACCCGTTGCCATCTTTCCGTAATGCTTCTCAAACCTAAAGCATGCAAAGAATGTCACTTCACCCTTTAAGAAAATGAAGTTCCATAGATAGTTCAAACCAGTATAATTGGTTGTATGCTTACCAACGGTATAAGGATACAAAGACATTGTTCCTTCCTAAAGACAATGCCAACAATGTAAATCCAAAATTATGCCAATCTACAACAAACGCTGCACGCCTCCATGAACTCGCCCACTTAACAGCAATTAGTGTTGGAACGGAAGGTGGATTCTGCAGAAAAAACTGTGTGTAACTTCTGCAAAATTAACAAAAAAAAAACTAAAAATTGGAAGTGAAAAGTAAAAGATTTTACCTGAACCAAGAAAATGTCAGGCGCTGGTACTTTTACGAAAAGAAACCAGAGAAGCATTGTAAACTGGATAAATGCCTTGAGCAAGAGAGTTACAGGATAAAGTATCTTTGGCAAGAGCTGAATGAATCGAGGCTGCGCCTGTTTAAAAAAAAGAGAAAGAGATAGATGATGATGATGATGATGATGATGATGATGGTGATGATGATGAATCTATACATAATTCCTAGCAGTTTATGATTTGATAGAAGAATACCATGGTATGGATGTGGATTGATGGGTGCTTTAATACAGCTTCATGAGGTATAGAACCTATTCATGAATTTTCAAAGCATTTTAAACAATGCAAAAGAAAATCGAAAATAACACTAAATTGGGAATCCTTTTACCTCCATATGCAACAATGTCAACTTGAAATGATGCCTGCATTTTTATTTATTTATTCATAAGGTAAGGATTTCGATACTAAGTCAAGCCAATACAAGAGCTGATCAACTGAGAGTGAACCTGACGAGCAAGAGAAAGAGCATGATATTGCATCCGAGGACTTCGACCAAGATCTCCAAGTACCACTACACAAGCTCTTCCTCTCTTCCCCATCACCTGGAATGTCATCACAAAGTTATTCATTAGGCACTTGATCGAGCTCAGATTATAATCAGACTCTACTACTAATCCACCAGAAACTATAGAAATCAACACCTTTAATCCGATTCTACATACAAACTCCAAAATCGATTTCAGATAAAAGGATCAAACACTACTTTATGAATCAAATCTTACTTACGGGGTCTCCCAGATTCCGTCTATAATGCTCCGGGCAGACACTTTTTTCCGATGGGAAAACGAAATTGGGCCCGATTAAGGAGTTAAATGGGCTCATGAGCTTCAAGCCCACATTATTAATTCTCTGTTAATAATTAAAGGGTCACGTGTTTTTCACGTGCGAGGTTAGACAAATATCCGACAAATCAGTGGAGTTCCTATTCTCGGCAGCGACGGCCAATGTTCGGTGTTGGTTTTGAGCTTCGAATCGCAAGAGGAAGTCTCCATTTTGCGATTGTGAGACGCTGATGAATCTGAAGGATGATAAACAGTCAGGTAAATTTCTGGTTTTCTATTATAATCTCATAAATATGCATGATATACTTTGGCTTGTCAAAAAGTTTGTAAATTTCTGATCTCGGCGGACAGGAGAGGTTGCTCGGACTCTGGTGGAGTTTTTGGAAGTAGCCATCACAATGATTGTTTTCCTCAAAGGGTTTTACCCATCTGGTGAGTAAAAGTGATTGAAACAGCTGTGAATTGTGTTTAGTTGGTTGTTGATTAACAACTTCAAGTGATTTGATCGTCTTGTGCGTGCGTTTGTGAAGCGGCATTTGAAAGGCGGAGATATATGAATGTCGTGGTGCAAAGGGCAAGGCATCCTGAGCTACGCGACTATATTCACTCTGCTGCTTCTGGATTACTACCTTTTATCGAAAAGGTTTGTGTATTTGTAGACAATGTAGGTATTAAATCTGCTATCTTGATGCACTCATCAAACGTTCTTTCACTGAAAAAACTCACTTCAACTATTTGCACTTGTTTCTTTAGCTTCTCGACCTCTATCAACATTAATCTTGGTGCATCAATAAATGTCAAAAGAACATTTTTTTCCACACCATTCTAGAGAACCCACCTCAAAGATCTGCCTTTGTTTCCATAATCATTTCCAGCAATTATTTGATAAACACGGATGACGCCTGAACAGTGTTTGTTACTTGTTTTCTGAAACAGGGTCTTGTTGAAAGAGTAGCAGTCATCTTTTTCAGTAATGGTAATGTTCCTGTGGAGAGGTTCATCTTCAAGCTCACGATTAACCCGTCTTCCGCTGCTTCAGTAGAAGAGGGTCAATTCGAATTCGCGCTGAAGTCCTTCTTAATCAAGCTTTCCGTCTCAAAACCCCTAGTCAAGCGTCTTCCTAACAGTAAATACATTTCTAGCTCCACCATTTTTAATTCCTAGATGCTACATTCTCTAAGTTTCTAAGCTTTTTGATATTTTGCCACTCAAAACAGATTGTAAATGGGAGGTAACGGCTTATCTGAGTTCACTTCCTGAAGTGGGTTCAAACAAAGAAGGTGAGCTATGGATTCCAACTGATACAAAGCAGTGGCAGAAACCGCCAGTTATTACGCCGGTCAAGTCTTTGAACAGCGAGCCACTCTGCTTACAGCTTTACGTAGAACACCCTAGTTTGGCTGAACCACAACCTTGTCAAGCCCAATGATGTCTTCACTTACATATCTTGATTTTGCAAGAAATGCATGAGCTTGGGCCTAATTAGACCCAGTTCTTGAAGCCTGATGTATTATGTCTGCACCGACCATCTTCCCTCATTTATTATTGCAGGATGTGAGGAGGGCCATCATTAATTAATGCCGAAGGCGTTTGAAACTTGTGTGGCTCTGAAACCAACGAAATAGCAGAAAGTTAATTCAACAACCTTGTTGTCATTAAACCAAATTATGTAGCTTATCTTTTGTCAACAAGTCTTTGTATATTAGGTACCATAAAATTAAATTAACATAAATAAATGTTCTCTTTAGGTTTAAGAGTGTCACTTGGGTGTTAGATAATAATTGGTTTTGGAAATAAAAGTCGCACACTACTCTACCAGCAACAACAAAAAGATTCATTGAGACCTAAGGAAAATACATAACAGGATCGTGTTCGTCCATTTATCACTTTTCAACAAGTCCTCTTAACTTTTTAACGCGAGTGAGAATAATCAAAGAGTCCGTCGTCATAACTGAGGAGATAAGACTACTGAAATCCAAATCGAAATAGCTAACGCGGAGATGCACAAAAGAAGCTTAAAACATCCAACACTATAAAAACTACAAAAACCACAACTCAAATTTGGTCACTGATAAAACTTCAGCCGAGCAGATAATCTGGCGGTGGATGGAGACGGAAATGGAGACGGACGGAGCTAAAAAAGGTTCCTTCTTAAATGTTTTTATTACATTATGTTTTCCGAGGCGGTGAGCTGCTGCTGCTGCTGTTACTGCTGCTTCTTTTTCCTCTCAGTGGCCTACACATTGCCCAACAACAAAAACTCATTATTCTCTGTGATTAGACTTCCGAGAGCTAAAACATTGACAGATTATCTTCGTTTCATCACAATTTCATTATCTATCAGATCCAAAATGATCACCACTGTTTTGCACGCACTGCACATAATGTCCTTGATAAAACCAGTGTAAACGTATATTATTAAGCTAAAATAGCAATCACGTGGAGCTCAATAGGCATCAAGTCAAACATTTAGAACTGTCCGTTCCAAATGTTTACTGTATGTCTTTCATCATGAATTTGATCGACTAAACTACACGTAACTTAATAGTGGAGCATTTTTATACTAATGCATGCTGCAGACATTAAGTGTTTCCAGTTCTAAGATGAGAACTAGTGTTAAGCAAAGAAAGTATTTACCTTCTAGGACTGCGGCTCCTTGAAATCTTCCTAGGAACCTGTACCTTTCAATAATGCACAAGACAAAAAGTCAAACACTACTCAACAAGGCATCAACATTTTTCTAGCTAAAAAGGGATCTGCAACAAGCCCTTACCCTTCTGGGACTTGGCGAACTAGAGTACGAAGATGACCTCCCACGTCTCCCAGCTGGACCTCGTCCCCTGCTTACAATGAAAGACACATTTACACCAATAGCAGACTCCACATAGATAATATATATATATATATAAATAACTTAGTCATATTTAGAATAAACGTCTCTAGGAACCAGTATGTCACAAACCTACATGCAAGGATAACGACAGTAGGAATTTGAAGTATACTAAAATAGCAAGATCAAAAAAACATGTCACGACTCTAATATCATCATATGTACAATCTCAGCTATGCAAATGCAACGAAATAAGATCCAGGAGATATCAAAGATAACCCGAACAACTTTTAAAATGGGTTAAAACATACCTGCGGGGTGAAATGGACCTTGAGCGAGAGCGACCAGGTCTACGAATTGGGGATCGGCTACGTCTGCGGATTGGAGATCTTCTTAGAGGACTGCGTAGTCTCCTTGGAGGTGACCTAAAACACGCCCAATTCAGTATATTTACAGAATTGACGCCTTTTCTAGCTCCAATGTATCACAGCCTACAGGGCAGTAATTCCTATCCTTCAAACACTAGGGGAATCATGGACTTACCTTCGCCTTAGAGGAGGAGGAGACCGTCTGCGAACAGGACTGCCACGGATTCTTCTAGGGGAGCCCCTGTTGATACATAAAAGGTAAGCTATTGATTCTGAAATAGCCACATAAAACAAATGGTGCAACATCTAACCTTGGAGGAGATCTACGTCGTCTTGGAGGAGAAGATGGCGATGCAGCCCTGCGTCTAGGTGGTGTATCACCACGACGGCGGATAGGAGAGCTCGGCCTCCGGATAGGGGGAGAATCAGGCAACCTCCTAGGTGATGCGCCTCTCCTAGGCAGAGGTGATCGCCTTCTTGGAGAAAGTACTGTTTTCCGTTGCGGAGAAGCTAATCACATATTGATGATAATCATTGACACAATACAAAGCATGTATCACAACAATAACAAAAAGTATAAACAAAGACGTACTCTCTCTTGGGCGCCTGAGCCCATCTTTCTCAATGTCAGCACCGGCACTATCAGATTTTGGAACCTCTCTTTTTAGTGCACTTGAGACAGCTTTAGGGGGTGTAGATACTTTCTGACGCGGTGGTAGTGTGAACTTTGCTTTGACAACATTTCCATCAATTTGACCCTGTGTTACATAAACAAAAAAGACATGCATAAATCTTCTCAGCCAATATGTTAAGTAAATAACATAGCGCAATTCATATTTGGAATGAGACGTACACCATCCATAAACAGCTGAGCTTTCTCAGCATCAGCTCTTGCCTTGAATTCAACATAAGCATATCCTTTTGGAAGATTAACCTGTTAATATGCAAATGAGTTGTAAACAGATTTCTTCACAAGTTGCAAGTAATGCCAGGAAAGAACAGATAACAGAGAAATAGCAACTTACAGCTCGATCCATCGCAAGTTCTACGTGTACAACTTCACCAAAGTTGCCTAAAAAATACGACAAAGAAAAGCCATTACTAACACACAGTGTGAAGTAACATGTAACCAAGCAAATTAGCAGAAAACAAAATACAATAAACATAATGCCAGTGATGATCCATGACAGTAATGACCTATATACGACTGATTTTAGTTGAGGTCAAAAGCACTGGTGTACTCGGTTATCATGTAATGAAATATGAAAGACCAATCAATATACCAAATATTTCTTTCAGATGGCCTTCATTCACATTCCTGCTGAGAGAATCAACATGGAGAACAAGAGATTCTTGACCAGGTGTAGCTTTCCTGAAATGATAATTCGATTGTAAAGTCAGCAAAAGTGAGGATCTAGTGAAAGCATTAAAACACTGAGACTTTCAAGCAGAGATACCAACACGATTAAACTAAATATCAGTTGAAACAGTACCACCATTCTCTTAATGTAATTGCATTTTTCAACCTAAGACTCAACTTTCAGCTCACACACATACATTATATATAGAGAGGGAGAAAGAAAAAGAGATGTTAATGTCCAATATCAACATCCTAAGCTAGATTATGTGTAAGAATTATTATGAGCATCGAAACTACCTAGAGGGTGAAGAGGCTCCTTTAGACTGTGGAGGAGGGGGAGGAGGAGAGCGACCTCGCCTAGCAGGCCCAGCAGAACTGTAAAGGTAGATCAGAACATCCACGCCACACGAATTACTATATTACCCAGAAAAATATATGATTCCATGCAACAATCTCCAATCATAAAATTCTAAATTCTAGCTAAAAGTAACAAACTTGTTACTTCTTCACAAGACGAGCCAAGAGGAACGAAACCAGATATGGACTCACTCAACCCACTTCGACGGAGCCAAATTACCGAATGGAAAGAAACCCAAACCTTTTTCCGCGAGGTGGAGGACTGCGACTCCCTGAGCTGACGCTGCGGGAAGGAGATGAAGAAGAAGAGACCGATCTAGAACGAGACCGGGAGCGGGAAAGAGACCTGGACGGACTTGAACCCGAACGGGAACGAGATCTGGAGCTGGACCGAGATGAAGACCCAGAGACGGAAGGTGAACGACGGCCACGAATTGGTTTCGCCATGGGGGATAAATCGAGCAGAAATCGCGACGCACAAAGCGAAACTCCCTGCTTCAAAACCCTAGCGGATATAAAGATAAAGAAAGAGGAGAGGAGAGGAGAGACTGTGACTTTTATTTTTTCCCTTTATCACGCGAGATGATACGTGGCGGGTTTTATTTATAAGGGATTTTACAGTTTTACCTTATAATGCCATGAATGATCTTTTGATGGCTTTTGCATGTTGCTTTATCTTCATAAAATTTATATTTTGTTAGACAAATAAAATAGATTTTCAACATTACATTTTTTTCGAAAGCTTTAAAATTTACAGTAAATTTCTTAATATAAAAATAACAATAACTCATAACGAAACACAACCACCCATTATAGAAAATGTTCAAATCGATTTAGCAAATGATGTTATGTAGATGTTCTCATTTATATATTAGATACCGCATCCGAATTGTAATAAAAAAAAAAATTCTCGTGGGTTTTATGTATTTTTTTTAAAAATTATTATAGAGTAAATAAAGAAAAAAAATGAAGAAATAAAGGAAGGATGATGATGAAAATTGTTTTGGTTTCAATATTTTTGTCCAAAGGAACCAAATTTATCATCATTCATTGCCTCAATCTCTCGCTATCTTTCTTCTTCTTCTTCTTCCTCGTCCCTGGAGCCAGTTATGAAGCAATGCTTGGGTTTGGTGACCTGAGGGAAGCAAGACCAGGATCAGGTCAGGGGACCAGACAAAACATGCGGTTTCATCAACAGGGTTTTGACGGTGGGCTTCAAAGGAGAGATAACGCATGGCCTCGTTTCCGGTCGAAATATATGACAACTGATGAAAATGAGAACATGCTAAAATACAGCTTGCAGCTACACTTACCAATGATCCTTATGTAGATGATTATTACCACCAGACCCGTCTTGCTAAGAAATCTGAGGGTGATAAACGGAAGCATCATTTCTGTCAGAATCATTTGAGAGACCTTCCATCTCGTGAACGTACTAACAACGAGCCCCATGCATTTCTTCAGGTTGGTGCTCTTGGTCGAGTTCCTTTCTCTTCGATCCGCAGGCCTCGTCCTCTGCTTGAAATGGATCCTCCATATTCAACTAAATCTGGTAATCTGGAGCATAAAGATAAGCCAAACCTCTTGAACAAGAACCAATGCTTGCAGCTAGGGTGATTATTGAGGAAGGTCTCTTTTTCTTTTCTTTTTTTCTTTTAAAAGAAACAGTAGAAGTTGGCGTGTACAGAGAAGGTCTATACCTTGTTTATGTATAAGATAGAAAAATGAAGATGACAGTTACTATTCTGCGTGTGTGGATGTGTATTAATCACATAATGGTTTCGACTTTTTCCTCGGAACGAACATCTTATTCACTTGTGTTTTGCGTATTTCTTTGGGTTTTTGGTTCATTTTGTTTTGTCTTTCAAGGTGTGCCAAGAGAGTGGCTGATTGTCTAGCTAAGTATTCTTTGGGCTGTGATATGTATAGCTTCTCGATCAATTCAAATGTACCACCATGGTGTTAATAGGTGAAGTGCAGGTTGATAAATAAGCCTTGTAAAACAGTGATCTATAATGAAGTTGATTTAAAATAAATAAAACAATGGGAGTATTATTGTCTGGCTATGAGTTCTCTTTGTGTCTTCATGTTTCTCACATAATTTGTTGTAATCTGAAACCTGATATGCAAAGAGTGTTAGGTAGAATATGGTATTAGAAAGGCATAAATGATAAATCCAGTGTACTTCAACCTTTTGTACTATCACAGCAAAAGCCATTAAATTTTTTTACATATAAGGCTATATAACTAATCAATTTATCATCGGAAAATCACATCTGAACGCCAAATCTGTTATGTTTTTGCAAAACTTTATATTCAGTTTATAAATTGTTCATCGTTTTGCAATAGACAGAGATGAGAAATATTTCTGGAAAAACGTACAATATTATTAAAACTAGGCCAAAAATGGCTCATCACAATGTTGAAGTAGAATGTCAGACAAATACTAAAGCAAGAAACTTTAAAGGAGAGAATCACATCCAAAAGCTAAAGATCACCAACAAAGTCAACATACTACTTAAGCTTCAGTGAGATGAAAAAGCTTCCTGCAAATCAGTACATTATGAAGTCAAAGCTATTTTTTAATTCATTGTCCAGATTGTTGATGGTTCCTGATCCTACTTGAACGCCTCACTGGTGTTACCATCTCTTCCTCTTTACGACCACTCCTCTTTTGTATTTTCTCGTATGTTGTGAAACTTCCATATGAAACAGAGCCTATGGAGTATTCTGAGGCTGAGGAAGCCATGGATTCACCGCTATCATTACTCTTTCTGCCTTCTCCTCCGCTTTGATACTCTTTAAGGTCATCTCTGTTGGTACAGCTGCGTAATGATTTGTCCTTGTGGAAACTGAAACTCATCTCAGAAGGGAATAATGATACCTCTCTTTTTCTGTCATCATTAACTTCTTCTTCCTCCTGGAAATTCAATGAAGAAACCCTTTCTTTGATCAGCTTCTGTTCTGGCACATGCTCAGAGTTTACCTCTTTAGCGTCAGAGATTATTGTTGGTTCACCATCTTCATGCGGCATCATTACAGGTTCCGCCTTCTTCTTAGATAATAAGAAAGCAGCTGCTGCAGCAAGCATAACCATCACAGTCGAAAACAAGACTATCACTTTCTTCTGGTTATTCCACAAAATTTCCTTCCAATCTTCGGCTTTACCAACCTCTTCAACAGTCACACTCTCTTCGAAATCATTACCATCTGCATCAGTACTTTCTGCTGAAATATCCAAACTGGTTTTAGCAATTTCTCCAATACCTCCTTCTTCGGGTACACTTTCAGGATTGGCTAATGCACTAGTTTCTTCTTGCAGGTGACCACTGATTGCAGCAGACTCCACATCATCAAGACGGTGTGCGTTGGATTCAGATTCTTCCATGATCTCATCGTTTTGGGCTGATCTAGTTTCAGATTCATGACCTTCCTCCACGCTCTTCTGGTCATTTTCTTCATATTCTCTCTGCCCTTCAACACCATCAGTTTCTTGGCCAACACTTTCTTCTTCTTCAGAAAGAGATTCTGAATACCCTTCACCCCCATTCACCTCTGTATCTGTGGCCATCGTGATCTCAGTCTGCTTATCAAATTCATAAACCATTTCTGAGTTTGCCTCTCCTCCTTCACTCTCTTGCTCGAATCCATTGCCATCCTTTTCGTAGACAGGTTCAAAATCGATTTCACCACTATTCTCCGGTTCTTCAGGTTCCTGATGGACACCATTCTCTTTTTCTGTATCCATTTCTAAGCTCCAGTCTTGGCTATCCACTAGCAACCCAGCAACACTGATTGCACCACTAGTTGGCTGGAAAACAGTATCAGACAATCTTGGATCTTCCAAAATATCTGTCAAATTATGAAATTGAAACGGACCATATTCCTCTTCTTCTCGTAGACTTGAGATTAGCTTATCTATGTAAACAAGTGATGAACCTGCCCACATCCTAAGCTTTCCACTCAACTGCTCAAAGCTCTCTCTTGCAGACTTTGTGATTTCTGGTGGGACATGGAACTTGTAGAAATGTGAATATTGACTGATGTCTGACTGAGTAATTGTCATTGAAGAAACCAACAAGTAATACGCCACACCAAGAACCAAAATCCAACCAAGCAACTTGGATATCTTGAAACGAGATTGTTTTGAAATCTGATGAGTTTCTTCTTCTTCTTCAGTGCTTTCACCAACCACTACTTCTTCTTCTTCATCACTCTCCGCTGCTTCCATTTGCTCCCCATCATTCTCGTCTTGGATTACTTCTGCCTCTACTTCCACTGCTACCACACCTTCCTTTGAAGCAACTTCCTCCACTTGTTGGCTTTCCTCTGCAGACAAATCAGTTTCAGTAGAAGAGCTTTCAGAGCTAAAAAGCTCCTCTAGCTGCTTGCACTCATCAAAATGATGCTGGATTCTTGGATTTGGCCTGTAGTGGAGAAACTGAGGCCTCGGTGATAGGTAATTCTTCTTTGGATCATAAGGTGCCACCGATGGATCAACTTCATGAGACCCAAACACAGGGAATGTGTACGGGAAAGAAGGAGGGAGAGGGCTAATATTTAAGCTTGAATCATCGACATCTCCATTGATCTTGTTTCCATGATTCTCATCACAATCAGTGACGGGAATATCATATGATTCCTCCTCATCAAGCTGCTTCTTTTCATCTATACAAATCTGGTCTTGATCTTTATCTTCCCCAATGAAGCTAACTAAATCAGAAAACGAGACAGATGACCGAACCTGAGGATGTTGGGTTTTGTCAATGGATCGAGACAATTCGTTTTTGTCAGACAAGATCTTCTTCCTTGGAGATGGATTGATCTTAGAAACGGCTGAAATCGTCGGTGACATGAAGTTCTTGGAACCCTTTGGACCTTTGACCACATTTGAGATCTGATCCTTGTCGTTATGGTTTTCTTTATCCCCTAATTCGACCCGGCTGATCTCTCTTCCGGTTGGGTTTTTCCGGGACAAATCTGCCGGAAATGGGCTGGCTCGAAAACTCCGCCGCATTAGATCTCCGGTCTCCGAGTTTCTGGGTTTAGGGTTTAGACGGCAAGGAATCGAAGGAGAAGTGGAACAAGCAGAAACAGAGACCTTGTTCTTCGCAGGAGATGAATCCATGATTAATGAATCAAATCGCTCAGGATTCTTCGAAAATTGGGAATGAATGACTTGACGAATCTGAGTGCTTTTGCTCGTTAAAGGAAATAAGATATCAAGAATCTGCAAGATTATGAATGCTTAAAAGATCCAAAATTTTGAATTTTAAAAGGGAGAGAGAGAGCCCGAGACATCGTAACGGCTAGTTTCTCGTTTGGGTATTATTTTTTTTTTTTATATACACACCACCACTGACCACTGTATATAAAAGCCCTAGTTTAAGTCACTGCAAAATGGATCTGATCTTCGCACGGATACTCTTGTCTTTACATCTCCAGTTTTTATATTTGTCAATTGTATCCCCTCGTTTTCCAACGATCTTTATTATCACCCAAAAACTTAAATTTCTGATGTATATGCCCCAAGGTCCATGATTTCACTATTATAGTGGGTTTTGGATTCACCATCCTATGTACAACAAGACTAAACAAAGGCCTATTTGTATTTACCTAATTGAAAAAGAAGTTTTTTTCACTTTTCGTCTGTCTCTAAATTGTATATATGGAGAATGTAGAAACATTTGGAAGAAATTGATTTTTCTCAAAACATTGGGGTCAGATAAAAATTATTCAATTTGATTTGATGAACGACCGTTGTGCCAAGTTGGACGGACCTGATGATGACACGTCTGCCCTATGGAAGTTGACTTTTGGATAGTTTTCAGATAACTAGCCGTTATCGCTTTCACTGACGAAATAAAAGTAAGGACCCGCTAGGCCCGTCCACTGATACAAACTTAAGTAAAGCACTTAATGGGCCTTTAGCTGAAGTGAACAAAATTTATCGGCAAACCATATAGGACCCAATTATACTTCGAATTCGATCGTTTTGACACTGTAAAAGTACAAATAAAGGTATTTTGGTAATAGTCGATTATTTATTAGCATAGATTACAAAGTCGTCTATTATAACCAATAACGTAATTCAATGGTTTTTCTTATTCAATGCAGTGCACATCCAATCAGTTGGGTTACATTTGTTCAATTCGGATTCGGTTTAAATGGTTTTTCTTATTAGGTGCAGTGCACATCCGATTAGTTCGGTTCAGTTGGGTTATGTTGGTTCAAATAGAAACAGTTCGATTTATCGAGACTGAATTTTAATAGTCCAGAGAAGCAACAAAAGATTAGGTTTTACAAAGCACCAGAAACTAACAAACATATGGTTGCATTTATTTCTATTGGAGCAGAAATTTCTTCTGTTCTTACAAAAAAAAAATGGATTTTCAGTCGAATCATTAAAAAAGTATCAATTCATTAAACACATTATTGTCTGTCTAACCATCTTTTTAGAACAATTTTGTAATCAAATCTTTCATCAATTTTTTTTTAAAAAAAAATCAGAATCAAGACCTTTGGGCTTTGGCCTGCAATAATCAAAACACAAGTTTATTTTCTTTCAAAAGAACCAGACTTCAAAACCAGATTGAAAAATATGTTGTTAATGGCCTGACTTCAGATCCAGACAATCAGTTTTGAACTAATATAACTAAAAAAAAAAGGAATAAAGGGAGAGCGAGATTCAGATGGTAGTGCATGATGTAAAATTCATCAATAATGTTCAGAGTTGGATTGTTCTATGGTAACATCATCATCATCATAATCATCGCTCTCTCTTCTTATCTCTTTCGATTTTAAGGGAATAATTACCAGAAAAAAAAAACCCAATAGGATCATGAATCTAACAAAAACAAAGATAATCGAATAGGTCGACAAAGAACAATCACCTTATAAAAATTTCTAAGAGGAAAAAAGAAATTTTGCAAACTTAAATAAAAAACTTTTAACATTGCAAACAAGTAGAGCGAAACGAAACTCTGGAAGAATCTGCGTTGGATAACAAAGGAGTGAGATTTAAATAGTGGGAAACTTTAGGGTTTTGAGTTCTTCACTTCAAGATTAAACGCTGTCGTCTTTAATCTGTATGGAATAAGGCTACTGGGCTGCCATCATTCGGCCCAATAGTATGAAGAGTTCATTATTTTGTTTAGGCTAGTTTTAGGAACAAGTAAGAAAGCTGACAAGTTCTATCTAGTACACGATTAAATGATTGATGATTTGATCTCGAATCGCATTTGTTTCGTTTTATAGAAATCAATTTTAGTCCACCGGGTTAGATTCAGTAATATTGGATAGACGGATTAAACCCAGGTTTCAAGTGTATGTTTTTTTTTTTTTTTTTTTAAATTTTGTTAGGATTGTGGATAACCATTTAATATACTTCATTCTAGAAATAAAAATAATTTAACATGAAATTAGGGAAAATTTGAAAATTTTCATTTTATATCACAGCTAAGCAAGTGTTCTTCTTCTCTGTTATTTGGCCGGCGTTTGGCGGCGGACGGAAAGGGCAATAGTTCTTACTTGGGTTGTCGGAAAAAAATGAAGACTGGCAAGTATTCGTGCAACACGAGATCTGAAACCCTAGAATGGATCAGTGCCATTATTGATTTCCTTAAACCCTTCACTTTCCTAATAAATGCTCACGTTGTCAATTTCTTCAAGGTATCCAAATTTTTTTGTTTCTTCTGGCGGAAACACTCTAAAAAGTTGGTCTTTTTGATGGCTTATGATTTTCTTTCTGAGTTGATTAGTTGGATTTTATTTTCAGGATAAGCAATGGGAAGCTGTTGATCAGGAATGGATGAGCTGCTTAAGGAATGAGAAGCCGGAAAATATTCTTCTTATTCCCTCCGGTAGTGTCCAGGTAAAGTTCTTGCTTTTCTTCATGGTTGAGAATCTGATTGATAACATAGGGTTTATCGTAAATCCTATTTGTGCTAGTGTTAGTCAGAGTTTTAGTTTAGCTGAAAAGTATTGATTGATATGCGTCTGCATAATTTCGCGTTGTTGGATTTTTGTTAGGATCACTGGCCTGCTTCACTCAAGGAATTTGTTCACACATTGAGGTCTCTATCGTTTCCTAGAGAGCAGGCGGATTTGCAGACGGTATATTGTATACTCTGCACTAAGTCTTACATTCTTCTAAATTATATATTCCCTAGCATTTTCTCCATGTTTACTTCCTTTGGGAGTGTATGACCACTCAGTGCTGGAATGTTTCTCTACCTCTTGTGATGCGTCAGGATGGTATTCTAGATTCTAGACTGAATATTATGCTAAATCTTTTTCCACTGTTGGCAGATACTCGCAGATGTGAATATGGCACCTCTTAGCACCGTTCTTTCACAGGGCATGAATCTGAAGAAAAAACATGAGGTACAGTGACTTTCAATCATGTCTACTTTTGGTAGAACCTTCAGTACTGTCAGTGGTATGCAGCTGTATCTGCAGTTGGTGACTAACCCCAATCCAAGAAACTTTAATTGAAAAGAGAATATCGAATGATTTCTAGCTATTCAAGTCGAACCGTTTGCTACTTCACATGTAAAATAGAGAATTATTTCAGTTGTGATAATCACCAAAAGCTCATAACATTTGTATAAATTTCTTTGTGCAAAACCAATGTTTTAGTTTAATCGTTTATCTGTTAAATCTATTTTCATGACCGTCTCTTCGCCACATGGATCTATAAGTCACTTATGGTGGTATTACTATGCAGGTTGAAGTTCTTTCCTCTGTTGTGAGCTCAGTTGTTAACAGTGTTGGAGATTCTACTGTTGTTGACGTCGGCTCTGGCCAGGTATCTTCAGTCCCTTTCTCATGTTTGCCCATCAATCACAATTGCATGGTTAGTATCGTTTTTGCATACTTCTTCCTAGGTGACTCGATGGAATCATACCTAGCATGGTCTTTTGCTGCTTTTCTTTTATGCGTTGCTAACGTCTCCTTTTGGTTCTTCAAGGAACTTTTTTGACTGATGAATTTCGCTTTTATATCTTACGTTACTAAATTTGCAGTATATAGTTGTCCATAAGTTTGTTAAACAACATCATAGAAATATGTAACATTGTGTCTCATGTCAAAAATATTATTTCAGGGTTATCTAGCGCAGGTTCTTTCTTTCCAATATAAGCACTCAGTTGTTGCGATTGATTCCTCCTCTCATCATGGAAAGGTAACTGATGCGCGAGCAGCACGTATAAGAAAGCACTATGCAGCACAAATGCGTAAATCTGGGTAAGTGCATTGAGCACATTATAACAGTTATTTGAAATTTCTACAAAGAAACAGATGTCTATTTTCATTTTTAGCTTGCAAAGTCGCTCATTGTTTTCCTTATTCTTGGTGCACAATTCTGGTCTTTTAGACTTAACCTCTTCTCTGTTAGTTCAGGAAACAAGTGCCCAGATGTTCCAATGACGATTACATGCCGTGTATTATCCACAAAGATGTTAAAAGCCTTAACCAATGTTCATCTGGAGGAAAATGACTTGGATTTAAATGCAAGTGCTTTGAATGAAGGTCAAAAGAGATCACAAGCATCACTTGATGCAAACAGATCATGTTCACTTGTTCTTGCGGGCCTTCATGCATGTGGAGATCTATCTGTTACAATGCTAAGGTCAGTTTGAATGTTTGCTGCAGTTTATTCATCCGGATTTCTGTTATCTTTTGGACACATTATTATTTTGGTCCTGATCGCTGTGTTTGACCCTAAAAGCTGAAACATTTTGCAACTTGATTTCGTTAGGACTTTTATCGAATGCGAGGAAGTTAAAGCCGTAGTGAGCATTGGCTGCTGTTACAACTTATTGTCTGAAAAAACTAATGAGAATTCTTGTTCCAAATGTGGTTTTCCAATGAGCACTGGTCTCAAATCTTTAAGCTTTTCGCTGGGCAAAAATGCACGCGATCTAGCTTGTCAGGTATTGTCCATTATTGTATCTGTTTTGGATGTTGCAGCGTTATTGTTTTGAATCATTATGTATGGTCTTTTCTCTAATCTATTTATTAAAGAAATTTCATGTGATTTCTCAGAGTGCTGAGAGATGGAGCTGCTTAGGAGAAGATGCTGGTCTGCAGAATTTCGAGTTGCATTCTTTCCGTGCTGCTTTTCAAATGGTATTTTGTTATGTTGGTGAATCGACTTTTTCTTTCTTTCTCCCAAGATCTGTGACTTTTTGTTTATTGAAGTCTGAATTTTTGGCGATTGTCTCTAACAAGTAACAACCTATACACTCTTTGAAGGTTCTGTCGAAACATTATCCGGAGGTTTTGGCGACAAGTCCCTCTATTGGGCGCCAAGGGAAGGCATTCCGTCGTCAAAAGCAAAGAAAAACCCTCGAAACTCCAGCAACAGTAGATACAAGTAGGAAAGGTGAGGATTTCGATGGATTAGATTATATAGTTAGGTGAGAGCAAGATTGGTTTCCTTATCTCTATAATCCACTGCAGACGCCGATGACAAGAGATCAATGACGCATACACGTTCGAATTCCAACACTTGTTCGTCTTTTGAGAAGTTCTGCCTGTCAGCGTTTTCTCGCCTGAATCTAGAACATCCTCAAGATCTTGACCTGAGTGCCACATGGAATGAAGCTGATGCATTCACGGTAAGTTATTTCTGAACTCTCTCCCTCTATCTTTTGTCTCGGATTCTCTCATACATTGATGGATGCTTGTCAAACTCAAAAAATAATTATGCAGGAGTTGATAGGGCCTTACTGGTCTATTCGAGCTGCACTAGGACCAGTGCTTGAGACATTAATCTTGCTTGATAGACTTATGTTTCTCCAAGAACAAGGAGATTCCATTGAAGTTGTAATGCTTCCCATCTTTGATCCCACCATCTCACCTAGGAATGTTGCCATTATTGCTAAAAGGCTTTGACCGTTAATCTAAAAAAACTCTCTTTTGATCCTTTTACAACTTTTAATGACGTGTGAAATGTGTTTCTATTGGAACTGACTGACGTTGAAGTTTTATGCATATCAGTTTCAATAATCAAATTTCATTGAGCAGTGAAGAGAATTCACCTGAAGTGTCTAGAATTCTGCTTTTACCGGTTCCGATTTTCCGTCGTGTGAACAGCCCCATTTCTTCCTCGTTGTCCGTGTTGTACAAGAAAAATACTAGGAAATGTGTTAAGGTTTCCTTTGACTTTATGAAAGTAATTGCTATTTTTTCCCCCTTAATCATTGTTCATAAGTTTGAACAAAACAAAAAAAAACATTTTTTAATTGTTATTTGAAACATCTATTCAAACTGGCCATTCTTAATTAGCAACTCCAAATTTTTTATTTCTTATACACGTTTTCACATTAAAACTTGTTATAATTTAATTGAAGTCATCAATTTATAACCTTAAACCAAATAGATAACTATTATGATGGGTGGTGCGTGTGGTGACACAAAGAAACTAGTACAAACTAAATAGGCTAGAAATCATAGTCAATAGATTATCATGGTTAGTTTATAAGATTAAAGTGTATCTTTTATTTATTATAATATTCATTTGATATTCTGTTCATTATTCCAACATATAAATTTTGTGTGTGAATCGGTGTGAGGAATCTATACTCAAATATTTGAATTAATACGCAGTGCAAAAGAATATCAGAGTGGATACTTATGACAAAAATGTTAGATTTTCTTACGATACATGTTGAAAAGCATTTATTCAAATTTTTTATAAGCAAGAAGGCAAATAATTGGTTCATCCTTAATGAAGTAGACATTAAAAAAAAGCAAGATTTATTCAAAAGGGCAATGAAGAATTATGGCCATGGCCCATGAATGAAGCATAAAGTTAAAACGATTATTTATTAAAAAGTCGTTCTTCATAGATCATAAGCGGAGATATATTTTAAACATAAAGAAATGAAAAGAAGTAAAAAAAAAAGACGGTAGCGTTACTTGGTCGTCGGAGCAACGTACAAGGAGATACTGACGTGTGCTTACGTTTGACTCATTGACTTTTACCCGCTACCATACCAAGACCGTCTTGCTTCTTCTTCTTCTTCTTCTTCTTCTTCTTCTTCTTCATTCTTCTTCTTCTTCTTCATTCGTTCCCTCTACTACTCCATTTCAACAAATCCGTAATCTGATATCCACACACGCGGCGAGGATTAGAAGAGAGAGAGCGACTCTGATCGCGTAAAGACAGAGCCTTTTTATACCAAACCTTTAGTCAAGTTAGCAAATTTATACCTGCGATTTCTGAATCACTTTCTCTCTCTCTCTCTCTGTCTCTGTCTCTCTCTCTCTGAGGTGGGTTTCTCTTTCTTTCCTTTTTTCTCCGATGAAATTTGTTTTATCTGCGTCTGTTTCTACGTTTTGTTCTCAATCCTGAGAAAACCCAAATTCCAAGTTGACAGCTTTTTTTAGTTGCTTTTTACTTTGAGGTTTCTGGTCCCCCACTAGGATGTTTTTTATTGGGGTTTCTTACTTGGAAAGAGATTCTGTGTTGGAATTGAGTAGTAATTGAAATGGATCATTCTAATTTATGGCAGAAACAGTTGACAGGTTTATCTTACATTTATGGGTTGCTCCTGGTTCTCATGCCACAAGAGTGGAAGAGAACCTTCAGAAGTTGATGGAGGTACATATTCACGATCTAGGGCTCTTAAAATAGGAGGAGGTGTACAAGTTTCTGTATTATTTTTGAGCTTTACACGATCTAGGGCCAAGTTACTGGTTTTCCGCTAATTTAGAGTGTTTGTATTTGCAAACAGGAATCGCAGCGATAGAAAATGTAAAGATTTACAAATATAAAGAGATTCGTCAGGCTACAGATGATTTCAGTGCCTTGAATAAAGTTGGTGAAGGAGGGTTTGGTTCTGTGTACAAGGTAAATGAGAAAACTTAGTTGTTCACTCTTCTTTTTCAAATCCTCTCTTCTTCTTTTTTTAACTCTTTGGAAGAAAAAATTCGATGACTTTAGGGCCGTCTTAAAGATGGAAAGATCGCAGCCATCAAAGTCCTTTCGGCTGAGTCAAGACAAGGTGTAAAAGAATTCCTTACTGAGATCAATGTGATATCAGAAATACAGCATGAGAATTTGGTTAAGTTATATGGATGCTGCGTGGAGGGGAATCACAGGATTCTTGTTTACAATTATCTCGAAAACAATAGCCTTGATAAGACGCTTCTAGGTGATTCTCGTAGTTTGCTTACTCTCTATGTGTCAGCTTCTCCGGATTCGTAATATCTTTTCTAACCGAATGAATGTTTTCAGATGGGGGATACACTCAGAGTGGGATACAGTTTGATTGGAGAACTCGGGCCAATATTTGCATTGGGGTTGCTAAAGGTCTTGCCTTTCTTCATGAGGAAGTACGGCCACACGTAATTCATAGAGATATTAAGGCAAGCAATATTCTACTTGACAGAGATTTATCCCCCAAGATCTCTGATTTTGGACTCGCGAGGCTTATGCCACCGAACATGACACATGTCAGCACTCGTGTCGCGGGTACAATGTGAGTTCCAAATGCTTAGTTTTCCCTTTTTTTCTTACTCTCTCTTACAATTGCAGGTCTTAACATGTGTTCACATCTATTTTGGGCAGTGGTTATCTAGCGCCAGAGTATGCGGTTAGGGGACACTTGACGCGTAAAGCCGATATATACAGCTTCGGAGTCCTCCTGATGGAGATAGTCACTGCAAGAAGCAACAAAAACACCCGACTACCCACGGAATATCAATATCTTCTAGAAAGAGTAAGTCTTCGCTTTTCTTCTTTTGAAAATTCTCTTGCTTCGTCGTTTTCTAACAACTCACTAGAATTGGACACTCTCGCATTTAATGTGTGATTATCTGGTCTATTTCGCAGTGTCTAAGCTCTTGTTTTGAGAGATAACATTTTCTTACGTTCCACAGGCTTGGGAGCTTTATGAGCAGAATGAGCTCGTGGATCTTGTTGACACAGGGTTAAACGGAGTCTTTGACGCAGAGGAAGCTTGCCGGTACCTAAAAATCGGTCTTTTGTGCACGCAAGACAGTCCTAAGCTAAGGCCAACTATGTCCACAGTGGTGAAGTTGTTAAGAGGGGAGAAGGATATAGATACAAAGAAAATAACCAGGCCGGGTTTGATTTCTGATTTTATGGACTTGAAAGTGAGAGGACCTGTCGAAACAAAGCCAGATGAAGCGAACAGATACAACTACACAAATCCTTCTTCTTATAATGCCTCGTCTAGCTCTGGGACTAGAGAAAACTCAAATGCTTACTCATCAGGGGGTTCATCAGCTAATGCAGTTTGTTCATTCAGCAGTACCATTTAGGAAAAAAAAGGTTCCGTTCTTAAAAGTATTGATTTTTCGTTTTCTTTTTGAGATTTAAATGGCAGAATTTTTTTTGATGTTTCTTGTGTGTTCAAACAGAGGTTTTCTGTTTGATTTTGATTTTGAATCAATAGCGACTGTAGAAAAGGCGGTTTTGTGCCTCACTGTTGTTAAGGTTGTGTTCAGTTGCAAACAAAGATTTGAGTGTATGTATATAAGGTTGAAACTGAATCTGAATTGGTCCCAAAAAAAATGCAAATAATTAATGAAAGAGTTTTGTGATTTGACTGTTCTCTGCTTAACCGGGAGGTTAAACCAATTCCTGTCCGATTGATTACCATCAGCTTTCAGCTCGGTCTGGTCTGAACAGTACGGTTTGAGCGACCGCAGGAGATACCGTTCGGTTGGGCTGCGCGACTTAATGTTCACTACTTCACTTAATCCAAGTCCAAAACGATAACTCGCTAAGAAGTAAGAACTATAAAGTAGAAAATATTTTAATGTTGCCTTCGTCTCTAATCTCTGTCTCTATACGCCACTATGTTTCTCTACTCTTTCTCTCTCTCCGAAGAACTTTATTGAATCTTTTGAAAGTTTCTGTTTTTTTTTTCTCCAAGAGCTCATTTTGAGGTTTCCTATTTCCCGAGCTTATCTTGACAGTATTAAACCATTACTTTAACTAAAGCTCATTTCTTTCATTTTTCTTCACTATCCCTTCTCTACTCTACATACCAAACCTGGGAAATGCTTGTCGGTGCACGGTGATGCTCTAATGAAGCTATTTTGTTCTCTGGTTCTACGTTCACCGGAAGAGTACTGAAAATTCATTAGTTTTTTCGGAACCGATTTTGAAGATATGTACTATACTGCTGGATTTTTGATAAGTTTAGGGTTTTGTGTGTTAGGAAGCAGGATTGACTGCTCGGAATAGGGGAAGGAAGATTCTATTTGTTCTGTTATTCCAGAGATTGCGGAATTTGTGGGGAAGACCAATTCAGTTAGCTACCAAGCCTTTTGTAGTTTTCTACTGTTCTGAATACATATCAAAGCAGTGGCCAAGAAGCTCGTTAACTTGTGATACCAGGCTCTCCAGAATTGTTCTTCTTACGGCTATCAATTTATCTGAGCTTTGGAGGTGACAATTTTTATCTATTAATGGAGGATATACGATTGGTTAAGCTAGGTTTATAGTGGTTGCAGTCTCAGAAACAGTTGTGTTCGTGGGTTTGCGCTGCAATGCAATGTTTTGGGGGAAAGACGGAAGCTCTCGTGAAGCGTCACTGGCCACTGGTGTGCAGTGGATGTGGGAAGCTGTTAGGGTTACTTAGTTTATTGTTTGTTTACTGGAAAGACTGCATTTTGAGGGGTTTCCAGTCCAGTGCCAAATTTGGCTCAGCTGCGTTGTTCCTGATCATGTTGCTTGCTTAGCCTGATTTCAGTATCTTGCTTGGTCTATGTTCTGCTCGGTATGGTAAGGCCTCTAGACCCGCCATTTTGTAATTCGTGATTTTGTTTTCTAAATCTTTAAATAGTGTTGATTTCCGAGTCTGAGAGCGTGAGCCCCTGAGCAGATCTCGTGTATAGACTTGCTTATATGAGAAAACAGTAATATAGAAAACTATTTTGGAGCCAAAACCAGAATGGCGATATTCTGATCTTTTAAGTTATTCCCTGCAAACAGTGTTGAGATTTTCGTTAAAGTGTACATATACGTTTGGAGATTTGGTTTCACTTATCGAGTGATTTTGAGCTTTGCACAATAGTGTTGAGTCTCACCTATTCTTAATTTATCATTGCAGGTAGCTGCTGGTGCTGTAGTCTTGTACTTAGGTTGCACTCCTGGGATCTTCATTGTAGGACTTTTTGGAATTTTGATTTTGTGGATGTACGCCAACTTTTGGATCACCGGAACATTATTTATAGTTGGAGGCAAGTGTCAATACTTCTTTCCCAAAAATCTGTGAAGATAGTTATCTTATCGCTCTTTCTGTCACTATCCCATTGCGACAGAAGCTAATAAGTAGTGTTAATTTCTCAACTCCTTTGAATCAGGTTATTTATTCTCCTTGAATCACGCACGAGTGGTGGTTCTTTTGGCGACGGTTTCCGCAATTTACTGTGTCAACGTCAGACTTGGATGGCCTGGAGTTATCCTCTCGATAAATCTTGCATTCTTGTCCAACCATATATTTATTTGTCTTCTTCAATGGTGTGATAATGTTAGTGAAAAAACACAACCGGAGGAGCCAAACAAACCTGAAACTGAACTAGAGGAAGAGTTTCCAGGAGAGTTTGAGTACCCTTCTGTTCCTGTTGAAGAATCAGAGAAAAAGGTTCACGAGAATAAGTCAGCCAATAAACCAGCATCTCCGTCAAATGTTGTTAGTAACTTGAAGGAGGTTTCTAGTGTTAAAGTAGTAAATGTAGAAACAGGTTCAGCTGATGAGATGAAAAGAATACTGGATAGTTTGAATCACTATGAAGCATTGGGGTTCCCTCGACACAAACAGATTGATGCTGTGGTGCTAAAGAAAGAGTATAGAAAGAAGGTATGTTATTTGATATTGATTTTGTATGTTCTCTTGGGTATGAGTTTTCTCTGCTGCTTAATTAAGTTATTCTATTTCTCTGTTAGGCAATGCTGGTTCATCCGGATAAGAATAGGGGAAGTCCTTTGGCAAGTGAATCATTCAAAAAACTTCAAAGTGCTTATGAGGTAATTGTTGAAGGATGGATCCATTAATTATTAGTTTATAAAGGCTAATGCTCTGTAGTTTTCAGTTTAGATGCTGTAATCAGACGCTATTTTCTTTCTATTATGAATATGAAATGAAAGATTGAATTTGCAGGTTCTCTCTAATTCTGTTAAGAGGAGAGATTACGATGAGCAGTTAAAGAAAGAAGAATCTAGGACCAGGAGTGTCTGTCAGACATCACATGCTTCGTCGCATCAGGTTTGATGATACAATATGTGAGATTTCTGATTCCTCGTGTGTTGTTCTGTTTTTTCTTATCAAAGTTGATTAACATTTTTTCTGGTTTTTTTTTCTTTCAGAATGGTCCCGATTATCGATCAGACGAGTCAAGGCGCATACACTGTACTAAGTGCGGTAATTCACACATTTGGGTATGTACCAACAGGAGTAAGGCAAAGGCCAGATGGTGTCAGGTTAGCCAACTCACTCACAGTTCTCCTTACCTTACCAAGCATTTTGATTTCAAATGTGTTCGTTAAATGGTTATTACTTCCTTTAAAATTATAGGAGTGTGGTCAATATCATCAAGCCAAAGATGGTGACGGATGGGTCGAACACAAAGGGACTCTGGTATTCGAAAAGGCACATAAGGTTAGCTTCTCCGTTATTCCTTTCTACTTTGTTTACTGGTAATGATGAATTAAAACTTTTCTTATCTCGTCCCGTAGATTGAAATACCACGAGCGTTTGTTTGTGCCGAGAGCAAGATCTTTGATGTTTCAGAATGGGCTATATGTCAGGTTGGTGTTCTGACTCTTTACCAGTAGTAACCGATGCTATAACTCTCTGTTAAGATTTAGCTAGACTAAGGCATCTCAAGAATCCAATAAAGGATTTTTTTTTTTTCACTCAAGTGACTTACTTTAGCTTTAAAATTTTTTACGGTATGTGAAGATATGGTTTTTTTTTTCAATTGAAGGGAATGGCATGTAGACCAAACACACATAGACCAAGTTTTCACGTGAACATGGTTGGTTTGGAAAAGACAACGCAGAGATCAAACTCGAGCAGGTTTCCGTGGGATCTTGATGTGGAGATGATGGACGAGGATGAGGAAGAGTTTGACTTATGGCTTCAACAAGCCATGGCTTCTGGACTCTTCTGTGAGACATCAAAACGCCGAAAAAGCTGGAGTCCTTTCAAGTTAACCAAGAAACAATCGCGAAGAACATCGACTTGAGACAACATTAACTACAATGGCGAGATCAAAGACAAAGGTCAATGACTCTATGGCTTGTTCTGTTATTTCCGACAATGGAAAATGAGGCAAGATGAACAAAGAGCCTAAAAGGAAACAACATTTTAAGGTGCTCATGAAGAAGAAAGGGACATGGGGAGCTTGAAACAAACATGTTTGGAGCCCTCGTCTGTAAATAGAATCTGTAGCTTTGTGTACTATCAAGTTATGGTTTTTCTCTGAGAATTGAGAAATCCAAAACTATTTAACGAGAAAGCTACAACGATGACCGGTCCACGAGAAACATAAAGTTTTAATTGTTTTCATCTTCTTAGTAGTTTAGATCGATGATCCAATCTCATGGTGATGCTTGGTAAATTAGTTTGATTCTATTACTGTTTTTTTCCCTCCTCGGTTCAACTGTTTGTTTCTGTCTGTTACTACGAGATTCCCAAATCTCGACCTCCATTACTTCAATTGTCGACACTCGAGAGAGAGATTTATGTACAAAAGCATCTCTCTTCCTCGAATCTCACAATTTCTCGGATTCTGGGTTAGCTCCAAAAATGACAACTAAACCCCATTTTGATTAGCCGGTACGATTCTTCCCGGAAGAGAGAAGAAGCCCTAGAAACTCACGTTCTCATTCGCTGTGTTTTTATTTCCATCGATGCTAAACTGAAATTGTTTACATTTACGAGTTTAGGATTCTGGGACTTTGAAATTCGAATGGGTTTTCGGTCGTATAGCTATATAGATGATATATAATTGCTGTATAGAAGTGAAGAGGAGGATAGTGAAATGAGTAGGCTATCTTTTCGACCCCGTCCATTGGACATACACAAGAAGCTTCCAATTTTATTATCCTTTAAAGACTTTGAAGATGAAGAGAATCCTTCTTCCATTACCAGAAATTCTCAGTTGCTACGTATAGCAGCCGTAGAGGTTGACAATGAGGTGAAAATTTCAGTCCCTCGAATCTTCAAGTTCCTTCTTTTTTTTGTCGGTGTATCAGTTTGGCTGTAAAGTTTACAGAGTAATGACTAAACGTTTTCTCGTTTTTTTCGCATTATCAGGTGCATCAACCTCAAGTGCCTACCAAGAAACTGGGTTCAGAAATACCAACACCTCAGTTTCTTGTTGTGGATACATATGAAAGAGACTACTCCAGGACTTTTAATCAGCCTGCTTCCTATTTACGCTCAAGATGAGGTAATCTCTATCTCTGTATTTCTTTCCGAGACTAATGTCTTTTGCATGGAGACTGAAAATCTGATTGTGCAGCTCGGGCTGAGCTTGGAGAATTTGTGGAGTATGATCTTGACAATGAAGATGACGACTGGCTTTACGAGTATGATAAGGAGAAAATGATTCTCTCATCTGAAATGTAATGTATCCAACCACTTATTTAGATGTTGTTAATTCTTTGTTTTCAGATTACACAATCCCATCTATCTTTTATTGTCTGTTAGCCATTGAGATAGATTGGATCATCCAGACTTACATTAGTCTTGTTGTGTGGTAGATGGATCTATTGGCTTCTAGACTCTAAATTCTTCTTCTGTCTCCTTTTTGGGGCATAAAGTTTGTTTGGATTCATAAAATGACTAGATTTTGCTAATGGTGCGTAGACCATGTGGTCGAGTGGAAACTGAAAGAAGTGAAATAGTTATATCTGATGCGGCCCTTTTACTGAGTTGAGATAGTGCTCAGCTTTTCTCTTCTTCTAAAAACAAAGCCTTCTGCCGTAATCTTGCTAAATTACTTGATACAGGCTTGAGGGCATTGTTTTTAAACTAGAAGTATTGGATCTTCCTTCAGATGCAGAGAAGAGAAAACAATCCACAGTCATTTGAAAAGCTTCGGCAGGTAAGGAAAGACCTGAATCTGTTTTATGCTTAGAGAGACGTAAATCTCTTTGGTCTGTCTGCAATTTCTTATAATCCTTCTGTTGTGTCCTGGGATGTGTAATGATCAGGTCAGGCGCAATCTTGACCAAGCAAAGACCATTCTAGAAGCTCTGATTAAGGTGTTCTGTATGCTGTTTAAATCCTTGACTTGTATGTAACTTTATGTATATCTTAATAGAAGCCTTCATTCTCCAAAGGTAGTAACTATCTTAACCTTTGTAGAGAGAAGAACAAAAGAGGGATTTCATGGCGAGTGAGGTTAGCCTTCAGAGAATCCAACTCAAATATAAGGTACTCTAAAACTTGGATTGAGTGTCCTGTAACAGCAACAAAATGTGCATTTCGATCTTCTCCCTGACTTTGATATGGTTTGCAGCACGAAACCGAACTCTTTGAAGATAGTTTGGGCCCGTCTGGATTTCCACTCTCTACATCTTACAGATTAGGCTCAAGCGAAGATGAATTCATGGACTCCGATGACCCAACAACCAATCAAACATACAAAAGACCGTCCTTTGCCCCTCATCCACGTTTCACCGACTCAAATCTCGCTCGAGCTCAAGCTGGGAGCATAAAGCAAGAGGCGAGAAGACAAGGATGGCTCCACAAATTGGTAATTACTTTATAGTACTCTTTATTGTTAGTAGTAAGTAAAACACTTGAAGTTATTAGCTAAACTACGTTCACTGTTCTTTTGTGTGTATGTAGAATCCTAATGAGCCAGTTATGCTGTTCACAAAACCGCTGGTCCCTGATAAACCAGCTGCAGCGAGGATCGGTTTCAAGGAAGAATTGGTCGAGGCGGTCGGATTGTATTCGATAGATGGAATCCTCTAAAGCAAACCCACATTAACCGTGGCAACTCTTTCTACATTGCACCATAACATCTCTCTTTACAACCTTCGACTAATTTTCCTTTCATTTTTGTATGTAAAGAATTTTCCGTTGAAGACTAAATAGTGTCAGAAAAAAAATCTGTTTGTATCCCTTAAGTAACTTAGATTTGTTATCCCGGTTAATCGAACAATTTAGGTTACCAGTAATGGGTTATTTTAGCTGTGGTTTGGTACACACCTTAACAAAAAAAAATCCGGTTTGATGTAAGGTTGATTTCCCGGTTATGAGCTGAATAAAACAGCTAACAACATGGGTATATTTGTATATTGAGGGACATTTGATCGAATTTTGCTGTCCCATTAGTGTCCATGGGATATTAGTGTTCATCAGATCGAAAAGATTCGTGTCTAGAAAGATTTTGTTTAGTTTACAGATTCAGATCTAGTTTTCTTTTAGATTCAATTTAGTTTATAGATTTAGTTTTCAAATTTGGTTTTCATATTTAATTTCGTGATTTAGTCGATTGATTTTTTTTTACAACGATATTGTTGATTTTTTTTTAATTTCTATAAAAATAATTTTTTAATTGCAAATTTTAAAATTATAATATCTTTTTATCCAAAAAATTATAAACTAAAAAAAAGTCAGTATAGTAATAAATATTAAAATATGGATTATTTTACGTGAATATCTCAAAAAAATGCTAAAAAATCTAGAGTTGAAAATAAAAAAATAAAAAAAAATGAAAAACAAAGAAATACTTGGTCAAACTGTCAGTTAGCAGATACTTATATGATTTGTTACACCGGATATTATCGAACGAGCGCCCAAAAACCCTAAATTGGAAACATTTCGGCTTGAGGATCTCACATCCTATATTTACTTGGGCTTGCGTGAGTCTAGACGTGCGACTTAGCCTTTTCACCATAACTTCAATCCACCGTTGCGTGTTGTGGAGAATCGATCATCGTAATCACAGGTAACGGTTTCATGTCCATCATCTCGTGAGGTAGATTTTTCTTTTGCCGCCGAAAGATTGCGTCTTTCTGTTTGTTGATCTACGTACGTTTTATCTAGGGATTATTTTTGTTCGTTCTATTCAGATTTATCTCGATACAATTTGGTTTGTTGGTGCTTCCGCTGGAAATCAACAGAGATGGATCACAAGTACCTAAATCAGCAGAGATGGCTCTTGTTTCTTTTTCATGCACGGACCTGCAAACCGTCATGTCCAGACCGAAATTGTGTTACTGTTCAGTCTCTATGGAGACACATGAACAGTTGTGTTGAACCTCAGTGTTTGTATCCTCGTTGTCGTCCCTCAAAGGCATACATTAGCCACTATAATAACTGCCAGGATCTTCGGTGCCCCCTCTGTGTGCCAGTCATGGACTACCTTCAGCGACAAGCTACTAGACTTACCCTGCTCGGTTTTAAAATTGAAAGCAGTACAGTGGACAAAGCTCAAGTCTCAAATGACTCAGTACAAGCTTCTGATGGAGCGGTTTCTGGTGCCCTTCATTGTGCTGATACTTTAGATGATTTGAAACTCCGAAAGGACATGAGAACGCTTGTGTAAGTCTTTGCATCTTCCCACCATAACATGGTGGATTTATTTCCTTCATCTTGCATTGCTTGTCTTTAGTTGCCGCTGAAGAACTGAGTTTTTGTGCTCCTTGATTTTTTTTTTAATGATTATTACTTCATATGGGGGACTACTTCTAACTGATCCCCTTCCCTTGATCTTCCAAATTTTCCAGTTTTAATACGTTACAGCAACATGAACCCTTGTGTAAGCCTTCAACTTTTAAGCTACACCGTTTGCGTCTTCAGCATCTCTATGTTTCGTTCATCTAGCATTAGCATTACAATGTGGGCTGGGAATGATCAAAATGATTACTGTCTTAGCTGCATTACATTATATATATATCTTCTTTATTACTGATATTTTAGTGTTTCTGTTCCTTGAGACTTTCTTGATAACTATTTCATGGCGGATTATTTTTAACTGGGCCTCCTTGATCGTCCAGCTTTAACATGTTAGAGCAACGGCAACCATCTCCGGCTGATGCTACATCAAAAGCAAATTACATGGATGTTGCTAGAGGCTTAGAGGAGGGGCTGTTTAAGATCGCTATCTCAAAGGTATCTAAGAAAATAACTGTTTGTCAAAGGAAAAATATTTTGCCTCTAGATTTAGTTTGTTGACTTATGTCCTTACTTAATACCTTACTTTTCATTTGTGACACTTTCCAACTTATACTACAGGAGGATTACGTGAACCGGTCAACCCTTGAATCTCGGATTACAAGCCTACTGATAAAAGACCAGTTGAATCACTACAATCCTAATTTGATGGTTACACCCTGTGCTGGTGCTAGTGTTTGTTTACGGCCTTCATGTAACACCGTTGGTCCCATGGACCAAGATATTTTGAAAGTTCGAGAATACATGCGAAACCTTGTGTAAGCCTTCCAAATTTTCAACTACACTGGTTCTTCTTGCACTGATTTCTCTGTCAGTTAATTATCTCAATCTGTGCCGGGAATGATCGAACTTATTACTGTTCTGAATCTGTATTCCTGCATGTCTGCTGTGTTTCTTATTCTAATTGTGTTGTATCGTAACTGATTGTCTCCCTCTGGGTATATCCTTGAGGATTTATATCGTTTATAACTGATCTTTCATTCTTTCCAGCTTCAGAGAGGTACAGAAACAGGATCCATCTCCAGATGATGATGCATCAAAGGCTAAGTATTTAGCTGTTGCTAGAAGCTTAGAGGAGGGTATTTATAAAATGGCTACGACAATGGTATTCTCAAAACTTTTACTTGATCGGTATTCAGTAATTAGCAATTTGGTTTACTGAGTACCAACTAAACAAGATTGGCTAAAGCTTATTGACATGTTGTCTCCAGCTCCAGTTTTTTGAATCATGTCCTCACTTTAAAAGATCTTTTTGTTCTTTTGTGACACTTTTATATAACTTAAAATTTACAGGAGGATTACATGAACCCGTCGACCCTTGAATCTCGCTTGGCAAGCTTAATAATAGGCGGAAAATTAAATAACAACAATCAGATTCAGCAAAATGCTAATTCTTCTTCCCCCAATGGAACAATGATACCAGCTGCTCCTGAAGTTTCTGCTGAGACCACCACGCATGGTACATCATAGACCTATATATAATTGTAATCGCTCATTCTGAACTTTGTTGTCATGTGATGTTCCAATTTGTTGGTCTCTGCAGCAGAGAGAGAAGCTTTCTGAGAACGGAGATCAGTTGGAGACAGAGATGGCAGAGAATCTGAAGACCGTGAAGTGAGCCTCTGTCATCCAAAGGTTTTTAATAATTACTTGTGTTACACGTAAAGATGAGATCATTTAAGTACCGATGTTTGGTCATTTGCACTTGTTACTACATTATTGCTGCTTGTAAGATCGTATGTACTATTAACCAATGGTAAAACGGGTTTTGATTTGTTTCCGGTTTGAGTTTGGAATATGATTTATTGAATTAGAATTGGTTTTGTTATTACTATCCCTAGTGGGTACAAGAACAAAGAAAAAGAAGTTCATATAGCTGTAAAGCTTACAGCTAAACAAAGCAAAACCACAAGGATAAATATGTAAATTATTAGGAACAATGTGTATCGATCGGACGGACAGGAGAACGTAATCTACCTCCCGACACTTGTCCTCGACTGTTAGATTTTCGACCTTGGTTTTCCCCCAATTAACTTTGGCAGGTTCCTTAATGATAAGTATGTATTCAGACTTGAGAAGAAACATAAGGTAAATGTTATTTAATGCGTCTTTTGTTAATACTTACAAAATCAAAAAGAAAAATCCCTAAACGGAAAAGGAAAACAAGAAAAAAAAAAAAAACCAAAATCCCCAAAATAAAGGGAGCGCCCGAAAAATCCCCAATTCGAAGAACTCCGACCTCGGAAACCTAACCGATTTTCGGAAAATTCGTCGATCATTCGTTATTTCTTCTTCTTTGGGCTTTAGGTTTTGGAATATCTTTCTGGGTTTTCTCTATTTGCTCGTTTGATCCTAACTTTTCTCCTTGTGTTATTCTTTTCTTCCTGGCTTGTGTGAGTTCGCACGTGCGACATCGGCTCTTCACCGACTTTATTGCTCTGTTCCACTGCGTTTCGGAGACTCGATCATCGTAATCACTAGTAACGCTTATGTGTCCGTGACCTTTTGAGAGAAAAAGTTTGCTTCTTTGTGCATCAATTTCAAGGTTGGATTGAGTTCTAGGTTTTGATTTGGGGATGTCTCTTGTTTTATTCAAGATACACTTGGTTGTTTTTTTTATTGCTCCTTTCGCTGTCTGCTTTCGTAATCTAACCAATTTCGTTGGTTTTTGCAATTAGGCTTAGTTGCGTTGATCATCAGAGTCTTATGATTCTAGTTCAACTGTATTGACATAAAAACTATGCCACTTCCGTGTTTTGAAATTGTTTTGCAGGACGTTTACGCGGTGCTAGGTGTATTGTATGTTAAGAGCTGCCACACTGACATCATCTGAAAAATTATTAAGAGCAGGAAATGAGCTTTCAAATCTTCTGACTTTTCTGGGGCACTAGAGTTATGCACGGCCTGTTAGTGCTTGTTGAAAGAAGAATTTGGACAAGGCGACCAAGGTTTTAAGAAATAACATGAATGTTCAGGCTCACATGTCGGGACAACTATCTGGGCAGGTTACAAACCAAGGGGCAAGGCCGCAGAATAATGGGAACTCTCAAATGCAGAATTTAGTTGTTGCTTCAGCTGGTACTGGTGCTGGTGCTGGTGTAGGACCTTCACGTAACGTCGTTGGTCCCATGGACCATGATATCTTGAAACTCCGACAGTACATGCAAACCCTTGTGTAAGCCTTCAACTTTTCAGCTACCCTGTTTGTGTCTTCCCACTATAGCATGCCTATGTTTTCTCTATCTGCTTATAATGGATTGAGTTACTGTTATTTCAATGTGTGCTGGGTATGATGGAACTGATTACTTTTTTGGGTACATTACTGTATATCTTCTTTGTTACTTAAGACGTGATATTTTAGTGTTTCTGTTCCTTGAAATTTTCTTGATATTTACTTCATGGTGGACTATTTTTAACTGGGCCTCCTTGATCTTCCAGCTTTAACATGTTACAGCAACGGCAACCATCTCCGGCTGATGCTGCATCAAAGGCAAAGTATATGGATGTTGCTAGACGCTTAGAGGAGGGGCTGTATAAGATGGCTATTTCAAAGGTATCGCAAAATATTTCTGTGTCTAAAGTTGGTACTTACCATTTATGATTTGAAGTTTACTGGTGAATAGAAACAAGATTTGGTAATGCTTTTTATCGTCTTGCCTCTAGATCCAGCTTATTGACTCATGTCCTTAGTTGAAATATATCTTTTCGACTGTGACACTCTCCATCTTATACTACAGGAGGATTACCTGAACCGGTCAACCCTTGAGTCTCGGATTATGGGTCTAATAAAAGGCAGACACTTGAATAACTACAATCAGCGACATGCTAATTCTTCTTCGGTTGGAACGATGATACCTACTCCTGGATTATCACACGCAGCGGCTAATCCTAGTTCGATGGTTATACCCTCTGCTGATGCTACAATATCTGGAAACAATAACAGCACAAGTACAGCTGTGAACACTGGAAACCTTCTAGCTGGTGGTGACATGCATGGAGGTTTTTTTCTATTATAGTGCTCATAGATACTTTTCCTGGAAATTTTCATTTCATGTGTCTCTGACACCTTAACAACTTGTTTGCAGGTAATATGTCTAATGGATTCCAACATTCATCGAGAAACTTTTCTCTTGGTTCCGGAGGGAACATGGGATCCATGGGTTCTCAAAGAAGTACTGCCCAGATGATTCCTACACCTGGATTCGTTAACAGTGGTACTCATAACAACAGTGGTGGATTTTCTGCTGAGCCCACGGTGGTACCTCAGTCTCAGCAGCAGCAGCAGCAAAGGCCGGTTACTGGTGGTCAAAATAGTCAAATGTTGTCCAACCAAATGACTGCTGACCGTAGACCCGACTTGCAACCAAAACCGGCTGGTGTGGCCAATAACTCTCTAAATGGTGGTATTGGAGTGAATGAAAAAAGTGTGGGCACAGGTAATTCTTCAAAAAAAATTACAGCAGTCCTTTGATAACATGCCCCTGTCAAGAAAGCTGGGTAATGTCTCTCTTATTTTGTCTGTCCTGATTTCATATGTAAGTTTCTTTCTTGTGGTTTGGCGATTGTGAATGACTAGTACTTACCAGTCAGATTATCTAAAGCATGTTATTTCATATTTTAGGGGAAGGTTATAGAACAATAAATCCTGACACCCTTGGATCTGGAAATATGCATGTAGGTGTAGCATCGGTTGGGATAATGAAAAATGTTCAGAATATCAAAGCAGCAAGTTTCCAGTCTGTGTCCAGAGCTAACTCTTCTCTGGTGAGCAATCAGTCGATTTCATTTGCATGCAACAATGCACACCACTAAACATTTTATCACTTTTAGTATTCGGACTTCCAATCTTCTTTCTTTCCCTACATTGTCTGCAGTTACATCAACAACAACAACAACATTTTCCTCAACAGCCTAATCCATTTCAGCAACAGCCTAACCAGATTCAACAGCAGCAGCAGAAATTTATCCAGCAAAGGAAATTGAAGCAGCAGACCCTGCAGCAACATAAATTAAAAAGCAACGATGGTTCGGGGAAATCTCAAGTGGCTTCTGACATGGTTACGAATGTCAAGCATGAACCTGGAATAGATAACCATAGTGAAGCTCTACACTCCCAAGCATCTGAACAATATCAGCTTTCTCAGTTCCAGAATCAATATCAGAACTCTGGAGAAGACTGCTATGCAGACACTCAGCTTCCCCCAGTTACAAGTCAGAGTGATATATGCACGTCACTTCCTCAAAACAGCCGACAGATTCAGCAAATGCTCCAGCCGCAAAATATAGGTACTGATTCTAACAACAGTTTTAGCAACCTTACTGTTGGAGTAAATTCAGAGTCCAATCCACGGGGTCAGTGGCCTTCCCAGTCTCAGGAAAACACTCAAATGTCTAATGGTATGTCAAGTGAACAGAACGTTCAGGAGGATTTCCGTCAAAGAATTACCGGAATGGATGAAGCTCAGCCTAATAATTTGACCGAGGGGTCTATACAAAATCATATTTCTACCATATCCGAATCCAATAGTCTGCAAAATTCTGTTGGAACGACATGTAGATATGGAAATCGCGATCCCAAGTGCCGAAATCAGCAGAGATGGCTCTTGTTTCTACTTCATGCACGGACCTGCAAACCGCCAGGAGTGAAGTGCCCAGACCGAAATTGCGTTACTGTTCAGAAACTATGGAGTCACATGAACAGTTGTGTAGAACCTCAGTGTATGTATCCTCGTTGTCGTACCACAAAGTCATTGATTAGCCACTATAAAAACTGCAAGGATCTTCGTTGCCCCGTCTGTGTACCAGTGAAGACCTACTATCAGCAACAAGTGAATGCGCGTGCCCAGGCCCGTTTAAAAAACGAAAGCAGTGCAGCGAGCGCGGTGAACAGAGCTGTAGTATCAAATGATTCACTAGGCGCTACTGCTGGAGCGGTTTCTGGTGCCCCTGACTGTGCTGATACTTCAGATAATTTGCAACCTTCATCAAAAAGGTTGAAGGTGGAGCCGTCTTTTCAACCAACGATCCCTGAGACTGAAAGTTGTAAAAGCTCCATTGTCTCCAAAACTGAGACCGAATTATCTCAGGATGCTGAAAGAAAGGATCATAGGCCCAGCGATGCACATGCGGCATTGAAGTCTGAGAACTTGGAAGTGAAAGAAGAAATTCCTGATATTTCTGTTCAAGCAGGATCCGGCATCAAAGAGATAAAACATGAAGCTTTTGAAAATGTTCCCAAGCCTAGTCCTGTCAGTGAACCAGGTCAACATGATTTATCTGGTGCCTTGCCGAAGCAAGAAAACATAAAAATAGATCAAGAGCCAAAAAAAGAAGTTCTGGTGGAGTCTGCTGACGTTGTTGCATCAAAATCTGGAAAACCAAAGATAAAGGGTGTTTCTTTAACTGAATTGTTCACTCCCGAACAAGTGAGAGAACATATTCGTGGTCTTCGTCAGTGGGTTGGCCAGGTGTGCAAATTTATTGACTTCAAAAGTTTACAGAAAATAAGTGTTAGTCGTAGATTTATCTTTTTTTTTTTACTCTTCGTCGCATTGGTTTTACTGTTGTTATTTGTTCAAGATGAATTTCTTTCTATCTAGAGGCGCAACTGAGATGCTCCGTTAAACAGTTCTCTCCACATTATCTGAACCTATGTGCTCGCTGATGAATAACTTGTCATTTGATTTCTATTTGTCTGCAGAGTAAAGCCAAAGCAGAAAAGAATCAGGCCATGGAGAAATCGATGAGTGCGAACTCCTGCCAGTTATGTGCGGTGGAGAAGCTTGCATTCGAGCCACCACCTATTTATTGTACACCTTGTGGTGCTCGTATCAAAAGAAATGCAATGTACTATACTGTTGGAGCTGGTGAAACTCGTCATTACTTTTGTATTCCCTGCTATAATGAATCCCGAGGAGACACTATACTCGCTGAAGGGACTTCAATGCCGAAGGCAAGACTCGAGAAAAAGAAAAACGATGAAGAGACTGAAGAATGGGTAAGACTATCCACTTAGTGAAGTTGTATAGTCATGTGCCTCCCGCTTTGTAGGTTTTCTGAGTTTGTCAATTGCGTTCCATATGTTTTGCAGTGGGTCCAGTGTGATAAATGTGAGGCCTGGCAGCATCAAATATGTGCTCTATTTAATGGGCGGAGGAATGATGGGGGGCAAGCTGAGTACACCTGCCCATATTGCTATATACTTGAGGTGGAGCAAAATGAGAGAAAGCCTTTACTACAAAGTGCTGTTCTTGGAGCGAAAGACCTGCCAAAAACGATTCTCAGTGACCATATAGAGCAGCGTTTGTTTCAAAGGCTGGAGCAGGAAAGGACAGAGAGAGCCAGGGCTCATCGAAAAAATTATGATGAGGTAATCTGGCGGCTGACTTGTACAAGGCTTAAGATTTCATGGGATTTTGCATATCTGAGTCATATTTTTTATTAAATGGCTGTACTGCTTCTTCTCTGGAAACCATAGATTGAAGTTTACTGTTATTCATTGTTTCACTTTTCTTACTGCCACTGACAGATTCCTACTGCTGAATCCCTTGTGGTTAGAGTTGTTTTATCCGTTGACAAGAAGGTGGAGGTCAAATCTCGATTTCTTGAAATTTTTAGGGAGGATAATTTCCCCACAGAATTTCCATATAAGTCCAAGGTAAGAGTGATCCACGCACACCACTATTGTATTTGCCTCTCCTTCACATTTTCATGATTCCACTCTTCAAATAATACATTTACTCTCCGCATTTTATTTTGCCAGGTGGTTCTGTTATTCCAGAAGATCGAAGGTGTAGAAGTATGCTTGTTTGGGATGTATGTCCAAGAATTTGGATCCGAATGTTCATCTCCTAATCATCGCCGTGTTTATCTCTCGTATCTGGATTCTGTGAAGTACTTTAGACCTGAGATTAAATCTGCTTATGGAGAGGCTCTGCGCACTTTTGTATACCAAGAAATTCTTGTAAGTCCTGGTTTTAACGAAGATTTGTGTGATCTTTACATTGCATGGAGGATTCAAGGGTATACATTGATGTTTTTTTTCAGATTGGTTACCTGGAATACTGCAAAATGCGTGGTTTCACGAGCTGCTATATTTGGGCTTGTCCTCCACTGAAGGGTGAGGACTATATACTATATTGCCATCCAGAAATTCAGAAAACGCCAAAGTCTGATAAACTACGGGAGTGGTCAGTCCAATTGCCTTTGGTGATTTTCTTCATAATTTTTTCGTATGAAAAAATCCTTTACATCCTCAATTTACTCCTGGTACAGGTACTTAGCAATATTGAGGAAAGCTGCAAAGGAAGGGATTGTAGCGGGAACTACAAATCTATATGACCATTTTTTCTTGCAAACTGGTGAATGTAGAGCTAAGGTTACGGCAGCTAGGCTCCCGTATTTCGATGGTGACTATTGGCCAGGTGCAGCTGAGGATATCATACAGCAAATGGGTCAAGAAGATGATGGTAGGAAGGGAAATAAGAAAGGAATTCTCAAGAAAACCATTACAAAAAGGGCTCTAAAAGCATCTGGCCAGTCGGATCTATCTGGGAATACGTCCAAAGATTTGCTGCTAATGCATAAAGTAATCGTTTCTTTCGATGCACCTTTCCTCTCCTTCATATCAGCTTCAGTAATCCGGTTCTTCTATATGGTTTTGTGTTTTATTTGTTAATATTATTTCTGTGTGTTTTTAGCTTGGTGAGACCATCCACCCTATGAAGGAGGATTTTATCATGGTTCACTTGCAGCATTGCTGCACACATTGCTGTACACTGATGGTAACTGGAAATCGTTGGGTCTGTAGCCAATGCAAAGTTTTCCAGTTATGTGATGGGTAAGAATTGTCCTGCCTCTTTTGTTGTGAATTTATTTTTCTCTTTCTCGCTCTTTTGTTATTGTGACTTGGTTTGTAAACTTGGAAACTGTGGTTTTTATCTTGTTGGAAGAGACTTGTTGGTAAACCCATGTGTGTTTTTACCTTGGAAGAGACTTGTGTTGGTAAACCCATGTGTGTTTTTACCTGATAGAGTGCTGCAGTCTCTGATACGTTATTCTACCTTTCAGGTGCTATGAGGCTGAACAGAAACGAGAGGACAGAGAAAGGCATCCTGTCAATCAAAAGGATAAGCATACATTGTATCCTGTAAGTTACATTGGCTTGTGATACACGTTACGGTTTGACATATAACCGACGAAAGAATTGAATTTTGTCTCTTTTCCGCTCTTTTTTTATCAAGGTTTCGGTGTTTTTTTTTTGTTTTTAAAGATAAAAGTACGTTTCCTTTTCTCGAGTAAACAACGGCTCCTATTACGATAGCAAAAGCACAGATACAAGCTTGTATCCGCTTGTTTTGGGATTTGAGAAGAGGTTCACTCGTCTAGTCATGTGTTTCTGTATTTTATTTCATCTCACGAGATGGTGTTTTTTATATATTTTGTAGGTTGAGATCACCGATATTCCTGCAGACACCGCAGATAGAGATGAGATACTTGAAAGTGAGTTTTTCGATACGAGGCAAGCATTCCTGAGTCTTTGTCAAGGGAACCATTATCAGTATGATACACTGAGGCGGGCAAAACATTCTTCCATGATGGTGCTTTATCATCTGCACAATCCCACTGCTCCTGCCTTTGTCACAACATGTAACGCATGTCACCTCGATATCGAAAGTGGTCAAGGCTGGCGCTGTGAAGTTTGCCCGGACTACGATGTATGCAATGCTTGTTACAGTAAAGAGGGCTTTGTTAATCATCCCCACAAGTTGACAAATCATCCATCACTAGCTGATCAAAATGCTCAGAATAAAGAAGCTAGGCAATTGCGAGTCTTGCAGGTATTGAAAAAGCTGCATCTTCTTCTCTTGCTCTAGGCTACTTCTGGTTTGAGAAAACGGGAGATGGGACTATTTAGGTAGATATATGTCATTTAGCTCTCTGAAGTAACGTTTTCATTGTTTAATTTTTGCAGCTCAGGAAAATGCTCGATCTTCTGGTGCATGCGACGCTATGCCGTCGTGCTATATCTTGTCAATATCCCAACTGCCGCAAAGTGAAGGGGCTATTCCGACATGGTCTCCGTTGCACAATACGTGCTGCAGGAGGTTGTGTTCTATGCAAGAAAATGTGGTATCTCTTGCAAATCCACGCTCGGGCCTGCAAGGAATCAAATTGCGATGTACCTCGATGCGGGTAACCTCTTTAACTTCTGTCACTGTCTAGCACTTTTGCAATTGATTTCTTTGTGGGATCATTCACTAGTTACCCTTTCTTTCAACAAGTAAAAACTTAATATTGAAAATTTATCTTTTGCTTTCCTGGAGTCGATGGTTTTTCTTTCGGAGATTCTAGTACTCTGGCATAGCTTATGGCAAAGCTTTTTAACACGAATGGTCCGTATGATTTGTATTGATCCTTGTCAATCTCTCTATTCAGGGACCTAAAGGAACATCTGAGAAGGTTACAGCAGCAATCAGATTCACGGCGCAGAGCAGCCGTCATGGAGATGATGAGGCAGAGAGCTGCAGAAGTCGCTGGGACCTCCGGTTGATTAATTTGTACATATTTATTTCATTTAGGATATTAACAGAAGTGGAAATCTAATCTTCTTCCGAAGGTTAAGAAGATAGAAGAAGCTGGTGTCTTTGAGCTCCACATGAAGAAGAAGAACGAAGAAGTGAATATTACCAGCTAGTCAAGACACGTAAGAAGCAGAATACAAACCCTATAACGGTTTAACTTAGATGGATTCGTAATATAATTCTTCAACGGTTTAACTTAGTCATAAGTCATGTAGTGACTTTCCATGACTTGTGACTTGGAGAACTAGCTCTTGGGTTTAACTTAGTCACAAGTCATGGAGTGATGATGATGATGAACTTGGGGAACAAGCTCTTGGGTGACTTGAAGAGTATCTCAGCCTATATGCCACTGAAGGAGAAGAATCTTCATAGTAGCTAACTTATGCTCTGGTCAGGTCGCAAAAAGGAAGAAAGCAGGCAATCTAGACTCTTAAATTTAGTTCAGTAGCTTGATCTGGCTGGTGATTCAGTGACTATATACATACACTCTGTCTGCTTATCATTTCTTCTTCTCTTCTTCTTCTTCTTCTTTTTCTTCTGCCGCTGCTGTATTTATAAAACGCCTTTATCCCCTTGGGGTGTGTGGCAAGAATCCCCTTACTAATAGATAACTATCCAAGTAGTTTCTTAACTTTCTAGGCAAGTAAGACGAAGGGAGTGTCTATGGATACGTCTCTAACATTTTTGAATGCAGTTTAGTAATAACATTTTCATATCCTTAATTGAAATAGGTTTTGGTTTAACAGGGTAAACGCTATTACGATATGCTATGGATGCTTAATTTCTATAAAATAACGTTTTCAAAAGAGAAACAACAATTTATCCATGGAAAGTAAAATTTTAAGGAACTTGGGTTGGTTTCATCATATTGTTGTATTATGGGATTTTCTCATTTAATTCAAAAGAAGTGAAATAAAATTTATAAACAAAATAGAAAAAGAAGAGGAAAAGCGAGAGTGTACGTGGCTTGTTTATTGGCATATCACTGTCTGAAAACACACAGGCCAGATTCTGTGGTCTTCTTCTCTCCTCTTTCCTCTCTCTTCTTCTATTTCTTCTGATATGTCAAAATCCTCCGATCCAACCAGTTCTTATTCTTCTATTTTTTTTTTAATATTATTATATTTTCTCAAATAACAAAGAGAGAGAAATAAAATCTCACTTTCGTTATCCGTTTCTATTTTTCGAACAAGAAGTCTTCTGAGTGACAGACTAGGATGCAAAGATTCATATAACAAGTATATGTATTTATACATAATTATCCAAAGTCTTTACACAATATTTTAAGGGAAAAAAAGAGATGATTTGAAATAATAATTTTTGGAAAAAAAAATTGAAGCTTGAGCTCTGTCTTTGGTGTAGAAGCAGAGTTCGAAACATGGTGGGTGGTATTGTTGGCAGTAACATGGCGGCGACTGATGCGAGGTTTCTAAGTTCGAATTTTGGCAACAGTTTCAACATCAACACCAGAATTCCCAGATGGGATTTCCACGATCGGTCACAGATCGCGATTCCTAGAGCTCAGTCTTCTTCTTCTTCTTCTTCTCCACCTCCACCTCCATCCTCCGACAAGAATCGCCGCGAAAAGAAGTCCAGAAACCGACTGGGAACCACAGCTACAAAGGAAGGCCAAGAGACGGTGGCTAAGAAACTCGATGTAACTCCGCCGCCGTCGACTCAATCTCCTTCTCCATCGCAGCTGAAACTGGACGATGTGAATCCCGTGGGTTTGGGACGGCGATCGCGGCAGCTTTTCGACGAGGTATGGCGGAAATTCTCTGGATTGGGTCAAATTTCGAGGACGAGCCGACCCGATGACCTGGAGACTCTCGACAGTCTCCTCATTAGAGAAGGACCAATGTGTGAGTTCGCTGTTCCCGGCGCTCAAAACGTCACCGTTTTAGTCGTTGGAGCCACTAGCAGAATCGGCCGTATCGTCGTCCGTAAACTCATGCTCCGTGGGTACACTGTAAAGGTTCGATTACATTCAGAAATGCTGAGATTTAGTTGCAAATATCGCAATGAAATATAAAGTATTAGCGCATTTATGCAAATGCTTTTAGAGTTTTTTATGCATTGGGGTTACTGTTTAGGCACTGGTGAGGAAAACAGATGAGGAAGTGATAAGTATGTTGCCAAGATCAGTAGATATTGTGGTTGGAGATGTGGGCGAACCGTCAACGCTCAAATCCGCAGTAGAAAGCTGCAGCAAGATCATCTATTGCGCCACTGCTCGGTCTACTATTACTGCTGACCTTGTCCGGGTTGATCATTTGGGTGTTTATAACCTCACCAAGGCTTTTCAGGTATGACTAAACCGTGCTGGATGTTGGTTTCTTGTTTTGTTGAGCAGAGACTAGTCATTCAAGCATGTTTTTGTTTGAGTACTCTGCAGGATTACAATAACAGGCTAGCGCAACTAAGAGCTGGTAAAAGCAGCAAAAGTAAGCTTTTAATCGCGAAATTCAAGTCGGCTGAGGCACTTGACGGTTGGGAAGTTCGTCAAGGAACTTACTTTCACGACACAACTGCTTCCAAATATGATGGTGGAATGGATGCTAAGTTTCAGTTCACCGAATCTGAGAGAGCTGAGTTTTCAGGTACACACATTCTCTCTTCTGAGAATAAGGTAATGTGAAAGTTTGTTCTTTTGAGGTATGGTGGTTTAACCGGGTTTCAAATGCAGGTTATGTTTTCACCCGAGGAGGATATGTTGAGTTATCGAAGAAGCTTTCACTTCCACTAGGTTCCACTCTTGACAGGTATCGCACGAGTTATCATAATAAATCAACCATCTTTACGCTCAGCTTATTCTGTGAAATGATTGGCTCATAGGATAACTTGCAAGTAGTATTAATGAAGTTTCAACACCTCCTGAAATCTACTTAGCCTTAGCTTGGTTTGTGTGCTTTTGCTTTTATATCAATAGGTATGAAGGCTTAGTTCTTTCTGTTGGTGGGAACGGAAGATCATATGTTGTAATTCTTGAAGCTGGTCCATCATCAGATATGTCTCAGAGCAAACTGTATTTCGCAAGGATTATTACCAAAGCAGGATTTTGTCGGGTATTAAAAGCATCATTGGTCTTGCTCATTAATCCGAACCCTTTTCTGCTATTTCTCTGGCTAAAACTTTAATTCTTTGTGCAGGTAAGGGTGCCATTTTCAGCTTTTCGTCCGGTTAACCCAGAAGATCCTCCGCTAGATCCATTTCTCGTTCACACATTGACTATACGTTTTGAGCCTAAAAGACAGGTTTGCTTACTCTTTTCGATGCTCTATCAGTTGTTTTTGGGGCTTGATCGGTTTGATTATTATCCAAATACTTCCATTTCTTGGTGTGTGCGTTTAGCAATATATTGGGGCTTTTTCTCTCTTTCAGAGACCTATTGATGGTCTTGCTGGTGCACAACAAGATTTAAGAAGCTTTAGCCTTATATTCGAGTACATCAAAGCTTTGCGTGTAAGTTCCAACTTAATCCTGCCTGCCAATGTTCATCGCTTGAAAGACAGGAAAGGTATCAGCTTTCTGCTTTGTGTCTGCAGGCGGGTCAAGAAACCGATTTTATTTTGGTATCATGTACTGGTTCGGGTGTTGAGCCCAACAGAAGGGAGCAAGTGCTAAAAGCTAAGAGGGTAAGTCTACATTCATTTTAAAACACATTGTAAACAACTTTTGAGGCTACGACTTGTCGGGGCTTTTGAGCCAGTGGGCTCTATGTTTTCACATCTCTCGCTCTTTCTCTCACTGTCTCCATAAATTTGTCAGGCTGGTGAAGATTCATTGAGGAGATCAGGTCTTGGATACACCATTATTCGTCCCGGTCCCTTGAAGGTACTCTTTTTTTTTCTTTTAGTTTTAGCCAGTGTGTATGTCTATGGCATGATTATATTTACAAATTTACTGATATAGGAGGAGCCAGGCGGTCAACGAGCCCTGATATTTGATCAAGGAAACAGAATTTCTCAGGTTAGTTTCAACCACAACACTAGTCACTACGCTCGCATACCACAAAAGGCTCTCTGAGCGAACTCACGCAACTCCCAAATGGGCATTTATCTTTCATTTTCAGGGCATCAGTTGCGCGGATGTGGCTGATATTTGTGTCAAGTCACTGCACGACTCAACAGCGAGAAACAAAAGCTTTGATGTGAGTTTCAATTTATATAAAAAAGCTGAAAATTTATTCTACTATTGACCCATAATAAGAAAACACAACTAAGAAAAGGATGCAATCTTTGACGCATAAGAAGAAACCACAACTAAGAAAAATGCAGTTTTGACCTATAAACAGAAGACATAGCAACATTGTATCCCTCACATCGTTTTGTTTTCACTTGCAGGTTTGCCATGAATACGTCGCTGAGCAAGGAATAGAGCTCTACGAGCTGGTAGGAGTAAACCATAAAAGTAACTTACTAAATAAGTTACTTCTTCTACATATAATCTGACAAAAGTTATTTTGTTCTCTCTCTTGCTTTCAGGTGGCTCATTTGCCAGATAAGGCGAACAACTATCTGACTCCTGCTTTATCTGTGCTTGAGAAGAACACATGATACATATCACAAAGTTTCCCGGAATACAGAAGTGGAAAGAAGAATCATTGATTCCATTTTGTCTGTTGTATTCATCCCAACCTCTGAGATATATTTACATATATACATACGTACTTGTATAATTTGTACATACAAGAATCTATTTTTCCTTTATATCTCCAATAACATTGTTTTCTTATACTCAGCTTTGAGCAAAGCACATAAAAGCGTAAGACTCTGTTTTCTATTATAGAACACTCTTTATAAAATGAGTAGCTGAGACAAGTAAAGCATGCATCTTCACTTATAAGCAAACATGAAATTTCAGATTCTCAGATTTCCATCTTATCCATCTCTGATCATCAAGTACGCGTACGTCACAAACCCCCGTCAAAGCTTCGAGAAAGGTTTGGCGGGAGAGCCGAAAAATGAAGACGTCGGAGACACATACGGCAACTTTCCGGCGAATTCTTCTCCGGAGCTTTCATTTGACTTTCTCTGCTCTTCTTCCTCTCCGTTAGCGGCTTCCTTCTCTGCATCGTCCACCATCTGCTCAGCTCAGAGAATTACTATGTAATTCAGACGAACAAACAAAAATCTCCAATCCGGTGAATTTAAAAGGTTTTTAAAGACATAACCTTTCCGGTGACGGCAGGAGAGACGGACGGGAAAATATCTGAAAGATGGATTTTAATCTGGTGCACCGCGTCTTTCGTCATCCCCTGCGCCGCACCAGCGAAATCCTTTATCACACCTTCCAGAAACTGTTTAGCGTTTTCCAGCGATTGCGACGGAACCGAAGCATCCGCTAGTTTCTCTAATACTTTATCCTTAACCGCGGCAAGTTTCTTCAGCCCCAAAATCATCGTATCCCTCTGCTTCTCCCCTTCTTCCTCCTCTGAATCTGATGGTTCGTAAGAATTAAGCTTAGGCTTCTCTGCGATTTTCTTGGAGTTCGTAGCAATTTTGACCGCGTTGTCAGGAGAATACAGTTTCCCCTGTTCCACGTTTTCGTCGGATTTCGTAGCGACTTTGATCGCGTGGTTTGGAGAGTATAGCTTGCCCTGGTTCACACCGTCCAACGCTGCTACGGCCTCGGATTTCGTGGCCGAGATTCGCTTGTGATGATGATCCATCGGCTCTCCTCCTCCCATTTTGTACTAGAAAAGCTTGACTGTTAAAAGACTCCTCTTTTGGGTTTTTCTGTGTTGATGGGTCGACACGGACAGAGCAAAGCAACTTAAAGTCTGGTGAAAATGTGTCCGGGAACATAACTTTTTAGGTTTTGTTTGTTTCCCGGGAAAAAAAAGCAGAGATGAAAGCTTCTGACACGTGTTAATGTTTATTCATGACGTGGCAACACGTGGCTTATGTTTGGCGATAGTGGAGTGAGGCCCATTAGATGAAGTAACGGGCCCTGCTCAGTTTGTAGTCTTATAACGTGTTAAATGGGTTGTTTAATTGTGACCGGATACGACCCGACCAACCCGGAATAGAAAACACAAAGGAAACACACAGAGGTAGAGGCGGCGGTAATAGTGAGAGAAGAAGAAAGGAAAGGAAGAAGAATAGAGAGAAAGATGAACAAGAAGGAGATCTTCAAGCTAGCCAAGGGTTTCAGGGGAAGAGCGAAGAATTGCATAAGAATTGCGAGGGAGAGAGTGGAGAAAGCTCTTCAGTACTCATACAGAGACAGGCGCAACAAGAAACGTGAGATGAGAGGTCTCTGGATCGAGCGGATCAACGCTGGCTCTCGTCAGCACGGAGTACGTTTTTTCTTTGCGTCCCTCCATATTTTGATTAGGGTTTTCCTGATTGCTTTCATTGACTGCTAGAGATGCTTTTGATAGGTTTTTTTTGTGTGTAAATTATGATTAGCTTTAGAAATGAAACTTGTGAGATAGTGGTTAGCTTAATCTGAAATCTAGATCAGCTTCTTGTAGTGTTTGTGTTATCTAAAATTGAGTTCTTGATTTCTCCGGAATCTGTTGTTTCTAGCATAAGAGGCAAAACCGTACAGAGGAAAATGTTGCGAATTGTCTGTCTTCGTCTAGCTCGCTCACAAATTGTAGTTTAATTTCTGAACAGAGCTTTGATGGATCACGTTGTAGTTTATCTGTGTTTGCATCCACAATAGTAATAGAAATAGAACTTGTTGGGTATAACTAGAAGATGGACAGAGAATTAGATCAAAATTTTGAAGTAAGGGCTTGAAATATTAACATTTAAAGCTTGAAACAGGTGAACTACGGTAACTTTATCCACGGACTGATGAAGGAGAACATCCAGCTGAACCGGAAAGTCCTCTCTGAGTTGTCTATGCATGAACCTTACAGCTTCAAAGCACTCGTGGATGTCTCCCGCAAGTCCTTCCCTGGAAACAAGAACGTTGTTCAAGCGCCTCGTAAAGTAGACATTTCATCCATTAATGCCTAGTTAGGACCAAGTTAGTTTCATCTTTCCCTTCTTATATTCTCTTTCAAACAGAACACATACCATTTAGTTATTTGTTTGAATCAAAGTGTATGCCGGCCTGGTGATAACTATTAAACTTTCGCATCTTGAGAGAATGTGTTTCGTCTTTCTTATTTCGTTATAAATCCATTAATTTGTTTATTGATTTGAGAAAAAGAAAATCAAATCACCTAAATAGCTATAAACCTAAACCTTAGCAACGGAACAATGTGCGCTTTCATCACATCCTTGCTCTTTACGTATCGGAACCGTGAATCAAAAGGAACAACACCGCATTTGCTACTAGATGAATCCAGAAAACCCCACCGCTGTCTCCGCTGAATACACTGCTCAACAAATGCGGCGTGGCGAGGAGGCAAGTGTCGTGAAATCCACAGAGCAACCTTGCAGTCATCGACAAAGTTCTTACCGAAACAGTGAAGCATCTTCGGTACAATCAACTTCCCCCTAGGGCTCACTCCCACTGACGCCTGGATGTAAGCGTCTTCAAGTTCCTCCCCTACGTTCTCGGCTGAGTATATCCTCACCTGCAGACGATTTCTCTGAGAAATTTGCAATGTTTGGTAAAGAATATCAAGTTTAAAATCCAGATAGATATGGAAAGGTTACCGCTGGGGATGAGTGCATTCCGCAGCTTAGAGCGAAAGACACGAGAGATTCGTGTGTACTTATCCCCGCCTGTTTCTGTTCTTCTGATACTTTCAGCTTGAGAATGGAGAGAAGCAGAGCCTGAAACTCCCAGTTTAGGTAAGAGATTTAGTTAATAAATTACAGAAAGTATAGAAGTTAAGCAGAGTTAGTACGGTTTGAGGTCGATGCAGAGGAGGGTTCATCTTAAGAGTCATGTATTCGATCGTTGCTGCATTGTATGAATGTCCACCAACTGTGTAAGCAGCCTGATAGAATCTCCAAATTAGAGACTTACATTAATCTTTGCCCGAACCAAACCGAGAAGTGTTTTGTGTGTGGAGATCAAACCTTTTGCATCAAGGAGAAGAGCTTTAAGTCGGTTTTCGGTACGCCAGAAGCCAAGTATGCCTGAATCAGACAATCGGCAAATTGTAAATATTTATATGCAAATCAAAACTGAGGAAAATTTCAAAGACATTATTATATTACATGCATGATCAAGGCATTGTATATGTTGATCCAGAAGGCGAGCTTCTCGTTGAGGCTTGGTTCTGTTGGATTTACTCTGGCAAGTCTTTCAACGAGGTTTCTGTCATGAAAATACCACATAAGGGTCTTTTCAAGTTTCGCAGAACAAAACCGAATCTCAGAAGTTGCTTAATAAACTGTTAATAATACCTGAATCTCCATAACTCCTCTGAAGCATATCCGAGCCGTTTGTCCTCAACAGACATGGAAGCCACTTCAGTTGCGGATCTGTAACTTCCTATATCAGCCCAGCTCAGCTTTCCTTGGAGCCTATAGGGATCAAACACGTTGCTCTCTGTTGCTAAAACATCTGAGTTTCTGGATATCGATTCGTGGGCTCTGTACCCACTTGGAGATCCGCGAGTGTTCTGAAGGCGACCACCATGTCGATGATGATGATGGATTCTTGCGAGGTACGAAATTAACAATCTCTTGTGAGGATTTGGATCCAGCGGATGTCTCTCCGAGAGATACAAATATGTTTCTCATGCATCTTATCATCTCCTTGGATAGCTCATTAGCGTTATCATAACTTCGCAAAGACTTTCCCACTTTACTTTTAGGTTGTGCTCTGTGATCTTTCCGGCGTAAAATCTCACTCTTTTCGGAAAATCTAACCAAATCTGGAGCATTCTGGGCAAGAATCTAATAGTCAGAGCCAATCGCTGCACACAAAGATTACATAAACAGGAGCATTTAGTTAACATACATGTGGAGACAGCGAATGCGTATGGTTGTACTCAACGAATTTTCTCTCGTTTCGTTCTTGAATCAGCAAGAAATGTAGAGACATGATCTCTTGTTCGAGCTTACAGACCGTAGCTTCCATAGCTACTATATTGGAAAGAAGTTCTTGAACCTGCTAATGGGTTTTTTTAGGAACATTCACTAAATTCATGCTTAGAGAACTTAAGACGAGCTGCAGAAAACATACACTACGTGGAAGAGAGGATGTGTGAGACAGCTCAATCTTGTTGGTTTGATCAGAAGCTTTCAGCAATAGAGCGCGCAGTGCAGTCTCTTTTTGCAGTTGATCTCTTAATCGTTTCACCTGTTTCATACCAGAACAGAACTGAGTCTCAGACAAATTCTTACAGATTCTCTCTATATGGTTACAAGAAAGGTGAGTGAAACTCACATCATCCTCGAGTTCGAATCTGTAGAGGTGGTGAAACTTGCTGTTCTTCGGTGAATCAAGATCGTCACACTCTCTAGTAACATTCTTTGGCTATACTTTACAGAGAAAACAGAGTCATAAGAAAGTGAGTTTCAAGCAATAAAGAGGATATGCAAAGAACAGAATCATTGAGTTGGCAGCTTGAGGAGCAAGTTAATGGAAGCAGTTTCATCTTAGTTATAAGGAATCTGAACCTGCGAGAGATTAACGGCTTTGGTCTGCGAGAATCTGGACAAAGAACTTCCTCTGGATAACATATCAGTGAAGAACTAGGAAAAAAAGGAAAGGAAGAAGAAGAAGAAATTTTACTGTTTAGATGCGAGCAGAGAGTCTCCAGATATTGTATGATCGACGATCAGGACGTTGTGTCGGTGCAATAACTTAGTCTGGATCTCTCCTGACGGTTAATGACTCAATAAAATGAGACGTAGACAAAGAACCTTGTGATCAGGGGAAGAAGAGAGAGAAGAGAGTAAAGAGAGAGAGCTTGAGACATCTGTGAAGATGAGTTGAATGGGATCATGTCCAATATGACTCGATAAATGCAAGAGAGATTTTAGCTATTTGTCACTTTCATCCAACATTCTCATATTTCTATTAAAAGTCGAGCCAAAAAAATAATATTCTCAATCCTCTTCAGGTTGATTTATCCAACATTCTCATATTTCCATTAGGGAATGCTTTCAACCCTTCATTTTAGCTCAATGATTCTTGCGAAATGTTCGACTAATTTTAGGGTTTTTTTTTTTTTACCTTTTTGGGAATTGCAGACATTGAAGAAGGAACAATGCATATGCAGCAAATGGAGAAGCAAACAAAACATCTCTTTGTATCTATTCACTGTTACTGCAGCCGTAAAGAGGTAATAATATTAACAATAATTGAAATCGAGAACTTATTATTAGAATCGGTTAACTTTTTTGTTTAGTCGATCAAACTTTGGAAGCTCTTTATATATATATATATATATATATATATATCTTTGTGCAGATCAATTATCTGGATGTTCTGCTTGAAGACGTAGACAAAGTCAAAGCGATTGTCGAATATGTTACAGTTTCTGCGATCGAGAATTTAGTACTTGGTGCTCCATCAAGGAATAGCATTATGAGGTAATAAAATTTATCATTAGGGCTTAGATTGATTGCGTGCAGCAGAAGATTAACCAAAATTATGATTTTATTTTCCAAATTTTGATCCTCAACAGAAGATTCAAAACGGATTTACCAACGAGTGTGTCAAAAGGCAGCTCCAGATTTCTGCAATGTTTACGTCATTTCCAAAGTAAAAATCTCTTCCATAAGAAACTCCTCGCGTCCTACTTCTTACCATCCATCTGTTCTCAGCGAACTTGAAAATCACGAAACTATTGCCACTGAGAAAAAGCATAAAACAGGTGACAAGTTTAATCTTGATTATAAATGTTGATTGCTTGCGTTTCAAGCAACTCAAAACACGTTCTTTAACTTTGTCATCTTTCTTGTTTTCAACAGGTAACACCGGCCCCCGCATTGTCTAGGGCACGAAGATCAGTTGATTCAGATGGTACAAGGTATTCTTTTTATGTTTGATTACTCATCGAATTTTGTAAAGCTTCTTTAAGTGGTGATTACTTAATCTTGGTTTCGATTTTGTGTAGATCAGGGTTTGTGAAACCGTCACAGAGACATACGAAACTAATTGGGGATTTCTCAGATTCACAGTCCGAACTCTCATTTATAAATTCTCCACAACACGAATCCGAAATTTCGTATATCAGCTCGGGGAGGCCGAGTGTAGATCGGTCTTCTTTTACCTACGATTTACCAGATTCAGCAAGAACTTCAAGAATGTCAACTAGCTCAGAGCAGAGCATTGGGTCACATAAATTAGGAATCAAGTTTACGGATTTGGGTTTTCTCAATAACTCTTCTACGGTTTCTGATGAGAGTGGGCGAACTTCTTGCTCTTACTCATCTCAGAGCTTGGTATAAGTTATAGTCATATTCAGTTTATGTTTTTATAGGTGTCAGATTCGATTTAGTTTTGTTTTACATTCCACGGAAATCTTTGTTTTGTTGCAGGATGATGTTGAAGCTCAAATGAGGAGACTGCGTTTAGAGCTAAAACAAACCATGGATATGTATAGCTCAGCTTGCAGAGAAGCTTTAACCGCAAGGCACGAGGTATTTAGACATTACATCCCTGTCGGTTTCTCAAGTAGTTGATTCATCAAAACCAAAGTGAAAATCTAAATCTCTTAAAATTCTGTTTTAGGCTACAGAGCTGCAAAAGTTGAGATCAAAAGAGGAAAGAAGAATGGAAGAATTAAAGATGATAGAGGAGACAGCAATGTCAATGATAGAAAAGGAGAAGGCAAAGGCTAAAACAGCCATGGAGGCTGCTGAAGCTGCAAACAGGCTTGCCGAAGTAGAAGCAAAGAGAAGACTAACCGCAGAGATGAAGGCATTGAAAGAAAGCGATTCTTTCTCTCGGCATAGCATCGTTCGATATAGGAAATACACTATTCAAGAAATCGAAGAAGCAACTGGAAATTTTGCGGATTCAAGAAAAGTGGGAGAAGGAGGGTATGGGCCTGTGTTTAGAGGTCATCTTGATCACACAAGTGTTGCTGTTAAGGTTTTACGTCCTGACGCTGCTCAAGGAAGATCACAGTTTCACAAAAGAGGTAAAACTGCAATTACTAACCCTCAAATAATCAGTTTTTTTTTAGGTTTTGAAACTCTATTTTGCCAGACAGGTTGAAGTACTAAGTTGCATAAGGCATCCAAACATGGTGCTTCTCTTAGGAGCTTGTCCAGAATTTGGCATTCTCGTCTACGAATACATGGCCAAAGGAAGTTTAGATGACTGTCTTTTCAGACGCGGAAACACGCCGCCCATTTCATGGCAACTGCGTTACAGAATCGCTGCTGAGATCGCTACGGGTCTCCTCTTCTTACACCAGACCAAACCAGATCCAGTTGTCCATAGAGACTTGAAACCAGGAAACGTTCTTCTCGACCACAATTACGTCAGCAAGATCAGCGACGTCGGGCTAGCGAGACTCGTCCCCGCGGTAGCAGAGAACGTGACTCAGTACATAGTCACATCAGCTGCAGGAACGTTTTGTTACATCGACCCTGAGTATCAACAAACGGGAATGCTGGGTGTGAAATCAGATGTTTATTCACTCGGAGTCATGCTTTTGCAGCTTTTGACTGCGAAACAGCCAATGGGTTTGGCTTATTATGTGGAACAAGCGATTGAAGAAGGGAAACTGAAAGATATGTTTGATCCTACACTACCAGATTGGCCATTAGAGGAAGCTTTGTCTCTTGCCAAGTTATCGCTACAATTTGCTGAGTTGAGACGAAAAGATAGGCCTGATCTTGGCAAAGAAGTGATGCCTGAGCTCAATAGACTAAGAGAGATTGGTGAAGAGAGTCTAGAGAGTGTGTTTTATGCTGGACACGGACGGTTGTCACATTCTAGCCAAGTCTCTTATACATCTGTAAGATTTTGCTTTTAATTTGAAAACATTACATCAGATTAGATTTTGTATATCTCTATTATGTTTGAATTTTTGTTGTGTGGGGAACTGCAGGAAGGTAGGAGTGCTCCTTCTATATCGAATGCAGGATCTTCTGTATCAAACCCAAAGTTTTGAGAACAGAGAAGGAATCTGGTAATGATATGACTCTCTCTCTCTATCTCTCTCTCTTGTTTCATATAAAGTTTACGTCTGAATCTTGTTGAGATAAACATTCATAATTGAGATTTTGATTTGCAGAAGATAAATGTCAGTAGAAGAAAGCCAAGAGCGATGTATATATTCAGGAAAAAAAATTGTTTGTCTGAGCTGAATAAGAGAGATGGCTAGGAATTTAAGCCAACCAACTCTTTATGTATATATACAGGGAATATGAATTTTCAATGCGCCTTTATGTTGGAGAAATAAATATATATTTGTAAGATAAATCTTTAATTAGTGAATTACATGTTCATTCGACACGTAGTAAACAGTAAAGACAACGTGGGAATGTTATAACGATGTCAAGTGTTAAGACTTGAGACAAAAAAAAAAAACCATTTTTTGTTGTTGTTGTTGTTGTTGTTGGGGTGGTTGAAAAGAGAAGTGTTTTCCTAAAGGTGAAGTGAATATGTGTTGAGAAGTCTAACGATGGGACAAGGTAAAGAAGTTAAGACGAGACCAGATCCTCAAGTTGAGATTCAGGTTTTATATTAACTTTCTCTGTGGTTATTTAAGATAGTACCGCTCTGTTTCTTGATGACTTTTGACTTTGTTTATCAGGAAAGAGGAGAAATATTCTTCTTTTATAGGCCAAAGGTGAACAAAGAAGAAGCTCACAGTGTGGACGATGTTCAAAAGTTATACATAGTGATGCGTCCGGAGTCCGGTGAAAATCCCGTCGAGGAGAAACAAGATCCTCTCTCTGGCAAAGAAGGTTCCAACAAAGATTCCCGTGACAAAGACGAGAGTAGTAGCTCCTCCTCCGGCGTCGAGGTAGAAGAAGAAACAATACACTTACGGGATTAATCTCTTACAAAAAAAAAAAAAATATTTTTTTCTAACTTGATCTCGACTTGGTTTTTTTATATTATATTTGGGTAGAAAGTGAACGTCGAGAAACAGATTCTGTTACGATTCATTGTGATGGGTAAGAAAAGTCTTCCTGATCCGAGTAAGAAATCGCAACCTTTTTGGGGTTTTGTGGAGATGGTAACGAAGAATGTTGAAGATGTTAAAGCTGCTCTCAAAGGAGGTAAAGATCTTTCTTGATTTCTTTTTTTTTTTTGGGTGTGAATCTATATAATTATCTCGTCTAAATTTTTTTTATGAGTATTGCAGAAGAGTACGAGACGAAGACTCGAGGACATAGACACAAACCGCCGGCAAGAGCTGTCGGAGAGGGAATATATCGAATTCTCCGACATAAAACTACTTCGACAAGAAAACACCACACACATCTTGTCTATAAGCTCGAATTCCCAGCTGAATCGCGGACCAAAGCACACGAGCCACAAGAGTCCCTGAACATTGAACCGGAAGGCTCCTTCTTGATCCAAATACGAAACCCAGAGCAACGAGGAGGAAGAGAGTCAGGGTATGGAGGTCTGAAAAGAAAAAGAAAAGCCCAGTTTCCAGCCCATCTACAGGCCCATATAGGTCAAACCCGGTTTGGGGCAGCCGACCCACCTGATTTGCTGAATTATGAGGGATGCGAGTTTTTACTGATCTCGGCGTCTGATGATATAGAGGAAGAGTTAGGGATGGAGTTGGAGCCTGACAGTGACGGCGATAAGTCCACGTGCGATCTTCTGAAGACTTTCGGGGACGATGTCGATGCTACTCCTCTACTTCGCGGTACATGGGACTAATTGGTGGATGCTCACCAAACTGTTAAAGTTAGTTGATAGCTTATACTTTGAGATTAAAAAAAAATCATAAGGTGTACGACTTTAGGTGGTTTTTGTTTGTAAAATGGCTCTCTTGGTGTGAAGTTGTGTAAATATGCTTAAACTTAAAAAAACTGTGTTAACTTTTTGTAAAATGCTGATGTGTTCTCTTGCTGGGGTCAAGTTGTGTAAATTTTTCTATCCTGTTTTGTTTTTTCCCTCTATATTGAAAAGGAAAATTAACTTATTTTGGGTAACTGTGACCATACTGCGTTCTGAAAAATCCTTCAGCTCCATCACGTATAGCATCTGATATCTAGACAGAGAAGAATAAGCTCATAGCATGTACAGAACTGAAAATGCAATACAAAGTATAAAGCATATATAGCCAAAACCACAAATAAAATACCTGACCATCTCTGGAGGTCCTTCATCTTTAGCCAATACCCATTTGGTCAGTTATACTGACAACATGAAGCTGATGATGCAAACTACAAAGACGAACAGGATGATAGGAGAAGTACGTGCTCCCATGTAAAAGATCACTCCAAAGTTCAAAAGCTGAAGCACAGAAAGGAACACGAACATTTCAATTTCTCAGAATCCGGAATATCTGCACAAAAACAACTCATTTGCTTTACAACTTCACGAAAAAGGAAAATGTTATGCTCAAAAATTTAAGATTGTAAGATAAATAGAAAGAAAGCCAATTATATAACATCAGCACATGTTTTTCATATTTTTATATAGCCTTTATTTTTAGGCGTAAACCATAGGCAATAATCATGTTAGGTTAATCATTTATTATGAAACTTATTTCACAATATTTGTAGGCCCAAGCCCAACAGAAGGTCCACGAAGCAAATATTACCCAAAAGTTGAAAAAAATCTCGGACTCTGTTATCATCTGTCATCTCCGTCTCCACACACGAGGCGTACTTTCTTTGAATAAGCTCTTAGATAAGTGAAGAAGATGAAGCAACCAACGATACCGAACGCGGCGGAGGAAACCAAATCAGAACAAAATCAGACCGGAGCAAAGCAGAAATCGAAGAAATTCCCAACTGCAACTGAACTAATCTCTCACTACCAAAAACGAGGGCTCGAACCAGCGGAAGCCTCGGTTAAGGTCATCGAAGACCTGCAAAACGCGCTCGTCCGAGTCGTTTCGTCCTCGAAGAACGCCTCCAGTAAGGACAAGCTTTTAACCGACGCGAGGAAAATCGACGCCATTAACGGAAGGCTTGCCGTCGTCGACGCCAAGTTGGAGACGAAACCTGGGTACATTGAGACTTTCGTCTTAGGGCTAGCTTCTGGGGCAGCACTTAACGGAATTAGCGCCGTCTGGCCTCACGTTACCAGAGGCATCGGCCAGGTTTGGTCCGCCGTTAAGAGAGGAACAGATCCGTCATCGACCTCTTGAAATGTTAGCAAGAAATATTCTCTCCGATGATTTGGTTCCTTATGAGTTTTTTTTTTTTCGAATCATTGTATTAGTGAAATTGAGTATCAGCGACTTCATTTTTCCTACTGTTGGAACAAAAAATCTGTTTAAAAGATTATCCTCTCTAAAATGCCTTACAAAAACAAAGGAAATGTAAACCAATTAAGAGAGATGGCGACTATGCACAGAACAAAATAAATTATCATCAGACAACTTTTACAGCCAAAATTTTGCTACCAAATGTTGTAAAGCATAAGCTATTCATTATGGGTAAGCCAAAATGTTCTCCCAAGTGCTAGTTTCTTAGTTTACCTGAGAGAACCTATGATGATGATGCCAGAAAATGTATAAAAAGTTACCCAGAAAACCGGCAATTAGCAACTGGTTTCACGATTGTGGGAAACTACATTCGTGATATCAGTTATATGTTTGTTATCATCTTTGTTTACTGTTGTTCCTGGCGGAATCTGCAAATAAGTTGAAATTCAGACATAGGAGCACTTGAGTCAAAACATCATTTGAGGCAAATCTTACCTTTGATCGCTTTAGGCGGTCTTGCGTGACTGCTTGCAGTTGAACTTGGGGACAATGGTCGCTTTGGAGGTCTGGGCTTATGGGAAGGAATCAGAGACGAATTTAGAATGGCAGCAACAGCTTCACGCTGTTGTTTCCGCTTGGATATCATTTCTTCAACACCTCCTTGATTAGAAGAAGCATTGCCTTTGTTTATTTGTTGGGCTTCCTGCTCAATTTCATCTGTGGATTTTACCCTCTGGTTACTGTCAAGCTTTGATGAAGCCTTCTTAGATTTCTTCCACGCATTTGGATCTTCGTTCTTCTTAGAACTAATTACATCTGTATTCTCTGGATTACTGCATTTCTCTTTACCTTTCATTTTTTCTTTCTTTTCTTGGTTCCGCCTAGGATTCACTTCGGGTGTTACTTTCTCACTGCCTGCAGCTAGTTTTTCCCTTTGAGAAGAAGCTTCTTCTTTGGCTTTTGCTTCTTCTTTGGCTTTTCGTCTGCTGTGCTTGTTCTCAGATCCTTTTGATGAGAGAGGCAAAACATCTCCCTCAGATTTCCTCATTTTTCTATCAGAGCATGCCTCTGCTCTCTGTTCTTTGCGGCGCGAATGCTGCTGTTTCTCCAGGAAATTTCTCGGAGGATTCTCAAACTGCTTTTGTTCCGTCTTTTTCTCGCCAAACATGTTGTTGTATGGTCTCTTAACTGGTATGATGACTTCTCTTTCTTTCGCATCTTTCACAAGAGCACCCCAGTTATGGTCTCTTTGCAAGGTTCTTGTGTTACCCAAAACCCAAAGGGAGAGTTTGGCTCTTGTAAGAGCAACATTCATGCGTCTAACATCTGCAACAAAACCAATACGACTTGGATTGCTCCCATCAGGAGCAGAATGAGTAGCTCTTACAGTGGATAACACTAATATGTCAACCTCTCTGCCTTGAAAACCATCCACAGTATTCAGTTCCATATCCGCTGCTACTTGAGATCCGAATGCACTAGAGAAACGAGAACGCAAAACCGCAAGCTGACGTTTGTAGGGAGTAATGATGCCAATCCTTCCAGCCACAAACTCAGAGGGATATCTGTAGGCAACGAGCCAGACAGTGAAGAAAACAATATTAAATAACTTCCCAAAATGTCTTTGAAAGAGAGCTTAAGATGATTATCTACCTCTTTTTGAAAAATCTAAGCAGTTGAACAGCAGCTTCAGCTTCTTGTTCATTGCACACAGAGCTAGAATCCCCACTTCGATGCTCTTGGCCATCAACAATATCATAGAAAACATATGGTCCAAGATAGTGGCTCTCGTGAAACGGGGCTGATTTGCTTGACATGTCGACACCATTTAGCAACTTATTGTCGTAGAAATGCATTGACGGGAATCGACAAATCTCTGGATGCATCCTATACTGTTTTCGCAGAGAAAGTGTAAGCCCGAGTTCCAGACTATGACACAATTTTCCACTTTGTAAAAGTCTTTATATCATGTAAACACGAAGCTAAGATCAAATAATGTGAAAGGAAAACTTCCAAAGTGAAACTTAGAGCCCAGAAAATTAAATGATGCATACCTGCTGGGTAAGCATAAGGATAGGATAACCAGCCCTTTGTAGGCGTTCAAACATGCTGCACTCATACAAGTATTTACTAGCAATGTTGGAGAGAACAGTTGCTGGAAGCTGCTTCGGATCTCCAACCTTTAATAATACAAACAGTTATTAGTAAAAACTGCAAATTTCACAGAACAATTTGTAACGCAAGTGAACGATTCTCACCATTATGCATTTAGTTCCTCTTGACTTTAACAGCTGTAGAGGAATCAAAGTAGCTGGCTCCAGAGCCTGTAAAGCCACCAAACAAATCAGTAATGAGTTGTGACGAGAACACCAATGCAAAACAATCAAGATAGTATATTCACCTGAGCTGCTTCGTCAATCACTACAGCATCAAACAAATTATCTTCAGATGGACTGCTAAATTTATGGGTTGATGAAGATTCAGCACACACATTGTACAAGTCTCCTCCACAACCACTTAGAGTCGTAACGACGATTTGAGCATCTTTAAGAATAGACTTCCTCAGCTTATGTTTCAATGCTCTAATTTCATTGTTAGCTTTTCTCTCTTGAGCCTGAACAGCACTAAGATCTTTGTAAATTTTTCTCTTTTGCTCATATAGCCTCCGCAATCTTATTCCTAACTCTGCATCAGACATTGGCTTGCCATCATCATCTATATTGAGGTTTTTACTCCCTAGCTTTTCTTTGGCGTCTAAACTTTCCTGGTTTAAGTTTGCACGCTTAGCTTCAAAATGAGTGATCTGATCAACGACCTTCTCTAAATTAGAGCGCAGTGACGCAGAAGAATCTTCAGCCTTATTACTCTTAGCTTTGTTTATCCGCATTCTCTCCTCTGCTAAACGCTGATCGACCAGGGTATCAAGAAAGAAAGGCATTGAATTTGGATGAACAGTTTTTGCATTTCCAACCCTCACAAGATACGGTTTAAACATCTTCCCATCTATGCCATAAATCCCTAAACTAGATATTCGCGAAACTAGTTCATCAACTGCAGCATTTGACTGAGCGCAGATCAATACCCTTCCCTTACCAATCTTTTCTGCTATCTTTTTATTTGTTTCCCCATCATCATCTAGTTGTTTAGCCAGAGCTGCATCTTGCCATACCCTTTCCATAGCCACATTCGGATTCATTCTCTGCCTAGAAGTTGTAGAATAACTATGATCTTGCTCAGCATTTCCATTTTTACGTGAGACGGAAGCAAGCAAACCACTAATAATGGCAACAATAGTGCGAGTCTTGCCAGTTCCTATCAACCAAACAAAATTTCATTAGATTCATCAAAGATATATGCTAATAATTGGTTAACACTGACAAGAGAAAGAAAACAACTAACCTGGAGGACCCTGAATAAGTGAAATGTCAAACGCTTTTGTCAAACTGGATGATCCAATGGCAACACTAATAGCTTGAAGTTGACTCTCATTGAAAGACGATTTGAGTATCTGCTGCAGAGAATGTGGTAGAGAACGCAGATCTGATCTTTTAATTTCAGAATCGTAGTTTGAATCACTCAAAGGACTCAAGATGACAGGAAGAATGGGAATATCTTTAGAGGATGACAGAGCTTGAAACTCTCGGATTTGGGATGTAATGTTTAGAACACGACATGCATGCCACTGGCTACGTTCTAAGAGATTCCTTCTAGCTTGATTTAGTCGTGAAGACGCATTCTGAAGATACAAGCGTACATTCAAAATACTGGACCGTTTTTTCTCATCCCATTCCCGTCCTTCCACCTAAGAAACAACAAGGTCAAAAAAAGATCAGAATGATATGTGAGAAATTGAGTAAAAAGATAACAAGCTAACAAAGGCCAAATCTTATATCCTGATCAGTCTGTCTCATAACAAAGTATTGTATCCAACAATTATGTTCAAGTATTAGACATCAAGACTAACCATTTATCCTTAGTAAACTTAATTAAATCAAATTTCACTCAATCTTAGGTTCCTGCATATATCGAAACTGCTATAAAGTAACCTGATGGCTTTTAAGTATATGCTTTACTGATTCTACTTATCACGCACAAGCAAGCAAATCAAAATACCACATACCTTTCCCATCATGTTAACACCGACACTGCTCTTTTCAGGATGCTCTTTTGTGAACAAAATCAAGTCATTCTCAGAGAAACTTTTCGAGTTGAGGTCATCATTTTCGTCTTTCATAAAACGAACAAAGTGAAAATCGTCAACCCTCTCAATCGACAAAACAGATAAAACACCATAATATATCTCATCCAATGACGATATCTCCTGGAAGGAACTTTGCAACTGTGCTTTAAACTCTTCTAGAACCAAGGGCTGGAAAATCTGTATATATTGGTCAGGAGAGCCAAAGCGCACTGGAACTTCCCTAAACTTTCCGACATTCTGATTCTCATCTTTATTCGTTGACGCTAGTCCCACTATTGCATAGTAGTCCATTTGCAAAATCTTTCTAAACCAGTCTTCAAGCTTTGGTGGCCTGAATCTTTTAAATCCGGCATCTTGCCTCTGCCAACGATCATCAGATTTCTTATTTACAGGTGCACAAAGTTGAATGACTTGTCGCTTGGGAACAATGGGACCTGGTTTTGCTAGGGGTACTGACTGTGGTTTCAGAGATTTAAGTGCCAAATCCAGTGGATCAACCTCCGTCTTAACTAATTTTCTCAAATCCACGCCTTTTGTGTTGGAAAACGCAGATTTCTGGGCCTCCTTTGAAGTTCCACGAGAGATGACTTCATCAGCAGCACTCTTTAAGTTGCCTCTGTTTTCAAATTGAAGAGGACCTCCCACATTCTGTCTGTTTTCTGCTTCTCTACCCATACTACCAACCTTGCTTGGTTCAGCGTTTGTGGTGGGAAGGTCCCTAACAATATTGCTGGAGCTTACTGAAACATCTTTCTTTAAGACAACTGCCGCCGAAAACTTTGAAGTATCCACGCTAGAAGTACTCTTCTTCAGAGAGGAGATCTGTGAGATGCTTTTGATAGGTGGAACAGTTTTATTGATATCAAGTTGATGAGACTTATGCAGACTAGGTAAATTCTTCAATGATTCCATCTCAGTCTCATCCTCTGTTAGATCCATCATATTATCTGGTGCTTTGCCAACAGCATCAACAGGCTTGAGAAACTGGTACTCATTTGCCTTAGGAACCAGGCGTGAGATTTGTTCAGCTAATTGCTCGATGTCAAGATCATCTGATTTAAAAAGAGGGAGAGCATGATGAATTCAATCACCAGAGAAATATGATTCTAAATTGCCAATTAGTAACAATTGGCAAGCAGGAAGCCACTTACCACAAGATAGCACACGTCTGATAGCCTGGACTGCTGAGGAACAAGCGTCACTCTTTGATCCTTGTAAGATGTCTAGCAAAGCCGCTAATGCACGTCTCCAATACGTAACAACAACTTTAAGTTGTGACCTTCCCCAATCAATGAGATCAGGAAGCCATTTAAGATCAGATGCATCTTTCAAAGTTCCTCTAAAAGCACAGGACTCTTCACGGCTTAGTGTAAGTTTCCCCAGAACGACAGGAAGAATCTCAAGCAGACGTACACATGTCATCTGTCAAATAAGATAAATTGGAAACTAAGAAAAAAGCCATACTCGACTGTTTTTGAATCACATACAGCTCAAAGATAGACAACCCAAGAGGACAGTAGAATAAAGCACAAGCAATAGACGTAGAACAAAGGTTCACTAAATAATACCTGGCAAAGACTTTGATGGATGAAAGCCTTTCCCTCAGCTAAGCACTTCCTTATCGCGCCCCAGGCAACTTCTGCCAGCGAGTAGATAAACTTCAGCAACTCCGGGGTAGGACCCGAGGAATTTCTGCTCTCAATCACAGGAGGAGCATTAAAGTCCGGTTGCCTCAAAAAACCCCCTGCAGAACTCTTCACACCCTCTATATTGACCACATCCCCTTCCTTCAGCAGCTTGAATAATAAAAATAAAAAATGGTGCAGGATCTGAAAGCTTTGTAGAACAGGGCTCAAATGGACCTGCCAAAATCAGCAAAAATTAATATAAGCAATATAAGAACAGTCGCAAGTCAGAGATTTACTAAATCTAACAAACATAGGTTGTGAAATGCTCAACCTAGACTTTTAGTGGCTATATTGGCAAAGGTTAAACATTTTGTAGCCTTCGCAGAGACTAAACATTAAGAATAACATCACGTACAGAGCAGAAAAATGCAATTATTACTGAACTTGCATTCCGTTAGACAAACTTTTTTTTTCTGAACCAATCCGTGAGACAAACTTAAAATGGATAGTTAAAGGATTCATTGTATGTATATTCTCCTATATCTTGAATGAAATTGAGCTGCTGCCTACCTGCTGTAAAACATGTGTAGCTCCGGAAAAAATAAATACGAGGTGTGAACTTTGAGAGCAGAGAAACTTCAGCCCACAAGACAGACCTCTGGTATTTGAAACGTGTTCCAGCATAGACTTTCCAAACTGCCTTATATTCTGTCAACAAAAACAACACTAGCAATATTGCTCAACCTTACACGCATTTGAACCAGAGAGTTTTAAATATAAAGTAATCATCATGAGATGGTACCCAGCAATCATTTCAGGTCCTTACGTACATCATCTGGGTCTGAAAGAGAAAGGATGAAGGTTTCGCCCATCCCTGGTACCCAGGTCCACTGTTTTCGACATTCTTCACCCATTTGGACCAGAAAACAAGTGGTCAATCTACAAAATTAAAGCCCAAAAGCATCACTATTACAAACCTTAATAGAGACCTAGCGGCTTTCCTACCACAACATTGAAATAAAAAAGCACCTCTTCAGTGTTCGTATCAACGTAAGACACATCTTTGATACTGCCACAGAGTTTTTGGACTCCTTTCCTGGCCCCCCGTCATCAGATCCTGTTGCTACCTTCCATCCAAGCGTGCCTTTGATTTCAACAGCAGAAGATGAAAGCCAAGTTTCAATATCAACCGTCATGTCATCATTCTTTTCAGATTCCACCAAACAAAAACGTGACCGAGACCAAAATACTGCTTGGGATAGCGATACTGGGAGGTTTGGAAGATTTGTATTTGTAAGAGTAGTAATCCAGAGCATCGGAATGCACATCCACTTTTTGCACTCCCCAAGAGTAGTTTTGCTCTGCTGGGTAAAGTCACTCCACGGACGATCACTTACATCTTCGACAGCATGGGAAAAGGTAAGATAACTGTCATCGTCGTCATATTTCACCTCATTGCCCATATATTTACCAGTATTACTATGTAGCAGCGAAGCTAGTAGAGCTGTTGCATCAGCTACCAGGATAGCTTGGACAAGATCAATAGCAGGTTGTCGCAATGAAATATGTAGTGAGGAATCGTTAAACGATGACACAAGAGATGGACCCCTGACAAATCAGTTGACTTCCATCAATTGTCTATGAGAAAAAGTGGCATTTCCATCTAAAAATAAATATGCCATAAACGAACGGAAAGTTGGGGGGGGGGGGGAGGAAGAAACAATTACAACTACAATATATATATATATAATAGAATATGAAACAAGAATCGTCATCCTTAATATCCTTCATGCTCATGTGAAAAGTATTTGACAGATATTTAAAACCAAGGATGAAAGAAAAGCCAATTCTTCAAGTACCGGACACAACAAACAGCTGCAAAAGAAAAGATAGGCCCAGTTACACTAACCACATGTGTGCACACTCAAAGGGAGGGCAAGGTGGGTTCATCTTGTACCCTCTGAGTACAATAAGAAGAGCAATCTGAAAATAAATTTTAAGAGTTTGGTGAAGATTAGAAAAAAATCTAAAAGAGTTTCATTCCAAGATAAAAGTAAACGCGACAGATCTGTAGTAGTAACAAAGAACAAAAACTACCTTGTGGCCAATTCTTCTTGCTAAAATGCTGAAGTTACTGCTAACTGGGACCTGATGAAGGAGAAAGTAGAGAAAGTGTCTACGTTGCTTTTCATGCTCACCATCTCGCAAAGCCTCAAGGGACTGGATAGAGGATATGAATAATATGGAAAGGTAAGAAAGATGAAAGAAAAGAGCACAAAACATATGAAATCATGTCAATCTCATTAGAGAAATCATATGAGTAAGAGAAACTAATTCAAGCTTGCCTGTAATAATGGCTGGAAAAGATCAAATATGGCTTTGTGGATCTTCTCAGCTCTTGTATGGAAACACTGACCCAACAATGTGTTACGCATCACACTTGGGGACAGGGTAGACCTAAGCCAAAGCTTACAACCTTTAAGAGCATGAGACTGTGTCATCTAACATAATATAGAGCTTCAAGATAAACTGAGTACTTCGCAAAACGACAATAGTTACCATACCAAGTGTCTTAAATAGCTCTTTCAGGCAATTAACAGCCAGCGAAAATTCAGGTGAATCACCGCTTATATGATTCAACACTGTATCAACAAAAATGGGATAAGGCTCTAATATCCCCTCTTCAAAAGCAGGGCCTTCTAAGAACTCAAGCCTTTATAAACAGAAAATATTCAGGAATCAGCAAATCAAGAAAAATATTGGAAAAACATTATAAGACAAAAAAAAACTATACAAAGAGATTTAGTCGTTAACTCTTACAATGATGTCATCCCAAGCCATATGGATGAGCGGTCTAAATTAATCCTCGGCCTTGGTTCCTGAGATGTAGAAGGCAGTCCTTCCATCTCCAGAATTCCAATGAATTTCTTGAGCAATGGCTGAAGGCGTTCCAACTGGGTTGCTGACCTGCCATGACAGCAGGTAATATCACATACACTATAGCAATCAAAGGTTCACAAGCACTACAGACAATCCTGAGAATATATTTTTGTGAATTTTACTTATGTAAGAAAAAAGGGTAAACTACCTCAACTTCCTCATGGCCCTTGCCAAGCGTTGACCGATTACACGCACTCTTCTATTGAGAAAAAGAAGTGCATACACACCCTAAAAGGTATGAAAGTCGAAAAAACACCAAGTCAGAGAGATTTAGTATAATAGGAAACACAAGATGCGCTCCAGGGGATATGACTATACCGGAAATTCTTGATTGTCAGCAAATGCTAGCTCATGAATGTTGTCGATTGACTCAATGAATTTCTCGAACTCAGTGCATAAGGACATGTCGTCAAAGAAGAAGGGAAACATCAAAACCTGACAATCCCCGGATGCAAAGAAATGACTGAGATGAGGATTCAAAGCGAGCAGAAAAATATACAAAATCAAGCCATCAGAGTCAGTTGATAACGCAAATGATTCACCAAGGAAAATAACAATCCAGTAATTTAGTCAGAGTAAAAGGAGAACCGAAAGTTACAAAATCTCAGACGAAAAAATACTAACAGTACCTCGTACATAACACTAACAACTTGTGCATGATGATGATCTGGATCATAAGTTCCTTTTTCTACTTTCAAGTTGATCTCTTGCAAGTGCCTAGTCACTCTTTCCTCATCAAGTTTTCGCAGCACGTCAAGTAGTGGACCAACAGAAGCACACTCATACTCTTTTTGATACATCTCTTGAGTCTGATGGTGCTGACAAATGCACTGCGCACAAATCCGCATTTCCTCAGAGATTCTCTTCCACAAGACCTTGAGAGGTGAATCAACTCTATCATCTTTGAAGAAATTAAAGAATGTCTCGATAAGAGGCCCCATTACGTCGCCATACCCACACCAAATATGAGTATCTTTCGGCAATGATATCAACAAAGTGAATGCATCTGTAAACCTGAAGAAGATGGAGAAAATAAAATATCAGCTTGAATTGGGAAACCAAATAGCTGAAATTGGATTACACTCAATTTTAGAACGAGACGATCAGAGCAAGCGAGAGGTATTTAGAAGTAACCATCGTTCTTTGCGCTGGTTAAGAAGCCGTACTGTGGAGGGATCAGAATCGTCATTCTCCTCTTCGTCTTCCTCGATTCTCCTCCACCGGCTCAAGAGCTCTCCACCTGAGGAGACTTTAATCGACATTTTTCGCCTCTCAATTTAAACAACGGAAGGCGTATAGTCAAAAGTTCCGGCGACGGAAAGTAAAGTTTCCGATATACAGAGGTAAGAAAGGAGAAGCCATTTCAAAGCCCTTATTTTGTTGCCTTCTTGGGTAGAGGGAAACAGGAAACTCATTAAAAAGCGAGCGCAGGCAAACAATTTACACACTGACATGTTTTACGGATATTGGGCCGTTGATAAATGGGCTTCTTTGGCGGGAAACCCACCGACCTGACCAAAAATTAAGAAAGACAATTACTTCTCTTTCTCGGAAATAATAATTAACTTTCTCATTTTTAGAAATAGAAAATAAAATCTCCTCTTTCTCCTTCTCGCGTTCTGCAAGCTCTTCTTTCGATTTTCAGGTGATTGGTTTGATTAGGGCTTTCGGTATGAACTCATGTTTCGCTTCCAATTTGTTGTGATTCTGGATTTCTGTTGTTTTTCTTCAGATATGGATTCTCTGCTGAGTAATTAGGGTATATACTATAGATCTGCTATCCTCCTTCGTGAAAACATCTGGGTTATGTAATGGCTTATACTAGTTTGATCAAAGGGTTTATGGATTATGGAATGGTTGACGAAGCGTTTAGTGTGCTAAATATAGTGCAATCTAAAGGTTTAGCTCCAGATATTGTTCTTTGCAATGTGATGATACACACATTCACAAGACTCGGAAGATTCGATGAAGCTCGTAACATTTTTCTTAATAGTTTGAAAAAAGGGAAACTTGTGGCGGATCAGTATACTTTTGCTTCAATACTCTCTAGTCTATGTTTGTCTAGGGATTACGATCTCCGTATCACCATTGGTACTGAATCAGAGTTAGATCTGGTTATGGGAAACTCGCTCATAAACTATCTCTGCAAGGTCGGTAACACCACAGCCGCGCTGAAAGTATTCCGGAATATGTCTAACAAAGATTTAGCTTTGGACTGTTATACATACACTGGATTTCTTACAGCCCTTTGTCGAGGAGAAGCACCTCGCGATGCCGTTAATATGTATTACGAAATTATAAGAAGGAAAAACATCCACCTCGATGCTCATTTTCATCTTGTAGAGCTTGGTGAATACAGTACCGCGATCCGTTTGTTTAACCGATGCATCTTGGACAAACATCCCTTAGATGTTGTGTCGTATACAGTAGCAATTAAGGGACTCGTGCGTGCAAGAAGGATGGATGAAGCGTGTTGTCTCTTGTCCAAAATGAAAGAAGATGGGGTTGTGCCTAATCGACGGACTTATCGGACTATTATCTCTGGTTTGTGCGAGGAGAAAGACAAGGATAGGTTGAAAAAGATTTTATGGGAATGCATTGATGAGGGAGTCGAGTTGGATCCTAGTACTAAGTTTAAAGTGGTTTGGCTCTTGTCTCAATATCGCATAGATTGTTCTGAGTTTAGATCCGTTTTTGAGAAATGGAGGGAAAACATTGATGTTTTTGATTCATACAATGAGATATTTGTTTCTACTGGTTGAGTTTTGAGGGAACTGTATAATGTCTATACAATTGGCGCTGTAATATTTTTGTCTATTATAGAAATGAAAGTATTTAATTTCAAATCTCTAATCCTTTTGTTTTACTCTTATACTTGTAACCAAAAATAAGTATTAAGATAGTTTTCACAAGACATTCTAGCCATGTATGGTTCACCATGAACTTGAGAATGTAATTAAAAGGCATTGAGTTTACATCTCCTCGGTTTATATTTTGAAGACATGTTTATTAAAGACATGTAAAAGTTTGGTGGAGAAGACAAAGAAGCTCGTGGAGAAGACAAAGAAGCTCGAGTATAAGCTAAATGAATTCAAGGTAAAAGCGACAAAACAGCTCCGTGCGTTGCAATTGTCGGAGTTATGTTTTAGATTGTGTTATGTAACTCCTTTGTTTAACATTACTTTCCATTTTAAGTTTTAAGACTAAACTTGTCTTTTGTAAAACAAGTTTATGTTTTGCATTTTGAACTCTTTTCTGTGGGAATGTAGCAGTTTTTTTTTTGTCTTCAGTCACAAGAGATTCGCTGATGAATGGCTATGTGAGCTTTGTAATTTTTTCTATCGAGTGTGTTCCAGAAATTCAATATATGATTTAAAATCATTTTTTTTTTCATTTAAACGAGCCATTTTTCCCCGCAGTGCTATTTTAGTGCTACATGTGATACTTGGATCATTTTCATATACTTGTAACATAAACTTGTTAAATAATTGAAAGAGTAAGAAACCAGAAATATATAGAGCAACTTTTTTTAAGGGTAAAGGTTACATTAAACAGAAGGAAATACAGAGGGAACTACTATTATTCGAATTTGTATTCACATTTCGGGATTAGTAAAGAAACCTGGTCGTGTCTATATATGGCCGTCTTTGCAATTGGTTTGGTCGTGTCAGAATTGTCCCGGCTCGTGTTCTTGACAATCTACAGAGATCCAAAAAGGGCCCTGCTAAACTTCAATCTTTCTTCTATCAAAGAAAACCCAACAAAATCATAAGAATTTTAGACTCATTCAAGGGATTCGTAGATTATATACGCGATGATTCAACAGAGAAGGTCATGACTCACCCCAAACGCCGGTTGATTCTTCAAGTAAAACAGTGTTAGCCTTCCTCCTCCTCGGAGTGAGACTCGGTATTCGAAGTCGTCTCGATCTTTGTCTCCATCAATCGAGGTTGTACACCTAAAAATCCACCGACCAAAACATTATGTTAATGACACAATTATCGAACCACATAAACAACAAAGGAACATGTTACACAGCAACGCTTTTTACCTAAAACATAGTATTTGGTCTCCCAATTCAGAACCTGTAAAGACAAAACGACTAGAGGTTTAAACCAAAACACAAACCTTTAAGAAAATAATCAGAGGAAGGCCATCCGTGAGACGAATTGGTGGAGAGCGATTCTTCTTCGGTCGACGGATTGGCCAGCTTCGCAACGAGCTGAGCGATCCCATGAGTCTGAGATCCAGATCCGGGAGGCGGAACCCAATACGATGCACCGGGAACAAACGGTAGCCAATCAGGTGCCGCTCTACGGACGAATATCCGGTGAACGGCGTCCTCTAGTTTCTGTATTACGGGATCCGACGGCGATTGAGACGCGGCGGTGTTGATTTCGTACAGATCGCCGCCGTGGCTAGCCCCACGATCGGAGGATTGAGATCGGAAGGATACGAGGTGCGATGAAGGGAGGAGAGAGGCTGCAGCTACGGTGAATCGGCCTTTAGAGAGAGAAAGTGAAAGGGAGAGGGATCGAGCCATATAGAGCGAGAAAGAGGACGGTTTGTACGCTGTAATAAAAAATATAAGACGAGTTTGGTTTCGTGTGATAAAAGGATAAGTGCATGTTCCCCTTTTTATCGTAATTTTTTAAAAAAAATATTTTAATTTTAATTGTAATTTTAATTTTATTACCTACAATGCTACCACTGAATTAGCAAGCCCATGGCTTGAGTTTAATCTAGGGGCGTATTATAAAGATTAAATTTAAGTGTTCCTCATTTTTCTCTTAAACTAAAGTGGATATGAATTTAAAGTACATTTTAATTTGGTGAGATTATTATCTTAACTTTTTTGTTCATACTATGTCGTTTACAGCGTAATTATAACCCAGATCGCATCAGGTTCACTGATATAGTTGTTGTTTATTTTTCATATTAAAAATCTTTTTCTTCAATAGCTGTACTCCTTAAGCTGAAATAAACATTTAACGAAACACTGAATTTAGTATTTTTTACATCATACTGTATATGCATGATCTCTGTTTAAAATTTTTATGACTAGAAAATTCAAAATTATGGTATTTTCAATTTTTATTTTTGATATCGAACAATAAGTTTGTAGCATCCATCATTGGTTTTTCTAATTTTATTGGAAGTGTTATCTATAAAGAGTTATTTGAATTTTAAAATTTAAGAGTTTTACTAAATTTGTAAATAATTGTAGAAAATTTTGTATATTTAAAAAAATCCACAAAAATAATTTATAAATATGATTCTAAAAAAAAATTATGTAATATTTTTATAAAAAAATAATGAGTTAAATTTTTTTTTTTAAAAAAAATCAATTCTAAATAATACTAAATTTTAGCAGAATCATAAAATCTTTAAAAACTAATTTTTAATAACAATGGATTTTGTAAAAAAAGATAAAAATGTTAAAATCAATAATCCAATAACAATAGAATCCTACTCTCACTAGCTCTTTAAATCTCGATTATATAATTATTTATACACTTTTTTAATAGATAGATACTTTGGGTCAGAAAGAGATATTTTGGCTAACAAATAGATATTTTGCGGTTGTTGGGAAAAAGAAAAGATATTTGGGTCAATCGTTAAGTCAAGAACCATAACTCTATACTTCTTTGATGATGAGATCTCAAATCCCTATTTTTTTCTCATCAACCTGCTGAACAAAAAAATAAATAAATTGGATATAAAATGGAGTATATATTATAGCCCCAACGAAAAAGGAAGAACAACAATAAGATATGTGACGTGGTCGTTATTACATATATAAATAGAAAGCATGCGAGTCGACAAAGAAATCATACAAACATGAGATGTGGCCATTATCCTCCGAAATTGCGCCGTTTCGACACTAGTCGAACGAACACACACACACTAAAATGACGACGTATTTAAAGTTCCTCAGTACCCTCCGACTTCTGCTGCGTCGTCTCTCTGCCGGAAACGCTCCTCTTCATCTTTTCTTTCACCGCTTCCGCTGCATCACACGTCACCTCCGCCGCTGATCTGGCAGCTTCCTCCACCGTATCCTTACTATGCTCGAAGCTCCTCGTGACCGCTTCCTTCATCTTTTCTCCGGCTCCCATCGCTACGTCATCCTTTCCTCTAAAACTACACAAACGGAAAGAAAAGAAGGAGAGTTAGATAAAGTAATTAGTTATCTCAAAGATTTATAATATCATATGATCGGGGATCAGAGCTTCGCGCATGTTCGAAGCCCTGAGCTGGAGTACTTCATTTTCTAATAAACCATCTTAGAATCTACCTACTTACTCTATGTTCGGAGGAAAAAAGCGGGAATGACCACGGCCTAAAGCCTCTTTGAGTTTCGCCCAGTAATTATTACCAGACTTTTTGATTATAGATAGCCAAACCGTCGCCGTTTTATCTTCCGGCGGCACCGCTCTCTGGTAATCGACGTCGCTGGAAACATTCACAGAAAATACGAAGAGGAAGAAGACGACTGAAAATATGCATAGCAGGTGAAAAACTTGCCCAGTCTTTAAATTTCCGGCCATCTTATTGACCTTTTGGGGATTCTCTGTGTTTCTCTCTGTTTTAAAATAATGCGGAAGTGAAACTTAAAGAGATAAAAGTTAGGGAGACAAACGTATACAAAGGTTATTGTTTGCCAGGCGAGTCGGCGAGTAAGACTTGGTGGGGAAAACACCACACGTGTCTAACGCGTGAACCAGAAAACGACGGAGAGGACGAACGTGAAGGAGATGGCTCATGTAGCACTGAGACACGGTCACGTGGTGTATGAGACTTTAAGGGTTTTACGTGTTATCTTTACGTGTTAATTGTACTATTAAATATATTGTGCTCATCGTTTAGGCTAAAAATCAAATCACTCAAAAATTAAATTAATGGTTTTAACTTTTTTACGGTTTTGCCTTGCGAGTCCCTTCAATTTCAGATGTAGAATTATCTCATTTTATGCTTTATTTGGCCATTCTTATATAAACATTTTAAGTTGGGAAAACGTTCATATAGACTTGGGAAATGAATTTGGATTGAAATCCAAGATAATTTCGGTTATTTTTTTTTAAGAAAATACATGTATATTAAATCATTGAAGTTCAGTTGGTCCAGCTTCAAGTTTTTGTGACTAGATAGGAGATGTTAAATGACCAGACCTAGTATTTCAACACATCGTTTTCATTCGATTAGATCATCTACATTTTACAAAGGATCAAGACAAGTAACCACGTTTGTATATATGGTTATTCCTAGCTATTTTATATGAAGAGCCAGACTCAAATATTGTACTTTATATTTCTTACGTTATTTCGTAATCAAAAAACATCTATCTCTAATCTTTAATGTACACGGTTTTTTTCGTCTTGCTTCAATCATTATAAATGAGTTCCATTATTAGCTATTACGTGTCTTTCGCGCGTCAAGGTTTGGCATAATGGAGTACTAATGAATGAAATCACATGTTCTGTCAAAAAAATGCTCATAAATATATATATTTAATATATGCTCAGAATTATATGTATGTATTAAAATGGTAATTAAATTAGGTGATATAATCTTGATTTACGGGTAATAAATAAATTAACCGTTCGATGTGACCAATTAGTATTTTGAATTTTACTTTGCTTGAAAGAAAAGTTTTCAATAATGAACCAAATCGACAAAACAAAATGAACCAATACGCGAGGGGAAACATCATTTTATTCGTACATAAGTACCAAATATACGTGTGCATATATAAAACATGTTTTGCCGACTTACCAACGAAAAAGAAACATTGACAAATCCAAACACCAAACTGAACTTATTAGCATACACACATGCTTATTATAAGTTTAGAACACACATGAATCTATCAAATTGAAAGAAAAAACAACAACCAGATGAAAACAGACTCAACAGAGTTTGGAAATTATGTGTATGTATATTTGATTATAATAATTTAGCGACCTTATATTTTTTTTTGAATATATATTTTGAGTGAAAAATGACAAAGGTGAATACTTATAATTAATTTAATTTCTATATTTATTTGTTGTTACTAAAAAATAAAAATTGATGACTTGTGTCCGGGATTAGCAAAGAACGCTGCTACAAAATTTGTAATATATATAGATTTTAGAATTGAAAGACCAACTAATTTTTTACATATTTAAACCAAATGATTAAATCAATTAAATGATTATAAAATACAATTTCGTATTGTCGACATGGAAAATATTATTTTCGAATTTAATAAATCTTAAAAAAAAAAGAAGAGAGTGTTTCTTCTTCCTTCTCTCAGTTTGGTGGAGAATAAAAAAAACCTTTGCTCATTTAGAGAGAGAGACACTTAGACAACTCATCAGTTGTTACGGCTGAAAGAGGGAGAGAGATCGAGATCGAGATCCAACAGCACGACGGAGAAGAGCGGGATATGGGATCTCGGCTTTCTCAGTATTGCTTCCGTTTCGTTTTCTACTCTCAGTCCCAGAATAGCAACTACTTTTCCTGATAGTTTTTTCTCTTTTTGATCTCGCCGTCGACTTCCTCTGGTACGACTTCGTTTCTCCTCAATTTCAGCTGGTGCCAATTTCTTCTGTATTTTAATGGCTGTTGAAAATGACGATCTATATTTCCGATTCTTCTACTCGATTGATTTTGGATTATTATTATAATTTTACTCTTGGAGATGGAAATCTGAGACCACCGACCGATCTTCTGGGGAATATCTGGAATTTCTCATCAAGGTTTATGTTTAAAGACTTTAGGGAGACGATTTGGAGTTAAGTTTCTGGATGTCAACTAGTCATACTATGGTTACCGGAAATATCGCTGGTAGCAACTTAGAGATCTGAGCCTTTTGTACTTAGTGGTCCACTTTATTTGATGGTTTACAAATGTCTATTCTGATTTCTCATTAACTCACTTCTGCCGCTTCTTAGCTTGTCGGCACAGTTCTCTCAAGCTTTTTTCTTTTGTATTGTTTTTGATTGTGGTTTTGCCCATTGTTTCTCCTGTCACAATCTTAATCTGGCCCTGTTTTTTTCTTGTTCATTGTTTTATTGTTTGTCTATTACAAGTGAAGCATTATGCATTTTGGTAGTCGTCTCTCACTTCTTCCTCTCTTGTTTCTTCAGGATTTGAATTTCTTAGGTTCTAACAATATTGTCTGTGGGTGCTCATTGCTCAAGTTACTCTGGTTTCTCCCCAAGTAACCGATATGGGTTCGCGATATCCATCTCACCAGCTCGGCAATGGGCTGTTCGTCTCTGGTCGGCCTGAGCAACCCAAAGAAAGGCCTCCAACTATGAGCTCAGTTGCCATGCCTTACACGGGTGGCGATATCAAGAAATCTGGAGAATTGGGGAAGATGTTTGATATTCCAACAGATGGGACCAAGTCAAGGAAGTCTGGTCCCATACCCGGTGCTCCTTCCAGGTCTGGCTCCTTCGCAGGGACTGCACAATCAGGTACAGGCGCTCCTAATGCCGCTGGTCGTATGTCTGGGTCTTTAGCTTCTGCTGGGTCAGTTTCGATGAAGAAAACCAATTCTGGACCTTTATCTAAGCACGGAGAGCCTTTAAAGAAATCATCTGGCCCGCAATCTGGTGGCGTAACAAGGCAAAATTCCGGACCAATTCCAGTTCTTCCAGCTACAGGTCTCATAACCTCTGGACCTATTACATCAGGCCCTCTGAATTCCTCTGGCGCCCCCAGAAAGGTTTCTGGTCCTCTAGACTCTTCTGGTTCGTTGAAGACACATATGCCTTCTGTTGTCCACAACCAGGCGGTAACTACCCTTGGTCCTCAAGATGACTTTTCCTGCCTGAAGAGCTTCCCAAAGCCTGTCTTGTGGCTGGTTGTTCTTATATTTGTAATGGGATTCCTTGCCGGAGGCTTCATTCTTGGTGCAGTTCACAGTCCAATGCTCCTCATCATTGTCGCAATCTTCTTTGCAGTTGTTGCTGCGCTTTTTATTTGGAATATTTTTTGGGGGAGACGTGGTATCACAGATTTCATTGCTCGCTATCCTGATGCTGACCTTAGAACTGCCAAAAATGGCCAATACGTGAAGGTGACTGGGGTAAGTGTGCATTGGTCCCCCTCAATTGATTAAGTTGTGTGTTTTCCTTCTGCTGCTTGTTTGCATGCCGGAAATGGAAATTCGGTATTAAGTATAAGGTTGTATACTCAGAGCAAGTGGTAGCTTTTTTTTTGGCACTGGGTATCTACTACATTGGTGCAAGACCGAGTACTACTTAGTTGAAAAATGGCATTAGCTAATGAATGCATCTATGGGGCATGGTTTGCTACGTTTATGAACCTGATTTTCTTTTTATTATTTGAAGGTGGTTACTTGTGGTAATGTGCCGCTTGAGTCATCCTTTCACAGAGTTCCCAGATGTGTGTACACATCCACATCTCTGTATGAGTATCGTGGATGGGGTTCGAAACCAGCCAATTCTTCACATCGTTGCTTCACATGGGGACTGAGGTCATCAGAGGTTAGTGATTCCTCAATATTTTCATATTCACAGAAGAAATGTTATACTATCTGCCTCAACGCATTCAAAACACTTCCTTGTAAAGTTGTACCATTATGTGGCAGAGACATGTGGTGGACTTTTACATATCAGATTTCCAATCTGGACTCAGAGCCTTAGTCAAAACCGGAAATGGTGCAAAGGTGACACCTCTTGTAGATGATTCTATTGTCATCGATTTTAAGTACGGAAGTGAGCAAACGTCTCCAGATTTTGTTCGGTGGTTGAGGCAGAAGAATCTATCAAGCGATGATCGAATAATGCGGCTCAAAGAAGGGTAACAAACAATCATTTTCATAAACGACTCCTAAAGTATTATTAATAGAAGCTTCGATCCTGAATCTCTCTGTCGGGGTTGCAATATCAGGTATATAAAAGAAGGAAGCACAGTCAGTGTGATTGGAGTGGTACAGAGAAACGATAATGTGTTAATGATAGTGCCATCATTTGAGCCACTTGCAGCTGGTTGGCAATGGAGGAGATGCACATTCCCAACAAGCCTTGAAGGAATCGTATTGAGATGTGAAGACTCATCGAACGTTGATGCAATACCGGTTTAAGTCCATCATCATCATTATCAACATCAGAGTTTGGGTTCATCAAATATTTTTTCATGAATCTTAAAAAATGTGGTTCTTTCTGGTGGGTCTGTTTGGTGGTGGGTGGTTGTAGTGTGTTTTTCTTTCTTTCATTTTTCTCTTTAAATTCATTTTTTTGGTTCTACGAGTTACAGTTAGGCTGATGGTGATGGTGGTGGGTGTGGTTTGATATTTTCTAAAATGAGCTAATTGTATTCTTCTTCTTTGCCTATTGGTTTGTATAGCTCTTTAAGTAAATTCTTTTTCGATTGATCTGGTGTCTTTTACTCAAGGTGTTATATGTTATGTTCAAATCCTTCACTTTGTGAAAAACAAAATTTAGTGTACTTTTGAAATCCAAATGTTTTCTTTTCATTTATGTTGTGCTCTCTATCTGGGATAATCGTAACCAGTTTTTATCTCGGGCAACACAATCTCTAACTTACATTAAGTTCTGTTATTTTGATGACAATTTTTGTTTTTTTATTTAGTCATTTTCAGGTTTCATAATTTGTATATTTTTATAATATTGTTCTAGGTCCGGACTGGGCTAGCATGAGATTATATTTTTAGAATAATTTAATATTAACCAAATAATTGATATAAATATGTTTTGATATAAATTTAATTTAACTTTATATATTTTACAGAAAATATATGTTATATATAATATAATTTATGTTTGTTTTTAATGTTTCTTAAATTAAATTTACAACTTTTTTATAAATATAATTATAGATAATGAAAGTCAAAACAAAGTAATATGTTCATTTATCCGTTAAGTTTGTTTTTAATATTTTTATAATTGCAATAAGTTAATCTATTTTTTTAACCCAAATTTAGTTGTCGATATTTAGTTTTAAAAAATATAATCAAAATGGTCTAATTCGTGTTATAATGATTTTAAATATATTGCATGTTTTGACGGAACAACCAATAAAAATTATAAATCATAAAATATCATATTATCAAGTTAAAAACTTATCGATTTAATTTTTAATATTTTAATATTTATCTTTTTAAAACTTACTTTTTATAACTTGTATAAAATTTACTAATATTAAGTTTGATTTTTTTTTATTTCAGTTTTTGTTTGTTAGTTGAAATGTGTTCAAAAATTATTTAATTACATTTATCATTTAATTTAATAATATAGTATATATAAATTTGTTTTTACTCTTGTTTTTAATCAGTTTACAAAATGAGATCCACTATTTTCATATTTTTGAACACATGTTTAACAATTATATTGTTTAAAATATGTTTAATAGAGATAATATTATTTTTATAAGTGCTTTTAATAAAATTTTAATTAAATCGTTAATATCAATAATATGTAATGTAATATAATAAATGATTAAATATTATTTCCATAATGTTATTCTGAATTAATAGAATAGATAATCAACATTGTCCAAATTCATTGTTTTGCATCTAAACTGTGAATGTGTGTGATCAATTGGAGTCATTAATAAATGAAAGGCGCTGATTTTATTATGAAGAAATTTAGGGTCCAAAAACAAGTCTTTTACAGACAAGACAAAAACCTAAACTAACAATCTCAAATAACAAGAATCTTCCTTTAAATTAGAAACTGAAACGAGTTTCTTTCCCAAACTAATGAGATCACTTAAAACACCAGCAAAGGGCACAATAAAGTAACCAACATAAAAGTGTATTTGTTTGTTCATGTGTTTGTTTCTCGACGCATGAAAGGGACTAACCAACGCATCTCTGCTCCATTTCCATTAGCCAAATAGTATATCTTCTTCCAGTTTTCTTCTGAGAATACCTCACGCCTAACTAGTCTTTGCCTGCAACAAAAGCGTATAGAGCGTTCATGACATCAATATCGCTATAGATCGGTTAATTGTACTCAAGCAGATAAACTTAATTATATGTGATTTGGTAACTGTGGTCAGTAGGGTATTAGGGAGTTGAGTATTATTATTTTCTCGTGTAGACAAAAACTATTTCGTGTAACTCACCGAAGGTAGTAATAGCAGACAGCTTCTGCTTCATCTAAACTATAGCGAGGGAAATCCTGACGAGCATCGGATGGAACATCTGGCAAGTCTTTACGTAATTTTCCTACTGCTGTTGAATGTGAGAATGCACCCACCATCATGTCATCATGCATCATGCTTCTGAAAGCATTTACCTGCCAAATGAATTGTGAGAACTGGGGATTTTTGTTTGTTTGTCTGAGTTCAGATAAGAATTCAGAAGAGAAATTTACCGTCGTAAGTTCTCTGGCATGTACAGGTCGGCAAGAACGTGGTGTTACGGGCTCTTCAAACTCACTGAATGTAAACCAATTGTTATACTGAAAGACAAGTAAATAACAAGAAACAAACAGCAGTAACATTAGTGAAAAAAAGAGGCGTAGCTTTAAAATAACAGACGACGAAATATGGTATCATAAATGGGAAAGTTGGGGACTAACTTGATCAATTGCAATCAGCACTGGTACATCTTTAACGAGTGAGAGTTCTTTCCTAAGTCGCACTACGACACTAACAGCTGCGTGAGTGCTCTTAATCCCCATTTGCACAAGGTCATACAGAGTTGAATCCTCGGGAATCGGCATAGTGTTTTGTCCTTTCAAGTATCCTACGCCCGCACCCTCTCTAAGCACGATGGGATCATATATGTGGCACCTTAACTCTCTTAAGCGAGGTTCATTGAACTTGACAAAATCCTGCAGAAATCAAGTTTATTAAGAAATGCTCTTAACTAGGAGGAATTCCATTCCCAAAGAGGGAGGCTCATGTAATCTTGCCTTGAGAATACTCTCAGCCTGTAGAGGAGTGTCCCAAAAACCCGTATGTGGATTCTTGTAGAAGTAGCCTCCATGAGTCCAGTCACGGCCTTTCGGTGCATACAAAACTAGCCAGCCTTCGTCACGTGCCCAGTGAACAAGCATCGCCAAAGCAATACTCTTTCCACTTTTAACAGGACCATCCAAGATAATCTGTTTCTTAGGCTTGACACCTTTTCAGAACAAAGTAGGCAATGATTAAAAAACCTATGGTGATACAAATCCTGGTTAAGTCGAAATGACAAACAAGAAGTAACCATCTCCTTAGGCTTATATGAAAAAAAAACATAACTTTCTGACCACAGAAGGGATCACAATTCTTATACACTAAGGATGATGATACAAAGAACACACCTTTACCCTCACTTGGCCACATGGGAGGATCAGCAATGCGTCTGAAATTATCCCTCAGATCTAAGAAACTTTTCCTGACAAGCAATGCAGGTCTCATTGATTCTCTAAACTCATCTTCAATTCCTGAAGCCAACCCCTCCGGCAGAACTGCTTTCAGTGCTGCCTCACTATCATCCCCACATTATACATAACATCAACACCCAAATGATGCATAACAAAAGACAATATAAAATAAGGGAAGAGAAAAAAGAGATACTCGAAATTGAAGTAGCAGCCGATATCCTTGTGAGATAGCTGCGAAAGGGTAGTATCTCTGGGAGTAAACAGAGGCCGTCCATTAGGACCTACGTTTAGAGACGGAGTCCTCTCATCCTCAGCTAGCCTCTTGGCCCGACCCGCCTCGAGGTCATCTCCAGCGGAACCACCAAACTCTCCGTCCTCGGCTCCGGCGACTCCAGCTTCGCCGCCTTTAGGTTTGGATTTCTTGCCTTCGGCTTTCTTCGTCTTGGTAATACTAGATTTCGTGCTCTTCGAAGATGAAAAGCAGCGATGAACGTGATCTAAACAAGGGATAAGTGTTCCCGCGGCTGCTGAAGTCGGCGCCGGGAAATGACAAACGGGATCGTTTGGAATCCAAGATCTTCGATTGCATTTGAGATTCCTCGCGGTGATTCTTACGACGGACCTCAACATTTCTCCAGTTCGTCTCTCTTTCACTGTCTCCGGCGTCAAAGGTTTTAGGGAGGGATTTGGGTGCAAATCTGACGAACCAACGAAAGGCGTTGAGCAGAGCGAAAGTAGCACACTTCCGACACCAATCACTTTAGCGCTAGGCCCATTGAATTAATGGGCCTTAGTGTTGGGGATGGAAAGTTAGGCCCATTAATTAAATTGATGACGTAACAATTTTCATAAATGTCAATTAAACCTAAATTTAATTAGAGTTAATAAACTATTTTTAAGTAGTAGTAGTAAAGAGTATTGTATTTAGTAGAGAAATAGCAAGTCACATCCGATAAAACTGGGGCCAATAGCATTTGTCGTATTTGAATTTATTTTGTTGGTCGAAGAAACGTTGAAGATAATAAGAAGGAAGAAACAAACTTATCCTCTCATGGCGGATAACGCGAGAGCTGTCCAAAGGCTCTTGTTCTTCTTTACTTCTTCTCTCTAGCGTTTTCCTCACTCTTCTTATATATTTCCGATTTTGCTTCGGATTCAAGTCAGCAGTTATGGCGGCTATGGCTTCTGCTTCTGCTTCTGCTCTTTGCTTCACTGATGCTTCTAGTTCTCGCTCTATCAGACGCGATTCTGGAGCTTTCTGTCTTGCTCCTAGAACTATCATGTTTGGATTCGTTGATAAATCTATTGCCAATCTCGAGCCACTAAGGTTTCCTCTGTTCATTTAATTTGCCTGTTCTTTTTACTGATCCAACTAATTCAATCAAATCCCACTATTTATTTTCTGTGTCAGAATATCGGGTTTGAAGCCTCGAGCTGCAAATGCTACTGCTGTGGATGAAACGGCCCGAATTCTCCGGAAATAATAATAAAAATAATATTCTCAAAATAATCCAAAATATTTTATAAAATAATAATACCGAAATAATTTAATGTAAAAATAACCAATCGAAATCCGCTTTAAGTAAATAATAAATAATCCGGAAAATATTGTTCAAAAGTAGAACAGCTTCGTCGACTTCAACGCTACTCGGGTACGACGACATGCTCACCTGAAAGATTGGGGAGGGAATGAGTAATTGTATTACTCAGTGAGAAATGAGTCTAAGGACTCATGAATCCACCAGAACAAATTATAACAATAATCTAAAGCAAGTCTAAGGCTAAAACATGTAAACAATCATAGTGTCTAGAACACTCAAACATATGACCACTAAGTGTCACACACACAAACCAGGGGACACGTTTTCATGCAGGGCACGCCTCACATGACAAACGGCCAGACGAATCTTCATGCAGGGCACGCCATACATGACAGAAACTCCTTCCCTTCACAAACACACGAAAACATGCACGTCCTCATGCAGGGCACGCCATACATGACAAACGGTCATGTGGATCTTCATGCAGGGCACGCCATACATGACAGACCATCATCACACCATATCTCAATCCCACATGATTCGAAAGTCTGGGTCTAAATGCCACAGCACCACTCTCGAACCAACCTATCGCGAGCTCCTAACGCTCGTATCTAGCACAACACGTCAATGCAACTTAGCATGCTCAAACAACCAATCATCACGCAAAAGTTTTAGTCCTTTAATCCTATGAATTCTATGTGATATATATATATTTATATATTTGTTTACATAATATATAGTTTATACAATCACAAACAATAACGCGTCTATTATTAATTAGACCCGTTACATACATATTTTAAACAAAGACTCCAACTAGAGATTAACGGCTATAAGAATGAACTAATGGAAACACTCGACGAATTCCTCACCTTAGCAATAGAAGAACAAACTTTCCTTTTATGGAAACTGCCAAAAAGGGAAACTTTCCTTAAATGGAAACCTGCCATAAATGGAAGTTTGAAACAAAGTGAGGACTACTGATATCAGACTGTCCAAAAACGATATCAGTAACCACTCGGAACAAGATTCCAGATCAAAACGACTTCTAGGCAAAATTACTAAAATACCCTCACAACTTCAAACAGCCATAACTTTCAAACCACAGCGATTCATGAGAAGCTGAAGGCAGATTCGGAATCAGAACAGCATGAACTATCACATACCGGAAAATTACGCAGATCGGAGATGTTTCAATTTTTCCGGCGAACCTTCCGGCGGAGTTTGACGGCGCGTCCGGCGACCGATTCCAGAGCGTCCGGTGTGCCTGGCTTCGTATAGGAGAGATCTACAGTTTGATATGTAGATCGCTAAAATCTGATACCGTATGAAGAAGTTATGATCGAAAAACCAAATCTGGAAAAACTCACCTCACGACTCCGGCGAATTGCGGTGCTTCTGACGACGGCGGAGACTGTAGTGGCGGCGACGACTCTAAAATTTGACAGAGCTTCGCTAGGAAATGTTTTTGTGAGGCAGAAGGGGCTTTGCTTCTCCTTTTATAGACTTTAGGAAGAGGAGATACCCTAGGGTTAGACAATTGGGCCTCAATTTCTCGTGGGCCTTGGGCTGGGATGTTACAATTCTCCCCCACTATAGGAAAATTCGTCCCCGAATTTAAACCCAAGTTTTGTCCCTCTTCAGCTCACTCAACAAACAACTCCGGATAATCTTCCCGCATAAACTGCTCAGGTTCCCAAGTTTCTTCACTAATACCATCTCTTTCCCAGCGGACTAAAACTTTCCACACATTTTTCCCATGCTCTTCTTTTTCACAACGCTGCAGGATCTCTCGCGGTAAACTTCGGGCTGTCAGATCCCGATTCAAATCTGTCGGTGGCTGTGATAAAATCAACTCAGGTTCTCGAACTACTTTTCGGAGAACTGAAACATGGAAGACATCGTGGAAATCAGCTAACTCTGTCGGGAGCTTAAGCTTATAGGCAACTTCTCCAATCCTTTCTGTGATAACATATGGTCCCATGAACCTCGGCTTAAGCTTCTTAAGCTTCATGTAGCTGTCAGCTCCTCTGAAGGTTCTCATCTTCAAATATACAGAGTCTCCTACTGTGAAAACCAAATCTTTCCTTCTTTTATCAGCATAATTCTTCTGACGATCATGGGCTTCTTTAAGCCTACCGCGTAACAACTCAACTTGTTTCTCTGTCTCTCGAACCAGATCAGGATCCAAATCTCGTCGTTCTCCAACTTCAGTCCAACAAAGTGGAGTTCGACAAGGTCTACCGTACAAAGCCTCATAAGGTGCCATCTTAATACTCGCATGGTAACTGTTATTATAGGAAAACTCTGCTAGAGGCAAAAACTTTCCCCAACTGTCACCCCAATCAAGAACACAAGCCCGAAGCAAATCCTCAAGAGTCCTAATGGTTCGCTCTGACTGCCCATCTGTCTGAGGATGGTTCGCTGTACTGAGATGCAGCTTAGTACCCAGAGCTTTCTGAAAAGCTTGCCAAAAAATCGAAGTGAACTTTCGATCACGATCTGATACTATGCTCACTGGAACACCATGCAGTCTAACAATTTCATCCAGATAAATCTGAACCAAAACCTCGGTCTTAACCGTCTTCTTGGTAGCTATAAAGTGTGACGACTTGGTGAGTCTATCCACCACTATCCAAATAGCATCATTATTGTTTATTGTCCTTGGAAGTCCGGTCACAAAATCCATAGTTACCATATCCCACTTCCATTCAGGTAATGGTAAATCCTGAAGTAACCCACTCGGGACTTGACGCTCAGCTTTAACCAACTGACAGTTCTGGCACTGAGATACCCAAGTCGCAATCTCCCGCTTCATGCCTTCCCAATGGTAATAACGTTTCAAATCGGCATACATCTTGTTACTGCCTGGATGTATAGAAAAACGAGACTGATGAGCCTGACTTAGTATCTCTCTCCGTAATGCCTCAACTGGAGGGACACAAACCCGGTTCTTGTACAAGATAGTACCATCAGATGCAGTGCGATATCCAATCACTAGTTTCTCAATCATCCTCTTAAGTCCCAAATCACCTGATTGAGCATCCCGAATTCTGTTAAGAAGATCAGCTCGCTCACACATCGCCAATCCGGTCTGGTTATCCTCAACCGATGTCACACACAACCTCATACTTGCCAAGGTATCAACCAACTCCTGCACTTCCTTAGTGCCTGAAACATCTGCCCTTCGACGGCTTAGAGCATCTGCTACCTGATTGACCTTTCCTGGGTGATAAGCGATGTTCAAGTCGTAATCTGCCAGTAATTCAATCCAACGCCTCTGCCTTAAATTCAAGTCGCTCTGTGAGAAGATGTACTTCAAACTTTTATGATCTGTCAAGACTCTGACTTTCTCTCCATAGAGATAAGCTCTCCATATCTTAAGCGCAAAGACCACTGCAGCTAACTCAAGATCATGCGTAGGGTAATTAGCTTAATGACTTCGAAGCTGCCGAGAAGCATATGCTATTACAAGGCCCTCTTGCATCAGCACACAACCGAGCCCCATCCTAGAAGCATCTGTAAAGACATCATATGGAACACCCATTCGCGGTAGAGCCAATACAGGAGTCTTAGTCAAACAATGCTCCAACTTCTCAAAACTCTGCTCACATTCTTCTGACCACTCGAACTTTACCCCTTTCCCTGTTAGCATGGTCATAGGCTTGACAATACTAGCGAAACCTTCGAAAAATTTTTTGTAGTAACCCGCCAAACCAAGGAAACTACGAATCTCAGTAGGACTAACTGGTGTAGTCCACTTCGAAATTTCTACCATCTTCTGAGGATTAACTGCTATGTATGCCTCAGAAACAACATAACCCAGAAATCTGATCTCTCCTCCACTATAGAGATAGTCGCCAGATAAGCTTCATTACCCTTAGCAAGTAAGTCCTCTGCATGAATCATCGATATAAGCAGAATACCGATGCTAGCTCGAACACCTTGAAATACCAACTTTCCACCATCTTTAGAAATTAACACTCTAGTGTGATGGCAATCCAATGACATCATATGGTTAGATAACCAATTCATCCCGAGAATAACTTCATAATGGTTTAGCTTCATCTCGCCCAACTCTCCAGGCAATTCAACTTCATTAGTTATCATCGAAACATCGATGTAAACTCCAGAGATCTTCATAACATATGTACCAGCCGCTTGAACTATTTTCGCCCTAGGATAAATTCTAAAAGCACAACGAAAGAATAGATAAGCAGGTCGATCAGCTGTTCTCTTTATTTTATTTTATTTTGAAAACCACGTAAAAACGTTTTCTCAGGACTGCCTATCCGGGTCAGCACCGGTTTGACAAACCTGGGCTCTGATACCAAGTTGAAACGGCCCGAATTCTCCGGAAATAATAATAAAAATAATATTCTCAAAATAATCCAAAATATTTTATAAAATAATAATACCGAAATAATTTAATGTAAAAATAACCAATCGAAATCCGCTTTAAGTAAATAATAAATAATCCGGAAAATATTGTTCAAAAGTAGAACAGCTTCGTCGACTTCAACGCTACTCGGGTACGACGACATGCTCACCTGAAAGATTGGGGAGGGAATGAGTAATTGTATTACTCAGTGAGAAATGAGTCTAAGGACTCATGAATCCACCAGAACAAATTATAACAATAATCTAAAGCAAGTCTAAGGCTAAAACATGTAAACAATCATAGTGTCTAGAACACTCAAACATATGACCACTAAGTGTCACACACACAAACCAGGGGACACGTTTTCATGCAGGGCACGCCTCACATGACAAACGGCCAGACGAATCTTCATGCAGGGCACGCCATACATGACAGAAACTCCTTCCCTTCACAAACACACGAAAACATGCACGTCCTCATGCAGGGCACGCCATACATGACAAACGGTCATGTGGATCTTCATGCAGGGCACGCCATACATGACAGACCATCATCACACCATATCTCAATCCCACATGATTCGAAAGTCTGGGTCTAAATGCCACAGCACCACTCTCGAACCAACCTATCGCGAGCTCCTAACGCTCGTATCTAGCACAACACGTCAATGCAACTTAGCATGCTCAAACAACCAATCATCACGCAAAAGTTTTAGTCCTTTAATCCTATGAATTCTATGTGATATATATATATTTATATATTTGTTTACATAATATATAGTTTATACAATCACAAACAATAACGCGTCTATTATTAATTAGACCCGTTACATACATATTTTAAACAAAGACTCCAACTAGAGATTAACGGCTATAAGAATGAACTAATGGAAACACTCGACGAATTCCTCACCTTAGCAATAGAAGAACAAACTTTCCTTTTATGGAAACTGCCAAAAAGGGAAACTTTCCTTAAATGGAAACCTGCCATAAATGGAAGTTTGAAACAAAGTGAGGACTACTGATATCAGACTGTCCAAAAACGATATCAGTAACCACTCGGAACAAGATTCCAGATCAAAACGACTTCTAGGCAAAATTACTAAAATACCCTCACAACTTCAAACAGCCATAACTTTCAAACCACAGCGATTCATGAGAAGCTGAAGGCAGATTCGGAATCAGAACAGCATGAACTATCACATACCGGAAAATTACGCAGATCGGAGATGTTTCAATTTTTCCGGCGAACCTTCCGGCGGAGTTTGACGGCGCGTCCGGCGACCGATTCCAGAGCGTCCGGTGTGCCTGGCTTCGTATAGGAGAGATCTACAGTTTGATATGTAGATCGCTAAAATCTGATACCGTATGAAGAAGTTATGATCGAAAAACCAAATCTGGAAAAACTCACCTCACGACTCCGGCGAATTGCGGTGCTTCTGACGACGGCGGAGACTGTAGTGGCGGCGACGACTCTAAAATTTGACAGAGCTTCGCTAGGAAATGTTTTTGTGAGGCAGAAGGGGCTTTGCTTCTCCTTTTATAGACTTTAGGAAGAGGAGATACCCTAGGGTTAGACAATTGGGCCTCAATTTCTCGTGGGCCTTGGGCTGGGATGTTACAGTGGAGGTATGAAGTTATCCGATTACACAAAGAAGAATGGATCAGAGAAAATATTTTTTAAAGTTTTTTTCTTTTTTTTCTTTTTGAAGAATGGAAAGCAAGATGGAAGTGCCGCTGATTCCGACAAAGTTCCAACTCCAGTGGTCATAATCGACCAAGATTCTGACCCTGATGCAACCGTTCTGGAAGTAACATTTGGAGATCGTCTCGGAGCTCTACTTGACACAGTAATGACATGTTTTTCTTACTCACTTTCCTGCTTTCCTTTTCCCCACTTTTTCTTTGTCTATGCGATCTGATTAAACTTTTCTCCAGATGAATGCACTCAAAAACTTGGGCCTGAATGTCGTCAAGGCTAATGTCTACCTCGATTCCTCTGGCAAGCACAACAAATTTGCCATTACTAGAGCGTATGTCTATTCAGATACTTAACGTTAGTTTGAATCAAGTCATCGAGTTGACTCTAGATTTAATCTTGTGCGACTGTATTGTTCTGAAATAGGGATAGTGGAAGAAAAGTAGAAGACCCTGAATTGCTCGAGGCCATCCGTCTCACAGTCATAAACAATCTGCTTGAGTTTCATCCTGTAACTACTTGTATCCTAATATGAAAAGTTTCTATCTTGCATAGTTTTCTCAACTCACAAATTGCTTCTCGAATATTTGGATCAGGAATCAAGTTCCCAATTGGCAATGGGAGCAGCTTTTGGTGTTCTTCCACCTACTGAAAAGGTAAAAAAACCTTTATGTTTGATGCTGTTTGTATAATCTTTATTCACTTCTTCGTGCTTCACCATTTGCTCGAGAAGTTTATTATCCTAGCTCGTACATAAGAGGCCAAGAATGCTTTTCAATCTCTGTCACGTACAGATAAGAAATAAGACTAAAAAAAAATATAAAGACTTACCTAAATAATGAACATATTTCGATTTAGCGGGTCAATAAGATGAACATGATAATAACCACGCAACTTTGAAGTTAGCAGCTTCAAGATCATTTTTTTTTTGGTTTTTTGTAATGTTGACAGGTTGATGTGGACATTGCAACACATATAAGCATTGAAGATGATGGACCAGACCGCAGGTAAGACAACCCATACCTTATTCCAACTTCAAAAACTCTGTCTTCAGACTACAACATACTTTTATATTTCAATATATGATATGATGATCATTGATCCATAACTATCATTGTTGAGAATGCAGTTTACTATACATAGAAACAGCAGATAGGCCTGGACTATTAGTTGAGCTGGTGAAGATCATTTCAGATATCAGCGTTGCTGTCGAATCTGGAGAGTTCGACACCGAGGTAATTAGTAATCCTTTAGTTTAGAATTTTAAACCTAATTCTTGTAAAGATTTAATCGCTCAGTTTTTGCTTATGTTGCTTCTTCTTGTTGTATGTGGAACAAACAAAAAAGGGTTTGTTGGCTAAGGTAAAGTTCCACGTTAGCTACAGAAACAAAGCCCTCATCAAGCCTCTCCAGCAGGTAAAAAATCAGACCTTTCTCTTTTGGGGCCAAAACTATTTTTTTTTTTAAAAAAAAAATCTCAATTTGCCGTTTATTGAGTAAAATCATATAGAGTAAAATTGAAATGTTGTTTGTAGGTTCTTGCCAATAGTCTGAGGTACTTCTTGAGGCGTCCATCAACTGACGAGTCGAGTTTCTAAAATGTCATTTACAAAAAACAAAACAAAACAAATTGAATCTCATTCTACATGACTACTTTTTTCTTTACATTTGACCAAAATAATCTGCTTCATTTTAGTGGCAGTCTCATACATATGTAATAGTAACATTTTCTCTACTTCATTCATTTATCAATTTCACGTCAATTCACAACCTTTGAAATCTTACTATCTACAGTGATATACTGATTACAGAGGATATTTTAAACACAAAGCTCAAGCGTTTGAAGAAAGTTAGTTTGCAAATATGGGTAAACGAGTCTTAAATATCCCTAGTTATACATATATAGAGAGTACAAATCTTTTTTCCCTGTTTTAGAAAAAAGCATTCTGATAAAACCTTGAGATAGAGATGACAATGAACTTTCTCCTTTTGCATTCTATATCAAGCGCCACTTGCATATAGACGAGTCCACTCCTTAGCTGCATACGTTCACAATGATATGAGATTTAGAAGATTGAAAGAGGAGGAACAATAATCATGTTGTAACTTTTCAGTTTCTAGATAAACACCTGTCTCCACAGCTTCTGCTTCATTACTCTTCCAATGCTTAGCTATGTTCTCAGATAGTGGATCATCTGGGTTTGGTGCACTTAAAAGAGCTTGAATACTTTTTTTTTTTAACACCGGCATTGGAGAATCATAAAGTGTCAATACTTAATATTATTTGTTATAATGTTCTTGGTTCAGTAGAGAGAGATAGTCTATGGAATAATTATACCTCAAGAGCACAGTTCTTATTTGTAGCGCAGGACTCCACTTGTCTTTCAGTATGTCAAGGCAGATTCTTCCAAGCTATACATATAGAAATAAAAGCATACAAAACAGATTTCATAAGGATATATAAACATCTATTTGGATATATATCTTGATAGTAAGAGAAAAAAAAATTAAGGGAAGATTTTATAACAAACCTTGTCAATGTTAGGATGATATATCTTGGTGAGAAACCTAACCTGTGTTATAAATGATATCATCAATAAGACCCCCAAACTGTATATCAATATATAAACTTGGGTACCTTGTCTAATCTTATTAGTGAAAAGGCATTCGAAATAGTCATAAGAAACCACAGTCGCCAATCTCATAAACCCATTAGGTATAAAATTAAAGAGTAAAGACAATCACCTTAATAGCCATTTACATAATGTTGTTGGGCTACACTAATTTTACTCAAGTTAGCACGGAATGTAAAATGAATGGAGCCAAAGCATGAAATGAAAATGAGTAAAACTCACAAAAGTTGATGCAACTTACCTTGGGAGCTGCCATAGGATATTCTTCAGGCAAAAAGAGCTCCAACTTGAAAACCCCTCCTAGAAATTGAGGATGAAATAAAGAATGATTGGTAAACAAAACTCAATTAATAGACAATTAATGAACGATAATTAACTAGTCTTGATTCTGGAATAAAATTTATCTATGAAGAAAAAAAAGAACCAGAAATTCGACCAAGTATTGCATGTTCTAGAACACAAGAGGAACAAATAAAACGTGGCGATGATGAAATCAAGGGTAGCTTATAGACTCGTCGTTATTCATACCACCACAATTCAGAAACTAAAAATTCTATAACCAACAGAAAATAATCTGACCCTAAACATACATAATTGTATGCTGCAAGTACAAACAAAGATACAGACACAGCAGATTTCATAACTCACATAACAGAAAGGAAATGAAATTGATAAGTAGCATAAATGGAGGAAGTGCTTATACAATTCACAGATCAAACGATAATGGTTGCAGTATTGAAAGGAAGAAGTAATCAATGAGTATCCTCTAGAGTCTAAAACAATGTATTACCTTCATAAGGAGACTGTGTAGGACCAAGAATCATAACATTGAAATAGCGCATATTTTCCTCTGACGGAGACGCACTTATCCCGGGAGCTGCAAGACAACCCAAAATCAAACTCAAAATTCCGAGATAACAATTGAAATTTCGAATTGAAATCCATAATAGCAGCTATAGCTTGTTCCAGCTAAAATCTAGTGTAAAAGTGAACAAAGATAGAATGAATCGATGAGGTTACCAGGTTCACTAAGCAGACGTTGAGTTTCCTACCAGATCAGAGAGAGAAAGAGAGAGAAAAAAAAAAGTCAGATCATAAGTTGCAGAAAAGTAGAGAGGATAAATACCAAACAAACTATCGAAAATTCTCCAAGTTCCGATGAGCTACAAGGAGGTGGTTGCTTGTTCGGATTTCAAATTTTCGGATTTCAGATTAAAAAAAAAAAAAAGTAACCAAAGAGAAAATTTGAGGTCGAAGGATTTTGCAAAAGATCGAAAAAACGCACCTTGATGATTCTTCTCGGAAGATTACTATTCGCCATTATCGCGCGCTATCGAATTCAGTCGATCTCAGAGAATTTAGGGTTTTTTTTTCAAGAGACGAAGATGCGTCCTCGATGAGCACCGTGCGTCTTTAGCTAAGCTTCGTCCTCTCTCGTGTCGTGCCCCTTGATGCTTTTAATTCATTTTCCCTTTTTTCTTTTTGGGAAAATAGAACAATTTTTTCATATAAATATAAATTTATTTGAGAAATGAGAAAATCAAAATATTGTCAATGTTTGCAACTTGGTACTATTCTCTTCCAATACAAAATTCACTTTTTTTTTTAATAAGTCAAATTCCATATTCAGATTTATATCTTAAGACTAATATTTAAGACGGCCAATATCAAATTTGTCAATTGAGTAATGTTGAACATTTATCTGGTAATTAAATTGATTACTAGTTGGAACTATTTTTGTAAAAATTTATTTGAGGAATAAAATAAAATAGATTTTCCCAAATGCCCTTCATTTTTTTTCTTTTTGCCTTTTAAGACGCGTTGGTCGAACGCTAACTTAAAGAGCCCCATAGTGTTCTCATTTTATCCTTCTTTTTTTTTTTCATCACCAAATTGGGTTCGCAAAATCAAAAGAAGGATAAGAAAAAGATAAAAGACAATGCAGAATCATAATTCATTAGTGTCAACATCAATAACATTGATCTTCCGTTTACGTTCTTCCGACCATTTGGTGATTTACTACAAAGTCTATTTCCCACTACGAACCGTGAACGTGAAGTTTAAAGACGATACTGATCAGTTATTAGCTATGACATTCGGCTCAAAACTGACCTATGAACTGAGTTAAAGTTAAAGGTCTACAGAGTTTTTAAAAGACGATATCATTTTGGTACTCTTCTTAGTATTACGTATTTGCCGAACACATTTTTCTCCTGCCACTTGTAAGGAATGAAGAACGATCTATATTTAGCTGGCGAAAGCTCTCTGTCCAGATAAGGTAACACGGCGATTGTCTGAAAAAAAAGAAGCAGGAGACAAAAACGATTGTGTAGTAGAGAAAGTGAAACTTTTTAAGATATATTTTGTTTCAGGAAGAAGGTTTGATTCTTATACCTCCCATGTTGATAAGTCGCTGCCACGATATGGATATGGTCTGCTAAGCTGCAGCTCAATGAGGAATGTGCAAGTTTCGATATTCTTTAACTGGAAGAAAAAAAAAAGGAAAGAGAAAATCAAGCAATGCTCGAGTTTTATGGTTCGAGAATTTTCAAGGGTTTTATGAGAGAGAAGAGAGTGTGGTTTTACGAATTGTTCATCAGATGCTTGGTTCTTGTTGTTGAAGTATGGGGGTGATGCTGCAGTGCCTCCAAGTGTACTGTTAAATGGGAATGGAAGAAGACCGCGGAATCCATCATCGATCCACCGTACTTCGCTAATGTAGTCAGGCACGAAAAACGACGACGGGTATCTATGCCATTCGCTTCCCACACACAGAACAGAACCTGAAATACCAACAAAACCAACCAAAACCCAACAGTATTCAGAAAACTTTTGACAAAAAGACTTTGTTCCACTTCGTCCAATGTCCAACGTCCAAGGTAAGAGTGAGATGTGATCTTCACTTGTGTTTGCAATGTAATGATTTAAAGAATACCTGGTCCGGCATCATCATGGTGCTCCAGCAGCTTGTAGACCTCTAAGGGAGCGGAATAGCCATTAATCAGAGAAAATGTGCGAGCATGTGAGGCACATAAGATAAGACCAAGGATCACAGGTCGGAGGTATTTGATTATCTGCATATGAAAAAGAAATGTGAGAATCGTAAAATCTAATTCTTCTCAATTTATGGAAAAGAATAATTCGGAGAATTATATGTTGTAAGTTAGAACTTACTGTCACCAGAAGACTTTCGCGTGTGCTATACTTTTCCCGGAACAGCTCAGGGATGTTTTCAATAACAGCAGAAGCAGAAACACATATAAGAGGGTATATCGGATAAAGGAACCTGCAGCAATTGATTGACAATCAATAACACTGTTGGTTGAATATCAAGATATGTTAACGTATCATATAATCAGTTTTCTCTAGATCTAGAAGCCAGCCTTATAATTGGTCCAAAGACTACAAGATGAAAGATATAAGAGACTACCTTTCTTCTTTGTGGGGCTGAAGTGACATGAACACCAGCCAAATATACATTGGCGAAACCACAACAAGCAAGCAACGGTCATACTTTCTTCTGATAACAGGAAATAGTGCGATGAACAAAATTGCCAAAACGAAACACAAGTTGAAGTTATTAAAACCATTTCTTATATAAAATAACGGTCCTTCAGTCCCATAGAGATGGCTTTCTCCACCCCCTAAGACATTGTATATCAAGAGATTCAAAACCGAAGATGTCCATCTCTTGTAATAATAGAAATCCACAAGTACTGAGAGTCCCTGGAAAAGAGGCAAAACTATTTAAAAAATAGAAAACAGTAGCTTAAACTACAGATGCGAATGAAACTCAGCAACATGCAAAAACTCCCATAAGAAAAGACCTAGGATTAGTGTTTGACTTACAAGGAGAAAAATAGAGGTGACAGCGCCAGAGATAAATGCTTGCTTGAATCTCTTAACCAGAGCGTAAATAACGACAGGTAAAAAGGCCAAGATGGAAAATGGCCAGCCAAGAATCACCCCGACAACCGACACAGCAACAGCCATGGCATACTTCTCGAAAAGTAATAAACCAGAAGAGAGACTCATAGCATACATAGAGAATGAACTGGGGAGGAAACCTAGGAAATTCCAGGGAAACACGAATAAAAACAAAAAAAAATCAGAAGATGATGCCAAATTTGGAGCAGGGGAAAAGAGAAATGTCATCGGAATAACTTATACCAGCAGTGGAAAGTAATATCTAAAGATTGAAAGAATAACCTGGAAAGCCTATACATGCATATTAAGGAAACATGAAAAAAAAAAAAAAACTTAAGCAAGTACCACAGAGCTATATTAAACAGAATACTCACTGGTGCTAGCAAAGAAGCAGCCACTGGTTAAGCAGAGCATTGCAACTGCGTATGTGGCAAGACGTTTCCCGTACTTTCTGGAGAGTGCAACAACCAGGACAGTGTCTGAAACTGCAGAAACCAGTCCGAGAAAGAGTCTCACCGCATAGAAAACTCTAACCTAACCACATGATATACACAAGTAGATAAGAGATATATGCATTTACATACCATTTCGAATATAATTCAAGAAATCAGCAATAGTTCTTACCTTGTCATCACTAAACCACCAAGCAGCTGGCCGCCCAGCCAATTCGTGAAAAAGAATGTATAAGTAGGAGCGAAGAGCAAAGTTGGAACTGCAAAACAAACAAAAGTAATCTATCTCATGATTACGATTTCACATGAAAAGGCATACAGATTTACATCTTATTAGATCCAGGACATGCAGAGACAAAACTAAAGCAGCAACTAAGTTATCAGAAGTCGAACCAACAGATACTAACACGCGAGGAGAAGAGAGCCACAATTATTTTTTTTCCTTTTAAGAACATTCTCGAACAAAGCTTACTAAACTAAGAACGAGCTGCCTCTGAAACCAAAAATTCCGCTTAACCAATATTTCTGATTTCAAAATTTAAACAAAATGTAGAGAAATTTTGTCCCACGACTTTCGTTTGAGCTCAATACACTAAGAAAGATCTGCCTCGAAATCAAATTTCCGCTTAACCACATCCCAAATTCACATTTCTGATTCCAAATTTAAACAAATATTTTTTGAGAAATTTCGTCACACAACTTAAGTTTGAGGTAACATCGTGTCTGTTAGACGCTGCAACAATCAGTAATGAGCATTAAACAAGAAATGTAGGGCAAAAATGAAACCTGTACTCCCAGGTCTGAAATCCCGACTTGTATAGAAGATAATGAAGAGGCTCCCAGTAGTTGAACACTTCATCGCAGTCATGAATGATGTTAGAAGTCGCGCTCATGTAACGAAGGTAACATAGAGCCATTAAAGGTAAGAACCACCGGAGACCGCGATCCTCCGCATCCCCGCCGTCAGATCTCCCGGGCTTGTCAGTCTTCGAGTATGGCTTCGTCGAAGATGAAGAGGAACCAGTTATTAGTGGACGCCTCTGGCGCGTCGTCGTTAGATCCATCCGAGCTTCGAGGATTGAGGATTTCACTGAAGCACCACTGCGAAAATGGTAGTAGTGACTGGCGAGTGCAGATTGCAGAACCTCCCTTCTCGGCGAAGCAATGAAAATTGAAAGTATCTCGCGGATTCAGAAGGTTTAAGGATGGGGAAGCTAAAATTGGTATATTGATCTTAGGCCCAGACAGTATAATAATATTAATCAGAATGTTTGATCGATGGGCTAGTTACACTTAGGCCCATTATAGATATAAGCGAACAACTAAACGTAGATTATGTGGCATAAATAAGCTGTGAATATGCCCCTTTTGTGTTTGAAGTTTAAATAATATTCCAAGTGCATTTAAAAAAAATCTGGTTTATGCTTTCAAGTTTAAATAATTTCATTGCATCACTAACAGTGTAGTTAACAGTTAGTTCAAGGAATCAACATTTGCCAATACATTTAAGAGTCTTAATGCTCGAGTAGCTGTTCTCTCTCCAGCAGTCAACGTGAATCAGTTCCATAAACCCCTTGCTAGTTATAAGTACTGTCTCATCCCTCAACTTCAAGTTCCAGTTCATTGCAATCGTTGCCAGGATAAAGAATGAACCCTTCGCTACTGGTTGAAATAGGTTGAATTTTCTCTCCATAAACCGGTTTGAGAGGAAGAAGAACATCGATTTAGCTGTTTTTACAATTCCGTGCAATGGAAAAAACCACTCGGTTTGATGCTTTAAGAAAACTTGGAGGGTCTCAAAAGTTAAGCCAAAAACGAAGGCGTGTCTGATCAAGTAAAGTCTTGTTCAACACCCGAAAGAAACGAACTTCTGTCAAATTGCTTGTGTGTCCTCTACACGCAGAACGTAAAATGCACCAGCCTTTACTTCTTCCTTACAATCTTGATGTCATTCTTTAATTCTCATGGTCAATGAGAACCTCTTCGCTAATTCAAAAAGATAAACTGAAAAGTTTGATACTGCAGGATGAACATTTTGGTATTGTTCCACTAGAGGCGATGGCGGCTACAAGCAACCGCAATATACCGGTGGACCGGTGGACCGGTGGTCCTGTGGAAACAGCGAAAAGTGGGGTAACTGGTTATCTATGTTAATCGACTCCTGGAGATTTCAGTAAGGCAATGGCTAAATTCATTGGGAATTCTGACCGAATGGGTCATGAAGCCAGGAAACATGTCGTCGAGTCATTCTCTACCAAGACATTTGTACAAAGATTGAATCAGTTTCTCGTTGATGCTTCGTATCCTAAACAAGATTGAGATTACTACTCTGAAAACGCACTTGCTCAGTTGCTGATGTATGTAGTCTGGAACTGGTTGACCAAATGTAATTTGAAATAAAGTTGAACAACATTATATCATGTATAGTCTAAAACTCATATAGATGTCGACATTGATACAAAAACAAGAACATAACCAATTTATGGACCGTGGGGGTTATAATTCTCTCTCAACAGATCAAAAGGAAAATGCCTTCAATTTGAGCAGCAACCGAGTTTCTTCAGAGCAGAGACATCGTTTTTAACTTCGATTTTCTCACCTTTGGGGACAGATCCGTTCCCATCTTCACCAGCTTCGACTTGCTTCTTGCTCGTGATGCGGTAAATCTGTGTTAAAACCTCTGCAAAGGCGCCCTCGACGTTGGTGGCTTCAAGTGCAGATGTTTCCATGAAGCAAAGCGATTCCTGCTCAGCATAGGATTTCCCATCTTCTGTCGGAACAGCTAGTAAATGGCGCAGATCAGATTTATTACCAACGAGCATCACCACAATGTTTGGGTCTGTGTGGTTCTTGAGCTCTTTTAACCACCGGTCAACGTTCTCGAATGTTGCACGGCGGGTTACATCATATACTAGGAGTGCACCAACGGCTCCACGGTAGTATGCACTGGTGATGGCACGGTACCTGTGAAGAGAATCAAACTGAGTCTTAAGATTGTGTCGAGAATCAGTGATAGATTGAGCAAAGGTGATTATAAAGCGATAAGCTTCATGTTCATTTGTCACAGAAGAAACTTCTTACAGGCTTTTTAACTTTCAGTGTCCTAATCTGAGGCTAAGACATAGACTAGATCCAGGTCCTTCCATAATTAGTACATACTGATACATATATATTTCTCAAGCTGACAAGGATCTGCATAATGATCCCGTATCCAACAATTTTGCCAAAAATAGGGATAAACTAAAATTGCAAATCGTTTCGATGGAGGCAACTCAACTAGTAAAGAGAGCAAGCTCATTGCTTAGTTACACAGTCTAACACTTCCAGTGTAGTCTGATGAGCTCAAATTATGTCAGGCGAACGGATCAAAAGCTAGCTTCCTCAATTCAACTTACGAAAAAGATAGATCTGTGACTGTTAAGGTGATCTTCGACACAGTGGCTCATATTTCCGATGTACTCGAGACCGACTAACCCAAACTCAAAAGCGCAAATACGTTCATGGAGCAAGATCTAGCTAGACGGCCGATTCACATACACTAATCGACAAAATTAAAAACGAAGAACAAAATGGAGAGAGGAGAAAGAAAGAAAAAACGAACCTCTCTTGACCAGCAGTGTCCCAAATCTGAGCTTTGATGACTTTACCATCGACTTTTAAGGTCCGAGTGGCGAACTCGACCCCGATGGTGGATTTAGACTCAAGATTAAACTCGTCTTTGGTGAATCTGGAAAGGAGATTCGATTTTCCTACTCCGGAATCGCCTATTAGAACAACTTTGAAGAGGTAATCATAGTCATCTTCCACTCTGTACCCTGCCATCTCCGCCGTCTCAGGTTAGTTACTTTGCTTCTTCTTCTCTTCCTCGCCGATTAATCTCAAAGAGAAGAGAAGAGAAGAGAAGAGAGAGAGAAAGAGACGACGCAGTGTAAAGGTGTGTGTAAACTGAGATTTGAAATAAACACTGAGAGAAAATTGTGTAACAGTTAACGTGACTGGCGGTGATAGTCTGTGATTATAAAGCTAAGATCTGGTCCGTTGATCTGTCGTGCACGTGGGTGATACTACAAATTTAATGCCATGTGGGCGACGTATTGCACTGTATTAAACAAAGGTTTTAGTGTCCGTATTTTATTTAAACAAAGCGATCTCCGTGCAGACTATCTCGCCGGCGAACTGAGAGTTTTTCTTCTTATTCTTCTTCCTCACCGAGAAAATTTATATGTCGCATTCTTCCGGAGAACTTACGGTGGTTTCGTCTTATTCTTCCTCACTCGCCGTCATCTCTTGCAAACAAACAAAAAACACACTCAGAAGGTAATTTCTGTGAAATCTCAGACTTATTCCTCTGAATATGATAAGCAATTTTACCTGATTCATTGCTATGTAAGATACTCTCTGAATTTCCCACGAAGGAATCGGTTTGGACCAGCGTTTTATCAAAACAGTGGAGAAACCTCTGGTTACATGTTTCAGCATTGGACTTAGATTCCAACAAATTCCCAGAGGATGATGTCTTTGTAAAAGTTTCATGGATAGGTTTATGGGTTCTGACAATGAGCAACACTTGAATAGATTAATCTATCATGTATATGAGCATGATGCATCTCGTTTCAAGTCTTTGATCAATGCCGTGATTAGGCAGAAAAAACCTCTGCTTTTTAAGTTGTGTTCTGCTTTATCGTATACGTTGATAGCACAATGAAGTCCCTTCTTATACATCAGGTTGCTAATTTGTTGTATGAACATATGCTTTAGTAAACATATTATTTTGATTACTTGCAGAACAATAAAATGAAATTTCGAACCCTAAATCAAGGCCTCTTATTGGTATTGATAGTTCTAAATTTTTAGTATAGTAAAATAGTGTAAATCTGTAGTATCTATTCAAACAAAATCTGATGTACCCTTATTTATTCAGTCAAATTTATGTTTTCACTAGAACCTTCAGTTATATAGGTATGTAAAGTAATGTTTTTAAACAAATAATTATATCCCACGGATAAGATTTAGATATAAGCACACAAACTTCCAACAATAAAAAGCAGTCACATAATACTGAATAGTAATGAAAACCACACTAATAATGAGCCATATAAATAACTGTTTAACTATGAATATGAAGAAAATTACAATCCCTTAAGTTTTCTGGTCTCTTACGGAACATATTTTCTCATTCAGGAACTTAATAAGACATGTATATATATATATATTACACTGAATGACAACAAGTTTGTTTCGTTTTTTTTCTGTATTATAATGTTGAAAAATAAAAAGTAAAATAATGTTTTCTCCGTGAAATATACATTATGTGTCATAAAACTCAAGTTTTCTATTATTATATTATTGCTAAATAATATGCGGAATCATAATACCAAAATGCTATTTACGTTTTGTAAATATATACCATCAGAAGAATGTAAGGTGAGAGTTTGCTTGCTTTGTGCCGTTCTTGGAGTTATAAAAGCACAAACATATATATACATATGTCCATTAGTTGCAATCATAAACACTATTCTGAATAATATACGAACTCACCAATTTAGTTCATATGTACCTAACCCAAATCACCATTGACTTAGATCCACTCCCTTTTCTCTCTATATATATATATAAATCCACTCTATCATTCATCATGCAGGCACCAAAAACATACTACTAATCCTAAAAATAAAGCCAAAAATTTTCCTTGCTCCATAAAATAATTAATCTCTAATATTAGATTATCAGTTATACGAAATGGCGTCTCCAAGGATCTTCATTTCGATTATATGCTTATTACTTTTTATTGCGGGTTTTGTCTCGCAATCTTGTGAAGCTAGAAAGGTTTTAATGCCTTACGGTGCAAGCAAGGAATTGTTTCTTAGTGCCCTACCAAAGGGCAATATACCACCTTCGGGTCCAAGCGACAAGGGCCACACTTCCCCGCCGAAGGATTATTCCGATCAGCATATGGTGCCAGAAAACTCGCCGGAGATTCACCATCAACTAGGATCAGTCCCTAGCCCCGGCGTTGGTCATTAGACACATTAAATTACCGACTTTTATATATATATTATCGATTTCATTTCATAACATTAGCATACATCGTACGTCGTCTAATGAAGAATGTTTGTATTTGCATGTGTGTCTATATAAATTATATATGGTACCGACTATTGAAATAGATGTTTTTGTGTGTGATCCGTAATTGAGTAATAAAATCACTACTTCACATTTTCTAATATCTTTGTGTGTGTTTCGCATATGGTATGGAACATATATGTACAGAGATATAAAAACTGAGAAAAATACCATTTTTAAATGTTATTGTTTCTAGTGCTATATTTTACAAAATCCAATTTGTGGCGGTATTTTATATATATATATATATATATATCAATTCTAGCTAGTAGGCTAATAGTTAATCGCACAGTATAAGTTCACAAAATTGACGTCCAAAGACTATATTACTCTATTACTATGACCCTGATTGTTTGAAACTGCTATTGTTTTTTATTTCGCTGTCAATATTTTGGTATTTATCGAATAGGTATAGCTTTTAAATAATTAAAATACGATTTAGTGATTTTTTTTTTAATGATAGAAATAAAACCAGTTATAGTTATATTGGCTGTGAGATTTTTAAGAAAAGCTTTTACAACTGTAAAAAGATTAAAATCTGATTAAAATAAATTTGACTTTAAATTTTAGAAATTAAACTAAAGCTTCTAAGGTCATTAAAGTTTTAAACCTTTTAACCTCAACCAGAGCGTATATATAAATATAAATATATATATTTTAAGGGACAAGTTTCTGGATCATACGCTTATACATATATATAAACATGAAAATTGGCTGGTCCCACTATAATCGAGACAATGTAGATAGGTTGTGTTTGTGTACGTAAACTAAATTCAGCTAATAGTTATAAGCCTATAATTTTAAAAGTGAATAATAATTCCAAAGCTTTGCTTTGGCATCTTTGTAGGAAAAGTTTATGAATTGACGATAATCTATAATTATTTGTCTTTTTTTTACGTAAGAGACGTCTTCCTCTATCCTGTTGACGTTTTTTCTTCTATGAATAGATTCAGAGTTTAAGACAAAAGAGAAGAAGAAAAAAAAAGGAAAATGAAAATAGACATGCAATAATATAAGGAACACCATTATTGCTCATCTCTGGGGTTATACTATTTAAGGACGAACTTTTTGTCATGAAGCTTTTTTTCTCACACTTTCCTTTTTGCTTTTCTTAATAAATTTAATTAATTATAAAAATATATGTATGACATATCTGAAATACATCATCTATATTTGAAATTTGAACCAATATCTAACTATGTTAAATATGATATTAAACTATTAAGATGGAGCCGCGTACATGTTAAATATATATATAAGTACTTAAACCTATATACAATATAGTTAAACCCGAGTTTCTTACAAGCTTTGAGTTTAAATTGTTCAATTGAGTCATTATCATGCATTAGTCTATACATATAAATCTTGGTAAATTTGCATCATTTTAGATTCTTGTTTTGAAACTAACATTGGTGCGTCTTACTTAGAACAAAACCCATTAGTTCCACTTCATTTTCTTTGATAATGATGTATCAAAGTTTAATTTACTTTACTTGGGAGAGGTAACTAAGACATCTGCCATCTTTATTTGACATGACCACACGCACACACAAGTACTGTCTCACGATAAATCCGTTAAGAGAGATTTCATTTGAAGCTCTCTATGGTAGCTTTGTCGTAATTTATTTAAAATGATCATGACTTGGTCAGGTATAAACGCACTATATTATTCAACAGTGTACTAAAGAAAAGATGAAACGGCATGGTTGGTGTTGGTAGAAGCAGAAAGTAACGGCACACAGTCCTCTACTCGAAAAGCCTAAAAACACAAACGTCGTGCAAATCGTCGCTATTGGAACAGCATGAGGTACGAGTTTTAGTAATCTAAACGACATGATTTCTCAAGAATTCAAACGACACGCTTTGTGCGCCTATAATTAAAGGACAACACAATGTGTACATGAAAAAAATGACCCCAAATGTTTTCCCTAACGTTTCAAAGTAACATGCGTTGTAGTTCGTAGGCTAAGTGAAAAGTGAAAGCAATTAAAGCAACGAATAAATGATACCAACAATAAGAGGAAAAATTATCAAAATCAGAGTAGATATTTTTATTTTCTTTGAAGTCAAAACACAAGTTTTCATTTGTGGTGCGTAATAGAAAAGAAACAAAAACTATTGTTGGATTCATATAAGCAGTTTATCTAGAAAACATTCTCTAAAATATATGCTTTACATATGTTGTATATATATAGTATGAAAAGTTCTATAAAATATTGTATAAGTAAACGTATGATCTTATCTGTAACCATAATTAGGTAGATGATGAAATTCCAAACTACCACACCTTTGTGGCTCACGAGTTTCTCACTTTGAACAGACCAAACATAATGGAAGGGAAAAAGAAGAAACAAAGAAACCTTGTGATTCACGAGATAACGCAAACCATTGTCTCTCATCTGTGCAAAAGAAAAAAAAAAATATCTCTCTTTCCCCTTCTACGTATCTACAAAACTTTAAAGCATAACCTCTCTCTCTATTCTTGATCTCTGTATCTCCTCTGTATTCCCTCTTCTGTAGATTTGTTATATTCGTTGTTGGTTATCTAAGGAAGACAAATGGGTTGCTCTAGTTCAAGAACCATGACAGAAGGTACTCTCTCTCTCTCTCTTCTCTCTCTCTCTCTCTCTCTTCTCTCTCTCTCTCTCTATCTGCACCTAGAGGTTGATACGAATAGGATCAAATGAAAGTAAAGAAACGTACACACAACTTCTTCTTGACTGTTCTTAGTTTCTAGGTGTTCATTCTTGATAAAATTCTGAAAATTCTAGATTTTTATACGAAGGTTTCGCACATTCACATTCAACAACACTATATATCATTGTATCTACTTTAAAAAGTCTTAGAACACAACGTTAAAGATATATAAAATAGGAGCATCTCTATGGTTTTTTGAGGTGATTGTGTTTCGTAGGGAGAAAGGAAAAGATTCGAAGACCAAAATCATGGAAACATCCTCAGCCGATATCAAGAGCTGAGCTCACACAGATGCGAGAGGAGTTTTGGGACACAGCTCCTCACTATGGAGGCAAGAAAGGTGATGATCACATTTATCAAATTTGAAATAAATAATCATACATATATCCATCTACGTAAAGAGTCAAAAAGTTTTAAACATTTATATATATATATATATATGTATAAACAGAGATCTGGGATGCGTTACGAGCAGCAGCAGAAGAAGAGGATTTATCACTTGCGCAGACCATAATCGAGAGTGCAGGTGTGATTGTTCAGATTACTGACCTCACCATTTGTTACGACGCGAAAGGTAAAATTATATAATTATAAACAAAAGAAATCTACTTCTTCTATAAGATTTTTTTTGGTTTAGTAGTTGAGATGTTAATTTTTTTTTGCAGGTTCCAAATACGAATTGCCTAAATACGTTCTAAGGGATCCATCAAACTTGATCAGAACCAAATGATCAAATTTACAAAGGAATGAAGGAAGAGACGAGAAAAGCTCGTTTGTCTGTTTTCTAAGGAATCATGTTTCACTTAGCTATGTTCATGTTTGGATTTGTCATGTGTGAGACTCTTCGTACGTGAGGAGTGAAATGGATAATATTACAAAGATCCATATAATTCTTTAAAAATAATTAGTATGAGACTCATACCAAATTGCTATGCTATTATCTTTAACAATAATTGTATTTCTTTTTCCTGAAAAAATTCGTTTATGTGTCCTCATCTTCATCTATAAAACATCATCTGGATCCAATTCCATCTTCTGACAAGAATGAAGTGACAGAGGGACAGAAAATTGAGTCAGGACTAATGGCTGTTCCTCCGAAATGGCAACAGTTTTGCTCAAAAAGTTTCAGAGGTTTTAAGAAAAACAACGATACCAAGTTTGGGCCAACGACGTGATGCTTTTTTGTTGGGCCACAAAGCGAACGCTTTATTTCATTGGGCTGCAATGTGAAGCTTTTGGGGTTCAGCCCAAGACAAACATGGGATACAGAGAAAATATATGAACATTTTAGAGAAATTAATCGAAATAGGTAATTAAAAATAATAAATTTAATAATATATATAGTAACAATCATACTATTTCAAATAAATTAATAATATAAATTTCATCAATTTTTTTATTTCATTTATGGATTGTTTTATAATATTTTTTTGCCACCTTGTTAAATGTTTTTTTTTTTAAAGGAAGTTTATTAAACAATGAACGCACTCTTGTCTAAAGATTAATCTATTTAGTTATAATAAACAATGAACGAGTACCTTTTCATGACAAATATTGTTTTTAATATTCTACTATATTTTCTCTTTAATTAGTTTTTTTGTTTTTATTTTGTTGATATATAACCTGAATAGATCTTGGGACGAAACTCAAAATAGTCCCTGATGCATATAGAAAATCGGATACTTTTGTTACGTATGACGTAGAACTCGGTTCTTTGGCCTACTCAATTAATATACTCATAAGTTGAGTCTTGGTCTTCTTTTTATATAGATTTTGCCCCGTATTAACAGAGACACATAAATACATGTTAAATTGGCAGTGATTGGAAACATCCATGGGTGATGTGTCTACAAGAAAGAAAATGCTAAAGTGGTCACTGAAGAACGGAATTTTAGAATTAAGACACACACACATTAGTTAATAAGCTTGTAATTATTGGAGATAATTAAGAGTATGAAAAACCATATAAAAAGTTAACATACGTATGAACATAAATGTAGTACCAAATGGTTTGAAAGATTCCGATATTTATTGAATAAAGTCAATAGTAAAAGACACATGTTAGTTACCCAATTGTTAAATATGAGTATGGGAAAACTACATAAATAAACTGATATCTGCTTGCATATTAATGCTCAACAATTAAAATAATTTATTGATTAAATCATATTCACAGATACACATGTTTACTGAGCTGTTGGTTGAAATATGAGTATGAGGATATGTAAATAAAAGGGTGATTTATAGATATATTGATGCCAGATGGTTAAAATTAAGAGTAAATCTTGAAAAAACTCAACTTTATAAAAGAAACAAAATTAATTTAGTTGGTACACTTGTTAATGGGCCACTGGTTGAAAATATAGATTTTAGTTACTTTAGAATTTCTCTACAGAAATATTACCAAATAAAATATAGAATGCTGTAATACAATGTATATAAATCCGAATAAGTTTCGGATTTCTCAATTTTTGTATTGATATAATTTCTATCCCAGTTTATCTAAAATATTACTAAAACACAAAAGAAAGACGTGTAGATATTATATCTCATCACCATTTATGGAAGAAAATTACCAAGATAAAAAATATTGAAAATGACATGTATGCAAAAAAAATAAGATTCTACCATATAACTAGAAGATATTCCACCCCCAAAAGTTGAACCTTAGACTTCCTATAAATTTGTAGGAAGACAAGAACGATCTCTCACAATCACCATCACATAGTTTACGACTTTTCTGGTAAGCAAAACACATACATACATTGCAACCAGTTTTACAAATCCAAACCTATCAGTATTATAAAAAGTGTTTATAAATGTTCAAGTTTGTTTACCAAAAAATAATAGTTATAATTATTCTATTTGTGTGATATTATTTTATTTTATTCAATTAATTGTTAATTTTTGTACATCAAAAAGCTTGTTTTTTAATGTATACTTAATTTTTTTTCCACCAAAAATGAGCAGGTCGTTAATTAGTTTGACAAGTGCTTTACGAATCTTGAAAGAAGATGATGTCTTATGATGAAGCATGTGGTAAAAGGCCAAGACTGCTCGTGGTGGCTAACCGGCTTCCGGTTTCTGCAAAGAGAACCGGAGAAAACTCTTGGTCTCTGGAAATGAGTCCTGGTGGTTTAGTCAGTGGTCTTCTAGGTAAGTGATCACAAATCTATATAAATAGATATTTATGAAAAAGATTAAACAATAATGTTTTATTGGTGTGATATCTTGAAGGCGTGTCAGCTGAATTTGATACCAAATGGGTTGGTTGGCCTGGAGTTGATGTGTATGACGTTGTTGGGAAAAAATCACTCTCGAAAGCTTTAGCTGAGATGGTACGTACGGATTTGAAACTAATAGTTTTATAGCAAATTATATGTTAGAAATTTCACATTTCCGAAAAGATTTGTTTGAATTTATGGAATTTTTCACATATCTGATGTTCTCACTTAAATTTTGTTCTTGTTACTTACAGAAATGTATCCCTGTGTTCCTTGAAGAGGTTTTTGATCAATACTACAATGGTTATTGCAATGGTATTTTGTGGCCAATTCTGCATCACATGGGACTTCCACAAGAAGATCATAATGACATAAACAAAACTTTCCAAACACAATACGATGCATATAAGAAAGCAAATCGAATGTTTCTTGATGTCATTATTGAGAACTATGAAGAAGGAGATATTGTTTGGTGCCATGATTATCATCTTATGTTTCTTCCTCAATATCTTAAAGAATATAACAACAAAATCAAAGTTGGATGGTTTCTCCATTCACCATTTCCTTCCTCAGAGGTCTACAAAACCTTGCCCTCGAGATCAGATCTTCTTCGCTCCGTTCTTACAGCTGATTTACTTGGGTAACATCTAAACTCCAAATGTCATATATATGGTTAGGAATCAATGGACTTGGATCAAAAGAGTTTATGGTTCTTTTCAGTTTCCATACATATGATTTTGCAAAACACTTCGTGAGTACATGCACTAGAATTCTTGGAGTTGAAGGAACACATGAAGGAATTGTAGATCATGGCAGAGTCTCTCGAGTAGCTGTTGTATGACTTTCTTTTCTATTATCCATATTCAAATCTTCAAACATTGTTTCTCGATAACTTGAATCATCACATCATAAAATAAAAAATAATAATAATCTCTATGTTTTTATTTTTTTGTTTCGAATTTTCAGTTTCCCATTGGAATAGATCCTAACAGGTTTATAAAAACATGTGAGCTCCCTGAAATCAGACGTCAAATGAACGAGCTTAAAGAAAGATTTGCTGGCAAAAAGGTAACACGTTTTTCTTATAGCCTTTTATTTGATTCATAATTTAAGAGAAAATGTTTTTACATTTTTATTTTGGTGTTGACAGGTGATATTAGGTGTTGATCGTCTTGACATGATCAAAGGAATTCCACAAAAGTATCTTGGATTTGAGAAATTTCTTGAAGAAAATCTGAATTGGCGCGATAAAGTTGTGCTAGTGCAAATTGCAGTGCCAACAAGAACTGCTGTCCCAGAATGTAAAAGCTGTTTTATATTCTGTGTCACTTAATTAATTAGATAATATTGTTCATCAGGTTTCTGAGATTGTGTTTTTTTTTTTTTGGGTGTAATCTACAGACCGAAAGGTCAAAACTCAAGTTCATGAACTCGTTGGACGCATTAACGGTCGTTTTGGTTCTGTCTCTTCTCTTCCAATTCATCACTTGGTTTGTTTTGTTTCTCTATTTATTCATGTTATTGTCATGAATAATGAACTATATTTATACTTTCTTCATTTTTTTTTTCTTGATAAATTTTTCATTCATTTTCTCTGTTAGGATTGTTCTGTTGACTTCAACTTTTTATGTGCACTTTACGCGATTGCTGGTAATAATTTTTTTTTTCTTTATTAAACGTATATGACCACCGATGTGGTTACAGTTCTTTATATAATTTTTTTGATGAGTTTTTTTCTTCATTATATTTAGATGTAATGCTTGTAACATCTTTGAGAGATGGAATGAATCTTGTGAGTTATGAATTTATTGCTTGCCAAGAGGCGAAAAAAGGAGTTCTTGTTCTCAGTGAGGTAACAAAAGTACCTGCATGTTCATTTTAAACATTTGAATTAAAAACGTCTTAATAATTATTGACTTTACATTATATTTTATACAGTTTGCGGGTGCTGGACAGTCTCTTGGTGCTGGAGCTATTCTTGTGAATCCTTGGAACGTTACAGAAGTTTCTTCTGCCATTAAAGAAGCTCTAAATATGCCAGATGAAGAAAGGGAAAAAAGACATAGAATTAATTTTCAGTATGTGAAAACTCATTCTGCTAAAAAGTGGGGAGATGATTTCGTGAGGTATACTGAAACAAGAAGAAAACTTTTAATTTTCTTCGAAACGTGAACTCTTTTAAGTCAGAGCTTATTTATTACAAGATTTTCTTAACTTTATGCAGTGAACTCGATGATACTTTTTCTGAATCCAAGATGGAAATTAGGAAAATCCCACTTGAACTTCCACAACAAGATGTGATTCAACGATATTCGAAGTCTAACAATAAACTGATAATCTTGGTAAAGCTAGCTTGGGAGATTTTATGTTATCCAGAATTTTATATCTTTGCGTTACTTATTTCTATTAATGTTTTACAGGGTTTTTTTGGAACACTCACTGAGCCAATGAGTAATAAAAATGAGGAAATGGATCTTAAATTAAATCCAGAGCTAAAAGGAACACTAAAAGCACTATGCAATGATCCAAAAACAACAGTAATTGTATTGAGTAGAAGTGGCAGAAACATCTTAGATAAAGTATAGTTAACTAATGTCTTTCTTTCTTTTTTGCTTATTATCTCACTTGCATATGTATCTAATTTGGTACTTCAAAATCAGAACTTTGGAGAGTATAACATATGGTTGGCTGCGGAAAATGGAACGTTATTAAGGGACACCACTGGAGAATGGGTGACAATTATGCCTGAAAACATGAACCTCGATTGGGTCGATGGTGCAAAGGTTAGTAATTTACTTTCTTTGAAATAAATCAAGCTTGATGATCTTTCCTTTATATCTTTATTGAAATCTTGATATATTGTTGTAGAACATATTCAAGTACTTCACCGATCGAACTCCAAGATCGTTCTTCGAAGTAAGCGAGACTTCTCTAGTATGGAATTACGAATATGCAGGTGATGTATAGAAATATACAGTTTCTTTGCCTCTTGATTTTTGCTTCCAAATATTTTTTGTTAAAGTTTTCATCTTCTGGTAACTCTTTTTGACAGATGTTGAGTTTGGGAGAGCACAAGCAAAAGACATGTTACAATACTTACGGGCTGGACCAATTTCTAATGCATCAGTTGATGTTGTTCGAGGAAATCATTCTGTTGAAGTCCATGCGATGGGTGAGACTAAGGTAAATAACTGATTTTCATTTTGAGGTATTTAAGCTACAATATACAAAATTCATGAAATGTGTATAATATTGATAAATGATCTTTCTTTATTACACAGGGTGCAGCAGTTGGTCGTATTTTGGAAGAACTGGTGCGCAAAAAATCTATGACTACGCCAATTGATTATGTCTTTTGTAGTGGTTACTTCTTGGAGAAGGTAAAATTTATATTTATATATTCTAACATTGCATACGTAACCAGAATCTAGATTTTATCCATTTGGATTTTTTATTATAAAAAAAATAAGGCTCGATAAATGTTACAGGACGAAGACATTTACACATTCTTCGAATTAGAAACCGTGCCGTCCAAGTTATCTCATGAAACTAGGTCGAGTTCTTCTTCAAGTAAACATTCCCTAAAGAAGAAGAAGAAGATTTCATCGAACGTTCTTGACCTCAAGAAAGAAAATTACTTCTCGGCAGCCATTGGACAAGCTCACACAAAAGCTCGCTACGTCATTGACTCATCTCGCGATGTTGTGGATTTGCTCCACAAGCTCGCAGTTGCAGATACAACAAGAACAATCTGCGACCCTTTATACTCGCAATGCAAACGCAGATCCGAAACGCTGGATAAATTCTGTCAAAAGAAGGAAACTGGCAATGGGAGACACTGAGCCGCAGATATGTAAGAATGATGTGAGATCGAAGACTAAAGTTTGGATTTTAACCGTTTGTGTAAACCTTTATCCGGTTTGGATTTTAACTATTAATAATAAGAAATACAGAGATCTAGTTTAACCGGATCAGCTGGTTAACCAAAAGATAATATAATAAATAAATAAAATTGTACCATTGTTTTTTTGGGGCAAATTAAAAAGGTCTTTAATTTGTAATATTATCGGCAAGTAATACCATAAAGGTAGTATGATACAGAGTTAAATATCAATCACGCAAAATTGCATCAGCACAGCCAAAGGAACAAAAAAAAAAAACATTTTGGGACATAAAATTTGCAGCCTACCCAACAAATGCATATTTGATTAGAGACTCCAGAGTAATTCAGGAAACTCTTTCTTGAGCTTCGACGCGTCCATCACGTTGTTGCTTCTAGGATCCACGATGACATTAGCTTGTTCCTCTAGTGTGAAGTTCGCCCATTTGAAGTCTGAGTCGATGTAGTCTCTGTACATCTCTAGGACCTCATTGTGACTCACAACACAAGGGTTGGTGAAGTTCCAAATCCCTTTCAGGTTTCTTTTCGCCATCTCTATCGAGATTGGAAGAAGCTCATCCAGCACGGTCATGCTGTTTGGGATGTTCACTACTTTGCTGTACCGGGAAATCTTGGTTATGAAGTTTCTCGGGTTGTTTTAAATCCGATGAAATCGGCATCCTAACCGTTAGAGTGCATACGTTATCAAACTACTTCCTCAACCTATGACGGGTCACAATAACATCATTTTGAGAAAACAAGCATATCTAAGTAAACAGGACACCTCATATTGTAGATTAAATCATGAGATTTTACCATGGCTTTGGTTTTTGAGTAGAAAGAACCAGTGAAGTTTGGTGTGTCTTCTTCTTTGAAGCCAATGTCTGAACCTAGCGGATGGTTCTCGTCGTATTCGAATATACAACCAGTAGCAAAGTTCATCAACAGGAGGCTGTGCTCTCTGCAGACATCAGCCAGAGTCAAAGTGCCTGCTACATTGGCACGTATTGTCTCTGTTTTGTGAGACTCGCACCAGTCGACATTGGGTCTCCCTGTAACACCAGCAGCATTGAAGACATGGGTAGGCTTAACATTCAGAATATCTTGCAAGAAGGATGATCGATCCTCAAGCCGCCCTTTCCCATACTCAAAAGCAATTCCCTGCTTCTCACAAATCTGTCCAAGCAAACCCCCGATCCATCCTGTCTTACCATATATCAAGAACTTCAGTGGAGGTTTTTGAGTGCAGCCACTGCTTCTGGGTGTCGGAACCACCATCTGGATGTCAGTGATTGTTATCATGGAATCGAGAAAGAAATGTTTAGGGCTTTGGAATAAACTAACAAACCAAACCAATTCGAAATAGCCAAAACGGACTGAAATTTCGTTACTCACACTGGTTTCAATATGTACTTTAAAAGATTTTAGTGTTAACTGAACCGAATACATTTTTAATATGTTTCATTAAATAGACGCAGTCGTGTAATATAAACATAATGTTAATTAATTAATTTTTGTTTATATTTTTGAGTTTTCTTAGTAACAATAAAACCAAATCTATACTAAAGATAATAAAATCATAGTTGCATCAAATAAAATTAAACCAAATCAAATTACAAATAAATTGTATTTGCTTTCATATTCTATAAAACCAGAAAACTAAAAAGGAAGAAGCTCAAATTGAAATCAAACCGTGAACCTGATTATCCTCAAATTACTCCAAATTTGTAAGATGCTGATTTAATCCAAGAGAAAAGAAAAAAAAAGGTGAGAATTTGATTGGCGATATGTAGTTTAGTTCCGTGGTCGCGAAGCAGTAGATTATTTGCTGATCTTCCCTATAGAGTCACTGAAAACCAGCGGAAGACGGTACCAACCGTTAATTAACAGCCGTCAAAAGACGAGAAGAAAATTTCCGAACCCTTTCTTTTCAGTTTCCCTACCGATTTTAAGTTTGTTCGGGTAACGAGGAAAGCGAGAGAAAGCAAAGGTTTCTCTTTTTCTTCTTCTTTTGTGTGTGTTTCTAACTTTCTGGGTTTTTTAAAGGGTTTCGCTTGCAAAGTCGAGAGCTTTTTTCCTCCACGGTGGTTTTAATGGCGGGTGATTGTGCGATTGACATCGAGAAATACTCTCTGTTGGAGGATTTTAATGTCGATGTTGAAGTGGAAAAACAAGAGTTTGAGACTTTCTCTCTTTGTTTTTGGGTTTATCTCTTAGATTCCACCACATACCCTTCTACAATTATCAGACAAGTAAGTTCTCGGAAACTAAAAGCAAGCTTTTTGTTTCTCTCTTGTGTTGTCCGAAATGTTCATCTGTTCTGTTCTGTGGTACAGTAGATTTCGCATATTCGTGTCTTGTGAAAGTCTCAACCTCTGGAGTTGGGGCAAATGCTTTGATCTTTTGAGTACAATTTTGACTGCCCATTTGTATACCCATTTTTATGTTGATCATTGAGTTTTTAAGGATTTTTTTTAATACTGTTACAACAGTTTTCATGAATTATTTCTCTGATTAAAGTGGCTTTTCTTCTCAGGTTCACTCCGACATGAGTGTTAGTGCGCCTTTCCTTGTTCTAGATGAAAACAAGAAGATGATCCTTTTGCCATTGACTCTCCTTCACAAGGAAGCTCCTGATCCTGTAAACACTTCTTCTTGGACCGAGGTTCCTAATGTTTCTACAACCGATGAGTTTCCTCTTCAAAAATGGGTTCATGTGGGTTGTGAGGTAATAAGATTATCTCTGAAGAAGCTTTTTTATATCAATCAGTAACTCTTTTCTTGTTGAATTTACTGATTTCTATTGTTTCCTAGGTTTCTAGAAACTACATGCGCCTTCACATTTGTGGAGAGATTGTAGGAGAGCAAGTCTTGACTTCTTTGATGACCAATGGCACAAATTCAGACTGTGCACGAAAGATTTCGCTATTTAGTGTTGGTGGAGATGGTTATAGCGTTCAAGGTTTCATCCACTGTGCAGAAGTTTTGCCGTCTACTGTTCCTGTAAAGAATCATTACACAAAGGTATCTGTTTATGTCTCTGCCGTCTTCCTTTTGAAAGCTCTTGTTCTGTGTTTCTTTATTTGCTTCACTCTTTGCCTCAGAATCCACCTCTATGGTTATCTGTTCGGAAGCCATCCACCCCTGAGATCGAATTAGATGAAGATGGTATCTGGAGTATCATTGGCGAAAAGGTTAGATTTTTATTACTAATTGTTTATGCTTTTCATGTATCGTTGTTCATAAGGTCGACATCTTGTTTTCTAATAGGCATCTTGCGGGAAGATTTTTTCCTTGGATGTTGTTTTATCAAATGCTATTGGACAACCTGTGCGCAAGGATGTGAAGGTTCAGTCACTTATGCTTTGTCTAAACTTCTGAACTTGTTTACCTTTGTAAACATTACTGATAACGCATTATTGGTTTGATAACCTAGGTTGTGGCTTCTCTACTGTATGCTAATAGCGGGACGCCTGTTGAGAAAACGAGTGACTTGGAGGCTCCCCTTTTGGTAAGCTATGACGGAGTTGAATTCTTAGCGGAAGATAAACCATGCAACTTATTGAACGGATTTGCTTCCTTGAAGCTCAAAATATCTCAGGTAGTGCATGTAAGTCTAGGCCATTGGAGTTACATTTGGCATTTTCTAATTTTTGTTTTCCGATTGTGTTGTTTTGTTAAGCATTATTCCAAGTGTGACAAGAGATTGTTCTGCATCAAATTCGAAATACCGAATAAGGGTTCTTATCCGTTCCTCGAAGCTGTTACCAACCAAATCCGTTGTATTTCAAGGACCCGTGATTCTGTCACCCCTAAAAGGTTGAACCACATTGACCATCCTTCAGATGACGAAGTAGTACCAAAAGTTGCATCAAGTAATGGAGCTTTAGATAATCTTCATAGCTCTTCGTCTATGAAACGAATTAAATTAGGAGAAGAAAGGATTTATGAGAGTGAGGTAATCCAATTTCTCTGATTTCACTTTTTTGTTTGTTTTGATTCTTACCCGAGCTTACTGTTATTCTGCATTGTTGTTTCCCTCGATTTAGTTTGAGGATGGAAATGGTACGAGTATGGAATGGAGACCTCAGACCCACGAAGAGGAAGAGGAAGAGGAAGAGGAAGAAGAAGAAGATCACTCTTCAACTGACTCAGAAAACACCGAAGTTAGAGACTCGACGGGTTATAGAAAATATACAATATCAGACTCAACAATTTTCAGATACTGCCTTGGAAACTTAACAGAGAGATCTCTTCTACTGAAGGAAATCACAAACAATTCACGGGATGAAGAAGTTTCCTTATTTGCTGATCAAGTTTCTCTCTACTCCGGGTGCTCCCATCACGGGTAAATATGTTAAATCAAACTCACACCTGTCTCTCAAATACATAAATTACAAGAATAAGTAGAAACATGTTTTTTTCAGTTATCAAATCAAAATGGCAACAAAACTGATAGCAGAAGGAACAAATGCGTGGATTCTGATCTCTCGGAACTATCAACATGTTCATTGGGATAATGTGGTAATTGAGATTGAAGAACATTTCATGAGAATAGCTAAATGCAGCAGCAGATCTCTTACTCACCAGGTCTTCTCTCTTTCTCATTATCATATTGCTTGGAGGTTTACCAAGATCAAAGCTTTGATCTGGTCTTGAATGATGGATATTTAGTTTCATAGTGTGACTCTGACATGAAATTGTTGTCAGGATTTTGAGATTTTAAGGAGAATATGTGGATGCTATGAGTACATAACTCAAGAGAACTTTGAGAAAATGTGGTGTTGGTTGTTCCCTGTTGCTTCTGCTATATCCAGGGGATTGATTAACGGAATGTGGCGCTCTTCTTCGCCTAAATGGATCGAAGGGTTTGTTACTAAAGAAGATGCGGAGCATTCACTTCAAAGTCAAGAACCGGGCACTTTCATTCTCAGGTTCCCTACTTCAAGGAGCTGGCCACATCCTGATGCTGGTTCCTTGGTTGTGACTTATGTTGGTCATGATTTCGTTATTCGTCATCGATTACTTACGATCGATCACATCTGCGAGTAAGAAGATCTCTATCTCTCTCTCCCCTCTTCCCTCTTCTGTCTCTATCTTGTAACAAGTTTTTTTCGTTTTTATTACTAGTGAAAGGTATACAGATGCGAAACCGTTGCAAGATATGCTATTGGCGGAACCTGAGCTATCTCGGCTTGGAAGGTGAGAGATAGAGACAACTTTTAGCTTTTGTTGAAGCAAAGAGAGATCAAGTTCAAGGTCTTGAAATTTTGGTTTTCTGGTTTGTTGAATCTTGCAGGATCGTAAGGAGCATATGAATGTCAACACACTCTACAAGATAGACAAGCAACGGTTATTATTGAGGATTCCTTATTCTTTTGCTACTATATAATAGATTTGCTAAGTCTCTTATTGATACTAACTTCTGTAAAGCTCAGTGATTTAAAATTAAAGTAGTGGAAAGCAATTTGTGTTTTTTTCTTTTCTTTTCTAAATCGATTGGGATATTCAGTTTCCGACAAAAAAAAGAAAGAGTTATGAAATTTGCTTCATAGGCTTGATTATAAATATTAGCGTGGCCCATTTATGCCCCAGTTATTGCTTGGTCCATACTCCCTAGTTGTAGAAGTTAAAATTAATTATGGTAATATTTGTCTCTATTCGAATTTTAAAAGGTTTGTAATTAAAGTTAGATATGCCATATCTAGTATAGTATTTAAAAAATAACTTAAAAGTTAAAGTAAATCATACTATATACAAACATATTTTACATATAATTTTATTTCCTAGAGTTCATTAAGTGGTTTTAATTATGTATAATTTGACAAGATACATAATTAACTTTTTTGTATTGGTAATTCATTGGCATGAACAAATCATTAAAAAAACAAAAGTGCATGGAATAGGATTATAAGATGACTAAAAATTAGTGAGATCTAGAATAATTGATATTCTAATGAGCCCAATTTTCTTGAAATCAGAACAAAACGATATTCTCTAATCTCGAAATACAGATTTATACGAGTTGGATGAGGAACCACTAAGTAAGGAACACGTGGTGACATCTCAGCTTCTGATTTTATTTATGTTTTTTTTCCCTCTCTACATTGGTATATTGAATACACCCAGTTTTGTTAAAGACTTTATACACTAGCTCGTGTTCAAAATCTAAGAAGACTCTCTTTAGGCTTCTAGTTTCCATAGCTTAATAACCGTCTTTCTCCTCTCTTTTTTTGTCTGTCTTAAAGTTTCGTACCTTTTGGATTTTTTCTGAGAAATGATGATGTCATGTCGGAATATAGACTTTGGTACGAGTGTTCTTGATCTGATGCTATGCGGGTGTTCTTGTAGCTCTTCTCCAACAAGTTGTCAAATCTTGTTTGGGAACTGTTCGAAGACTGTTTGTAGGATTGGTAGCAGAGGCTACGGTGGTGTTGGTGGTGGAAATTTGGTATTTCTCCGGCGAGATTCGGGGAAATGTAGAGCGATTCCGGCGAAACCCAAGGAGAGTGCTCTGGTCAACGGTATGGTTTCTCAGTTTTTTTTTTCTTAAAAACAATCTAGTTTTGGTAGTGTAATTGATTGAGATTCTTGGATTTTGAGGTTTGGTTTAGTAATTGAATGATTGCTCTGACTTTTTTTTTGTAAATAGTAACTCAATTTTTTTTTTCACATTAAGAAATGATTTTTCCGTCCTATAGCAATACTACTATTAACATTCTAGTTGAGGCAAAGAGTCATATATAAGCTTAGATGCTCAAAACCTGACTATTCAAAAAGAAGTAAAAGAGCTCTTCAATTTTTGACTGTAAAGTTTGATGCTTTATGATGAGAATGATGATGATTGTGTAGGTCTTGGTGAAGATAAAACAGTGATGATCAATCTGAGGCAAGAGTCACGAAAGTCGATATCTTTGGAGAATCTGTTTGAGATAGTCGCTGATGATCTGCAGAGTTTGAACGACAATCTTCTATCGGTTAGTACCTCGACAGCATTTCCTTCTGGCCACTTAGAAAAGGGTTACAATTCATATGTAAATGATCTTCTATATATTATAGATTGTTGGTGCAGAAAATCCGGTTCTGATATCTGCGGCTGAGCAAATTTTCAGTGCTGGTGGTAAGAGAATGAGACCGGGTTTGGTATTCCTTGTTTCACGAGCCACTGCGGAATTAGCTGGCCTAAAGTAATCTATACAATTCCTATTACTATTGCATCTTTCTTCCCTTCAAACTTTTGTAATCTTTAGCAATAAAAAATGATGATTTTTAGTTATTTATTTGGTGCAGTGAGCTTACAGTAGAGCATCGTCGTTTAGCTGAGATCATTGAGATGATTCATACGGCAAGTTTGATACACGACGATGTGTTAGACGAAAGTGATATGCGAAGAGGTGAGACAGATGTTTCATTCTTTGAATCGGAATTTACGTTTTCTCTGCAAAGCGTTTTTAAAAGCTTTGTTTTTCTGTGTGCTTGTTAGGAAAGGAAACGGTTCACGAGCTTTTCGGAACAAGAGTAGCTGTATTAGCTGGTGATTTCATGTTTGCTCAAGCATCATGGTACTTAGCAAATCTTGAAAACCTACAAGTCATTAAGCTTATCAGTCAGGTAAAAATTATTTTCTTTTTTTTTTCTTAAGAAGTTAGACAAAACAAGACAACACTCGGTCTGAATCTTGATTTATCTTTTGTCAGGTGATCAAAGATTTCGCAAGCGGTGAGATAAAGCAAGCATCGAGTTTATTCGATTGTGACGTCAAGCTCGATGTCTACTTGCTCAAGAGTTACTACAAGACAGCTTCATTAGTAGCTGCAAGCACCAAAGGAGCTGCAATTTTCAGTAGAGTCGAAAGCGAGGTAGCGGATCAAATGTATCAATTCGGAAAGAATCTTGGATTATCTTTTCAAGTAGTTGATGACATTTTGGACTTCACTCAATCCTCAGAGCAACTAGGGAAGCCTGCAGCAAATGACTTAGCCAAAGGTAACATAACCGCGCCAGTGATCTTCGCGTTAGAGAATGAGCCGAGGCTAAGAGAGATCATTGAGTCTGAGTTTTGTGAGCCTGGATCGCTTGAAGAAGCGATTGAAATGGTTAGAAATCGCGGTGGGGTCAAGAGAGCTCAAGAATTGGCCAAGGAAAAAGCTGAACTTGCTTTAAAGAGCCTGAATTGTCTTCCTATAAGTGGTTTCAGATCAGCTCTGGAGGATATGGTCATGTTTAATCTTGAAAGGATTGATTAGCTTCACAGACTTTTGACGAAGGAAATTGTAACACTCCTTGTTTGTTCAAACACATATTTTTTTTTACTCTTTGTCATAAAGGAATAATAGAACAGTTTCTAGTCACTCTTCTATTTTGTTGAAAAATTGAACTCTTATATTTATACACTTATACATATGCATAATTTTTTATATTAAATTTGTTGACCGGACTCAAACTGCATTTACTACACCTTCGAGATTCTATTTTGTTGATGGACAAAAAAGAAAGGAAGCACCTTTATTTTTTTTTCTCGTTCTTCTTCTACCTCCTCTAAACTTTTCGAATGATCAAATGAGCTCCATGTTGTGGGAATGTAGTTGCAGCTGGGAATGGGGCATGCGTATACGATGGAGACAGCTCTACACTGAACCGTTGAAGAACCGTTGCCAAAAAGAGCTTAGCTTGCAGCATCGAAAAGTTTTGACCAATACAAATCCGAGGTCCCGAGCTAAACGGCAAGAACGAGAGTCTTCCTTTGGTTGCGCTTGCAACGCCATTGACGAATCTCTCGGGCTTAAACTGTTTCACATCGTCTCCCCAAAGATCAGGGTCATGGTGCACCAAGAGCATTGGTATTGTGACCACAACTCCTTCGGGTAAAGAGAATCTCTCTAGCTTCACTTCTTGTTTAGTTATCCGACATGTAAAGTAAGCTGGCGAGTAGAGTCTTAGTACTTCATGGAGGATCATCGATACCTAATGACAATGGTCCAGAGAAAAAGAAAAGAAAAAAAGTTATAAACAACCCTTTGTTTTCTTCTGTTGTAGTGTGGTTTAATCGGTATTGAAAAATGTCTACTTACGAGTTTTAGGTGGCTTAACCCTTCGAAATCTGGCTCGTTGTTACCAAAAGCTTGAGAAATCTCCTCTCTTGCTTTGTTTTGCCAGTCTTGGTGCTGGCTTAGTGCAACAAGTGTCCAAACAAACAATGATGAAGTCACATTTTGACCAGCTAGATAGAAAGCCTTACAGTCATCTATTAGATCGTCGAGACTCAGCCCGGAATCTAGTCCTTGTTCTTTGATTTGCTTTGTATTCGAAGCCAACATCGAGCACAACAAGTCGCTGTTTTTGTCGGCATCCCTTCCTCTTTTTATTTCCTTCTCTTTTGTCTCAATCATAGCTTTAAACATAGCCCTCATGTCCCTTTCGGTTTCTCTCAACCTCTTGTTGAACTTTGTTGGCAAAAATCTGCAAATTGCAAATACATAAAAGAAAAAAAAAACATGAATTATAAATTAGCAAAATTCTTTCTTCGGTTGATATATTTTTTTTTTAAAACCATTTTCTTACTTTGATCCAGGAATGTAAACGGAACGAATAGCTTGTAGACCAAGATCAATTTGTTCTTGTTGAATTTCGAAGATTTTGATGCCATCTTTGTAAGAATCACCAAAAGAAGCACGAGCAAGCATGTTTCTTGTTAAGTCATGACAGTAAGTCCATGAATCAAGTTCCACTGTTCCATTTGCTGAAGCTAATTTCTCCCATTCTTTTAACATCTCTTTGCAACTTGAATTGAATGCTGGAAGTATGCTCTATCCATTTCGAAAAAGAAAAAAAAAAATGTATTCAATATGATTTCATTTGTTAAATCAAAACCAGTCTCCTGCAAAAATTCACATAAATAGGTTTTGTTGATATATAAGTATAGTCATTTATTTACTGATATTGTTTTTGCTAAAAATAATGAATCCTCTGTATATGTCTGACTTTCTTTACTTATAATGAAATGATAAATTCTTTTGCCGAACAAAAAAAGAAAAGTTGATGTAGTTTGAAATTCTTGATTTGAAATATGATTTTCACCTTTTTTTTTGTAATGTGTCTTTTTTGGCTTTTGTAATGAAACTAATCAAAATCTAAAGAATGAGACGAAAACGACGTCCATAAAGTTCACATAATGTCAGAGTTATAAATTAATTATTAAAAAAAAGTAGTTATTTTGAGTCAAAATGAGCAGTGTGATTCATCACTTTACCAAATAAATAAATAAATAAAAATACCTTTAAATTGTCGATACGAAAAGCAGGATTAAGAATGCTTCGATGTTTGGACCATTTAGGGCCTTCGTGATTGAGAAGACCACTGAGGAAAACATGATTGTGTGATCCAATCTTTGGTTTTGGAAAGAGTTCGTGTCTTGACATTATCTCTCGTAGTGTCTCTGGATCCATTACTATCACGTTCGGGTACGGTCCGTACCATGTGAAACACTTCTTCCCTATTAAAACAAAATATTATCTAGTTATTACCATTTGTTATTATTAAAGTTCAACTAATCCACATACGAAACAAAACACATACAAGAATAGTGTATTGGAGAAACACATACATGAATTTCTCTGTTAATACCAAATTAATAAATAGTTTTTTTTTTTTATGAATCTAACACAAGACCAGGTGTAATTAGTTGGCTCGTATTTAGTTAGATTCACATTTTCTTCTAAGTAACTATATAATAACCCAGTAAAAATTTGAGAACTAAGTTGAGTTTGATGGACATACCATGATTAAGAACAGTGTGATGGAGAAAAGGCATCATGCGAGGGAGAAAATCGGCGGTGAGAGGGAGAGGAAGAGAGTGAGCAACTTGATCCATCTGGTTACTCTCTCTCATATCTCCCATCAAAATTCTATAAGAATTCCCAGAAAATCCTTGTTTCTTCAGATATTTCTCCAGTCTCTTTGGCCTTAACCAAACCCAATTCACGGCTTTCCATACCCAATTCAGTATCAAGATCGAAAACCCAATCAAGAACACTTTTCTTACTGCAATTACCTCAATCATCTATATCTTTTTTGTTCTTGATATGTATGAAGAAGAGAGGAAGAGAGAAAAGAAAGGAGACAAGACTATAATGATGATGCTTATAATTTCATCAGTTGACTATATATGTTGGAGGCAGCTGTATATCTATACAGTATAAATATATATATGCGTGAATAGTTATACTGTATAATAAAAATGTGATAAAACTTGTTTATATTACACATAGAGAGAAGATGTATGTAATAAATCGCTGTATGGGCAACTGGCAATGAATTTATATAAACAAGTTCTTTGTTGTATAATTCCAAAAATTTAATTTTGTATTCCTTTCCTTACGCTACATGCATGTGGCTTTATTGCATGAGTATTTAGTGTATATTTTTTTTTAATTTCATTTTGTCATTTTTTTTTTATAATATATGCTACTCTACGATACTTCCATTTACTTCTTTTTTTTCTCTCTTTTTTTTTTTGTTGGCGTCTGATTTTGTCGTAGTTATCTACGTTAGGGGAAGGAGAGTTCTCACGCAAGTCTCGCCTTAATTTAATTAATATTTCATTAACTTGTCTCTTTCAGTTTTAACGAGCAATATTCAGGTAGATAGTTTTTCTTAAATTTATCAAAGTTAAAACTTAGAAAGTAATTATATTGATTTATTAGTGTAATCGCAGACAATAAATATGGAACCTGCAGGTGGCGTTGTTATTTGGAGACGATGAATAGCAATGTAACTCTATTGCGTTGTGATATAATATGAATAATATATATAAGATAATGTTCGTCCAACCATATCAGTTAATTTTAATTTTAATAATATAATGCAATTACTCGTAGACTAGGGTCATTATCATTTACTAAATTCCACGTCGGACAGAATAGCTATAACGTAAGCTTATTTGATTAGCTAGTAATTTAATTGTTTTGTTCAAGCAATAATAAATAGACTAGGCTTGGAGAAAACGAAAAACAAAATAACTTGTCGCAAAGCTAAAACATACTTTACTTATGATAAATATATTCATAAAACCATAGAAATAAATTGATAAAAGTAAAGAAGTATGATCAACCAATGCGTGCGATTATAGAGTCGTGTCTATACATATTTATATACCGTGTATACAATTTTAGTTATGTATTTAAACATTTTAACAAGATTTTCGAAAAAACCAACTCAAAGTCGAGTTCGACTTTTCTTTGGTGGGACGTTTCTTTATGTGTTGTAGTCTAAAATCCCAAATCTGTGTCATTTGTAGAGAATAAAATGGATTTTGTTGTATTGTTTCAGATAGAATTTAACAACTCTTCTTTATAAGACAGCGGAGAAGGTTTTATATATTGTTGCAAACAAAAAACAAAAGTTGGTTAGAGAAAATAAAATATTCCTAAAATTTCTTGACTTTTTTTATACTAATTATACTGTTTGAACCAAAAAAATATTGACTTTTATCAGAAAGAAAGACTTGAAAATTTGAGAAATATAATAAAGAAACAAGTTTTTTAGTATCTCCTAATAAAAAGGGTTTTGCGTGATTCAGTGATCTAGAAAAATATGTGGACTAAAGACTCATACCTAGTAGTCTAGTACCTATATATACAATATTAAGAATACTGGATTTGTGAACATGCACCAGTTTTAGTTTTTTAGATTAACAAATTGAATAATAAAATATTTTTGTTAATAAGTTTAGTAAACCCTTTTATCATTTTTTTTACCAAAGGCTTTCCTTGTAATTTTTTTTCTTTGAGATGTAGTCTTTTTTTCTTATTTTAATTCTTCTTTCAAAACAAATATATGTTTTTCTCATTTTTATATATTTTTGTTAATAAGTTTAGTAAACCCTTGTAATTTATTTATCTATCTTTTTTTTTACCAAGGCTTACCTTGTAATTTGTTTTCTTACTTTAACTCTTCTTTCAAAAACAAATATATGTTTTTCTCATTTTTTTTGTTTGGCTTTTTTTTTTGAACATGTTTGTCCAAAATGGTTATTTTTTTCTCCCTTCTTTAGTTATGAACATATTACTAAAAAAACTGTTGTTAATTCGGAGCCAATGGTTTCGGGACAAGTAACTCATGTTTAGAGGCAAAACTAAAAAATCTCTTTTTATTATTTCGATAGTATGAAAAGGACATAGAGTTTGGCACTTTGGCCTGAACAAAAGAGTCCAAAAGACTTGAGCCGAAAAAAACAAAGACTCCAAAAGGAAGAAGATGAGAGATCACGTGAGACTGAGAGTGACAAAGATTTAGCACGTGAGAAAGTTTTACAAAAACATGGGCTTTGATATACAAATAAATGAGCCCGTCTTGTTTAAAAGGCCCAGATTGGTTGATATTACCTTCCGATATGCTTCGACGTCGGCGATTTGCAGTATAATCAGAAATCCGAAAACCTTGAGCTGCTCGATTTTGTTTAATCACAGATATAGTTTGGGAATCGCAGGGTTTTGGATCTGTTGATTGGCAATGGACGAGTATCAGGAGATGGAGAGATTCAGCATGGAAAACGACTACGAAGGAGGTCGATGGGAGAATGGCGAGTTCGTATACGAAAAGAGGAAGGATAAGCGGAAACAAACCAAACACGACGCTACTTACGGAATCTTCGCTGAGAGCGATTCGGATTCCGATGATTCTTGCAGCGGAGGTCGGAGGAAGAGGCGTAAGGATCGGGATTCGGGAAGGAAGGCCGACTTAACCAAGCCTGTCAATTTTGTTTCCACAGGTACTGTTATGCCGAATCAAGAGATTGATAGGGATTCTAGAGAACATAATGATGAGATAGATAGTGATAAAATCGAAGAAGAGAACATGATTGATGAGGATAGTGAAGTTAGAGGTGGATTGGGTATTGGAAACTCAGGTATAGGGTTAGGGTTTAGTCCGTTTGCTGTTAACGAGGAGGATAATATCTTACCGGGTGCTTTGGGGAAAAAGATAGCTGAGGGGGCAAAGATGAGAGGGAAGGCCAAGATGGAGAAGAGAGGTCAAAAGGGTGGTCCAGAGGGAGGTAAGAAGGATACTTTAGGTGGTGAAATAGGTAAGTTTGAGAAGGCTACTAAAGGGATTGGTATGAAGCTGCTTGAAAAGATGGGGTACAAAGGAGGTGGGCTTGGGAAGAACCAGCAAGGTATTGTAGCTCCTATAGAAGCACAGTTGAGACCGAAGAACATGGGTATGGGTTACAATGATTTTAAGGAGGCAAAGTTGCCTGATTTAAAGAAGGTGGAGGAGAATAAGACTGTTGCGGTCAGTGTCGCTGAGAATGATCAGAGTCATGGGGATAGAGGAGGGAGAAATCTTTGGAAGAAGAAGAAGGCGAGGAAGGAAGTTTATGTCACTGCAGAGCAGTTGTTGGAGAAAAAGCAGGAAGAGGGTTTTGGTGGTGGGCAGACCATTATTGATATGCGAGGACCACAGGTTCGGGTTGTGACAAATTTGGAAAATTTAGATGCAGAGGAGAAAGCTAGAGAAGCAGATGTTCCAATGCCGGAGCTACAACACAACTTGCGACTAATTGTGGATCTAGTTGAACATGATATTCAGAAGATTGATAGAGACTTGAGGAACGAGAGAGAATCAGCCTTAAGCTTGCAGCAGGAGAAGGAGATGCTTATAAAGGAGGAAGAGAAACAAAAAGCACACTTAGACAACATGGAATCTATAGCAGATGAAATAAGTCGAATCGAGCTGGAGAATACATCTGGCAGTTTGACACTGGATTCACTTGCTAGTCGTTTTGGGGACCTGCAAACAAGCTATCCTGATGATTATAAGCTTTGTAACTTGTCCACCATGGCTTGCTCACTGGCATTGCCTCTATTTATCAGAATGTTTCAGGGCTGGGACCCTCTTAGGGATGCAGTGCATGGTCTGAAGGCTATATCTTCTTGGAGAAAGCTTTTGGAAGTCGAGGAAAATCAAAATATCTGGGTACTCTCAACGCCTTATAGCCAACTAGTGTCGGAGGTAGTATTACCTGCTGTACGTATAGCAGGCATCAATACCTGGGAACCTAGAGATCCTGAGCCGATGCTTAGATTTTTAGAGACATGGGAAAATTTGCTGCCTTCATCTGTCTTGCATACGATTTTGGACACAATAGTGCTGCCAAAATTGTTGACTGCTGTTGAATATTGGGACCCACGAAGGGAACTTGTTGCCATCCATGTTTGGGTGCATCCTTGGTTGCCAATACTTGGTCAGAAGTTGGAGTTTATGTATCAGATCATCCAGATGAAATTGAGTAATGTTCTTGATGCTTGGCATCCTAGTGATCCATCCGCCTACACTATTCTTTCGCCATGGAAGACGGTTTTTGATGCTACAAGCTGGGAACAACTCATGCGACGTTACATAGTTCCCAAACTTCAGCTGGCCCTGCAAGAGTTTCAGATAAACCCGGCAAACCAGGATTTAGACCGGTTCAATTGTGTTATGAAGTGGGCATCTGCAGTACCGATACACCTAATGGCTGATTTGATGGAGAGGTTCTTCTTCCCCAAATGGCTGGATGTGTTGTACCAGTGGTTGCGTTCTAAACCGAGGTTCGAAGAGATCCACGAATGGTATGGTGGTTGGAAAGGGTTATTCCCGCAGGAGCTTTCAGCAAACGAGAGGATCCGAATCCAGTTGAAGCGTGGTCTAGATATGCTGATGGAAGCTGTTGACGGAGTTGAAGTGTCTCAGCCAAGGGCAAGGGCACAAGAGCAGAGACGCTTTGAGCCGGCTCGGGCTCAGGCTAAGCCTCAGATGGATAGCACTGAGGTGCTGAGTTTGAAAGAAGTCTTGGAAGTATTTGCACAAGAGAAAGAGTTGCTGTTCAAACCTAAACCGAATAGAATGCACAATGGTCTTCAGATATATGGGTTTGGGAATGTGAGTGTGGTTATAGACTCAGTGAACCAGAAACTGTTGGCTCAGAAAGATGGAGGCTGGTTTCTTGTAACTCCTGATGACTTATTAAGGATGCACAACAAAGCAACTGTTTCTGGAAAACGATAGATTACAAATTCTTTTTTTATTAATATAAGGTTCTGTTGTATAAACGATCTTCAAGCTTATCACATTTTGTCTTCTTTTTCATATATCTCATGCAAATAATATCTCTTATTTAAGTTTACACCTTTTTTTTTGTCTTTTCCTTCAAGCAGTTCGTAGAAGAGGCACGATGACAATAATAAAATAATACAACACGTTATGTCTATCGACGCCTATACAAATGTTTTGCGATTAACCACAAGATAATTGACTCATCACCAATCTTCCGCTCCTTTAGATACACCCAGAATCACAGCGATCGTTGCAAGAATAGCCTGAAAGTGTTTTACACATGAATCAATCATTTTGATCCAAGTCAGATTGCAGTCCAATGGAAAAACATGAAAGATGTGAGAGAGTATTGAATAACTTACAGCGATGGTGCAAGCAATGTAGCCTGGTTTCTCCCTGTGGTCAATTCTCCTTCCAACTATCATGATGAACATTCCGACATACCAAGGGATTGCTCCAAGGAAAAATCCAACTATGAACCTTCAATAATATCAAACACAAACTCTATGAGATACAAACAAGTAGGAACCTAGACTTGGGATAGTGTTGCTAGGACATTGTTAAAAAACAAGCGTGGCTAGTGTAGCAGCCATGTAAAAAGAAAGAGAGATTCAGAAAATTTCGAACTTGTGTATAAAGGAAGTTAAAAAAGAAAGAAAGGAACTTACAGGAACCATCCAAGACCAATTCCACAGCAAGGAAGGCGGCGTTGTCTCACAGTCACAGGTCTTCCTTCAGCAACACCATAGACTGCAAAACAGAGAACAATAAGAAATAAATGGTAAACATAAGAGCGGATGAACAGACATCGATTCATGCTCTTGCCTTGAGCAGTTGAGCTTGAACAAAAAAACAGCTTACCATACAGATTATAGCACAAACCGAAACAGCCAAACTAATTGCTAGAACTCAAAGCTCCAAACTTTAAAATCTATTTCGCTCGAAAGTATGCTATCAAATTCAAGCTCTTTTTACAGTTTAGATTTTCACATACAGATCCGTTCTCTAACAAGCAATAACGAAAAAGGATTTTCATTCAATAGGATACTAGGTCCTATGCTACTGCTACAATGGTTTGATCTCATTTCCACCGAAGAACAATCAAATTCAAAGTCACCAGCATACACATACACTGTTGATCAAACAAACCCTAGACTGGTTTCTATTGCGAAAGAGAAATCATGATCGTCATCAATTTTACTAAAATTTACAAACCTGAATTCCCAAATCTGAATCAGAAAATCCAATTAAGAAAAGAGAAGCTACCCGGAACGGTTTGATATCCATGGGCGTAATGAGGAGCGGAGGAATCGTAAGCTCCAGGCGGCGCCGAAGGTTGAGGAAATCCAGTGACCGGAGGAGAATTCTGCGGCGGAGGGTAATTGGATACGCCTTGAAATGTACCGTATTGATGATGATGATGCTGGTTACCTGCTTCGTCTGCAAATCCTCTGCTTTTGTCTTCTTCTCCATGACCCATCTTTCTTCACTTTTCTTCCTTTTGCAAAGTGTTGAAACATTGGAAGAAGTCGTCCTTTTGTTTTTTTTTTAATATTTTATTTATTTGCTTATAGACCCGACATAATGTATATTTTCCAATTTGGACCCACAGTTATTATTATATGCCTTAACAACCACTGACTGCAATGTTTGACTAAGGGTATTTAATAAATACGATTAATTATATTTATAAAGTTTCGAAATCAGTTAAGAAACATGTGGTGGGTTATCAATACTCTTAAATTAATCCCTCGAAGCTTCGAGTTCGTGGGAAGGATTATGACATTAAAGAATTGATCTTTATTATCAAAGTTTCACATCGATTTCTTTTCCATCCAATTAACTAATCAATCATCAAAAATGATTTATCACCTTCAATTAAATTCTCGTAGTTGGTGTTTTTGTCAACCATCAACTTCGTTGTTAAGCTTTATATTACTTTCAATGAATGGAATTTCTTTTCTCTTTTTTTTTTTCTTTCTTTTCAGTCATAAGTGGAGTCTTTGCCTTTAATTCTCAGCCTCCACAGAAAATAGACCTTAAAATGTTTAATTATTATATGAAAAACAAAATTAATTCATTTTTTCCTGCACCAAAAAAAAAAATTCATTACAGAACATGTATCAAAACATGGTGGAACTGTACATATATAAGACTATTATTTTCTCTCATTACACACAAAGAGAAACAAAAATAAAGAAATTATGGATTTTGATGCATAAGATGTGATACTCTCAATCTGTGGATTTAACCATTTACAAGTAGGAGGAAAATTGTGTAATGAAAATAGAAAATAACCTTTTTTCAACAAGCACAAATATCATGAGAGCAATCTTGGCCACAATCATCACAATCGATGGACTCAGAGAATTCTTGGTTACTCGACACTGCAATGATCACTACCTTCTCATCTGGCTTAGCTTCTTCCGGTTCAATAAGATTCTTCCTGAGTTCACTCAAATCCTGGTTTGTCTCTGTCATGAAGCTATGAAGAATGGAGAAGCAAGTGAAACAAGAAAACACTAGATTGATTGCAAACAAGGCGATGCAGAGGATCACGACGATTGAAGTGTAAGTATCCATTCTTCTTGGGAACTGATCATGATGGTTGGTTTACAAGAAACCAGAATCAATTCAAATGGAGAAATGAAAATTGTTCGCTTCAGGAGAAGTGGTGGAACCAATATATGTGTATATTGATTAATTCTCTGGTCCCCTTCAGAGATATAAGAAGAAAGCTTAAAATCTGAAAATGTTTTGTGTGTTTACACATCTCTTTATAAGAAGAAAACATAAAGGATAAAGAATACAAATTATATATTTTTTGGTCTGCGGTGGAGAAGATTTTTCAATGGATAAAAGGTGGTAAGCATGACAAAAAGCATTTGTCTCCTTCTTTCCTTTTCACCAAATCTGCTAGTTTTTTTAAAAATAACAAAGAATATCTTTTAATTGTTTTAAAAATTCATACTTTACTACACATTTCAAAATTCTAAAGAACTTTAGGCACATAAATTTGAAAGAGGGACATCAACTTCTATTGTGTTTTCAAATAGTGAATTGCGTTCTACGGTAAAACGCAGATGATTTGGTTTCACCTGTACATTGTCCATCATAGTTTGGTTATAACATTTGAAAAGATCATCATCATATATGTCTATTTCAGTGACCGGTTCAGGGTTTGCAAAAAGAATTTCTTATGAAAAAGTTTATCTGATGATAGCATTCAATATGTGGCTAAAGTGTGGATGATGAGCAAAGCTTTGAAGATTTCTAAAATTGATGTATACATCAAGAAAAACATTACTACCAACAAAACTTCATTTTAAAAGAGTAGCTTGTGGCAATCTAAATTAGTAAACTATACTTGTTCTTCCACTTATCTGATTCATAGATTAATTTATCGCAATAATCAGACAACTTTAACATTGACTACTTGCATTTTGCTAACTGCAACCCCACATTATCATAATTTCTCTTGAAATAGAAAGGGACAGAATGTTCTAATCTATTATATAAGTAACGTTCTGTAAGGACTATGGACAGCTATGAATTCGAAAGCCATGAACGAACAAATATAGAAATATGAAAAGCTTAAAACTTACGTGATTTTTTAATCGTTGGCAACTCTTCAGCGGACTTTCTCCTTTTGGATATCACAAAACTTAGCTTAATTCATACAGCAAGAAATTCGAAAAGACATCTATGCAATTGACATTTGATCACGAAAGTCAAATCTTTTTAAAACATGCCAAGCTTAAACCAAGAATGTGTCAATGACTTCCATAAAATACAAAAGAAACTAAAAATTGCAGAAAAGAGATTCAGATGAGTAAGGCAGACATCATATCCAAAACAGAGAACCACCAGCAGCTAAGAGCTGGGCAGTAATTAGTCTTATATTCAGCCATTACATTTTTTTTTTCATCATAATCTCATATTGAGTTTAAAGAAAACAACTTAAAAGACAAATGCATAATGCTTTGAAATGGTTTAAAACATGAAAACCATCGGTTAAAATGCTGAAGTTTCCTTAATAGTCTACAGAATTTCTAAAGGGTTCACAGCATATATGTAGTATAGGATTGATCATTGTTGCTTCGAAAAGTCACTATGATATTAAAACAGAAATCTTTCATAGAAAACTGAGAAATGAAAAGATCATAAGAGATAAAAATTGAGAAGATGGCTTCAAAACATAACGCGCATAATCTACCAGGATGTCAATACTCGTTCAAAAAGGCAACTTTCCTTTCAGACATTTCGTCGAACATCTAATGGGCATTTCTCAAAATCACCCCAGGGAGCAAACAGATTTTTAACAGAACGAAGGAAATGACTTCGGCTGGGGGCAATTTCGTAAAATACGGGTCTATAATATGTTTCTGGGCCGCACCGTTCCGGGTCGGGTGGGTATAGCTTTGATTATTTACGAATGTTTAGTTTTTTTTCTCTCTCTCTCTCTCTCTGGTGCCTTGCTCAAGCATCGAACACGTCTCAGCGTAATAAACAGTCCGTGTACTATTTATTACAGGATGATCCCTCTAGTTTTGTTTTTTACTGATTGATCCTTGTACTTTTTATATAACATAAGCACCCCTACCTTTGGTTCTTGTTTAATTGTTTAAGTACAGATATTCCCTTTACTTTTCGTTTATCAAAGTTGTACCATAGAGCTTTATTTATTACAAATGTTCCCTATAGTTTTATCTCCCACATGTTTTTTCCTGGTACTTTTAGTTATTACATGCGTCAAAGTTTTGTTTGTGGTATTACTAATGCTCCCTTGATTTTTCTTCATTAAATACTGATATTTGGTTAGCTTTGTTTCTTGAAGAAAGTTCCTCATAATTTTGTTTATTGCATATTTTTAAAAAATTATGGAAATAACCTATAGTTAAGTTTTGTTACAAATGGGTCCTTACGTTTGTTTGTTGTAACATGCTCCATGTAGTTTTGGTTACACGTCGACGGGAAAAAGAAAAGATCCAAACGCTTTTTTTTACACACACAAAACCTATCCGAAGAGGCGAAGATCGACCACACAATTAGAGACGTAAAATCTATAATACTATAATAAGGCCGGACACAGAGAAAGAAGTTAGCTCTATACACCTAGAATACCGCCATGGCAGCAACCGGTTTAAGCTTCTTTAAGCTCTCTTTCCTCCTCAGCCTCCTCTCCGGCGGTTCGAACCTACTGAGCCCAATAATCGAATCCGATCGTGTCGGGAAGTTCCCACCGTCGTGTAACCGAATCGAGTGCCCAAGCTACGAGGTGGTTCACGCGGGAACTGGGTACGAGATTCGCCGGTACGATACAACTGTCTGGATTTCCATTGAACCGATTCAAGACATCTCGCTCGTCGATGCTACAAGAACAGCTTTCTTCCAGTAAGTGCTGCAAACTCAGTCTTAATATTTGAAATTATACACCTTTATTCGGATAAATATGTAATCTTTCGATATTTTCTCTGGGCTTAGATTGTTCAATTACATTCAGGGGAAGAACGAGTATCATCAGAAGATTGAGATGACTGCTCCGGTGATCAGTCAAGTCTCACCAAGCGACGGTCCTTTCTGTGAATCTTCCTTCACTGTCTCCTTCTACGTTCCCAAACAGAACCAGCCCGATCCAGCTCCGGCGGAGAATCTCCACATCCAGAAATGGAGTCCGAGGTACGTGGCGGTGAGACAATTCAGTGGATTCGTCTCTGATTCTACAGTCGGGGAAGAAGCGGCGGCGCTATCGGCGAGCCTTGAAGGTACATCTTGGGCTAATGCGATAGAGAAAAGCAAAGAAGACGGTGGTGTTGGCTCGGATTCAGCTTACACGGTGGCTCAGTATAACTCACCGTTCGAGTTCTCGGGTCGTGTTAATGAGATTTGGTTACCGTTTCAGTTAGACGATTAAGCTGTGTTTACTGTTTAGTGAACCCTTTTTATATGTAATAAAACAAGAGGTTACGTTGTAGAATTTTCCGATTAAAACATTTGCTGAAACAAAAGATACAGAAAACAGGGGAATTTTGATAAACTGAGATTGAACATTTGCCCTGAACCAAAGACAGATCTCATTAAAGACAAAAAATTTCGGTTAGGGCACTCGAGATAAGTATCCCTATAGAGATCTAAACATATTTAAAAATCATGGGAGGAGGTTCAAAACATAATCCTCTGTTTCTTATTCTACTACCAGTTTTGTTCATAGCTGTAAGTTCGATCCTGACAGTCAAATCCTGGGTTAGTCTCATAATTTACATACATACTCTGCTGGTAATGATCGTGGGATGACGGTGACGAGTCCATCACGACCGTGTTGTTGTGATTTGTTTCTTCCTCGACGAAATACCGGGTTTCGGGTTTGGTACCTGAGAACATTCTGCAGGCGACAGTGTTGTGTGGTGATGGCTCCACCTTGTGGTATAAGTTGTTGAAGATGGAGAAAGGAAAAGAAGAGTCTGCAACGTGGCAAACATCTGTGTAGTCTACGGTGCTGAAAGAGTCTCTGGTTGATTCTGTGGTGAATGAAGCTTCGTCTGAACTCGTGAAGAGAGACCATTCGCTTGATGATGAATCTGCGTTCTTGTGGTCCGCTCTCGGCTTGAAGCGGTTAACCGGTTTCCTCTGTTCCTTCATCTCGTTTCTTGGTTGCGAATGCCGAACCTGAGCTTTTCCATTTTGTTCTCCTCTTTGAGGACGCGGATACGATCTGCAAAAACTGTATTTTCAGAATCCCCGGAATGCAGAAAAGAAAAACGTGAGATTGCGATTGGTATTTGCTTACCTCATGTAGAACAACATATAAGCTCCTTCTGACATAACTTGAGTCATTGGCACTTGATGAATCTGCAGAGTTTTAAAAGAAAATTGCACAAGTTCAGAAACCGTTTGGCTTTCTGCATTAAGGAAGGAAGAGGAGAATGCAAATTAGTTTTTGACCTCGGAATCATCAATTCTGAACCAATTGCCTCTCAAATCTTTGACATAGGAAATGTAATGACCGGAGAAAGATGCGTTGAGAGTATCCAAGTGAACTATAACAGCGTAAAGCATATAAAGCGGAGGAACATCTCCGGTTCTTGTCATGAAAGGTATCATGTCCAGCATTTCAGGAAAAGTTATACATTTGTTGATTTTCCCGTATCTTCCTTCCTGCATACACAGGAAGCTTTAAAGTAAATACAAGAATTAAAAAAAAAAAAAGAAACAGAGTAACCTAAGAGTAAAATCTGTAGTCAGCTTTAAGTAACTGATACCTGGAATCTCTTAAGAACAATTGTGAGAATGTTTGGTGCTTCATGAATGCTCAATTCTTTTCTCGCTCTCACATATCCAGCACACCTTTATTTTTAATGCATTGTTCACAAAATGATGATTTAGTTTCAGTACCACAAAAGAATAACAAGCAATGGCATTTGGATCTAACCTGCTGCATCTATACATATTTTCTCCATCGAGATCTTCTGGTCTAGTAAACTGCGTCAAGGCATCTTGAAGAGATTCTACCCATCCGTATATCTCTAATGTGAGATCCATTATATTCTCGTATCTTTCTGATTCATGATCGCACCTTAAGCATTTCACCTGATTTTCAGAGAAAGACAGCAGCAGAAACAATGAGAATTTTTAAAGTCAAAGTAAACATAGATCATGAGCCAGGAGATTCAAAGACCTTTGAACGGAGACGTCCACCAAACATATGTTGAACGAAGGTTGTTTCTTGCAGCCTTGGATCGACTTTAGTTTCACCTCCAAGTCTCTCCAAACATATGGATTGCATAGAGGCAACCAAAAGCCTACATCCGAGTCAGACGAATATGGTAATTTCATGAGAAATCGAAATGAAAAGGTCAAATATAATCATCACATTAAGAAGAGAGGATGCACAAAGTAAAATCTGAAAGGACTAGGAAGATAAACCTTAAGAACTCATGAGCATCTTCTTGACTCCCATCACCAATCTGACAATTTATACTTCGCATGTCTGAGAGGATTCTGCTAGCAGAAAGTGGACCTCCAGATTCTCTAAGCATCATTACATGTTGCTCAAGTTCACACATGAGACACCAATCTTTCCCAGAACCTATTGTCAAATAAAAACACTATCGATGTCAGAAGTGGTAAACTAAATCTTTAACAGTTTATGCTACAAGATTAATTGGGAAAAGCATTACATGATCTTGAATGTGATCGTCGAAGCAAATAAGCAACGAGTGGTTTTGTACATGTTAAGGACTGCAAGACTGCGTTTGCATAGCAACTGAAGAAGAAAGATGATAGAAATTAAGAAAGCATATACATCACAGGACATTTATACATAATGGATCTTCCTATTATAAAAGCAATCCTCAATTTTGCAGTCAAACAGATTTTTTCTTTAAAACAGTAATTGAGACAATACCTGTTTCCACAATTTACAAGCCCCCTAGGTGACAAGTAAAACACTTCACACTGAAAGAATTTAACAAATTCCTCGTATGGGAAAAGCATCTGAAAAATAAGAGATATTGACTCAGAAAAGTAGGAAATGAAAGATACAGAAATGAATTAGCAAAAGAAACAATTATATCGATAAGGAACAAACTTTCAGGTTCTTATGTCGATCATCATGCTTTGTAGAATTTCTTAAACCCATAATTTTCATTAAACCCATGGCTGAGGATATGCCGTTGCTTTCTTCAGCAATGCCTGTATCCTTAGACCGAACAGTCTCTGGATTATAGATATAAACATGAGACACTACTACAAAAGAAGTCTTATGTCAAGCAAAATCTCGGAGACACTCACTTGATACCGCAGGGACTTGTCCCTTCTTAGTTGTCTCTGTGCATGATTTCTCTCCAGATTTGGGCAGTGTAGCTGTTCTGATCCCTATTTAATTCAACCAACATTAGAAGATGCAAATCTCGAATTGTATCACCCTCAACTAGAGTAACTTATATTAGCTTCTGGAATTAGGCCTTACCGTTTACAGGAAATTGTCCGTTTGGACAAACAAAAGAGCTTCTTGCTCCCAGATTGTTTTCACAACTTTCCGGCATACCACTTACAAAAGTTTGTCCATTCATTTGCATATAAGTGTTATCAACAGAATGCCTTCTAAAATTTGTTTCCACAGCACCGCTGTTGCTTCTCGACTGCAAACGAAATCACTAGGTTTAATTTTCAAGCACCGTGTCGACTTTGAACAAGAAAGCTAACTTTCTTGGCTGATTAATACAGGGAGATAAACGTTTAAGATCAGTTTACCTTATGCTTAGTGTGACCCTTCTTGTTATCGCCACCAACACAAGCAGCTTCACCACTAAATGATTCTCGGTTGGACTTGGATGAGTTTGGTTTTCCTACGCTTTTTCTCCCCTGCGTGTTGATTTGTGGTGTAATATCAGTCTGAGAGATCCCCAAGCTTGCAAATTCTACAGAGATTTTTGAAGTCTTTCCCTTCTCTGTGTGCTTAGAATTGTTATTATACATTGTAGAATCCATGCCGTGGTCATCCAAAACAGAATCATTCTCAAAGGAACCCCTCTCTGATGAAGAAGAGCAAGTCTCCACCGAAATACATTCATCTTTATGAGCTAACCTCCAGTGAATTATTTGGCACTTCCCAGAGCTGCAAACGTAAAAAATCAGGACTTTCATGGAATAATATATCTGCAAGTTTTCTCCAAACAGGTATCTCTGTTAAAAAGCTCAAAGCGAGATAACGAAAAACCAAGACACGTATCTGAAATTAAAACGAAATGAGGAAATATACCAGTATCTAATAGATTTGCATCTCGAGCAGCGTGTCTTAGCAGGATTAAAACACCTTGCACATCCATGTACCTCATTATTAACTGGGACCCCATATGTAGCAGCCACAGAACCAGGTGTCTGCTCAGCAACAGTCCCACTAACACTAGCCACACAATCGTCTCTTACAGCACCACTCGCAGCAGGAACGGCATTGGTCTTGGTTCTTAGAGCCCTATTCTCAGTAGCCAGAGTCTCAAATCTTACAGCCCTATTCGTATTAACTTCGGTCTCAGCTCTTAGAGCTTCTTCAGTTGCCATCTGGGCCAGCAAGTTAGCCCTCCCTCTTTTATCAGAAATGTCACTCCATTTTCCTAATAATATGTAAGCTACCACAGGAAGTACAACCAAAACCAGCAACAATATTGGTATGTCCGCTCCTCTTGGTTCGAGCATGTCCCTAACCACGCATTCATGACCCGGTTTACAGCTTGTGAGAGTCTCGTCAAACTACATGAGTTCACGTAGCCACAAAACCTAAAATCACTCTTATGAGATGCACCAAGATCTATTTCCGGGTTCAAGCTACTTAGTTACTCCCAAATGGACAGTACTGCAAATAGATACAACCAATTGAATGAGTTCAGTTTCTGATCTCGTTATTACATCATAGAAAGAAAAAAAAATCATTCGTCTCAGAATACTTAGTAATTGCATAGATTCATACCCAGGCATAAAACCATAATCAAACCGTTATAAACTGATTAGCGAATGACGCATAAAATCCAATGCAAACCACCCCCCCCCCTTTTCTCGTATTACCTTACGCTGAAAAAAATGACTTTTTTCTGATAAACCATCTGATGTACAGATTCAATAGACTCAAACTGTTTCTATTAGAAAACCCCAATCGAATCTACTCTGCGTCCGCACGTTTTTACAACGTCAACAAGAAATTACCCTCTATTCTTTCAAATCGAGGAAACCCCAAAAAAATATAAAGCATCTCACTGAAGAACCCAAGTCTGATAAATCTACCAATTCAAAGCAAAAGTGGGTATAAACAAGTAAGAGATGAGCTATAAAGATCCAAAATTTCAGACGCAAAAACAAATCCTTAACCGAAAACCATGGAGAAACCCCTCGCGATCCAAGGAAAAAAACCCCAAATCCGTACGGATTCCAACACATTATTCTACGAAGCAGCTCAAAATCACTCCTAAAGACCTCAAGCAGAGACGAATCTACCTATAAATTCTGAGGTTCGTGAAAGCCTCCATTGTTCTCGAATCTAATATTTCAGCACCCATAAACTCATAACAGTAGCTCAAGAAGAAATTTGACAAGGACTAAAGCTGAGAAATAGTCCAACACACACAAAGAAAAGGAAAGAGTCGAGCTTTATACGAATTTGGGCATACCTTATTTAGGTAGATGAATGCAGAAGACAGAGAAACCCTAATTTCACCCTTATCTTCTCTCTCTCTCTCTCTCTCTCTCTCTCTCTCTCTCTCTCTCTCTCTCGTCTTCTTTGTGAGCTCGAAAAAAGATGCTTTGATTCCTCGAATGGGTAAGACACAAACAGAGTCTTTGTCTCTCTCTCTCTCTCTCTCTCTCTCTCTCTCTCTCTCTCTCTCTCTCTCTCTCTCTCTCTCTCTCTCTCTCTCTCTCTCTCTCTCTCTCTCTCTCTCTCTCTCTCTCTCTCTTTCTAAAAACACCTTCTCTTTCCTCGTCCCATGTAGTTGATGCTCTTCGGTTTCACACTCTTCGCATACTCTGTCTCTCTCCGTCCTTCAGGATGCTGTTAAAAATAAATAAAACTAAAAACCAAATTATAAAGCAGACAAATTAAGTTAATAAATTAATATAGGACTAATTTGGTTAATAACCCAAAATATAGGTAGACAATTAATGTCGGAATATTTATTTATAACCCCTTAAATAATGTGATGGAATTATTATTACTATTATGTATGTGAATTCTACTAAAAACTAAAATTACAGAATGGGAATTTATTATAGAATAGACTTTCATTGTCCTAAAATACATGTGACATTAGATTTGCTAATGGAGTATGTTTTACCTTAATACCTTTAACAGGAATACGTAAGCTTTAAAAAGTATGAAAATGACTTGTTGAAAGATATAAAACTGTATGTATCCGATGGCAATAAGTTTACTTTTCTCATATTAAAAATGTCACCTAAAATAATTGTAAGTAGATATATCAAAAAGTCTATTACCCAATGTAAAAAAAAAAAGAATAATAACACATGCTCCAAATTGAATTCTAAAACATTTTATCATAGGTTTCTCTATTATAGTTTTCTTGAAATAGCCAATGGATTTCACTGGTAAATAAATTGGTCAAGCTCATCCACGAACACGAACGTGGCATGATCCCGTAATAGACATTCGTCACGTGGCGTTTACCTATTTGATCTAAACTTGTCAGTAAAACGGGTCCTATTTTTCGTACCATTCATCTCAAAAGCCGATATGAGTCTCACATCTCGAATCCTGACCGTTGGATATTCTACAGACGACTTTCAAAAATAACTTAGGTGGGCCCCGCGTTTTCTGGAGTTGTACTGTCACCCTCTTTCAGTGAATCCTGCACGAGTTTAACTACAATTATATCGTTATTTACAGTATCAGTCCAAAACTATTTGTCAATCAAATTAAAGACACTTGATATTTGTATTTGTCAATCTTCTGTGAGTTACTCTTTCGCACGACCTTGCTACCGATTAGTCAATGGAAGCTCAGCCGCATGACTCGAGACCGGACGACCTAATTCACGACCGGGATCAACGGAGGAGCTACTGGAGATGGAGAAAGCAGGACTTTTTCCCGGAATTCTCTTTCCAGAGCTTCTCCTCCTACAAATCCGCTCTCTCCGCCACTTGTCCCCGCCTCGCTGACCGTCTTCTCGCGCGTTCCTCCGACGCGAACGAGCTCGATGCTGGCCGTCGCGAAAGCGAAAACCCTATGCGTCGTTGTCTCACGTGGTGGGACCTCCTCTGGCTTAGCTTTGGTTCTGTAGTTGGGTCTGGTGTGTTTGTGATTACGGGTCAGGAAGCCCGAATCGGAGCGGGTCCTGCCGTTGTTCTATCTTACGCTATCTCCGGTATCTCGGCTTTGCTCTCAGTACTCTGTTATGCTGAATTTGGAGTTGAGATTCCTGTTGCTGGAGGTTCTTTCTCCTACCTTAGGGTTGAGTTGGGAGATTTTATTGCGTTTATTGCTGCTGGGAATATTCTGCTTGAGGCCATTGTTGGCGCTGCTGGATTAGGGAGGTCATGGTCTTCGTATCTAGCTAGCTTGGTCAAGAACGATTCTGATTATTTCCGGATTAAAGTTGATTCCTTTGCTAAAGGGTTTGATCTTCTCGATCCGGTTGCTGTGGCGGTGCTCTTAGTTGCTAATGGTATAGCCATGAGTGGAACAAAGAGGACTTCTTGGCTGAATTTGATTACTTCCATCGTCACAGTTTGTGTTATTGTGTTCATCGTTGTTGTGGGGTTTACTCATTCAAAAAGTTCCAATTTGGTTCCATTTTTCCCTTACGGTGCGAAAGGTGTGGTTCAATCAGCTGCTGTTGTTTACTGGTCATACACTGGGTTTGATATGGTGGCTAACATGGCTGAGGAAACCGAGAAACCATCGAGAGATATCCCAATTGGTTTGGTTGGTTCGATGTCGATGATCACTATGGTTTACTGTTTGATGGCCTTAGCGTTGACTATGATGGTGAAATACAGTGAAATCGATGTGAACGCAGCGTATTCGGTTGCTTTTGCTCAGATTGGGATGAAATGGGCCAAGTACTTGGTTGGTATATGTGCCTTAAAGGGTATGACCACAAGCCTGCTTGTTGGATCTCTAGGCCAAGCTCGGTACACCACTCAGATTGCTCGGTCTCATATGATTCCTCCATGGTTTGCACTGGTCCATCCAAAAACAGGAACCCCTATTAATGCTACTCTCCTTGTAACCATACTGAGCGCAATTATCTCCTTTTTCACCAGCTTAGATGTTCTGTCAAGCGTTTTCTCCTTCGCTACACTATTCATATTCATGCTCGTGGCAGTAGCATTGCTCGTGAGACGTTACTACGTGAAGGATGTAACTCCTGAGAGTGGTTTGTTAAAGTTTCTTGGTTTTCTGTTTCTGATTATTGCTTCTTCCATTGGAGTATCGGCGTTTTGGAATGCAGGCGTTAGAGGCTGGATCGCTTACGCAGTGACTGGAGTCATTTGGTTTATAGGGACTTTAGGATTGGCATTGATTCCGAAATACCGTGTTCCTAAGGTTTGGGGAGTCCCGCTTGTTCCGTGGTTGCCATCGTTTTCAATCGCCATGAACCTTTTCCTGATCGGATCTCTCGGTTATGTAGCATTCTTGAGATTCATTATCTGTACCATGGTGATGCTTTTGTACTACTTATTCGTTGGTCTTCATGCAACTTATGATGTAGCTCATCAGCCAATGGAGGGAGCAAAGTTTGAAGGAGTGAGATAACAGGCAGAATCGATCAAAAACAATTCATTATGGTTTGGAAATTACGTAATTTCAATATTCTTGTATTTTAAGTTACAATCATATTTGATCTTTACAAATTCGTTTTTTTCTCATTCTTTTCATTTGTCAGTATTGAAAGCTTGTTGAACTCCATCTTGGAATTAAATAAAGTCTTCAAACAGCTTTTTTTGTGATGTTTATTGTTAACTCTTTTGTGATAAGTTCTGGATCATTGTAACCCGAGCTACCGGTAAACCGAACGCACGATCTGAAAATTGGGCTTAACCGGGTTACATAAGGCCCAAATTGAACACAACCCGATAACTGAAGCCTACGACCCGATTTCTAATGGCGGTGCTTTAGAGAGGTTTATTTAAGGAGACGCCGAGAAGGAAACGAAAGTGCAAAAATAAGGAGAATTTTCCTTTTTTCCCTGCGATTTTGTTTAGAGGAAGGAGAAGGAGGAAGAGGCAAGAGACGACATGGGAGAGCGAAAGGTGCTTAATAAGTACTATCCGCCGGACTTCGATCCGTCGAAGCTTCCTCGGCTCCGGCGACCGAAGAACCAGCAGATCAAGGTTCGTATGATGCTTCCGATGAGTGTTCGATGCAGTACCTGCGGGAATTATATCTATAAGGGGACCAAGTTCAATTCCCGCAAAGAAGATGTCATTGGCGAGGTAATTGAATAAATTGATTTTGGTTTCATTCCCCTTCAACGTAATTGCTTTCTTCGGATGCTTTTGCGTAATTTGTGTACGTTAGTGCATAGTTTTGATGCGGATGCTTAGGAGTTTCGTCTGATTTTCTTAGGGGCTTAGTTAAATAAATTCGGGACTGTTGTCCTCAGTTCATGAATTGGAACTCGTCTCGCAAACGATTTCAGATTTCGGGTTTTAGGGTTTTGAGAAATTTGTCTCTTGTTTTGGCTGGTGATAGATAAGCTAGTTTCTACTTCCATTATAACTGAGTACCATTACTTGGAAGGCGCTGGAAAAATTCCTTATTTCGTATATGACCAAGGAGATGGCTTGAACATAAACTAGTTCGAAGTGCTTGTATAGTATCCTTCGTGTTGTTTTGATTGCTTTTTTTCTTATTAAATAGTTTCTGTGTTTCTTTCTATGTGCAGACATATCTTGGGATTCAAATCTTTAGATTCTACTTCAAGTGCACCAAGTGCTCTGCAGAGCTGACAATGAAAACGGATCCACAGAATTCTGATTATATTGTTGAATCTGGGGCAAGTCGTAATTATGAACCCTGGCGTGCAGAAGACGAGGTAAGGATTTCAGACATGTATAGCTTTTGAGGATTATTATTCTTCGTGCAGGATAATGATTTACAACGTTCTAATTTACTATTTTTCCTTCTATACAGGAGGTTGATAAGGAACAACAGAAAAGAGATGCAGAGGAGATGGGGGACGCAATGAAGTCTTTGGAGAACAGAACTTTGGATTCTAAAAGAGAAATGGACATTATAGCCGCACTTGATGAAATGAAATCAATGAAGGTATGAGACAGCTGCCTTTTTTTCGTCTCTTGTCTCCTCATCTCTCTGATGATCCCACTGTCCAACTCTGAGATTTTTTTATATTTCATGCTTCTGTTTTCTACTGATTTTCTTTCGTTTTGCTTGTTTGCAGTCTAGACACGCTACTGTGAGCGTAGATGCGATGCTGGAGGCCTTGCAAAGAACAGGCGCTGAGAAGGTACATTCCTGTTACTATTCTATCTAACCGTATATCTCTCCCTCTCTGTGATGGAAAGTCGTCTGGACCATTGTTAGTTTAAGTTTTAACTCTGACTGTGCCGGTAATGTTTTGTTTTCTTTTGACAGGTCAAACGTATAGAAGAAGAAGATGAAGCAGTTATAAAGTCGATATTTGGTGTAAGTGTTCAAATCATTCTTTCGTAAATGTTGGTTCTCCACATGACATTTAGTTTTGCTAAACTTTTCCATATCTCATGTTTCATCTAAATCCAGAAACAGAAAGAAGTTGTCAGGAGAATTGCAGATGAAGATGATGATGAGGATGATGATGATTATCCCAGCCTTCAGAAGGAGAAGGAAGGATCATCTTCAGATCTTTCAAAGGTTTCCTCCATGGAAAAATTATTTTCTCTAAGCGTTTTAGACATGGCTCTTGCTATCACCATTTGTCTCCTTTTTTTTGGAATCAGGACTAACTGTTAATGCTTTTTTATTTTGATACAGAAGAGAAAGGCATCCGAAGAAAGTCCAAGCAACCCCACATATATTTTGACTAGTTCTTGTGCAGGTGGGTTTTCAATCTTTCTTTTCAAGTTTATTGAACTTTGATTTGCTTTTTTCAGTTTAATATTCTTAACGAATATCTTCATTTCAATCAGATAATCCGAAGGAGCCCAAGAAGCGAGCTACCAGCAAGCAACCATTCAAATCCGTTCACATAAAAGTCATCAAGAAGCAATCTCAACCAACTTCTTCGACGACTCCAGCTCCTGCAAAAACAGAGAAGAAGAGTGACGGTGTGGCTAACGCCGGATTAGCATCTTTATTCCAGAACTATGGCAGTGATGAAGATGAGGATTGATTTACTTTTTTTTGTTTGGTTGTCAACAGGTTTCGCACTTTATATCACTGTTTTAGAATTGGAACCGTCCATGTAGTTCATAAATGAGATTATTTCAGAAAGTAATATTTCCAGAAATTTGTTCATAAAATCGTATTTGCAGACAAGAGCAAGAGCCTGCAATTGACTTACAAAAAGTCTCCACATAAATACAACGAATGCGTCTCAATAAAAAACCAGAAATGGTGAGCAAACCATCTCTTGAATCACACTCAGACACTAACTGTATCTCTCACTTCTGTCCTTTCTTCCTCCACAATTCACCAAACATCTTCATCCCAGAACTCTTCCTCTTCCCACTTCCCAGCCCATCATCAGAATCGTCAGCCATTCCCGGCGGTTCCATGAACCCAACCACCGCTGTGGAGTCAAACAACCCACCTGCAAAACACTTCTCTGCAGACCCAGATCGATCCCGGTTCATCTCAAACTCTCCAGAAAGAACTGCAGCTGCAGCATCCGCCGCCTTCCTCCACTGCTCGGTTTGAATCCTAAGCTTCTTCATCTCAGCCTCTAAAGCGTATTTTGCTTCTTCCATCGACTCGAGCTTCTCCTTCAGGTGAGCTGTCTTTGCTCTGCTTTCTTCTAACTCTTCTCCAATTTGACTCACCTTTGAAGCCATCTCATCTTCATTATCTTTCATGTTAGACATCTCAGAAGCTGAACCGCTCAGCTGATTCCTCAAGCTTTCGTTTTCTTGGCCTAGTGATTCATGTTCTTTCTCCATATCATACAGTCTAGCTTTCAACATCTTGATCTCATCTTCCTTTGCAACCAATTTCTCAGATTCTTCGTTTCCGCTTCTCGGATCTTCTTTTTCTTCTTCTTCTACTACCGCAATCTTCTCAACAGGAACCTCAAACACATCAGTCTCTTTCTGCGCATCTCCGGGGATTTCGTCTCTATCAATTGTATCAGCCTCAGAAGCATCTCCCTCCACTAGAGCCTGAGGGTTTGGTTTCGTAGATTTGTTATTATGATGAAGCTCATCCTGAGCTTGTTTCTTGACAGCTTCAGCATAAGCTAATTGCTCTTTGAGCAATCTCAGTTCCTCTTGTGCATGGCCTAACTGCGACTCTAGATCCGATATTCGGCCCCCAAGTTTCTTCTGACCAAGAGGATCACTGCGAGGTCCACCGCTTCTAGGAGATCTACGGTCAACACCAAGCTTAGAACTCCGGTCAGTAGTGGTCAGACGGTTGGGATGAGTCGAGTCAGAAGTAGATGAGGATGTCCTAAACCTCGGAGCTTGCCTCTGAGACAACTCTGAAACTCTGAAGAAGACAACACCAGAAAAACCTTTCTTAGTCACATCAATACCCATACTGAATATATGATCATACATAAATGAAAGTCAAAAGCTTTACCTTGGTCTTGGCATTTTTGATTTTCTGCAGAAGATTTAACTAAGACAGAAGCCAAAGTTGCTGGAAGCTCGAAGATTATGAAGTTCTTATTAAAATTCTGAAGAATATAAAAGCAAATGTCATTCATTTATTACGGCAACTACCAAAGCCATGACTCATGTCGGAGAATTTCGAGAAACTTGGATAAGGTAAAAATCATCAAACTTTCACCAAAATAGAAACACCCATAAAAAATAAAAATAAAAAAAAACTAAACTAAACTAGAATATTTTATCCTCTTTGAAGATGGTCCTAAATGACAGATAGTAATCAAAGCTACAAGAAATTCGAAGACTTTAATTGTTTTTATGTTCGTTCACACTTATTAAGCAAGGATCCAACATTGAAACTTACCTTAAAGAAGATGAGGTCCTTGCATTTGAAATTCAGGAGGTGACTGAGAGATCCGAGAGAAACAGTCAAAGAGTGTAAGTTAAATATGAAAAAGAAATCAAATAGGAACAACGACATAAAACCAGAAGAACACCCAAATTGAGGAGAAAAGAGGAGAGAGAGTTCTATACTGGAACGCATGCACCTTTTCGAAACAGACACAGCTTTATTTGAAGACACTCAAAAATCAAGAAGCCTAGAGAGAGAGAGAGAAAAAAAAGTGTGTTTTTTTGAAAATTTTGAAATAAAGCTGCTGATAAAGTGAGATTTTAAAATCGAGGGACCATTGGTGATAAGAAGGACAAACGTGTAATTTTTAGTGTTCGAATAAGTCATTTTCTGAATCGCAAATGTAAAAAATTACGCACGAGTGAACATTCCAATATCTTTTCAATGGACAAGTCGATATTCTACACCAAAACTGAGATGTAATCATGTATAAAAATGTTTGAGAACTGAATCTGAATCCATCAATGTGGATATTTGATTTCATTAATATGCATTTCCTGATAGATATACATCTATACAAATGCATATAAATGTGGATTCATGTTTAAAAAAAAAATCATTTATATAGTTTATATTGTAATAAATACGCACACATGTAATTTACCTACATATCAAATATTTCTGACACTCTTGTTTCTTTTTGTCGGTTCTCTACAAGTTTCAATTTTACAAGCCCTTTTTTTATTTACTCTCCACTAATTTCGACGTTTCTTTTTGTGATCTCCAACACGTCGAGAAACCAATTTGATGTTTATTAATGTAAACACAAAATAAATCAAAATTAGAAATGTGACATAACCATTTGGAACATAACCCACGATAGGATTCGAACTAACATAGGTTGATCAAAATTAGAAATGTGACTATAAATAACCAATAGTACACACATTTACTTATAGAGAAAACAATTTAGATATATTCGTTGTAAGAAATTAAATGTGAGTGGACGGTCCAAAGTGAAGAAGTGTACTTATAATACAAGAATCAAAGACAAAGGCATGTGAGGAGAAACACTAACTAAAGTACCTAAACATCCTAAAACCCCAAAGATGACCACAACACTTGAATTTTTATGTTCTCTTCTCATTTAAGACCAAAGCATGTGTGTCTTCATTTTTGTCGTCCTTCTTTGACATTTCCTCAACTACCAACTAACTTTTCTTTTACTCGGTGCCTTAGCATCATCCTCCCACTATTCTATCCATCACAAGCTCTTCCAAACTATAGACATTAGCTCTAGATTCGAATTTATAATCCTAATGCTAAAATGGCAAAATCTTGCAAAATTTAATGAGAAGAGTTTCTTCAACTTAACATATACAAGCAAAAGACTATAAACAACTTTAGCTTTCCTTTGAACCTTTGGGTACACTATTGCCATGTAACTTCCCTGGAAATCTCACTGCCACTATCATCAGTCAAATCAGATCTTGTTGTATCGCTGATTCCTGCTCCTTGACGGTAATGGCTACTATCTTGTTCCATAACACAGTGATGACTTCTGTTGCAAGTGCCCGACACCATGTTTGTATGATGGAATATTAACGTTTTGATTGGTGGAAGATTCGCCAACCATTTGCTGGCGTTTAGCAGGAACAGCGATTGCACAAGCTAGCCCACCAGATGGGCACGAAGATGATGATGAAGACGGCATCAATGGTCCTACAATATGATGTTCTTCTGAATTTTCATCAGGAGATGCATTTCTCTGACTTCCAGGTTCCTGCTCACAAAGAAAAGAGTTAAAAGGCTTTTCTTATTCAACAAAACTAATAGAACTTGAAAGTTTAGTAACCGAACAAATTACCTGAACCGAGAGCCATATAGCTTCCATCACCATTATATCCTCAAGATCATAGTCAAACTCACCATCCCTGAAGAGTATTTTTAGATAACCACAACATCAGTCACCTGATATGGACAACGCAGATTCACAGCTCTAAAGACGTTTTACCGTTGTACATATATAGCTTCAGCTAGAAAAAATGATGTGAAAATGTAATAACCAATTAATAAAAGAGACAACTTAACAAGAAACCATATAGTCCTCGCTTCGTTCCTAATTGTAACTGTTCCCAGAGCAAAAAATCCGTCAAGAGAAACAGAACTTAAAGACTTGCAAAACTATGATTGTTTTATCTATCTAAAGACAAACCTGTTAACCCGGGGGTGTGATGTAACACATGAGTCTTGAGATGAAACAGTTTCCTCATCCTCTGCTCGAAAAATTATGTGATTGGTATTACAACCAAAAAAACCAAATTGGAAAGATTTAAGTAATTGCTGAACAGAGAGAACTAAACCTGCAACAAAACCATATTCAGTATCAGCTGTCACTGCACTTGTCCTAGAAGAAGATGATTCCAGACGTTTCTGCATTCGGTCTTCTTCTTCTTCAACTTCCTTTTGCCTAATCCTTATCTTGGCTTCTATAACTCGCTGCTCTTCCTTCACAACATAATAAAAACAATAGGGGCAGAATCAGCGAGTATTCTCCATCATATAAAGAAAAGTTACTGTTAATTATAACTTACAATTTTTTCAATGCTCTTCTCCTCTTTAGTCTTCTTTCCACGATACTCAACAGCATAATTTGATGTTTTACAATACGGGCATCTCGTATTTGTTAGGGAGTACGCACGCAGAAGAGAAGAGACACTTAAATAAAACTATTCATATGTCAACAAGACCAAAATCTTCATCCCTAAACATGACAAATGAAAGGATACTGAGTAGATTGAGCTGAATTAGGATTCTTCAGCCGCAGAAAGCACTCTGTACATTAAAATAAAAGATACGAAAAAGATTGAATGATAACATGAACTAAAAAATGGTTCTACATTTAGAGATGGTTCTTTTACCCGTACAAATGCTTTTCATACAACATCTTGACCTATTGAGCCTCGGATAGTACTAGAAAACACAACAACAAGAACAACCGCAGAGTGTTAAGTCAATTTCATCTTCTTAAACGAGTCGCCAACGAAGAAAGGAAATACATTTTGCGTAAGCCCTTGAACCCAAAATACAAACCAGATAGCAAATTGGACATTCTTCTAGATCATGACAAGAGCTTTCTTCATGACCAGGATAACAAGGAGCAAGTTTAGACTCTAAGATGAGTTTCTTAAGCTTTTTGATGTCGACATCTTTGTTCATGTATAAACCTTGTTGTGGCTTTGTGTATCTTTCGTCCACAACTTGTCTCTTCTTTCCCAGCTTATTACCCATCAAAACTGTCTCTTGAATGGTCTATGCCGTAAATTAAGAGCAGAGAGATATAAGAAACACATTCACAACGAGAAATCAATACTACTTTCTACAATTTACTAACACGAAAATTAAGAGGAGCTCGTAGCAATTCAAAAAATGTTTCCTTTTCCGAAACTAACAGCTTAATTTCAACCATTCAGAAGAACTGAAACGACAAATACCTTAAATTGGAGGCTTACAGAACCAAATTCAAACCTGAGTTAGAGAGTTAAGAATCGGGAAAGGAACCTTAACAAGCTTCGAGAAAACAAGGAGTAGAGAATCTTCAAGGCAGAGAGAAAAAGGCTTTGGATAACTGATAAAAGAGACAAAAGATCACAACTTTCCTCTGAGAGATTCAGTAGAGTGTGTGTGTGTATTTACGTATAATGTGTATATTCACAATATAAAAAAAGAGAATTTCGTATCTGGGTTTAATGTTATCGTGACTATCCTCTGTTTGACTACCTTTTTTCGATTCTTTGGACGGGAAAGTATAAATTTTTGACGGAAAGTTATGAAAGAGATGATGATGATGATGAAAAAATGAAACGCTGGAGTGGGATGCGAAGAAAAGAATCGTCATCTCTCTTGTTCTCACTCTTCCTCTTCGTCACCCTCTTCCCCTCACGCGCTACTCTCTCGCGTGAATTTAGCTATTAGAGTTTCACGATAATATTTTTTCGACAAAAAAAAATGCAGAACTGTTCCTTTTATATACATTAACATATTAAAGAAACAAAAAAAAAACGAACTCAAATTGTAAGTAGGAAGGAAAGTAACTAATAAAGGATGATCACTCGTGTTTAACATTGGCTTGGCTAGTAAATTAGGGCTTTGAGATAGGCCCAATGGGCCTTAACAACCACGAGCGAAAAAAACGAATTTTTTCACTACTCAATTTTCTGACCATAGATTATACAATTCCCCCACCGGAGACATCTCCCTGAAAAATTTATCGAACTCCGTAGTCTCGACACCTACTTCTGCTCCTCTTCCGCCGCCGCAAAACTGCGGTGATGAATCTTTTCTACCGTACACTTGGCCGGAGAATTCGAAAGGACCGTCAGCGACGACGGCGTTTTTACCAGTGAGTTCTTGAACAACCGTCTTGAAGCTCCGAGCATCTGTCTGAACGTACTGTGTGTTAATAAAGACAACTTTCATCGGCTCAGATCTCCCTCTAGACATATTTTTGATGATTCTTTCTTTTCTTTGTAGACAACAAAATCAGAATCTGATTTTCTTTTGGTTGTGCTCTCTAAGTATTTTTTGCCTTCTGAATCTCCAGATGTTTGTTGTATTTATATGTGTAGACAAGTATATGGGGATATATATAGACACGGAACACACAAGAAAAAGAAATATATGTATATTATATATGTTATATTTTTTAATTATATCTTCAGAAACATTTAATGTGGCGATTCCTTTATGAACTATATAGATAAGAGCAATTTTTTATTTCTATAGCATGTAATTGAAAAATTATATCAAAACAAACGCAATTATTGTATAGGTCGAGTGATATTTTGGTTCTGGAAAATGCTTACGTATGGAGTTACGATCATAGGCTTTCATGAATAATGACTTTTTATATAAGGAGATTTTCCACTTACTAAAGAAATTAGACTTGCATTATAAAATTAAAATCTTTTAATCTAGAGTTTGGTAACTCAAGGGTCAAATGTAAATGGAGACTATTGCTTTATTTTAAGAATTTTTTGTGCACATGAAAGGTTTATTTTGCTACCTTTCAGGCTTTCACTAATAGTTTTCATTGATATTTTTTTTTTCTTAAATGTAGCTTTTAATCGATACTTATAGACAGATTTTTTTTTTTTTTTAAAACACAAATTTGATAGATGTTGAGAAATATTATTAAAAAAAACATTTTATGGTCTTTGAGAACAATAAAAGAACTATATATGGTCAATTAAGGTGTTATTATATATATGCGGTCTTCTGACGTGACTCTTGTATGGGTGAAACAGGTTTGACCGTTAGCATTCAAGCAGCCTTGACGGACCAAATAATAAATGTGACTTTTGTTATTATTATCAAAAAATTATTGATCTAGAAAGAGTCTTCCCTTTTTTTTATTAATCGGTCAAACTAAGCACGCCTTATATGATGGAATATGGAATCACATTACATCACATCGTATTATAAAAAAATTCCCAAAAAAATGATCATATTTAAATACTTTTAACTTTAAAGACACCCATTGTATTATGCTGTAAATTTAGTGATCGAAATCTTATCACTAACTAGTCGTACTAAAAAATAATAAGGAAAACAATCCTTAACTAAAATATTGAATAAAACTATAATTTCATTCCAATGTTTTACAAAATCCAACATAAGCTCATATCAAAGCGAAGAAGATACAGAATGCTACGCAATGGATACACCTACCCCAGATCCCAAACTCTATCACACGAGAAAAACAAATCAATTTATTGGAAAATCTGATTGGTACATACACCATCATTATTTTTTTTTTCTTTTATTTATTAACGAAGAAAAAAGGGAAAAACCATCCAAAAATAACCAATTAAAATAATTGTAAAGACGCAACTCAGTTTAAGCCACTAATTAATAACAAAAGTCAAATAGTTCTAGCTGTTCTTATACGGGTTTATAAAACTATTTACAAGAGTTTATAAATTATTTAAATATCTTTATAAATCATTTATAGAGATTTAACAATTATTTATATGAGTTTATAAAATATATTTATAATATATATAAATGAAAATTTATAGGATTTTATAAATCATATTAAACTGCAGTACACAAAAAATAATAATTCAATACTTTATATAGAATTTATAATGGTTTATAAATAATTTTTAACAGTTTAAACATTGACATAATTTGTAAAACTGTATTAACCTTTAACATACTTTATAAAGCTCTATATGATTTTAAAGTAGAATATATATATATATATACTTATAAGGATTATTTATAAGGGTTTATAATTTCTTATATGGGTTTAAAAATCTCTTGTAAAAGTTTTAAAACAATTTATACGGGTTTATAAATCATATTAAACTCTATTACATAATTTAACAATTTTATTATTTATCTTAGGAGTTTACAAAAGTCTATAAATCATTTATAAGAGTTTATAAATATTATATAAAATATTACAAATCATTTATAAGGGTCTATTAAAATCATATTAAACTGCATTACACATAACTTAACATTTATTCTTTATGTGGAATTTCTAAATTTTTATAAAATCATTTATAAAATTGTATAAATCAAATTATAAATTATCTATCAGGGTATATTCATCTATGTTAATCTCAGATTATCCATATCAGAAATTAACTAGATTTCACGTGAATTAGATCCACGTTCAGAATCTCAAATCAAACACTAATTTCGATATCTATAATATCACTTCTGGTCCCGGACATGGAATCAGTGTCGGAAGTCTGGGGAGGTAAGTCTGGGGAGGTACAAAGACGAGAAAAACATTGATGGCTTAAAGGTTAGGGATACGGTGTTTAATGTATGGCTTTGGGTTTTAGGATTTTGGGGTTTTAGAATTTTGAGGCTTTGGGGCATCTGGAAATGTCAAACATTATTTTTGTTGAAATAAACTTTACGTTACAAAAAAGTTCATTTTTGTTCTATTTGATATCTACGTTATGCGATCATAGAAAGCATCAAGACATGTGTTTAGTGGGAGGATCATGGAAACCATTCTTTAGAAATCAAGGATTATCCCTACCATCTTAAAATGCCGAATCTTTAGGATAATTATATCATTACGTGATTTATATTCTATGGTGTGTATGCCCTCTTTAATTGTGATGAGATGGAGAGAGTAGATTTTGTTAGAATATTCTAAAACTATATTTTATGCTACATCAATCTTTTAATCTTTATGTTTCCACAGTGATTATTTTTAAAATAATATAATACGAAAGATATTTCTCTATTCTTGGAAATAAATCTTTAAAGGTAACACATTAAATATTTTTAAAGACAATATGAAAAGTGTTGTCTCACCATCTACTTTATACAAAAAAGAAAGATCTATGTTTTTCTTAATTTAGTTTTGTATTAATAGAAAAGAGCTTGTATAGCCTCTAATTAATTACAAAATGTTTTAAATACTTCTAGAAATATGATCAATATTCGAATGAAACGAGTGGTAAAATAAGATTGTTGTTTATATATATATATGCGCCATGAGATCATTAAAGAACAAGCCTAATACGAGTTTATGAGCTCCTAAATTGTCTTTTGATTGGAGTGTTAATATCTGTTTTCTGACCAATATTTAATAAAAGTAACACTTTCTTCTTTTTTTTGTTCTTTCTTTTCTGCCAACAAGTGACACTTTCTTTGACAAGACAATATAATATATAACGTATTTTTTTTAATTACGCTGAAGAAGAAGATGGCTTTCATTATTGATGTGCTAGAGATTTTGTGGTTGTCTCTCATGCTCGTTGCGATCGCTAGTTGTCCGGCCACGAAATCAAAAACCTTCGACGTCCGAACCTATGGTGCCAAAGGCGACGGCAAAACTGACAATGCTAATGTACATGGCATTTTTCTGATCGGTTTAATTAAATTATTTTCTAAATTAATATGATGAGATTGGAGACAAATACACCCATTTTCTTCGTATTCTAATTTTATAAGAGTTACTTAAATATATTATGGTTTGCGGTATGGATAAATATACTTTTTTTTTTTTTAATCACCATATATATGTTTTGAGCTTTTGGTCTGTATATCTCTTCAAAAATGTTTTTGATTAGGAAAGAGTCTTGTTTTCAAAAAGAGACTCAAATTTGAGCATGAAAACGTTGAAACTAACTGGTTGATACTAAAAGATGATAGAATCATAAACTCAATAGAGTATATTAACGCATTTCATACAATTCTTTCCTTTAGCTAGTTAGTATTGAAAATCTATAGTATATAATTATATCCTTTTCTTGTATCTATGTGGTATTATATAGGCTTTCATAAAAGCGTGGGAAGATGCATGTGCACACAGCGGAAGAAGCAGAATATACATACCGAGAGCAACGTTCTATATGAGTGATGTCATATTTAAGGGACCATGCAAAGGTAAAATTGTGTTCTTCATCAAAGGAACCTTACTGGCTCCTGCAGATGCCAAGCAAATCAAACAAGGTGTTTGGATAAATTTCCGGTATGTAAACAACCTTGTCGTCTCCGGTGGCGGGACCATCGACGGCCAAGGAAGTCATTCTTGGTCCTCCAATACATGCAAAAAGAATAGTAGACTACCCGCGGTACAGTTTTTGTTTTTCTTAATTATTAAAAATTGTTTATTACATAGTTAAAAATATAGTGAAATATTCGAGTTTTGCATCTAAAGGTCGTTTGAGAATACATTTTGTAGAACATGGGATTCGATTTCGTAAAGAACTCAAGAATCAGAAGACTAAGATCACTGAACAGCAAAGCCGGACACTTGAACTTCTTCGCCGTTGATCACTTCAACATCACCCACGTAAATTTAACGGCTCCCGGAAACAGCCCCAACACTGACGGAATCAAGATCGGTTTTTCTAGCAACATGAGGATTTGGAACAGTCACATCGGTACTGGAGACGATTGTATTGCAATCCTCTCCGGGAACACTAAATTCGATATCCATAACATCACTTGTGGTCCCGGACATGGGATTAGTGTCGGAAGCTTGGGGAGGAACAAACAAGAGGAGAACATCGAGGGTATTAGGGTTAGGGATGTGATTTTTACCGGAACAACCGACGGTATAAGGTTCAAGACATGGGAATCATCGGTTTCGGAGATCACAGTTTCGGAATTCGTGTACAAGAATATCAAGATGGTTGACGTCGAACACCCTATCAACATTGAGCAGAAGTATTGTCCTTGTCCGCCGTGCCCTAAATTGGTAAACTTTCTACGCAAGAAAGAAACTTCTCGTTCTTAAATTTACTCGAGTTTTGATCAGATTAGATCATCATCTTGTCTGCAGGGGGACTCTCATGTTCAAATCAGAAATATAACGTTAAAGAACATCTGGGGAACGTCAAAGAACAAAGTGGCTGTGAGTATGCAGTGTAGCAAAAGCTTTCCTTGCAAAGATATTAAGCTGATTGACATCTACTTAACACACAATGGACCTGGTCCGGCCATCGCATTGTGTGAGAACGTTGAAGGTTCTGCGCGAGGCAAGATGGTTCCTCCCAGTTGCCTGAAGTGATCCTGTCGTTTTGTTGTGTTTGATCTATCTTTATTATTGGTGTAATATGTGATGAGAACTTAAAAGTCACCATTTCCGTATAGAAATTGAATTAGTTTAATAGGAAGAAATTATATTTACTTTGAGACCGATTAAATTAGACAACTCATAAGATTCAAAAAAGTTAAAAGGAAGTAAAGTTCAAAGAATTTAAAAGGAAGTAAAATTAGTCAACTCATTTGACAAAATTTGGCATTTTTCTAACTTCGTTTGGCGCCAATAGCATTTTTAAGTTTTAATTAGAGAATTATCATGTTTGTACTATACATGTTATTTTTGTCCCTATAACCGTCGAGCAATATAATCATATTGTCTTTTTATAATCACAAAGTGTTAAATTTCCTTAGATTGTATATACATTTATCTAATTTGCAACCTATGTTTTGAAAAAAACATGCTAAGTTGCAAATTAATGTTTAATTAATAAGCTCGGTCATGATTTTTAGAGGGCACATTCATTTCCGAAACACATTAAAGAACATTTGGGGACATCGAGGAACAAAGTGGCCGTAAAACTATAATGTACCAAAAACTTCAATATAGTTGGTACGGTTTGTATGCTCTTCTTTCTTGTGGAGATCCGGAAAGTCGATTTTGTGACAATATTAATAAAACTAAATTTTACTACTTCATCCTATGTTTTACAAATGTGTTCGCATAAAGTAAATAACAATGTAATACGAACTGATAATTGTTATTTTTGGAGATAAATCTATAAATGCATTTATAAAAGTAGCACATTAAATATATATTTAAAGACACTATCTACTTTTCTTTTATTTTTGTCAAAAGACGCTATGTACTTTATACATAAAATTTCTATTCTATCTAATTAAGTTTTGTGTAATAAATGGAAAGAACTCAGTATATCATCTTAATTAGTTACAGCTCAGTGAAAAACTCAAGAATCATAGGACTAAAATCAGTCAACAGCAAAGCGGAACACTTGAACATCTTCGCCGTCGATCATTTCATCATCACCCACGTCAGTTTAACGGCTCCTACTAACATCCCCAACACTGGCGGAATCAAGATTGGTTTGTCCAGCAACGTTAAGATTTGGGACAGCACATCGGTACCGGAAACGATTGTATCGCAATACTCTCGGGAAACACTAATTTCGATATCCGTAACATCACTTGTGGTCCCGGAAATGGGATCAGTGTCGGAAGCTTGGGAAAGTACAAACGAGAAAAGAACGTCGAGGGTTTTAGAGTTAGGGACACGATATTTACCGGGACAACTGACGGTACAAGGTTCAAGACATAAGAATCTTCGGTTACGTAGATCACCATTACAGGAATCTTGTACGAGAATATCAAGATGGTTGATGTAAGAAATCCTATCAACATTGAACAAAAGTATTGTCCTCGTCCACCGTGCCCGAAATCAGTAAGCTTCTTACGCAAGAAACAAACTTCGCTTTCCTAATTTTTTTTTTCTTTCTCAGATTAGATCATGAACTTGTTGTCTGCAGGGAGAGTATCATGTTCAGATCAGAAACGTGACGTTAAAGAACATTTGGGGAACGTCGACGAACAAAGTAGCTGTGAATCTGCAATGTAGTAAAAGCTTTCCTTAACACATAGTGGACCTGTCAGTCTAGCCACTGCGTTGTGTGAGAACGTTAGAGGTTCTGCTCGTGGCAAAATGTTTCCTCCGAGTTATTTGAAGTGATATTTTCATTATTGGTGTAATTGTGATTAGTTCCTAGAAGTCAGTTCCAAATAGAATTGGGATTAGTTTAATATAACTTTTTTTTTTGTTTTATTGGTGGATATCTCTCAATAATAACATTGTATTACTTTTGATTCTTTTGAGAACGATGATGAAATTGGTCAACTCAGAAGATCAGAAAAGTTAAAAGGAGTTGATGTTCAAAGAGACGGAGACTACATTAGTAACAACCATTGATTTGGTTGTAGCTAATGCAACCACTGATGAGTGCCATCACGAGCTTCAACCTCTTCCCTCGTGATTTGAGAGCTTTTCTTGGTAAGGAGATTTGAGTTGAAAGAGTATCAGTTTTGGATACTAGATTGAAGGAGCTTCACGACAGATGTTCGATCGGGCATGCTGGGTATTGCTCCCTTTACTTGGACACATAGAGAAGCAGCTGCAGCTGTAGGAACCGGAAAAAGAAGAACCGTTGAACCGAAAGTGAGACAAACCTAGTCTAAATTATGGGTAAGGAAACTAGATATCTAGGAGTTCATAACTAATTTACCAGCAAATCTCAAGCATTCCTCATGTGACATGCCCTCAACCATAGCCACTGCAAACGCAGCTGTGAAAGTATCCCCGGCTCCTGTAGTATCGAGCACTTGTGCAGCCGGTATAATTGACTGCTGGATCGGTTTTTCCCCTTCAATGAATAGCGCAGACCCTTTGGACCCGAGTTTCACTAGGACTTGCTTAACTCCCTGAGAAAAAAAAAAACATAGCTTAAACCTTTATCAACCCAAAACCCACTAAAACCATATTTTCTCACAGAACCCAAACGCAACAAGGATAAACCAAACTCTGAGAGTTGAAGTATTGGTAATGAGCAAAAAAAAGAAGAAAGAAATGGAAGTTATATACCAACGTATGGCAATTTGCAACAGCTTGGCTAATCTGTTCAAAAGTTTCAGTAGGCATTCCGGTCAAGCGACTGAGCTCAGTTTCATTGGGGCTCAAGATGTCGACGGAATCCAATAGCTCATTTGGGATTGGCGTATCCATTCCTCCCACGTCGAGGATGACCGGAACACCTGCTTTCTTGACAGCCTGCAAAACTTCCACCACCAACCTAAGAAACGACTCAATCTATAATCCTAATCCAAAACCTAAAGCTGTATCCAATCAACACAACACTTGACTGATTGATCTGACCTTAGCAACTTGAATGTTGATGGAATCAGGGATCTCTCTTTGCAGCAGCACAATACCAGCATTCCTCACGATCTCTAGTTCTTCTTCGCTCATCTTCTCAGGCCAGCCTCTCATATTAGCACCACCAACTATAATGATCGAGTTCTGACCGTTCGATTGTAGCATCACAACCGCGTGTCCCGTCGGCTCGTTCGTCACCGACTTCACGTAATCCAAGTGGACTCCACACCCGTCGGATCCATTCCCCAACGCACCTGCGATCAGCTTCCCGTGCGCGTCCTCTCCCAAACGACCCACGAAGTAAGTCGGATAAAGCAGCTTCGCTCCACACGCTGCCTGGTTCGCGCCTTTTCCGCCGGCGAGCGTTTGCCCTGTCTTGGCCGAAATCGTTTCCCCTTCCTTTGGCAATCTATCGATCTCCACATAGATATCGGCGTTTGCAGATCCCACCACCACCAGCGGCGGAGAGTTGGCTTTCACGGCCGATTTATCATTACGATTTGCCGATGGGTCGACGGAGAGCGAGAGAACGCGGAGGGATCTTCTGGGAACAGAGCGGGAGAATCGAGATGGGATTGGATTCACAATGTTGATCGGAGGCTTCGGTCCATTAAATTTGATGTTTGCATGAAAACTATTCGACTGAGAAAGTGAAATCCCTTTCATCATCATCGTCGTCGTATGCTTTTTCGCCGGAGTCAACACCGAAATTCTCTTCTTCTTTTTTTACTTCAAATGAGATCACTTTGACAAAGTTACTTTGTGATCTATTTAAACTCCAAGTGTCGAGTTAAAGAGTCATAAGACTCGCGTCATTCTTACGTGAAAGTCACGCTCTATAACCGTACCAAGGATATACCGGATTTTGTTTTTTTTTCCCCGATTAATTGACTAAAAAGTATCCCGCGTCAATAATACGATGACGCATGCAGTGGCAACTACATCAAAATCCACTGATATGTATTAGCGTAACACACAAATTTATCGCAAATGTTCTAAATATGTTGATAACAATCGGAAAATTTATTCCGAGTAACTATAAATAATTTGAACCTAACACAAATTTTTTTTTGAATAAGAACTAACATAAATCTGATGCTAAGGAAGAAACAAAAAAAAAACTAGAGGTAGTTGAATCAAAATTGTTCTCAATTATACAATTTTTTTAGTTGTATAAGGACAAGCAAAATGCGATTCGAAATCCCTATAAATTACAGATTATAGTTCTCTTCTATTCAGTAGTCTTCACAAGACAATTATTAGATATACGAGAGAGAGAGAAGAAGGTCTTAGTGAGTTTAATCAAAGAGCAAAAATGGCAGACGAGGTGATTCTTTTGGAATGTTTGGGATGAGGACGAGGATCGCTCTGGAAGAGAAAAAAGTCAAGTACGATAATAGAGAAGAAGATCTATGGAATAAGAGCTCCTTGCTCCTCGAGATGAACCCGGTTCATAAGAAAATCCCGGTTCTCATTGACAATGGTAAACCGGTCTGTGAATCTCTCATCCAGAACGAGTACATCGACGAGACTTGGCCCGGTGAAAACCCACTCCTTCCTTCTGATCCTTACCAAAGAAGTCATGCCAAGTTCTGGGGAGATTTCATGTAAATATTATTAATTGGATGTTTTGGAACTTTTGAACCAGCAAGCGCTCTAATCATTGACATCCAGAATATCATCCGCTGTCGTCATCACTCGCTATCAATTGCTCGACAGTCACATTTCGAACAACATGGTTCTCTATGTTTCATGAATTAACAAGATTTACATGATGTAACAACAATAAAATATGATATGAATTACAACGGCGAATAATGATCATGAAGGATAGTCAATATCCATTCATCAAATATCTAAAATTTTTAATCAACAAACTAAAATGATCATGAAGTTATGACGAAGTCCTACTAGTTATTGAATAAAAAAATTCCTAATTTTAAATCAGTAATATATGTTATGTTAAATGTCAACTATATGATGAACGTCATATAACTCTCTTGTGAATATAAGAGAATTTCAAATTTGTATATATGAAGCCATAAAACAAAATAGAATAGAGCAGATATATAGTGATGTGGTTGATTAGAATAGACATGAGGTGGATGATAAATTGTTGCTATATTTTTTTTTTTATAACAATATTGAAAAATATAGAAAACGTAAAATAAGCATAATACACATAATGAATACATTTTTGAGTTACAATATTGAAAATACTTGGTCAAACAATTTTTTATATTTTACTTTTTACATACATGACATAGCACAAACATATTGGAAAAACATGTTAGTATTTTTGATAAATTAGTTATTTAACTAAATAAAATTTACTTGATATATTATTAATTTACCTAAAAAAATCTATAATGTTATAATAAATATAATTAGGAAAAACACATATTATGTTTTAAAAAAACATTTTTATTAAAAAAGTTTTTTAAAATTTATGATGTTTTTGATAATTAACTAAAAGAGTTTAAACTAAAGTATTAATATATATCCATGCATAACGCAAGTGAAAAATCTCGTATATGAATGAAACACCATGTAAACTTGATTCGAGAAGCATTAGGTGATATTAGTAACAAAAAAAAAGTATAATGTGAGATTCAGTTCTTTTTATATATATATATATATATAAAACCTTAGAGTTTCTTAGATAGTATATTTATAATTAATTAGTTAAAGTTAAAGCACCTAAAATAGGGAAATGAGGCAAAGAGGTTCCTCGGCATTCTCTAATTTGGCATAAGGCAAGAATTTCAAAACATGCCACGATGGCTTGACTATTCATTTTGGTTAGAAATCCCACCTTTAACAGGCTGGCTACTATGGGTTTAGATGTCGTGACAATGACATTGAATCGCGTAACCATTTATATTTGGACAGTCTTGTTTTCAACTCAAATTTGGCATGGTCTGATGCACAAGCTGGAGCTTCACAATGCTCCTTCACAATGGCACTAAATTCTCACCTGGATTCCTTTGGCAACTACTTCCACTGTTCGTCACAAAGCTCTCTTACAAGGGTGGCAGGTAAGTATGTATGAGATCTGGAAAGAATCGACGAATGCATAAAGGAATAACACTTCTACCGGAAGTTATTTTTTTCACAGCATATATACATACAGATGTTTAATATTATAAGGCTTCTGCTTTAAAAAATTTAGGCTCAACATTTAGCGATGATCTACTACTACTACATACTACTACTGGTAGTCTACTAAGTATTATTTTAATTAAGTATTTTTGAAGTATTATTTTAAAAAGTTCTCAATAATATAGTGATATCTCCATCCGAATCAAATCGAGATATTAGTTGACATTTAATGGTTTAACGAAATCACATCTCGATTGAAATCGTGGCGGAAACGTGAATAACGTGTCTACTTATTCTATAAAGGAAAATAAATTTTATAATAATTTTTTTGTCATATCATGTTTACGTGGAGCGCTAAACTAGGAAACCCTTATAGTTCGTGGTTACTCTATAAAAAACCAGAAAAGAAAAATACCAATCGCTATCGCTTATCTTCAGTTTACATTAACAGTTGTTGATCAATCAGAGCTAAACCGGATCTCAAAAAAAAAAAAAAAAATGGCCGACGAAGTGATTCTTCTTGATTATTGGCCAAGCATGTTCGGGATGAGGACGAAGATGGCTTTGGCTGAGAAAGGAGTGGCGTATGAGTACGTGGAGACAGATCCTTGGATTAAGACTCCTTTGCTCATCGAGATGAATCCGATTCACAAGAAAATTCCGGTTCTCATCCACAAAGGTAAACCGATCTGTGAATCTCTTATCCAGCTCGAGTACATCGACGAGGTTTGGTCCGATACATACCCAATTCTCCCCTCTGATCCTTACCAGAAAGCTCAAGCTAGATTCTGGGGTGATTTCATCGACAAAAAGGTCAAAAACCCTCCTTTTGATATTGATCTTTTAATGTTTTTTTTTTTTTTATCAGTTTGGATTCAATAGAATCGATATCTTTTAGGGTTTTAGATGAATTTTGCTGGCCTTTCCTGATTTTACCGACAAGATTCAAGTACTCGTAATATTCCAACAGTTTTTAATGATTTATGACTTTGATGTTTGTGTGTGTGTGTGTTCAGTTTTACGATCCATCATGGAAAGTATGGGGAACAAAGGGAGAAGAACAAGTTACAGCCAAGAAAGAATTGCTCGAACATTTCAAGACACTTGAAACAGAGCTTGGAGACAAAACTTACTATGGTGGTCAAGTATTCGGATTCGTAGACATTGCGTTGATGGGATATTACAGTTGGTTCAAAGCAATGGAGAAATTTGGTGAATTCAGTATCGAAACAGAGTTCCCGAAATTGACTCAGTGGACCAAGAGGTGTTTGGAGAGAGAGAGCGTGGTTAAGGCATTGGCTGATTCTGATAAGATTATCGACTATGCTTATGTCCTCAGGAAGAAATTTGGAGCTGAGTAGATCTGTTCATGTTTGCCGAAATTTAAAATAAAGATGGTTTGGTATCAGTAAGACTCTGTTATGTTCTGTTTTTATGTCAAATTTGTATTTTCTTTCGTTTTTGTACTTTCCAGTTCCTAAAAGCATGATAATCCATAATAAATATAAATGGTTTTTTTATTTTTATTTTACGCTTAGTCTGATCTGAATTACCGTAATTGTTTATAATCAAATGAATATAACCGATTTGATCCATTTCCAATTACAATATATAGATGATTCACTTCCTAATTCTGATTTCTATAACGAGATATTTACTAATCTACAATAAACCCAATAAGTATTATTTGGAATTCTTCTTATATATCTTTGGTGATTTATTATTATCGGTGGGCTTTCTGAATAAACTGCAAAAGAATGTTGTGTGACAATATACATTTTTTTGTTTGTTTGAATTTAAATTATTGATCTCTATAATACCCACGAGACTATATCACTACCATATTTTTATTTCTTTTTGGTTTTGTGTTTTTACCTGGGTGAAGGAGATTATATATAAGCCATTTTAGGTTTAACATTAAGAATAATAAAAAAAAACAAATGGTCAAATTTGACTTATTTAATAAAACTTGTGTCCACTAGATGAAATATATCAACTTCAGATTATTTTTCTACACTTAATTACGTGCGTATAAAGATAAGCTTTAATTATTTGATCATGTTAACAAGAAAGATATGTTTTGATTGATTTAACACTTACCAAACACTTTAATATACGTTGCTAAGCTGTCTTGTATCGTGTTATCATCAAATGCATAACTAATATTTTCGAGTTCCTCTATTATGTATTTGTGGCTAATTTAAGAAAAGTCTCCTTTTGTTTGGCAAAGGCAATATTACTTCATAACTAACTTGAAATGTATCCATCACTAATAACCTGAATTTTCGATGACGTTACTTCCTATCACGTGGGGATTCAGATAGGAACTCAATAATATCCAATTAATGTCACAAAAACTGATATATCATACATATATATTTGTCCAAGCTTATGATTATATATATATATAGTGGTACAGCATGCATGATTCCTTGATAAATATCATGTCCACAACAGTGCAAAATGGTACATGTTCCCTTTGTAAAAAAATGGATATGGCTTTATGCTTATGAAACTTTTTGCAGCCAAAGAGTATTCATTTGATCTACCAAAAAAATAATCTTCATAGTTATTATTGAATCCACTAACCAAGTAACCATACTACTACGGAAAAACGTAGCTACACTATTATTCATTTATTCTCTACAAAGAAACAAGTAATTTCTTGATCTATTGTCAGTCACGAGATTGGATCAGTTCCAAATTTTAATATCCTATAAACATGGTTTACGTTTTTTTAAAATATATAAACGAAGAATATCTTTGCTTCAAAGTTGAAACCTAAGGTTCTTTGATATAAATGCTAATCCGATTTGGCTACTATCTAGCTTGAGTCCATAGTAAGAAAGTATGATTGTTTATCAAATACACAAAGGTATTGTTTTTATTAGATACGTACGGTGTACTCAAGATATAGCCAAGAAACAAAAGACGTCAAAATAAAAACAAAATATGAGATGACACGGCTTAAAATGATTGATTCTAGAGCTTCGTACGAATGAAATTAATAAAGCCTAGCTAGATCGTAGTGGAGCTATGAATTTTCACATTTTCTTAGCATTGCTGTCAATTTAAAAGCCCTTAAATGTTTCTTCTAGGGAAGTGCAAGGAGTGTCATGAATATCGAAATTTAATGCATTCACCAACCTTATCGATCCAACATTTGCTTTTATTTAATTTCACTCATTAAAATCATCACCACTTGTTTATAACCACATTTTTCCCTCATCAATCATAACAAGAGAGAGAGAGAGAGGTGAAATACAAGAAAATTCAAGAAGAAAAATGGAGAAGAGCAATGATCATCACAAGGCTATCAACGGCGGTTCCGGTGGTGCTACGACGGAGAAGTGGGAGGAGGTCAGTACTGGAATCCGAACCGCCGAGACAATGCTCCGTTTAGCTCCGGTGGGGCTTTGTGTTGCGGCGCTTGTTATCATGCTTAAAGACTCTCAGACTAATGAGTATGGCTCAATTTCTTACTCCAATCTCTCAGCTTTCAGGTATCTTCTCCAGACATAGATATATAATTATGTTAATATATTTTCTTCAATATTTAGCGTTACATCTCCTTTCCTACTATGATGTGTATATTACATATATATTATTGTATTCTTGTCAGCGTTTGTAATAAGATACCTAATATATACATGACTATTAATTATTTTAGACCGTTAAAACCAAACAAATTTAAAGTGTGGTTTAATAATGTATATATATATATACCAAACTATGAAGACACGTATTAGTCAAGGTATATATGTTGATTATTTAGGTTAGCATAAATAGGATTCGATTCAGAAGGATGAAATGGTTATGATGTGATCCATATGGATGAAAGGGTAACTGTTAGTAATGGTAATAATGAACTTACAATTAGGTACTTGGTGCACGCAAATGGAATATGTGCAGGCTACTCTCTTCTCTCAGCAGCCATTGCAGCCATGCCTGGTTCTTCTTCCACAATGCCTCGTGTTTGGACCTTCTTCTGTCTCGACCAGGTCTCATATTAGATCTGGATACATTCGGTTTCTTTTATCAAATAATCCGCTTAATAATACTATATAGTTAATTTCATAACATGCTCATCTCAGATTCTGACCTACGTGGTTCTTGCTGCTGGAGCTGTGTCTACTGAAGTTCTGTACTTAGCCTACAAAGGAGACGATGCCATTACGTGGAGCGATGCATGCAGTTCCTTTGGCAGTTTCTGCCATAGAGCTACTACTTCTGTTATAATCACATTTGTCGTGGTTTGCTTATACGTCCTTCTCTCTCTCATATCCTCTTATAAACTCTTTACTCGCTTTGATCCTCCAGCCATTGCTGACTCCAACAAAAACGTCGAAGTTGCTGTCTTTGGAAGTTAGATTCGTAGCTTTTTCTTATTTAAGACAATCTCTAATTTGTCATGTTTACATGTTTCTACTGTTGTCATTTTATAACTTTGATCAAGAGGGAGAATGCTTTGTGTTTGGTCTTTTTTCACGTACTTACATCTATCCTGTTTAGCATTTGTTGGCCTGGATGAATCATGAGAAGCATACAAAATTACCGGAGAAATGAGATATTTCATAACCTCGACATAACGGTTAAAAGCACTCGTTAACTTGTAAATTGGTACAATCCGACCTAAAGTTGTTGATTCAGGATTTAAGATAAAGATTATGATTAAGTCAGATGAAGCGAGAAGAAATACATTTAGTTACCATTAAAGAATAACATGGAAGTCATAAAGAGACATATGAGAATTTTCTTCGGGCTAATTAGTTTCGACACAACGGTTCAAGGCACCCATTATCTTGTAAACTGATATAAATCCAAACGAAGTTGTTGATCCAGATTTCAGAATTATGACAAACAGGATCAAGTAGGGAGAAACATAATTAGAAACAAGAATTATAAGATTATTGACTTCCCTCTCACCTCTGTTTAGGTGTCTTTAACTAGACTACTACACAAACTTTTACTTTGGATTTTTTTTTATAAAAAACAAAGGTTGTAGATCCGAGAGATAATGCAGAGTTCTTTGTTTGTACTGCTAAGAGAGAAACCCAAGCTAAAGAACCTAACCAGTGATCATACTGGTTATATATATATATTATATATTCCTATATATATTGATTTCTGTCTCATATCAAGAAATGTTTTGCAATAGTACCTTGCTTTTTTCGTTTCGCAAGTAAATTTCCTATTTTTTCCCATGGCTGCTGATAAAAGAGTGACGTTTCAAGAGCTTCTGGGAAGGAGTTCGGTGATCATCCTACAAACAAAACAGTTGTTACCAAGAAGTGTCAGTGTCGAGATCAATCTCTTGGTAAGAAACTTATAGGAAAGGGAAGCAAGTTGGTGCAATACCTTGCACAGAGATGCAGCTGATTCTGATTCCATCGGCTGGATTTGACCATTTTCGAGTAACTGGAACGAATCAAGGGCATCAAGAGTTAGTTGCCATCCACAAAGCGCCTCAGCGATACTTGAAGAGCTCGAGCTGTTGCTGCTACATCCAGCAGCAGCCACATTTTCATTTACCCAAGGGCAGTAACAGTTGTGATACTTAATTGGATCAAACTCCACAATTTCATCATTGCTATCTCCGTTCGGAGGCCCTGAAAATGAATCAGCTTATGGCATTTTTATACTATCATATTACACACTTTTAGAGTGATGAAGTTTGCATCAGTATAATAAACCAAAAGGAAGAAATTTCTACAGACCTTGGCCATTAGCAGTGTAACTTGATCCGGGTAGTGCAAAACCAGCATTGAGCGGAGACTCGTTCCAAGTCTGGGTCACTTCTTCTTTAGATGCTTCAAAACCAGAGCACACAATCGCATTGCAAGACAGTGATGGGTGAACACTATCTTCGGTCATCAACACATTTATGTTGCTCATCTTTTCGCCGCTTTCAACAGATTCATCCTTCAATGAATCAACAATTTTAGAGCCACTGTCCGCCCTTGCAACGGACTGAGACACCCTATCCTGACTATCCCCGAGCCTACCTTCTCGATCCATTTCTTCAGGAACAAAATCATCAGTAACGCCTTGGTCTGGTGCACATTCACCGCTTTGTCCCAGATTTTCTATGACTTCCGCAACTGGTTCCATGTCTCCAACAACGCTATCTCCCCTATGGACTGAAACGTCAGTTCCGTGGATCTCTGCCTCGTGACTTACACCCATTCCGACACTACCCCCACTGATGCCTATACTCGGTCCATCTCTTCCCTGAGCTGTGACAGTCTCTGTGTTCAGTACTTCCTCGCCGTCATTTATGCTACTGATGCCTGGTTCAGCATTAGACCGAACAGGAGCTGGTTGGAAGCATGCACTCTGCTGAGCTTGATTGCTGAAATTCAGTTCCGACGGATCGTTGAAGTCCGCACTTTGGGCTGTTGCCACAGAGGGATAGTTTACGTCATCAAAATCCCCTGGATGGTTTTCCACACTTTCCATAGAATCATCATTGGCACTGTGGCAAATTGTATCCATAGCAATGACAGAGGAAGCACGTGCGGAGTCTCTGGCACCTGGAAAAGCCATAGCTTGTTCATTTCCTTCACTAAACGGGTCACTTCTATTTATTTCCCTCTCGTTTTCAGCATCCAACGAGTGACTTGGCCCACCCACTGATAAATCTCTCCCATGGAAGGGAAGATAAGTTTCATGCACTTCAGAGCCTCGGGTACGCTTTGAAGGCCCGGCTGAATCGTCATTAACCTCATCACCATCACGGTCAACAACAGTCCCTTCAACACTGTCTGCATGTTGTATCCGTAGATAAGGCCTATCAGCCGTGCTTCCACCATCATCCAGGTTCCGTTTACGAGTACTTGGCCCTCGTGATTCATATGAAGCAGCACGATCACCAACCTCACTTCCAGATGGCTGCCTTAGCAGAAATTCCTTTCCTCTATCACTATATTGGTAATTATCAAGTGTCACAGACATGTTCAGCTGCGCAGAGGATGATGCACCAGCTGCAGATTGATAGAAGCTTATACCTGCATTCAATATAACTCTCCTCTTAACTGATGTTTCAGCCTCGTCAACATCTTCATTTTGCTGCTGTTCCATGCCTTCATTAGCAACCCATCCATTGATTCCACTTGTTGCACTAGTGCCACGTGTCAGTCCCATTTTTTTGCTTGTTTCAGGAAGATTAGCATTGATAGGCGCAAGTGGAACTGGCCGAGAAGTGGTTATGAAATCCCAAATTTTGATGGTTACACCGCATAAACTACAATCCAGCAAAGGTGATCTGGATTCTGATTTATAATCTGGACCCAGAACTTCATAATTTCCAGAGGCTTTTCGGGATGAAGCAGAGAACTGTTTCCTGCTTGGACCAGGATCTTGTGGACGACTTTGATTTCTAGCTAAGCCTGAAGGGCACCCATTTCTAGCTGATTGAGCAGAATGTTCTTCACAATCTTGGATATCTGGAAGCCATCTAGGCTCCCATCCACATAGGCTTATTAGCTTTTGAGCCTACAAGATAAAACTTAAATTAAGAAAGACAGTAGTTTATGGCTAGCAAGCGTGAAGTTTCACGAATTTAACGGCACATATCCTGAGTTCTTACGTGAGAGTAATTATTGAGAGCCTCTTCTTTGGACGTTTCTGCAGCTAAGATATTATCCATTCTGAAACTGGGATCATCACTGACTTGGGGCTGTGCCAAAAGGCGGTCAATTTGCGGTCGTCTTGAATCACGCATCTGGTCAATTGCAGATACCGAAACAATGGGTAGCGAATAGAATTGTAGGAGCCCATCACAACGATCCTTGTAACCTCCAATCAAGGCAGATGGAGGAGTAGGAGGAAACTGAACCAAGCTTTCTGGACAACAATTTCCTACCCAAGGACAAGAGCTTTCATGTGCGTCATCAAGCTGCTTGGAGAATTCTTCTCTGATGCTATCCGCTGTTATCAAAAGATGGTTAAGGGATATCAAACAGCATATATAACGAAGCTGTATAATTCATGTCTAATAATCTTTCTTGCTTAAGAGATGAAATCACAGCGACAGAGACCACGACCCCACACCAAAAAACTCTTTTTCATTGGTAGAAGTTGGTTATTGCTCAAAATTCGTGGCACCAAAGATTCTAAGAAAAACAGTGAAATTATCCGTTTTTTTATTAGTACAGTACAGAAGAAAGATGAACACTAAAACAGCCTCCCCTGATGCCAACAGTTAAAACGAAAAAGAAGTTAAGTTCGGTTACAATAACAAGAATAGACCTTGGGGATGATTCAACGGATTCTGTGGAGGAGAGTAATGTAGACAGGATCCACAGTACTCGCATATAATTTTGTCCAGGTCAACACTTACCCAGCCTTTCTGAGCACAAGCCAAAGAACTAGCTGTCTGTAAACAAAATATACATTGATAAGACACACGTTAGTCAAACAAACAACATTTCTTTCAGCTAGTTGACACTTGGAACAGATATCACAAGAGATAGAAAGGAGCAATCGAAAATAGAGAATAAAGAAAACGTAAATAACCTCACAAAATGAAGCAACCCAACTATTCTTCCTCATTTTTCATACCCGATTATATCTAATACATTCATCATTTGCATGACTTCCTAGGCTACTATGATTGACTTCTCAGCTAAAAAGGTACATTATATATACCGTTGGATCAAGTATACCAAACTTCTTTAAACGAAGAATGAATTTACAGAAGGCGATATGTCAAGTTTATCCGCACTCAGACCAAAGAAAAAATTCATCACAAGATTTATGAGAACTGAACTTAAGTATGGTAGGATAAGCACTACAGATTTCGCCTATTTGTATAAAAGAAAAATAGTGTTGGTGAGTATGGATATGAAAATGCATATAAAGGAGGAAAATAGAGTCTTACTTTGGGTTTACCAAGCCAATTAGAAGGCTTGAAAGTGGCAAGGCGTCGAAGTAAATCTCCTCTATCCCAAGGTCTACACGAACGCCCTGATGATCCCAGCCCGTGACCTGTCCAGTCTACACTGCCAGCGTTCACCGGAACAGCAGGAGAAGATGCTCCTACAGAGCTGTTAATAAATTGAGCAATTTAATCCTCCCGAGACAGGAAATTAGAAGCATTGCCAGCCAATTTAAGATGAAAATCGTTGCGAAGAAATGAATCTCACAACAACAAAAAAAGAACGGAACCCTAGCTAGATACGTCTCGTTGTAGGCTCCGATTCAACAAAACGAATCGAAATAACCCAAAGTTTCCCACTTTTGAAACTCGATCTGTGCGGTACGGACTTAATTACCTGGCAGCAGCAGTTTGAGGGGGAGAAGGTGATCTAGCACGTCGTCGGAATCTGTCAACGGGAGTCGCAGAGGCGGAAGCAGAAGCAGAGGCTACACTGTTCCGGTTACTCCTAGGGTTTACGTTCTGCGAACTCACATCTTCTTCCTTCATCCTCCTCCTTCGTCAACAACACACACACACACACACTCTCTCTCTCTCTCTGCGTTCTTTATTAATCGAATTTATATTTATTTAATGCTCTCTTTCTTATCGACAATGTTGTATTAATTTATTCATGTCCGGCTGCATCGGTGGACACGTGTATAACTTACCGGGTCGATTTATAAATGGGCTTCTTATTGAGCCCAATAGCTTAACTTTGGTCTTCGACTTTCTCGCTCAGAAAGAATCTAGAGGACCAAAAATTTTCGGACAAAAGGAAATAATAATAAAGCCTCTATTTATTTTCGAGAGAGAAAGAAAAAAAGAGTTGTTGACAAAAAAAAAAAAAAAAAAAGTTTTAATTATTATGGCTTTTAATTTATTTTTGTTTGTAAAATTGGTCTTATCGGAAATCCGCGAAAAAATTCAGGCATAGAAGCAGCCACACCCACACAAGCTCAAGTTCAAAGTTATCCCCGCACTTCTTTCTTTCTTCCTTCACTTATCTCTTCCCTTTCTTCCTCTCTCTCTATCTCTTCGTCAAAATTGTTTATTGATTTTCAAATTAAGCTTGATGATATCGGATTCGACTCGTCGATAAACCAGATTTCTCTTTGAATTTTTGTTATTTCTTTGTGGGTCGTAATTCATTGGAATTACTTCTCTGCGGAGCTGGAATGAGATAAAAGCTTCTGATGTCATTGTGAATTTTTGTTATTTCTTTGTTTCGTTCGTGTTCTGGGTTTGATTATGATGCCGTCGATGCTAGTTCTCGTCGGCACAATGCCGTCCTTGGTTTCTCTGGTTAGTCCAGGTGGTGGTGCTGGTGCATGTGTTTCCGGGACGAGTTCGTCGGATGCATCGTATGCATTAGTCAAGAGGGTTTCTTTGTCGAGGAGAAGCGTCAAGGGAACTAAGAAATGGTTGTGTAGATATTCTGTTTCGTCTTCTACTACTACTAGTACTACTGACTTCATTGCTGAGCAAAACGACAACTCAGTTTCTATAGATTCTAACTCTTTTAAAGGAAGTAAACAAGTGGATGATAGTGAGATCGTGCTAAAGCAGGCTCCTAAACCTGTCTTGAAACCCCCTGTGGCAAGGGTTGAAAGGGGTTTGGGGGTGACTTCTGCTCCTTGGAGTAAGGAATTATCCAACGGGGTTAAGTTCGATGGAGAAGAAGAGAGGAATAAGGTGATTGAATCTCTTGGCGAAGTGTTGGATAAAGCTGAGAGTTTAGAAATTCCAAAGCCGAGTAACAAAGAAGGTGATGAGACTGTTAGACCGTCACAGCCTAGTGCCAACAGTAGTAACTCCAAAAACGGTAGACCTGCGAGTGCTGTAGGAACAAGGAAGACGAAAGTGATGAAGAGTGTATGGCGTAAGGGCGATGCTGTTGCAGCTGTGGAAAAAGTTGTTAAGGAATCACCTAAAATTGATAATAAGGGAATGCAGGCTGATGCCAAATCAAGCACTCAATTGTCACCATCTCAGCCACCTTTAAGACCTCAGCCACCTCTAAGACCTCAGCCACAGTTACAAGGGAAACCTATGGTAGCTCCGCCACCTGTAAAGAAACCTATTTTAAAAGATCTTGGTATGTCATCAAAACCTTCAGGTCCCATCTTAAAAGATATTGGTATGGCATCAAAACCTTCAGTTTCTGAAGAGGTTGATTCTAGCACAAAAGGTAAAGAAAGGAAGCCTATTTTGGTTGATAAGTTTGCTTCCAAGAAAAAAGGTGTTGATCCTGTGGCATCTCAGGCTGTGTTAGCTCCTACTAAGCCTGGAAAGGGTCCTCCTTCTAACAAGTTCAGAGTTGAGCACCGTAATAAGAAAAATGCATCAGCTAGTCCAAGACGAAGAATCGTTGCTGAAGACGACGGCGACGAAGATACGTCCGATTTGAATGTCTCCATTCCTGGATCAGGTAGAAAAGGGAGAAAATGGAGTAAAGCTAGTAGGAAGGCTGCAAGGCTCCAGGCTGCTAAGGACGCAGCACCTGTTAAAGCTGAAATCTTAGAGGTAGAGGAAGAAGGCATGTCCATCGAGGATTTAGCTTACAACCTAGCCATCGGTGAAGGTGACATCCTTGGGTATCTATATTCAAAAGGGATTAGACCTGATGGTGTGCAGACCTTGGACAGAGAGATGGTGAGGATGATTTGTAGAGACTACGATGTTGAGGTCCTTGATGCTGATTCAGTTCAAGTTGAAGAAATGGCAAAGAAAAAGGAAATTTTTGATGAAGAAGATTTGGACAAGTTAGAAGACAGACCTCCTGTCATCACGATAATGGGTCATGTCGACCACGGAAAGGTAGGCACAGTTTGCTCTAACCTTAATCCTCACGTCCCACTCGGCTATACAGACTCCTTTTTTAGCAGCAGGTTTATTTTCTAATGCATTTCTCAAATTATTCTATTTTGCAGACCACTCTTCTGGACTATATCAGAAAAAGCAAGGTACACAACTTCATACCTATGAGAATAGCTATCCAACATAGCATTGATTTGCCTTTTGTTTATCAAGATATTTTATTGTGGCCTCTTCAGTTCTTTTATCATTTCTAGAGCATGGCTGATAGCAATTAATGTGTTGAGTATGCAACACACATTTAGCATGAGTGTTTACATTTTCTTGCTTTGTTTTCTGAAATACTTTTGTGTTCATTCTTATTGTCAAGGTTAGTACTAGATAGCGGTTTCAGCTAATGTCTCTTCTCTGGATATATGCCAGGTTGCAGCTTCAGAAGCAGGGGGAATTACACAAGGAATTGGTGCATATAAGGTGTCAGTTCCTGTTGATGGGGAGGTTCAGTCATGCGTTTTCCTTGATACTCCTGGACACGAGGTAGATCCTTTCTCTTGCAAGTTAAATACGTTTATTTCTGATGCTAGATTTTCATCGATCATACTTCCTTAGCTTTTTTCAACTAGCATGTTTCTTGACTGTCTCGCATCTATCGCTGCGCGTGTTATAAATTTTGCTTATCTGACTTTTCAAGATCTCATCTAGGCATTTGGTGCAATGAGAGCTCGCGGAGCACGGGTCACTGACATCGCAATCATTGTGGTTGCTGCTGATGATGGAATTCGTCCTCAAACAAATGAAGCAATAGCTCACGCAAAGGCTGCTGCTGTCCCTATAGTCATAGCTATAAATAAGGTATAGGTCCATGTAGCACCTGCATTCTTCTATCTAGGAATTGGGAAAGATTGTTAGATAGAGTAATGCTTCGTTATTCTATTTTACCATGTGTATACGTGATTTCTCTTATTCTGAATCTTTTCTTGTTCCAGATAGATAAAGACGGAGCTAGTCCGGAGAGAGTGATGCAAGAGCTTTCTTCAATTGGTTTGATGCCTGAAGATTGGGGTGGTGATGTTCCAATGGTTCAGGTTGGAATACAAACTCTCGTCGCATATGTTTCGGGCTCTATATATTCCATGGGGTTTCATATCATGCTCCATATTTGCCTTTGACAGATCAGTGCGTTGAAAGGGGAGAATATCGATGATCTGTTGGAAACTGTCATGCTTGTTGCAGAGGTTAGTTTGTTATTCCTCCCATGATATCAGGTTTGCTTGATACTTTATTTTTGTTTCTTCTCTTTTTGGTAGAGACATAAAAGGCTTAAGTTGGCAGATTGTCCAATTGATGTGATCAGTTTTCTTAAAGTTTATTCCTCCTAATTTTGTTATCTTATTGTAAGCACGACATAGTGGCTACAAGATGACTTCCATACTTTGTCCAAAGTAGGCTCAAAATCTTGCTTTAAGGAGGGCTTTATACTTAAAAACGCTTACATCGAGGCTTGCATGCATATTATTTTCTCACTCGTTCTGCTTTTGCTTCTCATTTGGGCTGATGGTATTTTGGTTGTTTCAGCTGCAAGAGTTGAAAGCAAATCCACACAGAAATGCCAAGGGCATTGTTATTGAGGCTGGACTTGATAAAGCGAAAGGACCGTTTGCGACATTCATTGTTCAGAAGGGCACTTTGAAAAGAGGGGATGTTGTTGTTTGTGGAGAAGCTTTCGGAAAGGTCTATCCAAAATTTAGTATTCTCCTCAATCCACACTGTGCAGATGGTATAAAATGGCTAGGAACTTACCTACATTGGTCTTGCCCTGTTTACGTGTTAAGGTACGAGCTTTATTTGATCACAGCGGGGAAGGAGTTGATGAAGCTGGACCCTCCATACCTGTACAGGTTTGTAGTTTCATAATCTTCCTTAAGTTAAAAGTCGTTGCGGACACATTAATGGAAATACTCTATGCATGTCATGTTTATTTTATTCCGAAAGAATTTTAATCTTTTGTCTCATGTATGGATTAATTTGATATCTTATTTGAGGATGTTTATCGAAAGTGCAGGTGATTGGTTTAAACAATGTACCCATTGCTGGTGACGAGTTTGAGATTGTCTCTTCTCTTGATGTGGCGCGTGAGATGGCAGAGGCACGTGCAATATCACTACGAGAAGAAAGAATATCTGCGAAGGCTGGGGATGGAAAGGTCACGCTTTCATCCTTAGCTTCTGCTGTATCAGCGAAAAAGATGTCAGGCCTAGATTTGCATCAGCTTAATATCATCTTGAAGGTCGATGTACAGGTAAAGAGCCAGTTTGATCAGTAGGTTAAATTAGCTCATCGCCTTAAATTATTTTAGTTTCCTATGCCCCTTCTTATTTGTGCTGATGCAAATCACCAATGTGACTACTAGGGATCCATTGAAGCTGTCAGACAAGCTCTGCAAGTCCTTCCTCAAGAGAATGTGACGTTGAAATTTTTGCTACAAGCGACAGGGGATGTGAGCAACAGTGATGTTGATCTAGCATCAGCGAGTGAAGCCATCATTTTTGGATTTAATGTCAAAGCATCTGGCTCTGTTAAAAAAGCTGCAGAAAACAAAGGTGTTGAAATCCGACTATACAGAGTTATCTATGAGCTTATTGACGATGTACGAAATGCAATGGAAGGACTTCTTGAGTCTGTTGAGGTTAGCATCGATTTCATAAGCACTTCGGAAGCGTTTTGTTGTTGTCCGATCTGATCAACATGGCTATTTAGATTTACATAAGAGTTGGGTCTCTTCTGTTTTTTATTGGTGTATAATCATATTGCCTGAGAAGTAAATCTCTGTAGTATGTCACGGATTATCATAAAACGTAGGTTGTAGTCTCACTTCATGAGCCGTTTTGGAGTTTTGAAAACTGAAGTTTCATGTGGCTTTTGATAGGAACAAATCCCAATTGGGTCAGCAGAAGTTCGAGCTACTTTCAGCAGTGGAAGCGGTCGTGTGGCCGGATGCATGGTGAATGAAGGCAAATTTGTCAAAGATTGTGGCATCAGGGTGATCCGGAAGGGTAAAACTGTACATGTCGGTGTCCTTGATTCTCTTAAGCGTGTCAAAGAAAATGTGAAAGAGGTAAACATTTTCCTACCATCAAAGATATGTTCCAAATCCAAACCAAACATGGACTTTTGGACTTTCTTACTCCTACTAATAATTAATATAAACATCTCTCTGTTTGTGTCGTTCTAGGTGAGCGCTGGATTAGAATGTGGTATCGGTATGGATGACTATGACGATTGGATTGAAGGAGACATTATCGAGGCCTTTAACGCGGTTCAAAAGAGGCGAACGCTAGAAGAAGCATCGGCTTCCATGTCTGCTGCAATTGAAGAGGCTGGAGTTTGAGTTGTAATTTTAGTCGTCAAAGAAACTCAAGCAAACAGGTTAAAGCTTTGGGTCACACAACAGTTTGGTTGGTACACTGTTTGTATGGTCTCATATTGTATATGGCAAATGTTTCTACTTTAGGTTGACTGATGTAGAACTCAAATGTGACAATATTTTGTTGAAAAAAAAAATCAAAAAGGTAATTACTTTTATTATTTGTTAATCCTGAACTCTCAAGTTTCTTATAATATACTATGACAAAAAAAGTTTTATATTATAAATTGATTTGTCAGATGTCGAAGCCGGAAGATTTGTTGGGTAAAGGCTTGAAGCAATCAAAGAGAATAAAGCAATATAGAAATTGCATCAAGAAAAGCTCGGCCCAGCAAACGTTTAAAGCCTTAAATAATTTTTTAGGCTATTTTTTTTTTTTAAAAAAAAATCAACAGCACAATCTGTATAACTTTAAACCTTTAAAATTTACACTACAATCTTTTACATCACAAACTCTTATTTTTTTATCAAATCCTTTTAAAAAAAAAATTTAAACTATGAGTTCTTTTTTTACATTTTAATTTTGCCAAAAAAATATAAAATAAAATTTTATCTCCTCGTTAACAATTTACAACAAGTCCCAAGTTTAAGTATTTGTATCAAAAACTTCCATCCAATTTGTATATGGCAAATGTTTCCACCCGCGTACTTGGGGCTCACGCCAAGTGTGAGAACAACAATCAATGACAACGCCTTGAGACGAGATAGTATTATTTACTAATTCGTCAATTGCATATATATTAGGATCCACCACTACATAATCTAAGCACACGTAGAGACAATTCTCAGTGCGGCCTAAGAGTGTTCTAGTCTAGTAAAGCTCCTTCAAGGTAAAGAGAGAACAAAATCAATTGGAGACTAAAGAAAGAGTTGGATCGTACAATCTAGAGATGCGGGCTAAGTAGTTTAATACCAAATCATCAGGAATCATCATAATACTTTTAACCGGTGGGTCTTGTTCATTCATGGCCTCGGAAGCCCACATTGTGCTAGTTCTGGATGGCTTCTTCTCTCTTAGGATTTGAGGTTACTTTCCAAGCAAGAAACACTTTTTTTTTGCCTTGTGATATTTCCATTTTGTGTGCTTGGTGCCTCCGTATGCCTTCTTCTGTCTCCACCAATCTTACCTCAAATCTTTTATAATTATTCCTAATCTAGTTAGGAATCTCATTTATGTATAACAAAAATACGGAATACTTTTTTAGAATTGAGGTAAAAATATAGATATATCATTGTGTTAAAAATTCTCAATTTTTTCATAAATATTTATTAGGAGAGAGATTTTCTCAAAAGAAAAACCTTTAACATTTTTTCTATCATAGGATAACTTAAAAATGTAAATGTAATCGTATTTAATTTTAATTAAAAAAAAAAGTGCTAGAAAATTATAGACGAGTTTCATAGAGAAAGAGAAGAGAGGGGTAATTGTGTAAAAGAACAACGCATTAGTGATAATTTAACAGACAACAAGATAGGCGCGAAAAAGACAGCAATTTCTTCCACTTGTGTGGGTGTGTGTGTGGCTTTAACGGTCAACGATAAAAATCATGAGCTCTCAGACCCCAACGCTCTCTCATCCATCACCAAGAAATTAAAGCAACCATTTACACTTAAAAGATCATTGTCCTGAATCATCCTTTTTCACGTGTCGTCTTCATCAAATCCTCACCGTCCCAACTATCCAGATCCTCTCTTTTTTTCCTTCTAGCGACAACCTAGAGAAACACTAAATAAGGATCCAAGATTTTAATTCAATGGATCTGTACAAACCTAGATCACCATCACGTGATTTGAAACCGCTTTCTGCTGAAAATTATGGTGAACGAAATCGGATAAAAGAGAAGATGTCATCGACAAAAAGGATTAAAACAGAGTTGACTTTTACAGATAGAAACAGAGACATTTCCAAGTGTTTCGCAGATTGTCTTTTCTTGATCAATCAAAGTCTGTCTTTTTTTTTTCCATCAATCAAACCCTTTTACCTTTTAACCAAAACCATTCCATAAATTTCCAAAATTGATGTTTTTTTCACTCTTTTCGTTTCTTCAAGATTTATCCAGATGAGTAGAAGCTAAGGCACTTCCCCATTCAGAGATCACTCTGTTTTCTCACAAAAGCTAACTTGTAAAAATGAGTGGTATCATCAGAGAGAGGATTTGTTTCTTGGCGATATCAATTCTCTTTTCTTTCTCCTTCATCTTAGTGAGATCACTAAACGAAGAAGGACGTGTTCTTCTGGAGTTCAAAGCATCTCTTAATGACTCCAAAGGCTTTCTCGGAAGCTGGAATCGTTCAGATTCAAATCCCTGCAACTGGACCGGAATCGCGTGTAATCGTTTCAGAACTGTAACGTCTGTCGATCTCAATGGCATGAATCTATCAGGTACACTGTCTCCTCTCATATGCAAGCTTCATGGTTTAATGAAATTGAATGTCTCCACCAACTTCATCTCTGGTCCAATCCCTCGAGATTTATCTCTCTGTCGAAGCCTAGAGGTTCTTAATCTCTGCACAAATAGGTTCCATGGAGTGATTCCAATTCAGCTCACTATGATCAAAACTCTTCAGAAACTGTCTCTATGCGAGAACTATCTTTTCGGTTCAATCCCTAGATTTATTGGCAGCTTGAGTTCGCTACAAGAGCTTGTGATCTACAGCAACAATCTCACCGGTGTAATCCCTTCTTCCATAGGGAAGTTGAGACAGCTCAGGGTCATTAGGGCAGGACGGAACGCGTTGTCTGGTGTGATTCCGTCTGAAATCAGTGGATGCGAGAGCCTAAAGGTACTTGGCTTAGCAGAGAATCTTCTCGAGGGTTCTCTTCCTAAGGAGCTCGAGAAGCTCCGAAATCTCACTGATTTGATACTGTGGCAAAACCGTTTATCCGGCGAAGTACCTCCTTCAGTAGGAAACATCACCAGTCTCGAGGTGCTTGCGCTGCACGAAAACTATTTCACCGGATCAATACCAAGAGAGATCGGGAAGCTAGCAAAGATGAAAAGGCTATACCTTTACACGAACCAGTTAACCGGAGATATACCTCGCGATATCGGCAACTTGACAAATGCAGTTGAGATAGATTTTTCAGAGAATCAGTTAACGGGTTTCATCCCAAGAGAGTTTGGTCAGATTTTAAATCTCCAATTACTTCATCTTTTTGAGAACAATCTTCGAGGTCCAATTCCTAAAGAACTTGGGGAATTGGCACTGTTGCAGAAGCTAGACTTGTCAATCAATAAACTAACCGGTACTATCCCACGAGAGCTTCAGTTCTTAACTTCTCTTGTAGATCTGCAACTCTTTGACAACCAGCTTGAAGGGACGATTCCTCCTCTTATCGGTTTCTATAGCAACTTTTCTGTTCTTGACATGTCTGCCAATATTCTTTCTGGTTCGATCCCTGCTCATTTCTGCAGATTCCAGAAGCTGATACTTCTGAGTCTTGGTTCAAACAAGTTATCAGGAAACATCCCTCACGATTTAATAACCTGCAAGTCGCTGACAAAACTAATGTTAGGAGATAACCAGCTAACAGGAAGCCTTCCAGTTGAGTTATTTAATCTTCAGAACCTTTCTGCATTAGAGCTTCACCAGAACTGGTTATCAGGAAACATATCTGCAGACCTTGGAAAGCTGAAGAATTTAGAAAGACTGCGTTTAGCTAATAACAATTTCACTGGTGAAATTCCTCCTGAGATTGAGAATCTCACAAAGATTGTTGGCTTAAACATCTCCTCCAATCAGCTCACAGGTCACATCCCTCGAGAGTTAGGGAGTTGTGTCACTATCCAGAGGCTTGACCTTAGTGGCAACAAGTTTTCCGGGTACATAGCAGAAGAGCTTGGCAAGCTGGTGAATCTAGAGATTCTGAAGTTGTCTGATAACAGATTGACTGGTGAGATTCCTCATAGCTTTGGAGATCTTACTCGGCTCATGGAGTTACAACTAGGAGGCAATCTCTTTTCTGGAAAAATCCCCCTGGAGCTCGGAAAGTTAACCTCTCTGCAAATCTCCCTCAACATCAGTCACAATAATCTCTCGGGCTCGATTCCAGACAGTTTAGGAAATCTTCAAATGTTGGAGATACTTTACCTCAACGACAACGAGCTTTCAGGTGAGATCCCTGCATCGATTGGGAATCTCATGAGCCTCCTCATCTGCAATATCTCAAACAATAACTTGGCAGGAACAGTACCAGATACAGCAGTCTTCCAGCGGATGGATTCATCGAACTTTGCTGGAAACCACGGTTTGTGTAACCCTCAGAGAAGCCATTGCGAAATATCACTTGTCCCACATTCTAGTTCAAAGCTAAACTGGTTGATAAAAGGTTCACAAGGGCAAAAGATCTTGACAATCGCTTGTATCGTGATTGGTTCTGTTTCTTTTCTTGTCTTTTTTGGTATATGTTGGACAATAAAGCGACGGAAACCAGCGTTTGTTGCTCTTGAGGATCAAACAAAACCGGATGTAATGGAAAGCTACTATTTCCCTAAAAAGGGTTTCACATATCAAGGCCTTGTAGATGCAACCAGAAACTTTTCTGAAGACATGGTTTTAGGGAGAGGAGCGTGTGGAACAGTTTACAAAGCTGAAATGTCAGATGGTGAAGTGATAGCTGTTAAGAAGCTGAATTCTCGTGGCGAAGGAGCTAGTTCGGATAATAGCTTCAGAGCTGAGATATCAACACTTGGAAAGATAAGGCATCGGAATATCGTGAAGCTATATGGTTTCTGCTATCACCAGAACTCAAATCTTCTCTTGTATGAGTACATGTCAAAGGGAAGTCTCGGCGAACAACTTCAGCGAAGAGGGAAAACATGTTTGTTGGATTGGAATGCTCGGTATAGAATCGCACTCGGTGCTGCAGAGGGTTTGTGTTACCTCCATCATGATTGCAGACCTCAAATAGTTCACCGCGACATAAAATCGAACAACATTCTTCTCGATGAACTCTTCCAGGCTCATGTGGGAGATTTTGGGCTGGCTAAGTTGATTGATCTCTCTTACTCAAAGTCCATGTCAGCTGTTGCTGGCTCTTACGGATACATCGCTCCAGGTGAGTAAAAACAGCACAGGTTTCTTTCTGCCCCCTCAACACACGCTTATGCTGACACATCTGATTCCATATTTTTGCTGTGTTTCAGAATATGCTTACACGATGAAGGTGACAGAGAAATGCGATATATATAGCTTTGGAGTTGTGCTTTTGGAGTTGATAACAGGAAAGCCACCAGTTCAACCGTTGGAGCAAGGAGGGGATCTAGTCAATTGGGTTAGAAGATCAATCCGTAACATGGTTCCAACAGTTGAAATATTTGATGCGAGGCTTGATAAGACCAATAATAGAACGGTTCATGAGATGTCTCTCGTCCTAAAGATTGCACTGTTCTGCACCAGCAACTCTCCAGCTAGTAGACCAACTATGAGAGAAGTCGTCGCTATGATTTTCGAAGCTCGGGCATCAACTAGCCTCTCTTCCTCTTCCATTACATCAGAAACGCCTCTAGAAGAAGAAAACTCCTCCAAAGGTCTGTATCCACACACACACACACACACATTTCTCTGATGTTTCCAACATTTTTTTAAAAAACTTTTTTTTCTGATTCTCACCTGAACATTACTTGCTAACCTGCAGAAATTGACTTTGTTGCATCACCTTGAAGTCAACAAAGTAATCCGGTCAAGTCTGGTTCGGTACAGAGAGAAGAATATGGATATATTGATTCGGGTTCACTTCTAATGACCTATGCAGTTATTGATTGCAGAACCAAGACATTGTTAAGAAACATTGCAGAACATGTAAAGCATGTTTTTAACTATTTTGCAAAAGAAGAAAACAGAGTCCAGGAACTAGATAGCAGCCTTGTTGAAATAAAAGATGATTAGTTATGTTTTTACGCAGTTTCACTTGTGTAACAAACAATCTATGGGGGATTAGCATTGGCTTAGAGGAAACCATCAAACCAATAGAACGTATCTTCCCGGAAACTTGCTTGCATTGATAAACTCATTGACATACATTGAACATAAACAAACTTACATGTCCATAAAAATAGAAGAAACACAAAGAGTAGTAAAAAGACAAACCGAAGCAAAGTGTTGATCTTTCTTTTCTCAAACAAAATCTTATGTATCGATCGAATAAAAATATAAGAAAAACGTGAAAATCCCTAAGTTTTGTAAAGACGAAAACAAGACCAAGTTCAGGACTGGTTTTATTTGTTTTTTCTCAGTTATTTTCTTTCTCCAAAATGTTCATTATGATGAGCAATGATGTAATTAATTGTCTACATAACATGAAAGGAGAACAAGTCTTGTATATAATTTTGTTTTGACTTGTTTTTTTGTTTGGATATGAATCCATCAGTATTTGGTTTTCTTTTCTTTGTACTTGTAAATGGCTAAACGGCATATATAAGTGATTTGTTAGTTTACTAGCTTAGGTTTAGTTAACTAATCATTACATGTATTTTATAAAAAGAAATCAATTAATAGAAGGTCCAAAGGACTGGAACATGTAGTATGTACTAGTCTATTAGTGTTTGACACTCATTATTCAGATTCAAATCTGATAACTGTGCTGTGCTTATGTGTGGTGTAATGAGAGAAAAACAAAATCATTTGTATACTCTTATTTTCAAATTTTAACAAAAAAGGATCAATGACATTTTTGTCCAAGATTATCAATTTATCATGAAAGAAGGTAATTGACAGTTAGTCCGACTCGCTCAGCAAGAGTTTCTTTGGGCCTCAATCCGACCGGCCCATATAAACAATATAGGCCCAAGTAAATGGTGTCGTTAGGAGTGACCGTTAGATCAACTAACACTTCTTCCTTCACACTACCTCTTCCTTGTTCTCAGCTGCAGGTCCCAATGGCGATACCAATTACGACTTGCAGGGGAATCTCCTCTTTCCCAAACTCCATCAACTGGTCAACCATGGAACGGTGGTTTCAATATTCGCCGACTCTTTTTAAGGGTTCCTGTTTCTCTTATGTTCATGCAAGTAGTATTCTCGAAGACGACGAAATTAGTGGCTTCGTGTCATCATATCAGATCTTGGTAAGTACTATGTTCAGAGTGATGGACCATTGGTCATAATCTAGTGTTTGATAGTTCGTGTGTTAGCTCGCCGTCATGTTTTGATGAAAATTTCTGGTTTTTTGTTCACCAGTTCCATGGTTTGGATAAAATCCTGGAACCTGTATTTTTGAAGCTGTACAGTGACTTTTTGAAGCTTTGAGCATGGCCGAGGATTTAGACAAGCCCTTTCTGGATCCTGATACTTTCAACAGAGAAGGAATTGACTTGGTAAATGATGTGTGGTTCGTTTAGTTTTTACTCTAATACTTGTATTCATAGTGGCAAAAAGGGTTTGACGCTTGATCTTAACAGGGTCTATTGCCACTGGAGGAAGTCTTTGAATACCTAAGAACATCTCCTAGAGGGCTTTTATCTGGAGATGCTGAAGAAAGATTGAAGATATTTGGTCCTAACAGACTTGAAGAGAAACGGGTAATAAAGAGCTGATCTTCAAAATGTCTCCATATAAGTGTTCCTGCCAAGGACAGGACAGAAGCTTATGAGTTCTCAAATCTTACGCATTATGAAAAAAATTAAATTTATTTTCCCCCAAATAGGTTTACACTGGCGGTATCTTCTAATTGATGCATAATGTCATGAGATTATCCTTAGGACATACCACTTTTTCTGCAAAGTTCTGGTTGTTTACATTGGCTATTGGATAATATGTGAGTTTTGTGCTAATTCCATTTGTAAAATTGACACAGGAGAACAAATTTATGAAGTTCCTAGGTTTTATGTGGAATCCGTTGTCGTGGGTTATGGAAGCTGCAGCGTTGATGGCCATTGCCCTGGCTAATAGTGAAGTAAGACAATCAAAGTGTTGCATCCATGAGTGTTTATGAAATCGTTTCTCTTTCTTTGTTATATGAATATACACCTTCAAACTTATGGTGAAAGTGATATTACAGAGCCAGGGTCCTGACTGGGAAGACTTTGTTGGAATCGTTTGCCTTTTACTGATCAACGCAACAATCAGCTTCTTTGAAGAAAACAATGCTGGAAACGCTGCTGCAGCTCTTATGGCTCGCTTGGCTCCAAAAACAAGAGTCTGCTTCTTCACCTTATGGAACTTCAATAAGCCAAAACGACAAACATAGCTGAACTATCGTTTCCATATTCCCTCTTATAGGTTCTTAGAGATGGACAGTGGAAAGAGCAAGATGCGTCTATCTTGGTACCTGGCGATATTATTAGCATAAAGCTTGGAAATATCATCCCTGCAGATGCTCGGCTTCTTGAAGGAGACCCCTTGAAAATTGATCAGGCATGTATAGTATATTAAGCACTTAGTTGCATCTCTCTTCTTTTAAAGCAATATTTAAAGACTGTGTTTAAAGACTGCAGTCAGTGCTGACCGGAGAATCGTTACCTGTGACCAAGAAGAAGGGTGAGCAAGTCTTCTCTGGTTCTACTTGTAAGCAAGGTGAAATAGAAGCTGTTGTGATAGCCACGGGTTCGAGCACTTTCTTTGGTAAAACAGCATGCTTGGTGGACAGCACAGATGTAACTGGACATCTTCAGCAGGTTCTTTGTCTTTCATTTCTCTCTTTTGGTCTATATCTGATTGGTAAAGACAATTGTTCTTTAAGTGGTGAAATACAGTCTGCAGCTTGTAAGAACATAACATATTTTCTTCTAGGTTCTTACATCGATTGGGAACTTCTGCATTTGTTCTATCGCTGTTGGAATGATTCTTGAAATCATTGTCATGTTTCCTGTACAACATCGCTCCTACAGAATTGGGATCAATAACCTTCTTGTACTACTGATTGGAGGTATACCCATCGCCATGCCCACTGTACTATCTGTCACGCTTGCCATTGGATCTCATCGACTTTCTCAACAGGTACAAATCTTGGTGCCATTTCTCTTTATTATTTAACTACACATCAAGAAGAATCTAACTTAAGCTGTTGAATGCAAAAGAAAAAAAAATCATTGATTTGTTATTCTTTAACATGTTTCTTCTTGTTCTAAAAGGGTGCCATTACGAAAAGGATGACCGCAATAGAGGAAATGGCTGGGATGGATGTCCTCTGCTGTGACAAAACTGGAACCCTTACCTTGAACAGTCTTTCCGTTGATAGAAATCTTATTGAGGTACCAATAATTCTCATATGCTTGCTTTTCAAGTTTAAAGAATTACATTTTAGTACATTTAACTCCATGTTTCTTGCCTCCTTCTTCTACTCAGGTTTTCGCCGACTATATGGACAAGGAGACAATTTTGTTGCTTGCAGGCCGAGCTTCACGGCTAGAAAATCAGGATGCCATAGATGCAGCAATTGTTAGCATGCTTGCTGATCCGCGAGAGGTAGATATATTTCTCTTACATGAACCCTCTTTTATTAAAAACATTCTCATCTTCGTACTCATACTAAGGTTGTTTATCTGAAGGCACGTGCAAACATTAAAGAAATTCATTTTTTGCCTTTCAATCCTGTGGAAAAACGTACAGCAATAACATATATTGATTCCGACGGAAAATGGTATCGAGCTACCAAAGGAGCTCCTGAACAGGTAGCAAATAATTAAATTACTTTGTACTTGGCACTTTTGAGCTGACTCGGGATGTACAAAGATTGAAGTTGTTTTTCTGTGTGTCCATGAACGAAATACCATCACTGATTCAACCATACTATATATATATAGGTTCTAAGCTTGTGTCAACATAAAAATGAGATTGCACAAAGAGTTTATGCCATCATCAATAGATTTGCAGAAAAAGGTTTGAGGTCTCTTGCGGTTGCTTATCAGGTAACATCTTTGTCCTCTCCCTTTTTCTCTTGATCTGGTTTTATCGAAAGTGCACTTTTTTCAAAGAAACTTATAATGACATTAGTTACTCCAATTCATTGCATCATTCATTTTTTCCAGGAAATTCCAGACAAAAGCAGCAATAGTCCTGGAGGACCATGGAGGTTCTGTGGTATGTTGCCACTGTTTGATCCTCCAAGGCATGACAGTGCTGAAACCATCCTTAGAGCTCTTAACCTTGGAGTTTGTGTTAAGATGATCACCGGTAAGTCTGAACCTCAAGCAATGGAGCTAGATTCTTTCATGAATACACACTCTCTCATGGTGCAAACGATAAAAACTCCTGGGAAACTGAATGAAAATCTGATGATAAGTCCGGAAAAAATGTAGGTGACCAATTGGAGATTGCAAAGGAGACAGGCAGACGTCTTGGGATGGGAACCAACATGTATCCTTCTTCCTCCTTGTTAGGCCACAACAACGATGAGCATGAAGCCATTCCAGTGGATGAGCTAATTGAAATGGCAGATGGATTTGCTGGAGTATTCCCTGGTCATAATAGCAACACAACGCTAATATCTACGGAGTTTTAGATTTTCTCTCCTTTCTAATCTCAATAGTTTTTATTTTGGCTCTCATGTTACAGAACATAAGTATGAGATTATAAAGATTTTACAAGAAAAGAAGCATGTGGTTGGAATGACCGGAGATGGCGTGAATGATGCTCCTGCTCTAAAAAAAGCTGACATTGGAATAGCTGTCGCGGATGCAACAGATGCCGCAAGAAGTTCTGCTGACATAGTACTAACTGAACCTGGCTTAAGTGTAATTATCAGTGCTGTCTTGACTAGCAGAGCCATATTCCAGCGGATGAAGAACTATACAGTTAAGTACTAAAGATATGGTTACATAACTATCACCTGATTCCACATATCTAAAGATAGGAACATTCATGTATAGGGTATGAATTTCAAGTAGTATTAATGAAATTCTGAAGTTGCTAAAGTTTTTCTCTGGATTACCGAGACTAATCAGTACGAATTTGCAGGTATATGCAGTCTCAATCACCATTCGAATAGTGGTAAGGAGCTTCAGATACATAATCTAACTGTAATGGTATTTAAGTTACATCTACTTAGCTTTCTCTTATTTATGTCTTTGTGCAGCTTGGTTTTACACTTTTAGCGGTTGTATGGGAATGCGACTTTCCACCTTTCATGGTTCTGATAATCGCAATACTCAATGACGGTAATATTTTGTTCCACTCAGTAGCTTCTTGTTGATGTAAAAGAAAGCTAATTCTTAAAATTCTAAAGTGCTCTTGTTGATCTCCTATGCATCAGGGACCATCATGACTATTTCTAAAGATAGGGTTAGGCCATCTCCAACACCCGAGAGTTGGAAGCTCAACCAAATATTTGCGACTGGAATTGTCATTGGAACATACCTAGCATTGGTCACCGTCCTGTTCTACTGGATCATTGTCTTTACCACCTTCTTTGAGGTACATTACCTTTGCTCAAACTTAGTTCGTTCTTGCTTACTGAGAAGAATGCATACGGTATGCAGCATACCTGTAAGGCTGTAACTATCCCTTGATCTTTAAACGCTGCAGAAACACTTCCATGTCAAATCAATCGCCAAGAACAGTGAACAAGTATCATCCGCTGTGTATCTCCAAGTGAGCATCATCAGTCAGGCACTCATATTTGTAACACGTAGTCGTAGCTGGTCATTTCTTGAACGTCCCGGGACTCTCCTGATTATTGCCTTCATCGTTGCTCAACTTGTAAGAATTCTTCATCTGTAATCTTTTCCATTACGGAATGTTATATAGCATATATACATACGTCTTCATTTGACTTTTCCATTTTCATATACACAGGTAGCTACATTAATTGCTGTCTACGCCAATATCAGCTTTGCTAACATCACCGGCATTGGATGGGGATGGGCAGGTGTTATATGGTTATACAGTCTGATATTCTACATACCTCTAGATATTATAAAGTTCGTCTTCCATTACGCATTGAGTGGAGATGCTTGGAACCTCGTATTGGACCGTAAGGTTGGTGCATGTCTTGTCCTCTACTTGCTACCCAGTCTCAGACTTATTATACTCATTTCTTAAAAGACAACGACTGTTGGTTTTTGTCTTGTAGACAGCTTTTGCGTATAAGAAAGATTATGGAAAAGATGATGGAACGAGCAATGTAACTATCTCTCAGAGAAGTCATTCTGCAGAAGAACTCAGTGGAAGTCGTTGTCGTCCTTCTTGGATAGCTGAACAAACCAGAAGGCGTGCAGAAATCGCCAGGTTTCGTTTTTTGGGTTCTCTTCCATTTCACATACTACCAGAACCATCTATGATCCATTAAAAATGAAAACTTTACTTTTGTTCATCTGATAGGCTCGTAGAGGGACACTCGGTGTCAAGGCATTTAAAATCAGTGATCAAGCTCAAACAAATTGACCCAAAGATGATCCGTGCAGCTCATACCGTCTAAAATACCCTCATGATTTTTTTCCAACTCAAAAACCTACATAAAGTGGAACTAAACAATATTGGGTTACTCGGGAATGTAAAGAACAAAAATTAGAGCATTCATATGATCTGTGTAGTCTGTAATGTAGTGTTGTGTTCTGGTGACAGCAGAAATCAAATATGCCTCCTTGCAATTTATTTATTTCGTCCACGTTCTGTTTTCAGTCAACATTTTGGTATTTCCGGGAGCAAAGCAGTTCCGACAGAAAAGATTACTCTTTAAGGAAGAAACTCTTATCTCGCTATCCAAAAATGAATAATAAATTTGACACTGAAGGCACTCTATTATAATACAGGTAAAACAAAAGGAACAATATATTCAGAAAAGAGACATAAGAAACTTAACGAATGTGTTTACTTTTCTATTCATCTTCTGCTATGAAGTTTGGTTCTTCACCTCGACAGAGATACTCATCGCACATAGATGAAGTTCCCCAGTCCTTCCTTAGCCGCAAGATATCCTCTGTAAAAGTAGAACCCGATGCTCCAATGAAGACACTTGACATTGCACATATCGTCTTATCTAACATAGCATCCACCTACATATTCCAAAAACCAAGCAAAACAAGCAAGTGAGTGCGACACAAAAGAGATTCTTGTCCATAGATGACGGGAAGAAAGAGTCTATAATGTTTTTTTTCAGACCAAAAAACCTAAGGTTGCGCAAGACATATCAAACAAAGTCTGTTACTGTATCATAATTATTAGATTGTATTGCTGTTAAAGACCACACTGGACATAGGGTTTAAAAGTGATTTCTCGAGAACAAAGTCTTCGGTCCATAAACAAGCAATAAAGAAATTACAGCTGTCGCAATCGTTACCTGAGAGTCATCCTCTATACCATGTCTATACAACAATGAGTCCCACTTTTCTGCTGAGTTGCGAGGTGGACGTTTGACAAGTGGAACGACTTTTCCATCAACAACTACTAGTGACTGAAGCAGACCAGTTTCACTTTCTGCAGCATCTGTTGAAAGATAGATGACCGGAGCATTAGCCCTCTCCACCATCCGACTGATGCAGTCTGCAGCTTGTGGTATCGGATAAAAGCAGCTTGGCGATTTTGCATTGCTGGCCAGAAATCATTTCATTAGACAGAGCCAGCAATAAATGAGACACAGTTTTGTCAAAATCCTAACCTAGTCCCCTAGCTCGAACATCAACATCAGCACAGTAGTTATTTGCTACACAGAAGTGCCCAAGATAAAGCACATGTCAAACTGCTGGATGGTATTCCAATACCGTAATTGATACTAGATACATAATGCAACAATGACAAGCCATGTACCCTAAAAGGAGAGATGCAAAGGAAAAAAACCTTACCAGAACTTGAGGAACCCATGTCTACGGAGATGAAGCGCGATGAAATTCTTTCCCAAGAACGTCTGGATGAATCGCTGTGCCGTCAACAAAATGAGTCTACTGGGTTCGATCAGTGTCTTGCATTTGTGCTTAATGGGTCCACCAGGCTGCATCACCCACTCTTGCTCCATATCAGCATAGAAGACATCCCCTATGGCGATCACACCATCATCAGACTTAAACTTTTCCTGTACCTCTTGAAATGTTCGTTTCGTTGGCTTCTTTATATCTTCACTCCAAGGAGCCTCAAGCTTCCCACCAATGGAAATCCCCAACCCCATGAGCTTCTTGACATGCTCCTCGTCCACGTAACAAGGCTGTGGCGACGAAAAGTAACAGATGAACCTGTCAATGTGAGCATTCTTCTTCTTATCCACCTCCTTGAACTGATCAAAAGAAACGACAACAGTTCTTCCCAAGCAAGTGTTAATCCGATCTATATCAAGCACTCTATCGTACTGGTAATCAAACTTAGGGCTTGGGATCACAAGAACTCGATCCAGCAGCGCAGCGAAGAACATATGTTTCTCTAAGCAGATCAAGTGGTTGCTCATTTGGCCTGAGAGACAGATAGCAAAGAGGAACTTGTCGGGTCTAGGTTTCCATTCAATCGTTTTACGCTCTAACAGCTTCTGATCAACTTTTCTACATGTGTCGTAGTTGTAAGAAGTAGAAGTGATACTATCTGAAACAGTACCAGAGAAGGAGTAATTCCCGGTCCTGTGTGGTGACAGAAGCACCTCTTCGATCTCCTTATTCAGTGAGATCTGCTTCGCTAGAGAAGCTTTCACATTGTCTATTACTACAGAAGATTCAATCGCATTCGAAGAATTGAGATTTGCTGTTTGATCTACCAACGATTGGTTCAAGAGAGAGACAAGCGCGAGGTGTTGCTGCCTCAGAAGATATAGAGCGCGTAGCTCAGATTCCTTGACCTGAATCGACGGTGGATTAAGCTTGAAGCTCGACAGATCCACCGAGAAGAAACTACGAGTATCAGTAAATAAGAAGAAAAAACCGAGGAGCAGAATTAGAGACCCGGCAGCGACGACATAACGCTTGTCGAGTGAGATTTTCCAACGATTCCGGGCTCGCGACAAGGTTTCCTCGATCTGAAACGCCGATCTCGGACTCCTGCCACCGCCGTTTGCCCTATTTGCGGCCCTGGCAGACTGAAGCTCGTCTTCCTGGCGGCGATTGAGATCGTTTTCTCTGATGTCGTTTTGTGGGATCAAATTCTGGTGGTCCTCGTCTTCGTCCGACGAGTTGCGCTCCATCGCCGAGAGAGGGAGTGTAGCACTGAGCTGCTAATTCCTGGAAATTACAAGTTATTGTCCCCGAAATTAAAAAAAAATTGAACTCAAATAGAAATAAATTACACTTTTGTCACAAGTCGCTCAACGATTTTATATATTTTGATTGATGAATCAACAATTCGGAAGAAAAATGTGTTGAAACCATACGGTACTATTTATCAAATGCAAACCAACCATATACTATACAAAGTAGTTCCAACGAAAGCTAAATATATGAAAATATAAAATGTGAAACCAAGCTTATGTTAATAATATATGCTTTTCAAAAGCACAAACCATGAGGAGGAGGCTAAATTGAGTAAATTCGGACAGAAGAAGACAAAAGAAGACTACTCTTGAGATACTGAAGGGAGAGAGATTTTATCCGACGAGTCATCCCTTTCTATGTATTGTTGCATAGAAAATTCACAGTTGAAGCAAAGGAAGCGCCATTACAACCCCAAAAACCGACACTAGCAGCAGTATAATCCACGCTGGCAATCCCTGCTTCTTGTTCTTCCTCCTCTTTTTCATCCCATCATCTGAGTCCTCCTTTGTTGGGTCCACTGTTTTCTCTGACTCTGCTTTCGTATTGCTCTCTTGAGGAGTCTCTGGTGAGGTCTGTTGCGTTTGCTCGGCTAGTTGCTGCTGGTTGTACTTCTCTACATACTCTGGAAATAGCTTTCGGAACGCTGGGCTGTAACAAGTAAGAACACCGGATTCAGGTTAAAGAACTGAAACACACATATGATTGAGCATTCACTGTTTTCTAATCAGCTTTTATGAATAACCTGAATACAAATGACTAAAGCTAGCACCTACATGAATAAAGAATTCTGTAAAAAGTTTATGATGGGATGATCTTACGTTTTACAATTGAAAGCGAGAGATGACTTAGCCAACCGTTGTTTCTCAGCTACAGTAGTGTTCACACTTCCCGTTGTCGGACTGTTATCCATCTGCACCACAAGGACAACATTTAGAGAAAAACGTAATAACAGAATTCAAAGATATTACCATGTTAAGTAATCAGATGGTACTCTAATAGGCACCATTACAATATAAGAATGTTAGATTGTATCTAAAATGCCCTTCAGAAAAGTGAAAATGAAAAACTGTAGTGCCTACGGTGAGCTTACCATAAATGAGAGAAGCCCCGTAAGTATGCTGCATTCACGAAAAAAATTTAGTTAACAATGAAAATTATGAACGTCAATTATAGTATAAGTCAAAAGGAGAATTTATACCTCGACACAGACCACATCGGATTCCAGCTTTCTGGATGAACTGAAAAAGTCATGAAAAGTTATTCAGATATTGAGATACTTAAACTACAACGAAACAACAAATAGAAAGTGTGCCATTAAGCTTACAATCACTCATAGACAAACATATTTTCTTTTGTGTCATGAATCGACCATTTGGTGTAGCCATTCTGAGGCCAAAAAGAAGAAAAAAAAAAGGTGGAACATTGGAAGCTGGACTATAAACTGAGATAAGAGTAATATTGAGACCAAAACTGAAGAATCAAAAGAACATACGTAATTCCAGGTGGCTTGTAAGGATACTCTGGAGGGAACTTGATCTTTCCGTAGTAATATCCACCTGTTAGAGAGAATTCAAGTACCAAAATTAGATGCCCATAAGGGATGCTGGAAGCAAAACTAACATGTAACTTCAGAAAGAAGATTATCACCAGCAAAAGGTGTCCCCTCACTACCTTCCAGCACATAATCTGTAAGATAAACGCCAATAGTTCAACACTTTGTTAATAACTGATCAAGGTACTAACAAAGTACAAAAATTAAATAGTTAATGTTCTGTCCAGGCTCATAATAGTAAGTCATTGTTTCATAGTTTCTTTTTCTTGTACATTCCTAAGTACAAAATATGTTAAGCCTTCAAATATGCCACATCCTAACACCTTTATAGAAAAGCTTGCAATAGAATTACTAGAGATTTAGTATGAGAAACATAGACAAGAATATAATAAAGAGATAGAAAAAGCTTACGCCACTCGAGAATGTCATTTGGGGAAGGTCGAGCAACAACATGGGAGACTGGTTCCTAAAGGCACAAAACGAAACATATCATAAATATCCACTAAAGAAACAAAACAAAATATGAAAATTACTCTAGACCAACAAACCAAGAAAACATTCACATTCAGGTACGGCAACATTTGAAAAGTTCAAAGAGAACTGGTTGAATAAAATTGAGCTATAAAATTAACAAGTCTTGATTCCTGCTCAAAAGAATTAGGAGCAACATAAGAAAGCTGGTACCTTGCAAAGTGCTCTATATTCCTTTTGAAGACGTTTTATACAAGCCTTTTCTGCCATCTACGTGCTATGGACTAAGTGAATAACCGCAGCTGCTGTAAAACCCGTTTCAGATAATCAACAAAACGAATTATATAGTAGCGTGAATGTAGACCTAGAAATAGAAACGAAAGGACAAAAACATACTAATTACTTTTTCAGATCAATTAGAAAATGAAAGCATTCCCCCTGTAGCATCAATGGTTGCATCAACCTTGGAAATAGTAAGGAATCTCAAAACCTAGGAAAATAACAAGAGCCTAGGAAATTTTCTCGTGCCATTGATGTAAAGGCTTTACTTATTGGACTACCTCACAAGACATACAGAGATAACAAGAATACTATGCAATACTCTCGTGATCTACTCGAAGATGCAAGTAAGCCGAATTACACACAAGATGAGATGAAACTTGAATATAACAACAACACTTGGATAACCAAAGACACCTTTTTTACTAAGAACCCCCAAAATCTATGAGCTGGGGGTAAAATACTTTTACCCAAATCACTCCAGCCCAAATGAAATCAACGAAAATTCGATCGATCCTAATTCAAGAGAGAGAGAAATATCTGGGAATCCCTAAAAAAAAAAACAATCTCAACCCAGAAACTTCTTTGATTAAACAATTATAATAAGCAAAACCAGCTCGAATCAACCATAATTTCTTCGATCAATACATCAGAACTCCCAAGATACTTTCTCACCCCAAAAAAAAAAACATATAAATTTTTCTCAATTTAATAGAGGATCCAATTGCAATCCAAGCGTCGCTCTTACCCAGAAACGCAAGAGACGAAGAAATTCCCAAGCAGATAACACCAGATCCAAGAACAAAATAATTGGGGATCTATGACAAGAATTTTCAGCACCTTGATCGAATTTTGTCTCGGGGGGGTTTCTTGTTAATTACTTTCTCTTTCTCGTCGGGTAACCAGAGAATAGACCTAACATGTGCTGGTTTATCTAAACCGAACAAAATTCATCCTACAAGTTTTGCCGGTTATATATAAAATCATTTCCGGTTCGTTATTTTTGAGCCACAAGTTCACGGCAACCACAAATTAAAACCCTCTCTTTTTGACATAATAAAACCTTACTTTAGTTGAGGATTCATATTAGTTTTTAAAACAAAATTGCATAATGAACTTTTCTCTATTTCTTTATCCTCCACTTGAGGATCTACTCATCTCAATAATTTTTTTTCCTCCTCATTTTAAATAATGAATTAAAGTATAAAGTACTAGTGATTAGTAGAGAGTCAAAACAGCTGTTTACCTGCAAACTATTTATTTATGAAAATTGGACTTACACAAATACCTCCAAGTTCCAAAGTTATGTCTTTAGAAGTTAGTTTTAAAAAAAAAACATATAAAATTCAAACAAAGTTAAGTTTCAGCCTCTTTTGAGTTCCCCAATACCAGTAGACAGAAATCACGTGCTCCAATCACAGGCCCACCATCTCTAAATTTCAAAGCATTTACATTAGTTAGGTAATGTGTATGTGTTGATTCTTTGTCTCTACGTATGAATTATATATATATGTGTAAATGTCGATGCTGAGGTAAATGATTAAGATGAAGATAAGTATCTCACCTTCTGATTAAATAGCAGCAGTCAAAGTAAGATCACGTGATCAGATCCCCAAAACTATGTGTTCCAACACAAAAATCTTATTCTATAAAGCAACAATACTGTAGAAGTCTCTCGTCTCTCTCACTTTCTCTAACTCACATCTCTATCCAAGTTTCAGCTCTCAAAAAATTTGAGGACAGAACAAGAACAACCCTAAGAGCTTTCTTAAAGGAACTACAAAAGAAGAAAAGTCCACAATGAACAGATACTGGTCGGTGGCTCTGGTTCTGCTACTTGTAGCTTTCTTTAACAGCAAGTACAACGTAGAGGGACGTTCTCTGTTAAGGGTGACACATTCTAGTCAAGCTGTGAGAGATTTTCAGACAAGAAAGGAGATGAAGGGAGAAAAGCCGCTTAGAGGAGAAAATGATAGCTTTCGAAGAATCCCAAGGAGTGGCTCAAACCCTATACAGAACAAGTAAAGAAGAAACAAGACACAATCAAGTTTTGAATTTAATGCATCCCCATAAATGGGGTTCAAGTGTAATTGACATCAAGAGTGTTTCTTTTTGTATCAGGTGTAATCCATCAATAGTTCTTGAAGGAAGTAGGAAACAGCAGATCACAGCGGCAAGAAAACCTTAAATTTTCAGTTCTTTTGCCTTTTCTTTTCTTTTATGTTCTTTTATTTTCCTTCGTAGATCTTCTATCTTTGTTTTTTTTTGTAGAATAGGTTACTAGACTTGTTTCTTATAAATGCTGTAATCTACTTGGAATATATGAACTCATCTTTTAATTTTGAGGCATTCAATCTTGTGGATCAAGGAAAGAGACTAAAAAAAATTCCCACTCGCTTAGTGGTACCTTCAAATCCTCAACTTCTTTGTATTCTGCTTCTTCCCACTAATTCCATTGGAAAGGAAAGGTCTACTTCCTTCTTCAAATCCTCAGACTTAGCTTGTTCTTCTCGTTGGTGCTTAAACCCTGAAGCATACATAGATGATCAGCTTTCTCTATGTTTCTTAGTTCTACGTTGAAAGGCATCCTCCGATTCGTCAGGTGTTCTTTGGGGAGTTTGATTTTCTCGAACCAAATGCAGAACAAAACTTAGTTTATATACTGAGCTGTTTAGCTGCCTGTCTTCATTTCCACAGGTTAATTATCACTGTAAAACTGCAACAATAACCTATTCTTGTAGGACTTCAAAATAAAGAAGAAAAGTAATCACAGGATTCAACGGCATATATGAACACTAAACGCTATGATTATAAGGCGTTGGTAAATTTTTGTTTGACAAATAAGAATGTACTTTGTCTAAATTGCTGGTGTAGATTGTTTATATCATTTTTGGACCAAAGAAACAAAGTGGAAGTTTTGCGGCATCAAACAGAATACTGAAGTAGCTTGTATATATATATATATATATCGTACTAGAATATCATTCAAAGCCTCTCATTAACAATATACTGTACGTGCCTGGATTTGGCTAATGATTTGATAGCAAAGTGCCAAAATCATTTTAGCAACTCATTTGTAACTAAACCACCACAAAGTCAACAGGCAATAATACCTTTTGGCAGAACTAAGTGGCAACGTTACTCACACAACAACAAAAATGATAATGGTTTGATTCAAACGAACCAAGCCGTTCTTACCCTAACTTCTACGATAACATAAGAGCATAACAGGTTGGGCCAGGAGGAAGAAGTAGCCATAATCCGGGCCTGTAATGGCCCAAAATCTAGTTTCAAGAACGAGATCTGCCCAATTTCTAACAGCGTTAAAGTCGCTGACTTCGAACAATAAACACATGGTTTTGTGACTTTTGTCTGAACCCACGATCCAGATTTCAGAAGTTGTTTATCTTGAATTGTTCATTAATATACTAGACCATTGAGAATATTATATACTGTAGTAAGATATGCATTATTTGCACTATGTATTTGATTATAGATGTATAATTTATTAACTATTATTGAAAATCTATATATAGTTTCAATACCTTTTCACTTTTTGGACTAGTTTGTATTTTGACAAAATAGCAAGGAAAAAAGCGATAAATATTCGGTAAAAAGGGTTTAAAGAAAATATCCATTAAATATAAAAGCAAAATACCATAAATTCCAAATCGGTGGTCGCAAAATAATTGTCAAAATCAAAATCAGTGTGAAAGGGAAAGAGACGACAAAGGAATTGGGAAGTTTCGTGTATGAGTCAAAACCATAGAAATCTAAAATTAGATTTGAGCACCAAAGTATTATAAAGAAAGCTGATCACCACAGATGCGGAGATTCGTGATTGGCCAAGCCAAAAATCTCATAGATCAGACTCGTCGTCAACAGCATCATCATCATCATCATCATCTTCACAAAAACCTCCACCCTCTCTCTCCTTTTTCAGCTGCCTCCGATTCTACTCTTCTTTCTCCGTGGCGTTTCTTTTCTTCGTCGTCCGAGATGTCTGCCTCTGATTCATCGTCCTCTCTTCCCGTTACTCTTGACACCATCAACCCCAAGGTGGCGTTTTGTTTTTCTCGCTGTTCTCTCGATAGTTTGAATTTACTGGGGTTGCTGTTTGTATGTGATTTGCATTCTGGGTTTTCTTCTTCCTCGTTTCTGTTTTTGTTTATATTATGATTTTTGTTGTATTACTCGCATGAAATTTTTGGTTTACAATTTTGGTAAAGCAAAGAGCATCGTTTTAGTTTCGTCGAGATTGCTCCGTACTTGATCTAGAGTTTATTGAGCTTCTACTTAGGGGTTGATCGTTCACACTTTAGGATTTATCTCTGTGACGTATCATACTTTAAGGTTATCCTTTGTTCTTATTATACACATAAAGCTGGGAATTTTTTTAAATCCTTTGGTTCGGTCTGCTTTCTGTGGATATTACAAAGTCTGTGCCTTTCTGTATTCATGTGATCTTCCTGGATTCGATCTTTGTGAATAATAAATTATTGTTTTATGTTTCCCTTTTTCACCCCAATTTGTTAAACTGATTATGCTCTTGCTCTTACTTTCTAATTGAATAGTTTTTTTTCCCTCAGGAACAGTTCTGCATCTGAATCTAGCTCTAGTGACTCATGTTTTTTTTTTCTTTTGTTTGGTTTCTTTATTTTTAAAAATTGGTTTTTTTGGGTTGTCTTAGGTTCTGAAATGTGAGTATGCTGTCCGTGGAGAAATTGTCAACATTGCTCAGGTAAAGCAACCATCCTTGTCCTAAATTGTATTCTTCTAATGTCGAAACTTCAAACTGCTTTGCTCATTTTGCTTTCCTCTTCCACCTCACAGAGGTTGCAAGAAGATTTGAAGATTAACAAGGATGCTTATCCCTTTGATGAGGTACATTACAATCCCAGTGGTCATTTTCGTGTCGTCTGACTTGATTCAACCTTACAAGTTTCACCGCTTTTGGCAGATTATCTATTGTAATATCGGAAATCCGCAATCTCTTGGGCAACAACCTATAACATTCTTCAGAGAGGTAAATAACTAAGCTTTCATAGTTCTGTTTTGTTCCATATCTTTCAGGACTTGACTTGTAACATCTATGTCTCAGGTTCTTGCTTTGTGTTCCCACACAGCTTTGTTGGACGAGAGTGCAACACATGGTTTATTCAGGTACCCAAAAAGCGGTTTACATGTTCTAACCTCACTACAGTTCAGTCTCTGAGTTGTTTTCCTTCTGGTGTTATAAGATTTTGATTAACAATGGATGTTTCAATTTTATCAGCTCCGATTCTATTGAGCGTGCTTGGAAGATACTCGACCAGATTCCCGGGAAAGCTACCGGCGCTTACAGTCATAGCCAGGTTTGTGGCATTGTCAATCTTAAACAGCATTTCTCTTCCTTTCTCGGTGAATGATTCCCATCTAATCTTCTATTTTGTTTCAGGGTATCAAGGGACTACGTGATGCAATTGCTGCTGGAATCGAAGCCCGTGATGGTTTCCCTGCTGATCCTAATGATATTTTCATGACAGATGGTGCAAGCCCTGGGGTAACAATCATCAAACTTCCCTAAACTCATAGAAATTATAGAACAATTTGTTTTAATGGTGACAGTAATGTATCTCCGGTTCTAGGTTCATATGATGATGCAACTTCTCATCAGTTCAGAGAAAGATGGAATCCTTTGCCCTATTCCTCAGTATCCATTGTACTCAGCTTCAATTGCCCTTCATGGCGGAAGTCTGGTATGTTCGTTATGTCTATCTGATGAAAATATCATTTTGGCGCCTGCCTAGTGCCTACTGTGATTATGGAATGAATATGCCTCCGAGTTTCTTTTTTTCTTTCTTCTGATTGTTGTCATCTTCTTCTGTTAGGTTCCGTACTACCTTGACGAAGCATCAGGATGGGGTCTTGAAATATCTGAGCTGAAGAAGCAACTGGAGGATGCTAGGTCAAACGGCATCACTGTAAGAGCCTTGGCGGTCATTAACCCTGGTAACCCGACAGGACAGGTAAATTGGATCTTCAGACACTAAACCACAAATCTATTCCGATCCAAATTTTACACTTTGTCTGAATTTTGGCCTGCTATTTTTCTGGTTAAAGGTTCTTTCAGAAGAAAACCAGCGTGACATTGTTGATTTCTGTAAGAAAGAGGGTTTAGTTATTTTAGCAGATGAGGTTTATCAGGAAAATGTTTACGTCCCTGACAAAAAGTTCCACTCCTTTAAGAAAGTAGCCCGGTCTATGGGCTACGGTGAGAAGGATATCTCCTTAGTCTCGTTCCAATCTATCTCCAAAGGTTTGAAAAGAACTAATTTCTTAGTCCATTGACAAGCCTCTGATCATTGCGATGGGCAATTTGTCTCAAAACTGGATTCATTCTTTTAAATAGGATACTACGGAGAGTGTGGGAAAAGAGGCGGTTACATGGAGGTTACTGGTTTCACTTCTGATGTAAGAGAACAGATATACAAAGTGGCTTCTGTGAATCTTTGCTCCAACATCTCTGGTCAGATTCTCGCCAGCCTCGTCATGAGCCCACCCAAGGTATAAAACATCTAGATCACTTTATCAGCTGGTTTAGTCTAAGCTCGGTTTCTAGCAGTTTGGTGGCTCGAACTTGCACAATGATAATTGACTTTAACCGCTGTTATGAAATTTGATCAGCCTGGTGACGACTCCTTTGATTCATACATAGCAGAGAAAGAGGGAATTCTCTCGTCTTTAGCAAAACGTGCAAAGGTTAGCCATTCACAGAGAATTAACTAGCAACCATGATTTTAGATTTTTCTGGTCTTAATACCTTTGAGTTCAACCGTGCAGACCCTTGAAGAAGCTCTGAACAAGTTGGAGGGTGTAACATGCAATAGAGCAGAGGGAGCTATGTATCTATTCCCTTGCATTAACCTTCCACAAAAGGCGATTGCAGCTGCAGAAGCTGCGAAGACAGCACCGGACACGTTCTACTGCAAACGCCTTCTAAACGCTACTGGAATAGTCGTCGTCCCTGGTTCTGGATTTAGACAGGTTTGATGAAGAAACTGAGAAAGCTATTTCTTCAAACAAAACCTCACTTACTGTTGTTAATCTTGCGTGTTTTTGTCGGATTGATGCAGGTACCAGGAACATGGCATTTTAGGTGCACTATACTTCCTCAAGAAGATAAGATTCCGGCAATCGTAAACCGTCTCACTGAGTTCCACAAGAGCTTGATGGATGAGTTCCGCGACTAAGGATTTATGTAGTTAACATCTCTCTATATAGATATGATCAATCTTTCTTAATAATAAGAAAAAGGAACCCATGCCGTTTCATTATTCGGTTGACATTTGAGTTACGATGTGAGAGCATCAGTTAGTGCTCTTGTCTTCTTCTTATTCAGCTTTTTGTGTTCTTTTGGCTGATAGTCATAAACCATAAAATTTTATTGAGAAGAGTTTTTATAGATAATCAGACTAAATACTATTAAATCAAATACTTTAATTACAGAAATACTTAACGAACTCACCCGTTTTGACCTAGACGACATCGAGTAATTCCATCCGTCATATCTTCCAAACTTTGCATATCCATCGTTGATTTCCAATTCCTCAGGTGACTACAAGTACATAAGGTTTGCTTCTTAATGTCTTTGTTATCGATCTCTTATCAGGTGAGTACAAGTACATATAGTATTTTAATGAATATAAAAAAAAAAAGCATGGAATGAACGAATTGTTTACATTTAGCCAAGTCGTCTGGTTTGTAGTTTTAAAACAAAAAAAAAAACAGAAGACTAATGGCGATCGCGTATAGACAATACTAAATTGTTATACATAACACATGTCGCATCATTAAGAGGACTTAAAATACATACGTGATTATAACCAGCGGACGGTTCGGCCATTGCGCGTTCAAGTTGTGTTTTTTTTTTTTTTTTTTTTATCAAAGTTTTATTTTAATAGTAGGAATGCATAATGGTAGCCACATCTGCATTCATTACACCAGATCTGGTGTTCGAACCCAACACTCCGTTATTAAAATTACTAGACTATATTGATAAAAAAAAAATTATGTTTTAATAATAAAAAAAATATAGTTAATAACCGTTAATTGATAGGTGTTTTGATAATATGAGGACTCGATCGTCCATAGTTAAATTCTACATTTTTGTTGTTATTAAAGAAATTTTTACATTTCTTCCGTCGAATAAAAAGAATAACCATTTGGTTTGATGGTAAATTGGGTATTGAATATCTTTCACTACGTAAACTGTATATTAAAATACATCTACTTATGTCGATTCATAATTTCTCTAAGCTCGAGACTAAAACATGTTAAAGAAAAAAAACCTTATGTTTATAGTTTACGTGTCCCCCATCGTTCATGATTATTAAAACTCTCCCCAAATTATATATTCTTTCGATAAAGGAGTCTCCTACATTTACATTTACTATTAAGATATACATCGATTAAGTTAGCAACACTAATCTATAACTACTAGATAATTATTTCCATTCATTTTTTGAACTAGTCGAAATTTTTATCGCAGGCTGGAGCAGATTAATTAATATCTATAAACAAAGAATAGTACCGTTTGCACAGCTTTAGATATGTATAATTCGTAAGAAAATCATCATTGTGAATTATTTTTTATGGATGTTATGTAGACCCAATCTCCCTCCATTTGTTTCTCATGCCCCTCTACGAAAAAAAAAAACAAAACAAAACTTTCTAAAATATTTTTAAATATTTGACAAGGAAATATGAAAAGTAATAATACTTTTCATCTAATTTTTTTTACTTGAAAAATATAATTTGATTTATAATATAATCTACTAGAGAGGGGGGAAAAAAACGCCAAAAACGCAGAACTTTTTATATAATCAGAAACGACACCGTATGGTAGAGGCTATAAATATAGTCGATTTAGCGCCGAAAAGGTAAACGAGAAAAGCAAAAACTAAATTAGTTTTTTTACCATTTTTAAAAAAACCGGTCGTCTTCTCTCTCTCCCTCCGACCTGGTCACATCCTCGACGGCTCCACTCTTCATTGAATCGTCTTCGTCTTTGTTATCTTCTTTACAAATTTCTTTACATTCTTCTGAGAAAATTCGATTTGATTTATCGTCCTTCAACCTCTATCAATATATCTCTTCTGGTGTGGTCAACTGTTTCTCTGTTATCGACCGGTTCGAAATCGGGGTCAAACCGGCTCCGAGCTATCTTCCGGTTCGGAATTTCTTATTTAATTTGGCCCGATGGGATCGGAGCCTCGGGAAGACCCGAGTCGCGAACTGATTGACTTGCCCGTTCTTCACAAATTAAAGCTCTACAGTACTCGCACGGTACAACCAACTTCCTCATCTTTCTCGTAATTATATTATGTGAATCCTTATTCTTCTTCTTTGTCTCTTCTAAATTACTATTGATTCGTACCAAATGTCATCTCTTTACCCACAACTGATTTTCCGATAATTGCGTTGATACATTTATGATTTTGATTTTTTTGGACATAATTATCATTATTTTCCGGTTTGCATTCAAAAATGTTTTTTTTTAATGCATTTTGCTTTGGTGGTTTCATATGATTTGTAGTGTAAGGCATGAGACTTTAGCTTGACATAATGTATAGTCTTTGGTTCTAAGTTTTCTATAATCTATAAAGATTTGTATGGTGATAAAGAATCATGTATTCCTGCTTCGAGTTCACTACATTTTGGTTCAATTTTGTTGAATGAATTGGTTGTTCTGTGTAGAATTTTTACTTGATTGGGAGAGATGAGAAGAAAACCTTTTGGAGGATTCTTAAGATTGATCGAACGGACCCAAAAGAGCTGAATTTATTTGAAGATCCTACAAGGTATACCCATGACGAAGTCGTCGAGCTTAAAAAATGGATAAGTCGAGGGAACCAGGAGTACGGTGGGCTCAGAGCAGAGACAACTTGCTATGGAATCATTGGTACGTCTCTTTCAATACCACTGGAGGGGCTTTGCTCGAAAGCATTGTCTTTCCTTTTCTTCCTCTGTGTTTGTGTGTCGTTTTAAACTTATGGAGCAATGTTGATTCTCCAAGTGCAGGTTTTGTGAGATTCTTGGGGCCATATTACATGCTGGTGATTAAAAGAAGAAAGAAAGTGGGAGAGATCTGCGGCCATACTATTTATGAAGTAGCAGAGAGTCAAATGATCATGATTCCATATCCTTCTACTGAGACGAGAGTGGCTGGTTCTGCAGCCGAGCGAAGGTATTTAACCGATCATTCTTATCCACATTGTTATCCACATATCCGTCGTGTTCCCCATCCCCCTTGTATTATAGGTACAGGAAGCTCCTAAACATGGTGGATCTTAGCAAAAACTTCTACTTCAGCTACACTTATCACCTCATGTATAGCCTCCAGAAGAACATATGCAACACTGAGAGAGGAAAAATTCACGACAACAGCATGTTCGTGTGGAACGAATATCTAACACACGGGATCAGAAGGATCCTCCAGAACAGCATATGGACAGTTGCATTGGTTTACGGATTCTTTGAACAGGTATGATTGGTTTATTCTGGAGATTTTCCAATACTTTGCTAATTTAAGAAGACTAATCTCTACTGTTCATTTGCTTTTTTTTACAGACTAAATGTTTAGTATCTGATGAAGAATTTGTATTGACTGTCATTGCTCGGCGTTCCCGCCATTATGCTGGTACAAGGTACTTGTACTTCTTGATAACATTACTTGCTATATGTTCTTCATCATCTCATTTATCTCTGTTTTTGTCTCATGGACTACTAGCTCTATAACAATCCTTGCCTCCACCCTCTGATAATGTCCAGATATTTAAGGCGTGGTGTAAATGAAGCAGGCAGCGTAGCCAATGAGGTTGAGATAGAGCAGATTGTTTCCAAAGAAGTTCCAGAGGGTCAGAAAATCCCTATAACATCAGTTGTGCAGGTTCGAGGCTCCATACCCCTATTTTGGTCCCAGGAGACATCTGTGTTCAATCCTCAACCCGACATAATATGTAAGCACCATTTGTCCTTACTTCTTTCTTTGTTCTTAACGCTCATGTTTCTCTCTTTCACCGGTTACAGTGAACAAAAAGGACGGGGATTACTTGGCTACTCGACTCCATTTTGAAAATCTGAGACAGAGATATGGGAAGCGGATAATCATCATGAATCTTCTAAAAGTAGGCTTTCTCATTTTCTAGGACAAGTGAAATATTATACGTTGATTCTGCCTTTTCTTGGATTAATGGAATATTGAGTGTGTATCTGTGCTATGCTGTGATATCAGACAGGTGAGAAAAATCGTCGAGAAAGCATATTACAGGCAGAGTTTGGAAAGGCAATCTGGTTTATCAACAGAGGCACGAGAAAGGAGAACCGTTTGAAGGCAATCCATTTTGATCTAAACAAACACTTCAAAAGGTGCTCTGCATTTACTCACCTATTAAACAGAAACTGGTGGGTTGGTTTAATTAGTCTTAACGTCCTTAAACCTTTTACCCGTTTGCAGCGGAATTGATGGTGCATTCGAGCTCTTGTGTGACTTTGGGAAGAGAGCATTGGACTTAATTGACTTATTTTTCTGTGAAGCTCCTTTAGGCGTAGGAGCTGAAGGCGTAATTAAAGACTCATTTTTCAAGTAAGTATATATATATATATATATATGTATCCTGCGACTGAAGTCTTCATGACCTCTATCTAATACATGATATCTGATTGTATTGCACGTTTGGTGGTAAGTCCTAATACTAATGCTACCATGTTTCAGTAACCCTATTCCGAATCAAGATGAAGAGGAAACTAGTCCAGATATAGAAGCTTTGAAGGCGGATATATATTTGCTTCAAAGTGGGGTCTTAAGGACAAACTGCATAGACTGCTTGGATCGTACTAATGTTGCTCAGTACTCCCACGGATTGGTAGCTCTTAATCGGCAGCTGCATACATTGGGTATCACAGGACCTCCTCTCGTCGATAAGGACAATCCCGTGGCAAAGAAACTGATGGAAGTTTACGAAAACACGGGTGATGCAATTGCGATGCAGTATGCTGGCTCGGAAGCACACACCAAGGTGAATTCATTTCCAACACATTGTCCTACTAAGCTTGAACTGCATCGTTGAACTAACAACTTTAGACAATTTATGGTTTTTAACAGATGTTCAGTGCCCTGAGAGGTGAGTGGAACATGATGATGAAGCACCGTGACATCATCACAGCTTTTCGTCGTCACTACCACAACGCTTATCAGGACGGCGAAAAGCAGAACGCCATCAATGTGTAAGCTTTTTTATCTTTTTTTTTTCTTAACTTGCTATGTGTTTTGTCTGGTCTAAGGATTATTTCTCTTAACAGGTTCTTGGGGCAATCCGGGCCTCAATTGGGAAGGCTAGCTCCGTGGGAGTTGGGTTCTGACCAGCGCAACATTGGAAGAAGTAGTTCTAACCTAGATATCGAAAATATGAGGTACCTATTGACTAAACCAGCTCTATTTACAATAGTTTACAAGTTGAGATTTAACTGCAAAAGACTAAGATGTCTTCCAATACACAATATGAACTGCAGGCCCAAAATTTCGAGATCCTTTTCCGATAACCTTCTCTTATTGGGTGATTTGAATCTGGAGGAGCCGATACTCGAAAATCCACAGCCTTCACGTGAAGGGTTCTGGGAAACCACTTCAGAATTCGGATTCCATGAAGCTGAACCAGCTTCTCCAAGGTGGTTCACCAGAGTCTCTTTAATTAACTTGTTGCAAGCATTCATTTGGTACTCCTTTCTAATTCTTCTTCCTCTTTGATAACATCTTCAGCTTCCGCTCGGCTATTGGTGACGAAGATCATTTGAGAAGAACGGGATCAAGACAGATGTTTCCAGACAGTAGTTCTATGTCTGATTCTCGCGGGCTCGATGATGTACCTGGTTTTTCGCACTCATACAATGCTAAATTCACTCCAGCAGATGAAATGTTTGAACGTTGCAGGTAAAAATTACTATTCATATATCCCTTATACATCGTTATTATCTAGATAGCATTCTGATATATTAAACCTCGCTAACACCCTGTCATAAGCAAGGGCACTTTGCAAACGCATTTACAGTCCTCAGACATTAACCTTGTTCTAAGTAACTAAGATATATCTATATTATACAAGCCTGGTAACATAACGATCTAAATGTTTCGTGCAGCTCCGTGTCGTCAGACAACATGTTCACCGACATGGACGAATCCGTCACTTCTACAACTGATACGTACATTCTTGAGGTAATCTCCTTCATCAGCATACAACTCTTATTTATTCAGCTTACTTGTAAGCTTTGGCAAACGACAAAGACACTGACCCGGTCGGATTTTCCCATCTTTATAGTTTCCTAGCTGTTCGAATCAACCAGGAGGTTTCACTGAATATGCTTTAGTAGCTGGATTCTCAAATGAATTCACTCAGTGGGTTTTATACGGAAGATCATTGTCAAGGGTTCCGAGATGAAACTTGTGCCTTGCACGGGAAGTTAACGCTGGTTACTTATCACGTAAGGCAGGGTTAGACAGGCATGATAACAGGAAAAGCACACAGTAGCAGCCACATCTTTGTAAATACCCGATCAGCTTTGTAAAGGTCTCGGTTTCTTGTATTTCTTTTTCCTACCAAGGTTGATTTTTTTTTTCTAGTAATTTATTGCGGCCAAATGCTTGAACCGCGATGAATTGTGCGAATAGAAGTTGCAAGCAACACACCATGCCGCGTTGTATCAAAAAAAAAATTACCGACAAACTAAACATATCACATGCGAAAGTGTCGCTCGGATCTTTTCTGAACCCAGATTTGTTTTTTCTTCCTTATAATCTATGTCGCACGAGCTAAGGAACGACAGCGTATTAGGCATATCGCGTTATGAGGTAAAACCCTTATTTTCTATATTATATGTGGACATGATGTAAAAGGTTCGACATTTATGGAATATGAAGTTTTTTGGATTAATGGTATTATAAAATAAAGACGAAGAAAAAGTCTATCAACATTAGTGTGTGTAACGCACTCTTTAAGAACAACAACAACAATATCCCAACTGGCTTATTTGCTCTTGCAATTAACTTGTTTGTTCAGAGTATTTTATTCTATTTATTTCTCTTCATATTTATTTCAACATGGTGGGAATGCTGTAATCTTTATCTAGAATATCATCGATCACCCTTTATCCGATCATTAGACAACAAGCCACACACACACACGTATGCACAACAATACAACATATAAATAAATAACATGGAGCAAGGAGACACTAGTTTTACATATAAATAAATACAAACGAACCTAATTCTATTTTCTCACGTCTCAGACACGTAACTTTTATCATCTTCAAGACAAGTTCTTGATAAAACACACACAAAATAACCCTAGCTACCCCAAATTTCAAGAAAACCTCTATTAATTATAGTTTTACATACCTTTTTGTTTGGTTTAAAAAACCTCCGATATTGTTCAAAATCAAAGATCTATTCTTTATTATATGGCTAAATTCGGGAAGCTAACAAAGCTCAAGTCGGCCATAAGAAAATGGCCTTCCTTCACCAAGAACCACCACTCAACCACGGTATCCACTACCTCAGCAGCCGCTACCGATGTCTCAAAATGCGAAGACCTTACATGCTTCGTTCCCACGTCATCGACCATCCGCTTTTCCAAGAATTACTTGATCGTTCTTCGAGTTTCATCGAAGAACGTCACGATCAAAAGACAGTCTCAGTAGCTTGTGAAGTTGTATTGTTCGAGCACTTGTTATGGGTGCTCAAGAATAGTTGATCCGATCACAACGATGATGATTGCGGAAGGGGATCCCTCGAGGAGTTGGCTGAGTTCTACACTTATTGACGGCGATATATATATATATATATATATTTTTCTTATAATATATAAATATAATTTATGTTTTGAAAATTTTGATCTGACCTTACATGATCCAATGCGACCCACAAAACATTACTTTCGCTTTTGTTTTTCCCCTCTTTAAGATTTTGGTACTCTTAGGACATCTTCCCTAATCATACTAAAAATTGTAGTTCCCTCAATGGTAAAATTGATGTTCTAATGATATTTGCTCCCTTGTATATACATATATTTTAGTATTTATTTTGCATATGCGTTTTATTAGTTTTTAAAATAATAAAATGCGCCGCCACATGACGAAAATGGCTGTCACGGAAGAAGTAATTCATAAATCTTATTAGCATATAACTTTAAGCCTATAATGAGTTCACAATATATCATAGAGTTAATTTATAGCATATATGACTTAATAATGGCGTCAAATATTATTAGGTGAATCCAAGCGAGCTAGCAACTCAGTGATATATAGTTGGACCAAAATGTAAGACGAAAGTAATTCTATTGCAGAGTTCATCTTTAACTGCGAACTAAGACGAAAATAATTACTTAATTTGGTACATGATTCTCGACGTGTTAGATTCCAAATAATTACCATATTTTGTTACAACAACAAAATTATGACGTAACTTTTCGAAACCTTTGCTAAACATATACTACAATATATCAATGGTTTTGTAAACATGGAATGCTTTAACTCCATCATTTTGGATCCTCCCATGTCAAACTATTTAAATAATAGTATTATACTGTTGCCTATCATATATATAGTATTTTTTAACACAATATATAGTATTTCATAATCATATCCTTTCAAAAGTATCTTAACTTATTGTTCCTTTTACTTGAAATTGATTCGTTCATTTGACTATTTGAGGATTCGTTTGACATTAAAAAATGCAAAAATCAAATATGGACTATCATTGATAGAGTCATCTGTTGGTGCTATAAGGATGTACTGGAAAACTTGGCCCAAAACAGGCCCATTATAGAAGATATGGATCATGAAACGCAGCGTATGAGAACGACGTGCTGCGTCTTGGTAGTTTGACTGTCGCTCCGACGCTGACTGTGCAACCGTCGCGACGGTGACGGAAAATCCCAGTGAATGAGTTATATAATGCTCGCTGCATTTTCAGCGGAAATCCTGGAAATAGAGATTATTACATGTGTGTTTTGAACATTTTCCTGTCCTGATTATCAGATCATCTTGTTGTAAGTTTTCTTATGTTCCCGGGAATTTTGGACTAGCAGACGGAAATGGCAATCTCTTCAATAGCGTCTGTGATATATGTTGGTTTTTTTTTTCTTCTTCTGAAGAAATGTGGCTGCAAGTTGTATTTTTTTGCCGTCTACATTGGTGATGACTTTATCGATTTTTGGCGTACAGTGTGTTTGTTGAAATGTCTCTGTGGATTAATAGTCTTATTCACTGGTGTATTGGAAGCCGTTAGCTTCTCGTTAATTTTTTATTCATATGGCCATATGGGTCTTAGAGTATAAGGTTTTGGATTAGGTCATAGCTTCGGCTCCTAATGACATGCTAAAATCACATCATTGTTGATTTAAGCCTCTCCAATCCAACGTATACAATAGTGTTTTGTTGTTGTCTGTTATGCGTGAGCTTCTGATATAGCTTAACGTTGCAAAGATGTTATCTTTTATACTTTGTTGGAATGTGGTTATGACGATGGAGTTTTAGTGTGTTAAATTTGGTAGTTTGACATTGGAAATAGGAATATGGAGGTACTTAAGTAGACAGGTTCAAGCACTTGCTCCGTAAAGAGTGTCTGGTATTGTTTGCTTTTTTTTCATTTCATTTGCATGCTTTGTTGTATATTGCACAGAATTAATTGATATTGTAAACATTTCGTTATGCATTTTTAATAATTTATTTGGTGGCAACATGTTTGATAATTATTTTACAGGATTATCGTCGGCTTCCCTGGAAATCCCAGATGGAGGAAATGGATCAGGTGGGACAACTTAGTAATATTTGTGTGGATGTATCTGCCTTTTATTATGGCGCTGTCACGAAGTTCATCAATAAAAATATGCGTATCTTTATGTGTTATGATACCGTTGTTTCTTGATTGTCTTATTATGTTTCCCACACTGCTCCACTTAGTGATGCTTTTTTCCCTTATATGTTTTGTAGGAATTTTCTCGGGGAATCTTTCTGTAGACCTTAGTCAGGGATCGAAGTGGAACATCAGTCGGAGTGGCTTCTGTGGAATGCGCTCAAAGAAGGTTAACAATGAATAGCTTTCATTTTTTCTTACAAATCATACTTAATCGAAATACAACTCTTACATACAATTATTGTTTGAAGACAAGATTGTAAACAAACGGGTTACCATATTGTCATCTTGGTTTGTAACCGGAAGACATAGTGAGTCAATTGCGCATACTACTTCAACTAAGTGTACCTTTCTTTTTTTGTTTTGCAGTTTGATGGCTTCATTGATTCGGATGGGTATGATGCGATAGCCCTGAGGCTCAGAGGAGATGGAAGTTGTTATATCTCTACCGTAAGTTTCATGCTGATACTCACCTTTCCTTAACTCCAGATGAAACAACAAATGTTGTAGGAACAAAAGGGTCGTTATACTAAACCTTGATCTTCATTCAGATCTATACTGAAAACTGGGTGAATTCACCGGGACAAACAGAAGATAACTCGTGGCAAGCTTTTGTCTTTGCTCCAAAGGACAGTTGGTATACTGCTAAGGCAAGTCCTTACTTCTGTAGATGTTACCAACAAAAGAGGTTAAGAGCATTTTACACGTCCTCTTTTATTTTTAACTCTTTAGATAAAACCTCCTTTAGATGAAAACATAACCATAAAGACAGATGGCAATTTTGAGTTCACTTGAATGTTTCACTTCTAGTATCAGACCATTAGTAACTGGAGTTTTAAATATATCAGATCCCTTTAGCTCGATACTTACCAACATGGAGAGGAACTGTTATCGATGTGGAAATGGAGATGAATCCAGGTCGTGTTCTGGGTATGTCACTGTCGGTAAATGCTGAAGGTGGTGCGGTTGGAGCTAAATCAGGAGCAGGTGATTTCCGAGTTGAGATTGACTGGATCAAAGACTTGAGATTACCATGAATGGGTGAAGCATTATGGCAATGTATGATTTTATTTATTTGGTTTGTTCTTGGTTTTAGCTTGTAAAAACCAGGCCTGAGTTGATACTTGATGGTCAAAAAGATTGTTGAACTGTAGCTGGTCATCACTTTGAGCAAATAAAAGACAATCGAGACAAATTAAAAAGACGTTATTATCTTCTGTTTTGTAGTTTATTCGTTTTTGGTCAACTAGATTGTACTTTAAACAACAATTATGGTCGTGATTGAATAAGAGAGAGTATGGCAGTTAGTTGTTAAATTGGTGGGAAAACGAAGAAATTAATAGTATTGTATAAACCAGTTTACATCACAAACTATTGTCAACGATATAATGAAGTTTATGTTTCAGTTTCACGCATGACAACACCTAGTTGGACCCTAACGGTGTTGCACTATTTTATTATCCTTTCTCGTGATAGAGACACACGTGTTGGCCCCGTTCTGAACAGCTGTTTTTCTTTGCTGGCCAATCTGCACCGTTGGATCTACTCATTGATTTATATATCCCTTTTTTATCTGTACATAGTCGCTTGATGATGCGGTTGTTTCAGTGGATAGCGGGACCCACTAAACCACCCCGGCTTTGTTTGTGGGGACCGCGGAGAAGAAAAAGAAAAGCTGCAATTGTTTGGTTTCGGGAACATCTAAACCAGTTTAATTTTCCTTTTCGGTTTACAGAAAAAGGTAACCGGATGCTAAATCGATTCTTTAGGAAAAACTTCATGCATTTGAGAATTATTATCGATGTTGTTACATGATTCAATTTATATATACTTACGAATCTTCATATTCTCGTGTGGCTTAGTGATAGTTTGGTTTTGCATTGTACTACTTTTCTCTCAACACTTTTATTAAAATATTTGGCTTTGTATGTAAATTCCCAAACGATAAAAAAAAAAAAAAACCCCATAATTGTTAATCAATTGAGTTGTTTTAGATCAATCATTCGTTAGAAAGTTATGAAAATAGTCAATATATTAATTTTCGCGTGAAAGACTAATTATTGAGGAGAAGACACATGGGACAAATGGAAAAAAAAAAAAAAAAAAAAGAGAATGAGAGGAACATGTCGCATGTGCATACCGACAATCTAGAAGCATCTTATTCACTAAAGGCTCCTTTGAAGTAAATACGAAATATATATTTCGTCCTCCAAATTACCATAATTAGTTGCCTCTGAAAATACTTCAATAAAGGGGTTCAATGTTTTAGGGATTAATTGTTTTACGACTTTTGTCATATTTGATTGATTGTTTATGGATTAATTGGAAAACAAATACGTACTCTCTCAGTTTGGCATGAATGAACGATATTTTGGATCTTTAATATTTGCATGTGAAGAATAATACTTTTATTTTATTTTTTGTTTAAAGTGAAGAATATTATTACGCGTTCACATCACATCACGTGTTTTGTTTGATAATTATTCCATGAAGATTTATAAAATCAAAGAAAATCGTATATTACTTATACGATTTCCATAAATATTTATTATAGAACTCATGTTATTCATCAGTGAAAAAAAAGAAGACTTTATATTATTAGCTGCACAATGATTTATACATAGATATCAGTAAATACTAAAAACAATAATTATGATATTCTTCTATGTTGATGAGATTATGCATTGCCCCATACATTGAATAAGAGAAAATCTCAAAGAAGTGGATAAGTTTTACAAAAATGTAATACTCAATTGTTGTCTACAAGATTTTTCACTAAATATAGGGAAAATTATATCCTTAATTTTCTCAGACGACAACAAAAAAAAAGATATGAGGTTGACAGAATTGAACAAAATAAAATAAAATTGTGTTAATATATATATATATATATATGCGACTTTCGTTGTCTCTTTCAACGTATTTATAATTTTGTTTCCCAATATATTATTATTATTACCGTTAAAATTCGACCATTGGGTGTTTGGTCCACAGAGTAGCGCCTTGACCACATCCTCCTACTAAGTCTATCTTACAAGATTGCCCCCATCTGAATAAACCACTTCCAATACCAAAATCATAAATTACTTAACCGGGATGCGTTGAGAGAAGAATTCTACTGACCGATCACAATTATTAAAAATACCATCGAATATTTATAAATTTGTTATGTATTAACTATTTTTGATTATATAATACAGGACAAATTTGTGATTAATTTGGAAAATTTGAGGGTGAACATGGTCCAAACCGGGGTTTGTTGTTGTTTGTTTTGATTCGGTTAAATAGAAGGGTAATTTAGTAAAATAATACTGGGTGATGGTATCTTCTTCTTGACTCTCGCGTCTTTCGTATTTTCTCATCAAGTTACAGTCTGTTACGCGAACGAAGACAAAAAGGTGAAAGTGGAAGCTCTCTCTCTCTCTGTCTCTCTCTAGAGCTTCACATTCTTTATCTACTAGATCGGTGAGAGAGATATAAAGGGAAAGTTCTTCTTCGATTTGGGCAAAGAGAAAGGTTGCATTTTTATTGCAAAAACCATTGTACCAACGACAGGTATTCAGACACTGTTACGGCTTTCTTATGTTTTTTTTTTTCCTTAAAATAAAAAAATCTCAATTCCCATATATGAGAAAGAACTAAAGTAAACAATAGTTTGGAGAGTGATTGGAACGAAGTGTTCAAATTCGATTCAATGCTGGATCGGATTTGTCGTAAGCTCAGTTCTGTTTTCTTATACATAGCTGCTTTGGATTCTGCAATATTGGCATAATTTAGCTTATTCAAAAGATGAAATATGTCAGATTTTGGTTTTTCTTTACGATTTTAGTGTTGGGGTCAGATCTGGGAAGCATCGATTTCAATTTCTGGCGATTTATGGTTTGATCGTTATGGAGCTTTTGCGTTTCATCTTATTATTGTTGAATTGAAGTCTATTTCATTTTTTTGGGTGATTCTTTTTGTATTATTGGTTTTAATGCTATAAAGTTTGGTTTTTTGTTATTGCTCTACATTTAATTACTTACTATACTAGTCTCATGAGATTGTGAATTTGTTCATTGATTTACAACAATCCCATTCTATTCTTCTTCTTCTTCTTTGTTTGGTTCCAGGTTTCTCTGGGATTCGAGATCTTTATGTTGAATCATACATAGTAATCTCTGGGATATATATAATCTGTTGAAGGAGTCACATTTTGGTCTAGGATAAGAGGTTGTCACTTGTGTTGTGAAAAATGAAGGCTGATTCTGTTCTTGACTATGCTATATTTGAGCTTTCGCAAAAACATTCTCGGTGAGTAAATCTCATTCTCCGAGTGAAATAGTTGGGTATGGATGATTATTCTTTCTATGTTTGATGAAATCTTATTGATTCACGGTGTTTTTAACAGATGCGAACTGTTTGTATCGAGTAATGGAGAAACAGAGAAACTGGCTTCAGGATTGATCGAATCATTTGTGAATCATCTGAGTATTCTTGAAACACAATCATTATTTAGAGCGGAAGTTGGAAAAACCGAAAAAGGCAAATCCTGGTTCACAAGAAGAACAGTCGAGAGGTTTTTACAGAACATTTTTGCCTTTCCCTTTTGAGTTTTAACACACATAATCGGAAGTACCTTCCTTTTATATTTTTCAGGTTTGTTCAGTTTGTTAATGGTCCAGAAGTTTTGGAAAGAGTCAATACATTTGATTTGGAGATGTCACAGTTGGAAGCAGCTCGGACATTATATTCGCAGGGTCTGTTAATTCCATCATTTGTTCAATCAAGTTTTAATTTTTTGGACCAAACTTGATCTCAGTTTTCTTTTTCCATGTTTCAGATGATGGAGGCGTAACGGATGCGACAAAGTAAGTAAATCTCTCTGCTTTTATATTGGGTCAAAGTGCGTTTTGAAATGGAAGAATGTTTTGCTGATTGCTTTGCATTTTGTCTATTATAAAGGAAGGAGCTCTTAAGAGCAATAGATTTAAGACTTGAGGCCATTGAAAAGGACTTAACCACAGCGATTGCTCAAGCCTCAGCTAATGGTTTTGATCCTCAAACTGTCTCTGATCTCCAACATTTTGCTGATAGATTCGGCGCTCATCTTTTGGAGTAAGAACTTTTTTTTTCTTGATGTTTCACTTTCTTGCAACTGCGTTTTAAAATTTGATCCGAACATTATTTTCTTTTATCAGCGACGCATGCGGAAAATATATATCATTATGTCAAAGAAGACCAGACCTGATCAAGAACTTGAATACCAATACACAGACATTAGTCAATGAAACAAACATCAGTCAACGTCAAAGTAGTAAGAATGATGAAGAGGAGATAAAAGATGAGAGCTTGGATGAATCATCCACGGTTAAGACCAGTCAACATACAAGGAGACTCAGCGTGCAAGACAGGATTAATCTCTTTGAGAGCAAAAAGATGGAAAATTCAAACTCTGCAGGACACAAACCGGTGGTTGTTGCTGCTAAATCCACAGAACTGAGGAGACTTTCTTCTGATGTCACATCAGCTGCTCCTGTATTCCCTGAGAAATCTGTCTTGAGAAGGTGGAGTATGGTTAGTGACATGAGCTTTGATTTGACATTGGATAACAAGAAGCCCAACGGTAGTGCGAACGAAGAAGGTCCCTCGAGTAGACCATCGTCTGGTAATCCTGAAGCCACAGTGCCAAGAGAATGTGAAGACAACAATAGAAAGGGTGATGATGATGTGTCTTCTACTAAATGTGATGATTCTCAAAACCAGACTGATGGTGATGATTTCAGACAGAGAGAAGAGGAGAACTATGCTTCCAAGCCCCACAATATGGCACAACCACCGGTTATGTTTCCTTCTAGACATTCACGATCTCTATCAGCCCATATAGCAAATGGCATTGATTTCAAAAGTGATGAACTTCAATCACAAAGCCGGAAGAAAGAGGTGGTTTTATCAGACAGGCAACCCGCCTTAACGATCTCAACAAAACCAGCTTCTGCAGGTTAGTTTTACGAGATTTTGAAAAAACATTTAAAAGTCAAGGTTTTGAAGACTAAAGCCGATAGAATCTAATTGTACATCTCAATGATTCTGCAGGGTCTGAACAGAGACAAAAAACATTTGGTGTAGAGGATGATCTTGAGGTTAGTCTTGTGAATGCAGATTCATCTGCTGGCAAAATCAACAGTATTAGAGATCGTGCAACATCTGTGGATCAAATGCAGAGAGCAAGAATGTCTAGGGAAAGCTCTCAAGGGGTTAACGACGAGTTAAAAATGAAGGCAAATGACCTTGAGAAGATTTTCGCTGAGCATAAACGGCGGGGTTTTCGTGAAGATCAGTCAGCTGGTGATGAAAAAGACAACAAGAATGTTGTAATGCGTCGGAATTTATCTGATTTAAGTTATTCAGATGATTCTAAAGGGAAGTTATATGAGACGTACATGAAGAAAAGGGATGCAAAACTGAGAGAAGAATGGAGTTCGAAAGAAACTAAGTTAAAGTCCATGCAAGAAGCTCTTGAGAGAAGTAGAACCGAGATGAAAGCTAAGTTTTCCGCTGCTTCCGAGAAGAGACAGGATTACATATCAAGTACCCGCCAACGTGCAGAGAAATACAGATCTTTTAATTCTCGGTCAAGTATCAAAAAGTTTCAGGTAATAAAAAAACATTTAGTTTCCATGTTAATGATGATAACTAAATCTTGTCTTATTATTTGCAATTTGATTTGGTTAACTCTTCTCAATCTCTTACACAGCATCCTATAAGCTCACTACAGAGCGAAGAAGAAGACGTGAAAGATAAGCCAGTCAGTGGACAATCTATTGGAAAGAGTGCTTCTAGGAGCTCTCAAGTTAAAAAGGTTCCATCACCAAACCGGAGCTCCCGAGTCTCAAAACCATCAGGTAAAGTTTCAAACACTAACATTACTCCCGGAAGAGGGCGAAGAACAACAGAGATTAATCCGGTTGCACAATGTTCTGTTCCCAATTTCTCTGATCTTAAGAAAGAAAACACAAAACCATCTTCTTTAGCTGTCAGAAATCCTCCTATGATACTAACACAGGTGAGAAGTGGTAATAAGAAGAGTACAAAGGAAGATATACCGTCTCCAGTTAAGCCCCGGAGACCAAGATCATTAAGGAAAAGCTTCTCTGCGAACATAGAGTTCACGGAACTGACAACTCTCTACTCTGATGATATGATGAACAAAGAGAGGAATCAGAAACAGAACACTGACATTGATGACGTGCCAGAGAACATGAGGAATAAAGAGTTTGATGACATTGACTCTGAGGCAGAAGAAGAAGAAGAAAAACAAGTTGTGGAGAATCCTGTCAAAGAAGAAGAGGAAGCTAGAGAAATGGAAACTCTAGTAGTTGAGGATATTGTTGATGAAAAGACTTCACTTAGTGACAAAGTTGAGAACTTCTCAGAGCATGAAAATGTCACTTGTTTGAGATCAATTTCTCAGGTAGATTTACCGGTGAACACTATACCTTCACCATTTCAGCATAATGTTGGCTCGTTAATGGATTCACCTAGTGAGAGTCCTCTCTCGTGGAACTCAAACTTGCGACACGCATTCTCTTATCCTCACGAGCATTCCGATGCTGATGCTTCCATGGATTATTCCCCCATGGGAAGTCCTGCTTCTTGGAGTTCAAGAATGAGAAAGAAATGGGGAACAACAGCTCAGAGTCCTGTTATTGTTTCTAACTCTTCACCACTCCATTCTCGGAAGGATTTAGCAAAAGGGATCAAACGTTTGCTAAACTTTGGAAAGAAAACTCGTGCTCCGGATAGTCTGATGGATTGGGTTTCTGTAACGACATCTGAAGGTGACGATGATTTTGCTTATCGATCATCGGATGAATTAAGGAAATCAAGAATGGCATCTTCTCAGAGTCAGCTTTCTGAGGATGAACAAGGTATAAAATCTGTTTACATTTCGTTTGTTGTCTTAAATGGTTTCATGAAAGTCCTCTGGTCATAGCTATGTGTTTTGTGTGTTTAGGGAGCTTTAAAGCGAAAGATGGCGACTTTAAGAGATCATTCTTCTCACTTTCTACATTTCGGAGCAAAGGAACCGTCTCGAAGCCAAGATAACAGAAAAGGGAAGAAAACCGAACTCTTATGTTTTCCTTTACAACAACACCAAGTACAAAGTTTGTAGTGTTGAAATAGAATTACAGTACTTGATCCGAATTGAGTACATTATTGTTGATTTCTTTAATGTCTAAATGAGATAAACATATTTTTGATCATTGAAAAATATATAGAAATCTGCACAACAGAGATTTTAATTTGCAAATTTTTGAAAAATCCACGTAAAAGTCACTCTGCCCAGTAGATGTGTTTATAATCCAACAGGGCTTTCGAATGCTAAAACAGATAGCTTTTAATTATATAACAAAACCTACAAAAGTCTGATCATTAAGTAGTTGAAACTGAAGCTACATTTATAGAGTTTATGTTTCCTACACATCACAGCAAATTAGTAATAAGAAGGGCTGTTATAGAAGTCTACAGTAATCATAATCTTCAAAGAGACAACAGTAAAAAAAAAAGTCAGGTCAAATTAGATAACCTCCAAATATTAAGTTACCTTGGGATTCACACAGAATCAGGTGTATCTTCTCCAACCGAGAACGATCTTCAAAGTGTCCAATGCGCAGCTTGGACCGTAGAGTGCTACTGCTGAATTGATATTCCTTCTTGTCGAGTCCTACCAAAGCTGTTGATAAGAAGTTTATCTTCTTAACCACCATCTGGATTCCAACATCAAAAACAAGAAAACAAAACTACATGTCAGAATACTATTATGTGTTTCCGTAAATTTTGAACTTATCTTATAAAACGGCTACGGAAGTGATTCCTTACTTACACTCCATCGATTACACGTCTTTAGCCAACATCATACGGTAGGTGAAAGAAAAATAACATGATCGAGTGGTGAATCAAATTCCACTACAGAGAACGTTTTATAGCGAAACACGTCAGGAAAAAACGAAGAACATGTAAACCATGAATCCGAATTCGTCTAGCCTTAGATTGACAAGACAAGAGACCTCTCTAGCCTGAAAGCATACACCTACAGAATACAGATCACCACTTAAATAGTTGTTAAGGGAAGTTCATCAATATCATCAGAACATTTTTTGAGAAAACGGTTTTTAGTTTTTACCATCAGATCTTCCAGAGACGAGCAGCTGATGTGGGTTGTAGCACCCTCTAATGTCTCCCCGAAGAAGGTCAAAGTCGCCAAGGCATAATATTCCGGGAGAAATCGAGCCAAAGTCCACTGGCTTAATGAACCTGAAACAGCAGAAGAATACCGCATGATGTTCACAGGAAGAAAAGAAACACAGTATGAATGGAATCACTTACTCTGATCCTGGCTTGGCGACGTTTTGGAAAAGCTCCTTCGCTGCAACTATTGCCTCGGATTCTGTTTGGATCTTCAAATTTAAGCCGTTTTTGACCCTTTTCTTCATGTTCCAAGCTGAAGTTTTCTTAGGATTTACCAAGTGCTGGATTTCGATCCAAGGACGACGGCCTGAGAGGGCTTCAGTGATGTACCAATAGAAGAGTAGCTCCTGGATCTTCTTGTGGTACTTCTTGGTGTGGAAGTTTGCTATGATAAGCATGAAAAAGGAATGGATGAGCCATACCATGACGCAGACAACAACATCGGTTGTTGTTTTACCAAAGGACGATATCACCATTGCTCAAAACGTTAGAATATGCAGAGCAAGTTAGAACATAGAACCTAAACAATATAAAGTCTGATGAATTCAATAAAAAAAAAGGTTTCTGAACTTGGTGAGACTGATTAGAAATGTTAAGTTCAGGTCACTCACAGTAACAAACAGGATTTAGAATCACGAAATCACAACACACAAGAGAGATGAGAGCAGAGAAAAACCAGAAAAATATTCTTTGAGAAAACATGTGAAGTGTGACAAGAAAAATAATCTGAAGTCCAAAGATACAGAATAATTCAAGCATACACAACAAAGAAAACAAGGCCAAGTTCACCTTGATATTGAGCTACTGAACAAAACAAAACAAAACATAGACTGTCTTCTTCTTCTTACAAGTGTCGGAAAGAGAGCTAACCTGCGAAATGTCTTGTCTTTTCTTCTCTATCTCTCCGATTCCTTTCTTCCCTAGGGTTTATAGCTTGAGCTTGAGGGAGAGTGATCGATGATGTTAGTTGGCTTCTAGTTAACTAATCGTCCATCCTTTCAGAAAATACTTGTTTTTTTATATTTCTTTTATCAAATTCGCTCGTGTCTTCGGATATTTAGAGTTAACGGACGTTTTCGGACGTTATCGCCTAACGAACATTCGCGCCAGATATTTTTGTTTCATTACCGTTAGTTACGTCCCTTTGATTTCATTCTTGTTTTCCTTTTCTCTTGTTTAGACGGACATCGTGATGATCGATATAAACAAGAAGAAATGAAGAAAACCACCATTATAGATTCTAAATCAGACGAAAGTCGAACATATACGTCCAAGACACGACGATCGGTTACGGTGATAATTTTTACTACGATTGGGATATACGAACACGTTTACAACTCAAGAAATGACATTAAATTAAATCAAAGTTACGAAAGAAACAGAAGTTGAAGATGTGCAAAATGGCAAATTGTAGTTTAACACAAGAAAAAAAGAAGAAGAAAAACTGAAGCAAAACCACAACATGATAATATTACAACAAGAACGTAAGTTAGAAGAAAAAAAAGGAGATAATAAAGACATTACATAATGATGGGGAAAAAAAGAGGAAGAAAAAAACTCTTCAGTCAAATCACGGCTTTAAGGAAGAACTCACTGGTAATACATGAGCTGCTGCGCGTTCTGGAAACCACCGTCATAAATGGCCTGGCTTGAACCAGTGGCTCCCGTCGCAGCTTGCTTGAGAGCGTGTTGTCCCTGCGGGTGATGCAACAGTGGATTCATTCCGGCCATCTTGCTCATTGCTAGTTGCCTCTCGTAAGCCAAGAGATCGCTGGCTGAGAATCCAGGGATTGGTGCGGGACCTGGTGGAGGAAGCGGGTTTGATGCTGTTCCTGGTGGAGTTGGCTTGCTTCCCCAAGAACACTGTGGGAAGGAACAATAGAAACAAGGATTGTTTAAGTATATTCCCAAACCGGAGAATAAACCTATTAAAAAACAAGTAGTTATCTAGTTAAGTTAGTTCTTACCTTCATTTGCCTGCCACCGAGGTAGGAATGTGTATTTCCCAACTGGATAGCGAGGGCGGCCTCTGCATGATTAGTGTATCTTACAAATCCAAAACCTTTGTCTCTTTGAACACGGACCTCCTCGATAACTCCAGCACCAAGGGAATGGAAGTGGCGGTGAAGATCAGCCTGGGAAACCTAGAAAATCAAACACATGTATATATACAGAGTTACAGATGACGGTTTTGTTAAACCAATAGAATCACTATAACCACAATGTCTTTTTCTTTACCTCTGGACCAAGATTCCCAACGTAAACAGTAGTGTACTGAGCATTGTTCTCAGGAGCATCGCCACTACTTGTATATTTGCCATCCTCTGCAGGAACACACAAGCCAATATTCAATTACAAAAGGTAAGAATTCAAACTATTACAGGCTTTTCTTTGTTTCTAGTAAATTTTCTATTTTTGATGATTAGTAAAATTTAAAACAAGAGTAGAGTTCCATCTGAAAACATACCCGAGACACCACTGGTTAGTTCCACAACACTTTTGGAATCAGAGCTCATCTTGTCCTCACCAGAAGTGGCTCCTTTTGTTGCCCAGTTGCAACGAATCTGCCTGGTACCAAGCCATTTCCCTGAAAAGCAAAGAAGAATCTCTCATCAATCATAAGCCAATAAAGGTAAATGACTCGATATATCTCTACAAGCATATTTTCTCATCAGGTGAGACAAACTTCCTCATAAACTCAACTCCATGCGTTTAAATACAACAAACAAAAAGATAAACAACCTCATATTCGAACTATGATAATTTCACTAGTTGTAAGAAAGAAAGCTTTCAAGTTCTAACATCTTCTTTTAAACAGAATTGCCATACTCACCGCTTATCTCATCTATTGCAGTCTGGGCATCCTGCACAAGGAAATAAGATTGACAACAATCAATAAATGGCTACGATAAACCAGTTCACAGATTAGGAGTGAACAAAGAAACTTGATTACCTGTTGGCTTCGGAAGGAAACAAATCCAAATCCTCGTGAACGCCCCGTTTTCTGATCCCACATAACCCTTGCATCCCTACATACAACAGCAAAGTCAGAATGCAAATCTTCAACTGTCACTTCCAATACAACATGTTCAGAATGCATCAGCAGTAGTATGCAACTGAAAAGCTTACGAACAACTCGGGTAGACAGAAAAGCAATTAAACAGCATTGCATCAGTAACCTCCGGGCTCAAATCCCCGACAAAAACATTGAAGTGAGCTGCACATGAACGATTGGAGCCGTGTGTCATGTTACCAGCTAGTATAGCTAAAGCCCTGATTTTAGAGCGAAAGCCTAGCATAAGAATATGAACAAACCTGATGTATCCTCCCTCTGGCCACTAGCATAAGCCCAGTTAACTTTGATAGGTTGCCCAAACCTGCAAATTACATCAGCCAATGTAATCTAATCCAAACCTTGCAAAACAGAGTATATTCCTCATGCTAAATTGATCATAGATTTAATAATCAGGTAATAAACTTACAAATGCCTTCCATTGAGAGAAAGGATTGCAAGACCAGCCGATCGTCGATCAAAGTAGTGGACAAAACCATAAGAAGACTGCTCATTTTTCAAAGCAAAACCAAAAGATCAGAACATATACCAATCATGGCCAATACCCAAGAATACAAAGGTTCATATCATAGCATCCTAATACCGTAAGTAGAGTATTATAACAGAGCACATAAACACCAACCTTTTCCTTCCTTATAAGTTTACAGCTTTCGACAGGACCAGTACTAGCAAAAACCTCTTGGAGCAGAGGTTCCGTCACCTGAATATGGACGTTTCCCACGTACCTGCCACAAAGGTAGACAGACTAAGAAACCTAAACAAGGAACAAAAAGAAAAAAGCACATAACCAACACTTTCCGCAAACGTATTCATTCAATGAGGGGGAAATAACAAAGACTCAATTTTTCCCAATCATATAGAAGCAAAAAAGTTTCAGAGAAAAGCTTGTGTAACCAACATTTTTGACAAACGTAAATTCATTCAATGCACAGTTATTAACAATGTATCGATAAATCTTTGAAATATGGTTTCCCTGACTAGTTCTGAGAGACATAAACTGGAAACTTGAGCTCACTACTCAGACAACATTAGGCCAAAAACACCAAAAATACACAGAAGTGAACAAAAATTCCGAAAAAAAAATCCTAACACTCACACACTGCGGCAAGTACTTGGATCAAAACCAGGGGGGAGATTTCCACTTGGGATTGATTCTATCTGCAAAAAGGAAGAAAAAAAAAGGAAACGAAAGAAAATGAAAAAGAAAGAAAATAAAGGGAAAAAAACGTACTTCCTAAATCACACTTGTCTATATCACTCTTCAGAATGTCTCAGCGACTAAAACTACGATAAAGAATCAGTTTTACCTCCCAGATTTTCATGAAGTTGTTAAACTAAAAATCAAACATTAAAAAACAAATACTGAAGTAAAACTGACAAATAATCACACACAAGCTTCGAGTGTTACAATTAGCAAGAGTATTATTATTGATAATCCCATAAATTTTACAACTTTTCACGTTTTGACTAACAATGAACAAAAGAGAAACAAGCAAATGGCCAATCATAGAAATTGAAATCCAGGTGATAACTTTGAGACACAACGACGAATATCTGCAGAGAAATCTCAGAACCACAAAAAAATGAACCAGAAATCGACCATCGAAATGGAAAGAAAAAACATGGAGAAAGAGGAAACCTGAGGCGCGGCGAGAAGTCCTGGATGGTAGAGAGACTGTTGCTGCATAAGAGCTTGCTGAATCATCACTTGTTGCTGCTGCTGCTTCAATCTCTGCATTTTCTCAGGAAACTTTCTTTTCTTTGATCTACTTTCTTCCCAGAAAATGAAATTGAGACCGTGCGCTCTGTATTTTAGGGTTCGAAAGTGTTTTTTTCCGAGAAAAACAATAAGAGAAATGAGAAACAAAAACGAAGAACAAGAAAAAAAAAAAAAGGAAGTCTCTTGATAGAAAGCGAAGGAAGCAATCGAGTGGCTCTTACGAATTTACTGAATTGGTTATTATTTAAGAGTTTACACTGATAAGCTAAAGTCACAGGCTTAAGAGATGTTTAAACTAATAGCCAATGAGATGTCAGCACGTTAAATATTGGCTCAGACCAATCACTGTCTCCAAGCAGACCAATGAAATGAAACCTGACAACTAATCACAAAAACACCCCTTAATTTACTGCATACTAAAGATACACCCTATAAATTTATTATTTTTACTAATTACACCTAAAATAAATTAGTTGAAAACTGCATCGGATTCACTCCCCCTTGACGTTACACTCGTTACCTTTGCATTCAGACTCCTAAATATATAAATCTTAGTTAGAAAGATTTTAAGTTGCTCTGTTTTATCACATTTATAAAAATTCAAGTTAGATTATATGATTACACTAGGTAACAGCCATGCAACCATCGACTTCAAATTAATATAATAAAATATGCAACAATTTATATGTATAATATGTAATTTTACTTATAATGCATGAACAACCTATAGTATTAGATAAATTACTATATAAATGTAAATTATAAAAAAACAAGCAAATTTTTAAAAAAGTAAGCAAAATATAAGCAACATATAACTTAAATTGTTTTTTTAAAAAATTTTATATTCATCACTTTCCATACTTTAGTAGACAGAACAAAAAAAATCACTTAAATGAGTCAGAGGATGGAAAAGTCAATCTAAAAACTCGGTTCCTAACAAATATTGGGCAAGCTTTACTACAGCCTAAGTTCCAGATCTTTCGAACACTGGCCTTCTTCTTCAATCTCCATAGAAATATCTTTATCACCTCCTGGTTTGGGGTGGGACATGGTTTGGGTATTCTCCGGTCGTTTTGAGGAGTGCCCCGATTCAAGCTGTTCACCGTGCGCAGTCTCTGGATTGGGAGGATAATGATGATGACCAGAATTTTGGTTAACTTGGTATGGAGCTCTAGCCACGGCTCTGTAATGGAAAACAAAAAAAAAAATGAAAATCACGTGGCTGGTGAGCATCTATAATAGGATCATTTAGGAGAACATATGTTAACGAATCATTAATCTTTTGAAGTAGCTATAATGATTGAAACATTAGGACAGAGTCCAAGAAAGAACATTAGAAAGTATGCTCAAGTTAAGTTTTTTTACCTGTCTTTCCGTTTAGCAAAGAATCGATGAAGCGAAGCTCTACGTGCTATACGCTCCACGAGCTGGTTGTGTTGTTGTTGCTGTTGATTGATATCCGCAGCATTTGTAGGCTCGTTGAGATCAGGAAGAACCATGTTGTTTTCGACATTAATTTGTTTCTGAATGTCAATATCACTCACAGGCTTGGCTTGCTTTGCCACTTGTATTATCTCTTTAGCTTTTTCTGCAGGGAACTCGTTGTATACTAAAACTTGACCTCGGAAGAATATGGTCAACTGGGAACTTCTTGGCTCTGATGATTTACTATAAACCAAAAAAACGATTTCAGAACAAAACCATTGAAAACCCGAGGTTTTTACAAGAATGCAGCATTTGTCTCCCAAGGATCAAAAGAGTAGAGAGTATAGACCTGAGGTTGGTATCTTTGTTGGATGAGGGAGACGGTTGGGCTTTTGAAACCCTCTGAAAGGCGTCGAGGGGTTTGGTTTCCGAATCTGCCTTATGCATCGCATTTTGTTTCCCTGAATAAAGAAAGAGTATAAAACACTCTGGTCACCTTTATAATATTACAAGTAAAGAAGCAAAAAAACAGAGCTAAAAAATTCCAGTCTATTACAAGTGGTGGCCGTGAGAGAGGAAAGAAGAGATAAAAGTACCTGGTGGATCGGAGTTTCCGGGCAACCCGAGATTGATAATTCCGAAACTACCCTTCTCCTTCAAGTAACGGCTGAGCAAAGTACATCTCCGAGTAAAATTGGACTTGTCCAGCGGTTGTGCGTTAGCATTTTCATTTCTCGACATCATGTAATGGTATATCTTCTTTTTGCTTCTTCTCTTTTCTTTTGTCCGTTGATTGCGCGTAATATGGAAGGGGACAAGAGGTTTGTGTCTTATGTGTTTATAAACTCATTTTCTCTGTCTTTAATAGCCTCCAATAAATTAAAGGTTTTTTTTTTCTTACTTTGAATGTGTAATAACAAAATTTAATACCTAATTCAATAGTGGTGGTATCTTCTATTTTTTTATAAGTAAAAATTCAGTTGTTTGGCATAAATTATCATTAGTAATTTAGTAACAAAGAAATTCTATCTCTCATGTTAAAAGAGGAATTTTCATACTTGGTTACTAACAATAATAAAGTTAAAGTTAATAATTCATCCTTAATAAATTAATTCCTTTCTAAGTTGGTAAAACAAATCTATCGCCTATCCTATCATTAAAAAATGTTCAACTTTATTTGTTTATATATCTATGGACGGCCCAATTTTTAAAAAATTTAACCTAAACAATTTTGTTTTTTCGGTTAGAATTTCCCGCACGTTTTCCAGACGCGTAAAGAATTAAGAACCGACGACCACGTTATTAAACGCAGAGAGCCAATCTAGGACAGATTCATAAAAGACCACAACGATGCTTTGTATCTACAAAACTGCCCTTCAACAAGAACTCAGCTTAAATACTCGTGATGGCATCATTGAAATTAAAAAGTCACATTCATAGCCTTTGGAGGGTTTACACGAATGCGAACTATCCTCGCGTTAGTTAACTTAAACGACGACTCGAATTGAATAGAATGTGGGGGCCCCTATCACTCTTACGAAGTTTCGTGTGAGAAAAGAATACACTTTGTCTGAGACCCGACAGAAATTTTAAAACACGTGATTTAAAAAAGAGTCATCCGTCCAGATTACGACAAGTTGCCCAATCCGTCCGACGCACTGGCAACAGTATTGTGTGATTCCACTTCCTATATAAAAGAAAGAAAAATGGCAAATCTTTTTGATCTACTTAATAAGATTGGTCAAGAACCAAAATTTAATGGCCTCTTTCACGGATGCAGTATTCAATACGTTGTTGCTTGTCAATTACGACTCGTTAGAAAAACGTGTTTGGTTGGGAAAATGTAGAAGGACAAGCTCTTGTAATTAGTATGGATGTGCTATCAAGTCAAACCCCAAAGCCTTGCATGATCTTCTACAGGAAGCAATTCTACAGGAAAGGATCAAACTGTCCCTTTACCTAGCTAGTGTTAATCTAGATGTAACCTTCCTTTATGTACGTTCGAAAGGAATGGAAACAATGTGGTGTGGCTGATGATAGCAGAGCGGTAGATGAAGGAGCTGGTCCCCAGGCTGGAACGGCGACAAACAGATGGCGCAATCGCCGGAACCCGTGTGGAAGATGGAGAGGAGAGCCAGCGAGCGCGGAGACGTCGGAGGAGAAAGTAAATGGATACGGTGATCAAGAGAGCGACGAAGAGGATGAGGAGAATGAGTAAAACGCTCAGCTCGAGGCTGTGGAGAGAAGACACCGAGTGAGCATCCATTGAGTGGAGGAGACTGAATCATCTGAGACATAACATTTTTCGAAATGATCACTCGTGTAACTCTGAGTTCAGTATTGAAACAAGAAACCACATAGAAACATGGAGAGTAAAAGTTGATGATCGACATCATCAACCTTATCATGAATGTATCAAAATTACAAGTTACTTACAAGCATATGTGATCCGACTATCTGTAGAGGTTTCTTCCTTGCAAACTCAACAAAGAGAGATAATAGCTTGGTGTAAACATACCTGACAAAATCAGTAACTGTATAATCAGAAAACAGCTTTGCATGGATTTAACCTTAAAAAGGCGAAAATCTCCATCATAAACTTGCTAGTGATTTCTGTCTATCACTCAAATGAAGTTTTCATTACCGCTTTGATTAAAGGATCAAGTTCTCTTCTTCCTCCCGAGATTGTGTCTGCGCTTTGGTATAAATCTCAGACAAGATTATTGTGTTGGCAATATTTATATATACGAAAAATGGGATTCTGCTGAACCTCTTAAGTTTGAGATTCCTCGGAAGTTGGATCTCTGACTTTGGGCCGAAATAACCCTTATTACATAAAATTCAATGGTATTAAACTTACATGTTACTCGTCAAAAATCAAGACTTTAAATTTTTGGAGAAAGCTAGTCCAGAAAAGGATACCTTAACTTTTTTAAAAAAGTTTAGTTAACTTTATGATTTTATTTTAATTTTAATTGTTTAATTAGTGCTATGTTAATTGTGGCACGTAGTTGTGTATTGGTTAGAAATTGGGACAGTGTGGGAGAATAATCCAAGAGAATGGGAAAATTATCGAGAGGTTATGGTTTTTTCTTCTCATCCTAAGAGAATCTCCTTTTTTGGTAATTGATTTAGACCTCTAGTCTTTTATTTATATGGTATATAATATACACGAAGGAGAAACTAGAAGAAATATCTATCATTCATTTCAAGAATTTACTTGTCTCTTACAATAGAACTGATTCAAATGCACAAAGAATATAATAACGAATAAGAAGTATTACACAAAATTAAGTGAAGGTTATCCACCTTAAAATTTCACAAAATGATCACATACACACATGTATCTATGCTTCAAGAACATGTTTGGTTCTATGGACCCAAATGCCCACAGATCTAATCATGCAAAAAAAAAAAAGGAAGGTATACATACATGTGCCTATGCACCAAAAATTTCCTCCGAAATAAGGACTCGATTCATTATTTCTTTTGAATTTTCTCGACAAGAGTTTGAATCTGTATAATTGATAAAACAAAGTATCTCAAATTAGTTTTAGGAAAGAGAAACATAAAAGCTTAAGAGATTCTCTTGTTATGTCTTACTTACCTGTACTGTGAATAGGTTCTTGCAAGAGCTTGTAGGACGAAAGTTGGATCAGATCTCAAGAACTATGACTGTAATAAATAAAAAAAGATCGAATCAGCTCTTGTTTCTTATTGAATTTTATTAAAATTAATGAGGATCTGATGAAAACTCACAGTCAGAATCTGTTTTGACCCATTTATGTCCGTCGCTACTGCTTCTTCTTTTGTTCGTTTCTTCTTCTTCTTCTTCTTTTTCACTCTTCAATGAGTGTTGTTTCTTATCTTGCAAGTATCTCTTTACTGTCGATGATGTTGGTTTCGAGGAGGCTTGAGCATTAATTTTCTTATGTAGCATCATCTTCAACAACTGTAAATTGATTTTGACCAGAGACTAAGATTAAAAAGAATCAAATATTTGAATCAAATTTGTATACACTCTGTTGTTTTACCTTCTCCATTCTGGATTCTTGAAGCGTGTCTCTCAAGCTAGGATTCGGGGATGTTGAAAATCCATCTGTGCAGACAAAGATCTTCTTGAAAAGATATGAGACAGAAGACTTGCTTATGTCTGTCTTCTTCTTATTCTTCTTACTTTCTATAGATATCTCTTTGCATCTACCTAGAATAACGTTAATTGTTCGCTCCATATCTTCCCCCTTATTCTCTTCGGAAGAATCCACAACAGCGCAGAGCGCATTGCTGATACGTCTCTCGACCTCTAAACTCGATGGACAATTCAAGAATCTATCCAAAGGAAGATTTTTCATGAGTTCTCTATTCACATCAGACTTCCTTTTCTTAGTTCTTGACAAGAGCTTCATTAACTCCTTTTGCAACTTCCCGACCTCCTCGGGAGTAAAATCCTCAATATCATCAGAGGAAGAAGGCTCTTCTTCTTGCTCCGTTTGCGAGATAGACTCCTTCTCTGCTTCAGTCTCTTCATGAACATTCTTGCTGTCGTTTTCGCTCAAACCGTTGCTTGTTGAACCAAAAGTTCCAATAGCGAGCAGCGCGTGAGGCCAGTCACTAAACTCCTCTCTTGGCTCTTGCTTCACATGATCTAAAAACAAGATTCAAGACAGCGAACGAAATTTAGTGGACCAGTCAGATTCGAAGAAGCAAAGACAAGAATCTTATTAAAATAAGGTCCAAAAACAAAGATTTAGGGCAGAAAATTCTAAAGAGACAAATCTTGGGGCATTGCTTGCCCATGTCCCTAGCAGAATCTTGAAGTTAAGAATTCATAAAAGTAAAAACTTACGAGAAGAAGTAGAGGAAGTGCTTGTTCTGTTATGATTCCCCTGTTTCGCATTTAGCTTGTTCTGCATCCACCCGAAGAACTGAATACAACGAGAAAAAACAATTCAGAAACCATTTGAGGAAAAAAAAACAGTCAATGAAAACCTATATCATGTGTATATATATGATCATATACTAACGCAAAGGATCACGAAACTAACCTTCATATTTTTCTTTTCTTTATGATCTTCTGTAACAGAGAGATTAATTGTTTATATGTATGAACTACGTTATTGGTGAATTGAGTTTGATTATTATAGAGATAACATGGAAGAGAGATTTAGACAAGTTGGAGTTAGATTGATGAATTTGATGGTGTTCAAGTTCCAAACTTTTGACTACTTAAAAAGAGAATTTTAAGTAAAAAAAAAAATTAAACTGTTCTTTGTAATCTTGTGTTCAGATGTTATCTCATTGTTGCTTCTTTATACAACTCACAAATTCATATTATAGCACATATCCCCACGTAACCAACGAGTCCACCAACATTCTTCTACATTTTACCAAGGTCCACAGATTAATTACATAAACTTTAAGAAAAATATTAACCCCAAAAAAACCTTAATTAATTATAAACCCATGTGTTGGAGAGAACGTCACGGCTTTGATCTCGGCTCATACACCGTGGAGCAACCTTGAAAATATATAGAAGTTAGACTAAATTTTGATATGTTTCACCAGTCGAAATTCTAAGAACGAGAAAAAAAATTGAATCCCTAGAAATGCGTAACATTGAAGTTGTGTTCTCATGAATTTTGCTCTTGTAAATTTGTGTCTAGTTTACATAGTTGTGTTGTTGAGATTCGATAGAAGTTGATTTTTATGGACAAAGCCCTATTTCCACCGAATAGCACATAAGTGGCTATACGAAGTGTTAGCACGCTTTGAAATGTAACGAAACCTTGATCATAGAGACAACACCACTATTCCACAACGTAAATGACTACATGTTCTTTAATAAATATTCAAATTATATGCTGATTTAAGTTAATTATGGTTGTTATTACATGGTAGTATATATCTTTTTAGAACTAGTGCTAGTTTTCAGCAATGCATTTAACCTAGACAATGTAATTGGTGTCAGATCAGTGTCGTAACTCATAACATACAAATCAAACGTCAAACAATATAGAATAAAGACAAGCCGGTTAAATCCAAGTTGAGACATGTCTACTATACAATGTATTATTGATCATCAATTATGTATCCACAAATAGTCTCGGATAATATGGGAAAACTATTAAAAAAAAAAATTGTAAAGTGCTAAAGTTCTTTTGAAAAAAGTGCAGAAACATCTACAGGAATAGAGTCAGAAAGAAAGAGCGAAAAAAAAATAAAAATAATGAAAATCCACGAAAAGAGCTCGTGTGATGTCCCCTTTAAGTTTTTAACCCTTTTATATAAGTGAAAGTGTCTTCTAATTTTTAGGGCAAGTGTCATATAATTTAAAAGTCTTCTACTTACCTAAAACAGAAGATTTAAATCATTACTAGCTAGTCGCCATTGAAATTCTCTTGAATTATTGAGTTATATATTTTTTGTAGAGATTTTCTGTTTATGAAATCTAATATAAACATTTAATGGAATACATATTTACGTACTATATACAGAACACAGTAGATAGAAGATCAAGTAGACAGATGGAAAGTGAAAATCATATAAAGATCTCGCTCTTTTTTCGCATAAATCTTAATAACTTCACTCATCCACTAAAACATAGCCACGTCATATAGACATAAATGGTAGATTAATGGAGTTAAACTGATGTTTTAAAAGGAAAAGAGAATGTGTGTTGGCAACAGATGCTGCTTTGGTAAATGGTAGCCTTTACCCAAAGAGGTCGGGTTGACTTCAAGGCCATCACATATTTTTAGATGAGAGTAGAGATTTCCAAAAATAAATTATTCAAAAAATACTGTGTTATATCATAGTGTATATCTATCTAGTAGACAAGAATCACCTATCAAATAATGCAACAAATCCACGAGATTCAAGTTTTCTTCGTTGCACAAAGTTACGGATGGTCTCTTCTACAATTCATTGTAATCTGGAAATTTAAATTTAAAAATACACGGTATGATTTTAAGATAAGTTAAACCTAGGATATTATTAATAAGTCCACTATATAATGATAGTCAAATTAATGGTTAAGAAGCACATTAATTTTCTTTAGGTTTCAACGGGGCTTATAGCACTTGTATGTTGAGAATCTAAGTAAAACTAATAAATTGTGAGCCTCACATTGATATATTGATTGGAAAACTTGGTCATATATATGTTTAAATGGAACTAAAGTTTGATGTACCTTTCTAAGATACTAGATTTAAGACTTTCTTTCTGTCAACAAACAGAAGAAAGATTTAACACTCTAATTTCGTTTGGGATCAAAATAATGTTTATATTTTGGTTGAGACATATTTAGACAATTAGCTCTAGTGATTCTCATACCATATATATACTACCATTTGTAGAGTTTCAATTTCGAATCATCAATTGAATATATGTATTTGTTTGAGATGTATCCATATGAAACTCATACCACCTGTATGGATCAGTAAAAAAAAGGTTTTTACTTGATTAATTACAGGATATGTTAATAAGTGAATTAAAATGGCCATCAGAGTCCAAGCATGTTACCGAATGAATTAATATCATTGGATTAGGAAACATTTTCTTGGTGTCCATGAAACTTTGTCTTCTACGTCAACTTGCTCTCCCACCTTTTTTATTCACAAGTGCTTCGATTAATAATTACTTAGCAGTATCTTTAGCAAAATCCAGAATTAATTAAGATGAAATTAAACATTGATCCGAATGTTTGTAGCGAGTTGACACTGAGACGCGCACACAATTGTTTTAAGAAATACTTAATTAAGAATAAGTGGGGACATTGGTACAATAATTAGGGATTAGGGACCACTCTAAAACAGTGATTGATAAGTGGTTCATACAGTTAATACGTTGCCTAAACTCTTGCGAATTGTGATTTTTTACAAAAAGAAAATCTAGGGAATTCTTAAGATACCTTAATTTGTGATTTTCAAACAGTACACGTGTTAGGCATCTAAATTACAATTTTTTTATATATTTTACTCCATTTTAGAAAAACTTGAAAACATATATATGTATTTTTTTAGATAGCTGATGTTGTTGTCAATGTATGCTGAATCGTCACGCGATTCGTCAGCATGCGACTAGCTTATCGGTTAATAAACCGGAACAACTAATCGGTTAAGTACCTACAACAAAATACGGATAATTTATACAGAAATCATGTTTTATAAAGTCAAAATCCTAAACCGAACATCGGTACGTATTATAAGATTGTTTGTTTTAGTCTATTTACTCGTGATTCGATGTTAGTTATCATTTGTCCAGATATGAAAATAGAGAACCTTCAGTTTGGTTTACTCTCACTGTTTCGGTTCAACACATACCGGTTTAACTGAAATTTCTCCAAAATGGAAAATGAACTCGTAGTGTATTGGCCAAAACCCTACTCGTCATTATAGTCGTCAATTGCAGAAAAAAGGGTTTAATTTATTAATCAGAGTGAGGGAAAGAGAGAAAAATCTCGAGATCACAAATTCACTAGAAACGAAGAAAGATGGAACAGGAAGAAGAAGAAAGGAGGAGAAGCACGTGAGAAATTGTTAGGGACGAGGCCTTTTTTCTTCTCTTTCGTAACGTTAGCTTACCGGTAAAGTTATCTATTTCGGGTAAGTTTTTCTCTCTTTCCCTTTTCTACGCTTTTTAATTTTCTTTGATAATATATTTCTTTATTATATGAATATTTACCAATTTTATCCGAACCAAAACTATATTATAAATTAACTACTAGGCCTTAGGCCCTTCCCACTTACTTGGGCTATGCCTGATTATAAAGGATAAGACGTGATTTAGATAGATCAACCAAGAATTACAAGATATTAATCCGAAAGTAAAGTAATGACACATACGGTATGGTTGGAGAAGCTGTATCGGTGTTTCTTATAGTTCATCATGTTGTGAAGCAATGTCACCTGACACTTCAATGGGGTTTGGTTGGTCAGCGGTTATAATAAATACTGAATGGAATAACGAGGAAGAGGTTTAACGAGCAAGAGGGAAACCTGAAACTATATCCTTGAAGAAAAACTTTATCTCTCTCTCAGCTGATGATGTTGAATCCGAGCCGTGCACACAGTGAGTCCTTACCACATAATGCTCTGATGCTGCAAGAACAAGACAAGAGTATATATATATAGCATAGATGCTGGAAGAGTAACCTAATGAGTCATATAAGAAGTCAGAATGATCTTCAGCTTACGACTATATATGCCCAACAGATAACTAATTATGAAAAAGTAAAAAATAAAAAATGTATAAACAAAACTTGGACGGTGGAAGACAGTGCACATGACCGTTAGATTGGATGCATTAATGGGCCGAAATTCACAAGGACGTCTTATTCGTGTAGCATTCGAATTTTAAAAAAAAAGATCCACCAAAATCTCATTATTTACTTTCTTTTAATAAACCAATAAAATGATATTGACATGTTGTATAATTTACTTGGATTCGTTGATAAAAAATAAAAATTTGAACTATTCTTTCTGTTTGGTATTAAAATCACATAGATTTGTTAGTTGGACGGTGCAAATACGTACTAACTAAAAAAAGATCAGTTTTTTGTATTTATCATATATTATATATTTTCTCTGTTTTATAAAAAGTGTCATTTAAAGATCAAATCTGAGTAATTTTATAATTTGAGACAAAACTATTGTTGTATCTTGTTAAATATAAAATTAAAAACAGAATAAATAAATAAATTCAAATGTTATGTAATTTATGTAAATAAGCGTTTGATTTAATAAATATTGTTTCGATCCCTTGTTTTCACGTTATTTAATGCTTGTTATGCGTGCTTATTCTTTTTTTTTTATTTACCAAAAGTGTTTGTTATTCTACTGTGGGTTTTTAATAAATTTACAATATGAGCTTGTGGTACTATTACGTCATAGAATTTTAGATTAATAAGATTAGGAAAAAAATTATATATATATATATATATATATATATATTGCATCATTGCATGCCTGTCTCACAAAATCTTGGTATACCTCCACGTCGAAAGTTAGACCAACTCAGTAATTGTCAAAACGAGTCTCGCAAAATCAAACCTCTTAGTACGAATTATGCATTTAAAAATTGTGCTGAATATCTATTTGACTTTGTTTATTCTACTTAATTTAATTTCATGGACTAATTGTGAGTTTGATGTGTTGTTCATGAAGCTTGAAACGAATTGAAAGTACAAATGTTTTTGACGTGTACCAAAATATTCAAAAGATAGAAAATGTTCGCAAAGTTCATGACGATTCCGGACCAATGCAATTCACACATACACGTATTAACAGTTTTTTTTAAAAATATAAAACGCTTTTAAATAATCAATATATATTTTTGAGAATTATTTTTACTTTTGCTGATAAATATGGAAATTATTCTATGTTGTATCCAATGAGAATATAATTTTTTTGTCATATGATAATGGGAGACTGTATTATAAAATAAAAAACACTCTCGTAATATATGCATTTTTCATTGTTTACAGATATGATCGTATATGGTGTATTGGAATACGCATCATCATCCTTATATATATATATATATATATAATTAATCAAAAAAAATTAAATTCCAATATATATATATATATATATATATAAAATAAAAAGTTGATTCATGTGTGCAGAATTTTTTTTTGTAAAAAATCAGTCTTACAAAATTATCATTTTTTAAGATTGCTTTTCTCAAAAAAAAAAAACTAACTTTTCTACTATTAGTAGAATTCATATTCTATTTCTACGACGCAGTAAAAATTGATTTATAAATATTAAATTTTCTTCTACTTCTACGAGTTTTTAATTTTTGATGTACAATGGAGACGGAAGGAGACGAATGTTATAAATAAAGAAGATAGAGTTATAGAGGAAGGAGAAGAAATAAATCGTGTTTTTAGAATGGGATTTGAAAAAGAAAATAAAATAATTGGCCAACATATATGGAAATCAGATCCGAGTTGGATCTTTTATTCTGTTCTCAGTGCAATTACTGATTTCTCTCAATGCAATTACACCACTAAACTTTCAAATATTGAAGAATCAATCCTACATTGGGCCTATAAATTTGATTTTATTTTCACTGCAGTTGTAACAGAATTTTCGATAATCTATGAATAAACATATAATTATAAGGTAACCTGCTAAAACAAATAAATAAAAGAACTAATTTAACTAATATTATAGAATATAATCGGATTATCATTAAATAAAATGGTATTGTGACACGTTTTGATGAGAAATATATATTAGAACAATATTGAGTTAAATGACAAATTGTAGTATTTTATAAAATCATGAAGGTTTTATTTTTGATCCCATAGTACTTTTTTTAAGCATCAGGTACATTTATGTCCAATCTATTTCGGCCTAGTTTTGTCTTTTAATCTAATTTTGTGTGTAAAAAAACACTATTCAAAACTACAAGAACCCTTTTCTCAAAACTATGACCAACCGATCTTCAAAGGTCTTTCAGAGGAATTATTTATATACTTCTCCTGGCATTTGTTACTTTATAATATAAAGAGACCATGGTCAACTTTCTCCCAAGGATAACCCAAACAACATATAATTTTGGAAAAACATGACAGCAAAGTATTCATTTAAGAGATTCTAGTCGGAGTTTAAACCTTCGCCTCCTTTAACTACGCGGCGTGTCAGACTTGGAACTCAGTTTGACTCGATTTACCCCCACCTTTTTCATTCCTTACACCTTTTTTTTTATTCCCAACAAAACTTTACACAGTTTGTTTCTTGTTTATTAAACATAGCCAACTATATATGTTCATAATACAAATTTACAAAACTTAGTAAAAGATGAATAACTCTAGTTTACAAAAAAAATTATGAGTAATTTTTTTTTTGTTTTGTTGATAAATTAGTTACTATAATCTGAATCGTGGGTATCTAGTTATTCAAAAAAAAAAACGGTCATTACACATTTATGTGAGTAATTTATTTTCCACATAAAAAGTATTATTAGGAGTATACAAAATAATCTATCGGTAAGATAGTAATGTTTAATATAACTTGTAGTTTCTTTCTTAAATTAATATTTTTAGATTAATAACAAACTTTCAAATGCAAATATATGGAATATATACTTATCTTCAGCTATCCTACTAAAGGCAAACCCTTTTTAAACTCTCTTATCCAATCATGTTCTTAATTAACATGTATTGGATAGGACAAGTAGTGAATCCAATTGGTAACATAATAAGATTATTGGATAAAAATACAACGTATTGTTCTTTTTCACGTTAATTGTATTATCTTTATCTCATAGTAACATATTTTCTGTCATTTAAAAGAAAGATATTTAATCATAAAAATGTTAAACATCACAACAGTAGGAGTAATTAGTTTGAAAACTAGCATGTTGACCAAAAAGGAAAGAAAACTAGCTTAAATGAACTTTTAAAATAAAACATGACTTTTGCGTAGACGATAGTCCAAATAACAAAAACGTGTGTGGACGGCAAGGAGTTCCTTCTATCTCTCTCTCTCTATATATATATCTCTCACTTGTCGATTATTAGTAACAAGAACGAGTATAAATTCTCAACTTCTTCTTCTTCTTCTTCTTACTTGCCAACACTATACCCACACTAAACAGCTCAAGATTCATTCCATTTAATACTAATTGATTACAACATCCCGATGGCATTAGCTAAAGAGATAATGGGTTTTCCTCTGATTTCTGAAAGGCCATCACTTGTTTCGTCGGCGTCGCATTTCAAGAAGAAGACAAAGGCAACACAATTCTCGAACAAGCCTTTTGATCGGAGACCAAGGAAGTCCAGTTCCGGCATCGTTGCAGCCATCAGCGAAGATATGGTCAAAACGCTACGTTTCACCACAACCACCGGAGATAGAAAGAGCGAGGAGGATGAAAAAAGGGCGGTGAAATTCAAGGTGAGAGCTGTGGTTACGGTGAAGAACAAGAACAAGGAGGATTTTAAGGAGACCCTTGTTAAGCATTTGGATGCTTTTGGTGATAAGATCGGTCGAAACATCGTCTTGGAGCTTATTAGCACCGAACTTGATCCAAGTAAGTCGCTTTTATTTCTTGGTTTTATATAGCTCGGTTGAAAAAACAGAGCACTCGGATATTTTCTCAGGAGAATTTTCTAAAAAAGGAAACTTTTCTATCTGGGCATTCCTAAAACTGTGTAACTTAAAACGGGTTCTCTGAAAACCTCTCGATCTGAGACTAGTTTTCGAAGACTAAGATAAATATCAAATCTTTTAACTCAAACAGAAACGAATATGCCAAAGAAGAGCAATGCGGCGGTTTTAAAGGATTGGTCACAGAAATCGAAAACCAAGGCGGAGAGAGTTCATTACACAGCTGAGTTCACAGTGGACGCAGCGTTTGGCTCGCCGGGAGCCATCACCGTCATGAATAAACACCAGAAAGAATTTTTTCTTGAGAGCATCACCATCGAAGGTTTCGCCTTTGGCCCTTTTCACTTTCCATGCAATTCTTGGGTTCAGTCCCAAAAAGATCACCAGGAGAAACGAATCTTCTTCACTAATCAGGTAATTGATTAAAATATCAAAGTGATATATATATTTAAACGTGTTATACAACGAGGGCGAAATTCTTAACACAAATATTTATTTACTTAATCACGTGCGGTCCCAGACCATTAAAATCACGTCATTTTCGACCTCCCACGAATTAAATTAGTTTCTCCAATATTCATGTCCGGTGGGTCCATAATTAATAATACTCCTTAGCCAACTTCCAACTATATTAATAATTTTGTGGTTGGAAATGATTTAAAATAAACGTTATGGAAATTTCTGTGCAGCCGTTTTTGCCGAATGAGACTCCTGATGGATTAAAAAAATTGAGGGAGAAAGAGTTGAAGAATCTAAGAGGAGATGGGAGTGGAGTGAGGAAGTTATCAGACAGAATATATGACTTTGATGTCTACAATGATCTTGGAAATCCCGACAAGTCATCTGAACTCTCTCGCCCGAAGCTCGGTGGCAAAGACATTCCTTACCCTAGACGGTGTCGCACCGGTCGCCGTTCTACTGATACTGGTAAAATTCATAACTAAACATTTTGTAAACACATCTGAGTACAATATATCCGTACGTAGTGACTAGTGAAGCTCTAATAGTATATGTTTTTTTTGGGTTTCATGAATTGTCTCTAATGTTTATCTACATTATTGACAGATAAAGAAGCGGAGAGCCGAGTGGAGAAGCCATTACCTATGTACGTGCCACGAGACGAACAATTTGAAGAGACGAAGCAGGACACTTTCGCTGCTGGGAGGTTGAAGGCGGTCTTACACCACCTGGTTCCGTCGCTCAAAGCCAGTATTTTAGCTGAGGACTTTGCTGACTTTGGCGAGATCGATGGTCTCTATAAAGAAGGTTTGTTACTCAAGTTAGGGTTTCAAGATGAGATCTTTAACAAGTTCCCTTTGCCTAAGGTCGTCGTTAATACACTCCAAGAATCTTCTAAAGGACTCCTCAAGTACGACACTCCTAAAATATTATCGAGTAAGCACACTTAATAAGGTCTTTTAACATCAATTTTTTTTGAAGTAGAAAATTGAACTTCTGCCATTTAATTACCCAATTCTAACCAAAGCAAGCATCACCTAGTATTTCCAATTTTTTATCTTATTTTTGTGGCAATCTTTGATCTCTGATAATTTGGACCCATTATGAAATTTTCATCCCACCAAAAAGGAAAAAAAGGAAATTCCTTTTACATGAAAAGCAAACAAAACCCACTAATACAGAAACGGAACATGTTTCACGTGCTTTTCGTAATTCGTAATAACGCGTTTGCCTTTATTTAATTCATCATAACCGTAACAGCTTAGTGCAACAATGTTATTAGTTTATTGATTTCTTATTTTTAAAAAAAATTAATGCAGAGGATAAAAACGCATGGCTACGAGATGACGAGTTCGCACGTCAAGCCATAGCTGGAATCAATCCCGTCAACATTGAAAGAGTCAAAAATTTCCCACCGGTCAGTAATCTTGACCCCAAAATCTACGGTCCACAACACTCCGCTCTCACTTCTGACCACATCATCGGACATCTCGACGGACTGTCCGTACAACAAGTACGTATATACATACCCTAACAAATTAACATTGCTTGATCAAGTATATAACTAAATATGAATTTTGATTTAACTAATTTTTATCTTGCTTATTAATTTTCAGGCGTTGGAAGAGAACAGATTGTATATGTTGGATTACCATGACATATACTTACCGTTCCTAGACCGGATCAATGCGCTAGACGGACGCAAAGCTTATGCTACTCGAACCATTTTCTTTTTGACTCGTCTCGGAACACTTAAGCCCGTAGCCATTGAGCTAAGCCTTCCTTCTCATGGTCCGAACCACCGGTCCAAACGCGTGGTTACACCTCCGGTCGATGCAACCTCCAATTGGGTGTGGCAGCTCGCTAAAGCCCACGTTAGCTCTAACGATGCTGGTGTCCACCAACTTGTCAATCACTGGTTAGTACTCAAAAAACATTTAAGCAATTAAACATATATGTAACAAGTAGTGAATATAGATTTATTGATCAATCTTTGCGTTGTTAAAATCAGGTTGCGAACCCATGCGTGTTTGGAACCTTTTATATTAGCGGCACATAGACAATTGAGCGCAATGCATCCGATATTCAAACTATTGGATCCGCACATGAGGTACACGTTGGAAATCAATGCATTGGCTAGACAATCGTTGATTAGTGCAGACGGTGTGATTGAAGGAGGCTTCACTGCTGGCGCATACGGCATGGAAATGAGCGCCGCCGCATACAAAAGCAGTTGGCGGTTCGACATGGAAGGCCTCCCTGCCGATCTCATTCGCAGGTATTGTAGCTGAACTTTTGTTAGACTAACTAGCTTGATTATTATTATTATTATTATTATATTAAACACAAATTTTCATTGGATGGAATCTAAATATCGATTATTTGAAATTGTATTTTGTTTTCCAGAGGAATGGCAGTTCCTGACAAAACACAACCACATGGACTTAAACTCTTTATCGAAGACTATCCATACGCTAACGACGGCCTTTTACTATGGTCCGCAATCCAAACGTGGGTCCGAACCTACGTGGATCGTTACTACCCTAACCCGAACCTAATCCAATCAGACTCGGAGCTCCAAGCCTGGTACTCCGAATCAATCAACGTTGGTCATGCTGATCTCCGAGATGCCGAGTGGTGGCCAGAGCTAAACACCGTCGAAGACCTCGTCTCCATTCTCACCACATTAATCTGGCTCGCCTCCGCTCAGCACGCCGCTCTCAATTTTGGACAATACCCGTACGGCGGTTACGTCCCGAATAGACCTCCATTGATGCGACGGTTAATCCCCGACGAGTCGGATCCGGAGTACGCGAGTTTTATCTCCGATCCGGAGAAATTTTATTTCTCCTCGATGCCGAGTTTGTTGCAGACGTCGAAGTTTATGGCTGTCGTTGATACTTTGTCCACGCATTCGCCGGATGAAGAGTACATCGGGGAGAGACAACAACCGTCGACTTGGACTGGCGATGCAGAGATCGTTGATGCGTTTTATGGATTCGCGGCTGAGATCGGACGGATAGAGAAAGAGATTGAGAAAAGGAATTGTGATCCTGTCCGTAGAAATAGGTGTGGGGCTGGGGTTTTGCCTTACGAGTTGTTGGTTCCGAGCTCTGAGCCTGGTGTTACATGCAGAGGTGTACCTAATAGTGTGTCCATATAGAATTTAATTCATATACGAGAACATGTAGAAATTGCTATTATTAATTTTTGAAAAAAAAAATTAATCAAATTTTAGTTACACCAATGTCTATTAGATATATTTTTCGAGGAAAGCTTCAAATTCATATATTCGTAATAATTTTAAAAACTAATCGGACAATGAATTTATGCATGCCATGATGTCATTTTAACTTTAACTTAGAGAAAACAAGAATATATATATATTGAAATTTGGAATTTTAGAATACTCGATGCATTTATCATATATGAACTAAAAATACTTCAAACTTTCAAATTATGTATTCAAATTTGAAATCTGCTCTTTACATTTATAGGGTTCAGATTACATTAAACTTACGGGAGTAATAAAAATAATTCGAAAAAATAAAGTGCATATATAAGACGTTTCATGAATCTATTGCTTCTAATATGCCATAAATTGGATCCAAATCATTTCTAATGCTATTAATGAGAATGCTATACCTTGTAAACCGGCCAAACCACAGTGCCATGTATGACTCAGAGAAACAAAAACTAACCACCACCGAATGAATGAGTGCGTAAATGTATGTCACTGACTAAGCATTATCATCATCTTTAGCAAGATTTGTGTGTTTGTGTGAGAATTTTTATTTTGTCTCTATAGGCGCTCTTGATTCGATATTTTCAGGGTTTTTTATCTCTTTTTCTTTCGTTATTTTACGTATTTTAAATCTCATTGGTCAGATTCATCAAGTTCCTCCGTTTCATGTCTTATTTTACAGATAACTTCAAAGTAGTTCTATGTCAACCTTAAGTTGGTCCTGAAATTTAGTATGGCATCTTGGGTTCTTAACTAACTTGTCTCGCACACTATCTTCTCACACGAATATATAAACCTAACAATTTGAAGTCGTTATGAGAGAAAGATGGATGGTTTTGTGCTTTTTTCATCTGTGAAATTAAGGCAGATCGAGGTACGCACTCTCAAGAGCCAAGACAAGGATGGGTTAAAATGTTAGGTTAAAATTAAACATTTCTATTTTTTTTTTGTATACATTTTAATGTTTAATTTAGAATAAATAATATAGCAGAACGTAAACTAAGCACATACGAGCTAGGATGGGTAAATTTAGATGTCGAAACACTGAACATGCAGTTTGCCACGTTTGAAGCAGATTAAATCGATTAATATAAAACCAAACCGGAGTTAATCGGACCGGTGTAGAAACTTATTATTTCAAATTTAAAAGCAGTCTTCTCTTGCCACACCACACCACACCACACGAAACCACACCATATCTCTCCGCTTGTAAAAATGGCGTCCATGAAACTCGTTCATCTCTTTCGTCGTTACCTCTCAATCGCTCTTACTCTCTTTCAAAGCCTAATTTCATGTTTCTTCGATGTTCCGATACTGATCAAGCTCGCCGATTCCTTCTTATCTCTATATTTCTTGGTTTTCTGCGATCTCCGACCCGTCATCGTCGATCTAGACGACAGAGAAACCACCGTTCATTTCTGGATCTCCGGCCACCGTAGAATCTCCAGGCCGAATCTCGTCATGCTCCACGGATACGGAGGAAACTCCAAATGGCAATTCGTCCATCAAGTCTCCGATCTCTCGAAATCGTTTAATCTATTCATCCCCGATTTGGTATTCTTCGGAAAATCATACTCGACGAATTCAGATAGGAGCGTTGAGATTCAGGCGAGTAGCATCGTCGGAGGGTTGAAGAAACTAGGCTGCTACGGAAGAGGAAAGGGAAGGATCTCCATGTATTCGATCAGCTACGGTGCATTCGTGGCGTATAAAATGGCGGAGATTTGGCCGGAGGTGATGGAGAAATTGGTGATTGTGAGCAGTGGAGTGGGATTTACTCAGCAGCAGAAGACGGCGGATTTTATACTCTCCCAGTTCATCGCTGTAAGTGTTTCTTCTTGTTTCTGTTCTGTTTTTTTTTTATTATTCTTAATTATTTGCCAATATACCCCTGAGAATTGTTTGTTCGTTAATTAATGAACCAAAGGTTTGAAAATGGACATAAGTTAGTTTTTGACTGATTTTGTAATAGGTAATGTATGAGAAAAATCGGCAGGAGCTTCTTGAGCTAGCTAAAAATTTGTTGGAAAGAGAAGAGGAAGCAGAATTGCCTTATAATCTTTCTATTGTTTATAGAAGACACTGTGGATCAAGATGCTTTATTCGAATCTTATGAATAAAAAACAAACTGGGTCACTGATTTGATATTATAATTCAGAAAACGTTAATCGTCTGGGGAGACAAGGATAACGTATTTCCCTTGGAGCATGGTTATCGGCTGCAAAGGTAAATTAAATTTACACAATATCCATCTTATAACCGTTGAAACGTATGAATCAATTCAATTTCCTATAATTTAATCATAATTATATATCTTTTGGCAGGCATCTGCATAGTTCAAGATTAAAGGAAACTGGACACGCTGTTAACGTTGAAGCACCAACTCCTCTTAATAAGTTGATTACTTCATTTGTCTTAAGTGTTTGATTTTTATTTTTGTTTATAATTCTACTTCCACCAACTACTTTTTTTTTTTTGCTTGTCTTCAAAATGAAACTATTAACTACCTATATATGGCACCTGATGTATATATATGACATCATTTGACACATCAAGTGCAGCAAAGCCAGAAAAACAGGGAGCTTATTGATCATCACAGTACTAAAACTTTCAAGCTTAAAGAGGACAACTAAAACTACAAAGTGAAAAACAAAAACCCACTAAAGATGAAATAATTAGAAAGTCAAAACTATGGAAAAGAAACTGTTTTATTAGTTTGCCTATAAGACCCATATATATAATACATACAGTTTGACTTGACTCCCGCCTTCACTCTCTTTACTGTCTGATATAGATGTGTAAACTCCTGAAACCTAGAAAAAGCAAAAGTTGGAGGACTATTCCCACAAGGAACTCGAGCTTTACTTATTTAACAAAGAGATGGTAAGATTTGTTGTTGTTTACCAAGAAGATGAACGTAGCAGCTAGAGCTGGCTCAGGCTTTTGTATTGAAGTCCTTTAGTAGCGTGTCATATGTTGTAAGATGTGAGGACCGGATGTCTGCGAGATCAATTTCTCTGAACTCGGTGATGGTCTTAAGAGATGGTTTGGACCATTTGGGTTCACCATCACTTGTCTAATAGTTTCCTTGGAATTGCTTGCATTCGTCTCCGGTTTTGAGGATTCCACCAAAGCACACGCCTTGTGACCCAAACACAAAAAAGAAACTTGAGAGGTCCATAAATTTGACTGTACACAGAAAGATCTAACGGATATAATTTAGTACCATTGCAACTCGCTTCTTGTGGAGATCAGTTGGTACCTGCAAAATTGTTAACTTGAGATCATTATCTTGGAATCAGCACATTGACAGATACTTTGTTCTTGGAGAATTTAAAAATAAAAATCACTCACGGTTCGTGTTTGGTGTTTATTCTCACTGGAGAATCCAGGAATTGTCAAGTGCAAGTTTCTCTCTGCATAATTATGACACAGCGAACAGCAAAATGAGTAACAATAACAACTACTAATAATAATCCACACAAAATAGAGCTCAAGATGTACAAACCTAGGTGGAGCAATATATCTTTGGGCTCTAATGTGGATGATTTACGATGCTTAGCCAAGCGACATGCAAATGAAGTCACCTGCAATGAAGTATTATACAAGTAGATAAGTAGATAAGCTAGAGATATAGTTTTCCACAAATAGGGAAAGTGAAAAACAAAAGGTAGTTTATAACTAAATAATTGACAGTAGCTTCTGACCGAATCAAGGAAGCCATCCGCTACCTCCAAAAGGAGGTCTTCAACATCAGGATCCAATTTAGCATGCGCATCCACCTGAAAATCATATACAACTGGATGAGACATTATTTTCTTCATATAGAAACCACGAAGAAGAAAGAAGAAAATAAAAAAACAAGCCCAAGGGCCCAGTAAGACAATCACCTGCGAAACCAGATCCTGTATCTTCCTTTTGCCAAGCAGTTGGTTTGTTGCTTCTGTTCCTTGGCTGGAACTACCACCTGGTGTTGTTGTACCAGACTGTGTCGCATCTGGTTGTGAACCTGTTAAACTAGCAGATTTCTGTCCTGCATGACTCGACGACCTTGGAGATGGCTGTTGTTGATTTATTGGCATTTGCTGCTGCTGCATCTGCTGTTGGGGTTGCTGCATCTGCTGTAGTTGTTGCTGTTGATGGGATTGGTTCATCTGAGCCTGGCCCATTTGTGATTGTTGCTGCTGCTGTTGATGTATCATCTGTGAATATTGCTGCTGATTCAAGGACATAGAATTTTGGTGTAACTGAGCAGAGGGCAATTGCTGCTGTAAGAGCAGAGCCTGCTGCCTTTGACTCTGTTGGAGTCGGAATGATTGTGAATTGGGGCTGGCTATTCCCGACATTTGCTTCAGCCATTGCTGCTGCGACAAGGAGTTTTGTATCATACCAGCTTGTCCATTTTGGGCCAAACCCGATAGCTGAGGATTCATGAAAGCGAGAGAAGGGGTTCTCTGAAGGTTCTGAACCTAAACAAGGGATTACAAAAATATTTCAGGCAACTCTTTGTTTTTTCTTACTTAAAAACTGAATTCAATGGAACAACTTGCAACAACATAAATGTATTCGTCCCTCTATAACTATACAAGTCAGGTTATACAACACCTAGTAAACCTGCCAAATTCAAGAAACATTCTAGTGTTATGCAGTACTTCAGTAGCTTCAGTAGCCAATTACAGATATGCGAAAAAACATATGGAAGTCAATATTATCAATTGAAATACCAAGATATAAACAAAAGATCTAACCCGAGAAATTATGTAGTGACGTATATCTATCAGCCATAAGGTAACAAGTATTTGACAGTTGGATGAGAGAAATAACTAATTATCAGTAGGCATATCAGGAAGCTAATAAGACTTTCTTTTATTGTTAAACTCATACCTGAGGCGAAGTAAGAGCGTTTTGCTGTGACAGTTGCTGTCTCATTTGTCCCGGGTTGATTCGCTGCTGAGCATAGAGAGCAGGATTACCTCTCATTTGCGAACTCAAATTCAGTGATCCCATCACTCCCATTGTTTGCATCCCCTGTAACTGTTGTCCAGAACTTCCTGGATGAAAGTGCGAACCTTGGACCATCCCAGATTTCTGCCTCGGCTACAACGGAAAGCTCATTTTGTCTCAGAATAAAGAAAGTGATTTTGTTTCACACACAATTGCAAGATGTGAACATTCTTGTTGCAGCGAGAAGATTCAATTCAAAATCGAAAGCAAATGCATAAAAGGCAACAATTTGACACACTCTTTCGTTGCCATTGCTTTCAACAGGAACCAGAAAAACGAGAACCACACAGAAAGAAGAAGAAAAGAAACATATTTGACATGATGACTCAATTGAATGAATAAAGGGGGAAACAGAGTAAAGTAAGAATGTGATACCGAAGCTGCCAATAATTGGGATTGGATATTCATCTGGGCTCCTCCAGCTCCACCGTTAAGCATTGGCAAGTGGCCACTTTGGCCAACCAAAGCTGCCCTCGACATATTAGGGTTACCCATCTGCTGGTTCTGCTGGTTCTGTTGAACTGAACCTGAGCCACCAAAGTTCATCGTCCCGTACATCCCAGCTTGCTGCCTCAAAACGTTGCCGTATTGACCTTGCTGTTGCTGCTGAATTTGGTTCAGGCGAGAAACAGAAGGGGATCGCTGAAGAGATTGAGGTATATGGTAATTGGACATTGGGATTTGCTGCGAACTCATATGTTGTTGTTGCTGAAGAATCTGCTGCTGCTGCTGCTGAGATAGCTGCGGAATAGAAGAGGAGATTTGCTGCATAATAGGCAACTGCTGATTTTGCTGTTGCTGTAATTGCTGAGTCTGACCGAGTTGCTGACTCTGTGTTTGCTGATCCAACGAAGACGAGGGATGAGAGAGAGGAGAAGGCGACGGGATCTGGGCTCCAAGGGCTGGGTTCGGAGAAGCGATGTTCGGTTGCGAATTGCTATTACTGTTCTGAATTACACCTTCCGTCGTCGTTACCGCCGCGATCAACGGAGACGCTTCCGAATTGACAGAATTCGAGATCGGAGCTGTTATGTGTTGTTGTTGCGATGACGACGGTGGAGGTGCAGACGATGCAGGGGAAGGTTCAATTGAATTAGGAGATTGGAGAGATTTCGGTGACAGAGACGATGGAGGGATCGCTTCCGCCATTAGAAACTACGTGTGTCAAATTGTGTATTTGGTTCTAAGGGTTTTCGTCGATTTTTCTTTAATGTATCGACGAAAATATCCTCTTTCCTTTTTTTTTTGTTTAATCCCGTTGGGAAAACGAGAAGAAAATAATCTGAACCGTACACGTCAGCAGATTGTACTATTTATCTGTTTCATTATTTTAGTTCTCACACAAACCATCAAACTTGAATTTATCTTTAAAGATTAAATCACTTATAATTTTAGATATAACTATTTTTTTTTAATTGATTTTAAATATTCTTTATCCTTTTTTTATCGGTTTGTTGTTGAAATTTAAGGAAAACGATCTATATTTTCATGAATTATGAGACATCGTATCAGATGCATCCCATTTTTTAATCTCTATCTCGATATCCACCAGTACATATTTAAAAATCTAAATATCCATTGTTTGAAAGTTAGAAACTTATTTATCCATAAAAACAAATTTTTAAACTGAATTTTTCACTAACTCGGTTAATGATACGGTTTAAAATTTTGTAACCTAAATTATGAAAATGGTTTAATCTAAAACCATAATTAAATAACTAAATCATTTAACCTAAAATTAACCTGATTAAAAAAATAACCAATAACAAAAACTAAAAAAATAAGAAAAAAAAAATCGTAAGCTTCAACTACAGCAGTTTCTTAAAAATTTTGCCACCGTGAAGCTTAGATTTGGCTTAATGTACCTCCACATCTCCTTCTTAACAACCTTCTGAGAAGTAGCCGAAGCAAGTGGCTGGAATTGGATTTTGAAAAGCAGGAGAAGCCTGGAGAGAAGTGGAATAAGATCCTTTATCGTACGTTTTCCGAATAAAAAAAAACCCAAATCTGTGGAATCCACTTCATAACCATCAAAACTTTCTTCAAGCCACATTATTAACGGGCCCAACCCAGGAGGAAGAAATATCGACTCTCCCATGAAGATAAGATGAAGCATGATCAAAAGCTAGGAAAACTCAGAACCATCGAGTTGAAAATTTTGATTACAATATCTGCAAAGTGTTAGAGGAGCACAAACAAAATTCGAAAACAGTTCGGAGAAAAAACAACAAAGTACGAACAAGTCGGAATAGAAATATTTGTCCAAGTGGGAAGTATATCACAACAAAAAGATCCAGATAAGCATAATTTAGTTCTCATTTCAATTGGAAATATAATATCCATTTTTTATCAGAAATTACCTTTCTTTCTGGTAGGAGCTTTGCCACTTTGGTTTCCGAATCGGAAACCAGAAGATTGAAAATTCTCATTTTCAACATCGTTTTCTTCGGCCTAATGCGACTCGAGGATGTTGACAGCCTTTTTGTAAATCTCATAATTAACTCTTAAGATTCTCGATCTTCTCCAAATCTTCGACGTCGTCAATATCTGTGTGTAGTTAGCCTCTGGTGTTGCCTTGATTCATCTCGTATTCACTTATTTTGAGAATATTCTCTAGAGCTTCTAATGCTACTGTGACGACCCTTGGATCGTGACATGTGAAGAGACAACAAAGCGGTTTAATGCATCCTAGGTTCTAGAGAATTTTTACAAATCAAATTCAGTTCGGTTTACAAAACTGGTTTTTATTTTGATTTAAAATCGGTTTAATTTGGTATATCACCGGATTCAGCAATAAAACCAAGCAAATTTAACATTATGGGAAATTAGAACGAAATTAATCAATTTAGATGTAATTAAATCTTTAAATATGTACTAATGAATATCTAGATAGAGGTTCAAAAATGGACCGCATCTGATAAGATATCTCATATTTTGTGGGGATGTGAATCGTTTTCCCTCAAACTTATCCATCAACTTCATTTTTATCTGTTTGTATATTTGAATTTTTGAAAATGATGTTTTACAAACACATATCTTACTATATTTACAGGGCAAAAGAGTCCCTTGGAGTTAGCAAACAAGTGTCTGTGGCGGATAAGCTCCGGTTTTCTGGGACCGGTTAGGAGAAGGCTGGTTAGCAGAGAGAGAGAACCGGTGAATTTGGTTTGCACCATTTCCCTCCCTTTCATATACCCGTTGAGTGTCATCAACTCCAGAACCTTCCTACAGCTCTGAGGTTGCAACAAAATATACAGAATGTTATCAAATAGCAACCAAAGATCGTATATGGACCGACATAAGACAAAGAGCTTTTAAGAGATTTTGATCAGTTTCAGTGCACGGAACCATAGGAGAAGGTTTTGTAGGGGTTTATGTGACATAAGCATTGTATGTTACCTGAGGATTTAGTACGTCCACAAAATAAAATGATTTTATTAGTATTTCCTCTAGATAAGGCTTAAGCTCCAGTTCATGTGTTAAAATGGCATAATTCTCTTCAACCTCATCGTGTCTGAGTCTATTACTTACCATCTGAATCAACTGCAAAACAAAAATAGGCACAAGCAATTAGAATGATTCATTTTTTGAACTGCAAGCTTTTATGAAATATGGTTTTTGAGGTGTTATTTTATTATACCTTTAATCGGCGTAAAATATCAATAATCATCGATATTCTATCAGTCGCAATGAGTATGAATCAGAAGCTTATACTCTTCGCTAGGAAGCTCAGAAAGACGCATAACCTGTTTGCATTTCTTCATCATATCATCAACTTTCTGAGTAGATCCAACAACTTGTAAAAAAATAGTTCGAATGGCATGGCTCTAAAAGCATCTTCAAGTGCAAACAAGTTCTCAAATTTATGATCATGTATAGAAGTAAAGGCATTGTCCAAGCCAGGTAAAGAACTGAAATAGTTTCAAAGGAAACAGTGTAGGAGCTTCACACGAATCATCTTTGCAAGCACAATCCCATTGCCTCGCATGGCTCCTGATTTTCTAGCTCGCGCACATTAGTTTGACCTTTCTGAACGTCATTCAAAATCTAGAAGGTCCCAGCAGAAGAAAAGCAAAGGATCCGCTAAGCAACAACCTCTACACCCATTCCCATTTCCACTCTCGAAGAGACTCCACTAACTTCTCTACCCTTTCTCAATATTTTAGTAGCTATTTTATGAGTTTACTAAATAATACAATAAATGAAAGTAACAGCATTTTCTCTTGGAATGTCAGGGGTATTTCCAGCTCTACTCGGCAACGGCTTGTCAAGGACTGGATTAGCTCACACAAACCTCTTTTAGGAGCTATTCTTGAAACCAGAGTTCGTGATGCTGTGGATGTTCCTGGAATTGTAAATAGAATCTCTCCTTCTTGGCGTATTGAATCCAATTATGACTTCTCTCCTCTTGGACGCATCTGGGTGCTATGGAACCCTCGCATACAATGCACAATTCTCGCTAAATCTGATCAGCTCATCGCGGTCCATATGCTTGATCCCTTCACAAACTTCTCTGCCACAGTAATCTTCGTCTATGCGAGTAATCTCCTCATTGATAGGCGCAACCTCTGGAGGGATATCTGCAACCTGGCCAATCAACCTTCTATCTCTTCTCATCCCCTGCTGGTAACAGGGGATTTTAACCAAATTCTTCTCTCATCAGAACATTTTTCATATACGTCCTCCTCTCTTCCTTTGGCAGGAATGACGGACCTCCGCTCTTGTATGCTCGAGAGTGGAATCTTTGATCTCCCTTTCCGGGGTGTCTTCCACACATGGACCAACAACGGAGCCTCAAACCTCATCACGCGGAAGCTTGATAGAGCGCTTGTCAATGAGGCTTGGACCACATCTGTTCCTCAATCCGCAGCATTTTTTGATGCCCCGGGCTCTTCCGATCACTCTCCTTGCTTAGTCTCTATTCCAGGAACAAGGGAGTGTAGATCTAAAACCTTTCGTTACTTCACTTTTCTATCTACTCACCCTCAGTTTCTCCACAGGATCTCTGATTCTTGGTCCAGTTCCGTCCCTCAAGGAACATCTATGTTCATCTTTGCAACCAAGCTCAAGGCAGCAAAGGCGTGTTGTAGATCGCTTAATCGGGAAGGGTTTGGCGGTATCCAGCAGCGCACCAAGGAAGCCCAAATCTCCCTCCAACAGGCGCTGACCACCCTTCTCACCGACCCCAGCCCGTCTCATCAGCAAGCCGTGACCCTAGCTCACTCGCACTGGCAATTCTTGAACACTGCCTTGGAATCATTCTATCGCCAGAAGTCTAGGGTCCAATGGCTTCGGTTAGGAGATGCCAACTCCACTTACTTCCACCGTTGTGCTACCGCTAACTTCAGCCGGGACTCCATCACGTTCCTCCGAGACTCAAACGGGCATATCATCTATGACTCACATGCTTTGAAACTAATGATTGTTTCTTTCTACAGGGATCTCCTAGGAGTTCAAAGCCCCTCCATCACTCCCCCTCCAATTAGCCTGCTCCAAAGCCTCCACTCCTTCAGGAGCTCCACTGCCCAAAATCATATCCTTTCTTCCATCCCCGCTCCGGAGAGCATTATTGCTACCATTCAGAGCATGCCACGGAATAAGGCCCCCGGGCCTGATGGGTTTCCCATTGAGTTTTTTCGTTCCTGTTGGGATGTTATTGGTAATGATGTCATTAATGCAGTCTCTGAATTTTTCAGGTCAGGGAAGCTACTCAAGGAGCTTAACGCCACAGCTATCACTCTCATTCCTAAGAGAGAAGGAGTGGACTCTCTACCTGAATTCCGCCCTATCTCCTGTTGTAACCACTTCTACAAGATCATCTCTTCCATCCTTGCTGGTCGCCTGCGGATTCTCCTCCCGACGATAGTCCAACGGAACCAAGTAGGCTTCGTCCAAGGTCGTCAGCTATGCGAAAACATCCTTCTTGCCACAGAGATCATTAACAACTTCAACAAATCCGGGCCTGTTACTAGAGGCTGCTTGAAGATTGACCTCACCAAGGCCTTCGACAACCTTCACTGGGACTTCATCCTCCAATCTCTTCGAGCCTTCGAGCTTCCCAGCACCTTCATAACCTGGATCAAGGAATGTATCACTACTCCATCCTTCTCCATCAACCTCAACGGCGATCTCACAGGTTTCTTCAGGGGAGCGAAGGGTCTCAGACAAGGAGATCCGATTTCCTCCTCCCTATTTGTCATTGCCATGGACACCCTCTCCAAACTTCTAGACGCAGCAGTCCAGGACGGCCGCATTCGTCTCCATCACAGCTGCACTAATCCGGTCATCTCTCATCTCTCTTTTGCTGATGATCTCCTTATATTCTTTGATGGTTCAGACTCCTCTCTTCAGGCCATTCTTTCGGTTTTGGATGTATTTCACAGGATATCAGGTCTGGGAATCAACCTTCTCAAGTCCACGCTTTTCCTAGACGGAAACGACCATACCACTCTCCTCTCGATGGCTTCCACTCATGGTCTATCTATTGGCACTCTCCCTGTCAAGTATCTTGGAGTTCCGCTTACTCCTCACAAGATGAAAGCCTCCGATTTCCAACCCCTCCTGGAGCGCATTCAGGCTCGACTCTCCTCTTGGACCACGCGCCACCTCTCCTTCGCGGGAAGACTCCAGCTCCTTCAGTCGGTGATTACTTCCATCATCAACTTCTGGGGCTCCATCTTCCCTCTTCCCAAGCAATGCCTCGCCAAGATAGAACAACTCTGCAAAGCCTTCCTTTGGTCGGGGAACACTGCCTCGTCCAAAAAAGCAAAAATCAGTTGGGACATCGTCTGCTCTCCTCGCAAATCTGGCGGCTTGGGTCTCCGTCGCCTAGCCAAGTGGAACTCTGTTCTTACCCTCAAGCTCATTTGGATGTTCTACTCGGGTTCGGGTTCTCTATGGGTCTCTTGGGTCAAGAATCATCTCATCCCTCCCACCTCTTGCATCTGGGATGCGCATCTCTCAGGTAGCTGGTTGTGGAACAAGCTTCTAAAGCTCCGCAGCCGAGCCCGCTCTTTCATCTACTGCAAAATCGGTTCTGGTTCTACCTGCTCCTTCTGGCATGACAACTGGACTGGATTAGGCCCCCTGTCTCTTCTCCTCGGTAGTTCAGGTTATTCCCTCTCGGGAATCCGCTCGGATGCAACAGTCAGCGATGCTATTACTGCGGGTTCATGGCGGTTTTCGTCCCGGTCGAGGAACCCGATTATTGCTTTCCTGCGCAGCGTTCTCCCAAGCCCCACCTCTACTATCCGTCCTGACACCCCAGATACCTATCTCTGGCTGTTTCCCGGTGATGACCCCCACCATCCCCGGTCCTCCCTCAGGTTCTCCACCTCTCGGACATTCTTCTCCCTTTTCCCGCCACCTCCTGAGGTCCCTTGGCACCAGCATATTTGGTTCTCGGGCAGAATCCCCAAGCACTCATTTGTTACCTGGCTTGCGGTACATGACCGTCTCGCCACTCGAGCTCGCATCCGTCGCTACTCCGCTACTTCTCCAGCAACATGTCTCCTCTGTGACACCCATGACGAGACCAGGGATCATCTCTTCTTTAGATGTTCTTTCTCTCTCTCACTTTTGTCCCTAGTCACTCACATGATTCCTACTCATCGCACTCTTCTCTCTCTTTTGCAGTGGCTCCCCCAGTCTTCCCATATCAGTCATCTCAGGCTTATTGCTCATCTTCTTCTACAGGCGACTGTCTACCACATTTGGCGCGAAAGGAACTCCAGGCTCCACACCCAATCATCTAGGCCAGTGCTGCTGATTGCCAGAGACATCCAAGTCACCATAAAAGCCAGGCTTATATCCTTACTCCCCGCCACTACTACCGATTCTCCTACCATTTTGGAATCCTGGTTTGGGCTCCAGTCCCACACCTCGCCCTTCCTTTTTGACAATGGCAACTGATTGTCTCTCCCTTTTTCCTCTTCGGCTGTACTCTTTTACCCTACTTGGCTTTTCCCTATGGGTTTTTTCCAAGTAGGGGTTTTAATGAGGCAGCCACCCTTCCCTTTCATCTTTGTTTTTCCTCTTTCCTTTTCTCTTGTCCTCCTTCCTTGTGTTCTCATTTGAGACCGCTATATGTTTTCTTCTTAATTTATTTATTTTTCCGCTGTAAAAGTGACCCTTTGGTTTTTAATAAAATTTTACCTTTAGAACCAAAAAAAAAAAAAAAAAAAAAAAAAAATCGGAAATGGCTCGTTGCTTTGCTTCTTCGATAAGTGCTTGCCACGGATTCCTAGTTCAAAAGACCTAATCCTAGCATGAATTTCACCAGCTACTTCTCGGGTCAATCTTTCACCAGAGCCAAATCAGGGGAACCCATTGAAGCATCAACATCCTTATCACCCATCTCATTTAAGTTAAGACGTGTAAGCACATCTCTTCTTTTGGCATTAGATGAGGAACATTCGAGAAGTCCTGAGTTGCTTTCAGAACCAGTTAACCTTGCAGGTGTAGCAAAGTCAGCATCAGAAACTGCAAGACTGTGCTCGGTTAAACACATGTTTTTTAAACACATGTTTGGGCTTATTTGGTTAGGACTTAGCAGCAAGACTGTGAAATACCAAAAAGATTAAAACTCTTTCAAGTAAGTAATGTTCTCCGAAAAACTGTAAGCCAAACCCATCATACCTCCATCACAGCCAAACCTTTAGATCCCTCAGTATCAACCATATCATAAATTTGATTATATATTGGAAGCTCCAAAGTTTGTTCTGTTAATTTTTTTGTATACTCTTCTGAATTTTACGAGTTGCTTTTTTCCCAGAATAGTAAAAATCATTTGCTGGAATATCTTTTAACAAACGTAGGCATCGTTCAACCTACAAAGAGGACAGCTTTAACTGTAGAGCATCCAAATAAAACAGAACAGAAATGCTGCATAATGGTAAATGGCCAGCATATGTAGAGAAATGTAGTCGAATGATGCCATGAGAAAAAAGATTCTAGTTCACCTTATTGTTCACCACAGCATCAAACTCCTCTACTACATGAGAATCTGTCAATAGATGACAAACCTGACGTTATCCCAAAAGAAGATTCATTCAGAATATGAATTAAGTTTTGAAAGATATGTCTATAGGCTTCAACCAGAAGAAGTAAAAGATGTTCAATTGGTAAAAGTGTTAAAAGTCTGTTTTTCCTCCAAGTTTGCTTGGAAATAATGATATTCAGTTCCAAGTGGATAAAAGAGTAAGAAGACAGGAAGAAAAACATATATTACACTTCTCCAAGCTCTATGCCTTGAATCTGATCCCATATAACCAAGGTCTTGCTTAATGTCTGAGACGACTTAGAACCTGCACTACAAGAAAATGAGCATAGAGCAAGAATGATCCATCAAGAAAGACAAAAAAAAAAAAAAAAAAGTTGAGGTCTTGGTGAGGGGATCGATCTCAGGGAACTGCGAACAGTAAAATAGTTACAGGTAAGTTATCTTTAGGGACGGGTTGGGAAGAACGAAGTGACGAAACTGACCTTACGCCAATAGATTGCATATGTCACCGTTTGACTACGTGCCGTTTTAGTTTTTCCTTTCGACGACATGCTGTTCAACTGAATTAGACGCAAACAACAGCACGAATCTTTCACAGGCCGGGTTTTATTTTTCGGGTCGGAATAATTCGATCCAGATGTCTGGCTTCCCTAACCTCCGAAATTCCGAATCTCTGCATCAAAATTGAGATTCCGAGAAAGGAAGTAGAAGCCAAAAATAGAATCATAGGTTCGCTTAAATATCTCTGTCTCAAAAACTGTTTGCCTTCAAGTAGATTCTTTTTTTTTTCCTTACAGTACCCAATAAATGTTGTCACTATAAATTATCGGTAAAATAATCTCCAGATAAAATAATCTCCATTTCCATCTGCTATCTGTCATCGGAGCTTCTTTCATTCTTTTTTGCCTCCGAAGGTAAGGAAATTGGATCGGAACGCTTCAATTTTGTCTTTGGTTAGATTTTATAGATATGTTTTTTTTTTTTTTTGCTTTGGTTTCTGGGTAAATTGAATTATTGAGGATTACGAATCTTTTGTGAATCTGTTTCTACTTTCAGTTTATCTCGGCTTAAGGCTATTTCTGGAACAGCTTTTACTCTTCTTTTATAGATCTCTTTCCTCTTGGCTCATAAGAACAAAAGTGTGTTTTTTTGCCTCCACTTTATACAATTCATGACTTTTCAGCTGATTCCTATTGGGATCTTGTCTTATGTTGAGGGCTTTGAGATTGGATTAAAGTTTGTATTAATGGAGTCTTATGTGAGATCAAGAGATTAGAGCTCTGAAATTAAGATAAGATCAGGTCAACGCACTAAGGATAAACTTTTATATTGTAGTCATTTTATCTGGTTAACATTTTCCCCAAAAAATATGTATCTTTCCATGTAAATTGAGTCCCTTTTGTTGTTTATATGCTTTTGACATGATTTGTACTCATGTTGCTTCATTTTACAGGAATAAAAGACAAGATTTTGATCTTGCCGGAAAAACCGAAAATGGAAGGAGATGTGTTTTCAGGATTTGGTGACAAACACAATATGGATGGGAAATTGCTGCAGAGTTTCCAGAAGAGCTTTGTGGATGTTCAAGACATTTTAGATCAGAACCGGCTATTGATCAACGAGATCAATCAGAACCATGAGTCGAAACAACCCGATAATTTGGGTCGAAATGTGGGTCTGATCAAAGAGCTCAACAACAATATCAGAAGAGTAGCTAGCCTTTACGGCGATCTCTCTCGTTCTTTCGCAAGATCAATAGATGCTTCATCAGAAGGTGAATCAAGTGGAACTCTGAAATCTGATGGGAAAGCTAACCAGAAGAGATTTAGATCCGGTTAGTATATAACCGAGAACCACCAAAAGCTGATTATCGTAGATTTCATATATTCAAAGACTCGGAGCTAATTGATTGAGGAGGAAGAAAAGGAGTTTTACTACAGTAACATCACTGTTGGAATGATAGCTACATACGTTTCACCGAGTTAATTTTCAGATTAAGACAGTTCTTAATTGTTTGTTTGGTTTACTTTGAAAAACTCCAGTTCGAAACTTGTTGTAAAGTTTACACATTTCAGTTTATGATTGATTCAGAACATGCGGAATTTACATTGGTTTAGCTTTTGAACTCTAAGACGGCACGTAATCGAGATCTCCCAGTGTTAGGCGGCACGCTGTTGTAGGGCACGAGAGTCGGGACGGAACGTAGTTCGCTCTTTTCCAGCAGATATTTAGTTATATACTGACGTGGAAGCATCTTGGAGCTTCCCGCAGAACTATGCGGATCCCAATTGGCATTCAAAAATCGAATTGAGTAAAAAGCTTTGGAATCCGGACCTGTATTGCACTGTGTACTAGGGGAAAAAAAAAAGGCGAAAGCGAGCCAAAACAAAAGAAAAAGCAGAACACAAAAATTTCCAAATTTCCAAACTTTTTTTTGCTTACTCGAAAAGCTTCTCCTCCGAAAAATTCTCTCCGGTGAAACTTTGAGCTTACTGTAACGTTTACTATTTCCTCCCTTCACGTTCGACTGCTCTGGTAGTTCTCTGGCGCACTCGTAACTGGGTTTCCTGCTGTTTTTGGTAACTTTTTGATACTTCTTTCCTGAATTTCAGCGTTGGGTTTGTTTTATTACTTGTATTGCGAGTTAATATCAATAGAATCTGCCAAAATACTTGATTTTTAGGACTGAAACATGCAATTTCCATCAGAATTTGAAAAGGGGTATCTCAAATTTGAAACCTTTCTTTAAATTTTGTAGATGTACTATTTTTTTTTTTCTTTAGAGGTTTCGAAGGGTGAAACTAGAATTTTGAGTTATTTATGGTCTTGTGTAAGAGATGCTTATTGAGCAGAGTAGGTTTATTTGCTTGTTCCTTTTTTTATTGTGATTTCAGAGTGTACATTTGAAGCTGCATTTGGTAGATTAATTAATGGGAACAATGTTTGGCTCTGTGGAAGACTATGGAAAGATGTTTCAAGACACTATTCCTCAGACTAGAGGCGCATCACTCTCTTCAACAAATCAAATTGGAAATCCTGTTGTCTACAAGCTTGTTCGGGTATGTTCACAAAATGTGTATCTCAGAGTAATGGAAACAGGACACATGGTATTTGTGCTATGCTGGAATTGAGAATTCTGACTAATGCCAGTACAAGTTTTTAGCCTTTTCAGTTTCTTAATCTGAGGTTGGTTATGTGAATCCATTAGGTTGCACGAGATGGGAGGCTAGTTCCTGCAACTGATGAAGAAATGTTGGAGGTCAAGGAATTGGTTGAGAACAACGAGAGTTATATGCCTATTGTACCAGATCCTACACAGGCTGAGGAGTACATTCCCGATGATGGGTCACCTTCTCAGTTTCTGCAGCTAGATAGTTTAGAAGGTTTGGTCACGATCACTCTAAAGCGTACTATACAGCTTTTTGTTTGTTTAAATCGTCTACTCTAATCTGCATATAATTTTAGAGGAAAAAGGTTATTTATTGGATTACTTGCAATGTTTTTTTTATTATGAATATAATTGTGCCTCTCGTCGATAAGTTCCCTTATCCAACTCAGTTGTTGAATGCAGGCTTATTCCAGTCGGAAACTGCAGAAGCATATACAGAAATTTTGAATTCTCGACTTGAGGTCTGTACTCTTTCTTATATTGCTTCTCTTGTGTACACTATATGGGAGCAGATGTCCGTTTAATCCGTAGATTTTAATCCACTTTGAGACTTTTGCAGTCTAAAGCGGAGTTCATGTATGGATCTCAGATGCTTCTTACTCTTCCGGATACCAAATATCAAAGTTCCAATGAGTTGTCATGGAATGAGGAACTAGTCCAGTCCGAAGTTTTGCTGCAAGAACCTGTTCATTTTTCATCAAATGGATGTAGTACGGATCAATCTACGGATGTTTCAATTGCTACAGGTAGTCCTAAAACACCTGCGTTGTCAACTGCTGCCTCAAAACCTGGATTTTCTAGAGATACATGCAAGATATACTTGGATAATCTTTCGATTAAAGGATTGCAAGAAACATTCAGAGCCACTTTGGGTCATGAAACTACTTGCAAGGACAAATACTGGCTCAAAAAGAGGATCAAGATGGGACTGAGTAATCCATGTGTTATTCCAACAACTAGCCTGGCAGCTAACAAAGTGATTGGTGGAGGTCAAAATGACTGTAATGATATGATTGTTGCTTTAAGCAAGGATACGGTTGATGAAGGAAGAGCTAATAACTGCAAAGATGCACCATCTAGTCCTGATTGCATAGAGGAACATCCAAATGATTTCGGGGATAGTCCTGTTGAAGCGTTTGTGGACCATTATTCTGGAAATGAAGATTTTGAAAGTGAATATAGGTCTGCAAAAAGAGTTAGGAAGCCTACAAGGAGATATATTGAAGAAATTTCAAAAAACAGTGAAAAACATCAAAGTAACGAGTCACTGATGATCCCTACAAAAGATGAGAGGTATATTAGCGCCGTTTCTTCAGGAGGGAGAGTTGTTGTCACCAGGATGGTATCCCTTGCTGGTTCCAGAATTCAGGTTCCCTATGTTTCTCATGTCAGGAGAAGCCGTCCGAGGGAAAACATAATGGCTCTTGGGGTATTTCTCTTTGTTACTATGAGCTATCGAAAAACTTTTCCCTTATGTGGCCTGCCTGTGCTAGATCTATTCTTATTGTCACACACAGATGAACTTTTAATTTCTCTTTGGTGCTGTCAAGGTAATTACGGATAACACAGATGATTTCAATATTTTGTAGGAATTTCATTCCAGTTTATGGGAGGTGAAAGCTACTCCAGAAGAGAGTAACCTGAATCTAAGCCAATCTCAGTTGAACAATGACGTGAACCGAGTTTCAGGTGTCAGATCTGTTTCTAGACCTTTCCAGAAAAAAGTAAGTATACTTTATCATTTCTATAGCTTCATCACTGATGGAGAGAATTTTGTCAACATCCATAATCCATATAATTTTTATTTTTATCTATCAAAAGAATCTCTTAAACTTTGAGGAAGCATCATCGAGCTTGGACTCTCCTAAAGTTATACCGGATATACTGGATGGATTTGATTCATGGTATAATACAGTTGCCCATTGCGTTCTTGATTCGCAAATGCAGTTAACTACTAGTCATCAGAGCCACAAGGACCATTCAAAACCTAATCTCTGTGAGGTGGATCAAGACATCATGGAGCCAGAGCACATAGAGTCATCTGGAGATAGCTCAGATGATAGTAATTATAATCGCGTTGATCGACCAATCATGCAAAGTGGAATCAGAAGGAAGCATCATCGAGCTTGGTCTCTCTCTGAAGTTAAAAAATTAGTGGAAGGTGTGTCCAAATATGGAGTTGGAAAATGGTCTGAGATCAAAAGGCTTTCATTTTCATCATACGCGTATCGTACTCCAGTGGATCTCAAGGTTGCTTCAGTTTAACTATTAAACTCTCTCTTCATAATACTTTTAATCCTCGTTGTAGTTTTTTCTTAACTACAAGTGTCTCTTTTTTTGACAGGACAAATGGCGAAATCTACTCAAAGCAAGCTTTACTCGGACACCTTTAAACAAAATGGTTAGCACTTCCCAACATGTTTCAACTTTAACAAAAAAAACAATATAACTAACTTCGGTTTGAGACTAAACCGGTTAATACTTGTGTTTTTGCAGGGGAGTCTGAAGAAACACGGGTCCATGGCTATTCCTAGTCAGGTTCTGTCACAGGTAAGAGAGCTTGCTCAGAACCAATCGCATGTTTCACCGGCAAGCAAGGCTAAAATGGTGTAGGCATCAAGACAAAGTTTCTTGTAGCAAAGTTTTCGTGTTAAATCTATTGTCGCGGAAAATCTGAGATTATAACTTCTTTTACTTTTTATCCGAATATGAACGGTTTTTTTAATATATGAGTAATGTTGAATCTGTCATGGAATCATGGGAGCTGGATAAAAAAAAAAACTCATCGATTCAGATTAGATTTGGTTTGGTTATCTCAGAATACATTGCGTGTAATATAACCTCTAGTGTATCAAGGTAGCTGAGGAGAGCTACTTCTCACCTTGTCTTCAGAGTGTGAGAGATAGAAATTCAGATGAATTAGAGTCTGGGAATAGCCATTAGGTTCTATCTCAAGTTGTTAAGGTCTACTTCATTCAAGTTTGGTTGCAACAAATTAATGGTGCCGATTGTTTATGGTTATATTCCGGTTCGGTTAATACGCTGCGTTTCAAAGAAATAGGTTAACAAGTATGACAATGGGCCTTTCACAACAAAAATGGGCCCAGAAACCTTTTGTACGCCCTATTGCTCTCTCTCTCTCTCTCTCTCCCAGGAGATCGCCTTCATCATCAATTCCACTGTGAGTCGCAGCATCAAATCCTTCCAACTCGTTCATGTAGAGCCTTTGATTTAGCAACTTATTTGTAGTGGAATTCGCAATTTTTTATTTGAATCCTGCGTTTTCGAGCTTTTTCGATGGGAAATCGATGTCCGGACATATGTTTTAGCTCGATTAGACAAGTGACGTAAAGAGCTGGGCTTCGCCTTTTGACGAAGAACTTCTTTACTGGGTCGTTTCGTTTGATGGATATGCTAATTTACGAAATATATTAATAAATCGAAAAGCTTTATATGACTATGGATGTTATTACTGGGGTTGATTAAGCCCTTTAATTACGAGTCTGAGTATGAAGTTTTCCCTTTTTGAGTTACTGATAAAATGGTTAATTTGTTTAAAAATCTATGAACTTTTCTGTTCGCCATTATGTTTCTGATTCTGCGTCTTATAATTTCACATCTTTGTCCTTTCTTCTCCCTAGTGATAGTAGCAGAAACAACTGAAGCGCAATGGGGATCATCGAAAGGATTAAAGAAATCGAGGCCGAGATGGCTCGGACACAGAAGAATAAAGCTACAGGTTCTCTTTACTTATAGAACATCAGTTTTATGTGGTTCATCTCCTTCAAAGACAAAATTAGATAGCAGAAATTATATATATAATACAGTCAACAAATTGTGAGCCTCTAGTAGATATACTTGAGTCGATTTGCCGGATAACAAGTTTGAAAACTTTCTGTTGCTGCTTCTATTCTCCATTTCTGATTTGCTAAAATAAGTAGAACAACTGTCAGCTAATTGATTATGTTTTACTTAATGCGCAGAGTACCATCTTGGTCAGCTTAAGGCGAAGATTGCAAAGCTCAGGACACAACTGTTGGAGCCCCCAAAAGTAATACAAGCTCTTAATAAAAGACTAAACCATTAGCCTATGCGATTATGTCTATATAGCTGAGTGGTTCTTGAAGCACCTATTTGATTATTTTTTCACTTGGGTGATCTTTATATTTTTCATCGCTGTTGCTATATGTTTACATCTGGAACGGACTGTGAGTGGTTCCCTTAGTTTGTCACCTTAGCCTGTCTTTTTAGGACTAAAAATCTACTGTGGGGAATTTCTACTTTGTGACCAACTTTACGAATGTATGCTGCTTGTACCTGAAGTAGAGTTTCAAATCTTTTTTCATAACTGCTTTAGTTTGTAATTGTCTTCCAAATTTCTGTCTCAGGGTGCTAGTGGAGGCGGGGAAGGTTTTGAAGTTACCAAGTATGGTCATGGACGTGTTGCACTTATAGGGTTTCCAAGGTCGAGTGTCTTAGATTCTTATACTCACGGAAATCCGTTAACAAAATTTTTTCATTCTTGTGAAATTATGTTGCTCCTTTAGAAATCTTAGGCGTAGGGTTTAGGGAAACTGATGGAAGTGGTTATACTTTGTAGTGTTGGGAAGTCCACTCTTTTGACAATGTTAACTGGAACACATTCTGAAGCAGCCTCATATGAATTTACAACACTTACATGCATCCCTGGAGTAATTCACTACAACGACACAAAGATTCAGCTTCTCGATCTTCCTGGTATTATTGAAGGTGCTTCGGAAGGAAAGGGTCGTGGAAGGCAGGTTGAAATCCAGTCGCTTGATATTCTTATTGGTTATGCCACCAGAATAGTATAATCAGGATGATACGAACTTTAGTTATGACTGCTTATTTCTCAGGTTATTGCTGTTGCAAAGTCTTCCGATCTTGTATTGATGGTTCTTGATGCCTCAAAGGTGATTACGGTGTGGCTGCCCATGTGATTTACTATTTGGTTGTCATGATGCAGACATTTAATAAATTTGTTATTTTATCTTAAAAAATGTTAGAGTGAAGGCCACAGGCAAATTCTGACTAAGGAACTTGAGGCAGTGGGCTTGCGGCTAAACAAAAAGCCTCCACAGGTAAAGCTCCATTGGGAAACTTGGTCAAATTACAAATGTAGCATAAGTCTAAATTCTTTCTGGTTTACTGCGATGTGCTTCATTGAGAAACTTGTTTCTTTGTCCCTGGAACTTGATTTTGTATTTTTGTTTTATCCGTACAATAGATATACTTTAAAAAGAAAAAGACTGGTGGAATCTCTTTCAACACTACAGCACCCTTAACTCACATTGATGAGAAGCTCTGTTATCAAATCCTGCATGAATACAAAATCCACAATGCTGAGGTACGAGGTTCCAATTTTAATCTTGTATCACTTTTGTAAAGCTTTCTCTAATGGTAGGCTTGGCTTTGCTCACAGACGTCTAAATGAAAATAGTGGTGAGTGTTTCAGGTGCTATTTCGTGAGAATGCCACAGTGGATGACTTTATCGATGTCATTGAAGGCAATCGCAAATATATTAAGTGTGTTTATGTCTACAACAAAATTGATGTAGTTGGAATTGATGATGTGGATAGACTAGCACGGCAGCCAAATTCCATTGTTATTAGCTGCAATCTAAAGGCAAGTTAATTACATTGTAAAAACCAGTCTTTTGGTATGCAAGGATGCCAAATGCTAAAACTCGAATTTGGTCCTGTTTTAGTTTCCTTGTGCATTCTGATTATGACATTTACGAATTTTGTGAATGACTCACTAGTCTAACGGTGAATAACTATTTTGCTTGAAACAGCTAAACTTAGATAGACTACTTGCAAGGATGTGGGACGAAATGGGCCTTGTGAGAGTTTACTCGAAGCCTCAGGGCCAGCAACCAGATTTCGATGAGCCTTTTGTCCTCTCATCTGTAAGTGTATTTTTGTTTCCTCATTGCAGGATACCCTTGAAACTTGTCCACATCAGTGATGTCCATCTGTGATTGCTTGTCTGATTCATCAGGATCGAGGTGGCTGCACGGTTGAAGACTTCTGTAACCACGTCCACAGGACTCTGGTGAAGGATATGAAGTATGCTCTTGTGTGGGGTACAAGCACAAGGCACAATCCTCAAAATTGTGGTCTTTCTCAACATCTTGAAGACGAAGATGTTGTTCAGATTGTCAAGAAAAAGGTTAACGAAAATATTTCCATTGACATAGACCGACTAATGGCTCAAATTTGTAATATAATCTCTGTACCATGATACCATGATGGTGAGACTATCTAAACTTATACTGTTGATTATGGAATCTGTAGGAGAGAGACGAAGGAGGAAGAGGCCGGTTCAAGTCACACTCAAATGCCCCTGCTAGAATTGCAGACCGAGAGAAGAAAGCTCCTCTTAAGCAATAAACTCAGCTGAGCAGTGATCCCCATACACACATCTTAACCATCATAGTCATGGATGGTTTCAGCTGAGTATGATGTACTATTGTATCTGAATCATTTTTGCCTTCTCTCACAGTATTAGTTTTCTAACCATTTACTTTTTGAAGAATACTATATTTTCCCATTTACCCTTCTCTCACAGTAAAAGTTTTCGAACCATTTACTTTTTGAAGAATACTATATTTTCCCATTTACCCTTTTCATAAATTATGTTTTTAATTTTTTTTTGACAAGTCTGCCTCGAGTTCTTTACCTATTCGAGTAAAAGTTTAAATGCATCCATAGTAAAGGTTCAAACAAACAAGCAGGAACATAATCGACTCAGATTCCAAGTTACTGAGAAGTGGCTTAAGTAGCCCAACACTCAATAACTCTCATCAATATTCTTATATGTAAACGTACACAGAAGCTGTTTCTGTATTTATAGTTCGTGTATATGTTTCACAGGAACCGTTCCTGAAACAAGACAGAAAGAGAAACCAACAGGCTGTTGAAACTGACTTGTAAAGAAAATTCATAACTCGTTTTCTTAGCTTCTCTGGTTCTTGGCCCAAAGATGTCTTCCAGTTACTATCCCCGGTGGGTATAGATCAGTACACTGGTCTGAACCATCACTGCGTCTTGCATCACCGTTGCAAGATGATCCTGATTGTCTCTGCTTGGCTTGAGTAGATTGTGTCAGGCTCATGTAGCTCGGCTTTCGATAATACCCGCCACTTTCAAAGACACTGCCGGTGAATGCAACTGGTGACTGAGATGTTGACGAGGTTGATGTTTCGTCGTGTAAAGAATCTGAACTTGTGCCAGACGAAACTGGAGGAAGAAGATGGGGAGGTCTAGCAAGAACTCTAGTTGAAGTAAGATTGTTCTTCCTGACTTTTACAGTCTCATGTTCAGACGATACGCTGCTGTCACTACATTTCCTTGAAAATGTCCCAACATCTTCAGACCAGTTCCAACCAGGACTGCTCTTACGCGAACCATGATGCTTAATCGATCTTGCCTTTGGACTTGGACACGTCCTCGACTGGCCAAAACAACCAAAACGAACTCATTCAGACATTATTGCAATCGGCAATACACTCTGTATGTTTCTGTTCAGAAATTACATAAACCAACCTGATGTGTGAGAGCGTACACCATAGCTCTTTCTCTCTTAATAGCTCCTTCTTGCTTCATCTGTAACTTCGTTTTCACTTCCTTAATACTTCTTGGGCTACCACACCAACCCTTCTATAAAAACATCAACCAGAGTCCCAATATAAGAGTTTAATAGGCTTACTCAAAACTCCTAAGTTTCTCCGGTTTTACGATTTAATATTTACCTCGGCCTGCTCTGCAGGATCTTTCAACTCATTCGAGTATGAAGGCGCTCTGCGATGAGCTCTTACACGAGACTGAACACGAACAAGAGCTTGCATACACCTGAGTGTAACGGCTGCTTGTTTCCGAACTTGTCTGCCGCGAAATATCGCCTGAATTCTCACTACAGCCTTCAAAGCTCTAAACGCCTGTCTTGCCTGGACCAAAAAAACAAACAAACTCAGAGAGCTATAAGATAAAAGAAACAGAAACATAACAATGAGCCACTAGATGCATACCGAGATTAAGGAAGGTCAATAAAGCGTTGATGGATAGTTAATGTTTTAAACTTGAAACAATAAAATAGAAACAACCACAAAAGCAATGAATATTTTGTATAGTTGCTACTTTGTAGTTAAATTCACTAGTAATCAAAATTAAATGGGGGCTTCTACAAGATACAGCTTTTGAATCAGATTCAAAATGTTAAATCACAATAAGCCAATTATGATTGGAAATGGTTAATTGAGAATTAGCAGCTAAATTAATCACAAATCTAAATACCAGGAAAGCACGAAAAGCAGCCTGGATTCTTGTTGAAGCCCATTCTCGCTTAACCAATAAGAAGTCCTTAGGAGGTGCTCGAATGAGAGCAGCCATGGCCACAGTGAAAGCCTCGTCGGCCGAGAAAGACGGTGGATCTGAACCTAGCGAAGAAAGTCCATAACTTCCTCGACTCTTGAGAAAACCTTCCTTGGAGGAGGAAGAAGATGTGAAGCTCTCCGATGAAATCCTCCAGAGCTTCCATTGCTTCTTGCTGCTCCTGTCACTTGACTTCTCCTGCTGCAGTTAAGATATAGACAGAATGTTTGGTGGAGTAGAAAAGAGAACAGAGAGATTCAAAAACATTCAAAAGAGGGAGGCGTTTTAGATCACCTGATCATCAACCTGTTTTCTGTGAGATATTAGTGATTTAATCCAATTTCTTGAACCACCCATCTGCTCCAAAACCAAACTTTGGAGGCTATCGATTCACGAAATCGAAGCTTTAGGACTGTGAAGATATGGGAAAAAATAGAAAGATTGTTCCTTGGAATTGGTTGTGTGACAAAAGTTCGCAGTGTTAAAAAAGAAGATGAAAGAGAACGTTTTTGAAATTTGAAATTTTGGGGAACGAAAGTTAAATAAAAAAACAACGGTAAAACTTTAGTTTATTCTCGGAAAATTAATATGGTGTTTTCTATCTTTATCTAAACCCCACAAGTTTATGGGACAAATCATTCCAAATTTTTGGATCGGGTCGGGTCAATGTCGAGACGGGTTCCATAAGTTTATGGGCTTTTCTTATTTGATTCTTATCTATAATTGGGCTTCTTTATAGGAATAATAATTAAAACACACACGACGAAAGAAAAAAAGAAAAAAAAAACACAAACAAAAGCAAGCACGTCGCAATAATTCAAGTCAACAATACGTCTACTCGTTTTAAACTTTGGTGTTGGAAAGTAAAAAGAAAAGAGAGTGACATAGAGACTTTAATATTGGCAAAATACAAAAAACCGAACACATATTTTTTGTTTTTCTCTGTTTAGATTTGTCTTAATGCTCTTGTCTTGTCAATGTTATGGTTTTTTTTTTTGCTTTGTGCATGTGTTTTTGGATATTTGAACATTCCCTTCACAATCAAACTAAACAAAGTCAACAATTGTCACCATTATGACATTTATTTAAAAGTATATTGGTCCATAAGCTCTTTTATCCTCTTGTAAATTTTAATGATGAGTTCAAATGTGCAATGATATTTTTCCAACTTGACTGTCTAACAAATTAAATGATATCATCAAAGGCTCTAAAAATATTTCTTAATTAGCGATGAGGAAATTCATATATATCATATCATTTACAATTATTTAGAATTTCGATCTTTCATATGAAATGTGAATTGAACCAAGAAAAAAAAAAAAAGCCTTAAATGGCTAATAGTTATGGGACGCCTCTATGTGGGTCCTATTACCATCTCCTCCCACGTTTAAAATCTGACCGTTCGATATCATAACGACTCTCTAAGTGATTTATTATATGTCAAACAAATCGAAGGCTAAAGTGATAATATTAAGAGAAGAAAGAACAATATTCCTCCATAAATACAAACGGGTTGTCTGAATCATTCTAATATATGTATAAACAAAACAAGTCACCTAATTGAAGAGTGGATTGATGAAAACAATAACATTTTAATAACTACAGGCTAATTAGTAAATAAATTCCGATATAGTGGCCAATTCGTAGACGCAAAACCAAGTTAAGCAATTCTATTAATAGTAGCCATTATTATAGTATACTAAGAAAGTAGGGTCGACCAAATTGTAAAATAATGCAAAGTAGGTCAATATTATGCATGGGAAAAGCAAGTACTTAGTGATGGGCGAAAAACTCGATAAAGCTCCATGAGTGATCCCATGTGATTATCCTTCCAACACTAAGTTTATTATAATATACAAATATTTTCATTTCAACCACACATGACTTTTCTTTTTGGTATATTTCTATTTTAATTAATTTCTGTCAATTATCTTTCTATGTGTTCTTTTAATTTCTTTATGTTCTATATAAGAATAAAAGATTTTTTTTTAAAAAAAAAAAGTTATATATAAAAGATAGAGAGAGTGGAAGCATAATGACTTGATGAATATTAGTGATATTAATTTCGAGCTATGTTTGATTTGGCAAGGAGCAGTCTTTTTTTACTATTTCGTCATTCAATTTGTCCATTCATTTGCTATTTGGATGTCACACCAGGCAATGTTATGTTTCCATCTATCACCACTGTCATATAATTCCATCTTTAAAAATACCAATCTGGGATCAAAAAGCAAAAAAAAAAAAAGAGAATATTTTTAGTTATGGAGTGTTTATATATGCGAGTATAAACATGTGACCAATAAAACGAAACAATGAAACATCCATGGACAATCTAATTCAAGGTTAATAATATTCATAATTATTAATGTTCTCAAATGACATTCAGATTAAGTATCTGTTTTTAGCAAAAAAAAACTATAGCAGGAATTTTTTTATTTTTTTTAAAAAAATACTTAGCAAGATTATATTCTATTAAGTCAGAATAATTATTTGAATTTAATATTTCCTTAACGCGTTATTTTATATAATTTAATAAAAATAAAATTTTCATTAAAGATAAGTGTCAAATCAATTTTTAACTAACTAATTTTAAAAATCTTGACAATCAAATGAATAGATTATCTTATTTTAACTTTCATTAATCTATAATTATATTTATATAAAATCATAAATTTTATAATATAAACATTAAAAATAAACATATATTATTCAATATAAAACATATATTTTTATGTAAAATATATAAAAAATTAAATATACATCACATAATCTTTAAGAATTATTTTGTTAAAATCGAAATACCACAAAATTAAGCACAACATGGATCCGAATCTAATTAGACACTTAAATGGATATCGACCTACACGTACCGTACTTGTACTCACATCTCACCTTGCATTCTTAGTTTAGATATTAATTATCACGTAACCTCCTTTGTATTTCTTTTTACACGATCGTAAATTATTGTTGGCAAAAAAAAAAAGAAGAAAAAATAGACTATCGTAAATTGTATAAACGCCATGTTTCATGTATCTTTTTAAGAGATAACAAACAACAAATAAATAATGATTTTAGTAAAACGGTGCGGATTTGGTCCAATCCACTTCCCCCGCGATCTCGCTTCATATAAGAAAAAAAAAAAAGAGGCAATGAGCAAAAACTTGTTTTACTTAAATTAATTAGTTTAAAAAAACCGATAAGTAAAAGGAGTTGTCGGCATTCATTGAATGATTTAAAATAAAATAAATCAAGTGGTTTTTTACTTACACAAACTTGGAGTGGAACAAGTGTTTTTTGTTTGATTGTTTGACCAATCAAAGAGTGATCCAATTAATTGAAATGAAATATATATGACCAGTCCATTTACATAAACAATGTTTGATATTTTCAGCTAAATTGAAATATGTTAATCATTATTTACTTTTCAAATACGGTGGTGACCTTTTGTTTTTGGGTTTTGGTAGATTAATTAACGAGAGTGCATCTACAAAATAATAGTATTAGTATAGACAAACAATAAAGTGAACATTATTTTATCGTTAATTGTTGGAGTTAATTTAGAGATCATAGAGAGAGAGAGAGAAGACGAAGCAGACGAGGAAGAAGCAACAGCAACGAAAGATCCTTGCAGTGGTTCAGATTTTCCATTCTTAGCGAGAAAGAAAAACCCAGTGAAAATCTTAGAGGAACAAATCTGTGTCTTTTTCTAAAACCCATCCATCTGGAGAAAACTTTTAGAAATTCAAATACTTTGAGACACAGAGAGAGAGAGAGAGAGACATAAAGTTGCTTCTTTTTTGTTGCGTCTTGATCTGCCATTGCCGTCAAGTTCTCGGCTATTATTCTCAGCTTCTTGCTGAGATTAGTTTATGTCAATTCGTCCTGTTAACAGCAGATTTGGCCCTCTCCCTCGGTAATTCCCATGTTTCTACCCAGATTTGGCTGTTTTCTCCGACCAAGATCTATCCAGCTCTTGACTCAAAAGTTATTGTTTTATGAGTCTATCATGTACTTGACTTGTTGTTGGGTTTGAAGATCTTTACTGCCGCTGCTTTCTATGTTTCATTCTTTTGTTTCTTCACCTATTGCTCGATCGTTCTCTGTCGGAATTTCCTAAGACTTGTCGTTTCTTTCTTTCCTTGTACGAAAAAGAGGCAATGCGTTTGAATTTAAAGTTTCATTTTATTTCCTTTCCGAGTTTCTTGGTAGATTTGAAATCCAATATGTTAATCTGATTCAGTTTGGTCCGTTAAATCTGATAACATTGGGACTTAATTTAGTTTTACTCGTCATATAGATTCGAGAGTACTGACCCAATGATGTATAGTTATAAGCTTTCGAATTTTTTCTTTCAAATGTATGTATGATTTTTTTCTTTCAAAAATAGGTAAATTTTCGTTCAAAAGATGGAATTTTTATGTTTCGGAAAGTCTAATTGTTGTATTGGGTTTAATTTTCTGTACAGACAAACATTAACTGGGCATATGAGACATTGAGCACCATTAAGCTTCTTTCTGAAGATGAAGCAGAGTTCTTGATAAATATTCTGTATTTGTTCGTGAGTTGAAGTTATTGAGGGAATGGCAAGAGGTAGAAGAAGGTCGAAGCTGAGGCTGAGCCATATATACACGTTTGGATGTCTTAGGCCAAGTGCAGACGAAGGTCAAGATCCTCATCCGATACAAGGTCCAGGATTTAGTAGGACTGTATACTGTAATCAGCCTCATATGCACAAGAAGAAGCCTTTGAGATATCGTTCTAACTACGTCTCTACCACGAGGTACAATTTGATCACTTTCTTTCCCAAATCGCTCTACGAACAGTTCCACCGCGCTGCCAATTTCTACTTCTTGGTAGCTGCGATTCTCTCAGTGTTCCCTCTTTCGCCGTTCAACAAATGGAGCATGATTGCTCCATTGGTGTTTGTTGTTGGACTCAGTATGTTAAAAGAGGCTCTTGAAGATTGGAGTAGGTTTATGCAAGATGTGAAGATCAATGCGCGGAAAGCTTATGTTCATAAATGTGATGGCGAGTTTCGTCGCAGAAAATGGAAGAAGATTAGTGTTGGGGATATTGTAAAAGTTGAGAAAGACGGTTTTTTTCCTGCTGATTTGCTCCTGTTGTCGTCCAGTTACGAGGATGGAATTTGTTATGTAGAGACTATGAATTTAGATGGCGAGACGAACTTGAAAGTTAAAAGGTCCTTGGAAGTAACATTATCGCTGGATGACGACGAATCTTTCAAGAACTTCACAGGGACAATAAGATGCGAAGATCCAAACCCGAGTCTTTACACATTTGTTGGCAATTTTGAGTATGAGCGGCAGATATTTCCGCTGGACCCGAGTCAGATTCTGTTAAGAGATTCAAAGCTTAGGAATACACCTTATGTTTACGGTGTGGTGGTTTTCACAGGGCATGATACTAAAGTCATGCAAAACTCAACAAGCTCACCTTCGAAAAGGAGCAGAATCGAAAAGACAATGGACTATATCATCTACACGCTTCTCGTCCTACTTATTTTGATCTCTTGCATAAGTTCATCGGGATTTGCATGGGAGACAAAGTTTCACATGCCGAAATGGTGGTACTTAAGACCCGATGAGCCTGAGAACTTAACCAATCCCAGTAATCCTGTTTATGCTGGAGTTGTCCATCTGATCACTGCTCTGTTACTTTACGGATATTTGATACCGATATCTCTTTACGTCTCCATTGAGGTTGTGAAAGTCTTGCAAGCAACTTTCATCAATAAAGATTTACACATGTATGATAGTGAGAGTGGGGTTCCAGCACACGCACGCACGTCGAATCTAAACGAAGAGCTCGGACAGGTTGATACTATCCTTTCTGATAAAACAGGAACTTTGACGTGTAATCAGATGGATTTTCTGAAATGCTCAATTGCTGGCACTTCTTATGGAGTGCGTTCCAGCGAAGTGGAAGTTGCTGCTGCACAGCAAATGGCTGTTGATCTTGACGATTACGGAGAAGTATCTAGTAGGACAAATACTCCAAGGGCGCCGGCTCAGGAAATTGAGGTAGAAAGAAGCAGTAATTATGAAGCTGAGAATAATCCTAGAATTCCTATAAAGGGGTTTGGTTTCGAGGATATTCGGCTGATGAATGGGAACTGGTTGAGGGAGCCACATACGAATGACATTTTGCTGTTCTTTCGGATATTAGCTATTTGTCACACAGCTATTCCCGAGCTTAACGAGGAGACTGGCAAGTACACATATGAAGCAGAGTCACCAGATGAAGCTTCTTTTCTTACTGCTGCGAGTGAGTTTGGCTTTGAGTTCTTTAAGAGGACCCAATCAAGTGTTTATGTTCATGAAAGGTTATCTTCTTCAGGGCAAACTATTGAAAGGTGAGACTACTTAGAGTTCTATCCATTCTTGGTTCTTTGATTATTGGTTTTAAGCACACATCCTAAATATGTACCAGTAACAATGCAGGGAGTATAAAGTTCTGAATTTGTTGGATTTCACTAGCAAACGGAAGCGAATGTCAGTAGTTGTACGTGACGAGGAAGGGCAGATTCTTCTGCTATGCAAAGGAGCTGATAGGTTCGTTGAAAAGCTAGAAAGATACTTCCCGTTACGATTTTCTGTGTTGTCATATAATTTTGAAGCCGTTCTTATTAAATGTTTGCAGTATCATTTTTGAACGACTGGCGAAAAACGGAAAAACATACTTGGGACCTACCACTAAGCATTTAAATGAATATGGAGAAGCTGGACTCCGTACTCTTGCACTTTCATACAGAAAGCTTGATGAGGATGAATATTCAGCTTGGAACGCTGAGTTTCACAAGGCCAAAACTTCTATAGGATCTGACAGAGATGAGTTGCTTGAGAGGATATCTGATATGATTGAAAAAGACCTTATTCTTATAGGTGCAACTGCTGTGGAGGACAAACTCCAGAAAGGGGTACGCATATATCAGATAAGACACGTTAATTCCCCATCTCCTCCATCTTTTTTATGTAAAATTGATTTTCCTTTTTCATTTGACTTTAGGTGCCCCAATGCATAGATAAACTTGCCCAAGCAGGCCTCAAATTATGGGTGTTAACCGGGGATAAGATGGAAACAGCAATCAACATTGGGTTAGAACACTATGATACATTGAAGCAGTTTGATGGATTTTTGAAGTTCTTTGACTTACTCCTTTGTTTTGAACTGCAGATATTCGTGTAGTTTACTTAGGCAAGGAATGAAACAGATATGTATAACTGTGATGAACTCAGAAGGAGGATCCCAAGATTCAAAGGTATGGCGATAAGATGATGTCATGAGAAACCTATTGTACACTGAGATCTCTAAAATCTACAATTTGAAGTTTCAATTGACATGTGTGTTGGTGTTATCAGGCTGTGAATGAGAATATTTTAAATCAAATCACTAAAGCTGTACAAATGGTGAAGCTAGAGAAAGATCCACATGCTGCATTTGCTTTGATCATTGACGGGAAAACTCTAACGTATGCATTGGAGGATGAGATGAAGTATCAGTTTCTTGCTTTGGCAGTCGATTGTGCGTCAGTCATCTGCTGTCGTGTGTCTCCCAAGCAGAAAGCTTTGGTATTTCCCCTCTTCCCTTATGCCATGTATCTGAACACGTTTGGCTTCATGAGTTTTTCCTGCGTCTATTTATTAAACTAATTTCTGTTTCGTTTTTCCCAAAACAAGGTCACAAGGTTAGTTAAAGAGGGAACCGGGAAAACCACATTGGCAATAGGTGATGGTGCAAATGATGTTGGAATGATTCAAGAAGCTGACATCGGTGTTGGCATCAGTGGGGTTGAAGGAATGCAGGTTAGTGTGATCTATGTAGAATATATTTTCGTGTCCCAACTTGTAGCAAATTAACAATAACGTAATAAAATCTCGGCCTTTTTGTGCTGATTATCATATCTTCTGCAGGCTGTTATGGCAAGTGATTTTTCGATTGCCCAGTTCCGGTTTCTGGAAAGATTACTCGTCGTTCACGGACACTGGTGCTACAAAAGAATAGCTCAAATGGTAATATGTGTTTACAGGATATCCTCTACTTCTAAGCATCATTCACGTTTTTGGTTTCTAACATATATTGTTCTGCATCCAGATCTGCTATTTCTTCTACAAAAACATAACATTTGGTCTCACTCTCTTCTATTTTGAGGCGTTCACCGGGTTTTCTGGGCAGTCAGTGTATAATGACTACTACCTATTACTCTTCAACGTCGTCCTTACCTCATTGCCCGTGATCGCCCTTGGAGTCTTTGAACAAGATGTTTCCTCTGAGATCTGCTTACAGGTAACGTTTTATTTATCTTTTGTGAGAAGTCAAACCTTAAATCTCTTTTGAAGTCTCTCACTCACCATAAAAAAACTCTTACTTTGTCCTGCAGTTTCCTGCGTTATACCAACAAGGGAAGAAAAATCTCTTCTTTGACTGGTATAGAATACTCGGGTGGATGGGAAATGGTGTGTACTCCTCTCTTGTCATATTCTTCCTCAACATTGGAGTCATTTATGAGCAAGCTTTCAGAGTCAGTGGTCAAACCGCTGACATGGATGCTGTTGGTACTACCATGTTTACTTGCATTATCTGGGCTGTGAATGTGCAAATCGCTATAACGATGAGCCACTTCACTTGGATCCAACACGTCTTGATATGGGGAAGCATCGGTTTATGGTATCTGTTTGTCGCGCTCTATGGGATGATGCCTCCAAGTATTTCAGGCAACATCTATAAAATTCTAGTTGAGATTCTTGCTCCTGCGCCCATATATTGGGTAGCCACATTTTTGGTCACAGTGACCACGGTTCTCCCTTACTTTGCCCACATATCCTTCCAAAGATTCTTGAATCCATTGGATCACCACATCATTCAAGAGATCAAGTACTACAAGAGAGATTTGGAGGATAGAAGGATGTGGACACGAGAGCGTACCAAAGCACGGGAGAAGACAAAGATCGGGTTCACAGCAAGAGTTGACGCGAAAATCAGACATCTACGGTCAAAACTCAACAAGAAACAGTCAAATATGTCACATTGTTCAGCACAAGATACAATGTCCCCAAGATCATTATAGCTTCTAGAGCTCACTCGTGATTTCTCTCTCAAAGGTTATTTATTCCTTGAGAAATTCCTACCTGTAGAAACAGGATCAGGTTCATCGATGGAGATGGGCGCTGGATTTGATTCAGACTGGAGACAGCTCATGATGCTGTTGTGTGTGTATGACATGGAAGAAAGTATAGTGTGAGCTTGTAAAAGTAGCTGACTAATGTTGGGGTTCTTAACTGAATCAGAAACAGAACTATACATAGATTTTTATGTGTATAATTAGGACAGATTGCAACACCAAAAAAGTATCCACTTATTGTTTTATTCTCAGATCTTTCTCACTATTCTGACATCAAACCCAAAAATGACAAATATATCTTCTCAATGTTATTATTGATTCAGAGAATGATTTGAGACAAAGCCAATTGATACGAACCAAAAACTATCATTCGAGTGAATGAACAATAAATATATATATATATATATATATATATATATATATATATATATATATATGTTGAGCAACTTATTGAAATTCAAAAGAAAATAACTTGCAAAACTAGAAATGCAAAAGCTTGAAACTTTATATGGTTGGTTAAAAACTGATGAAAACAAAGCAATTTATTTCTTGGTTTTGGACTTGGCAATGGATCGAATGTTGGTTGACGTTGGAGCTGAAAAGTCACTGCCAGTTTTGCGGCCATCTAGTAACCTGATCGTCTCACAGATCCCGATATCACCAGACAACATTGTCGATAGTTTCTCCGCTGTGAAATCACCCTTCTTCGTCAATCGGTTCTAGAGAAGAAACATGAGCAATTTTGGACATGAATTCATTTGTTCTTTAACAGAAATTTCATCGAACAGTTGGTGTGCTATTTAAAAAAAACAAAAAAACCCACCCAGACAAGACAAGAGCTCTTTGATATCAGACAGTGATCTAAATATTGCAGTATAATGGTGAATGTGTATATCTTTCAGATATTACCTGGGAGAGTCTGATGTACTTGGAGATCAATATATCGGTGCTGGAGAGAGGAACGTTGGGAATACCCAGAAATGCTCCTACAGCGGAAGACGGAGTCACCCGCGGTGTGGCTGAGAACTTCCTAGCTGCAGCCGTCGCCGTTCTTAAAACTGCTCCCGCTTTAATAGCCATTTTACAAGCACCACTCGCTTTCCTACTTCCTTTGTTCGTATTCACTTTTCAGATCTCCGTTTTGAGTTTTTTTTTCTTCGTTTTAAAAATACCCTAAACCCTAGCCACCACTTTCTTTTATTCGGATCCAATTTAACCGCCTTACTTTTAACTTTGACCTAATTTCACCAAAACTATCCCACAATTTATTACTCCATGATTTTGATTTTGCGTGAAGCTCAAGAGTTACAAACCATGATTCTGCTTTTGCGTGAAGCCTCAAGAGTTACAAACCATACATTACATACGTTATATACATACATACATGACATAATGCGAGATTTCGAGCTCTCTAAATCCGAACAAACGTTAATCAAACTTTGATTTCCTTTGTTTTATTTACAATCAACACTTTAAATACAAATCTGATCATTTCTATAGATGAAAACGAGTATGTTCTCCGCCAAATGGTTCTCGGTTAGTTGTAAGTTTAAGACTATTATGTCTCACAATCATACAAATAAATCTTGTACTTTTGATTTTAAAGTAAAAACATGACAACGCAAAGAAATAAGATAGAGCTTTAAAGTTATACTGCCCTTTCCAAACCACACCATAAGTTTCTGTTTTTTCGCTAATTACTCTCAACTACAGCCTTTATGTGAAAGAAAGTTAAATGTTACTTTTGTCCAAATAATTCCTACTAATGATTGGTCTGGTATCATAAAATAAATTGAAAAGCAAGAGAATGCGAGCTAATAGCCTATTACCATTAGTATATAGTATATACCACAACTAAGACTCACACTGTGCTGCTTCTTTGGTTCCGTTAACCTCAATTCAATTCCACAATCTCTCCCCGACAACCTGCAATATAACAAATCTGGAAGATATCAGACACCAAAAGTTCTAAAGCTTTTTCGAAGATGGAAGACCATTGAGTATAATGTCATGATTTTTTTTTATAAAAAAAGTTACTTACATCTTTCGTGCAACTCTTCCGCTAGCAGTAGCATAATCTCAGCTCGTTCTGCCAGTTCTATCATCCTCTCTCTATCATCTACAGCTGCACTGACCAATTCTAATTTGTTGTCTACCTCGTATAATTTAAAAGCTGCGGTTCCTGAAGCGTGAGCAATCTTCTCTTGCGAAACCGTGGGTGCTTGACTGTTTGTCTGCCGGGGTTTCACATTCACCTCTTTTGGTCTCGCTACAAGTGGTGTTCTCATCGCCAAGAAGCTATTATCATTCATCTTATAGAAGTTCTGCGACTGTTGTGTGTATTGTTGCATTGTTTGAAGAACCAAAACATACAAAAAGCAGGCATCAGGAAACCAACACAGGTGGAAAGAAAGGTAGATTTTTCAGATCTTGTTCAAGCAAGGCTTTCAAGACTTACTCCTGATTTTAACTGGCTAACCTTTTCAAGTTTGCCCTGAGCAGCAAGCCTCCTCAACCTTGAACCAAGGACCCTTTTAAAATTTGGTGGCACTTCATGTTTATTTTGCTATACACAAACCAGACCATTATCATGAACTTGATCATTACAGGTTAGCTGCTAAGACAACAATAACGGATATCAAACCTAATAGAGCTATTTTTGGATAATCATAGTGGTATGCAATTACTAGGATCAAACGATAACAACAAATAATAGTTGAGAAGTATATGACTTTACGCTGAGAAGTCTCTAATTTTCAGAAGAGACGGATGAATAGATTTGACTCAAGTAATTTAAATCTTTTAATTCGCAAAAGTAGCTAAAACCAATGGTTCACTCTCATCTTTTAAAGGTACACTGATTGGGTAGCTTGTTCAGAATATTATATAAGTTAGGTATTTATACTACTCATTAGATTGTCTTGACTATGCTTGCGGTATCACTGAATAAGCAGCTCGGGGTATAGAAAATTATTTCCATGATGACAAATGCAGGATAAGGGGAACGGGAAAATATGTCTAACCTCGATGACGTTAAAAATTGTACTGACATCAGATCCATTAGCATCCGTCAACGCGGAAAGAGCTTCGAATATCATCCCATCATACCTTAATAAAGTAATGGCTCATCAGATGCGTCACAATGCAAGTAGACTAGCAATTTACACCACTTAAGAATAAACACAGGATTAAGTGCTGGCTCAGAGAAGAAGAAAATAAAGAAAAACAAACCTGGGCGCATTCTTTGCATCAACCATAATGTTACAACTATCATCAATGCTCAAATCAGAAGATCCACTACGAGCAAGAGGAGCAACTGGAGAAGAGATCGAACTAGGAGTTGGAGCACTGGTAGAGGCAGCTGCAACGGCAGCCAGATGAAAAGCGGCAGCTTTGATTTTTGGTGTCCGTACCTTATCCTTTGAGCCTTGAATGTCAGTGGGAACACTTAAATTACGCCATTTATCCTAGGAAATATGAAACATTGGATTTTAAAGATTCGTGGTCATAGGTTACTAAATAATGGAGACACTGGTAAGTTTCAAATCAGAAAATTTCCCTCTCAAAGTTCAGACTCAACTTTCCTTAACAGACCTATCTATCTTTCTTTACGTCTGTTAATTTGTGTTCTTCTCTGATTATCAGATGTCAACAAATCATATGACATAAGATTCAGATATCAACAAATCCTATGACATAAGTGGAAAAATTCGTCTTAGGAAACGATTGGGTCTAATAGGTTCTCCGAAATCCAGAACATTATATAGAACTTCGCCGATCAGCTGCCTTAAAACCTAAATTCACAACCTCTGGTGGTTTAAAATCATAGCTAGAGAAGATTATTTTCGGTGAGAAAATTTCAATATTTCGAACCTCGGATTCAAAATCAAACCAAAGTAACTTAATTCGACGTACCCAATTACAAATTTTTCATTCCCGTTGAGTCATGAACTCGATAAATTAGGGTTTTCTATGTTTGAGCAAACAGCAGCAAAGAGAAGTAATTGAGAAGAAGAAAATAAAGACCTTGAGGTCGATGTTGGAGCGGTTAGAGAGCTGATCAGCGAATTCAGGATCGCGGAGGATATTCTTCCACTTTCCGGGGCCATGCTTCTCGACACCGGCGAGCAACGCCATCTCCTCCTCCGCCGTCCATTTGAGTTTCTGGTTTCCCATCTCTACTCTTCTTTTAGTGCCTCTTCGCTCCGTTCCCAGCTTCGCTTGTGTATCTTTAAACACAATCGATCGGAGATAACGAATGGGCGATTCTTCGGCCGGCCTTGCTCCCTATAACTACTGCCTTTTTTTCGCCAAAATTATTTCCAAATCCTAACAAAATCTTATTTTTATATTTTCTCAAGATCTACCTCTATCTACAAGGGGGTTCTTATGGTAGTTTTCCAAATTAAGATGCATATCGTCTAAAGGTTGAAAAATATGGGTTCAGAAATGGAAATAAACAAAAAACGCAAAGATTTTGGGTTTAAGGATTTTAGAAGTAAAACATCAGGGGTGAAATTCGAATTAGTCAAAAAAATTAAGAACCATAAAAAACAAAATATTGCTTGCCCCTTGTGCAAACACATCAACTATATTCATAAGCTCTCTTTACTCTGTCGATCTCTTTACCTTGGGTGTTCCTCTAATAATGGTGACCAATCAGAGCTCCGACGAAAACACGCGCCTTTACCATCCTTACCAGAACTACGAGGTCCCGATCAAAGCTCAATATCTGTACAAGCTTCCTACTTCTCCCGAATACCTCTACACGGAAGAGTCCCTCAAAAAGCGTCGATCTTGGGGAGAGAATCTCACCTTCTACACAGGGACGGGTTATCTGGGTGGCTCTGTTGCTGGCGCTGCGGCTGGGGTCATCTCCGGTGTCAAAAGCTTCGAAAGACTCAAGTAGTTTGCTTTTTGCGTATTGTCTATGATGTCTCTAAGCCAGGGTTGTCTCAGAATTGACAAAGTTTCTTGTCAGCTGACATTACTGGTGTAGCTTCGTCAGTTATCATCTTTTCTCTATATTCTGGTTTTGAGAAGATTTTTCTGTGTAACTGCTTACATCTTTGCAACTATCTTCTCCAACAATTTCCATTTAAAGATGTTTCTACTCTACAAAGTTCGGTAGAAACATTTTTTATGTGCTACAGATGGAATGTTCTTGCGGAAAGGTAACTTGATTTTGCAAGGACGAGACAGCTCTTCCATAATATAAGTGTCAGTGTTTCTAATATAAAATATAGGAACTCCGACACTATGGGAGATCAACAATGAACTATTGGTGGAGTACAAATCACTCAAAGACCAAAAACAACTTCCTTCGCATTGGTTTGTGTATGATCACTCTGATCGCATTTTTCTGGTAGGTATGGGATGACATCGGATGCTTAAATTGAGCAAGTTCATCACGGATCTCAGAGATAGCCAATGTCGCTTCACTTTGATCTACGTCGAAGTTTCAATTTTTTTTTTTTTTATCAATAGGATTTTCTCAGTGCATCCTCTGTCTACATAGCAAATAAAATGATTGAAATAAAGACACAAGAATCAAAGATTAGAAATCTGTTATTGCAGGTTCTAAGAAACCAACTTGAGAGGAAGATATTGGGGAAAGGGGAACCAAATTGTGAGCACGTGACACAGAAAATGTTCTATCGGAATTATGTGCTTCATGATCCTCTGTTGCAATCTCCCTTAGCTTGCTCAGTGCAGGCAACAAAACGATAGCAAGATCAGGCCTGTCCTTTTTCCGCAGCTCGCAGCACTGCAAAGCCAATCGAGCTAGCACCTGAGTCTCGTCTTCAGGCCAGTCTGATATTTTGGGATCCAAAACATCTATGAGTCTCTTTTTCTCAATTGCTTTCTCTACTCTATGGCTCAAACCCATTGCTGGCATCGCTGTGAGGATTTGCAGAAGCACCACACCAAACGAGTACAAGTCAGACTTCACTCCAAGCATTCCCGTTTGCTGGTACTCCGGGTCAATGTAACAAAATGTACCTGTTTCAACAATTGGTCCATGTTAGGACATCAAAAGGAGATGGAAATATTATATTTGTGGTTTAAAGGTAAAATGAAAGTATTACCGGCAGCAGCAGTCATGTGATAATTGGTGAAACTATCAGCAACAGCGGGAGGTACCAACCGAGCTAAACCAACGTCACTGATTTTGCTAACGAAATGTCTGTCAAGCAGAATGTTTGCTGGCTTTAGATCTCGATGTACTAGTGGCTCAGGTTTGGCCTGGTGAAGGAACAGAAGTCCTGTGGCAATCTCAGCAGCGATTCTAAACCGTGCTCTCCAAGATAATGGTGGAGTATTGTCTTTGCAGAAGAGACGATCTTCTAGTGTTCCATTTTCCATATACTCATACACAAGGCAGCCATACTCGGGACAAGCACCGAGGAGGATCACCATGTTAGGGTGTCTCATGCAACTTAGAACCTCAATCTAGTTAGAAAAAACGTGTGTATTAGTATGAAGAAGATGAGAAATAAACAAGGATGATGCCAAAATCGTATCATTACCTCTTGTTGGAACTGCTTCAGGCCTTGTGAGACATCTGACTTCAAGATTTTGATGGCAACAGAAGTGTTTTCAAGAACGGCTTTATATACAGGTCCATACCCTCCCTCCCCAATCTTTAGAGCATCTGAAAAACCGTCGGTTGCACCTTCGACATCTTTGATGCTGTATCGTCTGTAAGACACGTTATTGGTCATCTTCTGTTCCTTGAATTTTGCCTGCATCTGAACAAGTCTTCTCTTCTGCTTCTCCATTTCCGCAAGACGTTGTGCCATTTCAGTTGCTTGGATCGCACTCTGTGTTTTTTGCTTATCCATCTCAGACAATGCTCTAAGCATCTCTCTTGCTACCTTTGCTTCCTCCAACTTTTCAGATTCGGCGGCAGCACTAGGTCCTTGAATATGAGGGGCCTACATGAATTTATTCAGTCTGATATTAGTCACACATTCCTGGGACCTTTTTCAAGGATTTTTTTTTCGGTTGTCCACATGGAAGTAAGTATCTTACACTTTCTCTACCCATGGAAGCATTGAACTGTTGCAATTCGAGTCTCAATCTTCTCACCTCTGTTTCAAGATTTTGATTCTGAGCATATTCATGCATATAGAACACAAACATCTCAGTCCCTGCACTTGACATTCTACATACTCGGAAGCACCAAATCTACTTTTTGAAACGTTTATTTACCTGTTCAGTGATATTGCTCCCAGTTAAGCTTTCCTCTCCATCGGCTATCTCAGACTACAAATTTCGAAAGAAAATGTCTACACGCTAGGAAACTTGGAGGCAAAACATCGATTTGAAACGTGGTGAAAATATTACTGACCAAGGATGTGGAAGAGTGAAAGCTTTCTCCATAGGTGGATCGTCCAAGGATGCTGTAGAAACTCGCATTTGACTCACCACTGTAACCGCTGAGAGAGAGTTCATTGCTAAACTCTGAGGGAGAACTCCTATTAAGAGATGACTTGTAATGAGGTGTAGGTGGAGAAAAATCTTCGTTTAATGCAGGAGATGACCTGCAAGAAAGGCAAAAACCAGCGATTCATTTGAAGCAAAACGGTATATATTCACCCGACAGATCCGCATGACAACTTTTAACTTTTTAAGTTAATTACCTTCCGGATTCACTGGAACTAGAGCTTGTCGGGCCAGGATCAGAGATCGCAGTGAATGTGGGTTGTTTTGAAGGCTGGGGAGAGTGTTGAGGTGTCTGAGGCCTACTCGCTGATCTGCTTGTTAATAGCTTCCCTTTAGACACAACAAAGACAGAACATGTATCTGGAGCTGTTTTAAGCAGAGTCGTTGTCACATCTGCGCTCTTAAACTTTCTGATTAAGACCATCACAGGGAGTTTTAGCATTTATGGAAGTTAAGTCTGAGATAAAATTCAGGTTATATGAGAGAAAAGATAGATACTTGAGGAAGGAGTTTCGCGCAGAGGCTCCAAGGACTACATTTGCAATGGAGTTATTGTTGATGTAGTCAACAATTGCACTTGCGATGTCAATGTCGTGAAGAAGAACCTCCGTTGCTATAATCTGATAAAAACATATATATGAGCTCAGAATTGTTCATCAAAATGTGATTGTTGTTAGAGAAAGAGGGATTGTTCTCTCACCCCTTTTCGAGCGCAGAATCCTCTGAAGGGAAGGAAGAACTGATGCGCTTCTTCGTGGTTGTCATGTGGTGCTTCTGTGTTCTCTCCTGCACCAATTCCTGTTTAAAGAATTTTCATTAGATTGCTTGATTCATTGATTGATGTTGGGTGATTAACTGATAGAGGTGATGATGATGCCATTACTCAATTTGGTTTGAACATGGAGAAGAATACAGTTTGGAGAATCGACTACGATATTCTCAACGGCCCACTTCAAAGCGTGTTCGCTGTTCTTATCTTTATCAATGGCTATGGCGGTAACCGCTTTGCTGTCTTTTCCTTTTACTCTTCTTGCAGCCATCCTAATATGTCTGAAGCTTGTTTCTCAAGAAAACATATAAAGACTTTTATTCTCAAAAGGATTATTAAGGAGACCGAAAGATAACGAAATGGGAAAGAAATAAAGAAGAGAAGAGGTGAAGAGAGGAAACAAAATTTGAACTTTTGTTTGTTGGGGGAATTTATAGTTTTTAATGATGTTTGCAATTTACTAATTTTAGGAATTTCTTAACAGCTTAATAACAGTATTATGAACAGATAAACAAAAGAAAGAAGAAAAAGAAGAGACGACTTTTTAATTTTAGTTGACGACTTGTCGTATTTTTGGAAAATTCCATCTTGCAAATTGTATTTAGAAGAAGTCTTGTGTCTGTGTTATGTAAAGCTTAAGTTAAGGATCTTATCTTAATGTGCAAAATTAAAGATTTTGGGAATTATTTGCGAAGTCTTGACCTTTGAGAGGAAAGGACACGCGTCATCTGTCTTGCCATTTATTGAATAGAAGAAAGATAAAATAAAGACAACTACGAAAGCTTAATTAGTTTTATACTTTGATTGGATCAACGTGTTAATATTAAGTTCGTTGTCACATAAAGAATTTGGGATTCCGTGGAAAGCTAATTATATATATATTTTTTTAATTCTGTTTATCTTTTTATTTTTGGGGGTAAACCTTTAGATCCAGGAGAACCCATGTTTCGTTTTGGAAAGATAAAGCTAAAGGGTTCGACTTTTTAGGGTAATTTTTGTGTGTGTGTGTGAGATTAATGTCGCTGATTGAAATTCTCTCTGTTAGTGTCCTTGCTCTGTTTTTGTTCCGAATAAAGTTTTGAGCTTTGTGTCGTCTCTTGTGACCTCTTTCGGAAACAAAGGCTGATATTTGGGGGTGGTTGGGTGAGATATTGAGTTTCTGGTCCTTCTTCTTCGGTGAGATCAAGAGCTATAGAGGATCTTAGGAGTGATCAAAATCCCACGATATACAGAGGATCCGTCGCATAGATCCGTCAGATCTGTTAATAAGAGGTACGCACTTCTTTTTGATTCGCTACTCTTTGGCCAAGTTATTGTGAAATACGGCGTTTGGGTCGATCTGGAGAGCTGAATTGGATGTAGTATCACTAAAAATCATCAGACCATGACTTAAACAAGAAGAAGTAGAATATGAAGATTATTGGATCGTTCCTTTAACGTGTGGAAGCAGCATAAGTAATTCATGGAAGAGATTTCACCAGCAGTTGCACTCACTTTGAGCTTAGCCAACACCATGTGTGACTCAGGAATCTCATCGACTTTAGATATTACCGAGCTGGAGAATGTTACTGATGCAGTTGACATGCTGTGCGATCAGAAAACTCCAAGTTTTAGTAATGGAGAGGTTGAATATATGATGGAAGATGTTTCAGAAGATCCAGAAGAGGAAACATTATCTGAAGCTAGAACCTTGTCCTCTGATTTTGGTGTTGCTGTCCAAGAATCAGAAGAATATGAGGCATTAGTATCTGATGCGACTATTATAAGCGAGGGTTTAATAGTTGTGGACGCTAGGTCTGAAATAAGTTTGCCAGATACAATCGAGGTAGATAATGGGCGGGTTCTCGCCACGGCGATTATCCTAAACGAGACAACCCTAGATCAGGTTCCCACAGCTGAAGTCCTTATTACAAGTCTGAATCACGATGTGAATATGGAAGTGACAGCTTCAGAGGTAGTCATTAGGTTACCTGAAGAAAATCATAATGTTGCAAGAGGAAGCAGGAGTGTATATGAACTAGAATGCATACCTCTTTGGGGCACTGTTTCAATTTGCGGAGAAAGATCCGAAATGGAGGATGCTGTTAGTGTTATACCTCATTTTCTGAAAATACCCATTAAAATGCTTATGGGGGATCATGATGGGATGAGTCCAAGTCTCACACACCTCACCAGTCACTTCTTCGGCGTATATGATGGCCACGGAGGCGCTCAGGTATGCTTTAACTGTAAAAGCCGTAAAGTTGATTTTAGCAATAGAGAGTTTGACCACTAGGGACCCGGGAAAGACTATAAAGTTATGTTTTGTTGCCGTAGGTTGTATGTATTTATGATATGGGTTTTGCTCGAAATGGGATTCTTTGCAGGTTGTTATGTAATATATGATGGCTTTGGTGGAAATGGGATTCTTGCAGGTTGCTGACTATTGTCATGATAGAATGCATTTTGCTTTGGCTGAAGAAATCAAACGGATTAAAGAAGAATTGTGCGAGAGGAACACTGGTGAGGGTAGGCAGGTCCAGTGGGAGAAAGTCTTTGTCGATTGTTACCTAAAGGTTGATGGTGAAGTTAAAGGGAAAATCAGCAGACCTGTTGTTGGTTCTTCTGATAGGATGATGGTTCTTGAGGCTGTTTCCCCCGAGACCGTCGGATCAACTGCTGTGGTTGCTTTGGTTTGCTCATCACACATAATAGTCTCAAACTGTGGTGATTCAAGAGCGGTCCTACTCCGTGGCAAAGAATCCATGCCTTTATCAGTTGATCACAAAGTAAAGAATCTTCCTTTTCCTTCGATGTTAACAAGATCTGAGAAAGTTTCTTACTTCTTATCCTCTTTTTGCAGCCAGATAGAGAGGATGAGTATGCAAGAATAGAGAGGGCTGGAGGAAAAGTTATACAATGGCAAGGTGCACGTGTTTCTGGCGTTCTTGCCATGTCCAGATCCATCGGTAGGTCAAAGTTTTAATTATCTACCTGTTACAGTCTCTGCAAAATCATTAGATCTCCTCAAGAAGATTTTCTCTGCATCTTTTTCAGGTGATGAATATCTAGAGCCATATGTAATACCAGATCCCGAAGTGACGTTTATGCCACGGGCAAGAGAAGACGAGTGTCTTATATTGGCCAGTGATGGACTTTGGGACGTAATGAGTAACCAAGATGCTTGCGAGTTTGCAAGGAGACGGATCTTATGGTGGCACAAGAAGAATGGAGCATTGCCTTTAGCTGAGAGAGGTGTAGGGGAAGACCACGCGTGCCAAGCAGCGGCGGATTATCTCGCTAAACTCGCTCTTCAAAAGGGAAGCAAAGACAATGTCTCGATCATAGTGGTCGACCTGAAAGCTCAAAGAAAGTTCAAGACCAGATCTTGAAACAGTGTACGCTCGAGCTTCTTACACTATTATAATTTTAATATTTTTTTAGTTCCACAAGTTTACATATAAATAAAAAGTGAAATGTTGGTGGGGGAAGAAGAATTGAGATCTTGATGATGGTGATGATGCATAGCTAAAGTCCATTCCTTTTTCTCGTGGACTTAAATGTGCATGTTTGTTATGTATAAGAATAATAGAAGAAGAAATGTTTTTCTTCCTTATAATTTATTATGGGTTCTTTATAAAATGTAGATGGATGTGATGATATTGGAGATGTGGCTCAAGGAAAATGTAATTGAAATTTATGTCACATTAACCTTAATACTTTTATGTAATTTATCCTGTGTATATATACTTCCTGTAATGGAGCAATTATTGTCGGTTTTCTATTGTTGTACAAAAAGTAATATTAATACCAACTGTTTAACAAGGGATAATTCTATATAAACTGATTTATAAAACATAAACAATGGGGTTTAGAGGGTTGTTCTTGTAACATTTAGAAGTCTCCATTTTCGTAATGGTGAGGTTGGTGAATTTTTATATCCCCACTGTTTTTTTTTTTACTAGGGAGTCGAGTAATAAGTAATTGCCCGAAAGACCTTAAAGTTGGGGACTAAAAAAAATGTCAAGTAGTTTAATTAATCAAACGGAACCTAACTGGTGGGTGGACTAAAACAAGAGTGGTGTATAGTCTTAAACAAGGTCATGAGCCAAAGTAAGGATCCTGAGCTGTTTTCTGAGGCACATCTCATGCGGGACAGGACCAAATACTCGGGTACATACTTCTTCTTGTGTTCCTTAATGCCCACGACAACGACCGCTGTTGTCATCAAACCTGACTTGGCTTCCATCAACACGGGCTTTCTGCATCGCAGCACGGACAACCACACCGTACACGACATTCCCTTTCTTCACTCTACCTTTTCGTATGACCTCTTTTACTGAAGCAATGATGATATCGCCAAGTCTTGCTCCTTTCTTTCCCTTTAGGGATTGAATACACTTCACCTCCTTTGCACCCGAGTTATCCACGGCTTTCAGAACCGTTCCCATTTGAATGAACGTCCTTTGTTGTTGCTGCTGCTGACAATTTACAGGTTTTCTCTCTAAATGTAAGAAAAAGAAAGTTTCATAGGTCAGATATATTGTGCAAAATCTATCAGTGAAGAGATTGATTGGCCTGAGAGAGGACGCTTCCATTCATCATTCCATTGGAGGAATTCATCAAACCAGAGAAAGCATTGCTAAGACCTCCAAGCAAATAAAAATAATAATAGTAATAAAAGCCAAAATGGAATAAGCGAGTCACGCTATATGAAAGGCGTAAGAGAAGAATACGTTACCTTTGGTGAGTCTGGAAACTAAAGCTGTTGCCATTTCTGGAAACTAAAGCTGTTGCCATTTCTAAATGTGTACACACAGTTGTGCTGGCTACTGTGCAAAGAGCCCACCCCGATGTATTTAGGATTCTCGTAACACAGTAGACTTGTTTGATGAGCTTGGCCCGCGCAGGTTCGAATCCAATCGTTCAACTTCTTTTTTTTTAATAAATTTATTTCCTCTTTGCCCTAAAATAGAAAATCACATTGTAAGGAAATTGTTTCTACTAAATTTTTGTTTCCCCCATATTTGTTACATATAAATCAGAAATAAATTTGGGCAACATATTTTTCCTTATTTTTACATTTATTATCCCTAATGTTTCATACTCAGCACACTGACAATATTCATGAACACAAGTACAATGTGAAGCACAAAACTTAATAATTTTCCAATTTGTTTCTGAATTATACAGGCATAGAGATAAGAGATTACAGATGATAAGGTTTTTATGAAAGTTTCTTAATCAGGAGGATTTGAACAGCTGAGAAGAGTCCCAAGTTTGAAAATCCAATAACGTACAATTAACAGATGCTGTCCATTTTCAAGCCACTGTAGGGGCCCACTAGTGTGTCTCCCTTATCAGACAATACAAAAACCCCAATTTGCTGCTTAAGCAAACAGAGCTTCAACGCAAAAAAAAACGAAACGCTTTTTTGAAAATTTCTCCACCGTCGAAGACACCGATTCAAATTCACTCTGCCCTCCCCTGAAGAAGAAGAAGAAGAAGAAGAAGAAGGAAAGGGCTTTCCTTTTCGATGAAAAGACGTTTACTTTATACACTCCAAGTCTCTTGAGAGGACATAAATGGTAAATTAAAATATATTCCTCCTCTTCGTTTTGTATTTGTTTGTGCCACCTGAGTGTTCTCGGTCTCTTCGCTGTTAGTTTTCTCGTTATTTATTTCAAAATTCCAAGTCCCTCCTTTTTTCTTTTTATTATGTTAATGTTGTTACCATTATGGTGTTTTTCTTTCTCTTAACTTTTTTTTTTATCTACAAAGGTTTTGACTTGTGCGAGATTTTGCTTTGACTATGTCTTAGCTCGGTTCCGAGAAGCTTGCTCTTATTCCAACTCATCAAAATTCTCTTTTTAAATTTTGCAAAATTGATAATTTGATGCCCTTGGACTCGTACATTCTCGGAGACCATGATGTTGATGTTGTTAAAATGTAATGCATTGGTTTTAGGCTGCTCCTGTTATAATTGTGGGCTCACATGTGTGGGTGGAAGATCCACATTTGGCATGGATAGACGGACAAGTCACTCGAATCGATGGTGAAAATGTTCATGTCAAAACTAAGAAGGGGAATACCGTAAGATTCCATTACCCTGAACCTTTTTTTTTAAATTATTTTACTTGTATCAACGAGCTCGTATGTGGGTCAAGTCTAAAGAGTTGGGATAAATGAGCTGATGAATTTACATTTTGAAAACTTATACCTGTGATTTTTGAATGGGATACTTTCAGCCTAGATCGTAAGTTTTTACCTTCTGCATTTGAAAGTAGATGTCGATTATTGTGCTTTAAGTGCTGTGATAAAACCAAATCACATACTTAATAGAGGAAAGGATCTAGATTATCGATAAAGATTGAATGTCAAAAGGCAAATGTTTTCTTGCATTACGGTATGGAGTATATAAAGCTTGCAAGCTTCTTTTGTTTTGGCAGCTATCTTGATATGTTGTAAAAGCTGTTTCTTTTGAACCATTTGATAAGGAAACAACTTAAATGTAGTAGAATGCAGAATGAAGCACAATTGTTTCTCATGCTTATCAGTTGTCATTATATACGCTGTTTCCCACTACATATTTTCGTGATACGTTCTTTGCCTTCAAGTGTAGATCCATGTTTATCCTCACATATCCCCATGTCCTATGGATTTCAGGTTGTGACGAAGGTATATCTTCCCAAAGATACTGAAGCTTCACCTGGAGGTGTAGATGACATGACAAAGCTGTCATACTTGCATGAGCCTGGAGTCCTACATAACCTTAAGACGAGATATGAACTTAATCACATCTACGTAAGAACTTTTACTTTTTTCTTACAGCATCTCTCACATGTTGTAGCTGCAAAAGAAGTCATTTAAAATAAACTATATGATACTAATAAGGTTAGTGTTACTTGTGTAGACATATACGGGGAATATCTTAATTGCAGTTAATCCATTCGAAAGGCTGCCTCATATTTATGAAACCGATATGATGGAACACTATAAAGGAGTTGGACTTGGAGATATAAGTCCTCATGTTTTTGCAATCGGGGATGCTGCATACAGGTTTGTGCATTTTCACATCCACCTTTTTAATCATACTTCTACTTATCATGTGAGATCACTTGCTGATTTTTTTCACGGTGTAAAATATTAGGGAAATGATTAATAAAGGAAAAAGCAATTCGATTTTGGTAAGTGGAGAAAGTGGTGCTGGTAAAACCGAGACGACAAAGATGCTCATGAGGTACCTTGCCTATTTGGGAGGTAGGTCTGATGTAGAAGGAAGAACAGTTGAACAGCAAGTCTTAGAGGTTTGGTTTATTTTTTCATGACCAATGGGGATTATTCCTTACATGGCTGTATGCAACTTAATGCTTATATCCTCATGGCTGTATGAAATACTGCAGTCCAATCCTGTTCTGGAAGCATTTGGCAATGCAAAAACTTTACGGAACAACAACTCGAGGTGCATTCACCATCTTTCCAAATCTGGGTTTTTATCAGCTAAGTTCATTAGTTAGTTACTAGGATTTGTTGTTAAATGTTTGGTTTTTTTTTAAAAAAACATTATTTTTGCAGTCGTTTTGGTAAATTTGTTGAAATCCAATTCAACAAGAATGGAAGTATATCTGGGGCAGCTATCAGGACTTATCTGCTTGAGAGGTCCCGTGTTTGCAAAATCTCAGATCCCGAAAGAAACTACCATTGCTTTTACCTTCTTTGTGCTGCTCCACCAGAGGTATATCATAATAGTCTCCTTTTTCTAATTGACACGTTATGTGCTTGTTCATCTCATGACGATCGTACTCATTTTCTTGGTTATTAGGATATAGAGAAGTACAAGCTGGGAAACCCACAGTCATTCCATTATCTAAATCAGTCTAGCTGTTACAAACTGGATGGTGTTGATGATGCTAGTGAATACCTTGAAATCAGAAGAGCTATGGATGTAGTTGGAATCAGTAATGAAGAACAGGTCCTCAAATTTAAGTGTTTAAAGAGTTCAGGTTTCCTTTCGTTTACTTTCATGTTAGAGTCTGACATCTAAAATGATATTTACAGGACGCAATCTTCAGGGTAGTTGCTGCGATTCTTCATCTTGGTAACATTGATTTTGGAATGGGGGAAGAGAATGATTCGTCAGTTATCAAGGATGAAAAATCACGATTTCATCTTAACTTGGCGGCAAAGCTACTTATGTATGCTCCTTCTTTTCTTACTATATTTGAAACTGTTTTTTTTTCTTTTCTTTTCCATTTTCGTTTCAGCGGACTAATCCTTGTAATAAATTTTCTCTGTATTGTGCACTTTGTTCCGACAGGTGTAACGCCGAGAGCTTAGAAGATGCTCTTATCAGGCGAGTGATGGTTACACCTGAAGAGATTATCAAGAGAACTCTTGATCCCGATAATGCAATTGTGAGTAGGGATACACTAGCGAAGACAATATATTCTCACTTGTTTGACTGGTAAAGCTATTCAAACGAATTCCCTCTTCCATTTCCTACTCTAGCATTTACATATATTTGTGATAATGCATTTTTATCATTTCGTTTACAGGATTGTGAATAAAATTAATACTTCCATCGGGCAGGACCCAAGGTCAAAGTCGATTATTGGAGTTCTGGACATCTATGGGTTTGAAAGTTTCAAATGCAATAGGTATCACTTTACGTAAAACATTTTTTTTTTTGCTTTCACCTTTACTCTCATTCCAGAAGTGCAGGGAAGATCAACCTAGACGTGTTTGGATAGCTTTAAAAAATAATATATTGTTTTGTTTGAAAGATCCTCTGCTATTTCTACCAAAAATGACCTATTTTGCCATTTCTTCTGCTGCGTCTTAAAATTTATTTGGAAAGCAAGAGTTAGATGTGAAGTTTCGTGATATTAAGTGGGTGTTACATATAATTTCATTTATGCATGTCAAGATGTCGGAAGGACTATTAACCGCGGAAAGCGAGTAGATTTATCTATTATCGAAGTTGTAGTTGATTTCGTATACGGCTTATGATACAGTTTTGAGCAATTCTGCATCAATTTCACGAATGAAAAACTGCAACAGCATTTTAATCAGGTTAGTCGTTTTTATATTTGTCCTATTTGGTCGGCTCCTTTGCTTTTTGATTAGTAGATTGTACTTATTGTTGTATCACTCTTTTGCAGCATGTTTTCAAGATGGAGCAGGAAGAGTACACCAAAGAAGAGATCGCTTGGAGCTACATAGACTTTATTGATAACAAAGATGTTCTTGATATAATTGAAAAAGTATGTCTCCCCTTAATTTAACCAGACTTGCATTTCAGTTTCTAGTATTTGACTGCTTGATGGTAACCATATTAGGGTTTAAGAGCAGATATCTCGTTCACTGCACACTTATGTTATGGTTTCCCTTTTCTTATGTTGAAATTGCGTGTTTTCATCAGAAACCAGGAGGAATAATTTCACTTCTGGATGAAGCTTGGTATGCTTTATCTTTCTCAGATTGACTTGTAATGCCTTTCTCATAGTACTATCCACTCATGTTTTCTTTGTTTGTTCATCACAGCATGTTTCCCAAGTCTACACATGAAACCTTCTCCCAAAAGTTGTTCCAGACGTTCAAAAGTCACGAGAGATTTTCCAAACCGAAGCTCTCTCGCACTGATTTTACGATATCGCATTACGCAGGCAAGGTACAGTATTACTTCTTCACGGCTTTATCTTTCTCTTAATAGAATTGAAATTGAAGCTTTCTGCTCTTGATGTGTTTCCTACATTTGCAAGGTTACTTATCAATCAAACCATTTCATCGATAAGAATAAGGATTATATAGTTACTGAACATCAAGCGCTACTTACTGCATCTCATTGCTCATTTGTGGCGGGTTTGTTCCATGCGCTTCATGAAGACTCATCCAGGTCATCCAAGTTTTCTTCCATTGGGACACGTTTCAAGGTATTGCATGTAAAATTGCTATATGTGGATCGCCAGTTTTATAAGTAAGTTTATTGATATTACTTCTCTATATTGCAGCAACAACTTCAGTCGCTGATGGAAACACTGAATGGTACAGAACCTCATTACATCAGATGTATAAAGCCGAACAATATTCTTAAGCCTGGTATCTTTGAGAATTTCAACGTCATTCATCAATTACGTTGTGGGGTAAGGATGTCCGGTCTCAATTTAATGCGTGTGTTTACACCTCTTGTTAGGCCTAGAATATACTATCCCTTTTGTATTATAATAAACATACTTATTTCAACATAGTATCTCTTTATATGCTTAGTATCATTAAATGCCATGTTTTCCAAAAAAAATTACAACTACTTGCATTTGCAGGGTGTTCTTGAGGCCATTAGGATCAGTTGCGCTGGCTATCCTACCAGGCTTGCGTTCTATGACTTTCTCGACCGTTTTGGTCTCCTAGCTCCAGAAGTTTTCGAAGGAAAGTGAGTCTTTCTCCGAGGTTTCTGCATCTCTATGAAAAAACTTTTGTTGAAATTAACACCAGTGTACTAAGCAGTTCTATCATGACTTTTACAGTTATGATGATGAAGAAGCTTGCCGAATGATTCTTGATAAGAAAGGTTTGAAAGACTACCAGGTGTGATATGCTTTTCTATTCTGGCTTGCGTCTTTCTTTCAAAGTTAATGGTCGTGGTCTTGATCCTCTGGGATAATAACTTTTTCTACAAGAAAAGAAATCTCATTTCCATCATTCTCATTATCTTACCTTTACCATGTTGTTCCCAGGTTGGGAAGACAAAGATTTTCCTTCGAGCTGGTCAGATGGCTGAATTAGATGCTAGGAGAGCAGAGGTGCTTGAAAATGCTGCCAAAGTTATTCAGAGGCAATTCCGCACATGCACTGCCCGAAAGAAATTACGTGCTATTCGCTATGCTGCAGTTGTATTGCAATCCTTCCTACGAGGTATTTTCTGCATGTCAGGAAGGTTTCGCCATGGTGTAGGCTTTTCACTCATAACTATTGGGTTTACCAATTTTTTTCTCATTGCCTCCTTTCGTTTCCATCATTTGGATCATAATCCTTTCTTCTTGACCAGCTGCTTGTTTTCTGATTGCTCATTTCTTCTCCTTTTCTAATGCTGGTGTTATCTGATAGTTCTAAGGTTGTTGTATATTCTTTTTTAATTGCAGGTGAGATTGCTCGGACCTTGCACAAAAAATTGAAAAGGGAAGCTGCAGCTCTAGGAATTCAGAAGAATTTCAGGCGGTACATTGCCAGGAAATCTTTTGTCACCACCAGATCATCTGCAGTCGTGTTGCAGACTGGCTTAAAGGCCATGATTGCGCGTAATGAATTCAGGTTAAGAAGGCAAACAAAAGCCGCCACAGTGATTCAGGTATATAACATCATCTTTATTACTGAGAGGGAAATATGCAAACTTTGGTGATGCATAAAAGATTCTTATGTATTGCGTCTTCAGACTCATTGGCGTGGTCATCGAGCATACTCATATTTCACAAGACTTCAGAAGGCGGCAATAGTCACTCAATGTGCCTGGAGATGCCGACTTGCTAGAAGAGAGCTTAGAATGCTTAAAATGGTTGGTGTTTATATAATTTCCTTATTCAGCTGTTTAGTGTTTACTCATTTTTTTTTTTTATTGATTTAGGCTGCAAGAGAAACCGGTGCTCTTAAAGATGCTAAGGACAAATTGGAGAAGCGGGTGGAAGAGCTTACCTGGCGTTTACAATTGGAGAAGCGATTAAGGGTAACTCAAATGTTAAACAGATTGTGGTCTGCAAAGTTAGTCGCTAAATTTGGTTTTTATTGTAATCTTTAACTGATAAACAGACTGATCTTGAGGAGGCAAAGGTGCAAGAAGTTGCAAAGCTGCAAGAGGCTTTGCATACCATGCGTTCACAATTGAAAGAAGCTACTGCGATGATAATAAAGGAACAGGAGACGGCTCGAATAGCAATTGAAAAAGCGAATCTAGTTAATAAGGAACCTGTTGTTGTTGAAGATACAGAGAAGATCAATTATCTGAGCAATGAAATTGAGAGGCTAAAGGTAAGTAACTGACATATTTATATCCAACATCTTGAAGATGAAATTGCTTCTGCACCATAAATGCGGATGCGTAAATTAAATAATCAAATAAAGTAAATGCTCTATGTTATTAGCCTCCATATTTGATTCTTCATGCCACTGGCTTACAATCTGGACATTCCTAACTATTCAGGGACTGTTGTCATCAGAAACATATAAGGCAGATGAAACAAAGCAGGCTTATCGTAGTGCATTGGTCCAAAATGAGGAGTTGAGTAAGAAACTTGACGAAGCTGGAAAAGAAAAAGATCAACTTCAAGATTTTGTTCAGAGGTTTGTTTTTATTAGCAAAATTGAGATGTGTGATTTATTTGTTTCTTTATACAAATATTCGATTTTCTCAGTTCAAGGATTTAGAGATTTGATTAATATTAGATATTGCATTTACTGCTCATTTTTTTCCTCTAAACAAGAAGTCTAACAAAAGAGTTCATACCGTTAAATTAGATTCCAAGAAAAGGTCTCTAACTTGGAGTCAGAGAATAAGGTACTTCGGCAACAGTTTCTTGCCATCTCACCAACTAGAAGAGATTTAGCCCTAAGACCAAAAACTATCATCATGCAGGTACTAGTGGACACCGACTACGCCTTTGCATAGAACTTCTTAACTGTGCATATGACATCTTTCGTTATTTTTTGGAATTGTAGAGAACTTCCGAGAAGAATACATTCTCCAATGGAGAAACAAAACAAGTTCAGGTATGTTAATAAAGAAAATGTCCCTCTGTCCAATTGCCAATTACAGTGATGGAGATTTAATACGTGATGATTTTCCCAAGGAACCTGAAACTGAGGATATGCACCAGAAATCGCTTAACCAGAAACAGCAGGTAGGTAATTCATTTGCGGGGAAAAGATGTGCTGTTTTGTGTCAATATGCAGTTTTCAAAGTCATTATATGCGTTTTTTTTTTACCATCTTGCAGGATAATCAAGAGCTACTACTGAAGTCTATTTCAGAAGATATAGGATTTTTTGAAGGCAAGCCTGTTGCTGCCTGTCTGATATACAAGTGTCTGATACATTGGAGATCTTTTGAAGTAGAAAGAACCACTATATTTAATCGTATAATCCAGACAATAGCATCCGCCATCGAGGTAGCTTCGATGTTCTTTCATACCGATGGAAGGGTGATGGGTGGTCTCATACTAAATTTTACATTTTTTTTGCAGATGCAGGAAAACACTGATGTACTATGCTATTGGTTATCCAATTCCGCCACACTTTTAATGTTGCTTCAACGCACTCCTAAAGCTGGTGGCATACGTCCTTCGAGACATCGGTCATCTTTGTTTGGACGGGTATCTCAGGTGGTTGCGTCTCTCTAAAATTTGCCTTGATTCCATTAGTCTCACTTTTCTCTCATGGAACTATTTTGCATAATAGAGTCTCCGCGGTTCTCCACAAAGTGTTAGATTCCCATTTATGAATGGAAGGGCGATTGGTAGTGGGCTAGACGAACTACGTCAAGTGGAAGCTAAATATTCTGCTTTGAGTTTCAAGCAGCACCTCACTGCTTACTTAGAAAAGATGTATGGAATGATCCGAGACCATATAAAGAAAGAGATTGCGCCTCTGCTTAATTCTTGTATTCAGGTAGGCATTCGCTTTAGCTACTTTAGCTCTCACAAATTATATTTTCTTTTTGGCATTATTCCCCTGAGTCTGTTTTTTTTTTTTTCTTTCTGTTTGATGGAAACAGGCACCAAGGGCACCACGTTCTGGTGTAATAAAAGGACGTTTACAGAATAATTTTGTTGCTCAAAAAGCGCTAGTTGCTCATTGGCAATGCATAGTCTCATGTCTAAACGGCCACTTGAGGACTATGAGGGCCAATTATGTGAGTAAAATAAAATTTTCGGCCAAAGCTGAAACGGGTTTGTTGTCAACTTTCTTCCACTCCTTCCTCACAAATTTTGAACCTTTCTAAAACTGCAGGTGCCTTCGTTGCTAATTTCTAAAGTGTTCGGGCAGATATTTTCATTTGTCAATGTTCACTTGTTTAACAGGTAAATGTGCTACAGTTCCAACTGTCATGTCGCTATATTGAACAAGTCGTCCACTTATGGTTTTCCCATTTTAATAATCGTGTAGCCTTCTTTTGAAACGTGAATGCTGCACGTTTAGCAATGGACAGTATGTAAAAACAGGGCTTGCAGAGCTGGAAAAGTGGTGTCATGATGCAACTGAGGAGGTAATAGACGTCTCAAATCCTCTCTGAATTTTCCGACAGTTTGCTTATTAAAAGATGCTCTTGGTTGTGTTCTAGTTTGCTGGTTCGGCTTGGGATGAACTAAAGCACATCAGACAAGCTGTTGGCTTCTTGGTTTTACATCAGAAGCCTAAGAAAAGTTTACAAGAGATAACTACCGAACTTTGTCCGGTTAGTTAACATTGTTTGTTGAATCTGTTTCTTCATCTCATATAAATTTAACGAAACTTTTGTTTCTCTGCAGGTGCTTAGCGTACAGCAACTGTATAGGATAAGTTCTGTGTATTCGGACGACAAATATGGCACACATAGCGTTTCTTCAGAGGCAAGTGAAATATTTTGTAATCTTGCTCTCAACATTCATCTGATTTATAGAACCGCTCTAGCAAACCATTAACTATAGTCTTATTTCGAGCCATGTTTCAAGAAATATGCAAGATTATTGAGACTTGATAATCTGAAATTGAAACAGAATAGCTAATTATGTTCCTCTAAAATTCGCCTGACACAAAAATGGCTATGCAGGTGATGGAAGGCATGCGGCTTATGGTTTCAGGAGAAAACAGCCTGGTCTGCAGTTCGTTTTTACTAGGTGATGAGTCGAGGTAAACCCCAGAAAGAGAAAAAAAAAGATTAACAAAACAAACACTAAGTATTCATTTTAAGAGCTTTGAAAATATAATTGATAAATTCTTTCTCTTGGTGATTCTTTTGCAGCATCCCATTCTCGGTTGACGATATCTTGAAATCGATGCAAAACGTGGAGGTTGCAGAGATCGATCCTCCTCCGTTGATTCGCCAAAACAGCAGTTTCATGTTCTTGTTGGAAAGGTCAGAATGAAGTAGTCACTACTCGTCTTTACCCAATCGATCTATAGGACATTTTCAGAGTAGGAGATCAGTATTGTGCTTTAGAAACAGTACATAGGCTTTCTTTGCCAGTGGCTTTCTGGTAATATTCTGCTATTATTAGGGGTATATTGGGTAATAAAACTTTCTTATTAATAAACTACCCATTGCAAGTTTGCAACTGTTATTTTTGAATTATTTTATTGTAATGGCTAAAGAAATTTTAATTCATATCAATATATTGCAATTTAGAGGTTGGATCTCATTACCTTGTTTTTCCCGTAACTGCTGACGAGTGAGTTATTTGTGAGCATATGACCAAACTAAGCCATCAAAATGTATAACTGTTAAATGTATAAAGGATTCTATACTAATTAATTTGTCTTTCATGTAAAAATTAAGGTAGCAAGTAGTAATTAATTGGTGGATATGCGGCTGATGAATAAGGAATTACATGAGGGAGCCACATACAAATGACATTTTGCTGTTCCTATTATTGATAAGATAAGATTCTTGCCTAGAACAGGCTTTCGGCAAAGAACCATGACACGTTTTGCTCTAGATCCTAATGATAACAAACGACCAGAAATTCTAAAGAATCTGCAAGTAGCTAACTAAAATGTGGCTTTGCCTTTCTCATTTGCTCTTATTGCTTTTCTTATGTATGAATTGTTTTAGGAAAACCAAAGAGCAGAGACTTACAGATTTACATCTAACATTCCAATCCAATCACTGATTCACAACATGATTCATAGTACAAAAGACGACAAGAGTTGAAGCTTGGAAGTTATGTGATCGTTCAAGTGATGCCTAGACAACAAAACGTAAAATAACTAAGAAGAAGCGCACTAACAGCCAAGGATGACTTCCCTTTTTGTGGGAACATAAACAGCACCAGATTCCAACTGTCTCAGATGTGAGCACGAAAATGGTGCGCGTTCCCACCTCCATGCATGTCATTTGATTGACCATGAACATACATTGTTGGGTTTGTCTTTAGATGGGCAATCTGATAACTGAAAGCCAGAGTGTCCAAAGATATCAACGACGTCAGAAACAGAGGTTATGTCGGAGCCAGATGTGGTTGAACAACCACGGTCCGTGCGGTTCTGCAGCTGGTGAGCCACGAATCCAGACATGTTTCCCTTTGTGTCTTTATGTTGGGTTGACATGTCGTCTTTTGGCTCTGTGGATTCTTGAAGCTTTTTGGTGTTTAGGAATCTTCCACCAGATCCTCTACGTCGTTTAAGAGCGTGAACATGTCGAGATTCATGAAGATACGGCTGTATGATATCGATAATGAGTTAAGTTCAGTGACCAAAACAGAATGAGATAGTGAAACTCGGAGCGCGATACTATACCTTACGAGCTTTGATTAATTTGTTTTGAGCCTCTAGCTTGGCACGTTGCTGCCTCCTCCTCATAATTGCATGGAATTGCTTCGCATTGACAAAGACAGGCTCATTTTCTATGAGGTCCAATGGTAGGGGAACTCGACCCACCATTTGGGGATTCCATACCTGCAGAAAGTTTTCAGATGGAAGTTTTCAAGGATTCTTTGAGTTTGGAACATGTTGTGATCTTGCATGCACCTTCAAACTCAGTGATTCAGACACAGCAGAACCAGAAACATTCGATTCAGTTGGAAGTCCCCATGAGATGGAAGTGTTAAGGTATGGTGGAGTCATACGAGCCGCAGAGCTAGCATCTGAATCTTTCTTATCCATGTGACTCAGGCAACAATTGGCTTACTGGATACAATAAGATGAACAGTCATCATCAACGATCTATCATTCATCCATCCATGGATCTAAAGATTAGATTGGTGAAGAAGATTAATTTATATACACAAAGATATATACTTGTGTCGGTTATGGAAGCTCCAAATTCTTACAACTTTTTCCAATGATTACTCACTTTTTAACAATATTCAATTCCAGGAAAAAAAAAAAAAGCAAAAGCTTTTGAGGTGGACAAAGAAGGTGATGATCCAAAAGGGCCAAAAAGAAAAAAAAAAATCAGATGATTAGGAAGCGAACGCATTTCGAGACCACATCCTGAACTATTTGGGGAAACAGACAAACTAGAAGAAAATATATGCCGGAAAAAGCAACATTTCGGACCAATCAAAAACCCGTTGCGCACCATTAGTTTCGTCCAAAAAGGCGTTGACTTGTGAAATTTTTCCACAAGTTTTCGAATCGAACAATTGACGGAATTAGAAACTAGAGTTCATAGAGAAAGAGATAGGGAGAGAGACCTTAAGGATTCAATGAAGAAACGACGAACACTAACTCAGAATGGTTTCTGCAAGTCTGCTTTTTTACAACTACGAAACAAGTAAATCTGTTTTCTGTTGCTCTCTTTCAGTCAAGAGTGTGTGTGTGTCTGTATGTCTTCTCATGTATGCTTCGTCTTCGTCTCTCCCACAGTTTCTTTCCCTCGCCTCATATTCTCTCTCTCTCTCTTCCCTTATCTCTCCTTGGAAATCACAGTCGCCATTAGCAGCACTGCCTTTATTAATAATTTATTTAGTGTACTTAATTAAAAGTTTATTTTGTTAAGTGAGCCAATTATTAATGTTATCATTTATCCTCATGTGAATTTCACAAAATTTCATTTTTAAATATACTTAGATATTGATCTCTTTTTACTTTTCCCTCACTTTTGAAGTATAACTTCACTCAAATATTATCTTCTCATTGATGGTTTCATATTTAAGTAGGTTCTTTATCAACCACCTAAACTTTTTTAAAAAAGAAATAAAATCCCTTTATTTAGAAATCAAGCAAGGAACAAAGGAGAATAGTCATCCAAAACTTTGGAACACGCAAAACATAACAATTGCTACTGCATGAACTACTAAATACCTAATGTTTTGGGCCACTTCAGATAGTCCAGCTCGCTAGGTTCTAAACCAAAAGTCAATAACCTTAATATATATGATTGGTCGACACGTATCATTTATATGGATGTGACTCCACATTTATGAATCAAATGAGCTAACAAAATGAGTCATTTTTCTAAAAATGAAAGATATTAAACAATTTTACCCCATTATCTGAAAATGAGTCAAAGTTTCGATCTATAATACATGCGTTTATTAAAGTAAAGAATCTTCCTCCTTCATTAGGGTTTTTCACACAAATAGGATGAGCCAAAATCTCAGCCTATCAGGTAATGTTATGCCGCTTAAAAGAAAGTTGAGTCAAAATTCTCAATAATAATAATTCATGCCTTTATAATCAATTGATCACAAAGTAAAGAATGGTCTTCCTTCAATAGGGTTTCATACAATCTGAAAAAGTCAACTTCATTTCCATATATCCAAGACGAATCGAAACTAAAGGAGGAAAAGTTATAAAGCTGCAAGGTCTCATTGCTTTTTTTTGTCGATTTAGATGTGCATATATGTATACTATGTGAGAAGATGGATATGTTGTAATATCCGAATTTAGCTACTGAATCTGTTACGTCAATTGCAAAAATAGTTTGTCGAAGTGTACTATTTTTGTCCTTCACAAAAAATTGTATTCATAGGTAAATTATATTTCTAATATGTAACTTACATTGTTCACTTCACTATGTTATTACAATTGTAGTCAGTAAAGAGATTGAGAAAATTAAAGAAGTTATATATGATATTCGTAAATATTATAAGAAATATTTTTCTATTAATTTTTGTATATTTTTTAGGGTGAGTAGGTATTAGGTTAAACGTTACTAAGTAATATGTATTTTTAATTCATTCTTATGAGAGGAATACAACTTTTTATTTTTGGTAATTCAAATTTTTCTCATTAGCTCTCATCAATTCTATAACAATATAATATGATCATGCTAATAAGCACTATGAAGGAATTTCGAATATAAATGTTAAATTCTCATTCCTCTGATTTTCTTTTTTTTCTTTCTTTTATTACGAAGCGGCTTAAATGGGAAGTTTGTGAGCATTGCACGTTTACACCCTTTTATTCAATTTAATAGATTCGCTTAAGATTAATCCGCTTGTGTTTTTATGGCACAGAAACGTTTATATATGGGAAATACTCGGGGCTGCAATCTCACAAATCCATCAATAGAAGGCAACTTAAAAATTGAGTTGATGCTTCTTGGAGGATATCCAGAGCATCTATCTTTTGTTTCTGAGAACCACATCTCTAGTGAAGTAGAGCTCAAGTCACCTCTCTACGGGTTTAAATCACTCGTCATGATGCGGTTTAAATGGAGCAAAAAGAGTGGTTAATTATTTCAAGTGTGGTAGCTTTTCAGGGTTTCCTTGGTTACTGGAGTTAAATCTAATCAACCTAAACATCCAGTAGATCCCATATAATATTGACCACTTGCAAGTCTAATTCCAAGGGAGGTGTGAGTGTTTCGTTAATATATTAAGTTTCATCTGATTTCATTTGCTGTACCAACAACAGATATTAAATAGGTTCATTTCATTGATTTGTTTAAACAATTCCCCTAAGCTAGTACATTTTTAACATGAATAAGTTCAGCATTTTGTATAATTATGTAGGTGGTGAAAACACGTAATCATTGTATATATAACCTTGTTCTTGACGGTCTCTCTCTCTCATATTGGGAATATCATCAATATATAATCTTGTTCTTGTTCTTGATGTAATCATTGTAGATCATTCAAGTGACGTTTTACTAAAGAAAATGTCAGTTCGATTTTGTTAAATCCTATACGTTATTGACCTTAACTCACAATTAAAAATATTAATTATCTTTATTTAATTATGCAGTCACCGTAGACAGTTGTTCTGTTTGCTGAACATTAACCGTCACCCTACCATTTATTCCGAGCCGCTGTCTTACTTACGATTGCACGTTTATATCACTAAAACGTTAATTATTCGACAGAACTTTACATTATTTATACATACTTGAAAATTTTCCAAATGGTTAGATATATATATATATTATGATTTTATACAAACAATATTTGCATTACATACTCATCAGGCACAACACGTAGACCGCTAAATCGAATATTAGTTCCGCGATATGGAGATTATCATCTTTAGACCCGTTCTGTTTCACGACTTTTCAAAACCTTTTCTTGGTAAATTCTCAGCATTTTCTTGGAAATTTCTCAGTATTTTTGTTCTTTTTGATATTAAAATAATGCGAACCTCAAGTTATATATATATCATCTTCAACAGTTTGAAAGTTAAAAATTGATGTTTTTGTTTCCTCGAATCCAATGTTTTCACCGTCTTCTTCTACTACTCCCCATAAGTTCGATGTCTTTCTGAGTTTCAGAGGCAAGGACACTCGCAGGATCTTCATCAGCTTTCTCTACAAAAGAACTCATCCGTTTGAGCATTTGAACTTTTAAAGACGACGTTGAACTGCAGAGTGGCCGTCGTATTTCTTCAAATCTCCTTGTCGCAATCGAGGATTCCAAAATCGCCGTCGTGGTTGTCACTAAGAAATATCCTGCGTCTCCCTGGTGTCTCCATGAGCTAGTGAAGATCATGGATGTCGAGAAAAAAGGTTCTCTCATCGTTATGCCCATCTTCTACAACGTCGAGCCTGCTCATGTTAGGAGACAGATCGAAAAAGTCGCTGTTCAGTTTACAAAACATGAAGAGAGGGAAAATCATGAGACTGTGGTATCATGGAGGCAAGCTTTGACTAATTTGGCTAGTATCTCCGGCCATTGTTCTCGTGATTGGTACTTTCATTTCCTGTTTCTTATGACAGTACGATCTCTAGGGCTTGTTGAATCAGTTAGGTTTTTTTCTCTGTTTCAAGGAAGATGAGTCGAAGCTTGTCGACGAAATTATTAAGAGAATATCCAACATGTTGTTATTCTCTGCAACACCACCAAGGGATGGTATCAATAACCAATATGGGATTGATGCACACATGAAAGAGCTGTATCCATTGTTGGCTTTGAATTCTAGTGAAGGTGTGAGAGTGATTGGAATCTGGGCAAGAGGAGGCAGTGGAAGATCAGCTCTAGCTAGATTCATTTACAAGAAAATCGCTAAGCAGTTCCAAAGCAAATGTTTTCTAGAAAACGTTAGAGGGATTCCTCAGGATTGCCAAATGTCGAATCTTAAAGAAGAGTTTTTAATAAGGATTCAAGGAGGGTACTCGACGATGAAGACCTCTGGGTTGATCAGAACAAGTCTCATGAGTCAGAAAGTTCTACTTGTGGCTAACAACGTCGATAAACTCGAACAGTTAGATGCTCTTGCAGAAGACTTTAACTATTTTGGTCCTGGTAGTATAGTTATCATAACTACACATGACAAACAACTTCTTGTTGCATTCGGGATAAAGGTTGTGTATGAAGTTGAGTGCTTGAGATGCTTTGAAGTTCGTCTGCTCTTTCGTCAATCCGCCTTTAGAGAGAGAGACCTTTATGTTGGTTCCGAGTTGTTTTCGCCGGGGACAGAGTCTTCTTGAATGGTAACTCTGTGTCTGATCCTGTAATGGTTAGGTTCGTCTTAGAGTCACTTTATATAGATCTAAAACTTAGGAAGATATGGTTTAGAAATAGGGATTGTTTATCTATATTTGCTAGTGTATAAAGAAGTAGATCTCCACGGTAGATCCAACGATAAATATGCATGTACAAAGCCTCGAAAAGCTCTGTTTTTTTTGTCTTTGAGCATCTCTGTCTTGAAATAATGAATAATCGGGCACTCTCTCTCTCACTCTTTCTGTTTCCCTGTTTTACTCTGTGCTTGTCTTAGTACCTCTGTCATGACCTCTTCAGAGAATCCAGCATGTTATGTTAGTTCTACGGAAGAGGACCAGAGGGTAATAACTTGCTGTCCAAGAATCGAGGGTTTGTGTAATTTACTTTGTAGTCGCTGCCTGACGGACTATAGTTGCTCCGTTTTGGGAATTCCTTAATGTCCAAGTAGTTTAATTTATACAAGTACAGTTTAATGTGCTATTCTTATTTGAGTTTTTCTTTATTTTAAACGTAGTGTATATCAAGCAACTGAGCAGCCAGGTCGAAGGAAAGAATATTGGGAGATTTAAAACAGTTCCACTGCTTACCCTATTCTCAGAGAATCAATCAAAGAAATGCGAAGGATCTAACGAAACAAGTTACATTGTAAATGCTAAAGTACATGTTGCTTTTGTATTTCGACAATCTTGTTTCTAATTTTCTCACAGTTTAATGCCTGCACCATGCACCTTGAGGCAGTAGGTCCAGGTGGAGCTAAAAGTTCTGATCTTCTCATTCGTTTAAGATAACCACCTCAAAGGATAAGAGGTTTGCGAAGGGTTCTGAAGAAGCCCAATTCAGGAAAATGAAATTATGAACGTATACCGTTTGATTAGGACCATAATAGTACTTAGTAGTCAAGGTTTTGGTTACCATCTCCCACGCTCCACGACCGGCTTCACGCGGCTTGTCGTGATATAGTTCAATAATTATTATTTTAGATAATGAACCTGATAGACTATATATATTTCTCCACAATAAAAATTCAAACTTACCTACGGCATGCAAGTTTTCTTACATTTCGTAATATTAAAGGAATAGATCAATCACATCACATGCATATGCAATGTTGTTTTTAATTGCTCCATTATTCTAAACGTATGTACAAATGCTTTTTCTCTAATGCGGATAATATGCAATATTCTGTTTTTCTTTTCTTTTTATGGATTGAAGGATTTTCTTTTCATCACGTATTTACATATATGTAAGTCAATCCGGAAAAGAAAACATATAAATTCGACTAACGCTCTTTTAACAATTGCTTAATTATATGAATTTGCTTGTTTTAGATCAGATTTAAATGGACAGTGACTAAGCATCAGTTATTATTTTTATTTTTTTTGAAAACGAACTTTCATATATCTTTGCTTCAGTACAAAGGAAATTATGTTTGGTGTACGCTTTCACGTTTCAACTAAAAAAATTATATATCTCACAAATTTGTTTCCATATTTTCTAAATAAAGTTTTTATATTTTTTTTTGTCATTCGGAAAATATAAATAATATATGTGATATACTATTAAACTCTAATGATGGAGGATCAATATTTTTTTATAGATTAAATTTTGTAATGTTTATAATTTAAAAATTATTGTAAAAATATATAATATTTAAATTTTCAAAATTTATGATAATTGATAGATAAAAAGTTAAAACTATCATTTAAGCTAAATATGTTAAATAATAATGGTTTAATTTTTAGTAGTAATATATTTTTGTCTCATATAAGTTGGAATGTTTGTGCTGCAGTTTAAAATGTTGATTTTTGGATGAATAATTTGTTGTTATGGATGGTGTTTAACTTTATTTTTGTATAACCAATTACAAATTATTTTATAATATTCTAGTCCATATGAATTTGTTAATGAAAGAAAATATGTTGAGAATCTATCTTGTGTTGGTCTAATATATTTTTAAATTTTATGGAAAAACATATATTGATATATTGATTTGTGTTTTTTTAATATTTATAATTAAATTTATATATTTATATAATTATAATTACATTTTTTGAAAGTTAAAATATAAAAATCAATTTCTTTAATTTTCTTTTATTATGTATTTTAAATATTTTATAATAAAAACATATTAATTAATTATTTTAAATCATTTTGCATTTTTTTAAATATTTTACATATTGTGATGGTATAAAATGTAAAAACTCGTAACTATAAAAATAATAATTTTAACTTGTCTCACTATGTAATTGAGTAATATATATGTATATATTGACTATTTTAAATGTTTTCATTTTATTAAGTTAAAAATATCTTGATCTAATTTTAAAATTTAAAGTTTTTTAAGATTTTAAATTTTTTAGGTTAATAGTTTATACTTTATAATTTATTAATATTAAGTTAGAATTTTAGTGTATGTTTTTTCTTGTTTTGTTAGTTCAAATATGTTCAAAAATATATCTATGTATATTGTTTTGTGTATGTTTACCAAAATATGATTTTATGATTTATCAAAATAACTGATGTACGATATTATTTTATTATATATATCATTTGATTTTAATGATTTATTACATATGATTTTATTTTTATATTCTTTAATAATTAGTTAGAAAAGTGGAATCCATTATTTTTATATTGTTTGGATACATATTTAATAATTTGTATTATCTGAAAATGTAGTTAGAAGGTTTAGATAATAATTTAAATTTAATATAATAGAAGAATTAGCAATATATCGCTGTAAATAGGATATAAAACAAAATATGAAACGGATGACGAAATAAAGTATAAATAAATAATGTCACCAAAATGCATAGCAAATAACAACTGGAACTCTCGTGACATTTGGTTGCACCGTTAACTTTCCCTCCAAGCGTGACATGTACGCGCTGAGGTCACGCGTGTAAGGTCTATCTTCCGCGTTGAGCTGTCAGTCTCATTGTCGCTTATTTTCGTCGCTTCCTCACAACCATTTTCATTAACCCACTAATTATTAAACTAATCAGCCATTAGAGAGAAGCTTTAAAAAAGCTTCACTGTAAAACTCCCACAATCATTATCTCTTGTAAAGAAAACACATATCTTCGAAATCTTTACCTTTTATTATTATTATTATTCCTCTAATCATCTCTCTCTCTCTCTCTTTCTCCCTCTATATCTCCGATATGACAGACGATAGAGTTTACCCGGCGTCGAAACCTCCCGGAGTCGTCGGCGGTGGTGCAACAGCCAATCCGACTTTCCCGGCGAAAAAAGCTCAGCTCTACAGCGCAAATCGCCCAGCTTACCGTCCACCAGCCGGTCGCCGCCGTACACACAGCCGTGGATGTTGCTGCCGTTGCTGCTGCTGGACGATTTTCGTAATCATCCTCTTAGTCCTACTCGTTGCCGCCGCATCCGCCGTCGTATACCTAATCTACCGTCCTCAACGGCCGAGCTTCACTGTATCTTCCCTCAAAGTCTCGTCTCTTAACTTCACGTCCTCCACTCACCTCACCACCGCCATATCACTCTCCGTCATCGCCAAAAACCCGAACAAAAACGTCGGGTTCAACTACGACGACACCGACATCACCGTTTACAAAACCTCCCCCGGAGATGATGACGTTGTCATCGGTAAAGGCTCGATGGCGTCGTTTGTTCACGGTAAGAAGAACACGACTCTGCTCAGATCTACGATAGGGAGTCCTCCGGGAGATTTAGACGAGGTGTCGGCGAGTAAGCTCAAGGGAGAGTTGAAGGCGAAGAAAGCAGTGTCGATAAAGATTGTTCTTAACACCAAGGTGAAAGTGAAGATGGGATCTGTGAAAAGCCCTAAATCAGGAGTTAGGGTTACTTGCCAAGGGATTAAAGCGGTGGCTCCGTCCGGGAAGACGGCCACAACGGCTACTACTTCCGCCGCTAAGTGTAAGGTTGATCTCAGGTTCAAGATCTGGAAATTCACTTTTTAACCATTGGGGTAATAATAAATATAATGGAATTCACTCACAATTCCTAGTTTTCTTCATCTTCCTTTTTTTTTCTTTTTCTTTTTATAAATCCATTTGTTTCAATTTTCATTTCTTCTTAATTTGATTTCATATACAGTTCTTCGATTCTCGTCAGACTTTATATTTTGGTTTATGTAAATGAAGATATATATATATATATATACATATTTTGTGTTCGGTCTGAGCATTATTATTTTTTATTATTCGAGAAAACAAAACAAAGTTATTATTTAATTAATATGACCAGAACTACTGCAAGTATTTTGGTCAATTAATCTTTTAATTAGAAAATGAAGCTGAGCTACTCTTTGTTTTGTATCAATTAATTAAGCCCACCATGTGTGTATGAGAATATTTTTATTAATAAAGCGTGGGTACGAAGTTACTGATAAGGTCTAGAAGGTGTCGGTGAAATGTTCGCAAATTTGTTTTGTTTTTGTTCGATTCAACTTTAACAAGAATAAGCAAAGCTACGATGATTGAAAAGCAGGTGTCATGTAATTATCATAAACATAAAAGGAGATTATGTGTTATGGTGTAAAACGACGACTAACATGTGATGGAATTTGTTCGTTTTCCACAAAATAATATAAAACAAAATCAAGTAGTTGCAAATCTTCTTGAACAAAAAAATTATATTTTGATTTGGTTAGTTTAATCAGTTAAGAATGTACTATCTGAATTCGAACTATAAAGCTACTACATACACGTGGTAAATAGTAAAACGAAATATGTTATGCAAAATCATATTTCTACGATTAATTAATTTAATGTAAATAGGGTCAAAAGTGTTTTAGAATCAAAATGATGATGTTAACCAAAAAAAAGAAGCTATTAGCCTAATATTACGTATCGAGCTTGAAAGTTCTCTTCTTCTTGATGGTTCACGCTTCTTTCTGGCGATTTCGTCTTCAAGAAATTCCTTGGCGTCTTCGTAATCGTTGTTTCCACACATCTCCATCTCCATCTCCATACACACCCATTTCTACTCACCGGATCGTTTCAGTTTCCTCATGCTGGTCCCTTACGACTGATAATGGTCAGTCCCTCTTCCGTTACTTTGATCATGTTCTTAAATTATGCTCGACGGCTCAGCATTGCCGGCAAGTTCATGCCCAAGTACTTCTATTCGATTTCATCTACCGTTCTGGGTCATTAGCTGCGAACTTCGTCTCGGTTTACTCCCGGTTTGGACTCCTCCTTGATGCCCGTAACGTGTTTGAGACTGCTTCGCTTGTTTTGTCGTCGGACTTGCGTTTGTGGAACTCGATTCTGAAAGCTAACGTGTCTCATGGATTACACGAGAACGCTCTTGAGCTTTATTCGGGAATGCGTGAACGAGGTCTCACAGGGGACGGTTTTACTTTACCCTTGATCCTTCGAGCTTGTAGGTACTTGGGTCGTTTTTGTTTTTGCAGGGCTTTGCATAGTCAAGTTATTCGGATTGGTTTGCAAGAGAATCTTCATGTGGTGAACGAGTTGCTCACGCTGTACCCAAAGGCGGGAAGGATAGGAGATGCCTATGATCTGTTTGTTGAAATGCCTATCAGAAACCTTATATCGTGGAATGTCATGATTTCAGGTTTTTCTCAAGATTATGACTGTGAAAGTGCTGTTAAAGTTTTTGAATGGATGCAACGTGAAGCGTTTATACCAGATGAAGTGACTTGGACTTCACTTTTATCTTGCCATTCTCAATGTGGCAAGCTTGAAGATGTTATCAAATACTTTGATGTTATGAGGATGAGTGTAAACGCAGTTAGTGGTGAAGCGCTTGCTGTTTTCTTCTCTGTATGCGCCGAATTAGGAGCATTCACTACTGCTGAGAAAGTTCATGGGTATGTTATTAAAGGTGGGTTTGAAGAGTATTTGCCTTCGAAGAACGCGTTGACATACGTGTACGGGAAGCAAGGGAAAGTCAAAGATGCTGAGCAGTTGTTCCGGCAAATAAGAAACAAAGGTATAGAGAGCTGGAATGCTTTGATATCATCGTTCGTGGATGCTGGTAAAATAGATGAGGCTCTTTTGTTATTTACGGAGTTGGAGGCAATGAATGACAACGTCAAGGCTAATGTAGTTACTTGGACCTCCATTATCAAGGGTTGTAACGTGCAAGGAAGAGGAGACGACTCGCTTGAGTATTTCCGGCGAATGCAATTTTCTAAAGTTTTGTCTAATTCAGTGACGATTTGTTGTGTACTATCCATCTGTGCGGAGCTTCCAGCTTTGAATCAAGGAAAAGAAATCCATGGGCATGTGACCCGAACCTCAATGAGCGATAACATTCTGGTTCAGAATGCATTGGTGAATATGTACACAAAATGTGGGTCACTCAGTGAGGGGAATCTAGTATTTGAAGCAATTAGGGACAAGGATCTGATCTCATGGAACTCGATAGTCAAAGGTTATGGTATGCATGGGTTTGGTGAGAAGTCTCTAACTATGTTCGATCGAATGATAAAATCCGGGTTACGTCCTGATGGGATTGCTTTGGTAGCTGTTCTTTCAGCCTGTAGTCATGCAGGGCTGGTTGAAAAGGGACGCGAAATTTTCAATTCGATGAGCAACAAATTTGGAATAGAGCCCCAACAAGAGCACTATGCATGTATTGTTGACCTCCTTGGTCGTGTAGGTTTTCTAAAAGAAGCTAGTGAGATTGTGAAGAACATGCCTGTGGAGCCCAACGTCTGTGTGTTGGGAGCTCTATTAAATGCCTGCCGGATGCACAAAAACATGGACATCGCAGAGAATGTAGCATCACAGCTTTTCGATCTTGAACCGGTGAAGACAGGAAGTTATATGTTGCTGTCGAACACTTACTCTGCTAGCGGAAGATGGGAAGATTCAGCAAAGGTTAGGGCTTTAGCCAGGAAAAAGGATCTTAAGAAACTTTCTGGAAGCAGTTGGATTGAATTAAAGAAGAAAGTCTACAAATTCTCATCAGGATCAACAGTACAGAACGAATTTGCGAGCATCTACCCGGTTCTTGAGGATTTGGTTACTCACATGTGGAAGAAAGGCCATACACACGATGGGAACAATTACGAGGGTGATCTTGAAGTTCAACAAAGCTTTTGAAGCTTTACAAATTACAAAAACATTCTTTTACCCGAGCAAACTCACTCTCATTCGCATTTTCACTATAAGAAAAACAGTGGAGATTCCTCAAAGATCAATGCCACACCGATCTATCATTTCCTCAGAAGTCAAATCACGTGACATGCCCTTGTCAATACTTCTCCAAGACCTAAGTCAGTCTTGCAAACCAAGATGGATTGAACCAGAAATTCCTTCACTTGTCAATTCGTGATAGCTACAGAATATTACTTATTAATAACTATCTTGTAAAATCTTTGACCTGGTGGAACCTAAAGACCGACCTGTACATAGAATCTGAGGAAAAAACCATCGAATTTGGCTTATGATATTAATGCTCTGTCTCAGACTCTCAGTCCTTTAGTTTGCGTAACCGCTCTTTTCCTTAAACTTGCCGGAATCGATACCTCGAACTTGTTTTTCCTATGCTTAGTGAACGTGCTTGTGGACGATCTCCCCTTTCCACTTTGGGTAATGGAAGGACATCTTTTTCCTGAAGTCAAAATTCATATAACCTTTTCTTTCTATAAGCTCGGGTGAGGAGAAAAGTTGAAAAGAGGCTAAGAAAGAGATAACTTAAGATAGACTAGCTTGAAAAGAATTCCATTCACAAGATCTCCACCACCAGGTCTTAGGGCAGTCTTTGCAAGATGAAAGCCTTGACTTCACTAAGCATATAAAGTACACTGATGAAGTTTGGCATATAATAAGCACTAAACGGAATCTATTTTCAAGTCCTTCGCTTTTTGATAACCCTCTTTTAATCTTTTCGAACAATGTTAGTTAATCTTGGTAATAGTATCTGCAATGGTACTCCTACCAGTAAACGTTATTATAATTAAGCAAGAACGAACATGATCTGTCATTTGTAAAGAAGTGACTTATCTTTATTATACATGTGTCCCTTCAAGTTTCTTCTCTTGTCCCTGCAAGTTTCTTGTTGTTTTGATTGCAAAATTTGATTTTGGTGAAATTTTTGCAGGTGAATGAAAGACCAAGGCCAAAACACTAGAATCAGAAGAGCTCCGGTTAGTTCTATACAAAATGTTTTTGTCCTTTGTTACATAGCTCTAAGAAAAAGTTGACACAGCTTCTTTTGGTTCTAGAGAGTGGTTTGTGTTTAATAATTTGTCCTGAAATTTGTTGATGTTGATGCTGAGATATTCACTTCTACTAAGGAGCTACATCTGCCGAACGCAGGAAGGACATTCTTCTGTCTATAAAGGGGCTTCTCTGCAAATCAATCCCCAAGCGCAAGCTTGTCTCCTGCGAGGATTACGAGGATGCCTGGCGTGAGGTTCAGATAATGTATCATCTCTTTGAACACCCAAACGTTGTTCGAATCATAAGGATTTCAACTTCCTCTTCGCCATCTTCCAGAGCCTTAGAAGCTTCTTTGCAACCACCTCCTCTCATGAACTCGCAGAACCGCGTTTCTGCTTCTTCTTCCCTCTCTTCCTTTGTTTTGTCAGTTGATGAATCTCCCAGTTTCGGTTATATGTCTACACTTACCGCTAAGGATTTTATATGTCTTTTATGTATAATAACATAACGATAACTTTTTATTGATTTTCAGTTATATTTGTTGAAAATGTTAATAAATATAGATTGCAATCACTGCATCAGTGCATATCCTTTGGTTTTCAGTCACTTTTTGCATTATCGTTGAGTTAATTGCCTTTCAAAACGGATTACATGTTTCTTTCTTGTCAAGAATCAAAATTCACCTTAGTAGTAAATACCAATGCAATAGCCACGTTAGTAGTCAATAATATTTCTAAAAAGAACATTCAATAGAAACAACACAATGTTGGTATAGATCATTTCTTAGACTTTTCGTCATGTGTTTTAGTTCTAGTCATCCTTGCATGTTTTTGATGTTTTGGTATGTTGGTTGTGTCTTACGAAACCATGAGTCACTATCAGGTAACCTTGCAACAGACCTAGCATTGACCACTATGTCTCAAAAGTGAAAGAGTGTTAAAGGTTCTGATAGACCCACGGCATTATCTTTTGATGTTCTAAGTGATGATCGTAAGCAAAGCCAAGGAACGCTCTTGCCTTTCCTGTACTACCGACAACTGCTGCAGAACCAAGTTGAGTTTAGCCTTGGAACGCTCAATCTGGCACTGATTGATGAAGATCACACACCCACCAATTGGTTCATGGTCACACAATTCATCCTCCAAGTCAAAGATAATGGAGGTGTGCACAACGATATCTTGATGAGATTATACTATAATTTTTTTAAGTTCAATCATATATACGCGTACATTACATACAACTTCATGAAAGAATTTCAATACAAACTACAATTTTCCCCCTACATTAACACCTTTCCTCATAAAACAAACTAGGCTTCAAGCAGGTCCCTCTCACAGCAGTTGAATGTGAAGAATTGGTCAAGTATCCCAACCTATTTCTTAACGTAACTGTTCCTTAAAACTAAAAAGAAAAAAAAACATCTTTTTACAAAGCCGGAAGTTCTTACTTCTGATAAGGATGGTACCGACCTGGCCCTAAACCATTCGTCCCATTTCCTCTGCCACTGCTTGAGCCACTGTTGCCGTTTCCATGAGCTTTTCCAACTCCATAAGCAGCTGCCGCAGCAACACCATAGCCACCACCCATATGGTTATAACCGCCAGCACCATAGCCAAGGTTATACATTTGACCTCCATAGCCATAACCATATCCATAGCCACCAACATAACCATAAAATCCAGCGGCATTAACCATGGAGTTCCCTGCGTAGGCTCCATAACCGCCATAACCTGAATACATATTGTAATCTTCATTTGCTTTCCCACCATAACAATCTTCCTGATCATACTTGCCACTAGCGCCATAGGAGCGAAGGCTGTTATCTCTTCCGGTTCTCTTTGGTTCAGCCTTTTTTATTTCAACCTATTGAGTCATTGTAAGAGCTTGAGATCGCTATACTACAGTTCTTTAGCTTAAATTTGAAAACAAAAAAATGTAAAAGAGAGGGTTACCTGTTTTTCACCGAGCTCATGGACTTTTCCATCGTAGAAAAGTCTGTCCACGGAATCTTCAGTCAGAAATGTTACAAAACCGAACCCTCTTGACCTTCCAGTGTGGTGGTCGTACATGATCTGATGCTCAATTATGTCACCATATACACAGAAATACTTCTTCAGTTCATCTACAAATGAGAAGCCACATTATCAGCACCAGTAACAACCACAGACAGAACAGAAAACCACAAGGACACTTTTTACCTTCTTCCAAAAATGGTGGAAGTCCACCAACAAAGATTTTCCTAGTTTTTGATACCGCTTTGATATCGGTGGTTTCCCTGTCCCCTCTAGGAACTGTCCTTTTCAGGTCAACCTAACATATAAGTCGGAATTAACTAAAGCATCCCCAACATGCAAATGTAACGGAGAAGCGTAAACGGAGCCGATGATATACAAACATAAAACTAATTTAGCTGATATCTACCTTGCGGTCATCTATTACATGTTCTTCCTCCAAAACTTTCTCTGCTACAGCTGAATCAGCAAAAGTTACAAACCCAAATCCCCTTGGCTTTCCAGTCATCCTATCTGTCATGATTACAGAGTCGACAACTTCTCCAAACTTCTCAAAGTAATTCGCAAAAGTTTCTGAAAATCAAAAGTGTAAGCAATGAAATCAAGACGTAAAGAAAACTAAACAACAAATTAAGAGAGAATCATAGTGACTTTTGAGTTCTCCAATGTGTTATAAGACGACGAAATAATACCCATCCATGTCAGCTCCAACGAGCTCAACTCAAGAAATGAAAAGCTAACACAATGAAAAAGACTAAAAAAAAAACATCTTTACCTTGAGTTGTTTCCCAAGAAACTCCACCTACGAATAGTTTCCTAAACACAGTAAAACCTTCCATCAAAATCTTAGCTTCGTACTCGATTGAGAAAACAAGAATAAACCCTAAGATACCACTAACCCAGGAGAAGACATGAACGAAGAAGAATGGCGATGGCCAATGGATTGCTTCATCTTTATCCCACCAGTATCTACGTCAGCACCACCGTTCCTCTGGTCATCAACAGTCTCCACTACATAATCCGACGGTGGTAGCTGTTCGTCTCGTAGGTGGCGATGGTAAGAGCCATCATCATAACCACGATCTGAGTTATAATCCATCGATCACTCAGATGAATCAAAATTCACATAACCTTAATTTCTCCTCCCGATAAAGCTCAAGTGAAACCCAAACAACAACAACAAGTAAAATAGTAATATTTTTTTCTCCAATTCCGATTTTTTTATTCAAAGTTTGTGATGGCATCAAAAAAGGTTCAAAATTTCGAAATGAACGAGAAACCCTAACCAAATATGGGTGAAGTGGAGAAGGGCAACTAAGCTCAGGCGATAATTGTGTTTATCACTTGAGAGCCCCACTGAGAATTTATTTTGAACAAAATTATTTTGATTCGGCGTTATCAAGTTATCATCAGAATATCCAAAAACGACACAGTATTAACGTTTGGTCAAACAAATATTTGTCACTTTGTCAACATCAGGAGATCAAAGGTTGACTTGTGTTGACGCTTTTAACTGGTTGTTATCTACTAAATTAACAATTTCCAATTGACATTTACTGTAAAGTTGGCATCTTTCATACAACAAAGAAGCTGTCTCCTTTTTTCACATAGAACTGAAAATGAAGAACAAATATTTTTAAGCTTAGCTTATTGGAATTTTGAAGCTTTCAGTGCTTCAATAACCGCAGAGAAATCTTCATCGCTCAAACCATAAGATTTCGCTACTTTGTAAATCTCGTTTGCAGCAGCTGCAATAGGAGTAGACTGAGAGACTGATTCCGCTAGTCCAAGTGCGAGTCTCATATCCTATATCATGCATAAGAAAATCATCGCGGTCTCATCAAATTTGAGAGTCTTTTGTGAGAATCTAAACAAGGAGATAACACAATTTCACGAACCTTCTGCTGGTGCTTCAATGGAAAAGCCGTAGGGTACACCGACTTGATCATTGAAGGACCCTTAAGCGAGTACATTGGCGCATTGATTGCTCCCTGTGAGACAACCTGCAGAAGTTTTCTCTCAGGTTACGAGCAGATTTGAGGGGGAAATTGCTGATGAAAAGAGTGGTGTTTAAACTACCTCGACCAGTACATTTGGATCGAGTCCTACTTTCTGGCTTAGAAGTATTCCCTCCGCGAATGATGCCATCATACTGCATGATTGTATGAGAAGAGAGATCAGGGAGAAGGCGTCTGATATTTGCCAAGAAATAAATCCATGGATGGTCAAATCATACCTTCCCATGATCATGTTGACGACAAGTTTCATTGCTGCTCCATTACCAACTTCACCCAAATAGAATCTTGACTGGATCATATAATGCAAACTTAACTAGTAATGAAATGGTTTATTTACAGAAGAACGAAGAACTGGAAGCAAACCACGAGCAAAAAGAGATACCTTTCCCATGATATCTAAGAAAGGAGCAGCTTTTTCGTATAGCAGCTTGTCACCTGCAATTTTTAAGCGCCAGGTAGTCTTAATCTCATTTCATTAACCGTATTACAAGACACAGACAAGACTAGCATGGACAACCAGAACGGCAAGTCATCCGCAAAGCAAAATAACCTGAATATGTATAAAATGATGATAAATATAGATAATACAAGCTTAGTGAGGAATAAGCTGTTTACTAACCTGCAGTGAGGAATATTAACTGCCCATCTTCGGCAGGCTTTTTGGAACCCGAAACTGGTGCCTATGAATAATTAATAACGGTGAGAAGTTTGCACATCTGCTAATTTTTTTCTCAACGATTATGGACATAGATTTTTAAAAGAGTCTTTACCTCCAAAAACAATGCTCCCGTATCCTTTATTTGCTTGCTGATTAACATCGATGAGGCAGCATCAACGGTTGAGACATCAACATACCTGCATTAACAAGGCAAGTCCCAATTTTACCAAATAAACTGTCCACCAAATTACTATGTTGATTCAAAGAACAAAAAAAATTAGAAAAAGAACGACTTTGAGCTCTCTGCTGTAGTTACATAAAAAAATTCAGATACTTGTAACATTTTTACACAAACACGAGGCAAAGCCTAAATCCAACATAAATCTCACGGAGTATGTGGTACCCTTTTCCTGAACTAATTCCAGATATGGCTCCATTCTTCCCGCAGGCAACATCGATCTGACAGAAAGCATAACATAGTTTCTGTCTTTAAAAGAAGATGAACAAACAAGAAACAAACAAAAAAAAGTGAAACATACGCACTGCACTTTCGGGATCTGCTAGCATTGCAAATGTGAGATCGCAAGACGCAGTCACTTCTTCAGGAGAAGACTTGTATCTGCAATACAGGAGAAAACTTTCTTAATATGAGGTTTTGCATATACGTTAGCTTTAAAACCTCACCTGGAGATAAATCATATCATTCTTTATAAGAAAAGCATTGAGATTCTTACTTTGCTCCTAATCCGATGAGAGGATCACATTTGCTCTTAGTTCGATTCCACACAGTCACATCACACCTAACAACCAAACACCAAAAGGATCAAGGCAGAATGTGAATTGTATTGTTTACACATAAAATTTGCCCCAAAGTCTAAAAGTTGTTCCTTTATTGAAGGTGTAATAAGTATGCAAGGCAAAAAAGTCTTACCCAGCTTTGATGAGGTTTTGTGCCATTGGAGAACCCATTATTCCCATACCCAGAAACCCAATGCTTACACTTCCAAGTTCATCTGTCAAACAAACAGCCATTCTTCAGACATAAGACTAGCGAGAACGGGAAATTCGAGACTGTTATTCAAACAACTTTCTCGAAAAAAATTGTGGTTTTGTGCTAAGCAAGAGGGCGATACTTGACAATTTCTCTCCATTTGAACGCGGTTCTGGGCAACAACAGAGCATGAGGAAATTGAGCAACATGTGTAGGCAAAAACCAAAACAAGAAATTACCTTTGATAGAGGGAGTAGGTTGCAGGGAAGAGTAAACCCTATAAGAGAGGGAAAACATAGGTTTTGAGAGGAAAGGGGAAATGGGTTTAGGTCTGAATCGAACAGGGACACGAGGGAAGAAGATCGAGCACAAAGCCATAGCTCTTGTAGAGGAAAAAGAAGACGCAAAAGATAATGGAACACAAGGCAATGGCCAGTGTGTTTGTATTTTATACACTTGGCTCGAACAGGGTGTGGCCGAGAATCTCACATTTCGAGGCGGAAAAGGGCTTTTTTATTTATCTATTTATTGAGGAACTAAATGACAAAGAAACACAAAGAGTTCGAAAGAAAAACAAGACCAAACAAATAACAAAAATAAATAAAAAAATACGCCATTTACTTTTTACTTTTTAGTAACAACTATACGCAATTGGATGCAATGCACAAAGCTCAAGAATCCGTTTGCAACTTGTGGATACATAACATTCAAGCTCATTTCGGAGCAGAGGTCATTTTACCGGTTGGTTAGTTGATTTAAGAGCGATCACTACAATCTGATTTCATCACGTTTAAAGTGCACATCTCTCAAGTCATTCCACGGAAATATCATAAAACGAATTAATCTAATTCAAACCGAACCGAAATATTGATTTGAAAACCGGGTGATGTACTAATGTGTCCGAGGGCAAAAGAAATCACCGCATGCCTATGGAGGAAACTGGTTTCTGTCTGTTTAAATCTCTCTCTCTCTCTCTCTCTCTCTCTCTCTATACACAGCACCCCAAAAAGGATTTAGTTCTCCAGCTGAGCTCACGGCAGAGCAACAACAATTTTCAATCTCCAAATCATATTCTGCAAGTTCGCAATCTTCCATTTTTATGCCTGAAAATCAACACGGAAACAAAGACAAACCTCAAGCTTTTAGATTTTATGATAACAATCGCCTTAATCTGAACGGCTGATGTAGCAAGATTCCGGTGGCAAGTAATTTAGATTTACTAATAACCTTGAGAGAGAGAGAGAGAGAGAGTTACTGACCAAAAGGAGTCTTTCTTCTCCTGTTCCAATAGCTCTTCGAAGGAGATGTCTGAAACTTCATCATCTGGATTTTTTAACTCTGTACTCGATTTGTCTTTGAGTTCCATGGAAGCGCTTATCTCAAGAACCTACAGTATCAGAAGTTAACACAGATAAGACTCTACTGGTCTATCACACAACAACGTTTACAAGCAAGATTAATTCCAGAATCAGAAACATCATCGAACAGATTTTGAGGTTTTGGACACAATCTACAGAACAAGTGATCGAGTTTGAGTTTACCTTTTTGTATGCGGGTGAAAGTTTTAGCTGTTGTTGGAGCCAATTATATACAAGTGCATCTTCTTCTACTCTTTTTTGTTCCATCTCCAGTTTGTAGATCTGGTGAGACACAAACATTACTTTCTGCATCGAAGCAACATACAGAAACAAAAAGAATCAGGCAAGAACTGAGGAAGCTAACATTCACCTGTTGACGAAGTCGGTCAAAGGAAGATCGATCAGCCTTGAAGAGAAGAGCTTTTGTTATTGAAAACTTACGCTTGATTACCTCCGACCTAAAATATCAAACAATCAGGCTTAAAATTAGCGTCACCGGGGAAGACAATGGTAGGCACTTGAACAACCAGCATGTCACTTTTAGAGGTAAACTTAAGGATGAAGCATATAACACAAAGTAGCCACATTTGTTAAGCATATAGCAATCCAAGTCTTAAGTGTCAAGAGCATATGAACATCTACAATCTCTCAATAACATCTTCCCCAAAGTGAACACTCAATAAAGAAGAAAGAAAGAAAGAACAAGGGTCAGAAATAAATATAAGATATCCACTTATGGCAGTGTTATCTTACTTGTGCTGTAATTCATTCTTTGCTTCTATCAAACAATTAGCAAACTCTCCGACCTGCAGAAGCGGAGAACCCAAAGGAACATCAGAATCTAAATTCAACAAAGGTTGGAAATCGAATTAATCTAAATGCTAGATTAAAGTAAATCACTCTGATATATCATAAGGAAGCAAGCTAAAAGCCACAGAGGTTTAAGATGCTGAAAAAGCCTATTGCTTTAGGAAATTTAGAGTCGTAGTCGAAACTAATGCCATTAGACTTTGATCTAAGGTTCAAATTCACGAGCTGTAGTTTCCAAATTTTCAATTTTCAATTCAAACGTAGTTTATAGAACCTTAAGAAGCTGACCTGAGCAAGGGTCAATCCTTTGGCACTATTGCATTTGACGAGGTGATCGTATTGCTGCTTGATCTTCCTCTGCGTAGCACTGCTTGTCGAGGTAAAAGGGTACAAGCAAACAAACTCCGGTTTGATTTCCGAATTCGAAATCGAGTCAGACCTCGGATTCAAAACTAAACCATCTCCTTCACTACGCCGCTTTTCGCCGCCGGATTCATCATTTCCACCTCCTCTTAGCTCTGATTTCTTCTTCTTACCTTTCTTATTCTTATTCTTCTTCTTCTTCTTCGCGGACACTCCTTGATCTCCCTCCCAATCCGACTCATTCTTATCGCAGAGCAGCAACTCGTAGAGACGCGTATTTGCTAAACGGGTCCCGTTATCTTCAAGGTTTGGGTAAAGGACTGCGTCCGAAATCTCCGATGGAGACGATTCCGGTTCCAGTTTAGTTTCGGATTCGGATAAGAGTTTATGCCTGTACAGAGCAGCTCCGCGTCGGGAAGCTTTGAGGAGACAGTAGATAGCGGAGATGAATGAGAGGAGGGAGAGAGTTAGGAGAGATGAGAAGAGAAACGAATACATGAGAGGGTTTAGTGAAGATGCTATATCTTTGATTTGTGCGAAATGCGGAGCCGCCATTAACGTGCTTCGTACATTACAGGCAAGGGAGAGAGAGGCTAAGGAAAAAAAAAAAAAAAAAAAGAAGATAAAGTGAAAGCGACGACGAGACTTTTTTCTTATATACAATATCTTTATGGAAAGTTATTAACTATTTTGGACTTCAATTTAATTTTTTGCATTTATTAGATTTTGAATTAGCGATACTTATAATCAGATTATAGTTGTATTTTTCAAAAATCATTTTTATAAACCAAAATCTCATACAAAACCAATGGATTAATGGATCAACCTAAAGCAGCCAGCACTTTTGAATCAAAAACATAAAAGCTAATATAACGAGATAAAACCAATAGAACATTTAAAATAAACAAATACTTGTAAAAAAATATAACATAAACCATTAAACCGCTAACTAGAGTGAATTACAATAATTGATTATATTCTGACTTTGATAAGAAATTTACTTCCTTGCATAAATACTCATATCTGATCTTTTAATAGTGATGTCTTTAAGTTTGTATGTTTGACATATATACAAGTCTAATGTGGGATCATATTCAGTTACCTAGTGTGAGTAATTTTCTATGTTTGCCTAGTTATTTTAATTAGTGTCCATAATAATATATATTATTAATGTTTCAAAAAGAAAAGCTTGTCATTGCAGTTTTAATATGTTAAAAAGACAATAAAATTGAGATTCTCTATTTATTTCCTAAGTTTTTCATATGTGGGTGACCCGGGTTCGATGTCCGATTATTTTTGTTGAATATTTTCATAAATTAAAAGAAGAAAAAAGAATGGCTTCGCCCGGGTTTGAACCGGAGAAAAGGGAGAGGTTATTAGTAAAATGTGTTTCTGGTCAGGGTTTAAGAAGTACTCTAAGCCTCAGGAGGGCTTGGCCGGCCCATCTGATACATGTAAAGCCTTGCCTCTGATTTTTTCTATGTTTGAGATTTATTACAAGCCCTATCTCAACTCTGGTCTGTATGGGCCAGAACCGGCCGGTTCTCGGTTCAATTGAGAGGATGGTTTGATAGAAGACCTTCCACCTTCCTCTTTAACATCGTGAAGCTCTGCATCTCCGTCGCGACAATTTCTTCAATTTTAGGATTTTTGAGCAATTTGCAAACAGATATTTATGAAGTTTTGTTTTTTATTGCTCTCACGGTTTGCTTTCGATCTGTGTTATCTTGTTGATTTTTAAGCCTTTTGTTTCTGGGGCAATTGAATACTTTTTTTGATTCGTTGTCCGTAGATAGTAAAGTTTGAGGGAAGTAAAGGCCAAAAGAGAGTTTTTTATTTAGTTAGAAGGGGGTCCAAGCAATATGGAAGAAGACGGTGGTGATGCTAGTGATGATTACTATGATGATGAGGACGAAAACAGTGATGACAGAGGCAAGGTAGATGATGATGATGATGATGATGATGAAGGAGATGAGTCAGAAGAAGGAGCTGAATTTGATGCTGGAAGTGAACTTCCAACCACTTTTGAACGCCTTGAATATGAATCTCTGGCTGAGAAGAAACGCAAAGCACTTGCTGATTCTCAACGGTTATTTTTTTCCCTATCCTTTTGTTTTTGTATTTCGGTACAATGTTTCAAGATGCAGTGACAATAACTCTGACCCAGTCTATTACCTGAGATTGTGCAATTCAATGAATAAATTGTTTAAATTTCTCTCATTGTGTCCATCTGTCTTGATTATCTCTCAAAAACTCTGTGCCCAACTTGGAGGGCGAATATACGTACCCATAAGTTTTATTTCATGCTTTATACTTCCATATGTAATTCGAAAATCCCATTCAAGTAACTTTTTGTTGGATTTTTTGGTCAAGTACTCCCCCTTTTGTTGCCCAACATATCTTTTGAGTTGATTATTTGTTTGTGAATTTGACAGTGATGGTTCAGAGAAGAGAGCCAAGCATGATGCTATTAACAACTCGAATAGCACCTCGGGCATGGAGGGATTCATGGACTTCTTTTCTACTGGCCGCCGACGAAAGTCTAGGAAGGTTGTTAACTTGTACTACAATGTGTCTTCAGTCCGTCTCTTACAGCTCGAACTTTAACCTTTTGTCTATTATTTGGCATTAACTCTTAAAAAAGAGAAAAAAAAAACATGAACTGCATGTTTGTTCTTAAACCTCATTGAAATTAGAAGCATGAATTTCCTCCTCTCTTTCACTTGTACATTCTCTCGTGCTATACTCCCAACGAAATTATAGGGATGGGCGAGGTGAACTCATATCAAGCTGGCAACTCTGCACATGCTGCCACTTCTTTTTAGATTTACATATTGTATATACTTCTGCAGCATAAAAAAAGGGGTAGAAGACAGGGGTCAAAGAAACAAGTTTCACCTGAGATTCTTAAGAGGCTTAGGGAGGCTCTTGTTCTTCATGCAAGTAAACAAGACGATAAGGTAATCCAGATGATTTTTTTTTTTTTTTGTTGGTGTTGTGCCTTTTAGAGATAAAAGCATAGCTACGGAACATACTTCATAATTTTCTATACCACATTATCATTGACTATTACATTTGAGAAAGTACTGCGATCTCCTAGATAGTGTGTGTCCTATATATATCGTTTATATATATGACTGATCCAGATTTATGTTGATTTACTTCCTTCCAGGCTTTACCGATTTTATTAGAAGTTATTAAGCAAGCACCATCCTTCGATACAGCGTATTATTACCTGTCACGTGTAGCTGAGCAACTTGGTAGGACCGAATCATTGTCTACTGCGGCATTGAAGATAGCTGCAAATATCAAAGGTCCAAAATCACCTTTTTGGAAATTGCTTTACGAGAGATCCAAGTAAGTTCTCTTTGTTCATCCCAGTCTTCATTTGCTTCATCTTGTACAGCAGAAATGGCAAACACAAAATATTTTGCTGTTACTACTTTATGCTTGTCAATAACGGCTATCTAGATGTCACGATAGTTATTTACAGTAAGACCTCATCAGAGGGCGTGCAAGCAATTAAGTTCAAGAACCCACCGTTGCTAGCCTTGGTAATATAGTCATAGTGAAAAAGAATAGATCGAAAACTCAGGAAGCAGGGAAGCTGTTTTGTTTTCTGTTTAGAATTTGTTTTTGACTGTGACAAGCTAATTAACAAATATTAATTGATTTCAGGGAACAGAAGGACATGTTGTCAGCAAGGAATTATGCGCCCAAAGCAATACAAGCTGATCCAGAGGATATCCCTTTGAAATATGAATATGCAGACCTTTGCCTAAATGCTGGAAAATATAAAGAAGCTGCTGAAACCTATGAGCAAATCTTTCGTCAGTGTCCTGAGAGAATTGAAGCACTCAAGTGGGGGACAGAGGTATGTGAGCTGAGTGACTATAAATTTATTCTCATTGCTAAACTCTGTGATGTAGTTTCTCTACCCAGAAAAAGACAAATGGTTATGCCAATTTTATGAACTTTTTTTTCTTTGTTTTCTCAGTATTTTCTAAAATCCAGCGAGGGTGAACGAGCAGCAAGCATCTTAGAGGATCATATAAAATCTCATTCATCTAAAGTGGGGCCCGATGTCTTGGATTTACTGGCTTCTGTTTTCATGCAAATTAATGCGTATGATAGAGCTCTTAGGTATATTCATGACGTGCGCCAGATTTACAATCGAGGTAAAGAACTGCCTTCCAGCTTGAAAATCAGACAAGCCATATGTCATGTTCGCCTTGAAGAAATGGAGCAGGCAGAGGTTTGTATATCTACATTATAAACCTGCTAAGCTTTTATCCCAATGGTTGCTTTAAAGCTATATCCTCTTCTAATTCTTTTAATTGATTTATATGAAATGAGGATAATAAGATTTGGGGAAAATGAGATTTTATATAAATCTATTAAAACAGAATGTAGCCTCACTAAGGATAATAATCTTTGCAGTGGTCCTAATCATTATTATTACTTTGTATCCTTCTCAAGTTCATATCTCACTTTTTTACTCCATGTGAAGTATGTCAGGACTGTTATGCTATCATCTTTAGTATGATTTGCGGTCTCTTGTATAAGGGGTTCTCTTTTGAAAGAGATGTACCTTCTCTTGTGAATGATGTTGCTTTCCTGATCTGCAGATTGTGTTAAGTATTCTACCACGGGAGGCTGTATCTGAACATCCAGAGCTCATTACTAATTTGGCTGATGAGCTAATAAACATTGGAAATTTTGACTCTGCTCTCAAATACTTATTAGCAATCAATGAACCTATGAATGTAAGTTGATATCCAGTTGTGCTCCATTGACTATTCCCTAACAACTTTTTCTTCATCCCTTGGGTAACTAGTTTTGTGGTTTTCCTTGTAGAATGGCTATTTGTTTGTGAAAGTTGCTCGCTGTTATATGTCGTTGGCAAAACGAGAACAGGCCATTGTTTTCTATTATAAAGGTGCTTTCTTAATTTCATTTAGTAAGAGTTTGATTTAGTTGTCGTGTATATGTGTTTTCTAGAATAAAGAGCTCTCAGATGCATATGTATATCCCCCCTCTTGTCAATAGTAGAGGGATTGATACAGTTTCACTATGTTCTGTCCATAGTTAATTGCATGATATGTTTTGTGAAGGTCTCCAAACTCAAATTTTTTTATGATTTCCATGTATTTGCATATTAAATATTATTTTCTATTGTATTTTCGGTTTCTCGGTAGCTTTTTCATTTGTTGCTGACTGAAAATTCCCTCAGCTTTGAATGAACTCAGTGATCCGATTGATGCTCGCATAACTCTGGCTTCACTTCTCCTGGAAGATGGCAAACGAGATGAAGCTATATTAGTGCTTTCTCCTCCGGAAAATCCAGGTCAGCAGAGAAAAAAAATCATTCTCTTCTCTGGCCGTATTGTCTAAGCGAGTGCATAATTTACCTAAGATTTGGCGCCCATGTTACAATACCTTTTCAAAAAGCACTTTGACAGATTTGATGCCAAACTTTGTACAAGTTATGATATGTGTTACCATTCCAATGTTGAATTCACCGCCTGCTTTTTTCTTCCAAATGTTAGTTATGCGATTCGCATCCAACTGTTTTGTTGTGTTTGTCATATGATTTAAGATTGCTAACTATGGACCTTTTCTCTAAGTGTAGATCTTGATACTGCTAAACAGAAGGCATGGTGGAAGAAAAGAAAGATCAGGATGTATCTTTGTCAGATCTATTATTCAGAGGGGATGCTTGAGGACTTTGCCAATACGGCATTGCAGTTGGTTCTTAAGTGGGTTTGGCGGCGGACGGTAATAAACCTGTATCCAAGTGTCATATAATAATTACGCTAAAGATATTTATAACATAAATTATTACTGATTCTTGAAGAAAAAAGTACTTGGACCCATCTGAACATCCAGCATTTCGTTAGGGTTCTTTCATTTAGCATCAGCAGAATCTAGTTTCACAGAATTTGTATGCTGCCGCCTTACACTGTACTTGCACTCGGTCTCATTGAACGTTTAGGTCAAGGGAAAAAGAAAACGATCGGTTCTTTCGGAGCTTCAAAGAAATAGAAGACGCCGACGTCCCAGAGATGCTCAAGCGTCCCAGTGAGCATAAAAAATATATTCCACCATAATCTTCAATCCTTGTTGTTTCTGTCTGCACATTATTAGTAACCTTTGTTCCGAAACATGTTGAGCAAGGTTGAGAGGCGGACCAAAAAAGTGGCGCAAAATCAGAGCAACGTTAAATGAAACAAGAAGAATTAGAGAACGGGCAGCTATTAAAGCTCATAACGAAGATATCTGCAGTGAATCAGAGGTATCTATCTATGTGCACACAATTTTACCTTCCGCTGTTACCTGATAAAAACTTGTACCACAAGACTTTTGTGTTTCAGCCTACCCAAATTTGGTTACTCATTGTGGTGACAATATGCTTGACAGTTTTTTGTTGGTTTGTATACCACAGCTATGTCCTCTTTGTTTTAATTACGTAAAATGCTTTTGCCTTTTAAATTGACCGGGGTTATACGTTGACTTTTTTACTCAGGAAGAAGCTATCAAGGATGAAGAGTATCACCGTCTCTTTGTAGATGTAATTAACCATTCCCGTTTACATATTTTATCTCATTTCTTTTTACATACGATTTTTCTTTCTTATGAGCGTCTAACTTCCTTGATGCCATCTTCCTTTATGTTTGTCATGACTCCTTAAATGCATGTCATGTAGTTGTGCAAGGCATTGGCATCCTTGCAAAGATATTGGGAAGCTCTGGAGATAGTTAACCTGGCTCGTAGATTGGACGCTAAAATGCTGCCTGTTGAGAAAAAAAAGGAGCTTCAGTCCCTTGGAGCTAGTAATCTCCTAACCCAACTTCGATCTCCCTTTTTCTTCAAGACTTATAGATAAGTCTTCGTCTTTAGAATTTCCTGCTGGGCTTATATACCGGTGGTTAACACCACTTTCTTCTTTTGATGTTTACAGAAATATCGTGTGATACCATGGATCCAAAGCAGTGGTTTGACTGTGTAAGATCTGTCATTCAGCAACATCCATATCGTTTGAATGCCTGGAACTGCTATTACAAAGTCATTTCAAGGTATACAGAGCGGTATTTCATTTCACTTGGAAAGTATTGTCGACCCGGTTTTCTTTGCAGTATGAATATCGTATTATTATCCGCAGACTAGGGAAAAGAGCATCGACTGAAGCTAAGTTCATGCATCACTTACGAAGCAAGTATAGAGACTGCGTACCGCCTATTCTGATTGCTGGTCATCATTTCACCGTGACAAGCCGACATCAAGATGCTGCAAGAGAATACCTTGAAGCATATAAACTAATGCCCGATAGCCCATTAATTAACCTCTGCGTAGGTAAGCATGGATCTATATTGTTCTCACCTTCGCTTTCCCGAGTTAGCTAATCAGTTCAATAAAGCTTCACCTGTTCTATCTTCTTTTTCAGGAACCGCTTTAATCAACTTAGCCCTCGGTTTCCGACTAAAGAACCGGCATGAGTGTCTTGCTCAAGGCTTTGCATTTCTGTACAACAATCTCAGAATCTGCAGTAACAGTCAAGAGGCATTGTATAACGTTGCTCGGGCGTATCATCACGTAGGTCTTGTGACTCTTGCGGCTTCATACTACGAGAAGGTTTTGACGGTTTACGAGAAAGAATATCCAATGCCGAAACTCCCAAACGAAGATCCAAATGTTGCGGAAGATCGTAAACCTGTTAATTGTGACCTACGCAAAGAGGCTGCTCACAATCTGCATTTGATCTATAAGCACAGTGGAGCGTTTGATATCGCGAGGCATGTCTTAAAGGATCATTGCACTTTCTGAGTCTTGTTTATCTTGTAAATTCTACAACCAACTATTATTATTGTCATAAGGTTGATTAAATGTTAATTTCAACTTTAATACTTTACCTGAATTTATTTCGAGTAGAAAGTTATAATTGCCAATATTATCATTTCAAAGATTTATTTCGTATCTTCTCACCATTATTAGGACACGTGGAGATTAACATTTATGCTTAGTGTAAACAGACAAATCACGAAGAACAAATAGCAAATAGAAAAATAATAGTGTTGACACAGTGAAAGAGGAGATGACCATTGGATGTCCAAAAGATGGTAGCCACCTACAGATCAGTGGAGAAGTGGGCTTTGTGTCTGCATCTGAATGTTGTTGCAGCCACCAAACCAAATCCTTGTGCACCAAGTAATAAATCCGAGAAACCATAATCATTATTATGCGGAATCACCGGTTGGTCGAAAGTCGAAGCCAAATGAGTGAAAGTAGCGTCGTCATGGTTATATAGAAAGACTGAACAGTTGATGGGATGATTCATCAGATGATCCACTAACGGTTCTGTCCATTGATGATCGACAATTGGCGAAGGAGATAGATGACCCGTGATGAAACCGCACGCATCTTGGAGCTAGATTTTCCAACTCCGACATTTTCTCTACGAATTTGTTTCTCATTTGTCTAGAGATAGCTTCTTCTCGTCGTTAATCTTCATGTTCATAAATTGAGAAAGGGTTGTTCTTTTCTTGAGTTTTTATTTGTCGCTCAATTTGCTAAACATCTCGGCCATGTCTGTGATTGATCCTCGGGCCATGTCTCGATGAGTTCTTAGTCACGACCATGCATCTTTCTACATCGCATAGAGCTGAAAGCTCGTAGGTTTTGTTGAGAATGGTATGTTCTCTCAGAGAAATACTCGAGTTCTTTTCTGCGGCGGGAACAATGGAAGCAAATTGTCGACCTCCGCTCTTTCCATTTCCCGCACAAAATAGCCACCGTGATCACCAGAATCAGAGCCAACACCGTCTACTTCCAGACCATCTACACCAAACGTCGTTCTCTTCTCCCTCTTCCTCAGCCTGATCTGGAATCCCTTCTCGCTCCTAATGCTACTCGCCCTGATCGGTGCGTGGCTTTCTTCTACTTCCTCCGTGACGAACCACTCACTGTATTCGACCACCGTATCGTCCTTATTGTCATGTCCTCACTTTCTCGATCCTTTATGAACCGACGCAAAGCTCAGTATTTGCCGTGGCCGTCGCGGCAGGCGTGGCGATTGTATTGCACATGCAGCTGTTAGGAAAACCGAAGACAAGTAACAAAACGAAGATGAAACCAGTCGTTTACTTCCCTAAGTATAAAATGATCTTCATTTGCTAAGACTATTTCACATACGATGACTACAATTTTTAATTGCGTTTAGATTTTTCAAATCTATTATCACTAAAATATTATAATCAACCACCATTGTTTATTACCGTTTTAATGTTTGTTTGTTTTCTATTCTATGTTCTACCACAATATTACAACAAGGAAACGCAAACTTAGAAACACAACAAAACAATAGTGTCCTATATTGAATATTCGTCCCAGTAAAACTCTTATATTTATTTCTCGACTGCATGAACATGATGAATATAATATTATATTCGAAAAAAAAAAAAAAAAATCATAGATTCTTTGTTCTCTTGATCGATCACTTAACAAGATTTAAAGGAAGTTGAAGAGCAAGAGGCAACAAAGGTTCATGAACAATCCCAATAGATATCTTGCAATGATCAGAGCTCAACATCTTGTCCTTTTCTTCTGCTTCTTTTTCATCTGATGATGGTGATATAATCTCGCTGATTATTCCCATTAATATCCTCTCCATAACTTCACCATCGGTCCAATCTTTAACCGTAGCCTTAACCAAGATCGGATTTTGATTAATCAAATCCCAAACCGGGAAATTCTTCCTTGGCATCATGTAATCTTCAGCTTTAAGTTGAAGACTCGGACAGTAATCACCAGCGCCATCTCCAAGATAGATCATCTTCATTTGATTTCCTTCTTTTGTAAAAGAAGTTTGAATCCTCTCAATTATCAAACCCTTTAAAATACAAAACTATCAATTAACACTAGGAAATACACACAAGTGGATCCTTATAGATTCATGACATGACATGGTAGAATATAACAGAATCAAAGATAACATATATTTTATACAAATATATATAATATTTTCTTCTTATTTCACAAATCTGAGAAATCAGAATCATTCATTGGAGCTAATAAAAATAAATGTTTAAAACAAATAGAATTACAATCATGTGGTATAATAATAGTTATCTCTAAAAATTCATGACACGGGATTTGTATCCAGTACCAACAATTTAAAAAGATATTAAAGCCATTAATTAAATTGACAAAATAAATAAATAAAGAGAAATGTTAATTGTAACTAGAGAGCAGCAAAGTACCTTGCACATGTTAGGAGGACAACGAGAGCAACCATGGGAAGATTTAGTGAAATCGTGGTATGGAGAGATTCTTAATCTTCCTTGTTCATCAACAAGTCCTGGGTTTGTATTAATCTCGGAGAAATACTCAGTGATCCCGAGATGTTCAACGATCGTTTCGATGAACAACGTGTTGGCGTCGCTCACTATTCTCAACTCGCACCTAATTAATGGACGTCGGGATGATTCAGTACTGTGTGTCTTTTCTTTAATCAAATGAAATTTGTTAATTGTTACCCCAATGCATGAGCGGATTTTATGGCAGGGATGACACGTGGATGAATAGGGATTCTTCTCAAGACTTGTTTGATTTCTTCAATGCTTTTACCATGATCATGAAGCTCCTTCATCATCCGATCCTGTTATGTATAAACCACCAGATATGGTTTCGCTTATATTTCGGACTGGTGGATAGAATATCAACAGAACATAGAGTTAGAGATGAAATAACAAACCATGAGAGAGTTCCAAGGCATTGTAGGGAGAAGCTGGTCGAACAAATCAGTGAAACCAAGTTCATCGACCACCCAATTATCGCTATCAACGTCGACGATGGTCTTGTCGAAATCGAAGACGACCACTGTGTTGTTCTTGTTAGCCATATTATCCGAGAGAGAGAATACTTGTGGAAACCTAAAGTTTTCTTATATTTTTCTGTGTGTGTGATTATGGAATATGGAGAATGAGTGATTTATATACAAGTGGAAGAGAGAGACGAATATTTGGATTTTCTCGAAAGATGCCATTGGAATATTGGAATTTGGTTCTTATTTTTTTTTCTTAACCGTTGGATCTGATGACGTTTATGATCCGAGGCGTGATGATCTGACGGTGTTGACTGCTCTTGGTTTAATTTGTTGGGGTATTTATTATTTAGTTTGGCTTGTTAAATGTTTGTTTCTATGTGGGATTTTAGGCAGATACGGGAATGAGATAAAAGAATATTCCACCTATTAATCCGTTTTTCTATTTTTATTTATTAAAATTATAATATTTTATGCATGGGTCGTGGCTTTATCAATTAGGTCACGTAACCAGAAAAGTTGGATTAAACCTTAAAACATTGAATTTGTAAGAATATTAAAGTATGAAATTAATGGAAATTGCATCAGAAGGCACTAGTCTTAAGTAGGGAGGAAAGCTGGAAGGACTATTGAGTGACAACTCTTAATTATTGGAGTTAAGGATGATCAGAGTTTTCTTTGGTGACCACATCTTTCAATATTCATCAATTCGATTTCTTCATTAAATCAATTAAAAATATTATAAAAAAAAACGAAAAAACATCATTTCTCAGTCGATCACCAAACAAGTCTTAACCTGACAACACAACAATGTATTTTTATCTATAAAATATACATATTTCTGGAATTATCAGACGTTATCAGAAGATCCGCATCAAAAAAAAGCTTCGTCTGTTCCACTAGTATAATTATGGTTTTGTGCATAGAAACTGCATACTAAATATCTATCACACCAATCCAAGAGTCTGTATGCCAAAAGCAACAAAAAGAAGTGTAGCCAATGATAATATTGTTCTTACAATGGAAGATATGAGGAGACGACTACATTTTATTGTGGGTAGCAGTAAAAATCACAAAAGAGTGTCTGAAAATACGATTGAAAAGGAGACATATTGAGAGCATCAAGAGGCGTTCAAGAAGAAGATATGACAAAAGAATCAATAAACAAATTTGAAGCACAACCATCCCCATCGTCTCATACTAAAAAAAATCCCACAGCTGTTTCTTAAAAGAGTAATATAGTCGAAACTAATAAATAAAAAATTATCTTTCGCAACCCAAACAAAAAAAAAACAAAAGACAGCCTAAGTAGGAGGGGTCGTTCGGATATTTCAGACAATTACCCTTCTAGTAAAAAAGGTCTCTCCTTTTCTTCCCCAACCCAACATTTTTTTTACCTTCTAACTCCTGAAAGATATACTGTTGCTTCTCTGTCACACTGACTGGGCAGGCTTTGGTCTTGGTCACAGCATACCTCTGTTACGACTACAACTTTTCTGGTTACATCATCACTTTGGTAGTTAAAAGAGAGCGAGAGAAAATGGGAGAGAGAGATAGAGAGCTTCAAAACGGAGAAAAGGGAAAGTTAAACTGGAGCAAGCTGGTTCCAATGTTTTTTTCTTCTCTCTTTCTCCACTTCATGCATAATACATGTACAAGCTGTTTGCCGCTGCACAAGCAATTGAGTTCTCTGTCGGGTGCCAAGCCATATGCAGCAACTTAGTTGTGAAATCGTATGCGTTCCCATTCGCCTCTGCTCCAGGACTCTCTGATCCTGCATCCAAACACAATTTTTCACTCCACAAGAAAGCAGTAAACGATTGAATGGGTTTTACTGTAACCACTACCACTAACCTCGTCTAACCACACGTGTCATAGATCTGGAAGGTCTTGCAGGTGTCTGGATTTGCCTCCTAATGTAAACCATTGATTTGCAATTGATCAATATAAACTTCTATGACTTGGGGTTTAACTATCAATGTTCTCTGTTTTCCGATTTACCTCATCGGGTTTTTACTAGCTTCCAAAGTTGCAGCTTCAGTACTTCCTTGAGACGCTCCAAATACGCGGAACAGATTGCTGGTTTCACGTATATTAAATTTTGTCATTAGTTCACCTCTCATATAAGATAGAATACTGTTGAATTGACCAAAAGACAAGCAAGAAAACCTGTAAGAGCCTGTTGCTACCCTCAATCCATCACCACTCAGGCAACACTCAAATTTATCAAAGATGGAGTCATTTTCATATAGATCGCATAGCTGCAACCGGGTAAAAACATAATGTGGTTAGTTTTCAAGAGAGAACCATCAAATGAGAGATGCCCACAGAAATCAGCTCTCACCTTGGGTCTTAGATGCTCATGAACCTGGTAAGATGCAACTGGACCAGAATCCATATTTATGTCCCACAGCTGAAACGTCAGAGAGGGCAGATATCAGAAAATACTGAAGGATACACAAGGGAATCAGATGATTTCCAACCTTGAGTGTCATGTAATCGCGACTAAGTATGTATCTCCCATCCTTCGAGAATTTAATATCTGAAACTGAGGCAATAATCTCTGTGAAAAATGATCTGGAACCAGGTGCTTCCGGTTCTTCAAATCTGTGATATGAAGTAACAATGGTCAGTGGTCTGAAACTTTACTCTAATAATCTTCACTTCCAAGTCATTTCTGACAAGATGAGAGAAAGATGGGAAATAGGTCTATAACCCATATCCCCTTCTTACTTAGAATTTCACCCGAGTTAAGCACATATCAAACCCCGCACTTCATATCCAGAAAAGACCACCCTTTTCGATAAAGGATGAGGAGAACAGAACTTACAATTTAGTATGAGAATCACATAGAGCTGATTGCCGCATATCAATCAAACGGATGGAGCCTTTTGAGCTGCTATATGCGAGCATATTACAGTGGATTGGATGAAACTCAGCAGATGTAATAACCTCTGTAGAGACCATGTAGTATTCAAAAACATACTCAACAAGCATAATATTTTATATAGTAAACGTGAAAAGAAGAAAACCTCAATATACGGAGGCTGTTAACATATGTAAAAAATATAGGGGAAGAAGCATACCAGTTAAGTCCTCCATGTTTGTGGGCTTGACATCAACAATATTGAAACTCTGGTTGCTAATTTCCAAATTCCAGAGATTTACGCGCAGATCATCTGCCGAAATGAAGGTTTCTCCATCGCTTCAAAATTTAAGAGAACATACATTATCGCAATGAACAAAACAATGCACTGTAAGGCATGCATGTACAAGTTATGAAATTTAATATAAATAAATTAGAGAATGAGGATGGTAGCACGACAAGACGTGAAAAGACATGTAAAATACAATTTTTTAAAAATGTTTTAGCTATTAGCATTGTTCCTGAGATGGAAAATCAAGGAGAAAGTAAAAACGTGGTTATAAATATGTCGAGCGTGAATCATATAACCAGTGGGAAAACTTCGAAAAACGATTACCTGCTATTTGAGATTGAATTAATATGGTAATCATGAGCATGAGCATACACTCTTCGGCATCTAGCCACAAGGCTTGTCTCCTGGCTAGTCACCTAAATACGCAGAACGACCCGTTATTCCTAGCCAAGTATCAATTGACTAGTGCATGTCACGAATTTGGTACTGAGCTCTAGTTACGACAAAAGGAAAAAAAGGCAACTAGTATATTCCCTACAATTCACAACTCAAGTAGTAAGATCATCAACAGGAATGACAACATGCACAACTTCCAGTCTTAAGGTAAAAATCAATCAGATAGATTACTGGATCAACTCTTTTTACTAGAGAGAAGGTAAAGCCATGACCAAAAATATAGTGGGCAGGCTTAATACCTATATGCATTTAGTTTTCAGAATCCTGAATCTAAAATTCCATTTGACACCAAAAAATTGGGAAAAAAAAATATTGCATTGAGTACAACTACCACAGGCAAACGCAGAGATGGAATGCCTCCTGGCGGGAAGGAAAAATCCTTGCTCAGGTAGCCATGTGGTTTATCGGCATGTACTCCATTAGCAACTATTGGAGCAGGGCTACTTGAACCTGGTTGACTGTTGATTCCTGGAGCAGTCGACGGATCTATATTCATTTCACAAATTTTCTTGATCTTCTTCTCTTGTACCTGTTTCATAAAAAATGCGTAGGGGTCAAAAACTATTCAACCTTTTTTTTTAATGGACTCTGGGAAACATAACCATCCAGATCTCGCACCTTCCAATATTTGATGGTTTTATCATTTGTGGAAAGCAGAAACAATGCACCATTTGCTGGCTGACACCATCTGATTTTGTTGATTTTCTCCTCTATTTCCAAACTCTTGAGATAGTCAAACTGAAAGAGATAGGAGAGCGAGATTACTTTGTAGCACTAGTAACACACTTTGTTCGTTAGTGATATCTGGTGGTATGTTCCAGTGTACCTCTGGTTCATGACTCTGAAATTCTGTTTTATATCGAAACTCAGGATGCCTAACTGAGTAATCCATCTGCTCAGCATCCCTCCTGGATCCACCATGCTAAAAATAACATCGCACAAGAATGCATTACAGCACAAAATCATTTTTGAAAGACGATTGAAGTAAATCTTGCAGAAGAAAAAGGAACGCACATCTTTAGTATCCGTCCTCTCAAAAAGAACTACTCGCCCCCCACGGTCACCAGTTGCAAGATGGTCTCCACTTTTATCAAATTCAATGGCTGAAATGATGTCAACTGCGGAACAAATTTTTGCAGACAGAATCGTTATATAAAGAATTGGTAACTAAATTGTAGGAGCTTAACACATTAAAACCATAAACAGCAGCTCGAAATACTCTTCTCCATAACATAGAGAGCGTAAACCAGTGAAGAAGACTTGGTACAATAACATATGAAATTTTGAGACACAGCAGATTAATTTGCCTCATATTGAAAGTGCAACTAAAAACTACCTCATTACATTAGTACTAGCCAGAAGAGGCAACTCCAGAACCAACTCAGTACTACAAATTCAATTTTAATTCATGAACCAGAAATGCATAACAATTGATAACCCTTCACACTTCCCGTTCGACATACAGTACATGATATGCTTTCCTTTGAAGCTTTGCAGAGTCGAGAAAGCATTCTAATCAGTGGAAACAGTATCCATGGGTATGGCATTGAACAGACAGAAGCTTGGATTACCCCTCCAAAGTGATACAAGTTAGAAACCCTACTAAGAGTGCAATCTAAAAAACCCAAAAACGTATCACAGAGATTCATCAATGGCCAACTAAGCAGTAGAGGAATAGCTCACTAATCCAAATCAGATCCAAACCACAAATCAAATCCTTAGTTCTCAAATAACCTCCGGATCTAAAAAAGAAAGGGAAGCAAACTCATCTCCTCAAAAACATTTCACAATCTCTAACGAGCTACGCAATTATTACCTTCCTGGACTTCTTCTCCGGCGGTTCGCTCGCCGAAGACCTGAGAGAATCTCCACTCTAAAGACGGAGGAGGACCACTAGAAGCGGCGGAGGAAGCGGCATCGTCACAACCGTTCATTTTTTTTTCTTTTTGCGTAGATAATCCAACAAAGGGCTACAAAAAAATAAAAATCCTAGCTTCCAGAAAACAGAAATCTGAGCTTCCAAATCTTAATCACAGAGACGAAGATCGCGTCATCACCATAACCAAATCCCATGATTCACATTCCATTCCATAGCTTTGTTCATCGGTTTTCGCGATTGAAGCACTTGATCGATAATTGATTTCGTCCGTCTCTCTCTCTCTCTCAAGAAAAATGGAATTTCGATTATGTCTCTCTAGAAAATGTAGGAACGAGAGAAGAAAAAAACGCTTTCCTCCTTTTTCTCTCTCTAAAAGGACAAAACTGGAATTACAATTCTTTTTTTTTCTTCTTCTTCTTTCTTCGGGACCAAAACGAAGGAACAAATCGTATAAGTTAAAGTCTAATACTATAATGTTTTTGTCCGGATATCAAAGTTATCGTTAGAGTTACAGGCGGTGATATTCTTTTTTACGACCAGTATATATGAGTGGACGGTGACATATGGTTTCGCAAATCATTGGTTAGCTGTGGAGGTGCGCTTGCCACTGTTATGATGGGGAATATGTATAAATATCATTAGTACTAATTTCTAAATAATTAATTCTGCCTCAATTATTCTAAATAAAATTCCATTGCACCATTGTTTTCTTTCTGCAAAGAACATTATGATGAAATAAATTATAGTAGGAGATGCTCAGAACATTTTACTTAGAATAATCGTTTTCTTACGTAATTTCTTTTAAATTATTACATGTATAATAGGGAGACTTTCAACCCTTTTTTAGGTCAAGCTCCTAGATTACCCAAGCGGTAGAAAATAATTGAACCAGTAATAATCGAACGACTTTTATTATCATATATATATTTCAATGCATTTTATTTAGTTTGGTTAGTGAATAAATCAAAACAAAAATACGGAAACTTGAAATCCAAGGCAAATTAGTCCTCAGGGGCTTCGTTTTAAGTTCACATTTCCTGGTGAGCTAATTCTATGTTTATATGTGACGTTTTAACATTTTACAGGACGATCACGGAAGGTGTCTAGGGGTTTAATTGGCCACTTCAAGCAAATGCCTAGTCACTCTTTCGTCAAGTCTACGCAGCACAGCAAGTAGTAGTGGACCAACAGGCAACAGAAGAGCACTCATACTCTTTTTGATACATCTCTTGGTACAAATGCATTGGGCACAAAGCCGCATTTCCTCATAGATTCTCTTCCACAAGACCTTGAGAGGTGAATCATCTCTATCGTCTTTGAAGAAATTTTAGAATGTCTCAAGAAGAGGTCCCATTACATCGCCATACCCACACCAAATATGACTATGGCAAACAAAGTGACTGCATCTGTAAACCTAAAGAAGATGGAGAACATATCAGCTTAAATTAATAATCCGAGAAATGTAATGACTGAAATTTTTCTGATTTGAAAATCATTCAACCTACGGTTTCTTGCATTTCTCTTATGTTTTAACGTTTAGAAATTCTCTTGATTGCTATAAATGTTTCAGATTGGTATATCTTCTATCCTTAATGATACTGTTAAGGGTTTTTTTTCAGGTCCATAAGCAAGGAGTACATTCACTGGACATAGTCATCACTTTAAAGTTTGTTTTCCTTTTGTGCCTTATGCTTTTGTCAATCAGACATGATGGTGTGTTAAGTGCGTTAACTCGCAGGAGAGATTCATCTGTTCTTGCCAAAATCAAGAAGAGAAAGGAAGCTCGCTCGAGTTTCGGAGGTTGCGTTTGAAATTAACTGGATCTTGAAACGTTATTGAGTTTGCGTTTTAAATTTACAAATGTTGTTTTACGTTAGTTTGAGCTTGCGGCGACAGCAACTTGCAGGGATGAGGATTTGGAACTTGATTGACTTGGTTGAATCAGTCTAATAGTTGTAACTTGTAAGTACTTCTCCCAAAATTTTAATGTGAACTTGTATAGAAATTAATTTTGTGAATATTATTTGACTGTTTAATTGAAAAGGTGGATCCTAATTTTTACTGCAAAAACAAAAAAATGATATATAAAGTGAAGGTTTAAAGATGCTTTTGGAAACTCCATAATTTTAGTGGAGAATCGCAGAAAGGATTGGTCCACAACTATTTAGTTTAATTAGCAAGGATGCACACAAGGTGATGATTATTAACTAGTAACCACCATAATTATAAAATAACATAAACGCCATTGTATCTTAATGTTAAAACTATCTTAACATGTTTACCAAAAAGAAAAAAATCCATTTTCACGTGTATCTTATTAATGGGGATGCATATGGTGATGATTTATTAACCATTATAACAAAATACATATAGACGACAATGTATATTTTAGTATCAAACTATACTTAACATTTATGCTTGCCATCACCTACTGTACACAAAACATTTTCGCATCAATATACTATTTAATAATAATATGTTTTACTATTCTTATATGATATATTATTCCGAGACTAGAACGCCATACTTGGTGCATGTGTTTCTCGTTTTATATACTTACTATGTTTCCAAATTCCAATAAACAATTCAACAGAATATAGATAATTTTGGTAGCTTTATTTCTAATTTGACTGCAAAGTAAATAAAAATAAATTAAATGAAAACTTATCCATGACATGTCTATTAATACGCACTTTAGCGCCTCGCCACACTCACACAAAGCAAACAAAGTTAAAAAACAAAAACAAAAATAAGTCATGGCATTTTCGTCTTCTTGTTCCACCGTCAAAGCCGTTAACTCACGGTGGACATCTCCATCTCCATCACCAGTATCAAAATTCGCTGTCCTCCGTCGCCAGTCTCTGTTACCAGAGCAGCTCCGTTACACATCAAACGTTAAACTAACGGTGACTAACGCCTTGAGAACGGTCGAGCAAACGACGTTGACGGATGATCATAAATTCTCCACCGTCGGATCTGATCAAGACGATCCAGCGCCGTTTCCAAAGCCAAGGATCCTAATCGCCGAGAAACTCGGAGAAGCCGGAGTGAATCTCCTCCGGGAATTCGGCGACGTAGACTGCTCTTACGAGCTTTCACCGGAAGATCTGAAAAAGAAAGTGGCGGAGAGCGACGCTTTGATCGTGAGAAGCGGAACGAAAGTGACGAGAGAAGTGTTTGAGGCATCGAAGGGGCGGTTGAAGGTGGTCGGAAGAGCCGGAGTTGGGATCGATAATGTGGATCTGCAAGCGGCGACGGAGTACGGATGTTTGGTGGTTAATGCTCCGACTGCAAATACGGTGGCTGCCGCCGAACACGGTATCGCTTTGCTTGCTTCTATGGCACGTAACGTCGCTCAGGCTGACGCTTCAATCAAAGCCGGTATGTTCCAGAAAATTCGTTATTTTTTAAATGATATAGAAATATTTTAATCAGATCTAGATTTTAACAACATAAATACAACTAAAACTTATTTGATTGAATAATATTCAGATCATACATTTTGATTAATTAATTAGGGTGTTCGTTAATCATTGCGAAAGTAGTGGTTTACTAAATTGATAAATGAAAAAAAAAATATAGCTTTGAAATTAAAAATGTTTGTATTTTTAGTATGGACCGTCAACAGATCTTGAGCACCATGGTCCAGTTGAATAGTGAAAGTCTTAGTGTTCCAAAACATGATTAAGTTGAATCAATCATTCAGTTAAATGATACTGTCGTTTATTTTTTTCACTTTTATTCCTCACAACTCATTATATCCACTCATTTTGGAATTTGGAACATTATGGCAATATATATTTTTTTGACTTTTTGTCCTCCTTTTTTTCTTCTTAGCATTTTCTTTTATAATTGTTTTACTACCCACTTTTAATCACCTTAATTGATTCTGCGTAGTGACAGAAGAATATTCTTTGTTCAATAATACACATTTTTTTTAGGATAATTGTAATCATAGATTTTAACCACAATGCACAAGTGGGTCTTTGAAAAATAAGCATGCATTATAATTGAACAAACTCAATTATTTGATTATGGTGTTACGGTGGAATAGTCAAAGCAGTAACATATACGATCGAGACAGAAATGGAGAGATCAAATACAATACGATCACTTTGTTTTCTAAGTATAAAAATATTAATCAAATAATTATCTTAATTTGAGTTGAATTAATAAGCTTCCCGTCGAGCCCGCGTTACTAAGAGTTGAGGATTGGAGATTTTTTCCAGGACAATGGCTGAGGAGCAAATACGTGGGCGTATCTCTCGTCGGAAAAACATTGGCGGTGATAGGATTCGGGAAAGTCGGGACGGAGGTGGCGAGGCGAGCCAAGGGTCTCGGCATGAACGTTATCTCGCACGATCCTTACGCTCCAGCTGACAGAGCCAGAGCTCTCGGTGTCGATCTTGTCTCCTTCGATCAAGCAATCGCCACCGCCGATTTCGTCTCCTTACACATGCCGTTAACTCCCGCGACGAAGAAGGCTTTCAACGACGAAACCTTCTCCAAGATGAAGAAGGGCGTTCGTCTCATCAATGTAGCCAGAGGTGGCGTCATCGACGAAGATGCGCTCGTTAGGGCTCTCGATGCAGGAATCGTCGCTCAGGCAGCATTAGATGTGTTCTGCGAGGAACCACCATCGAAAGACAGCAAATTGATTCAACATGAAAATGTCACAGTAACACCTCATCTCGGAGCTAGTACAAAAGAGGCACAGGTATCATTTATACACCCACTTCTTGATCCTACTCAAGTTCATCTTTGTTAGAGTTTATAAGAATGGAGATGAATGGTTCTTGACCTTTTCAGGAAGGTGTAGCCATCGAGATAGCAGAGGCTGTAGCAGGGGCATTGAAAGGCGAGCTGTCAGCTACTGCAGTCAATGCTCCAATGGTTGCTCCTGAGGTCTTATCTGAATTGGCTCCTTACATTGTCTTAGCTGAGAAGCTTGGTAGGTTAGCTGTGCAGTTAGCATCTGGAGGTAAGGGAGTACAGTCCATTAAGGTCTTGTATCGTTCAGCCCGTGACCAAGATGATTTGGACACTAGACTACTCCGTGCGATGATCACGAAGGGAATCATTGAACCGATCTCAGATTCGTATGTCAACCTGGTGAATGCTGATTTCATAGCTAAGCAAAAGGGTCTCCATATCAGTGAAGAACGAATGGTGGTTGATTCATCACCGGAGTACCCTGTTGATTCCATCCAAGTTCAGATTTCGAATGTGGAATCGTGTTTCGCTGGTGCTGTCTCTGATTCTGGAGCTATAAGTATCGAAGGGAGGGTGAAATACGGAGTTCCGCATTTGACTTGCGTTGGATCGTTCGCTGTGGATGTGAGCCTTGAAGGGAATCTGATATTGTGCAGGCAGGTGGATCAACCAGGGATGATCGGGCAAGTCGGTAACATACTAGGAGAGCAGAACGTGAATGTGAATTTCATGAGTGTTGGACGAAAAGTTGTGAGGAAACAAGCTATAATGGCGATAGGAGTCGATGAAGAACCAGACAACAAAACACTTGAGAAGATTGGAGACGTCTCTGCGATTGAAGAGTTTGTGTTTCTGAAACTATGAAGTTTGAGATGGAGTCGCAGTGTGGTGTATGAGAATGAATTGTGACCCGGATCATAAGGTGTTTGTCCAGTGGTTAAGCTGTATTGGATGTGTGGCATTGTGATTGAATGTGTCTATTGGTTCTCTTTACATTTCTTCTTATTTTGCTTTGTTATGGTATATCATGCTTTTCGTTAATATCATTGTCATGCTTCTCTTGTTTCTTGATATCCAAGAAATGTGTTTTTTAGGGTGTAGATCTTATGGTGCAAATCTTTCGAATTGAAAAATGGAGACTGAATTTGGATTGTCAAATTTGGGCGGGCTTTAATCTTAGTTTTTAAGTGGGCCTTGTGAACTTTGATGCTGTATGCCCAATTAACAAACTTGTATGTAATTCATAAGCTGTCCGGTGAGATTCCTATTGGCGTATGGAAGATTCAGAATCTGACACAGATGCTCGTTTATAACAACACTCTCACCGGGGAACTACCAGTTGAAGTTACTGATCTAAAGCATCTTAAGAAGCTTATGATGTTTTACAACAAATTTTATGGAGGGATACCGATGAGTTTAGGCGTGAATAGAAGCTTAGAGGAGGTGGATCTTATTGGTAACAGTTTTACAGGGGAGATACCTCCCAATCTCTGCCATGGACACAAGTTGAGGTTTCTTAACTTGGGTTCTAACCAGCTGCATGGTAAGATACCACCGTCTGTTCTTCATTGTAAGACCATCGAAAGAATCATCCTTGGAGGAAACAAGCTTTCAGGTGTTCTTCCGGAATTTCTTCCTTAGACACATAGTCTTGACTATGTGGACCTCAAAGGCCACAACTTTGAAGGATCCATCCCGCGCATCTTGGGAAGCTGCAAGAATCTCCTGACAATCGACCTTTCTCGAAACAAACTCACGGGGCTGATATCTCCAGAACTGGGAAAATCTGCAAAACCTCGGAGAATTGTATCTTTCACATAATCACCTGGAAGGTCCTCTGCCATCTCAGCTATCAGGCTGTGTGAGGATTCTGAAGTTTGATGTCGGATCCAACTAATTGAACGGTTCTGTTCCATCAAGTTTCAGAAGCTGGAAAATCTTGTCTATTTTGGTTCTCAGCGATAATCGGTTTTCAGGAGCCATTCCACCGTTTTTGGCAGAGCTTGACCGCCTCTCAGATCTGCGGATAGCTCAAAATGCTTTTGGAGGTGAGATCCCTTCCTCGGTTGGCTTGTTAAAGAGTCTGCGTTATGGCTTAGACCTCAGTGGAAACGGGTTCACTGGTGAGATCCCAGCCGCACTGGAAGGTCTTGTCAATCTCGAACGGCTCAACATATCCAACAATAAGTTGACAGGGACTTTATCGGTTCTTCAACGTCTTAGATTCTTATTACAGGTTGACGTCTCGTATAATCAGCTCACGGGTCCAATACCGGAAAAGCTGATATCGAATTCATCAATGTTTTCAGGAAATCCAGACATTCAGCCTTTTTACTCAGTAAGTGCCGTGACCCGTGACGAGTTTAAAACTTGCAAAGGTCAAGCCAAACTTAGCACCTGGAAGATCGCCCTTATAGCAGTTGGATACTTTCTATCTGCATTGGCTTTGCTTTTTGCTCTAGTTTTGATTTGTCTCTCCTGCAAAAGACGAGTCAAGACAGAAGATGCTCATGTCCCCGACGAGGAAAAAGGCTTTTCCTTGTTGCTTAACAAAATTCTTGCAGACACTGACAATCTAGATGACAAGTACATCATTGGAAGAGGAGCTCATGGAGTTGTTTACAGAGCCTCTTTAGGGTTAGGCGAAGAATATGCCGTGAAGAAACTCATCTTTGAGGAACACGTACGCGCAAACCAAAATATGAAGAGGGAGATCGAGACAATCGGGCTAGTTAGGCACAGAAATCTCATTCGGTTAGACATATTTTGGATTAGGAAAGAAGATGGACTGCTGCTGTACAGGTACATGCCCAATGGAAGCCTACACGACGTTCTGCACAGAGGTAATCAAGGAGAAACTGGTCTTGACTGGTCTGCACGGTTCAACATAGCCCTTGGGATCGCACACGGGCTAGCGTATCTACACCATGACTGTCATCCACCAATCATTCACCGTGACATCAAACCAGAGAACGTACTCATGGACTCGGAGATTGAGCCTCACATTGGAGATTTCGGATTGGCTAGGATTCTAGATGACTCAACTGTTTCAACAGCCACCATAACAGGCACAACTGGTTACATTGCACCAGGTACACTAAGTTCCAGCATAACATTTTTCATATTTTGTTTATTGTTAGCTTAATCATTGTATGAACTTTTGCTATCAAACAGAAAATGCGTACTAGACAGTGAGATGCAAGGAGTCAGATGTTTATAGTTACAGAGTTATTTTACTCGAGCTGGTAACGAGAAAGAGAGCAGTCGACAGATCTTTCCCGGAGGAGACCGATATCGTGAGCTGGGTCAGATCTGTATTAAGCAGCTACGAGTATGACGATGATACTGTTGGTCTAATCGTTGATCCGACGCTTGCGGATGAGCTTCTGGATACAAAACTTAGAGAACAAGCAATTCTAGTTACAGACTTGGCACTTGGGTGTACGAACAAGAGGCCAGAGAACAGACCGTCCATGAGAGATGTGGTGAAAGAGTTGACTGATGTGAAAGATCTTGTACGAAGCACTTCTGGTTCAGTTCAATAGTTTCGGATTCTACACGTTTATCGTAGCAGTAAGAGTGGAGTATATTACTTTCTCTGTAACCACTAATACTGATATATTTTTAAGTTGCATTGAGTCACCTTGAAGATCTGAGAAACATATACGATGTATCCAGAAAGGCCTATTTTTATTGCGTTAATCAAAATTGATGCGAGTAATAGATTACAACAACAAGAGAGGCTTATACAAATTTGCCAATCTCAATATGTTTTAGCCGGTGCTACCAGATAGCTCACCGGAGAAGGCACTACCATAGGATGTGGAACCGGTTGGTGTCTGCGATGATGTTGAGATCCCTCGAGCCTTACGAATTTGCCTTAGTCTGAATACATCTGTAGGTAGAGGCTGGCTTTGTATGGTTGCAGTATCATCATCTTCTTGCCCTGGTAACACAGAGATAGAGTAAAGTAAAGGCTTAGATGATTTACTTCCATAGGCCAATATTATTAATGCTTGAACATTAGGAAAAGAGAACTTACTATCTGAATCTTTTCTCTTTGTAGCTCTTCTGTCTCTTGATAATCTTTGTGATCCACCTGGGGTTGAATCATTTTTACTTGGAACATTGCTTTTAGCAGCAAAACTCTGCTTGGCAGTTTGACCTGTTGGTAAGTCACTCTGCAAACATATTGACAGAACAACATCCACATTGGGTGTTGGGCCTGAATGAATTGAGAAGACGTCGATTAGTGGAAATTCATTCCGGTGCTAACTTTATCTAAAACTTGGAACTGGTTTCAGGAGATTTACCGTCAACAAGAGGCAAGTTCGCTATAAACGCTAACAATGCAGGTGGAGTAGTCTTTGGTATCTCGTCAAATGTCCTGGCTGATCCATGAGCTACAGTTGCTGTCACATTACTTGTAAAGGTGTTCGAAGCGGAAGCAGGCACTGGGTTTGCAGAACTAGCAAATTCTACAGTCAAATGGTTCAGATTTAGTTCACAATTTCATTCACGTGCAGCCAAATGATGCTATAAACTGCAAAGTGAAAATCAATACCTGATTTCTTTGTCGAGTCATAAACGACCATCTGAGTTGTATCTGGATAAACAACTTTTGACGAAGACGCTACACTACCTGTCAGCCCACAAGGTGGTTTATTACTTCAGTCATCACCAAAGTTCAACATAACCGATTCACACCAGAAAACTAAAAAAATACAGACCTATAGCTGCAGGTCTATGAGGTAGGCTTGTCTTCTCTACTTTCTTATTCATATTTTTCACAAGCAACTGTAGTGAACGCATCGATCAGTTAGAATTAGTACTTACTAGATTCATCATCAGTAGTTAATCAAGCTAAATGTGAAAGTTTTGCATGCATGGAACATACCTCTTGTCTGGCTAAATGATCAAGCTCCTTCGAAGTGCATGGCCAAAGATCCATGTAACTGTACCGATAAACAACATCTTGAAGTGAACTCTCAAGAGCAGAAGATCCCTCTTCCCCTTTTCCGAAAAGTGCTTCTTTCTTTCTCTGCTCAACCTACAAGAAGGTTGTCAAAGTGAAAAAACTATCTCAGAGCGAGTGCTAGAAAGATAAGTTGACTTCTCCGTCAAACAGCAACACTTTATACTGCGCATATCGTAGATCTGGTTTCAGTAAATTTCGTAGTTTCGCAGAGAGTTTCCTAATCTCTCTTGCCACTCTGTCCTAATTTCTTTTAGCAATAATTTGAAAGTCTCAGCATTTTTAAGGATCTTCCATGCAATTTAAAGCCTGTCAGTGGAATAGACTAATAAAACTGGGACTCTTTTACAACAAACATGTCATCATAACGAAAAATAACTACAAAAATGCTTACAAAACACAGCAAGCCAAGTATGTTTGCTTTCCTAGTTTACATTGACAACACTCAAATAAGTTAGACTACCTTTAGCACACTAGGAAGATCTCCATATGTTTGCTCAAACTGTACGAATCTATTCCAGACCTGCACATGATGAGGCAACGAAAAAGTAAATCCTAGAAAGCAGTTAGCAATAGGGTATATCATATTGCTACCAACTGACTTCTTTATTGTATTAGCATTATAAACAGAAGCAGGCAATAATAACATCCCCCACCACATTCTGCTATAATCAAATGAGTTGCTCGGTTTTTCATCAGCAGGTGGTCAGTTATTTTCCTTGTGTCTCTTTTCATGCTTAAGAAAACGGCTGTGAGAGACGAAACGTCAATATTAGCGTACCTCAGCAGATTCTTCGGTGGGTAGTGTGCTTAAAGCCCGTTCGAATAGAGCTCTGATATTCCTATCATCATTTAGTCTAGTCAAGAAATCTGCATACCTGGAACTCAAAGTAAAACCTAAAGGGTTTAAATTCTGTTTTATGGAAGTTTGGGAGACAAGAAGTTTGAGGAGCAATCTTCAGTTATATGTTTAAAAATATAAAAGGAATTCTTACTCAAGGATGTACACGGGTTCACTCATATAGCGTTTCAATCCTTCCTCATAGATATTATGAGCAGCCTGCATAAGAATACAACATATTCACTTTTTATTGTGAAACTGAATAGAAATAAAAATTAGAAGCTACGGTATTATAGTTGTCTTGCAAGAATGTCAAGTGTTTTTTTGTTAAAATAATCGAACACATGAAGACAAAGAGGAGTATGTTAGAAAGAAAGGTACGGTACATATACTGCGTCGCAAAAATGAAGAGTTTAAGTGTATAAACCAAAATACCACGATATTCAAATCATTTTAACTTCATCATCATGAAATTCTCCTGCTTATTTAAGCAACTATGGGAAAAATAAGACTAGTGGGTTCTGAACTTGACTGAATGACCACTACCTCCTTTCATAATCAATATATCCATATATCAACAAGATCAAACAAAAATGCAGTACCAAAACATAGACCACAAACCCACCTTTGGATTCTTGTCAAGACAAAAGGCCAATGTAGCAAAAGCAATATACACATGATATGTACAGCTAGGAGATTTTCTAACTTCTAAGAAGTACTTGCGAGCAGCTTCAACACCCTCCGCCCTCCGGAGAAAACGAAGGAACTGCGATAGAATATAAAAGTATATCATATGAAGAATGTATCCAGAGAAGGAAACTATCTAAACTGAAAAAAAATAAATATATATATATATATATATATATATATATATATATATATATACGTGACAAATAGATGGATATGAGCAACAAATATTGTGAATATGGTGGACAATACAATAGTCAGTCGATGAGAAGCATGACTGTGGAAAGCGTAGATTTGCTCATTATGCCAATCTTAGCAAGTTTGCTCATTATGCCAATCTTAGCAGTCCTAAGTTCCGAAATTCCAGTGCTCTTACTTGTATTTGTGCCAAAGAGTTTGTACTAGCTCCCAAAATGCTTTCATATAAATTCTTTGCTGACTGCAAAATTAATACAACTGTAAGCAAAGAGAATGAGAACAATGGCTAAAGCTCGATAATGAGAACCAAGTAGCAAGAATAAAAACCTGAATAGCTCCACGAGCTTCCTCCAACTCAGCATAAGCATATTTTAACATTTCCGAATCTGTGTAAGCAATGTAGACAAATAAATAGATTAAAGACTCACAACATGCAGACAACTGAGAAAATAGACTTTCAAAGAGTAGATCTATAAACCAACGGGTAAGCAAAGAGTAATAGCAGACCTTTCATAAAGCAACTAGTTCATAGACAGAAAGAATCAAAGGATAGATCAGATTTACCAGGAATGGCTTTAAGAGCTCGCTGAAATACTTTGATTGCAGCATCCGTGGAGCCAGATTTTATGTGCCACTCAGCATAGTCATACCACACATTGGGATAGTGATATAAACACATCAGACACTGTAAATAAGAGTAATAATCAGCCAATTATCACATTTTGGATATTATTCCTCCTAAATTTCAGAAAGAGCAGCTCACTGACGTTTCACATACCTGTTCATAGACGTATATAATCCGCTTAGTTGACAAGGCCGTGTCAATCCTTTGAGGATTTCCTCTGAAAATTACAATTGTATTGGAAGTGGAAGTTTGCTATATTTAGAAGGACTAGTTGAAGAATAATATGTATAAGACCCGATCATCATTTGTTGGAAGTAATTGGATAGTAATTCATTCCAGTTTTCTAGTTAATATACTAATTGAACCGTAACCAGCAAAATACGACAGAGCAAGATATAAAATTTTCATCATTAGGCCTAAACTGAACATAACCAAAATTCTACCGAGGGACCAATTACCTGTTACAATATATTAATATTTTTTTTTTTTAAGGTACCAGGCAATGGTAAAGAAAAATGGCTAAGCAGCTATGCAAGCATATGTCATCACTGAATGAAACGAAAAAGATAATAATTAGGGGGTTTACTTTTCAAAGGATAAAAACTTCTTCCAAGCCACCCATTGAGCTTCTTCCTGCATAAAACCATAAGGCGGTGTAAAATACCAAAATGAGCAAATGATGCTCACTTGACAAAATGAAAGAACTTAGAGCTCAATATGTATTTCTTATTTTGATAACCGATCTCAAGACGTGATTTATGCTCATAATGTCTTTTTAGCCAATTTCAGTGTCCATATATCCAATATAGTCGAAATTCCAAAAGATAATAGAAATTAGGATTCAGCAGTTCCAAAAAGAAGCAATGGATGATAAACTAACCTTGGAAGTTCCTGTTGGAGGTACAGCAAGCATGTTCCAATCAATTTCTTCAATGTACTTCTTGCGCTCCCTGTATACAGCTCTGGCACTGTTAAATTTTGGTTGATACTCATTTACAAGTCCTTTGGCCTGCTCACAAGATAAATTTGATCATCCGTCAGCCAAAAAAAAGAGAAAAAAGTTCGTACCTACTTCTAATACATCAAAAACAAAAACAACACAAGATTTGTAAGAAAAAGTTTACCAATTGACGGCTAACAGAATTTTCGAAGTTCTCATATTCTTTCCAAAGTTGCTCAACGTGGTGAGTCGGAGTTAATATAGCTCTCTGATACACTTTTCGGAGAGCAATCTTCCGTTGCGAATCTTCCTGGGGGTTAAGAGCCTGCAAGAGAATCTATTAGTTTCTCTCAACTTTCAAATTTTTAGTATCAAGAACAATGTTAGAATGAAATAACGAACCGGAAGAGATTTTAGAAAGGTAATGTACTCTGTCCATATATGCCCAGATGCTATGTCTGTCCCTGATGATTTACACATCGAAATAAACGACCATCAGTTGGCATGTTATAGAGAAACTAGAGCTCTAAATGGATGCAAAGCGTTACAATGTATTTGCTACTGCTTATGGTAGCAATACTCCTAATAACTGCTTGCACCTATACAATTTCCCCAAGGACTAACACACTATCAGGCAAAGGGAATCCCATCATGATTGATAAATATATATGATAATGCATAGGAGGATAAATCAAAAACTAGTTCACATGTCACAATGAAGTGTCATAACATGTGAAAACGAACAAGGGATTCAGCAGTATACTCGACAACGAATAAACAAAGTGAAAACCGTACGCACATCAATTTAATGCCGGTTATAAGAACCTACAAGTTTGAATTGAGAGGATTGGAGAGAGTTTTCAGTACTTCAAGCATTATGAACATCTCAATTTGAGTCAGGACGTGCTTCTATCTACTTAATCAAAGTAAAGTCGCATATCCTTTACAGCCATCAATTATTGTCTCCATGCGTGTTAACGAAAACAGTATGAACTGGACAGTATAATGTAACCAACATACAACAGATTTAAATATACAATCATGTCAAGACGAAGAGATACAAAAGACTGACGTGACAAAAGTTAGAATGCACAGAAGCTCTAATAACATGCACAAATATTTTACTGTTAGCAACTATATTAAGCATGAAATTGATCGATTCATATCTTTTACTACACACAACGTTATCCATTATTCACAAGTGAAAAATTCCGCCTATTTATCGGACATGTACACAGAAAAAAAATGAAAAGCAAAACAAAATAGAGCCAAAATCCTGAAAAGAAGCTATACCAATATAATTAAGCATAAACTCAAAAGCCTTTGTAGTCTCCTCTTGACCCTCAGCTCCTTTCTTGTCGTAGACCTTTCTGATGAAACGTATGTAACATTGCCTAAAAAGAAAAAGATGTTTAAATTATATTCAAGGAGATGGAAAGCTAAGTTGCATTAGCAAGAGGCCCAACATAGTAAACAATGAGACAGAAAGATCTTAAATTGAGTCTTATCAACGACAAAAGGAAAGCATCTCATACCAAAGAGGAACTTGAAGGCAGGTCAACAAGCAACGACTAAATATCTGTTTGGTAGCATCATCATTGTTTACAGCCATTTGTGCCTCCACATATTGCTTCCAAAATCTTGCCTACAGAGAAGCTCAACAATTTAGCAAATACCCTCATACTAAAGCAGGAAACTTTTCAGCACAATCGAACTCCAAAGCGACAAGTGGGCGGCAATAAAGCCAATGGAAACTTACAGAAGTGGGATACAGTGACAAAAGCTGCTCGTATATCGGTGTCGCCTGTGCAATTGGTAAGTGCTGAAGGAAGCAAACAATTTCACGAAAACCAACAATTAAAAAGTCAGAAAATTTTCAAGCTTTACGAGAAACCAAGTATAAAGCCAGGAAAAGAGTTGTACCAAAGCTCTCTTGGCCAAAGCCTCTGCTTCCTCGACGTTGTACTTATCAGCCATTAATTCCACCTCCAAAAAGCACTTAATACCTTCAATTCACTCAGCGGTGACAAAAGTAAACCCTAAACTGTGATTCAATCCTACGCCCAGTTTAACCAAAAAGCTTCCGTTGCTTCAACGCCATGCCTCCAAAAAGGACCCGGTGTAACTCAGATCGCAAGAACAGACCTTCAGAAGCTTACCCGGCGGTGTTATAAGTAAACCCTAATCTGAGGTTCAACTATTAAACAACTCCTCCCGACGGGTCTGGCCGTAACATGGTGGCCGGCGATAACCTATCGCCGAGATGAAGAACAGAGAGACGCAAAGCTACAAAAGCCTTTTCCGCGGTTCACGTTAGGGTTGGACTGACTTAAATTTTTCTTTTTTTCTTTTGTCCACCAGACTGACTTATATAAATAAATCAATACTATATATCAAAATATGGGCATATTTGGGCCTAAACTATAGGCCCATAAAATATACATGGGCATATTGAGCCTACATCATGTACAATAAAACTTCTATATTAATAATGTTAAGAATTTTAAAATTTATTAATTTATAAGTTATTAACTAATGGATATATTAATTTCTATATATTATTTTTAATTTTTTTTTACAAAATGATATTATTTTAAGAAATTTAAATAAATTTACTAATAAAAATAACATACACAAACTTAAAGTTACAAAAATAAAATTGCTTATCGCACTAAAATATATTTTAATAAAGTATCCATATAAAATTTTTATATGTTCATAAATTTAAAATATAAAAAATAATAACTACAATCCGCAATTATAAAAATGAAATTAAAATAATATTAGAATACATTTAAAAATATTTTGAAATACAAAATCATCGTGTCTAATTTTTTATAACTTTTGGATTCAATTTAAAAGATAAGCATCACCAAGAATTTCCACCATAGTAAATTAAATTAGAGATAAAATGTTAATGTGAAGACAATGGTGATGTTTATATTAATGAGATCTTATTGTTATTTGACAAGTTTTTATTATTTTGTTCATGGTTGAATGAGTAATTTTTGTTTAGAAACTAGTGTCTTATTAGAGGAAGAGGAACCACTGATTCACTTAAAAAAAACACTGATTATTTGATTAATCTCCTCGAAAATAGTGTAGATTAATGACTTTTTCCTTTATTTTATGAAAGTTAAGTTTCCTTGTGTTTTATATTCGTATGTACCCGGGTCTTGTTAGGCTGTTCTGGTGCTCATCATGCGGCTTGTGGAGACTGAGGATAGTAGTCTCCTTTGGATAGGATACTCTTCTCATTGCCCATTTGGTAAAAAAGGGTTTACGTTATAGACTATGATAACATTGACAGTATATCTCTACGTGGAAAATGTTTAGTGTTCGTGTATTGTTTTTCTTCAAGAAAGAAGAGCTTGAGAGACCCTTGGGATACAAAATTATATCTATGAAAAAGAATTGTTGCACTTCAGATTGTTCGTTAAAAAATTACGATGTTTCTCTTCTCGACCACTATTTTGGATATGAAACCGGTACTAGTAATGTTTTTAGGTTACTCATATTGTTCACGTTTTACTAATATGTTGTAAAACGATGACTTTACGAATATGGAGATAGGTGTCTTTTGTCAAGTCAAATTACGTTCATGTGAGCAAATTCGAGCCAAAACTTTCATTTGTGAGTTGGTTGGTACGGTTAAGAGAAGAGATGAATTAGAAAGTTTCAGAAGTTTATAAACTTAAGCAAATTTTGGTCAATGCAAAAAGTTTGGGAATGTTAACCGGTTTATGAACCACAGCTGCTTATCGAATGTTATGTGGCAGTCTATTAAGTTTGAAAATGCTTGTCGATTATTTGTATGTATTGTATTTTTTTTTTTGCGATAAAGCTTTTTTTTATTGACGGAATTGAAATATGACTATGGAATATTTTGTGAAATTGAAAAAGTTGGAGATTATGGAAAGAAAATGTTTAAAGGCAAAATGATTTGTCTATGTGGTTTAACCATATGTCGAGGCTTTTTTGAATAATTTGTAATTTATTATTTTATTGTTTGTTATTGTTGTATTTTTTTATTCTTACGATTATTTTGATTTTGTATTTTCACTTTAGGTATAAATTAGTTAGTGTTAAAAAGTATTAATTAATTAACAGTAAAAATTTAAACCTGGTTTGAGTTTTGGATAATGCTTTTTGTTCATATCATTTCAACATCAGTTGGGTTTACATTATAAAAGAGTCCAAAAACAGTACTAAATTAATCAGAAAGATCTATATTTTTATTAAGAATTATCGAAACTCTGGTTCTTTTTATTTCCAGGTTCCTTCTTTGTCTAAAAGGAATTTATTAAAAATGATTTATTGGATTAATGATTTGATATGATTTCATTTTTTTTTCTTCAAATTTTCTTATTATATATAGTATTTGTAAAAATCCATCTAAATCCAAGTTTATTGGATCCATCATTTTAAATCTCTCGTTATTGAAAAATATGAATTTCATCAATAAAATTTATAATAGATTTTGAAAGATACTTTTTAGTTAAAAATTAATGAATAGAAATATCATTTTTTTCTCGTACTTTTTTAAATCTAACTCTTTTTTTAGTTTTAATCTAAAAAATAAAAAAATTAAAATGGTTATAAGATAAAAAATACTTTGAAATTTAAAAAATCTGATAATTTTGAAATTAAAAAATCTGATAATATTTTTAATAAAATATATTAAAATTTTCAATTTTTTTGTTTAAAAACTTACCAAATCACCAATAAACTTTTATTTTTATTTTTAAATTTGAGCAAAATTACATATTTAAAAGCTCACAAAAATCTTGAAATTTTTAAAATCCTACTAAAACCATACATCTATATCTTATCAAAATTCTCAAAATCTATTTAACTTCCATTAAATTTTAAAATTCTCAAATCTTACCTAATTATCAATCTAATAACCCCTAGGATTTCTCTCTTTCCGTTTATTTGATTTTCATCTATATCCTTTGTTTAGTCGGGTATTTAGGGTATTTTTATTTTCACTTTCATAATTCGATGCGCGTAAGAGATTTTTCTTCTTCTTCTTCTTCTTCTTTTCTGCTGTCCTCGATGCTTTGATCACGAATTTGATAGAATTGTCTGGTCTTTTGTACAAAAAAGTTAAAACCTTTTCCGACCAAACTACTAAGATTCTTTCGTTTTTCATAGGTTTTCAACATCTTGGTCTGATAAAGCATCTCTGTATAAGAAGTTGTTTCGAAGTTGAGACTTTGCTTCTTAACCTTTATATTTAAAGGTTCCTGCTATCATCTGCGTTTTTTAAAAAATAATCTCCAATCTATAATTGTGATGATTTTGTTTCACAAGGATATTTACTGGGGATTTGGTTTACTTTTCAGTAGTGCTGTACTTGTGTGTGAGCTATGAATACAGAATCCAAAGGAAGAGCATGGTATGGTAAAATCTACAGTAAATTGGAAACGATTCTTATGGAGGTGGACAATTTGGCTTCTCAGGTACTTTTTTTGCTAGTTTCTAAAGTCTCTTGAGTCTATGAGAGTTCTGATATTAGTTTGGGATGTAACCATATTAGTTTTGATGTAGAGTACAAGGATATGAGGTCTCTTGGTTTTCTTATGTTGGACAGGGTAGGGCTTCTTTGAGTTCAAGTGATCCTCCAGGATTGGTTTCTGTAAGGGATGAACCTGAGAAACTTACGGAGGATCATTGTCCGCGTATAGAGCACTGTAATTGTAATCTGAAAGCAACCACTTCCCTTTGCCGCAACGATCCGAAATCTTCTCACGCTACTAACCGCTCCCCTGTAATAGCACGTGATGAGGATACTTTTGTATCTCCCTCTGGGATTTGTGCGGGTGATTCAAATCTAATCTCACTTGCTACAGAGACTCAAGCAGCACCTGCTCATGACAAAGTGACAAACATAAGATCCTTTAGCAGCAACTCTATGATAGGTTTGTGTGTGTGTTTGCTCATATTTTTCGACTAGTATTGGAATTGGTCTCTGTGCCGTTTTGTTAGTTTCATCATGTGCAACTTTTAATGCGTAGTTCATCAACATGAGTTCTTCATGGAAGACTTCGATGATGCTCCAATGGATACCATTGAATTGTACGACATGACATTTCGAGAAGACCCCTCAAATATTGATGACAGTTTGCTTTATGCTGCTCGAGACAGGACTAGGCAGCTCAGATCATTCAAGGTCCTCTCTCTCTCTCTTTCACAAAACCTTGCCTTCAACAGTAATGGCTAGTTTCAGAACAAGTGGCCATAGATTATAGTTTTATCCTGTGGAAGAAGAAAACATTTTCATGATCTTTTTTGTCATAAGATTGAATACTGCTATTTTAATCCATTGGTCCCTAATGTGTTTCTCCTTTATCATTATCATCAGACAAAGATAATGGATGCGTTAACTTCGAAAAGAAGAAGAGAGAAGGAATATGAGCAGCTTGCTGTATGGTTCGGAGATGCAGACATGGGTTGTGATGTGATGAACACTAAGAAACATGCGACAACATCTCCAGACCCCAAAAGCTCAGAGTCAAATGTTCCATTTGCATCAGAAAATTCTGAGTGGGAGCTATTGTAACGATAAGATTGTGACACCATCATATATAAAGGCTTAACTGTTCTACTTTGTGAGGCTCTTGTGATGCTTGAATAATATATATATACCAAGATCCAATCTGGGTCTAATTTAGAAAAATAGAATCCTTCTTCTTGTCCACTTGTAGTTTCCTTTACTGCTCTAAACAATAGAATCATTTCAATCAAGACGCATGGAACAAGCATGTTGATTGGATCAAATTCAATGACAGGAGACGGAAGACATCTAAAGTTGTTCATTTTTTTCTGTACAGTAAAAAAATCCAGATACAGAAAACAATCCGGTATTCCTATTGGAGGAAAAGTAATCGACGTAGGAAAAATCTAACAGTCCTATTAAAAGAGAGAACAACATGACGGCTCTGACTCTAAAGCTAAACACTTTCTTGACTTGTAGGCCCTAATTACCAGTATCTGATCCACGTCCAGAGGAGCTGTCACTGTCAGAATCTGCAGAAAAAAAAAAACTGATGTGAGTCGTGATGCTGATAGAGTGAACGAATGAGCTGACACAAGAGTTTCAACATTTACCACTAGAGCAAGATCCCGAGTCGCAGCTGGAACTGTTAGAACTACTTGATCCACCTGCCTTGTTTTCTTGCCGAACAGGAGAAGATATCCGAATTGCTTTTCCTGGTTAAAGATAATCGTTATTCCATTGGCCTTTCTGTGTGTATACATCCGAATTTGGTATGACCTTGTGAGCTAAAGACCTTACCTGATTCAGTAACTCTGGATGTTTCCGTGCCAGTTGCTAAAGTGGTCTGTGAAAGCAAAAGAAGAAACATATGATATTAGCCAAAATCAATAAGAGCATCAAGACCTTAAATACATAACGTTTAGCTATGGAAATCTTACCTGTTCTTGGATAATATTGTGAACAGATTCAGCATCTCTTTCTGAACCAAATCCCTGATCCTCCTTTTTATTGCTCAAGCTCTCCTTATACCCAGTCACAAATCTGTAAAGCTCCCAGAGCGTTTGGACGTCAACACAATCAATATCCAGCTCAATCTCATCATCTTGTTGAGAGAGCTCTGGATTACTCTTCTTTATAATCTGAACAACTGTCTCTAGTTTGTCATAAGGCAAGTCCTGGAGCTCTTCACTGAGTCTCCGTTTCTCATCCAGCGTCAGGTCCCTAATATCAACAGGCGCCTCCTCTTCTTCTTCTTCTTCTTCTACTTCTACAGGCTTATTAAAAGTAGCAGTGACAGTTTCATGTTCCAGTGATGTTGATTCTGCCCTCTCCAAAGTCCTATCTTCAAGTAGCGTAGGCCGAAGGGGAGGAGAAGGAGGAGGAGACGGGGAAGGTGTAGGAGATGGTAATGGCTCTACAAAAGGAGCGATGGTTGCAGCGGGACGAGGGAACGCGATATCACGAGTTGGCTTGAGCTTCTTGTGAAGATTATGATACTGGAGTTCAATGGAAACCCATTTCTCTTCAAACATGCCCAACAGAAACTTAGCCATACGATGCACGTCATGCCCAATTGGATTATACAAGATGGCATTGGTAAAAGTAAGTCTAACATCTTCAGCGAAATCCAAAGGTGACTTATACAAACTTTTCCCTAACTTAGCCTTCACTGTACCCAAATCCATAGGCTGTTTAACAATGGTGTGATAATCGTGCAAGCCAAGTCCTTTAGCATCCACCGGCACATTGAATACCCAACCATCGTTATGCTTCATCAACTTGGTAAGCAAATTGTTGCAGTTCTTGAAAATCTGAACCGTACCTTTATCAGCTCTTCCATGGCCACCTTTTTTAACTCCATTCCCTGTTTTCAGCTTCTTGTTTCTTCCCACGACACCGGTTTTAGCCACGGACCCGAAGAAGTTTCCGCCTTGGGGATCGAACCGCGTGATCATGCTCCTAACCTCATCTAGCTCAGCCATTAGTTTCCGCTTCAAGTTCCTAACCTCAGGCTTCGAAATCGAGCTCAAGCTAACCTTCAACATTGGATGGTCGTCCTCCGACGCGAACGAATTCGAGGGAGATACGAGAGGAGCCGATTGCTCTGGTCTAGCAACCACCATTGGCTTGGATCGGTTGTGGCTATGGTTTCCGCTCGCGCTCCACTTATGCTTCGTCTTCGAAACTCCACCTCTTGATATGTTATGATCAGAAGACATTGCCCCTTCACCTGAAACAATCTAGGGTTTCTCTAGGGTTTTCAGGTCGGAGGAACGAGATTTGGGGATTATTGAAAACAAATCGAAGGTGGACGAAATCGAAAGAGAGAGAAATTAGGGTTGAATCGTAAGTACATGAAGATCGGTCTGGATTTGCCAAAGAAGTAAACCCTAGTCTAGGGGTAGGGAAGCAATGGTGTAACGAGCGTGTCTCAAGGGTCACGCGCTTCAACACCCGAGACCTCAGAGATTAGGTCAAACAAAACACGTGTGTCAATGCCAAAATGGCAAGCCAAGTTCTCTCAGGTGTCGTCTCCAACCAAAAAAAAAAATATCAAACCGGTCAGTACCAATTGAATGAGTTCAAATCTAGCATCCAGTATATTAATAGGGATATTAAAATTATTAGATTATATTTATAAAAAAAAATATATATATATATATATAAATATGGGAAACTGTAAAAGTTAAAAAGCTATATATATGCCAGTAGTAATACTTTGTTATGAAACCAATTAAATATCTTTAGATTTTATCATCATCCAAAAATAGATATACTTACTGCATATATAGTTAACGAAAATTTGTCTACCCTATTGACCAAATGGCTCGATCACCAGTTATGGCTACGGTCCCGATAACTAGTATCATAGCGGTGTTATGCTTGTTTCTAGCCGGCGGTTTTACCCATGGCCAAAGTCCGACAACCTATGTTGTCGGAGATAAATACGGGTGGGGCCTACATATTGGTGGTGATATTTGGGCAAAAGGCAAAACATTTTATGCGGGAGATACTCTCGGTACGTACATGTAAATTAATTTCCTCAATGAAACCACACTTACTTTACACATAATGACACAATTTGGGTTATAATATACATCGGCGTCACTAATATAATCTTTTAAGTCTCGGTTAGTATCAAATGATATACATATTATTTATAAAAAAGTATACATGTTTACTTTGTAGATTAAATGAAAGAAAATTACAAAATTTTGATCAGTTAGATTCTTTAGATGATTAGACGATGACAAAAGTTACTGGAAATAGTTAAAGTTATAGTGACCAGAAGCCATTATCTTGTACAATCAACATCCTACTTTAATTTGGAGCCATTTTATGTATACTTCACGTCTGTAATTAATATCCAAGTCTTAGTACTATATGTAAATTAATCCTTAATTTGTTTTTTTTTTTTTTTTGAGTGATGCATACAATCAACCCTTAATAATATATTTCCAACACTACCAATTTATACATACTGTAATGTTGCATTGTAGTGTTCAAGTACGATAATCATAAATTTAATATGTTGGTTGTAAGCCAAACCGGTTACGAAACGTGCACACCAAATGACGAAGCGATAGAGTATAACTCTGGCGAGGACAAGATCCAACTTGCTTACGGTGGTAACTATTTTATTGGAACATATAATCCTGTAGACTGTCTTTCTGGTATGAAGATGGCAATCAACGCTTTGGCCCCAAAACTGAATAACTAATCATCGAGATCGTCTCATGCATGTATCTATCTACCTATCTAAAGCAAGTTTTATTGAAATACATACAGACTATACAGTTTAATCTATCTTTTTTTCTTTCACAATTTTGTTTCTTACTAAAAGCTTTTATTATATCATGCCTTGTAATATATTAGTATGTGATTGTACGTAAGTCTACTACACCGTCTCACATAAAAAGACAAAAATTAGTGACGAGGAAAGCCGAGAGCGGATAAATATTTAGAGAACTATAACTCGACCCACTTGTCACACATGCATAGATATATAGTCACAACATGGATAATTATACAAACACATGCATATACGCTAGTGCTATTGTTATATATATATATATGATTAAGGAACTGTCCAGATAGAGAGGATCAAGTAAGATCGAGGAATGGATAGACACGAACAGGATCCACGTGCTCAGCTTTAGACACTCTTATAACATCTGTCTCCAAATTACTTACCACTTTGCTTCTTTTAAGCTCTCTCTCTTCAATTCCTCTTCCCTTGCCTAATATTTCTTCTTCTTCTTCTTCTTCTTCTTCAACTTCAACTTCAATCATCGAGGTTTGAATCTTTTCATTTAAAAAGGGTTATAAATGGCAACATCTGCTAGAAGAGCATACGGATTCGGGAGAGCTGACGAGGCGACTCACCCGGACTCCATTAGAGCCACTTTGGCCGAGTTTCTTTCCACTTTTGTCTTCGTCTTTGCTGGAGAAGGCTCCATCCTCGCTCTAGGTTCGTAGTTCCTAGCTAGATATACATAGGAAATATCAAAGGATTTTCAGCCAATTAGTATTGCCATCTTTACTTGTAAAAAAATTAATATCACACAACTTCAGAAATTTATTTATATGAACATTTTTGGATTTATTTAGTTTTTTTTGGTACTATACTCTAAAAGAATATAGAAAGAAAAAAATATATATAACTCATTCGGTAATTAATATATTGCTACGAACCATGCATCTTCATGCATTTGTGATTTGAACTGTATACATTTGTTATGGGACAGACAAGTTGTATTGGGACACCGCGGCCCACACGGGGACAAACACGCCGGGAGGGTTAGTTTTGGTGGCGTTAGCTCATGCGTTGGCCCTGTTTGCGGCAGTTTCGGCGGCCATCAATGTCTCCGGTGGTCACGTGAACCCGGCGGTCACTTTTGCTGCTTTAATCGGAGGCAGGCTCTCAGTGATCCGAGCAATCTACTATTGGGTTGCTCAGCTTCTTGGTGCTATCCTCGCCTGTCTCTTGTTGAGGCTTGCCACTAATGGCTCGGTATATCAATGCTCTTTAATCAACATATGATCGTTTTCGGTTTAAGTTCAGTTTTCTAAGTTTTAATATGGTTTCCGTCTGAATTCGCTGCACTCATATAATATATATTTTTCTATTGAGAGATACTTGAAAATTGAATACTTTATCTGTTCATTTTCATTTGAACTTGGTGCCTGCCTTGTACGGTACCGAATTGATGTCTCATCGGTTCTCGTTCCTTTTGGAAATATATGCTACGGACTGTGAATGTGATCTTCTGTGATGCAGAGACCAATAGGTTTCCATGTAGCGTCTGGAGTCAGTGAGCTTCATGGGCTTGTGATGGAGATCATACTTACATTTGCCTTGGTTTATGTCTTCTACTCAACCGTAATCGATCCCAAGAGAGGGAGTATTGGGATCATAGCGCCGCTAGCCATCGGGCTCATAGTTGGGGCAAACATGTTGGTAGGAGGACCATTTGAAGGAGCATCAATGAATCCGGCTAGAGCCTTTGGTCCCTCGTTAGTGGGATGGAGATGGCATAACCATTGGATCTATTGGGTTGGGCCCTTCATTGGAGGTGCACTCGCCGCGCTTATCTATGAGTACATGATCATCCCCAACGTGAACGAAGCTCCTCACCACAGTACTCACCAACCATTGGCTCCGGAAGATTACTAGACCGGACCAGACCGTACCAAGCTTCATCTGGAAGGATCTCTCGTTGTATTAAGAATCTCTGTTTTGCTTGTGTTTGTTATTTATCTCTTCGTTTTTGTTGTTGTTTTTACCTGCAACTTCCTATGTATAATTGAGTCCAGAACTGTACCTGTTTTCGTGTATTGTATGTAACTATCTAATAATAAAGATTTCGGTATTTCACCAAAAATTGGTCAATTATGGCTTTTCTCTCAAAGTACTGTACATGTAACAGTGTGCCGAGTTTCCTGTGTTTCTTCTATAAATCGGTTTTTTTATCTGAAACCTGCGAAGGCTTCTTCCTTCTCGTGTTAAGGTCCTCTCATCTTTTCAACAATCTGTCTACTCTTTTCTTCCATGTGACGCCTCTTCTCCTCCAACTTCTCCCCCATTTTCTTCCCAAGATCCAACATCCTAGCTCTCCTTCCTAGTTTCTTTCCCCTTGAATCATCTTCTTCGCTTGAAACTATTGACCTAGATGGTGACTGAACAACAGTAATCTCCCCCGTCCTGGCGCTTGATTTCGTCTCCTGCTTTTCGCTGCTGCTGGTTAGCAGCGATGGAGTTTTCAGTTCTTCCAGAGATTTGTCACTCTCTACTGTTACAGGTTTGGAGGACTTTGACAATGGCGTAGACATAGCCTCTGTATTCGGTTTCTGGACGACATTGGCAGCTTCATGCACTTGTTCAGACTGCGCACAGGAGGAAGAAGATATAGTCCCTGCTTCAGAAATAATCGGCTTCTGGGTAGCATTTGCAGTTTTCTGCATTTGCACAGACTGAACACAGGAGGACGAAGTCGGTGGCTTGTCAGATTTAGATTTCCCTTCAGTTGCCTGGGAGCTATTGTGGTCGCTTTCTTGATTTAGCCACATGAATGGCGCGGCTTTTCGTTGAACCCAATCATCTTTTTCAGCAATCATCCAAGGAATCGTTAGGCTTTCACAGTTTGGAAGAACCACTGCTTCTCGTATTGCCGTCTGCAGAATCATAATGTCATCTCAAAGTTCACTACAGACCAAAAAGAAGAGAACCATAGGAGAAGGTGTACCTTAAACCGATTGATCAAGAACATAGCAACATGGCTGTTGGTGATTTTGTGTTCCCCAACAGAAGATGCGAGATCGAATTCTATATCAGGCATGCTCGTGAATCCAAACCATAATTGATCAGAAGGAGGCGGTTTCATGTGTACCCGCAGTGTCCCTCGAAGAGAAGACACTCGTATTGACAAAGAGATAGGCACCTGCAATTGAGAAACAGAGAAAATCTAAGACTCGAAAAAAATAACATAAAAACCCAAGCAAAGGTTTTCAGGGGACCTGAGGAAAAGTTATAGCAAATCAAACAAAGAAAAAAGAATCGTCTCGTAGACATTTTGAAAAAAGGAGAATCAACCTGGGAAACTTGCTCAGCAATAGTTTTAATAATAGACTTCCACCTGGATACACCATTTGGAGATGTCTTCGTTCCTTTTGAGCTCTTGGATTCAACTGCAACCAACAAAAAGAGGGTAAGAACAGTTGTAGTTATCATCCTGGGCAATACTTTTGAACAAGTATCACGCTAGCAAGAACTCTGGGTAAAACGTGAGGTGACTGCATTAATCCATATTCAGTAAACATTGAACTAGCCTGTTTTATTGGCTCCACCATTTTTCACTTCTCCTGCATCAACAGTTTCCACAGGGATTACTAATTGCTTTTCAAAATCTTCAACGGGGTTTGACGGGACTTCTGCTGCAGAACTTGGCTGCAGCCTTGTGTCAGTTATGCCTTTTTGCAGATCCACCTCACGGATGTCAACCCGTGTTTCAACGTCAATCACTGCTTCACCAGAGTATTCAATGTCTAGTTCGAACGCCCACACACCACTCATCTCCATTGGAAGAACCCGAGTACCATGTATATGAGGTGGGAGATTTCCAGTGTCAACATCGGAGCAGATTAGTTCGCCTATATAGTTTGGAGTCCTCATGTTGGATAACAACCTCTGTAAAAAACCACAAAGATACAGCATTTTGTTTGGCTAAGGAAATCAATTCGTCTCAAGTTCTGAGTTCATGAAAGCTTTCAGAATCATGGAAAGGCAGACCTGGATTCGCGCTTGCACTGAATTCTTCACTCCTGTTTTCCGTTTGAGATCGAAAAATAGCCTAGAAATAAGCAAGTTCCACGCCAATGTTCCTTCATCCATGTCAAACTTTTCTTCAGAGTCTCCATCAGAAACCCCAGATATATGACTGCTATGGCTCACAGAACGTGAAAAGATAGGCACATCAGCTTCATCTGTGATATTTTCTCCCATCTTCTTCCCTGAAACGGTCCTCCCTGAGCTACTTCCATGTTGTGAATCTTGGTAAGAACGGACGGATGTTTTCCTGTCTTCGCGATTTGATCGCTTTCTTGAAAATTTCTTCAAGAACAAGCGGACCTTTGAGGAAGAGCCATCCGTTCTGTTCCCTTTTTCAAGTGTCTCAAAACTAAACCCAGCGGATGGTTTCATAAATGAAGGATATGCAACATTAAGAGACGTGACGTAACTACGGAACTCTTCTTGCAATTTGGTGGAGTACCAAATAAATCTTTCCTTATTTTCGCAAGCAGCAAGACGAAGGGCTTTACACCATGATTCCTTTTCCCAAGAAGTCTCAAGATAGATGTAAAACACCTGGTTTCCCTTGTATAAGTCTAAAGAAATCTTGCTTTCAACTTTAATAGGATATCTTTTGGCCCTAAGAGAAGCAAAAGAACAATCAAACTTCGTATAGTCTCGTTTTAAAAAGGCATCAAAAAGTTCCTAAACCTAACTGTGAATGATACTTATATCAAGGACCTGATTCTACCAAACTTTCACAAGTTCAAATGGGTAAACTATATATAGAGTTGAGTACCATTTTCTTGTAGGGAGATCAGACCCTGAAACAGCCTCGATAGAGCAACATTTCAAAGAAACCGTAGTTTGAGTGCCATCAGACTCTGACAAGATGAGCTTGTGATCTTTGATCCGAGCGAATTTGCGAATTGGATGAATCTCCAAGAAATCTCTCTTCCTCTTGTGCTCTTTTGGTAACTTTTCCTTCAACCAGTTCTTAAGACCTTCATCCAACTCCAAAATCCAGATCGCTCCCTGGAATTATATAACTTTCATCACAAAATATCTGAAATTTTGAGGGGGAAAAAAAAAACAGAAATTGTCTGGACCTAACTTCGACTATGATTCAAAACTCACAATTCAAGGTCTCATTCAAAATTGTTGAATTCAACAATCAACCAACCCAAAGTTCACAGCTTTCAACCGAAATTTCCAATGCAACAACTCGCAAGTAATACAATGCAAACATTCCGATATTAGACCTACGATTCAGATTTTTCAAACAATAATTTTCTTCTTCCTTTCTCTAATCAACAAAAAAGAAAAAAAAAGCCCTTGAAGAAGACTCGAAAGAGGGCATTAAGATAAGATCGATCACCTGTTTGTTGAGACAGAAATCGATGGATTCGCGAGGATTGATAATATCCGTTGTAGAAGGATCAGAGCCGGGTTTGCGATCTCTCTTCCGATTCAATCGGTTCACGAGATACATCAATCCCGCAGCTTCGGCTGCCAAGATAGCGATAATTCCCAGGAAAAACCCAGAGAGGAACACGAAACCCACGAACGAAAACATCTCATCCGGGAAGATCGAAGCCCTTCAATGCGGTGAAGGAGGTCTCTTGCGAAGGAATCAAAAGGAGAAGAAAGAAGAAGATTCGTGGCGTCGGAGCTGTTCATGTCAGTATACAAGGACAAGGCCAAAAGAGAGAAAGAGAAGAAGAAACTGTGGAATTAGCCATTCATTCCTCTGGAATCGTAATTCCCAACTTCCAACCGAATTTTTTTTTTTTTTTTGTCGAATAAGAAACAAAAATTAATAAACTATGTTTAATTGATAATTAACTTCATACTAATACAAATATGTAGATTACCTACCATATAGAAGTGAGAAACACAGTCAAAAATAGAATTTTTTTTGGCAATAAAATAGAAATTTAAGGTGCAAATGACAAAAAAAAAAAAACAGAGTTTTGTCATTTTAACCTACAAGCCCTTGTTCACAGTGAAAAAGCTGTAGTCATGGTGATCATGAACATTAAGCTGCTTCAGCCATGACTCCGCTGCACTTCCAAGATAAACCAACCGTTCTTGGTCACATGATTCCTGATTTCCCTACAAACATCCTTCCAATTTGTAAGTAACTAAACCGAAAGGAGCCAAAGGGAGTCTCTTGGTCACCACTGGTTCGTCATCACAACACAATGTTTCTTCTTGCATGGGTTTGTTATTCTCATTGTCTCCCTCAACCAAAACACCTAATAAATCAAACATTAAAAGCTAGATGTTTCAACAGTTTGTACCAAGATATGTATCTTAACTTAAGAGAATTATTACAATCTTAAGCATATATTATTACACCTGCATGTGTTTGGCAAGAACATGAGTATTCTATACCTTGTAAGGCCGAAGATAGCGTATGATAACTCAAGAAACATGTTGACAAGTCTTTATCGGTCTTCCGAGATGGAATATGGTATATTGGGTACCTAAACCCGCAACAAAAGTTAAAGACTTTATCATCATGGGGGCCGAGACAAATCAAATAAGCAGAAAATTTATATACTTACCAAGCAATGGCCATCCAACTTGCCGGAGACAAATAAACACTCCTTAGAGTCAAAAGTCTCGGATACTTCTCAGACAATTCATTAACCTAAAACAAACCAATGTAAGTTAAAAAGTTAGCTTTTTTAGACACAATGAAATAACATAGGAACACTGGAGATGAAATGAATGAGAACCTTGGCGGTAAGAGGAACCCGTAGGTGCGGTTTAGCTGACTCAAAGTACTGAAATTCAATGTAACCGAGCTTATCTCGCATCAACGAAGAAATGCCATCGATTTCATAAGCAGAGTCATCATAAATAGTATCCCATATTTTGCTAGAGCCACTGCTCATTGACCTTGACAACTTCTCAATCTCACTATCATCACTCCAACATTCACTCTCAAAGTCAACAGCCTCAGTCTGGTTTAGTTGCATTGAGTCACGTGGTCGGTTTCTTCTTGTCGTTTACCTCATTTCTTGTATTGTTTTTTTTTCTTCCCCCCAAGTATGTGACAAATTAGGATGTGACAAATGTCTCTATACACAATATATTTTTCTTATGAAAAAAAGGTAACTACTGTAAAAGCTATTTTGTCACGGATTCATAATGTTATCTTTTTCTCATTGAAAAACAAAGGAAAGCACGAATTTAACCATTGGGCCTAATTATTTAGAACCCAATATAACTTCCGTTCAATGTCTTAGCCCAATATGAATGTTTGGAGAACAAAGGGAAAGAACTTTGCAATATACTCTTTGTTACTATTTTATTGCATTTATCACTAATAAGACTTAGGACCCCATCAAGGGTCCTTGTTAACAAAACAAGTACCAATATATCAACTATAGACTCGTACTCTTTTTCTAATAATTCGGCACTTTTCTGTCAACAATAATATTTCTGCATTTAATTTCTATACATGTTTTATAATCATAATACAATCTTGTTCTTTTAAAATTGGATGTCTTGTATTCCTTATCTTTCACACTGAAATATAGCTGGAAGGTAACAATATGAATACATTCACGGGAAGAAAAAAAAACACGAATAGTACTTCAATTTCAACATAACCAGTGTCATTAAAACATAGTATCACTTTTGTAAGATGTTTTAAGAGTTAAGACAACTAATCTTTCTAATCCTTTTCATAACCATTAGGCAAAAGATATATTTATTCATCTAAACTAAACAAAAGAAAAGAAGAATCTTCCAAAGTTCGATCAAATATCTTTCTCTATGAATGAAAATATAAAAGCAAAATAACAAATTTGGGACGGTCTATTGATACTTAAATGCAACCATCTATCTATCTATCGACTACCAGATTACATTAAATGCAGCAACAAAATAAAAGAAAATTGGAAAATTCAGCACATCAACAAAATTGGACCCCACTTCCTTCTTAATTTTTCATTCAATTGTTCTCCCAACCATCTCTTTGCTGTCTTCATAACTATCTCATTTCTTGTTTGAATGAACAAAATTTTTTCAAAGTTTTAAGAAAAAACAAAATAAATAAAATCCCTTTTTTTTTATCTTGAAGATAAAAAGAGAACAAACCAAAGAAAAAATAGGAAGAAGAAGTGTTTGGTCTGTTTCAGTCATCGAAGTTCATGAGAATAGAAACGAGTCCAAGTTTGTTGTTCACGCAACTTTCTCATGACTCTGTTACTCTAAGCTCTTTTCTCCTGAAGTTCTCCTACTTAATCTGATTCAATAATTTTTTTTTTCTTCCAATTCAAAAAGTTCACACCTTTTCCATTTCCTCGACAAACTCCTTTTTCAGTTTTCTCGGATTCTGTTTTTTTTTTTTATATAAATTTGATCTCGAAGCAAAAATCCTCTGTTTTGGTTACTAAATGGAGATAGAAGCAAGTAGACAACAAACCACCGTACCGGTTTCGGTCGGCGGAGGGAACTTTCCAGTGGGTGGGTTAAGTCCGTTGAGTGAAACCATATGGAGAGAGAAAGCACCAACGCAGTTCGTTGGAGATGTGTCGGCGAGGCTTACGTGGCAAGATCTGACAGTCATGGTGACTATGGGAGATGGTGAGACTCAGAATGTTCTTGAAGGTCTTACCGGTTACGCCGAACCGGGATCTTTAACCGCTCTCATGGGCCCTTCCGGCTCAGGAAAATCTACTATGCTCGACGCTCTTGCTAGCCGCCTCGCCGCTAACGCTTTTCTCTCCGGCACCGTTCTTCTTAACGGCCGCAAAACCAAACTCTCATTTGGAACAGCTGTTAGTACCAATTTTTACACATCTTTAAAGTTGCACAGTCTTTCAACTTCATGAGAAAAAATCAAATGTTTGTCAACTTTATATAAAATAAAAAGTTAATAATTGTTCAACAACACATATGTGCTTATGCATAGGTTTCAGTTGTTGCTTGTCTTGGTTTGAAATATAAGAATATTCTTGGATTTTGGATCTTAGCTATTCATACAGTACTGTTGAAAAAAACCAAAGCAATCATGTTTTTTTGTTTGTTTGTTAGCATATTGACTCATGTAGTGGTTTTTTCTAAATCTGGTAATAATTTACAGGCTTATGTGACGCAAGACGATAACTTAATTGGTACGTTAACTGTGAGAGAGACTATTTGGTATTCAGCGAGAGTTCGTCTTCCTGACAAGATGTTGCGGTCGGATAAGCGTGCCCTAGTGGAGAGGACAATAATAGAGATGGGTCTTCAGGATTGTGCAGATACTGTTATAGGAAACTGGCATTTGCGTGGGATCAGTGGTGGAGAGAAGAGAAGAGTCAGTATTGCTCTTGAGATTCTCATGAGACCTCGTTTACTCTTTCTCGATGAGCCAACGAGTGGTCTTGATAGGTAAAAGTTTCATAACAAATTCTGTTTAGGGTAAATAAAACTAGTTAACCTTAATTGCTTGTTTTTGTGTTTCGCTGTGCAGTGCTTCTGCTTTCTTTGTGACTCAGACATTGCGTGCACTATCACGAGATGGAAGGACGGTGATTGCATCGATCCATCAACCGAGCAGCGAGGTTTTCGAGTTGTTTGATCGCTTATATCTGCTCTCCGGAGGCAAAACTGTTTATTTTGGTCAAGCTTCAGAAGCTTATGAGGCAAGAAACCTGACACGAAAAAAATAAACATCAATATCTGAAAGTGAAAATTAATTCATGTTTTTGCTTACGAATGCAGTTCTTTGCACAAGCTGGGTTTCCATGTCCTGCTTTAAGAAACCCTTCTGATCATTTCCTGAGATGCATAAACTCAGACTTTGACAAAGTTAGAGCCACTTTGAAAGGTTCTATGAAGCTAAGGGTACTGAAAAATCTTACCTTTTGACTATTTTCAATTCTCGGGAAATCTTACTTGTTACTCTACTTCTCAGTTTGAAGCAAGCGATGATCCATTGGAGAAGATTACCACAACCGAAGCTATTAGACTCTTGGTGGACTATTACCACACTTCTGACTACTATTACACTGCAAAGGCTAAGGTTGAAGAGATATCCCAATATGTAAGTGCTTTTTGTTCTTTTCTCGAGCTTTTGTTTGACGTTTCGATGAGTCACTGGCCTCTCTTAACCCGTTTCCACCCTACAGAAAGGGACAATTCTTGACTCTGGAGGCAGCCAGGCTAGTTTCCTTCTCCAGACCTACACTCTAACCAAGCGATCCTTTATCAACATGTCAAGGGACTTTGGATATTACTGGCTCAGACTTCTTATTTACATCTTGGTCACAGTCTGCATTGGAACCATCTATTGGAACGTTGGGACTAGTTACAGCGCCATTCTGGTATTTGTTAATATCATTTATTGGGGAGCAACTCGCACTTAAACTACAGTTTTATCTTACCTCTCACCATGTCCTTCCTTTCGCTGTTTGTGAAATCAGGCACGAGGCTCATGTGCGTCTTTCGTCTTTGGCTTTGTAACATTCATGTCAATTGGTGGATTTCCTTCGTTTGTTGAAGACATGAAGGTAAGTTAGCTCCTCCCGCAGTTTTCTTGCGCAAAACGATGAACCAAACAGGTTTGTTAAACTAAACTGATTGCAGGTCTTCCAAAGAGAGAGATTAAATGGGCATTATGGAGTAGCTGCGTTTGTGATAGCCAACACATTAGCTGCAACGCCGTTCTTGATTATCATAACGTTCATCTCCGGGACAATCTGTTACTTCATGGTGGGTCTGCATCCGGGATTCACTCACTACCTTTTCTTTGTTCTCTGTCTCTATGCAAGTGTCACCGTTGTGGAGAGCTTGATGATGGCGATAGCTAGTATTGTTCCTAACTTCCTCATGGGTATCATCATCGGAGCTGGAATTCAGGTGCTTCCTCGTCCACTTTCATCAAAAATCCATTTTTTAAAAAGTAGAGGAGACGCTTTTCTTAACTCTGCTCGATTGTACTTTTGTTCCAGGGGATCTTCATGCTGGTTTCTGGATTCTTCAGGCTTCCAAATGACATCCCGAAACCTTTCTGGCGTTACCCGATGTCATACATCAGCTTCCATTTCTGGGCGCTACAAGTAATGACGTTGAAACCGCACAACATTTCATATCAGCTCATCATCATGTTGCCATAATATTGATTTGTTTTGTTTGTTCTACAGGGTCAATACCAGAATGATCTGAGAGGCTTGATGTTTGACAGCCAGGGGAGTGCTTTCAAGATTCCGGGTGAATATATTCTGGAGAACGTCTTTCAGATTAACTTGCACCGATCAAAATGGATTAACCTCACTGTGATTCTCAGCATGATTATCATATACCGCATCATTTTCTTCATCATGATTAAGACCAACGAGGATGTCACTCCTTGGGTCAGAGGTTACATAGCACGAAGAAGGATGAAGCAGAAGAATGGAACTCAGAACACCACAGTTGCACCAGATGGTCTAACCCAGTCTCCTTCTCTGAGAAATTATACTGCTACACGAACCAATGGAGCTCGCAGATGGTAGAGTTTGAGCTTGTCCAGTGTTTGACGACACTTCAAGAAAGTTGATCAAAGCAAAGCCACCATATTTTACTAGGCCTGGAATTTCAGATCCCAGTGTAACGTGAGAGCAGAGAAACTTGAGTGTATTAGATATAGAAATACTGAGACCACGGATTTGTCTAAAATAATCACTACATATATTTTCTACTTTTCTAGTAACAAGAACCATCTTGTTGCACCACAGTTTGCATTGTGCCGCAATTACAGCAGATAGATTAAGTTGTGAATTTCTACAGGCTTTGTTTGTACATGTTGAAATGAAAATTTGAATTCGGACAAGTTTCAAATATTGACTAGTACTTCTCCCTACATTAAGCTTCTGCTTCAGCAATCTTCTGCATTTTGTTGTGTTTAACATCTGATGACTTGCCCATTGGAGAACAGACGAAACACCGTGAGAATTGCAGGGAGATGCAGTGAACATAATTTAAAGTGACAAGGCATGAATGCCCTGCGTAACCAGTCTCCAAAACTCTCTCGATGTGGTACCAATTTGTATTTATGAATCGCGATATACATGCCATTTTTCATATCTCTTTAATCCATGCAAGATAGGTCTAAGTCTGGGAGCGGTAATGCAGTCTGAACAGCAACATCCCTTCAAGTCGACGACACATTCTGCACAGCATCTGAATCAAAGACAGAGGTCAGTTAGGGAAAACAGTGGCAAATTACCTCTCGCTCTCCATCAAAATCAAACTTCCGTAAGTCACACACTTTTTATTACTAGACATAAAAAGATGAAACAGAAGCTATGATGCAACTCACAAGAAAAGCCGATTGCAATCGAGGTTAGCACAGTTCCGATGTCTTAGTTCCTGAACTTGTGAATCACATATATAGCATTTTGCAAAACTTGTATCCACGGGCGCTTGTGGAGTTCTTCTGGCTTCATCCACGGTGTTGTTACTGTAGGCAGCTGGTGGGAGAGAGAGACGAGAGTCAAACACAAAAAGATTCCCAACCCATTCAGCTGTGCCTTCTTCTTCAAGATAATGTGAAACTCCACCCTTCAGTGTATACAGGTTCTTGAAACCCCGCTGTCTGAAAAGAAATATGACTTCTCACAAGAAAGTTATTTGGGAAAACTTGTTTTATGAAGGTGTTAAGTATTAAAATGCAGTAGAAGCCACAGTGCTACCTCAAAACTGTTGAATATACGTCGCACCGAATGCCTCCAGTGCAGTACATCAGTATATCTGTCTTTTCCTTGTCAACATTTATCAATGGGTCTGAAGGAGCTTCCTGTACAGTAGAAGCATAGTCATAATCATTCACTGCTATAAGATGTAACCTAGAGAGGAGATTTGTCTGATCACTTTTCCTAAATCTACAGGTTGTAAATAAGTATCGTTTAGCTGCCAAACTAGGATTAGTTGTACCTTTTCATCAGATAGCCCAAAAGAAGTGTTCCGAAAGCAATCAACTTCAGGTCTACGTGCCCCACGAAAGTGACCAACATCCCACTCATAACCTGTTCAAATCAAATGTCTATCACCTCCAAACACCCGCAGGTTTAACTAGAACAATATGCGATGCCCTTTAAGAATCACGAACAATTACACGTGTGCACAACTTGAATTAAAGTGGAAAACCACAACACCACTATCACAAATGAATCATCAGTCATGTGAAAACTCGTTAATAAGAGAAATCAAGACTGTTCTGTCACTATAAATAAATGGAAAGGAAAACAGAAATACCGTTTCTGACATCCAATAATATGCAGCTTCTGCCACTATCTGAAAGTGATGCTTCTTCGTCATCCGTTAAGTCTTTCAGTTTCCTTTTCCATTCAGCTGGCTCTAAGGGTTTTGCTCGCATCGGTGGATCAAGTAAGGGAAGGTGTGAAATGCCTCCCTCATACTGAAAAAGAAAAACAACTAATGCTGAGTAATCTCACACTACATTACAAGGCATTGCACTATCGCACATTTGAAAGAAATTAGTTATTGTGAAGTGTGAACGATAGAATCTTATGACCAACAGAACATAAAGTGGTGTTAAGGGATGTAGGTTACCTGCACTAAAGAGGGTTTGTTCTGTAGCTTCAACTTAGGGAATGCATGCCCATTGATAGCAGGAGACATCTGGACAAGTAAATCTGAGAATCTCTCATCTTCTTTCAACCATTCAACATATGCAAGAGCGTCTCTAGATGGCCCACTGTACTGCAGAAAACAACAATTACAAAAGTAAACACACAAGATTTGTCCTAGCTTGTTATAGTCACATAAATATGCAGGAATCCTCAAATAGATTGATAAAAGAGATGTACAAATCTAAATATGTGATTGCAAATGACAACAGTACCTGTGCGTTAATTCCTTGTTCATTGAGATATATTCGACCACGTATATTCAAATCCTGGAAAGTGAAATAACAAAAAAGAAAAGCTTCAGATTATGAACAAAGAGAATGCTATCAGTTGACGACTGTTTCAGAATGTTACATTCTGAAATAAATAGGTCTGAATAAAATATACGAAATTTGGGTTTTTTAAAGAAAAATATTCGAAATACTTCAGACGATTCCGATTCCAGACTAAACGGACCTGTAAGAAAGAGAGATGCTTTGCAATCTCAGAGGCGGGATGTTCGATTGATACAAACCGATAGAAGTTTACCACAATGAAATCTTCTCCTTCATCATTAAATTTCGCATAACCATTGTTTCTTTCTGTTTTTCGGCATTTGCAGCAGAAGGTCCATCTTCTGCTAGGTTTCTTCGCCACGAGACGTCCTGCTTGCGAGAAACTCTGAGTATTCGAAACGTATTGTTTGATTCGAAAATGTTCGCCGGAGAAACGAATTTTGGTTGAAACAAGAGGGAGTGGGATAGTTAAGGAGACTGAGAGTATTTCCGCCGGAGAAGCTCTCATTATCTTCTCAGTTTGGACAACAAACAGACAGCATCATTCTTCCCTGTAAATAAACCCCGACTTTGGGTCTTTTATCTTTGAAGATTTATTTTATTTTAAAGTATAAGCCCAACTTAAGCCCATTTACATCTTCCATTTTGTAAAATATAAGAAAACCTGGTTTACTCTCAAATCATGCACCAAATACTACATCTTGCCTGTAGTTCGCGGTCGCGGCGGCAGACTAACCATGTCAAAAGCGGAAAATAAAACATGTCCGAAAAGCGTTATCCAAGACCAATACGAAGTCTCGCAAGGCTTACCGTTGGAATTCTCACCATCAGACAATTCAAAAATCATCCATGTCTTAACTGATCTAAACTTCAAATTCTCTGCAACTTCGATCTGGAAGTTAGACACTTTCGACGAGACAATAAATCAATGGTTTGTTTCAACATGTGGCCTTGAAGGAAATCCGGGTCGGACAACGGTTGATAACTGGTTCAAGATCGACAAATACGAAGATAATTACAAGATCGTGTTTTGTCTGCGATTTCTGCAAAGTCATGTGTAGAGACATTGGTGTGTTTGTACAGAATGGGAAGAGAAGACTTGTTTTAAGTGATGTTCCGCTAAAAGTTATGTTCAAAAGAGCATAGATACAAACAAAATTCCACAGAGGTTACAATGTAATTTACACAATCTTCAGTGGTTACATCTTAAAACTAAATCCTTTAGAGACCATCACCACGGAAGAAAGGTCCATTGAAGAAAGAAGTGGAGAAAGTACCTCCACTATTGGGGAAGAGAGTGAGGAAGCAGATGAGTCCAAGGACTAAGCCCCAAGCGAATCTATCGTCGCCAAGAGAGGTAATTTCATCTTTTGCGGGTGTTTCTTCACCACCACGGAAGAAGGTTGCGAAAAGCCCCCAAGCCAAACACAAGACACTTCCGCTGAGACCTCCGATACCAAGAAGGAGAGACGTTGCAAATGAGAGAATTGCAGCTGTGCTTCTACCTAACATGGCTTGAGCGATTCGACCTCCTTCAAGTCTTCCACATGGTAATAAGTTCAATGAAGTTACTACCATACCTGAAACGAGTTTAATGAAGTTAACAATTTAGAGAAATATTATACGCACTAACGTTATGAAACTTACCCAAAAGACCAGCGAAAGCGAGCGGATCAACGGGAACTCCAACTCCTTCAACCGCGTTAGGCAATACATTGCCGAGATCATCCGCGTAAGGACCAACAACAAATTGGATAAACGATAGCAAAGGGTTATTATCGAAGAACTGTGGCCTTATATACCTGTAAAGAATGTCGAAAAACACATCAGAGACACAATACCGCATAGAACAGTACGAAAATGAAAATAAATTTTTTTTTAATGAATGCTTACAAAGCATTTTCTCCTCCATTGAAACTACCATCAGATACGAACGCAGCAGCTGCAAGAAGAAGCGATGTCAGGTACGCACTAGCCGTACGCGCAACTGGGATATCAAATAAGGCCTTTTTATTTGGAAGCAACGACTCGTAGTTGTTCATAACTCCTAAGCAACCAGTCCAATTCGATGGCACTAGAAACGACGGGCTTAGTTTGACACCGTGTCGCGCAGCTGTTACTCTGGTTGCTATCTGAAACAAACAATTGTGGGTTTTATTCACACTTGAACATCACAGCAATGTTACTAGCAATCTTGAATATGATTCAGGGTTTACCTCTGAGACGCCTAGAATGGAAAGGAACCCACCAAAGAGAGGAACCACATTAGCGATGTAGTCATCAATGGTGGCATCCGGTTTAAGGAAGAAACCACTCATAAGAGCTATGGTTCCAAAGGTTGTAACACATAAACTGATTGCACTTATGTATCCCCAAGGAGTGCTTAATCTAGTTGATTCAAATTGAAGATCGATTTCCGCTTTCGGTTGCACCATACACACCTTTACAAGCACAAAGAACAAAACAATCCACAAGTTCAGCCTTAATCCTGAGATCAAGAACATCAAAGTTAGAGAATTTGTAAGGCTTTTTGTTTACCTGTTTTGAGATCTCATTGGACTTCTCTTCCATGAACCACACAACAACATCCCGTCCTGCTGCTTCAGATAGCTTTGCTTCAAGCTTCGGTGTGACCTCATCAATGGGTTTTCTCAGATTCCCAATGAAGATTCCTCCATCTCCAAACCGACGAACGTCCGTAGCGAAAAACGTATCGAAACCGAAACAGCTCTTTAACTGCATACATCACAAACAGTTTCAAGAGTAAGCAAATCCAAAGACTTGAGAAAAATCATGACGTAAGAGATAATGAATTCACTTGTTATGATTAGTTACCTTGTTGAGATCAAGAGCTTTAAAAGCCTCTTCTGCTTTCTCAAGCCTTTCTTTTTCTCTAGTCAAACTATCGCGAGCCAAGCTGTTGAATATTCCGATGATCGGGTTCTCGTTATTGCTCTCTCTGTTCAGCTCTTTCAGCTTACGATCAGTTCTCGTCTTCTCCAGCTTAATCGCAGCTTCGATGGATGGATTCCCCATAAACTTCTTGAACTCTTCGTCCGTCTTCCAATCCAACTCTTGCTGCTTAGATTTCTCTTCATCTTCCTCACTGTTTTCCGGGGAAGGTGGCGCATTATTGTTCGACTGGTCCTCCTTTTGCTCCTCCGCTATCGCCACCGGAGACAAAGCATCGTTCGCAGATTCACGAACTCGATCATCTTCAGCTGAAAATCTCAAAGGATTGCTACGTCTTGTACTTTGGTTCACCACAGTTCTCGCAAAATTCGGAGATATTGCTTTGTACTTGGGATGAAGACGCAAATCATGACAGGACTGAAGAGTCAAGGAAGATGAAATGGGAGTAGATACAAACAGGGAAACCATGGTTTACAAAAATTCAGAAAAATCGAAACTTTACGAAGACGAAACATCTCTCTTAAATTTGTAGGGAGAAGAAAGAAATATCTAGAAAGTTTGAGAAGAAACTCAAACAATACAGGTGGATTCGATATCTGATGAAAAGTGCCAAATAAGCTATGCAGCGAGACAAATGTGTCACATCAATAGGAGATGAGAAGGAGATAATATAATAAAAAGGATTTAGACAGTCAATCAGGTGAATAACCTTAAATCATTATCTGGGAAAGAAGATTCTGGTCGGAAACACTACAAAAAAGAAGGATCAAGCGAACAAACATTTATAAAGATATGTAAAAATCCAAGTGCGGTTTTTTTTGTGTGGTCTCGCTCCTTTCTCTAAGAAGAAGCAGCGGATACTCTCTCTTCAGCAGCAGCTTCGAATGTCTCACCAACTACAAGATCTGGGACATCATCGTCATCATCCTCTTGAATGGTTGCTGTGGCATTGCCTTCACCCGGAGCTTGCTTCTGGAACTGCTCTGCTAGCTTCTTAAGATTTTCCATGTTGTCTGGTCCTGAAATGGATCAAAGCAAACATATTTTTAAGGATCTTTGATTTGGGGATGGGGAACAACATGTAATAGGTACAATCACATGGAACATACCGAGTTGGCTGAGAATCTGAGGAAGGATATCTTGCAATTCTACAGGAAAGCAACAACAAGTTTTATACTATATCAGAAAGGATACAATGAAAGAAGAAACAATAAAATAGAGATGAAAAGATGATCAGATGCATACTTTTGGTCTGAGGAGAACCGCTAACAACCCATGTGTTTGCAGCAATTGAAGCTTGAACTGTAGTAACATCCAAAAGGTGACATACAATGATCAATAACATGAAAAAGGTTTAAAATGGCCTGAGTATAAGTTTGGTAAATTTAGAATCTTACCCTTAGGGGTGATGAACTGAATGACGACATCATCCTTAAAGATGTTAACTTCTTCAATTGCTGGAATGGAATTAACTCCAATCCTCTTCAGGGTGCTTTGGAGCCTCTTGTCATCAGTTGTATTGGTCTTGTGCACGGCCTTCTTCTTTCTGCAGAGAGAGAGATAAAATAGTTCTTCATATAACATAAACCATAGTAAAGCTTGAACAATGCAAATGATAAATTAATTACCTTCTTACTGTACCCTTTCCGCCAGTGCGGACAGTGTTAGCCATCTTCATCAACTTCTCGCGATTCATCTATGTATAAACCATACAAAACCAATATTCATCAAGCCCCAATATGCATGCATGATATACAATAGAAACTCGTAACTTTCTTTGCTAAAAGAACTACGGATTATAAACATTCACAAAAACTTTCCTTTTGTAGAAAATATCAATGAGAACAAAGTGAATATTTTGTAGCAGCACTAGACAAATAATAACACACCATAGGTAAAGCAGAGAGCAGAGCGAAGGTTGAGGCGCCAACAAATTCAAAAGTCAGATGCTTATGAATACGAGCTAATAGTACTATTGAGATTAACCTATGAATCGATTAGGTACTCTCTTTTCGATCGGAACATTCACAGAAGCTCAAAAGCAGTAAACGCCGTCTTCAAAATTCCAAACACCGACAAAACTAATCCCATATCCACAAAGAAGCGATACGAATCGAGGTAAAAAGGATAGCTGAATCCCAACCCATTTCTAAAAATCGAAAAATCAGACGAACCCTTTAGAAGAAACGATAAGATACAGAAGAAGAGAAAGGGAAACTACAGGGGTGGATTTACCTTGAGATTTGATAATTAGGGTTCTTTTTTCTTCCAAGGAGATAAGAAGTGAAGAGAGACAGAGAAGAGACGCGGGCGGCGCAGAGAGGGCTTTGCCTCTTTAACTATATGCTATTCGGAGCAAAGCTTGTCAACGGTTAAGATTGTAAGATCCACAAAGAAGACTAGATCTCTACCGTTGGATCGTGCGACAAGGCTCAATAAAAGTAATGGGCCAATCATTTCCCTGACCCATAGGCCCAAATTAGCTGGGCGTTGACAAAGGACTCTTTTGTGCAACTATCGATTACCCGTACAGCTTAATCGTTTCCATCTGACCAAGTTTTCAAAAATCGATAAATTTATCATTCTCGCGGTGCGTTTTGCGACTGTTCCATTGGAACGTTTGTGTTTATCAGCAAACAGCCAACATTGAGTGAAGAAGAAGCTATTCGTTTATTGATAATCTCAACATTTGTTTTATTATAATATAAGTTTGCTTTACTTGCTCGGTATATGAAATCCATGAATACAAAAGTTACATAAGATAGAGATATATAACCAAAACGCAAACGCATAAAGCATTGCCTTTTTTATTAAATGCAATTACCTGAAAAGTTTCTTTCATTTCTTCTTCTGCACAACATTCTCTAAGTACCAATCATAGGTTTGGCGGAGACCATCTTTAACAGAAATCTTCGGTGTCCATCCCAAAGACGCAAGCTTCGAGCTATCCATCAGCTTCCTCGGCGACCCGTCAGGCTTAGTGCAAGCCCAAACAAGCTTTCCTTGAAACCGAAAACTTCATTCACCAGCTCAGCCAACTCTTTGATCGTCACTTCCACACCACTTCCTACATTAACATGCTCAAACCCACTGTATCGGTCCATCAAGAAAACGCAAGCATCAGCCAAATCATCGACGTGCAAGAACTCCCTCAAGGGGCTTCCGCTTCCCCAAACCACAACTTCTTCAGCATCGTTGGCTTTAGCTTCATGGAACCTCCTGATGAGAGCAGGAAGCACATGAGAATTCTCAGGGGGCATTGACTTCTGATCTGAAACTCCGCCGGCGATCTGAATCCCGTGTCGGGGAGCATTGACTTCTGATTTAATGATCATCAGAATATCATTTTTTGGGCCCATCGGTAGTAATCTCAGTATCGGCCCATTTCGCTTATCTTTCGTCGTTACGGTATGGCTCACAGCTACTAACCGGACTTTTAGCTGTGGAGAGGATTTTTAGCTGCAAGTTCAAATTGATTGAGAAGAGAGAGCACGGTGACTTCAACAACGATGTAACTGGATGGTCTTCTTTATTCTAGTTATATAATTTTGTCAAATACGTTTGAAAATATCTATTTAGTAACGACTTGTTACGTTTGTGTTCTTTTCTTTTCATTTTTGTAACCGTTGTTTGATGCATTGATTGTGTTTCTAAGTTTCAGTTCCATTGCCGGACCTAATAACAGTTTCATCATCTCATGAACAGATTCTGATCTATATTTCCAGTGGTAATAAAAAGATTTATGGCGATAGATGGATAAAATATGGAAGACATTTAGCCAAGGACAAAAGTAATTTAACAATTGTAAATTTTAGACAAAATAAAAACAAAAACAAAAGAAACAAACAGAAGTCAATGCCCGAACCATACAAAAAGAGCATTGTGCATGGTGCGTTCTTGACTCCCACTTCCTACTAAATATTACCATTTCAAGAGAGTGAAGAGAGGAGACAGATACACAGAAGTATAATGATTTCTTACACTCTTTGCTGGCATTGAAGGCAAAATAAGTACATAATAACTCTCACTTCGCCGATCATTGAAGACCCTTCTCAGAAAATCAGATGGGAAAATGAGCTTTTAATGGCGTCTTTAAGCAGTTGAAGGACAATTCAAGGTGGTTTTAATTTGGTGGACAGTCGTACTGATGAGATTATTAACTGTTTCCATTGACTCCATATTCAATTTCGCTGACTGCAAACTACTCACCATTATCTGAAACCCAACTGTTATCAATGAACCTCCTCCTCGTTCAACTTTGAGCTCTGCGGTTTGGTTATTCCTGCTTCCGTCTGGTGAAACGGCGAAACCTGATGGCAAAATGGGAATATAAGATGTGTCTTGACCGCTCATTGCCATGTTCAGTGCTGGTAGATCCACTGGCGTGTAGACCACAAGCGAACCTGATGAGTCTAGACAGCTTTCTTGTAGAATAAGCATGTTGTTTTGTGATGATGATGATGCATTGAAGCCCTTTTGAAAAAAAAATGAAAAATATATAACAAGTTATTGTCAATCAGTAGAATCAAGAACCGTACCATCTATATTAGTTTTTGAATGAGGTAGCTTACGCGCAGAACTGAGATGCAATTTCCAGGGTGTGAACCGTTTGCGATATGAGCAACTTCTTGAACCGAATTGCCATTCAAAAGAACGTCCCACTATAAAACCAAAACAAAGAAACATTTAAAAACCGAAAAAATGTTACACATAATGAATCTTTAACGCGTGTAGTACCTGAGGCCGAGTTCTTTCATCTTTCAGAAAATTGAAGACGTTTTCTGGAGAAACTGGGAGCCAAAAACTGGTGGCTGCACATAGAACCATTCCATTTGGTTCATGCTGGCTCTTATACGAGGTCACACGGATTCCAAATTCATCCAATCCCGAAACAACAGTTGACCGAGTGTTGTTAGATGTGCCAACACTCAAGCAAAAGTTGCTTACCATTCTTTGAGCAAGTCTCATTATACTTTGCTTCCCTTCTGGCGATGCATTCACTAAATTGTTTTCAAAATGTGTTACTTGAAGCATATTAAGGTATTTAATATGTACTGAGCCTTGCAACAGTTCAATATACCTCCTTTAAGATTACGGGATGATGTTGCGGGTTCCAGTGGAGCCGTGAATCTTTCACACATTCTTTGAAGAGTAGCGATCCAACGTTCAGCTCCAAAAGCTAATCCTTCACGGACATTATCTTTAAACATCTCATGAATAGGTTCTTGCTCCTCGATTTCAACATGTTCAACCCAAGTAACCTGTTGTTGTATATTCAAAGATACAATCAAATGATCCGAGATGCTAATAAAATGAAACATAGAAGAAGAGTTACACACAAACCTTGGAATAGCCATTGGACATGTCTTGAATCAAGCAGCCAGAAGGAAATCGATATGACCGAGAGTGAGTTATAAACTCAGGAAACTCATAGGACACATTTACAATAGCCCAAGTTCCATGTTCGATTTGCTGACAATATCTTAGCACACTGAACTCACGCGTCGGCACTAATGGGGAAAGCACTTGAAGCTCTTCAAGCATCTAACACAAGACATACAACGTTAATCAAAAGTTCCACACAAAAAAAACAAAACTTTCTTTAAAGAAATTAGTGTTATCTTTTTACCAAATGCAATGCGTCTCCATGGGAACCGCGGATTCCAGATGAGATCACCGCAAGTGTTTTAGACGATGCAACGACAGAAGGAAAAAGCTCTGAAAATTTGACCTGCAAGTTAATGAAACACATGCATGTGTAAAAAACAAGAAACCAGTTGTGAAAAAACTTTCAGTTTTGAGCTTAGTTACTTACAGAATCCATGAGCATGTCCACAAGTGTCATAGCACTAGTGAAAACAACGCCAGAAGATCTAGATGCTTCCTTTCGAAGGTTGTGGTTCTTTCCTCCACGATTACCTGATCTTGGGAATTTATTCTCATAGCTTTCGATATTGAGAACATCTATGCATCCATTGGTTTTGATCCATAGAGGGTCATTTGTGTGTGTAAGCCTAAGCAATTCTTCCATGGCGGCCACAGCAATGTTGGTCATAAGAGACTTATCCATGTCTGATAAAACCAAGTTTGGTTGAGATTGTAAAGTAGGAACAGCCATTAAAGAACTACTTCCTGGAAGAAGATCAAAATCAAGCGAAGGACCACTGTGGAATAACTCTAACGGTGAAACGTGCATCGGATTTAATGGTGGAAGATGAGAAAGTGGTCTCCCAATGAATTTAGCTGCAATGCTTGAAACCCTTTCGAGCTGCCAAAAAAAGAAACATCAAATGTTCATGAACAGTTTAAGATAAAAAATCAACCAAAATGCATGAAAAATGTTATAGAAAAAAAAAGAAAGCAAGAACCTCTTCTCTAAGCTGTGCATTTTCGATACGCAACTTCTGTTCATCAAAGTAAGAGTCTTCATGAACAGGAGCATCACCACAGTTAGGGCAAATGGCGTGTTTGATAGCTTCTCTAATCGCTATGTTTTCGCAACGAATCCTATCATTCTCTTCCTTGAGTGCACAATTATCAGCTCTCTCGTGTTGTGCCTGCAAAAAGAAACGATTGAGAAGCAAAATCCAGGATTCATTTTATATTATTTATGGAGAGGAAAGAGACAAAACCAAGGAAGAGAGAAAGTAAAAGTTGAAAACCTTCTTTTGTGTTCTTCTGTTCTGAAACCAAAACTTGATCTGGCTTGGAGCTAAACCCAATTCTTTACTAAGTTGCATCCTCTGTTTCTCATCTGGATGTTGACACTCATTGAAAGTCCTACAAACAAACAACAAAATCATCAGAGAGTAGAAACAACAAAAAAAAAGAAGGGAAGAAAACACTGAGAAGAAAAAGGGATAATACGATTCAAGCCGTTGGATCTGGTGAGGAGTGTGGCGGTGAAATCGCTTCTTCTTCTTCTTCTTGTCCGTTTCAGAACTGTCGTGATTTTGGCTGTCGCCGAGAAACTCCATCTTCATTCAAAGTAAAATGTATAGTAGACAAAGAAACAGTAACAAACCCTTTTTAATCAAACAAAAGTAAACTTGCTAACTCTGAACCATCACACAAGTGTCGCCATTAAAACAACCAGAGGAAAAAAGGGGAAAAAGAAAGTTACAAACTTTGAAAAACTAAACTAAAAATAAAGAAAGAATTTTTAAGAGCACAATCGTTTGTGAGAGAGAGAGAGAGAAGAGATAAAAAAGAAGAAAAGAAATGAAACGGAAGAGAATCTCAGAAAAGATATTAAGGGGAGGGAGCAGAAAAGTCTAGATTTGGTATACGATAATTTCCAGATTTTTAAACACAAAAGAAGAAGATGAAGAAGAATCTCACGCAGTACCCAATAAAATCCCCCCAAAATTTCAAATCAAATCCATAGCCGTAATTATGTCTCTTCTTGCTCTAAAGAACCACTGAAGATAGAGAGAGAGAACAAGAGTAATTGTATCACTCGGCCCTTTCATCTCGAGCCTATCATAAGCCGCCATTAGTGCTTTCTTTCTTCTCTCCCACCTTTCCTTCCTTTTACATTCATTACAGATTACAAAATCTCTTTCCTTACCTGTCTCTCTAGAGAAATCGCGTAACTGATACTGATGGGTCTTTAATGGCGTTTGACAGAAGGAGAAGAGAGAGAGAGAGGTTGTGGGTTTTAAATTCTCTTGCTTCTTTCTCCATTACTGCACCAATGTACTCTCTCTCACACTATATTCGAGAGACACAAAGAGAGAGATGCCTGAATCCAACTCTTCTTCATTTAAATGTTCCGCGGTCTCAGAGAATAGTTCCGGTAAAATCTTAATGGTGGTGGTTAAGTCTCCGGCGAGTTTTAAATCAACGAATTGGGTATAATACACCGGCGACTTAACCACTTGCGCCGGCGGGTTTTCTCAACTTCGTGTAATGACAAAATTGAACTTTTCGTTTGGACTTTGCTGACTCCTCATTTTCTTCCGTTATTGTTGGAAAAACGATACAGATCTCCTCGAAACATTTAAAACTCTTCTTCATTTAAATGTTTCGATCGTTTCCGGTTATTTTTCTACTCTCTCTAACTTTTTTTTTTATTACCATTGGACTGACTACTGTAGGAGCAAATTATCATGATTAAACAACTTTTAAGACAAATAAATAAACTTAAATTGGGAATATTCTTTTTTCAGTCATAAATTAGGAATACCGAAAGTTATGCAATCAAAATAAACTTGCATAATATATTAGCAATAATTTACAAACTGTATACTTTAGGAAATTTTATTGATCATCGGAGTGAAAAAACATTTTATTTGATAAACTGTAGTCTACAGCTTACTGGGTGCAGATCTTTTTTTTTCTTAGAAGTAATATATTAATGAGTTAAGCTGTACCAACCATTTTCTTTGAAAGTTGGTTATGCAATACCATATCTATCGCATCTCGTTATCTAGGAACATCACACACACGTTCCGTATCTACTTTATCCAGTTCATCACTAATTGAAATACACTGATTAGAACACCAACGTGTTAATTTTTCATACATAATAATTAACGTTTAACAGTACCAAATCTTACCATCTAATGCTCTTGTTGAGCTGAAACGAAATTAATTGCACATTGATCTTCCAAAATCAGCAGCTGCCTTGTTAAATCTGTAGTTAGACCCTTAAAACAGTTGAAACCTCTGTTGAATATATGAACCCTCTTAAGTACTCTTATGATACCAAACCAAGATCTTTACTTCTAAAGTCAAACAATTATCAGAGAGCAATATTGCTCAAGTGATGATGGGACTTACATCTTTCTTCTCCAAGTGTATTCCTTTCGCCAGCCATCTGATCAGCCAGAAAAACAGAAGAAAGGATCTCTTCTTTTTTGTCTTCATTCGCTCCACTCCGTTTGTTCCTCTCTTCGTTTGCGTTTATTTGTCGTTGGAGCCTCATACCAATCTCCTACTCTTAAAGCATTTGACATAGACATCACTGCTTCTTCAATTGCTTCTCTCTCCTCTGGATGTAAATCTTCTAGTGACAACGTTGAAGCCACCTCGTCGAACTGGAGTATAGCAGCTTGCTGCAAAAGAAGCAACAATAGTATAAAGGCGCAATTTTCGAGATGATTTATGCATTAATTAACCAAAGACGATCCATTTACCACGTTCATTATATCAGCTTCGAGACTTGTATCTCTGTGAAGCTTTGGGACTGTGATGGTATTGAACCACTGCATATATTCATTTTCATCACCATTGCCTTCATTTTCCACAATGTTTTCCCTTCGTCTCAACCATTCTTCATCTGCTGTGTTCATGTCTTCCAGTAAGTCTTCGTCATGGGTTTTCTCGTTTTTTCTGTGAGGAACGTCTCCGGGGATAACTTGGCACAGACCAAACTGCTTCATGCATCGATCTGGGAAGTGCCATTCTACTACTTTGGGAGCAATCAGCTTTGTTCTTGACCTACCAAGTAGTAGATTATCTTTGAAACTTTGTGGCACAATGTCAAGATCTCCTTCGAAGGGGCACCAACTAACCTAAAGGGCGTACGGTAATAACAAAAATTCATAAGGGATTCACAAAAGACAATCGAATGTCTAAGAATGCAATTAATTAATTCTTACGTTTGATGGATCTAGATCGTCAAGTGCCTTGCGATACTTAAATAAGTCGTTCTTTGAACGACTCTGTTGCCTTCCTTTCCACAAAAGTGTCAGGGGAAATTGACGGGTGGTTCTCGTTGGCCGGTCAATATTCAGGTGGAAGTAACTCCAACACTGAAGACAGTAACACTATTAGTTTTAAAAAAAAAAAACTTCTCAGGCTGTAAAGTAACAAGATGAAGCTAAGACAATAAAACAAAGTTCCAGACAACAAAGGGAAACAAACCTGTAAGAGTGTCAAGCATCCTCCAATGATACTCTGAGACCGTTGTGAGGCATTACCGATTTGCCTATATAAGAAAGCTAGCGCCGCAGCACCCCAAGCGTATTCTCCAGCTTTCTCAAAATCCTCAAAGAGAATAAGGTAATCAACAGAGATTTTACTGGGATCCGTAGTTGCGAAAATTGTGCTCCCAATAAGGTATATAAGATAAGCCCGCGTATGATACTCAACCTCTTTAGTCGAAGCTCCCTTTGGACACTCTGCGAAATTCTCCCTGAGCCATTTCGCAGTCACTCGGTTACCGCTCAATTCACCTTTTGGCAGTTTCCCCAAAAGTCTCTGACAAACTTGAGAAGGGTCTTCGTCTTTTTCTTTGACACCAACCACAGGTTTCCCATCAACAGCAAGACCGAGAATCAACGATACCTCGTCGAGAGTGATTGTCATTTCTCCACAGGGGAAATGAAACGTGTTGGTTTCTCTTCGCCATCTCTCGACAAGTGCAGAGATAAGAGAATTGTTCAGACTGATTGATCCTATTAGCCTAAACCAACCAAAGCCTGCTTTTTCCACCAATTCTATCTGCTCCTTTGTCAGCTTCCAGTGATGAAGTAATGACGTTCTTTCCTGGCATCTAAGCACACCTCTCTCCTGCAAAGACAAAACAAAACCCAAAAAATGTTTTTCCCGATTTGTTTCAATTAAGACAAAGATTAAACACATGGAAACTAAAACTGCGTTTATTACTACCTGTCCTGTCAGAATGGCAGAAGACACGTGCTTATCTTGCTCGTAAAGGACGGTCATGGTCAGCAATGCGTGATTTTATCTGATTCATTAGTGGTAATGACACTTGAAATTAGGTCTTCTGTGACAAGCGAGCTCAATTCGACACAATGATTCCATAAATTGGTTCCGTTTATATAAGCATCAGAATAAGTTTTGGTTTCCTGACCTAAAGCTTTACGAGATAATATAGCGAATAATCTAGGCAAAGCGGTACATCACAATAGAAAAGGGGAATCACTAGGGTTCATTAATCTCTTTAACTTTGAAGTGGAAAGAGGAACATATGTTATCGAAAACGAAAGCTTACGATTTAGAAACGAAATCAGACGAGGAAGATCGAAGAAGGTTGCTTCGGAGATATTTGAGCCAGTCTGAGAGATGATCGCGGCGCAGATACTGAAGAATCTGGTTTGTGTAAAAAATAATCTCTTTTTTTTTACAAATCGCCATTTTTTTATTCGTAACCTTTTACAAAATTATTTTCCCCCCACACTAATTAAATTTTGGAAATTCTAACTCATTAATTTTGGTTAACTCATTAATTTTGGTTTAATGGAAAATTAAAAGACACATAGCCTAAAATATATCACATTCAAACATTCAAGGTTTTGTCACCAAAATGGAGTCAGCTAAGAAAATGGACATAAATATTTTTCATTAAATGGGTAAAAAAACACATTCCTTAATAGACATTTAAAAATAGATTTAACATACATCAAAATATGTTCTTAAAATTTTAGAAAAAGTATACTAATATTTAGGAATGATTTATACATTTTTAAGAAAACATTCCTAAACCTTTAATAAACATTATAAAATGGGTTTAACATACATAAAACTATGTTCTCAAAATTTTAATATTAATATTTAGGATTGGTTTACATATTTTTTTAAGATAAGTTTCCTAAGATTTTAATAACTTTTAAAATGAATTTAACATACATAAAATATGTTATTAACATTTTAGAAAGTGTATAGTAATATTTAAGAATGATTTACATATTTTAGAAAAAAATTCTAAAACTTTAATATATAAAAATATGTTCTTAAAACTTTAGGAAGAGTATACTAATATTTATGAATAGTTTACATATTATAGGAAAGAGTTCCTAAGACTTTAATAAATATTTAAAAATGGGTATAACATACATTAAGTATTTTTTAATGTTTTTTAGAAATGATTACAAATACGTTAAAATAATTTATAAAATATACATGAAATGTTTGGAAAGCTAGAAAAATATTTATTTTTAGGAATAATTTATTTATTTTTAGGAAGGGTTTCTAAAATGGTTTTTGAAAAAAATTTAGGAAAAAAAATTTAGGAAAAAATAATTTCTCAAAATAATTAATTTTAAATATTATTTTTGTTTAATATTTTTTATTAATATTTTCTAGTTTAGATCTAAATAAGAATGAGGATAGGTAGTCATTTTCCTTTTTAATATAATCTCTTTTTGTCCATATTTTTTCTTGTTGCTATTTTGGTCACAAAAATTTATTTGAGTATCAAATTAGGGAATTTTCCAAATTAAAAAGCATGTATTCTGAAAACTCACTTGACAGTTTCTATCAAAATGAAAATTTAATAACTTTGAAATAACAGTTATCATGAAATGGAGAAAAAAATTGTTAAGTAATACAACAAATTTAACAGCCTTTGACCATATCATGTTTGACTTTTCTTCCTTGTTTAACAATCTGTCTTCTTTGACTTTTCTTAATTCAGTAAAAAAGATTCTGACTTCTTATCACTTATTTGGAACGAAGCTCTGACCGAATCGGTGCGGGATCTGTCCACCATGTTGTTGTCTGATAGAAATCTGCGTCATCTAATCAAGATTCTGCTTTATTCCAGAACTTTCTTCTTCTTTTTTCCTTTACTTGATGCTTCAAGTCCAAGTCAAACCATTCTCTTAACATTGTCACATCTCGAGCAACCTTAACCACCAAGAATGTATACTCTCCCAGAACATAACCCCACCATTTGCATATACTTTAGGAACTCTCGAAGTTTATCAATATTGGGAATAACAGAAATAATACTTTATTGCAGAAATATATGGTTTACATTAACATACAGAGATCTCTCTCATGTAAACTGATCCAAATCCAATTTTGCCGGCAGCCATTGGCAACCATTGATTCTTTTGCTTTATAAGGTCTACACATCTGTATCTTCGATTGTTCTTGTTTACAGCATTTCGAACATTTTCAGACTACGAAGATTCAACGAGAGGAAGTTGATATTCATCTGGTTTTAATGCCAAAGCGAAATCGGGAAGTGTTGGTGCCGTCTCCATGATTCTGTTAATCAGAGAGCAATAACAGATCAAAAAGCAGAACTCAGCTTTATATGTTATTGCAGAAGAAACAAACTCAAATAAAACTCACTTTTCATAAGAGTATAGATCACGGTTTATCCTGACTTTACTCGACGTATCTTTCGGAATTTTCTCTGTTAGATACTTCATTGTGCCGAAAAGCGGTGGTGTCCTGCAGAAAAGAAATTTGGATCTTAAGAAGAACTGCTAAAATCTGTGACCAAAAAAAGAAGAGAATGAATATACCTTGAGGTAGGTGAAGAGGCGTTGAATGCTTCGGAGGCTTTCTTACTTTCTTTGAAACATTCATCAGTAGCTTGTAAAGCAGCAACAGCCATGCCATGTGATTTTTCTGTGTTTCCTTCATCAAGAATCAAACCGTGATAGTAGTAAGCCGCAGCCTGATCCAAATATTCCAGAAGATGAAACATGATATTAGACATATGGACCTTGACATATATCAAGTGAGAGACTACCTTTTGTGTCTTATAGAGACAGATTTTACAAGGAAGGGCAGAACAAAATGCAGCCAAGGCTATGGAAAATAACTGAAAAGGACTAGATAACAAGAGAGTAAGCGAGAGACCACAAAACAGTACCTTAGCTTCAACATACTTCCACTTGACAAAGAGTCTATGTTTTTCTCCCCAACCATTTGCTAATGGAAGATTCATTAAATTATCTTGTGCCTATTTCAGTGCCCACAGACAAGGAAATGGACGCATTAATGAAAATTTCAGATTTTTCAAACATAGTGGAAGCGACTTAAGCGAGACAAATCGGATAAGAGTTAAGTATTTACCTGTTGCCAATATTTTACCATTTCACATGCAAGCCTTCTTTTGACTGCAAGAGTAGCCTTAGAGCTATCAATTGCCATGCCAAGTTGGATATCAACACCCTAAATATCAGCAACTTGAAAGATGTTAGATCCTAGAAGAGAGAAAGAAACCACATGTAAGCAGCTTAACCATATCCGCTAAAAAGAGAGGATTTACCTGGCCTAGAGCTTGCAAGCAAAGAGCCCGAAGAACTCCTTCCGCTAGGTCAACCGGTAAACTTCTCCTGCATAAATACAAAAACAAGGATTGTGCCATTACGTTTAGTTCAGAATTACCAGCAAATAGAGTAAATTGACATTAGAAAAATTTTCCATCTCTAAACCTTTGCTCCGCAGAGAACTGAGGGAGAACATGCTTAACAGCACAGTCGAGATATCCAGCTGCCTTTAAGAAGATATCAATCGAAGCTCGTCTGTTTTCTATAGTGAAAGAAACAACCAGACTGTTCAGTGTGAGGGACCTTACCATCACATTTAGTTAATGAAAACATCCAGAGTTAAAACATAACACAACATATGAAAATTCTCCTCAGGCAACCGAAGAAGCCTAACCTTCAGATACTTTTGGATGGTTGTGGCTATCACTAAACCCTCTAGGAAGAAGTAGTAAATTGGCTTGTGACATTTGCAGCATTGCCATAAGATGCAAAACAGACAAAACTTCATACCAAACGTTTGACATTGCTGTTTCCTGGTTAGACGTAAATGTGTAAACAGTCGGTATAATATGATGAACACTTAATGAAAACTGCTTTGATTATTACTGCACCTCTTCTTCATCCTCCTGATTTACCCAAATAAAGTGTACTTTAAACTGTAAATGGCTACCTGAAGAACATCACAAATACTGTAAGGTCAGACTAGATCTATGATATCAAAGAAATTTTTATCTATGAACACATAGTAGTATATTACCATCTTTAGTTAATTCCAAGAGAACAGGTAGATAGTCTACCAAAGCTTGATGGAGATCTGAGAGCGTCGAACCTCCTGTCAAGAAACAATATCCCTTAGAGCCGTAAACAGTAGAAAGCAGAACAAAAATAGAAAACATACAAAGATCTTGTCAAGCATATTGATATATACCATGTTGTGTCTTTCTCCTAGTTCTTGTTATTGTAGGACCTTCTTGATTAGCCATCACTACTATACGCGCTCTTAAAGCTGTCAAGCGTTCCACTAGAGTCTTTGGCAATTGATCACCAACTGCCTGTGAAAACTCCACGGGTCTCGGTATCCTTAAACCGGGTACATATACTGAAACCTCACCGATGCTTGTTGGCTTTCTTCTGTTCCCACCAGAGTCTTTCGGCGTTGATGCAAAGCACCCCATTTCTACCAGAGCTTTAAATAAATCTACAAACCGGAAAGACAAATCAAACACTATAAGTGCCAAATTTTGGTAAAAGGTTTGACAAGGAATCTTGTGATAAACAATCAGTGACGATGAAATGATCAAGCTAGAAGAAGAGAGGAGAGTGATTCCACATCGAAAATGCAATAAGAAGAAAACTTGATAAATTTAATGGTCAACCAAGAAAACAGCTCAACTCGTTCCTCCTCCACTAGATTCATAAGGATAAAGTTAAACCCAGCTCACGAGCTATCTGCCATTACTAGACCACCTTGGTAATTCAAGGTGACTAGAAATGTACACAAATTTTAACAATAATATATACTTTTAAGACCAAGGAAGGTCCAAGCAGAAACAAACAAGCAAATGACGACGTTGGAGAAATTGGGGAAATATTACCAAAAATAAGTAAGAGGCTGATTTCTCACCTTCACCTTAATCAGATTATCGGCTATAAGCTATCTAATGCAATCGGGTTCTGCAAGAAAGGAGCAAAAAGTACAGAAAAGCATGTGAAACACGGAGAAAGCATGAAACTTTAAACAGCTCCTATGACATAATTTCTCCACTATGAAGGATGGTGAAAACAAAACGAAACCCCGAAAATAGGTAAGAAAGAAAATAGCCATCAGAAAAACGAGGACTTGAAAAGGGAAGATTTTGAGTAAAGGGTCACCAATAATTATGCTAAAAAAAATAAATGAAATTGTAAAGACGAATAATGGAAAGGGATGTTTTATCGAAGACCAACAAAAAAAAGTTCAATTTGTGAAAAAAGAGCTTAAGTAACATTTTCGTTCAAAATCACCAGCTAGAAAGCGCCAAACCCTAAATTTACCATTGAATCGTTCAAAATCGTGTTGAATAGAAATAAAAACGAATTCTCAATCGACAATGAATCTGAAAAACAAATAATATCACGTAATTCTTCTTACCAGCTGTATTAAGAGAATCCCTCTTTTATATTGCTGAACTGAAAGAAAAGAGATTATCAAAGATGATTACTTTTTTAGAGAATGGTTCTTTAAAAAAAATGGTACAGGGAAGGAAGAAGATGAAGATGATAAATAAAATGGAAGAGCTGAATTTCAACGCGACAAGAAAATAATGCTCTGCTTAGTACCTCACTAATCACAGTATAGCTAAATACCAAAAAAAAGGAAAAAAAGTACTTTTATGTTCTTTTATAAAAATAATAATAGAATCATTCGTAAGCTAGATTAAGGCTAATCTTGTAAATATATTTGTTTTTTTTAACTAGATATTTCTTATTAACCAACATGAAAATTTTACAATCATTAGTCCATCATAATTAGTTACAAAATAATAACTATGTACTGTGAAAGATATGAATCATATGCAACAAATTAATTCGTTTCCTTGGTGTTCAATAGGATAATGACTATGTTTAGACTGACAATACGGACAACTTATACCGTATCTTAAAGCAAACTTATGGTTACTATTAATGTATTTTACATATAAAATCTAAATCTAAATGTTATTATCTTTAAGGTGTGTAATGCCTAGTGGATGAGACTAATGTTTCATGAATATTAAATTTTGGACGTGTTCGCATCATTAGCTGTCCATCGGCCTCATTCTCACAACGTCTTGTAATGTTGTAGATTTGCTCTCAAAGACACAGCTTTATATTCTATTTTCTACATTATAAAACATCCCTAGTGTTATTCGTTATTTTCAAAGACGTTTATACATATCGTGAACGACACAAACCGTTTAACATATAAGATTTTGTCAAATATTTAAGTAGCGGTAGATAGATAGTATCAAAGAATACGATTGAATACATTAATTTTCATAGCATACGTGGCATTACTGAATATTGCCCACAATCATTCATTTTAACTTTACAGAAATATCTAAAATGTCGCTGTTGACATTTAAACTTCAAATACGGGATTTGAATCTAAAAATGTGATGCTTATATTAACGAAAAGTATAAAACAAAAAGACAATCGTCATAAAAACATCAGTTAGATTTTTGTCATTGTTAGAAATAGAATAATAAATAGCGAAGGACAAAATCCTCGCCGGCCTGAACGTTATATAAGGTGCATAGCCACTCCACGTCCATTCACACTTGTTCGTTTATGTCACCATAATTAAGGCGCCGGTAGCTTCGCTTCTGCTCTATAAAGGAAACTACCAAGTTATGTCACTGTCCACGTGGCAGCCTCGTTGGGCACGTAGACGTTACTATACTTCTTTTTTTTTGTTTTTGTTTTTGGCGGGCTCAACACGAATGTACTTAAAACTAGGAATTATTACTTTTGTGGGAACCACTGGACAGGTGTCGAGGCATGCGGTTGCAAAACATCGCGGCTGTCTTTCACCGTCCAACGGTCCGAAGGCTTTATAAAGCTGGCAAGGTGGTTGGTGAAGACACCTGTCCTCAATTATTCCGTTATGTTGAAGATATCTTCTGCTTTTTCTTTCCGTTTTCGTTTTCGTCTACGACTCTTGCCTTTTATAGAACAGTCTTATTTTTCTGTGATTTGTATAACCAACAAACATCATTAGAGGACTAAAATTAGTATTATTATTACTAACTAATATTAACTCAATAGTTTAATAACAACGCTCTAAGCACATATCAACATCGCGGATAAGCCCACTTTTAAGCCCGGCCCTTGTTCAGCCCGTATTTTATCTACACTAATAATCAGGACAGGATTTGAAAGAGGACGATCCAAGATTGGTCATTTAAAAGGGTCATTTTTTGTTTCCTTTTGATTTGGAGTTCATATGTACAATGATGCTACTCTCTGAATATAATCCATTTGAGGAAAATTAATAGCAAGCTCAATGATTACCTCCTTGATTCATAGCATCCTTGTTTTACATGTTGCTTTATGATAAACAAACTTGCTAAGAGACCTAGACCGGTTTAGTGTAATCAGGATCCGGTTTGCTTGTGAATTTTTAGAAGAAATGTTATGGGTTTTTTGCGTTCCAACTAATTCTACCTATTTTCCTACTAAACTTCACCAGTAATTTAATTTTTGGTTTTGTTCCTCCACACGTGCAAGTGAGCTCCAAAACAATTTGACTATGACTTACCTAGGATTTTAATCGATTAGTTGATTGGATTTTAAGCTATATTTCCAAATCAATCCTTAAAAACAACCTATAAACAGTTTTGCAAGCAATCCCAAGGAAAGTTTGAAGTACAATATGTATCATCTTTTTCAGGTATTCAACTTTATTCCACACCATCTTTTATTTATCATTCACAATAATTTTATATTTTCTTAATTTCTTAGGATGTGGGACATATGTTGAAAATAGAAACCGTCATGAATAATTGAATACATTTTATATTCTAATTATTTTTCCAAAACATTATTCTCTTTTTAGAGGACTGAGAGTACTAACCGCTGTAGACAAGAGATAAAGTAAGTGATGTGCTTCGAGACCAAATGTCTGAGCAAATAAGATGCGACGAGTTGTCATGTTTTTTTTTATAAAGTATAAACCCACTGATTTATCAATCAGTTAGCCAATTGATTAATTAAGACACAGAGTCGTTTTAGGGTTTCCACGTTGGTCCGATTTAACATTTGGTTAGGTCTGAAAGGGTAACAAAACATATCCATAGATCTTTTATTATTTATTATACGTGATCTGCAATTAAATCACAGGTCCCCAACATCTTTACCAAACCCTCTTCTTTTCCACCAGTTTTCAATCTTCAAAAAATGTATTAATATATTTTCGAAAGTTAGAATAGTAGTTAATAACTTGTAATAGTCCATTAGTTATACCGAAGGCAATACGGTTGGAAACTATTCATCAAGTTTTATATCAACAGATCCTAGAATAACAAATGTTTCATTGTCCCATGTTTTGGACCTACTATTGTCTTTTTCTTATATATAGCTTTGTGGTATTGTTCGAATAATTAATCAAATTGAAAAATATTTCCACATGAAATATACACTGACTATTAACGACTTAATTACTTATTTATTTACTTTGTAGTTTTTGGTTTCATATAAGAAAACACACTAGCGCATTTAAGTTTTTCTTATCAAACATCTTTTACAAATTAGAAACATAATATTAAAATAAGAAATATTGTTGCCTTTAATTATATATTCAAAATTAATGAATGTATTTTTTTAAAAAAAATAAATACAATATTTTAACACACAAAAGCAAACATATATAGTTTTTAACGTCTGCAACGTAAATGTATATACCGTGTGGCATAGATTGTAGTACCTCCCATTTGAACCATGTTCTAGAAGTTATCCACATAAATAAAGCTGTGGAATATAAAATATTGCATGTATCTTGCAGAAGAGTATACAAACGTAGATGAAGTATTGGTGGCTGAAGTAGAGGGCTTAGGTTGGAAAAAAAATATATTTAAGAGTAGACGTCGAAAGTTTAACGAAAATTCACCCCACCAAGCAATCTCATTTTCTCTTTTTTTTTTTGATTATTTCATACACTTATAATATATAAAAAAATCCCACATAAATGAAAATCTACAATGGAAAATATTAAAAGAGATAAAAAGAAAGAAATAGATGTGGAAAAAATAAAAAGGTAGATTACTTAAAAGGAGTGTGTTTGGTTAGGGAAGACGTTGGCATCAAACTGGCCCTCACTCTCTTAACGAATCTTATAATATTCATTATTTTCAATTCTCCATAGAATATATATGTCTGGTGCTGTTGCTCTTCAGCTTTCTTCTTGTTCCTACATACCCATCTTCTCTCACCTACATCAAACCTAGCTAGGGTTTCTTATATATATATTCATTTGTGATTAACATATACGATCACAGATTCATAGAGATTGGAAAAGAGAAGAACTACAAAATGATGTGTAGTCGAGGACATTGGAGACCTGCAGAGGATGAGAAGCTCCGGGAACTCGTCGAACAGTTTGGTCCTCATAATTGGAACGCCATAGCACAGAAGCTCTCAGGTCGATCTGGTAAAACATAATTAACTTAAAAATCATTTACTTTAATTCCTTATAAATTAACAAAACTAGGCTTTAATTCATATAATGATTATTATTATGTTCGTTTGTGTATATTTTACCTACTTATTTATTTGATTTTCAGGTAAGAGTTGTAGATTAAGATGGTTTAATCAGTTGGATCCTAGAATTAACCGAAACCCTTTCACGGAGGAAGAAGAAGAAAGGCTTTTGGCGTCTCATCGGATCCACGGAAACAGATGGTCCGTGATCGCTAGATTTTTTCCCGGTCGAACCGATAACGCCGTTAAAAACCATTGGCACGTCATCATGGCTCGTCGTGGTCGAGAACGGTCCAAGCTACGTCCACGTGGCCTTGGCCATGATGGCACGACGGCTGCAACTGCGATGTTGGGTTATGACGGCTGCGATAAGAAGAGAAGATTGACAACCGCTATCAATTATCCTTATCAATTCTCTCATATTAATCATTTTCAGTTTCTCAAAGAGTTCTTGACCGGAAATATTGGATTTCGGAATAATATTACTCCAATCAGTGAAGGTAATTAAATCAATAAGGCTTAAATTTGTATGTTTATTTAGATTGATACATGCATAAACAAAAACATAGTATACATACTACATACAAAACCATTAGATAAAATGTACATTCGCCTTTTTAAAATGTGCAATTAGTTGTGCATTCGTATAGAACCTGATTTTTTTTTTCTTAAATCAATTTTTTAGTTTATATGGATTATATATAACTCATATTTTTTTTTTCTGAGAAAGTTGGTTTTCATTATTAAATTTGTAAATAATCTTTAACTAGTTTTTGAAACGAACATGTTTTTCATAGTAAACATGCATATGTGCACTCGCTTGTGCGTTTACGATTATTAATTATAAGACTTCTAAAAACTAACTTTATGGACATCAATCATTTGGTCAGGAGCAATAGACCAAATTAAAAGACCGATGGAGTTCTATAATTTTCTTGAAGTAAAGACGGATTCGAAGAAACCCGAAGTGAATGACAATTCAAGAAAAAGCGAAGAAGAAGTTGTCAATCAGCACAACCTCAATCACAACGAGAATTGTGTTCCCTTTTTTGACTTTTTGTCTGTTGGAAACTCTGCCTCTCAAGGTTTATGTTAATTAGTCCTACCACATGTACTATAACGTGAAGCATATATATGTTAATGACACGTAGAACTTACTAATCAGTATGAACTCTTGTTTGAGCCAAATGTGAAAATTAATCAAAACAGCCCATTTGTTTCTTGTATATCATCAAATTTATGATTGTATATAGGTTTAGTTTCATTTTTTATATTTATTTCAAAGAAGTTTAATCGATAAACATACTTAAAAATAACTTGGTTTTAGTTTCATTTTTAAAGATACTTAAATCAAACCAGTCGACAACATTTTTGAGCAGAAACTTAATTTATTTAAACACATTCAAGTTTAAAAATATGTCGTAAACCCAGTCTTTATCTGATAACAAACTGGTCTAGTTTTAGCTATGTATTCTCTAAAATGCAAGATCAGTATTGAGACATCACTTGTCCTGTTACTATAAAATTTCGTTATCCAAGGATCTTAGACCACAAAATCATTAATCTGTGGAACTTGCAGTCGTCGTATATAGTTTTTATTTTTGTTCTTGTAGCGTTCTTAAGAAAATATAAAGAAATTTACTGTTAACCTAAAAAACTATGGTACCAATGCCGAAAAATATGCGCCACCAACGCACTTATAATTTCATAGGCAGACAGACTATTTTGAATGGTATAACTTGTGACAATGAAGCTCTAATCTTTTTGGTATCTAGATGTAAAAAAAAAAACTTTTACAAGGTTTAGTTTAGTTTTTTTTAATTGTGAAAGCATAATAAGTTAATAACGGAAAGACGAAATCGAGGTTGGAGTATAGATATGATTAAGTTGGGAGTAGTTATCAGCCACCAAGAAATATATATAATCCAAAGTAGCAAATCAACCTTTGTTTTAAGAAAACACGAATAAAATAATTCGTTTTATTTAGGTGGAGATGAAGAACACACATCTTGACACGACTTATAACCATACTTCTCGTTTCGAAATAAATAAATTTATATTACTTTATTGATACCCATTTTTTATTTTGTTTTTTCTCTGAAACTGATGTCATTATGATTGCTAGGATTTCTTCGTTGAGTTAAGTATGTATGTCACCTTTTGTTTAGGACAATACGAAAGAACAACCCAAAAAGATAATTAAGTACCTGTATATACATATTTTATTATGAAAGATAAATAAGTGAAGCGTTGAATATTGTACAAATATGTTGAAATCAATCGTATTTGGATAAGATTTTCTGATTAGATGAGTATATTATCTTACAGATTTAAATTTTATAAGGGTGTAAAAAGTTTTTAACTTTGGTTCAGTATAGAGTTTTGTGGTGAAAAGTGAACATTTTGAGATATCATGGAACTGAAAGAAGTACAGTTTGTAATCCAATAGTTTCTAATGAAATAATTGTGTTATCGATCGGTTTCTGATTGTTAGTTTAACCTGCGTACCACTTGATCACCCAAAGGGGAAAGTCGATTCGGTTTTGAGCTCGGCAATAGAAAAGAGATGTATATGTTTGAACTTGTTCTATTATGAAAACCCTAGAAAATTATATGCTCCGTAACTTATTCATTACACAAAAATGTTCGATCGAATGGTGTAAAACATATTAATAAATGAAAAATATATTTAAATGGCATGTTTTTGAAACATGTATTGCGATTTAGATTTGATAAAATTAGGTATCAACATTGATACTGCTTATCCACAAATTACATAAATAATTCACTTATTTATGTAAATTATCGGGGAGAACAACTTATAAAACATTATGAACAAAATAAAAATAACACTTTTAATTCCTGAGAATGCTCTTACTGTTTTTAACTTTTTAAAAAGTTAGCTAAGAATACATAGAATTACCTCATTATCTTGAAGGAATATTTAATATAAAAAAGAATGAGCAAAACGTTGATTTTTCTTTTCAGTGGTGAATGGTTGATTAGTTGTTCAAAAGAAATTTATCAGATATTGATATGATTAAGATAAAAACAATGACAGACTTTACACAGTCTTTCAGTCAATAACGTCCGGATAGAATCAGACGGAAAAATATTTATAGACATGTTTAAAAATAATAGTTGAGGAAAAACGAACGGCCAAAAAGTAGACGTGCGGGTCAAGCTTTAAAGCTTTTTGGTATAAAAACATCTTTGTGATAATGAAAAAAGATTTGTGGGCTTGCGTAGTTTTGGGCTCTCAAAGGACCATTAGCCCAATGAATTAGGAGGCTATAATCAGTTTCAAGTTATAACTGCCAAATCTTCCCTATAATAGACTCCATTGGCCAATAAGTGAAATTAGATCTGACAATAGGAAAAGTGACATGAGACCTTTCCCATTTTTACAAGCAAGCATCAGTTTTATAATTTTTAAAGTTAGGAATTGATTTTTTTTTGAATAAAGACAAAAAGAAGCAAAAAACATTATAAAAAAAAAATTCCCAAAATAATTAAAACCCAGTCAATTACTCAAATTACTTCAAACTTCCGACATATCCCAAAATTCAAACTAGCTCCTAAAGCCTCGTCGTTGTCATCATTAATAATTGTTATTACCTATTAAAATAAACATTGGCATATAACATCTTGTATTTCTGATACAAACTCATATAAATTTTTACAAGGTAATTTTGTTTGGCGTCAAACTACGGTTGCATGTAAAAACAAAAAAAATTCATTATTTTTTTTTTTGTCAACATGTAAAAACAAAAGTTTCATTATTATTTTTAAATAAATGTTAATTAATATATTTATATTATCATCGTCATCATCACTCATGAGCTTGAAATCATTCTTTTTCTTCCCCGCGCTGATTCTCTTCTCTTTACCCCACATTTCCATTATATCTCCTTCGTCTCTCTCTCTCTCTCTGAGAATGTCTTCGACAACAATCGGCGAGCTCATAAGACTCCGACGAGCTAGGAACCAAACAAATCGTCACATCGACGCCGACGATGATCCGCCGCTGACCCACGTCTTGCTTTCAATTTCCCAACCAAATCGCTTCTGCAGCTCCGCAATGTCTTCCTTCTTTCTCCTCCCCACTTCCTCCAACGAAACCACGAGGAAGAAACATCTCGTTTTCCCTCAAACGGCGTTTCTGGGAATGAGTTGCACTGCCGCAGCATCTCAAGAGGTTTCTCTTCCCTCCGTGATTCGCTCCTCCGCGGATTGGGATGCGAGAATTAAAAGAGATAAAAAGAAGAAGAGGAGTAAGAAAACGAAGACGAAGAACAAGGGAAGCTACGAGGATGGTTCGATTAGGTTCTTAAGCGAGGCTAGAGACGTTGATGGCGGCGGTTGCGTCGCGATTCAGGATGTTTGGTGCGGTCCAGGATTAGGGTTCTCAACGGACGCGGTGTCGGTGGATCCTCCTGTCGTGTCAGTTCCTCCGAGAAGGAATCTTCCATCGTCACGTCACAAAATTGACATGGATAAGAACAATTATAATCAGACAGCGGTAAATGTGGTAGATTTATGTTCACTATGCTCTAATTTCCAGTGAAATTTTGAGTCTTTTTGGTAAATTTAGTATTATTATTAATTTGCTTCAGCAAATAGTATTTGGTTCGGCAGAAACTGTTTGGAGTAGTTGGAGCTATAGTCGTTGTAGCATCCCTATGCTATTGCTTGCTGGGCCATGTTGGATTATAAAACTGTGTTTATGTTTTGGATTCTCTTTAAGACAGTCACAAGGTCAAGGGTCAAGGGTCTACTTTGGTAGAGATTCTCTATTATTAGTTTTTGTTTATGATAAAGATAATATTTTCTTTGATGTGTGGTCCTCTGGATTTGATGAACAATAAACAATTCAGAAATGAAAACTCTAGTTCGGTTAGAGAATGGAATCTTACCATCCTTTCGTCTAGCTTGGTTAGAGGATGAACTGTTTGCATGGTTTACCTTTTGGTTGGATTAAATTAGTTACTTGGGAGTTATTGAATCATGTTCATTCAGTTTCTAATTATTTATTTTTATCGAGAAACCACGTTGCTACAGAGGACCTGAGAATTGAGGGAGCTATCCTCTTATGTTTGTTTGAACTTTGAACAATGATAACACAATGTTACAAATGTCCGCAGGGTTCTTCTGTTCTTACCAGAAGGTTTCCCAATCGAGAATCTCATTCTCACGCTTTCATGAACTCTGATTCGACGTTTATGACATCCTCACAAGCTGAACCGACGTTGTTCTCAAGTAGATACCATGACCATCTTCGGCGCCCTTACCCTGATGATCTTACCGAGGTAGAATGAATATTCTATCTGGAAAATGATATATATATATTATTCCTGACTTTATGAAGTGATCAAACTCACACTAGTTGAAGTTTTTTTAGATGTTCCTTGGCTTGGCTCCTCTTAAACTTAAGAGATTATTCTAGATTGCCCTGTTGATGTCTCTCACATGTTCCACTAACTAGTCAATGGGAATACAAATACTGTAATTGTGTTCTTCAGCTAACTAATTCTAAAGTGGTCTGTAAGCTGTTTTGCGGCTAATATCAGTGACTAAGTTGAAGAACTAAACCATGCAGCCAGTGTAGTCATTTTATAAAGTATGCTGTTCACTGCAGATGATGATGCTCCGGAATGGTTTTGTAACGGGAAGGACAACAGATTCGCGCGATCACTTCCACAACCTGAGGCTTGATGTTGATAATATGTCATACGAGGTATCTTTCTCAAAATCTCATGAGAAAAATGATTACAGTTTCATCTGAAACTTTATTGAGTGTGTTTGCTTGGATATACACAGCAACTTCTAGAGCTTGTTGATAGAATTGGATATGTGAATACTGGACTAAAAGAGAGCGAGATACATCGTTGTCTGCGTAAAATCAATCCATCCTTATCGCATATCCTTGCTGATAGAAAATGCAGCATCTGTCTGGTACAGTTCAGATTGAGTCAATCCATATCTTCTCAAAACTTGAGAAAGATTATTGCTAGTAGGATCATGAGTTTGTATTGTTGTTCCTGATTAATGTTCATGTTTTCTGCTTACAAGGATGAGTATGAGAGAGAGGGTCAGGTTGGAAAATTGGACTGTGGACACTGCTTCCATGTCCAATGCGTGAAACAGTGGCTATCGAGGAAGAATGCTTGTCCTGTCTGCAAGAAGACAGCATACGTCAAGCGTTAAGAGGGTTGTGTGTTTTGTCTAGTTTCTGATATTACAGCGGAAAGTCTTTATGTTACTAATGGGGCTGTAGTTCCCATACACTTCTTTTCGCTCCTCATTTTACAGTCAAATCTCAAGATCTTTCATTTAAGCCCTCTGGCTCTTGCTGTATAGATCCGGATTATCTGATACTTTATTCACATTTGTTGTTTTGTGACTTAGTAGTCACAATTATATGTTTTCTTGATCTTATTTTCCTTTGTTGGGTCTATCTATATGATTGAAATACTATTTCCATAGCACTACTTGTAAGAACAAATATTGTGATCTACAGAGTCTTGATCTTCTTCTTTCTCTTCTTACAATCACTTCATATCTATTTATATAAAATCCATTAGTTTTAATAATTCGATTTTAAATATTCATTATCTCATGACTCACGTAATAACGTATGAGTTAATTTGCTGAACTGTCTTCTTGACGAGGCAAGCATACGAATGTTCGTTGGAAAATTAGTCAGTCTCACTTCTCTTGATCTCTACTACAGTAAGTTAGAAGGTCAAATACCAAGTTTCTTATGGAGACGATCTTCACTGACACTTTCTCATAACTCTTTCAATAGCCTCACCGAATAGGTGGAAGTTTCTATAGATGGAAGTGAGTATGATCTTGGTTCAAATTCACTGCAAGGATATGTAAGTTTACATCATTAACTTTCTTAGATATGTCCAAAAACCATCTCACTGGTTCCATCCCTCCATGTTTGAGCGGAATGCTTCCAGATATCTTCATCCATGCAACCGAGTTACGACGTTGAAGGAAACAAGATCATTGATCAATTGCAGCAATATGGAAGTTTTGAATGTCAAAGGAATCGAGATCAAGGACAAGTTTCCATCTTGGTAGAAATCTTTGGAATTGTTACGTGTTCTTCTGATGGGATCAAATCATTTTACGATCCAATCTACGTCTCATCTACATATTTCGGGTTTCCAACTCTTCGAGTCATGGATGGACATATCACGTAAGCACCAGATTATTTTGCGAATTGACTTGAAATGTCATTTAAGTGAGTGGATGAGACCGAATGACAAGCATACTATATACAGTATGAAGATTCAATGGATATGATGTATAAAGGAGTAAAAACACATTACATAAATCTTATCCAAACGAGTTTTACATCAAATTAAAAGTATTTAGGACTTGCTTTTAACATCTAAGAAAAGCATACAATATAGAATTCTTCTTTTACATAAAGTAAGAAGAACCCTTCAACTTGACATCTCGAATTCGATAAGCTCTGTGACTCTTGGCAATGTAGGGAAATACCATTATTATTTGCCGTTGGTTTTGCCTAGAGAAGTGAAGTTCAATCTGTGAAAATCCAAACAGCAAAAACAAAGCAAACGTTATCAAATCCGATATGCAGATTCAAATGAAGTATAAATATACAAACCACTTACTTGATTATGGGTTTTCGCTGTTGGACTGAAGCTCTCTGTGTCACATCGGGCTGTCGCATTGGAAGAACCTTTAACAAAAGAAATATCAGACAAGAGCAAGATCAAGAGACCAGTTTAAGTATAGAAATTGACAAAGAAAATAAGAACCTCGAGTTCTTCCACTGCTCCATTGGAGAATGGTGAGCCATTTGAAGTAGTGACCTCGAATGGAGGTATAGTTGCAGTAGCCACCGAGATTGAATTTGTATTTGAAATCCGCTCAATCACTTGATTTCCAAAATCAAAGCAGTCTTCAAGCTCCTGTGTTTCTTCACTAGGACCTTGAGGAGTGGATATCTTCTCTATTGGATGACTCTCTGCTGCATCCTTATTGAAAACACCAACATTCTCTGCTGCATCCTTATTGATGGGATCAGATTTACCGTCTGTATAATAATCTTTCATAGGACTTGAACAAATGGACCCAGCAGATGGATTCGGGCTCCCGCCTTCACCATTCTCTACAGGCACTGAAAATGCAATGTGTTTAGGGTTCCTTAACTGATCGGTGAGTGTCTCACCATCTCCCCATTTTCTCTTCTTCCCATCTCCTAAACTGTTAGAACCACCTTTACTTTCAGAACTCGCTTCATTAGTAGTAGTAGTAGCTGCACTTGCTGTAGAAGAAATTCTCTGCTCTGAACGGCGTCTGCTGTCCCAAGTTCCTTTAGAGGTATGTGAAGTTCTAATTCCACCAGGAAACACAAAGCTCGGGATGCTTCTTCGCTTTATATGGCTGACACTTATCTCCATCCCAGGAATCCACAACATGTATCCGTTAACAGTGTGTTTAAACTCCTCAACGGTTCTTCTGATGTCGAATTGCTCTCCTTCTGCTGCTGGAGCTCCTTGATTACGCTGCAGACCCATGAAGTAAGAACAATGGAGTGGTTGGGATGCGTCTTGAAAATCATGTGGATGAGGGTGGCATTGAAGCATGTCAAAAGTATGTCTCTCGATCTAGGTATACAATGTAAAATATCCAAGTCAAATAATCAGTGATTCTATATACAGACTTATTATATCGTCTGAGAATGAACAAGAGTTTCACCTTCAGTGTGAGCTGTCTGAGACGTGACTCAACCCAGCCTTTCCATTTTCTTAAATCATCGACATTTGCAGCAGAGATGTCGATCTGAAGATAGTTTTTATACGCTTCAAAGAATGCAAATGGCTCAAAAAGGGTATCCCAGTCAGCTTTGCTTGCTTCCATAGCCTGCAAAACATCACACGACTGTCATAAGTCAATCAATCTGCTTACAAGCCAAAACTATTAAGACTATCTAAATCTTACCTCACATATATCTTTGCCTCTCTGAAATTCCCCTGTCATAATCCGCAATGTACTTGCAGAGACATTATAACTAGAGTTCATACAAGGATAAGCAGGAGTAATGATAGGCATCATGTGCAACCGGTCCTTTGGGTTTCTTCTAGGATCCCAAACTTGAAGACCGAGGGATCCTTCATCCATAGAACAAAGAAGGACTGGATTTGGCCATCGCCATTGCGTGTAGACCCTAAAGAACCGAGAAGTTAACATATTTGGGAGAGCGTTAGGATAAAGTTGACATATCCGAGCTACAAGCAATGCCCAGTTTATACCACCAAGAAATCCAGAGACCTAGCAATTGTCGGAGAAAGACTTGACATAAGTAACATGATAGTCACATAAATGAAATGGAGTAAAAGAGTTCTAGAGAAGAATTTTTCATACATTAGAGTATACTCCACGTCGCTTGGCCCAAAACCGCATGCATCTTAACGTTGTCCTGAAATTCTGCTCACAAACAAAACATAGATTTAGACTAAGCAAATCATATGGATGAATTACAAAAGAATTATAAAGGTAAGAGATGTATCATCAGTAAGCATAAAACCTCAATGTTAGGAACCAGACGCAAGATCTGGTCAGTGACTCTACAACCGTTGAGGCTTCTAACAGTTTGCTCATCAGCATTCTGTAGAATGGAATCCTGTGATATATCTAAGTCCTGCACCATTACATCAGGCAGGGAACACAAATACACAATTCAGATTCTACTCCTATCCATTCAAAATCATGAACATATTGAAAAATGCATAAATAACGTGAAATACTTTCACTGTAATTAGTAGGAATGGGTTTAATGTGGTTGAAATCTATGAGTTAAAAGGAAAAATAATCTGTGAAATGGAATCTGTTTCCTTGACAAAACTGAAAAATATAATCCTGAACACCTCAATGTAAATCCAGATATTACCTTAGGAATAACCCAGAGTGGAAGTTGTGCATAAAGGAGATCTATAGAAACTCCATTAAGTTTGAATCCCATCAAGGGAACATGAGCATCAGGAACAGGGTGCAGCTCAGTAACTTCAGGCATTTCGGACAGCATTCTTTGTAGCTCACCAAAAAAATCACCCTATTGGCAATATAAAGAATAAGATTAAGCTCAATAAATCGACAGAAGACATTTTCAGGCCAACGTATAGATGCAAGAGGTTAATAGTACTTCTCTAGTAGCGTGTCTAGGCCCCACACATAAAGTGTCTATATCAGCACCAGGTCCATGTACCTATTTGAGGAAGCAAAACAAACTGTTATAGGAACACTAGATATGCTAGAATATGGATGCTAGTCATGTTACAAAGAAAAATCATCAACTGCAAGGGAATTCTTTAGGACACTGACTATTTAAGAATAAAATTTGCTCTCCACAAACCAATTGCAACCATAAATAACACCCTAGTGTGCCGAGATTTGTAACAATTCCAATGCCTGGAAAACTCATACATAGACGATACAAGTGATATAACATTGATCTCATTATGTTTAAAGGACACAAAAGAGCACTTGAAGAAAAGTGATGCCACTTCCTACACAGGAACATCTTAAGACAACAGGAAAAAAAAAACACAGCTTTCACCAATTAACGATATATATTCTCCCTCTACAACGAGTTCACAGTATAAAAGGGATGAGAAACAAAGTTAGTCTTCTATAGATCTTTATGGTTACCCCTAGCCGATAAGAACCGAAAGTAAATATCTCCGCATTCGCTTCATGAAGCAGCTGATCATTCAAACCTTTGGCGCGGCTGATTGTTTTAATCCATGTTTTTACAATCTGGACACATCAAAAACGAAGACTTAATCAGAGATTTGTTACAAACATTGATGAAAAATCCATAAGCACAATTTCTTTTACTTAAGAAAGTAGTAAAAACCTGATCTAGTCTCCCCAGAACCTCCTCCCTTCTAACAGCTTCCTCCTTACTCTCGTATAATCCAACATCTTGCAAGTACTGAACAATCATAATAGAAATCAGAACAAACGTAATCGAAATCAGCAGTCAACAAAGATACAAGTAATTCAACAATAAACTTTAGCACAACAAAACACAAGCTTTAAGATATCAGCAAAACCTTCTCGAGCTCTCGTGTCTTGATCACATCAAGCTCCGTTGGTCCTCCCATAGAGATAGGATCTGAAACACCATACCTTTGCCCATTTTGCTGGACACTAGCCATCGATCTTACTATGTTCTTTTCCTCTCTCTCTTTTTTTTTCTCCTCTTCTGTTTTTTTTTTCCTATCTTATTTTTTTCTCAATGTTTCAATTAGATTCTACGAGCATAAAAAGTTCATTTTTTTTTTCTTTCTCAACCATGCTTTGCCTGGATATTTCGAATAATGTAAAGCTAAAAAACGAAAACTCGGAGAAGATTACTATCGAGAAATTGTTGATCATACAGAATACAAAATCCAAGGCTTTGCTAAATTAAAGAGAAAGCCAAAAGAAGCTAAAAAAAAAAAAGCGCAACACTATGGAAGCATACAACAGTAGCCAAAGAGTCGGAAGGCTCTTGTCGGGAACAGCCCTTAAAACCCAAATCCGAGCGGACTGGTAATACAACGAATGGAATCAGGAGAATAGCAGAAAGTCTCGTCCTTTTGAACACCCGGCGAATCGATGTAGACTGAGCCCGGCAGACGGAAATGATATCAGGTCTCCGGCGAGAAGAAGAACTTCCCACACACCCTCCCCCAAAAGGGTAATTAGGGTCGACGAAATCTCGTGGGAAACTTAGAGGAACAAGATAATCTGGGGAGTTTCTAGGTTTTCGTCTCAACGAATTTCACCCTTCTCGCGATGGGATAGAGACAAAGTGCTCTCGGGCCACACACATATAAATTTAAGAACTTTAGAAAACTATATTCCACGAGAAAGAAATCGTGTTCCTAAACCTGACCCGATTTTTTAAATCCGACTCCTTAAATGAAATAACCCGACCCGATCTTATAACTGGTCTACTTATCCTCTTTAATTAGTTGGTCAACGACACTCAACGTCGAGAATTAGTTATTCTTTTCTAAAATATTATTTTTGAATTTTTGGGGTTGAAATGTGACGTAAATTAATTACTCTTCGCTGGAGTTATGACAGTTAGATTCTAGGATCAGATTAAAAAGCATATCAATCCATTCTGCCAAATTAAATTAATTAACATTATCCATATATTCTTCTTACCGTAATATCTCCGCCTCCGCCAGTGAAGGAAGAATCACAATCAAAGATCCGAGCTTTGAGTTAGGACAGGAATTTTTATTTATTTTATTTTATCCTCAACTGTCCGTTTCCAACCATGAGTGTAAGAGACGATGAAAAAACTCCAGCGGAGAATCACGGTGGAGGAGAGGAGGAAAGGACACCGGAGAGAAGGAGATGGCGATTCAATTCTCCTCTAGCTCAAGTGAGCTTAATGGGTTTCGTCTGTTTCTGCTGTCCAGGAATGTTCAACGCACTCTCCGGCATGGGAGGCGGTGGTCAAGTTGATCCCACCGCCGCTAACAACGCTAACACCGCCGTTTACACCGCTTTCACCGTCTTCGGCCTCTTAGGCGGCGCGTTTTATAACGTCCTCGGTCCACGGCTCACGCTAGCCGCAGGCTGCTCGACCTACGTGCTCTACGCCGGATCTTTCCTCTACTACAACCATCACCACCACCAAGCCTTCGCGATCGTCGCCGGAGCTTTGCTCGGTTGCGGTGCGGGTCTTCTCTGGGCCGGAGAAGGAGCGGTTATGACGTCATACCCACCCCCGCATCGGAAAGGCACTTACATCGCCCTGTTCTGGAGTATCTTCAATCTAGGCGGTGTAATCGGCGGATTGATACCGTTTATCCTTAACTACCACCGTAGCTCAGCTGCATCGGTTAACGACGCGACGTACATCGCGTTCATGTGTTTCATGTTCGCCGGTGTTCTCCTCTCGTTAGGAATCCTCCCGGCGAACTCCGTAATCCATGACGACGGATCTAAATGCTCCGCTGTGAAATACTCTCGTGCGTCGAAAGAATTCATTGCCGTGCTTTGCCTATTCTTCGATCGGAAAATGCTCCTAATCGTTCCAGCAGCTTGGGCTAGCAACTTCTTCTACAGTTATCAATTCAACAACGTGAACGGACTTCTCTTCAACCTAAGAACCAGAGGATTCAACAATGTCTTTTATTGGGGAGCTCAAATGGCCGGATCGATAGCAATCGGCTATATAATGGACTTCAGCTTCAAAAGCCGGAGAGCGAGAGGATTCGCCGGAATATCTTTAGTAGCGGTGATCGGAACCGTGATTTGGGCAGGAGGGTTAGCGAATCAGCACGCTTACTCGTTTGACAATCTACCGGTGAAGAAACTTGACTTCAAAGATTCCGGAAAAGAATTCGCCGGACCGTTCGTGCTATACATGAGCTATGGATTGTTAGATGCGATGTATCAGAGCATGGTGTATTGGTTGATCGGAGCACTCGCTAATGATTCGCAGACTTTGAGTAGGTACAGTGGATTCTACAAAGGAGTGCAGAGTGCAGGAGCTGCAGTGGCTTGGCAAGTGGATACACGTAAGGTTCCGTTAATGTCGCAGCTTATTGTAAATTGGTCACTCACTACTGTAAGTTATCCTTTACTTGTTCTTCTTGTCTACATGTTTGTTAAAGACGAAGATGGTGCTGAGGATGTTAGTGGTAATAAGGTTTAGAGGAGTAGATATTTAGCGCACTGAGCAACTTTCTGTTTTCTAGTACAAATCTGTAGTCTTCTCTCGCTGGAAATACATTGATAAATCGATATGAATGTAAACAGTAACAGAGAGAAACAAAGATTAGAGGCACTGAAATGTCTCTATAGCTGAGACTGTTTGGGTTCTAAGAAAGTGAAGTCCCTTGTGGAGTGCTCTTCACAATTTTTTGAGTCTTTGATTAGTAGATGAACACAACAGAATAGAGTATACAAGGTTGGCTTCAAGGTTTCCATAACTTCACGTGAAGTGTCGAGAAGGTTTCCCTGAGGATTGTGTTTTACGTCAATCACATCCTTATTATGGTGGACCTACAGTTACCATTTCAGTACATGGGCAAGGGAAAGTCTATGGGAACAGAACCTGTCTTCACTGTATTTCTTGTTGGACACGATATTGTGTGTATTTTTTGAACAGATGAACAAATTTGATTGAAGCATCACCTCATTAAACTCGGGAAATTTGAGTAACAAGACAATATAATAAAAAGTAATGTTAAAAGAGATAAATGACCCTCAAAATGTATCGGGTAGAACCAACATGTGGGCCTTGCTCCTGTAATTGTTCATAGAAGACGACAAGTTTGGCATCGCTTTGATCAAACAAAAACTCGAATCTTGGATCACATTGGCAATAAAAACTTTACTTTGTCGTCGGGCTTCCATGGAGACCAAACAGAGTACGACTATTCCTCTCCTCACACCCTATAAAATGGGACCTTTCAATCTTTCTCACAGATATATGATGTACTATTAGTGTAATGAAATTAAAGCTGATCAAGACACGTATGGTAACTATAGGCTTTGATGGAGTGGAGGTTCACGGTGCACATGGTTACCTGATCGATCAGTTAGATGGAAAGTACTCTGACAAACAAATTAAAAAGGCTAAACCTTGAGCAGCGGGACACTAACTCGTGACTGTAAGGGTTTCTCCAAAATAGCTAACTTGAAATCGGTGTGACCAGTCGAAACAATATTTGGGGGGTTAAAATGAAATATACAGATACAATGGGTGCTAAAAGTATAAATTTTGTTTAAAGCGTTCGAGGTTAGTATTTTGTGTTAACGGACCTTCGCGCGACGGCGATTGCGGCTAGATTATTGTACTAAACCAAATTGAGAAGCAAGCTGGCTTGGCTGCAATGGAGAAACCGAACAAGAAACACGCGGCTGATACGCTTTCCAGCGAGGATTTGATCTCGCCGGTGAAGAAGACCAAGAAGTCAGAGCCGCCCGGATGTGATACGAAAGATCTGAAAATCCCTAGTGGTGGTGCAGAAGACGGGAAGCAGGAGATTTCCGTCGGAGAAGAAGCTAATAGAGCGGCGGAAGCAGATAGCTCTAGCTGTATAAGTGAAGAGAAGAAGGGGTTTCTCGTTGAAGCTGAAGTTGCTGAAGACAAAGGAGCCAGACATACAATGGAAGATGTTTGGGTGGTTTTGCCCGACGCTTCTTTGGATTTCCCAGGGAAACTTAGGTAAATAGAAGAAACTTTCAACTAAACTCGTATGAATCTAGTTTGATAATTATCAAGCTCTGCTGCTGTCAGGGAATTGGAGAAAATTCTAGTCTTATTGTGCTGCAAAGTCAAAGGCTTGGTTTTGAAAAGTTGATGTTTTTCTCTGTTCCACCTCCTGTTTTGTAAACCAACTAGCTCTTCCTTTCTTGGTTTTGTTTTTCAAAGCTTACTCTTCTGTATTGATGTTATATTATTATGTAGGTGTGCTCATTTTGCCATTTATGATGGGCATGGTGGTCGTTTAGCTGCAGAGTTTGCTAAGAAGCATCTTCACCTTAACGTACTTTCCGCTGGGTTACCACGTGAGTTGGTCTGTTTGACTTGGTTCAGATGAATAATGTCTTTATCGCATAGCAAGCCTTTTTGCTGTTATCACTCAGTAGGTCTCACTTCACTTTCTTTCTCATCCTTTTCTTGGTCCAAATGTTCGATTGCTGCTTCAGCTGGACGTCAAATTTGCTAAAAAGGCCATACTTGAAGGTATATAAGTTCACTACATGCATCTTCATTATAGCTATTAACATCCATTGATTTTGAACTGTTAACACAACTTTGCTACCAGGTTTTCGGAAAACCGATGAGTTGCTCCTACAAGAAAGTGTTTCAGGTAATTTGCGACAGATTTTGTCTCAGCTATATTTTGCCTTTATTGGCGAGAATGTCTGAGATTTTCTCTCAGCTGTTGATTGCTTTGCTAATGTCTCCTTTATAGAATCTCTGAGTATATTGAAGTTACTTGTTTCTCCCTGACCTGTGTCTGGCGCAGGAGGATGGCAAGATGGTGCCACAGCAGTGTGTGTCTGGATAGTTGATCAAAAGGTATGACCGTGAGATGACAGTGACGGGGTCGTTCCTCCTTCTGGAATGCAATATATTGACTCTATTTCTATATGACAAAATTACTCAACCTTTTCTCCAGTATTCACACCCGTAAACTCCCATGCATTTTAGGTTTTTATTGCCAATATTGGTGATGCTAAGGCTGTTTTGGCACGATCCTCTTCCACCTACGAATCGGGGAATGATACAGAAGCATGTGATCCACTCAAAGCAATTGTTTTGACGAGAGAGCATAAAGCAATTTATCCACAGGAGCGTTCTCGCATCCAAAAGGTTTCTCTATGATGAGCAAGACAGTGATATCCCAGTAAATTTGAATACCCCATGCTCTGTTAATAACTTGGTCTGAGTTTCGCAGTCAGGTGGTTTCGTAAGCTCAAATGGACGGTTACAAGGCCGTCTTGAGGTCTCTAGGGCTTTTGGTGATCGTCAATTCAAGAAGGTAATGATCATTTGACTTCCCAGACATTAGTCTTGACTTGCAAATCTTATGGGTTATCCGCATCTAACAAAAGTTATTGAATACAGTTTGGTGTCATTGCAACTCCCGACATTCATGCGTTTGAGATAACTGAGAGAGAAAACTTCATGATTCTTGGCTGCGATGGATTGTGGGAAGTAAGCTCATGGTTTATTGTTGTGTAGTTCTCTATAAGAACATTCCCATCTTCTTTTATATTCAAAGTTTGCTCATGTAGTCTATACATTGCATCCGTTTTCAGGTGTTTGGACCAAGTGATGCTGTCGGGTTTGTTCAGAAACTCTTGAAGGTACGAAACCACACACTTGCCAAATCGCTTCATTACACACTTCGAACTAATGTTTGTGTACAACTAAGTGCACACAAGTAAAGTGCACAGGGGCAGTTTAATGAGAGATTACTAAGAGCTGCGATTTTGCAGGAGGGCTTGCCTGTAAGCACAATTAGTCGTCGTCTTGTAAAGGAAGCTGTGAAAGAACGTCGTTGCAAAGACAATTGCACAGCGATCGTGATTGTCTTCAAACGCGGATGACAAAAAGGAAAGTCTGTGGGCATCTGCTTTTCCTTTTGGTTTTGGCTGTTTGAAGACTTTCAAACCTTTTGTCGCTAAACTCTTTTTTACATGTCAATGGATTAATTATACATTTGGGGTTGTCATTAGAAGAAAAAATGAGTTTGAAGATTGAACAGATCTCTCTTTGTAGTGCAAAAGATTCCTAGAAGGAAAAGTAAAGAGCTTAATAATCATATATTACATGATTATTAGTGTACAATGAATAAAGCAAGTAGGACAACTAAGTATAATCATTGCGAATTTAGGATCCCCTCTTCAGGGTTTGTGATTTATGGGGGGAAAGGAATAAATCGCCAACTTACACCAGCAGCTGTAAAAAATGAGAATCTAACAATGTTGTGGTCTCACCAGAGCGTGAAACTGAATGTAAGAGAACGAGGCAGAACATTACTATTGGAAATCGAGGTCGAGTTTCCTCTTCAGATGAGATCTATCGGCACTACAAAATGAACAAGAAGAAGAAGCTATCAAAACACATTCAATCTAGAGGATGCAAAATCAACTGAGACAATTAATCAATGTAGTAAACGGTGGGTGGCAAGTTACTCTATTTTTACCTGGTGACCGTAGGTCGGTTTGGAGGCCGCTCAGCGAGGATAGTAAAATCTAACGACATGGGTGCTTGTTGATCCTTGTCAACGTGAGACTTCATACCATCAACCCTCCCACGCTCAGGCATTACTCTTCTAATCTTACGCGGTGGTGATATCACTTTAATCGCCTCATGTTTACCGTAAGAGGCTTTAGCTTCCTGCTTGCGAAATGGCTTAGGGAGCTTAGCAGGATCAGTAGGAGAAGGTGCAGAAGTAAAGTACCTAAAAATATGAAAGCATAGGTGTGAGAACAGAACTAATTATATTTGCCCATAAATAGGTGGTGAGTTTTAGGCACCTGTGTTCTAGAGCCTGCTTGACGGAAATTCTAGCCTTTGGGTCATACGTAAACATCTTGGACAACAAGTCCAGAGCATCGTCACTAACTGTTGGGAATAAAGAACGCAGAGAAGGTGCAGGGACAAATTGATACTCAACATAGTCGGGAAGCTTTGTCATGTCAGGCCACTGATCCGCTTTTGGTGTCCCAAAGGCAGCAAATATTTTGCTTAATTGATCGATATCACTGTTTCCCTGCGACGTATGAAAACCGAATATGTAAGCAGACAAAACTAATAATACTAAAGAAGTATCGCGTAGTCTGACAGAGAGTATCTGATTTAAAGAGATGAAGATTGGACGAAGTTTAATTTTAACCATGATGAGTTGAGTAAAGATTATTAAACCTGAAGAAACGGTCTGCGTAGCAGAAGTTCAGCAAATACGCAGCCAGCAGCCCAAACATCAACTGCAGCACCATATTGCTTTGCACCAAACAAAAGTTCTGGTGCTCTGTACCATCTAGCAAACACCTGTGTATCATCAGATATATCAAGATATGAAGATAATGAAACAAGTAGAAACAAAACGAAATAAGGTGCATTACGCATCTATTGTAATTATGGGGGTTCAAAGGAAAAGAAAAAGGACAACTACATTAATGAATTCATGTACGATTCATTTTCTACAAGTTAGTTTTACCAATCAATTTAGCTAAACTACAAGCAAAACATAAATGAGAATGCGCAGAAACCATACCTGGTGGGTAAACTTACGATCTGGACTGCCAAATATACGTGCTAACCCAAAATCTGCAAGTCTCAGCTGTCCATCAGGCCCTATCAACAAGTTATTTGGCTTCATATCCCTGAAGTCAAACGATACATAATCAGCGCTAAACCAAGCCGCATTACAGAGACAAAAGCAAGTGGTTTGGGATAAACAAGCACCTGTGCAAAACCCATTTCTCGTGGCAATAAGAAAGTCCTTTTAGTGTCATTAGGAGGTAAGATTTAATGTCGGCAGGTGAGAGAATTATGTTTGAATCCCGAATGACACCTTCGAGGTCAGTCTCCATGAACTCAAATACAAGATGCAAGTTTTCTTTGTGAGGAAATGCATCGATCAACAGAATGATATGTGGATGCTTTAGTTCTTTCAGCATTTTGATTTCCCTGAGAGCCGTAATATTTACACCTTCCTTTTGTTTACCAATCCTTATTTTCTTGATTGCTACAGTTTCTCCCGTCTGAAAATGCCCCAAGAAAAACAAAACAATCACTTCCCATCATCCCAAGGAACAAAAACTTCAAACTTTATCCAGAAATTTCATCTGAAATCAAAGAAGGCAAACACAAACGATGCAAATACCCAATAGAAGGATTCAAAATCCAAGTTGAAAACCAAAGTCAAAATCATATGAAAAGCTAATAAATTGGAAGTCTAATTAACACCCAAAAAGAACCCAAACAAAATCTCCCAAAGATATACGGAAAATTTCGGAACCAGAAAACAATTAAAAAATCAGTATTACCCGACAGATCCTAAACCCTAGTTTCATGGGCTCACCACGAATCTGAAGGAAGTCAGCAAAGAAAACTACCTTAGTATCAGTGGCCTTGAAGACGACTCCATAAGTACCTTGCCCGAGAACCTCTTGCTTGAGATACCTATCAGCTACTTTCTTTGGCTGCTCCATTTCCGGCATTCACGGGTACTGTTAACCCACCGAAATTACAACTAATTACCCTTTCTCCTTGTTTTCGTTGGTTTTCACAAAATCCTTCTCTATAACTCAATTTCTTTCTGAATCTAAAAGTTTCGATGATGAGGAAGGCTCATAAAAATTTAGGGTTTGGGAACTCCTCCGGCTCCGGAGGAAAAAGTAGCCGTTGGCGCGTGTGCAGACGCAATCGGCAAATCGAGGGAACAAAAAATAAAGGAAATTGAAAAAAGAATAAGAAAACTCTCTCTAGCTGGAAAAGTGGGTGAGTGCGCTTAACAGTAAGATAACTAGATAAAAAATATATATATATATATACACTCTAAACGACAGCGTTTTTAGTTCGAAATAAACACAATCCAGCTTCTACTAAACCCGGTTAAATTAAACCGAAAACGAATTAATTTTTAGTACCACAACATGACCATCAGGTGTTACATCAGAACATCGCAGATATATTTTGCATATTCAATGGTTTTTACAGTCTCGAGAGTGTTACACCGGACCGTTTACAGGGAAAGCTTTTGGAGAAGAAGAAGCGAGTCATCATCACGAAGCAATGCGACGACAACGGCACCAGAAAGCTGTACCACCGCTTCTTCCTCGAGCAACGGCTATCTCTTCATCGACATAAAACCAAATGAAGAAAGGGTCTTTGTTACTCGGCTCTTCCTCTGCGTCTTTCTTTCCCAAACCGATCTCTAAAGGATCTAAAGGTCCAATCTTTATGCGTATCTGTTCAAAGATGAAGGCTAGGATACGATTCTTCCATGAAAACCTTCCTTCGAATGTCAAAGCTCCTAGTGGACCAAGATAAACCCCATTCTCTATTCTTTTTCCCTGTTTCAAGATTCAATAAAAAAAAAAAAACTGTTTTGTTGGTACTTCCAAAAGCTCTTTCTATTCATGTTCTAGACATGACAAACCGAATCAATTGGATCATCTCAACAGTGAGTATATGCTTGGACCACATGGTAAAAGTACATAGCTTTTGATCTCTATAGACTTTGAAGCAGTTCTAGACTACAGAAGACTGAGACGACGAGAATATATGATGTAGAAGTGTACGTAGGTGGATCAATCTCATTCAAGTTTAGTATCCAATTCTCCACTAGAATAAGTTTCATGTAAGATAAAAAAAAAGAGGAGGCTTACCGCAGCATCAAATCTCTGAACAGCGGTTAGAGGGAAATATCGACCTTTCTTCAGTTTCTTCTGTATGGTACAATTTGAGATCCCATGTCAGTGATTTCAACGGATCAAGACTACAACATTCTAAGACATGAACGGCTAATATATTTCTAATAGACCTCGGCAGTGAAGATGAGCATCCATGTTCTTCCAGGGGACTCGGATCCACCAAGTGTTTCAAGGAATGGTGATGGATCAATCTTAGCCTTTTCAATAGCAGAAAAAGCAGCTAAAATCTCATCTGCTGCAACTTTCCGAGTTTTTGCAGCCGTTTTTAACAGACTCACACTCTCCGTTACTTCCTACAATTCCCAAGTTAGAAAAACATTTCAGAAATCATTTTGAGAAGCAAGTATAACCAATTGCCCCAGACTTTCAGAATCAGAAGAAGAAGAACCCATAAGAGAGTCTAGCATTTGAAAGAACCAAGTCCTAGTCTGTTCTAATTTACAACGTTTTTTGTTATCTATTCGACTAAAATTTCACAACTCATGGCATCTATCCAAAAATGAAAAACTCCAATGCTTATCCAAACTATTGGTAACCATAATAGTCCAAATTCCCAATTCAACCAGAAATAACTTCAACAAGATTTGATTTTTTTCAGCTGGTTTCACTTCAGTCTCGGATGGCTGCAAATAAGAATGATCGAGTACAAAGAAACGAAGGCACAAAAGAAAAATTTCGCTAACCAATAGAACAATCGAAAGGAAGAAGGAGAGTACTTTGTTAGGAATTTGACTTTGTGCCGGTGGAACACTCTGGTTCCTACCATCGACCGTGGAATTCACCAAAAGTAATCTCTGGCGGCGATTAAAGACGAGAGAAGAGGAAGATGCGGACAAAACCCATGAAGCTGATGAGACCATCATCGTCACTAAAAAGCTTCCTTCTTCATTATTCTTCTTTTTTTCTTCCACGTCAATTTTTCAGACAGACCAAACCAGAAGAAAAAAAAACAATAGAGCTGGTCTTCTATTATCCACCAGTTTTATTTGGCTGAGAAAAGCTTTCAACTAAATTATTTTTCACGACCGTTATCTCGATATCACCGGATCAATCCTAGTTACATTTGTGAAAAAAATAAAACTCAATTTAATAACATTTCTGAAAAACAAAACTCAACTTTGGATAATATAATTTCTTTATTGTTGAATACATATTCCTTTTTTGAATAATAAAATATTGAAACCAGTTTTCAAGACTAATTCCATTTTACTTTGGTGTATAATCATTACAGGGCACATTGCCTTACATCAATGATTGAGTTAGTACTAGCCTGTCCACTGTAAGGTTCCATCCTTATTCGATTTATATCCTAGTGAACTTAGAAGCACGCAGTTTTTAATTGACCAGTGCAAACCCCAAAGCTGCATCAGTCAGGTCGCATGGAGCAAAGACAGGAAGAAACAAGGTGTCTGACAAGCATCAAGGAACAAATAGTGTTTCCTTGACTATTTAAATAGCAAACTCCAAAAAGCCGAAAGACTGACTCAGCAGGTAAAAGGGTAATAATAGTAGTAGTAGTAGTAGTAATTGTAAATTTAGCTTTAAAATAAATAAAAAAAACTCTCACTCATGTTCTTCACAATACTCTTTCTAGCTTTTTAAATTTTCAGAAAACGGTCTCAGGTTACACCTCCTGCAGCGGTAACTCTCAAGCCTCACCATAAAGATGGAACTAAGGTTTTAATTTAGGGAACTTAGATTCCTTCGTCGGATCATTCTTCAAAAAGCATTTTCCTAATCCCCCCCTCCTGGTGCAACCCGAAAGCCGTCTCCTGCAGTTCAAAGAACCAGAAACCGGCTCAGATTGGATGTTTCTTCAATTTGTTGGTTCCAAATAATTGAATCGTAAGACTAGCCAGTCACCTTTTTCTCACAAAATTGGGATCAAGCGCTTGAGGAAGCACCTGAAAGCGCAGTCACTTTTCCAACAGCAACTGTTTTCCCTGTAGTGACCCCAAATAGAATTGTAAACCATGCACATAAATTCAGATGCTAAGATGAGTGGTCACTGCATTTTATATAGTCTCGGAAATCTTTACCTTCAGTTCGTAGAGTGAATCTTCCAAGTTGCGGGAAATCTGAGAATTTTTCAACACAGATTGAATTGGTAACCTGCAGAGATACAGCAATGGATAGCAGAGATTAGGATTACAAACTTGATAATAACTTGTTAAGATTGTTGAATTGAAATTTCATGCGGATGCCCTCAATGTTTCAGGTAAGCTTTGCAACAACGGAATCAGTTACAATCCTACCGGAAAGTGAACATTTTATTTGATTGGAAACTACCACAGATGTACATCCAAAATCAGTTTGAATACCAAACAATCATCACCGAAAGATTGTACCAAGTTCGAAATGAAGTAATATTTCATGCTTTTTCTTTGATTAGAACAGAAACTTAAACCATAACTTTGCTGAAACATATGGCTACGAATAAACTTTCGAAGGAAAGAAAGGCCATCAGAAGGAACCAGACCTGTATACGGCAGATAACAGCAGCACCATTCTTCACAAACAGAATTTTCTTTTTCATGGGTTTCCTTGTCTTCATGTCAATTTGGCTTATCAATTCGATTATCTCACATTCCTCAACAACCGCATGAATGTGGAGAATAGCCTTGTAACCAGCTGTAAAAATTGCCTACAGGAGCAGAAAAGAAATGAAGACTCCGAGAGAATAAATTCTGAATACAATTTGAGAAAGTAGCACTATTCAGAACAGCATATACTCAAAAGTTGACATTTCAGAAGAAATATGTGCTTACGTTGTCAAGCAGCTCAAGGATTTGTAGTTGGGCAACGAACTCAGTAACGGCAGGTACAGGATTTACTGCAATAGAAAACAAACAAAAACTACAGCTAAGTACAACTAGAAAAGGAAGACTAAGATTCCAGATATCAACAAAAATCACGTTAAACTCATCATACTCACCCGTGCTGGATAAAACAAAACCTGAAAGGATATCCTCATCTTCAATGCCAGTTATACGGACTCTCAAATTCTCACCTGGTCCAGCACGCTTAACTTTATCTTCATCGCAATATATAGCAACAACTTTCACGTGTTCCTACATTGGTAGATGGAAGTTATCAGGAAGACAATGAGCTGGGGATTAAAATATGAAATGCGAGAGAAGACATTTGGAAAGTACCTTGTTTGGCATAATAACCAAGGAATCACCCTCCCGAATGCTGCCAGATTCTACTTTTCCCATAACAACAGTTCCCATGTCTTTGAATTTATCAATAATCGGCATCCTATACAATTCATAGAATCAATTCGGGTAAACACTCTGAAACATACAAAGATAAGTTTACAGACACTAATTCTCCTCTCAATTAAATTAATGGGAAAAAACTATAGAAGACATTTCCTCCTAAGCAGGATAAAACATATGTCAAAGTTGCAGTAGTTGCATGTGATGCAGAAAACAATGCATATGGATGTTATTGTCCACCAGCAACATGAATACACAGGATTTCATGAATGCATCAACCAATATGTAATAAAGTAGAAACCCGAATGAAAAAGAATAAGAAGAAGGGGCATTGAGGGTTCACCTGAATGGACCATTAGGATCCCGTGGTGGAACTTCAATAGAGTCAAGGACTTCAAAAAAGCTAGGCCCACTGAACCAAGGACAAACTTTTGGATCCATCTTCTTGTCCATATTAATCCCCATTAGACCAGATATCGGCAAGAAGATTACATCTTCACAACAACAGAGTAAAAGAAAAATTACACCATGCAATTAGACCAACGCTCATCAGTAACATTTATAGTTCCCTGCATACCTTTCTTTGTGTTGTAGCCAGAGGATTTAAGAAATGGTACCATCTTTTGTTCTATTTCATCGTACCTGCATAACAGTACATAAATACTAGGATGAACGGAAAGAGATATGAAAATCAACAGTGTCAGGGATTAGAAAGGTTTTTGTAACAACCTCTCTTTCGACCAGTTCACAGTTGGATCATCCATCTTGTTCACAACAACGACCAGCTTCGACACGCCCAATGTTTTTGCGAGTTGAACATGTTCACGAGTCTGCCCACCCCTCTCATATCCTGTTTCAAATTCACCTTTTCGAGCAGATATCACCTACAACAGAGAGACGAGGGCAGGGAAATTAATAGGCTTCCTACGAAAGACGCATCTTACAGTAACGGAATCAAAACAAATTAACATAGCACAAACTAACCAGCACACCAATGTCCGCCTGGGATGCTCCACTAATCATATTTGGTACATAACTCTTGTGACCCTACAAGTTCAAAGAAGCAAACGAGAATTAGAACAAAATACTTGACAAAAAAGAAAAATAAACAAAAAGTATTATTTTAGGTTGATCACTTACCGGAGCATCCAAAATTGTAAATCTAGTGCTCTCAGTTTCAAAATGAGCCCTTCCAACTTCAACTGTTTTACCCTGTCAATGTAGCAAGTTAGGTATACCAATTAGCTAAGCTAAATTCATCATAAACATTGCTGGGAATACTACAGACACGTGAATTCAATCATCTCGGACACATATAGCAAACAAAGAAACATTAATCAATCCGAGGAAGTACCTTAGCCCTCTCTTCTTCATTTGTATCCATTATATATGCCATATACCTAGCATAGAGGACAATAACAAGTTTGTGAAAACAGAAATTACAGAAGCATTCCTTATCAGTTTGAATTCATCAGAAAGACTCACCAGCTTTCTCTACTTTTTTCTTTTGCTTCCTTTTCATACTTTTGGATTTGTCGGTCATCCACCTGACCGCTAAGGAAGAGAATTTGTCCTCCAATGGTAGACTTTCCAGCATCTACAATTGAAAAAGTGGCCATGTAAAGATTAAATCAAGAAGCCGCCAGCAGCCATTACAAACTTATAACACAAACCGACTGAAAGCTCATGATCGGAATTTCAAAGCTGTTTTACATAAGCTTTGAAACCATTCGTCTACACAGGGAATTTTCTTACGATCTAAACTGAAACACAAACTTTCCCAGAAACTACAGGCAAATGATCTATTATGAAAATGAATTCCTGAAAATAAAATCAACAAGTAAATGGCCATACCAACATGCCCAATGAACACCACATTCAAGTGTCTCTTTTTGTTTGCCTCTGCCTCCTCTTCAGCTTCCTCTTTTGCAGCCTTCTCTTGGGCTGCCTTCTCTTTAGCTAAATTGATTTAATATACGAGAGATAAATAAATCTTCAACCAGACAAAACGATGGCAGAAAGATGAGAAATGAGTAGTATGAGAAGTCTAAGTACCTTTAGCTGGGTTATGCACTGGATGGAGCACTTCTTGATCATGATTCTCAGAAGCTGAAACCACCAATATCCAGCAAAAAAAAATCAGCAACGAGGTAAACCTCAAATAAGTAAAACTAACTTCTAAGAAAAGTAAAATAGAAAGAAAGGGAACATAAAAGATCTATCAACCTTGTTGCACATCAGGAACTGGCTCTGATTCTTGCACGTTATCTTTCAGGTCTGAAAAGCAAGGATAAATACCTAATATTAGAATTAGCATTCGATCTCATGACAGCATAAACATTTGGAACCTCCCTCAACCACAAGCTAATATCGTACTTATGTAATAGCCACAGTAAAAAAGTCGGCATAAAACGACCCACAGAAAGCCAAATTTAAACAGTCTGAGAACTAAAATATAATACAAGAAGTGTTATGCTACACTGAACCTTCTTCTGCTTTATCCAATTTCTCAACTCCGTCTGAGTTGTGATCTTCCTGAATGGCAACTCCGTTGTTTTCTTCTGCAAATATCGACACCAACATTTAGCACAGTGCGAAATAAGAAAAAGATTGTTAAGCCTGTCATCTTCAGGAATTACCTGCCGTATCAAGCTGTAATGCGCGGATCTCAGCCTCAAGATCTGCATAGTTGACAAAAGATATAAGATGGAGGAAATTTGAAAAAGAGAAAAGACAGAATAAACAGAATAAACTTCTAAGTCCCAAATATTAACAAGGCACATAATAATGATTTCACTGGACCGGACTAATAACTCGTGAAACAAAATTCAACAATTAAACGAAACGAACTAATAACAATTCAGCTTTCACATAAAAGGAAGACTACTCGTGACTCGATGTCAGATCGATTATGTACAGAAACACCCCAAAATGTCTGTACAAACCACTACTTGATCACCCAAGAGAACAAAATTACTGAGAATGAGAAGATAGAATAAGCAAAAAAGGAAAATTTTATTAGGTCAAAGACGTTCCATATACAGTCAACCATAACATAATCCGAACTCTGATGCTACAGAACACGATAGATCCATGAAAATCGGCGAAGAATTCCGCAAAAACACCCAATCAATCCCTTGCAATCTGAGAGTGAAATTCACTCAAATTCTAGATATGATGATAAATCACCCGAGTCAGTTCTAAATAGCACATTAAAGTAAATCCAATCAGCTAAAAACCCTAAAATCCAATACAAATTCTCACGCCGATATCTCTCCTTCTGGCTACACAACTAATCCATCGGCTCCAAAAATCGATGTTAGTTTCACAGTAAGACACAAACATAGAGCCAAAATAGAAAGAAGAACAGATCAAGCAGCATGATAGACGATAAATTCAAAATAGGAACAAGCAGGAACGACGAGAGATAGAGAGCTCGGAAACCCTACCCATGGCGGATGCAGGAAAGGTTCTCTAGGTTTTATCGCAAACAGAAGAAGCGCGTCACGAAAGGGATCCACCAAACGAAAACCACTGCCGCTTCTAAGAGGCTGTAATTTTTGCCCAGGTGGAACTTATATATTCCGTCCGTCTCTATTTTTGCCCAGAAAAATAATAATAATAATAATAATGCCTTACGTAATGAAATGAAATTTCTTTTTTGTCCGAAGCTTCTAGTTTTAAAGCCTACGTCGTTAAATCAAATAAGCCCGTTGATGATGGCCCATACTTAATATGGTAATGATTCGCTTTATAGCCCATTTTTGTGAACATAAAATCAAACACATAAGAATTTGTTTATGTTTCTTTTTGCGCACCAATATTATCTTTAAAAATATACAGTAAAACACTTATAAATAAAGTTAATTTTTTTAAAAAAAGTTAATATATACATTTATTAATTAATTAATTAAATAATATTTATCAATTTATGGGAAAAATGTTTTTAGTCGATAATATTTTTTTGAAAGATAATATTATTCTAAAAAATTTATATGAATCTCTTAATCAAAATAACATACACAAACTTAAACAATAATTGTTTATGGCACTAGAATAGATTTTAGTAACATACATTGAATATCTATGTAAGAATGATATATGTTTATAAGTTCAAAATATATAGAAAATAGTAACTAAATCTTCAATGTTAAATATGAAATTAAAAATAATATTATAAGATATTTGAAAGTATTTATAAAAATAATTATCATATCTAAAACTCTTTATAAATTTTAAATTCAAATATAAAATAAAATCATCACTAAAAATTTTTAATACAATAAATAAAATTAAAGATAAAACATCAATGAAATCTTAATTTTAAATAAAAAAATTATACTCATATTTTATTATATTCTCTTACTCATATATGTATAAATTTATATAATTATTAATTTATATTAATATTGAGATCACATATTTATATACGAAATTCTAAAAATATTATTTTATCAAATTTTGTTAATTTTTAAATTAGTCTGAGAATATTAATTAATTTATGATGATTTTTAATTTAGAAAATATTAATTTATAGAATTTTTATTGTATCATTTTTTTCATAATAATATCTTTCAGTTAAACAAAGTTGAATGCAAAACGCAAAGTAGCGTTAGTCAAAAAAAAAATGCAAAGTAGCAACGTAAATTTGTAACACAAGATAAACAAAATTATGTAAGAAATTTATCCATAGATTATCTTTCCGATTATACAATCACCTGCTATATCTATCCTTCAATCATGGGCGCACATTTTATTTTCTTTGTTTTGTTTGTTTCCATATAAATATGAGATTTAAACAAACAAAAAAAGTTTGAATGTTGCAATAAGATTTAAGAATGATAAATGGAGTGGGTCAGTAGGGATAATCTTAGACTATAAACAATGTCAGTCAAATTTCAGATTAATCCACCATTATATTATTATTCTATTATTTAAAAAAAAATATCTGATGATAATAAAAAAAATTAATTGAGTATCATAAATAATATTATATTATTGATTTTATTATTATTTTATTGAAAGAGTAAAAAAAAAAAAAGAAGAGATAGAAACAAGTTAAGAAAAATGAAGAAAAATAGAATGAGACTTTGTTGTATATCAATTTCACTCATCATTTTTTAACAAATTATTTTCTAAACTTTCATATTTTATGTCTTTAAAATCTATTTCAACTGAGATTTTTAGATCAAGTCTAGTTAATTTTTTTTATTTTTATTTTTATTTTTTATTTAATTTTTATAAAATGATATCCTAAAAGTATGGGTTTAATCTTCCAATTCCATATAAACCAATGGATGTGTTTTATCAACAACTCTCTATCAGACTCGTCTATTCATTCACTTGTTGTGCCCATTCTCTTTTATATATTCTTGTTCTATGGAATGTTTCCAACCTATACTATGGATTAGTTTCGTTTTGTTCACGAAACGTTTTTAATGATTTGATTAGGTCATGACTAATAATATAAATTTAATAGTTAAAATGGTAATAAAAATCCCCAACATGTATTACCATTTTTACCCTCCTCCTCTCAGTCTCATTAGAGCTACAGATTTAGTATTTAAAAGCCTTTCAAGCTTCAATGGGTCGTTCACTTGTTCTCTTCTCCTCTTTTTGTTCTTCCAAGGTTCTTAGATTATGGTCTAGATATATCTTGTTCACACAAGTTCTATCCTCCCAATTTTTCTTCCGACTCTAGTTGTCTTTGGTTTCAAAAAGTCTAAAGGTTGATGATAGGAGCTAGGTTTTGTATTAACTCAATAAATCACTATTCTCTCTTTTTTTTTTTTTTCTTATTTGAATCTCTAATGAATTAAGCCTTGGCGTTGGGTTCAAGCGCTTGAAGTTCATCTGCCTAGTTTCTTTACTCCTTTGTATGAATATCCACACGTGTATGAAAACATAGGTTTAGGTTTGATGATGCATGTGACTTTCCAACAACAACAGAAAAGAAGAAGAGCTCCTTGAAGTTCAAAAGAGGGTTTAGCAGGGTGAAGCAAAGCTGCTAAGCTATAGATCCCATAAGCCTCATCCCCTTTAGTGGCTTCACTCTTCTTTGGATTGAAGAGAGCTCTTCATCTCTCTCTCTCTCTTTTCAATTATTATTATTTCAATAATGTCTTTTCATAGTTTTTCTGCGATGCAGGTGTATAAACAAGGATGACGAATCTGACTAAATTGACAAAGGATATGTTCTGTAACATACATGTTATTTTTTATTGTTTGTTCTTTGTAGACGGGAATGTTGTATATTTAAATTTTTGTTCTGTAACATTATTAATTCGGATTTTAAGACATTCAATGTTCAGTCCCTCTTATAATGAATGGTCCCATTTATATTTCTTGTGACTTTTAGAAAAGTTCTATTACAACTTTCTTCTTTTTGTATGTTCTTCATTTTCTTCTGGCTCGATAAAATTCCCTGAATTTGTGGACAGTAACCAAATATCTGTAAGTATCACTGTGCTACACATGTCACGGCCTAAGAAAATTTAAAGTAAAAATGTACTCTTTCACAATGTGTGAAGACATTTAACAATTTAAAGACATGATTGGTTACCTACCGTGTAATATTCCAAATTTTGTAATGCTGGTAACTGTTTTTCAAATACAGATGGTAGATAGATGTTAAATTGGGGTTTTGAAGACTTTTGCCCTTTTGACCAAATTTAATTTATATTATAGGTATCCGTGATCATGCATCCCAATCAGCAAAGATTTTTGCTGTTTTAACAGCGGTATTTATTTTTTATTTTTAATTTAATTTAATAATTTTAATATTTTCTTTAATTTTATGGGATTCGGTCATATAAATCATCACTATATATTATTATAATTAATTTTATTATTATTATTAAATTAGTTATGGTACATATTGATACGAGAAACTGAAAATATAACATATTATTGATGGTTTTACATCTCAACAAATATCTAATCCTGGTTATATACGATTTGGTATCAAATAGTCAACAGCACCATTTGTAAACAATCTGTTAGATAGAGATTGACATTTAGTTGACTAAATAAATTGTAAGTAATCATTCATTCATTCCACTTGTATATATTTCTTTGCTGCAATAAGATTTTTAAGTCAAAGCATATATCAGAAAGTGAAAATGCAACAAACATGGACCTGAGAACAAAGAAACTTTTTTTTTGTAAGACCCACTAATAATTCTTATTATACAGGCCCAAGTAAAGTAAACCTAATTCATTATCAGGTTGTTCATATAAATTCCCTATTCTGTATTCACGCCTTTTCTTTTTTATCTCCGCCTCCCCGAGAAAGCCAAAACCCTAGTTTCAGAAGCTGCTCCAGATACCGACAATGGCGGAAGGACTCATTTTGAAGGGCACCATGCGTGCACACACCGACATGGTGACCGCAATCGCCACGCCGATCGATAACGCGGACATCATTGTCTCAGCTTCCCGCGACAAATCGATCATTCTGTGGAAACTCACCAAGGACGACAAGTCGTACGGTGTTGCTCAGAGGCGTCTTACTGGTCACTCCCACTTCGTCGAGGATGTTGTTCTCTCCTCAGATGGCCAATTCGCGCTTTCCGGAAGCTGGGACGGCGAGCTCCGTCTTTGGGATCTCGCCGCCGGTGTATCCACTCGCCGATTCGTCGGACACACCAAGGACGTGCTCTCCGTCGCATTTTCCCTCGACAATCGTCAGATCGTCTCGGCATCGCGTGACCGTACGATCAAGCTATGGAACACTCTAGGTGAGTGCAAGTACACCATCTCCGAGGGAGGCGGTGAGGGACACCGTGACTGGGTTAGCTGCGTCAGATTCAGCCCTAACACGCTACAGCCGACAATTGTGTCAGCCTCGTGGGACAAAACCGTGAAAGTGTGGAACCTCTCGAACTGTAAGCTCAGATCGACTCTTGCTGGTCACACCGGATACGTGAGCACTGTGGCTGTATCACCGGATGGTTCTCTCTGCGCGAGTGGAGGCAAAGACGGTGTGGTTTTGCTTTGGGATTTGGCTGAGGGGAAGAAGCTTTACTCTCTCGAAGCCAACTCCGTGATCCACGCTCTTTGCTTCAGCCCCAATAGATACTGGTTGTGTGCTGCAACCGAACAGGGTATTAAGATTTGGGATCTTGAGAGCAAGAGCATTGTTGAGGACTTGAAGGTTGATCTCAAGGCCGAGGCCGAGAAGTCTGACGGAAGTGGTACTGCTGCCACCAAAAAGAAGGTACGCACATACTAGCTCATGTGCTCTGTTGTATCTTTGTGTTCGATGAAAAGTCTTCTGCTTTTTATTATATAGTTGTTTCTGTAGTTCTCTTTGATATTTAGGTTAAACCTGTGATCAAGTGTTAGTCTTGCTAGTATGATAGAGTTATTACTTGTGCATAATCAACGTCTGTTATTGCAATACGTTAAAGTTTATTGAAATGGTACTTATTGAAATGCACATTAAATGATACATGTGTAAGGTTTCCTATTCTTGTTTCGATTGAAATTCTGTGAATCTGTTTGTTGGTTTTTCCATCCCATGTAAAATACTCCGGTTCCCTTTTTCTTAGTCTGAATTTATCTTCATACCACTGGCGTTGCCATAGATTGTTTTTACTAGTCTTTGTAAATGTGTGAATATGAATGACAACATTTGACTACATTGTGTTAGCTTAGGCCAGTGTTTGAATGGTTTTAAAAGTCTCGATACCTATTCGTTTCTTGAGATATCGTGCCGAGAGAAAAACGTGTTTTTTGTCATAAATTACATCTTTGGTGTTTTGTAACCTGAATTGGATTTGTTTGGTTTTGTGTAACAGGTTATTTACTGCACCAGCCTGAGCTGGAGTGCGGATGGAAGCACCTTGTTCAGTGGTTACACCGATGGAGTTATCAGAGTCTGGGGTATTGGTCGTTACTAATTATCCCATCTCTTTGCTCCCCCGTTTGTTTTTTATTCATCACTTTTGTTTTGTTATCGCTTTTGTTTTTGTCATAAAGTACCCTGAGATTTGCAAGTATGTTTGGTTTTATGTCAGTTCTAGGTATGGATCTTTATCTTATTTGTCAGATCGTTGAGGTTTTTCAGTTATTCCATTTTGTGGCCATATGATTCCATTGATAATATAGCAGAATGGTAAGAAAAGAGGAACACTAATGAATTTTTCTTCTCTTATGAAAGTACTTTAAAACAATCGGCTTTGTAAGTAACAAGCTTAACGACTAAATTAAACGAGAAACTAATGAAAAATGTCACCCTAATAACTCGTTTCTGACCTTGCAAATGAACAATGGTGAGGGTAGAAGAGATTTTCAGTTGCATTGTCTTCGACCAATTAGATTTCACCACGTAGACTGATGATACGATCAAACCTTCCTACTGAAGTGGAGTCTTTTGTGTTTAATTAGCTCCCGCCAATTCCTTTTCGCGCCAGGGTCTCCGCTTAAAAACTTTATAATTTCCCCCAAGATTTTTCAATTAATTTTTTATACGCTCTCTCTGTCGGAAGCGAGACGGAAAAAAACAAAAAGGAAAATTTTAAAAGGACAAATCCGAAAGAACCCTAATAAGAGAGGCAGAGCAAAAAAAAAGAAGAAGATAAGACAGCAGAAATGGGCATCAAAGATCTTCTCAAATTCATGAAACCTTACATTCTTCCCATTCACATCCAGAAATACGCCGGGAAACGAGTAACTTCTCTTCTCCCGTTCTGTTTTTTTTAGTTCTCTAATCAATTTTAGTTTCTGTTAATCGTTCTGGGTAAATCTCCATAAAAATCAAGTCTTTAAGTAATGGGCTTACACAATTATGTATTTACAGGTGGGAATAGATGCATATTCATGGCTACACAAAGGAGGTAAGCTTCGTGCGCTCTTATTTCTCCTCCATTTCGTTCTACTCCTTTACCCAATACTGGGAGCTTCGTATGAAGAAATTGCTGCAAAACCAAGAAACCTTATTTTCGAATTCGCCTCCTAATGGATAGATTTTAAATTTAAGAATCAAAGATGAAATTCATTGAACCACTTTCGAGTTGATAATCTATTTTACTGAAGTGGATTTTCAATTTCATGACTTGATGGTAAACTTTTTTTCCACAGCATACTCATGCAGTATGGAGCTATGTTTAGACACCGATGGGAAGAAGAAGCTAAGATACATTGATTACTTCATGCACAGAATCAATCTTCTTCAACACTATGAGATAACCCCAATCGTTGTTCTCGATGGTGGTAATATGCCATGTAAGGCTGCCACTGGAGATGAACGCCAAAGGTGAGTCTCTCTAGTTTTATCTCATCTTCTTTGTTTCCTTTCCCTTTGCTCCTAATAAACTCCTTTTTCAATCAGCTAAGCGTTTGCGTTTTATATCTATTATCAGGAAGCGAAAGGCAAACTTTGAAGCTGCAATGGTGAAGCTTAAGGAAGGCAATGTTGGCGCAGCTACTGAGTTTTTTCAGGTGCGTAATTCTTCTCATTTCAATGACTTAGATCTATAAGTTGCATAACTGTTTCCCTTTAGAGTAACTATCACTGCTTTTCGTAGCAGCTACCGAGCTTTTTCAGGTGCTTAGTAGTTTCTTTTCATGTCAATGGCCTAAATCTTTAAGTTTGTACAACTGTTTGCCTTTCGAGTTTCTTTCACTGCTAATTAGTCTCTGAAAGCTCCAGGACTTGTCTGTGTTCACTAGGAAGAATTTTATTACCACTCAGCTGTTTCCTTTATCTTCGTGTCTGAACTTGAACTAGTGTCCCTAAATCCTTCAAACATAAAATTTTCCTCTTGAACCTTAGCTCTAGGTTGGCATTCTTGCTGCGTTGGTACGTGTGTTAAGTCAGTAATTTTATCTTGTATTCTGCTAATAGATATTGGTCGAGTCTAGGATACTTTGTGTGCGCTAATGCCTAATGTCATCGCGATATGCAGAGAGCAGTTAGTGTAACTTCATCCATGGCTTATCAGTTGATTCAGGTATTCTTTATCAACCGAGTATATTTCTCAGGAAATATGATTCTTTTCTAGGCCCTAACAACTTTCCAGGTTCTGAAATCAGAAAACGTCGAATTTATTGTAGCTCCATATGAGGCAGATGCTCAGCTAGCATACCTATCCAGCCTCGAACTGGAACAAGGTGGGATTGCTGCTGTTATAACCGAGGACAGCGATTTACTTGCCTATGGCTGCAAAGCTGTAAGATTTTTTTCACATATAATAAATCAAGTTAAGTGTTTTAAGATATCGTTGTATAATATGTTTTTTCAAATTCTGTATGGTAAAAAGGTTATCTTTAAGATGGACCGGTATGGTAAAGGGGAGGAATTGATTCTAGATAATGTTTTTCACGCCGTCGATCAAAAGCCTTCTTTCCAGAATTTTGATCAAGAGCTATTCACTGGTTAGTATTATTATCTACATCTTGAAATCTTTGATGTGACTATCTCTCCCAATATACATTGCTACATCGTTGTTGATAACTATAATTCTTGATTTGGCTTTTTTCCAGCAATGTGCGTATTAGCCGGATGTGATTTTCTGCCCTCGGTTCCTGGTGTTGGCATCTCAAGAGCTCATGCATTTATCTCCAAGTACCAGAGTGTAGAACGTGTAAGCATTTACTTTCTCCGAAATGCATTCTTTCATCGCTAAATCAAAGAAAGCCTAAGACATTCGACTGTGAGACTATTGTAGGTTCTGTCATTTCTCAAGACAAAAAAAGGCAAACTAGTTCCTGATGATTACTCCAGCTCTTTGATGGAAGCAGTTTCAGTTTTTCAGCATGCTCGTGTGTAAGCAGCTCTCGTCTCAGTCAAGTGTTGAAAGGATCCATTTCTTGTATGGTTCTTACTTATTCCCTTTGATTTGATATGTTGCAGATATGACTTTCATGCTAAGAAGCTCAAGTACTTGAAACCCCTCTCGCAGAACCTCCTAAATTTACCAGTTGAACAACTTGAGTTCCTGGGACCGTATCCTTTTTCATTCCCTCCCTAAACATTTTTAATCATTCATCACATAAACACTCGCATGATAAAAATGCAATTTTGTTTACCTTGACACGTTAAACTTAACAGAGATCTGTCGCCATCTGTTGCTGCTGCAATTGCTGAAGGGAATGTTGATCCCATGACCATGGAAGCTTTTAACCGCTTCTCAGTTGCTGGGAGACAGTTGAAGACGACTGTTCGATCATCATTCAAGGAACAGGAAAAGAGAAGCTCCTTTTTGTTATGTTCTTCGTCTGAAAGTGAGGAAAGAATAGAGCTCAAAAGAAGTGAAGATGAAGTTATGACCGGCACAGAAACTGTTCTGAAGGAGCCGAAGTGCTCCAAACAAGATTTAGATCTACACAAACTGGTCTCGCAGCCTAATAAGGATCATATGATTATCTGGACCAGCAATCTCTCTCTGATTCCGGATAACAACCCGTTCAAGATAAGAAAAACCGATGAAATCAATATGGAATTCTCAGAGTACGCTATGCAAGAACTCGAGGTTTCCTTTGGGACCAAAGGGGAAGCAATGGAAGCTTTATTTTCACAAGACTCTAACGAACTTGATGTTTCAGAGGATAAAAAAGAGGTTACAATAAACTTGTCCAAGCTTGACGATTCTGGAATCAAACAAGACTCTGAGACGAACAGAGAGAAGGGAAAATCCGAGTCCACAGAAGAAGATATAGTTGAAATTCAAGGTCATGTGAACATTACGACAAAGAGAGTCCGTGGAACAAAACCTAGAACCGAGAGTTCCAAAGTGAAAGCAAGCTGTAGAGGTTCAGATAACAAAAAGGCTAAGATCACCACTAAAAGGAGTATATTAGATTTCTTTCATCGATTGTAGTCAGTTCATATCATTTTTAGTTTGATTTTCTGTAATATCTTTCTTGCTTCTTTGTAACACTTTACTATATGATTTTTAATAGTTCATTTATAATTTTTAATCATTCAAAGATCACAGAAACGGAAACAATACAATATAATATACGCAAACAACTTCATGCAACACAAAAACACCAACATATTTGTATAATTGTATATATGCAACTATATGTATATATATATATATAGCAAGAACCGGACTAATACAAAATATGGTTTGACATATAATAAAACCCACATTTCTTTCCGTTCCGGATTTTAGGTATAAACCCGGAAAAGGCTCTCGTTGTTATTCTTTAGTTTTTTTGGAATCAACGTCTGCGTGAAGCTGGCTCTTTTTGGGCGTTGAAGTAAACTGTTGCCACAGGTAAACCAAGATCGAGATGATTAGCGAACATTCGGGTGCTGAAATTTGCTCGAGATGGCGGCTGCTGCACCATCAGACCCACCGGTGAGTTCTGCCGGAAAAGTACCAATATGTAACGGTGAATCCCCACCGGTGGTCTCGGTTCCATATATGGCAGTATCTCCTTTCCTGAAAAATTAAAAACAAAATATATTCTCTTTAACGTGTCTCGTGGTACTTAAAATAAAATAAATAATGCAATAATTGTTCCACTAGAGAAAACATGTTTATATTTTGGCTATGATCTAAACTTTACATTTTGGTGTAATCTAATTAGTTATTGTAAAAAAAAAACGTTTATATTTTGGCGTTCTCTGTACACTATGTTTTGTCGTGTTTAAGGTTTTTTATATGACGACATGTGTGCGTCATTTAGTTGATATAAATCAATGTACACGTACGGACATACATTAGATGTTTGTTTTAGAAGACACCACACGTCGTTATTGTGGGGCATAACTTGAAACGGAGGAAAATAAATAGTGACTCTTATTTTGTAAAAAAAACGTTTATATTTTCAATTAGATCTAAACACGTCATCGTGGACATAATTAACCATTATTATATATGTTCTTGATGGATTTCCCACTAATTTCTAAGCAAGCAAATTAAAATAATATTAATTCACCGCTGTAAGAAAATTTTAGCAAATAATATTGAATATTAGCTTAACTAACAGATTCCTAAAAAAAAAGCCAAACAATTAAAATTAAAAAATCTAATGGTTAGTTTTGGTTCTCTTTTTTTTTTCATACCTTTTGAGGGGTTGGTGCCTCCAGGGATATCCACGACAATCCTGAAACATAAGAAAAATGTATTTTGTGTATGCGTCATGGTTATATTGTATACCTTATTACTAGAAGAAAAGGAAGAAGAAAAAAAAAACTATCGATGTTAATGAGTGCGTCACGCGTACTCACCAATGGACCCATTCTCTCATGTTCGGCTCGCTCGGGCTTGGTGCGTCCGGGTCAGTCATCACCTGCATGCATCCAATATTTACATTTACAGATGGCCGATAAATGATTCGACTCATGCACCAATCTATCGTACACATCTAGCTCAAATCATTTAACCATTATTGTAATCCAACTTTCAGCTAAACGGTGACTAACTCATTCAGTTATGGACTGAAATTCATTGAAATTTATCTACGTATATATGCAATGAAAAATCGTTAAAATTTATCGATGCATATCGTGTATGTGAATGTACCAGCAAATATGTAGAAAGTAATGTATGCATGTTCCTAGCATCATAATTATGGGGAAGCATGTTACGCATGTGTGCGTATATACAAATATATGGAAGTAAGAGACAGTGAGACTGCACATAAATGGAAAGACGTGAGAAGATGAATATACATACGAGAGTGTAAAGCTCATTGGAGTGGCCAGAGATGTTGACTTTGGGAGGGTTGACTGCGGCGGAGGGCTTGATCTCGCAGCCGTTAGTGATGTGTTTGGGGCCAAAGTAGACAGACATATTGGTGGTGGGGATGAACATGTCCAACACATCTCCGATCACTCTTCCGACCACCAAAGGATCAACAGAAGCTGTCATAAATCCACGGAGAGAGAAAAATAGATAGGTGTAGAGAGAGAAAGAGATATTCTCTTATCGTTGTTTAGGTTTGCGCGAATTCTGATGGACATCAATGTAATGGTTTATATAGAAAATATTTTCTTTTTACAACAAATACTATTTAATAAATCCATCGACAAATACAATGAATTTGAACAATAATGCGGTCCTATTTATTTGATATTTTTCCGCCGTTAAGGCTATTTCAAACTTTGATTGACTTATAATTTTCTTTGCGAGTTTGCGTTTTATTTATTTCAGTTTTTATAAAATTTCTGTTTAAATCTGTAGACGCAATTCATGTTTAAAATGACCTATGTCAAAAAAAAAAAACTATGTGATCTATTTAACGATAAAACATCCACCACCAAAACATAAACTATATAACGTATTAATATTATAAGTTTAAAGAAATGTTATATTCCGATTACTTTTTTCTTTGGTAACTTATTGGTATTCTTATAATATAATAAGATAATAATAATAAAATATTTCAACAAAAAATATCATGATGCGTTATTTTGTCGTCAGTGGTACAATATTACGAGACAATCCACTCGTGTCTAGTAATTTATGGTCAGGCCCAGATTCATCACTATTGTACAAAAAACCATAAAAATTAATGTTATATTACCGTGAAACCAACTAAATTAATGTTGAGATGCTAAGTATATATATATATGTGATCTTTCATACTTAGTCTAACGTTTTCGGGGAATATAAAATACAGTTGTGACTTGGTTAAAAGCGGAGGAAGAAACAAAAGGAAAAGGTTAAAAGAAGCTTTGGTCGGATTAGTGTAACCTATAAGCCATGCATAGGCCATTTCATACTTCTTTTCATCCACAATTATGACACGTGCCATATCCTGGTCTCAGCTGTTACCCACGATCCCTTTTGTTCGTCCTGCCACGTGACATAATTTATACCGTCAGTTACAAGGATCACTTATTACACGTTGAGTAGTCGTTGGTAAACTAATTTCTACTGGTGATAACTCTTACTGTCTCAAAAATTATGGTCCATTACAGGTAGTGCATGTCATATCAGGAAAACCAACTGCAAGTAAAGGATATAAGGATAAAATGCAACTCCATGATCCTTCTCTTGGTTTGAATTCTACTTTTTTTTTTTTTTTTTAAAAGCTTTTTCATTTTTGTATAGCCAGTTGAAGTGGTGTAATGATAATATAATCGTTCTACAGTAAATATTTTACATCAATATTAATAAATATTTTTAAAAATCTTCCATATTTCTGTAACGTGCATCATATGTTGCTTAAGAGGGACTCAAGCTTCGGCCTCTCCTCCGTAAAGAGTTTTTTAACATAGTTTCTAATATTAAAATAAATTAAAACGAGAATTTTAAAGATTTTTTTTTTAATTTATTTCTTAACTAAAGATTTTAAAAATAGTTTTTAAAAAGTTTTTTAAAATGTACTCATAAAATATTGATAATAACCCTTTAAAAATTCTACCATTCGAGATGATAAAAAAAGAGAGTTATATCTACTTTAGTGGATATCAAATCAGAATTTGTGGAAGTGAAGTTAAAATCACACACGTAAAATGCGTGTGTTATCTTATATTACGTCCATATCTTCTCTTCCTTTTTTTGGGGTATATTTGGGTTCAAGCTTTATCGGAAAACCGATTTGTTATTCGGAAATTTTTATGAAATTTGTTATTTGATGCATTGGATTACCATAATCATTTTTATGTATTATTTTCATTTTTACATACTAAAAATGCATAATAAATAGTAGAAGTTTCGTAAGAAAGGGTATGGAAATTTCTGATATATAATGGTAAGTAAGATGGAATACTTTTTGAAGTCTTTTTAAAGAAAATCATTGAAACTTTATGGTCGATAAAGTGATAGATCTATGGGTTGGTGTGAGCCATCTGAAATAACAAATCAGATAGGACTAAGTTGCAAATTGTTCTAAACTCTATGCGAAATATGTGAATACGTTATACATGTAACATAATAGCAACTTGCAAGTCTCCTTTTCATTTAATTACAGAAGACTACTCTTTTAGATTTCGAAACAGATGACATGCAAGTATGCAACCATATCACATGAATGTAAGTATTCTGAACTCATCCAAAGTCGTTAGTGATACATAAATCCTCAAATGGAGCTGTGGTTTTAATTACAACTCTTATAGTCGCATTTATATGACTGATCCAGACCATTATATAAAAATAAACTGTATCTTTTATTTCGACCTGCTAAAATGTTTAAATTTGATGTTTTAATCCTTTTCTAATAGTATACTTTTTTCTAGTAAACCCCACCATTTCAAACACTGGCTTTTCATTTCAAAACGAATAAATATAAATTTTATGATGGCATTTTTTTGGCGTGTATATAATATGATAATTTTATGATGGCATTTTAACTTAATAAAGGTTTATTGAAAATTCCACTGGTATTAGTCAAGAGTTTTGTGATAATTACCTTTAAGATATGATGAAACCCATTATCTTCCGGTTTTTTATAAAGGACCCGATAACGGTTTGACCTGATCCGGATCATACACAACTACACAAAAATGTCACTGAGTAGTGAAGCAAATTCAATCGGTAAAACGAATGTCAAAGATCAGTTTATATATAAAAAAAAATTAGCAAAAATGAAATGATATGGAGATCGATGCTCTTATTTAAAGTTCTCATTCTCGCCCCCAAACTATTAAATACAACAAATCAAACCCAACCACGAAGATAGATGTGGAAGAAGGGAAAAGAAAATGGAGAAACCAATTTTTCCACCAGAAAACTTTCACCGAAAGCAAAAAAAATAACAAAAACTTCATTAAGAATTATCAAGAGAAGCAACTCTATCAGTAATCTCTGCAACTGTTTCATCATCTTCTTCCTCAGCTATGGTTTCCTGCAAACAGAGAGAACAGAACAACAGTAAGTAAACTCCATCTTCATGTTCCTTTCAAGATCCTCTGTTTTTCTCTCTCTCACTCTCTTTTTACTAACTAACTAACCTCTTTGTCGGTTTTAGATTGGAGACCGATGCATTTAGAACCGCTGATGCTCGCGCTCTTCATGAGGTTACGAGCACTGTAACCTCCTCCATTGTCTTCTTCCTCAGATTCCAAGGTTGAAGCCACAGCAGCTGCTGCTCTTCTCTCAACATTACTGCTTTCTTCTGCAGTTTCACCATTCGGAGCAGGAACTCTCTCTCTGCAACACACAATCAAAGAGAAGCACAACGCTTTCAGAGAAAGACAGAGAGAGAAGAGATATTCTGTGAAAGACATTACCTTGGCAAGGAAGCATGATGTCTCTGAAGTGCAGTACTTCTTCCTCCTCCTGCTGCTGCTCCTGGTTTACCTTGATTTTCTTCAAGATGAGCAAATTGCCTCTTAAATCGATCAACCCCACTGCGTAAACAACAAAGGATTTCTTGATTACATAAGTTTTTTCTTTTCAGGACTTGTAGTTTCTGAGCTGTTAATTAGCTAACCTAGGGTACATGAAGCTAAGCTGATCACCACCGCGAAGGTACTCCTCCAACATCTGAGGATGATATTCCAATATCTAATGTTGTTTTTTCCAAAGATAAGTGATTGTTAAAATCAATGAAAAGCAGAAAAACAAAACCAGAAAAAAAAAAGATGTGTAGGAAACTTGTTGTGTTACCTCTCGGTAAATTAATTCTCTGACATCATCTTTTGTTAACTTCTTTCTCTCAAAATCAAATTCAAGTTTTGAAATTGGCTGCGTTGTTGGTTCTCGCTCTGAATTTGACAGACCACTGAAGTATGGATCAGCTAGTGCCTGTAAATAAGGAAATCAGAACAACGAATACAAGAGTTTCAGTCTGTGTAAGAAAATCAAAAATAAAGCAAAATTTACTTCTCACTTACATCTTCAGCGGATACACGATCTTTTGGATCAAAGGCAAGCAGGCGTTCAAGAAGACGGAGAGCCAAAGGATCAGCTTTAGGGAACTTATGAGAGAAAGGGACTTGCTGTTTTTTCCTCATGCTGCTTAGATATCTCCTCGCCTTTTCATTTCTAATCTGTCAAATTTCAAAATTGCAAAATCTAATTACAGGATGACTCAATCTCACATGATGGTATGTAACACATTAATCTAATTAAATGACTAACCCTTGATATCGACTCAGGCGGTGGAGTGCCAAGAAAGTCAGTCATAAGATCCAATTGGTGCACCACGTTTTTCCCGGGAAACAAAGGCTTACCCAAAAGCATTTCCGCAAAAATGCAACCAACACTCCAGATATCAATCGCAGGGGTATACTGGAATAATGAAAAGTAGTTCACTTAGCATGAGATTGTATGTCTTATCAAAACATAGAACCACACATTAATATTCTACAAGACCGAAATCTATAAGTCTTTTCTTGTGATACAGAGGCAACAATAGCAGTCTGGTTCAGTAAAAAAGAATCTCACTTTAGAGAAAAACGATCCACAGAGTTCAGGGGCACGATACCACCGGGTAGCTACATAATCCTACAAAATACATAAAAGGAGGGAGTTCACAAACAATGAAAGAGTCAAAGAAAATCTAATGAGCAGTTTCGTTGCATTCAGATTCTTTGAATTCGATGACTCACAGTCCAAAATATAGCAGTTGGGGCGTCGTTGAAAGAAACACGAGCGAGTCCAAAATCACAGATCTTCAGTTTGCAATCAGCATTAGCTAGAATGTTTTTTGGTTTCAAATCCCGGTGAAACACATTAGCTGAAAATAGAAACATTTAAATGTTTTAATATGTCTATAAAGACCATAAGAGTTGAAAGAAAACAATGTATACACCAGAAAATTAACCTGCGTGAACATATTTCAGACCACGGAGAAGCTGGTACAAGAAAAACTGATAATGCTCAGGAGTTAAATCATCGTTCGCCTTAATCACTTGATGAAGATCAGACTCCATCAACTCGAACACGACATAAATATCCCGGAATTCTCGGCGAGAAGGAGGTAGCATGATGTGTTTGATCTCCACAACATCTGGATGACGAAGCAACCGAAGCAACTTGATCTCTCTGAGAATCCTAGTTGCATCAGAGACATGTTCAAACACATCGTTTATCTTTTTGATCGCAACTCTTTCTCCAGTGTGTGAGTCTACAGCAGAAGCCACAACACCATAGCTTCCTTTTCCAACGACTTCTTGAATCTGATACCTATTTGCTTCTCCATACTCCGTGAAGAATTCAGTTTCCTGCACACCCTGAACAATTTTTACTCATGATTCGTAGCTCGATTCAATGAGATTGACCAAATGCATGGATCAAAACAACATGATCAATCAAATGGAACACAGAAACTAGCACTGTGTCCTTTCGTGGAGCAAAGGTAAGATCACAGAACCTTAAGAGAAGAAAACAACAAGTCACTCAAATCTCAATCAACAAGGGCAGGCAGAAAGACGATATTTTTAGACCAGACTGCATTAAGTTTAATCAAATCAAATCATCTCCACATTCCCAACAAAACGATCAATCATCACCAAACAAAGATAGAAAGAAAGATGAGAAGGAGAAGAAGAAAGGCACCTTCTTTTGAGGATCCATGGGTAAGTGATTACGTTTTGGAACCTTAAGAAGCTTTAGCCCAGTGAAATCGAGATCTTCAGTAATGATAAGCTCATTCAGATCTTCAGCGTTAGCCGATTGATCGGGATTAGAAAAAGTAGCAGAGTTGAGAAGAATGGGTTCGTGATTATTGGAAGAAGAAGAAGAAGGTCGCTGAAAAAGCCATCGACGAACACCGTCGACGAGATTCCCACCACCACCCATCAACCACTACTAGATTAGAAAACAAAAAATAAAGTTTAGTAATTTCCAAAATTGGGTTTCCGAGATTCCTCTCAGCCAAACAATTCTCGTCAAATTTAGCATCTTTCTCGCCGCGTCTCTCAATTATGTCCTTCGGAGATGGAGACCATGTTCTTCTTATTCTTTCCTAATTTTGTTTCAATTATTATTATTGTTTTATCATGCTCAGATATTTTTTCCCGTAATTGATTGATTAGAGAAAGAGAGAGAGAGAGAGGAGAGGGAAGAACAAAATGTGTATATTTTAAACGTAAGAATATTTCGATGACCCGGTTTGTACTAACCGGATTTGGGGTTTACCATTATGATATGGCCCGTGTGTGGGCGTGCATTTAGAATAAATCCAGCAGTTCATCAAACCGAGGAACAAATTTTCTTTTATCAGAAACAACATGAAGTCTTACTTGCGAGTACATTGATTCTTAGCTAGCTTTAATAAAGTGTTTGTCACTATACTAAGTTGAAAAAAAAAATCACTGACAGTCGATAAAAAAAATCACTTACAACAACAAGACAAAATATAACACTCTGTTCTGTCATCTGTGTCTTTAAAATACATCACACGTACAAGATAGCGTTTATATACTTTTAGAACTGATTATTTCTCCAAAAATGGTGAATCTGTTCACTGTTACAGCGCCTTTCCTCTCACAGCCGCTCACCAAGACGGCACCGTACCACCTGTGTTGCGCCTCTTCTTCCAATCCGCCAGAGCAGAACCCTCCTTCTCAGCCGGAGTCTTCTCCTCCTCCGCCTCAATCGATAAGCGCGGCCTCGACGGAGCAACCGGTCGCATCGCAACAGAAGAGGAAGAAGAGCGTCGAGACGACGGATTGGGTCGCTTCTTCGTTGACTCGACGGTTCGGAATCGGCGCGGGTCTTGCCTGGGCGGGGTTTCTAGCTTTCGGTGTAATCTCAGAGCAGATCAAAACACGGATTGAGGTTTCTCAGGAAGAAGCTAACACAAGGTTTCACCACTCTACTTTCAAATTTCACATCTCCATAGCTTCAAACTCTCGTATTTGAGATGGATATTTTAAAGAATTTCTCAACTTTTGAACAGAGACTCTTAATTCGTTTTTACGCATTGACAAGCGAAGGAAAAGGATCTATTTTTATAGCTCATTAGGTTACTCTCGTACGTATGATCCTTTCTGAGTTGTTATCACTCTCACAAGCCTTGGAACTTCTTTCTTTTGGTGGGTTTGCAGAGACGTAGAAGAAGAGAAAGAGATCGTCTTGCCCAATGGCTTAAGGTACAATCCACATTGTATGTTTTCACTACGTACGTTGTAAGGTACAATCCACCTTTTTAAGCCAATGTAGTAGCAATGGGTCGATCTCCTTAGCTTCAGCCTAGAACTCCTTGTCTAGCTCTTCAAACCAAGTCTTGGTCTTTTATAGTTCTATGGAATCAAACCTTGTAGGTACTATGATCTACGGCTTGGAGGTGGAGCAACACCAAGATCAGGTGACTTGGTAGTGATTAATCTCAAGGGACAAGTGCAAGAAACCGGACAAGTGTTCGTGGACACATTTGTAAGCAAAGACAAGAAGAAGCCATTAGCCCTTGTGGTGGGTTCAAAGCCATATAGCAAAGGATTATGCGAAGGCATAGACTATGTTCTAAGGTCCATGAAGGCTGGAGGTAAAAGAAGAGTGATCGTTCCACCGTCTTTAGGGTTTGGAGAAGACGGTGCTGAACTGGAATCGGGTTTGCAGATACCACCAAATGCTTCGCTGGAGTATATAGTCGAGATTGATAGAGTCTCAATTGCTCCTGCTTGAGTCGAAAAGTTTTGGTCTGTTGTCAAATCCTTCAATCTGTATTGTGTGAGAGAGATTATGGAGTGAATAGTGTAAAGTATTAGAAAGTTAAAGACTTTCTTATATACACATATGTGCTTAGGATCTTAAGGTAATCTTAAGGTAATAAACACTTAGAAATAATCTAACTTATGATCTAAAAGCTTCGAAATGTTATAAATAATATCAAAAAATTAAAAGTCTTTATTGATTAAATATACAAATGAATTTGGTTTCAAATGGTAGGATAAGTCGTTGACATGAAAATCATGGAATAATTCTTCCTTAGTAATTCAGCAAAAACATTTATATTTGCGCGTCTATTAAACAAACGGTGTGTGTATGTTTATGTATGGTTCGCAACCACATAAAATTCATCAGAATCTAACCATTCACATTTCAAAAGAAGGCTTGTTTTGTGATTACATTTCTTTTCCGGCGAAAAGGGATAAATATAAGAACAAGAAAAACTGCTTTGGGGAATTTATTTGGTGATTGCTTTCGTCGGAGAGAATGGTAAAGGTAATCGATTCCCATTACCTGGTCATCACCGCCATTGTCACCGTAAGTCTTGTGCTTTTGCTGCGATTGTTTCCTTTTTAACCTCGAGAAATCACGAGTTGGGTCTGTCCTAATTTCGCGTTTTCTTGTGTTTTTTTTTCTTTGGCAGGTGGGTTATCAATTCATATTCTTCGTAATCACAGCTCTTTTCAAATTTGATCAAGTTACGGACTTTGCCGGTACGATTATCTAAATTATGTTTTTTTATATTTTCACTCCTGATTTTCGTTTGGACTTTGAGATAATATTTCTAATTCTTCTTCCGATTGAGATTACCAATGTGTAGAGTTTTTTTTCTTTTCATTTTGTTGACTTTTGCTAACATATGTCTGAAAAATGTTGTCAGGAAGTACTAATTTCGTAATACTTGCTGTCTTGACTCTGGTTCTCAAAGGGACATGGCATTTTCGTCAGGTAAAAAACTCTACTTTCTCTTGTTTTCTGCTACATCTCTGAGCTAACTTTCTTCTAAAATGTCGCTGGTGCATTGAGTTCTTTGTGATTCTGTATAATTGAATCGATTCTTTTTTTTATCTCCCAGATAGTCCTGACTTCACTAGTAGTCGTATGGGGACTTCGTCTGGGAATGTTCCTCCTAATGAGGTTTGAGCTGTACCCTTACTTGATAACCACTCATTTGTTCATCATATATACTCTGCACCACGATTCGTTATCTAGTTAGTTTTCTTTTACCAAATCATAAACTTGAACGCTCTAATTTCAAATATGCATCTACGAATATTGTGTGAGAGAGACAGGGAGATATACATAAACAGGTAATCAAGTTTTCTAGTCATGCGTAACGTATCTATGACATCCTAACTGTGAATAGGATCTTGAAATGGGGTGAAGATCGACGCTTTGATGAAATGCGTGAAAATATGGGGAAACTAGTAGTGTTTTGGACTCTTCAGGTTAGCAACAACTTTTAGTTTCTCTTCATCTTTAAAAGATAAAAAAACAAACTAGCTTAGCTAAGTTGGATGCTGTGATCTTATCATGTGGGTTTTGTTCTTTTTTTACCTTGACAGGCCGTGTGGGTTTGGACAGTTAGTTTACCTGTTACTTTTGTTAATGCAAGCAACGGTGGAAGATTGTTTCAGCCCGCAGATGTTATAGGTTGGACAATGTGGGTTGCAGGGTTCTTGATTGAAGCTATAGCTGATCAACAAAAGCTTTCATTTAAAAACTGTCAAGAAAATAAAGGAAGATGGTGCGACGTTGGAGTGTGGAAGTATTCACGCCATCCAAACTACTTCGGTGAGGTTAGTATTGTTGATAGAGACTTTGATCAGTTCACATGTCGGTTATGTATCAATTGGAAGAAACTCCAAAAGAACATTGATGGAGGGTGATTATGAACGTCAGATCTTACTCTGGTGGGGCATATATGTGGCTTCGTTGCCTGTTCTTAGAGGTGCAGAGTACCTTGTCATATTTGGGCCAATCTTTCTCACTTTGCTGCTTTTCTTCGTTAGCGGCATACCATTACTGGAGGTTTTCTCTCTTTCCACTTTGACACTTTTTGAATCACGCAGCAGAAGTCAACATTCTTATTGTGTATGAATGCAGGCATCGGCGGACAAAAAATATGGTAGCTTGGGAGCTTATAGACACTATAAGAAGACAACCAGGTATCATACGAGCTCTTTTAACACCATTATTGGCCCTTGATATGTGCAGGATGAGACTTAAAGAAAAAGTGTATCCTCTTTCAATTATTGAATCTTTGGATATTGGTTTACAGTCCCCTGATTCTGTTACCGCAAGGAGTGTACGGGTACTTGCCAAAATGGTCCAAAACAGTGTTTCTCTTTGAGTTTCCATTGTACAGCAGACATCTCCCTCAAGAAACTACTGTCTGGTGAGTCTTCTGAATCATTTTGTTTAGGTTTACATTTCTTTGTAACCCTACAAGGTTTGTCTTATGAGCTAATGAGCTTTTTGCAATTTTCTTACGCGCAAGGGATAGAGGAAACTCAAAAAAGAAGAACCGGAGAAACATTGACTGAAGGAGATGAAGAGATGGTTTCAGCTTTTGGCCCCATTTCCTGTGTTCCTTCATGATCAAACTCTCTTTTTGCTGTATAGATTCTCATTGTCTTCAAATAATTGTGAAAAGTGATTGATACATAGATTGAGGATACAATTAAGATTCAAATCAACCTTCAAAAAACTGTTGGAAAGAAAATTACATATGATTCAAAAAGTAATTTCTTGATCGTTTTCAAGGAAAAAGCTATTGAAGGGAACTATTACTGAAATTCTCTAAGGAAATTACTGCCCCTGATTTGAGTTCACTTGAAGAAGAAGCATTGGAATGAGAGAGTAAGATGTATATTACCCAGAGATGAAGACAAACCAGATAGACAAAAGCCCATACTTTGGCAGTCGGGTTTCTACGCAAGAAGACAGTTCCCGACACGAATATAGCGTTTAGTTGCATCACTAACCATCCCAAATGTTTCTTGCCTGACCGGATTTTATCTTGGAAAGCTGGCTTAAACTTTGATCCTGAGAGTTCCCATTCACCTGCCTCAAGATCTTGGGACGAGGCTTCGGTTGCAGACATACCTTTATTTTCTTCTATAAGCCTTGATACAGCCTGGCAAAGAATCAAAATTGGGTTGTGTGTTAAGAGCACATCTTTTCTTTTGAACGCAGATTGGTGGGATTCATCAATGTACCTCGATTCTAAACGATATAGTTGCTTTCTCTGAGGAAAGCGCTTCCACCTGGTAAATTTGGCAAGAGAGTCGGGAAGTTTGTTTATTAGTTTTGTCTGAATTTTCTTTATTTACAATGATCATATACCTGGGATTGTTTTTGAATAAGATGGTCAGTTAGCTGGTCAAGTCTTCGTTTCAGTTCAATTTCCACTTCAGTTGGTTCTTCGAGTTCTTTCCTCATCGTATTGATATCTGCTTCCATTTTATTCGCCTGAATTTTTAACATGGAATCAATGTCAAAAAGAAAAGAATAGTGAGATAAAACAGCCCAAAAGCTTTATCACATATATTGAATTCCCAATCTTTCATAGAAAATTATATACCAAATAGGAATAATGATTTCATAGGAAACCTGAGGATTAAGACAACTAGGCAATGTGGTAGCTAACCTTATCTTGTAACCACCCAATTTTATCAGTCAGCAAAGAAATCTCTGCTTCAAGCATCTGGTGTTCGAATATGACTCCTCTTGAAGCATCCAACTACATAGCCCACATATACGCAGAGCATGATTCTCAGACCAGATAGAGAAAGATGTCCATGCTGAAATTCGAAAAAAGGGGGGAAAAAATCAAGGCACCTTGTTTAAAAGATTTCCACTTCCTCGGATATAGGAAGTTTTTCGCTTCAGTCCTACATGATAAACACTTCTTTAGAAAAGAAACTATATTAGAGGAAGGATTCACTCCAAATGACTATGAGAAGTAAAACAGGGTCGAGTAGAAGAAACTATATAATACATATAAGTAACATATAAGTAACAATATAAGTAACTATATAGAAGATGCAAGTCTTTAATACATATAAGTAACTATATAATTTATCAAAGAGAAACCCTATACCTTCAACAGCAGACTCTTTAAGCTCAACTTGTTCTCGGAGTAATGCTAGCTGATCTATCTGGTGACATCAAAAAAGAAAGAGATTAGCAAACAAATGCAGATACAGAACTTAGTTCTAAAATCTTGATCCAAGCTTCCTTTGCATCAGACGATCTACATTTTAAGTAACAACGATTATAAACTTTTTTAACTTTACTATTCTACAATTCCAGCTAATTAAAACAGAACAAGAAACAAAAATAATTAGATAAAGTAATCTCTATACCTGAGCTTCAAGCTTCTTCTGCCCAGCAGCAAGCGATCTTGTAAGTTCGGCGTTTGCCGCCTAAAACATTCCATTTTTGATGTTATCATCTTGCTCAACTTATAAGTAACAAAATTAAGATCAATTTGACCTGTCGGAAAACAAATTACGCATTTTGTAATACCTCTAATCCGGCCAAGCGTGAAAAAACTTCCATTCTAGTATTGTTATGTTTCTGTTTTTCAAGGTCGGCAGCTTCCAGTGTTTCCATCATGTTTGTTTGCAACTCCGCAGCCTAACAAAAACAGCATATATAGTTCACTGGCTCGTGTAAGACAAATATCAAATAATATTATAGGTGCTCGCAGCTATCATATGCATAGTAATTTACAACTAGTTTTTTTTGCTAGTGTTCAACAATAATGAGCAGCCATTTCTTAATCTGAATCAATTAATAACCATGCTTGCATATTTTCAGCCGAAATACAAAACTAACAAAGTCCAAGAGCAATCTTATATATAAACTACCTCATCATGCAAGGAAAAAAACTTAATAAATTGCTACCTCTTGTGCCTGTTGTTTAGCTCGTTCCTCAACTATTTTCTCTAAACTCTGTTTTTCACCCTCAAGTCTTGCTACCATATTCTCTCGCTCTTTGATGACCGCTACAGCTTTTGTTGCAACTTTTTCAGCGAAAATTTTCTCTCTTCTTCTCCTCCGCTCCTCCCTCTGACGCTCTCTCTCAGAGTCAGTGCTTGAATCAGACTCATAATCTGATTCAGATTCATCACTTGAAAAGGAAGAATCCTTCCTCTTTAGACCATCAGAAACATTGCTCCGCGAAATTTCTCCCCTCACCTGCTTTCCCCATGCATCACTTCTTCTGGGCTCACGACCATCTAGTTTTCCTGCACTTGGCAATGGTTCCCAAGGGAGAGTCTCTTTGGCAGATCTTGTGGAGTCATCTAGGGAAGGTGGCTTAGCATTGACATCCTTCTCACTCTCTTTGTGATCTGACTTCGCAAATAATTCCTGAGAAACAATCTTATACTCCATGTCAGCATCAGAAGGGCTAGACACTTCCTTGTCGCTTGGTTCCTTATTAGATTTTTTTCGTGGCCGTCCTCTGGAATCAGCCACATTACCACTAGTCTTCTCACTCTTCTTTCCATCAGATACCAAAGGATGCTTCCCCAGATTCCCATGCCTTTTTCCATCCTTCTTCAAACCCCGAGTCACAGATGTTCCACCGGGAGTACGAGGCTTAGAAGTGCTAGTGCCCTGATTTGGAGCACTCAGAAGTTCTGTCCAGTCAGTGTCAGTGAGTGTAGGTTTTTCTTGTGTCAAACTGTGTGACGGTGAACTTGTTGTCCTTTCTCGGGATTGATCTGATTTGCGTATTTTACTGCTACTTAAGTAGCTAGGTTTTTTCTCTATTGAGTTTCTCTGAGATCCACCAGCAGAATCACTACCTTCATATGTTTTCTTCCTCAACTGATCTTTCAAAGAAACAGGACTTGCAGATTTTGAAGAGGTCTCAAACACCTCGTCATGGGTCTCAGACTTCTCATTTTTTCGAAGAGACTCTGCTGCCTGCTGATCAATCTGAAAAGCATTTGTTACATAATACCCAGTTAGTACATATCATTCTCCAAGCCAAGTTACAATAAATCAATTAAAATCCATGACTTAAGAAAGAATCTAAAGTAACTTGCATCATATGAACTGATAAGGAAATCCCTAGATTAGTGTGGAATCTAAGTTATCTACTCAACTGAGATATAAAGAATCAAGAAGAAGTGAATTAAAAAACCTTTGGAGCTACGAAATAAAGAAAAGTAGTGGTACTTGGTTCTCAAGACATTTCAATTTCCCAGATGGTGTAACAAACAACATTGCCAATTGATTTAAGATGAGTCCAAGCCTGAATCACATACGTCCATTTGAGATGAAGATCCTAATCCAGAAAGAAACAAAATTTACATCCAATCCAGAAACTTTCCAATTTAACACTTTCGCATTTTACAGGAAACCAAAACATCAATCTAGGAGGAGATTTTAAATCAACGGAAGAATAGAGAGTTTCTGTATTATTCCAAATCAGATAATTTCATCGAATTTTTTTTCCGTTTCCTAAGAAAACAAACAGAAAAAGAGTAATGAGATTCGACATTTCACCTGTTGAAGAATCGTTTCGGCGGCTCTGAGCTTCGACGTGATCCAATTCGCCATTTTGTTCACTTTCCTTTAAAAAAGGGAGAGGATATTTAAGAGCTAAAACTGCACCGTTTAGTCACCCAAAGTGATCCTGAATTAGTCCCATCAGAGAAAACGAAGAAGACGAAGCAGAAGAATTGGAGCGTGTTAATGTTACAGTGACGAATCGGTGACGTAGTTAAATAGCAAACCCAGATAGAGATTCCACACTAACCAAACCGACTCCGGTTGTGTTTTTCGGTTCACGATTCATATGTCTTTTGGTTCTATTTTTCTTATGCTTTGCGTGATCTCATGTGATTCCTCGTTATAAAACTTATACGAGGATAATAAAATACATAAATACAACAAGTATAAAACTACGTTATTTGTATTAAACAAAAATTAAAAAAAAAACAAAGAATTTTCTTATTTAGAAAAAATAAATAAACAATAGAATTAGGAATTACCCACTAATGTCAAATGATAAAGACATCCATTGCCATTTTTTGCGTGGTCTTATACGATTTCCCCATTCAAATAAAATTAATACGAGAATAATAAAAGATATTACTCCAGCCAAATCAACATTTCAAACAATTATAAAACATTTAAACTACATCATCGAATGTCTAAAATTTTATAAATAAAAAAAATTATGGACCAAAATAAATACATATAATAATTTACTTGAAACAACAATTAGAGAAAGAATTACTTAACGGTCGAGTGGCAGTAACTTCGTTAATATTTACTATCTCTCTACCGGTAGGAACCACCGTACCGTTACCACTACCATCACCGTCATGGTTGGATTTGTTGTCTAAAGCGACTTTCTGGATCAAAACCTCGTGTATCCGTTCAATCATGCTTAGAAACGCTTCTTCTACGTTTTGGTTCTGTAAGGCCGATGTTTCAAGGAAATATATACCATTTAGTTCGGCTAGAGTCTTACCCTCTTCTTCTTCAACTTCTCTAGAGTGTCGGAGATCGGATTTGTTACCGACGAGAACAACGACGGTCTCGGGACTGGAGAATTCTCTGAGCTCCGACAACCATTTCTTTATGTTTTGGAAAGTTTTTCGTCTTGTGATGTCATATATTAGTAAAGCTCCTAAAGCTCCACGGTAATACGAACTCGTTATTGCTCTAAATCTTCTTTCCCCAAGCAAAAACAATGATTAAAATCATTTAAAGAAAAATGTAGATTGTTAAATTATAACGAGTATTTCTCAATTCAAGAAAAAAAAAATCAGAAAAAGAAATTGTCAACATAAAAAAGGTCCCGACATAGAACTAATATTAGGTCCGGGTGACATTGATTGCTTATCAAGATTTTCATTTTTTTTCTTCTGGGCGTGATCTCTTTTCACAATCCTATACTTCTTTAATAATTCTATACAAATTCTATTGTTTTTTTCACATACTTACCAGTTAACATGAACACACGACGAGGGTTTAAAAAATTTGGCGTTTTGCCAAGTTTCGGTATACATTCGAAAAAAAGGAATTATATTCATCATCAGATTTTGATTCAGTTATATATATAGTCTTACGTTCAAAACAAAATTTTTGATTATACCCTGATCATCAAATCCACTATAGCATCGGTCTCCAACTTTTTATATCTATATATATATATATATATATCGGAGGTTGAATTTCGGTACCTTTCTTGGCCGGCGGTGTCCCATATCTGAGCTTTGATGGTCTTATCACCGACACGAACATTCCGGTAAGCAAAGTCTACTCCGATGGTCGGTTTAGAGTCTAAGCGGAACTCATCTCTCGAGAACCTCGACAAGAGGTTTGATTTTCCGACGGCGGAATCTCCAATCAGCACCGCCTTGAAGAGGTAGTCACACTCCTCGTCGTACGTTTCCTCCGCCATGTTATATAAAGCTCCGGTTTTATTAGGATTTATCAAAGTAAAACCGAAGAAAAAGGAAAAAGATCGACTATCGTTGATAAAAAATATGAAGGAGAAAGAGTTTGTTGTATATATCTCAAGAAAGTCTTTCCACTTTAGTTTATATGGCTTCTCTATTTATTGAAATTATATACAACTATATTTGTATATTAGTGTCATATGATTGGGACAACATTTATATGAATATTAGTATATATACTTTTTTGAGAAAGTAGTATATATACAATGATAAAAGAGGCGTGATAGATATTGTACATAATACAATCCAAGAACTTTGCTATATTTTTGTCAACTTGGTTTATTTATTTGTTCATTAAATTTATATTGTCTTCTATTTACCTTAGCTTGTTGTTATATCATGTTACTAGGGTTAATTAAAAAAAAAGAAGATGGAGTTGTGAAGTTTTGATAGTCTTAATTTTTTTTAGGTTGTCAAGTCATAAAGCTCAATCATGGCTGATTCTTTGTACGTTTGGGTTTTGACATTTGACCGAACTTTACTCAGCGTTAGGTTTGACTTGTGCACAAAAGTAATATAAATTAAACAAAGATGGCTATTTGGGCCTAAAAAGGGCTTTATAAGAGGCCGGAGCTTCTTTAAGGCATATGTAAAAGCCCTAGGCCGACCCACCGTTCGCCGCAGCGGCAGCGGAACTGTTGTTGCCGAGGAGGGAGGATGACGTCATCATTTTCTGAAACTCTTCGAAATTGACATTCCCGTCGCCGTCAGCATCCACAGGTCCGATCATCCGAGTGCAGTCTTCGACGGAGCACGACATCCCGAGACGGTTAAGTACCTGGTGAAGCTCAGAGGCGGAGATGAGTCCGTTTTTGTCCTGATCGTAGAGATCGAAGGCGTCGCGGATCTCGGTTGCGGTGGAAGAAGAGCGGCAGAGAGCAGAGAACTCGTCCACGTTGATGTAGCCGTCGCGATCGGTGTCGACCTCTTCCAGGACGCGGTTGAGTTCCGTCTCTGTGAAGGAAGACCCCATGGCCTTGAAAACGCCGCCGAGCTCAACCACAGAGATCTTCCCGTCGCCGTTGGAGTCAAACTGGTCGAAAACCTTCTTAAGCTCCTCCGGATTCGCCATGTCCACCGTTGCTGGCGTCGATTTGGCGATTTCAGCGCTTTCCATTTTTTTTCTTAAAGATAGATAGAGAGAGAATAGAGGTTTTTCGAGATAATTATGTTGGATGCTTGTGGATGTAGCTACTTGTGTTTTGACCTTTTATAAGCTTTTTTTTTCTGAGTGTGATTTTCCACGTGTTACGTGGTGTAAAGAACACGCGACCATGTCTCCTCACGTGCCTTGATGACATTTTTTCATTTGATATCCTCCCGCCAAAACGCAAAACTCCGGCAATTAACGTGTTATTATCATTCGCTTTCATCATTAGTATATTATTCTTAATCAGACAAGATTTTTCTCTAATTCATTAGCTGATTCAATCTTAAACTATGAATCATAATACATCCCACTAGTAGTCAATACGCTTTTGTCAGAAACCTTTTATTGATGCAAAAGATGCCTACGCTCGGAATTGCGTCTCAATCCAACGCGGTGAACGCGTCAAGTACACACGCTCCTTTACGCGGTGTCATAATACATGTGGGGTCATTTTCTTTATTCTATAATTTACAGATTCGTCCAAGACTTTAGCATTATATCACATTCAACCCTTTGCAAATATCAACTCCATTATCCTTATCAAACAAGACCCGTTCTTGTTTGTCGTTAACGTACGACTGGTTGCTTTACGTCACAAAGGTGCGACAAATACACACGTAATTTAGGGTTGGAGTTATTCCAATGGAGTATGTATTGCTGTCTTAGATTAACTCACTTCATCACTTCATTTTTTCAAATTGTTTTTAAAATTTTTTTAATCGAGATATAGTAAACAAAAAAATATCTTCACGGAATTGCTATTCTTCTCTGTTCGTATGTTGTTCCAAATAATTTACATACTTAGTGTTGGAAACGTATAAACATTTACGTCTACTTCGATTATCTGTTTGCAGTTGTGATTGAAAACATTTATTTATTTATTGTACATTTGACCTTGGACCTTGTAACTATTTCATGAAAAGCTGTATGGAGTATTTTTGAAAACGTTTATTTTCTTCTTGTAAAAAATATTAATGTAAACCCAAATAACTTTCCTCCGCTAGTCCAAATTCAAAAACAAAATACGTTTTTTTTAACATCTTAAGCTCAGAGGGCACCTTATAACCCCAAAGTTTAAGAGCCACCTCGGATTCACTGGGCTTTTAGTTTGGTTAATACCACGTAATAGGCCACTCTATTAGAGACCTAGGCCCAACAAAATAGTTGCCCAAAAAAAAGCCGAGAGATCCTACAATACAAAGTATCTCAAATTTTTGAAGTTTTGAACTTTTTAAACTGTACAATAAAAAACCAAAATACGCTTGTTCTCTGCTATTACAATGAAGATGCCGATGATCACCTCATCGCATTGGGAATCCAGCAAGATGTTATGCCACGTCAGCATCGAGGGGTTGTGCCACATCTCCTCCCACTGGATCGGCGACAACGACTAGTCTTCGTTGTCTTTCTCGGAGATAGAGAATCGTAATAAGACAGACAAAAAGTGTAAGTATTGTCGCATTACCTTCTTCAAATACCACATTCTCAACCCAAGTCTCTACCTTTGGATACACTTCTGGTAATGAGTCCACAACTCTCACCTATCAGTTTTAAAAACGCATTTCCTCTTTTGTCATTTCGATCTGTTAACCTGCATCAAATTATTGATATAAGAATTGAGAAAAAAACGGGTTTTTAAGTTTACCAGGACGGTATCAGCATAGTTCCTACGTAACCATAAGCTAGCGAGAGCAAGTGTGACTGGAAATTTTGCTGCTGCATCGTTCTCAAGTGCTTGATCGTAGTAACGTTTTGCTAAATGCAGATCAAAGGGAAGCCCTTGTCCATGCTCATGCATGTAACCGAGGTTGAACATTGCTTGCGCGTTTGACTGTGATTTAGCATGCATGTATGCCTCAGCTGCACGCGCAAAATCTCTCTCGGTTCCCTGATTAGAGATCAAAGAATAAACAGAGAGAGAGAGAGAGAGAGAGAGAGAGAGAGAAAGAGAAGGAATCAGGCGAAAAGCCCAAGTTTTCTAGCTGTGTCACATCTTATTCAAACATTGTAACATCTCCTAACGTTATTGGTTTCATGATTTAATTTCAAATATGAGGAAAACTAACCCGACCATAGTAATATGCATCTCCAATAAGCAGAGCAGCATGTTCATTGCCTTGTTCAGAGGCACGCCACCACAAAGAATGTGCTCTCTCATGTCTCTCCTTATCTGTGCAAAACCCAGATACTCCCATGCACATGCTTCTTTCACCATAATTATCGAGGATCCATGCAGCATTACTCTGTGCTACTTCATAACCCATCTCTGCCATTCTTGAGTATAAGATCAAAGCCTTACCCACATCACCTTTAAGGTAAGCTTCAAGTGCCCACCTAGAGAGAGAACTCCAGGGTCCCCTTTCTGCTACTAACTTATAGAAAGAAGTGGCCTGCAACGAAAATGCAAGGGAAATGAACAACCAATTAAAGCACAAAGTCACACAACAATATGTGCCCAAAGTGCTCAAAGAAATATCCGTAAAGGGGGTAGACATATGCCTTAGTGGAGACAAATACATTGCACTTTGATGTCCCAACGGATATTACAAACATCCGCTAACCTAGATAATACCAACATTGGGATGTGGCTCATGACCTATCGCTAGCAACAATATTCAGTTACTCTTCTGAAGTTTATAATAGCAGGCAGCCCAATTTTTATAAAGAGTGTCATTCCCCTTAAACTACATGGATTTAATAATCATTTCGTTTAGCATCCATGGTTAGGCAGAAAAAAAATTATATTACCATTTCCAGGTTCTTCTTAAGCCCAACTCCAGTATGGAACATCTTGGCGAGTTGATAGAAAGCCTTTGGTTGACCAGCATTTGCAGCAACAAAGAAGTATTTAGTTGCCTGCCTCACATCCCTTTTGACTCCAATGCCTTTAAGATACAAGACTCCAAGGTTATAATGCCCACTAGGGTCTTCGTTGTCAACAGCCTTCTCAAAATATTCTCTTGCCTGCATATGAAGCCATATAATTGTTTAGACTAATATAATTGTTTTACAATCTTTCCCGCTCTTTTGTCTCAGTTCCTATATTTATTTTGTCGGCTATAGATAATTCCTGCTAAGTAAAAAAAGAAGCTAAACCTCTAGTCAAATAAAGAGTAAATCCTGGGAATTTTGAGGGCCATACCTTAGTGTAGTTTTTCTTCTCTACTCCATAGCCTTTGACATACAAGTAGCCAATTCCATTAAATGCTGAATTGAGACCTTCTTTGGCGGCGAGTGTAAGCCATTCAAGTGCTTTGGTATAGTTTCTTTCAACACCAGCTCCTCGAGCATATATTTCCCCCAGAAGTTCCATTGACCTCGGCTCTCCTTTTTCTACTGCCTTTGAAAACCAATGCAACGCCTTGGTGTGATCACGCCTTAATCCTCGCAGACCAAAGTAGTAGAACAGTCCAATTTTGTACATGGCCGCGGCATTGCCTTTTTGTGCTTGATACTCTAATATCTGGAAATCTTCATCTTTCTCCCCGCGTGATTTCCTTAGAGCACCTTTGTTTTCTTCAGTTCCGCTATGAATTCTAGTTGGTTCCACCACCGGCGAATCCTTTGAGATCAGAAAACTATTCACAGCCGTCTCTGCTAGTTCAGCATATAATTTGACAGCTTTATCATGCATCTGTAACAGAAGGGCGAATCAATAACCAACCCAAAAACTAGAAAGTACGTTTGATAAGAAACTCAAAAGCTTAAAGATGTCATCTTTTGCCATACAGTGTCAGATATGATTGACTGAACAACACTTATGGTAAATATAAAGAGCAAACAAATGAAACTTCCATAAGTTAATTTCAGCACGCTTACATCTTGTCGCAGATACGTGAACGCAACTGTCATCTTCGACTGCATGTTCCCACCTTCAGCTGCAAAGTTATGGTGAAGAAACGACTTGCTTTTGCTCTTTTCCCGCATCATTCCTGTCCCGTAAACGAAACCCATTAATGACTGTGAGTGCGGATCTCCAGCTGAAGAAGCCGCCTCTATCTCGTCCACCGCTTCCCCCATCAACCTGTAGTTCCCCTCACTCGCAGCCGATATCATCTTGTGGAGGCCAGAGTAGTACTGCGGTGACGCGGCTTCGACGTTTGAGTCATCAGGCTCGAATATCCGTCGCCACGAACCTGGATCAAGCTCCTCTTCGGTCTTAGGTTCGGATTCCCCAAATTCATCGAAGTCAGAGGACTCTCCGACTCCGTTATCATCGCCGCCGCTATTGAGATCGTCGTTGGATAGGACGAGGACAACGGGACGGGCTTGAACGTTAAGTTCGACGCAATAGAAAACGAGTACAGTGAGAATAACGATTCCGTAGCCTGAGATTCTCATTCTACCTTCGTCGTCGCCGTCGTTTCTCAGTGATCAGATCGAATTTCAGGAGGATGACGAGGGAAAGAAAGAAATTAAAGGGGGGGGGCAGTTACGTAATTCAATCGGTTCATAAATTGCCACGTCGAATCGTTGTCATATATCCAATAATCACAGGCCACGTAAGTAGACATGTCTTGAGAACATTAAATCCAAAATTCGGTCGGCTTTCGATAAACATTTAGTTTCAGTTTCGAACTGTTTTTTGTTCGGTTTGACCGAAATCAAATACATGTCTTTATTTTGTTTATTTATATATGCGCATACATACAGAGAAAATCAACGAATAGAGTCTTGATTCTTCTCTCCGTCATCAAGCTTCATCAACATCCATTGTAACGATTGAATCACTTGTTGGTCATAAACTTGCTTCTGTTCCGCGACTCTCTTGTATTGATTAGCCTCCATCTCCACCGCGCTCTTCTCCATCCGTAGCTTCAGTAGCATAGCCATGGCTTCTTCAGCAGCTGATTCAGCCGCTCTTCTCTCCTTCTCCAGCTCTATCTTCATACAATCTCCACGTTTCCTCTCTCTCTTCACTATTTGTCTCAGAGTGATGACGTCAAACACCTGGTCTTCGTCGCTCCGAGACCGTGATTCTTCGTCCTCCCTTTCCTTGTCGAGCTCTGTCTCCGATAACTCTGGAGCAGTGTCTCTGTTCGTTCTGAGATTAAGCTCATCACTTAGAAGAAGTTGATCACAGTTCTCACAGCTCTTATTCGTCTTCTTCCGAGAACTCAAATTCGAACCATCAGCAGAATCAGGATTCCAGTGTAAAATGATGGGTTTCTTCTGACCCAACTTATCGACCAAATATGATTTGGAAACGAACCCATTTCTGTTGTTGTCTTTGTCGAAGGAATTACAGCACTCATTCTTCGGAGAGATTCGATATATCCTCTCTAGATACTGCACAAACAGCGAAGGATCCTTGAAGAGCAGATATTTGAGTGCCAAAACAAGCAAGCAAAAGAGAAAGAAGAGATTGAAAATCTGAGAGAAACAGCCAAAAACGAAGAAACCACATCCAAAACCATCGGTGTTACTCAAAAGCTTAAGAATTGAAGCAAACCACATTACGTAGAAGCTAGTAGATATCAATGGATAGGAACGAAGCAACTCATAAAGATATACACTTGGAGTTTTTTTTTAAAAAAAAGAAAACCCAATGAAGAGAATGTGTGTGAGAGTTTGGGATTTTAGATCGGGGAACGAGAAGATAAAACGGCGAAGATTGCGAGGATTATATGTCTAGAAATATAATATCCACCCGAAATGGTAGCCATTTATAATTAGTAATTTTATCCACTTAAAAAATTTAAGTGGCTTCCCATAAAAGAAATTCGAATTTCCTGCGTAGCATTTTCAGAAGAAAAAGAAATAGAAACAATTCTAAAAAAGCTTTCTTTATTTCCAACAATTGTTCGTTGCATACAATGCATTGATGGTTCTTAGGATGTGAATATATGATGTACAACTGTTCATTGTTCATTAACAAATCAAGCTTTTCCGGCAGAGCCAAAGAGTCGGATCTTGTCAGCGATCACAGCTTTCATGGCTGCTTTTGTTGCCGACATGAGGTCAACAAGGTCGGTCTTTTTTTCTGAGGTAAGAGCATCCATGTAAGCCTTTCTTACTTCTGTGTTCACGTTAAACTTCCTCACTCCGTTCTCAATGCATTCCTGACGACAACATGAGACAACAATTAATATTTAATACACCCATAAAGACTTAAATCCATACCAAAATCTTGATACGGCTCTAGGGTGTGGCGGGAGGGGCCTCGCTCGGGGCTCATGCCAAAATTTTAAAACATTCCTAAGGAAAAAGGACTAAACAAATTTGTTTCTGTACTAGCTCTATAAAAAATTGAAACGGACATGTCTCATCAAACCAGAAAACTTTTCGCACCAAATTTTTCTTTCTTTTTATATTCTTCTATTGCCAAATAAGAAACTCCTATATGATGGACTCATACCTTGATAAGCTTCTCAGGCAAACCAGAAGCTCCATGAAGGACAAGAAAAACGCCTTTCTTCGAACTTAAATTGCGAAGTTCCTATACACATGAAAATCATTTAGAATAAGAATGACGCAAGCTCAGCACATTTCGAACTCCACTCAGCACAAGAGTATGCTTAACCTTAAGTAAGTCGAGCTTGAGGTTTGGGCCGGACTCGGGGTATTTTCCGTGGACATTACCTATACACACAGCCAAAGCATCTATACCAGTCTCCATAAATTCCTGAGCCTGAAAAAACTCATTGTTGTTTGGTTTAGGAAGACATGAGAGAACGGATTTATCGGCGCTTAAAAACAACAAAGACCTGGTGAACGTTGGTGAGCTTTGCTTCATAATCTTCAACGGTCAAGCCATCCTCTGTACCTGAGAGTCTACCTAATTCAGCTTCCACCATGATGTTTTTCGAACGGGCCAACTCTGTTATGGATTTCGTGTAGGACACATTTTCCGTGAAGGAAAGATGGGAACCATCTACCATCACTGAATCAAATCCCTGCACGAGATCAATTGGTATGAAGTCTTCAACATAAAAGTAAGTAGAAGAATACAAATAGGATGAACATAGGCGATATGTATCGCAAACTTACGAGTTCAAGAGATTCTAATAGCTCATGTTTTGATGTTCCATGGTCAAAATGTACGGATATCGGAACCTGTCACATTGTGCATATTTTGTCATATGGGAGTTCAGTGTCAAACCCATGTATAAGGCACTTAGCACCAGCGGAAAAAAATTCAATATTTATTCCGGACAGTCTTCTTTATTTCAGTTGCCAAGATGGTAGCTCTTTCATTCGTTTCGTGATAGCAAAGCAAACTCAGGATACATGACTTCCTTAAAATAAAATTTACATCTAATGGATAATCAAAATACTTACCCTGGCCTGTTCAGCTGCGGAGATGCAACATGAAACCAATGGAATGCCTCCTTGCTTGAAGGCACCAGGATGGACCTAAAAGCATAGCCATAAGAACGGGAAAAGTTCAGGTTTCCTTTTTTTTTGTCAGGCAGTTTTGAACAGTGTTATGCTTTGGTGTCTATTAGTGGCTTCTATAGTTCTCATATGAAACCCTTTTCATGTATCCGAAATCCACATTTTGGTCACAAAACTAACCTGCAATATGGCAGGACTGTTTTCTTCCTCTGCAGCTTCTACAACAGCTTCTATTCCTTCCAGGTTATACACATTAAATGCTCCAATCGCATATTCACCATTTTCCGCGTTCTGTTTCACATAAAAACACAACATTAAATATACGAAAGAGAAAAATGAGGCTGGAGAACAAGAGGATACTCACAAGAAGCAGCTGTTTGGTTGATCGTCCAGGTACAACTGACCAGGACTTCACAACTTCTGCCAGAGCTGTGCTGCTACCAACATTACCTGTTACATATGGAGAATATATTTTTCTTCTCAATTAAGGATACCTATTTTCTTCAGTTGAATATGTTTTTATTACAAATTAAGGTTTACCCGGGAAAACAATGTAGGGAACTCCGGGATGTCTACTTTCCGGACCTAACTTCCATACTGGAACACCAGCAAGGGCTTGACCAATCACAAGTGCACGTCTTGCTTCAAGTGCTTTTGTTGCTGTGTCTGATGACGTAATTCCACCCTAAAAAAAGGATGTTACAGTGTCAAAAATAACAAAATACAATGAATTATGAAACAGTTGCACTCATCAACTGTACTGTACATTGACAGATTGTGCCAGGAAGTTTAAGAGATGGTAAGCTGAACATAGAAGCAACAAGTGCTCGCAAAAGTACCTTAGCAAGAATATAACGGGGCCTAGTAGTTATCTGACTCACTACTTCAACCAGGGCGGAGCTCACTTTGCTATTAATATCAAGACTCTCCGAAGATGCTGTCAAAGAAAATAGCAGACCCGTTAATTATGATAGTCATGATAGTCCTCCGTCATGACTTTATACCAAGTAATAAAAAATATATAAAGAGTAGGAATGGAGAAACAACTTTTCCCAGTGATGAGCTCGCGACTGCTCATAATTAGAGTCTCTCTGCCAGCCCGAAGGAAAGCATCAGCCATCTCAACCGCTCGACTGATTTCTGCATCTCTCACTTCGGAGGACTTAAGAGCAACTTTCTCTACAGAGATCTGTTGATCATAGCTAGAACTTAGCTACCATAGGATGTACAGCGAATGTTAATATAAAGTATCCATGTTAGCCATATCTACTTGATTTTACCTCGATGCTCCTTAACTTCTGCTTATGTTGTAATTGAAGTTCTTCGACCTGTTGATTTAAAGACATTGACTCAGGACTCTTTTAACTTTATTTCATTAACACAATAGAGAAATTAGTGGTATTAAGACCTGCTTTGTTGTTTTCGGGACATATGAGCCTACAACTATTAGCGCACCGCTGCTTTCTTTGTCAGATGGAAAATCTTTCGGCAACACAAGATCTTTTGGAATAATCCCAAGTCGAGCCGACACAAAGCTAGCAGCAGTACGGCATAAGAAAGATTTCCCTTTCTGTTCAGCCTGCCAAAGATAATGTTTGATCGAACTAAGGGACCAAAATATGATGAAAATAAAATGCATCCTTTAATTGAATAAAACGGAAAGAATAATAGGCCGGCTTACCTGAATCATCCCCGCTGCAAATACAGCCATGTCTCTTTCACTAGCTGCGTTGACAATACAGGCAGATTTCTGAAATGGAAATAAAGTTCGAAACTTTATACCAAACTTGGAATGACCGATTTCACCAATTCTGAAGACCGGTAAAAGTTCACTGAAAGCCATAGCAAAATATGCTGGAAATATTACCTTCTTTAAACTGCATAAGAACTCGCACACTGCATCAGGTCCACCTGTTCTTATAAGTTGGATTGAGATCGACTCAACGCTGTTAGCCGGAATGGCGCCAGATGATTTTTCCTCAACCCACTGGAAGCATATGAAATTTGTTCGTTACTACTATATTCTTCGGGATCAAATTATATTAGATGATTCTGCTGTTGGAAGAATTCAGACCTCACGGAGATTTGAAGATTTATATCCAAAGGATGCGTCTTTGGCAAACTCTGTCTCTCCTGCAGGAACTAGTCTGCAATATTCATGATGAAAAGTTGAAGACTATCAAACTTCACGTTCTGGAGGGAAATTTTCCGGTTTTCCCTGATTCAGGAAGTTAAAAGAAACACACACACACACACACACACTTTGTTCACAAAGATATACCTATCAGAATCTGCAACATAATGCACATCATCAATAGTATAACGTCCTCCTTGAAGGAAGAAGGGACAAATAATCCATGCGTCCATTTCCCCAAGTATTGAGATAGCAGCATCTGCTTCCTGCATGGATCATAATTCCAAGTTCAAATCCAACAGTGATATGGTGGTCTGCCATTTCATTCTAGGGGGCACGAAACTTGCTTGAGGAAAATGACCACGTAATGTTGAATCACCACGCAGAACAATTGTGTAGTCAGCATTGCCAGCTCCTTTTGATGCAGCACAAAGGTTGGAACATATATCTTTGATTAATGCACTAGCCTGTTTAATAAATATGCAGTTAGAGCTTGAAATTTCTGAAAGCTGATGTAGCATCAGCCTTTCCTTGTTCCAGGAGATTAGAACTCTTCAATATGTAAACCACACAATATAGAAATTTCTTGACCTTTTCAGAGCTCAATGACCTCGAATTTGTCAATATGAAGAAGCATGTAGGCTTTTTTCTGAACTGCTCAGAAATAGACTCAACACTCCTGTCAAAATGTAGAGCAAAGCAATAACCAATTATCAATACTTCCCATTTGGTTCTAAGCTAGCAACTTGCCAACTCTTTCTTAGGAGATTCGTAATAAAAATTTCATGTTGGCAAGATAGATTCAGTTTCATGGAAACGAATACAAGACTAACCATTCTGTTAAAACCTCTACATCATGAACAGTTTGTGTCCCAGTTGGATCATCATCAAGAACAACCAACGTCTTTGAGTTCCCCATATTTAATCTATGTATGCCATCCGTGGGGTCCAAAGGCCATTCAGATGGAAGAGATTTCAATACGTCTTGTTTCTTCAGAATAGGAAGTCGCCCTTCTACTTTAATCCCTGCAAGGGTTTCATATACCTATAAATATGATAAAACGTTATTAGTTACTTAAAGCTTAAATTAGTCACTCCAAACAGACACCAATCTTGATACTATATGTGGATCTTGAGTCCAATGATTCATATGATATAAGAGAAAATCCAAGATGTTACATATTATAGTATTCATTAAAGCGCATCTTAGTAAACTGTAAGATCTATGCCGTTTACTATCAAACTTTTGCACTTGCAGCCCTTTTCAAGTAAAAAGAGGGTTTCCGTGTTTTCAAAGACGGAAACTAACAGCCAAAGATGATTCAAATTTAAAAACAGTAATTTTGGTGCTATGAATCAGTGCATATTTCAAAATTATACCTTGACCACTCCAGCATCATCTATCCGTCCCCAGCCCGCAGCAGAGCCTGTAAATGAAGATATCTCTAAGTATACTTGTCTTCATCTATATGGGGTACAAAAGATACAGGAACTATAGTAGTATAGCTCAGTATGAGTAGAAATTTTTTCTCGTTCTCCAACATTCAAGAAAGAAGCACTGCAAAATATTTTTCAAGAAAATTGCAACACATGGAACTCTGTATTCAACCCATTGAGCTCTTAAATAATAATTTGTATTGTTGAAATGGCAGGCCGCAATGATGCACGTTCAAGACGAATAGAGAACAGTAAAAAATATTAAGAGGCTACCGGCTAAGAATAGCTGGTGTGCCACTGTTGATATATGGAGTGGAACTTTACGAGATGAACCGTCTCGGGTAACAATTCCCTACAGTCAAAATTTTTGCTCAAGTTAAGAGTAAAAGAAACAAGTTTACAAATTGATTATAGTTGCCAATCTTACCAAATCCTTAACAAATATATCAAGAGCAGAGTATGGTGTATAATCATTATCCAGCATGTGGGGAACACGATTTTCAAACATCCTGCAAGAATAGAAGCCATTCAATTTATGACATAACAGGCTGACACAAAAGTGTTTCTCATAAACATGTAAAAAATAAATTATCAATAAGCAGAACCGCAGGGTTTCATGAAGACAACACTTTAGGCTTTAGATAGTAAAATCTTGCAATTCGGTTTGGCAAGTATGAGATGTTAACCGACCAGCGAGATAAGAAAAAAAACTGGTTCCATAAAAATCTTAGTAAAGCATACCAAGATGTTCCACCGCAGTTCGAAATAGCATTGAATAGCTTTCGAGTATTCAGACCTAAGCGAGCTCCAAATGCCATTGCCTCAGCAGCTGATGCAATATGAACTCCCGCAAGCAATTGATTGACCATTTTAACACCACTGGGAAACATCAAATAAACATGTAACAAAGAAAGTGAAATGATGTCCATGTCAGTAAAGAAATGATCGTGATGGTGATAACAAAAGAGCAAAACAAATTACCTTCCTGCGCCGCAACCTCCTCTTATCACATAGAGCTTCTCACTTAATGCTGCTCAAAATTAATATAATCAGGCACGTCCAAATTATTGATGTGAAGAAGAAAATATTAACCACAAAAGTGAAAGTGAAAGTGAAAGTGAAAATGAAAATCGTCACCTGATAACACAACTCCTGCAGACTTAAGTGCTTCATCGGTACCTGAAGCCATTATCTGAAAGAAAAAAAAACATATAACTTCAGCTTCATCACAGAAGCATGCAGAAGATAAGTTTCTATACTTCATACCGTAAGTTCCCCCATGGCAGCCCTCTTAACACCACCAGAAACAGGAGCATCCACCAGCTTTAGGTCCTTTCCCTCATCTGCAAGATTACGAAATAAAAGAATAAATTATCGAACTCAATCAAGTGACAGTAAAAGATCATGATGGAAGCAAAAATAGATCAGCGGAGCATATGGGACACTTACTTTCGAGACGCCTTTCAAGTTGGCTAACAAATGCGGGAGAGACTGTTGACGCAAGTACAACAGTTGCTCCAGATGGAATAGCTGAAATTTTGTGAAAGAAAGCAGAGAAAAATTAGCCTAACTTCCAATACTAAAAGCTAGGATAATAGAGATATACCTTCCACCGCCCCTAGATCCCCATACAGGGCATCCTCAGCCTGAACCTCGTTTGTTACCATAATTACAAGAAGATCTACATCTGTAGGAGCAGATACAAACAATAAGCACTATTCTGCGAAAAATTACTGGATTCAATGGATAAAGCAGGATTTTCATCTCAGAATTGCTAGGATCTAATCTATCCACTTGTCTTGATTTTGAGGACTACCTTTCGTCACATCAGCTGGAGAATTTGCCGCCAATCCCCCGGCACTCTCAAATCTGACAAGCGTAGGCTTATATACCTGCAGTTCAAATAAGTATCAAACATTTCGTTTAACAATGTGCATTTTCGACTGCTTAAGAGTAATGAACGGCTTTTCCTTTTGAAGTTAAGTCACCTATTAGCAAATCCTACACTTATAATAGTCTGAATGAGCTAACGCGAATACATCAATAATTTAATAATTGTATGAAAAAGGCACCAAAACCATAACCTTCACCGACTTAACAGCCAAAAAGTAAAGAAATCTATCAATGCATTACACTATTACAGTCAAAAGATTAGAGGCAAACCGTGTGCCTTTTTAAAATAGGAACTACTAGACGAATAAACATGCCTATATACCATCGACTCAGACAACCAAATAAAACCAACTAACACAATCATTCTGAACATGCACAGTGTAGAGTTAATCAAAAGCTTACGTCATAACCACGGACAGAAAATTTTGATTTCAACAGGTGCGTTGCCATACCAAAGCCCATTGCTCCGAGACCAATAAACCCAATTCTATTCACAGTCTTTGCTTGAGTGGTAATCTCTTTGGCTAAATCCTCTGGCTTGTAAAGTTCTTTATTGGCTGCTTCTAATATGCCAACACCGAACACTTTTTCCCATACCTGTTCAACCAACATGTGAACCTTTCATTAGACACGCATGTGTCATGTACATGGTCTATGAAAGTAGTTTTCCGTTCAGTTAATGTTTCCACAAGTTTCGAAAAGATGGAAAGAACTCTATTGGGGACCTTAGCCAATGAAGTAGCTGTATCATCTCCGTGCATCTGTGATATTCCTGGAGAAGGGGAAGTTATGCATAGAGTTAAATAAATGGAAAGAGGTCGTTATCATTGTGCCATCCATGAGATCATATTCATATGTACCGAGGATTATTTGTTGACGTGCAACTGCCAAAAGTGGGACAGGAAATGGGAGCGATTTGGCTTTATCCTCAACAATGCCCTTGCCATTTGGAAAGTCAGTTAGCATTTCATTAGTTACAAGTACTAACCATCAAGATTTAATCTTAGTGTGTATATAACATGAACCATTTATTGGAGCTATATTTTGTTGTTCTTTCGCCGCCAAATTCCATTGAATGATATATAATCACTTTCAATTTGGTGTATCATACCAGATTTTGAGACAGAACATCGAGGAAGCGACCGTCTATATCACCTTTCAGCAACAAAGGGATATGATTCTTGTAAATCCTGAAAACAAAATACACACAAGACAAATTAATTCTCTGACAGCCATTGTAGAACTATTGACATGTCAATGTGGCATAAACCCTCAGGGAAATCTTTAATGAAGAGCTCAAAAACAAAATATATAATTGTTTTCCAGTTACACTTGGTAAACAGGAAACCATGCTATAGATACAACTTACTTGCAATAGTCTATTCTCAAAACTTTCAGAATTTACTATTCGGCCTATTCTTTTTCCCTCCCCTTAATGCTTGTATATTAAAGTTCTACTTCTACATGAAATGTGGTTAACCCTATCATTTCATAACAGTCCTAATATCAAATATCTTTCCAGTTTTGGTACTGGAATACTTTTGTATTACTCCTTACCAAATGAAAGTCCTTGTAGCATAATGTCATACCATGAGTTTCCAGCAGCATTGGAGATGATGTCATACAGTATCCATGGATGCACACCCGCCTGAGAACCTAAAGATATAGCCTCCACAGCAGCAACAAGATGAATGCCCTCAAGCAGCTCATTAACCATTTTAACTTTACTGGTTCAGAAAAAAAAAAACAACGAGATCAATGAAATTTCTATAATGCAGGGGAACATTTAGAATCATTAAAGGTTTTGTTTCATGCATATTAGACCAGAGAATTCATAGTTTCCATGATATTGCGGCAAAAAACTTGACCATTTGATTGATATATCTGACCAACACGAGAAGGTTATTTATCACCCCAAATTTCCATACCTTCCAGCACCAATTTCGCCCTCAAAGGTGTAAAGCTTCTGACACATTGCTTCACGAAACAAAGAAATTGTCTCAGTAACAAAATTAATTCTCAGAAAGTCCACTACATCTTAAGAGGGTCTATAAACTTGAGTTAACATATACCAGTAAGATAGGGTTGTGCTCTTGTTATCGAATCTGACCTTCCAGATGCTATGATCTTGTAAATTTAGAATGAAACGGGTTACTGAAGTACAATGACATGCCACTTTTTACAATGAAGGAGATCAAACGATCTCAGTAGTACTCCACCGACACGAAAGACTTAGCAAGAGAGCAGGGTATATACCATTAGTTTTCCATCAAGAAGCTCAGACATTCCTTTTAAAACATATGCATCAACTACGAAAATCTGGTCTCTGTCGTCTGCATTGGAAACGAAATCCCATTTTCAGTTCACGACTGAAAAGCACAAACTTCAAAATACAGAGATGAAATATAAACGATGCCTCGAAAGTGTTTCTCTAGCTTCTGGAGGTGCAAAGGCGATATTGTCGAAGACAAAAGCAATACAGCACCCTTCTGTAGACCTGAAAAAGAAATGACTTATACAGTCTCCAACACAATAATCCGGAGCTAAAGTTCATCAACGGTGAGGTAAAGAATCTTGGGAATTAACCTTTCATAACACCCTCATCGCCAAAAATAACATCTTGAATTTGGTCAGGGTGAGATAGTAAAACGACCACGGCTGCTGCATCTGCTTAATTAAGAACAAATACAGAAAAGGGAGAGAGAGGAAAGTAAATAACATGACACAAAGACAGTATCAAAAGTAAACAGAGAGGTAAGGAACAGAAACACAACAGGACGGTTTGCATGTAGAGAGGCTAGTACTGAATGTCAAATGCTACAAAATTTGCATTTTTTCCCCTGCAACCTGAACTTTGTTTCCATGTATTCTTAGTGTTTCTAATTCTTTATAGCACATAACACTCAATCTGCTACCTTTCCCAACATGTGCAGGGCTGTCACATTTGCATCCTCCCAAATCAGTGAACTTCTCCACCAACTGTGTACTTATCTGTGGAATATAGATTACCACGGTTTAGCTTTCCTCCTCAATTTTAAAGCTGAAGAAAACAACTTTTCTTTGTTTCTCTCGTGACAAAGCAACAATCACAGAATATTTCGCAGTCCCCTCACAGAGAACGTACTACTAATCAAATCATTTCAGTTGAACTTAAAACACTTTTGTGCAGTGAAAATGGAAATAAACATGTAAAACAGCGAAATCCTCTGAGATAGACTAAGAATTTCGAAAATTCCTCAGAACCCACAAATTTTCACATGTTTGGTACCAATATTTTGAAGCCCGATCAACCTGATTTTCCAGAATGGATTACATACATGGCGATCAAAAAAGGAAGAAGCAAACTGACCTCGAAAGCTTGAACCTTAAACCCAGAACGAAGAAGCGAAGAAGCTAATTCGAAGCTGAAGGAATCCAAACCAACAAACCCGACGACGCTACCATCAACTCCCATTTTTTCTCCGATTGTCGAATTTCCTCTGATGTAAATATTCAGTCAACGAACCAATTTCAGACGCATGTTTCTCTTACAGTCTATATATATATATATTTCAAAAATCCGTACATTATTACTATTTTGGATTAATCTCCGTTAATTAATAATCGTATAAGCGCACTTACGATAAGGTTACATCATAGCTCATACGTGGAAATCCATATCCAAAAGCCTTTTTAACTTATCTGGCAAAAGCTCGAATATCACATATAACTTTAAATAAATAAAAATAAAAATAAAAAATGAGCATAATGTTGTATTGTTAGGTGAGATTCGAGAACATGGTTGAAAACTACAAGAAACCATATTATCCATGTTATGTAATAACAGTCTTTTCTATTTCTAGGGTTACGGATCATTCGACTTTTAAATATCAACGATCATCAGAACTCCTAAAATTGGCAACTCTATGACGTATGATATTTTGGATTCAATTTGGATTTAACTAATTACTGTCACTAATCCAGAGCTTAGTCTTCGATTCGTTGCGTAAGAATCGGATCAGAGCAGATTTTGTAACTTTTTCTCGAAAAATCAGGAAGAGAGTCGATTAGATTAAAACAAAAAACAAAATTATAACCAACGTGTGTAATATATACAAATCCACACAACTTTCAAAGAAGACAACGAAACCGTTTTAAATAAAACCAACGAGAAGAAAACTACGTTGTTTCAATTTAAGCTCTTTGTTTTTGAAAATGGAGGTTGTTAGATTCGCCGTCGCCGTCGTTGTTGTACTTTGTTTCGTCTCGTCGTCTAACGCCGCAACTGCACCGCCGAGCGGTGGAGGCGGCGGAGGAGGAGATGCTCACTCAATGCCGTGTATACAGAAACTGATGCCGTGTCAGCCGTATCTTCGTTCCGTGACTCCACCACCGCCGCCCTCGTGCTGTGTGCCGCTAAAGGAGATCGTCGTCAGCGACTTGACGTGTCTTTGCTCCGTCTTCAATAACGTCGATATGCTCAAATCGCTTAACCTCACTAAAGAAAACGCTCTTGTTCTCCCTAAAGCTTGTGGCGCCAACGCTGACGTATCACAATGCAAAGCCAGCACCGGTGAGTAACTTAATACGACGCTGGTTATTAGATTTCTTGTTTAAGCTAATGCATACATCGGTGTTGTTCCTAAGTACTAGCTTTTATTTTTTTTGTTTACGAAGGTACTACTACGCCTTCGACGTCGCCGGCAACTCCGACAACCCCTCCGGCATCTTCCACTGGTATGAATACATAAGCTTCAAATGTTATATTTACTTGTCATGGTTTTACGGATTTTCTTCTTTAATCAAAAGATATTCTATTAAGAGCAGAAAATAAAAGAACTTAGACCATATCATCCGTGAATCAGTAAATAGTTTCATCACTAATATTTTAATATTTTATAATTTATTTTATTAGAAGAGAAACAAGAGAAAAATAAGAGAAAAAAAAAGTAGAGACGTCTCAGAAATAGTAGGGGAAGTCAGTTACTTTTCAAATTTTTTTATTTTTTTCATTTTCTTTATATGAGATGAAAACTTTGAGCATCTCAGCGATGTTTTACTGATATTTTTGCAGTTTTACTGATATTTTTGCATTTTTAATATTTCAGTCTTTATTTTGAAAAATAACAGTTATACGTGGAGTATTTACTTTTGTTTTTAAAAATACATGAACAGGAAGCGGTTCCACCGGAGCTTCATCTTCTTCAACGGTCAAACCAACAAACTCAGCTCCGGCAATCAATTTCGCCGGAGTTAGCTTCGCATCAGCTTTCGTGGCATTGGCAACAATCTTAATCTGATCTACTACTATATTGCTTTTCGTCTTTATTCATTATTAGATAGGTTTAATATATGTTGGAAATTGATCAGACGATGTTTGGTTACTGATTATTAATATGTACTATGAAATTTCTAATAACAGTAATAACTTCCAACACAGCTCTTTAGTCTATACCAACATTTTCTCTTAACTAAATGGCCAAATTTAAAAATCATCTCATTACGGTATTTGTTTTATTTTTATTTTGTCTTCCTCTAAATTTTTGAAAAACTATTTAAAGGAAGACAAAAATGAGTTAGTGGGGCAAACGATCAATATATGGATATTATAAACAACTAATGAACTAATCATCTAAGTTTTGTCTACATATAACTTGAATTTATGATATTATGACGTTAGTAGTTCAAACTATCAAATTTACAAACTCTGCTGTATAATATATGTCAAGTATAAAATATACCTCGTTAGAGTTTAATAGCTAACGTTTTTGGAAGCTAGCTTTTTAGCTACTGTCAAGATTTTGACGTTGCATCTCCCAGATAATGTAATAAGAAATTATTCCCTGTTTAAATATGTTGGCGATATCTACTTGAGATCCCTTTTCACTTTGATTCTAAGTAATGTGTTTATATAATGTTATCCAAGTGTTTTGTGTCTGTGTTTTAAGATTATATATTGATTAAATAAATCTTGTGACAGTTCATCAAATGAATTCGATTTAGTTTATATGAATTTTAAGATTGAATGAAATAACAATAAAAACGAGCAAGAAACAACAAAACAAGTGGAGTCTAAAGTCCAAGGCACTTTACAAATCAAATCACATAACTCTAACCACTGTCTGATATCCGACAGCGATAAGTGAATATACACAAGTAAACATACAGCCACACAAACACATACACATATATACACATACACATTAGCGTGTATGTATCCATGTGGAGGCATAAGTTAAGAGTGTTCAACAATAATCCTATACACATTAGATCTATAAAGTCTAATCATTACCACTAAAATGTATTTATGTAATTTTTTTAATCAGTTAGAAAGTATTCATACCGAAAATGATAGTATCGGTCTATATGTATGTATATATATATGTAGATTTATGTTGGTAAAGTAAATATATGTAGTCACATGAATTTGTCTTTCTACATCTGAATATTCAAAATCTACAGAATACATTATTACATATGGCATGCTTTTCTAGTTTGAATGATATAAAACCTTGATTAATGATCATATATACAAATGTCGCAACTAACAAAGAAACATTTATACATATGTATGATGTATCCAGACAGCTAATGAGCTGTAGATATATATGATATACTACATTGTTTCATGGTACCGACTTATGTAATCTTTGTTTATGGCTTTTGAATAAAAACAGATGGACAATATTTAATACTATAAAGAGTAAAAAATGGAAAGGAAACAGAAAACAAAACGGAGGGAGAAGCCATGTCTAATGATGAGTTAGGTAGCGTCGTGACTCAAGCTCAGCCCAATCACCCAGCTCTTCACAATCACACCCATCCTTCATTCATGTGCCTTTTCTTCTCTCTATTGATGATCTATATATCAGTATTAATGAACTAATTATTTAGTTATTAATTTTTAAAATATACTCTATTTTTAAGCATATCTGTTGGTGCCAAACCAAAAAGGTAAACAGGTGATCTCGATTAAACTACGCTTACCAAGAAAAAACAATGCTTACCAGTATATTTTCTCTTTTGTTTTTGTTTTTGTTTTACATAGAGTGTTATTTTGTTTTTTAATGCAATTTTGTTAATAAAATTCAGTTTTAAAGACCTTGTTGTATTAATATATTAATTATAAAGAAAAATATTTTTAATGTATTTATTAAAAATATAATAGAATTTTTTATAGCTTTTTTAATATGTATCTAAAAAATAGAATGGTACTATTTATGAAATAGATGAATTATATTGTAATTTGAATGGACAAGCGATGGATAATTATTATTTAAAAATTTTAGTGGACAAAATTTATGGAATGTGATTTTTTGCCATACAAACTTTTAATTACATTGTGTTATCAATTGGTTTTCCTGATTTTACATTTGAACGAGGGTTTACAAGTACCGCGTAAGAAAAGGGATAACTAATACAGTTTACAATTACATCACGATAATTTTCCTTAATTAATTGTTTGCCATTTAAAAACTGTCTTTAAGTACCATGTGAAATAGAGGATAACTCATACAATCTAATAGTTTTCTTCAACTATTGCTTAGCATTTAAAAATTGTCTATATACAACTAATTTATTAGACTTGCTAAAAAAATAATTTATTAGACGGTCGAAAACCGTATAAAAAAAGTTTATTTTGTTTCTACTGTCTTACCACCTTGATGCCTGCTGTTTTGCTGAATAAAAACATTTAGTTCTAAATGATCTTTGTCACAACAAAAAGTCACAAGTAAATATACATTATGTTTATGTAATATTTAGTGTTCGGTAGAACGAAAGATAAACAATCAAGATGGTCTTATAAGGGCTGAATCTGATTAATTATCGAGTTTGACTTTATTATATGCCAATTAATTAAGTAGCGGCCATATATGTATATATATAAGAATTAATTACCTGAAACGAAAACCTTTACTTTATATCTATCGGATAACGTCCCCAAATAAAGTTAAGAAGCGACAACTATAAACTGAGAGAAAGAAGATACACACAGTTGTACACAACCAGCAAAAATAAAAAATTAATACTTAATCATCACTTAACCCATAAACTAATACCACTATATATATACACATAATTGTAAAAGCCAGCCCATTTCTAAGAAACTTCTCTCACTCTCGTTCTTAATTCTACTTTGATCACATAATGGGAAACACATCTTCATGCGCACCATTGATTATATCATCAAACTCATCATCAGGAGTAGTCAAAATCTTAGCTCCTTTCACGGGAACGCTAGACGTCTTCTCAAAACCCATCAAGACTTCCGATATCGTCTCTCAAAACTCCGGTCAATTTATCACCGACTCAACTTTGCTCCAAATCGGCCACCGAGTCACCGCCGTATCTCCCGAAGAGTTTTTGCGGCCGAGACGACATCTCTACCTCCTCCTTCCGATAGACATGCTCTTCTCTGTCTTAACACACGAAGAACTCGCTCTCATCTCCGAAAAAGCAGCAGAGATACTCAACGAAAGCCGATATCACCATTTGAAGAGAATATTCCCTGTTTGTATGTTTCCGGTGTCCGGAGACAGAAGAAGAAACTCATCATCGGTTAATGACGGTGATCATCATGATAATGATGGTGTGGAAATAAGAGAAACCCTGGAAGACAAGGTACTATACGAATCGAAATATGGATCTTGGAGGCCTGGATTGGAGACGATCGTGGAGAGCTAAATGGATAAAATCTTGAGGATCGTTAAATAATTTTATATAATATTAATCTAGATCGAGCCCCTGTTTTGTTATTTTTTCCCAGATTTTTTTGACCGAGTTTTAAAGAAAAATTGAGGCTTGTATATGGTTTCGTTCACGATATACTGGCATGAGGTAAACAAGTAATTTAATATTTTCACAAAAAAAGAAAATCAGATTCCTAACGCAACAAAAAAAAAAATCTACTTTGAGATTACCTCACATGCAAGTAACTGACTTTGACTGGATTTTGTTTCTTGTAGTAGTAGTAACTCGACAGCTATAATGAGCCTGGGTGTTTCTTCCGTCGGATAAAAAGAATAATGTCAACAAAGACGTTGGTTTCTGGTAAACCGGATTTTAGGTACAGCTATTTTGGTACGTATATAGAAAAGTATAGGCTTTGAGAATTTTATTGGAACCATACGCACATACTTTGAATATAAAAGATATCGCCAGCCGATCCAATAATTAAAGGAGGAATATTAGAAAGGACCTGCGCATATTTATTTCGTCCTAGGCCAAAAGTCTACACATACATACCTGAGAATAAGGATGTCATAATTCATAAATAAGCAAGCTTTTAGCATTAAAAATCAAATTAATAATATATGATAAAATAGACAGACAATACTGATGATAAGTGTTCGATCACAAAATGAAAAAGACACAACTGGCCAATTCTTACAAAAACAAAATAAAATACCTAATAAACCCGAAAACTAAAAACTCAAAGCAAAAATCAAATCAAAACTCGCATTGAACATGTAATCTCAATAGTACAATTGCACCATTTCAAATGACCCAGAGAAAAACTTATAGTATACTAGGATAATGCTCTATTGGGAGATTTAGAGAGTATCTTAACAGAGTATCTTAACATTAAAATAAATGAAAAAAATAGAAAGTTAAGAAATTTTTTAAGAATTTTAAGAACGGGTTCTTAAAAAGTTTCTTAACATTTAATAATAAAACATTCTTAAAAAACTCTCCTTAAAGCTTCCTAATTAATTGCTAACTTTGTCAAATCATAAGAAGTAAACACAATTCTTTAAAGTCATATTTTAATCCCTAATATTTTTCATTAACTTTACAAAATAAACATACGTTTGTTTGCTTAACATTACTGTTCGTAATTCTTCAAGAAACAACCCGAGAAAGGAAAAAAAACGTCTGCAATATATTAATTGTCAAACTCACGTATGACGTGGATAATCAATTTCATTATAATTTTACTGGTCACATAAATGTTACATGTATAGGCATGCTTTACACTCTTACACTGATTAGGTTTGAGCCGGAATTCACAAAGAAATACAAAACTAAAAAGTTATGCATTATGGATGAAGAAGAGCAGTACCACATAAAACAAAGATGTTTTGTCAAGCGGATATGATTACGCGTCCTCGTGTCTCGCGTTCTAGGCTCAGTCCGTCACGCTTCGGCTGACGCTCGTCCCTGGACGGAGCTCGTTGACCGGTCAGCGTTTTCCCGGCTGCCATCTCTTTCGGAGGCAGCGTCGCGAGTAAGGAAGAATTTTTCCTACTTCAAAGCCAACTACATAATCCTATTGGCAATCTTGCTCGCCGCGTCTCTCATCTCGCACCCTTTCGCTCTTTTCCTCCTCGCATCACTGGCTGCTTCTTGGCTTTTCCTTTACGTTTTCCGTCCGTCGGATCAGCCTTTGGTCATTGGAGGACGCACTTTCTCCGACCTGGAGACGCTAGGGATGCTCTGTCTTTGTACTGTGGTGGTGATGTTCATGACAAGCGTTGGATCGCTTTTGATGTCCACGCTGGCCCTTGGGATGATGGCGGTGGCCATTCACGGTGCGTTCCGTGCACCTGAAGATTTGTTTATTGAGGAACAAGAAACCATTGGATCTGGCCTTTTCACCTTCTTTAACCAAACTGCCTCAAACGCAGCTGCCGCTGCCATTGCTACATCCGCAATGTCACGCGTTCGAGCCTGAGATTACTAAACATACAACATTCCACCGCATTTCCGAAATTTGATAATTATTTATAAACATTTTCTTCATATTTGTATACAGTTGAATTGTTGTAACCATTATTTTGTCTTTTGCTTTTGGGTATCATATCATTGATAAGGTTTCTTTTGTTTTCTTTGTTGCTCGACTTTTTTAAACACATAACATAATCCGTGCACCAATACCAACAGTCTTTCCCGTCCTTTTCAGACCGATATGTTTCTTAAATGTACCGGGATCAGTGGCTTCATGTTTCTCAGAAGAACTTTCTTTAGGAGGTAACGCATAAGAAGAAACCTTATCAAATGCTTCAGTTAGACCAGTGGTAGTATCTTCTGCAATGGCTTTAGCGACTTTCTTGGAAAGAAACTGCCTATAGAAATCAGCAGCTCTTGAAGTGTACTTAGCCACGATTTTGCCACCATCAGTCCATCCATGTTGCTTGAAGAACACTTGAGCGCAATTGTTGCCTCCAAACATCATCGTCCTGAGCTACTCAGGGCTTCCATGAGTCTAAATTCGTTGATCTATACCAAAAAAACTCCCAGATAAGCTTATATAGTCAATGGATGGACAATTTGAATCAGTCTTAATTTCAAGAGAATTCAAGTCAAAATTTCTGCAATCATGCTGGTCTTAGAGCATGATCCTATTTGTTCAAAAGTAAGACGATAATTAAAGGAAAAAGTCATTGCTACACTTTCAGAACTATACCTGTCATGTCCCCTAAAAGATCAAACACCTAGCCACAATCAAATGATGGATATTCTAAATAATGCCAAAGAATCAAATCAGTTTACCTCACGAAGCTGATATGAAGCAGACCTAAAGAGACAGCAAAACGAAAAATCAGGACAAACTAACATATTCAAACAAATCCCACAAAACATATCGATAGAAAGCTCGAACCTTGTTCTGAGATTCTGCTTTGAGTTTTCTGAAAACGACATTTTTGTCCGTAAGATTGTCAGCAGCCATCGTAGAATTGAACGTGTACAAATACCTCACTCTATATGGAGACTCTTGTCAAATGTAGGGCGATGGATAATATACATTCTGCGTACAAATTCAGAAATAGAATGTGTAGCTATAGCAGATTCAATCAGCTGTTACATTACCATATCCATTCTTCTCTGCCAACATCTCCAGTAGTTTTATTCATCATACTGTATATACATTTCCGTCATATTTGTTTGTACTAGACAAAATGAATTGTTATAACTTATAACCATTACTTTTGTCACTCCTTTTGTTTTGTTTGTCGCTTGACTTTAATCAACCCCAATTCAGATTAATATACACCATCAAAACGAGAGAAACGTAACTCTATGAAAGTAACGAATTAACTATTTTTTGTTTTTGTTTTTCATTTGACACCAAAGTAAAATTGGGTTAGCCCAAAACCATCAATGAGGAATAAGAATAAATTATAGGCTGCATCTCCTGTTAAGAGCTCTGTCTATCGTATTGACTAGTCTCCTCCGCAACCTTTGCCCACACATTGGCGATCTTCTCTGCATATCCAACCTGCACCATCCAAATACCAACAATTCTATTTTTACACATCTCTTTATTTCACCAACATGCAATGAGAACAGATACCGCCAATTTTTCACTCAATAACTCTAATCAATCATTTCTTTGAAAGAGTTTCCTCAATACATTTTAATATATATCATCTGATAACTATGTACCTGGTTAACAACAAACCCCTTCATCATATTCAGGAAGTCTGCACGTCTTTCTCTTTCTAGCCTTTCAACCTCGCACCGGTTATTTTCCTGTCAAGATTAGTATACACATTTGCATAAGACTTTCAATCAGCATAAGATTTGTTTTGTATAGTGGCATGACGGAACCACCTTGATCTGCTCGTACTCCCTGATGGCAACATTTTTGGCGTCCTCAGTGCCCTTGATGGTTTCTTTCAACTCTTCTATCTTCTTAATCCTTGATTTGTCACCGCCAAATACCTTTGAAGACGCAGCTTCTAGCTTATCTGCTCTTGCTTCCAGTGAAGAAAGCTCAGATAGAAGCGTCTGCACTGTCAATAAAGCACTCGATCTGTCTGCAAATGCGCCCTCTACCACCATCATTAGGCCAAGGTAATCATGGAGTGTATCCTGCAATCAAAGAATAGCTCCTTAATGAAACTCAGGCTAAGCTCGAATGAGTGTGGAATCAATTCTTCAAATATACTGGTATCTAAGTTACCAAATGCTTGACCGTCTGAGAATTCAGCTCTCTGTAAAACCTGCTTGCTTTTACAGCTGCAGTGGCTAAATTCTTCATATCATTGGCACGAGCCCGCTGAGAATTGAAGACAGCTTCTTCGTTCTCGAATTTTGTCAGCTTGATGAATGTTAATCCCAATTCCCCCATAGTGTCCCCCATGTCTTGCTGTGCCTTCACGAGTGTTTCAGCCTACAAAAGAAAAAGAAAAAACCAATGAGAAATACTGAGCTAAGTGATGCATAAATGAAGTCAATAAGAATAAAGTTTTTACCTGCCGTGAAGCAATAATGATCTGTTGCTCAAGATCATGCATTTTCTCCTTCTTCTCCAAGAAGTCTTTATCTTCTTCCACAACGGATGGTTTTGATCCACCCCAGTCATTCGAGACTGACTGTCTAAGCTCTTTGAACAATCTGAGCAGATCTCTACCTCCTCTAGCCGGTTGTGCCACCTCAACCGCAGAGGCTCTTCCTCCACCTTTACCAAACAATTATTTCTATTCTATTTCTATTCTATTTATATTCTATTTTATTATTTTCTTTTCTATTCTGTTATGTTCTATTCTATTATATTATGTTTTATTATATTATATTCTATTTATATTCTTTTCTATTATATTTTATTCTATTCTGTTTTGTTTTGTTTTGTTCTTTCTGTTCCGTTCCGTTCTGTTTCGTTCCGTTCTATTCTATTCTATTCTATTCTATTCTTTTATTTTATCTTATTTTCTTTTCTTTTCTATTATTTTCTTTTCTTTTTTGTTTCTATTATGTTCTATTCTATTATATTATATTCTTTTCTATTTTTTTCATTTCTATTATATTATATTATATTCTATTTTATTCTATTTTATTCTATTCTTTCTTTTTCTTTTCTTTTATATCATGTTGTTCTATTCTATTCTATTTTTATTATATTATATTATATTATATTATATTTCTATTCTATTATGTTTTCTTCCTTTATGTTCTATTCTTTTTTTTTCTGTTCTATCCTATTCTATCATGTTCTATCCTGTTTTGTCATGTTCTATCCTGTTCTGTCATGTTATGTTTTATTCGTTTCTGTTCTGTTATGTTCTATTCTTTTTCTATTTCTTTTTTTATTCTTTTTCTTTTTCTATTCTACTCTATTCTATTCTATTCTTTTATATTCTTTTCTATTATTTTTTATTTTTTTCTTTTCTTTTTCTTTTTCTATTCTTTTTTTTTATATTATTTTTCTTTTTCTATTCTTTTATTTTCTATTTTTTTCTATTCTTTTCTATTCTTTTCTATTCTATTCTATTATTTCAATTTTTTTTTCTATTCTGTTCTGTTTTGTTCTATTATATTCTATTATGTTCTATTCTATTTTTTTCTTTTTCTTTTCTATTATGTTCTATTCTATTATGTTCTGTTCTGTTTTGTTATGTTCTGTTCTGTTATGTTCTGTTATGTTCCGTTCCGTTCCGTTTGGTTCCGTTCTGTTCCGTTTTGTTCTGTTCCGTTCCGTTCTATTATATTATATTATATTCTATTCTTTTCTTTTTTTTTCTTTTCTTTTCTTTTCTTTTCTATTATATTCTATTCTTTCTTTTATTTTATTTTCTTTTCTTTTATGTTTATATTCTGTTCTATTCTATTCTATTCTATTCTATTCTATTATATTTTATTATATTCTATTCTATTATATTCTTTCCTTTTTTTTTCTTTTCTATTCTGTTGTTCTATTCTATTCTATTCTGTTGTTCTATTCTATTCTATTCTATTATATTCTATTTCTATTCTATTTTGTTTTATTCTTTTCTGTTATATCATATTCTATCATATTCTATCATGTTCTATCATGTTCTATTCTGTTCCCTTCCGTTCTGTTCCGTTCCGTTCCGTTCCGTTCTGTTCTATTATATTATATTTTATTATATTCTATTTTTTTCTTTTTTTTTTCTTTTCTATTATATTCTATTGTTTTTTTTTTTTTTTTTGGTTTCTATTCTGTTCTATTCTATTCTATTATATTCTATTCTATTCTATTCTATTATATTCTATTCTATTCTATTTTATTCTATTCTATTTCTATTCTATTCTATTCTATTCTATTCTATTCTATTCTATTTTATTCTATTCTATTTCTATTCTATTCTATTTTATTTTATTCTATTTCATTTCTATTCTATTTCTATTCTATTCTATTTTATTTTATTCTATTATATTCTATTTCTATTCTATTTCTATTCTATTCTATTCTATTATATTCTATTCTATTATATTATATTATATTATATTCTATTATATTCTATTTCTATTCTATTTCTATTCATTTCTATTCTATTCTATTCTATTCTAATTTATTCTATTCTATTTTTATTTTATTTATATTTTATTCTATTCTATTCTATTTCTATTCTATTCTATTCTATTCTAAACTACTCTATTATATTCTATTATATTTCTATTCTATTATATTATATTCTAGACAATTCTATTATATTATATTCTATTTCTATTTCTATTTTATTATATTATATTCTATTCTATTCTATTTATATTCTATTTCTATTCTATTCTATTCTCTTTCTATTATATTTTTATTTCTATTCTATTATATTTTATTATATTCTATTCTATTCTATTCTATTTCTATTATATTCTATTCTGTTCTATTCTATTCTATTCTATTCTATTCTATTCTATTATATTCTATTCTATTTCTATTCTGTTCCATTTTATTATATTCTATTTTTATTCTATTTATATTCTATTCTATTCTATTTTATTTTATTTTATTTTATTCTATTATATTCTATTCTATTCTATTTTATTTTATTTTATTTTATTCTATTCTATTCTATTCTATTTTATTCTCTTCTATTTCTATTTTATTCTATTCTATTTCTATTCTATTCTATTCTATTTTATTTTATTCTATTCTATTCTATTTCTATTTTATTTCTATTCTATTATATTCTATTCTATTCTATTTTATTCTATTCTATTTCTATTCTATTCTATTCTATTTCTATTCTATTCTATTCTATTATATTTTATTCTATTTTATTCTATTCTATTCTATTTCAATTATATTCTATTCTATTCTATTCTATTCTATTTCTATTCTATTTATTTTATTATATTCTATTTCTATTCTATTCTATTCTATTCTATTCTATTCTATTTTATTCTATTCTATTCTACTCTATTCTATTCTATTCTATTCTATTCTATTTTTTTCTATTTTATTATATTTTATTTCTATTCTATTTCTATTCTATTATATTATATTATATTATATTCTATTCTATTCTATTCTATTTTATTCTATTCTATTTCTATTCTATTCTATTCTATTCTATTATATTCTATTCTATTCTATTCTATTATATTCTATTCTATTCTATTATATTCTATTCTATTCTATTCTATTATATTCTATTCTATTCTATTTTATTCTATTCTATTTCTATTCTATTCTATTCTATTCTATTCTATTCTATTCTATTTTATTCTATTCTATTTCTATTCTATTCTATTTTATTTTATTCTATTTCATTTCTATTCTATTTCTATTCTATTCTATTTTATTTTATTCTATTATATTCTATTTCTATTCTATTTCTATTCTATTCTATTCTATTATATTCTATTCTATTATATTATATTATATTATATTCTATTATATTCTATTTCTATTCTATTTCTATTCATTTCTATTCTATTCTATTCTATTCTAATTTATTCTATTCTATTTTTATTTTATTTATATTTTATTCTATTCTATTCTATTTCTATTCTATTCTATTCTATTCTAAACTACTCTATTATATTCTATTATATTTCTATTCTATTATATTATATTCTAGACAATTCTATTATATTCTATTCTATTTCTATTTCTATTTTATTATATTATATTCTATTCTATTCTATTTATATTCTATTTCTATTCTATTCTATTCTCTTTCTATTATATTTTTATTTCTATTCTATTATATTTTATTATATTCTATTCTATTCTATTCTATTTCTATTCTATTCTATTCTGTTCTATTTTATTCTATTCTATTCTATTCTATTCTATTATATTCTATTCTATTTCTATTCTGTTCCATTTTATTATATTCTATTTTTATTCTATTTATATTCTATTCTATTCTATTTTATTTTATTTTATTTTATTCTATTATATTCTATTCTATTCTATTTTATTTTATTTTATTTTATTCTATTCTATTCTATTCTATTTTATTCTCTTCTATTTCTATTTTATTCTATTCTATTTCTATTCTATTCTATTCTATTTTATTTTATTCTATTCTATTCTATTTCTATTTTATTTCTATTCTATTATATTCTATTCTATTCTATTCTATTCTATTCTATTTCTATTCTATTCTATTCTATTTCTATTCTATTCTATTCTATTATATTTTATTCTATTTTATTCTATTCTATTCTATTTCAATTCTATTCTATTCTATTCTATTCTATTCTATTTCTATTCTATTTATTTTATTATATACTATTTCTATTCTATTCTATTCTATTCTATTCTATTCTATTTTATTCTATTCTATTCTACTCTATTCTATTCTATTCTATTCTATTCTATTTTTTTTCTATTTTATTATATTTTATTTCTATTCTATTTCTATTCTATTATATTATATTATATTATATTCTATTCTATTCTATTCTATTTTATTCTATTCTATTTCTATTCTATTCTATTCTATTCTATTTTATTCTATTTTATTCTATTCTATTCTATTCTATTCTATTCTATTCTATTTCTATTCTATTTCTATTATATTCTATTCTATTCTATTTTATTTTATTTTATTCAATTATATTCTATATTATTCTATTTTATTTTATTCTATTCCATTCTATTATATTATATTCTATTTTATTCTATTTTATTTCTATTTTATTCTATTCTGTTTCTATTCCATTCCATTCTATTCTAATTATATTCTAATTCTAATTCTATTTTAATTCTATTCTAATTCTAATTCTATTCTAATTCTATTCTAATTCTTATTCTATTCTAATTCTACTCTAATTCTATTCTAATTCTATTCTAATTCTATTCTAATTCTAATTCTATTTTTTTTCTATTCTATTTCTATTCTAATTCTATTTCTTTTCTAATTCTAATTTTATTCTATTTCTATTCTAATTCTAATTCTATTCTAATTCTAATTCTATTCTATTCGAATTCTATTTTAATTATATTTCTATTCTAATTCTAATTCTATTCTAATTCTATTCTAATTCTATTCTAATTCTATTCTAATTATAATTCTATTCTAATTCTATTCTAATTCTATTCTAATTCTAATTCTATTTCTTTTCTAATTCTATTTCTATTCTAATTCTATTTCTTTTCTAATTCTAATTCTATTCTATTCTAATTCTAATTCTATTCTAATTCTATTCTAATTCTAATTCTATTCTAATTCTATTCTAATTCTATTCTAATTCTAATTCTATTCTAATTCTATTCTAATTCTAATTCTATTTCTTTTCTAATTCTATTTCTATTCTAATTCTATTCTAATTCAATTCTAATTCTATTCTAATTCTAATTCTATTCTAATTTTAATTCTATTCTAATTCTATTCTAATTCTATTCTAATTCTAATTCTATTTCTTTTTTAATTCTATTTCTACTCTAATTCTATTTCTTTTCTAATTCTAATTTTATTCTATTTCTATTCTAATTCTAATTCTATTCAAATTCTAATTCTATTCTATTCTAATTCTATTTTAATTCTATTTCTATTCTAATTCTATTCTAATTCTATTCTAATTCTAATTCTATTCTAATTCTATTCTAATTCTATTCTAATTATATTCTAATTCTATTATAATTCTAATTCTAATTCTATTCTAATTCTATTTCTATTATAATTCTATTTCTTTTCTAATTCTAATTTTATTCTATTTCTATTCTAATTCTAATTCTATTCTAATTCTATTCTAATTCTATTCTAATTCTAATTCTATTCTAATTTTATTCTAATTCTATTCTAATTCTATTATGATTCTTATTCTATTCTAATTCTATTCTAATTATATTCAAATTCTGATTCTATTTCTTTTCTAATTCTATTTCTATTCTAATTGTATTTCTTTTCTAATTCTAATTTTATTTTATTTCTATTCTAATTTTATTCTATTTCTATTCTAATTCTAATTCTATTCTATTCTAATTCTATTTTAATTCTATTCTAATTCTAATTCTATTTATTTTCTAATTATATTTCTATTCTAATTCTAATTCTAATTCTATTCTAATTCTATTCTAATTCTAATTTTATTCTATTTCTATTCTAATTCTAATTTTATTCTAATTCTAATTCTATTCTATTCTAATTCTGTTCTAATTCTAATTCTATTTCTTTTCTAATTCTATTTCTATTCTAATTCTATTTCTTTTCTAATTCTAATTTTATTCTATTTCTATTCTAATTCTAATTCTATTCTAATTCTAATTCTATTCTATTCTAATTCTATTTTAATTCTATTTCTATTCTAATTCTAATTCTAATTCTAATTCTATTCTAATTCTATTCTAATTCTATTCTAATTCTATTATAATTATAATTCTATTCTAATTCTATTCTAATTCTATTCTAATTGTATTCTAATTCTATTCTAATTCTATTCTAATTCTATTCTAATTATAATTCTATTCTAATTCTATTCTAATTCTATTCTAATTCTAATTCTATTTCTTTTCTAATTCTATTTCTATTCTAATTCTATTTCTTTTCTAATTCTAATTTTATTCTATTTCTATTCTAATTCTATTTCTATTCTATTCTAATTCTAATTCTATTCTAATTCTATTCTAATTCTATTCTAATTATAATTCTATTCTAATTCTATTCTAATTCTAATTCTATTCTATTCTAATTCTATTTTAATTTTATTTCTATTCTAATTCTAATTCTAATTCTATTCTAATTCTATTCTAATTCTATTCTAATTCTAATTTTATTCTATTTCTATTCTAATTCTAATTCTATTTTAATTCTATTCTAATTCTATTCTAATTCTATTCTAATTCTAATTCTATTTCTATTCTAATTCTATTCTAATTCTAATTCTATTATATTCTAATTCTATTTTAATTATATTTCTATTCTAATTCTAATTCTATTCTAATTCTATTCTAATTCTATTCTAATTCTATTCTAATTCTTATTCTATTCTAATTCTATTCTAATTCTATTCTAATTCTATTCTAATTCTATTCTAATTCTATTCTAATTCTTATTCTATTCTAATTCTATTCTAATTCTATTCTAATTCTATTCTAATTCTATTCTAATTCTATTCTAATTCTTATTCTATTCTAATTCTATTCTAATTCTATTCTAATTCTATTCTAATTTTATTCTATTTCTTTTCTAATTTTAATTCTATTCTAATTCTAATTCTATTCTATTCTATTTTAATTCTAATTCTAATTCTATTTCTTTTCTAATTCTAATTTTATTCTATTTCTATTCTAATTCTAATTCTATTATAATTCTATTATAATTCTATTCTAATTCTATTCTAAATCTATTCTAATTCTATTCTAATTCTATTCTAATTCTATTCTAATTCTATTCTAATTATAATTCTATTCTAATTCTATTCTAATTCTATTCTAATTCTAATTCTATTTCTTTTCTAATTCTATTTCTATTCTAATTCTATTTCTTTTCTAATTCTAATTTTATTCTATTTCTATTCTAATTCTATTTCTACTCTATTCTAATTCTAATTCTATTCTAATTCTATTCTAATTCTATTCTAATTCTATTCTAATTCTATTCTAATTATAATTCTATTCTAATTCTATTCTAATTCTATTCTAATTCTATTCTAACTCTAATTCTATTTCTTTTCTAATTCTATTTCTATTCTAATTCTATTTCTTTTCTAATTCTAATTTTATTCTATTTCTATTCTAATTCTATTCTAATTCTATTCTAATTCTATTCTATTCTATTCTAATTCTATTTTAATCATATTTCTATTCTAATTCTAATTCTATTCTAATTCTTATTCTAATCCAATTCTATTCTAATTCTATTCTAATTCTATTCTAATTTTATTCTATTTCTTTTCTAATTTTAATTCTATTCTAATTCTAATTCTATTCTATTCTATTTTAATTCTAATTCTAATTCTATTTCTTTTCTAATTCTAATTTTATTCTATTTCTATTCTAATTCTAATTCTATTCTAATTCTAATTCTATTCTATTCTAATTCTATTTTAATTCTATTTCTATTCTAATTCTAATTCTATTCTAATTCTATTCTAATTCTATTCTAATTCTATTCTAATTCTAATTCTATTCTATTCTAATTCTATTTTAATTTTATTCTATTTCTTTTCTAATTTTAATTCTATTCTAATTCTAATTCTATTTTTATTCTAATTCTATTCTAATTCTATTCTAATTCTATTCTAATTCTTATTCTATTCTAATTCTATTCTAATTCAATTCTAATTCTATTCTAATTCTAATTCTATTCTAATTCTATTATAATTCTATTATAATTCTAATTCTATTTCTTTTCTAATTCTATTTCTATTCTAATTCTATTTCTTTTCTAATTCTAATTTTATTCTATTTCTATTCTAATTCTAATTCTAATCTAATTCTAATTCTATTCTATTCTAATTCTATTTTAATTCTATTTCTATTCTAATTCTAATTCTAATTCTATTCTAATTCTATTCTAATTCTATTCTAATTATAATTCTATTCTAATTCTATTCTAATTCTATTCTAATTCTATTCTAATTCTAATTCTATTTCTTTTCTAATTCTATTTCTATTCTAATTCTATTTCTTTTCTAATTCTAATTTTATTCTATTTCTATTCTAATTTTATTCTATTTCTATTCTAATTCTAATTCTATTCTAATTCTAATTCTATTCTATTCTAATTCTATTTTAATTCTATTTCTATTCTAATTCTATTCTAATTCTATTCTAATTCTAATTTTATTCTAATTCTATTCTAATTCTATTCTAATTATATTCTAATTCTATTCTAATTCTAATTCTGATTCTATTCTAATTCTAATTCTTTTTCTAATTCTAATTCTATTCTAATTCTATTCTAATTCTATTCTAATTCTAATTCTATTTCTAATTCTAATTCTATTCTAATTCTATTCTAATTCTATTCTAATTCTAATTCTATTCTAATTCTAATTCTATTTCTAATTCTAATTCTAATTCTAATCTAATTCTAATTATATTATAATTCTTACTCTATTCTAATTCTAATTCTAATCCTATTCTAATTCTATTCTAATTCTATTCTAATTCTAATTCAATTTTTAATTCTAATTCTAATTCTATTCTAATTCTATTCTAATTCTATTCTAATTCTATTCTAATTCTATTCTAATTCTAATTCTATTTCTAATTCTAATTCTATTCTATTTCTAATTCTAATTCTATTCTAATTCTATTCTAATTCTATTTTCTAATTCTAATTCTATTCTAATTCTAATTCTATTCTAATTATAATTCTATTTCTAATTCTATTTCTATTTCTATTTCTAATTCTAATTCTATTCTAATTCTAATTCTAATTCTATTCTAATTCTACTATAATTCTATTATAATTCTAATTCTATTTTAATTCTATTCTATTTCTAATTCTAATTTTATTTCTATTTATAATTCTAATTCTAATTGTATTTCTAATTCTAATTCTAATTCTATTATAATTCTAATTTTATTCTAATTCTATTTCTAATTCTAATTCTATTCTAATTCTATTCTTAATTCTATTCTAATTCTATTCTAATTCTAATTCTATTCTAATTCTAATTCTATTTCTAATTTTAATTCTAATTCTAATCTAATTCTAATTATATTCTAATTCTTACTCTATTCTAGTTCTAATTCTAATTCTAATTCTATTCTAATTCTAATTATAATTCTATTCTAATTCTAATTCTATTTCTAATTCTAATTCTATTCTAATCCTATTCTAATTCTATTCTAATTCTATTCTAATTCTTACTCTATTCTAATTCTAATTCTAATTCTATTCTAATTCTAATTATAATTCTAGTCTAATTCTAATTCTATTTCTAATTCTAATTCTATTCTAATCCTATTCTAATTCTATTCTAATTCTATTCTAATTCTATTCTAATTCTAATTCTATTTCTAATTCTATTTCTAATTCTAATTCTAATTATATTCTAATTCTTACTCTATTCTAATTCTAATTCTAATTCTAATTCTATTCTAATTCTAATTATAATTCTATTCTAATTCTAATTCTATTTCTAATTCTAATTCTATTCTAATCCTATTCTAATTCTATTCTAATTCTATTCTAATTCTAATTCTATTTCAAATTCTAATTCTATACTAATTCTATTCTAATTCTATTCTAATTCTAATTCTATTCTAATTCTAATTCTAATTCTAATTCTAATTCTAATTCTAATTCTAATTCTAATCTAATTCTAATTATATTCTAATTCTTACTCTATTCTAATTCTAATTCTAATTCTAATTCTAATTCTAATTATATTCTAATTCTAATTATAATTCTATTCTAATTCTAATTCTATTTCTAATTCTAATTCTATTCTAATCCTATTCTAATTCTATTCTAATTCTATTCTAATTCTAATTCTATTTCTAATTCTAATTCTATACTAATTCTATTCTAATTTTATTCTAATTCTATTCTAATTCTAATTCTATTCTAATTCTAATTCTAATTCTAATTCTAATTCTAATTCTAATCTAATTCTAATTATATTCTAATTCTTACTCTATTCTAATTCTAATTCTAATTCTAATTCTATTCTAATTCTAATTATAATTCTATTCTAATTCTAATTCTACTTCTAATTCTAATTCTATTCTAATCCTATTCTAATTCTATTCTAATTCTATTCTAATTCTAATTCTATTTCTAATTCTAATTCTATACTAATTCTATTCTAATTTTATTCTAATTCTATTCTAATTCTAATTCTATTCTAATTCTAATTCTAATTCTAATTCTAATTCTAATTCTAATCTAATTCTAATTATATTCTAATTCTTACTCTATTCTAATTCTAATTCTAATTCTAATTCTATTCTAATTTTAATTATAATTCTATTCTAATTCTAATTCTATTTCTAATTCTAATTCTATTCTAATTCTATTCTAATTCTATTCTAATTCTATTCTAATTCTAATTCTATAACTAATTCTAATTCTATTCTAATTCTATTCTAATTCTATTCTAATTCTATTCTAATTCTATTCTAATTCTAATTCTATTCTAATTCTAATTATATTTCTAATTCTAATTCTATTTCTATTTCTAATTCTAATTCTAATTCTAATTCTAATTCTATTCTAATTCTATTCTAATTCTAATTCTAATTCTATTTCTAATTCTAATTCTATTCTAATTCTAATTATATTCTAATTCTAATTTTATTTTATTTCTATTCTAATTCTAATTATATTTTAATTCTATTCTAATTCTATTCTAATTATATTCTAATTCTAATTCAATTTTTAATTCTAATTCTAATTATATTCTATTCTAATTCTATTCTAATTCTATTCTAATTCTATTCTAATTCTATTTTCTAATTCTAATTCTATTCTAATTCTAATTTTATTCTAATTCTAATTCTATTTCTAATTCTATTTCTATTTCTATTTCTAATTCTAATTCTATTCTAATTCTAATTCTATTCTAATTCTATTCTAATTCTATTCTAATTCTATTATAATTCTATTCTAATTCTAATTCTATTCTAATTCTATTATAATTCTATTATAATTCTAATTCTATTCTAATTCTATTTTCTAATTCTAATTCTATTCTAATTATAATTCTATTTCTAATTCTAATTCTATATCTATTTCTAATTCTAATTCTATTCTAATTCTAATTCTATTCTAATTCTATTATAATTCTATTATAATTCTATTATAATTCAAATTCTATTCTAATTCTATTCTATTTCTAATTCTAATTCTATTCTATTCTATTCTAATTCTATTCTAATTCTAATTCTATTTCTATTTCTATTTCTATTTCTATTTCTATTTCTAATTCTAATTCTAATTCTAATTCTAATTCTATTTTAATTCTATTCTAATTCTATTATAATTCTATTCTAATTCTATTCTAATTCTAATTCTATTTATAATTCTAATTCTATTCTAATTCTATTCTAATTCTATTCTAATTCTATTCTAATTCTAATTCTATTCTAATTCTATTTCTTTTCTAATTCTAAATTTATTCTATTTCTATTCTAATTCTAATTCTATTCTAATTCTACTTCTATTTCTATTCTAATTCTATTGTAATTCTATTCTATTATAATTCTATTATAATTCTAATTATAATTCTATTCTAATTCTAATTCTATTCTAATTCTATTCTATTTCTAATTCTAATTCTATTCTATTCTATTCTAATTCTATTCTAATTCTAATTCTATTTCTATTTCTATTTCTATTTCTATTTCTATTTCTAATTCTAATTCTAATTCTAATTCTAATTCTATTTTAATTCTATTCTAATTCTATTATAATTCTATTCTAATTCTATTCTAATTCTAATTCTATTTATAATTCTAATTCTATTCTAATTCTATTCTAATTCTATTCTAATTCTATTCTAATTCTAATTCTATTCTAATTCTATTTCTTTTCTAATTCTAAATTTATTCTATTTCTATTCTAATTCTAATTCTATTCTAATTCTACTTCTATTTCTATTCTAATTCTATTGTAATTCTATTCTATTATAATTCTATTATAATTCTAATTATAATTCTATTTTAATTCTAATTCTATTTCTAATTCTATTCTAATTCTAATCTAATTCTAATTATATTCTAATTCTTACTCTATTCTAATTCTAATTCTAATTCTAATTCTATTCTAATTCTAATTATAATTTTATTCTAATTCTAATTCTATTTCTAATTCTAATTCTATTCTAATTCTATTCTAATTATATTCTAATTCTAATTTTATTTCTAATTTTAATTCTAATTCTAATCTAATTCTAATTCTATTTCTAATTCTAATTCTATTTCTAATTTTAATTCTATTCTAATTCTATTCTAATTCTATTCTAATTCTAATTCTATTCTAATTCTACTTCTATTTCTAATTCTAAATTTAATTCTAATTCTAATTCTAATCTAATTCTAATTCTAATTCTAATTCTAATTCTAATTCTAATTCTAATTCTAATCTAATTCTAATTCTATTTCTAATTCTATTTCTAATTCTAATTCTAATTCTATTCTAATTCTTATTCTATTCTAATTCTAATTCTATTTATAATTCTATTTCTAATTCTAATTCTATTTCTATTTCTAATTCTATTCTAATTCTATTCTAATTCTATTCTAATTCTATTCTAATTCTAATTCTATTTCTATTTATATTTCTAATTCTAATTCTAATTCTAATTCTAATTCTAATTCTAATTCTAATTCTAATTCTATTCTAATTCTATTCTAATTCTATTCTAATTCTATTCTAATTCTAATTCTAATTCTATTCTAATTCTATTTTAATTCTATTCTAATTATAATTCTAATCTAATTCTAATTCTATTCTAATTCTTACTCTATTCTAATTCTATTCTAATGCTATTTCTAATTCTATTTCTAATTCTAATTCTAATTCTATTCTAATTCTATTCTAATTCTAATTCTATTCTAATTCTATTCTATTATAATTCTATTATAATTCTAATTATAATTCTATTCTAATTCTAATTCTATTTCTAATTCTATTCTAATTCTAATCTAATTCTAATTATATTCTAATTCTTACTCTATTCTAATTCTAATTCTAATTCTAATTCTATTCTAATTCTAATTATAATTCTATTCTAATTCTAATTCTATATCTAATTCTAATTCTATTCTAATTCTATTCTAATTCTATTCTAATTCTAATTTTATTTCTAATTTTAATTCTAATTCTAATCTAATTCTAATTCTATTTCTAATTCTAATTCTATTTCTAATTTTAATTCTATTCTAATTCTATTCTAATTCTAATTCTATTCTAATTCTACTTCTATTTCGAATTCTAAATTTAATTCTAATTCTAATTCTAATCTAATTCTAATTCTAATTCTAATTCTAATTCTAATTATAATTCTAATCTAATTCTAATTCTATTTCTAATTCTATTTCTAATTCTAATTCTAATTCTATTCTAATTCTTATTCTATTCTAATTCTAATTCTATTTATAATTCTATTTCTATTTCTAATTCTATTCTAATTCTATTCTAATTCTATTCTAATTCTAATTCTATTTCTATTTATATTTCTAATTCTAATTCTAATTCTAATTCTAATTCTAATTCTAATTCTAATTCTAATTCTATTCTAATTCTATTCTAATTCTATTCTAATTATATTCTAATTCTAATTCTATTTCTATTTCTAATTCTATTCTAATTCTATTCTAATTATAATTCTAATCTAATTTTAATTCTATTCTAATTCTTACTCTATTCTAATTCTATTCTAATGTTATTTCTAATTCTATTTCTAATTCTAATTCTAATTCTATTCTAATTCTATTCTAATTCTAATTCTAATTCTATTTCTAATTCTAATTCTATTCTAATTCTAATTCTATTCTAATTCTATTTCTTTTCTAATTCTAATTTCATTCTATTTCTATTCTAATTCTATTCTAATTCTATTCTAATTCTATTCTAATTCTATTCTAATTCTATTCTAATTCTAATTCTATTTCTAATTCTAATTCTAATTCTATTCTATTTCTAATTCTAATTCTATTATAATTCTATTCTAATTCTATTCTAATTCTATTCTAATTCTATTTTCTAATTCTAATTCTATTCTAATTCTAATTTTATTCTAATTATAATTCTATTTCTAATTCTATTTCTATTTCTATTTCTAATTCTAATTCTATTCTAATTCTAATTCTAATTATATTCTAATTCTATTATAATTCTATTATAATTCTAATTCTATTGTATTTCTATTCTATTTCTAATTCTAATTTTATTTCTATTTATAATTCTAATTCTAATTGTATTTCTAATTATAATTCTAATTCTATTCTAATTCTAATTCTATTCTAATTCTATTCTAATTCTATTTCTAATTCTAATTCTATTCTAATTCTATTCTAATTCTATTCTAATTCTAATTTTATTTCTAATTTTAATTCTAATTCTAATCTAATTCTAATTCTATTTCTAATTCTAATTCTATTTCTAATTTTAATTCTATTCTAATTCTTATTCTATTCTAATTCTAATTCTATTTATAATTCTATTTCTATTTCTAATTCTATTCTAATTCTATTCTAATTCTATTCTAATTCTAATTCTATTTCTAATTCTAATTCTATTCTAATTCTATTCTAATTCTATTCTAATTCTAATTCTATTCTAATTCTAATTCTATTTCTAATTCTAATTCTAATTCTAATCTAATTCTAATTATATTCTAATTCTTACTCTATTCTAATTCTAATTCTAATTCTAATTCTCTTCTAATTCTAATTATAATTCTATTCTAATTCTAATTCTATTTCTAATTCTAATTCTATTCTAATCCTATTCTAATTCTATTCTAATTCTATTCTAATTCTATTCTAATTCTAATTCAATTTTTAATTCTAATTCTAATTCTATTCTAATTCTATTCTAATTCTATTCTAATTCTATTCTAATTCTAATTTTATTTCTAATTCTAATTCTATTCTATTTCTAATTCTAATTCTATTCTAATTCTATTCTAATTCTATTTTCTAATTCTAATTCTATTCTAATTCTAATTCTATTCTAATTATAATTCTATTTCTAATTCTAATTCTATTCTAATTCTAATTATAATTCTATTCTAATTCTAATTCTAATTCTAATTCTATTCTAATTCTAATTCTATTCTAATTCTATTTCTTTTCTAATTCTAATTTCATTCTATTTCTATTCTAATTCTATTCTAATTCTATTCTAATTCTATTCTAATTCTATTCTAATTCTAATTCTATTTCTAATTCTAATTCTAATTCTAATTCTATTCTATTTCTAATTCTAATTCTATTATAATTCTATTCTAATTCTATTCTAATTCTATTCTAATTCTATTTTCTAATTCTAATTCTATTCTAATTCTAATTTTATTCTAATTATAATTCTATTTCTAATTCTATTTCTATTTCTATTTCTAATTCTAATTCTATTCTAATTCTAATTCTAATTATATTCTAATTCTATTATAATTCTATTATAATTCTATTATAATTCTAATTCTATTCTATTTCTAATTCTAATTTTATTTCTATTTATAATTCTAATTCTAATTGTATTTCTAATTCTAATTCTAATTCTATTCTAATTCTAATTCTATTCTAATTCTATTCTAATTCTATTTCTAATTCTAATTCTATTCTAATTCTATTCTAATTCTATTCTAATTCTATTCTAATTCTAATTCTATTCTAATTCTAATTCTCTTTCTAATTCTAATTCTAATCTAATTCTAATTATATTCTAATTCTTACTCTATTCTAATTCTAATTCTAATTCTAATTCTATTCTAATTCTAATTATAATTCTATTCTAATTCTAATTCTAATTCTAATTCTAATTCTATTCTAATCCTATTCTAATTCTATTCTAATTCTATTCTAATTCTAATTCTATTTCTAATTCTAATTCTATTCTTATTCTGTTCTAATTCTATTCTAATTCTAACTCTATTCTAATTCTATTTCTATTTCTAATTCTAATTCTAATTCTAATCTAATTCTAATTATATTCTAATTCTTACTCTATTCTAATTCTATTCTAATTCTATTCTAATTCTAATTCTATTTCTAATTCTAATTCTATTCTAATTCTATTCTAATTCTATTCTAATTCTAATTCTATTTCTAATTCTAATTCTATTCTAATTCTATTCTAATTCTATTCTAATTCTAATTCTATTCTAATTCTAATTCTATTTCTAATTCTAATTCTAATTCTAATCTAATTCTAATTATATTCTAATTCTTACTCTATTCTAATTCTAATTCTAATTCTAATTCTCTTCTAATTCTAATTATAATTCTATTCTAATTCTAATTCTATTTCTAATTCTAATTCTATTCTAATCCTATTCTAATTCTATTCTAATTCTATTCTAATTCTATTCTAATTCTATTCTAATTCTAATTCAATTTTTAATTCTAATTCTAATTCTATTCTAATTCTATTCTAATTCTATTCTAATTATATTCTAATTCTAATTCTATTTCTAATTCTAATTCTATTCTATTTCTAATTCTAATTCTATTCTAATTCTATTCTAATTCTATTTTCTAATTCTAATTCTATTCTAATTCTAATTCTATTCTAATTATAATTCTATTTCTAATTCTAATTCTATTCTAATTCTAATTATAATTCTATTCTAATTCTAATTCTAATTCTAATTCTATTCTAATTCTAATTCTATTCTAATTCTATTTCTTTTCTAATTCTAATTTCATTCTATTTCTATTCTAATTCTATTCTAATTCTATTCTAATTCTATTCTAATTCTATTCTAATTCTAATTCTATTTCTAATTCTAATTCTAATTCTAATTCTATTCTATTTCTAATTCTAATTCTATTATAATTCTATTCTAATTCTATTCTAATTCTATTTTCTAATTCTAATTCTATTCTAATTCTAATTTTATTCTAATTATAATTCTATTTCTAATTCTATTTCTATTTCTATTTCTAATTCTAATTCTATTCTAATTCTAATTCTAATTATATTCTAATTCTATTATAATTCTATTATAATTCTATTATAATTCTAATTCTATTCTATTTCTAATTCTAATTTTATTTCTATTTATAATTCTAATTCTAATTGTATTTCTAATTCTAATTCTAATTCTATTCTAATTCTAATTCTATTCTAATTCTATTCTAATTCTATTTCTAATTCTAATTCTATTCTAATTCTATTCTAATTCTATTCTAATTCTATTCTAATTCTAATTCTATTCTAATTCTAATTCTATTTCTAATTCTAATTCTAATCTAATTCTAATTATATTCTAATTCTTACTCTATTCTAATTCTAATTCTAATTCTAATTCTATTCTAATTCTAATTATAATTCTATTCTAATTCTAATTCTAATTCTAATTCTAATTCTGTTCTAATCCTATTCTAATTCTATTCTAATTCTATTCTAATTCTAATTCTATTTCTAATTCTAATTCTATTCTTATTCTGTTCTAATTCTATTCTAATTCTAACTCTATTCTAATTCTATTTCTATTTCTAATTCTAATTCTAATTCTAATCTAATTCTAATTATATTCTAATTCTTACTCTATTCTAATTCTATTCTAATTCTATTCTAATTCTAATTCTATTTCTAATTCTAATTCTATTCTAATTCTATTCTAATCCTAATTCTATTTCTAATTCTAATTCTATTCTAATTCTATTCTAATTCTATTCTAATTCTAATTCTATTCTAATTCTAATTCTATTTCTAATTCTAATTCTAATTCTAATCTAATTCTAATTATATTCTAATTCTTACTCTATTCTAATTCTAATTCTAGTTCTAATTCTCTTCTAATTCTAATTATAATTCTATTCTAATTCTAATTCTATTTCTAATTCTAATTCTATTCTAATCCTATTCTAATTCTATTCTAATTCTATTCTAATTCTATTCTAATTCTATTCTAATTCTAATTCAATTTTTAATTCTAATTCTAATTCTATTCTAATTCTATTCTAATTCTATTCTAATTCTAATTCTATTTCTAATTCTAATTCTATTCTATTTCTAATTCTAATTCTATTCTAATTCTATTCTAATTCTATTTTCTAATTCTAATTCTATTCTAATTCTAATTCTATTCTAATTATAATTCTATTTCTAATTCTAATTCTATTCTAATTCTAATTATAATTCTATTCTAATTCTAATTCTAATTCTAATTCTAATTCTAATTCTATTCTAATCCTATTCTAATTCTATTCTAATTCTAATTCTATTTCTAATTCTATTCTAATTCTATTCTATTCTAATTCTATTCTAATTCTAATTCTATTTCTAATTCTAATTCTAATTCTATTTCTAATTCTAATTCTAATTCTAATTCTAATTCTAATTCTATTCTAATTCTATTCTAATTCTAATTCTATTTCTAATTCTAATTCTATTCTAATTCTAATTATATTCTAATTCTAATTTTATTTTATTTCTATTCTAATTCTAATTATATTTTAATTCTATTCTAATTCTATTCTAATTATATTCTAATTCTAATTCAATTTTTAATTCTAATTCTAATTATATTCTATTTCTAATTCTAATTCTATTCTAATTCTATTCTAATTCTATTCTAATTCTATTTTCTAATTCTAATTCTATTCTAATTCTAATTTTATTCTAATTCTAATTCTATTTCTAATTCTATTTCTATTTCTATTTCTAATTCTAATTCTATTCTAATTCTAATTCTATTCTAATTCTATTATAATTCTATTCTAATTCTATTCTAATTCTATTATAATTCTATTCTAATTCTAATTCTATCTAATTCTATTATAATTCTATTATAATTCTAATTCTATTCTATTTCTAATTCTAATTCTATTCTAATTCTATTCTAATTCTATTTTCTAATTCTATTTTCTAATTCTAATTCTAATTCTATTCTAATTCTATTCTAATTCTAATTCTAATTATATTCTAATTCTATTATAATTCTATTATAATTCTATTATAATTCTAATTCTATTCTATTTCTATTCTATTTCTAATTCTAATTTTATTTCTATTTATAATTCTAATTGTATCTAATTCTAATTCTATTCTAATTCTAATTCTATTCTAATTCTATTCTATTCTAATTCTATTCTAATTCTAATTCTATTTCTAATTCTAATTCTATTTCTATTTCCAATTCTAATTCTAATTCTAATTCTAATTCTATTCTAATTCTATTCTAATTCTAATTCTAATTCTATTTCTAATTCTAATTCTATTCTAATTCTAATTATATTCTAATTCTAATTTTATTTAATTTCTATTCTAATTCTAATTATATTTTAATTCTATTCTAATTATATTCTAATTATAATTCAATTTTTAATTCTAATTCTAATTATATTCTATTTCTAATTCTAATTCTATTCTAATTCTATTCTAATTCTATTCTAATTCTATTTTGTAATTCTAATTCTATTCTCATTCTAATTTTATTCTAATTCTAATTCTATTTCTAATTCTATTTCTATTTCTATTTCTAATTCTAATTCTATTCTAATTCTAATTCTATTCTAATTCTATTATAATTCTATTCTAATTCTATTGTAATTCTATTATAATTTTATTCTAATTCTAATTCTATTCTAATTCTATTATAATTCTATTCTAATTCTAATTCTATTCTAATTCTAATTCTAATTCTATTCTAATTCTATTCTAATTCTATTTTCTAATTCTAATTCTATTCTAATTATAATTCTATTTCTAATTCTAATTCTATATCTATTTCTAATTCTAATTCTATTCTAATTCTAATTCTATTCTAATTCTATTATAATTCTATTATAATTCTATTATAATTCAAATTCTATTCTAATTCTATTCTATTTCTAATTCTAATTCTATTCTATTCTATTCTAATTCTATTCTAATTCTAATTCTATTTCTATTTCTATTTCTATTTCTATTTCTATTTCTATTTCTATTTCTATTTCTATTTCTAATTCTAATTCTAATTCTAATTCTAATTCTAATTCTAATTCTAATTCTATTCTAATTCTATTCTAATTCTATTCTAATTCTATTCTAATTCTAATTCTATTCTAATTCTATTTCTTTTCTAATTCTAATTTTATTCTATTTCTATTCTAATTCTAATTCTATTCTAATTCTACTTCTATTTCTATTCTAATTCTATTGTAATTCTATTCTATTATAATTCTATTATAATTCTAATTATAATTCTATTCTAATTCTAATTCTATTTCTAATTCTATTCTAATTCTAATCTAATTCTAATTATATTCTAATTCTTACTCTATTCTAATTCTAATTCTAATTCTAATTCTATTCTAATTCTAATTATAATTCTATTCTAATTCTAATTCTATTTCTAATTCTAATTCTATTCTAATTCTATTCTAATTATATTCTAATTCTAATTTTATTTCTAATTTCAATTCTAATTCTAATCTAATTCTAATTCTATTTCTAATTCTAATTCTATTTCTAATTTTAATTCTATTCTAATTCTATTCTAATTCTATTCTAATTCTAATTCTATTCTAATTCTACTTCTATTTCTAATTCTAAATTTAATTCTAATTCTAATTCTAATCTAATTCTAATTCTAATTCTAATTCTAATTCTAATTCTAATTCTAATTCTAATTCTAATTCTAATCTAATTCTAATTCTATTTCTAATTCTATTTCTAATTCTCATTCTAATTCTATTCTAATTCTTATTCTATTCTAATTCTAATTCTATTTATAATTCTATTTCTAATTCTAATTCTCTTTCTATTTCTAATTCTATTATAATTCTATTCTAATTCTATTCTAATTCTATTCTAATTCTAATTCTATTTCTATTTATATTTCTAATTCTAATTCTAATTCTAATTCTAATTCTAATTCTAATTCTAATTCTAATTCTAATTCTAATTCTAATTCTAATTCTAATTCTAATTCTATTCTAATTCTATTCTAATTCTATTCTAATTCTATTCTAATTCTAATTCTATTTCTAATTCTAATTCTATTCTAATTCTATTCTAATTCTATTCTAATTATAATTCTAATCTAATTCTAATTCTATTCTAATTCTTACTCTATTCTAATTCTATTTCTAATTCTAATTCTAATTCTATTCTAATTCTTATTCTATTCTAATTCTAATTCTATTTATAATTCTATTTCTAATTCTAATTCTATATCTATTTCTAATTCTAATTCTATTCTAATTCTAATTCTATTCTAATTCTATTCTAATTCTATTATAATTCTATTATAATTCTATTATAATTCAAATTCTATTCTAATTCTATTCTATTTCTAATTCTAATTCTATTCTATTCTATTCTAATTCTATTCTAATTCTAATTCTATTTCTATTTCTATTTCTATTTCTATTTCTATTTCTATTTCTAATTCTAATTCTAATTCTAATTCTAATTCTAATTCTATTCTAATTCTATTCTAATTCTATTCTAATTCTATTCTAATTCTATTTCTTTTCTAATTCTAATTTTATTCTATTTCTATTCTAATTCTAATTCTATTCTAATTCTACTTCTATTTCTATTCTAATTCTATTGTAATTCTATTCTATTATAATTCTATTATAATTCTAATTATAATTCTATTCTAATTCTAATTCTATTTCTAATTCTATTCTAATTCTAATCTAATTCTAATTATATTCTAATTCTTACTCTATTCTAATTCTAATTCTAATTCTAATTCTATTCTAATTCTAATTATAATTCTATTCTAATTCTAATTCTATTTCTAATTCTAATTCTATTCTAATTATATTCTAATTCTAATTTTATTTCTAATTTTAATTCTAATTCTAATCTAATTCTAATTCTATTTCTAATTCTAATTCTATTTCTAATTTTAATTCTATTCTAATTCTATTCTAATTCTATTCTAATTCTAATTCTATTCTAATTCTACTTCTATTTCTAATTCTAAATTTAATTCTAATTCTAATTCTAATCTAATTCTAATTCTAATTCTAATTCTAATTCTAATTCTAATTCTAATTCTAATTCTAATTCTAATCTAATTCTAATTCTATTTCTAATTCTATTTCTAATTCTAATTCTAATTCTATTCTAATTCTTATTCTATTCTAATTCTAATTCTATTTATAATTCTATTTCTAATTCTAATTCTCTTTCTATTTCTAATTCTATTCTAATTCTATTCTAATTCTATTCTAATTCTATTCTAATTCTAATTCTATTTCTATTTATATTTCTAATTCTAATTCTAATTCTAATTCTAATTCTAATTCTAATTCTAATTCTAATTCTAATTCTAATTCTAATTCTAATTCTAATTCTAATTCTAATTCTAATTCTATTCTAATTCTATTCTAATTCTATTCTAATTCTATTCTAATTCTATTCTAATTCTAATTCTATTTCTAATTCTAATTCTATTCTAATTCTATTCTAATTCTATTCTAATTATAATTCTAATCTAATTCTAATTCTATTCTAATTCTTACTCTATTCTAATTCTATTTCTAATTCTAATTCTAATTCTATTCTAATTCTTATTCTATTCTAATTCTAATTCTATTTATAATTCTATTTCTAATTCTAATTCTATATCTATTTCTAATTCTAATTCTATTCTAATTCTAATTCTATTCTAATTCTATTATAATTCTATTATAATTCTATTATAATTCAAATTCTATTCTAATTCTATTCTATTTCTAATTCTAATTCTATTCTATTCTATTCTAATTCTATTCTAATTCTAATTCTATTTCTATTTCTATTTCTATTTCTATTTCTATTTCTAATTCTAATTCTAATTCTAATTCTAATTCTAATTCTAATTCTATTCTAATTCTATTCTAATTCTATTCTAATTCTATTCTAATTCTATTCTAATTCTATTTCTTTTCTAATTCTAATTTTATTCTATTTCTATTCTAATTCTAATTCTATTCTAATTCTACTTCTATTTCTATTCTAATTCTATTGTAATTCTATTCTATTATAATTCTATTATAATTCTAATTATAATTCTATTCTAATTCTAATTCTATTTCTAATTCTATTCTAATTCTAATCTAATTCTAATTATATTCTAATTCTTACTCTATTCTAATTCTAATTCTAATTCTAATTCTATTCTAATTCTAATTATAATTCTATTCTAATTCTAATTCTATTTCTAATTCTAATTCTATTCTAATTATATTCTAATTCTAATTTTATTTCTAATTTTAATTCTAATTCTAATCTAATTCTAATTCTATTTCTAATTCTAATTCTATTTCTAATTTTAATTCTATTCTAATTCTATTCTAATTCTATTCTAATTCTAATTCTATTCTAATTCTACTTCTATTTCTAATTCTAAATTTAATTCTAATTCTAATTCTAATCTAATTCTAATTCTAATTCTAATTCTAATTCTAATTCTAATTCTAATTCTAATTCTAATCTAATTCTAATTCTATTTCTAATTCTATTTCTAATTCTAATTCTAATTCTATTCTAATTCTTATTCTATTCTAATTCTAATTCTATTTATAATTCGATTTCTAATTCTAATTCTATTTCTATTTCTAATTCTATTCTAATTCTATTCTAATTCTATTCTAATTCTATTCTAATTCTAATTCTATTTCTATTTATATTTCTAATTCTAATTCTAATTCTAATTCTAATTCTAATTCTAATTCTAATTCTAATTCTAATTCTAATTCTATTCTAATTCTATTCTAATTCTATTCTAATTCTATTCTAATTCTAATTCTATTTCTAATTCTAATTCTATTCTAATTCTATTCTAATTCTATTCTAATTATAATTCTAATCTAATTCTAATTCTATTCTAATTCTTACTCTATTCTAATTCTATTCTAATGCTATTTCTAATTCTATTTCTAATTCTAATTCTAATTCTATTCTAATTCTATTCTAATTCTAATTCTATTCTAATTCTATTCTATTATAATTCTATTATAATTCTAATTATAATTCTATTCTAATTCTAATTCTATTTCTAATTCTATTCTAATTCTAATCTAATTCTAATTATATTCTAATTCTTACTCTATTCTAATTCTAATTCTAATTCTAATTCTATTCTAATTCTAATTATAATTCTATTCTAATTCTAATTCTATTTCTAATTCTAATTCTATTCTAATTCTATTCTAATTCTATTCTAATTCTAATTTTATTTCTAATTTTAATTCTATTCTAATTCTATTCTAATTCTATTCTAATTCTAATTCTATTCTAATTCTACTTCTATTTCGAATTCTAAATTTAATTCTAATTCTAATTCTAATCTAATTCTAATTCTAATTCTAATTCTAATTATAATTCTAATCTAATTCTAATTCTATTTCTAATTCTATTTCTAATTCTAATTCTATTCTAATTCTTATTCTATTCTAATTCTAATTCTATTTATAATTCTATTTCTAATTCTAATTCTATTCTAATTCTATTCTAATTCTATTCTAATTCTATTCTAATTCTATTCTAATTCTATTCTAATTCTAATTCTATTTCTATTTATATTTCTAATTCTAATTCTAATTCTAATTCTAATTCTAATTCTAATTCTATTCTAATTCTATTCTAATTCTATTCTAATTCTATTCTAATTCTAATTCTATTCTAATTCTATTCTAATTATAATTCTAATCTAATTCTAATTCTATTCTAATTCTTACTCTATTCTAATTCTATTCTAATGCTATTTCTAATTCTATTTCTAATTCTAATTCTAATTCTATTCTAATTCTATTCTAATTCTAATTCTAATTCTATTTCTAATTCTAATTCTATTCTAATTCTAATTCTATTCTAATTCTATTTCTTTTCTAATTCTAATTTCATTCTATTTCTATTCTAATTCTATTCTAATTCTATTCTAATTCTATTCTAATTCTATTCTAATTCTAATTCTATTTCTAATTCTAATTCTAATTCTATTCTATTTCTAATTCTAATTCTATTATAATTCTATTCTAATTCTATTCTAATTCTATTCTAATTCTATTTTCTAATTCTAATTCTATTCTAATTCTAATTTTATTCTAATTATAATTCTATTTCTAATTCTATTTCTATTTCTATTTCTAATTCTAATTCTATTCTAATTCTAATTCTAATTATATTCTAATTCTATTCTAATTCTATTATAATTCTAATTCTATTCTATTTCTAATTCTAATTTTATTTCTATTTATAATTCTAATTCTAATTGTATTTCTAATTCTAATTCTAATTCTATTCTAATTCTATTCTAATTCTATTTCTAATTCTAATTCTATTCTAATTCTATTCTAATTCTATTCTAATTCTATTCTAATTCTAATTCTATTCTAATTCTAATTCTATTTCTAATTCTAATTCTAATCTAATTCTAATTATATTCTAATTCTTACTCTATTCTAATTCTAATTCTAATTCTAATTCTTTTCTAATTCTAATTATAATTCTATTCTAATTCTAATTCTAATTCTAATTCTAATTCTATTCTAATCCTATTCTAATTCTATTCTAATTCTATTCTAATTCTATTCTAATTCTAATTCTATTTCTAATTCTAATTCTATTCTAATTCTATTCTAATTCTATTCTAATTCTATTCTAATTCTAATTCTATTTCTAATTCTAATTCTATTCTAATTCTAATTATAATTCTATTCTAATTCTAATTCTAATTCTAATTCTAATTCTATTCTAATCCTATTCTAATTTTATTCTAATTCTATTTTAATTCTATTCTAATTCTAATTCTATTTCTAATTCTAATTCTATTCTAATTCTATTCTAATTCTATTCTAATTCTAATTCTATTTCTAATTCTAATTCTAATTCTAATTCTAATTCTATTCTAATTCTAATTATAATTCTATTCTAATTCTAATTCTAATTCTAATTCTAATTCTATTCTAATCCTATTCTAATTCTATTCTAATTCTATTCTAATTCTATTCTAATTCTAATTCTATTTCTAATTCTAATTCTATTCTAATTCTATTCTAATTCTATTCTAATGCTATTTCTAATTCTATTTCTAATTCTAATTCTAATTCTATTCTAATTCTATTCTAATTCTAATTCTATTCTAATTCTATTCTATTATAATTCTATTATAATTCTAATTATAATTCTATTCTAATTCTAATTCTATTTCTAATTCTATTCTAATTCTAATCTAATTCTAATTATATTCTAATTCTTACTCTATTCTAATTCTAATTCTAATTCTAATTCTAATTCTATTCTAATTCTAATTATAATTCTATTCTAATTCTAATTCTATTTCTAATTCTAATTCTATTCTAATTCTATTCTAATTCTATTCTAATTCTAATTTTATTTCTAATTTTAATTCTAATTCTAATCTAATTCTAATTCTATTTCTAATTCTAATTCTATTTCTAATTTTAATTCTATTCTAATTCTATTCTAATTCTATTCTAATTCTAATTCTATTCTAATTCTATTCTAATTCTAATTATAATTCTATTCTAATTCTAATTCTAATTCTAATTCTATTCTAATCCTATTCTAATTCTATTCTAATTCTATTCTAATTCTAATTCTATTTCTAATTCTAATTCTATTCTAATTCTATTCTAATTCTATTCTAATTCTAATTCTATTTCTAATTCTAATTCTAATTCTATTCTAATTCTATTCTAATTCTAATTCTATTCTAATTCTAATTTTATTTCTAATTCTAATTCTAATTCTAATCTAATTCTAATTATATTCTAATTCTTACTCTATTCTAATTCTAATTCTAATTCTAATTCTCTTCTAATTCTAATTATAATTCTATTCTAATTCTAATTCTATTTCTAATTCTAATTCTATTCTAATCCTATTCTAATTCTATTCTAATTCTATTCTAATTCTATTCTAATTCTAATTCAATTTTTAATTCTAATTCTAATTCTATTCTAATTCTATTCTAATTCTAATTCTATTTCTAATTCTAATTCTATTCTATTTTTAATTCTAATTCTATTCTAATTCTATTCTAATTCTATTTTCTAATTCTAATTCTATTCTAATTATAATTCTATTTCTAATTCTAATTCTATTCTAATTCTAATTATAATTCTATTCTAATTCTAATTCTAATTCTAATTCTAATTCTAATTCTATTCTAATCCTATTCTAATTCTATTCTAATTCTATTCTAATTCTATTCTAATTCTATTCTAATTCTAATTCTATTTCTAATTCTAATTCTATTCTAATTCTATTCTATTATAATTCTATTATAATTCTAATTATAATTCTATTCTAATTCTAATTCTATTTCTAATTCTATTCTAATTCTAATCTAATTCTAATTATATTCTAATTCTTACTCTATTCTAATTCTAATTCTAATTCTAATTCTATTCTAATTCTAATTATAATTCTATTCTAATTCTAATTCTATTTCTAATTCTAATTCTATTCTAATTCTACTTCTATTTCTATTCTAATTCTATTGTAATTCTATTCTATTATAATTCTATTATAATTCTAATTATAATTCTATTCTAATTCTAATTCTATTTCTAATTCTATTCTAATTCTAATCTAATTCTAATTATATTCTAATTCTTACTCTATTCTAATTCTAATTCTAATTCTAATTCTATTCTAATTCTAATTATAATTCTATTCTAATTCTAATTCTATTTCTAATTCTAATTCTATTCTAATTATATTCTAATTCTAATTTTATTTCTAATTTTAATTCTAATTCTAATCTAATTCTAATTCTATTTCTAATTCTAATTCTATTTCTAATTTTAATTCTATTCTAATTCTATTCTAATTCTATTCTAATTCTAATTCTATTCTAATTCTACTTCTATTTCTAATTCTAAATTTAATTCTAATTCTAATTCTAATCTAATTCTAATTCTAATTCTAATTCTAATTCTAATTCTAATTCTAATTCTAATTCTAATCTAATTCTAATTCTATTTCTAATTCTATTTCTAATTCTAATTCTAATTCTATTCTAATTCTTATTCTATTCTAATTCTAATTCTATTTATAATTCGATTTCTAATTCTAATTCTATTTCTATTTCTAATTCTATTCTAATTCTATTCTAATTCTATTCTAATTCTATTCTAATTCTAATTCTATTTCTATTTATATTTCTAATTCTAATTCTAATTCTAATTCTAATTCTAATTCTAATTCTAATTCTAATTCTAATTCTAATTCTATTCTAATTCTATTCTAATTCTATTCTAATTCTATTCTAATTCTAATTCTATTTCTAATTCTAATTCTATTCTAATTCTATTCTAATTCTATTCTAATTATAATTCTAATCTAATTCTAATTCTATTCTAATTCTTACTCTATTCTAATTCTATTCTAATGCTATTTCTAATTCTATTTCTAATTCTAATTCTAATTCTATTCTAATTCTATTCTAATTCTAATTCTATTCTAATTCTATTCTATTATAATTCTATTATAATTCTAATTATAATTCTATTCTAATTCTAATTCTATTTCTAATTCTATTCTAATTCTAATCTAATTCTAATTATATTCTAATTCTTACTCTATTCTAATTCTAATTCTAATTCTAATTCTATTCTAATTCTAATTATAATTCTATTCTAATTCTAATTCTATTTCTAATTCTAATTCTATTCTAATTCTATTCTAATTCTATTCTAATTCTAATTTTATTTCTAATTTTAATTCTATTCTAATTCTATTCTAATTCTATTCTAATTCTAATTCTATTCTAATTCTACTTCTATTTCGAATTCTAAATTTAATTCTAATTCTAATTCTAATCTAATTCTAATTCTAATTCTAATTCTAATTATAATTCTAATCTAATTCTAATTCTATTTCTAATTCTATTTCTAATTCTAATTCTATTCTAATTCTTATTCTATTCTAATTCTAATTCTATTTATAATTCTATTTCTAATTCTAATTCTATTCTAATTCTATTCTAATTCTATTCTAATTCTATTCTAATTCTATTCTAATTCTATTCTAATTCTAATTCTATTTCTATTTATATTTCTAATTCTAATTCTAATTCTAATTCTAATTCTAATTCTAATTCTATTCTAATTCTATTCTAATTCTATTCTAATTCTATTCTAATTCTAATTCTATTCTAATTCTATTCTAATTATAATTCTAATCTAATTCTAATTCTATTCTAATTCTTACTCTATTCTAATTCTATTCTAATGCTATTTCTAATTCTATTTCTAATTCTAATTCTAATTCTATTCTAATTCTATTCTAATTCTAATTCTAATTCTATTTCTAATTCTAATTCTATTCTAATTCTAATTCTATTCTAATTCTATTTCTTTTCTAATTCTAATTTCATTCTATTTCTATTCTAATTCTATTCTAATTCTATTCTAATTCTATTCTAATTCTATTCTAATTCTAATTCTATTTCTAATTCTAATTCTAATTCTATTCTATTTCTAATTCTAATTCTATTATAATTCTATTCTAATTCTATTCTAATTCTATTCTAATTCTATTTTCTAATTCTAATTCTATTCTAATTCTAATTTTATTCTAATTATAATTCTATTTCTAATTCTATTTCTATTTCTATTTCTAATTCTAATTCTATTCTAATTCTAATTCTAATTATATTCTAATTCTATTCTAATTCTATTATAATTCTAATTCTATTCTATTTCTAATTCTAATTTTATTTCTATTTATAATTCTAATTCTAATTGTATTTCTAATTCTAATTCTAATTCTATTCTAATTCTATTCTAATTCTATTTCTAATTCTAATTCTATTCTAATTCTATTCTAATTCTATTCTAATTCTATTCTAATTCTAATTCTATTCTAATTCTAATTCTATTTCTAATTCTAATTCTAATCTAATTCTAATTATATTCTAATTCTTACTCTATTCTAATTCTAATTCTAATTCTAATTCTTTTCTAATTCTAATTATAATTCTATTCTAATTCTAATTCTAATTCTAATTCTAATTCTATTCTAATCCTATTCTAATTCTATTCTAATTCTATTCTAATTCTATTCTAATTCTAATTCTATTTCTAATTCTAATTCTATTCTAATTCTATTCTAATTCTATTCTAATTCTATTCTAATTCTAATTCTATTTCTAATTCTAATTCTATTCTAATTCTAATTATAATTCTATTCTAATTCTAATTCTAATTCTAATTCTAATTCTATTCTAATCCTATTCTAATTTTATTCTAATTCTATTTTAATTCTATTCTAATTCTAATTCTATTTCTAATTCTAATTCTATTCTAATTCTATTCTAATTCTATTCTAATTCTAATTCTATTTCTAATTCTAATTCTAATTCTAATTCTAATTCTATTCTAATTCTAATTATAATTCTATTCTAATTCTAATTCTAATTCTAATTCTAATTCTATTCTAATCCTATTCTAATTCTATTCTAATTCTATTCTAATTCTATTCTAATTCTAATTCTATTTCTAATTCTAATTCTATTCTAATTCTATTCTAATTCTATTCTAATGCTATTTCTAATTCTATTTCTAATTCTAATTCTAATTCTATTCTAATTCTATTCTAATTCTAATTCTATTCTAATTCTATTCTATTATAATTCTATTATAATTCTAATTATAATTCTATTCTAATTCTAATTCTATTTCTAATTCTATTCTAATTCTAATCTAATTCTAATTATATTCTAATTCTTACTCTATTCTAATTCTAATTCTAATTCTAATTCTAATTCTATTCTAATTCTAATTATAATTCTATTCTAATTCTAATTCTATTTCTAATTCTAATTCTATTCTAATTCTATTCTAATTCTATTCTAATTCTAATTTTATTTCTAATTTTAATTCTAATTCTAATCTAATTCTAATTCTATTTCTAATTCTAATTCTATTTCTAATTTTAATTCTATTCTAATTCTATTCTAATTCTATTCTAATTCTAATTCTATTCTAATTCTATTCTAATTCTAATTATAATTCTATTCTAATTCTAATTCTAATTCTAATTCTATTCTAATCCTATTCTAATTCTATTCTAATTCTATTCTAATTCTAATTCTATTTCTAATTCTAATTCTATTCTAATTCTATTCTAATTCTATTCTAATTCTAATTCTATTTCTAATTCTAATTCTAATTCTATTCTAATTCTATTCTAATTCTAATTCTATTCTAATTCTAATTCTATTTCTAATTCTAATTCTAATTCTAATCTAATTCTAATTATATTCTAATTCTTACTCTATTCTAATTCTAATTCTAATTCTAATTCTCTTCTAATTCTAATTATAATTCTATTCTAATTCTAATTCTATTTCTAATTCTAATTCTATTCTAATCCTATTCTAATTCTATTCTAATTCTATTCTAATTCTATTCTAATTCTAATTCAATTTTTAATTCTAATTCTAATTCTATTCTAATTCTATTCTAATTCTATTCTAATTCTAATTCTATTTCTAATTCTAATTCTATTCTATTTTTAATTCTAATTCTATTCTAATTCTATTCTAATTCTATTTTCTAATTCTAATTCTATTCTAATTCTATTCTAATTATAATTCTATTTCTAATTCTAATTCTATTCTAATTCTAATTATAATTCTATTCTAATTCTAATTCTAATTCTAATTCTAATTCTAATTCTATTCTAATCCTATTCTAATTCTATTCTAATTCTATTCTAATTCTATTCTAATTCTATTCTAATTCTAATTCTATTTCTAATTCTAATTCTATTCTAATTCTATTCTAATTCTATTCTAATTCTAATTCTATTTCTAATTCTAATTCTATTCTAATTCTATTCTAATTCTATTCTAATTCTAATTCTATTCTAATTCTAATTCTATTTCTAATTCTAATTCTAATTCTAATCTAATTCTAATTATATTCTCATTCTTACTCTATTCTAATTCTAATTCTAATTCTAATTCTCTTCTAATTCTAATTATAATTCTATTCTAATTCTAATTCTATTTCTAATTCTAATTCTATTCTAATCCTATTCTAATTCTATTCTAATTCTATTCTAATTCTAATTCTATCTCTAATTCTAATTCTATTCTAATTCTATTCTAATTCTAATTCTATTTCTAATTCTAATTCTAATTCTATTCTATTTCTAATTCTAATTCTATTCTAATTCTATTCTAATTCTAATTCTATTCTAATTCTAATTCTAATTCTATTCTAATTCTAATTATATTCTAATTCTAATTGTATTTCTAATTCTAATTCTATTCTAATTCTATTCTAATTCTAATTCTATTCTAATTCTAATTCTATTTCTAATTCTATTTCTAATTCTATTCTAATTCTAATTATATTCTAATTCTAATTCTATTTCTAATTCTAATTCTATTTCTAATTTTAATTCTATTCTAATTCTATTCTAATTCTATTCTAATTCTAATTCTATTCTAATTCTACTTCTATTTCTAATTCTAAATTTAATTCTAATTCTAATTCTAATCTAATTCTAATTCTAATTCTAATTCTATTTCTAATTCTAATTCTATTCTATTTCTAATCCTAATTCTATTCTAATTCTATTCTAATTCTATTTTCTAATTCTAATTCTATTCTAATTCTAATTCTATTCTAATTATAATTCTATTTTTGTTTCTATTTCTATTTCTATTTCTAATTCTAATTCTAATTATATTCTAATTCTTACTCTATTCTAATTCTATTTCTAATTCTAATTCTATTCTAATTATATCCTAATTCTAATTCTATTCTAATTCTAATTCTATTTCTATTTCGATTTCTAATTCTAATTCTATTCTAATTCTAATTATATTCTAATTCTAATTGTATTTCTAATTCTAATTCTATTCTAATTCTATTCTAATTCTAATTTTATTCTAATTCTAATTATATTTCTAATTCTAATTCTATTTCTATTTCTATTTCTATTTCTAATTCTATTCTAATTCTAATTCTATTCTAATTCTACTTCTATTTCTATTCTAATTCTATTCTAATTCTATTCTATTATAATTCTATTATAATTCTAATTATAATTCTATTCTAATTCTAATTCTATTTCTAATTCTATTCTAATCATATTCTAATTTTATTCTAATTCTATTCTAATTCTATTCTAATTCTAATTCTATTTCTAATTCTAATTCTATTCTAATTCTATTCTAATTCTATTCTAATTCTATTCTAATTCTAATTCTATTTCTAATTCTAATTCTAATTCTAATTCTTATTCTATTCTAATTCTAATTATAATTCTATTCTAATTCTAATTCTAATTCTAATTCTAATTCTATTCTAATCCTATTCTAATTCTATTCTAATTCTATTCTAATTCTATTCTAATTCTAATTCTATTTCTAATTCTAATTCTATTCTAATTCTATTCTAATTCTATTCTAATGCTATTTCTAATTCTATTTCTAATTCTAATTCTAATTCTATTCTAATTCTATTCTAATTCTAATTCTATTCTAATTCTATTCTAATTCTATTCTATTATAATTCTATTATAATTCTAATTATAATTCTATTCTAATTCTAATTCTATTTCTAATTCTATTCTAATTCTAATCTAATTCTAATTATATTCTAATTCTTACTCTATTCTAATTCTAATTCTAACTCTAATTCTATTCTAATTCTAATTATAATTCTATTCTAATTCTAATTCTATTTCTAATTCTAATTCTATTCTAATTCTATTCTAATTCTATTCTAATTCTATTCTAATTCTATTCTAATTCTAATTCAATTTTTAATTCTAATTCTAATTCTATTCTAATTCTATTCTAATTCTATTCTAATTCTAATTCTATTTCTAATTCTAATTCTATTCTATTTTTAATTCTAATTCTATTCTAATTCTATTCTAATTCTATTTTCTAATTCTAATTCTATTCTAATTCTAATTCTATTCTAATTATAATTCTATTTCTAATTCTAATTCTATTCTAATTCTAATTATAATTCTATTCTAATTCTAATTCTAATTCTAATTCTAATTCTAATTCTATTCTAATCCTATTCTAATTCTATTCTAATTCTATTCTAATTCTATTCTAATTCTATTCTAATTCTAATTCTATTTCTAATTCTAATTCTATTCTAATTCTATTCTAATTCTATTCTAATTCTATTTCTAATTCTAATTCTATTCTAATTCTATTCTAATTCTATTCTAATTCTAATTCTATTCTAATTCTAATTCTATTTCTAATTCTAATTCTAATTCTAATCTAATTCTAATTATATTCTAATTCTTACTCTATTCTAATTCTAATTCTAATTCTAATTCTCTTCTAATTCTAATTATAATTCTATTCTAATTCTAATTCTATTTCTAATTCTAATTCTATTCTAATCCTATTCTAATTCTATTCTAATTCTATTCTAATTCTATTCTAATTCTAATTCTATCTCTAATTCTAATTCTATTCTAATTCTATTCTAATTCTAATTCTATTTCTATTTCTAATTCTAATTCTATTCTATTTCTAATTCTAATTCTATTCTAATTCTATTCTAATTCTATTCTAATTCTATTCTAATTCTAATTCTATTCTAATTCTAATTCTAATTCTATTCTAATTCTAATTATATACTAATTCTAATTGTATTTCTAATTCTAATTCTATTCTAATTCTATTCTAATTCTAATTCTATTCTAATTCTAATTCTATTTCTAATTCTATTTCTAATTCTATTCTAATTCTAATTATATTCTAATTCTAATTCTATTTCTAATTCTAATTCTATTTCTAATTTTAATTCTATTCTAATTCTATTCTAATTCTATTCTAATTCTAATTCTATTCTAATTCTACTTCTATTTCTAATTCTAAATTTAATTCTAATTCTAATTCTAATCTAATTCTAATTCTAATTCTAATTCTATTTCTAATTCTAATTCTATTCTATTTCTAATTCTAATTCTATTCTAATTCTATTCTAATTCTATTTTCTAATTCCAATTCTATTCTAATTCTAATTCTATTCTAATTATAATTCTATTTCTGTTTCTATTTCTATTTCTATTTCTAATTCTAATTCTAATTATATTCTAATTCTTACTCTATTCTAATTCTATTTCTAATTCTAATTCTATTCTAATTCTATTCTAATTCTATCCTAATTCTAATTCTATTCTAATTCTAATTCTATTTCTATTTCGATTTCTAATTCTAATTCTATTCTAATTCTAATTATATTCTAATTCTAATTGTATTTCTAATTCTAATTCTATTCTAATTCTATTCTAATTCTAATTTTATTCTAATTCTAATTATATTTCTAATTCTAATTCTATTTCTATTTCTATTTCTATTTCTATTCTAATTCTAATTCTATTCTAATTCTACTTCTATTTCTATTCTAATTCTATTCTAATTCTATTCTATTATAATTCTAATTATAATTCTATTCTAATTCTAATTCTATTTCTAATTCTATTCTAATCCTATTCTAATTTTATTCTAATTCTATTCTAATTCTATTCTAATTCTAATTCTATTTCTAATTCTAATTCTATTCTAATTCTATTCTAATTCTATTCTAATTCTAATTCTATTTCTAATTCTAATTCTAATTCTAATTCTAATTCTATTCTAATTCTAATTATAATTCTATTCTAATTCTAATTCTAATTCTAATTCTAATTCTATTCTAATCCTATTCTAATTCTATTCTAATTCTATTCTAATTCTATTCTAATTCTAATTCTATTTCTAATTCTAATGCTATTCTAATTCTATTCTAATGCTATTTCTAATTCTATTTCTAATTCTAATTCTAATTCTATTCTAATTCTATTCTAATTCTAATTCTATTCTAATTCTATTCTATTATAATTCTATTCTATTATAATTCTATTATAATTCTAATTATAATTCTATTCTAATTCTAATTCTATTTCTAATTCTATTCTAATTCTAATCTAATTCTAATTATATTCTAATTCTTACTCTATTCTAATTCTAATTCTAATTCTAATTCTATTCTAATTCTAATTATAATTCTATTCTAATTCTAATTCTATTTCTAATTCTAATTCTATTCTAATTCTATTCTAATTCTATTCTAATTCTAATTTTATTTCTAATTTTAATTCTAATTCTAATCTAATTCTAATTCTATTTCTAATTCTAATTCTATTTCTAATTTTAATTCTATTCTAATTCTATTCTAATTCTATCCTAATTCTAATTCTATTCTAATTCTATTCTAATTCTAATTATAATTCTATTCTAATTCTAATTGTAATTCTAATTCTAATTCTATTCTAATCCTATTCTAATTTTATTCTAATTCTATTCTAATTCTATTCTAACTCTAATTCTATTTCTAATTCTAATTCTATTCTAATTCTATTCTAATTCTATTCTAATTCTAATTCTATTTCTAATTCTAATTCTAATTCTATTCTAATTCTATTCTAATTCTAATTCTATTCTAATTCTAATTCTATTTCTAATTCTAATTCTAATTCTAATTCTAATTCTAATTATATTCTAATTCTTACTCTATTCTAATTCTAATTCTAATTCTAATTCTCTTCTAATTCTAATTATAATTTTATTCTAATTCTAATTCTATTTCTAATTCTAATTCTATTCTAATTCTAATTCTATTCTAATTCTAATTATATTTCTATTTCTATTTCTATTTCTAATTCTAATTCTAATTCTAATTCTAATTCTAATTCTATTCTAATTCTATTCTAATTCTATTCTAATTCTATTCTAATTCTAATTCTATTCTAATTCTATTTCTTTTCTAATTCTAATTTTATTCTATTTCTATTCTAATTCTAATTCTATTCTAATTCTACTTCTATTTCTATTCTAATTCTATTGTAATTCTATTCTATTATAATTCTATTATAATTCTAATTATAATTCTATTCTAATTCTAATTCTATTTCTAATTCTATTCTAATTCTAATCTAATTCTAATTATATTTTAATTCTTACTCTATTCTAATTCTAATTCTAATTCTAATTCTATTCTAATTCTAATTATAATTCTATTCTAATTCTAATTCTATTTCTAATTCTAATTCTATTCTAATTCTATTCTAATTCTATTCTAATTCTAATTTTATTTCTAATTTTAATTCTAATTCTAATCTAATTCTAATTCTATTTCTAATTCTAATTCTATTTCTAATTTTAATTCTATTCTAATTCTATTCTAATTCTATTCTAATTCTATTCTAATTCTAATTCTATTTCTAATTCTAATTCTATTCTAATTCTATTCTAATTCTATTCTAATTCTAATTCTATTTCTAATTCTAATTCTAATTCTATTCTAATTCTATTCTAATTCTAATTCTATTCTAATTCTAATTCTATTTCTAATTCTAATTCTAATTCTAATCTAATTCTAATTATATTCTAATTCTTACTCTATTCTAATTCTAATTCTAATTCTAATTCTCTTCTAATTCTAATTATAATTCTATTCTAATTCTAATTCTATTTCTAATTCTAATTCTATTCTAATCCTATTCTAATTCTATTCTAATTCTATTCTAATTCTAATTCAATTTTTAATTCTAATTCTAATTCTATTCTAATTCTATTCTAATTCTAATTCTATTTCTAATTCTAATTCTATTCTATTTTTAATTCTAATTCTATTCTAATTCTATTCTAATTCTATTTTCTAATTCTAATTCTATTCTAATTCTAATTCTATTCTAATTATAATTCTATTTCTAATTCTAATTCTATTCTAATTCTAATTATAATTCTATTCTAATTCTAATTCTAATTCTAATTCTAATTCTAATTCTAATTCTATTCTAATCCTATTCTAATTCTATTCTAATTCTATTCTAATTCTATTCTAATTCTAATTCTATTTCTAATTCTAATTCTATTCTAATTCTATTCTAATTCTATTCTAATTCTAATTCTATTTCTAATTCTAATTCATTTCTAATTCTATTCTAATTCTATTCTAATTCTAATTCTATTCTAATTCTAATTCTATTTCTAATTCTAATTCTAATTCTAATCTAATTCTAATTATATTCTAATTCTTACTCTATTCTAATTCTAATTCTAATTCTAATTCTAATTCTCTTCTAATTCTAATTATAATTCTATTCTAATTCAAATTCTATTTCTAATTCTAATTCTATTCTAATCCTATTCTAATTCTATTCTAATTCTATTCTAATTCTATTCTAATTCTATTCTAATTCTAATTCTATCTCTAATTCTAATTCTATTCTAATTCTATTCTAATTCTAATTCTATTTCTAATTCTAATTCTAATTCTATTCTATTTCTAATTCTAATTCTATTCTAATTCTATTCTAATTCTATTCTAATTCTAATTCTATTCTAATTCTAATTCTAATTCTATTCTAATTCTAATTATATTCTAATTCTAATTGTATTTCTAATTCTAATTCTATTCTAATTCTATTCTAATTCTAATTCTATTCTAATTCTAATTCTATTTCTAATTCTATTTCTAATTCTATTCTAATTCTAATTATATTCTAATTCTAATTCTATTTCTAATTCTAATTCTATTTCTAATTTTAATTCTATTCTAATTCTATTCTAATTCTATTCTAATTCTAATTCTATTCTAATTCTACTTCTATTTCTAATTCTAAATTTAATTCTAATTCTAATTCTAATCTAATTCTAATTCTAATTCTAATTCTATTTCTAATTCTAATTCTATTCTATTTCTAATTCTAATTCTATTCTAATTCTATTCTAATTCTATTTTCTAATTCTAATTCTATTCTAATTCTAATTCTATTCTAATTATAATTCTATTTCTGTTTCTATTTCTATTTCTATTTCTAATTCTAATTCTAATTATATTCTAATTCTTACTCTATTCTAATTCTATTTCTAATTCTAATTCTATTCTAATTCTATTCTAATTCTATCCTAATTCTAATTCTATTCTAATTCTAATTCTATTTCTATTTCGATTTCTAATTCTAATTCTATTCTAATTCTAATTATATTCTAATTCTAATTGTATTTCTAATTCTAATTCTATTCTAATTCTATTCTAATTCTAATTTTATTATAATTCTAATTATATTTCTAATTCTAATTCTATTTCTATTTCTATTTCTATTTCTAATTCTATTCTAATTCTAATTCTATTCTAATTCTACTTCTATTTCTATTCTAATTCTATTCTAATTCTATTCTATTATAATTCTATTATAATTCTAATTATAATTCTATTCTAATTCTAATTCTATTTCTAATTCTATTCTAATCCTATTCTAATTTTATTCTAATTCTATTCTAATTCGATTCTAATTCTAATTCTATTTCTAATTCTAATTCTATTCTAATTCTATTCTAATTCTATTCTAATTCTAATTCTATTTCTAATTCTAATTCTAATTCTAATTCTAATTCTATTCTAATTCTAATTATAATTCTATTCTAATTCTAATTCTAATTCTATTCTAATCCTATTCTAATTCTATTCTAATTCTATTCTAATTCTATTCTAATTCTAATTCTATTTCTAATTCTAATTCTATTCTAATTCTATTCTAATTCTATTCTAATGCTATTTCTAATTCTATTTCTAATTCTAATTCTAATTCTATTCTAATTCTATTCTAATTCTAATTCTATTCTAATTCTATTCTATTATAATTCTATTATAATTCTAATTATAATTCTATTCTAATTCTAATTCTATTTCTAATTCTATTCTAATTCTAATCTAATTCTAATTATATTCTAATTCTTACTCTATTCTAATTCTAATTCTAATTCTAATTCTATTCTAATTCTAATTAAAATTCTATTCTAATTCTAATTCTATTTCTAATTCTAATTCTATTCTAATTCTATTCTAATTCTATTCTAATTCTAATTTTATTTCTAATTTTAATTCTAATTCTAATCTAATTCTAATTCTAATTCTATTTCTAATTTTAATTCTATTCTAATTCTATTCTAATTCTATTCTAATTCTAATTCTATTCTAATTCTATTCTAATTCTAATTATAATTCTATTCTAATTCTAATTATAATTCTAATTCTAATTCTATTCTAATCCTATTCTAATTCTATTCTAATTCTATTCTAATTCTATTCTAATTCTAATTCTATTTCTAATTTTAATTCTATTCTAATTCTATTCTAATTCTATTCTAATTCTAATTCTATTTCTAATTCTAATTCTAATTCTATTATAATTCTATTCTAATTCTAATTCTATTCTAATTCTAATTCTATTTCTAATTCTAATTCTAATTCTAATCTAATTCTAATTATATTCTAATTCTTACTCTATTCTAATTCTAATTCTAATTCTAATTCTCTTCTAATTCTAATTATAATTCTATTCTAATTCTAATTCTATTTCTAATTCTAATTCTATTCTAATTCTAATTCTATTCTAATTCTAATTATATTTCTATTTCTATTTCTATTTCTAATTCTAATTCTAATTCTAATTCTAATTCTAATTCTATTCTAATTCTATTCTAATTCTATTCTAATTCTATTCTAATTCTAATTCTATTCTAATTCTATTTCTTTTCTAATTCTAATTTTATTCTATTTCTATTCTAATTCTAATTCTATTCTAATTCTACTTCTATTTCTATTCTAATTCTATTGTAATTCTATTCTATTATAATTCTATTATAATTCTAATTATAATTCTATTCTAATTCTAATTCTAATTCTATTTCTAATTCTATTCTAATTCTAATCTAATTCTAATTATATTCTATTTCTATTCTAATTCTAATTCTATTCTAATTCTACTTCTATTTCTATTCTAATTCTATTGTAATTCTATTCTATTATAATTCTATTATAATTCTAATTATAATTCTATTCTAATTCTAATTCTATTTCTAATTCTATTCTAATTCTAATCTAATTCTAATTATATTCTAATTCTTACTCTATTCTAATTCTAATTCTAATTCTAATTCTATTCTAATTCTAATTATAATTCTATTCTAATTCTAATTCTATTTCTAATTCTAATTCTATTCTAATTCTATTCTAATTCTATTTTAATTCTAATTTTATTTCTAATTTTAATTCTAATTCTAATCTAATTCTATTCTAATTATAATTCTATTTCTATAACTAATTCTAATTCTATTCTAATCCTATTCTAATTCTATTCTAATTCTATTCTAATTCTATTCTAATTCTAATTCTATTTCTAATTCTAATTCTATTCTAATTCTATTCTAATTCTATTCTAATTCTAATTCTATTTCTAATTCTAATTCTAATTCTATTCTAATTCTATTCTAATTCTAATTCTATTCTAATTCTAATTCTATTTCTAATTCTAATTCTAATTCTAATCTAATTCTAATTATATTCTAATTCTTACTCTATTCTAATTCTAATTCTAATTCTAATTCTCTTCTAATTCTAATTATAATTCTATTCTAATTCTAATTCTATTTCTAATTCTAATTCTATTCTAATTCTAATTCTATTCTAATTCTAATTATATTTCTATTTCTATTTCTATTTCTAATTCTAATTCTAATTCTAATTCTAATTCTAATTCTATTCTAATTCTATTCTAATTCTATTCTAATTCTATTCTAATTCTAATTCTATTCTAATTCTATTTCTTTTCTAATTCTAATTTTATTCTATTTCTATTCTAATTCTAATTCTATTCTAATTCTACTTCTATTTCTATTCTAATTCTATTGTAATTCTATTCTATTATAATTCTATTATAATTCTAATTATAATTCTATTCTAATTCTAATTCTATTCTAATTCTATTCTAATTCTAATCTAATTCTAATTATATTCTATTTCTATTCTAATTCTAATTCTATTCTAATTCTACTTCTATTTCTATTCTAATTCTATTGTAATTCTATTCTATTATAATTCTATTATAATTCTAATTATAATTCTATTCTAATTCTAATTCTATTTCTAATTCTATTCTAATTCTAATCTAATTCTAATTATATTCTAATTCTTACTCTATTCTAATTCTAATTCTAATTCTAATTCTATTCTAATTCTAATTATAATTCTATTCTAATTCTAATTCTATTTCTAATTCTAATTCTATTCTAATTCTATTCTAATTCTATTCTAATTCTAATTTTATTTCTAATTTTAATTCTAATTCTAATCTAATTCTAATTCTATTTCTAATTCTAATTCTATTTCTAATTTTAATTCTATTCTAATTCTATTCTAATTCTATTCTAATTCTAATTCTATTCTAATTCTATTCTAATTCTAATTATAATTCTATTCTAATTCTAATTCTAATTCTAATTCTAATTCTATTCTAATCCTATTCTAATTCTATTCTAATTCTATTCTAATTCTATTCTAATTCTAATTCTATTTCTAATTCTAATTCTATTCTAATTCTATTCTAATTCTATTCTAATTCTAATTCTATTTCTAATTCTAATTCTAATTCTATTCTAATTCTATTTTAATTCTAATTCTATTCTAATTCTAATTCTATTTCTAATTCTAATTCTAATTCTAATCTAATTCTAATTATATTCTAATTCTTACTCTATTCTAATTCTAATTCTAATTCTAATTCTCTTCTAATTCTAATTATAATTCTATTCTAATTCTAATTCTATTTCTAATTCTAATTCTATTCTAATCCTATTCTAATTCTATTCTAATTCTATTCTAATTCTATTCTAATTCTAATTCAATTTTTAATTCTAATTCTAATTCTATTCTAATTCTATTCTAATTCTATTCTAATTCTAATTCTATTTCTAATTCTAATTCTATTCTATTTCTAATTCTAATTCTATTCTAATTCTATTCTAATTCTATTTTCTAATTCTAATTCTATTCTAATTCTAATTCTATTCTAATTATAATTCTATTTCTAATTCTAATTCTATTCTAATTCTAATTATAATTCTATTCTAATTCTAATTCTAATTCTAATTCTAATTCTAATTCTATTCTAATCCTATTCTAATTCTATTCTAATTCTATTCTAATTCTATTCTAATTATATTCTAATTCTAATTCTATTTCTAATTCTAATTCTATTCTAATTCTATTCTAATTCTATTCTAATTCTAATTCTATTTCTAATTCTAATTCTATTCTAATTCTATTCTAATTCTATTCTAATTCTAATTCTATTCTAATTCTAATTCTATTTCTAATTCTAATTCTAATTCTAATCTAATTCTAATTATATTCTAATTCTTACTCTATTCTAATTCTAATTCTAATTCTAATTCTCTTCTAATTCTAATTATAATTCTATTCTAATTCTAATTCTATTTCTAACTCTAATTCTATTCTAATCCTATTCTAATTCTATTCTAATTCTATTCTAATTCTATTCTAATTCTAATTCTATCTCTAATTCTAATTCTATTCTAATTCTATTCTAATTCTAATTCTATTTCTAATTCTAATTCTAATTCTATTCTATTTCTAATTCTAATTCTATTCTAATTCTATTCTAATTCTATTCTAATTCTAATTCTATTCTAATTCTAATTCTAATTCTATTCTAATTCTAATTATATTCTAATTCTAATTGTATTTCTAATTCTAATTCTATTCTAATTCTATTCTAATTCTAATTCTATTCTAATTCTAATTCTATTTCTAATTCTATTTCTAATTCTATTCTAATTCTAATTATATTCTAATTCTAATTCTATTTCTAATTCTAATTCTATTTCTAATTTTAATTCTATTCTAATTCTATTCTAATTCTATTCTAATTCTAATTCTATTCTAATTCTACTTCTATTTCTAATTCTAAATTTAATTCTAATTCTAATTCTAATCTAATTCTAATTCTAATTCTAATTCTATTTCTAATTCTAATTCTATTCTATTTCTAATTCTAATTCTATTCTAATTCTATTCTAATTCTATTTTCTAATTCTAATTCTATTCTAATTCTAATTCTATTCTAATTATAATTCTATTTCTGTTTCTATTTCTATTTCTATTTCTAATTCTAATTCTAATTATATTCTAATTCTTACTCTATTCTAATTCTATTTCTAATTCTAATTCTATTCTAATTCTATTCTAATTCTATCCTAATTCTAATTCTATTCTAATTCTAATTCTATTTCTATTTCGATTTCTAATTCTAATTCTATTCTAATTCTAATTATATTCTAATTCTAATTGTATTTCTAATTCTAATTCTATTCTAATTCTATTCTAATTCTAATTTTATTCTAATTCTAATTATATTTCTAATTCTAATTCTATTTCTATTTCTATTTCTATTTCTAATTCTATTCTAATTCTAATTCTATTCTAATTCTACTTCTATTTCTATTCTAATTCTATTCTAATTCTATTCTATTATAATTCTATTATAATTCTAATTATAATTCTATTCTAATTCTAATTCTATTTCTAATTCTATTCTAATTCTAATCTAATTCTAATTATATTCTAATTCTTACTCTATTCTAATTCTAATTCTAATTCTAATTCTATTCTAATTCTAATTATAATTCTATTCTAATTCTAATTCTATTTCTAATTCTAATTCTATTCTAATTCTATTCTAATTCTATTCTAATTCTAATTTTATTTCTAATTTTAATTCTAATTCTAATCTAATTCTAATTCTATTTCTAATTCTAATTATATTTCTAATTTTAATTCTATTCTAATTCTATTCTAATTCTATTCTAATTCTAATTCTATTATAATTCTACTTCTATTTCTAAATCTAAATTTAATTCTAATTCTAATTCTAATCTAATTCTAATTCTAATTCTAATTCTAATTCTAATTCTAATTCTAATCTAATTTTAATTCTATTTCTAATTTTATTTCTAATTCTAATTCTAATTCTATTCTAATTCTTATTCTATTCTAATTCTAATTCTATTTATAATTCTCTTTCTAATTCTAATTCTATTTCTATTTCTAATTCTATTCTAATTCTATTCTAATTCTATTCTAATTCTAATTCTATTTCTATTTATATTTCTAATTCTAATTCTAATTCTAATTCTAATTCTAATTCTAATTCTAATTCTAATTCTAATTCTAATTCTATTCTAATTCTATTCTAATTCTATTCTAATTCTAATTCTATTTCTAATTCTAATTCTATTTTAATTCTATTCTAATTCTATTCTAATTATAATTCTAATCTAATTCTAATTCTATTCTAATTCTTACTCTATTCTAATTCTATTCTAATGCTATTTCTAATTCTATTTCTAATTCTAATTCTAATTCTATTCTAATTCTATTCTAATTCTAATTCTATTCTAATTCTATTCTATTATAATTCTATTATAATTCTAATTATAATTCTATTCTAATTCTAATTCTATTTCTAATTCTATTCTAATTCTAATCTAATTCTAATTATATTCTAATTCTTACTCTATTCTAATTCTAATTCTAATTCTAATTCTAATTCTAATCTAATTCTAATTCTATTCTAATTCTAATTCTATTCTAATTCTAATTGTATTTCTAATTCTATCTCTATTCTAATTCGATTTCTATTTCTAATTCTAATTCTAATTCTAATCTAATTCTAATTATATTCTAATTCTTACTCTATTCTAATTCTAATTCTAATTCTAATTATATTCTAATTTTAATTATAATTCTATTCTAATTCTAATTCTATTTCTAATTCTAATTCTATTCTAATTCTATTCTAATTCTATTCTAATTCTATTCTAATTCTAATTCTATAACTATTTCTAATTCTATTCTAATTCTATTCTAATTCTATTCTAATTCTAATTCTATTTCTATTTCTATTTCTAATTCTAATTCTAATTCTAATTCTAATTCTAATTCTAATTCTAATTCTAATTTTATTCTAATTCTATTCTAATTCTATTCTAATTCTAATTCTATTCTAATCCTATTCTAATTCTAATTCTATTCTAATTCTAATTCTAATTCTAATCTAATTCTAATTCTATTCTAATTCTAATTCTATTCTAATTCAATTCTAATTCTAATTCTATTCTAATTCTATTCTAATTCTAATTCTAATTCTATTTCTATTTCTAATTCTAATTCTATTCTAATTCTAATTCTATTCTAATTCTAATTGTATTTCTAATTCTAATTCTATTCTAATTCTATTCTAATTCTAATTCTATTCTAATTCTAATTCTATTTCTAATTCTAATTCTATTTCTATTTCTATTTCTAATTCTATTCTAATTCTATTTCTAATTCTAATTCTATTCTAATTCTATTCTAATTCTATTCTAATTCTAATTCTATTTCTAATTCTAATTCTAATTCTAATCTAATTCTAATTATATTCTAATTCTTACTCCATTCTAATTCTAATTCTAATTCTAATTCTATTCTAATTCTAATTATAATTCTATTCTAATTCTAATTTTATTTCTAATTTTAATTCTAATTCTAATCTAATTCTAATTCTATTTCTAATTCTAATTCTATTTCTAATTTTAATTCTATTCTAATTCTATTCTAATTCTATTCTAATTCTAATTCTATTCTAATTCTACTTCTATTTCTAATTCTAATTCTAATTCTAATTCTAATTCTAATTCTAATTCTAATCTAATTCTAATTCTAATTCTAATTCTAATTCTAATTCTAATTCTAATTCTAATCTAATTCTAATTCTATTTCTAATTCTAATTCTATTTCTAATTCTAATTCTATTCTAATTCTAATTCTAATTCTAATTCTATTTATATTTCTAATTCTATTCTAATTCTATTCCAATTCTAATTCTATTCTAATTCCAATTATATTCTAATTCTATTTCTAATTCTAATTCTATTTCTAATTCTAATTCTATTTCTAATTCTAATTCTATTCTAATTCTATTCTAATTCTATTCCAATTCTAATTCTATTCTAATTCTATTCTAATTCTAATTCTATTCTAATTATAATTCTATTTCTAATTCTAATTCTAATTCTAATCTAATGCTAATTATATTCTAATTCTTACTCTATTCTAATTCTAATTCTCTTCTAATTCTTATTATATTCTAATTCTAATTCTATTTATAATTCTATTTCTAATTCTAATTCTAATTCTATTTCTATTTCTAATTCTATTCTAATTCTATTCTAATTCTATTCTAATTCTAATTCTATTCTAATTCTAATTCTATTTCTAATTCTAATTCTAATTCTAATCTAATTCTAATTATATTCTAATTCTTACTCTATTCTAATTCTAATTCTAATTCTAATTCTATTCTAATTCTAATTATAATTCTATTCTAATTCTAATTCTATTTCTAATTCTAATTCTAATTCTATTTCTAATTCTAATTCTAATTCTAATTCTATTCTAATTCTATTCTAATTCTAATTTTATTTCTAATTTTAATTCTAATTCTAATCTAATTCTAATTCTATTTCTAATTCTAATTCTATTTCTAATTTTAATTCTATTTTAATTCTATTCTAATTCTAATTCTATTCTAATTCTACTTCTATTTTTAATTCTAATTCTAATTCTAATTCTATTCTAATCCTATTCTAATTCTATTCTAATTCTATTCTAATTCTATTCTAATTCTATTTCTAATTCTAATTCTATTCTAATTCTATTCTAATTCTATTCTAATTCTAATTCTATTCTAATTCTAATTCTATTTCTAATTCTAATTCTAATTCTAATCTAATTCTAATTATATTCTAATTCTTACTCTATTCTAATTCTAATTCTAATTCTAATTCTAATTCTAATTCTATTCTAATTCTAATTCTATTCTAATTCTATTCTAATTCTAATTCTAATTCTATTGTAATTCTAATTCTATTCTAATTATAATTCTATTTCTAATTCTAATTCTATTCTAATTCTAATTATAATTCTATTCTAATTCTAATTCTAATTCTAATTCTAATTCTAATTCTATTCTAATCCTATTCTAATTCTATTCTAATTCTATTCTAATTCTATTCTAATTATATTCTAATTCTAATTCTATTTCTAATTCTAATTCTATTCTAATTCTATTCTAATTCTATTCTAATTCTAATTCTATTTCTAATTCTAATTCTATTCTAATTCTATTCTAATTCTATTCTATTCTAATTCTATTCTAATTCTAATTCTATTTCTAATTCTAATTCTAATTCTAATCTAATTCTAATTATATTCTAATTCTTACTCTATTCTAATTCTAATTCTAATTCTAATTCTCTTCTAATTCTAATTATAATTCTATTCTAATTCTAATTCTATTTCTAACTCTAATTCTATTCTAATCCTATTCTAATTCTATTCTAATTCTATTCTAATTCTAATTCTATCTCTAATTCTAATTCTATTCTAATTCTATTCTAATTCTAATTCTATTTCTAATTCTAATTCTAATTCTATTCTATTTCTAATTCTAATTCTATTCTAATTCTATTCTAATTCTATTCTAATTCTAATTCTATTCTAATTCTAATTCTAATTCTATTCTAATTCTAATTATATTCTAATTCTAATTGTATTTCTAATTCTAATTCTATTCTAATTCTATTCTAATTCTAATTCTATTCTAATTCTAGTTCTATTTCTAATTCTATTTCTAATTCTATTCTAATTCTAATTATATTCTAATTCTAATTCTATTTCTAATTCTAATTCTATTTCTAATTTTAATTCTATTCTAATTCTATTCTAATTCTATTCTAATTCTAATTCTATTCTAATTCTACTTCTATTTCTAATTCTAAATTTAATTCTAATTCTAATTCTAATCTAATTCTAATTCTAATTCTAATTCTATTTCTAATTCTAATTCTATTCTATTTCTAATTCTAATTCTATTCTAATTCTATTCTAATTCTATTTTCTAATTCTAATTCTATTCTAATTCTAATTCTATTCTAATTATAATTCTATTTCTGTTTCTATTTCTATTTCTATTTCTAATTCTAATTCTAATTATATTCTAATTCTTACTCTATTCTAATTCTATTTCTAATTCTAATTCTATTCTAATTCTATTCTAATTCTATCCTAATTCAAATTCTATTCTAATTCTAATTCTATTTCTATTTCGATTTCTAATTCTAATTCTATTCTAATTCTAATTATATTCTAATTCTAATTGTATTTCTAATTCTAATTCTATTCTAATTCTATTCTAATTCTAATTTTATTCTAATTCTAATTATATTTCTAATTCTAATTCTATTTCTATTTCTATTTCTATTTCTAATTCTATTCTAATTCTAATTCTATTCTAATTCTACTTCTATTTCTATTCTAATTCTATTCTAATTCTATTCTATTATAATTCTATTATAATTCTAATTATAATTCTATTCTAATTCTAATTCTATTTCTAATTCTATTCTAATTCTAATCTAATTCTAATTATTTCTAATTCTTACTCTATTCTAATTCTAATTCTAATTCTAATTCTATTCTAATTCTAATTATAATTCTATTCTAATTCTAATTCTATTTCTAATTCTAATTCTATTCTAATTCTATTCTAATTCTATTCTAATTCTAATTTTATTTCTAATTTTAATTCTAATTCTAATCTAATTCTAATTCTATTTCTAATTCTAATTATATTTCTAATTTTAATTCTATTCTAATTCTATTCTAATTCTATTCTAATTCTAATTCTATTATAATTCTACTTCTATTTCTAAATCTAAATTTAATTCTAATTCTAATTCTAATCTAATTCTAATTCTAATTCTAATTCTAATTCTAATTCAAATTCTAATCTAATTTTAATTCTATTTCTAATTTTATTTCTAATTCTAATTCTAATTCTAATTCTATTCTAATTCTTATTCTATTCTAATTCTAATTCTATTTATAATTCTCTTTCTAATTCTAATTCTATTTCTATTTCTAATTCTATTCTAATTCTATTCTAATTCTATTCTAATTCTAATTCTATTTCTATTTATATTTCTAATTCTAATTCTAATTCTAATTCTAATTCTAATTCTAATTCTAATTCTAATTCTAATTCTAATTCTATTCTAATTCTATTCTAATTCTATTCTAATTCTAATTCTATTCTAATTCTATTCTAATTCTAATTCTATTTCTAATTCTAATTCTATTCTAATTCTATTCTAATTCTATTCTATTCTAATTCTATTCTAATTCTAATTCTATTTCTAATTCTAATTCTAATTCTAATCTAATTCTAATTATATTCTAATTCTTACTCTATTCTAATTCTAATTCTAATTCTAATTCTCTTCTAATTCTAATTATAATTCTATTCTAATTCTAATTCTATTTCTAACTCTAATTCTATTCTAATCTTATTCTAATTCTATTCTAATTCTATTCTAATTCTAATTCTATCTCTAATTCTAATTCTATTCTAATTCTATTCTAATTCTAATTCTATTTCTAATTCTAATTCTATTCTAATTCTATTCTAATTCTATTCTAATTATAATTCTAATCTAATTCTAATTCTATTCTAATTCTTACTCTATTCTAATTCTATTCTAATGCTATTTCTAATTCTATTTCTAATTCTAATTCTAATTCTATTCTAATTCTATTCTAATTCTAATTCTATTCTAATTCTATTCTATTATAATTCTATTATAATTCTAATTATAATTCTATTCTAATTCTAATTCTATTTCTAATTCTATTCTAATTCTAATCTAATTCTAATTATATTCTAATTCTTACTCTATTCTAATTCTAATTCTAATTCTAATTCTAATTCTAATCTAATTCTAATTCTATTCTAATTCTAATTCTATTCTAATTCTAATTGTATTTCTAATTCTATCTCTATTCTAATTCGATTTCTATTTCTAATTCTAATTCTAATTCTAATCTAATTCTAATTATATTCTAATTCTTACTCTATTCTAATTCTAATTCTAATTCTAATTATATTCTAATTTTAATTATAATTCTATTCTAATTCTAATTCTATTTCTAATTCTAATTCTATTCTAATTCTATTCTAATTCTATTCTAATTCTATTCTAATTCTAATTCTATAACTATTTCTAATTCTATTCTAATTCTATTCTAATTCTATTCTAATTCTAATTCTATTTCTATTTCTATTTCTAATTCTAATTCTAATTCTAATTCTAATTCTAATTCTAATTCTAATTCTAATTCTAATTTTATTCTAATTCTATTCTAATTCTATTCTAATTCTAATTCTATTCTAATCCTATTCTAATTCTAATTCTATTCTAATTCTAATTCTAATTCTAATCTAATTCTAATTCTATTCTAATTCTAATTCTATTCTAATTCAATTCTAATTCTAATTCTATTCTAATTCTATTCTAATTCTATTCTAATTCTATTCTAATTCTAATTCTAATTCTATTTCTATTTCTAATTCTAATTCTATTCTAATTCTAATTCTATTCTAATTCTAATTGTATTTCTAATTCTAATTCTATTCTAATTCTAATTCTATTCTAATTCTAATTCTATTTCTAATTCTAATTCTATTTCTATTTCTATTTCTAATTCTATTCTAATTCTATTTCTAATTCTAATTCTATTCTAATTCTATTCTAATTCTATTCTAATTCTAATTCTATTTCTAATTCTAATTCTAATTCTAATCTAATTCTAATTATATTCTAATTCTTACTCCATTCTAATTCTAATTCTAATTCTAATTCTATTCTAATTCTAATTATAATTCTATTCTAATTCTAATTTTATTTCTAATTTTAATTCTAATTCTAATCTAATTCTAATTCTATTTCTAATTCTAATTCTATTTCTAATTTTAATTCTATTCTAATTCTATTCTAATTCTATTCTAATTCTAATTCTATTCTAATTCTACTTCTATTTCTAATTCTAATTCTAATTCTAATTCTAATTCTAATTCTAATCTAATTCTAATTCTAATTCTAATTCTAATTCTAATTCTAATTCTAATTCTAATCTAATTCTAATTCTATTTCTAATTCTAATTCTATTTCTAATTCTAATTCTATTCTAATTCTAATTCTAATTCTAATTCTATTTCTATTTCTAATTCTATTCTAATTCTATTCCAATTCTAATTCTATTCTAATTCCAATTATATTCTAATTCTATTTCTAATTCTAATTCTATTTCTAATTCTAATTCTATTTCTAATTCTAATTCTATTCTAATTCTATTCTAATTCTATTCCAATTCTAATTCTATTCTAATTCTATTCTAATTCTATTCTAATTCTATTCTAATTCTATTTCTAATTCTAATTCTAATTCTAATCTAATGCTAATTATATTCTAATTCTTACTCTATTCTAATTCTAATTCTCTTCTAATTCTTATTATATTCTAATTCTAATTCTATTTATAATTCTATTTCTAATTCTAATTCTAATTCTATTTCTATTTCTAATTCTATTCTAATTCTATTCTAATTCTATTCTAATTCTAATTCTATTCTAATTCTAATTCTATTTCTAATTCTAATTCTAATTCTAATCTAATTCTAATTATATTCTAATTCTTACTCTATTCTAATTCTAATTCTAATTCTAATTCTATTCTAATTCTAATTATAATTCTATTCTAATTCTAATTCTATTTCTAATTCTAATTCTAATTCTATTTCTAATTCTAATTCTAATTCTAATTCTATTCTAATTCTATTCTAATTCTAATTTTATTTCTAATTTTAATTCTAATTCTAATCTAATTCTAATTCTATTTCTAATTCTAATTCTATTTCTAATTTTAATTCTATTTTAATTCTATTCTAATTCTAATTCTATTCTAATTCTACTTCTATTTTTAATTCTAATTCTAATTCTAATTCTATTCTAATCCTATTCTAATTCTATTCTAATTCTATTCTAATTCTATTCTAATTCTATTTCTAATTCTAATTCTATTCTAATTCTATTCTAATTCTAATTCTATTCTAATTCTAATTCTATTTCTAATTCTAATTCTAATTCTAATCTAATTCTAATTATATTCTAATTCTTACTCTATTCTAATTCTAATTCTAATTCTAATTCTAGTTCTAATTCTATTCTAATTTTAATTATAATTCTATTCTAATTCTATTCTAATTCTATTCTAATTCTATTCTAATTCTATTCTAATTCTATTTTCTAATTCTAATTCTATTCTAATTCTATTCTAATTCTAATTCTATTTCTAATTCTATTTCTATTTCTAATTCTAATTCTAATTCTATTTCTATTTCTATTTCTAATTCTAATTCTATTCTATAATTCTATTCTAATTCTATTATAATTATATTCTAATTCTATTCTAATTCTATTATAATTCTATTCTAATTCTAATTCTATTCTAATTCTATTATAATTCTATTATAATTCTAATTCTATTCTATTTCTAATTCTAATTCTATTCTAATTATATTCTAATTCTATTCTAATTCTATTTCTAATTCTAATTCTACTCTAATTATAATTCTATTTCTATAACTAATTCTAATTCTATTCTAATTCTATTCTAATTCTATTCTAATTCTATTCTAATTCTATTCTAATTCTAATTCTATTCTAATTATAATTCTATTTCTATAACTAATTCTAATTCTATTCTAATTCTATTCTAATTCTAATTCTATTCTAATTCTAATTATATTTTTAATTCTAATTCTATTTCTATTTCTAATTCTAATTCTAATTCTAATTATAATTATAATTCTAATTCTATTCTAATTCTAATTCTAATTCTATTTCTAATTCTAATTCTATTCTAATTCTAATTCTATTCTAATTCTATTTTTATTCTATTTCTATTCTAATTCTAATTATATTCTAATTCTATTCTAATTCTAATTCTATTCTAATTCTATTATAATTCTATTATAATTCTAATTCTATTCTATTTCTAATTCTAATTCTATTCTAATTCTATTCTAATTCTATTCTAATTCTATTTTCTAATTCTAATTCTATTCTAATTATAATTCTATTTCTAATTCTAATTCTATATCTATTTCTAATTATAATTCTATTCTAATTCTAATTCAATTTCTAATTCTAATTCTAAATCTATTCTATTTCTAATTCTAATTCTATTCTAATTTTTATTCTAATTTTATTTTCTAATTCTAATTCTATTCTAATTCTAACTCTATTCTAATTCTAATTCTATTTCTAATTCTATTTCTATTTATATTTCTAATTCTAATTATATTCTAATTCTAATTATATTCTAATTCTAATTCTATTCTAATTCTATTATAATTATATTCTAATTCTATTCTAATTCTATTATAATTCTATTCTAATTCTAATTCTATTCTAATTCTATTATAATTCTATTATAATTCTAATTCTATTCTATTTCTAATTCTAATTCTATTCTAATTCTATTCTAATTCTATTTTCTAATTCTATTTTCTAATTCTAATTCTACTCTAATTATAATTCTATTTCTATAACTAATTCTAATTCAATTCTAATTCTATTCTAATTCTATTCTAATTCTAATTCTATTCTAATTCTAATTATATTTCTAATTCTAATTCTATTTCTATTTCTAATTCTAATTCTAATTCTAATTATAATTCTATTCTAATTCTATTCTAATTCTAATTCTAATTCTATTTCTAATTCTAATTCTATTCTAATTCTAATTCTATTCTAATTCTAATTTTATTCTATTTCTATTCTAATTCTAATTATATTATAATTCTATTCTAATTCTATTCTAATTCTATTCTAATTCTAATTCTATTCTAATTCTATTATAATTCTATTATAATTCTAATTCTATTCTATTTCTAATTCTAATTCTATTCTAATTCTGTTCTAATTCTATTCTAATTCTATTTTCTAATTCTAATTCTATTCTAATTATAATTCTATTTCTAATTCTAATTCTATATCTATTTCTAATTTTAATTCTATTCTAATTCTAATTCTATTCTAATTCTATTATAATTCTATTATAATTCTATTATAATTCAAATTCTATTCTAATTCTATTCTATTTCTAATTCTAATTTTATTTCTATTTCTAATTCTAATTCTAATTGTATTTCTATTCTAATTCTATTCTAATTCTATTCTAATTCTAATTCTATTTCTATTTCTAATTCTAATTCTAATTCTAATCTAATTCTAATTCTATTCTAATTCTAATTCTATTCTAATTCTAATTCTATTCTAATTCTATTCTAATTCTATTCTAATTCTATTCTAATTCTAATTCTATTCAAATTCTAATTCTAATTCTAATTCTATTTCTATTTCTAATTCTAATTCTATTCTAATTCTAATTATATTCTAATTCTAATTGTATTTCTAATTCTAATTCTATTCTAATTCTATTCTAATTCTAATTCTATTCTAATTCTAATTATATTTCTAATTCTAATTCTATTTCTATTTCTATTTCTAATTATATTCTAATTCTATTTCTAATTCTAATTCTAATTCTATTCTAATTCTATTCTAATTCTATTCTAATTCTAATTCTATTTCTAATTCTAATTCTAATTCTAATCTAATTCTTATTATATTCTAATTCTTACTCTATTCTAATTCTAATTCTAATAGAATTAGAATTCTAATTCTAATTCTAATTCTATTCTAATTCTAATTCTATTCTAATTCTAATTCTATTCTAATTCTAATTTTATTCTATTTCTATTCTAATTCTAATTATATTCTAATTCTATTCTAATTCTATTCTAATTCTATTCTAATTCTAATTCTATTCTAATTCTATTATAATTCTATTATAATTCTAATTCTATTCTATTTCTAATTCTAATTCTATTCTAATTCTATTCTAATTCTATTCTAATTCTATTCTAATTCTATTTTCTAATTCTAATTCTATTCTAATTATAATTCTATTTCTATTTCTAATTCTAATTCTATTCTAATTCTAATTCTATTCTAATTCTATTATAATTATATTATAATTCTATTATAATTCAAATTCTATTCTAATTCTATTCTATTTCTAATTCTAATTTTATTTCTATTTCTAATTCTAATTCTAATTGTATTTCTAATTCTAATTCTATTCTAATTCTATTCTAATTCTAATTCTATTTCTATTTCTATTTCTAATTCTAATTCTAATTCTAATCTAATTCTAATTCTATTCTAATTCTAATTCTATTCTAATTCTATTCTAATTCTAATTCTATTCTAATTCTATTCTAATTCTATTCTAATTCTATTCTAATTCTATTCTAATTCTATTCTAATTCTAATTCTATTCTAATTCTAATTCTAATTCTAATTCTATTTCTATTTCTAATTCTAATTCTATTCTAATTCTAATTATATTCTAATTCTAATTGTATTTCTAATTCTAATTCTATTCTAATTCTATTCTAATTCTAATTCTATTCTAATTCTAATTCTATTTCTAATTCTAATTCTATTTCTATTTCTATTTCTAATTCTATTCTAATTCTATTTCTAATTCTAATTCTAATTCTATTCTAATTCTATTCTAATTCTAATTCTATTTCTAATTCTAATTCTAATTCTAATCTAATTCTTATTATATTCTATTTCTAATTTTAATTCTATTCTAATTCTATTCTAATTTTAATTCTATTCTAATTCTACTTCTATTTCTAATTCTAATTCTATTCTAATCCTATTCTAATTCTATTCTAATTCTATTCTAATTCTATTCTAATTCTATTTCTAATTCTAATTCTATTCTAATTCTATTCTAATTCTATTCTAATTCTATTCTAATTCTAATTCTATTCTAATTCTAATTCTATTTCTAATTCTAATTCTAATTCTAATCTAATTCTAATTATATTCTAATTCTTACTCTATTCTAATTCTAATTCTAATTCTAATTCTATTCTAATTTTAATTATAATTCTATTCATTTCTAATTCTAATTCTATTCTAATTCTATTCTAATTCTATTATAATTCTATTCTAATTCTATTCTAATTCTAATTATATAACTAATTCTAATTCTATTCTAATTCTATTCTAATTCTATTCTAATTCTATTCTAATTCTATTCTAATTCTAATTCTATTCTAATTCTAATTCTATTTCTAATTCTAATTCTATTTCTATTTCTAATTCTAATTCTAATTCTAATTCTAATTCTATTCTAATTCTATTCTAATTCTATTCTAATTCTAATTCAATTTCTAATTCTAATTCTAATTCTATTCTATTTCTAATTCTAATTCTATTCTAATTCTATTCTAATTATATTCTAATTCTATTTTCTAATTCTAATTCTATTCTAATTCTAATTCTATTCTAATTCTAATTCTATTTCTAATTCTATTTCTATTTCTATTTCTAATTCTAATTCTATTCTAATTCTAATTCTATTCTAATTCTATTATAATTATATTCTAATTCTATTCTAATTCTATTATAATTCTATTCTAATTCTAATTCTATTCTAATTCTATTATAATTCTATTATAATTCTAATTCTATTCTATTTCTAATTCTAATTCTATTCTAATTCTATTCTAATTCTATTCTAATTCTATTCTAATTCTATTTTCTAATTCTAATTATACTCTAATTATAATTCTATTTCTATAACTAATTCTAATTCTATTCTAATTCTATTCTAATTCTATTCTAATTCTAATTCTATTCTAATTATAATTCTATTTCTATAACTAATTCTAATTCTATTCTAATTCTATTCTAATTCTATTCTAATTCTATTCTAATTCTATTCTAATTCTAATTCTAATTCTAATTATAATTCTATTCTAATTCTATTCTAATTCTAATTCTAATTCTATTTCTAATTCTAATTCTATTCTAATTCTAATTCTAATTCTATTCTAATTCTAATTTTATTCTATTTCTATTCTAATTCTAATTATATTCTAATTCTATTCTAATTCTATTCTAATTCTAATTCAATTTCTAATTCTAATTCTAATTCTATTCTATTTCTAATTCTAATTCTATTCTAATTCTATTTTCTAATTCTAATTCTATTCTAATTCTAATTCTATTCTAATTCTAATTCTATTTCTAATTCTATTTCTATTTCTATTTCTAATTCTAATTCTATTCTAATTCTAATTCTATTCTAATTCTATTCTAATTCTATTATAATTCTATTCTAATTCTAATTCTATTCTAATTCTATTATAATTCTAATTCTATTCTATTTCTAATTCTAATTCTATTCTAATTCTATTTTCTAATTCTAATTCTATTCTAATTATAATTCTATTTCTAATTCTAATTCTGTTTCTATTTCTAATTCTAATTCTATTCTAATTCTAATTCTATTCTAATTCTATTATAATTCTATTATAATTCAAATTCTATTCTAATTCTAATTTTATTTCTATTTCTAATTCTAATTCTAATTGTATTTCTAATTCTAATTCTATTCTAATTCTAATTCTATTCTAATTCTATTCTAATTCTATTCTAATTCTAATTCTATTCTAATTCTAATTCTATTTCTATTTCTAATTCTAATTCTATTCTAATTCTAATTATATTCTAATTCTAATTGTATTTCTAATTCTAATTCTATTCTAATTCTATTCTAATTCTAATTCTATTCTAATTCTAATTCTATTTCTAATTCTAATTCTATTTCTATTTCTATTTCTAATTCTATTCTAATTCTATTTCTAATTTTAATTCTATTCTAATTCTATTCTAATTATATTATAATTCTATTCTAATTCTAATTCTATTCTAATTCTAATTCTATTTCTAATTCTAATTCTAATTCTAATCTAATTCTAATTATATTCTAATTCTTACTCTATTCTAATTCTAATTCTAATTCTAATTCTATTCTAATTCTAATTATAATTCTATTCTAATTCTAATTCTCTTTCTAATTCTAATTCTCTTTTAATTCTATTCTAATTCTATTCTAATTCTATTTTAATTCTATTCTAATTCTAATTTTATTTCTAATTTTAATTCTAATTCTAATCTAATTCTAATTCTATTTCTAATTTTAATTCTATTTCTAATTTTAATTCTATTCTAGTTCTAATTCTATTCTAATTCTAATTCTATTCTAATTATAATTCTAATTCTATTCTAATTCTATTCTAATTCTATTCTAATTCTATTCTAATTCTAATTCTATTTTAATTCTATTCTAATTCTATTCTAATTCTATTCTAATTCTAATTCTATTTTAATTCTATTCTAATTCTATTCTAATTCTATTATAATTCTATTCTAATTCTAATTCTATTCTAATTCTAATTCTAGTTCTAATTCTATTCTAATTCTAATTATAATTCTATTCTAATTCTAATTCTCTTTCTAATTCTAATTCTATTTTAATTCTATTCTAATTCTATTCTAATTCTATTTTAATTCTATTCTAATTCTAATTTTATTTCTAATTTTAATTCTAATTCTAATCTAATTCTAATTCTATTTCTAATTTTAATTCTATTTCTAATTTTAATTCTATTCTAATTCTATTCTAATTCTAATTCTAATTCTAATTCTAATTCTAATTCTAATTCTATTCTAATTATAATTCTAATTCTAATTCTATTCTAATTCTAATTCTATTTCTAATTCTATTCTAATTATAATTCTAATTCTATTCTAATTCTAATTCTATTTCTAATTCTAATTCTATTCTAATTCTATTCTAATTCTATTCTAATTCTAATTCTATTCTAATTCTAATTCTAATTCTATTTCTAATTCTAATTCTAATTCTAATTCTAATCTAATTCTAATTCTATTTCTAATTCTATTTCTAATTCTAATTCTAATTCTCTTCTAATTCTTATTCTATTCTAATTCTAATTCTATTTATAATTCTATTTCTAATTCTAATTCTAATTCTATTTCTATTTCTAATTCTATTCTAATTCTATTCTAATTCTTTTCTAATTCTATTCTAATTCTAATTCTAATTCTATTTCTATTTCTATTTCTATTTCTATTTCTAATTCTAATTCTAATTCTAATTCTAATTCTAATTCTAATTCTAATTCTATTCTAATTCTATTCTAATTCTATTCTAATTCTATTCTAATTCTATTCTAATTCTAATTCTATTTCTAATTCTAATTCTAATTCTATTCTAATTCTATTCTAATTCTAATTCTAATTCTATTTCTAATTCTAATTCTATTCTAATTCTAATTATATTCTAATTCTATTTCTTTTCTAATTCTAATTTTATTATATTTCTATTCTAATTCTAATTCTATTCTAATTATATTCTAATTCTATTCTAATTCTAATTCTATTTCTAATTCTAATTCTAATTCTATTCTATTTCTAATTCTAATTCTATTCTAATTCTATTCTAATTCTATTCTAATTCTATTATAATTCTATTCTAATTCTATTTTCTAATTCTAATTCTATTCTAATTCTAATTCTATTCTAATTATAATTCTATTTCTAATTCTATTTCTATTTCTATTTCTAATTCTAATTCTATTCTAATTCTAATTCTAATTGTATTTCTAATTCTAATTTTAATTCTATTCTAATTCTAATTCTATTCTAATTCTATTCTAATTCTATTTCTAATTCTAATTCTATTCTAATTCTATTCTAATTCTATTCTAATTCTAATTCTATTCTAATTCTAATTCTATTTCTAATTCTAATTCTAATTCTAATCTAATTCTAATTATATTCTAATTCTTACTCTATTCTAATTCTAATTCTAATTCTATTCTAATTCTATTCTAATTCTAATCTAATTCTAATTCTATTCTAATTATAATTCTATTTCTATAACTAATTCTAATTCTATTCTAATTCTATTCTAATTCTATTCTAATTCTATTCTAATTCTAATTCTAATTATAATTATAATTCTATTCTAATTCTATTCTAATTCTAATTCTAATTCTATTTCTAATTCTAATTCTATTCTAATTCTAATTCTATTCTAATTCTAATTTTATTCTATTTCTATTCTAATTCTAATTATATTCTAATTCTATTCTAATTCTATTCTAATTCCATTCTAATTCTAATTCAATTTCTAATTCTAATTCTAATTCTATTCTATTTCTAATTCTAATTCTATTCTAATTCTATTTTCTATTTCTAATTCTATTCTAATTCTAATTCTATTCTAATTCTAATTCTATTTCTAATTCTATTTCTATTTCTATTTCTAATTCTAATTCTATTCTAATTCTAATTCTATTCTAATTCTATTCTAATTCTATTCTAATTCTATTATAATTCTATTTTAATTCTAATTCTATTCTAATTCTATTATAATTCTAATTCTATTCTATTTCTAATTCTAATTCTATTCTAATTCTATTTTCTAATTCTAATTCTATTCTAATTATAATTCTATTTCTAATTCTAATTCTGTTTCTATTTCTAATTCTAATTCTATTCTAATTCTAATTCTATTCTAATTCTATTATAATTCTATTATAATTCTATTATAATTCAAATTCTATTCTAATTCTATTCTATTTCTAATTCTAATTTTATTTCTATTTCTAATTCTAATTCTAATTGTATTTCTAATTCTAATTCTATTCTAATTCTAATTCTATTCTAATTCTATTCTAATTCTATTCTAATTCTAATTCTATTCTAATTCTAATTCTATTTCTATTTCTAATTCTAATTCTATTCTAATTCTAATTATATTCTAATTCTAATTGTATTTCTAATTCTAATTCTATTCTAATTCTATTCTAATTCTAATTCTATTCTAATTCTAATTCTATTTCTAATTCTAATTCTATTTCTATTTCTATTTCTAATTCTATTCTAATTCTATTTCTAATTTTAATTCTATTCTAATTCTATTCTAATTCTATTATAATTCTATTCTAATTCTAATTCTATTCTAATTCTAATTCTATTTCTAATTCTAATTCTAATTCTAATCTAATTCTAATTATATTCTAATTCTTACTCTATTCTAATTCTAATTCTAATTCTAATTCTATTCTAATTCTAATTATAATTCTATTCTAATTCTAATTCTCTTTCTAATTCTAATTCTATTTTAATTCTATTCTAATTCTATTCTAATTCTATTTTAATTCTATTCTAATTCTAATTTTATTTCTAATTTTAATTCTAATTCTAATCTAATTCTAATTCTATTTCTAATTTTAATTCTATTTCTAATTTTAATTCTATTCTAATTCTAATTCTATTCTAATTATAATTCTAATTCTATTCTAATTCTATTCTAATTCTATTCTAATTCTATTCTAATTCTAATTCTATTTTAATTCTATTCTAATTCTATTCTAATTCTATTCTAATTCTAATTCTATTTTAATTCTATTCTAATTCTATTCTAATTCTATTATAATTCTATTCTAATTCTAATTCTATTCTAATTCTAATTCTAATTCTAATTCTAATTCTATTCTAATTCTAATTATAATTCTATTCTAATTCTAATTCTCTTTCTAATTCTAATTCTATTTTAATTCTATTCTAATTCTATTCTAATTCTATTTTAATTATATTCTAATTCTAATTTTATTTCTAATTTTAATTCTAATTCTAATCTAATTCTAATTCTATTTCTAATTTTAATTCTATTTCTAATTTTAATTCTATTCTAATTCTATTCTAATTCTAATTCTAATTCTAAATCTAATTCTAATTCTATTCTAATTATAATTCTAATTCTAATTCTATTCTAATTCTAATTCTATTTCTAATTCTATTCTAATTATAATTCTAATTCTATTCTAATTCTAATTCTATTTCTAATTCTAATTCTATTCTAATTCTATTCTAATTCTATTCTAATTCTAATTCTATTTCTAATTCTAATTCTATTCTAATTCTAATTCTAATTCTAATTCTAATTCTAATCTAATTCTAATTCTATTTCTAATTCTATTTCTAATTCTAATTCTAATTCTCTTCTAATTCTTATTCTATTCTAATTCTAATTCTATTTATAATTCTATTTCTAATTCTAATTCTAATTCTATTTCTATTTCTAATTCTATTCTAATTCTATTCTAATTCTTTTCTAATTCTATTCTAATTCTAATTCTAATTCTATTTCTATTTCTATTTCTATTTCTATTTCTAATTCTAATTCTAATTCTAATTCTAATTCTAATTCTAATTCTATTCTAATTCTATTCTAATTCTATTCTAATTCTATTCTAATTCTAATTCTATTTCTAATTCTAATTCTATTCTAATTCTATTCTAATTCTATTTTCTAATTCTAATTCTATTCTAATTCTAATTCTATTCTAATTATAATTCTATTTCTAATTCTATTTCTATTTCTATTTCTAATTCTAATTCTATTCTAATTCTAATTCTAATTGTATTTCTAATTCTAATTTTAATTCTATTCTAATTCTAATTCTATTCTAATTCTATTCTAATTCTATTTCTAATTCTAATTCTATTCTAATTCTATTCTAATTCTATTCTAATTCTAATTCTATTCTAATTCTAATTCTATTTCTAATTCTAATTCTAATTCTAATCTAATTCTAATTATATTCTAATTCTTACTCTATTCTAATTCTAATTCTAATTCTATTCTAATTCTATTCTAATTCTAATCTAATTCTAATTCTATTCTAATTATAATTCTATTTCTATAACTAATTCTAATTCTATTCTAATTCTATTCTAATTCTATTCTAATTCTATTCTAATTCTAATTCTAATTATAATTATAATTCTATTCTAATTCTATTCTAATTCTAATTCTAATTCTATTTCTAATTCTAATTCTATTCTAATTCTAATTCTATTCTAATTCTAATTTTATTCTATTTCTATTCTAATTCTAATTATATTCTAATTCTATTCTAATTCTATTCTAATTCCATTCTAATTCTAATTCAATTTCTAATTCTAATTCTAATTCTATTCTATTTCTAATTCTAATTCTATTCTAATTCTATTTTCTATTTCTAATTCTATTCTAATTCTAATTCTATTCTAATTCTAATTCTATTTCTAATTCTATTTCTATTTCTATTTCTAATTCTAATTCTATTCTAATTCTAATTCTATTCTAATTCTATTCTAATTCTATTCTAATTCTATTATAATTCTATTTTAATTCTAATTCTATTCTAATTCTATTATAATTCTAATTCTATTCTATTTCTAATTCTAATTCTATTCTAATTCTATTTTCTAATTCTAATTCTATTCTAATTATAATTCTATTTCTAATTCTAATTCTGTTTCTATTTCTAATTCTAATTCTATTCTAATTCTAATTCTATTCTAATTCTATTATAATTCTATTATAATTCTATTATAATTCAAATTCTATTCTAATTCTATTCTATTTCTAATTCTAATTTTATTTCTATTTCTAATTCTAATTCTAATTGTATTTCTAATTCTAATTCTATTCTAATTCTAATTCTATTCTAATTCTATTCTAATTCTATTCTAATTCTAATTCTATTCTAATTCTAATTCTATTTCTATTTCTAATTCTAATTCTATTCTAATTCTAATTATATTCTAATTCTAATTGTATTTCTAATTCTAATTCTATTCTAATTCTATTCTAATTCTAATTCTATTCTAATTCTAATTCTATTTCTAATTCTAATTCTATTTCTATTTCTATTTCTAATTCTATTCTAATTCTATTTCTAATTTTAATTCTATTCTAATTCTATTCTAATTCTATTATAATTCTATTCTAATTCTAATTCTATTCTAATTCTAATTCTATTTCTAATTCTAATTCTAATTCTAATCTAATTCTAATTATATTCTAATTCTTACTCTATTCTAATTCTAATTCTAATTCTAATTCTATTCTAATTCTAATTATAATTCTATTCTAATTCTAATTCTCTTTCTAATTCTAATTCTATTTTAATTCTATTCTAATTCTATTCTAATTCTATTTTAATTCTATTCTAATTCTAATTTTATTTCTAATTTTAATTCTAATTCTAATCTAATTCTAATTCTATTTCTAATTTTAATTCTATTTCTAATTTTAATTCTATTCTAATTCTAATTCTATTCTAATTATAATTCTAATTCTATTCTAATTCTATTCTAATTCTATTCTAATTCTATTCTAATTCTAATTCTATTTTAATTCTATTCTAATTCTATTCTAATTCTATTCTAATTCTAATTCTATTTTAATTCTATTCTAATTCTATTCTAATTCTATTATAATTCTATTCTAATTCTAATTCTATTCTAATTCTAATTCTAATTCTAATTCTAATTCTATTCTAATTCTAATTATAATTCTATTCTAATTCTAATTCTCTTTCTAATTCTAATTCTATTTTAATTCTATTCTAATTCTATTCTAATTCTATTTTAATTCTATTCTAATTCTAATTTTATTTCTAATTTTAATTCTAATTCTAATCTAATTCTAATTCTATTTCTAATTTTAATTCTATTTCTAATTTTAATTCTATTCTAATTCTATTCTAATTCTAATTCTAATTCTAAATCTAATTCTAATTCTATTCTAATTATAATTCTAATTCTAATTCTATTCTAATTCTAATTCTATTTCTAATTCTATTCTAATTATAATTCTAATTCTATTCTAATTCTAATTCTATTTCTAATTCTAATTCTATTCTAATTCTATTCTAATTCTATTCTAATTCTAATTCTATTTCTAATTCTAATTCTATTCTAATTCTAATTCTAATTCTAATTCTAATTCTAATCTAATTCTAATTCTATTTCTAATTCTATTTCTAATTCTAATTCTAATTCTCTTCTAATTCTTATTCTATTCTAATTCTAATTCTATTTATAATTCTATTTCTAATTCTAATTCTAATTCTATTTCTATTTCTAATTCTATTCTAATTCTATTCTAATTCTTTTCTAATTCTATTCTAATTCTAATTCTAATTCTATTTCTATTTCTATTTCTATTTCTATTTCTAATTCTAATTCTAATTCTAATTCTAATTCTAATTCTAATTCTATTCTAATTCTATTCTAATTCTATTCTAATTCTATTCTAATTCTAATTCTATTTCTAATTCTAATTCTATTCTAATTCTATTCTAATTCTATTCTAATTATAATTCTAATCTAATTCTAATTCTATTCTAATTCTTACTCTATTCTAATTCTATTCTAATGCTATTTCTAATTCTATTTCTAATTCTAATTCTAATTCTATTCTAATTCTATTCTAATTCTAATTCTAATTCTATTTCTAATTCTAATTCTATTCTAATTCTAATTATATTCTAATTCTATTTCTTTTCTAATTCTAATTTTATTATATTTCTATTCTAATTCTAATTCTATTCTAATTATATTCTAATTCTATTCTAATTCTAATTCTATTTCTAATCTAATTCTAATTCTATTCTATTTCTAATTCTAATTCTATTCTAATTCTATTCTAATTCTATTCTAATTCTATTCTAATTCTATTATAATTCTATTCTAATTCTATTTTCTAATTCTAATTCTATTCTAATTCTAATTCTATTCTAATTATAATTCTATTTCTAATTCTATTTCTATTTCTATTTCTAATTCTAATTCTATTCTAATTCTAATTCTAATTGTATTTCTAATTCTAATTTTAATTCTATTCTAATTCTAATTCTATTCTAATTCTATTCTAATTCTATTTCTAATTCTAATTCTATTCTAATTCTATTCTAATTATATTCTAATTCTATTCTAATTCTAATTCTATTCTAATTCTAATTCTATTTCTAATTCTAATTCTAATTCTAATCTAATTCTAATTATATTCTAATTCTTACTCTATTCTAATTCTAATTCTAATTCTAATTCTATTCTAATTCTAATTATAATTCTATTCTAATTCTAATTCTATTTCTAATTCTAATTCTATTCTAATCCTATTCTAATTCTATTCTAATTCTATTCTAATTCTATTCTAATTCTAATTCTATTTCTAATTCTAATTCTATTCTTATTCTATTCTAATTCTATTCTAATTCTATTCTAATTCTAATTCTAATCTAATTCTAATTCTATTTCTAATTCTAATTCTAATTCTAATCTAATTCTAATTCTAATTCTCTTCTAATTCTAATTATAATTCTATTCTAATTCTAATTCTATTTCTAATTCTAATTCTATTCTAATCCTATTCTAATTCTATTCTAATTCTATTTTAATTATATTCTAATTCTAATTCTATTTCTAATTCTAATTCTATTCTAATTCTATTCTAATTCTATTCTAATTCTATTCTAATTCTATTCTAATTCTAATTCTATTTCTAATTCTAATTTTAATTCTATTCTATTTCTAATTCTAATTCTATTCTAATTCTATTTATATTCTAATTCTAATTGTATTTCTAATTCTAATTCTATTCTAATTCTATTCTAATTCTAATTCTATTCTAATTCTAATTCTATTTCTAATTCTAATTCTATTTCTATTTCTATTTCTAATTCTATTCTAATTCTATTTCTAATTCTAATTCTATTCTAATTCTATTCTAATTCTATTCTAATTCTATTCTAATTCTAATTCTATTCAAATTCTAATTCTATTTCTAATTCTAATTTTAATTATATTCTAATTCTTACTCTATTCTAATTCTAATTCTAATTATAATTCTATTCTAATTCTAATTATAATTATATTCTAATTCTAATTCTATTGCTAATTCTAATTCTATTCTAATCCTATTCTAATTCTATTCTAATTCTAATTCTATTCTAATTCTAATTCTATTCTAATTCTAATTCTATTCTAATTCTACTTCTATTTCTAATTCTATTTCTAATTCTAATTCTATTCTAATTCTATTCTAATTCTATTCTAATTCTATTCTAATTCTAATTCTATTCTAATTCTAATTCTAATTCTAATTCTAATTCTAATTCTAATCTAATTCTAATTATATTCTAATACTTACTCTATTCTAATTCTAATTCTAATTCTAATTCTATTCTAATTCTAATTATAATTCTATTCTAATTCTAATTCTATTTCTAATTCTAATTATATTATAATCCTATTCTAATTCTATTCTAATTCTATTCTAATTCTATTCTAATTCTATTCTAATTCTATTCTAATTCTAATTCTATTCTAATTCTAATTATATTTCTAATTCTAATTCTATTTCTATTTCTAATTCTAATTCTAATTCTAATTATAATTCTATTCTAATTCTATTCTAATTCTAATTCTAATTCTATTTGTAATTCTAATTCTATTCTAATTCTAATTCTATTCTAATTCTAATTTTATTCTATTTCTATTCTAATTCTAATTATATTCTAATTCTATTCTAATTCTATTCTAATTCTATTCTAATTCTAATTCTATTCTAATTCTATTATAATTCTATTATAATTCTAATTCTATTCTAATTCTATTCTATTTCTAATTCTAATTCTATTCTAATTCTATTCTAATTCTATTCTAATTCTATTCTAATTCTATTTTCTAATTCTAATTTTATTTCTATTTCTAATTCTAATTCTAATTGTATTTCTAATTCTAATTCTATTCTAATTCTATTCTAATTCTAATTCTATTTCTATTTCTAATTCTAATTCTAATTCTAATCTAATTCTAATTCTATTCTAATTCTAATTCTATTCTAATTCTATTCTAATTCTAATTCTATTCTAATTCTATTCTAATTCTATTCTAATTCTATTCTAATTCTAATTCTATTCTAATTCTAATTCTAATTCTAATTCTATTTCTATTTGTAATTCTAATTCTATTCTAATTCTATTCTAATTCTATTCTAATTATAATTCTAATCTAATTCTAATTCTATTCTAATTCTTACTCTATTCTAATTCTAATTCTAATTCTAATTCTATTTCTAATTCTAATTCTATTCTAATCCTATTCTAATTCTATTCTAATTCTATTCTAATTCTATTCTAATTCTAATTCTATTTCTAATTCTAATTCTATTCTTATTCTATTCTAATTCTATTCTAATTCTATTCTAATTCTAATTCTATTCTAATTCTAATTCTATTTCTAATTCTAATTCTAATTCTAATCTAATTCTAATTATATTCTAATTCTTACTCTATTCTAATTCTAATTCTAATTCTAATTCTCTTCTAATTCTAATTATAATTCTATTCTAATTCTAATTCTATTTCTAATTCTAATTCTATTCTAATCCTATTCTAATTCTATTCTAATTCTATTTTAATTATATTCTAATTCTAATTCTATTTCTAATTCTAATTCTATTCTAATTCTATTCTAATTCTATTCTAATTCTATTCTAATTCTAATTCTATTTCTAATTCTAATTTTAATTCTATTCTATTTCTAATTCTAATTCTATTCTAATTCTATTTATATTCTAATTCTAATTGTATTTCTAATTCTAATTCTATTCTAATTCTATTCTAATTCTAATTCTATTCTAATTCTAATTCTATTTCTAATTCTAATTCTATTTCTATTTCTATTTCTAATTCTATTCTAATTCTATTTCTAATTCTAATTCTATTCTAATTCTATTCTAATTCTAATTCTATTCAAATTCTAATTCTATTTCTAATTCTATTCTAATTATAATTCTATTCTAATTCTATTCTAATTCTAATTCTAATTATAATTCTATTCTAATTCTAATTATAATTCTATTCTAATTCTAATTCTATTGCTAATTCTAATTCTATTCTAATCCTATTCTAATTATATTCTAATTCTAATTCTATTCTAATTCTAATTCTATTCTAATTCTACTTCTATTTCTAATTCTATTTCTAATTCTAATTCTATTCTAATTCTATTCTAATTCTATTCTAATTCTAATTCTATTCTAATTCTAATTCTAATTCTAATTCTAATTCTAATTCTAATTCTAATCTAATTCTAATTATATTCTAATACTTACTCTATTCTAATTCTAATTCTAATTCTAATTCTATTCTAATTCTAATTATAATTCCATTCTAATTCTAATTCTATTTCTAATTCTAATTATATTATAATCCTATTCTAATTCTATTCTAATTCTATTCTAATTCTATTCTAATTCTATTCTAATTCTAATTCTATTCTAATTCTAATTATATTTCTAATTCTAATTCTATTTCTATTTCTAATTCTAATTCTAATTCTAATTATAATTCTATTCTAATTCTATTCTAATTCTAATTCTAATTCTATTTCTAATTCTAATTCTATTCTAATTCTAATTCTATTCTAATTCTAATTCTATTTCTAATTCTAATTCTATTTCTATTTCTATTTCTAATTCTATTCTAATTCTATTTCTAATTCTAATTCTATTCTAATTCTATTCTAATTCTATTCTAATTCTATTCTAATTCTAATTCTATTCTAATTCTATTCTAATTCTAATTCTATTTCTAATTCTAATTCTAATTCTAATCTAATTCTAATTATATTCTAATTCTTACTCTATTCTAATTCTAATTCTAATTCTAATTCTATTCTAATTCTATTCTAATTCTATTCTAATTCTATTTTAATTCTATTCTAATTCTAATTTTATTTCTAATTTTAATTCTAATTCTAATCTAATTCTAATTCTATTTCTAATTTTAATTCTATTTCTAATTTTAATTCTATTCTAATTCTAATTCTATTCTAATTATAATTCTAATTCTATTCTAATTCTATTCTAATTCTATTCTAATTCTATTCTAATTCTAATTCTATTTTAATTCTATTCTAATTCTATTCTAATTCTATTCTAATTCTAATTCTATTTTAATTCTATTCTAATTCTATTCTAATTCTATTATAATTCTATTCTAATTCTAATTCTATTCTAATTCTAATTCTAATTCTAATTCTAATTCTATTCTAATTCTAATTATAATTCTATTCTAATTCTAATTCTCTTTCTAATTCTAATTCTATTTTAATTCTATTCTAATTCTATTCTAATTCTATTTTAATTCTATTCTAATTCTAATTTTATTTCTAATTTTAATTCTAATTCTAATCTAATTCTAATTCTATTTCTAATTTTAATTCTATTTCTAATTTTAATTCTATTCTAATTCTAATTCAATTTCTAATTCTAATTCTATTCTATTTCTAATTCTAATTCTATTCTAATTCTATTTTCTATTTCTAATTCTATTCTAATTCTAATTCTATTCTAATTCTAATTCTATTTCTAATTCTATTTCTATTTCTATTTCTAATTCTAATTCTATTCTAATTCTAATTCTATTCTAATTCTATTCTAATTCTATTCTAATTCTATTATAATTCTATTCTAATTCTAATTCTATTCTAATTCTATTATAATTCTAATTCTATTCTATTTCTAATTCTAATTCTATTCTAATTCTATTTTCTAATTCTAATTCTATTCTAATTATAATTCTATTTCTAATTCTAATTCTGTTTCTATTTCTAATTCTAATTCTATTCTAATTCTAATTCTATTCTAATTCTATTATAATTCTATTATAATTCTATTATAATTCAAATTCTATTCTAATTCTATTCTATTTCTAATTCTAATTTTATTTCTATTTCTAATTCTAATTCTAATTGTATTTCTAATTCTAATTCTATTCTAATTCTAATTCTATTCTAATTCTATTCTAATTCTATTCTAATTCTAATTCTATTCTAATTCTAATTCTATTTCTATTTCTAATTCTAATTCTATTCTAATTCTAATTATATTCTAATTCTAATTGTATTTCTAATTCTAATTCTATTCTAATTCTATTCTAATTCTAATTCTATTCTAATTCTAATTCTATTTCTAATTCTAATTCTATTTCTATTTCTATTTCTAATTCTATTCTAATTCTATTTCTAATTTTAATTCTATTCTAATTCTATTCTAATTCTATTATAATTCTATTCTAATTCTAATTCTATTCTAATTCTAATTCTATTTCTAATTCTAATTCTAATTCTAATCTAATTCTAATTATATTCTAATTCTTACTCTATTCTAATTCTAATTCTAATTCTAATTCTATTCTAATTCTAATTATAATTCTATTCTAATTCTAATTCTCTTTCTAATTCTAATTCTATTTTAATTCTATTCTAATTCTATTCTAATTCTATTTTAATTCTATTCTAATTCTAATTTTATTTCTAATTTTAATTCTAATTCTAATCTAATTCTAATTCTATTTCTAATTTTAATTCTATTTCTAATTTTAATTCTATTCTAATTCTAATTCTATTCTAATTATAATTCTAATTCTATTCTAATTCTATTCTAATTCTATTCTAATTCTAATTCTATTTTAATTCTATTCTAATTCTATTCTAATTCTATTCTAATTCTAATTCTATTTTAATTCTATTCTAATTCTATTCTAATTCTATTATAATTCTATTCTAATTCTAATTCTATTCTAATTCTAATTCTAATTCTAATTCTAATTCTATTCTAATTCTAATTATAATTCTATTCTAATTCTAATTCTCTTTCTAATTCTAATTCTATTTTAATTCTATTCTAATTCTATTCTAATTCTATTTTAATTCTATTCTAATTCTAATTTTATTTCTAATTTTAATTCTAATTCTAATCTAATTCTAATTCTATTTCTAATTTTAATTCTATTTCTAATTTTAATTCTATTCTAATTCTATTCTAATTCTAATTCTAATTCTAAATCTAATTCTAATTCTATTCTAATTATAATTCTAATTCTAATTCTATTCTAATTCTAATTCTATTTCTAATTCTATTCTAATTATAATTCTAATTCTATTCTAATTCTAATTCTATTTCTAATTCTAATTCTATTCTAATTCTATTCTAATTCTATTCTAATTCTAATTCTATTTCTAATTCTAATTCTATTCTAATTCTAATTCTAATTCTAATTCTAATTCTAATCTAATTCTAATTCTATTTCTAATTTTATTTCTAATTCTAATTCTAATTCTCTTCTAATTCTTATTCTATTCTAATTCTAATTCTATTTATAATTCTATTTCTAATTCTAATTCTAATTCTATTTCTATTTCTAATTCTATTCTAATTCTATTCTAATTCTTTTCTAATTCTATTCTAATTCTAATTCTAATTCTATTTCTATTTCTATTTCTATTTCTATTTCTAATTCTAATTCTAATTCTAATTCTAATTCTAATTCTAATTCTAATTCTATTCTAATTCTATTCTAATTCTATTCTAATTCTATTCTAATTCTAATTCTATTTCTAATTCTAATTCTATTCTAATTCTATTCTAATTCTATTCTAATTATAATTCTAATCTAATTCTAATTCTATTCTAATTCTTACTCTATTCTAATTCTATTCTAATGCTATTTCTAATTCTATTTCTAATTCTAATTCTAATTCTATTCTAATTCTATTCTAATTCTAATTCTAATTCTATTTCTAATTCTAATTCTATTCTAATTCTAATTATATTCTAATTCTATTTCTTTTCTAATTCTAATTTTATTATATTTCTATTCTAATTCTAATTCTATTCTAATTATATTCTAATTCTATTCTAATTCTAATTCTATTTCTAATTCTAATTCTAATTCTATTCTATTTCTAATTCTAATTCTATTCTAATTCTATTCTAATTCTATTCTAATTCTATTCTAATTCTATTATAATTCTATTCTAATTCTATTTTCTAATTCTAATTCTATTCTAATTCTAATTCTATTCTAATTATAATTCTATTTCTAATTCTATTTCTATTTCTATTTCTAATTCTAATTCTATTCTAATTCTAATTCTAATTGTATTTCTAATTCTAATTTTAATTCTATTCTAATTCTAATTCTATTCTAATTCTATTCTAATTCTATTTCTAATTCTAATTCTATTCTAATTCTATTCTAATTATATTCTAATTCTATTCTAATTCTAATTCTATTCTAATTCTAATTCTATTTCTAATTCTAATTCTAATTCTAATCTAATTCTAATTATATTCTAATTCTTACTCTATTCTAATTCTAATTCTAATTCTAATTCTATTCTAATTCTAATTATAATTCTATTCTAATTCTAATTCTATTTCTAATTCTAATTCTATTCTAATCCTATTCTAATTCTATTCTAATTCTATTCTAATTCTATTCTAATTCTAATTCTATTTCTAATTCTAATTCTATTCTTATTCTATTCTAATTCTATTCTAATTCTATTATAATTCTAATTCTAATCTAATTCTAATTCTATTTCTAATTCTAATTCTAATTCTAATCTAATTCTAATTCTAATTCTCTTCTAATTCTAATTATAATTCTATTCTAATTCTAATTCTATTTCTAATTCTAATTCTATTCTAATCCTATTCTAATTCTATTCTAATTCTATTTTAATTATATTCTAATTCTAATTCTATTTCTAATTCTAATTCTATTCTAATTCTATTCTAATTCTATTCTAATTCTATTCTAATTCTATTCTAATTCTAATTCTATTTCTAATTCTAATTTTAATTCTATTCTATTTCTAATTCTAATTCTATTCTAATTCTATTTATATTCTAATTCTAATTGTATTTCTAATTCTAATTCTATTCTAATTCTATTCTAATTCTAATTCTATTCTAATTCTAATTCTATTTCTAATTCTAATTCTATTTCTATTTCTATTTCTAATTCTATTTCTAATTCTAATTCTATTCTAATTCTATTCTAATTCTATTCTAATTCTATTCTAATTCTAATTCTATTCAAATTCTAATTCTATTTCTAATTCTAATTTTAATTATATTCTAATTCTTACTCTATTCTAATTCTAATTCTAATTATAATTCTATTCTAATTCTAATTATAATTCTATTCTAATTCTAATTCTATTGCTAATTCTAATTCTATTCTAATCCTATTCTAATTCTATTCTAATTCTAATTCTATTCTAATTCTAATTCTATTCTAATTCTAATTCTATTCTAATTCTACTTCTATTTCTAATTCTATTTCTAATTCTAATTCTATTCTAATTCTATTCTAATTCTATTCTAATTCTATTCTAATTCTAATTCTATTCTAATTCTAATTCTAATTCTAATTCTAATTCTAATTCTAATCTAATTCTAATTATATTCTAATACTTACTCTATTCTAATTCTAATTCTAATTCTAATTCTATTCTAATTCTAATTATAATTCTATTCTAATTCTAATTCTATTTCTAATTCTAATTATATTATAATCCTATTCTAATTCTATTCTAATTCTATTCTAATTCTATTCTAATTCTATTCTAATTCTATTCTAATTCTAATTCTATTCTAATTCTAATTATATTTCTAATTCTAATTCTATTTCTATTTCTAATTCTAATTCTAATTCTAATTATAATTCTATTCTAATTCTATTCTAATTCTAATTCTAATTCTATTTGTAATTCTAATTCTATTCTAATTCTAATTCTATTCTAATTCTAATTTTATTCTATTTCTATTCTAATTCTAATTATATTCTAATTCTATTCTAATTCTATTCTAATTCTATTCTAATTCTAATTCTATTCTAATTCTATTATAATTCTATTATAATTCTAATTCTATTCTAATTCTATTCTATTTCTAATTCTAATTCTATTCTAATTCTATTCTAATTCTATTCTAATTCTATTCTAATTCTATTTTCTAATTCTAATTTTATTTCTATTTCTAATTCTAATTCTAATTGTATTTCTAATTCTAATTCTATTCTAATTCTATTCTAATTCTAATTCTATTTCTATTTCTAATTCTAATTCTAATTCTAATCTAATTCTAATTCTATTCTAATTCTAATTCTATTCTAATTCTATTCTAATTCTAATTCTATTCTAATTCTATTCTAATTCTATTCTAATTCTATTCTAATTCAAATTCTATTCTAATTCTAATTCTAATTCTAATTCTATTTCTATTTCTAATTCTAATTCTATTCTAATTCTAATTCTAATTCTAATTCTAATTCTATTCTAATTCTATTCTAATTCTATTCTAATTCTAATTCTATTTCTAATTCTAATTCTATTCTTATTCTATTCTAATTCTATTCTAATTCTATTCTAATTCTAATTCTATTCTAATTCTAATTCTATTTCTAATTCTAATTCTAATTCTAATCTAATTCTAATTATATTCTAATTCTTACTCTATTCTAATTCTAATTCTAATTCTAATTCTCTTCTAATTCTAATTATAATTCTATTCTAATTCTAATTCTATTTCTAATTCTAATTCTATTCTAATCCTATTCTAATTCTATTCTAATTCTATTTTAATTATATTCTAATTCTAATTCTATTTCTAATTCTAATTCTATTCTAATTCTATTCTAATTCTATTCTAATTCTATTCTAATTCTAATTCTATTTCTAATTCTAATTTTAATTCTATTCTATTTCTAATTCTAATTCTATTCTAATTCTATTTATATTCTAATTCTAATTGTATTTCTAATTCTAATTCTATTCTAATTCTATTCTAATTCTAATTCTATTCTAATTCTAATTCTATTTCTAATTCTAATTCTATTTCTATTTCTATTTCTAATTCTATTCTAATTCTATTTCTAATTCTAATTCTATTCTAATTCTATTCTAATTCTAATTCTATTCAAATTCTAATTCTATTTCTAATTCTATTCTAATTATAATTCTATTCTAATTCTATTCTAATTCTAATTCTAATTATAATTCTATTCTAATTCTAATTATAATTCTATTCTAATTCTAATTCTATTGCTAATTCTAATTCTATTCTAATCCTATTCTAATTATATTCTAATTCTAATTCTATTCTAATTCTAATTCTATTCTAATTCTAATTCTATTCTAATTCTACTTCTATTTCTAATTCTATTTCTAATTCTAATTCTATTCTAATTCTATTCTAATTCTATTCTAATTCTAATTCTATTCTAATTCTAATTCTAATTCTAATTCTAATTCTAATTCTAATTCTAATCTAATTCTAATTATATTCTAATACTTACTCTATTCTAATTCTAATTCTAATTCTAATTCTATTCTAATTCTAATTATAATTCCATTCTAATTCTAATTCTATTTCTAATTCTAATTATATTATAATCCTATTCTAATTCTATTCTAATTCTATTCTAATTCTATTCTAATTCTATTCTAATTCTAATTCTATTCTAATTCTAATTATATTTCTAATTCTAATTCTATTTCTATTTCTAATTCTAATTCTAATTCTAATTATAATTCTATTCTAATTCTATTCTAATTCTAATTCTAATTCTATTTCTAATTCTAATTCTATTCTAATTCTAATTCTATTCTAATTCTAATTTTATTCTATTTCTATTCTAATTCTAATTATATTCTAATTCTATTCTAATTCTATTCTAATTCTATTCTAATTCTAATTCTATTCTAATTCTATTATAATTCTATTATAATTCTAATTCTATTCTATTTCTAATTCTAATTCTATTCTAATTCTATTCTAATTCTATTCTAATTCTATTCTAATTCTATTTTCTAATTCTAATTCTATTCTAATTATAATTCTATTTCTAATTCTAATTCTATATCTAATTCTATTCTAATTCTATTCTAATTCTAATTCTATTCTAATTCTAATTTTATTTCTATTTCTAATTCTAATTCTAATTGTATTTCTAATTCTAATTCTATTCTAATTCTAATTCTATTTCTATTTCTAATTCTATTCTAATTCTAATTCTAATTGTATTTCTAATTCTAATTTTAATTCTATTCTAATTCTAATTCTATTCTAATTCTATTTCTAATTCTAATTCTATTCTAATTCTATTCTAATTATATTCTAATTCTATTCTAATTCTAATTCTAATTCTATTCTAATTCTATTTCTAATTCTAATTCTAATTCTAATCTAATTCTAATTATATTCTAATTCTTACTCTATTCTAATTCTAATTCTAATTCTAATTCTATTCTAATTCTAATTATAATTCTATTCTAATTCTAATTCTATTTCTAATTCTAATTCTATTCTAATCCTATTCTAATTCTATTCTAATTCTATTCTAATTCTATTCTAATTCTAATTCTAATTCTATTCTAATCCTATTCTAATTCTATTCTAATTCTATTCTAATTCTATTCTAATTCTAATTCTATTTCTAATTCTAATTCTATTCTTATTCTATTCTAATTCTAATTCTATTCTTATTCTATTCTAATTCTAATTCTATTTCTAATTCTAATTCTATTTCTATTTCTAATTCTAATTCTAATTCTAATTCTAATTCTATTCTAATTCTATTCTAATTCTATTCTAATTCTAATTCAATTTCTAATTCTAATTCTAATTCTATTCTATTTCTAATTCTAATTCTATTCTAATTCTATTCTAATTCTATTCTAATTCTATTTTCTAATTCTAATTTTATTCTAATTCTATTATAATTATATTCTAATTCTATTCTAATTCTATTATAATTCTATTCTAATTCTAATTCTATTCTAATTCTATTATAATTCTATTATAATTCTAATTCTATTCTATTTCTAATTCTAATTCTATTCTAATTTTATTCTAATTCTATTCTAATTCTATTTTCTAATTCTAATTCTACTCTAATTATAATTCTATTTCTATAACTAATTCTAATTCTATTCTAATTCTATTCTAATTCTATTCTAATTCTATTCTAATTCTATTCTAATTCTATTCTAATTCTAATTCTATTCTAATTATAATTCTATTTCTATAACTAATTCTAATTCTATTCTAATTCTATTCTAATTCTATTCTAATTCTAATTCTATTCTAATTCTAATTATATTGCTAATTCTAATTCTATTTCTATTTCTAATTCTAATTCTAATTATAATTCTATTCTAATTGTATTTCTAATTCTAATTCTATTCTAATTCTAATTCTATTTTAATTATATTCTAATTCTATTTCTAATTCTAATTCTATTCTAATTCTATTCTAATTCTATTCTAATTCTATTCTAATTCTAATTCTATTCTAATTCTAATTCTAATTCTAATTCTATTTCTATTTCTAATTCTAATTCTATTCTAATTCTAATTATATTCTAATTCTAATTGTATTTCTAATTCTAATTCTATTCTAATTCTATTCTAATTCTAATTTTATTCTAATTCTAATTATATTTCTAATTCTAATTCTATTTCTATTTCTATTTCTATTTCTAATTCTATTCTAATTCTAATTCTATTCTAATTCTACTTCTATTTCTATTCTAATTCTATTCTAATTCTATTCTATTATAATTCTATTATAATTCTAATTATAATTCTATTCTAATTCTAATTCTATTTCTAATTCTATTCTAATCCTATTCTAATTTTATTCTAATTCTATTCTAATTCTATTCTAATTCTAATTCTATTTCTAATTCTAATTCTATTCTAATTCTATTCTAATTCTATTCTAATTCTAATTCTATTTCTAATTCTAATTCTAATTCTAATTCTATTCTAATTCTAATTATAATTCTATTCTAATTCTAATTCTAATTCTAATTCTAATTCTATTCTAATCCTATTCTAATTCTATTCTAATTATATTCTAATTCTATTCTAATTCTAATTCTATTTCTAATTCTAATTCTATTCTAATTCTATTCTAATTCTATTCTAATTCTAATTCTATTCTAATTCTAATTCTAATTCTAATTCTAATTCTAATTCTAATTCTAATCTAATTCTAATTATATTATAATACTTACTCTATTCTAATTCTAATTCTAATTCTAATTCTATTCTAATTCTAATTATAATTCCATTCTAATTCTAATTCTATTTCTAATTCTAATTATATTATAATCCTATTCTAATTCTATTCTAATTCTATTCTAATTCTATTCTAATTCTATTCTAATTTTAATTCTATTCTAATTCTAATTATATTTCTAATTCTAATTCTATTTCTATTTCTAATTCTAATTCTAATTCTAATTATAATTCTATTCTAATTCTATTCTAATTCTAATTCTAATTCTATTTCTAATTCTAATTCTATTCTAATTCTAATTCTATTCTAATTCTAATTTTATTCTATTTCTATTCTAATTCTAATTATATTCTAATTCTATTCTAATTCTATTCTAATTCTATTCTAATTCTAATTCTATTCTAATTCTATTATAATTCTATTATAATTCTAATTCTATTCTATTTCTAATTCTAATTCTATTCTAATTCTATTCTAATTCTATTCTAATTCTATTCTAATTCTATTTTCTAATTCTAATTCTATTCTAATTATAATTCTATTTCTAATTCTAATTCTATATCTAATTCTATTCTAATTCTATTCTAATTCTAATTCTATTCTAATTCTAATTTTATTTCTATTTCTAATTCTAATTCTAATTGTATTTCTAATTCTAATTCTATTCTAATTCTAATTCTATTTCTATTTCTAATTCTATTCTAATTCTAATTCTAATTGTATTTCTAATTCTAATTTTAATTCTATTCTAATTATAATTCTATTCTAATTCTATTCTAATTCTATTTCTAATTCTAATTCTATTCTAATTCTATTCTAATTATATTCTAATTCTATTCTAATTCTAATTCTATTCTAATTCTAATTCTATTTCTAATTCTAATTCTAATTCTAATCTAATTCTAATTATATTCTAATTCTTACTCTATTCTAATTCTAATTCTATTCTAATTCTAATTATAATTCTATTCTAATTCTAATTCTATTTCTAATTCTAATTCTATTCTAATCCTATTCTAATTCTATTCTAATTCTATTCTAATTCTATTCTAATTCTAATTCTAATTCTATTCTAATCCTATTCTAATTCTATTCTAATTCTATTCTAATTCTATTCTAATTCTAATTCTATTTCTAATTCTAATTCTATTCTTATTCTATTCTAATTCTAATTCTATTCTTATTCTATTCTAATTCTAATTCTATTTCTAATTCTAATTCTATTTCTATTTCTAATTCTAATTCTAATTCTAATTCTAATTCTATTCTAATTCTATTCTAATTCTAATTCAATTTCTAATTCTAATTCTAATTCTATTCTATTTCTAATTCTAATTCTATTCTAATTCTATTCTAATTCTATTCTAATTCTATTTTCTAATTCTAATTTTATTCTAATTCTATTATAATTATATTCTAATTCTATTCTAATTCTATTATAATTCTATTCTAATTCTAATTCTATTCTAATTCTATTATAATTCTATTATAATTCTAATTCTATTCTATTTCTAATTCTAATTCTATTCTAATTTTATTCTAATTCTATTCTAATTCTATTTTCTAATTCTAATTCTACTCTAATTATAATTCTATTTCTATAACTAATTCTAATTCTATTCTAATTCTATTCTAATTCTATTCTAATTCTATTCTGATTCTATTCTAATTCTAATTCTATTCTAATTATAATTCTATTTCTATAACTAATTCTAATTCTATTCTAATTCTATTCTAATTCTATTCTAATTCTAATTCTATTCTAATTCTAATTATATTGCTAATTCTAATTCTATTTCTATTTCTAATTCTAATTCTAATTCTAATTATAATTCTATTCTAATTGTATTTCTAATTCTAATTCTATTCTAATTCTAATTCTATTTTAATTATATTCTAATTCTATTTCTAATTCTAATTCTATTCTAATTCTATTCTAATTCTATTCTAATTCTATTCTAATTCTAATTCTATTCTAATTCTAATTCTAATTATAATTCTATTTCTATTTCTAATTCTAATTCTATTCTAATTCTAATTATATTCTAATTCTAATTGTATTTCTAATTCTAATTCTATTCTAATTCTATTCTAATTCTAATTCTATTCTAATTCTAATTCTATTTCTAATTCTAATTCTATTTCTATTTCTATTTCTAATTCTATTCTAATTCTATTTCTAATTCTAATTCTATTCTAATTCTATTCTAATTCTATTCTAATTCTATTCTAATTCTAATTCTATTCTAATTCTATTCTAATTCTAATTCTATTTCTAATTCTAATTCTAATTCTAATCTAATTCTAATTATATTCTAATTCTTACTCTATTCTAATTCTAATTCTAATTCTAATTCTATTCTAATTCTAATTATAATTCTATTCTAATTCTAATTCTATTTCTAATTCTAATTCTATTTTAATTCTATTCTAATTCTATTCTAATTCTATTTTAATTCTATTCTAATTCTATTTTAATTCTATTCTAATTCTAATTTTATTTCTAATTTTAATTCTAATTCTAATCTAATTCTAATTCTATTTCTAATTTTAATTCTATTTCTAATTTTAATTCTATTCTAATTCTATTCTAATTCTAATTCTATTCTAATTCTATATCTATTTCTAATTCTAATTCTAATTCTAATTCTAATTCTATTCTAATTCTAATTCTAATTCTATTCTAATTCTATTCTAATTCTATATCTATTTCTAATTCTAATTCTAATTCTAATTCTAATTCTAATTCTAATTCTAATTCTAATTCTAATTCTAATTCTAATTCTAATTCTAATTCTAATTCTAATTCTAATTCTAATCTAATTCTAATTCTATTTCTAATTCTATTTCTATTTCTAATTCTAATTCTCTTCTAATTCTTATTCTATTCTAATTCTAATTCTATTTATAATTCTATTTCTAATTCTAATTCTAATTCTATTTCTATTTCTAATTCTATTCTAATTCTATTCTAATTCTTTTCTAATTCTATTCTAATTCTAATTCTATTTCTATTTCTATTTCTATTTCTATTTCTATTTCTATTTCTAATTCTAATTCTAATTCTAATTCTAATTCTAATTCTAATTCTATTCTAATTCTATTCTAATTCTATTCTAATTCTATTCTAATTCTAATTCTATTTCTAATTCTAATTCTATTCTAATTCTATTCTAATTCTATTCTAATTCTATTCTAATTATAATTCTAATCTAATTCTAATTCTATTCTAATTCTTACTCTATTCTAATTCTATTCTAATGCTATTTCTAATTCTATTTCTAATTCTAATTCTAATTCTATTCTAATTCTATTCTAATTCTAATTCTAATTCTATTTCTAATTCTAATTCTATTCTAATTCTAATTCTATTCTAATTCTATTTCTTTTCTAATTCAAATTTTATTATATTTCTATTTTAATTCTATTCTAATTCTAATTTTATTCTAATTCTATTCTAATTCTATTCTAATTCTATTCTAATTCTATTCTAATTCTTATTCTATTCTAATTCTATTCTAATTCTATTCTAATTCTATTATAATTCTATTCTAATTCTATTTTCTAATTCTAATTCTATTCTAATTCTAATTCTATTCTAATTATAATTCTATTTCTAATTCTATTTCTATTTCTATTTCTAATTCTAATTCTATTCTAATTCTAGTTCTAATTCTATTCTAATTCTATTATAATTCTATTATAATTCTATTATAATTCTAATTCTATTCTATTTCTATTCTATTTCTAATTCTGATTTTATTTCTATTTATAATTCTAATTCTAATTGTATTTCTAATTCTAATTTTAATTCTATTCTAATTCTAATTCTATTCTAATTCTATTCTAATTCTATTTCTAATTCTATTCTAATTCTATTCTAATTATATTCTAATTCTATTCTAATTCTAATTCTATTCTAATTCTAATTCTATTTCTAATTCTAATTCTAATTGTATTTCTAATTCTAATTCTATTCTAATTCTACTTCTATTTCTAATTCTATTCTAATTCTAATTCTAATTCTAATCTAATTCTAATTATATTCTAATTCTAATTCTATTTCTAATTCTAATTCTAATTCTAATCTAATTCTAATTATAATTCTAATTCTAATTCTATTCTAATTCTAATTCTAATTCTAATTCTATTCTAATTCTAATTATAATTCTATTCTAATTCTAATTCTATTTCTAATTCTAATTATATTATAATCCTATTCTAATTCTATTCTAATTCTATTCTAATTCTATTCTAATTCTAATTCTATTTCTAATTCTAATTCTATTCTAATTCTATTCTAATTCTATTCTAATTCTAATTATATTTCTAATTCTAATTCTAATTCTATTCTATTTCTAATTTTAATTCTATTCTAATTCTATTGTAATTCTATTATAATTCTATTTTCTAATTCTAATTCTATTCTAATTCTAATTCTATTCTAATTATAATTCTATTTCTAATTCTATTTCTATTTCTATTTCTAATTCTAATTCTATTCTAATTCTAATTCTAATTCTATTATAATTCTAATTCTATTGTAATTCTATTCTATTTCTAATTCTAATTTTTGTTTCTATTTATAATTCTAATTCTAATTGTATTTCTAATTCTAATTCTAATTCTATTCTAATTCTAATTCTATTCTAATTCTATTCTCTATTTCTAATTCTAATTCTATTCTAATTCTATTATAATTCTATTCTAATTCTATTCTAATTCTAATTCTATTCTAATGCTAATTCTATTTCTAATTCTAATTCTAATTCTAATCTAATTCTAATTATATTCTAATTCTTACTCTATTCTAATTCTAATTCTAATTCTAATTCTATTCTAATTCTAATTATAATTCTATTCTAATTCTAATTCTATTGCTAATTCTAATTCTATTCTAATCCTATTCTAATTCTATTCTAATTCTAATTCTATTCTATTCTAATTCTAATTCTAATTCTAATTCTATTCTAATTCTAATTATAATTCTATTCTAATTCTAATTCTAATTCTATTTCTAATTCTAATTCTATTCTAATCCTATTCTAATTCTATTCTAATTCTATTCTAATTCTATTCTAATTCTAATTCTATTCTAATTCTAATTCTATTTCTAATTCTAATTCTAATCTAATTCTAATTATATTCTAATTCTATTCTATTTCTAATTCTAATTTTTGTTTCTATTTATAATTCTAATTCTAATTGTATTTCTAATTCTAATTCTAATTCTATTCTAATTCTAATTCTATTCTAATTCTATTCTCTATTTCTAATTCTAATTCTATTCTAATTCTATTCTAATTCTATTCTAATTCTATTCTAATTCTAATTCTATTCTAATTCTAATTCTATTCTAATTCTAATTCTATTTCTAATTCTAATTCTAATTTTAATCTAATTGTAATTCTATTCTATTCTAATTCTAATTCTAATTCTAATTCTATTCTAATTCTAATTATAATTCTATTCTAATTCTAATTCTAATTCTATTTCTAATTCTAATTCTATTCTAATCCTATTCTAATTCTATTCTAATTCTATTCTAATTCTATTCTAATTCTAATTCTATTCTAATTCTAATTCTAATTATAATTCTATTCTAATTCTAATTCTATTGCTAATTCTAATTCTATTCTAATCCTATTCTAATTCTATTCTAATTCTATTCTAATTCTAATTCTATTCTATTCTAATTCTAATTCTAATTCTAATTCTATTCTAATTCTAATTATAATTCTATTCTAATTCTAATTCTAATTCTATTTCTAATTCTAATTCTATTCTAATCCTATTCTAATTCTATTCTAATTCTATTCTAATTCTAATTCTATTCTAATTCTAATTCTATTTCTAATTCTAATTCTAATCTAATTCTAATTATATTCTAATTCTATTCTATTTCTAATTCTAATTTTTGTTTCTATTTATAATTCTAATTCTAATTGTATTTCTAATTCTAATTCTAATTCTATTCTAATTCTAATTCTATTCTAATTCTAATTCTATTTCTAATTCTAATTCTAATTCTAATTCTAATCTAATTCTAATTCTATTCTATTCTATTCTAATTCTAATTCTAATTCTAATTCTATTCTAATTCTAATTATAATTCTATTCTAATTCTAATTCTAATTCTAATTCTATTTCTAATTCTAATTCTATTCTAATCCTATTCTAATTCTATTCTAATTCTATTCTAATTCTATTCTAATTCTATTCTAATTCTATTCTAATTCTATTCTAATTCTAATTCTATTCTAATTCTAATTCTAATTATAATTCTATTCTAATTCTAATTCTATTGCTAATTCTAATTCTAATTCTAATTCTATTCTAATTCTAATTCTAATTCTATTCTAATTCTAATTATAATTCTATTCTAATTCTAATTCTAATTCTATTTCTAATTCTAATTCTATTCTAATCCTATTCTAATTCTATTCTAATTCTATTCTAATTCTATTCTAATTCTAATTCTATTCTAATTCTAATTCTATTTCTAATTCTAATTCTAATCTAATTCTAATTATATTCTAATTCTATTCTATTTCTAATTCTAATTTTTGTTTCTATTTATAATTCTAATTCTAATTGTATTTCTAACTCTAATTCTAATTCTATTCTAATTCTAATTCTATTCTAATTCTATTCTCTATTTCTAATTCTAATTCTATTCTAATTCTATTCTATTCTAATTCTAATTATAATTCTATTATAATTCTAATTCTATTGCTAATTCTAATTCTATTCTAATCATATTCTAATTCTATTCTAATTCTATTCTAATTCTAATTCTATTCTAATTCTAATTCTATTCTAATTCTACTTCTATTTCTAATTCTATTCTAATTCTAATTGTAATTATATTCTAATTCTAATTCTAATTCTAATTCTAATCTAATTCTAATTATATTCTAATTCTTACTCTATTATAATTCTATTCTAATTCTAATTCTATTGCTAATTCTAATTCTATTCTAATCCTATTCTAATTCTATTCTAATTCTATTCTAATTCTAATTCTATTCTAATTCTAATTCTATTCTAATTCTACTTCTATTTCTAATTCTATTCTAATTCTAATTCTAATTCTAATCTAATTCTAATTATATTCTAATTCTAATTCTATTTCTAATTCTAATTCTAATTCTAATTCTAATTCTAATTATATTCTAATTCTTACTCTATTCTAATTCTAATTCTAATTCTAATTCTATTCTAATTCTAATTATAATTCTATTCTAATTCTAATTCTATTGCTAATTCTAATTCTATTCTAATCCTATTCTAATTCTATTCTAATTCTATTCTAATTCTAATTCTATTCTATTCTAATTCTAATTCTAATTCTAATTCTATTCTAATTCTAATTATAATTCTATTCTAATTCTAATTCTAATTCTATTTCTAATTCTAATTCTATTCTAATCCTATTCTAATTCTATTCTAATTCTATTCTAATTCTATTCTAATTCTAATTCTATTCTAATTCTAATTCTATTTCTAATTCTAATTCTAATCTAATTCTAATTATATTCTAATTCTATTCTATTTCTAATTCTAATTTTTGTTTCTATTTATAATTCTAATTCTAATTGTATTTCTAATTCTAATTCTAATTCTATTCTAATTCTAATTCTATTCTAATTCTATTCTCTATTTCTAATTCTAATTCTATTCTAATTCTATTCTAATTCTATTCTAATTCTAATTCTATTCTAATTCTAATTCTATTTCTAATTCTAATTCTAATTCTATTCTAATTATAATTCTAATATAATTCTAATTCTATTCTAATTCTTACTCTATTCTAATTCTATTCTAATGCTATTTCTAATTCTATTTCTAATTCTAATTCTAATTCTATTCTAATTCTATTCTAATTCTAATTATAATTCTATTTCTAATTCTAATTTTATTCTAATTCTAATTCTATTCTAATTCTACATCTATTTCTAATTCTAATTCTAATTCTAATTCTAATTCTAATCTAATTCTAATTCTAATTCTAATTCTAATTCTAATTCTAATTCTAATTCTATTCTAATCCTATTCTAATTCTATTCTAATTCTATTCTAATTCTATTCTAATTCTAATTCTATTCTAATTCTAATTCTAATTATAATTCTATTCTAATTCTAATTCTATTGCTAATTCTAATTCTATTCTAATCCTATTCTAATTCTATTCTAATTCTATTCTAATTCTAATTCTATTCTATTCTAATTCTAATTCTATTTCTAATTCTATTCTAATTCTAATTATAATTCTATTCTAATTCTAATTCTAATTCTATTTCTAATTCTAATTCTATTCTAATCCTATTCTAATTCTATTCTAATTCTATTCTAATTCTATTCTAATTCTAATTCTATTCTAATTCTAATTCTATTTCTAATTCTAATTCTAATCTAATTCTAATTATATTCTAATTCTATTCTATTTCTAATTCTAATTTTTGTTTCTATTTATAATTCTAATTCTAAATGTATTTCTAATTCTAATTTTAATTCTAATTCTATTCTAATTCTAATTCTAATTTTAATTCTAATTCTATTCTAATTCTAATTCTATTCTAATTCTATTCTCTATTTCTAATTCTAATTCTATTCTAATTCTATTCTAATTCTATTCTAATTCTATTCTAATTCTAATTCTATTCTAATTCTAATTCTATTTCTAATTCTAATTCTAATTCTAATCTAATTCTAATTATATTCTAATTCTTACTCTATTCTAATTCTAATTCTAATTCTAATTCTATTCTAATTCTAATTATAATTCTATTCTAATTCTAATTCTATTGCTAATTCTAATTCTATTCTAATCCTATTCTAATTCTATTCTAATTCTATTCTAATTCTAATTCTATTCTAATTCTAATTCTATTCTAATTCTACTTCTATTTCTAATTCTATTCTAATTCTAATTCTAATTCTAATCTAATTCTAATTATATTCTAATTCTAATTCTATTTCTAATTCTAATTCTAATTCTAATCTAATTCTAATTATATTCTAATTCTTACTCTATTCTAATTCTAATTCTAATTCTAATTCTATTCTAATTCTAATTATAATTCTATTCTAATTCTAATTCTATTGCTAATTCTAATTCTATTCTAATCCTATTCTAATTCTATTCTAATTCTATTCTAATTCTAATTCTATTCTATTCTAATTCTAATTCTAATTCTATTCTAATTCTAATTATAATTCTATTCTAATTCTAATTCTAATTCTATTTCTAATTCTAATTCTATTCTAATCCTATTCTAATTCTATTCTAATTCTATTCTAATTCTAATTCTATTCTAATTCTAATTCTATTTCTAATTCTAATTCTAATCTAATTCTAATTATATTCTAATTCTATTCTACTTCTAATTCTAATTTTTGTTTCTATTTATAATTCTAATTCTAATTGTATTTCTAATTCTAATTCTAATTCTATTCTAATTCTAATTCTATTCTAATTCTATTCTCTATTTCTAATTCTAATTCTATTCTAATTCTATTCTAATTCTAATTCTATTCTAATTCTAATTCTATTTCTAATTCTAATTCTAATTCTAATCTAATTCTAATTATATTCTAATTCTTACTCTATTCTAATTCTAATTCTAATTCTAATTCTAATTCTAATTCTATTCTAATTCTAATTCTAATTCTAATTCTAATTCTATTCTAATCCTATTCTAATTCTATTCTAATTCTATTCTAATTCTATTCTAATTCTAATTCTATTCTAATTCTAATTCTAATTATAATTCTATTCTAATTCTAATTCTATTGCTAATTCTAATTCTATTCTAATCCTATTCTAATTCTATTCTAATTCTATTCTAATTCTAATTCTATTCTATTCTAATTCTAATTCTATTTCTAATTCTATTCTAATTCTAATTATAATTCTATTCTAATTCTAATTCTAATTCTATTTCTAATTCTAATTCTATTCTAATCCTATTCTAATTCTATTCTAATTCTATTCTAATTCTATTCTAATTCTAATTCTATTCTAATTCTAATTCTATTTCTAATTCTAATTCTAATCTAATTCTAATTATATTCTAATTCTATTCTATTTCTAATTCTAATTTTTGTTTCTATTTATAATTCTAATTCTAATTGTATTTCTAATTCTAATTCTAATTCTAATTCTATTCTAATTCTAATTCTATTCTAATTCTATTCTCTATTCTAATTCTAATTCTAATTCTAATTCTATTCTAATTCTAATTATATTCTAATTCTATTCTACTTCTAATTCTAATTTTTGTTTCTATTTATAATTCTAATTCTAATTGTATTTCTAATTCTAATTCTAATTCTATTCTAATTCTAATTCTATTCTAATTCTATTCTCTATTTCTAATTCTAATTCTATTCTAATTCTATTCTAATTCTATTCTAATTCTATTCTAATTCTAATTCTATTCTAATTCTAATTCTATTTCTAATTCTAATTCTAATTCTAATCTAATTCTAATTATATTCTAATTCTTACTCTATTCTAATTCTAATTCTAATTCTAATTCTAATTCTAATTCTATTCTAATTCTAATTCTAATTCTAATTCTAATTCTATTCTAATCCTATTCTAATTCTATTCTAATTCTATTCTAATTCTATTCTAATTCTAATTCTATTCTAATTCTAATTCTAATTATAATTCTATTCTAATTCTAATTCTATTGCTAATTCTAATTCTATTCTAATCCTATTCTAATTCTATTCTAATTCTATTCTAATTCTATTCTAATTCTAATTCTATTCTATTCTAATTCTAATTCTATTTCTAATTCTATTCTAATTCTAATTATAATTCTATTCTAATTCTAATTCTAATTCTATTTCTAATTCTATTTCTATTCTAATCCTATTCTAATTCTATTCTAATTCTATTCTAATTCTATTCTAATTCTAATTCTATTCTAATTCTAATTCTATTTCTAATTCTAATTCTAATCTAATTCTAATTATATTCTAATTCTATTCTATTTCTAATTCTAATTTTTGTTTCTATTTATAATTCTAATTCTAATTGTATTTCTAATTCTAATTCTAATTCTAATTCTATTCTAATTCTAATTCTATTCTAATTCTATTCTCTATTCTAATTCTAATTCTAATTCTAATTCTATTCTAATTCTAATTATAATTCTATTCTAATTCTAATTCTATTGCTAATTCTAATTCTATTCTAATCCTATTCTAATTCTATTCTAATTCTATTCTAATTCTAATTCTATTCTAATTCTAATTCTATTCTAATTCTATTCTAATTCTATTCTAATTCTATTCTAATTCTATTATAATTCTATTCTAATTCTATTTTCTAATTCTAATTCTATTCTAATTCTAATTCTATTCTAATTATAATTCTATTTCTAATTCTATTTCTATTTCTATTTCTAATTCTAATTCTATTCTAATTCTAATTCTAATTGTATTTCTAATTCTAATTTTAATTCTATTCTAATTCTAATTCTATTCTAATTCTATTCTAATTCTATTTCTAATTCTAATTCTATTCTAATTCTATTCTAATTATATTCTAATTCTATTCTAATTCTAATTCTATTCTAATTCTAATTCTATTTCTAATTCTAATTCTAATTCTAATCTAATTCTAATTATATTCTAATTCTTACTCTATTCTAATTCTAATTCTAATTCTAATTCTATTCTAATTCTAATTATAATTCTATTCTAATTCTAATTCTATTGCTAATTCTAATTCTATTCTAATCCTATTCTAATTCTATTCTAATTCTATTCTAATTCTAATTCTATTCTATTCTAATTCTAATTCTAATTCTAATTCTATTCTAATTCTAATTATAATTCTATTCTAATTCTAATTCTAATTCTATTTCTAATTCTAATTCTATTCTAATCCTATTCTAATTCTATTCTAATTCTATTCTAATTCTATTCTAATTCTAATTCTATTCTAATTCTAATTCTATTTCTAATTCTAATTCTAATCTAATTCTAATTATATTCTAATTCTATTCTATTTCTAATTCTAATTTTTGTTTCTATTTATAATTCTAATTCTAATTGTATTTCTAATTCTAATTCTAATTCTATTCTAATTCTAATTCTATTCTAATTCTATTCTCTATTTCTAATTCTAATTCTATTCTAATTCTATTCTAATTCTATTCTAATTCTATTCTAATTCTAATTCTATTTCTAATTCTAATTCTAATTCTATTCTAATTCTAATTCTATTCTATTCTAATTCTAATTCTAATTCTAATTCTATTCTAATTCTAATTATAATTCTATTCTAATTCTAATTCTAATTCTAATTCTAATTCTATTCTAATCCTATTCTAATTCTATTCTAATTCTATTCTAATTCTATTCTAATTCTAATTCTATTCTAATTCTAATTCTAATTATAATTCTATTCTAATTCTAATTCTATTGCTAATTCTAATTCTATTCTAATCCTATTCTAATTCTATTCTAATTCTAATTCTATTCTATTCTAATTCTAATTCTATTTCTAATTCTATTCTAATTCTAATTATAATTCTATTCTAATTCTAATTCTAATTCTATTTCTAATTCTAATTCTATTCTAATCCTATTCTAATTCTATTCTAATTCTATTCTAATTCTATTCTAATTCTATTCTAATTCTAATTCTATTCTAATTCTAATTCTATTTCTAATTCTAATTCTAATCTAATTCTAATTATATTCTAATTCTATTCTATTTCTAATTCTAATTTTTGTTTCTATTTATAATTCTAATTCTAAATGTATTTCTAATTCTAATTCTAATTCTAATTCTATTCTAATTCTAATTCTATTCTAATTCTATTCTCTATTCTAATTCTAATTCTAATTCTAATTCTATTCTAATTCTAATTATAATTCTATTCTAATTCTAATTCTATTGCTAATTCTAATTCTATTCTAATCCTATTCTAATTCTATTCTAATTCTAATTCTAATTCTATTCTAATTCTAATTCTATTCTAATTCTAATTCTATTTCTAATTCTAATTCTAATCTAATTCTAATTATATTCTAATTCTATTCTATTTCTAATTCTAATTTTTGTTTCTATTTATAATTCTAATTCTAATTGTATTTCTAACTCTAATTCTAATTCTATTCTAATTCTAATTCTATTCTAATTCTATTCTCTATTTCTAATTCTAATTCTATTCTAATTCTATTCTATTCTAATTCTAATTATAATTCTATTATAATTCTAATTCTATTGCTAATTCTAATTCTATTCTAATCCTATTCTAATTCTATTCTAATTCTATTCTAATTCTAATTCTATTCTAATTCTAATTCTATTCTAATTCTACTTCTATTTCTAATTCTATTCTAATTCTAATTCTAATTCTAATCTAATTCTAATTATATTCTAATTCTAATTCTAATTCTAATTCTAATCTAATTCTAATTATATTCTAATTCTTACTCTATTATAATTCTATTCTAATTCTAATTCTATTGCTAATTCTAATTCTATTCTAATCCTATTCTAATTCTATTCTAATTCTATTCTAATTCTAATTCTATTCTAATTCTAATTCTATTCTAATTCTACTTCTATTTCTAATTCTATTCTAATTCTAATTCTAATTCTAATCTAATTCTAATTATATTCTAATTCTAATTCTATTTCTAATTCTAATTCTAATTCTAATCTAATTCTAATTATATTCTAATTCTTACTCTATTCTAATTCTAATTCTAATTCTAATTCTATTCTAATTCTAATTATAATTCTATTTTAATTCTAATTCTATTGCTAATTCTAATTCTATTCTAATCCTATTCTAATTCTATTCTAATTCTATTCTAATTCTAATTCTATTCTATTCTAATTCTAATTCTAATTCTAATTCTATTCTAATTCTAATTATAATTCTATTCTAATTCTAATTCTAATTCTATTTCTAATTCTAATTCTATTCTAATCCTATTCTAATTCTATTCTAATTCTATTCTAATTCTATTCTAATTCTAATTCTATTCTAATTCTAATTCTATTTCTAATTCTAATTCTAATCTAATTCTAATTATATTCTAATTCTATTCTATTTCTAATTCTAATTTTTGTTTCTATTTATAATTCTAATTCTAATTGTATTTCTAATTCTAATTCTAATTCTATTCTAATTCTAATTCTATTCTAATTCTATTCTCTATTTCTAATTCTAATTCTATTCTAATTCTATTCTAATTCTATTCTAATTCTATTCTAATTCTAATTCTATTCTAATTCTAATTCTATTTCTAATTCTAATTCTAATTCTATTCTAATTATAATTCTAATATAATTCTAATTCTATTCTAATTCTTACTCTATTCTAATTCTATTCTAATGCTATTTCTAATTCTATTTCTAATTCTAATTCTAATTCTATTCTAATTCTATTCTATTCTAATTCTAATTATAATTCTATTATAATTCTAATTCTATTGCTAATTCTAATTCTATTCTAATCCTATTCTAATTCTATTCTAATTCTATTCTAATTCTAATTCTATTCTAATTCTAATTCTATTCTAATTCTACTTCTATTTCTAATTCTATTCTAATTCTAATTCTAATTATATTCTAATTCTAATTCTAATTCTAATTCTAATCTAATTCTAATTATATTCTAATTCTTACTCTATTATAATTCTATTCTAATTCTAATTCTATTGCTAATTCTAATTCTATTCTAATCCTATTCTAATTCTATTCTAATTCTAATTCTATTCTAATTCTAATTCTATTCTAATTCTACTTCTATTTCTAATTCTATTCTAATTCTAATTCTAATTCTAATCTAATTCTAATTATATTCTAATTCTAATTCTATTTCTAATTCTAATTCTAATTCTAATCTAATTCTAATTATATTCTAATTCTTACTCTATTCTAATTCTAATTCTAATTCTAATTCTATTCTAATTCTAATTATAATTCTATTCTAATTCTAATTCTATTGCTAATTCTAATTCTATTCTAATCCTATTCTAATTCTATTCTAATTCTATTCTAATTCTAATTCTATTCTATTCTAATTCTAATTCTAATTCTAATTCTATTCTAATTCTAATTATAATTCTATTCTAATTCTAATTCTAATTCTATTTCTAATTCTAATTCTATTCTAATCCTATTCTAATTCTATTCTAATTCTATTCTAATTCTATTCTAATTCTAATTCTATTCTAATTCTAATTCTATTTCTAATTCTAATTCTAATCTAATTCTAATTATATTCTAATTCTATTCTATTTCTAATTCTAATTTTTGTTTCTATTTATAATTCTAATTCTAATTGTATTTCTAATTCTAATTCTAATTCTATTCTAATTCTAATTCTATTCTAATTCTATTCTCTATTTCTAATTCTAATTCTATTCTAATTCTATTCTAATTCTATTCTAATTCTATTCTAATTCTAATTCTATTCTAATTCTAATTCTATTTCTAATTCTAATTCTAATTCTATTCTAATTATAATTCTAATATAATTCTAATTCTATTCTAATTCTTACTCTATTCTAATTCTATTCTAATGCTATTTCTAATTCTATTTCTAATTCTAATTCTAATTCTATTCTAATTCTATTCTAATTCTAATTATAATTCTATTTCTAATTCTAATTTTATTCTAATTCTAATTCTATTCTAATTCTACATCTATTTCTAATTCTAATTCTAATTCTAATTCTAATTCTAATCTAATTCTAATTCTAATTCTAATTCTAATTCTAATTCTAATTCTATTCTAATCCTATTCTAATTCTATTCTAATTCTATTCTAATTCTATTCTAATTCTAATTCTATTCTAATTCTAATTCTAATTATAATTCTATTCTAATTCTAATTCTATTGCTAATTCTAATTCTATTCTAATCCTATTCTAATTCTATTCTAATTCTATTCTAATTCTAATTCTATTCTATTCTAATTCTAATTCTATTTCTAATTCTATTCTAATTCTAATTATAATTCTATTCTAATTCTAATTCTAATTCTATTTCTAATTCTAATTCTATTCTAATCCTATTCTAATTCTATTCTAATTCTATTCTAATTCTATTCTAATTCTAATTCTATTCTAATTCTAATTCTATTTCTAATTCTAATTCTAATCTAATTCTAATTATATTCTAATTCTATTCTATTTCTAATTCTAATTTTTGTTTCTATTTATAATTCTAATTCTAAATGTATTTCTAATTCTAATTCTAATTCTAATTCTATTCTAATTCTAATTCTATTCTAATTCTATTCTCTATTTCTAATTCTAATTCTATTCTAATTCTATTCTAATTCTATTCTAATTCTATTCTAATTCTAATTCTATTCTAATTCTAATTCTATTTCTAATTCTAATTCTAATTCTAATCTAATTCTAATTATATTCTAATTCTTACTCTATTCTAATTCTAATTCTAATTCTAATTCTATTCTAATTCTAATTATAATTCTATTCTAATTCTAATTCTATTGCTAATTCTAATTCTATTCTAATCCTATTCTAATTCTATTCTAATTCTATTCTAATTCTAATTCTATTCTAATTCTAATTCTATTCTAATTCTACTTCTATTTCTAATTCTATTCTAATTCTAATTCTAATTCTAATCTAATTCTAATTATATTCTAATTCTAATTCTATTTCTAATTCTAATTCTAATTCTAATCTAATTCTAATTATATTCTCTATTTCTAATTCTAATTCTATTCTAATTCTATTCTAATTCTATTCTAATTCTATTCTAATTCTAATTCTATTCTAATTCTAATTCTATTTCTAATTCTAATTCTAATTCTAATCTAATTCTAATTATATTCTAATTCTTACTCTATTCTAATTCTAATTCTAATTCTAATTCTATTCTAATTCTAATTATAATTCTATTCTAATTCTAATTCTATTGCTAATTCTAATTCTATTCTAATCCTATTCTAATTCTATTCTAATTCTATTCTAATTCTAATTCTATTCTAATTCTAATTCTATTCTAATTCTACTTCTATTTCTAATTCTATTCTAATTCTAATTCTAATTCTAATCTAATTCTAATTATATTCTAATTCTATTCTACTTCTAATTCTAATTTTTGTTTCTATTTATAATTCTAATTCTAATTGTATTTCTAATTCTAATTCTAATTCTATTCTAATTCTAATTCTATTCTAATTCTATTCTCTATTTCTAATTCTAATTCTATTCTAATTCTATTCTAATTCTATTATAATTCTAATTCTATTCTAATTCTAATTCTATTTCTAATTCTAATTCTAATTCTAATCTAATTCTAATTATATTCTAATTCTTACTCTATTCTAATTCTAATTCTAATTCTAATTCTAATTCTAATTCTATTCTAATTCTAATTCTAATTCTAATTCTAATTCTATTCTAATCCTATTCTAATTCTATTCTAATTCTATTCTAATTCTATTCTAATTCTATTCTAATTCTAATTCTATTCTAATTCTAATTCTAATTATAATTCTATTCTAATTCTAATTCTATTGCTAATTCTAATTCTATTCTAATCCTATTCTAATTCTATTCTAATTCTATTCTAATTCTAATTCTATTCTATTCTAATTCTAATTCTATTTCTAATTCTATTCTAATTCTAATTATAATTCTATTCTAATTCTAATTCTAATTCTATTTCTAATTCTAATTCTATTCTAATCCTATTCTAATTCTATTCTAATTCTATTCTAATTCTATTCTAATTCTAATTCTATTCTAATTCTAATTCTATTTCTAATTCTAATTCTAATCTAATTCTAATTATATTCTAATTCTATTCTATTTCTAATTCTAATTTTTGTTTCTATTTATAATTCTAATTCTAATTGTATTTCTAATTCTAATTCTAATTCTAATTCTATTCTAATTCTAATTCTATTCTAATTCTATTCTCTATTCTAATTCTAATTCTAATTCTAATTCTATTCTAATTCTAATTATATTCTAATTCTATTCTACTTCTAATTCTAATTTTTGTTTCTATTTATAATTCTAATTCTAATTGTATTTCTAATTCTAATTCTAATTCTATTCTAATTCTAATTCTATTCTAATTCTATTCTCTATTTCTAATTCTAATTCTATTCTAATTCTATTCTAATTCTATTCTAATTCTATTCTAATTCTAATTCTATTCTAATTCTAATTCTATTTCTAATTCTAATTCTAATTCTAATCTAATTCTAATTATATTCTAATTCTTACTCTATTCTAATGCTAATTCTAATTCTAATTCTAATTCTAATTCTATTCTAATTCTAATTCTAATTCTAATTCTAATTCTATTCTAATCCTATTCTAATTCTATTCTAATTCTATTCTAATTCTATTCTAATTCTAATTCTATTCTAATTCTAATTCTAATTATAATTCTATTCTAATTCTAATTCTATTGCTAATTCTAATTCTATTCTAATCCTATTCTAATTCTATTCTAATTCTATTCTAATTCTATTCTAATTCTAATTCTATTCTATTCTAATTCTAATTCTATTTCTAATTCTATTCTAATTCTAATTATAATTCTATTCTAATTCTAATTCTAATTCTATTTCTAATTCTATTTCTATTCTAATCCTATTCTAATTCTATTCTAATTCTATTCTAATTCTATTCTAATTCTAATTCTATTCTAATTCTAATTCTATTTCTAATTCTAATTCTAATCTAATTCTAATTATATTCTAATTCTATTCTATTTCTAATTCTAATTTTTGTTTCTATTTATAATTCTAATTCTAATTGTATTTCTAATTCTAATTCTAATTCTAATTCTATTCTAATTCTAATTCTATTCTAATTCTATTCTCTATTCTAATTCTAATTCTAATTCTAATTCTATTCTAATTCTAATTATAATTCTATTCTAATTCTAATTCTATTGCTAATTCTAATTCTATTCTAATCCTATTCTAATTCTATTCTAATTCTATTCTAATTCTAATTCTATTCTAATTCTAATTCTATTCTAATTCTATTCTAATTCTATTCTAATTCTATTCTAATTCTATTATAATTCTATTCTAATTCTATTTTCTAATTCTAATTCTATTCTAATTCTAATTCTATTCTAATTATAATTCTATTTCTAATTCTATTTCTATTTCTATTTCTAATTCTAATTCTATTCTAATTCTAATTCTAATTGTATTTCTAATTCTAATTTTAATTCTATTCTAATTCTAATTCTATTCTAATTCTATTCTAATTCTATTTCTAATTCTAATTCTATTCTAATTCTATTCTAATTATATTCTAATTCTATTCTAATTCTAATTCTATTCTAATTCTAATTCTATTTCTAATTCTAATTCTAATTCTAATCTAATTCTAATTATATTCTAATTCTTACTCTATTCTAATTCTAATTCTAATTCTAATTCTATTCTAATTCTAATTATAATTCTATTCTAATTCTAATTCTATTGCTAATTCTAATTCTATTCTAATCCTATTCTAATTCTATTCTAATTCTATTCTAATTCTAATTCTATTCTATTCTAATTCTAATTCTAATTCTAATTCTATTCTAATTCTAATTATAATTCTATTCTAATTCTAATTCTAATTCTATTTCTAATTCTAATTCTATTCTAATCCTATTCTAATTCTATTCTAATTCTATTCTAATTCTATTCTAATTCTAATTCTATTCTAATTCTAATTCTATTTCTAATTCTAATTCTAATCTAATTCTAATTATATTCTAATTCTATTCTATTTCTAATTCTAATTTTTGTTTCTATTTATAATTCTAATTCTAATTGTATTTCTAATTCTAATTCTAATTCTATTCTAATTCTAATTCTATTCTAATTCTATTCTCTATTTCTAATTCTAATTCTATTCTAATTCTATTCTAATTCTATTCTAATTCTATTCTAATTCTATTCTAATTCTAATTCTATTCTAATTCTAATTCTATTTCTAATTCTAATTCTAATTCTATTCTAATTCTAATTCTATTCTATTCTAATTCTAATTCTAATTCTAATTCTATTCTAATTCTAATTATAATTCTATTCTAATTCTAATTCTAATTCTAATTCTAATTCTATTCTAATCCTATTCTAATTCTATTCTAATTCTATTCTAATTCTATTCTAATTCTAATTCTATTCTAATTCTAATTCTAATTATAATTCTATTCTAATTCTAATTCTATTGCTAATTCTAATTCTATTCTAATCCTATTCTAATTCTATTCTAATTCTAATTCTATTCTATTCTAATTCTAATTCTATTTCTAATTCTATTCTAATTCTAATTATAATTCTATTCTAATTCTAATTCTAATTCTATTTCTAATTCTAATTCTATTCTAATCCTATTCTAATTCTATTCTAATTCTATTCTAATTCTATTCTAATTCTAATTCTATTCTAATTCTAATTCTATTTCTAATTCTAATTCTAATCTAATTCTAATTATATTCTAATTCTATTCTATTTCTAATTCTAATTTTTGTTTCTATTTATAATTCTAATTCTAAATGTATTTCTAATTCTAATTCTAATTCTAATTCTATTCTAATTCTAATTCTATTCTAATTCTATTCTCTATTCTAATTCTAATTCTAATTCTAATTCTATTCTAATTCTAATTATAATTCTATTCTAATTCTAATTCTATTGCTAATTCTAATTCTATTCTAATCCTATTCTAATTCTATTCTAATTCTAATTCTAATTCTATTCTAATTCTAATTCTATTCTAATTCTAATTCTATTTCTAATTCTAATTCTAATCTAATTCTAATTATATTCTAATTCTATTCTATTTCTAATTCTAATTTTTGTTTCTATTTATAATTCTAATTCTAATTGTATTTCTAACTCTATTTCTAATTCTATTCTAATTCTAATTCTATTCTAATTCTATTCTCTATTTCTAATTCTAATTCTATTCTAATTCTATTCTATTCTAATTCTAATTATAATTCTATTATAATTCTAATTCTATTGCTAATTCTAATTCTATTCTAATCCTATTCTAATTCTATTCTAATTCTATTCTAATTCTAATTCTATTCTAATTCTAATTCTATTCTAATTCTACTTCTATTTCTAATTCTATTCTAATTCTAATTCTAATTCTAATCTAATTCTAATTATATTCTAATTCTAATTCTAATTCTAATTCTAATCTAATTCTAATTATATTCTAATTCTTACTCTATTATAATTCTATTCTAATTCTAATTCTATTGCTAATTCTAATTCTATTCTAATCCTATTCTAATTCTATTCTAATTCTAATTCTATTCTAATTCTAATTCTATTCTAATTCTACTTCTATTTCTAATTCTATTCTAATTCTAATTCTAATTCTAATTCTAATCTAATTCTAATTATATTCTAATTCTAATTCTATTTCTAATTCTAATTCTAATTCTAATCTAATTCTAATTATATTCTAATTCTTACTCTATTCTAATTCTAATTCTAATTCTAATTCTATTCTAATTCTAATTATAATTCTATTCTAATTCTAATTCTATTGCTAATTCTAATTCTATTCTAATCCTATTCTAATTCTATTCTAATTCTAATTCTATTCTATTCTAATTCTAATTCTAATTCTAATTCTATTCTAATTCTAATTATAATTCTATTCTAATTCTAATTCTAATTCTATTTCTAATTCTAATTCTATTCTAATCCTATTCTAATTCTATTCTAATTCTATTCTAATTCTATTCTAATTCTAATTCTATTCTAATTCTAATTCTATTTCTAATTCTAATTCTAATCTAATTCTAATTATATTCTAATTCTATTCTATTTCTAATTCTAATTTTTGTTTCTATTTATAATTCTAATTCTAATTGTATTTCTAATTCTAATTCTAATTCTATTCTAATTCTAATTCTATTCTAATTCTATTCTCTATTTCTAATTCTAATTCTATTCTAATTCTATTCTAATTCTATTCTAATTCTATTCTAATTCTAATTCTATTCTAATTCTAATTATATTTCTAATTCTAATTCTAATTCTATTCTAATTATAATTCTAATATAATTCTAATTCTATTCTAATTCTTACTCTATTCTAATTCTATTCTAATGCTATTTCTAATTCTATTTCTAATTCTAATTCTAATTCTATTCTAATTCTATTCTAATTCTAATTATAATTCTATTTCTAATTCTAATTTTATTCTAATTCTAATTCTATTCTAATTCTACATCTAATTCTAATTCTAATTCTAATTCTAATTCTAATTCTAATCTAATTCTAATTCTAATTCTAATTCTAATTCTAATTCTAATTCTATTCTAATCCTATTCTAATTCTATTCTAATTCTATTCTAATTCTATTCTAATTCTAATTCTATTCTAATTCTAATTCTAATTATAATTCTATTCTAATTCTAATTCTATTGCTAATTCTAATTCTATTCTAATCCTATTCTAATTCTATTCTAATTCTATTCTAATTCTAATTCTATTCTATTCTAATTCTAATTCTATTTCTAATTCTATTCTAATTCTAATTATAATTCTATTCTAATTCTAATTCTAATTCTATTTCTAATTCTAATTCTATTCTAATCCTATTCTAATTCTATTCTAATTCTATTCTAATTCTATTCTAATTCTAATTCTATTCTAATTCTAATTCTATTTCTAATTCTAATTCTAATCTAATTCTAATTATATTCTAATTCTATTCTATTTCTAATTCTAATTTTTGTTTCTATTTATAATTCTAATTCTAAATGTATTTCTAATTCTAATTCTAATTCTAATTCTATTCTAATTCTAATTCTATTCTAATTCTAATTCTATTCTAATTCTATTCTCTATTCTAATTCTAATTCTAATTCTAATTCTATTCTAATTCTAATTATAATTCTATTCTAATTCTAATTCTATTGCTAATTCTAATTCTATTCTAATCCTATTCTAATTCTATTCTAATTCTATTCTAATTCTAATTCTATTCTAATTCTAATTCTATTCTAATTCTATTCTAATTCTATTCTAATTCTATTCTAATTCTATTATAATTCTATTCTAATTCTATTTTCTAATTCTAATTCTATTCTAATTCTAATTCTATTCTAATTATAATTCTATTTCTAATTCTATTTCTATTTCTATTTCTAATTCTAATTCTATTCTAATTCTATTCTAATTCTAATTCTAATTGTATTTCTAATTCTAATTTTAATTCTATTCTAATTCTAATTCTATTCTAATTCTATTCTAATTCTATTTCTAATTCTAATTCTATTCTAATTCTATTCTAATTATATTCTAATTCTATTCTAATTCTAATTCTATTCTAATTCTAATTCTATTTCTAATTCTAATTCTAATTCTAATCTAATTCTAATTATATTCTAATTCTTACTCTATTCTAATTCTAATTCTAATTCTAATTCTATTCTAATTCTAATTATAATTCTATTCTAATTCTAATTCTATTGCTAATTCTAATTCTATTCTAATCCTATTCTAATTCTATTCTAATTCTATTCTAATTCTAATTCTATTCTATTCTAATTCTAATTCTAATTCTAATTCTATTCTAATTCTAATTATAATTCTATTCTAATTCTAATTCTAATTCTATTTCTAATTCTAATTCTATTCTAATCCTATTCTAATTCTATTCTAATTCTATTCTAATTCTATTCTAATTCTAATTCTATTCTAATTCTAATTCTATTTCTAATTCTAATTCTATTTCTAATTCTAATTCTAATCTAATTCTAATTATATTTTAATTCTATTCTATTTCTAATTCTAATTTTTGTTTCTATTTATAATTCTAATTCTAATTGTATTTCTAATTCTAATTCTAATTCTATTCTAATTCTAATTCTATTCTAATTCTATTCTCTATTTCTAATTCTAATTCTATTCTAATTCTATTCTAATTCTATTCTAATTCTATTCTAATTCTAATTCTATTCTAATTCTAATTCTATTTCTAATTCTAATTCTAATTCTATTCTAATTCTAATTCTATTCTATTCTAATTCTAATTCTAATTCTAATTCTATTCTAATTCTAATTATAATTCTATTCTAATTCTAATTCTAATTCTAATTCTAATTCTATTCTAATCCTATTCTAATTCTATTCTAATTCTATTCTAATTCTATTCTAATTCTAATTCTATTCTAATTCTAATTCTAATTATAATTCTATTCTAATTCTAATTCTATTGCTAATTCTAATTCTATTCTAATCCTATTCTAATTCTATTCTAATTCTAATTCTATTCTATTCTAATTCTAATTCTATTTCTAATTCTATTCTAATTCTAATTATAATTCTATTCTAATTCTAATTCTAATTCTATTTCTAATTCTAATTCTATTCTAATCCTATTCTAATTCTATTCTAATTCTATTCTAATTCTATTCTAATTCTAATTCTATTCTAATTCTAATTCTATTTCTAATTCTAATTCTAATCTAATTCTAATTATATTCTAATTCTATTCTATTTCTAATTCTAATTTTTGTTTCTATTTATAATTCTAATTCTAAATGTATTTCTAATTCTAATTCTAATTCTAATTCTATTCTAATTCTAATTCTATTCTAATTCTATTCTCTATTCTAATTCTAATTCTAATTCTAATTCTATTCTAATTCTAATTATAATTCTATTCTAATTCTAATTCTATTGCTAATTCTAATTCTATTCTAATCCTATTCTAATTCTATTCTAATTCTATTCTAATTCTAATTCTATTCTAATTCTAATTCTATTCTAATTCTATTCTAATTCTATTCTAATTCTATTCTAATTCTATTATAATTCTATTCTAATTCTATTTTCTAATTCTAATTCTATTCTAATTCTAATTCTATTCTAATTATAATTCTATTTCTAATTCTATTTCTATTTCTATTTCTAATTCTAATTCTATTCTAATTCTAATTCTAATTGTATTTCTAATTCTAATTTTAATTCTATTCTAATTCTAATTCTATTCTAATTCTATTCTAATTCTATTTCTAATTCTAATTCTAATTCTAATTCTATTCTAATTCTAATTCTAATTATAATTCTATTCTAATTCTAATTCTATTGCTAATTCTAATTCTATTCTAATCCTATTCTAATTCTATTCTAATTCTATTCTAATTCTAATTCTATTCTATTCTAATTCTAATTCTATTTCTAATTCTATTCTAATTCTAATTATAATTCTATTCTAATTCTAATTCTAATTCTATTTCTAATTCTAATTCTATTCTAATCCTATTCTAATTCTATTCTAATTCTATTCTAATTCTATTCTAATTCTAATTCTATTCTAATTCTAATTCTATTTCTAATTCTAATTCTAATCTAATTCTAATTATATTCTAATTCTATTCTATTTCTAATTCTAATTTTTGTTTCTATTTATAATTCTAATTCTAATTGTATTTCTAATTCTAATTCTAATTCTAATTCTATTCTAATTCTAATTCTATTCTAATTCTATTCTCTATTCTAATTCTAATTCTAATTCTAATTCTATTCTAATTCTTATTATAATTCTATTCTAATTCTAATTCTATTGCTAATTCTAATTCTATTCTAATCCTATTCTAATTCTATTCTAATTCTATTCTAATTCTAATTCTATTCTAATTCTAATTCTATTCTAATTCTATTCTAATTCTATTCTAATTCTATTCTAATTCTATTATAATTCTATTCTAATTCTATTTTCTAATTCTAATTCTATTCTAATTCTAATTCTATTCTAATTATAATTCTATTTCTAATTCTATTTCTATTTCTATTTCTAATTCTAATTCTATTCTAATTCTAATTCTAATTGTATTTCTAATTCTAATTTTAATTCTATTCTAATTCTAATTCTATTCTAATTCTATTCTAATTCTATTTCTAATTCTAATTCTATTCTAATTCTATTCTAATTATATTCTAATTCTATTCTAATTCTAATTCTATTCTAATTCTAATTCTATTTCTAATTCTAATTCTAATTCTAATCTAATTCTAATTATATTCTAATTCTTACTCTATTCTAATTCTAATTCTAATTCTAATTCTATTCTAATTCTAATTATAATTCTATTCTAATTCTAATTCTATTGCTAATTCTAATTCTATTCTAATCCTATTCTAATTCTATTCTAATTCTATTCTAATTCTAATTCTATTCTATTCTAATTCTAATTCTAATTCTAATTCTATTCTAATTCTAATTATAATTCTATTCTAATTCTAATTCTAATTCTATTTCTAATTCTAATTCTATTCTAATCCTATTCTAATTCTATTCTAATTCTATTCTAATTCTATTCTAATTCTAATTCTATTCTAATTCTAATTCTATTTCTAATTCTAATTCTAATCTAATTCTAATTATATTCTAATTCTATTCTATTTCTAATTCTAATTTTTGTTTCTATTTATAATTCTAATTCTAATTGTATTTCTAATTCTAATTCTAATTCTATTCTAATTCTAATTCTATTCTAATTCTATTCTCTATTTCTAATTCTAATTCTATTCTAATTCTATTCTAATTCTATTCTAATTCTATTCTAATTCTAATTCTATTCTAATTCTAATTCTATTTCTAATTCTAATTCTAATTCTATTCTAATTCTAATTCTATTCTATTCTAATTCTAATTCTAATTCTAATTCTATTCTAATTCTATTCTAATTCTAATTCTATTCTAATTCTAATTCTAATTATAATTCTATTCTAATTCTAATTCTATTGCTAATTCTAATTCTATTCTAATCTTATTCTAATTCTATTCTAATTCTATTCTAATTCTAATTCTATTCTATTCTAATTCTAATTCTATTTCTAATTCTATTCTAATTCTAATTATAATTCTATTCTAATTCTAATTCTAATTCTATTTCTAATTCTAATTCTATTCTAATCCTATTCTAATTCTATTCTAATTCTATTCTAATTCTATTCTAATTCTAATTCTATTTTAATTCTAATTCTATTTCTAATTCTAATTCTAATCTAATTCTAATTATATTCTAATTCTATTCTATTTCTAATTCTAATTTTTGTTTCTATTTATAATTCTAATTCTAAATGTATTTCTAATTCTAATTCTAATTCTAATTCTATTCTAATTCTAATTCTATTCTAATTCTATTCTCTATTTCTAATTCTAATTCTATTCTAATTCTATTCTAATTCTATTCTAATTCTATTCTAATTCTAATTCTATTCTAATTCTAATTCTATTTCTAATTCTAATTCTAATTCTAATCTAATTCTAATTATATTCTAATTCTTACTCTATTCTAATTCTAATTCTAATTCTAATTCTATTCTATTTCTAATTATAATTCTATTCTAATTCTAATTCTATTGCTAATTCTAATTCTATTCTAATCCTATTCTAATTCTATTCTAATTCTATTCTAATTCTAATTCTATTCTAATTCTAATTCTATTCTAATTCTACTTCTATTTCTAATTCTATTCTAATTCTAATTCTAATTCTAATCTAATTCTAATTATATTCTAATTCTAATTCTATTTCTAATTCTAATTCTAATTCTAATCTAATTCTAATTATATTCTAATTCTTACTCTATTATAATTCTAATTCTAATTCTAATTCTATTCTAATTCTAATTATAATTCTATTCTAATTCTAATTCTATTGCTAATTCTAATTCTATTCTAATCCTATTCTAATTCTATTCTAATTCTATTCTAATTCTAATTCTATTCTATTCTAATTCTAATTCTAATTCTATTCTAATTCTAATTATAATTCTATTCTAATTCTAATTCTAATTCTATTTCTAATTCTAATTCTATTCTAATCCTATTCTAATTCTATTCTAATTCTATTCTAATTCTATTCTAATTCTAATTCTATTCTAATTCTAATTCTATTTCTAATTCTAATTCTAATCTAATTCTAATTATATTCTAATTCTATTCTACTTCTAATTCTAATTTTTGTTTCTATTTATAATTCTAATTCTAATTGTATTTCTAATTCTAATTCTAATTCTATTCTAATTCTAATTCTATTCTCTATTTCTAATTCTAATTCTATTCTAATTCTATTCTAATTCTATTCTAATTCTATTCTAATTCTAATTCTATTCTAATTCTAATTCTATTTCTAATTCTAATTCTAATTCTAATCTAATTCTAATTATATTCTAATTCTTACACTATTCTAATTCTAATTCTAATTCTAATTCTATTCTAATTCTAATTATAATTCTATTCTAATTCTAATTCTATTGCTAATTCTAATTCTATTCTAATCCTATTCTAATTCTATTCTAATTCTATTCTAATTCTAATTCTATTCTAATTCTAATTCTATTCTAATTCTACTTGTATTTCTAATTCTAATTCTATTCTAATTCTATTCTAATTCTATTCTAATTCTATTCTAATTCTAATTCTATTCTAATTCTAATTTTAATTCTAATTCTAATTCTAATTCTAATCCAATTCTAATTATATTCTAATACTTACTCTATTCTAATTCTAATTCTAATTCTAATTCTAATTCTATTCTAATTCTAATTATAATTCTATTCTAATTCTAATTCTATTCTAATTCTAATTCTTTTTCTAATTCTAATTCTATTCTAATTCTATTCTAATTCTATTCTAATTCTAATTCTATAACTAATTCTAATTCTATTCTAATTCTATTCTAATTCTATTCTAATTCTAATTCTATTCTAATTCTAATTCTATTTCTAATTCTAATTCTAATTCTATTTCTAATTCTAATTCTAATTCTAATTCTAATTCTATTCTAATTCTATTCTAATTCTAATTCTAATTCTATTTCTAATTCTAATTCTATTCTAATTCTAATTCTATTCTAATTCTAATTTTATTCTATTTCTATTTTAATTCTAATTATATTCTAATTCTATTCTAATTCTATTCTAATTCTAATTCAATTTCTAATTCTAATTCTAATTCTATTCTATTTCTAATTCTAATTCTATTCTAATTCTATTCTAATTCTATTCTAATTCTATTTTCTAATTCTAATTATATTCTAATTCTAATTCTATTCTAATTCTAATTCTATTTCTAATTCTATTTCTATTTATATTTCTAATTCTAATTCTATTCTAATTCTAATTCTATTCTAATTCTATTATACTTCTATTCTAATTCTAATTATATTCTAATTCTTACTCTATTCTAATTCTAATTCTAATTCTAATTCTATTCTAATTCTAATTATAATTCTATTCTAATTCTAATTCTAATTCTATTTCTAATTCTAATTCTATTCTAATCCTATTCTAATTCTATTCTAATTCTATTCTAATTCTATTCTCTATTTCTAATTCTAATTCTATTCTAATTCTATTCTAATACTTACTCTATTCTAATTCTAATTCTAATTCTAATTCTATTCTAATTCTAATTATAATTCTATTCTAATTCTAATTCTATTTCTAATTCTAATTATATTATAATCCTATTCTAATTCTATTCTAATTCTATTCTAATTCTATTCTAATTCTAATTCTATTTCTAATTCTAATTCTATTCTAATTCTATTCTAATTCTATTCTAATTCTAATTATATTTCTAATTCTAATTCTAATTCTATTTTATTTCTAATTCTAATTCTATTGTAATTCTATTCTAATTCTATTTTCTAATTCTAATTCTATTCTAATTCTAATTCTATTCTAATTATAATTCTATTTCTAATTCTATTTCTATTTCTATTTCTAATTCTAATTCTATTCTAATTCTAATTCTAATTCTATTATAATTCTAATTCTATTCTAATTCTATTCTATTTCTAATTCTAATTTTTGTTTCTATTTATAATTCTAATTCTAATTGTATTTCTAATTCTAATTCTAATTCTATTCTAATTCTAATTCTATTCTAATTCTATTCTCTATTTCTAATTCTAATTCTATTCTAATTCTATTATAATTCTATTCTAATTCTATTCTAATTCTAATTCTATTCTAATGCTAATTCTATTTCTAATTCTAATTCTAATTCTAATCTAATTCTAATTATATTCTAATTCTTACTCTATTCTAATTCTAATTCTAATTCTAATTCTATTCTAATTCTAATTATAATTCTATTCTAATTCTAATTCTATTGCTAATTCTAATTCTATTCTAATCCTATTCTAATTCTATTCTAATTCTATTCTAATTCTAATTCTATTCTAATTCTAATTCTATTCTAATTCTACTTATATTTCTAATTCTATTTCTAATTCTAATTCTATTCTAATTCTATTCTAATTCTATTCTAATTCTATTCTAATTCTAATTCTATTCTAATTCTAATTCTAATTCTAATTCTAATTCTAATTCTAATCTAATTCTAATTATATTCTAATACTTACTCTATTCTAATTCTAATTCTAATTCTAATTCTATTCTAATTCTAATTATAATTCTATTCTAATTCTAATTCTAATTCTAATTCTAATTATATTCTAATCCTATTCTAATTCTATTCTAATTCTATTCTAATTCTAATTCTATTCTCTATTTCTAATTTTATTTCTATTCTAATTCTATTCTAATTCTATTCTAATTCTAATCTAATTCTAATTATATTCTAATTCTAATTCTATTTCTAATTCTAATTCTAATTCTAATCTAATTCTAATTATATTCTAATTCTTACTCTATTCTAATTCTAATTCTAATTCTAATTCTATTCTAATTCTAATTATAATTCTATTCTAATTCTAATTCTATTGCTAATTCTAATTCTATTCTAATCCTATTCTAATTCTATTCTAATTCTATTCTAATTCTAATTCTATTCTATTCTAATTCTAATTCTAATTCTAATTCTATTCTAATTCTAATTATAATTCTATTCTAATTCTAATTCTAATTCTATTTCTAATTCTAATTCTATTCTAATCCTATTCTAATTCTATTCTAATTCTATTCTAATTCTATTCTAATTCTAATTCTATTCTAATTCTAATTCTATTTCTAATTCTAATTCTAATCTAATTCTAATTATATTCTAATTCTATTCTATTTCTAATTCTAATTTTTGTTTCTATTTATAATTCTAATTCTAATTGTATTTCTAATTCTAATTCTAATTCTATTCTAATTCTAATTCTATTCTAATTCTATTCTCTATTTCTAATTCTAATTCTATTCTAATTCTATTCTAATTCTATTCTAATTCTATTCTAATTCTAATTCTATTCTAATTCTAATTCTATTTCTAATTCTAATTCTAATTCTAATCTAATTCTAATTATATTCTAATTCTTACTCTATTCTAATTCTAATTCTAATTCTAATTCTAATTCTAATTCTATTTTAATTCTAATTCTAATTCTAATTCTAATTCTATTCTAATCCTATTCTAATTCTATTCTAATTCTATTCTAATTCTATTCTAATTCTAATTCTATTCTAATTCTAATTCTAATTATAATTCTATTCTAATTCTAATTCTATTGCTAATTCTAATTCTGTTCTAATCCTATTCTAATTCTATTCTAATTCTATTCTAATTCTAATTCTATTCTATTCTAATTCTAATTCTATTTCTAATTCTATTCTAATTCTAATTATAATTCTATTCTAATTCTAATTCTAATTCTATTTCTAATTCTAATTCTATTCTAATCCTATTCTAATTCTATTCTAATTCTATTCTAATTCTATTCTAATTCTAATTCTATTCTAATTCTAATTCTATTTCTAATTCTAATTCTAATCTAATTCTAATTATATTCTAATTCTATTCTATTTCTAATTCTAATTTTTGTTTCTATTTATAATTCTAATTCTAATTGTATTTCTAATTCTAATTCTAATTCTAATTCTATTCTAATTCTAATTCTATTCTAATTCTATTCTCTATTCTAATTCTAATTCTAATTCTAATTCTATTCTAATTCTAATTATATTCTAATTATATTCTAATTCTATTCTACTTCTAATTCTAATTTTTGTTTCTATTTATAATTCTAATTCTAATTGTATTTCTAATTCTAATTCTAATTCTATTCTAATTCTAATTCTATTCTAATTCTATTCTCTATTTCTAATTCTAATTCTATTCTAATTCTATTCTAATTCTATTCTAATTCTATTCTAATTCTAATTCTATTCTAATTCTAATTCTATTTCTAATTCTAATTCTAATTCTAATCTAATTCTAATTATATTCTAATTCTTACTCTATTCTAATTCTAATTCTAATTCTAATTCTAATTCTAATTCTATTCTAATTCTAATTCTAATTCTAATTCTAATTCTATTCTAATCCTATTCTAATTCTATTCTAATTCTATTCTAATTCTATTCTAATTCTAATTCTATTCTAATTCTAATTCTAATTATAATTCTATTCTAATTCTAATTCTATTGCTAATTCTAATTCTATTCTAATCCTATTCTAATTCTATTCTAATTCTATTCTAATTCTATTCTAATTCTAATTCTATTCTATTCTAATTCTAATTCTATTTCTAATTCTATTCTAATTCTAATTATAATTCTATTCTAATTCTAATTCTAATTCTATTTCTAATTCTAATTCTATTCTAATCCTATTCTAATTCTATTCTAATTCTATTCTAATTCTATTCTAATTCTAATTCTATTCTAATTCTAATTCTATTTCTAATTCTAATTCTAATCTAATTCTAATTATATTCTAATTCTATTCTATTTCTAATTCTAATTTTTGTTTCTATTTATAATTCTAATTCTAATTGTATTTCTAATTCTAATTCTAATTCTAATTCTATTCTAATTCTAATTCTATTCTAATTCTATTCTCTATTCTAATTCTAATTCTAATTCTAATTCTAATTCTATTCTAATTCTAATTATAATTCTATTCTAATTCTAATTCTATTGCTAATTCTAATTCTATTCTAATCCTATTCTAATTCTATTCTAATTCTATTCTAATTCTAATTCTATTCTAATTCTAATTCTATTCTAATTCTATTCTAATTCTATTCTAATTCTATTCTAATTCTATTATAATTCTATTCTAATTCTATTTTCTAATTCTAATTCTATTCTAATTCTAATTCTATTCTAATTATAATTCTATTTCTAATTCTATTTCTATTTCTATTTCTAATTCTAATTCTATTCTAATTCTAATTCTAATTGTATTTCTAATTCTAATTTTAATTCTATTCTAATTCTAATTCTATTCTAATTCTATTCTAATTCTATTTCTAATTCTAATTCTATTCTAATTCTATTCTAATTATATTCTAATTCTATTCTAATTCTAATTCTATTCTAATTCTAATTCTATTTCTAATTCTAATTCTAATTCTAATCTAATTCTAATTATATTCTAATTCTTACTCTATTCTAATTCTAATTCTAATTCTAATTCTATTCTAATTCTAATTATAATTCTATTCTAATTCTAATTCTATTGCTAATTCTAATTCTATTCTAATCCTATTCTAATTCTATTCTAATTCTATTCTAATTCTAATTCTATTCTATTCTAATTCTAATTCTAATTCTAATTCTATTCTAATTCTAATTATAATTCTATTCTAATTCTAATTCTAATTCTATTTCTAATTCTAATTCTATTCTAATCCTATTCTAATTCTATTCTAATTCTATTCTAATTCTATTCTAATTCTAATTCTATTCTAATTCTAATTCTATTTCTAATTCTAATTCTAATCTAATTCTAATTATATTCTAATTCTATTCTATTTCTAATTCTAATTTTTGTTTCTATTTATAATTCTAATTCTAATTGTATTTCTAATTCTAATTCTAATTCTATTCTAATTCTAATTCTATTCTAATTCTATTCTCTATTTCTAATTCTAATTCTATTCTAATTCTATTCTAATTCTATTCTAATTCTATTCTAATTCTATTCTAATTCTAATTCTATTCTAATTCTAATTCTATTTCTAATTCTAATTCTAATTCTAATCTAATTCTAATTATATTCTAATTCTTACTCTATTCTAATTCTAATTCTAATTCTAATTCTAATTCTAATTCTATTCTAATTCTAATTCTAATTCTAATTCTAATTCTATTCTAATCCTATTCTAATTCTATTCTAATTCTATTCTAATTCTATTCTAATTCTAATTCTATTCTAATTCTAATTCTAATTATAATTCTATTCTAATTCTAATTCTATTGCTAATTCTAATTCTATTCTAATCCTATTCTAATTCTATTCTAATTCTATTCTAATTCTAATTCTATTCTATTCTAATTCTAATTCTATTTCTAATTCTATTCTAATTCTAATTATAATTCTATTCTAATTCTAATTCTAATTCTATTTCTAATTCTAATTCTATTCTAATCCTATTCTAATTCTATTCTAATTCTATTCTAATTCTATTCTAATTCTATTCTAATTCTAATTCTATTCTAATTCTAATTCTATTTCTAATTCTAATTCTAATCTAATTCTAATTATATTCTAATTCTATTCTATTTCTAATTCTAATTTTTGTTTCTATTTATAATTCTAATTCTAATTGTATTTCTAATTCTAATTCTAATTCTAATTCTATTCTAATTCTAATTCTATTCTAATTCTATTCTCTATTTCTAATTCTAATTCTATTCTAATTCTATTCTAATTATATTCTAATTCTATTCTAATTCTAATTCTATTCTAATTCTAATTCTATTTCTAATTCTAATTCTATTCTAATTCTATTCTAATTATATTCTAATTCTATTCTAATTCTAATTCTATTCTATTCTAATTCTAATTCTATTCTATTCTAATTCTAATTCTATTCTAATTCTAATTCTAATTCTATTCTAATTCTAATTATAATTCTATTCTAATTCTAATTCTAATTCTATTTCTAATTCTAATTCTATTCTAATCCTATTCTAATTCTATTCTAATTCTATTCTAATTCTATTCTAATTCTAATTCTATTCTAATTCTAATTCTATTTCTAATTCTAATTCTAATCTAATTCTAATTATATTCTAATTCTATTCTATTTCTAATTCTAATTTTTGTTTCTATTTATAATTCTAATTCTAATTGTATTTCTAACTCTAATTCTAATTCTATTCTAATTCTAATTATATTCTAATTCTTACTCTATTCTAATTCTAATTCTAATTCTAATTCTATTCTAATTCTAATTATAATTCTATTCTAATTCTAATTCTATTGCTAATTCTAATTCTATTCTAATCCTATTCTAATTCTATTCTAATTCTATTCTAATTCTAATTCTATTCTATTCTAATTCTAATTCTAATTCTAATTCTATTCTAATTCTAATTATAATTCTATTCTAATTCTAATTCTAATTCTATTTCTAATTCTAATTCTATTCTAATCCTATTCTAATTCTATTCTAATTCTATTCTAATTCTATTCTAATTCTAATTCTATTCTAATTCTAATTCTATTTCTAATTATAATTCTAATCTAATTCTAATTATATTCTAATTCTATTCTATTTCTAATTCTAATTTTTGTTTCTATTTATAATTCTAATTCTAATTGTATTTCTAATTCTAATTCTAATTATATTTCTATTCTCTATTTCTAATTCTAATTCTATTCTAATTCTATTCTAATTCTATTCTAATTCTATTCTAATTCTAATTCTATTCTAATTCTAATTCTATTTCTAATTCTAATTCTAATTCTAATCTAATTCTAATTATATTCTAATTCTTACTCTATTCTAATTCTAATTCTAATTCTAATTCTAATTCTATTCTAATTCTAATTCTAATTCTAATTCTAATTCTATTCTAATCCTATTCTAATTCTATTCTAATTCTATTCTAATTCTATTCTAATTCTAATTCTATTCTAATTCTAATTCTAATTATAATTCTATTCTAATTCTAATTCTATTGCTAATTCTAATTCTGTTCTAATCCTATTCTAATTCTATTCTAATTCTATTCTAATTCTAATTCTATTCTATTCTAATTCTAATTCTAATTCTAATTCTATTCTAATTCTAATTATAATTCTATTCTAATTCTAATTCTAATTCTATTTCTAATTATAATTCTATTCTAATCCTATTCTAATTCTATTCTAATTCTATTCTAATTCTATTCTAATTCTAATTCTATTCTAATTCTAATTCTATTTCAAATTCTAATTCTAATCTAATTCTAATTATATTCTAATTCTTACTCTATTCTAATTCTAATTCTAATTCTAATTCTATTCTAATTCTAATTATAATTCTATTCTAATTCTAATTCTATTGCTAATTCTAATTCTATTCTAATCCTATTCTAATTCTATTCTAATTCTATTCTAATTCTAATTCTATTCTATTCTAATTCTAATTCTAATTCTAATTCTATTCTAATTCTAATTATAATTCTATTCTAATTCTAATTCTAATTCTATTTCTAATTCTAATTCTATTCTAATCCTATTCTAATTCTATTCTAATTCTATTCTAATTCTATTCTAATTCTAATTCTATTCTAATTCTAATTCTATTTCTAATTCTAATTCTAATCTAATTCTAATTATATTCTAATTCTATTCTATTTCTAATTCTAATTTTTGTTTCTATTTATAATTCTAATTCTAATTGTATTTCTAATTCTAATTCTAATTCTATTCTAATTCTAATTCTATTCTAATTCTATTCTCTATTTCTAATTCTAATTCTATTCTAATTCTATTCTAATTCTATTCTAATTCTATTCTAATTCTAATTCTATTCTAATTCTAATTCTATTTCTAATTCTAATTCTAATTCTATTCTAATTCTAATTCTATTCTATTCTAATTCTAATTCTAATGCTAATTCTATTCTAATTCTAATTATAATTCTATTCTAATTCTAATTCTAATTCTAATTCTAATTCTATTCTAATCCTATTCTAATTCTATTCTAATTCTATTCTAATTCTATTCTAATTCTAATTCTATTCTAATTCTAATTCTAATTATAATTCTATTCTAATTCTAATTCTATTGCTAATTCTAATTCTATTCTAATCCTATTCTAATTCTATTCTAATTCTATTCTAATTCTAATTCTATTCTATTCTAATTCTAATTCTATTTCTAATTCTATTCTAATTCTAATTATAATTCTATTCTAATTCTAATTCTAATTCTATTTCTAATTCTAATTCTATTCTAATCCTATTCTAATTCTATTCTAATTCTATTCTAATTCTAATTCTATTCTAATTCTAATTCTATTTCTAATTCTAATTCTAATCTAATTCTAATTATATTCTAATTCTATTCTATTTCTAATTCTAATTTTTGTTTCTAATTATAATTCTAATTCTAATTGTATTTCTAATTCTAATTCTAATTCTAATTCTATTCTAATTCTAATTCTATTCTAATTCTATTCTCTATTTCTAATTCTAATTCTATTCTAATTCTATTCTAATTATATTCTAATTCTATTCTAATTCTAATTCTATTCTAATTCTAATTCTATTTCTAATTCTAATTCTATTCTAATTCTATTCTAATTATATTCTAATTCTATTCTAATTCTAATTCTATTCTATTCTAATTCTAATTCTATTCTATTCTAATTCTAATTCTATTCTAATTCTAATTCTAATTCTATTCTAATTCTAATTATAATTCTATTCTAATTCTAATTCTAATTCTATTTCTAATTCTAATTCTATTCTAATCCTATTCTAATTCTATTCTAATTCTATTCTAATTCTATTCTAATTCTAATTCTATTCTAATTCTAATTCTATTTCTAATTCTAATTCTAATCTAATTCTAATTATATTCTAATTCTATTCTATTTCTAATTCTAATTTTTATTTCTATTTATAATTCTAATTCTAATTGTATTTCTAACTCTAATTCTAATTCTATTCTAATTCTAATTATATTCTAATTCTTACTCTATTCTAATTCTAATTCTAATTCTAATTCTATTCTAATTCTAATTATAATTCTATTCTAATTCTAATTCTATTGCTAATTCTAATTCTATTCTAATCCTATTCTAATTCTATTCTAATTCTATTCTAATTCTAATTCTATTCTATTCTAATTCTAATTCTAATTCTAATTCTATTCTAATTCTAATTATAATTCTATTCTAATTCTAATTCTAATTCTATTTCTAATTCTAATTCTATTCTAATCCTATTCTAATTCTATTCTAATTCTATTCTAATTCTATTCTAATTCTAATTCTATTCTAATTCTAATTCTATTTCTAATTATAATTCTAATCTAATTCTAATTATATTCTAATTCTATTCTATTTCTAATTCTAATTTTTGTTTCTATTTATAATTCTAATTCTAATTGTATTTCTAATTCTAATTCTAATTCTATTCTAATTCTAATTCTATTCTAATTCTATTCTAATTCTAATTCTATTCTATTCTAATTCTAATTCTAATTCTAATTCTATTCTAATTCTAATTATAATTCTATTCTAATTCTAATTCTATTGCTAATTCTAATTCTATTCTAATCCTATTCTAATTCTATTCTAATTCTATTCTAATTCTAATTCTATTCTATTCTAATTCTAATTCTAATTCTAATTCTATTCTAATTCTAATTATAATTCTATTCTAATTCTAATTCTAATTCTATTTCTAATTCTAATTCTATTCTAATCCTATTCTAATTCTATTCTAATTCTATTCTAATTCTATTCTAATTCTAATTCTATTCTAATTCTAATTCTATTTCTAATTCTAATTCTAATCTAATTCTAATTATATTCTAATTCTATTCTATTTCTAATTCTAATTTTTGTTTCTATTTATAATTCTAATTCTAATTGTATTTCTAATTCTAATTCTAATTCTATTCTAATTCTAATTCTATTCTAATTCTATTCTCTATTTCTAATTCTAATTCTATTCTAATTCTATTCTAATTCTATTCTAATTCTATTCTAATTCTAATTCTATTCTAATTCTAATTCTATTTCTAATTCTAATTCTAATTCTATTCTAATTCTAATTCTATTCTATTCTAATTCTAATTCTAATGCTAATTCTATTCTAATTCTAATTATAATTCTATTCTAATTCTAATTCTAATTCTAATTCTAATTCTATTCTAATCCTATTCTAATTCTATTCTAATTCTATTCTAATTCTATTCTAATTCTAATTCTATTCTAATTCTAATTCTAATTATAATTCTATTCTAATTCTAATTCTATTGCTAATTCTAATTCTATTCTAATCCTATTCTAATTCTATTCTAATTCTATTCTAATTCTAATTCTATTCTATTCTAATTCTAATTCTATTTCTAATTCTATTCTAATTCTAATTATAATTCTATTCTAATTCTAATTCTAATTCTATTTCTAATTCTAATTCTATTCTAATCCTATTCTAATTCTATTCTAATTCTATTCTAATTCTATTCTAATTCTAATTCTATTCTAATTCTAATTCTATTTCTAATTCTAATTCTAATCTAATTCTAATTATATTCTAATTCTATTCTATTTCTAATTCTAATTTTTGTTTCTAATTATAATTCTAATTCTAATTGTATTTCTAATTCTAATTCTAATTCTAATTCTATTCTAATTCTATTCTAATTCTATTCTCTATTTCTATTTCTAATTCTTACTCTATTCTAATTCTAATTCTAATTCTAATTCTATTCTAATTCTAATTATAATTCTATTCTAATTCTAATTCTATTGCTAATTCTAATTCTATTCTAATCCTATTCTAATTCTATTCTAATTCTATTCTAATTCTAATTCTATTCTATTCTAATTCTAATTCTAATTCTAATTCTATTCTAATTCTAATTATAATTCTATTCTAATTCTAATTCTAATTCTATTTCTAATTCTAATTCTATTCTAATCCTATTCTAATTCTATTCTAATTCTATTCTAATTCTATTCTAATTCTAATTCTATTCTAATTCTAATTCTATTTCTAATTATAATTCTAATCTAATTCTAATTATATTCTAATTCTATTCTATTTCTAATTCTAATTTTTGTTTCTATTTATAATTCTAATTCTAATTGTATTTCTAATTCTAATTCTAATTATATTCTAATTCTAATTCTATTCTAATTCTATTCTCTATTTCTAATTCTAATTCTATTCTAATTCTATTCTAATTCTATTCTAATTCTATTCTAATTCTAATTCTATTCTAATTCTAATTCTATTTCTAATTCTAATTCTAATTCTAATCTAATTCTAATTATATTCTAATTCTTACTCTATTCTAATTCTAATTCTAATTCTAATTCTAATTCTAATTCTATTCTAATTCTAATTCTAATTCTAATTCTAATTCTATTCTAATCCTATTCTAATTCTATTCTAATTCTATTCTAATTCTATTCTAATTCTAATTCTATTCTAATTCTAATTCTAATTATAATTCTATTCTAATTCTAATTCTATTGCTAATTCTAATTCTGTTCTAATCCTATTCTAATTCTATTCTAATTCTATTCTAATTCTAATTCTATTCTATTCTAATTCTAATTCTATTTCTAATTCTATTCTAATTCTAATTATAATTCTATTCTAATTTTAATTCTAATTCTATTTCTAATTCTAATTCTATTCTAATCCTATTCTAATTCTATTCTAATTCTATTCTAATTCTATTCTAATTCTAATTCTATTCTAATTCTAATTCTATTTCTAATTCTAATTCTAATCTAATTCTAATTATATTCTAATTCTATTCTATTTCTAATTCTAATTTTTGTTTCTATTTATAATTCTAATTCTAATTGTATTTCTAATTCTAATTCTAATTCTAATTCTATTCTAATTCTAATTCTATTCTAATTCTATTCTCTATTCTAATTCTAATTCTAATTCTAATTCTATTCTAATTCTAATTATATTCTAATTCTATTCTACTTCTAATTCTAATCTCTATTTCTAATTCTAATTCTATTCTAATTCTAATTCTAATTATATTCTAATCCTATTCTAATTCTATTCTAATTCTATTCTAATTCTAATTCTATTCTCTATTTCTAATTTTATTTCTATTCTAATTCTATTCTAATTCTATTCTAATTCTAATCTAATTCTAATTATATTCTAATTCTAATTCTATTTCTAATTCTAATTCTAATTCTAATCTAATTCTAATTATATTCTAATTCTTACTCTATTCTAATTCTAATTCTAATTCTAATTCTATTCTAATTCTAATTATAATTCTATTCTAATTCTAATTCTATTGCTAATTCTAATTCTATTCTAATCCTATTCTAATTCTATTCTAATTCTATTCTAATTCTAATTCTATTCTATTCTAATTCTAATTCTAATTCTAATTCTATTCTAATTCTAATTATAATTCTATTCTAATTCTAATTCTAATTCTAATTCTAATTATAATTCTATTCTAATCCTATTCTAATTCTATTCTAATTCTATTCTAATTCTATTCTAATTCTAATTCTATTCTAATTCTAATTCTATTTCTAATTCTAATTCTAATCTAATTCTAAATTATATTCTAATTCTATTCTATTTCTAATTCTAATTTTTGTTTCTATTTATAATTCTAATTCTAATTGTATTTCTAATTCTAATTCTAATTCTATTCTAATTCTAATTCTATTCTAATTCTATTCTCTATTTCTAATTCTAATTCTATTCTAATTCTATTCTAATTCTATTCTAATTCTATTCTAATTCTAATTCTATTCTAATTCTAATTCTATTTCTAATTCTAATTCTAATTCTAATCTAATTCTAATTTTATTCTAATTCTTACTCTATTCTAATTCTAATTCTAATTCTAATTCTAATTCTAATTCTATTCTAATTCTAATTCTAATTCTAATTCTAATTCTATTCTAATCCTATTCTAATTCTATTCTAATTCTATTCTAATTCTATTCTAATTCTAATTCTATTCTAATTCTAATTCTAATTATAATTCTATTCTAATTCTAATTCTATTGCTAATTCTAATTCTGTTCTAATCCTATTCTAATTCTATTCTAATTCTATTCTAATTCTAATTCTATTCTATTCTAATTCTAATTCTATTTCTAATTCTATTCTAATTCTAATTATAATTCTATTCTAATTCTAATTCTAATTCTATTTCTAATTCTAATTCTATTCTAATCCTATTCTAATTCTATTCTAATTCTATTCTAATTCTATTCTAATTCTAATTCTATTCTAATTCTAATTCTATTTCTAATTCTAATTCTAATCTAATTCTAATTATATTCTAATTCTATTCTATTTCTAATTCTAATTTTTGTTTCTATTTATAATTCTAATTCTAATTGTATTTCTAATTCTAATTCTAATTCTATTCTAATTCTAATTCTATTCTAATTCTATTCTCTATTTCTAATTCTAATTCTATTCTAATTCTATTCTAATTCTATTCTAATTCTATTCTAATTCTAATTCTATTCTAATTCTAATTCTATTTCTAATTCTAATTCTAATTCTATTCTAATTCTAATTCTATTCTATTCTAATTCTAATTCTAATTCTAATTCTATTCTAATTCTAATTATAATTCTATTCTAATTCTAATTCTAATTCTAATTCTAATTCTATTCTAATCCTATTCTAATTCTATTCTAATTCTATTCTAATTCTATTCTAATTCTAATTCTATTCTAATTCTAATTCTAATTATAATTCTATTCTAATTCTAATTCTATTGCTAATTCTAATTCTATTCTAATCCTATTCTAATCCTATTCTAATTCTATTCTAATTCTATTCTAATTCTAATTCTATTCTATTCTAATTCTAATTCTAATTCTAATTCTATTCTAATTCTAATTATAATTCTATTCTAATTCTAATTCTAATTCTAATTCTACTTATAATTCTATTCTAATCCTATTCTAATTCTATTCTAATTCTATTCTAATTCTATTCTAATTCTAATTCTATTCTAATTCTAATTCTATTTCTAATTCTAATTCTAATCTAATTCTAATTATATTCTAATTCTATTCTATTTCTAATTCTAATTTTTGTTTCTATTTATAATTCTAATTCTAATTGTATTTCTAATTCTAATTCTAATTCTATTCTAATTCTAATTCTATTCTAATTCTATTCTCTATTTCTAATTCTAATTCTATTCTAATTCTATTCTAATTCTATTCTAATTCTATTCTAATTCTAATTCTATTCTAATTCTAATTCTATTTCTAATTCTAATTCTAATTCTAATTATATTCTAATTCTTACTCTATTCTAATTCTAATTCTAATTCTAATTCTAATTCTAATTCTATTCTAATTCTAATTCTAATTCTAATTCTAATTCTATTCTAATCCTATTCTAATTCTATTCTAATTCTATTCTAATTCTATTCTAATTCTAATTCTATTCTAATTCTAATTCTAATTATAATTCTATTCTAATTCTAATTCTATTGCTAATTCTAATTCTGTTCTAATCCTATTCTAATTCTATTCTAATTCTATTCTAATTCTAATTCTATTCTATTCTAATTCTAATTCTAATTCTAATTCTATTCTATTCTAATTCTAATTCTAATTCTATTCTAATTCTAATTATAATTCTATTCTAATTCTATTCTAATTCTATTCTAATTCTAATTCTATTCTAATTCTAATTCTATTTCTAATTCTAATTCTAATCTAATTCTAATTATATTCTAATTCTATTCTACTTCTAATTCTAATTTTTGTTTCTATTTATAATTCTAATTCTAATTGTATTTCTAATTCTAATTCTAATTCTATTCTAATTCTAATTCTATTCTAATTCTATTCTCTATTTCTAATTCTAATTCTATTCTAATTCTATTCTAATTCTATTTTCTAATTCTAATTCTATTCTAATTCTAATTCTATTCTAATTATAATTCTATTTCTAATTCTATTTCTATTTCTATTTCTAATTCTAATTCTATTCTAATTCTAATTCTAATTGTATTTCTAATTCTAATTTTAATTCTATTCTAATTCTAATTCTATTCTAATTCTATTCTAATTCTATTTCTAATTCTAATTCTATTCTAATTCTATTCTAATTATATTCTAATTCTATTCTAATTCTAATTCTATTCTAATTCTAATTCTATTTCTAATTCTAATTCTAATTCTAATCTAATTCTAATTATATTCTAATTCTTACTCTATTCTAATTCTAATTCTAATTCTAATTCTATTCTAATTCTAATTATAATTCTATTCTAATTCTAATTCTATTGCTAATTCTAATTCTATTCTAATCCTATTCTAATTCTATTCTAATTCTATTCTAATTCTAATTCTATTCTATTCTAATTCTAATTCTAATTCTAATTCTATTCTAATTCTAATTATAATTCTATTCTAATTCTAATTCTAATTCTATTTCTAATTCTAATTCTATTCTAATCCTATTCTAATTCTATTCTAATTCTATTCTAATTCTATTCTAATTCTAATTCTATTCTAATTCTAATTCTATTTCTAATTCTAATTCTAATCTAATTCTAATTATATTCTAATTCTATTCTATTTCTAATTCTAATTTTTGTTTCTATTTATAATTCTAATTCTAATTGTATTTCTAATTCTAATTCTAATTCTATTCTAATTCTAATTCTATTCTAATTCTATTCTCTATTTCTAATTCTAATTCTATTCTAATTCTATTCTAATTCTATTCTAATTCTATTCTAATTCTATTCTAATTCTAATTCTATTCTAATTCTAATTCTATTTCTAATTCTAATTCTAATTCTAATCTAATTCTAATTATATTCTAATTCTTACTCTATTCTAATTCTAATTCTAATTCTAATTCTAATTCTAATTCTATTCTAATTCTAATTCTAATTCTAATTCTAATTCTATTCTAATCCTATTCTAATTCTATTCTAATTCTATTCTAATTCTATTCTAATTCTAATTCTATTCTAATTCTAATTCTAATTATAATTCTATTCTAATTCTAATTCTATTGCTAATTCTAATTCTATTCTAATCCTATTCTAATTCTATTCTAATTCTATTCTAATTCTAATTCTATTCTATTCTAATTCTAATTCTATTTCTAATTCTATTCTAATTCTAATTATAATTCTATTCTAATTCTAATTCTAATTCTATTTCTAATTCTAATTCTATTCTAATCCTATTCTAATTCTATTCTAATTCTATTCTAATTCTATTCTAATTCTATTCTAATTCTAATTCTATTCTAATTCTAATTCTATTTCTAATTCTAATTCTAATCTAATTCTAATTATATTCTAATTCTATTCTATTTCTAATTCTAATTTTTGTTTCTATTTATAATTCTAATTCTAATTGTATTTCTAATTCTAATTCTAATTCTAATTCTATTCTAATTCTAATTCTATTCTAATTCTATTCTCTATTTCTAATTCTAATTCTATTCTAATTCTATTCTAATTATATTCTAATTCTATTCTAATTCTAATTCTATTCTAATTCTAATTCTATTTCTAATTCTAATTCTATTCTAATTCTATTCTAATTATATTCTAATTCTATTCTAATTCTAATTCTATTCTATTCTAATTCTAATTCTATTCTATTCTAATTCTAATTCTATTCTAATTCTAATTCTAATTCTATTCTAATTCTAATTATAATTCTATTCTAATTCTAATTCTAATTCTATTTCTAATTCTAATTCTATTCTAATCCTATTCTAATTCTATTCTAATTCTATTCTAATTCTATTCTAATTCTAATTCTATTCTAATTCTAATTCTATTTCTAATTCTAATTCTAATCTAATTCTAATTATATTCTAATTCTATTCTATTTCTAATTCTAATTTTTGTTTCTATTTATAATTCTAATTCTAATTGTATTTCTAACTCTAATTCTAATTCTATTCTAATTCTAATTATATTCTAATTCTTACTCTATTCTAATTCTAATTCTAATTCTAATTCTATTCTAATTCTAATTATAATTCTATTCTAATTCTAATTCTATTGCTAATTCTAATTCTATTCTAATCCTATTCTAATTCTATTCTAATTCTATTCTAATTCTAATTCTATTCTATTCTAATTCTAATTCTAATTCTAATTCTATTCTAATTCTAATTATAATTCTATTCTAATTCTAATTCTAATTCTATTTCTAATTCTAATTCTATTCTAATCCTATTCTAATTCTATTCTAATTCTATTCTAATTCTATTCTAATTCTAATTCTATTCTAATTCTAATTCTATTTCTAATTATAATTCTAATCTAATTCTAATTATATTCTAATTCTATTCTATTTCTAATTCTAATTTTTGTTTCTATTTATAATTCTAATTCTAATTGTATTTCTAATTCTAATTCTAATTATATTTCTATTCTCTATTTCTAATTCTAATTCTATTCTAATTCTATTCTAATTCTATTCTAATTCTATTCTAATTCTAATTCTATTCTAATTCTAATTCTATTTCTAATTCTAATTCTAATTCTAATCTAATTCTAATTATATTCTAATTCTTACTCTATTCTAATTCTAATTCTAATTCTAATTCTAATTCTATTCTAATTCTAATTCTAATTCTAATTCTAATTCTATTCTAATCCTATTCTAATTCTATTCTAATTCTATTCTAATTCTATTCTAATTCTAATTCTATTCTAATTCTAATTCTAATTATAATTCTATTCTAATTCTAATTCTATTGCTAATTCTAATTCTGTTCTAATCCTATTCTAATTCTATTCTAATTCTATTCTAATTCTAATTCTATTCTATTCTAATTCTAATTCTAATTCTAATTCTATTCTAATTCTAATTATAATTCTATTCTAATTCTAATTCTAATTCTATTTCTAATTATAATTCTATTCTAATCCTATTCTAATTCTATTCTAATTCTATTCTAATTCTATTCTAATTCTAATTCTATTCTAATTCTAATTCTATTTCAAATTCTAATTCTAATCTAATTCTAATTATATTCTAATTCTTACTCTATTCTAATTCTAATTCTAATTCTAATTCTATTCTAATTCTAATTATAATTCTATTCTAATTCTAATTCTATTGCTAATTCTAATTCTATTCTAATCCTATTCTAATTCTATTCTAATTCTATTCTAATTCTAATTCTATTCTATTCTAATTCTAATTCTAATTCTAATTCTATTCTAATTCTAATTATAATTCTATTCTAATTCTAATTCTAATTCTATTTCTAATTCTAATTCTATTCTAATCCTATTCTAATTCTATTCTAATTCTATTCTAATTCTATTCTAATTCTAATTCTATTCTAATTCTAATTCTATTTCTAATTCTAATTCTAATCTAATTCTAATTATATTCTAATTCTATTCTATTTCTAATTCTAATTTTTGTTTCTATTTATAATTCTAATTCTAATTGTATTTCTAATTCTAATTCTAATTCTATTCTAATTCTAATTCTATTCTAATTCTATTCTCTATTTCTAATTCTAATTCTATTCTAATTCTATTCTAATTCTATTCTAATTCTATTCTAATTCTAATTCTATTCTAATTCTAATTCTATTTCTAATTCTAATTCTAATTCTATTCTAATTCTAATTCTATTCTATTCTAATTCTAATTCTAATGCTAATTCTATTCTAATTCTAATTATAATTCTATTCTAATTCTAATTCTAATTCTAATTCTAATTCTATTCTAATCCTATTCTAATTCTATTCTAATTCTATTCTAATTCTATTCTAATCCTATTCTAATTCTATTCTAATTCTAATTCTATTCTAATTCTAATTCTAATTATAATTCTATTCTAATTCTAATTCTATTGCTAATTCTAATTCTATTCTAATCCTATTCTAATTCTATTCTAATTCTATTCTAATTCTAATTCTATTCTATTCTAATTCTAATTCTATTTCTAATTCTATTCTAATTCTAATTATAATTCTATTCTAATTCTAATTCTAATTCTATTTCTAATTCTAATTCTATTCTAATCCTATTCTAATTCTATTCTAATTCTATTCTAATTCTATTCTAATTCTAATTCTATTCTAATTCTAATTCTATTTCTAATTCTAATTCTAATCTAATTCTAATTATATTCTAATTCTATTCTATTTCTAATTCTAATTTTTGTTTCTAATTATAATTCTAATTCTAATTGTATTTCTAATTCTAATTCTAATTCTAATTCTATTCTAATTCTAATTCTATTCTAATTCTATTCTCTATTTCTAATTCTAATTCTATTCTAATTCTATTCTAATTATATTCTAATTCTATTCTAATTCTAATTCTATTCTAATTCTAATTCTATTTCTAATTCTAATTCTATTCTAATTCTATTCTAATTATATTCTAATTCTATTCTAATTCTAATTCTATTCTATTCTAATTCTAATTCTATTCTATTCTAATTCTAATTCTATTCTAATTCTAATTCTAATTCTATTCTAATTCTAATTATAATTCTATTCTAATTCTAATTCTAATTCTATTTCTAATTCTAATTCTATTCTAATCCTATTCTAATTCTATTCTAATTCTATTCTAATTCTATTCTAATTCTAATTCTATTCTAATTCTAATTCTATTTCTAATTCTAATTCTAATCTAATTCTAATTATATTCTAATTCTATTCTATTTCTAATTCTAATTTTTGTTTCTATTTATAATTCTAATTCTAATTGTATTTCTAACTCTAATTCTAATTCTATTCTAATTCTAATTATATTCTAATTCTTACTCTATTCTAATTCTAATTCTAATTCTAATTCTATTCTAATTCTAATTATAATTCTATTCTAATTCTAATTCTATTGCTAATTCTAATTCTATTCTAATCCTATTCTAATTCTATTCTAATTCTATTCTAATTCTAATTCTATTCTATTCTAATTCTAATTCTAATTCTAATTCTATTCTAATTCTAATTATAATTCTATTCTAATTCTAATTCTAATTCTATTTCTAATTCTAATTCTATTCTAATCCTATTCTAATTCTATTCTAATTCTATTCTAATTCTATTCTAATTCTAATTCTATTCTAATTCTAATTCTATTTCTAATTATAATTCTAATCTAATTCTAATTATATTCTAATTCTATTCTATTTCTAATTCTAATTTTTGTTTCTATTTATAATTCTAATTCTAATTGTATTTCTAATTCTAATTCTAATTCTATTCTAATTCTAATTCTATTCTAATTCTATTCTAATTCTAATTCTATTCTATTCTAATTCTAATTCTAATTCTAATTCTATTCTAATTCTAATTATAATTCTATTCTAATTCTAATTCTATTGCTAATTCTAATTCTATTCTAATCCTATTCTAATTCTATTCTAATTCTATTCTAATTCTAATTCTATTCTATTCTAATTCTAATTCTAATTCTAATTCTATTCTAATTCTAATTATAATTCTATTCTAATTCTAATTCTAATTCTATTTCTAATTCTAATTCTATTCTAATCCTATTCTAATTCTATTCTAATTCTATTCTAATTCTATTCTAATTCTAATTCTATTCTAATTCTAATTCTATTTCTAATTCTAATTCTAATCTAATTCTAATTATATTCTAATTCTATTCTATTTCTAATTCTAATTTTTGTTTCTATTTATAATTCTAATTCTAATTGTATTTCTAATTCTAATTCTAATTCTATTCTAATTCTAATTCTATTCTAATTCTATTCTCTATTTCTAATTCTAATTCTATTCTAATTCTATTCTAATTCTATTCTAATTCTATTCTAATTCTAATTCTATTCTAATTCTAATTCTATTTCTAATTCTAATTCTAATTCTATTCTAATTCTAATTCTATTCTATTCTAATTCTAATTCTAATGCTAATTCTATTCTAATTCTAATTATAATTCTATTCTAATTCTAATTCTAATTCTAATTCTAATTCTATTCTAATCCTATTCTAATTCTATTCTAATTCTATTCTAATTCTATTCTAATTCTAATTCTATTCTAATTCTAATTCTAATTATAATTCTATTCTAATTCTAATTCTATTGCTAATTCTAATTCTATTCTAATCCTATTCTAATTCTATTCTAATTCTATTCTAATTCTAATTCTATTCTATTCTAATTCTAATTCTATTTCTAATTCTATTCTAATTCTAATTATAATTCTATTCTAATTCTAATTCTAATTCTATTTCTAATTCTAATTCTATTCTAATCCTATTCTAATTCTATTCTAATTCTATTCTAATTCTATTCTAATTCTAATTCTATTCTAATTCTAATTCTATTTCTAATTCTAATTCTAATCTAATTCTAATTATATTCTAATTCTATTCTATTTCTAATTCTAATTTTTGTTTCTAATTATAATTCTAATTCTAATTGTATTTCTAATTCTAATTCTAATTCTAATTCTATTCTAATTCTATTCTAATTCTATTCTCTATTTCTATTTCTAATTCTTACTCTATTCTAATTCTAATTCTAATTCTAATTCTATTCTAATTCTAATTATAATTCTATTCTAATTCTAATTCTATTGCTAATTCTAATTCTATTCTAATCCTATTCTAATTCTATTCTAATTCTATTCTAATTCTAATTCTATTCTATTCTAATTCTAATTCTAATTCTAATTCTATTCTAATTCTAATTATAATTCTATTCTAATTCTAATTCTAATTCTATTTCTAATTCTAATTCTATTCTAATCCTATTCTAATTCTATTCTAATTCTATTCTAATTCTATTCTAATTCTAATTCTATTCTAATTCTAATTCTATTTCTAATTATAATTCTAATCTAATTCTAATTATATTCTAATTCTATTCTATTTCTAATTCTAATTTTTGTTTCTATTTATAATTCTAATTCTAATTGTATTTCTAATTCTAATTCTAATTATATTCTAATTCTAATTCTATTCTAATTCTATTCTCTATTTCTAATTCTAATTCTATTCTAATTCTATTCTAATTCTATTCTAATTCTATTCTAATTCTAATTCTATTCTAATTCTAATTCTATTTCTAATTCTAATTCTAATTCTAATCTAATTCTAATTATATTCTAATTCTTACTCTATTCTAATTCTAATTCTAATTCTAATTCTAATTCTAATTCTATTCTAATTCTAATTCTAATTCTAATTCTAATTCTATTCTAATCCTATTCTAATTCTATTCTAATTCTATTCTAATTCTATTCTAATTCTAATTCTATTCTAATTCTAATTCTAATTATAATTCTATTCTAATTCTAATTCTATTGCTAATTCTAATTCTGTTCTAATCCTATTCTAATTCTATTCTAATTCTATTCTAATTCTAATTCTATTCTATTCTAATTCTAATTCTATTTCTAATTCTATTCTAATTCTAATTATAATTCTATTCTAATTTTAATTCTAATTCTATTTCTAATTCTAATTCTATTCTAATCCTATTCTAATTCTATTCTAATTCTATTCTAATTCTATTCTAATTCTAATTCTATTCTAATTCTAATTCTATTTCTAATTCTAATTCTAATCTAATTCTAATTATATTCTAATTCTATTCTATTTCTAATTCTAATTTTTGTTTCTATTTATAATTCTAATTCTAATTGTATTTCTAATTCTAATTCTAATTCTAATTCTATTCTAATTCTAATTCTATTCTAATTCTATTCTCTATTCTAATTCTAATTCTAATTCTAATTCTATTCTAATTCTAATTATATTCTAATTCTATTCTACTTCTAATTCTAATCTCTATTTCTAATTCTAATTCTATTCTAATTCTAATTCTAATTATATTCTAATCCTATTCTAATTCTATTCTAATTCTATTCTAATTCTAATTCTATTCTCTATTTCTAATTTTATTTCTATTCTAATTCTATTCTAATTCTATTCTAATTCTAATCTAATTCTAATTATATTCTAATTCTAATTCTATTTCTAATTCTAATTCTAATTCTAATCTAATTCTAATTATATTCTAATTCTTACTCTATTCTAATTCTAATTCTAATTCTAATTCTATTCTAATTCTAATTATAATTCTATTCTAATTCTAATTCTATTGCTAATTCTAATTCTATTCTAATCCTATTCTAATTCTATTCTAATTCTATTCTAATTCTAATTCTATTCTATTCTAATTCTAATTCTAATTCTAATTCTATTCTAATTCTAATTATAATTCTATTCTAATTCTAATTCTAATTCTAATTCTAATTATAATTCTATTCTAATCCTATTCTAATTCTATTCTAATTCTATTCTAATTCTATTCTAATTCTAATTCTATTCTAATTCTAATTCTATTTCTAATTCTAATTCTAATCTAATTCTAAATTATATTCTAATTCTATTCTATTTCTAATTCTAATTTTTGTTTCTATTTATAATTCTAATTCTAATTGTATTTCTAATTCTAATTCTAATTCTATTCTAATTCTAATTCTATTCTAATTCTATTCTCTATTTCTAATTCTAATTCTATTCTAATTCTATTCTAATTCTATTCTAATTCTATTCTAATTCTAATTCTATTCTAATTCTAATTCTATTTCTAATTCTAATTCTAATTCTAATCTAATTCTAATTTTATTCTAATTCTTACTCTATTCTAATTCTAATTCTAATTCTAATTCTAATTCTAATTCTATTCTAATTCTAATTCTAATTCTAATTCTAATTCTATTCTAATCCTATTCTAATTCTATTCTAATTCTATTCTAATTCTATTCTAATTCTAATTCTATTCTAATTCTAATTCTAATTATAATTCTATTCTAATTCTAATTCTATTGCTAATTCTAATTCTGTTCTAATCCTATTCTAATTCTATTCTAATTCTATTCTAATTCTAATTCTATTCTATTCTAATTCTAATTCTATTTCTAATTCTATTCTAATTCTAATTATAATTCTATTCTAATTCTAATTCTAATTCTATTTCTAATTCTAATTCTATTCTAATCCTATTCTAATTCTATTCTAATTCTATTCTAATTCTATTCTAATTCTAATTCTATTCTAATTCTAATTCTATTTCTAATTCTAATTCTAATCTAATTCTAATTATATTCTAATTCTATTCTATTTCTAATTCTAATTTTTGTTTCTATTTATAATTCTAATTCTAATTGTATTTCTAATTCTAATTCTAATTCTATTCTAATTCTAATTCTATTCTAATTCTATTCTCTATTTCTAATTCTAATTCTATTCTAATTCTATTCTAATTCTATTCTAATTCTATTCTAATTCTAATTCTATTCTAATTCTAATTCTATTTCTAATTCTAATTCTAATTCTATTCTAATTCTAATTCTATTCTATTCTAATTCTAATTCTAATTCTAATTCTATTCTAATTCTAATTATAATTCTATTCTAATTCTAATTCTAATTCTAATTCTAATTCTATTCTAATCCTATTCTAATTCTATTCTAATTCTATTCTAATTCAATTCTAATTCTAATTCTATTCTAATTCTAATTCTAATTATAATTCTATTCTAATTCTAATTCTATTGCTAATTCTAATTCTATTCTAATCCTATTCTAATCCTATTCTAATTCTATTCTAATTCTATTCTAATTCTAATTCTATTCTATTCTAATTCTAATTCTAATTCTAATTCTATTCTAATTCTAATTATAATTCTATTCTAATTCTAATTCTAATTCTAATTCTACTTATAATTCTATTCTAATCCTATTCTAATTCTATTCTAATTCTATTCTAATTCTATTCTAATTCTAATTCTATTCTAATTCTAATTCTATTTCTAATTCTAATTCTAATCTAATTCTAATTATATTCTAATTCTATTCTATTTCTAATTCTAATTTTTGTTTCTATTTATAATTCTAATTCTAATTGTATTTCTAATTCTAATTCTAATTCTATTCTAATTCTAATTCTATTCTAATTCTATTCTCTATTTCTAATTCTAATTCTATTCTAATTCTATTCTAATTCTATTCTAATTCTATTCTAATTCTAATTCTATTCTAATTCTAATTCTATTTCTAATTCTAATTCTAATTCTAATTATATTCTAATTCTTACTCTATTCTAATTCTAATTCTAATTCTAATTCTAATTCTAATTCTATTCTAATTCTAATTCTAATTCTAATTCTAATTCTATTCTAATCCTATTCTAATTCTATTCTAATTCTATTCTAATTCTATTCTAATTCTAATTCTATTCTAATTCTAATTCTAATTCTATTTTTAATTCTATTCTAATTCTAATTCTATTGCTAATTCTAATTCTGTTCTAATCCTATTCTAATTCTATTCTAATTCTATTCTAATTCTAATTCTATTCTATTCTAATTCTAATTCTAATTCTAATTCTATTCTATTCTAATTCTAATTCTAATTCTATTCTAATTCTAATTATAATTCTATTCTAATTCTATTCTAATTCTATTCTAATTCTAATTCTATTCTAATTCTAATTCTATTTCTAATTCTAATTCTAATCTAATTCTAATTCTAATTCTAATTCTATTCTAATTCTAATTATAATTCTATTCTAATTCTATTCTAATTCTATTCTAATTCTAATTCTATTCTAATTCTATTCTAATTCTATTCTAATTCTAATTCTATTCTAATTCTAATTCTATTTCTAATTCTAATTATAATCTAATTCTAATTATATTCTAATTCTATTCTATTTCTAATTCTAATTTTTGTTTCTATTTATAATTCTAATTCTAATTGTATTTCTAATTCTAATTCTAATTCTAATTCTATTCTAATTCTAATTCTATTCTAATTCTATTCTCTATTCTAATTCTAATTCTAATTCTAATTCTATTCTAATTCTAATTATAATTCTATTCTAATTCTAATTCTATTGCTAATTCTAATTCTATTCTAATCCTATTCTAATTCTATTCTAATTCTATTCTAATTCTAATTCTATTCTAATTCTAATTCTATTCTAATTCTATTCTAATTCTATTCTAATTCTATTCTAATTCTATTATAATTCTATTCTAATTCTATTTTCTAATTCTAATTCTATTCTAATTCTAATTCTATTCTAATTATAATTCTATTTCTAATTCTATTTCTATTTCTATTTCTAATTCTAATTCTATTCTAATTCTAATTCTAATTGTATTTCTAATTCTAATTTTAATTCTATTCTAATTCTAATTCTATTCTAATTCTATTCTAATTCTATTTCTAATTCTAATTCTATTCTAATTCTATTCTAATTATATTCTAATTCTATTCTAATTCTAATTCTATTCTAATTCTAATTCTATTTCTAATTCTAATTCTAATTCTAATCTAATTCTAATTATATTCTAATTCTTACTCTATTCTAATTCTAATTCTAATTCTAATTCTATTTTAATTCTAATTATAATTCTATTCTAATTCTAATTCTATTGCTAATTCTAATTCTATTCTAATCCTATTCTAATTCTATTCTAATTCTATTCTATTCTAATTCTAATTCTATTCTAATTCTAATTCTAATTCTAATTCTATTCTAATTCTAATTATAATTCTATTCTAATTCTAATTCTATTTCTAATTCTAATTCTATTCTAATCCTATTCTAATTCTATTCTAATTCTATTCTAATTCTATTCTAATTCTAATTCTATTCTAATTCTAATTCTATTTCTAATTCTAATTCTAATCTAATTCTAATTATATTCTAATTCTATTCTATTTCTAATTCTAATTTTTGTTTCTATTTATAATTCTAATTCTAATTGTATTTCTAATTCTAATTCTAATTCTATTCTAATTCTAATTCTATTCTAATTCTATTCTCTATTTCTAATTCTAATTCTATTTTAATTCTATTCTAATTCTATTCTAATTCTATTCTAATTCTAATTCTATTCTAATTCTAATTCTATTTCTAATTCTAATTCTAATTCTATTCTAATTCTAATTCTATTCTATTCTAATTCTAATTCTAATTCTAATTCTATTCTAATTCTAATTATAATTCTATTCTAATTCTAATTCTAATTCTAATTCTAATTCTAATTCTATTCTAATCCTATTCTAATTCTATTCTAATTCTATTCTAATTCTATTCTAATTCTAATTCTATTCTAATTCTAATTCTAATTATAATTCTATTCTAATTCTAATTCTATTGCTAATTCTAATTCTATTCTAATCCTATTCTAATTCTATTCTAATTCTATTCTAATTCTAATTCTATTCTATTCTAATTCTAATTCTATTTCTAATTCTATTCTAATTCTAATTATAATTCTATTCTAATTCTAATTCTAATTCTATTTCTAATTCTAATTCTATTCTAATCCTATTCTAATTCTATTCTAATTCTATTCTAATTCTATTCTAATTCTAATTCTATTCTAATTCTAATTCTATTTCTAATTCTAATTCTAATCTAATTCTAATTATATTCTAATTCTATTCTATTTCTAATTCTAATTTTTGTTTCTATTTATAATTCTAATTCTAATTCTAATTCTAATTCTAATTCTATTCTAATTCTAATTCTATTCTAATTCTATTCTCTATTTCTAATTCTAATTCTATTCTAATTCTATTCTAATTCTATTCTAATTCTATTCTAATTCTAATTCTATTCTAATTCTAATTCTATTTCTAATTCTAATTCTAATTCTAATCTAATTCTAATTATATTCTAATTCTTACTCTATTCTAATTCTAATTCTAATTCTAATTCTATTCTAATTCTAATTATAATTCTATTCTAATTCTAATTCTATTGCTAATTCTAATTCTATTCTAATCCTATTCTAATTCTATTCTAATTCTATTTTAATTCTAATTCTATTCTAATTCTAATTCTATTCTAATTCTACTTCTATTTCTAATTCTATTCTAATTCTAATTCTAATTCTAATCTAATTCTAATTATATTCTAATTCTAATTCTATTTCTAATTCTAATTCTAATTCTAATCTAATTCTAATTATATTCTAATTCTTACTCTATTCTAATTCTAATTCTAATTCTAATTCTATTCTAATTCTAATTATAATTCTATTCTAATTCTAATTCTATTGCTAATTCTAATTCTATTCTAATCCTATTCTAATTCTATTCTAATTCTATTCTAATTCTAATTCTATTCTATTCTAATTCTAATTCTAATTCTATTCTAATTCTAATTATAATTCTATTCTAATTCTAATTCTAATTCTATTTCTAATTCTAATTCTATTATAATCCTATTCTAATTCTATTCTAATTCTATTCTAATTCTATTCTAATTCTAATTCTATTCTAATTCTAATTCTATTTCTAATTCTAATTCTAATCTAATTCTAATTATATTCTAATTCTATTCTACTTCTAATTCTAATTTTTGTTTCTATTTATAATTCTAATTCTAATTGTATTTCTAATTCTAATTCTAATTCTATTCTAATTCTAATTCTATTCTAATTCTATTCTCTATTTCTAATTCTAATTCTATTCTAATTCTATTCTAATTCTATTCTAATTCTATTCTAATTCTAATTCTATTCTAATTCTAATTCTATTTCTAATTCTAATTCTAATTCTAATCTAATTCTAATTATATTCTAATTCTTACTCTATTCTAATTCTAATTCTAATTCTAATTCTATTCTAATTCTAATTATAATTCTATTCTAATTCTAATTCTATTGCTAATTCTAATTCTATTCTAATCCTATTCTAATTCTATTCTAATTCTATTCTAATTCTAATTCTATTCTAATTCTAATTCTATTCTAATTCTACTTGTATTTCTAATTCTAATTCTATTCTAATTCTATTCTAATTCTATTCTAATTCTATTCTAATTCTAATTCTATTCTAATTCTAATTCTAATTCTAATTCTAATTCTAATTCTAATCCAATTCTAATTATATTCTAATACTTACTCTATTCTAATTCTAATTCTATTCTAATTCTAATTATAATTCTATTCTAATTCTAATTCTATTCTAATTCTAATTCTTTTTCTAATTCTAATTCTATTCTAATTCTATTCTAATTCTATTCTAATTCTAATTCTATAACTAATTCTAATTCTATTCTAATTCTATTCTAATTCTATTCTAATTCTAATTCTATTCTAATTCTAATTCTATTTCTAATTCTAATTCTAATTCTATTTCTAATTCTAATTCTAATTCTAATTCTAATTCTAATTCTATTCTAATTCTATTCTAATTCTAATTCTAATTCTATTTCTAATTCTAATTCTATTCTAATTCTAATTCTATTCTAATTCTAATTTTATTCTATTTCTATTTTAATTCTAATTATATTCTAATTCTATTCTAATTCTATTCTAATTCTAATTCAATTTCTAATTCTAATTCTAATTCTATTCTATTTCTAATTCTAATTCTAATTCTAATTCTAATTCTATTCTAATTCTAATTATAATTCTATTCTAATTCTAATTCTAATTCTATTTCTAATTCTAATTCTATTCTAATCCTATTCTAATTCTATTCTAATTCTATTCTAATTCTAATTATATTCTAATTCTATCTCTATTTCTAATTCTAATTCTATTCTAATTCTATTCTAATACTTACTCTATTCTAATTCTAATTCTAATTCTAATTCTATTCTAATTCTAATTATAATTCTATTCTAATTCTAATTCTATTTCTAATTCTAATTATATTATAATCCTATTCTAATTCTATTCTAATTCTATTCTAATTCTAATTCTATTTCTAATTCTAATTCTATTCTAATTCTATTCTAATTCTATTCTAATTCTAATTATATTTCTAATTCTAATTCTAATTCTATTTTATTTCTAATTCTAATTCTATTCTAATTCTATTGTAATTCTATTCTAATTCTATTTTCTAATTCTAATTCTATTCTAATTCTAATTCTATTCTAATTATAATTCTATTTCTAATTCTATTTCTATTTCTATTTCTAATTCTAATTCTATTCTAATTCTAATTCTAATTCTATTATAATTCTAATTCTATTCTAATTCTATTCTATTTCTAATTCTAATTTTTGTTTCTATTTATAATTCTAATTCTAATTGTATTTCTAATTCTAATTCTAATTCTATTCTAATTCTAATTCTATTCTAATTCTATTCTCTATTTCTAATTCTAATTCTATTCTAATTCTATTATAATTCTATTCTAATTCTATTCTAATTCTAATTCTATTCTAATGCTAATTCTATTTCTAATTCTAATTCTAATTCTAATCTAATTCTAATTATATTCTAATTCTTACTCTATTCTAATTCTAATTCTAATTCTAATTCTATTCTAATTCTAATTATAATTCTATTCTAATTCTAATTCTATTGCTAATTCTAATTCTATTCTAATCCTATTCTAATTCTATTCTAATTCTATTCTAATTCTAATTCTATTCTAATTCTAATTCTATTCTAATTCTACTTATATTTCTAATTCTATTTCTAATTCTAATTCTATTCTAATTCTATTCTAATTCTATTCTAATTCTAATTCTATTCTAATTCTAATTCTAATTCTAATTCTAATTCTAATTCTAATCTAATTCTAATTATATTCTAATACTTACTCTATTCTAATTCTAATTCTAATTCTAATTCTATTCTAATTCTAATTATAATTCTATTCTAATTCTAATTCTAATTCTAATTCTAATTATATTCTAATCCTATTCTAATTCTATTCTAATTCTATTCTAATTCTAATTCTATTCTCTATTTCTAATTTTATTTCTATTCTAATTCTATTCTAATTCTATTCTAATTCTAATCTAATTCTAATTATATTCTAATTCTAATTCTATTTCTAATTCTAATTCTAATTCTAATCTAACTCTAATTATATTCTAATTCTTACTCTATTCTAATTCTAATTCTAATTCTAATTCTATTCTAATTCTAATTATAATTCTATTCTAATTCTAATTCTATTGCTAATTCTAATTCTATTCTAATCCTATTCTAATTCTATTCTAATTCTATTCTAATTCTAATTCTATTCTATTCTAATTCTAATTCTAATTCTAATTCTATTCTAATTCTAATTATAATTCTATTCTAATTCTAATTCTAATTCTATTTCTAATTCTAATTCTATTCTAATCCTATTCTAATTCTATTCTAATTCTATTCTAATTCTATTCTAATTCTAATTCTATTCTAATTCTAATTCTATTTCTAATTCTAATTCTAATCTAATTCTAATTATATTCTAATTCTATTCTACTTCTAATTCTAATTTTTGTTTCTATTTATAATTCTAATTCTAATTGTATTTCTAATTCTAATTCTAATTCTATTCTAATTCTAATTCTATTCTAATTCTAATTCTATTCTAATTCTATTCTCTATTTCTAATTCTAATTCTATTCTAATTCTATTCTAATTCTAATTCTAATTCTATTCTAATTCTAATTCTATTCTAATTCTATTCTAATTCTAATTATAATTCTATTCTAATTCTAATTCTAATTCTATTTCTAATTCTAATTCTATTCTAATCCTATTCTAATTCTATTCTAATTCTATTCTAATTCTATTCTAATTCTAATTCTATTCTAATTCTAATTCTATTTCTAATTCTAATTCTAATCTAATTCTAATTATATTCTAATTCTATTCTACTTCTAATTCTAATTTTTGTTTCTATTTATAATTCTAATTCTAATTGTATTTCTAATTCTAATTCTAATTCTATTCTAATCCTATTCTAATTCTATTCTAATTCTATTCTAATTCTATTCTAATTCTAATTCTATTCTAATTCTAATTCTAATTATAATTCTATTCTAATTCTAATTCTATTGCTAATTCTAATTCTATTCTAATCATATTCTAATTCTATTCTAATTCTATTCTAATTCTATTCTAATTCTAATTCTATTCTATTCTAATTCTAATTCTATTTCTAATTCTATTCTAATTCTAATTATAATTCTATTCTAATTCTAATTCTAATTCTATTTCTAATTCTAATTCTATTCTAATCCTATTCTAATTCTATTCTAATTCTATTCTAATTCTATTCTAATTCTAATTCTATTCTAATTCTAATTCTATTTCTAATTCTAATTATAATCTAATTCTAATTATATTCTAATTCTATTCTATTTCTAATTCTAATTTTTGTTTCTATTTATAATTCTAATTCTAATTGTATTTCTAATTCTAATTCTAATTCTAATTCTATTCTAATTCTAATTCTATTCTAATTCTATTCTCTATTCTAATTCTAATTCTAATTCTAATTCTATTCTAATTCTAATTATAATTCTATTCTAATTCTAATTCTATTGCTAATTCTAATTCTATTCTAATCCTATTCTAATTCTATTCTAATTCTATTCTAATTCTAATTCTATTCTAATTCTAATTCTATTCTAATTCTATTCTAATTCTATTCTAATTCTATTCTAATTCTATTATAATTCTATTCTAATTCTATTTTCTAATTCTAATTCTATTCTAATTATAATTCTATTTCTAATTCTATTTCTATTTCTATTTCTAATTCTAATTCTATTCTAATTCTAATTCTAATTGTATTTCTAATTCTAATTTTAATTCTATTCTAATTCTAATTCTATTCTAATTCTATTCTAATTCTATTTCTAATTCTAATTCTATTCTAATTCTATTCTAATTATATTCTAATTCTATTCTAATTCTAATTCTATTCTAATTCTAATTCTATTTCTAATTCTAATTCTAATTCTAATCTAATTCTAATTATATTCTAATTCTTACTCTATTCTAATTCTAATTCTAATTCTAATTCTATTTTAATTCTAATTATAATTCTATTCTAATTCTAATTCTATTGCTAATTCTAATTCTATTCTAATCCTATTCTAATTCTATTCTAATTCTATTCTATTCTAATTCTAATTCTATTCTAATTCTAATTCTAATTCTAATTCTATTCTAATTCTAATTATAATTCTATTCTAATTCTAATTCTATTTCTAATTCTAATTCTATTCTAATCCTATTCTAATTCTATTCTAATTCTATTCTAATTCTATTCTAATTCTAATTCTATTCTAATTCTAATTCTATTTCTAATTCTAATTCTAATCTAATTCTAATTATATTCTAATTCTATTCTATTTCTAATTCTAATTTTTGTTTCTATTTATAATTCTAATTCTAATTGTATTTCTAATTCTAATTCTAATTCTATTCTAATCCTATTCTAATTCTATTCTAATTCTATTCTCTATTTCTAATTCTAATTCTATTTTAATTCTATTCTAATTCTATTCTAATTCTATTCTAATTCTAATTCTATTCTAATTCTAATTCTATTTCTAATTCTAATTCTAATTCTATTCTAATTCTAATTCTATTCTATTCTAATTCTAATTCTAATTCTAATTCTATTCTAATTCTAATTATAATTCTATTCTAATTCTAATTCTAATTCTAATTCTAATTCTAATTCTATTCTAATCCTATTCTAATTCTATTCTAATTCTATTCTAATTCTATTCTAATTCTAATTCTATTCTAATTCTAATTCTAATTATAATTCTATTCTAATTCTAATTCTATTGCTAATTCTAATTCTATTCTAATCCTATTCTAATTCTATTCTAATTCTATTCTAATTCTAATTCTATTCTATTCTAATTCTAATTCTATTTCTAATTCTATTCTAATTCTAATTATAATTCTATTCTAATTCTAATTCTAATTCTATTTCTAATTCTAATTCTATTCTAATCCTATTCTAATTCTATTCTAATTCTATTCTAATTCTATTCTAATTCTAATTCTATTCTAATTCTAATTCTATTTCTAATTCTAATTCTAATCTAATTCTAATTATATTCTAATTCTATTCTATTTCTAATTCTAATTTTTGTTTCTATTTATAATTCTAATTCTAATTCTAATTCTAATTCTAATTCTATTCTAATTCTAATTCTATTCTAATTCTATTCTCTATTTCTAATTCTAATTCTATTCTAATTCTATTCTAATTCTATTCTAATTCTATTCTAATTCTAATTCTATTCTAATTCTAATTCTATTTCTAATTCTAATTCTAATTCTAATCTAATTCTAATTATATTCTAATTCTTACTCTATTCTAATTCTAATTCTAATTCTAATTCTATTCTAATTCTAATTATAATTCTATTCTAATTCTAATTCTATTGCTAATTCTAATTCTATTCTAATCCTATTCTAATTCTATTCTAATTCTATTTTAATTCTAATTCTATTCTAATTCTAATTCTATTCTAATTCTACTTCTATTTCTAATTCTATTCTAATTCTAATTCTAATTCTAATCTAATTCTAATTATATTCTAATTCTAATTCTATTTCTAATTCTAATTCTAATTCTAATCTAATTCTAATTATATTCTAATTCTTACTCTATTCTAATTCTAATTCTAATTCTAATTCTATTCTAATTCTAATTATAATTCTATTCTAATTCTAATTCTATTGCTAATTCTAATTCTATTCTAATCCTATTCTAATTCTATTCTAATTCTATTCTAATTCTAATTCTATTCTATTCTAATTCTAATTCTAATTCTATTCTAATTCTAATTATAATTCTATTCTAATTCTAATTCTAATTCTATTTCTAATTCTAATTCTATTATAATCCTATTCTAATTCTATTCTAATTCTATTCTAATTCTATTCTAATTCTAATTCTATTCTAATTCTAATTCTATTTCTAATTCTAATTCTAATCTAATTCTAATTATATTCTAATTCTATTCTACTTCTAATTCTAATTTTTGTTTCTATTTATAATTCTAATTCTAATTGTATTTCTAATTCTAATTCTAATTCTATTCTAATTCTAATTCTATTCTAATTCTATTCTCTATTTCTAATTCTAATTCTATTCTAATTCTATTCTAATTCTATTCTAATTCTATTCTAATTCTAATTCTATTCTAATTCTAATTCTATTTCTAATTCTAATTCTAATTCTAATCTAATTCTAATTATATTCTAATTCTTACTCTATTCTAATTCTAATTCTAATTCTAATTCTATTCTAATTCTAATTATAATTCTATTCTAATTCTAATTCTATTGCTAATTCTAATTCTATTCTAATCCTATTCTAATTCTATTCTAATTCTATTCTAATTCTAATTCTATTCTAATTCTAATTCTATTCTAATTCTACTTGTATTTCTAATTCTAATTCTATTCTAATTCTATTCTAATTCTATTCTAATTCTATTCTAATTCTAATTCTATTCTAATTCTAATTCTAATTCTAATTCTAATTCTAATTCTAATCCAATTCTAATTGAAAGAATATGAGATTTAGAGATTTGTAGAATGAGAGAATGAGAGATTGAGAGATTAGAGAGAATTAGAGAATAAGAGAAAAGAATGATTTTATTAGAGAATGAGAATTATGAATTCTTACTTACAAAATGTGAAGGGAGTAAAGTATTTATACTAATCTAGTCTAGGCTTGTTTGGATACAAGGATAGCCTTGTACATAATTGGCTTACAAGGATAACATAATTCTATAATACAAACAAGCCTTAGACTCTCCCTTTCACATACATATAAATCGCCATTTATCTAGAAATAAAGGCTTTCATAAATTCATCATTTCTTCTTCATTCCAACACTCCCCCTCAAGCTTAAGACATAAGATGTTTTAAGCTTGCAACCATGAAGCATTACCTCATTAAAAACCTAGAGAAGGAAAACCCAATTGGGACAAAACCTTTTCTAGGGAAAAAGAGTATAACACTCCATGTTGGGATCATTGGTGTGGAATGGTCATGAGGCCAAGTCTTGGATAGATAGAGGCGCCAGTTTTAAGAGATGTTGCCTTGGTAAATACATCAGCTAGTTGGTCCTCACTCCTTGTATAGCAAGGTAAAATGATACCTTTCCCAATAGCTTCTCTTACTTTGTGGCAGTCCACTTCTATATGCTTGGTCCTTTCATGAAACACTGAATTGGAGGCTATGTGAATGGCGGCTTGATTGTCACAATGAATGGTGATAGGCTCCTCACACTCCACGGCTAAGTCACCCAAAATTTGTTTCAGCCAGATGCATTCAGTAGTGAGCTTCCTCATTGCTCTATACTCTGATTCTGCACTAGAGCATGAAACCACCTTTTGCTTCTTGGTTTTCCAAGTCACAAGGTTTCCTCCTATGAAAGTGCAATAGCCTGTGGTACTTCTCCTATCTTCCCTATCTCCTGCCCAATCTGCATCACAATAACCAACCACATTTGTATTTTTATTATTACCCATCCAAATACCTTGTTCATGTGTGCCTTTGAGATATCTTAGAATCCGCATTGCCATGTCCCAATGCCTCATCTTTGGCCCTTGCATGTGTTGAGATACCTGATTCACAGCAAAACATAAATCTGGTCTTGTGATGGTTAAATAAATAAGCTTACCAACCACTTTCCTATAGAGCTTAGGATCATGAAAATCAATTTCCTTCTCTAACTCCCCCTTAGTTGCGATTTTATAATCTTCTTCTAAGGGTGTTTTGGCTGGCTTAGCTTCCATCATACCTGTGGATGTTAGTAGATCTACAACATATTTTCTTTGAGAAAGAAAGAGACCTTCCTTAAACCTACATACTTCAATTCCTAAGAAGTATTTAAGTTCTCCTAAATCTTTTATGTCAAAGACACTTTTTAAGTAATTTTTAGTAGATGCAATACCAACACTATCACTACCAGATATGATTATATCATCTACATAGATAAGAATTACTATGATACCTTCCTTACTCTTTAATGTAAAAAGGGTATGTTCCACTTCAGACCTTATGAAGCCTTTATCCATTAAAGTAACACTTAATTTGTGGTACCATGCTCTTGGAGATTGCTTAAGGCCATAAATAGCCTTCCTTAGCCTTAGGGTATTGCCGCTTCCAACCTCATCTTCTAGGCCAGGTGGAGGTGACATGTAAACCTCTTCTTCTAATTCACCTTGCAAGAAAGCATTCTTGACATCCATTTGCCACAATTCCCACTCAAGATTAGTAGCAACAGTAAGTACAACATTGACAGAATGAAGCTTAGCTACAGGAGCAAATGTATCCCTATAATCCTCACCATATGTCTGAGTAAAACCCCTAGCTACCAACCTAGCTTTATATCTATCAATTTCACCATTACTTTTGTATTTAATGGTAAAAATCCATTTAGAACTTACAGCCTTCTTTCCTTTTGGTAAAGTGGCTGAAGCATATGTACCATTCCTCTCCATAGCTTGTTTCTCAGCTAAGATAGCTTCCCTCCATTCCTTTATAGACATAGCTTCTTCATATGTCTTTGGAATCTGCTCATTGTCAAGACTAGAAATAAAAGCAACATGAGTAGAAGGTAAGTGTGCAATATTACAAACTCCCTGGTCATGATGAACCACAACATTTCCATTGTAGAAAACTGGTGGATTTCTTTGTCTTGTGCTCCTCCTTAAAACAGTAGGTGGAGCCTCTTCTTCTTCACTCAAAACTTCAATGAGAGTAGGTCTTGATCTTTTGGAAGCTGAAGCTAGAGTGGAATCATCTCCTGCTGAGTCTTGTTGGACATGAGTAGAAGCTTCTCCCCCCCCATGTTCAAGAGGAGGAAGCCCAGGAGAATCAGGAAAGGATGATGGTTGATAAAAGCCGGAAGGGCCGGATGCGGATGGATGAGATGGACCGGAAGGGCCGGGGCTGGGACGGGTTTGTGGATCAGACTGACCTGCGGTTCCACGGCTATGTGCAACTGGGGCAGGTGATGAGACTGTGGGCAGACCACCCCCTATGCCAATACTTTCCAAGAGTTTTCTCAAGTATTCAGCTTGGTCTGTTCTTGTTGATGAGATATCCTTAAATTGCTCCCAAGTTCCTTCTTCATAAAAACTTTTCTCTTCTTGGAACTTGACATCTCTAGACACTAAGACTTTTCTAGTCTCTGGGTCATAACATTTATACCCTTTCTGAGTAGATGAATATCCAATGAACATAGCTTTGGTACTCTTTGGTTCCAGCTTGTTCCTTTGCTCCCTTGGAACTAATACAAAACAAACACAACCAAAAACTCTTAAGTGATCAATAGTAGGTCTAGTTTTGTTTAGTACCTCAAATGGAGACAGGTCATCTAGGACTTTTGTAGGAGTCCTATTAATCAAGTAGCATGCAGCTACAAGGGCATCTCCCCAAAAACGCTTAGGCACCTTCATGTGGAACATCATTGTTCTCACAACTTCCATTAAATGTCTATTCTTCCTTTCAGCTACTCCATTTTGTTGTGGAGTGTAAGGACAGCTTGTCTGATGCTCAATGCCATGTTTAGCTAGATGTTCTTGAAGTCTGGTACTAGTGTATTCTCCTCCATTATCTGGTTTAAAGCATTTAATTCTGGCATTGTATTGGTTAGTAACATATGCTTGAAAGTTTAGAAATGCATCATAAACCCTATCTTTAGAACTAAGTAATGTAACCCATGTATATTTGGACTTTTCATCAATAAATGTCACAAAATATTTATGGTTTTCTCTAGATGGAAATGGAGATGTCCAAACATCAGAATGCACCAATTCAAAACAATTTTCATATGTATGCATAGATTTTTCAAAAACTGTTTTACAATGTTTCCCAAGAATACAAGCATCACACAACTCTTTAGGCATTTTCAAACCAGGTACAATTAACTCAAGTGCTCTTGGATGAGGATGTCCTAGTCTAGCATGCCACAAATCAGAATCAGAACTAAATGTATTGGCCTGAAAAGCCGATTCCCATTCACCAATACTAGCCATATTATCAAGTACATACAAGTCATCTTTTGTTGTTCCTTGTCCAAAACATCTTCTAGTTTCAATATCCTGAAAATAGAAATCATTAGGACCAAATATTGCATGACAATTCAGATCAGTAGTAGCTCTTTTGACTGAAAGCAAATTAGAGGTAAAAGAGGGCATATAAAATGCTTTAGATTCTTTATCAAACAACTTCAATTTTCCTATGCCTTTAATTGGTACTTTAATTCCATTAGCAATAAGCACATTACCTAAGGCAGGTTCTACATTCTCTAGCAACTCTAAATCACTAATCATGTGATGAGAAGCACCAGAATCAACCACCAAAGATTTAGGAGTATTAGAAGTAAAACAAGTTTGAAAAGAAGCATGAAAAGTTTTACCCATCACATTGCTCTCTTTTATTGCCTTAATGAGAGCTTCCAAGTCTGATTTTGTCACAAAATCTGATGCTTGTGACATGATGTTGGTGGCGCCTGAATGTGAGGAAGAACCACTACTCACAACTGCCATAGAAGACACCATGCCGTGAGCTTGTCTAGCCGAGGGTATGGCCGGCGGTTGATGAGGGCGTGATGCCCATGATGGCTTCAGGTGAGGGTGAAGTTCCCAGCAATCCTTCTTTGCATGTCCCTCCTTCTTGCAATGATCACAAAATGGCCTCCTCTTCTTAGATGCATTTGTTGGCCTGAAGAAACTTTTGTGAGCAGCTACTAGTTCAGCTTTGTTGCCAAACAATCCATGTGATCCTTGCTCCTTTTGAATTTGAGCACACACTTCCTCCAAGCTAGGCAACTTATCAGACCTGAGAATATGCTTAATAAGATCTGAGTAAGTAGAATTAAGAGTTAAAAGTAACCCAAACACCTTATCTTGTTCCTTTCTTTCAAGGAGTACAAGTGGTTCAATAGTGGCTGGCCTTAGCATGTCTAGCTCAGCCCACAAAGCTCTGAATGAGCCATAGTGCTTTGTGAATTCAGCTTCCTCCTGCCTTAATTCATTCAAAGCTTTCTTCACTTCAAAAATTCTCAAAAGGTTAGTAGTGTTACCATACACCTTAAGCAAAGTATCCCATAGATCTTTTGCATTTTCACAAAAAGAATAAGCTTCTAAAAGATCACTAGCTAGAGAATTTTGTAAAATAGAAAGTACCAACTGATCTTCTTGGTACCATTTGGCTTGAGCTGCATCACTCACTTCAGCCACTTCATTGTCCTCAATGCCATTTGTGGCAATGTGGTTCCAAAGACCTTTACCACCTAAAGTGGTTTTCATGGTCCTAGACCATAAGAGGTAATTTGCTCCATGTAGAATGACTGGAGCTCTAAGGGATGCCTGAATTTCCATACTTAATAGGTAAAGTAGGTCAGTAATTCAGAAAATCAAAATAATCGTGATACCACTTGGTCGGATTGGTGTCTTGATCAAGGTTATTGGTCACGGTAATGCACCAGGTCGCTTGGTCACAATCAGGCTATGTCACGAACTTGATCAGCTATGAAGCCGTGGTCACGGAGACACTTGATGCTGATTGTCGGAACAGAAACGTGACGGTCGGGATGAACGAACGGCTGGTCGGGACGAACAGGCTGCTGGTTGGGACGAACAGAAGGCACGCGATTACACTTGAACCTGTATTGATCACTTCCTAAGCACACGATCTTGCATGTACCTACAGGTTTGAGTGAACTATACAAATAGAGGAATAATACCAAGCAAAAATAATCGAGTGTGATGCAAGAAAACTATCAACCTATAACTACTTGTACTTCAAGTAACTACCAACAACCTATAACTGATTTTAACCAACACTTTCAACAAGATAAGAACAGATTAAACAACCTATCAACCAATCTTATCCAGATTTAATGATCCAAATTCGAATTTATTGATTTGAATCAATTTAAATTTCAAGAAATCAAATTAATACTTTTCAAAGATTAACAAAACTGGACAAGGAATTCAAGAAATTCAATCTTAAAACCTTAAACCTATTGTATTGACCTGAAAATTCGAAGAAACCTTCTCAAGACACTAATTAAACTTTCCAGAATCAAAAAATGAAAGAAAACTGAGAAAGAATTAGAGTTATATCACCAGGAACTGAGACAGGTGTTTTTGAACGTATTTGAAGAAAACTTCAAGAAAGCCCTTATAACTCAATGGAATCGAGTTCTGTTTTCTTTAAACAGAAACTAGACTCACGGGGCTTGAGTTTAGGCTTTTGAAAATCGCGATTTGACGGAATATTGACGTCGAGATGACCTGGGGAAAGTAGAGGTTCGAAAACAACACGATCGCGAACACCTCTGGGGAGAAAATTCGTATCTTTTGATTCCCTTGGCCAAATGATGCGATTCAGATGGCTGTGGATTCGGAATTCGCCGATGCACACTCCAGTGAAAGCCGATCGTCAATTGGATTCGTGGATTGATCGCAATTTGATTTACAAGATGACGTTCGAAATTGATCCAGAAATTGATGAAGAACAAGATGGATTCTTGTTGAATCAATGAAAGATTGAAGAAATTTTCCCAGATTTGATGCAATCTGGCTCTGATACCATGAAAGAATATGAGATTTAGAGATTTGTAGAATGAGAGAATGAGAGATTGAGAGATTAGAGAGAATTAGAGAATAAGAGAAAAGAATGATTTTATTAGAGAATGAGAATTATGAATTCTTACTTACAAAATGTGAAGGGAGTAAAGTATTTATACTAATCTAGTCTAGGCTTGTTTGGATACAAGGATAGCCTTGTACATAATTGGCTTACAAGGATAACATAATTCTATAATACAAACAAGCCTTAGACTCTCCCTTTCACATACATATAAATCGCCATTTATCTAGAAATAAAGGCTTTCATAAATTCATCATTTCTTCTTCATTCCAACACTAATTATATTCTAATACTTACTCTATTCTAATTCTAATTCTATTCTAATTCTAATTATAATTCTATTCTAATTCTAATTCTATTCTAATTCTAATTCTTTTTCTAATTCTAATTCTATTCTAATTCTATTCTAATTCTATTCTAATTCTAATTCTATAACTAATTCTAATTCTATTCTAATTCTATTCTAATTCTATTCTAATTCTAATTCTATTCTAATTCTAATTCTATTTCTAATTCTAATTCTAATTCTATTTCTAATTCTAATTCTAATTCTAATTCTAATTCTAATTCTATTCTAATTCTATTCTAATTCTAATTCTAATTCTATTTCTAATTCTAATTCTATTCTAATTCTAATTCTATTCTAATTCTAATTTTATTCTATTTCTATTTTAATTCTAATTATATTCTAATTCTATTCTAATTCTATTCTAATTCTAATTCAATTTCTAATTCTAATTCTAATTCTATTCTATTTCTAATTCTAATTCTAATTCTAATTCTAATTCTATTCTAATTCTAATTATAATTCTATTCTAATTCTAATTCTAATTCTATTTCTAATTCTAATTCTATTCTAATCCTATTCTAATTCTATTCTAATTCTATTCTAATTCTAATTATATTCTAATTCTATCTCTATTTCTAATTCTAATTCTATTCTAATTCTATTCTAATACTTACTCTATTCTAATTCTAATTCTAATTCTAATTCTATTCTAATTCTAATTATAATTCTATTCTAATTCTAATTCTATTTCTAATTCTAATTATATTATAATCCTATTCTAATTCTATTCTAATTCTATTCTAATTCTAATTCTATTTCTAATTCTAATTCTATTCTAATTCTATTCTAATTCTATTCTAATTCTAATTATATTTCTAATTCTAATTCTAATTCTATTTTATTTCTAATTCTAATTCTATTCTAATTCTATTGTAATTCTATTCTAATTCTATTTTCTAATTCTAATTCTATTCTAATTCTAATTCTATTCTAATTATAATTCTATTTCTAATTCTATTTCTATTTCTATTTCTAATTCTAATTCTATTCTAATTCTAATTCTAATTCTATTATAATTCTAATTCTATTCTAATTCTATTCTATTTCTAATTCTAATTTTTGTTTCTATTTATAATTCTAATTCTAATTGTATTTCTAATTCTAATTCTAATTCTATTCTAATTCTAATTCTATTCTAATTCTATTCTCTATTTCTAATTCTAATTCTATTCTAATTCTATTATAATTCTATTCTAATTCTATTCTAATTCTAATTCTATTCTAATGCTAATTCTATTTCTAATTCTAATTCTAATTCTAATCTAATTCTAATTATATTCTAATTCTTACTCTATTCTAATTCTAATTCTAATTCTAATTCTATTCTAATTCTAATTATAATTCTATTCTAATTCTAATTCTATTGCTAATTCTAATTCTATTCTAATCCTATTCTAATTCTATTCTAATTCTATTCTAATTCTAATTCTATTCTAATTCTAATTCTATTCTAATTCTACTTATATTTCTAATTCTATTTCTAATTCTAATTCTATTCTAATTCTATTCTAATTCTATTCTAATTCTAATTCTATTCTAATTCTAATTCTAATTCTAATTCTAATTCTAATTCTAATCTAATTCTAATTATATTCTAATACTTACTCTATTCTAATTCTAATTCTAATTCTAATTCTATTCTAATTCTAATTATAATTCTATTCTAATTCTAATTCTAATTCTAATTCTAATTATATTCTAATCCTATTCTAATTCTATTCTAATTCTATTCTAATTCTAATTCTATTCTCTATTTCTAATTTTATTTCTATTCTAATTCTATTCTAATTCTATTCTAATTCTAATCTAATTCTAATTATATTCTAATTCTAATTCTATTTCTAATTCTAATTCTAATTCTAATCTAACTCTAATTATATTCTAATTCTTACTCTATTCTAATTCTAATTCTAATTCTAATTCTATTCTAATTCTAATTATAATTCTATTCTAATTATAATTCTATTGCTAATTCTAATTCTATTCTAATCCTATTCTAATTCTATTCTAATTCTATTCTAATTCTAATTCTATTCTATTCTAATTCTAATTCTAATTCTAATTCTATTCTAATTCTAATTATAATTCTATTCTAATTCTAATTCTAATTCTATTTCTAATTCTAATTCTATTCTAATCCTATTCTAATTCTATTCTAATTCTATTCTAATTCTATTCTAATTCTAATTCTATTCTAATTCTAATTCTATTTCTAATTCTAATTCTAATCTAATTCTAATTATATTCTAATTCTATTCTACTTCTAATTCTAATTTTTGTTTCTATTTATAATTCTAATTCTAATTGTATTTCTAATTCTAATTCTAATTCTATTCTAATTCTAATTCTATTCTAATTCTAATTCTATTCTAATTCTATTCTCTATTTCTAATTCTAATTCTATTCTAATTCTATTCTAATTCTATTCTAATTCTATTCTAATTCTAATTCTATTTCTAATTCTAATTCTAATTCTAATCTAATTCTAATTATATTCTAATTCTTACTCTATTCTAATTCTAATTCTAATTCTAATTCTAATTCTAATTCTATTCTAATTCTAATTCTAATTCTAATTCTAATTCTAATTCTATTCTAATCCTATTCTAATTCTATTCTAATTCTATTCTAATTCTATTCTAATTCTAATTCTATTCTAATTCTAATTCTAATTATAATTCTATTCTAATTCTAATTCTATTGCTAATTCTAATTCTGTTCTAATCCTATTCTAATTCTATTCTAATTCTATTCTAATTCTAATTCTATTCTATTCTAATTCTAATTCTATTTCTAATTCTATTCTAATTCTAATTATAATTCTATTCTAATTCTAATTCTAATTCTATTTCTAATTCTAATTCTATTCTAATCCTATTCTAATTCTATTCTAATTCTATTCTAATTCTATTCTAATTCTAATTCTATTCTAATTCTAATTCTATTTCTAATTCTAATTCTAATCTAATTCTAATTATATTCTAATTCTATTCTATTTCTAATTCTAATTTTTGTTTCTATTTATAATTCTAATTCTAATTGTATTTCTAATTCTAATTCTAATTCTAATTCTATTCTAATTCTAATTCTATTCTAATTCTATTCTCTATTCTAATTCTAATTCTAATTCTAATTCTATTCTAATTCTAATTATATTCTAATTCTATTCTACTTCTAATTCTAATTTTTGTTTCTATTTATAATTATAATTCTAATTGTATTTCTAATTCTAATTCTAATTCTATTCTAATTCTAATTCTATTCTAATTCTATTCTCTATTTCTAATTCTAATTCTATTCTAATTCTATTCTAATTCTATTCTAATTCTATTCTAATTCTAATTCTATTCTAATTCTAATTCTATTTCTAATTCTAATTCTAATTCTAATCTAATTCTAATTATATTCTAATTCTTACTCTATTCTAATTCTAATTCTAATTCTAATTCTAATTCTAATTCTATTCTAATTCTAATTCTAATTCTAATTCTAATTCTATTCTAATCCTATTCTAATTCTATTCTAATTCTATTCTAATTCTATTCTAATTCTAATTCTATTCTAATTCTAATTCTAATTATAATTCTATTCTAATTATAATTCTATTGCTAATTCTAATTCTATTCTAATCCTATTCTAATTCTATTCTAATTCTATTCTAATTCTATTCTAATTCTAATTTTATTCTATTCTAATTCTAATTCTATTTCTAATTCTATTCTAATTCTAATTATAATTCTATTCTAATTCTAATTCTAATTCTATTTCTAATTCTAATTCTATTCTAATCCTATTCTAATTCTATTCTAATTCTATTCTAATTCTATTCTAATTCTAATTCTATTCTAATTCTAATTCTATTTCTAATTCTAATTATATTCTAATTCTATTCTATTTCTAATTCTAATTTTTGTTTCTATTTATAATTCTAATTCTAATTGTATTTCTAATTCTAATTCTAATTCTAATTCTATTCTAATTCTAATTCTATTCTAATTCTATTCTCTATTCTAATTCTAATTCTAATTCTAATTCTATTCTAATTCTAATTATAATTCTATTCTAATTCTAATTCTATTGCTAATTCTAATTCTATTCTAATCCTATTCTAATTCTATTCTAATTCTATTCTAATTCTGATTCTATTCTAATTCTAATTCTATTCTAATTCTATTCTAATTCTATTCTAATTCTATTATAATTCTATTCTAATTCTATTTTCTAATTCTAATTCTATTCTAATTCTAATTCTATTCTAATTATAATTCTATTTCTAATTCTATTTCTATTTCTATTTCTAATTCTAATTCTATTCTAATTCTAATTCTAATTGTATTTCTAATTCTAATTTTAATTCTATTCTAATTCTAATTCTATTCTAATTCTATTCTAATTCTATTTCTAATTCTAATTCTATTCTAATTCTATTCTAATTATATTCTAATTCTATTCTAATTCTAATTCTATTTCTAATTCTAATTCTAATTCTAATCTAATTCTAATTATATTCTAATTCTTACTCTATTCTAATTCTAATTCTAATTCTAATTCTATTCTAATTCTAATTATAATTCTATTCTAATTCTAATTCTATTGCTAATTCTAATTCTATTCTAATCCTATTCTAATTCTATTCTAATTCTATTCTAATTCTAATTCTATTCTATTCTAATTCTAATTCTAATTCTAATTCTATTCTAATTCTAATTATAATTCTATTCTAATTCTAATTCTAATTCTATTTCTAATTCTAATTCTATTCTAATCCTATTCTAATTCTATTCTAATTCTATTCTAATTCTATTCTAATTCTAATTCTATTCTAATTCTAATTCTATTTCTAATTCTAATTCTAATCTAATTCTAATTATATTCTAATTCTATTCTATTTCTAATTCTAATTTTTGTTTCTATTTATAATTCTAATTCTAATTGTATTTCTAATTCTAATTCTAATTCTATTCTAATTCTATTCTCTATTTCTAATTCTAATTCTATTCTAATTCTATTCTAATTCTATTCTAATTCTATTCTAATTCTAATTCTATTTCTAATTCTAATTCTAATTCTATTCTAATTCTAATTCTATTCTATTCTAATTCTAATTCTAATGCTAATTCTATTCTAATTCTAATTATAATTCTATTCTAATTCTAATTCTAATTCTAATTCTAATTCTATTCTAATCCTATTCTAATTCTATTCTAATTCTATTCTAATTCTATTCTAATTCTAATTCTATTCTAATTCTAATTCTAATTATAATTCTATTCTAATTCTAATTCTATTGCTAATTCTAATTCTATTCTAATCCTATTCTAATTCTATTCTAATTCTATTCTAATTCTAATTCTATTCTATTCTAATTCTAATTCTATTTCTAATTCTATTCTAATTCTAATTATAATTCTATTCTAATTCTAATTCTAATTCTATTTCTAATTCTAATTCTATTCTAATCCTATTCTAATTCTATTCTAATTCTATTCTAATTCTATTCTAATTCTAATTCTATTCTAATTCTAATTCTATTTCTAATTCTAATTCTAATCTAATTCTAATTATATTCTAATTCTATTCTATTTCTAATTCTAATTTTTGTTTCTATTTATAATTCTAATTCTAATTGTATTTCTAATTCTAATTCTAATTCTAATTCTATTCTAATTCTAATTCTATTCTAATTCTATTCTCTATTTCTAATTCTAATTCTATTCTAATTCTATTCTAATTCTATTCTAATTCTATTCTAATTCTAATTCTATTCTAATTCTAATTCTATTTCTAATTCTAATTCTAATTCTAATCTAATTCTAATTATATTCTAATTCTTACTCTATTCTAATTCTAATTCTAATTCTAATTCTATTCTAATTCTAATTATAATTCTATTCTAATTCTAATTCTATTGCTAATTCTAATTCTATTCTAATCCTATTCTAATTCTATTCTAATTCTATTCTAATTCTAATTCTATTCTAATTCTAATTCTATTCTAATTCTACTTCTATTTCTAATTCTATTCTAATTCTAATTCTAATTCTAATCTAATTCTAATTATATTCTAATTCTAATTCTATTTCTAATTCTAATTCTAATTCTAATCTAATTCTAATTATATTCTAATTCTTACTCTATTCTAATTCTAATTCTAATTCTAATTCTATTCTAATTCTAATTATAATTCTATTCTAATTCTAATTCTATTGCTAATTCTAATTCTATTCTAATCCTATTCTAATTCTATTCTAATTCTATTCTAATTCTAATTCTATTCTATTCTAATTCTAATTCTAATTCTAATTCTATTCTAATTCTAATTATAATTCTATTCTAATTCTAATTCTAATTCTATTTCTAATTCTAATTCTATTCTAATCCTATTCTAATTCTATTCTAATTCTATTCTAATTCTATTCTAATTCTAATTCTATTCTAATTCTAATTCTATTTCTAATTCTAATTCTAATCTAATTCTAATTATATTCTAATTCTATTCTACTTCTAATTCTAATTTTTGTTTCTATTTATAATTCTAATTCTAATTGTATTTCTAATTCTGATTCTAATTCTATTCTAATTCTAATTCTATTCTAATTCTATTCTCTATTTCTAATTCTAATTCTATTCTAATTCTATTCTAATTCTATTCTAATTCTAATTCTATTCTAATTCTAATTCTATTTCTAATTCTAATTCTAATTCTAATCTAATTCTAATTATATTCTAATTCTTACTCTATTCTAATTCTAATTCTAATTCTAATTCTATTCTAATTCTAATTATAATTCTATTCTAATTCTAATTCTATTGCTAATTCTAATTCTATTCTAATCCTATTCTAATTCTATTCTAATTTTATTCTAATTCTAATTCTATTCTAATTCTAATTCTATTCTAATTCTACTTGTATTTCTAATTCTAATTCTATTCTAATTCTATTCTAATTCTATTCTAATTCTATTCTAATTCTAATTCTATTCTAATTCTAATTCTAATTCTAATTCTAATTCTAATTCTAATCCAATTCTAATTATATTCTAATACTTACTCTATTCTAATTCTAATTCTAATTCTAATTCTAATTCTATTCTAATTCTAATTATAATTCTATTCTAATTCTAATTCTATTCTAATTCTAATTCTTTTTCTAATTCTAATTCTATTCTAATTCTATTCTAATTCTATTCTAATTCTAATTCTATAACTAATTCTAATTCTATTCTAATTCTATTCTAATTCTATTCTAATTCTAATTCTATTCTAATTCTAATTCTATTTCTAATTCTAATTCTAATTCTATTTCTAATTCTAATTCTAATTCTAATTCTAATTCTAATTCTATTCTAATTCTATTCTAATTCTAATTCTAATTCTATTTCTAATTCTAATTCTATTCTAATTCTAATTCTATTCTAATTTTAATTTTATTCTATTTCTATTTTAATTCTAATTATATTCTAATTCTATTCTAATTCTATTCTAATTCTAATTCAATTTCTAATTCTAATTCTAATTCTATTCTATTTCTAATTCTAATTCTATTCTAATTCTATTCTAATTCTATTCTAATTCTATTTTCTAATTCTAATTATATTCTAATTCTAATTCTATTCTAATTCTAATTCTATTTCTAATTCTATTTCTATTTCTATTTCTAATTCTAATTCTATTCTAATTCTAATTCTATTCTAATTCTATTATACTTCTATTCTAATTCTAATTATATTCTAATTCTTACTCTATTCTAATTCTAATTCTAATTCTAATTCTATTCTAATTCTAATTATAATTCTATTCTAATTCTAATTCTAATTCTATTTCTAATTCTAATTCTATTCTAATCCTATTCTAATTCTATTCTAATTCTATTCTAATTCTAATTATATTCTAATTCTATTCTCTATTTCTAATTCTAATTCTATTCTAATTCTATTCTAATACTTACTCTATTCTAATTCTAATTCTAATTCTAATTCTATTCTAATTCTAATTATAATTCTATTCTAATTCTAATTCTATTTCTAATTCTAATTATATTATAATCCTATTCTAATTCTATTCTAATTCTATTCTAATTCTATTCTAATTCTAATTCTATTTCTAATTCTAATTCTATTCTAATTCTATTCTAATTCTATTCTAATTCTAATTATATTTCTAATTCTAATTCTAATTCTATTTTATTTCTAATTCTAATTCTATTCTAATTCTATTGTAATTCTATTCTAATTCTATTTTCTAATTCTAATTCTATTCTAATTCTAATTCTATTCTAATTATAATTCTATTTCTAATTCTATTTCTATTTCTATTTCTAATTCTAATTCTATTCTAATTCTAATTCTAATTCTATTATAATTCTAATTCTATTCTAATTCTATTCTATTTCTAATTCTAATTTTTGTTTAAATTTATAATTCTAATTCTAATTGTATTTCTAATTCTAATTCTAATTCTATTCTAATTCTAATTCTATTCTAATTCTATTCTCTATTTCTAATTCTAATTCTATTCTAATTCTATTCTAATTCTAATTATAATTCTATTCTAATTCTAATTCTATTGCTAATTCTAATTCTATTCTAATCCTATTCTAATTCTATTCTAATTCTATTCTAATTCTAATTCTATTCTAATTCTAATTCTATTCTAATTCTACTTATATTTCTAATTCTATTTCTAATTCTAATTCTATTCTAATTCTATTCTAATTCTATTCTAATTCTATTCTAATTCTAATTCTATTCTAATTCTAATTCTAATTCTAATTCTAATTCTAATTCTAATCTAATTCTAATTATATTCTAATACTTACTCTATTCTAATTCTAATTATAATTCTAATTCTATTCTAATTCTAATTATAATTCTATTCTAATTCTAATTCTAATTCTAATTCTAATTATATTCTAATCCTATTCTAATTCTATTCTAATTCTATTCTAATTCTAATTCTATTCTCTATTTCTAATTTTATTTCTATTCTAATTCTATTCTAATTCTATTCTAATTCTATTCTAATTCTAATTCTATTCTAATTCTAATTCTATTTCTAATTCTAATTCTAATTCTAATCTAATTCTAATTATATTCTAATTCTTACTCTATTCTAATTCTAATTCTAATTCTAATTCTATTCTAATTCTAATTATAATTCTATTCTAATTCTAATTCTATTGCTAATTCTAATTCTATTCTAATCCTATTCTAATTCTATTCTAATTCTATTCTAATTCTAATTCTATTCTAATTCTAATTCTATTCTAATTCTACTTCTATTTCTAATTCTATTCTAATTCTAATTCTAATTCTAATCTAATTCTAATTATATTCTAATTCTAATTCTATTTCTAATTCTAATTCTAATTCTAATCTAATTCTAATTATATTCTAATTCTTACTCTATTCTAATTCTAATTCTAATTCTAATTCTATTCTAATTCTAATTATAATTCTATTCTAATTCTAATTCTATTGCTAATTCTAATTCTATTCTAATCCTATTCTAATTCTATTCTAATTCTATTCTAATTCTAATTCTATTCTATTCTAATTCTAATTCTAATTCTAATTCTATTCTAATTCTAATTATAATTCTATTCTAATTCTAATTCTAATTCTATTTCTAATTCTAATTCTATTCTAATCCTATTCTAATTCTATTCTAATTCTATTCTAATTCTATTCTAATTCTAATTCTATTCTAATTCTAATTCTATTTCTAATTCTAATTCTAATCTAATTCTAATTATATTCTAATTCTATTCTACTTCTAATTCTAATTTTTGTTTCTATTTATAATTCTAATTCTAATTGTATTTCTAATTCTAATTCTAATTCTATTCTAATTCTAATTCTATTCTAATTCTATTCTCTATTTCTAATTCTAATTCTATTCTAATTCTATTCTAATTCTAATTGTATTTCTAATTCTAATTCTTACTCTATTCTAATTCTAATTCTAATTCTAATTCTATTCTAATTCTAATTATATTCTAATTCTTACTCTATTCTAATTCTAATTCTAATTCTAATTCTATTCTAATTCTAATTATAATTCTATTCTAATTCTAATTCTATTGCTAATTCTAATTCTATTCTAATCATATTCTAATTCTATTCTAATTCTATTCTAATTCTAATTCTATTCTAATTCTAATTCCATTATGATTCTACTTCTATTTCTAATTCTATTTCTAATTCTAATTCTATTCTAATTCTATTCTAATTCTATTCTAATTCTAATTCTATTCTAATTCTAATTCTAATTCTAATTCTAATTCTAATTCTAATCTAACTCTAATTATACTCTAATACTTACTCTATTCTAATTCTAATTCTAATTCTAATTCTATTCTAATTCTAATTATAATTCTATTCTAATTCTAATTCTATTTCTAATTCTAATTATATTATAATCCTATTCTAATTCTATTCTAATTCTATTCTAATTCTATTCTAATTCTAATTCCATTTCTAATTCTAATTCTATTCTAATTCTATTCTAATTCTATTCTAATTCTAATTCTATTTCTAATTCTAATTCTAATTCTATTCTATTTCTAATTCTAATTCTATTCTAATTCTATTCTAATTCTATTCTAATTCTATTTTCTAATTCTAATTCTATTCTAATTCTAATTCTATTGCTAATTCTAATTCTATTCTAATCCTATTCTAATTCTATTCTAATTCTATTCTAATTCTAATTCTATTCTAATTCTAATTCTATTCTAATTCTACTTCTATTTCTAATTCTATTTCTATTTCTAATTCTATTCTAATTCTATTCTAATTCTATTCTAATTCTAATTCTATTCTAATTCTAATTCTAATTCTAATTTTAATTCTAATTCTAATTCTAATTCTAATTCTAATTCTAATCTAATTCTAATTATATTCTAATTCTTACTCTATTCTAATTCTAATTCTAATTCTAATTCTATTTTCTAATTCTAATTCTATTCTAATTCTAATTTTATTTCTAATTCTAATTCTATTCTAATTCTATTCTAATTCTATTCTAATTCTATTCTAATTCTAATTCTATTCTAATTCTATTTCTTTTCTAATTCTAATTTTATTCTATTTCTATTCTAATTCTAATTCTATTCTAATTCTACTTCTATTTCTATTCTAATTCTATTCTAATTCTATTCTATTATAATTCTATTATAATTCTAATTATAATTCTATTCTAATTCTAATTCTATTTCTAATTCAATTCTAATTCTAATCTAATTCTAATTATATTCTAATTCTTACTCTATTCTAATTCTAATTCTAATTCTAATTCTATTCTAATTCTAATTATAATTCTATTCTAATTCTAATTATATTTCTAATTCTAATTATATTATAATCCTATTCTAATTCTATTCTAATTCTATTCTAATTCTATTCTAATTCTAATTCTATTTCTAATTCTAATTCTATTCTAATTCTATTCTAATTCTATTCTAATTCTAATTATATTTCTAATTCTAATTCTAATTCTATTCTATTTCTAATTCTAATTCTATTCTAATTCTATTGTAATTCTATTCTAATTCTATTTTCTAATTCTAATTCTATTCTAATTCTAATTCTATTCTAATTATAATTCTATTTCTAATTCTATTTCTATTTCTATTTCTAATTCTAATTCTATTTTAATTCTAATTCTAATTCTATTATAATTCTAATTCTATTCTAATTCTATTCTATTTCTAATTCTAATTTTTGTTTCTATTTATAATTCTAATTCTAATTGTATTTCTAATTCTAATTCTAATTCTATTCTAATTCTAATTCTATTCTAATTCTATTCTCTATTTCTAATTCTAATTCTATTCTAATTCTATTATAATTCTATTCTAATTCTATTCTAATTCTAATTCTATTCTAATGCTAATTCTATTTCTAATTCTAATTCTAATTCTAATCTAATTCTAATTATATTCTAATTCTTACTCTATTCTAATTCTAATTCTAATTCTAATTCTATTCTAATTCTAATTATAATTCTATTCTAATTCTAATTCTATTGCTAATTCTAATTCTATTCTAATCCTATTCTAATTCTATTCTAATTCTATTCTAATTCTATTCTAATTCTAATTCTATTCTAATTCTAATTCTATTCTAATTCTACTTATATTTCTAATTCTATTTCTAATTCTAATTCTATTCTAATTCTATTCTAATTCTATTCTAATTCTATTCTAATTCTAATTCTATTCTAATTCTAATTCTAATTCTAATTCTAATTCTAATTCTAATCTAATTCTAATTATATTCTAATACTTACTCTATTCTAATTCTAATTCTAATTCTAATTCTATTCTAATTCTAATTATAATTCTATTCTAATTCTAATTCTAATTCTAATTCTAATTATATTCTAATCCTATTCTAATTCTATTCTAATTCTATTCTAATTCTAATTCTATTCTCTATTTCTAATTTTATTTCTATTCTAATTCTATTCTAATTCTATTCTAATTCTATTCTAATTCTAATTCTATTCTAATTCTAATTCTATTTCTAATTCTAATTCTAATTCTAATTCTAATCTAATTCTAATTATATTCTAATTCTTACTCTATTCTAATTCTAATTCTAATTCTAATTCTATTCTAATTCTAATTATAATTCTATTCTAATTCTAATTCTATTGCTAATTCTAATTCTATTATAATCCTATTCTAATTCTATTCTAATTCTAATTCTATTCTAATTCTAATTCTATTCTAATTCTAATTCTATTCTAATTCTACTTCTATTTCTAATTCTATTTCTAATTCTAATTCTATTCTAATTCTATTCTAATTCTATTCTAATTCTATTCTAATTCTATTCTAATTCTAATTCTATTCTAATTCTAATTCTAATTCTAATTCTAATTCTAATCTAATTCTAATTATATTCTAATACTTACTCTATTCTAATTCTAATTCTAATTCTATTCTAATTCTAATTATAATTCTATTCTAATTCTAATTCTATTTCTAATTCTAATTATATTCTAATCCTATTCTAATTCTATTCTAATTCTATTCTAATTCTATTCTAATTCTAATTCTATTTCTAATTCTAATTCTATTCTAATTCTATTCTAATTCTATTCTAATTCTATTCTAATTCTAATTATATTCTAATTCTAATTCTATTTCTAATTCTAATTCTAATTCTAATCTAATTCTAATTATATTCTAATTCTTACTCTATTCTAATTCTAATTCTAATTCTAATTCTATTCTAATTCTAATTATATTCTAATTCTTACTCTATTCTAATTCTAATTCTAATTCTAATTCTATTCTAATTCTAATTATAATTCTATTCTAATTCTAATTCTATTGCTAATTCTAATTCTATTCTAATCATATTCTAATTCTATTCTAATTCTATTCTAATTCTAATTCTATTCTAATTCTAATTCCATTATGATTCTACTTCTATTTCTAATTCTATTTCTAATTCTAATTCTATTCTAATTCTATTCTAATTCTATTCTAATTCTAATTCTATTCTAATTCTAATTCTAATTCTAATTCTAATTCTAATTCTAATCTAACTCTAATTATATTCTAATACTTACTCTATTCTAATTCTAATTCTAATTCTAATTCTATTCTAATTCTAATTATAATTCTATTCTAATTCTAATTCTATTTCTAATTCTAATTATATTATAATCCTATTCTAATTCTATTCTAATTCTATTCTAATTCTATTCTAATTCTAATTCTATTTCTAATTCTAATTCTATTCTAATTCTATTCTAATTCTATTCTAATTCTAATTCTATTTCTAATTCTAATTCTAATTCTATTCTATTTCTAATTCTAATTCTATTCTAATTCTATTCTAATTCTATTCTAATTCTATTCTAATTCTATTCTAATTCTAATTCTATTCTAATTCTAATTCTAATTCTAATTCTAATTCTAATTCTAATTCTAATTCTAATTCTAATTCTAATCTAATTCTAATTATATTCTAATTCTTACTCTATTCTAATTCTAATTCTAATTCTAATTCTATTTTCTAATTCTAATTCTATTCTATTTCTAATTCTATTTCTATTTCTAATTCTATTCTAATTCTATTCTAATTCTATTCTAATTCTAATTCTATTCTAATTCTAATTCTAATTCTAATTCTAATTCTAATTCTAATTCTAATTCTAATTCTAATTCTAATCTAATTCTAATTATATTCTAATTCTTACTCTATTCTAATTCTAATTCTAATTCTAATTCTATTTTCTAATTCTAATTCTATTCTAATTCTAATTCTATTTCTAATTCTAATTCTATTCTAATTCTATTCTAATTCTATTCTAATTCTATTCTAATTCTAATTCTATTCTAATTCTATTTCTTTTCTAATTCTAATTTTATTCTATTTCTATTCTAATTCTAATTCTATTCTAATTCTACTTCTATTTCTATTCTAATTCTATTCTAATTCTATTCTATTATAATTCTATTATAATTCTAATTATAATTCTATTCTAATTCTAATTCTATTTCTAATTCTATTCTAATTCTAATCTAATTCTAATTATATTCTAATTCTTACTCTATTCTAATTCTAATTCTAATTCTAATTCTATTCTAATTCTAATTATAATTCTATTCTAATTCTAATTCTATTTCTAATTCTAATTATATTATAATCCTATTCTAATTCTATTCTAATTCTATTCTAATTCTATTCTAATTCTAATTCTATTTCTAATTCTAATTCTATTCTAATTCTATTCTAATTCTATTCTAATTCTAATTATATTTCTAATTCTAATTCTAATTCTATTCTATTTCTAATTCTAATTCTATTCTAATTCTATTGTAATTCTATTCTAATTCTATTTTCTAATTCTAATTCTATTCTAATTCTAATTCTATTCTAATTATAATTCTATTTCTAATTCTATTTCTATTTCTATTTCTAATTCTAATTCTATTCTAATTCTAATTCTAATTCTATTATAATTCTAATTCTATTCTAATTCTATTCTATTTCTAATTCTAATTTTTGTTTCTATTTATAATTCTAATTCTAATTGTATTTCTAATTCTAATTCTAATTCTATTCTAATTCTAATTCTATTCTAATTCTATTCTCTATTTCTAATTCTAATTCTATTCTAATTCTATTATAATTCTATTCTAATTCTATTCTAATTCTAATTCTATTCTAATGCTAATTCTATTTCTAATTCTAATTCTAATTCTAATCTAATTCTAATTATATTCTAATTCTTACTCTATTCTAATTCTAATTCTAATTCTAATTCTATTCTAATTCTAATTATAATTCTATTCTAATTCTAATTCTATTGCTAATTCTAATTCTATTCTAATCCTATTCTAATTCTATTCTAATTCTATTCTAATTCTATTCTAATTCTAATTCTAATTCTATTCTATTTCTAATTCTAATTCTATTCTAATTCTATTCTAATTCTATTCTAATTCTATTCTAATTCTAATTCTATTCTAATTCTAATTCTATTCTAATTCTAATTCTAATTCTAATTCTAATTCTAATTCTAATTCTAATTCTAATTCTAATTCTAATCTAATTCTAATTATATTCTAATTCTTACTCTATTCTAATTCTAATTCTAATTCTAATTCTATTTTCTAATTCTAATTCTATTCTATTTCTAATTCTATTTCTATTTCTAATTATATTCTAATTCTATTCTAATTCTATTCTAATTCTAATTCTATTCTAATTCTAATTCTAATTCTAATTCTAATTCTAATTCTAATTCTAATTCTAATCTAATTCTAATTATATTCTAATTCTTACTCTATTCTAATTCTAATTCTAATTCTAATTCTATTTTCTAATTCTAATTCTATTCTAATTCTAATTCTATTTCTAATTCTAATTCTATTCTAATTCTATTCTAATTCTATTCTAATTCTATTCTAATTCTAATTCTATTCTAATTCTATATCTTTTCTAATTCTAATTTTATTCTATTTCTATTCTAATTCTAATTCTATTCTAATTCTACTTCTATTTCTATTCTAATTCTATTCTAATTCTATTCTATTATAATTCTATTATAATTCTAATTATAATTCTATTCTAATTCTAATTCTATTTCTAATTCTATTCTAATTCTAATCTAATTCTAATTATATTCTAATTCTTACTCTATTCTAATTCTAATTCTAATTCTAATTCTATTCTAATTCTAATTATAATTCTATTCTAATTCTAATTCTATTTCTAATTCTAATTATATTATAATCCTATTCTAATTCTATTCTAATTCTATTCTAATTCTATTCTAATTCTAATTCTATTTCTAATTCTAATTCCATTCTAATTCTATTCTAATTCTATTCTAATTCTAATTATATTTCTAATTCTAATTCTAATTCTATTCTATTTCTAATTCTAATTCTATTCTAATTCTATTGTAATTCTATTCTAATTCTATTTTCTAATTCTAATTCTATTCTAATTCTAATTCTATTCTAATTATAATTCTATTTCTAATTCTATTTCTATTTCTATTTCTAATTCTAATTCTATTTTAATTCTAATTCTAATTCTATTATAATTCTAATTCTATTCTAATTCTATTCTATTTCTAATTCTAATTTTTGTTTCTATTTATAATTCTAATTCTAATTGTATTTCTAATTCTAATTCTAATTCTATTCTAATTCTAATTCTATTCTAATTCTATTCTCTATTTCTAATTCTAATTCTATTCTAATTCTATTATAATTCTATTCTAATTCTATTCTAATTCTAATTCTATTCTAATGCTAATTCTATTTCTAATTCTAATTCTAATTCTAATCTAATTCTAATTATATTCTAATTCTTACTCTATTCTAATTCTAATTCTAATTCTAATTCTATTCTAATTCTAATTCTATTGCTAATTCTAATTCTATTCTAATCCTATTCTAATTCTATTCTAATTCTATTCTAATTCTATTCTAATTCTAATTCTATTCTAATTCTAATTCTATTCTAATTCTACTTATATTTCTAATTCTATTTCTAATTCTAATTCTATTCTAATTCTATTCTAATTCTATTCTAATTCTATTCTAATTCTAATTCTATTCTAATTCTAATTCTAATTCTAATTCTAATTCTAATTCTAATCTAATTCTAATTATATTCTAATACTTACTCTATTCTAATTCTAATTCTAATTCTAATTCTATTCTAATTCTAATTATAATTCTATTCTAATTCTAATTCTAATTCTAATTCTAATTATATTCTAATCCTATTCTAATTCTATTCTAATTCTATTCTAATTCTAATTCTATTCTCTATTTCTAATTTTATTTCTATTCTAATTCTATTCTAATTCTATTCTAATTCTATTCTAATTCTAATTCTATTCTAATTCTAATTCTATTTCTAATTCTAATTCTAATTCTAATCTAATTCTAATTATATTCTAATACTTACTCTATTCTAATTCTAATTCTATTTCTAATTCTAATTCTAATCTAATTCTAATTATATTCTAATTCTATTCTATTTCTAATTCTATTCTAATTCTAATTATATTTCTAATTCTAATTCTAATTCTATTCTATTTCTAATTCTAATTCTATTCTAATTCTATTGTAATTCTATTCTAATTCTATTTTCTAATTCTAATTCTATTCTAATTCTAATTCTATTCTAATTATAATTCTATTTCTAATTCTATTTCTATTTCTATTTCTAATTCTAATTCTATTCTAATTCTAATTCTAATTCTATTATAATTCTAATTCTATTCTAATTCTATTCTATTTCTAATTCTAATTTTTGTTTCTATTTATAATTCTAATTCTAATTGTATTTCTAATTCTAATTCTAATTCTATTCTAATTCTAATTCTATTCTAATTCTATTCTCTATTTCTAATTCTAATTCTATTCTAATTCTATTATAATTCTATTCTAATTCTATTCTAATTCTAATTCTATTCTAATGCTAATTCTATTTCTAATTCTAATTCTAATTCTAATCTAATTCTAATTATATTCTAATTCTTACTCTATTCTAATTCTAATTCTAATTCTAATTCTATTCTAATTCTAATTATAATTCTATTCTAATTCTAATTCTATTGCTAATTCTAATTCTATTATAATCCTATTCTAATTCTATTCTAATTCTAATTCTATTCTAATTCTAATTCTATTCTAATTCTAATTCTATTCTAATTCTACTTCTATTTCTAATTCTATTTTTAATTCTAATTCTATTCTAATTCTATTCTAATTCTATTCTAATTCTATTCTAATTCTAATTCTATTCTAATTCTAATTCTATTTCTAATTCTAATTCTAATTCTATTCTATTTCTAATTCTAATTCTATTCTAATTCTATTCTAATTCTATTCTAATTCTATTCTAATTCTATTCTAATTCTAATTCTATTCTAATTCTAATTCTAATTCTAATTCTAATTCTAATTCTAATTCTAATTCTAATTCTAATTCTAATCTAATTCTAATTATATTCTAATTCTTACTCTATTCTAATTCTAATTCTAATTCTAATTCTATTTTCTAATTCTAATTCTATTCTATTTCTAATTCTATTTCTATTTCTAATTATATTCTAATTCTATTCTAATTCTATTCTAATTCTAATTCTATTCTAATTCTAATTCTAATTCTAATTCTAATTCTAATTCTAATTCTAATTCTAATCTAATTCTAATTATATTCTAATTCTTACTCTATTCTAATTCTAATTCTAATTCTAATTCTATTTTCTAATTCTAATTCTATTCTAATTCTAATTCTATTTCTAATTCTAATTCTATTCTAATTCTATTCTAATTCTATTCTAATTCTATTCTAATTCTAATTCTATTCTAATTCTATATCTTTTCTAATTCTAATTTTATTCTATTTCTATTCTAATTCTAATTCTATTCTAATTCTACTTCTATTTCTATTCTAATTCTATTCTAATTCTATTCTATTATAATTCTATTATAATTCTAATTATAATTCTATTCTAATTCTAATTCTATTTCTAATTCTATTCTAATTCTAATCTAATTCTAATTATATTCTAATTCTTACTCTATTCTAATTCTAATTCTAATTCTAATTCTATTCTAATTCTAATTATAATTCTATTCTAATTCTAATTCTATTTCTAATTCTAATTATATTATAATCCTATTCTAATTCTATTCTAATTCTATTCTAATTCTATTCTAATTCTAATTCTATTTCTAATTCTAATTCTATTCTAATTCTATTCTAATTCTATTCTAATTCTAATTATATTTCTAATTCTAATTCTAATTCTATTCTATTTCTAATTCTAATTCTATTCTAATTCTATTGTAATTCTATTCTAATTCTATTTTCTAATTCTAATTCTATTCTAATTCTAATTCTATTCTAATTATAATTCTATTTCTAATTCTATTTCTATTTCTATTTCTAATTCTAATTCTATTTTAATTCTAATTCTAATTCTATTATAATTCTAATTCTATTCTAATTCTATTCTATTTCTAATTCTAATTTTTGTTTCTATTTATAATTCTAATTCTAATTGTATTTCTAATTCTAATTCTAATTCTATTCTAATTCTAATTCTATTCTAATTCTATTCTCTATTTCTAATTCTAATTCTATTCTAATTCTATTATAATTCTATTCTAATTCTATTCTAATTCTAATTCTATTCTAATGCTAATTCTATTTCTAATTCTAATTCTAATTCTAATCTAATTCTAATTATATTCTAATTCTTACTCTATTCTAATTCTAATTCTAATTCTAATTCTATTCTAATTCTAATTATAATTCTATTCTAATTCTAATTCTATTGCTAATTCTAATTCTATTCTAATCCTATTCTAATTCTATTCTAATTCTATTCTAATTCTATTCTAATTCTAATTCTATTCTAATTCTAATTCTATTCTAATTCTACTTATATTTCTAATTCTATTTCTAATTCTAATTCTATTCTAATTCTATTCTAATTCTATTCTAATTCTATTCTAATTCTAATTCTATTCTAATTCTAATTCTAATTCTAATTCTAATTCTAATTCTAATCTAATTCTAATTATATTCTAATACTTACTCTATTCTAATTCTAATTCTAATTCTAATTCTATTCTAATTCTAATTATAATTCTATTCTAATTCTAATTCTAATTCTAATTCTAATTATATTCTAATCCTATTCTAATTCTATTCTAATTCTATTCTAATTCTAATTCTATTCTCTATTTCTAATTTTATTTCTATTCTAATTCTATTCTAATTCTATTCTAATTCTATTCTAATTCTAATTCTATTCTAATTCTAATTCTATTTCTAATTCTAATTCTAATTCTAATCTAATTCTAATTATATTCTAATACTTACTCTATTCTAATTCTAATTCTATTTCTAATTCTAATTCTAATCTAATTCTAATTATATTCTAATTCTATTCTATTTCTAATTCTATTCTAATTCTAATTATATTTCTAATTCTAATTCTAATTCTATTCTATTTCTAATTCTAATTCTATTCTAATTCTATTGTAATTCTATTCTAATTCTATTTTCTAATTCTAATTCTATTCTAATTCTAATTCTATTCTAATTATAATTCTATTTCTAATTCTATTTCTATTTCTATTTCTAATTCTAATTCTATTCTAATTCTAATTCTAATTCTATTATAATTCTAATTCTATTCTAATTCTATTCTATTTCTAATTCTAATTTTTGTTTCTATTTATAATTCTAATTCTAATTGTATTTCTAATTCTAATTCTAATTCTATTCTAATTCTAATTCTATTCTAATTCTATTCTCTATTTCTAATTCTAATTCTATTCTAATTCTATTATAATTCTATTCTAATTCTATTCTAATTCTAATTCTATTCTAATGCTAATTCTATTTCTAATTCTAATTCTAATTCTAATCTAATTCTAATTATATTCTAATTCTTACTCTATTCTAATTCTAATTCTAATTCTAATTCTATTCTAATTCTAATTATAATTCTATTCTAATTCTAATTCTATTGCTAATTCTAATTCTATTATAATCCTATTCTAATTCTATTCTAATTCTAATTCTATTCTAATTCTAATTCTATTCTAATTCTAATTCTATTCTAATTCTACTTCTATTTCTAATTCTATTTCTAATTCTAATTCTATTCTAATTCTATTCTAATTCTATTCTAATTCTATTCTAATTCTAATTCTATTCTAATTCTAATTCTAATTCTAATTCTAATTCTAATCTAATTCTAATTATATTCTAATACTTACTCTATTCTAATTCTAATTCTAATTCTATTCTAATTCTAATTATAATTCTATTCTAATTCTAATTCTATTTCTAATTCTAATTATATTCTAATCCTATTCTAATTCTATTCTAATTCTATTCTAATTCTATTCTAATTCTAATTCTATTTCTAATTCTAATTCTATTCTAATTCTATTCTAATTCTATTCTAATTCTATTCTAATTCTAATTATATTCTAATTCTAATTCTATTTCTAATTGTAATTCTAATTCTAATCTAATTCTAATTATATTCTAATTCTTACTCTATTCTAATTCTAATTCTAATTCTAATTCTATTCTAATTCTAATTATATTCTAATTCTAATTATATTCTAATTCTTACTCTATTCTAATTCTAATTCTAATTCTAATTCTATTCTAATTCTAATTATAATTCTATTCTAATTCTAATTCTATTGCTAATTCTAATTCTATTCTAATCATATTCTAATTCTATTCTAATTCTATTCTAATTCTAATTCTATTCTAATTCTAATTCCATTATGATTCTACTTCTATTTCTAATTCTATTTCTAATTCTAATTCTATTCTAATTCTATTCTAATTCTATTCTAATTCTAATTCTATTCTAATTCTAATTCTAATTCTAATTCTAATTCTAATTCTAATCTAACTCTAATTATATTCTAATACTTACTCTATTCTAATTCTAATTCTAATTCTAATTCTATTCTAATTCTAATTATAATTCTATTCTAATTCTAATTCTATTTCTAATTCTAATTATATTATAATCCTATTCTAATTCTATTCTAATTCTATTCTAATTCTATTCTAATTCTAATTCTATTTCTAATTCTAATTCTATTCTAATTCTATTCTAATTCTATTCTAATTCTAATTCTATTTCTAATTCTAATTCTAATTCTATTCTATTTCTAATTCTAATTCTATTCTAATTCTATTCTAATTCTATTCTAATTCTATTCTAATTCTAATTCTATTCTAATTCTAATTCTAATTCTAATTCTAATTCTAATTCTAATTCTAATTCTAATTCTAATTCTAATCTAATTCTAATTATATTCTAATTCTTACTCTATTCTAATTCTAATTCTAATTCTAATTCTATTTTCTAATTCTAATTCTATTCTATTTCTAATTCTATTTCTATTTCTAATTCTATTCTAATTCTATTCTAATTCTATTCTAATTCTAATTCTATTCTAATTCTAATTCTAATTCTAATTCTAATTCTAATTCTAATTCTAATTCTAATTCTAATTCTAATCTAATTCTAATTATATTCTAATTCTTACTCTATTCTAATTCTAATTCTAATTCTAATTCTATTTTCTAATTCTAATTCTATTCTAATTCTAATTCTATTTCTAATTCTAATTCTATTCTAATTCTATTCTAATTCTATTCTAATTCTATTCTAATTCTAATTCTATTCTAATTCTATTTCTTTTCTAATTCTAATTTTATTCTATTTCTATTCTAATTCTAATTCTATTCTAATTCTACTTCTATTTCTATTCTAATTCTATTCTAATTCTATTCTATTATAATTCTATTATAATTCTAATTATAATTCTATTCTAATTCTAATTCTATTTCTAATTCTATTCTAATTCTAATCTAATTCTAATTATATTCTAATTCTTACTCTATTCTAATTCTAATTCTAATTCTAATTCTATTCTAATTCTAATTATAATTCTATTCTAATTCTAATTCTATTTCTAATTCTAATTATATTATAATCCTATTCTAATTCTATTCTAATTCTATTCTAATTCTATTCTAATTCTAATTCTATTTCTAATTCTAATTCTATTCTAATTCTATTCTAATTCTATTCTAATTCTAATTATATTTCTAATTCTAATTCTAATTCTATTCTATTTCTAATTCTAATTCTATTCTAATTCTATTGTAATTCTATTCTAATTCTATTTTCTAATTCTAATTCTATTCTAATTCTAATTCTATTCTAATTATAATTCTATTTCTAATTCTATTTCTATTTCTATTTCTAATTCTAATTCTATTCTAATTCTAATTCTAATTCTATTATAATTCTAATTCTATTCTAATTCTATTCTATTTCTAATTCTAATTTTTGTTTCTATTTATAATTCTAATTCTAATTGTATTTCTAATTCTAATTCTAATTCTATTCTAATTCTAATTCTATTCTAATTCTATTCTCTATTTCTAATTCTAATTCTATTCTAATTCTATTATAATTCTATTCTAATTCTATTCTAATTCTAATTCTATTCTAATGCTAATTCTATTTCTAATTCTAATTCTAATTCTAATCTAATTCTAATTATATTCTAATTCTTACTCTATTCTAATTCTAATTCTAATTCTAATTCTATTCTAATTCTAATTATAATTCTATTCTAATTCTAATTCTATTGCTAATTCTAATTCTATTCTAATCCTATTCTAATTCTATTCTAATTCTATTCTAATTCTAATTCTATTCTAATTCTAATTCTATTCTAATTCTACTTATATTTCTAATTCTATTTCTAATTCTAATTCTATTCTAATTCTATTCTAATTCTATTCTAATTCTAATTCTATTCTAATTCTAATTCTAATTCTAATTCTAATTCTAATTCTAATCTAATTCTAATTATATTCTAATACTTACTCTATTCTAATTCTAATTCTAATTCTAATTCTATTCTAATTCTAATTATAATTCTATTCTAATTCTAATTCTAATTCTAATTCTAATTATATTCTAATCCTATTCTAATTCTATTCTAATTCTATTCTAATTCTAATTCTATTCTCTATTTCTAATTTTATTTCTATTCTAATTCTATTCTAATTCTATTCTAATTCTATTCTAATTCTAATTCTATTCTAATTCTAATTCTAATTCTAATTCTAATTCTAATTCTAATCTAATTCTAATTATATTCTAATACTTACTCTATTCTAATTCTAATTCTAATTCTATTCTAATTCTAATTATAATTCTATTCTAATTCTAATTCTAATTCTAATTCTAATTATATTCTAATCCTATTCTAATTCTATTCTAATTCTATTCTAATTCTAATTCTATTCTCTATTTCTAATTTTATTTCTATTCTAATTCTATTCTAATTCTATTCTAATTCTATTCTAATTCTAATTCTATTCTAATTCTAATTCTATTTCTAATTCTAATTCTAATTCTAATCTAATTCTAATTATATTCTAATTCTTACTCTATTCTAATTCTAATTCTAATTCTAATTCTATTCTAATTCTAATTATAATTCTATTCTAATTCTAATTCTATTGCTAATTCTAATTCTATTCTAATCATATTCTAATTCTATTCTAATTCTATTCTAATTCTAATTCTATTCTAATTCTAATTCCATTATGATTCTACTTCTATTTCTAATTCTATTTCTAATTCTAATTCTATTCTAATTCTATTCTAATTCTATTCTAATTCTAATTCTATTCTAATTCTAATTCTAATTCTAATTCTAATTCTAATTCTATTCTAATTCTAATTCTATTCTAATTCTACTTATATTTCTAATTCTATTTCTAATTCTAATTCTATTCTAATTCTATTCTAATTCTATTCTAATTCTATTCTAATTCTAATTCTATTCTAATTCTAATTCTAATTCTAATTCTAATTCTAATTCTAATTCTAATCTAATTCTAATTATATTCTAATACTTACTCTATTCTAATTCTAATTCTAATTCTAATTCTATTCTAATTCTAATTATAATTCTATTCTAATTCTAATTCTAATTCTAATTCTAATTATATTCTAATCCTATTCTAATTCTATTCTAATTCTATTCTAATTCTAATTCTATTCTCTATTTCTAATTTTATTTCTATTCTAATTCTATTCTAATTCTATTCTAATTCTAATTCTATTCTAATTCTAATTCTATTTCTAATTCTAATTCTAATTCTAATCTAATTCTAATTATATTCTAATTCTTACTCTATTCTAATTCTAATTCTAATTCTAATTCTATTCTAATTCTAATTATAATTCTATTCTAATTCTAATTCTATTGCTAATTCTAATTCTATTCTAATCATATTCTAATTCTATTCTAATTCTATTCTAATTCTAATTCTATTCTAATTCTAATTCCATTATGATTCTACTTCTATTTCTAATTCTATTTCTAATTCTAATTCTATTCTAATTCTATTCTAATTCTATTCTAATTCTAATTCTATTCTAATTCTAATTCTAATTCTAATTCTAATTCTAATTCTAATCTAACTCTAATTATATTCTAATACTTACTCTATTCTAATTCTAATTCTAATTCTAATTCTATTCTAATTCTAATTATAATTCTATTCTAATTCTAATTCTATTTCTAATTCTAATTATATTATAATCCTATTCTAATTCTATTCTAATTCTATTCTAATTCTATTCTAATTCTAATTCTATTTCTAATTCTAATTCTATTCTAATTCTATTCTAATTCTATTCTAATTCTAATTCTATTTCTAATTCTAATTCTAATTCTATTCTATTTCTAATTCTAATTCTATTCTAATTCTATTCTAATTCTATTCTAATTCTATTCTAATTCTATTCTAATTCTAATTCTATTCTAATTCTAATTCTAATTCTGATTCTAATTCTAATTCTAATTCTAATTCTAATTCTAATCTAATTCTAATTATATTCTAATTCTTACTCTATTCTAATTCTAATTCTAATTCTAATTCTATTTTCTAATTCTAATTCTATTCTATTTCTAATTCTATTTCTATTTCTAATTCTATTCTAATTCTATTCTAATTCTATTCTAATTCTAATTCTATTCTAATTCTAATTCTAATTCTAATTCTAATTCTAATTCTAATTCTAATTCTAATTCTAATTCTAATCTAATTCTAATTATATTCTAATTCTTACTCTATTCTAATTCTAATTCTAATTCTAATTCTATTTTCTAATTCTAATTCTATTCTAATTCTAATTCTATTTCTAATTCTAATTCTATTCTAATTCTATTCTAATTCTATTCTAATTCTATTCTAATTCTAATTCTATTCTAATTCTATTTCTTTTCTAATTCTAATTTTATTCTATTTCTATTCTAATTCTAATTCTATTCTAATTCTACTTCTATTTCTATTCTAATTCTATTATATTATAATTCTATTATAATTCTAATTATAATTCTATTCTAATTCTAATTCTATTTCTAATTCTATTCTAATTCTAATCTAATTCTAATTATATTCTAATACTTACTCTATTCTAATTCTAATTCTAATTCTAATTCTATTCTAATTCTAATTATAATTCTATTCTAATTCTAATTCTAATTCTAATTCTAATTATATTCTAATCCTATTCTAATTCTATTCTAATTCTATTCTAATTCTAATTCTATTCTCTATTTCTAATTTTATTTCTATTCTAATTCTATTCTAATTCTAATTCTATTCTAATTCTAATTCTATTTTAATTCTACTTATATTTCTAATTCTATTTCTAATTCTAATTCTATTCTAATTCTATTCTAATTCTATTCTAATTCTAATTCTATTCTAATTCTAATTCTAATTCTAATTCTAATTCTAATCTAATTCTAATTATATTCTAATTCTAATTCTATTGCTAATTCTAATTCTATTCTAATCATATTCTAATTCTATTCTAATTCTATTCTAATTCTAATTCTATTCTAATTCTAATTCCATTATGATTCTACTTCTATTTCTAATTCTATTTCTAATTCTAATTCTATTCTAATTCTATTCTAATTCTATTCTAATTCTAATTCTATTCTAATTCTAATTCTAATTCTAATTCTAATTCTAATTATATTCTAATTCTAATTCTATTCTAATTCTACTTATATTTCTAATTCTATTTCTAATTCTAATTCTATTCTAATTCTATTCTAATTCTATTCTAATTCTATTCTAATTCTAATTCTATTCTAATTCTAATTCTAATTCTAATTCTAATTCTAATTCTAATTCTAATCTAATTCTAATTATATTCTAATACTTACTCTATTCTAATTCTAATTCTAATTCTAATTCTATTCTAATTCTAATTATAATTCTATTCTAATTCTAATTCTAATTCTAATTCTAATTATATTCTAATCCTATTCTAATTCTATTCTAATTCTATTCTAATTCTAATTCTATTCTCTATTTCTAATTTTATTTCTATTCTAATTCTATTCTAATTCTATTCTAATTCTATTCTAATTCTATTCTAATTCTAATTCTATTCTAATTCTAATTCTATTTCTAATTCTAATTCTAATTCTAATCTAATTCTAATTATATTCTAATTCTTACTCTATTCTAATTCTAATTCTAATTCTAATTCTATTCTAATTCTAATTATAATTCTATTATAATTCTAATTCTATTGCTAATTCTAATTCTATTCTAATCATATTCTAATTCTATTCTAATTCTATTCTAATTCTAATTCTATTCTAATTCTAATTCCATTATGATTCTACTTCTATTTCTAATTCTATTTCTATTTCTAATTCTATTCTAATTCTATTCTAATTCTATTCTAATTCTAATTCTATTCTAATTCTAATTCTAATTCTAATTCTAATTCTAATTCTAATCTAACTCTAATTATATTCTAATACTTACTCTATTCTAATTCTAATTCTAATTCTAATTCTATTCTAATTCTAATTATAATTCTATTCTAATTCTAATTCTATTTCTAATTCTAATTATATTATAATCCTATTCTAATTCTATTCTAATTCTATTCTAATTCTATTCTAATTCTAATTCTATTTCTAATTCTAATTCTATTCTAATTCTATTCTAATTCTATTCTAATTCTAATTCTATTTCTAATTCTAATTCTAATTCTATTCTATTTCTAATTCTAATTCTATTCTAATTCTATTCTAATTCTATTCTAATTCTATTCTAATTCTATTCTAATTCTAATTCTATTCTAATTCTAATTCTAATTCTGATTCTAATTCTAATTCTAATTCTAATTCTAATTCTAATCTAATTCTAATTATATTCTAATTCTTACTCTATTCTAATTCTAATTCTAATTCTAATTCTATTTTCTAATTCTAATTCTATTCTATTTCTAATTCTATTTCTATTTCTAATTCTATTCTAATTCTATTCTAATTCTATTCTAATTCTAATTCTATTCTAATTCTAATTCTAATTCTAATTCTAATTCTAATTCTAATTCTAATTCTAATTCTAATCTAATTCTAATTATATTCTAATTCTTACTCTATTCTAATTCTAATTCTAATTCTAATTCTATTTTCTAATTCTAATTCTATTCTAATTCTAATTCTATTTCTAATTCTAATTCTATTCTAATTCTATTCTAATTCTATTCTAATTCTATTCTAATTCTAATTCTATTCTAATTCTATTTCTTTTCTAATTCTAATTTTATTCTATTTCTATTCTAATTCTAATTCTATTCTAATTCTACTTCTATTTCTATTCTAATTCTATTCTAATTCTATTCTATTATAATTCTATTATAATTCTAATTATAATTCTATTCTAATTCTAATTCTATTTCTAATTCTATTCTAATTCTAATCTAATTCTAATTATATTCTAATTCTTACTCTATTCTAATTCTAATTCTAATTCTAATTCTATTCTAATTCTAATTATAATTCTATTCTATTCTAATTCTATTCTATTATAATTCTATTATAATTCTAATTATAATTCTATTCTAATTCTAATTCTATTCTAATTCTATTCTAATTCTATTCTAATTCTAATTCTATTTCTAATTCTAATTCTATTCTAATTCTATTCTAATTCTAATTATATTTCTAATTCTAATTCTAATTCTATTATATTTCTAATTCTAATTCTATTCTAATTCTATTGTAATTCTATTCTAATTCTATTTTCTAATTCTAATTCTATTCTAATTATAATTCTATTTCTAATTCTATTTCTATTTCTATTTCTAATTCTAATTCTATTCTAATTCTAATTCTAATTCTATTATAATTCTAATTCTATTCTAATTCTATTCTATTTCTAATTCTAATTTTTGTTTCTATTTATAATTCTAATTCTAATTGTATTTCTAATTCTAATTCTAATTCTATTCTAATTCTAATTCTATTCTAATTCTATTCTCTATTTCTAATTCTAATTCTATTATAATTCTATTCTAATTCTATTCTAATTCTAATTCTATTCTAATGCTAATTCTATTTCTAATTCTAATTCTAATTCTAATCTAATTCTAATTATATTCTAATTCTTACTCTATTCTAATTCTAATTCTAATTCTAATTCTATTCTAATTCTAATTATAATTCTATTCTAATTCTAATTCTATTGCTAATTCTAATTCTATTCTAATCCTATTCTAATTCTATTCTAATTCTATTCTAATTCTATTCTAATTCTAATTCTATTCTAATTCTAATTCTATTCTAATTCTACTTATATTTCTAATTCTATTTCTAATTATAATTCTATTCTAATTCTATTCTAATTCTATTCTAATTCTAATTCTATTCTAATTCTAATTCTAATTCTAATTCTAATTCTAATCTAATTCTAATTATATTCTAATACTTACTCTATTCTAATTCTAATTCTAATTCTAATTCTATTCTAATTCTAATTATAATTCTATTCTAATTCTAATTCTAATTCTAATTCTAATTATATTCTAATCCTATTCTAATTCTATTCTAATTCTATTCTAATTCTAATTCTATTCTCTATTTCTAATTTTATTTCTATTCTAATTCTATTCTAATTCTATTCTAATTCTATTCTAATTCTAATTCTATTCTAATTCTAATTCTATTTCTAATTCTAATTCTAATTCTAATCTAATTCTAATTATATTCTAATTCTTACTCTATTCTAATTCTAATTCTAATTCTAATTCTATTCTAATTCTAATTATAATTCTATTCTAATTCTAATTCTATTGCTAATTCTAATTCTATTATAATCCTATTCTAATTCTATTCTAATTCTAATTCTATTCTAATTCTAATTCTATTCTAATTCTAATTCTATTCTAATTCTACTTCTATTTCTAATTCTATTTCTAATTCTAATTCTATTCTAATTCTATTCTAATTCTATTCTAATTCTATTCTAATTCTATTCTAATTCTAATTCTATTCTAATTCTAATTCTATTCTAATTATAATTCTATTTCTAATTCTATTTCTATTTCTATTTCTAATTCTAATTCTATTCTAATTCTAATTCTAATTCTATTATAATTCTAATTCTATTCTAATTCTATTTTATTTCTAATTCTAATTTTTGTTTCTATTTATAATTCTAATTCTAATTGTATTTCTAATTCTAATTCTAATTCTATTCTAATTCTAATTCTATTCTAATTCTATTCTCTATTTCTAATTCTAATTCTATTATAATTCTATTCTAATTCTATTCTAATTCTAATTCTATTCTAATGCTAATTCTATTTCTAATTCTAATTCTAATTCTAATCTAATTCTAATTATATTCTAATTCTTACTCTATTCTAATTCTAATTCTAATTCTAATTCTATTCTAATTCTAATTATAATTCTATTCTAATTCTAATTCTATTGCTAATTCTAATTCTATTCTAATCCTATTCTAATTCTATTCTAATTCTATTCTAATTCTAATTCTATTCTAATTCTAATTCTATTCTAATTCTACTTATATTTCTAATTCTATTTCTAATTCTAATTCTATTCTAATTCTATTCTAATTCTATTCTAATTCTAATTCTATTCTAATTCTAATTCTAATTCTAATTCTAATTCTAATCTAATTCTAATTATATTCTAATACTTACTCTATTCTAATTCTAATTCTAATTCTAATTCTATTCTAATTCTAATTATAATTCTATTCTAATTCTAATTCTAATTCTAATTCTAATTATATTCTAATCCTATTCTAATTCTATTCTAATTCTATTCTAATTCTAATTCTATTCTCTATTTCTAATTTTATTTCTATTCTAATTCTATTCTAATTCTATTCTAATTCTATTCTAATTCTAATTCTATTCTAATTCTAATTCTATTTCTAATTCTAATTCTAATTCTAATCTAATTCTAATTATATTCTAATTCTTACTCTATTCTAATTCTAATTCTAATTCTAATTCTATTCTAATTCTAATTATAATTCTATTCTAATTCTAATTCTATTGCTAATTCTAATTCTATTATAATCCTATTCTAATTCTATTCTAATTCTAATTCTATTCTAATTCTAATTCTATTCTAATTCTAATTCTATTCTAATTCTACTTCTATTTCTAATTCTATTTCTAATTCTAATTCTATTCTAATTCTATTCTAATTCTATTCTAATTCTATTCTAATTCTATTCTAATTCTAATTCTATTCTAATTCTAATTCTATTCTAATTATAATTCTATTTCTAATTCTATTTCTATTTCTATTTCTAATTCTAATTCTATTCTAATTCTAATTCTAATTCTATTATAATTCTAATTCTATTCTAATTCTATTTTATTTCTAATTCTAATTTTTGTTTCTATTTATAATTCTAATTCTAATTGTATTTCTAATTCTAATTCTAATTCTATTCTAATTCTAATTCTATTCTAATTCTATTCTCTATTTCTAATTCTAATTCTATTATAATTCTATTCTAATTCTATTCTAATTCTAATTCTATTCTAATGCTAATTCTATTTCTAATTCTAATTCTAATTCTAATCTAATTCTAATTATATTCTAATTCTTACTCTATTCTAATTCTAATTCTAATTCTAATTCTATTCTAATTCTAATTATAATTCTATTCTAATTCTAATTCTATTGCTAATTCTAATTCTATTCTAATCCTATTCTAATTCTATTCTAATTCTATTCTAATTCTAATTCTATTCTAATTCTAATTCTATTCTAATTCTACTTATATTTCTAATTCTATTTCTAATTCTAATTCTATTCTAATTCTATTCTAATTCTATTCTAATTCTAATTCTATTCTAATTCTAATTCTAATTCTAATTCTAATTCTAATCTAATTCTAATTATATTCTAATACTTACTCTATTCTAATTCTAATTCTAATTCTAATTCTATTCTAATTCTAATTATAATTCTATTCTAATTCTAATTCTAATTCTAATTCTAATTATATTCTAATCCTATTCTAATTCTATTCTAATTCTATTCTAATTCTAATTCTATTCTCTATTTCTAATTTTATTTCTATTCTAATTCTATTCTAATTCTATTCTAATTCTAATTCTATTCTAATTCTAATTCTATTTCTAATTCTAATTCTAATTCTAATCTAATTCTAATTATATTCTAATTCTTACTCTATTCTAATTCTAATTCTAATTCTAATTCTATTCTAATTCTAATTATAATTCTATTCTAATTCTAATTCTATTGCTAATTCTAATTCTATTATAATCCTATTCTAATTCTATTCTAATTCTAATTCTATTCTAATTCTAATTCTATTCTAATTCTACTTCTATTTCTAATTCTATTTCTAATTCTAATTCTATTCTAATTCTATTCTAATTCTATTCTAATTCTATTCTAATTCTATTCTAATTCTAATTCTATTCTAATTCTAATTCTAATTCTAATTCTAATTCTAATCTAATTCTAATTATATTCTAATACTTACTCTATTCTAATTCTAATTCTAATTCTATTCTAATTCTAATTATAATTCTATTCTAATTCTAATTCTATTTCTAATTCTAATTATATTCTAATCCTATTCTAATTCTATTCTAATTCTATTCTAATTCTATTCTAATTCTAATTCTATTTCTAATTCTAATTCTATTCTAATTCTATTCTAATTCTATTCTAATTCTATTCTAATTCTAATTATATTCTAATTCTAATTCTATTTCTAATTCTAATTCTAATTCTAATCTAATTCTAATTATATTCTAATTCTTACTCTATTCTAATTCTAATTCTAATTCTAATTCTATTCTAATTCTAATTATATTCTAATTCTTACTCTATTCTAATTCTAATTCTAATTCTAATTCTATTCTAATTCTAATTATAATTCTATTCTAATTCTAATTCTATTGCTAATTCTAATTCTATTCTAATCATATTCTAATTCTATTCTAATTCTATTCTAATTCTAATTCTATTCTAATTCTAATTCCATTATGATTCTAATTCTATTTCTAATTCTATTCTAATTCCATTATGATTCTAATTCTATTTCTAATTCTATTCTAATTCTATTCTAATTCTATTCTAATTCTAATTCTATTTCTAATTCTAATTATATTCTAATTCTATTCTAATTCTATTCTAATTCTATTCTAATTCTAATTATATTCTAATTCTAATTCTATTTCTAATTCTAATTCTAATTCTAATCTAATTCTAATTATATTCTAATTCTTACTCTATTCTAATTCTAATTCTAATTCTAATTCTATTCTAATTCTAATTATATTCTAATTCTTACTCTATTCTAATTCTAATTCTAATTCTAATTCTATTCTAATTCTAATTATAATTCTATTCTAATTCTAATTCTATTGCTAATTCTAATTCTATTCTAATCATATTCTAATTCTATTTCTAATTCTAATTCTATTCTAATTCTATTCTAATTCTATTCTAATTCTATTCTAATTCTAATTCTATTCTAATTCTAATTCTAATTCTAATTCTAATTCTAATTCTAATCTAATTCTAATTATATTCTAATACTTACTCTATTCTAATTCTAATTCTAATTCTAATTCTATTCTAATTCTAATTATAATTCTATTCTAATTCTAATTCTATTTCTAATTCTAATTATATTATAATCCTATTCTAATTCTATTCTAATTCTATTCTAATTCTATTCTAATTCTAATTCTAATTCTACTTCTATTTCTATTCTAATTCTATTCTAATTCTATTCTAATTCTAATTCTATTTCTAATTCTAATTCTAATTCTATTCTATTTCTAATTCTAATTCTATTCTAATTCTATTCTAATTCTAATTCTATTCTAATTCTAATTATATTCTAATTCTTACTCTATTCTAATTCTAATTCTAATTCTAATTCTATTCTAATTCTAATTATAATTCTATTCTAATTCTAATTCTATTGCTAATTCTAATTCTATTCTAATCATATTCTAATTCTATTCTAATTCTATTCTAATTCTAATTCTATTCTAATTCTAATTCCATTATGATTCTAATTCTATTTCTAATTCTTACTCTATTCTAATTCTATTGCTATTCTAATTCTAATTCTATTCTAATTCTAATTATAATTCTATTCTAATTCTAATTCTAATTCTAATTCTACTTCTATTTCTATTCTAATTCTATTCTAATTCTAATTATATTCTAATTCTTACTCTATTCTAATTCTAATTCTAATTCTAATTCTATTCTAATTCTAATTCTAATTCTATTCTAATCATATTCTAATTCTATTCTAATTCTATTCTAATTCTAATTCTATTCTAATTCTAATTCCATTATGATTCTAATTCTATTTCTAATTCTTACTCTATTCTAATTCTATTGCTATTCTAATTCTAATTCTATTCTAATTCTAATTATAATTCTATTCTAATTCTAATTCTAATTCTAATTCTACTTCTATTTCTATTCTAATTCTATTCTAATTCTAATTATATTCTAATTCTTACTCTAATTCTAATTCTATTCTATTCTAATTCTAATTCTAATTCTAATTCTTACTCTAATTCTTACTCTAATTCTAATTCTATTCTATTCTAATTCTAATTCTAATTCTAATTCTACTTCTATTTCTATTCTAATTCTATTCTAATTCTAATTATATTCTAATTCTTACTCTATTCTAATTCTAATTCTAATTCTAATTCTATTCTAATTCTAATTCTAATTCTATTCTAATCATATTCTAATTCTATTCTAATTCTATTCTAATTCTAATTCTATTCTAATTCTAATTCCATTATGATTCTAATTCTATTTCTAATTCTTACTCTATTCTAATTCTATTGCTATTCTAATTCTAATTCTATTCTAATTCTAATTATAATTCTATTCTAATTCTAATTCTAATTCTAATTCTACTTCTATTTCTATTCTAATTCTATTCTAATTCTAATTATATTCTAATTCTTACTCTAATTCTAATTCTATTCTAATTCTAATTATAATTCTATTCTAATTCTAATTCTATTGCTAATTCTAATTCTATTCTAATCATATTCTAATTCTATTCTAATTCTATTCTAATTCTAATTCTATTCTAATTCTAATTCCATTATGATTCTAATTCTATTTCTAATTCTTACTCTATTCTAATTCTATTGCTATTCTAATTCTAATTCTATTCTAATTCTAATTATAATTCTATTCTAATTCTAATTCTAATTCTAATTCTACTTCTATTTCTATTCTAATTCTATTCTAATTCTAGTTATAATCTAATTCTAGTTATATTCTAATTCTTACTCTATTCTAATTCTAATTCTAATTCTAATTCTATTCTAATTCTAATTCTAATTCTATTCTAATCATATTCTAATTCTATTCTAATTCTATTCTAATTCTAATTCTATTCTAATTCTAATTCTATTCTAATTCTATTCTCTATTTCTAATTCTAATTCTATTATAATTCTATTCTAATTCTATTCTAATTCTAATTCTATTCTAATGCTAATTCTATTTCTAATTCTAATTCTAATTCTAATCTAATTCTAATTATATTCTAATTCTTACTCTATTCTAATTCTAATTCTAATTCTAATTCTATTCTAATTCTAATTATAATTCTATTCTAATTCTAATTCTATTGCTAATTCTAATTCTATTCTAATCCTATTCTAATTCTATTCTAATTCTATTCTAATTCTAATTCTATTCTAATTCTAATTCTATTTTAATTCTACTTATATTTCTAATTCTATTTCTAATTCTAATTCTATTCTAATTCTATTCTAATTCTATTCTAATTCTAATTCTATTCTAATTCTAATTCTAATTCTAATTCTAATTCTAATCTATATCTAATTATATTCTAATACTTACTCTATTCTAATTCTAATTCTAATTCTAATTCTATTCTAATTCTAATTATAATTCTATTCTAATTCTAATTCTAATTCTAATTCTAATTATATTCTAATCCTATTCTAATTCTATTCTAATTCTATTCTAATTCTAATTCTATTCTCTATTTCTAATTTTATTTCTATTCTAATTCTATTCTAATTCTATTCTAATTCTAATTCTATTCTAATTCTAATTCTATTTCTAATTCTAATTCTAATTCTAATCTAATTCTAATTATATTCTAATTCTTACTCTATTCTAATTCTAATTTTAATTCTAATTCTATTCTAATTCTAATTATAATTCTATTCTAATTCTAATTCTATTGCTAATTCTAATTCTATTATAATCCTATTCTAATTCTATTCTAATTCTAATTCTATTCTAATTCTAATTCTATTCTAATTCTACTTCTATTTCTAATTCTATTTCTAATTCTAATTCTATTCTAATTCTATTCTAATTCTATTCTAATTCTATTCTAATTCTATTCTAATTCTAATTCTATTCTAATTCTAATTCTAATTCTAATTCTAATTCTAATCTAATTCTAATTATATTCTAATACTTACTCTATTCTAATTCTAATTCTAATTCTATTCTAATTCTAATTATAATTCTATTCTAATTCTAATTCTATTTCTAATTCTAATTATATTCTAATCCTATTCTAATTCTATTCTAATTCTATTCTAATTCTATTCTAATTCTAATTCTATTTCTAATTCTAATTCTATTCTAATTCTATTCTAATTCTATTCTAATTCTATTCTAATTCTAATTATATTCTAATTCTAATTCTATTTCTAATTCTAATTCTAATTCTAATCTAATTCTAATTATATTCTAATTCTTACTCTATTCTAATTCTAATTCTAATTCTAATTCTATTCTAATTCTAATTATATTCTAATTCTTACTCTATTCTAATTCTAATTCTAATTCTAATTCTATTCTAATTCTAATTATAATTCTATTCTAATTCTAATTCTATTGCTAATTCTAATTCTATTCTAATCATATTCTAATTCTATTCTAATTCTATTCTAATTCTAATTCTATTCTAATTCTAATTCCATTATGATTCTAATTCTATTTCTAATTCTATTCTAATTCCATTATGATTCTAATTCTATTTCTAATTCTATTCTAATTCTATTCTAATTCTATTCTAATTCTAATTCTATTTCTAATTCTAATTATATTCTAATTCTATTCTAATTCTATTCTAATTCTATTCTAATTCTAATTATATTCTAATTCTAATTCTATTTCTAATTCTAATTCTAATTCTAATCTAATTCTAATTATATTCTAATTCTTACTCTATTCTAATTCTAATTCTAATTCTAATTCTATTCTAATTCTAATTATATTCTAATTCTTACTCTATTCTAATTCTAATTCTAATTCTAATTCTATTCTAATTCTAATTATAATTCTATTCTAATTCTAATTCTATTGCTAATTCTAATTCTATTCTAATCATATTCTAATTCTATTTCTAATTCTAATTCTATTCTAATTCTATTCTAATTCTATTCTAATTCTATTCTAATTCTAATTCTATTCTAATTCTAATTCTAATTCTAATTCTAATTCTAATTCTAATCTAATTCTAATTATATTCTAATACTTACTCTATTCTAATTCTAATTCTAATTCTAATTCTATTCTAATTCTAATTATAATTCTATTCTAATTCTAATTCTATTTCTAATTCTAATTATATTATAATCCTATTCTAATTCTATTCTAATTCTATTCTAATTCTATTCTAATTCTAATTCTAATTCTACTTCTATTTCTATTCTAATTCTATTCTAATTCTATTCTAATTCTAATTCTATTTCTAATTCTAATTCTAATTCTATTCTATTTCTAATTCTAATTCTATTCTAATTCTATTCTAATTCTAATTCTATTCTAATTCTAATTATATTCTAATTCTTACTCTATTCTAATTCTAATTCTAATTCTAATTCTATTCTAATTCTAATTATAATTCTATTCTAATTCTAATTCTATTGCTAATTCTAATTCTATTCTAATCATATTCTAATTCTATTCTAATTCTATTCTAATTCTAATTCTATTCTAATTCTAATTCCATTATGATTCTAATTCTATTTCTAATTCTTACTCTATTCTAATTCTATTGCTATTCTAATTCTAATTCTATTCTAATTCTAATTATAATTCTATTCTAATTCTAATTCTAATTCTAATTCTACTTCTATTTCTATTCTAATTCTATTCTAATTCTAATTATATTCTAATTCTTACTCTATTCTAATTCTAATTCTAATTCTAATTCTATTCTAATTCTAATTCTAATTCTATTCTAATCATATTCTAATTCTATTCTAATTCTATTCTAATTCTAATTCTATTCTAATTCTAATTCCATTATGATTCTAATTCTATTTCTAATTCTTACTCTATTCTAATTCTATTGCTATTCTAATTCTAATTCTATTCTAATTCTAATTATAATTCTATTCTAATTCTAATTCTAATTCTAATTCTACTTCTATTTCTATTCTAATTCTATTCTAATTCTAATTATATTCTAATTCTTACTCTAATTCTAATTCTATTCTATTCTAATTCTAATTCTAATTCTAATTCTTACTCTAATTCTTACTCTAATTCTAATTCTATTCTATTCTAATTCTAATTCTAATTCTAATTCTACTTCTATTTCTATTCTAATTCTATTCTAATTCTAATTATATTCTAATTCTTACTCTATTCTAATTCTAATTCTAATTCTAATTCTATTCTAATTCTAATTCTAATTCTATTCTAATCATATTCTAATTCTATTCTAATTCTATTCTAATTCTAATTCTATTCTAATTCTAATTCCATTATGATTCTAATTCTATTTCTAATTCTTACTCTATTCTAATTCTATTGCTATTCTAATTCTAATTCTATTCTAATTCTAATTATAATTCTATTCTAATTCTAATTCTAATTCTAATTCTACTTCTATTTCTATTCTAATTCTATTCTAATTCTAATTATATTCTAATTCTTACTCTAATTCTAATTCTATTCTAATTCTAATTATAATTCTATTCTAATTCTAATTCTATTGCTAATTCTAATTCTATTCTAATCATATTCTAATTCTATTCTAATTCTATTCTAATTCTAATTCTATTCTAATTCTAATTCCATTATGATTCTAATTCTATTTCTAATTCTTACTCTATTCTAATTCTATTGCTATTCTAATTCTAATTCTATTCTAATTCTAATTATAATTCTATTCTAATTCTAATTCTAATTCTAATTCTACTTCTATTTCTATTCTAATTCTATTCTAATTCTAATTATATTCTAATTCTTACTCTATTCTAATTCTAATTCTAATTCTAATTCTATTCTAATTCTAATTCTAATTCTATTCTAATCATATTCTAATTCTATTCTAATTCTATTCTAATTCTAATTCTATTCTAATTCTAATTCCATTATGATTCTAATTCTATTTCTAATTCTTACTCTATTCTAATTCTATTGCTATTCTAATTCTAATTCTATTCTAATTCTAATTATAATTCTATTCTAATTCTAATTCTAATTCTAATTCTACTTCTATTTCTATTCTAATTCTATTCTAATTCTAATTATATTCTAATTCTATTTCTATTCTAATTCTAATTCTAATTCTAATTCTACTTCTATTTATATTCTAATTCTATTGCTAATTCTAATTCTATTCTAATCATATTCTAATTCTATTCTAATTCTATTCTAATTCTAATTCTATTCTAATTCTAATTCCATTATGATTCTAATTCTATTTCTAATTCTTACTCTATTCTAATTCTATTGCTATTCTAATTCTAATTCTATTCTAATTCTAATTATAATTCTATTCTAATTCTAATTCTAATTCTAATTCTACTTCTATTTCTATTCTAATTCTATTCTAATTCTAATTATATTCTAATTCTTACTCTATTCTAATTCTAATTCTAATTCTACTTCTATTTCTATTCTAATTCTATTCTAATTCTAATTATATTCTAATTCTTACTCTATTCTAATTCTAATTCTAATTCTAATTCTATTCTAATTCTAATTATAATTCTATTCTAATTCTAATTCTATTGCTAATTCTAATTCTATTCTAATCATATTCTAATTCTATTCTAATTCTATTCTAATTCTAATTCTATTCTAATTCTAATTCCATTATGATTCTAATTCTATTTCTAATTCTTACTCTATTCTAATTCTATTGCTATTCTAATTCTAATTCTATTCTAATTCTAATTATAATTCTATTCTAATTCTAATTCTAATTCTAATTCTACTTCTATTTCTATTCTAATTCTATTCTAATTCTATTCTAATTCTAATTCTATTTCTAATTCTAATTCTAATTCTATTCTATTTCTAATTCTAATTCTATTCTAATTCTATTCTAATTCTAATTCTATTCTAATTCTAATTATATTCTAATTCTTACTCTATTCTAATTCTAATTCTAATTCTAATTCTATTCTAATTCTAATTATAATTCTATTCTAATTCTAATTCTATTGCTAATTCTAATTCTATTCTAATCATATTCTAATTCTATTCTAATTCTATTCTAATTCTAATTCTATTCTAATTCTAATTCCATTATGATTCTAATTCTATTTCTAATTCTTACTCTATTCTAATTCTATTGCTATTCTAATTCTAATTCTATTCTAATTCTAATTATAATTCTATTCTAATTCTAATTCTATTGCTAATTCTAATTCTATTCTAATCATATTCTAATTCTATTTCTAATTCTAATTCTATTCTAATTCTATTCTAATTCTATTCTAATTCTAATTCTATTCTAATTCTAATTCTAATTCTAATTCTAATTCTAATTCTAATCTAATTCTAATTATATTCTAATACTTACTCTATTCTAATTCTAATTCTAATTCTAATTCTATTCTAATTCTAATTATAATTCTATTCTATTTCTAATTCTAATTATATTATAATCCTATTCTAATTCTATTCTAATTCTATTCTAATTCTATTCTAATTCTAATTCTAATTCTACTTCTATTTCTATTCTAATTCTATTCTAATTCTATTCTAATTCTAATTCTATTTCTAATTCTAATTCTAATTCTATTCTATTTCTAATTCTAATTCTATTCTAATTCTATTCTAATTCTAATTCTATTCTAATTCTAATTATATTCTAATTCTTACTCTATTCTAATTCTAATTCTAATTCTAATTCTATTCTAATTCTAATTATAATTCTATTCTAATTCTAATTCTATTGCTAATTCTAATTCTATTCTAATCATATTCTAATTCTATTCTAATTCTATTCTAATTCTAATTCTATTCTAATTCTAATTCCATTATGATTCTAATTCTATTTCTAATTCTAATCTAATTCTAATTATATTCTAATTCTTACTCTATTCTAATTCTAATTCTAATTCTAATTCTATTCTAATTCTAATTATATTCTAATTCTTACTCTATTCTAATTCTAATTCTAATTCTAATTCTATTCTAATTCTAATTATAATTATATTCTAATTCTAATTCTATTGCTAATTCTAATTCTATTCTAATCATATTCTAATTCTATTCTAATTCTATTCTAATTCTAATTCTATTCTAATTCTAATTCCATTATGATTCTAATTCTATTTCTAATTCTATTCTAATTCCATTATGATTCTAATTCTATTTCTAATTCTATTCTAATTCTATTCTAATTCTATTCTAATTCTAATTCTATTTCTAATTCTAATTCTATTCTAATTCTATTCTAATTCTATTCTAATTCTATTCTAATTCTAATTATATTCTAATTCTAATTCTATTTCTAATTCTAATTCTAATTCTAATCTAATTCTAATTATATTCTAATTCTTACTCTATTCTAATTCTAATTCTAATTCTAATTCTATTCTAATTCTAATTATATTCTAATTCTTACTCTATTCTAATTCTAATTCTAATTCTAATTCTATTCTAATTCTAATTATAATTCTATTCTAATTCTAATTCTATTTCTAATTCTAATTATATTATAATCCTATTCTAATTCTATTCTAATTCTATTCTAATTCTATTCTAATTCTAATTCTATTTCTAATTCTAATTCTATTCTAATTCTATTCTAATTCTATTCTAATTCTAATTCTATTTCTAATTCTAATTCTAATTCTATTCTATTTCTAATTCTAATTCTATTCTAATTCTATTCTAATTCTATTTTCTAATTCTAATTCTATTCTAATTCTAATTCTATTGCTAATTCTAATTCTATTCTAATCCTATTCTAATTCTATTCTAATTCTATTCTAATTCTAATTCTATTCTAATTCTAATTCTATTCTAATTCTACTTCTATTTCTAATTCTATTTCTATTTCTAATTCTATTCTAATTTTATTCTAATTCTATTCTAATTCTAATTCTAATTCTAATTCTAATTCTAATTCTAATTCTAATTCTAATTCTAATTCTAATCTAATTCTAATTATATTCTAATTCTTACTCTATTCTAATTCTAATTCTAATTCTAATTCTATTTTCTAATTCTAATTCTATTCTAATTCTAATTCTATTTCTAATTCTAATTCTATTCTAATTCTATTCTAATTCTATTCTAATTCTATTCTAATTCTAATTCTATTCTAATTCTATTTCTTTTCTAATTCTAATTTTATTCTATTTCTATTCTAATTCTAATTCTATTCTAATTCTACTTCTATTTCTATTCTAATTCTATTCTAATTCTATTCTATTATAATTCTATTATAATTCTAATTATAATTCTATTCTAATTCTAATTCTATTTCTAATTCTATTCTAATTCTAATCTAATTCTAATTATATTCTAATTCTTACTCTATTCTAATTCTAATTCTAATTCTAATTCTATTCTAATTCTAATTATAATTATATTCTAATTCTAATTCTATTTCTAATTCTAATTCTATTCTAATTCTATTCTAATTCTAATTTTATTTCTAATTTTAATTCTAATTCTAATCTAATTCTAATTCTATTTCTAATTCTAATTCTATTTTCTAATTTTAATTCTATTTTAATTCTATTCTAATTCTATTCTAATTCTAATTCTATTCTAATTCTACTTCTATTTCTAATTCTAAATTTAATTCTAATTCTAATTCTAATCTAATTCTAATTCTAATTCTAATTCTAATTCTAATTCTAATCTAATTCTAATTCTATTTCTAATTCTATTTCTAATTCTAATTCTAATTCTATTCTAATTCTTATTCTATTCTAATTCTAATTCTATTTATAATTCTATTTCTAATTCTAATTCTATTTCTATTTCTAATTCTATTCTAATTATATTCTAATTCTATTCTAATTCTATTCTAATTCTAATTCTATTTCTATTTATATTTCTAATTCTAATTCTAATTCTAATTCTAATTCTAATTCTAATTCTAATTCTAATTCTAATTCTAATTCTATTCTAATTCTATTCTAATTCTATTCTAATTCTAATTCTATTTCTAATTCTAATTCTATTCTAATTCTATTCTAATTATAATTCTAATCTAATTCTAATTCTATTCTAATTCTTACTCTATTCTAATTCTATTCTAATGCTATTTCTAATTCTATTTCTAATTCTAATTCTAATTCTATTCTAATTCTATTCTAATTCTAATTCTATTTCTAATTCTAATTCTATTCTAATTCTAATTCTATTATAATTCTATTTCTTTTCTAATTTTAATTTCATTCTATTTCTATTCTAATTATATTCTAATTCTATTCTAATTCTATTCTAATTCTATTCTAATTCTAATTCTATTTCTAATTCTAATTCTAATTCTATTCTATTTCTAATTCTAATTCTATTCTAATTCTATTCTAATTCTATTCTAATTCTATTTTCTAATTCTAATTCTATTCTAATTCTAATTTTATTCTAATTATAATTCTATTTCCAATTCTATTTCTATTTCTATTTCTAATTCTAATTCTATTCTAATTCTAATTCTAATTATATTCTAATTCTATTATAATTCTATTATAATTCTATTATAATTCTAATTCTATTCTATTTCTATTCTATTTCTAATTCTAATTTTATTTCTATTTATAATTCTAATTCTAATTGTATTTCTAATTCTAATTCTAATTCTATTCTAATTCTAATTCTATTCTAATTCTATTCTAATTCTACTATAATTCTATTATAATTCTAATTCTATTTTAATTCTATTCTATTTCTAATTCTAATTTTATTTCTATTTATAATTCTAATTCTAATTGTATTTCTAATTCTAATTCTAATTCTATTATAATTCTAATTCTATTCTAATTCTAATTCTATTCTAATTCTAATTCTATTTCTAATTCTAATTCTAATTCTAATCTAATTCTAATTATATTCTAATTCTTACTCTATTCTAATTCTAATTCTAATTCTAATTCTATTCTAATTTTAATTATAATTCTATTCTAATTCTAATTCTATTTCTAATTCTAATTCTATTCTAATTCTATTCTAATTCTATTCTAATTCTATTCTAATTCTATTCTAATTCTATTCTAATTCTAATTCTATAACTAATTCTAATTCTATTCTAATTCTATTCTAATTCTATTCTAATTCTAATTCTATTCTAATTCTAATTCTATTTCTAATTCTAATTCTATTTCTATTTCTAATTCTAATTCTAATTCTAATTCTAATTCTATTCTAATTCTATTCTAATTCTAATTCTAATTCTATTTCTAATTCTAATTCTATTCTAATTATAATTCTAATTCTATTATAATTCTAATTCTATTCTAATTATAATTCTAATTCTATTCTAATTCTATTCTAATTCTATTCTAATTCTATTCTAATTCTATTCTAATTCTAATTTTATTCTAATTCTAATTCTATTTCTAATTCTAATCTAATTCTAATTATATTCTAATTCTTACTCTATTCTAATTCTAATTCTAATTCTAATTCTATTCTAATTCTAATTATAATTATATTCTAATTCTAATTCTATTGCTAATTCTAATTCTATTCTAATCCTATTCTAATTCTATTCTAATTCTATTCTAATTCTAATTCTATTCTAATTCTACTTCTATTTCTAATTCTATTTCTAATTCTAATTCTATTCTAATTCTATTCTAATTCTATTCTAATTCTATTCTAATTCTAATTCTATTCTAATTCTAATTCTAATTCTAATTCTAATTCTAATTCTAATTCTAATCTAATTCTAATTATATTCTAATACTTACTCTATTCTAATTCTAATTCTAATTCTAATTCTATTCTAATTCTAATTATAATTCTATTCTAATTCTAATTCTAATTCTAATTCTAATTATATTCTAATCCTATTCTAATTCTATTCTAATTCTATTATAATTCTAATTCTATTCTCTATTTCTAATTTTATTTCTATTCTAATTTTATTCTAATTCTATTCTAATTCTATTCTAATTCTAATTCTATTGTAATTCTAATTCTATTTCTAATTCTAATTCTAATTCTAATCTAATTCTAATTATATTCTAATTCTTACTCTATTCTAATTCTAATTCTAATTCTAATTCTATTCTAATTCTAATTATAATTCTATTCTAATTCTAATTCTATTGCTAATTCTAATTCTATTCTAATCCTATTCTAATTCTATTCTAATTCTAATTCTATTCTAATTCTAATTCTATTCTAATTCTAATTCTATTCTAATTCTACTTCTATTTCTAATTCTATTTCTAATTCTAATTCTATTCTAATTCTATTCTAATTCTATTCTAATTCTATTCTAATTCTAATTCTATTCTAATTCTAATTCTAATTCTAATTCTAATTCTAATTCAAATCTAATTCTAATTATATTCTAATACTTACTCTATTCTAATTCTAATTCTAATTCTAATTCTATTCTAATTCTAATAATAATTCTATTCTAATTCTAATTCTATTTCTAATTCTAATTATATTCTAATCCTATTCTAATTCTATTCTAATTCTATTCTAATTCTATTCTAATTCTATTCTAATTCTAATTCTATTCTAATTCTAATTCTATTTCTAATTCTAATTCTATTTCTATTTCTAATTCTAATTCTAATTCTAATTCTAATTCTATTCTAATTCTATTCTAATTCTAATTCTAATTCTATTTCTAATTCTAATTCTATTCTAATTATAATTCTAATTCTATTATAATTCTAATTCTATTCTAATTATAATTCTAATTCTATTCTAATTCTATTCTAATTCTATTCTAATTCTATTCTAATTCTATTCTAATTCTAATTTTATTCTAATTCTAATTCTATTTCTAATTCTAATCTAATTCTAATTATATTCTAATTCTTACTCTATTCTAATTCTAATTCTAATTCTAATTCTATTCTAATTCTAATTATAATTATATTCTAATTCTAATTCTATTGCTAATTCTAATTCTATTCTAATCCTATTCTAATTCTATTCTAATTCTATTCTAATTCTAATTCTATTCTAATTCTACTTCTATTTCTAATTCTATTTCTAATTCTAATTCTATTCTAATTCTATTCTAATTCTATTCTAATTCTATTCTAATTCTAATTCTATTCTAATTCTAATTCTAATTCTAATTCTAATTCTAATTCTAATTCTAATCTAATTCTAATTATATTCTAATACTTACTCTATTCTAATTCTAATTCTAATTCTAATTCTATTCTAATTCTAATTATAATTCTATTCTAATTCTAATTCTAATTCTAATTCTAATTATATTCTAATCCTATTCTAATTCTATTCTAATTCTATTATAATTCTAATTCTATTCTCTATTTCTAATTTTATTTCTATTCTAATTTTATTCTAATTCTATTCTAATTCTATTCTAATTCTAATTCTATTGTAATTCTAATTCTATTTCTAATTCTAATTCTAATTCTAATCTAATTCTAATTATATTCTAATTCTTACTCTATTCTAATTCTAATTCTAATTCTAATTCTATTCTAATTCTAATTATAATTCTATTCTAATTCTAATTCTATTGCTAATTCTAATTCTATTCTAATCCTATTCTAATTCTATTCTAATTCTAATTCTATTCTAATTCTAATTCTATTCTAATTCTAATTCTATTCTAATTCTACTTCTATTTCTAATTCTATTTCTAATTCTAATTCTATTCTAATTCTATTCTAATTCTATTCTAATTCTATTCTAATTCTAATTCTATTCTAATTCTAATTCTAATTCTAATTCTAATTCTAATTCAAATCTAATTCTAATTATATTCTAATACTTACTCTATTCTAATTCTAATTCTAATTCTAATTCTATTCTAATTCTAATAATAATTCTATTCTAATTCTAATTCTATTTCTAATTCTAATTATATTCTAATCCTATTCTAATTCTATTCTAATTCTATTCTAATTCTATTCTAATTCTATTCTAATTCTAATTCTATTTCTAATTCTAATTCTATTCTAATTCTATTCTAATTCTATTCTAATTCTATTCTAATTCTAATTCTATTCTAATTCTAATTCTATTTCTAATTCTAATTCTAATTCTAATCTAATTCTAATTATATTCTAATTCTTACTCTATTCTAATTCTAATTCTAATTCTAATTCTATTCTAATTCTAATCTAATTCTAATTATATTCTAATTCTTAATCTATTCTAATTCTAATTCTAATTCTAATTCTATTCTAATTCTAATTATAATTCTATTCTAATTCTAATTCTAATTCTATTTCTAATTCTAATTCTATTCTAATCCTATTCTAATTCTATTCTAATTCTATTCTAATTCTATTCTAATTCTAATTCTATTCTAATTCTAATTCTATTTCTAATTCTAATTCTAATCTAATTCTAATTATATTCTAATTCTTACTCTATTCTAATTTTATTCTAATTCTATTCTAATTCTAATTCTATTCTAATTCTAATTCTATTTCTAATTCTAATCTAATTCTAATTATATTCTAATTCTTACTCTATTCTAATTCTAATTCTAATTCTAATTCTATTCTAATTCTAATTATAATTCTATTCTAATTCTAATTCTATTGCTAATTCTAATTCTATTCTAATCCTATTCTAATTCTATTCTAATTCTATTCTAATTCTAATTCTATTCTAATTCTACTTCTATTTCTAATTCTATTTCAAATTCTAATTCTATTCTAATTCTATTCTAATTCTATTCTAATTCTAATTCTATTCTAATTCTAATTCTAATTCTAATTCTAATTCTAATCTAATTCTAATTATATTCTAATACTTACTCTATTCTAATTCTAATTCTAATTCTAATTCTATTCTAATTCTAATTATAATTCTATTCTAATTCTAATTCTAATTATATTCTAATCCTATTCTAATTCTATTCTAATTCTATTATAATTCTAATTCTATTCTCTATTTCTAATTTTATTTCTATTCTAATTTTATTCTAATTCTATTCTAATTCTATTCTAATTCTAATTCTATTGTAATTCTAATTCTAATTCTATTTCTAATTCTAATTCTAATTCTAATCTAATTCTAATTATATTCTAATTCTTACTCTATTCTAATTCTAATTCTAATTCTAATTCTATTCTAATTCTAATTATAATTCTATTCTAATTCTAATTCTATTGCTAATTCTAATTCTATTCTAATCATATTCTAATTCTATTCTAATTCTAATTCTATTCTAATTCTAATTCTATTCTAATTCTACTTCTATTTCTAATTCTATTTCTAATTCTAATTCTATTCTAATTCTATTCTAATTCTATTCTAATTCTATTCTAATTCTATTCTAATTCTAATTCTATTCTAATTCTAATTCTAATTCTAATTCTAATTCTAATTCAAATCTAATTCTAATTATATTCTAATACTTACTCTATTCTAATTCTAATTCTAATTCTAATTCTATTCTAATTCTAATAATAATTCTATTCTAATTCTAATTCTATTTCTAATTCTAATTATATTCTAATCCTATTCTAATTCTATTCTAATTCTATTCTAATTCTATTCTAATTCTAATTCTATTTCTAATTCTAATTCTATTCTAATTCTATTCTAATTCTATTCTAATTCTATTCTAATTCTAATTCTATTCTAATTCTAATTCTATTTCTAATTCTAATTCTAATTCTAATCTAATTCTAATTATATTCTAATTCTTACTCTATTCTAATTCTAATTCTAATTCTATTCTAATTCTAATCTAATTCTAATTATATTCTAATTCTTACTCTATTCTAATTCTAATTCTAATTCTAATTCTATTCTAATTCTAATTATAATTCTATTCTAATTCTAATTCTAATTCTATTTCTAATTCTAATTCTATTCTAATCCTATTCTAATTCTATTCTAATTCTATTCTAATTCTATTCTAATTCTAATTCTATTCTAATTCTAATTCTATTTCTAATTCTAATTATAATCTAATTCTAATTATATTCTAATTCTTACTCTATTCTAATTTTATTCTAATTCTATTCTAATTCTATTCTAATTCTAATTCTATTCTAATTCTAATTCTATTTCTAATTCTAATTCTATTTCTATTTCTAATTCTAATTCTAATTCTAATTCTAATTCTAATTCTATTCTAATTCTATTCTAATTCTATTCTAATTCTAATTCTATTCTAATTCTAATTCTATTTCTAATTCTAATTCTATTTCTATTTCTAATTCTAATTCTAATTCTAATTCTAATTCTAATTCTATTCTAATTCTATTCTAATTCTAATTCTAATTCTATTTCTAATTCTAATTCTATTCTAATTCTAATTCTATTCTAATTCTAATTTTATTCTATTTCTATTTTAATTATAATTATCTTCTAATTCTATTCTAATTCTATTTTAATTCTAATTCAATTTCTAATTCTAATTCTAATTCTATTCTATTTCTAATTCTAATTCTATTCTAATTCTATTCTAATTCTATTCTAATTCTATTTTCTAATTCTAATTCTATTCTAATTCTAATTCTATTTCTAATTCTATTTCTATTTCTATTTCTAATTCTAATTCTATTCTAATTCTAATTATATTCTAATTCTTACTCTATTCTAATTCTAATTCTAATTCTAATTCTATTCTAATTCTAATTATAATTCTATTCTAATTCTAATTCTATTGCTAATTCTAATTCTATTCTAATCCTATTCTAATTCTATTCTAATTCTATTCTAATTTTAATTATATTCTAATTATATTCTCTATTTCTAATTCTAATTCTAATTATATTCTAATTCTTACTCTATTCTAATTCTAATTCTAATTCTAATTCTATTCTAATTCTAATTATAATTCTATTCTAATTCTAATTCTAATTCTATTTCTAATTCTAATTCTATTCTAATCATATTCTAATTCTATTCTAATTCTATTCTAATTCTATTCTAATTCTAATTCTATTCTAATTCTAATTCTATTTCTAATTATAATTCTAATCTAATTCTAATTATATTCTAATTCTTACACTATTCTAATTCTAATTCTAATTCTAATTCTATTCTAATTTTAATTATAGTTCTATTCTAATTCTAATTCTATTTCTAATTCTAATTCTATTCTAATTCTATTCTAATTCTGTTCTAATTCTATTCTAATTCTAATTCTATAACTAATTCTAATTCTATTCTAATTCTATTCTAATTCTATTCTAATTCTAATTCTATTCTAATTCTAATTCTATTTCTAATTCTAATTCTATTTCTATTTCTAATTCTAATTATAATTCTAATTCTAATTCTAATTCTATTCTAATTCTATTCTAATTCTAATTCTAATTCTATTTCTAATTCTAATTCTATTCTAATTCTAATTCTATTCTAATTCTAATTTTATTCTATTTCTATTTTAATTCTAATTATATTCTAATTCTATTCTAATTCTATTCTAATTCTAATTCAATTTCTAATTCTAATTCTAATTCTATTCTATTTCTAATTCTAATTCTATTCTAATTCTATTCTAATTTTATTCTAATTCTATTTTCTAATTCTAATTCTATTCTAATTCTAATTCTATTCTAATTCTAATTCTATTTCTAATTCTATTTCTATTTCTATTTCTAATTCTAATTCTATTCTAATTCTAATTCTATTCTAATTCTATTATAATTCTATTCTAATTCTATTATAATTCTTTTCTAATTCTAATTCTATTCTAATTCTATTATAATTCTATTATAATTCTAATTCTATTCTATTTCTAATTCTAATTCTATTCTAATTCTATTCTAATTCTATTTTCTAATTCTAATTCTATTCTAATTCTAATTCTATTTCTATTTCTATTTCTAATTCTAATTCTATTCTAATTCTAATTCTATTCTAATTCTATTCTAATTCTAATTCTATTCTAATTCTATTCTAATTCTATTCTAATTCATTTCTAATTGTATTTCTAATTCTAATTCTATTCTAATTCTAATTCTATTCTAATTCTATTCTAATTCTATTTCTAATTCTAATTCTATTCTAATTCTATTCTAATTCTATTCTAATTCTATTCTAATTCTAATTCTATTCTAATTCTAATTCTATTTCTAATTCTAATTCTAATTCTAATCTAATTCTAATTATATTCTAATTCTTACTCTATTCTAATTCTAATTCTAATTCTAATTCTATTCTAATTCTAATCTAATTCTAATTATATTCTAATTCTTACTCTATTCTAATTCTAATTCTAATTCTAATTCTATTCTAATTCTAATTATAATTCTATTCTAATTCTAATTCTAATTCTATTTCTAATTCTAATTCTATTCTAATCCTATTCTAATTCTATTCTAATTCTATTCTAATTCTATTCTAATTCTAATTCTATTCTAATTCTAATTCTATTTCTAATTCTAATTATAATCTAATTCTAATTATATTCTAATTCTTACTCTATTCTAATTTTATTCTAATTCTATTCTAATTCTATTCTAATTCTAATTCTATTCTAATTCTAATTCTATTTCTAATTCTAATTCTATTTCTATTTCTAATTCTAATTCTAATTCTAATTCTAATTCTAATTCTATTCTAATTCTATTCTAATTCTATTCTAATTCTATTCTAATTCTAATTCTATTCTAATTCTAATTCTATTTCTAATTCTAATTCTATTTCTATTTCTAATTCTAATTCTAATTCTAATTCTAATTCTAATTCTATTCTAATTCTATTCTAATTCTAATTCTAATTCTATTTCTAATTCTAATTCTATTCTAATTCTAATTCTATTCTAATTCTAATTTTATTCTATTTCTATTTTAATTCTAATTATCTTCTAATTCTATTCTAATTCTATTTTAATTCTAATTCAATTTCTAATTCTAATTCTAATTCTATTCTATTTCTAATTCTAATTCTATTCTAATCCTATTCTAATTCTATTCTAATTCTATTCTAATTCTATTCTAATTCTAATTCTATTCTAATTCTAATTCTATTTCTAATTCTAATTATAATCTAATTCTAATTATATTCTAATTCTTACTCTATTCTAATTTTATTCTAATTCTATTCTAATTCTATTCTAATTCTAATTCTATTCTAATTCTAATTCTATTTCTAATTCCAATTCTATTTCTATTTCTAATTCTAATTCTAATTCTAATTCTAATTCTAATTCTATTCTAATTCTATTCTAATTCTATTCTAATTCTAATTCTATTCTAATTCTAATTCTATTTCTAATTCTAATTCTATTTCTATTTCTAATTCTAATTCTAATTCTAATTCTAATTCTAATTCTATTCTAATTCTATTCTAATTCTAATTCTAATTCTATTTCTAATTCTAATTCTATTCTAATTCTAATTCTATTCTAATTCTAATTTTATTCTATTTCTATTTTAATTATAATTATCTTCTAATTCTATTCTAATTCTATTTTAATTCTAATTCAATTTCTAATTCTAATTCTAATTCTATTCTATTTCTAATTCTAATTCTATTCTAATTCTATTCTAATTCTATTCTAATTCTATTTTCTAATTCTAATTCTATTCTAATTCTAATTCTATTTCTAATTCTATTTCTATTTCTATTTCTAATTCTAATTCTATTCTAATTCTAATTATATTCTAATTCTTACTCTATTCTAATTCTAATTCTAATTCTAATTCTATTCTAATTCTAATTATAATTCTATTCTAATTCTAATTCTATTGCTAATTCTAATTCTATTCTAATCCTATTCTAATTCTATTCTAATTCTATTCTAATTTTAATTCTATTCTAATTATATTCTCTATTTCTAATTCTAATTCTAATTATATTCTAATTCTTACTCTATTCTAATTCTAATTCTAATTCTAATTCTATTCTAATTCTAATTATAATTCTATTCTAATTCTAATTCTAATTCTATTTCTAATTCTAATTCTATTCTAATCATATTCTAATTCTATTCTAATTCTATTCTAATTCTATTCTAATTCTAATTCTATTCTAATTCTAATTCTATTTCTAATTATAATTCTAATCTAATTCTAATTATATTCTAATTCTTACACTATTCTAATTCTAATTCTAATTCTAATTCTATTCTAATTTTAATTATAGTTCTATTCTAATTCTAATTCTATTTCTAATTCTAATTCTATTCTAATTCTATTCTAATTCTGTTCTAATTCTATTCTAATTCTAATTCTATAACTAATTCTAATTCTATTCTAATTCTATTCTAATTCTATTCTAATTCTAATTCTATTCTAATTCTAATTCTATTTCTAATTCTAATTCTATTTCTATTTCTAATTCTAATTATAATTCTAATTCTAATTCTAATTCTATTCTAATTCTATTCTAATTCTAATTCTAATTCTATTTCTAATTCTAATTCTATTCTAATTCTAATTCTATTCTAATTCTAATTTTATTCTATTTCTATTTTAATTCTAATTATATTCTAATTCTATTCTAATTCTATTCTAATTCTAATTCAATTTCTAATTCTAATTCTAATTCTATTCTATTTCTAATTCTAATTCTATTCTAATTCTATTCTAATTTTATTCTAATTCTATTTTCTAATTCTAATTCTATTCTAATTCTAATTCTATTCTAATTCTAATTCTATTTCTAATTCTATTTCTATTTCTATTTCTAATTCTAATTCTATTCTAATTCTAATTCTATTCTAATTCTATTATAATTCTATTCTAATTCTATTATAATTCTTTTCTAATTCTAATTCTATTCTAATTCTATTATAATTCTATTATAATTCTAATTCTATTCTATTTCTAATTCTAATTCTATTCTAATTCTATTCTAATTCTATTTTCTAATTCTAATTCTATTCTAATTCTAATTCTATTTCTATTTCTATTTCTAATTCTAATTCTATTCTAATTCTAATTCTATTCTAATTCTATTCTAATTCTAATTCTATTCTAATTCTATTCTAATTCTATTCTAATTCATTTCTAATTGTATTTCTAATTCTAATTCTATTCTAATTCTAATTCTATTCTAATTCTATTCTAATTCTATTTCTAATTCTAATTCTATTCTAATTCTATTCTAATTCTATTCTAATTCTATTCTAATTCTAATTCTATTCTAATTCTAATTCTATTTCTAATTCTAATTCTAATTCTAATCTAATTCTAATTATATTCTAATTCTTACTCTATTCTAATTCTAATTCTAATTCTAATTCTATTCTAATTCTAATCTAATTCTAATTATATTCTAATTCTTACTCTATTCTAATTCTAATTCTAATTCTAATTCTATTCTAATTCTAATTATAATTCTATTCTAATTCTAATTCTAATTCTATTTCTAATTCTAATTCTATTCTAATCCTATTCTAATTCTATTCTAATTCTATTCTAATTCTATTCTAATTCTAATTCTATTCTAATTCTAATTCTATTTCTAATTCTAATTATAATCTAATTCTAATTATATTCTAATTCTTACTCTATTCTAATTTTATTCTAATTCTATTCTAATTCTATTCTAATTCTAATTCTATTCTAATTCTAATTCTATTTCTAATTCTAATTCTATTTCTATTTCTAATTCTAATTCTAATTCTAATTCTAATTCTAATTCTATTCTAATTCTATTCTAATTCTATTCTAATTCTAATTCTATTCTAATTCTAATTCTATTTCTAATTCTAATTCTATTTCTATTTCTAATTCTAATTCTAATTCTAATTCTAATTCTAATTCTATTCTAATTCTATTCTAATTCTAATTCTAATTCTATTTCTAATTCTAATTCTATTCTAATTCTAATTCTATTCTAATTCTAATTTTATTCTATTTCTATTTTAATTATAATTATCTTCTAATTCTATTCTAATTCTATTTTAATTCTAATTCAATTTCTAATTCTAATTCTAATTCTATTCTATTTCTAATTCTAATTCTATTCTAATTCTATTCTAATTCTATTCTAATTCTATTTTCTAATTCTAATTCTATTCTAATTCTAATTCTATTTCTATTTCTATTTTAATTCTAATTATATTCTAATTCTATTCTAATTCTATTCTAATTCTAATTCAATTTCTAATTCTAATTCTAATTCTATTCTATTTCTAATTCTAATTCTATTCTAATTCTATTCTAATTTTATTCTAATTCTATTTTCTAATTCTAATTCTATTCTAATTCTAATTCTATTCTAATTCTAATTCTATTTCTAATTCTATTTCTATTTCTATTTCTAATTCTAATTCTATTCTAATTCTAATTCTATTCTAATTCTATTATAATTCTATTCTAATTCTATTATAATTCTTTTCTAATTCTAATTCTATTCTAATTCTATTATAATTCTATTATAATTCTAATTCTATTCTATTTCTAATTCTAATTCTATTCTAATTCTATTCTAATTCTATTTTCTAATTCTAATTCTATTCTAATTCTAATTCTATTTCTATTTCTATTTCTAATTCTAATTCTATTCTAATTCTAATTCTATTCTAATTCTATTCTAATTCTAATTCTATTCTAATTCTATTCTAATTCTATTCTAATTCATTTCTAATTGTATTTCTAATTCTAATTCTATTCTAATTCTAATTCTATTCTAATTCTATTCTAATTCTATTTCTAATTCTAATTCTATTCTAATTCTATTCTAATTCTATTCTAATTCTATTCTAATTCTAATTCTATTCTAATTCTAATTCTATTTCTAATTCTAATTCTAATTCTAATCTAATTCTAATTATATTCTAATTCTTACTCTATTCTAATTCTAATTCTAATTCTAATTCTATTCTAATTCTAATCTAATTCTAATTATATTCTAATTCTTACTCTATTCTAATTCTAATTCTAATTCTAATTCTATTCTAATTCTAATTATAATTCTATTCTAATTCTAATTCTAATTCTATTTCTAATTCTAATTCTATTCTAATCCTATTCTAATTCTATTCTAATTCTATTCTAATTCTATTCTAATTCTAATTCTATTCTAATTCTAATTCTATTTCTAATTCTAATTATAATCTAATTCTAATTATATTCTAATTCTTACTCTATTCTAATTTTATTCTAATTCTATTCTAATTCTATTCTAATTCTAATTCTATTCTAATTCTAATTCTATTTCTAATTCTAATTCTATTTCTATTTCTAATTCTAATTCTAATTCTAATTCTAATTCTAATTCTATTCTAATTCTATTCTAATTCTATTCTAATTCTAATTCTATTCTAATTCTAATTCTATTTCTAATTCTAATTCTATTTCTATTTCTAATTCTAATTCTAATTCTAATTCTAATTCTAATTCTATTCTAATTCTATTCTAATTCTAATTCTAATTCTATTTCTAATTCTAATTCTATTCTAATTCTAATTCTATTCTAATTCTAATTTTATTCTATTTCTATTTTAATTATAATTATCTTCTAATTCTATTCTAATTCTATTTTAATTCTAATTCAATTTCTAATTCTAATTCTAATTCTATTCTATTTCTAATTCTAATTCTATTCTAATTCTATTCTAATTCTATTCTAATTCTATTTTCTAATTCTAATTCTATTCTAATTCTAATTCTATTTCTAATTCTATTTCTATTTCTATTTCTAATTCTAATTCTATTCTAATTCTAATTATATTCTAATTCTTACTCTATTCTAATTCTAATTCTAATTCTAATTCTATTCTAATTCTAATTATAATTCTATTCTAATTCTAATTCTATTGCTAATTCTAATTCTATTCTAATCCTATTCTAATTCTATTCTAATTCTATTCTAATTTTAATTCTATTCTAATTATATTCTCTATTTCTAATTCTAATTCTAATTATATTCTAATTCTTACTCTATTCTAATTCTAATTCTAATTCTAATTCTATTCTAATTCTAATTATAATTCTATTCTAATTCTAATTCTAATTCTATTTCTAATTCTAATTCTATTCTAATCATATTCTAATTCTATTCTAATTCTATTCTAATTCTATTCTAATTCTAATTCTATTCTAATTCTAATTCTATTTCTAATTATAATTCTAATCTAATTCTAATTATATTCTAATTCTTACACTATTCTAATTCTAATTCTAATTCTAATTCTATTCTAATTTTAATTATAGTTCTATTCTAATTCTAATTCTATTTCTAATTCTAATTCTATTCTAATTTTATTCTAATTCTGTTCTAATTCTATTCTAATTCTAATTCTATAACTAATTCTAATTCTATTCTAATTCTATTCTAATTCTATTCTAATTCTAATTCTATTCTAATTCTAATTCTATTTCTAATTCTAATTCTATTTCTATTTCTAATTCTAATTATAATTCTAATTCTAATTCTAATTCTATTCTAATTCTATTCTAATTCTAATTCTAATTCTATTTCTAATTCTAATTCTATTCTAATTCTAATTCTATTCTAATTCTAATTTTATTCTATTTCTATTTTAATTCTAATTATATTCTAATTCTATTCTAATTCTATTCTAATTCTAATTCAATTTCTAATTCTAATTCTAATTCTATTCTATTTCTAATTCTAATTCTATTCTAATTCTATTCTAATTTTATTCTAATTCTATTTTCTAATTCTAATTCTATTCTAATTCTAATTCTATTCTAATTCTAATTCTATTTCTAATTCTATTTCTATTTCTATTTCTAATTCTAATTCTATTCTAATTCTAATTCTATTCTAATTCTATTATAATTCTATTCTAATTCTATTATAATTCTTTTCTAATTCTAATTCTATTCTAATTCTATTATAATTCTATTATAATTCTAATTCTATTCTATTTCTAATTCTAATTCTATTCTAATTCTATTCTAATTCTATTTTCTAATTCTAATTCTATTCTAATTCTAATTCTATTTCTATTTCTATTTCTAATTCTAATTCTATTCTAATTCTAATTCTATTCTAATTCTATTCTAATTCTAATTCTATTCTAATTCTATTCTAATTCTATTCTAATTCATTTCTAATTGTATTTCTAATTCTAATTCTATTCTAATTCTAATTCTATTCTAATTCTATTCTAATTCTATTTCTAATTCTAATTCTATTCTAATTCTATTCTAATTCTATTCTAATTCTATTCTAATTCTAATTCTATTCTAATTCTAATTCTATTTCTAATTCTAATTCTAATTCTAATTCTATTTCTAATTCTAATTCTATTTCTATTTCTAATTCTAATTCTAATTCTAATTCTAATTCTAATTCTATTCTAATTCTATTCTAATTCTATTCTAATTCTATTCTAATTCTAATTCTATTCTAATTCTAATTCTATTTCTAATTCTAATTCTATTTCTATTTCTAATTCTAATTATAATTCTAATTCTAATTCTAATTCTATTCTAATTCTATTCTAATTCTAATTCTAATTCTATTTCTAATTCTAATTCTATTCTAATTCTAATTCTATTCTAATTCTAATTTTATTCTATTTCTATTTTAATTCTAATTATATTCTAATTCTATTCTAATTCTATTCTAATTCTAATTCAATTTCTAATTCTAATTCTAATTCTATTCTATTTCTAATTCTAATTCTATTCTAATTCTATTCTAATTTTATTCTAATTCTATTTTCTAATTCTAATTCTATTCTAATTCTAATTCTATTCTAATTCTAATTCTATTTCTAATTCTATTTCTATTTCTATTTCTAATTCTAATTCTATTCTAATTCTAATTCTATTCTAATTCTATTATAATTCTATTCTAATTCTATTATAATTCTTTTCTAATTCTAATTCTATTCTAATTCTATTATAATTCTATTATAATTCTAATTCTATTCTATTTCTAATTCTAATTCTATTCTAATTCTATTCTAATTCTATTTTCTAATTCTAATTCTATTCTAATTCTAATTCTATTTCTATTTCTATTTCTAATTCTAATTCTATTCTAATTCTAATTCTATTCTAATTCTATTCTAATTCTAATTCTATTCTAATTCTATTCTAATTCTATTCTAATTCATTTCTAATTGTATTTCTAATTCTAATTCTATTCTAATTCTAATTCTATTCTAATTCTATTCTAATTCTATTTCTAATTCTAATTCTATTCTAATTCTATTCTAATTCTATTCTAATTCTATTCTAATTCTAATTCTATTCTAATTCTAATTCTATTTCTAATTCTAATTCTAATTCTAATCTAATTCTAATTATATTCTAATTCTTACTCTATTCTAATTCTAATTCTAATTCTAATTCTATTCTAATTCTAATCTAATTCTAATTATATTCTAATTCTTACTCTATTCTAATTCTAATTCTAATTCTAATTCTATTCTAATTCTAATTATAATTCTATTCTAATTCTAATTCTAATTCTATTTCTAATTCTAATTCTATTCTAATCCTATTCTAATTCTATTCTAATTCTATTCTAATTCTATTCTAATTCTAATTCTATTCTAATTCTAATTCTATTTCTAATTCTAATTATAATCTAATTCTAATTATATTCTAATTCTTACTCTATTCTAATTTTATTCTAATTCTATTCTAATTCTATTCTAATTCTAATTCTATTCTAATTCTAATTCTATTTCTAATTCTAATTCTATTTCTATTTCTAATTCTAATTCTAATTCTAATTCTAATTCTAATTCTATTCTAATTCTATTCTAATTCTATTCTAATTCTAATTCTATTCTAATTCTAATTCTATTTCTAATTCTAATTCTATTTCTATTTCTAATTCTAATTCTAATTCTAATTCTAATTCTAATTCTATTCTAATTCTATTCTAATTCTAATTCTAATTCTATTTCTAATTCTAATTCTATTCTAATTCTAATTCTATTCTAATTCTAATTTTATTCTATTTCTATTTTAATTATAATTATCTTCTAATTCTATTCTAATTCTATTTTAATTCTAATTCAATTTCTAATTCTAATTCTAATTCTATTCTATTTCTAATTCTAATTCTATTCTAATTCTATTCTAATTCTATTCTAATTCTATTTTCTAATTCTAATTCTATTCTAATTCTAATTCTATTTCTATTTCTATTTTAATTCTAATTATATTCTAATTCTATTCTAATTCTATTCTAATTCTAATTCAATTTCTAATTCTAATTCTAATTCTATTCTATTTCTAATTCTAATTCTATTCTAATTCTATTCTAATTTTATTCTAATTCTATTTTCTAATTCTAATTCTATTCTAATTCTAATTCTATTCTAATTCTAATTCTATTTCTAATTCTATTTCTATTTCTATTTCTAATTCTAATTCTATTCTAATTCTAATTCTATTCTAATTCTATTATAATTCTATTCTAATTCTATTATAATTCTTTTCTAATTCTAATTCTATTCTAATTCTATTATAATTCTATTATAATTCTAATTCTATTCTATTTCTAATTCTAATTCTATTCTAATTCTATTCTAATTCTATTTTCTAATTCTAATTCTATTCTAATTCTAATTCTATTTCTATTTCTATTTCTAATTCTAATTCTATTCTAATTCTAATTCTATTCTAATTCTATTCTAATTCTAATTCTATTCTAATTCTATTCTAATTCTATTCTAATTCATTTCTAATTGTATTTCTAATTCTAATTCTATTCTAATTCTAATTCTATTCTAATTCTATTCTAATTCTATTTCTAATTCTAATTCTATTCTAATTCTATTCTAATTCTATTCTAATTCTATTCTAATTCTAATTCTATTCTAATTCTAATTCTATTTCTAATTCTAATTCTAATTCTAATCTAATTCTAATTATATTCTAATTCTTACTCTATTCTAATTCTAATTCTAATTCTAATTCTATTCTAATTCTAATCTAATTCTAATTATATTCTAATTCTTACTCTATTCTAATTCTAATTCTAATTCTAATTCTATTCTAATTCTAATTATAATTCTATTCTAATTCTAATTCTAATTCTATTTCTAATTCTAATTCTATTCTAATCCTATTCTAATTCTATTCTAATTCTATTCTAATTCTATTCTAATTCTAATTCTATTCTAATTCTAATTCTATTTCTAATTCTAATTATAATCTAATTCTAATTATATTCTAATTCTTACTCTATTCTAATTTTATTCTAATTCTATTCTAATTCTATTCTAATTCTAATTCTATTCTAATTCTAATTCTATTTCTAATTCTAATTCTATTTCTATTTCTAATTCTAATTCTAATTCTAATTCTAATTCTAATTCTATTCTAATTCTATTCTAATTCTATTCTAATTCTAATTCTATTCTAATTCTAATTCTATTTCTAATTCTAATTCTATTTCTATTTCTAATTCTAATTCTAATTCTAATTCTAATTCTAATTCTATTCTAATTCTATTCTAATTCTAATTCTAATTCTATTTCTAATTCTAATTCTATTCTAATTCTAATTCTATTCTAATTCTAATTTTATTCTATTTCTATTTTAATTATAATTATCTTCTAATTCTATTCTAATTCTATTTTAATTCTAATTCAATTTCTAATTCTAATTCTAATTCTATTCTATTTCTAATTCTAATTCTATTCTAATTCTATTCTAATTATATTCTAATTCTATTTTCTAATTCTAATTCTATTCTAATTCTAATTCTATTTCTAATTCTATTTCTATTTCTATTTCTAATTCTAATTCTATTCTAATTCTAATTATATTCTGATTCTTACTCTATTCTAATTCTAATTCTAATTCTAATTCTATTCTAATTCTAATTATAATTCTATTCTAATTCTAATTCTATTGCTAATTCTAATTCTATTCTAATCCTATTCTAATTCTATTCTAATTCTATTCTAATTTTAATTCTATTCTAATTATATTCTCTATTTCTAATTCTAATTCTAATTATATTCTAATTCTTACTCTATTCTAATTCTAATTCTAATTCTAATTCTATTCTAATTCTAATTATAATTCTATTCTAATTCTAATTCTAATTCTATTTCTAATTCTAATTCTATTCTAATCATATTCTAATTCTATTCTAATTCTATTCTAATTCTATTCTAATTCTAATTCTATTCTAATTCTAATTCTATTTCTAATTATAATTCTAATCTAATTCTAATTATATTCTAATTCTTACACTATTCTAATTCTAATTCTAATTCTAATTCTATTCTAATTTTAATTATAGTTCTATTCTAATTCTAATTCTATTTCTAATTCTAATTCTATTCTAATTTTATTCTAATTCTGTTCTAATTCTATTCTAATTCTAATTCTATAACTAATTCTAATTCTATTCTAATTCTATTCTAATTCTATTCTAATTCTAATTCTATTCTAATTCTAATTCTATTTCTAATTCTAATTCTATTTCTATTTCTAATTCTAATTATAATTCTAATTCTAATTCTAATTCTATTCTAATTCTATTCTAATTCTAATTCTAATTCTATTTCTAATTCTAATTCTATTCTAATTCTAATTCTATTCTAATTCTAATTTTATTCTATTTCTATTTTAATTCTAATTATATTCTAATTCTATTCTAATTCTATTCTAATTCTAATTCAATTTCTAATTCTAATTCTAATTCTATTCTATTTCTAATTCTAATTCTATTCTAATTCTATTCTAATTTTATTCTAATTCTATTTTCTAATTCTAATTCTATTCTAATTCTAATTCTATTCTAATTCTAATTCTATTTCTAATTCTATTTCTATTTCTATTTCTAATTCTAATTCTATTCTAATTCTAATTCTATTCTAATTCTATTATAATTCTATTCTAATTCTATTATAATTCTTTTCTAATTCTAATTCTATTCTAATTCTATTATAATTCTATTATAATTCTAATTCTATTCTATTTCTAATTCTAATTCTATTCTAATTCTATTCTAATTCTATTTTCTAATTCTAATTCTATTCTAATTCTAATTCTATTTCTATTTCTATTTCTAATTCTAATTCTATTCTAATTCTAATTCTATTCTAATTCTATTCTAATTCTAATTCTATTCTAATTCTATTCTAATTCTATTCTAATTCATTTCTAATTGTATTTCTAATTCTAATTCTATTCTAATTCTAATTCTATTCTAATTCTATTCTAATTCTATTTCTAATTCTAATTCTATTCTAATTCTATTCTAATTCTATTCTAATTCTATTCTAATTCTAATTCTATTCTAATTCTAATTCTATTTCTAATTCTAATTCTAATTCTAATCTAATTCTAATTATATTCTAATTCTTACTCTATTCTAATTCTAATTCTAATTCTAATTCTATTCTAATTCTAATCTAATTCTAATTATATTCTAATTCTTACTCTATTCTAATTCTAATTCTAATTCTAATTCTATTCTAATTCTAATTATAATTCTATTCTAATTCTAATTCTAATTCTATTTCTAATTCTAATTCTATTCTAATCCTATTCTAATTCTATTCTAATTCTATTCTAATTCTATTCTAATTCTAATTCTATTCTAATTCTAATTCTATTTCTAATTCTAATTATAATCTAATTCTAATTATATTCTAATTCTTACTCTATTCTAATTTTATTCTAATTCTATTCTAATTCTATTCTAATTCTAATTCTATTCTAATTCTAATTCTATTTCTAATTCTAATTCTATTTCTATTTCTAATTCTAATTCTAATTCTAATTCTAATTCTAATTCTATTCTAATTCTATTCTAATTCTATTCTAATTCTATTCTAATTCTAATTCTATTCTAATTCTAATTCTATTTCTAATTCTAATTCTATTTCTATTTCTAATTCTAATTCTAATTCTAATTCTAATTCTAATTCTATTCTAATTCTATTCTAATTCTAATTCTAATTCTATTTCTAATTCTAATTCTATTCTAATTCTAATTCTATTCTAATTCTAATTTTATTCTATTTCTATTTTAATTCTAATTATCTTCTAATTCTATTCTAATTCTATTTTAATTCTAATTCAATTTCTAATTCTAATTCTAATTCTATTCTATTTCTAATTCTAATTCTATTCTAATCCTATTCTAATTCTATTCTAATTCTATTCTAATTCTATTCTAATTCTAATTCTATTCTAATTCTAATTCTATTTCTAATTCTAATTATAATCTAATTCTAATTATATTCTAATTCTTACTCTATTCTAATTTTATTCTAATTCTATTCTAATTCTATTCTAATTCTAATTCTATTCTAATTCTAATTCTATTTCTAATTCTAATTCTATTTCTATTTCTAATTCTAATTCTAATTCTAATTCTAATTCTAATTCTATTCTAATTCTATTCTAATTCTATTCTAATTCTAATTCTATTCTAATTCTAATTCTATTTCTAATTCTAATTCTATTTCTATTTCTAATTCTAATTCTAATTCTAATTCTAATTCTAATTCTATTCTAATTCTATTCTAATTCTAATTCTAATTCTATTTCTAATTCTAATTCTATTCTAATTCTAATTCTATTCTAATTCTAATTTTATTCTATTTCTATTTTAATTATAATTATCTTCTAATTCTATTCTAATTCTATTTTAATTCTAATTCAATTTCTAATTCTAATTCTAATTCTATTCTATTTCTAATTCTAATTCTATTCTAATTCTATTCTAATTCTATTCTAATTCTATTTTCTAATTCTAATTCTATTCTAATTCTAATTCTATTTCTAATTCTATTTCTATTTCTATTTCTAATTCTAATTCTATTCTAATTCTAATTATATTCTAATTCTTACTCTATTCTAATTCTAATTCTAATTCTAATTCTATTCTAATTCTAATTATAATTCTATTCTAATTCTAATTCTATTGCTAATTCTAATTCTATTCTAATCCTATTCTAATTCTATTCTAATTCTATTCTAATTTTAATTCTATTCTAATTATATTCTCTATTTCTAATTCTAATTCTAATTATATTCTAATTCTTACTCTATTCTAATTCTAATTCTAATTCTAATTCTATTCTAATTCTAATTATAATTCTATTCTAATTCTAATTCTAATTCTATTTCTAATTCTAATTCTATTCTAATCATATTCTAATTCTATTCTAATTCTATTCTAATTCTATTCTAATTCTAATTCTATTCTAATTCTAATTCTATTTCTAATTATAATTCTAATCTAATTCTAATTATATTCTAATTCTTACACTATTCTAATTCTAATTCTAATTCTAATTCTATTCTAATTTTAATTATAGTTCTATTCTAATTCTAATTCTATTTCTAATTCTAATTCTATTCTAATTCTATTCTAATTCTGTTCTAATTCTATTCTAATTCTAATTCTATAACTAATTCTAATTCTATTCTAATTCTATTCTAATTCTATTCTAATTCTAATTCTATTCTAATTCTAATTCTATTTCTAATTCTAATTCTAATTCTAATCTAATTCTAATTATATTCTAATTCTTACTCTATTCTAATTCTAATTCTAATTCTAGTTCTAATTCTAATTATAATTCTAATTCTAATTCTAATTCTATTCTAATTCTATTCTAATTCTAATTCTAATTCTATTTCTAATTCTAATTCTATTCTAATTCTAATTCTATTCTAATTCTAATTTTATTCTATTTCTATTTTAATTCTAATTATATTCTAATTCTATTCTAATTCTATTCTAATTCTAATTCAATTTCTAATTCTAATTCTAATTCTATTCTATTTCTAATTCTAATTCTATTCTAATTCTATTCTAATTTTATTCTAATTCTATTTTCTAATTCTAATTCTATTCTAATTCTAATTCTATTCTAATTCTAATTCTATTTCTAATTCTATTTCTATTTCTATTTCTAATTCTAATTCTATTCTAATTCTAATTCTATTCTAATTCTATTATAATTCTATTCTAATTCTATTATAATTCTTTTCTAATTCTAATTCTATTCTAATTCTATTATAATTCTATTATAATTCTAATTCTATTCTATTTCTAATTCTAATTCTATTCTAATTCTATTCTAATTCTATTTTCTAATTCTAATTCTATTCTAATTCTAATTCTATTTCTATTTCTATTTCTAATTCTAATTCTATTCTAATTCTAATTCTATTCTAATTCTATTCTAATTCTAATTCTATTCTAATTCTATTCTAATTCTATTCTAATTCATTTCTAATTGTATTTCTAATTCTAATTCTATTCTAATTCTAATTCTATTCTAATTCTATTCTAATTCTATTTCTAATTCTAATTCTATTCTAATTCTATTCTAATTCTATTCTAATTCTATTCTAATTCTAATTCTATTCTAATTCTAATTCTATTTCTAATTCTAATTCTAATTCTAATCTAATTCTAATTATATTCTAATTCTTACTCTATTCTAATTCTAATTCTAATTCTAATTCTATTCTAATTCTAATCTAATTCTAATTATATTCTAATTCTTACTCTATTCTAATTCTAATTCTAATTCTAATTCTATTCTAATTCTAATTATAATTCTATTCTAATTCTAATTCTAATTCTATTTCTAATTCTAATTCTATTCTAATCCTATTCTAATTCTATTCTAATTCTATTCTAATTCTATTCTAATTCTAATTCTATTCTAATTCTAATTCTATTTCTAATTCTAATTATAATCTAATTCTAATTATATTCTAATTCTTACTCTATTCTAATTTTATTCTAATTCTATTCTAATTCTATTCTAATTCTAATTCTATTCTAATTCTAATTCTATTTCTAATTCTAATTCTATTTCTATTTCTAATTCTAATTCTAATTCTAATTCTAATTCTAATTCTATTCTAATTCTATTCTAATTCTATTCTAATTCTATTCTAATTCTAATTCTATTCTAATTCTAATTCTATTTCTAATTCTAATTCTATTTCTATTTCTAATTCTAATTCTAATTCTAATTCTAATTCTAATTCTATTCTAATTCTATTCTAATTCTAATTCTAATTCTATTTCTAATTCTAATTCTATTCTAATTCTAATTCTATTCTAATTCTAATTTTATTCTATTTCTATTTTAATTCTAATTATCTTCTAATTCTATTCTAATTCTATTTTAATTCTAATTCAATTTCTAATTCTAATTCTAATTCTATTCTATTTCTAATTCTAATTCTATTCTAATTCTATTCTAATTCTATTCTAATTCTATTTTCTAATTCTAATTCTATTCTAATTCTAATTCTATTTCTAATTCTATTTCTATTTCTATTTCTAATTCTAATTCTATTCTAATTCTAATTATATTCTAATTCTTACTCTATTCTAATTCTAATTCTAATTCTAATTCTATTCTAATTCTAATTCTATTGCTAATTCTAATTCTATTCTAATCCTATTCTAATTCTATTCTAATTCTATTCTAATTTTAATTCTATTCTAATTCTATTCTCTATTTCTAATTCTAATTCTAATTATATTCTAATTCTTACTCTATTCTAATTCTAATTCTAATTCTAATTCTATTCTAATTCTAATTATAATTCTATTCTAATTCTAATTCTAATTCTATTTCTAATTCTAATTCTATTCTAATCCTATTCTAATTCTATTCTAATTCTATTCTAATTCTATTCTAATTCTAATTCTATTCTAATTCTAATTCTATTTCTAATTCTAATTCTAATCTAATTCTAATTATATTCTAATTCTTACACTATTCTAATTCTAATTCTAATTCTAATTCTATTCTAATTTTAATTATAGTTCTATTCTAATTCTAATTCTATTTCTAATTCTAATTCTATTCTAATTCTATTCTAATTCTGTTCTAATTCTATTCTAATTCTAATTCTATAACTAATTCTAATTCTATTCTAATTCTATTCTAATTCTATTCTAATTCTAATTCTATTCTAATTCTAATTCTATTTCTAATTCTAATTCTATTTCTATTTCTAATTCTAATTCTAATTCTAATTCTAATTCTAATTCTATTCTAATTCTATTCTAATTCTAATTCTAATTCTATTTCTAATTCTAATTCTATTTTAATTCTAATTCTATTCTAATTCTAATTTTATTCTATTTCTATTTTAATTCTAATTATATTCTAATTCTATTCTAATTCTATTCTAATTCTAATTCAATTTCTAATTCTAATTCTAATTCTATTCTATTTCTAATTCTAATTCTATTCTAATTCTATTCTAATTTTATTCTAATTCTATTTTCTAATTCTAATTCTATTCTAATTCTAATTCTATTCTAATTCTAATTCTATTTCTAATTCTATTTCTATTTCTATTTCTAATTCTAATTCTATTCTAATTCTAATTCTATTCTAATTCTATTATAATTCTATTCTAATTCTATTATAATTCTATTCTAATTCTAATTCTATTCTAATTCTATTATAATTCTATTATAATTCTAATTCTATTCTATTTCTAATTCTAATTCTATTCTAATTCTATTCTAATTCTATTTTCTAATTCTAATTCTATTCTAATTCTAATTCTATTTCTAATTCTATTTCTATTTCTATTTCTAATTCTAATTCTATTCTAATTCTAATTCTATTCTAATTCTATTCTAATTCTATTCTAATTCTAATTCTATTCTAATTCTATTCTAATTCATTTCTAATTGTATTTCTAATTCTAATTCTATTCTAATTCTAATTCTATTCTAATTCTATTCTAATTCTATTTCTAATTCTAATTCTATTCTAATTCTATTCTAATTCTATTCTAATTCTATTCTAATTCTATTCTAATTCTAATTCTATTCTAATTCTAATTCTATTTCTAATTCTAATTCTATTTCGATTTCTAATTCTAATTCTATTCTAATTCTAATTATATTCTAATTCTAATTGTATTTCTAATTCTAATTCTATTCTAATTCTATTCTAATTCTATTCTAATTCATTTCTAATTGTATTTCTAATTCTAATTCTATTCTAATTCTAATTCTATTCTAATTCTATTCTAATTCTATTTCTAATTCTAATTCTATTCTAATTCTATTCTAATTCTATTCTAATTCTATTCTAATTCTAATTCTATTCTAATTCTAATTCTATTTCTAATTCTAATTCTAATTCTAATCTAATTCTAATTATATTCTAATTCTTACTCTATTCTAATTCTAATTCTAATTCTAATTCTATTCTAATTCTAATCTAATTCTAATTATATTCTAATTCTTACTCTATTCTAATTCTAATTCTAATTCTAATTCTATTCTAATTCTAATTATAATTCTATTCTAATTCTAATTCTAATTCTATTTCTAATTCTAATTCTATTCTAATCCTATTCTAATTCTATTCTAATTCTATTCTAATTCTATTCTAATTCTAATTCTATTCTAATTCTAATTCTATTTCTAATTCTAATTATAATCTAATTCTAATTATATTCTAATTCTTACTCTATTCTAATTTTATTCTAATTCTATTCTAATTCTATTCTAATTCTAATTCTATTCTAATTCTAATTCTATTTCTAATTCTAATTCTATTTCTATTTCTAATTCTAATTCTAATTCTAATTCTAATTCTAATTCTATTCTAATTCTATTCTAATTCTATTCTAATTCTATTCTAATTCTAATTCTATTCTAATTCTAATTCTATTTCTAATTCTAATTCTATTTCTATTTCTAATTCTAATTCTAATTCTAATTCTAATTCTAATTCTATTCTAATTCTATTCTAATTCTAATTCTAATTCTATTTCTAATTCTAATTCTATTCTAATTCTAATTCTATTCTAATTCTAATTTTATTCTATTTCTATTTTAATTCTAATTATCTTCTAATTCTATTCTAATTCTATTTTAATTCTAATTCAATTTCTAATTCTAATTCTAATTCTATTCTATTTCTAATTCTAATTCTATTCTAATCCTATTCTAATTCTATTCTAATTCTATTCTAATTCTATTCTAATTCTAATTCTATTCTAATTCTAATTCTATTTCTAATTCTAATTATAATCTAATTCTAATTATATTCTAATTCTTACTCTATTCTAATTTTATTCTAATTCTATTCTAATTCTATTCTAATTCTAATTCTATTCTAATTCTAATTCTATTTCTAATTCTAATTCTATTTCTATTTCTAATTCTAATTCTAATTCTAATTCTAATTCTAATTCTAATTCTATTCTAATTCTATTCTAATTCTATTCTAATTCTAATTCTATTCTAATTCTAATTCTATTTCTAATTCTAATTCTATTTCTATTTCTAATTCTAATTCTAATTCTAATTCTAATTCTAATTCTATTCTAATTCTATTCTAATTCTAATTCTAATTCTATTTCTAATTCTAATTCTATTCTAATTCTAATTCTATTCTAATTCTAATTTTATTCTATTTCTATTTTAATTATAATTATCTTCTAATTCTATTCTAATTCTATTTTAATTCTAATTCAATTTCTAATTCTAATTCTAATTCTATTCTATTTCTAATTCTAATTCTATTCTAATTCTATTCTAATTCTATTCTAATTCTATTTTCTAATTCTAATTCTATTCTAATTCTAATTCTATTTCTAATTCTATTTCTATTTCTATTTCTAATTCTAATTCTATTCTAATTCTAATTATATTCTAATTCTTACTCTATTCTAATTCTAATTCTAATTCTAATTCTATTCTAATTCTAATTATAATTCTATTCTAATTCTAATTCTATTGCTAATTCTAATTCTATTCTAATCCTATTCTAATTCTATTCTAATTCTATTCTAATTTTAATTCTATTCTAATTATATTCTCTATTTCTAATTCTAATTCTAATTATATTCTAATTCTTACTCTATTCTAATTCTAATTCTAATTCTAATTCTATTCTAATTCTAATTATAATTCTATTCTAATTCTAATTCTAATTCTATTTCTAATTCTAATTCTATTCTAATCATATTCTAATTCTATTCTAATTCTATTCTAATTCTATTCTAATTCTAATTCTATTCTAATTCTAATTCTATTTCTAATTATAATTCTAATCTAATTCTAATTATATTCTAATTCTTACACTATTCTAATTCTAATTCTAATTCTAATTCTATTCTAATTTTAATTATAGTTCTATTCTAATTCTAATTCTATTTCTAATTCTAATTCTATTCTAATTCTATTCTAATTCTGTTCTAATTCTATTCTAATTCTAATTCTATAACTAATTCTAATTCTATTCTAATTCTATTCTAATTCTATTCTAATTCTAATTCTATTCTAATTCTAATTCTATTTCTAATTCTAATTCTATTTCTATTTCTAATTCTAATTATAATTCTAATTCTAATTCTAATTCTATTCTAATTCTATTCTAATTCTAATTCTAATTCTATTTCTAATTCTAATTCTATTCTAATTCTAATTCTATTCTAATTCTAATTTTATTCTATTTCTATTTTAATTCTAATTATATTCTAATTCTATTCTAATTCTATTCTAATTCTAATTCAATTTCTAATTCTAATTCTAATTCTATTCTATTTCTAATTCTAATTCTATTCTAATTCTATTCTAATTTTATTCTAATTCTATTTTCTAATTCTAATTCTATTCTAATTCTAATTCTATTCTAATTCTAATTCTATTTCTAATTCTATTTCTATTTCTATTTCTAATTCTAATTCTATTCTAATTCTAATTCTATTCTAATTCTATTATAATTCTATTCTAATTCTATTATAATTCTTTTCTAATTCTAATTCTATTCTAATTCTATTATAATTCTATTATAATTCTAATTCTATTCTATTTCTAATTCTAATTCTATTCTAATTCTATTCTAATTCTATTTTCTAATTCTAATTCTATTCTAATTCTAATTCTATTTCTATTTCTATTTCTAATTCTAATTCTATTCTAATTCTAATTCTATTCTAATTCTATTCTAATTCTAATTCTATTCTAATTCTATTCTAATTCTATTCTAATTCATTTCTAATTGTATTTCTAATTCTAATTCTATTCTAATTCTAATTCTATTCTAATTCTATTCTAATTCTATTTCTAATTCTAATTCTATTCTAATTCTATTCTAATTCTATTCTAATTCTATTCTAATTCTAATTCTATTCTAATTCTAATTCTATTTCTAATTCTAATTCTAATTCTAATCTAATTCTAATTATATTCTAATTCTTACTCTATTCTAATTCTAATTCTAATTCTAATTCTATTCTAATTCTAATCTAATTCTAATTATATTCTAATTCTTACTCTATTCTAATTCTAATTCTAATTCTAATTCTATTCTAATTCTAATTATAATTCTATTCTAATTCTAATTCTAATTCTATTTCTAATTCTAATTCTATTCTAATCCTATTCTAATTCTATTCTAATTCTATTCTAATTCTATTCTAATTCTAATTCTATTCTAATTCTAATTCTATTTCTAATTCTAATTATAATCTAATTCTAATTATATTCTAATTCTTACTCTATTCTAATTTTATTCTAATTCTATTCTAATTCTATTCTAATTCTAATTCTATTCTAATTCTAATTCTATTTCTAATTCTAATTCTATTTCTATTTCTAATTCTAATTCTAATTCTAATTCTAATTCTAATTCTATTCTAATTCTATTCTAATTCTATTCTAATTCTATTCTAATTCTAATTCTATTCTAATTCTAATTCTATTTCTAATTCTAATTCTATTTCTATTTCTAATTCTAATTCTAATTCTAATTCTAATTCTAATTCTATTCTAATTCTATTCTAATTCTAATTCTAATTCTATTTCTAATTCTAATTCTATTCTAATTCTAATTCTATTCTAATTCTAATTTTATTCTATTTCTATTTTAATTCTAATTATCTTCTAATTCTATTCTAATTCTATTTTAATTCTAATTCAATTTCTAATTCTAATTCTAATTCTATTCTATTTCTAATTCTAATTCTATTCTAATTCTATTCTAATTCTATTCTAATTCTATTTTCTAATTCTAATTCTATTCTAATTCTAATTCTATTTCTAATTCTATTTCTATTTCTATTTCTAATTCTAATTCTATTCTAATTCTAATTATATTCTAATTCTTACTCTATTCTAATTCTAATTCTAATTCTAATTCTATTCTAATTCTAATTCTATTGCTAATTCTAATTCTATTCTAATCCTATTCTAATTCTATTCTAATTCTATTCTAATTTTAATTCTATTCTAATTCTATTCTCTATTTCTAATTCTAATTCTAATTATATTCTAATTCTTACTCTATTCTAATTCTAATTCTAATTCTAATTCTATTCTAATTCTAATTATAATTCTATTCTAATTCTAATTCTAATTCTATTTCTAATTCTAATTCTATTCTAATCCTATTCTAATTCTATTCTAATTCTATTCTAATTCTATTCTAATTCTAATTCTATTCTAATTCTAATTCTATTTCTAATTCTAATTCTAATCTAATTCTAATTATATTCTAATTCTTACACTATTCTAATTCTAATTCTAATTCTAATTCTATTCTAATTTTAATTATAGTTCTATTCTAATTCTAATTCTATTTCTAATTCTAATTCTATTCTAATTCTATTCTAATTCTGTTCTAATTCTATTCTAATTCTAATTCTATAACTAATTCTAATTCTATTCTAATTCTATTCTAATTCTATTCTAATTCTAATTCTATTCTAATTCTAATTCTATTTCTAATTCTAATTCTATTTCTATTTCTAATTCTAATTCTAATTCTAATTCTAATTCTAATTCTATTCTAATTCTATTCTAATTCTAATTCTAATTCTATTTCTAATTCTAATTCTATTTTAATACTAATTCTATTCTAATTCTATTCTAATTCTAATTTTATTCTATTTCTATTTTAATTCTAATTATATTCTAATTCTATTCTAATTCTATTCTAATTCTAATTCAATTTCTAATTCTAATTCTAATTCTATTCTATTTCTAATTCTAATTCTATTCTAATTCTATTCTAATTTTATTCTAATTCTATTTTCTAATTCTAATTCTATTCTAATTCTAATTCTATTCTAATTCTAATTCTATTTCTAATTCTATTTCTATTTCTATTTCTAATTCTAATTCTATTCTAATTCTAATTCTATTCTAATTCTATTATAATTCTATTCTAATTCTATTATAATTCTATTCTAATTCTAATTCTATTCTAATTCTATTATAATTCTATTATAATTCTAATTCTATTCTATTTCTAATTCTAATTCTATTCTAATTCTATTCTAATTCTATTTTCTAATTCTAATTCTATTCTAATTCTAATTCTATTTCTAATTCTATTTCTATTTCTATTTCTAATTCTAATTCTATTCTAATTCTAATTCTATTCTAATTCTATTCTAATTCTATTCTAATTCTAATTCTATTCTAATTCTATTCTAATTCATTTCTAATTGTATTTCTAATTCTAATTCTATTCTAATTCTAATTCTATTCTAATTCTATTCTAATTCTATTTCTAATTCTAATTCTATTCTAATTCTATTCTAATTCTATTCTAATTCTATTCTAATTCTATTCTAATTCTAATTCTATTCTAATTCTAATTCTATTTCTAATTCTAATTCTATTTCGATTTCTAATTCTAATTCTATTCTAATTCTAATTATATTCTAATTCTAATTGTATTTCTAATTCTAATTCTATTCTAATTCTAATTTTATTCTAATTCTAATTCTATTTCTAATTCTAATTCTATTTCTATTTCTATTTCTATTTCTAATTCTATTCTAATTCTAATTATATTCTAATTCTAATTGTATTTCTAATTCTAATTCTATTCTAATTTTAATTATATTCTAATTCTAATTGTATTTCTAATTCTATTTCTAATTCTAATTCTAATTTTATTCTATTCTAATTCTATTCTAATTCTAATTCTATTTCTAATTCTAATTCTAATCTAATTCTAATTATATTCTAATTCTTACACTATTCTAATTCTAATTCTAATTCTAATTCTATTCTAATTTTAATTATAATTCTATTCTAATTCTAATTCTATTTCTAATTCTAATTCTATTCTAATTCTATTCTAATTCTGTTCTAATTCTATTCTAATTCTAATTCTATAACTAATTCTAATATTATTCTAATTCTATTCTAATTCTATTCTAATTCTAATTCTATTCTAATTCTAATTCTATTTCTAATTCTAATTCTATTTCTATTTCTAATTCTAATTCTAATTCTAATTCTAATTCTAATTCTATTCTAATTCTATTCTAATTCTAATTCTAATTCTATTTCTAATTCTAATTCTATTCTAATTCTAATTCTATTCTAATTCTAATTTTATTCTATTTCTATTTTAATTCTAATTATATTCTAATTCTATTCTAATTCTATTCTAATTCTAATTCAATTTCTAATTCTAATTCTAATTCTATTCTATTTCTAATTCTAATTCTATTATAATTCTATTCTAATTTTATTCTAATTCTATTTTCTAATTCTAATTCTATTCTAATTCTAATTCTATTTCTATTTCTATTTCTAATTCTAATTCTATTCTAATTCTAATTCTATTCTAATTCTATTATAATTCTATTCTAATTCTATTATAATTCTATTCTAATTCTAATTCTATTCTAATTCTATTATAATTCTATTATAATTCTAATTCTATTCTATTTCTAATTCTAATTCTATTCTAATTCTATTCTAATTCTATTTTCTAATTCTAGTTCTATTCTAATTCTAATTCTATTTCTAATTCTATTTCTATTTCTATTTCTAATTCTAATTCTATTCTAATTCTAATTCTATTCTAATTCTATTCTAATTCTAATTCTATTCTAATTCTATTCTAATTCTATTCTAATTCATTTCTAATTGTATTTCTAATTCTAATTCTATTCTAATTCTAATTCTATTCTAATTCTATTCTAATTCTATTTCTAATTCTAATTCTATTCTAATTCTATTCTAATTCTATTCTAATTCTATTCTAATTCTAATTCTATTCTAATTCTAATTCTATTTCTAATTCTAATTCTATTTCGATTTCTAATTCTAATTCTATTCTAATTCTAATTATATTCTAATTCTAATTGTATTTCTAATTCTAATTCTATTCTAATTCTAATTTTATTCTAATTCTAATTCTATTTCTAATTCTAATTCTATTTCTATTTCTATTTCTATTTCTAATTCTATTCTAATTCTAATTATATTCTAATTCTAATTGTATTTCTAATTCTAATTCTATTCTAATTTTAATTATATTCTAATTCTAATTGTATTTCTAATTCTATTTCTAATTCTAATTCTAATTTTATTCTAATTCTATTCTAATTCTAATTCTATTTCTATTTCTATTTCTAATTCTAATTCTATTCTAATTCTAATTCTAATTCTAATTCTAATTCTATTATAATTTTAATTATAATTCTATTCTAATTCTAATTCTATTTCTAATTCTAATTCTATTCTAATTCTATTCTAATTCTGTTCTAATTCTATTCTAATTCTAATTCTATAACTAATTCTAATTCTATTCTAATTCTATTCTAATTCTAATTCTATTCTAATTCTAATTCTATTTCTAATTCTAATTCTATTTCTAATTCTAATTCTAATTCTAATTCTAATTCTAATTCTAATTCTAATTCTATTCTAATTCTATTCTAATTCTAATTCTAATTCTATTTCTAATTCTAATTCTATTCTAATTCTAATTATATTCTAATTCTAATTTTATTCTATTTCTATTTTAATTCTAATTATATTCTAATTCTATTCTAATTCTAATTCAATTTCTAATTCTAATTCTAATTCTATTCTATTTCTAATTCTAATTCTATTCTAATTCTATTCTAATTTTATTCTAATTCTATTTTCTAATTCTAATTCTATTCTAATTCTAATTCTATTTCTAATTCTATTTCTATTTCTATTTCTAATTCTAATTATATTCTAATTCTAATTCTATTCTAATTCTATTATAATTCTATTATAATTCTATTATAATTCTATTCTAATTCTATTCTAATTCTATTATAATTCTATTCTAATTCTAATTCTATTCTAATTCTATTATAATTCTATTATAATTCTAATTCTATTCTATTTCTAATTCTAATTCTATTCTAATTCTATTCTAATTCTATTTTCTAATTCTAATTCTATTCTAATTCTAATTCTATTTCTAATTCTATTTCTATTTCTATTTCTAATTCTAATTCTATTCTAATTCTAATTCTATTCTAATTCTATTCTAATTCTAATTCTATTATAATTCTATTCTAATTCTATTCTAATTGTATTTCTAATTCTAATTTTATTATAATTCTAATTCTATTCTAATTCTATTCTAATTCTATTTCTAATTCTAATTCTATTCTAATTCTATTCTAATTCTATTCTAATTCTATTCTAATTCTAATTCTATTCTAATTCTATTTCTAATTCTAATTCTATTTCGATTTCTAATTCTAATTCTAATTATATTCTAATTCTAATTGTATTTCTAATTCTAATTCTATTCTAATTCTATTCTAATTCTATTCTAATTCTATTCTAATTCTAATTTTATTCTAATTCTAATTCTATTTCTAATTCTAATTCTATTTCTATTTCTATTTCTATTTCTAATTCTATTCTAATTCTAATTATATTCTAATTCTAATTGTATTTCTAATTCTAATTCTATTCTAATTTTAATTATATTCTAATTCTAATTGTATTTCTAATTCTATTTCTAATTCTAATTCTAATTCTATTCTAATTCTATTCTAATTCTAATTCTTTTTCTATTTCTATTTCTAATTCTAATTCTATTCTAATTCTATTCTAATTCTAATTCTAATTCTATTATATTTCTAATTCTATTTCTAATTCTATTCTAATTCTATTCTAATTCTAATTCTAATTCTATTCTAATTCTAATTCTAATTCTATTTCCAATTCTAATTCTATTCTAATTCTATTCTAATTCTATTTCTATTTCCATTTCTAGTTCTAATTCTATTTCTAATTCTAATTCTAATTCTAATTCTAATTCTATTCTAATTCTATTCTAATTCTATTCTAATTCTATTCTAATTCTAATTCTAATTCTAATTCTAATTCTAATTCTAATTCTATTTCTATATATATTTCTAATTCTAATTCTATTCTAATTCTAATTCTAATTCTATTCTATTTCTAATTCTATTCTAATTCTATTCTAATTCTAATTCTAATTATATTCTAATTCTAATTCTAATTCTATTTCCAATTCTAATTCTATTTCTATTTCCATTTCTAATTCTAATTCTATTTCTATTTCTATTTCTAATTCTAATTCTAATTCTAATTCTATTCTAATTCTATTCTAATTCTATTCTAATTCTATTCTAATTCTAATTCTAATTCTAATTCTATTCTAATTCTAATTCTAATTCTATTCTAATTCTTACTCTATTCTAATTCTAATTCTAATTCTAATTCTATTCTAATTTTAATTATAATTCTATTCTAATTCTAATTCTATTTCTAATTCTAATTCTATTCTAATTCTATTCTAATTCTATTCTAATTCTATTCTAATTCTAATTCTATAACTAATTCTAATTCTATTCTAATTCTATTCTAATTCTATTCTAATTCTAATTCTATTCTAATTCTAATTCTATTTCTAATTCTAATTCTATTTCTATTTCTAATTCTAATTCTAATTCTAATTCTAATTCTATTCTAATTCTATTCTAATTCTAATTTTAATTCTATTTCTAATTCTAATTCTATTCTAATTCTAATTCTATTCTAATTCTAATTTTATTTTATTTCTATTCTAATTCTAATTATATTTTAATTCTATTCTAATTCTATTCTAATTCTATTCTAATTCTATTCTAATTCTAATTCAATTTTTAATTCTAATTCTAATTCTATTCTATTTCTAATTCTATTCTAATTCTAATTCTATTCTAATTATAATTCTATTTCTAATTCTATTTCTATTTCTATTTCTAATTCTAATTCTATTCTAATTCTAATTCTAATTCTATTCTAATTCTATTATAATTCTATTATAATTCTAATTCTATTCTAATTCTATTCTATTTCTAATTCTAATTTTATTTCTATTTATAATTCTAATTCTAATTGTATTTCTAATTCTAATTCTAATTCTATTATAATTCTAATTCTATTCTAATTCTATTTCTAATTCTAATTCTATTCTAATTCTATTCTTAATTCTATTCTAATTCTATTATAATTCTAATTTTATTCTAATTCTAATTCTATTTCTAATTTTAATTCTAATTCTAATCTAATTCTAATTATATTCTAATTCTTACTCTATTCTAGTTCTAATTCTAATTCTAATTCTATTCTAATTCTAATTATAATTCTATTCTAATTCTAATTCTATTTCTAATTCTATTGTAATTCTTACTCTATTCTAATTCTAATTCTCATTCTAATTCTATTCTAATTCTAATTATAATTCTATTCTAATTCTAATTCTATTTCTAATTCTAATTCTTTTCTAATCCTATTCTAATTCTATTCTAATTCTATTTCTAATTCTATTCTAATTTCTATTCTAATTCTATTCTAATTCTATTCTAATTCTAATTCTATTTCTATTTATATTTCTAATTCTAATTCTAATTCTAATTCTAATTCTAATTCTAATTCTAATTCTAATTCTATTCTAATTCTATTCTAATTCTATTCTAATTCTAATTCTATTTCTAATTCTAATTCTATTCTAATTCTATTCTAATTCTATTCTAATTATAATTCTAATCTAATTCTAATTCTATTCTAATTCTTACTCTATTCTAATTCTATTCTAATGCAATTCTATTTCTAATATAATTCTAATTCTAATTCTAATTCTAATTCTATTTCTAATTCTAATTCTAATTCTATTCTAATTCTAATTCTATTATAATTCTATTTCTTTTCTAATTCTAATTTCATTCTATTTCTATTCTAATTCTATTCTAATTCTATTCTAATTCTAATTCTATTTCTAATTCTAATTCTAATTCTATTCTATTTCTAATTCTAATTCTATTATAATTCTATTCTAATTCTATTCTAATTCTATTCTAATTATATTCTAATTCTATTTTCTAATTCTAATTCTATTCTAATTCTAATTTTATTCTAATTATAATTCTATTTCCAATTCTATTTCTATTTCTATTTCTAATTCTAATTCTATTCTAATTCTAATTCTAATTATATTCTAATTCTATTATAATTCTATTATAATTCTATTATAATTCTAATTCTATTCTATTTCTATTCTATTTCTAATTCTATTCTAATTCTATTCTAATTCTACTATAATTCTATTATAATTCTAATTCTATTTTAATTCTATTCTATTTCTAATTCTAATTTTATTTCTATTTATAATTCTAATTCTAATTGTATTTCTAATTCTAATTCTAATTCTATTACAATTCTAATTCTATTCTAATTCTATTTCTAATTCTAATTCTATTCTAATTCTATTCTTAATTCTATTCTAATTCTATTCTAATTCTAATTCTATTCTAATTCTAATTCTATTTCTAATTTTAATTCTAATTCTAATCTAGTTCTAATTCTATTTCTAATTCTAATTCTATTCTAATTCTATTCTTATTCTATTCTAATTCTATTCTAATTCTAATTCTATTCTAATTCTAATTCTATTTCTAATTCTAATTCTAATCCTAATCTAATTCTAATTATATTCTAATTCTTACTCTATTCTAATTCAAATTCTAATTCTAATTCTATTCTAATTTTAATTATAATTCTATTCTAATTCTAATTCTATTTCTAATTCTAATTCTATTCTAATTCTATTCTAATTCTATTCTAATTCTAATTCTATAACTAATTCTAATTCTATTCTAATTCTATTCTAATTCTATTCTAATTCTAATTCTATTCTAATTCTAATTCTATTTCTAATTCTAATTCTATTTCTATTTCTAATTCTAATTCTAATTCTAATTCTAATTCTATTCTAATTCTATTCTAATTCTAATTCTAATTCTATTTCTAATTCTAATTCTATTCTAATTCTAATTCTATTCTAATTCTAATTTTATTTTATTTCTATTCTAATTCTAATTATATTTTAATTCTATTCTAATTCTATTCTAATTCTAATTCAATTTTTAATTCTAATTCTAATTATATTCTATTTCTAATTCTATTCTAATTCTAATTCTATTCTAATTATAATTCTATTTCTAATTCTATTTCTATTTCTATTTCTAATTCTAATTCTATTCTAATTCTAATTCTAATTCTATTCTAATTCTATTATAATTCTATTATAATTCTAATTCTATTCTAATTCTATTCTATTTCTAATTCTAATTTTATTTCTATTTATAATTCTAATTCTAATTGTATTTCTAATTCTAATTCTAATTCTATTATAATTCTAATTTTATTCTAATTCTATTTCTAATTCTAATTCTATTCTAATTCTATTCTTAATTCTATTCTAATTCTATTATAATTCTAATTCTATTCTAATTCTAATTCTATTTCTAATTTTAATTCTAATTCTAATCTAATTCTAATTATATTCTAATTCTTACTCTATTCTAGTTCTAATTCTAATTCTAATTCTATTCTAATTCTAATTATAATTCTATTCTAATTCTAATTCTATTTCTAATTCTAATTTTATTCTAATCCTATTCTAATTCTATTCTAATTCTATTCTAATTCTTACTCTATTCTAATTCTAATTCTCATTCTAATTCTATTCTAATTCTAATTCTAATTATATTCTAATTCTTACTCTATTCTAATTCTAATTCTAATTCTAATTCTATTTTCTAATTCTAATTCTATTCTAATTCTAATTCTATTTCTAATTCTAATTCTATTTTAATTCTATTCTAATTCTATTCTAATTCTATTCTAATTCTAATTCTATTCTAATTCTATTTCTTTTCTAATTCTAATTTTATTCTATTTCTATTCTAATTCTAATTCTATTCTAATTCTACTTCTATTTCTATTCTAATTCTATTCTAATTCTATTCTATTATAATTCTATTATAATTCTAATTATAATTCTATTCTAATTCTAATTCTATTTCTAATTCTATTCTAATTCTAATCTAATTCTAATTATATTCTAATTCTTACTCTATTCTAATTCTAATTCTAATTCTAATTCTATTCTAATTCTAATTATAATTCTATTCTAATTCTAATTCTATTTCTAATTCTAATTCTATTCTAATCCTATTCTAATTCTATTCTAATTCTAATCTAATTCTATTCTAATTCTAATTCTATTCTAATTCTATTCTAATTCTATTCTAATTCTATTCTAATTCTATTCTAATTCTATTCTAATTCTATTTTCTAATTTTATTCTATTCTAATTATAATTCTATTTCTAATTCTAATTCTATATCTATTTCTAATTCTAATTCTATTCTAATTCTAATTCTATTCTAATTCTATTATAATTCTATTATAATTCTATTATAATTCAAATTCTATTCTAATTCTATTCTATTTTATTCTAATTCTATTCTAATTCTATTCTAATTCTAATTCTAATTCTATTCTAATTCTATTCTAATTCTGTTCTAATTCTATTCTAATTCTAATTCTATAACTAATTCTAATATTATTCTAATTCTATTCTAATTCTATTCTAATTCTAATTCTATTCTAATTCTAATTCTATTTCTAATTCTAATTCTATTTCTATTTCTAATTCTAATTCTAATTCTAATTCTATTCTAATTCTATTCTAATTATAATTCTAATCTAATTCTAATTCTATTCTAATTCTTACTCTATTCTAATTCTATTATAATTCTATTCTAATTCTATTATAATTCTATTCTAATTCTAATTCTATTCTAATTCTATTATAATTCTATTATAATTCTAATTCTATTCTATTTCTAATTCTAATTCTATTCTAATTCTATTATAATTCTATTCTAATTCTAATTCTATTCTAATTCTATTATAATTCTATTATAATTCTAATTCTATTCTATTTCTAATTCTAATTCTATTCTAATTCTATTCTAATTCTATTTTCTAATTCTAATTCTATTCTAATTCTAATTCTATTTCTAATTCTATTTCTATTTCTATTTCTAATTCTAATTCTATTCTAATTCTAATTCTATTCTAATTCTATTCTAATTCTAATTCTATTCTAATTCTATTCTAATTCTATTCTAATTCATTTCTAATTGTATTTCTAATTCTAATTCTATTCTAATTCTAATTCTATTCTAATTCTATTCTAATTCTATTTCTAATTCTAATTCTATTCTAATTCTATTCTAATTCTATTCTAATTCTATTCTAATTCTAATTCTATTCTAATTCTAATTCTATTTCTAATTCTAATTCTATTTCGATTTCTAATTCTAATTCTATTCTAATTCTAATTATATTCTAATTCTAATTGTATTTCTAATTCTAATTCTATTCTAATTCTAATTTTATTCTAATTCTAATTCTATTTCTAATTCTAATTCTATTTCTATTTCTATTTCTATTTCTAATTCTATTCTAATTCTAATTATATTCTAATTCTAATTGTATTTCTAATTCTAATTCTATTCTAATTTTAATTATATTCTAATTCTAATTGTATTTCTAATTCTATTTCTAATTCTAATTCTAATTTTATTCTAATTCTATTCTAATTCTAATTCTATTTCTATTTCTATTTCTAATTCTAATTCTATTCTAATTCTAATTCTAATTCTAATTCTAATTCTATTATAATTTTAATTATAATTCTATTCTAATTCTAATTCTATTTCTAATTCTAATTCTATTCTAATTCTATTCTAATTCTGTTCTAATTCTATTCTAATTCTAATTCTATAACTAATTCTAATTCTATTCTAATTCTATTCTAATTCTATTCTAATTCTAATTCTATTCTAATTCTAATTCTATTTCTAATTCTAATTCTATTTCTAATTCTAATTCTAATTCTAATTCTAATTCTAATTCTAATTCTAATTCTATTCTAATTCTATTCTAATTCTAATTCTAATTCTATTTCTAATTCTAATTCTATTCTAATTCTAATTATATTCTAATTCTAATTTTATTCTATTTCTATTTTAATTCTAATTATATTCTAATTCTATTCTAATTCTAATTCAATTTCTAATTCTAATTCTAATTCTATTCTATTTCTAATTCTAATTCTATTCTAATTCTATTCTAATTTTATTCTAATTCTATTTTCTAATTCTAATTCTATTCTAATTCTAATTCTATTTCTAATTCTATTTCTATTTCTATTTCTAATTCTAATTATATTCTAATTCTAATTCTATTCTAATTCTATTATAATTCTATTATAATTCTATTATAATTCTATTCTAATTCTATTCTAATTCTATTATAATTCTATTCTAATTCTAATTCTATTCTAATTCTATTATAATTCTATTATAATTCTAATTCTATTCTATTTCTAATTCTAATTCTATTCTAATTCTATTCTAATTCTATTTTCTAATTCTAATTCTATTCTAATTCTAATTCTATTTCTAATTCTATTTCTATTTCTATTTCTAATTCTAATTCTATTCTAATTCTAATTCTATTCTAATTCTATTCTAATTCTAATTCTATTATAATTCTATTCTAATTCTATTCTAATTGTATTTCTAATTCTAATTCTATTATAATTCTAATTCTATTCTAATTCTATTCTAATTCTATTTCTAATTCTAATTCTATTCTAATTCTATTCTAATTCTATTCTAATTCTATTCTAATTCTAATTCTATTCTAATTCTATTTCTAATTCTAATTCTATTTCGATTTCTAATTCTAATTCTAATTATATTCTAATTCTAATTGTATTTCTAATTCTAATTCTATTCTAATTCTATTCTAATTCTATTCTAATTCTATTCTAATTCTAATTTTATTCTAATTCTAATTCTATTTCTAATTCTAATTCTATTTCTATTTCTATTTCTATTTCTAATTCTATTCTAATTCTAATTATATTCTAATTCTAATTGTATTTCTAATTCTAATTCTATTCTAATTTTAATTATATTCTAATTCTAATTGTATTTCTAATTCTAATTCTAATTCTATTCTAATTCTATTCTAATTCTAATTCTATTTCTAATTCTAATTCTATTCTAATTCTAATTTTATTTTATTTCTATTCTAATTCTAATTATATTTTAATTCTATTCTAATTCTATTCTAATTCTAATTCAATTTTTAATTCTAATTCTAATTATATTCTATTTCTAATTCTATTCTAATTCTAATTCTATTCTAATTATAATTCTATTTCTAATTCTATTTCTATTTCTATTTCTAATTCTAATTCTATTCTAATTCTAATTCTAATTCTATTCTAATTCTATTATAATTCTATTATAATTCTAATTCTATTCTAATTCTATTCTATTTCTAATTCTAATTTTATTTCTATTTATAATTCTAATTCTAATTGTATTTCTAATTCTAATTCTAATTCTATTATAATTCTAATTTTATTCTAATTCTATTTCTAATTCTAATTCTATTCTAATTCTATTCTTAATTCTATTCTAATTCTATTATAATTCTAATTCTATTCTAATTCTAATTCTATTTCTAATTTTAATTCTAATTCTAATCTAATTCTAATTATATTCTAATTCTTACTCTATTCTAGTTCTAATTCTAATTCTAATTCTATTCTAATTCTAATTATAATTCTATTCTAATTCTAATTCTATTTCTAATTCTAATTCTATTCTAATCCTATTCTAATTCTATTCTAATTCTATTCTAATTCTTACTCTATTCTAATTCTAATTCTCATTCTAATTCTATTCTAATTCTAATTCTAATTATATTCTAATTCTTACTCTATTCTAATTCTAATTCTAATTCTAATTCTATTTTCTAATTCTAATTCTATTCTAATTCTAATTCTATTTCTAATTCTAATTCTATTTTAATTCTATTCTAATTCTATTCTAATTCTATTCTAATTCTAATTCTATTCTAATTCTATTTCTTTTCTAATTCTAATTTTATTCTATTTCTATTCTAATTCTAATTCTATTCTAATTCTACTTCTATTTCTATTCTAATTCTATTCTAATTCTATTCTATTATAATTCTATTATAATTCTAATTATAATTCTATTCTAATTCTAATTCTATTTCTAATTCTATTCTAATTCTAATCTAATTCTAATTATATTCTAATTCTTACTCTATTCTAATTCTAATTCTAATTCTAATTCTATTCTAATTCTAATTATAATTCTATTCTAATTCTAATTCTATTTCTAATTCTAATTCTATTCTAATCCTATTCTAATTCTATTCTAATTCTAATCTAATTCTATTCTAATTCTAATTCTATTCTAATTCTATTCTAATTCTAATCTAATTCTATTCTAATTCTAATTCTATTCTAATTCTATTCTAATTCTATTCTAATTCTATTTTCTAATTTTATTCTATTCTAATTATAATTCTATTTCTAATTCTAATTCTATATCTATTTCTAATTCTAATTCTATTCTAATTCTAATTCTATTCTAATTCTATTATAATTCTATTATAATTCTATTATAATTCAAATTCTATTCTAATTCTATTCTATTTTATTCTAATTCTATTCTAATTCTATTCTAATTCTAATTCTAATTCTATTCTAATTCTATTCTAATTCTGTTCTAATTCTATTCTAATTCTAATTCTATAACTAATTCTAATATTATTCTAATTCTATTCTAATTCTATTCTAATTCTAATTCTATTCTAATTCTAATTCTATTTCTAATTCTAATTCTATTTCTATTTCTAATTCTAATTCTAATTCTAATTCTAATTCTAATTCTATTCTAATTCTATTCTAATTCTAATTCTAATTCTATTTCTAATTCTAATTCTATTCTAATTCTAATTCTATTCTAATTCTAATTTTATTCTATTTCTATTTTAATTCTAATTATATTCTAATTCTATTCTAATTCTATTCTAATTCTAATTCAATTTCTAATTCTAATTCTAATTCTATTCTATTTCTAATTCTAATTCTATTCTAATTCTATTCTAATTTTATTCTAATTCTATTTTCTAATTCTAATTCTATTCTAATTCTAATTCTATTTCTAATTCTATTTCTATTTCTATTTCTAATTCTAATTCTATTCTAATTCTAATTCTATTCTAATTCTATTATAATTCTATTCTAATTCTATTATAATTCTATTCTAATTCTAATTCTATTCTAATTCTATTATAATTCTATTATAATTCTAATTCTATTCTATTTCTAATTCTAATTCTATTCTAATTCTATTCTAATTCTATTTTCTAATTCTAATTCTATTCTAATTCTAATTCTATTTCTAATTCTATTTCTATTTCTATTTCTAATTCTAATTCTATTCTAATTCTAATTCTATTCTAATTCTATTCTAATTCTAATTCTATTCTAATTCTATTCTAATTCTATTCTAATTCATTTCTAATTGTATTTCTAATTCTAATTCTATTCTAATTCTAATTCTATTCTAATTCTATTCTAATTCTATTTCTAATTCTAATTCTATTCTAATTCTATTCTAATTCTATTCTAATTCTATTCTAATTCTAATTCTATTCTAATTCTAATTCTATTTCTAATTCTAATTCTATTTCGATTTCTAATTCTAATTCTATTCTAATTCTAATTATATTCTAATTCTAATTGTATTTCTAATTCTAATTCTATTCTAGTTCTAATTTTATTCTAATTCTAATTCTATTTCTAATTCTAATTCTATTTCTATTTCTATTTCTATTTCTAATTCTATTCTAATTCTAATTATATTCTAATTCTAATTGTATTTCTAATTCTAATTCTATTCTAATTTTAATTATATTCTAATTCTAATTGTATTTCTAATTCTATTTCTAATTCTAATTCTAATTTTATTCTAATTCTATTCTAATTCTAATTCTATTTCTATTTCTATTTCTAATTCTAATTCTATTCTAATTCTAATTCTAATTCTAATTCTAATTCTATTATAATTTTAATTATAATTCTATTCTAATTCTAATTCTATTTCTAATTCTAATTCTATTCTAATTCTATTCTAATTCTGTTCTAATTCTATTCTAATTCTAATTCTATAACTAATTCTAATTCTATTCTAATTCTATTCTAATTCTATTCTAATTCTAATTCTATTCTAATTCTAATTCTATTTCTAATTCTAATTCTATTTCTAATTCTAATTCTAATTCTAATTCTAATTCTAATTCTAATTCTAATTCTATTCTAATTCTATTCTAATTCTAATTCTAATTCTATTTCTAATTCTAATTCTATTCTAATTCTAATTATATTCTAATTCTAATTTTATTCTATTTCTATTTTAATTCTAATTATATTCTAATTCTATTCTAATTCTAATTCAATTTCTAATTCTAATTCTAATTCTATTCTATTTCTAATTCTAATTCTATTCTAATTCTATTCTAATTTTATTCTAATTCTATTTTCTAATTCTAATTCTATTCTAATTCTAATTCTATTTCTAATTCTATTTCTATTTCTATTTCTAATTCTAATTATATTCTAATTCTAATTCTATTCTAATTCTATTATAATTCTATTATAATTCTATTATAATTCTATTCTAATTCTATTCTAATTCTATTATAATTCTATTCTAATTCTAATTCTATTCTAATTCTATTATAATTCTATTATAATTCTAATTCTATTCTATTTCTAATTCTAATTCTATTCTAATTCTATTCTAATTCTATTTTCTAATTCTAATTCTATTCTAATTCTAATTCTATTTCTAATTCTATTTCTATTTCTATTTCTAATTCTAATTCTATTCTAATTCTAATTCTATTCTAATTCTATTCTAATTCTAATTCTATTATAATTCTATTCTAATTCTATTCTAATTGTATTTCTAATTCTAATTCTATTATAATTCTAATTCTATTCTAATTCTATTCTAATTCTATTTCTAATTCTAATTCTATTCTAATTCTATTCTAATTCTATTCTAATTCTATTCTAATTCTAATTCTATTCTAATTCTATTTCTAATTCTAATTCTATTTCGATTTCTAATTCTAATTCTAATTATATTCTAATTCTAATTGTATTTCTAATTCTAATTCTATTCTAATTCTATTCTAATTCTATTCTAATTCTATTCTAATTCTAATTTTATTCTAATTCTAATTCTATTTCTAATTCTAATTCTATTTCTATTTCTATTTCTATTTCTAATTCTATTCTAATTCTAATTATATTCTAATTCTAATTGTATTTCTAATTCTAATTCTATTCTAATTTTAATTATATTCTAATTCTAATTGTATTTCTAATTCTATTTCTAATTCTAATTCTAATTCTATTCTAATTCTATTCTAATTCTAATTCTTTTTCTATTTCTATTTCTAATTCTAATTCTATTCTAATTCTATTCTAATTCTAATTCTAATTCTATTATATTTCTAATTCTATTTCTAATTCTATTCTAATTCTATTCTAATTCTAATTCTAATTCTATTCTAATTCTAATTCTAATTCTATTTCCAATTCTAATTCTATTCTAATTCTATTCTAATTCTATTTCTATTTCCATTTCTAGTTCTAATTCTATTTCTAATTCTAATTCTAATTCTAATTCTAATTCTATTCTAATTCTATTCTAATTCTATTCTAATTCTATTCTAATTCTAATTCTAATTCTAATTCTAATTCTAATTCTAATTCTATTTCTATATATATTTCTAATTCTAATTCTATTCTAATTCTAATTCTAATTCTATTCTATTTCTAATTCTATTCTAATTCTATTCTAATTCTAATTCTAATTATATTCTAATTCTAATTCTAATTCTATTTCCAATTCTAATTCTATTTCTATTTCCATTTCTAATTCTAATTCTATTTCTATTTCTATTTCTAATTCTAATTCTAATTCTAATTCTATTCTAATTCTATTCTAATTCTATTCTAATTCTATTCTAATTCTAATTCTAATTCTAATTCTATTCTAATTCTAATTCTAATTCTATTCTAATTCTTACTCTATTCTAATTCTAATTCTAATTCTAATTCTATTCTAATTTTAATTATAATTCTATTCTAATTCTAATTCTATTTCTAATTCTAATTCTATTCTAATTCTATTCTAATTCTATTCTAATTCTATTCTAATTCTAATTCTATAACTAATTCTAATTCTATTCTAATTCTATTCTAATTCTATTCTAATTCTAATTCTATTCTAATTCTAATTCTATTTCTAATTCTAATTCTATTTCTATTTCTAATTCTAATTCTAATTCTAATTCTAATTCTATTCTAATTCTATTCTAATTCTAATTTTAATTCTATTTCTAATTCTAATTCTATTCTAATTCTAATTCTATTCTAATTCTAATTTTATTTTATTTCTATTCTAATTCTAATTATATTTTAATTCTATTCTAATTCTATTCTAATTCTATTCTAATTCTATTCTAATTCTAATTCAATTTTTAATTCTAATTCTAATTCTATTCTATTTCTAATTCTATTCTAATTCTAATTCTATTCTAATTATAATTCTATTTCTAATTCTATTTCTATTTCTATTTCTAATTCTAATTCTATTCTAATTCTAATTCTAATTCTATTCTAATTCTATTATAATTCTATTATAATTCTAATTCTATTCTAATTCTATTCTATTTCTAATTCTAATTTTATTTCTATTTATAATTCTAATTCTAATTGTATTTCTAATTCTAATTCTAATTCTATTATAATTCTAATTCTATTCTAATTCTATTTCTAATTCTAATTATATTCTAATTCTATTCTTAATTCTATTCTAATTCTATTATAATTCTAATTTTATTCTAATTCTAATTCTATTTCTAATTTTAATTCTAATTCTAATCTAATTCTAATTATATTCTAATTCTTACTCTATTCTAGTTCTAATTCTAATTCTAATTCTATTCTAATTCTAATTATAATTCTATTCTAATTCTAATTCTATTTCTAATTCTATTGTAATTCTTACTCTATTCTAATTCTAATTCTCATTCTAATTCTATTCTAATTCTAATTATAATTCTATTCTAATTCTAATTCTATTTCTAATTCTAATTCTTTTCTAATCCTATTCTAATTCTATTCTAATTCTATTTCTAATTCTATTCTAATTTCTATTCTAATTCTATTCTAATTCTATTCTAATTCTAATTCTATTTCTATTTATATTTCTAATTCTAATTCTAATTCTAATTCTAATTCTAATTCTAATTCTAATTCTAATTCTAATTCTATTCTAATTCTATTCTAATTCTATTCTAATTCTAATTCTATTTCTAATTCTAATTCTATTCTAATTCTATTCTAATTCTATTCTAATTATAATTCTAATCTAATTCTAATTCTATTCTAATTCTTACTCTATTCTAATTCTATTCTAATGCAATTCTATTTCTAATATAATTCTAATTCTAATTCTAATTCTAATTCTATTTCTAATTCTAATTCTAATTCTATTCTAATTCTAATTCTATTATAATTCTATTTCTTTTCTAATTCTAATTTCATTCTATTTCTATTCTAATTCTATTCTAATTCTATTCTAATTCTAATTCTATTTCTAATTCTAATTCTAATTCTATTCTATTTCTAATTCTAATTCTATTATAATTCTATTCTAATTCTATTCTAATTCTATTCTAATTCTATTCTAATTCTATTTTCTAATTCTAATTCTATTCTAATTCTAATTTTATTCTAATTATAATTCTATTTCCAATTCTATTTCTATTTCTATTTCTAATTCTAATTCTATTCTAATTCTAATTCTAATTATATTCTAATTCTATTATAATTCTATTATAATTCTATTATAATTCTAATTCTATTCTATTTCTATTCTATTTCTAATTCTATTCTAATTCTATTCTAATTCTACTATAATTCTATTATAATTCTAATTCTATTTTAATTCTATTCTATTTCTAATTCTAATTTTATTTCTATTTATAATTCTAATTCTAATTGTATTTCTAATTCTAATTCTAATTCTATTATAATTCTAATTCTATTCTAATTCTATTTCTAATTCTAATTCTATTCTAATTCTATTCTTAATTCTATTCTAATTCTATTCTAATTCTAATTCTATTCTAATTCTAATTCTATTTCTAATTTTAATTCTAATTCTAATCTAGTTCTAATTCTATTTCTAATTCTAATTCTATTCTAATTCTATTCTTATTCTATTCTAATTCTATTCTAATTCTAATTCTATTCTAATTCTAATTCTATTTCTAATTCTAATTCTAATCCTAATCTAATTCTAATTATATTCTAATTCTTACTCTATTCTAATTCAAATTCTAATTCTAATTCTATTCTAATTTTAATTATAATTCTATTCTAATTCTAATTCTATTTCTAATTCTAATTCTATTCTAATTCTATTCTAATTCTATTCTAATTCTAATTCTATAACTAATTCTAATTCTATTCTAATTCTATTCTAATTCTATTCTAATTCTAATTCTATTCTAATTCTAATTCTATTTCTAATTCTAATTCTATTTCTATTTCTAATTCTAATTCTAATTCTAATTCTAATTCTATTCTAATTCTATTCTAATTCTAATTCTAATTCTATTTCTAATTCTAATTCTATTCTAATTCTAATTCTATTCTAATTCTAATTTTATTTTATTTCTATTCTAATTCTAATTATATTTTAATTCTATTCTAATTCTATTCTAATTCTAATTCAATTTTTAATTCTAATTCTAATTATATTCTATTTCTAATTCTATTCTAATTCTAATTCTATTCTAATTATAATTCTATTTCTAATTCTATTTCTATTTCTATTTCTAATTCTAATTCTATTCTAATTCTAATTCTAATTCTATTCTAATTCTATTATAATTCTATTATAATTCTAATTCTATTCTAATTCTATTCTATTTCTAATTCTAATTTTATTTCTATTTATAATTCTAATTCTAATTGTATTTCTAATTCTAATTCTAATTCTATTATAATTCTAATTTTATTCTAATTCTATTTCTAATTCTAATTCTATTCTAATTCTATTCTTAATTCTATTCTAATTCTATTATAATTCTAATTCTATTCTAATTCTAATTCTATTTCTAATTTTAATTCTAATTCTAATCTAATTCTAATTATATTCTAATTCTTACTCTATTCTAGTTCTAATTCTAATTCTAATTCTATTCTAATTCTAATTATAATTCTATTCTAATTCTAATTCTATTTCTAATTCTAATTCTATTCTAATCCTATTCTAATTCTATTCTAATTCTATTCTAATTCTTACTCTATTCTAATTCTAATTCTCATTCTAATTCTATTCTAATTCTAATTCTAATTATATTCTAATTCTTACTCTATTCTAATTCTAATTCTAATTCTAATTCTATTTTCTAATTCTAATTCTATTCTAATTCTAATTCTATTTCTAATTCTAATTCTATTTTAATTCTATTCTAATTCTATTCTAATTCTATTCTAATTCTAATTCTATTCTAATTCTATTTCTTTTCTAATTCTAATTTTATTCTATTTCTATTCTAATTCTAATTCTATTCTAATTCTACTTCTATTTCTATTCTAATTCTATTCTAATTCTATTCTATTATAATTCTATTATAATTCTAATTATAATTCTATTCTAATTCTAATTCTATTTCTAATTCTATTCTAATTCTAATCTAATTCTAATTATATTCTAATTCTTACTCTATTCTAATTCTAATTCTAATTCTAATTCTATTCTAATTCTAATTATAATTCTATTCTAATTCTAATTCTATTTCTAATTCTAATTCTATTCTAATCCTATTCTAATTCTATTCTAATTCTAATCTAATTCTATTCTAATTCTAATTCTATTCTAATTCTATTCTAATTCTATTCTAATTCTATTCTAATTCTATTCTAATTCTATTCTAATTCTATTTTCTAATTTTATTCTATTCTAATTATAATTCTATTTCTAATTCTAATTCTATATCTATTTCTAATTCTAATTCTATTCTAATTCTAATTCTATTCTAATTCTATTATAATTCTATTATAATTCTATTATAATTCAAATTCTATTCTAATTCTATTCTATTTCTAATTCTAATTCTATTCTATTTTATTCTAATTCTATTCTAATTCTAATTCTATTTCTATTTCTATTTCTATTTCTATTTCTATTTCTATTTCTATTTCTATTTCTATTTCTAATTCTAATTCTAATTCTAATTCTAATTCTAATTCTAATTCTAATTCTATTCTAATTCTATTCTAATTCTATTCTAATTCTATTCTAATTCTAATTCTATTCTAATTCTATCTAATTCTATTCTAATTCTATTCTAATTCTAATTCTATTCTAATTCTATTTCTTTTCTAATTCTAATTTTATTCTATTTCTATTCTAATTCTAATTCTATTCTAATTCTACTTCTATTTCTATTCTAATTCTATTGTAATTCTATTCTATTATAATTCTATTATAATTCTAATTATAATTCTATTCTAATTCTAATTCTATTTCTAATTCTATTCTAATTCTAATCTAATTCTAATTATATTCTAATTCTTACTCTATTCTAATTCTAATTCTAATTCTAATTCTATTCTAATTCTAATTATAATTCTATTCTAATTCTAATTATATTTCTAATTCTAATTCTATTCTAATTCTATTCTAATTCTATTCTAATTCTAATTTTATTTCTAATTTTAATTCTAATTCTAATCTAATTCTAATTCTATTTCTAATTCTAATTCTATTTCTAATTTTAATTCTATTCTAATTCTATTCTAATTCTAATTCTATTCTAATTCTACTTCTATTTCTAATTCTAAATTTAATTCTAATTCTAATTCTAATCTAATTCTTATTCTAATTCTAATTCTAATTCTAATTCTAATTCTAATCTAATTCTAATTCTATTTCTAATTCTATTTCTAATTCTAATTCTAATTCTATTCTAATTCTTATTCTATTCTAATTCTAATTCTATTTATAATTCTATTTCTAATTCTAATTCTATTTCTATTTCTAATTCTATTCTAATTCTATTCTAATTCTATTCTAATTCTATTCTAATTCTAATTCTATTTCTATTTATATTTCTAATTCTAATTCTAATTCTAATTCTAATTCTAATTCTAATTCTAATTCTAATTCTAATTCTAATTCTAATTCTATTTCTAATTCTAATTCTATTCTAATTCTAATTCTATTCTAATTCTAATTCTAATTCTATTCTAATTCTAATTCTATTTCTATTCTAATTCTATTCTAATTCTATTCTAATTCTATTCTAATTCTATTCTAATTCTATTCTAATTCTATTCTAATTCTATTCTAATTCTAATTCTATAACTAATTCTAATTCTATTCTAATTCTATTCTAATTCTATTCTAATTCTAATTCTATTCTAATTCTAATTCTATTTCTAATTCTAATTCTATTTCTATTTCTAATTCTAATTCTAATTCTAATTCTAATTCTATTCTAATTCTATTCTAATTCTAATTCTAATTCTATTTCTAATTCTAATTCTATTCTAATTCTAATTCTATTCTAATTCTAATTTTATTTTATTTCTATTCTAATTCTAATTATATTTTAATTCTATTCTAATTTTATTCTAATTCTATTCTAATTCTATTCTAATTCTAATTCAATTTTTAATTCTAATTCTAATTCTATTCTATTTCTAATTCTATTCTAATTCTAATTCTATTCTAATTATAATTCTATTTCTAATTCTATTTCTATTTCTATTTCTAATTCTAATTCTATTCTAATTCTAATTCTATTCTAATTCTATTATAATTCTATTATAATTCTAATTCTATTCTATTTCTAATTCTAATTTTATTTCTATTTATAATTCTAATTCTAATTGTATTTCTAATTCTAATTCTAATTCTATTATAATTCTAATTTTATTCTAATTCTATTTCTAATTCTAATTCTATTCTAATTCTATTCTTAATTCTATTGTAATTCTATTATAATTCTAATTCTATTCTAATTCTAATTCTATTTCTAATTTTAATTCTAATTCTAATCTAATTCTAATTATATTCTAATTCTTACTCTATTCTAGTTTTAATTCTAATTTTAATTCTATTCTAATTCTAATTATAATTCTATTCTAATTCTAATTCTATTCTAATCCTATTCTAATTCTATTCTAATTCTATTCTAATTCTTACTCTATTCTAATTCTAATTCTAATTCTAATTCTATTCTAATTCTAATTATAATTCTATTCTAATTCTAATTCTATTTCTAATTCTAATTCTATTCTAATCCTATTCTAATTCTATTCTAATTCTATTCTAATTCTATTCTAATTCTAATTCTATTTCTAATTCTAATTCTAATTATATTCTAATTCTTACTCTATTCTAATTCTAATTCTAATTCTAATTATATTCTAATTCTAATTATAATTCTATTCTAATTCTAATTCTATTTCTAATTCTAATTCTATTCTAATCTTATTCTAATTCTATTCTAATTCTATTCTAATTCTAATTCTAATTCTATACTAATTCTATTCTAATTCTATTCTAATTCTATTCTAATTCTAATTCTATTCTAATTCTAATTCTAATTCTAATTCTAATTCTAATTCTAATCTAATTCTAATTATATTCTAATTCTTACTCTATTCTAATTCTAATTCTAATTCTAATTCTATTCGAATTCTAATTATAATTCTATTCTAATTCTAATTCTATTTCTAATTCTAATTCTATTCTAATCCTATTCTAATTCTATTCTAATTCTATTCTAATTCTATTCTAATTCTAATTCTATTTCTAATTCTAATTCTATTATTATTCTATTCTAATTCTATTCTAATTCTAATTCTATTCTAATTCTATTTCTATTTCTAATTCTAATTCTAATTCTAATCTAATTCTAACTATATTCTAATTCTTACTCTATTCTAATTCTAATTCTAATTCTAATTCTATTCTAATTTTAATTATAATTCTATTCTAATTCTAATTCTATTTCTAATTCTAATTCTATTCTAATTCTATTCTAATTCTATTCTAATTATAATTCTAATTCTAATTCTAATTCTATTCTAATTCTATTCTAATTCTATTCTAATTCTATTCTAATTCTAATTTTATTCTAATTCTAATTCTATTTCTAATTCTAATTCTATTTCTATTTCTATTTCTATTTCTAATTCTATTCTAATTCTAATTATATTCTAATTCTAATTGTATTTCTAATTCTAATTCTATTCTAATTTTAATTATATTCTAATTCTAATTGTATTTCTAATTCTATTTCTAATTCTAATTCTAATTCTATTCTAATTCTATTCTAATTCTAATTCTTTTTCTATTTCTATTTCTAATTCTAATTCTATTCTAATTCTAATTCTATTATAATTCTATTTCTTTTCTAATTCTAATTCTATTCTAATTCTAATTCTAATTCTATTCTAATTCTATTATAATTCTATTATAATTCTAATTCTATTCTAATTCTATTCTATTTCTAATTCTAATTTTATTTCTATTTATAATTCTAATTCTAATTGTATTTCTAATTCTAATTCTAATTCTATTATAATTCTAATTCTATTCTAATTCTATTTCTAATTCTAATTCTATTCTAATTCTATTCTTAATTCTATTCTAATTCTATTATAATTCTAATTTTATTCTAATTCTAATTCTATTTCTAATTTTAATTCTAATTCTAATCTAATTCTAATTATATTCTAATTCTTACTCTATTCTAGTTCTAATTCTAATTCTAATTCTATTCTAATTCTAATTATAATTCTATTCTAATTCTAATTCTATTTCTAATTCTATTGTAATTCTTACTCTATTCTAATTCTAATTCTCATTCTAATTCTATTCTAATTCTAATTATAATTCTATTCTAATTCTAATTCTATTTCTAATTCTAATTCTTTTCTAATCCTATTCTAATTCTATTCTAATTCTATTTCTAATTCTATTCTAATTTTTATTCTAATTCTATTCTAATTCTATTCTAATTCTAATTCTATTTCTATTTATATTTCTAATTCTAATTCTAATTCTAATTCTAATTCTAATTCTAATTCTAATTCTAATTCTAATTCTATTCTAATTCTATTCTAATTCTATTCTAATTCTAATTCTATTTCTAATTCTAATTCTATTCTAATTCTATTCTAATTCTATTCTAATTATAATTCTAATCTAATTCTAATTCTATTCTAATTCTTACTCTATTCTAATTCTATTCTAATGCAATTCTATTTCTAATATAATTCTAATTCTAATTCTAATTCTAATTCTATTTCTAATTCTAATTCTAATTCTATTCTAATTCTAATTCTATTATAATTCTATTTCTTTTCTAATTCTAATTTCATTCTATTTCTATTCTAATTCTATTCTAATTCTATTCTAATTCTAATTCTATTTCTAATTCTAATTCTAATTCTATTCTATTTCTAATTCTAATTCTATTATAATTCTATTCTAATTCTATTCTAATTCTATTCTAATTCTATTCTAATTCTATTTTCTAATTCTAATTCTATTCTAATTCTAATTTTATTCTAATTATAATTCTATTTCCAATTCTATTTCTATTTCTATTTCTAATTCTAATTCTATTCTAATTCTAATTCTAATTATATTCTAATTCTATTATAATTCTATTATAATTCTATTATAATTCTAATTCTATTCTATTTCTATTCTATTTCTAATTCTATTCTAATTCTATTCTAATTCTACTATAATTCTATTATAATTCTAATTCTATTTTAATTCTATTCTATTTCTAATTCTAATTTTATTTCTATTTATAATTCTAATTCTAATTGTATTTCTAATTCTAATTCTAATTCTATTATAATTCTAATTCTATTCTAATTCTATTTCTAATTCTAATTCTATTCTAATTCTATTCTTAATTCTATTCTAATTCTATTCTAATTCTAATTCTATTCTAATTCTAATTCTATTTCTAATTTTAATTCTAATTCTAATCTAGTTCTAATTCTATTTCTAATTCTAATTCTATTCTAATTCTATTCTTATTCTATTCTAATTCTATTCTAATTCTAATTCTATTCTAATTCTAATTCTATTTCTAATTCTAATTCTAATCCTAATCTAATTCTAATTATATTCTAATTCTTACTCTATTCTAATTCAAATTCTAATTCTAATTCTATTCTAATTTTAATTATAATTCTATTCTAATTCTAATTCTATTTCTAATTCTAATTCTATTCTAATTCTATTCTAATTCTATTCTAATTCTAATTCTATAACTAATTCTAATTCTATTCTAATTCTATTCTAATTCTATTCTAATTCTAATTCTATTCTAATTCTAATTCTATTTCTAATTCTAATTCTATTTCTATTTCTAATTCTAATTCTAATTCTAATTCTAATTCTATTCTAATTCTATTCTAATTCTAATTCTAATTCTATTTCTAATTCTAATTCTATTCTAATTCTAATTCTATTCTAATTCTAATTTTATTTTATTTCTATTCTAATTCTAATTATATTTTAATTCTATTCTAATTCTATTCTAATTCTAATTCAATTTTTAATTCTAATTCTAATTATATTCTATTTCTAATTCTATTCTAATTCTAATTCTATTCTAATTATAATTCTATTTCTAATTCTATTTCTATTTCTATTTCTAATTCTAATTCTATTCTAATTCTAATTCTAATTCTATTCTAATTCTATTATAATTCTATTATAATTCTAATTCTATTCTAATTCTATTCTATTTCTAATTCTAATTTTATTTCTATTTATAATTCTAATTCTAATTGTATTTCTAATTCTAATTCTAATTCTATTATAATTCTAATTTTATTCTAATTCTATTTCTAATTCTAATTCTATTCTAATTCTATTCTTAATTCTATTCTAATTCTATTATAATTCTAATTCTATTCTAATTCTAATTCTATTTCTAATTTTAATTCTAATTCTAATCTAATTCTAATTATATTCTAATTCTTACTCTATTCTAGTTCTAATTCTAATTCTAATTCTATTCTAATTCTAATTATAATTCTATTCTAATTCTAATTCTATTTCTAATTCTAATTCTATTCTAATCCTATTCTAATTCTATTCTAATTCTATTCTAATTCTTACTCTATTCTAATTCTAATTCTCATTCTAATTCTATTCTAATTCTAATTCTAATTATATTCTAATTCTTACTCTATTCTAATTCTAATTCTAATTCTAATTCTATTTTCTAATTCTAATTCTATTCTAATTCTAATTCTATTTCTAATTCTAATTCTATTTTAATTCTATTCTAATTCTATTCTAATTCTATTCTAATTCTAATTCTATTCTAATTCTATTTCTTTTCTAATTCTAATTTTATTCTATTTCTATTCTAATTCTAATTCTATTCTAATTCTACTTCTATTTCTATTCTAATTCTATTCTAATTCTATTCTATTATAATTCTATTATAATTCTAATTATAATTCTATTCTAATTCTAATTCTATTTCTAATTCTATTCTAATTCTAATCTAATTCTAATTATATTCTAATTCTTACTCTATTCTAATTCTAATTCTAATTCTAATTCTATTCTAATTCTAATTATAATTCTATTCTAATTCTAATTCTATTTCTAATTCTAATTCTATTCTAATCCTATTCTAATTCTATTCTAATTCTAATCTAATTCTATTCTAATTCTAATTCTATTCTAATTCTATTCTAATTCTATTCTAATTCTATTCTAATTCTATTCTAATTCTATTCTAATTCTATTTTCTAATTTTATTCTATTCTAATTATAATTCTATTTCTAATTCTAATTCTATATCTATTTCTAATTCTAATTCTATTCTAATTCTAATTCTATTCTAATTCTATTATAATTCTATTATAATTCTATTATAATTCAAATTCTATTCTAATTCTATTCTATTTCTAATTCTAATTCTATTCTATTTTATTCTAATTCTATTCTAATTCTAATTCTATTTCTATTTCTATTTCTATTTCTATTTCTATTTCTATTTCTATTTCTATTTCTAATTCTAATTCTAATTCTAATTCTAATTCTAATTCTAATTCTAATTCTATTCTAATTCTATTCTAATTCTATTCTAATTCTATTCTAATTCTAATTCTATTCTAATTCTATCTAATTCTATTCTAATTCTATTCTAATTCTAATTCTATTCTAATTCTATTTCTTTTCTAATTCTAATTTTATTCTATTTCTATTCTAATTCTAATTCTATTCTAATTCTACTTCTATTTCTATTCTAATTCTATTGTAATTCTATTCTATTATAATTCTATTATAATTCTAATTATAATTCTATTCTAATTCTAATTCTATTTCTAATTCTATTCTAATTCTAATCTAATTCTAATTATATTCTAATTCTTACTCTATTCTAATTCTAATTCTAATTCTAATTCTATTCTAATTCTAATTATAATTCTATTCTAATTCTAATTATATTTCTAATTCTAATTCTATTCTAATTCTATTCTAATTCTATTCTAATTCTAATTTTATTTCTAATTTTAATTCTAATTCTAATCTAATTCTAATTCTATTTCTAATTCTAATTCTATTTCTAATTTTAATTCTATTCTAATTCTATTCTAATTCTAATTCTATTCTAATTCTACTTCTATTTCTAATTCTAAATTTAATTCTAATTCTAATTCTAATCTAATTCTTATTCTAATTCTAATTCTAATTCTAATCTAATTCTAATTCTATTTCTAATTCTATTTCTAATTCTAATTCTAATTCTATTCTAATTCTTATTCTATTCTAATTCTAATTCTATTTATAATTCTATTTCTAATTCTAATTCTATTTCTATTTCTAATTCTATTCTAATTCTATTCTAATTCTATTCTAATTCTATTCTAATTCTAATTCTATTTCTATTTATATTTCTAATTCTAATTCTAATTCTAATTCTAATTCTAATTCTAATTCTAATTCTAATTCTAATTCTAATTCTAATTCTATTTCTAATTCTAATTCTATTCTAATTCTAATTCTATTCTAATTCTAATTCTAATTCTATTCTAATTCTAATTCTATTTCTATTCTAATTCTATTCTAATTCTATTCTAATTCTATTCTAATTCTATTCTAATTCTATTCTAATTCTATTCTAATTCTATTCTAATTCTAATTCTATAACTAATTCTAATTCTATTCTAATTCTATTCTAATTCTATTCTAATTCTAATTCTATTCTAATTCTAATTCTATTTCTAATTCTAATTCTATTTCTATTTCTAATTCTAATTCTAATTCTAATTCTAATTCTATTCTAATTCTATTCTAATTCTAATTCTAATTCTATTTCTAATTCTAATTCTATTCTAATTCTAATTCTATTCTAATTCTAATTTTATTTTATTTCTATTCTAATTCTAATTATATTTTAATTCTATTCTAATTTTATTCTAATTCTATTCTAATTCTATTCTAATTCTAATTCAATTTTTAATTCTAATTCTAATTCTATTCTATTTCTAATTCTATTCTAATTCTAATTCTATTCTAATTATAATTCTATTTCTAATTCTATTTCTATTTCTATTTCTAATTCTAATTCTATTCTAATTCTAATTCTATTCTAATTCTATTATAATTCTATTATAATTCTAATTCTATTCTATTTCTAATTCTAATTTTATTTCTATTTATAATTCTAATTCTAATTGTATTTCTAATTCTAATTCTAATTCTATTATAATTCTAATTTTATTCTAATTCTATTTCTAATTCTAATTCTATTCTAATTCTATTCTTAATTCTATTGTAATTCTATTATAATTCTAATTCTATTCTAATTCTAATTCTATTTCTAATTTTAATTCTAATTCTAATCTAATTCTAATTATATTCTAATTCTTACTCTATTCTAGTTTTAATTCTAATTTTAATTCTATTCTAATTCTAATTATAATTCTATTCTAATTCTAATTCTATTCTAATCCTATTCTAATTCTATTCTAATTCTATTCTAATTCTTACTCTATTCTAATTCTAATTCTAATTCTAATTCTATTCTAATTCTAATTATAATTCTATTCTAATTCTAATTCTATTTCTAATTCTAATTCTATTCTAATCCTATTCTAATTCTATTCTAATTCTATTCTAATTCTATTCTAATTCTAATTCTATTTCTAATTCTAATTCTAATTATATTCTAATTCTTACTCTATTCTAATTCTAATTCTAATTCTAATTATATTCTAATTCTAATTATAATTCTATTCTAATTCTAATTCTATTTCTAATTCTAATTCTATTCTAATCTTATTCTAATTCTATTCTAATTCTATTCTAATTCTAATTCTAATTCTATACTAATTCTATTCTAATTCTATTCTAATTCTATTCTAATTCTAATTCTATTCTAATTCTAATTCTAATTCTAATTCTAATTCTAATTCTAATCTAATTCTAATTATATTCTAATTCTTACTCTATTCTAATTCTAATTCTAATTCTAATTCTATTCGAATTCTAATTATAATTCTATTCTAATTCTAATTCTATTTCTAATTCTAATTCTATTCTAATCCTATTCTAATTCTATTCTAATTCTATTCTAATTCTATTCTAATTCTAATTCTATTTCTAATTCTAATTCTATTATTATTCTATTCTAATTCTATTCTAATTCTAATTCTATTCTAATTCTATTTCTATTTCTAATTCTAATTCTAATTCTAATCTAATTCTAATTATATTCTAATTCTTACTCTATTCTAATTCTAATTCTAATTCTAATTCTATTCTAATTTTAATTATAATTCTATTCTAATTCTAATTCTATTTCTAATTCTAATTCTATTCTAATTCTATTCTAATTCTATTCTAATTATAATTCTAATTCTAATTCTATAACTAATTCTAATTCTATTCTAATTCTATTCTAATTCTAATTCTATTCTAATTCTAATTCTATTTCTAATTCTAATTCTATTTCTATTTCTAATTCTAATTCTAATTCTAATTCTATTCTAATTCTATTCTAATTCTAATTCTAATTCTATTTCTAATTCTAATTCTATTCTAATTCTAATTATATTCTAATTCTAATTTTATTTTATTTCTATTCTAATTCTAATTATATTTTAATTCTATTCTAATTCTATTCTAATTATATTCTAATTCTAATTCAATTTTTAATTCTAATTCTAATTATATTCTATTTCTAATTCTAATTCTATTCTAATTATATTTTCTAATTCTAATTCTATTTTCTAATTCTAATTCTATTCTAATTCTAATTTTATTCTAATTCTAATTCTATTTCTATTTTTATTTCTAATTCTAATTCTATTCTAATTCTAATTCTATTCTAATTCTATTATAATTCTATTCTAATTCTAATTCTATTCTAATTCTATTATAATTCTATTATAATTCTAATTCTATTCTATTTCTAATTCTAATTCTATTCTAATTCTATTCTAATTCTATTCTAATTCTAATTCTATTCTAATTATAATTTTATTTCTAATTCTATATCTATTTCTAATTCTAATTCTATTCTAATTCTAATTCTATTCTAATTCTATTATAATTCTATTATAATTCAAATTCTATTTTAATTCTATTCTATTTCTAATTCTAATTCTATTCTATTCTATTCTAATTCTATTCTAATTTTAATTCTATTTCTATTTCTATTTCTATTTCTATTTCTATTTCTAATTCTAATTCTAATTCTAATTCTAATTCTAATTCTATTCTAATTCTATTCTAATTATATTCTAATTCTATTCTAATTCTATTCTAATTCTAATTCTAATTCTATTTCTAATTCTAATTCTATTCTAATTCTATTCTAATTCTAATTATATTCTAATTCTAATTTTATTTTATTTCTATTCTAATTCTAATTATATTTTAATTCTATTCTAATTCTATTCTAATTATATTCTAATTCTAATTCAATTTTTAATTCTAATTCTAATTATATTCTATTTCTAATTCTAATTCTATTCTAATTCTATTTTCTAATTCTAATTCTATTTTCTAATTCTAATTCTATTCTAATTCTAATTTTATTCTAATTCTAATTCTATTTCTATTTCTATTTCTAATTCTAATTCTATTCTAATTCTAATTTTATTCTAATTCTATTATAATTCTATTCTAATTCTATTCTAATTCTATTATAATTCTATTCTAATTCTAATTCTATTCTAATTCTATTATAATTCTATTATAATTCTAATTCTATTCTATTTCTAATTCTAATTCTATTCTAATTCTATTCTAATTCTATTCTAATTCTAATTCTATTCTAATTATAATTCTATTTCTAATTCTAATTCTATATCTATTTCTAATTCTAATTCTATTCTAATTCTAATTCTATTCTAATTCTATTATAATTCTATTATAATTCAAATTCTATTTTAATTCTATTCTATTTCTAATTCTAATTCTATTCTATTCTATTCTAATTCTATTCTAATTCTAATTCTATTTCTATTTCTATTTCTATTTCTATTTCTAATTCTAATTCTAATTCTAATTCTAATTCTAATTCTATTCTAATTCTATTCTAATTCTATTCTAATTCTATTCTAATTCTATTCTAATTCTATTCTAATTCTAATTCTAATTCTATTTCTAATTCTAATTCTATTCTAATTCTATTCTAATTCTATTCTAATTCTATTCTAATTCTAATTCTATTCTAATTCTATTTCTTTTCTAATTCTAATTTTATTCTATTTCTATTCTAATTCTAATTCTATTCTAATTCTACTTCTATTTCTATTCTAATTCTAATTATAATTCTATTCTAATTCGAATTCTATTTCTAATTCTAATTCTATTCTAATTCTATTCTAATTATATTCTAATTCTAATTTTATTTCTAATTTTAATTCTAATTCTAATCTAATTCTAATTCTATTTCTAATTCTAATTCTAATTCTATTTCTAATTTTAATTCTATTCTAATTCTATTCTAATTCTATTCTAATTCTAATTCTATTCTAATTCTACTTCTATTTCTAATTCTAAATTTAATTCTAATTCTAATTCTAATCTAATTCTAATTCTAATTCTAATTCTAATTCTAATTCTAATTCTAATCTAACTCTAATTCTATTTCTAATTCTATTTCTAATTCTAATTCTAATTCTATTCTAATTCTTATTTTATTCTAATTCTAATTCTATTTATAATTCTATTTCTAATTCTAATTCTATTTCTATTTCTAATTCTATTCTAATTCTATTCTAATTCTATTCTAATTTTATTCTAATTCTAATTCTATTTCTATTTATATTTCTAATTCTAATTCTAATTCTAATTCTAATTCTAATTCTAATTCTAATTCTAATTCTATTTCTAATTCTAATTCTATTCTAATTCTAATTCTATTCTAATTCTAATTCTAATTCTATTCTAATTCTAATTCTATTTCTAATTCTAATTCTATTTCTATTTTTATTTCTAATTCTAATTATATTCTAATTCTAATTCTATTCTAATTCTATTATAATTCTATTCTAATTCTAATTCTATTCTAATTCTATTATAATTCTATTATAATTCTAATTCTATTCTATTTCTAATTCTAATTCTATTCTAATTCTATTCTAATTCTATTCTAATTCTATTCTAATTCTAATTCTATTCTAATTATAATTCTATTTCTAATTCTATATCTATTTCTAATTCTAATTCTATTCTAATTCTAATTCTATTCTAATTCTATTATAATTCTATTATAATTCAAATTCTATTTTAATTCTATTCTATTTCTAATTCTAATTCTATTCTATTCTATTCTAATTCTATTCTAATTCTAATTCTATTTCTATTTCTATTTCTATTTCTATTTCTAATTCTAATTCTAATTCTAATTCTAATTCTAATTCTATTCTAATTCTATTCTAATTCTATTCTAATTCTATTCTAATTCTATTCTAATTCTAATTCTAATTCTATTTCTAATTCTAATTCTATTCTAATTCTATTCTAATTCTAATTATATTCTAATTCTAATTTTATTTTATTTCTATTCTAATTCTAATTATATTTTAATTCTATTCTAATTCTATTCTAATTATATTCTAATTCTAATTCAATTTTTAATTCTAATTCTAATTATATTCTATTTCTAATTCTAATTATATTCTAATTCTAATTCTATTTCTAATTCTAATTCTATTCTAATTCTATTCTAATTCTATTCTAATTCTAATTGTATTCTAATTCTAATTCTATTTCTAATTCTAATTCTATTTCTATTTCTAATTCTATTCTAATTCTATTCTAATCCTATTCTAATTCTATTCTAATTCTATTCTAATTCTAATTCTATTTCTAATTCTAATTCTATTTTCTAATTCTAATTCTATTCTAATTCTAATTCTATTTCTAATTTTAATTCTATTCTAATTCTATTCTAATTCTATTCTAATTCTAATTCTATTCTAATTCTACTTCTATTTCTAATTCTAAATTTAATTCTAATTCTAATTCTAATCTAATTCTAATTCTAATTCTAATTCTAATTCTAATTCTAATTCTAATTCTAATTCTAATTCTAATCTAATTCTAATTCTATTTCTAATTCTATTTCTAATTCTAATTCTAATTCTAATTTCATTCTATTTCTATTCTAATTCTATTCTAATTCTATTCTAATTCTATTATAATTCTATTCTAATTCTATTATAATTCAAATTCTATTCTAATTCTATTCTATTTCTAATTCTAATTCTATTCTATTCTATTCTAATTCTATTCTAATTCTAATTCTATTTCTATTTCTATTTCTATTTCTATTTCTAATTCTAATTCTAATTCTAATTCTAATTCTAATTCTAATTCTAATTCTAATTCTAATTCTATTTCTAATTCTAATTCTATTCTAATTCTAATTCTATTCTAATTCTAATTCTAATTCTATTCTAATTCTAATTCTATTTCTAATTCTAATTCTATTTCTAATTTTAATTCTATTCTAATTCTATTCTAATTCTAATTCTATTCTAATTCTACTTCTATTACTAATTCTAATTCTAATTCTAATTCTATTCTAATCCTATTCTAATTCTATTCTAATTCTATTCTAATTCTATTCTAATTCTATTTCTAATTCTAATTCTATTCTAATTCTATTCTAATTCTATTCTAATTCTAATTCTATTCTAATTCTAATTCTATTTCTAATTCTAATTCTAATTCTAATCTAATTCTAATTATATTCTAATTCTTACTCTATTCTAATTCTAATTCTAATTCTAGTTCTAATTCTATTCTAATTTTAATTATAATTCTATTCTAATTCTAATTCTATTTCTAATTCTAATTCTATTCTAATTCTATTCTAATTCTATTCTAATTCTAATTCTATAACTAATTCTAATTCTATTCTAATTATATAACTAATTCTAATTCTATTCTAATTCTATTCTAATTCTATTCTAATTCTAATTCTATTTCTAATTCTAATTCTAATTCTATTTCTAATTCTAATTCTAATTCTAATTCTATTCTATTTCTAATTCTAATTCTATTCTAATTCTATTCTAATTCTATTCTAATTCTATTTTCTAATTCTAATTCTATTCTAATTCTAATTCTATTTCTAATTCTATTTCTATTTCTAATTCTAATTCTATTCTAATTCTAATTCTATTCTAATTCTATTATAATTCTATTCTAATTCTATTCTAATTCTATTATAATTCTATTCTAATTCTAATTCTATTCTAATTCTATTATAATTCTATTATAATTCTAATTCTATTCTATTTCTAATTCTAATTCTATTCTAATTCTAATTCTATTCTAATTCTATTATAATTCTATTATAATTCTATTATAATTCAAATTCTATTCTAATTCTATTCTATTTCTAATTCTAATTTTATTTCTATTTCTAATTCTAATTCTAATTGTATTTCTAATTCTAATTCTATTCTAATTCTAATTCTATTCTAATTCTATTCTAATTCTATTTCTAATTCTAACTCTATTCTAATTATATTCTAATTCTATTCTAATTCTATTCTAATTCTAATTCTATTCTAATTCTAATTCTATTTCTAATTCTAATTCTATTTCTATTTCTAATTCTATTCTAATTCTATTCTAATTCTATTCTAATTCTATTCTAATTCTAATTCTATAACTAATTCTAATTCTATTCTAATTATATTCTAATTCTAATTCTATTTCTAATTCTAATTCTATTCTAATTCTATTCTAATTCTATTCTAATTCTAATTGTATTCTAATTCTAATTCTATTTCTAATTCTAATTCTATTTCTATTTCTAATTCTATTCTAATTCTATTCTAATCCTATTCTAATTCTATTCTAATTCTATTCTAATTCTATTTCTAATTCTAATTCTATTTTCTAATTCTAATTCTATTCTAATTCTACTTTTATTCTAATTCTAATTCTATTTCTATTTCTATTTCTAATTCTAATTCTATTCTAATTCTAATTTTATTCTAATTCTATTATAATTCTATTCTAATTCTATTCTAATTCTATTATAATTATATTCTAATTCTAATTCTATTCTAATTCTATTATAATTCTAATTCTATTCTATTTCTAATTCTAATTCTATTCTAATTCTATTCTAATTCTAATTCTATTCTAATTATAATTCTATTTCTAATTCTAATTCTATATCTATTTCTAATTCTAATTCTATTCTAATTCTAATTCTATTCTAATTCTATTATAATTCTATTATAATTCAAATTCTATTTTAATTCTATTCTATTTCTAATTCTAATTCTATTCTATTCTATTCTAATTCTATTCTAATTCTAATTCTATTTCTATTTCTATTTCTATTTCTATTTCTAATTCTAATTCTAATTCTAATTCTAATTCTAATTCTATTCTAATTCTATTCTAATTCTATTCTAATTCTATTCTAATTCTATTCTAATTCTATTCTAATTCTAATTCTAATTCTATTTCTAATTCTAATTCTATTCTAATTCTATTCTAATTCTATTCTAATTCTATTCTAATTCTATTCTAATTCTATTCTAATTCTAATTCTATTCTAATTATAATTCTATTTCTAATTCTATATCTATTTCTAATTCTAATTCTATTCTAATTCTAATTCTATTCTAATTCTATTATAATTCTATTATAATTCAAATTCTATTTTAATTCTATTCTATTTCTAATTCTAATTCTATTCTATTCTATTCTATTTCTATTCTAATTCTAATTCTATTTCTATTTCTATTTCTATTTCTATTTCTAATTCTAATTCTAATTCTAATTCTAATTCTAATTCTATTCTAATTCTATTCTAATTCTATTCTAATTCTATTCTAATTCTATTCTAATTCTAATTCTAATTCTATTTCTAATTCTAATTCTATTCTAATTCTATTCTAATTCTAATTATATTCTAATTCTAATTTTATTTTATTTCTATTATAATTCTAATTATATTTTAATTCTATTCTAATTCTATTCTAATTATATTCTAATTCTAATTCAATTTTTAATTCTAATTCTAATTATATTCTATTTCTAATTCTAATTATATTCTAATTCTAATTCTATTTCTAATTCTAATTCTATTCTAATTCTATTCTAATTCTATTCTAATTCTAATTGTATTCTAATTCTAATTCTATTTCTAATTCTAATTCTATTTCTATTTCTAATTCTATTCTAATTCTATTCTAATCCTATTCTAATTCTATTCTAATTCTATTCTAATTCTATTCTAATTCTAATTCTATTTCTAATTCTAATTCTATTTTCTAATTCTAATTCTATTCTAATTCTAATTCTATTTCTAATTTTAATTCTATTCTAATTCTATTCTAATTCTATTCTAATTCTAATTCTATTCTAATTCTACTTCTATTTCTAATTCTAAATTTAATTCTAATTCTAATTCTAATCTAATTCTAATTCTAATTCTAATTCTAATTCTAATTCTAATTCTAATCTAATTCTAATTCTATTTCTAATTCTATTTCTAATTCTAATTCTAATTCTAATTTCATTCTATTTCTATTCTAATTCTATTCTAATTCTATTCTAATTCTATTATAATTCTATTCTAATTCTATTATAATTCAAATTCTATTCTAATTCTATTCTATTTCTAATTCTAATTCTATTCTATTCTATTCTAATTCTATTCTAATTCTAATTCTATTTCTATTTCTATTTCTATTTCTATTTCTAATTCTAATTCTAATTCTAATTCTAATTCTAATTCTAATTCTAATTCTAATTCTAATTCTATTTCTAATTCTAATTCTATTCTAATTCTAATTCTATTCTAATTCTAATTCTAATTCTATTCTAATTCTAATTCTATTTCTAATTCTAATTCTATTTCTAATTTTAATTCTATTCTAATTCTATTCTAATTCTAATTCTATTCTAATTCTACTTCTATTTCTAATTCTAATTCTAACTCTAATTCTATTCTAATCCTATTCTAATTCTATTCTAATTCTATTCTAATTCTATTCTAATTCTATTTCTAATTCTAATTCTATTCTAATTCTATTCTAATTCTATTCTAATTCTAATTCTATTCTAATTCTAATTATATTTCTAATTCTAATTCTAATTCTAATCTAATTCTAATTATATTCTAATTCTTACTCTATTCTAATTCTAATTCTAATTCTAGTTCTAATTCTATTCTAATTTTAATTATAATTCTATTCTAATTCTAATTCTATTTCTAATTCTAATTCTATTCTAATTCTATTCTAATTCTATTCTAATTTTAATTCTATAACTAATTCTAATTCTATTCTAATTCTATAACTAATTCTAATTCTATTCTAATTCTATTCTAATTCTATTCTAATTCTAATTCTATTTCTAATTCTAATTCTAATTCTATTTCTAATTCTAATTCTAATTCTAATTCTATTCTATTTCTAATTCTAATTCTATTCTAATTCTATTCTAATTCTATTCTAATTCTATTTTCTAATTCTAATTCTATTCTAATTCTAATTCTATTTCTAATTCTATTTCTATTTCTAATTCTAATTCTATTCTAATTCTAATTCTATTCTAATTCTATTATAATTCTATTCTAATTCTATTCTAATTCTATTATAATTCTATTCTAATTCTAATTCTATTCTAATTCTATTATAATTCTATTATAATTCTAATTCTATTCTATTTCTAATTCTAATTCTATTCTAATTCTAATTCTATTCTAATTCTATTATAATTCTATTATAATTCTATTATAATTCAAATTCTATTCTAATTCTATTCTATTTCTAATTCTAATTTTATTTCTATTTCTAATTCTAATTCTAATTGTATTTCTAATTCTAATTCTATTCTAATTCTAATTCTATTCTAATTCTATTCTAATTCTATTTCTAATTCTAACTCTATTCTAATTATATTCTAATTCTATTCTAATTCTATTCTAATTCTAATTCTATTCTAATTCTAATTCTATTTCTAATTCTAATTCTATTTCTATTTCTAATTCGATTCTAATTCTATTCTAATTCTATTCTAATTCTAATTCTATAACTAATTCTAATTCTATTCTAATTATATTCTAATTCTAATTCTATTTCTAATTCTAATTCTATTCTAATTCTATTCTAATTCTATTCTAATTCTAATTGTATTCTAATTCTAATTCTATTTCTAATTCTAATTCTATTTCTATTTCTAATTCTATTCTAATTATATTCTAATCCTATTCTAATTCTATTCTAATTCTATTCTAATTCTATTTCTAATTCTAATTCTATTTTCTAATTCTAATTCTATTCTAATTCTAATTTTATTCTAATTCTAATTCTATTTCTATTTCTATTTCTAATTCTAATTCTATTCTAATTCTAATTTTATTCTAATTCTATTATAATTCTATTCTAATTCTATTCTAATTCTATTATAATTCTATTCTAATTCTAATTCTATTCTAATTCTATTATAATTCTAATTCTATTCTATTTCTAATTCTAATTCTATTCTAATTCTATTCTAATTCTATTCTAATTCTAATTCTATTCTAATTATAATTCTATTTCTAATTCTAATTCTATATCTATTTCTAATTCTAATTCTATTCTAATTCTAATTCTATTCTAATTCTATTATAATTCTATTATAATTCAAATTCTATTTTAATTCTATTCTATTTCTAATTCTAATTCTATTCTATTCTATTCTAATTCTATTCTAATTCTAATTCTATTTCTATTTCTATTTCTATTTCTATTTCTAATTCTAATTCTAATTCTAATTCTAATTCTAATTCTATTCTAATTCTATTCTAATTCTATTCTAATTCTATTCTAATTCTATTCTAATTCTATTCTAATTCTAATTCTAATTCTAATTCTATTTCTAATTCTAATTCTATTCTAATTCTATTCTAATTCTATTCTAATTCTATTCTAATTCTAATTCTATTCTAATTCTATTTCTTTTCTAATTCTAATTTTATTCTATTTCTATTCTAATTCTAATTCTATTCTAATTCTACTTCTATTTCTATTCTAATTCTAATTATAATTCTATTCTAATTCTAATTCTATTTCTAATTCTAATTCTATTCTAATTCTATTCTAATTATATTCTAATTCTAATTTTATTTCTAATTTTAATTCTAATTCTAATCTAATTCTAATTCTATTTCTAATTCTAATTCTATTTCTAATTTTAATTCTATTCTAATTCTATTCTAATTCTATTCTAATTCTAATTCTATTCTAATTCTACTTCTATTTCTAATTCTAAATTTAATTCTAATTCTAATTCTAATCTAATTCTAATTCTAATTCTAATTCTAATTCTAATTCTAATTCTAATCTAATTCTAATTCTATTTCTAATTCTATTTCTAATTCTAATTCTAATTCTATTCTAATTCTTATTTTATTCTAATTCTAATTCTATTTATAATTCTATTTCTAATTCTAATTCTATTTCTATTTCTAATTCTATTCTAATTCTATTCTAATTCTATTCTAATTTTATTCTAATTCTAATTCTATTTCTATTTATATTTCTAATTCTAATTCTAATTCTAATTCTAATTCTAATTCTAATTCTAATTCTAATTCTAATTCTAATTCTAATTCTAATTCTATTTCTAATTCTAATTCTATTCTAATTCTAATTCTATTCTAATTCTAATTCTAATTCTATTCTAATTCTAATTCTATTTCTAATTCTAATTCTATTTCTTTTCTAATTCTAATTTCATTCTATTTCTATTCTAATTCTATTCTAATTCTATTCTAATTCTATTCTAATTCTATTCTAATTCTAATTCTATAACTAATTCTAATTCTATTCTAATTCTATTCTAATTCTATTCTAATTCTAATTCTATTCTAATTCTAATTCTATTTCTAATTCTAATTCTATTTCTATTTCTAATTCTAATTCTAATTCTAATTCTAATTCTATTCTAATTCTATTCTAATTCTAATTCTAATTCTATTTCTAATTCTAATTCTATTCTAATTCTAATTCTATTCTAATTCTAATTTTATTTTATTTCTATTCTAATTCTAATTATATTTTAATTCTATTCTAATTCTATTCTAATTCTATTCTAATTCTATTATAATTCCAATTCAATTTTTAATTCTAATTCTAATTCTATTTCTAATTCTAATTCTATTCTAATTCTAATTCTATTCTAATTCTAATTTTATTTTATTTCTATTCTAATTCTAATTATATTTTAATTCTATTCTAATTCTATTCTAATTCTATTCTAATTCTAATTTAATTTTTAATTCTAATTCTAATTCTATTCTATTTCTAATTCTATTCTAATTCTAATTCTATTCTAATTATAATTCTATTTCTAATTCTAATTCTATATCTATTTCTAATTCTAATTCTATTCTAATTCTAATTCTATTCTAATTCTATTATAATTCTATTATAATTCAAATTCTATTTTAATTCTATTCTATTTCTAATTCTAATTCTATTCTATTCTATTCTAATTCTATTCTAATTCTATTCTAATTCTAATTCTATTTCTATTTCTATTTCTATTTCTATTTCTAATTCTAATTCTAATTCTAATTCTAATTCTATTCTAATTCTATTCTAATTCTATTCTAATTCTATTCTAATTCTATTCTAATTCTATTCTAATTCTATTCTAATTCTAATTCTAATTCTATTTCTAATTCTAATTCTATTCTAATTCTATTCTAATTCTATTCTAATTCTAATTCTATTCTAATTCTATTTCTTTTCTAATTCTAATTTTATTCTATTTCTATTCTAATTCTAATTCTATTCTAATTCTACTTCTATTTCTAATTCTAATTCTATTCTAATTCTAATTCTATTCTAATTCTAATTTTATTTTATTTCTATTCTAATTCTAATTATATTTTAATTCTATTCTAATTCTATTCTAATTCTATTCTAATTCTATTATAATTCCAATTCAATTTTTAATTCTAATTCTAATTCTATTTCTAATTCTAATTCTATTCTAATTCTAATTCTATTCTAATTCTAATTTTATTTTATTTCTATTCTAATTCTAATTATATTTTAATTCTATTCTAATTCTATTCTAATTCTATTCTAATTCTAATTTAATTTTTAATTCTAATTCTAATTCTATTCTATTTCTAATTCTATTCTAATTCTAATTCTATTCTAATTATAATTCTATTTCTAATTCTAATTCTATATCTATTTCTAATTCTAATTCTATTCTAATTCTAATTCTATTCTAATTCTATTATAATTCTATTATAATTCAAATTCTATTTTAATTCTATTCTATTTCTAATTCTAATTCTATTCTATTCTATTCTAATTCTATTCTAATTCTATTCTAATTCTAATTCTATTTCTATTTCTATTTCTATTTCTATTTCTAATTCTAATTCTAATTCTAATTCTAATTCTATTCTAATTCTATTCTAATTCTATTCTAATTCTATTCTAATTCTATTCTAATTCTATTCTAATTCTATTCTAATTCTAATTCTAATTCTATTTCTAATTCTAATTCTATTCTAATTCTATTCTAATTCTATTCTAATTCTAATTCTATTCTAATTCTATTTCTTTTCTAATTCTAATTTTATTCTATTTCTATTCTAATTCTAATTCTATTCTAATTCTACTTCTATTTATATTCTAATTCTAATTATAATTCTATTCTAATTCTAATTCTATTTCTAATTCTAATTGTATTCTAATTCTATTCTAATTATATTCTAATTCTAATTTTATTTCTAATTTTAATTCTAATTCTAATCTAATTCTAATTCTATTTCTAATTCTAATTCTATTTCTAATTTTAATTCTATTCTAATTCTATTCTAATTCTATTCTAATTCTAATTCTATTCTAATTCTACTTCTATTTCTAATTCTAAATTTAATTCTAATTCTAATTCTAATCTAATTCTAATTTTAATTCTAATTCTAATTCTAATTCTAGTTCTAATCTAATTTTAATTCTATTTCTAATTCTATTTCTAATTCTAATTCTAATTCTAATTTCATTCTATTTCTATTCTAATTCTATTCTAATTCTATTCTAATTCTATTATAATTCTATTCTAATTCTATTATAATTCAAATTCTATTCTAATTCTATTCTATTTCTAATTCTAATTCTATTCTATTCTATTCTAATTCTATTCTAATTCTAATTCTATTTCTATTTCTATTTCTATTTCTAATTCTAATTCTAATTCTAATTCTAATTCTAATTCTAATTCTAATTCTAATTCTATTTCTAATTCTAATTCTATTCTAATTCTAATTCTATTCTAATTCTAATTCTAATTCTATTCTAATTCTAATTTTATTTCTAATTCTAATTCTATTTCTAATTTTAATTCTATTCTAATTCTATTCTAATTCTAATTCTATTCTAATTCTACTTCTATTTCTAATTCTAATTCTAATTCTAATTCTATTCTAATCCTATTCTAATTCTATTCTAATTCTATTCTAATTCTATTCTAATTCTATTTCTAATTCTAATTCTATTCTAATTCTATTCTAATTCTATTCTAATTCTAATTCTATTCTAATTCTAATTCTATTTCTAATTCTAATTCTAATTCTAATCTAATTCTAATTATATTCTAATTCTTACTCTATTCTAATTCTAATTCTAATTCTAGTTCTAATTCTATTCTAATTTTAATTATAATTCTATTCTAATTCTAATTCTATTTCTAATTCTAATTCTATTCTAATTCTATTCTAATTCTAATTCTATAACTAATTCTAATTCTATTCTAATTCTATAACTAATTCTAATTCTATTCTAATTCTATTCTAATTCTATTCTAATTCTAATTCTATTTCTAATTCTAATTCTAATTCTATTTCTAATTCTAATTCTAATTCTAATTCTATTCTATTTCTAATTCTAATTCTATTCTAATTCTATTCTAATTCTATTTTCTAATTCTAATTCTATTCTAATTCTAATTCTATTTCTAATTCTATTTCTATTTCTAATTCTAATTCTATTCTAATTCTAATTCTATTCTAATTCTATTATAATTCTATTCTAATTCTATTCTAATTCTATTATAATTCTATTCTAATTCTAATTCTATTCTAATTCTATTATAATTCTATTATAATTCTAATTCTATTCTATTTCTAATTCTAATTCTATTCTAATTCTAATTCTATTCTAATTCTATTATAATTCTATTATAATTCTATTATAATTCAAATTCTATTCTAATTCTATTCTATTTCTAATTCTAATTTTATTTCTATTTCTAATTCTAATTCTAATTGTATTTCTAATTCTAATTCTATTCTAATTCTAATTCTATTCTAATTCTATTATAATTCTATTATAATTCTATTATAATTCAAATTCTATTCTAATTCTATTCTATTTCTAATTCTAATTTTATTTCTATTTCTAATTCTAATTCTAATTGTATTTCTAATTCTAATTCTATTCTAATTCTAATTCTATTCTAATTCTATTCTAATTCTATTTCTAATTCTAACTCTATTCTAATTATATTCTAATTCTATTCTAATTCTATTCTAATTCTAATTCTATTCTAATTCTAATTCTATTTCTAATTCTAATTCTATTTCTATTTCTAATTCTATTCTAATTCTATTCTAATTCTATTCTAATTCTATTCTAATTCTATTCTAATTCTAATTCTATAACTAATTCTAATTCTATTCTAATTATATTCTAATTCTAATTCTATTTCTAATTCTAATTCTATTCTAATTCTATTCTAATTCTATTCTAATTCTAATTGTATTCTAATTCTAATTCTAATTCTATTTCTATTTCTAATTCTATTCTAATTCTATTCTAATCCTATTCTAATTCTATTCTAATTCTATTCTAATTCTATTCTAATTCTAATTCTATTCTAATTCTAATTCTATTATAATTCTATTTTAATTCTATTCTAATTCTAATTCTTATTCTAATTCTAATTCTATTCTAATTCTAATTATAATTCTATTCTAATTCTAATTCTATTTCTAATTCTAATTCTATTCTAATCCTATTCTAATTCTAATTCTAATTCTAATTCTAATCTAATTCTAATTCTATTCTAATTCTAATTCTATTCTAATTCTATTTCTAATTCTAATTCTATTCTAATTCTATTCTAATTCTATTCTAATTCTATTCTAATTCTAATTCTATTCTAATTCTAATTCTAATTCTAATTCTAATTCTATTTCTAATTCTAATTCTATTCTAATTCTAATTCTATTCTAATTCTAATTGTATTTCTAATTCTAATTCTATTCTAATTCTATTCTAATTCTAATTCTATTCTAATTCTAATTCTATTTCTAATTCTAATTCTATTTCTATTTCTATTTCTAATTCTATTCTAATTCTATTTCTAATTCTAATTCTATTCTAATTCTATTCTAATTCTATTCTAATTCTATTCTAATTCTAATTCTATTCTAATTCTAATTCTATTTCTAATTCTAATTCTAATTCTAATCTAATTCTAATTATATTCTAATTCTTACTCCATTCTAATTCTAATTTTAATTCTAATTCTATTCTAATTCTAATTATAATTCTATTCTAATTCTAATTCGATTTCTAATTCTAATTCTATTCTAATTCTATTCTAATTCTATTCTAATTCTATTCTAATTCTATTCTAATTCTATTCTAATTCTAATTTTATTTCTAATTTTAATTCTAATTCTAATCTAATTCTAATTCTATTTCTAATTCTAATTCTATTTCTAATTTTAATTCAATTCTAATTCTATTCTAATTCTATTATAATTCTAATTCTATTCTAATTCTACTTCTATTTCTAATTCTAATTCTAATTCTAATTCTAATTCTAATTCTAATTTTATTTTATTTCTATTCTAATTCTAATTATATTTTAATTCTATTCTAATTCTATTCTAATTCTATTCTAATTCTATTATAATTCCAATTCAATTTTTAATTCTAATTCTAATTCTATTTCTAATTCTAATTCTATTCTAATTCTAATTCTATTCTAATTCTAATTTTATTTTATTTCTATTCTAATTCTAATTATATTTTAATTCTATTCTAATTCTATTCTAATTCTATTCTAATTCTAATTTAATTTTTAATTCTAATTCTAATTCTATTCTATTTCTAATTCTATTCTAATTCTAATTCTATTCTAATTATAATTCTATTTCTAATTCTAATTCTATATCTATTTCTAATTCTAATTCTATTCTAATTCTAATTCTATTCTAATTCTATTATAATTCTATTATAATTCAAATTCTATTTTAATTCTATTCTATTTTTAATTCTAATTCTATTCTATTCTATTCTAATTCTATTCTAATTCTATTCTAATTCTAATTCTATTTCTATTTCTATTTCTATTTCTATTTCTAATTCTAATTCTAATTCTAATTCTAATTCTATTCTAATTCTATTCTAATTCTATTCTAATTCTATTCTAATTCTATTCTAATTCTATTCTAATTCTATTCTAATTCTAATTCTAATTCTATTTCTAATTCTAATTCTATTCTAATTCTATTCTAATTCTATTCTAATTCTAATTCTATTCTAATTCTATTTCTTTTCTAATTCTAATTTTATTCTATTTCTATTCTAATTCTAATTCTATTCTAATTCTACTTCTATTTCTATTCTAATTCTAATTATAATTCTATTCTAATTCTAATTCTATTTCTAATTCTAATTGTATTCTAATTCTATTCTAATTATATTCTAATTCTAATTTTATTTCTAATTTTAATTCTAATTCTAATCTAATTCTAATTCTATTTCTAATTCTAATTCTATTTCTAATTTTAATTCTATTCTAATTCTATTCTAATTCTATTCTAATTCTAATTCTATTCTAATTCTACTTCTATTTCTAATTCTAAATTTAATTCTAATTCTAATTCTAATTCTAATTCTAATCTAATTCTAATTCTAATTCTAATTTTATTTTATTTCTATTCTAATTCTAATTATATTTTAATTCTATTCTAATTCTATTCTAATTCTATTCTAATTCTATTATAATTCCAATTCAATTTTTAATTCTAATTCTAATTCTATTTCTAATTCTAATTCTATTCTAATTCTAATTCTATTCTAATTCTAATTTTATTTTATTTCTATTCTAATTCTAATTATATTTTAATTCTATTCTAATTCTATTCTAATTCTATTCTAATTCTAATTTAATTTTTAATTCTAATTCTAATTCTATTCTATTTCTAATTCTATTCTAATTCTAATTCTATTCTAATTATAATTCTATTTCTAATTCTAATTCTATATCTATTTCTAATTCTAATTCTATTCTAATTCTAATTCTATTCTAATTCTATTATAATTCTATTATAATTCAAATTCTATTTTAATTCTATTCTATTTCTAATTCTAATTCTATTCTATTCTATTCTAATTCTATTCTAATTCTATTCTAATTCTAATTCTATTTCTATTTCTATTTCTATTTCTATTTCTAATTCTAATTCTAATTCTAATTCTAATTCTATTCTAATTCTATTCTAATTCTATTCTAATTCTATTCTAATTCTATTCTAATTCTATTCTAATTCTATTCTAATTCTAATTCTAATTCTATTTCTAATTCTAATTCTATTCTAATTCTATTCTAATTCTATTCTAATTCTAATTCTATTTTAATTCTATTTCTTTTCTAATTCTAATTTTATTCTATTTCTATTCTAATTCTAATTCTATTCTAATTCTACTTCTATTTCTATTCTAATTCTAATTATAATTCTATTCTAATTCTAATTCTATTTCTAATTCTAATTGTATTCTAATTCTATTCTAATTATATTCTAATTCTAATTTTATTTCTAATTTTAATTCTAATTCTAATCTAATTCTAATTCTATTTCTAATTCTAATTCTATTTCTAATTTTAATTCTATTCTAATTCTATTCTAATTCTATTCTAATTCTAATTCTATTCTAATTCTACTTCTATTTCTAATTCTAAATTTAATTCTAATTCTAATTCTAATCTAATTCTAATTCTAATTCTAATTCTAATTCTAATTCTAGTTCTAATCTAATTCTAATTCTATTTCTAATTCTATTTCTAATTCTAATTCTAATTCTAATTTCATTCTATTTCTATTCTAATTCTATTCTAATTCTATTCTAATTCTATTATAATTCTATTCTAATTCTATTATAATTCAAATTCTATTCTAATTCTATTCTATTTCTAATTCTAATTCTATTCTATTCTATTCTAATTCTATTCTAATTCTAATTCTATTTCTATTTCTATTTCTATTTCTATTTCTAATTCTAATTCTAATTCTAATTCTAATTCTAATTCTAATTCTAATTCTAATTCTATTTCTAATTCTAATTCTATTCTAATTCTAATTCTATTCTAATTCTAATTCTAATTCTATTCTAATTCTAATTCTATTTCTAATTCTAATTCTATTTCTAATTTTAATTCTATTCTAATTCTATTCTAATTCTAATTCTATTCTAATTCTACTTCTATTTCTAATTCTAATTCTAATTCTAATTCTATTCTAATCCTATTCTAATTCTATTCTAATTCTATTCTAATTCTATTCTAATTCTATTTCTAATTCTAATTCTATTCTAATTCTATTCTAATTCTATTCTAATTCTAATTCTATTCTAATTCTAATTCTATTTCTAATTCTAATTCTAATTCTAATCTAATTCTAATTATATTCTAATTCTTACTCTATTCTAATTCTAATTCTAATTCTAGTTCTAATTCTATTCTAATTTTAATTATAATTCTATTCTAATTCTAATTCTATTTCTAATTCTAATTCTATTCTAATTCTATTCTAATTCTATTCTAATTCTAATTCTATAACTAATTCTAATTCTATTCTAATTCTATAACTAATTCTAATTCTATTCTAATTCTATTCTAATTCTATTCTAATTCTATTTCTATTTCTAATTCTAATTCTAATTCTATTTCTAATTCTAATTCTAATTCTAATTCTATTCTATTTCTAATTCTAATTCTAATTCTATTCTAATTCTATTCTAATTCTATTCTAATTCTATTTTCTAATTCTAATTCTATTCTAATTCTAATTCTATTTCTAATTCTATTTCTATTTCTAATTCTAATTCTATTCTAATTCTAATTCTATTCTAATTCTATTATAATTCTATTCTAATTCTATTCTAATTCTATTATAATTCTATTCTAATTCTAATTCTATTCTAATTCTATTATAATTCTATTATAATTCTAATTCTATTCTATTTCTAATTCTAATTCTATTCTAATTCTAATTCTATTCTAATTCTATTATAATTCTATTATAATTCTATTATAATTCAAATTCTATTCTAATTCTATTCTATTTCTAATTCTAATTTTATTTCTATTTCTAATTCTAATTCTAATTGTATTTCTAATTCTAATTCTATTCTAATTCTAATTCTATTCTAATTCTATTCTAATTCTATTTCTAATTCTAACTCTATTCTAATTATATTCTAATTCTATTCTAATTCTATTCTAATTCTAATTCTATTCTAATTCTAATTCTATTTCTAATTCTAATTCTAATTCTATTTCTAATTCTATTCTAATTCTATTCTAATTCTATTCTAATTCTATTCTAATTCTAATTCTATAACTAATTCTAATTCTATTCTAATTATATTCTAATTCTAATTCTATTTCTAATTCTAATTCTATTCTAATTCTATTCTAATTCTATTCTAATTCTAATTGTATTCTAATTCTAATTCTAATTCTATTTCTATTTCTAATTCTATTCTAATTCTATTCTAATCATATTCTAATTCTATTCTAATTCTATTCTAATTCTATTCTAATTCTAATTCTATTCTAATTCTAATTCTATTATAATTCTATTTTAATTCTATTCTAATTCTAATTCTTATTCTAATTCTAATTCTATTCTAATTCTAATTATAATTCTATTCTAATTCTAATTCTATTTCTAATTCTAATTCTATTCTAATCCTATTCTAATTCTAATTCTAATTCTAATTCTAATCTAATTCTAATTCTATTCTAATTCTAATTCTATTCTAATTCTATTTCTAATTCTAATTCTATTCTAATTCTATTCTAATTCTATTCTAATTCTAATTCTATTCTAATTCTAATTCTAATTCTAATTCTAATTCTATTTCTAATTCTAATTCTATTCTAATTCTAATTCTATTCTAATTCTAATTGTATTTCTAATTCTAATTCTATTCTAATTCTATTCTAATTCTAATTCTATTCTAATTCTAATTCTATTTCTAATTCTAATTCTATTTCTATTTCTATTTCTAATTCTATTCTAATTCTATTTCTAATTCTAATTCTATTCTAATTCTATTCTAATTCTATTCTAATTCTATTCTAATTCTAATTCTATTCTAATTCTAATTCTATTTCTAATTCTAATTCTAATTCTAATCTAATTCTAATTATATTCTAATTCTTACTCCATTCTAATTCTAATTTTAATTCTAATTCTATTCTAATTCTAATTATAATTCTATTCTAATTCTAATTCGATTTCTAATTCTAATTCTATTCTAATTCTATTCTAATTCTATTCTAATTCTATTCTAATTCTATTCTAATTCTATTCTAATTCTAATTTTATTTCTAATTTTAATTCTAATTCTAATCTAATTCTAATTCTATTTCTAATTCTAATTCTATTTCTAATTTTAATTCAATTCTAATTCTATTCTAATTCTATTATAATTCTAATTCTATTCTAATTCTACTTCTATTTCTAATTCTAATTCTAATTCTAATTCTAATTCTAATTCTAATCTAATTCTAATTCTAATTCTAATTCTAATTCTAATTCTAATTCTATTTCTAATTCTAATTCTATTTTTAATTCTAATTCTAATTCTATTCTAATTCTTATTTTATTCTAATTCTAATTCTATTTATAATTCTATTTCTAATTCTAATTCTAATTCTATTTCTATTTCTAATTCTATTCTAATTCTATTCTAATTCTATTCTAATTCTAATTCTATTTCTAATTCTATTTCTAATTCTAATTCTAATTCTAATTCTAATTCTAATTCTAATTCTAATTCTATTCTAATTCTATTCTAATTCTATTCTAGTTCTAATTCTATTCTAATCCTATTCTAATTCTAATTCTAATCTAATTCTAATTCTATTCTAATTCTAATTCTAATCTAATTCTAATTCTATTCTAATTCTAATTCTATTCTAATTCTAATTCTATTCTAATTCTATTCTATTCTAATTCTAATTCTATTCTAATTCTAATTCTATTTCTAATTCTAATTCTATTTCTATTTCTATTTCTAATTCTATTCTAGTTCTATTTATAATTCTAATTCTATTCTAATTCTATTCTAATTCTAATTCTATTCTAATTCTAATTCTATTTCTAATTCTAATTCTAATTCTAATCTAATTCTAATTATATTCTAATTCTTACTCCATTCAAATTCTAATTCTAATTCTAATTCTATTCTAATTCTAATTATAATTCTATTCTAATTCTAATTTTATTTCTAATTTTAATTCTAATTCTAATCTAATTCTAATTCTATTTCTAATTCTAATTCTATTTATAATTTTAATTCTATTCTAATTCTATTCTAATTCTATTCTAATTCTAATTATATTCTAATTCTACTTCTATTTCTAATTCTAATTCTAATTCTAATTCTTATTCTAATTCTAATCTAATTCTAATTCTAATTCTAATTCTAATTCTAATTCTAATTCTAATTCTAATTCTAATTCTAATCTAATTCTAATTCTATTTCTAATTCTAATTCTATTTCTAATTCTAATTCTAATTCTATTCTAATTCTTATTCTATTCTAATTCTAATTCTATTTATAATACTATTTCTAATTCTAATTCTAATTCTATTTCTATTTCTAATTCTATTCTAATTCTATTCTAATTCTAATTCTATTTCTATTTCTATTTCTAATTCTAATTCTAATTCTAATTCTAATTCTAATTCTAATTCTAATTCTAATTCTAATTCTATTCTAATTCTATTCTAATTCTATTCTAATTCTAATTCTATTCTAATCCTATTCTAATTCTAATTCTATTCTAATTCTAATTCTAATTCTAATCTAATTCTAATTCTATTCTAATTCTAATTCTATTCTAATTCTAATTCTATTCTAATTCTAATTCTATTTCTAATTCTAATTCTAATTCTAATCTAATTCTAATTATATTCTAATTCTTACTCCATTCAAATTCTAATTCTAATTCTAATTCTATTCTAATTCTAATTATAATTCTATTCTAATTCTAATTTTATTTCTAATTTTAATTCTAATTCTAATCTAATTCTAATTCTATTTCTAATTCTAATTCTATTTATAATTTTAATTCTATTCTAATTCTATTCTAATTCTATTCTAATTCTAATTATATTCTAATTCTACTTCTATTTCTAATTCTAATTCTAATTCTAATTCTTATTCTAATTCTAATCTAATTCTAATTCTAATTCTAATTCTAATTCTAATTCTAATTCTAATTCTAATTCTAATTCTAATCTAATTCTAATTCTATTTCTAATTCTAATTCTATTTCTAATTCTAATTCTAATTCTATTCTAATTCTTATTCTATTCTAATTCTAATTCTATTTATAATACTATTTCTAATTCTAATTCTAATTCTATTTCTATTTCTAATTCTATTCTAATTCTATTCTAATTCTAATTCTATTTCTATTTCTATTTCTAATTCTAATTCTAATTCTAATTCTAATTCTAATTCTAATTCTAATTCTAATTCTAATTCTATTCTAATTCTATTCTAATTCTATTCTAATTCTAATTCTATTCTAATCCTATTCTAATTCTAATTCTATTCTAATTCTAATTCTAATTCTAATCTAATTCTAATTCTATTCTAATTCTAATTCTATTCTAATTCTAATTCTATTTCTAATTCTAATTCTATTTCTATTTCTATTTCTAATTCTATTCTAATTCTATTTCTAATTCTAATTCTATTCTAATTCTATTCTAATTCTATTCTAATTCTATTCTAATTCTATTCTAATTCTATTCTAATTCTAATTCTATTCTAATTCTAATTCTATTTCTAATTCTAATTCTATTTCTATTTCTATTTCTAATTCTATTCTAATTCTATTTCTAATTCTAATTCTATTCTAATTCTATTCTAATTCTATTCTAATTCTATTCTAATTCTATTCTAATTCTAATTCTATTCTAATTCTAATTCTATTTCTAATTCTATTTCTATTTCTATTTCTAATTCTAATTATATTCTAATACTAATTCTATTCTAATTCTATTATAATTATATTATAATTCTAATTCTATTCTATTTCTAATTCTAATTCTATTCTAATTCTATTCTAATTCTATTCTAATTCTATTTTCTAATTCTATTCTAATTCTATTCTAATTCTATTCTAATTCTATTTCTAATTCTAACTCTATTCTAATTATATTCTAATTCTATTCTAATTCTATTCTAATTCTAATTCTATTCTAATTCTAATTCTATTTCTAATTCTAATTCTATTTCTATTTCTAATTCTATTCTAATTCTATTCTAATTCTATTCTAATTCTATTCTAATTCTATTCTAATTCTATTCTAATTCTAATTCTATAACTAATTCTAATTCTATTCTAATTCTAATTCTATTTCTAATTCTAATTCTATTCTAATTCTATTCTAATTCTATTCTAATTCTAATTGTATTCTAATTCTAATTCTATTTCTAATTCTAATTCTATTTCTATTTCTAATTCTATTCTAATTCTATTCTAATCCTATTCTAATTCTATTCTAATTCTATTCTAATTCTATTCTAATTCTAATTCTATTCTAATTCTAATTCTATTATAATTCTATTTTAATTCTATTCTAATTCTAATTCTTATTCTAATTCTAATTCTATTCTAATTCTAATTATAATTCTATTCTAATTCTAATTCTAATTCTAATTCTATTTCTATTTCTAATTCTATTCTAATTCTATTCCAATTCTAATTCTATTCTAATTCTAATTATATTCTAATTCTATTTCTAATTCTAATTCTATTTCTAATTCTAATTCTATTCTAATTCTATTCTAATTCTATTCCAATTCTAATTCTATTCTAATTCCATTCTAATTCTAATTCTATTCTAATTCTAATTCTATTTCTAATTCTAATTCTAATTCTAATCTAATTCTAATTATATTCTAATTCTTACTCTATTCTAATTCTAATTCTCTTCTAATTCTTATTCTATTCTAATTCTAATTCTATTTATAATTCTATTTCTAATTCTAATTCTAATTCTATTTCTATTTCTAATTCTATTCTAATTCTATTCTAATTCTAATTCTATTCTAATTCTAATTCTATTTCTAATTCTAATTCTAATTCTAATCTAATTCTAATTATATTCTAATTCTTACTCTATTCTAATTCTAATTCTAATTCTAATTCTATTCTAATTCTAATTATAATTCTATTCTAATTCTAATTCTATTTCTAATTCTAATTCTAATTCTAATTCTATTCTAATTCTATTCTAATTCTATTCTAATTCTAATTTTATTTCTAATTTTAATTCTAATTCTAATCTAATTCTAATTCTATTTCTAATTCTAATTCTATTTCTAATTTTAATTCTATTCTAATTCTATTCTAATTCTATTCTAATTCTAATTCTATTCTAATTCTACTTCTATTTCTAATTCTAATTCTAATTCTAATTCTATTCTAATCCTATTCTAATTCTATTCTAATTCTATTCTAATTCTATTCTAATTCTATTTCTAATTCTAATTCTATTCTAATTCTATTCTAATTCTAATTCTATTCTAATTCTAATTCTATTTCTAATTCTAATTCTAATTCTAATCTAATTCTAATTATATTCTAATTCTTACTCTATTCTAATTCTAATTCTAATTCTAATTCTAGTTCTAATTCTATTCTAATTTTAATTATAATTCTATTCTAATTCTAATTCTATTTCTAATTCTAATTCTATTCTAATTCTATTCTAATTCTATTCTAATTCTATTCTAATTCTATTCTAATTCTATTCTAATTCTAATTCTATAACTAATTCTAATTCTATTCTAATTCTATTCTAATTCTATTCTAATTCTAATTCTATTCTAATTCTAATTCTATTTCTAATTCTAATTCTATTTCTATTTCTATTTCTAATTCTAATTCTAATTCTAATTCTAATTCTATTCTAATTCTATTCTAATTCTAATTCTATTTCTAATTCTAATTCTATTCTAATTCTAATTCTATTCTAATTCTAATTTTACTCTATTCTATTCTAATTCTAATTATATTCTAATTCTATTCTAATTCTATTCTAATTCTATTCTAATTCTAATTCAATTTCTAATTCTAATTCTAATTCTATTCTATTTCTAATTCTAATTCTATTCTAATTCTATTCTAATTCTATTCTAATTCTATTTTCTAATTCTAATTCTATTCTAATTCTATTCTAATTCTAATTCTATTTTTAATTCTATTTCTATTTCTTATTCTAATTCTAATTCTATTTCTATTTATATTTCTAATTCTAATTCTATTCTATAATTCTATTCTAATTCTATTATAATTATATTCTAATTCTATTCTAATTCTATTATAATTCTATTCTAATTCTAATTCTATTCTCATTCTATTATAATTCTATTATAATTCTAATTCTATTCTATTTCTAATTCTAATTCTGTTCTAATTCTATTCTAATTCTATTTCTAATTCTAATTCTACTCTAATTATAATTCTATTTCTATAACTAATTCTAATTCTATTCTAATTCTATTCTAATTCTATTCTAATTCTAATTCTATTCTAATTATAATTCTATTTCTATAACTAATTCTAATTCTATTCTAATTCTATTCTAATTCTATTCTAATTCTAATTCTATTCTAATTCTAATTATATTTCTAATTCTAATTCTATTTCTATTTCTAATTCTAATTCTAATTCTAATTATAATTCTATTCTAATTCTATTCTAATTCTAATTCTAATTCTATTTCTAATTCTAATTCTATTCTAATTCTAATTCTATTCTAATTCTAATTTTATTCTATTTCTATTCTAATTCTAATTATATTCTAATTCTATTCTAATTCTATTCTAATTCTAATCCTATTCTAATTCTATTATAATTCTATTATAATTCTAATTCTATTCTATTTCTAATTCTAATTCTATTCTAATTCTATTCTAATTCTATTCTAATTCTATTCTAATTCTATTTTGTAATTCAAATTCTATTCTAATTATAATTCTATTTCTAATTCTAATTCTATATCTAATTCTAATTCTAATTCTATTCTAATTCTAATTCAATTTCTAATTCTAATTCTAATTCTATTCTATTTCTAATTCTAATTATATTTCTAATTCTATTCTAATTCTAATTCTATTCTAATTCTAATTCTATTTCTAATTCTAATTCTATTTCTATTTCTATTTCTAATTCTAATTCTAATTCTAATTCTAATTCTATTCTAATTCTATTCTAATTCTAATTCTATTTCTAATTCTAATTCTATTCTAATTCTAATTCTATTCTAATTCTAATTTTACTCTATTCTATTCTAATTCTAATTATATTCTAATTCTATTCTAATTCTATTCTAATTCTATTCTAATTCTAATTCAATTTCTAATTCTAATTCTAATTCTATTCTATTTCTAATTCTAATTCTATTCTAATTCTATTCTAATTCTATTCTAATTCTATTTTCTAATTCTAATTCTATTCTAATTCTATTCTAATTCTAATTCTATTTTTAATTCTATTTCTATTTCTTATTCTAATTCTAATTCTATTTCTATTTATATTTCTAATTCTAATTCTATTCTATAATTCTATTCTAATTCTATTATAATTATATTCTAATTCTATTCTAATTCTATTATAATTCTATTCTAATTCTAATTCTATTCTCATTCTATTATAATTCTATTATAATTCTAATTCTATTCTATTTCTAATTCTAATTCTGTTCTAATTCTATTCTAATTCTATTTCTAATTCTAATTCTACTCTAATTATAATTCTATTTCTATAACTAATTCTAATTCTATTCTAATTCTATTCTAATTCTATTCTAATTCTAATTCTATTCTAATTATAATTCTATTTCTATAACTAATTCTAATTCTATTCTAATTCTATTCTAATTCTATTCTAATTCTAATTCTATTCTAATTCTAATTATATTTCTAATTCTAATTCTATTTCTATTTCTAATTCTAATTCTAATTCTAATTATAATTCTATTCTAATTCTATTCTAATTCTAATTCTAATTCTATTTCTAATTCTAATTCTATTCTAATTCTAATTCTATTCTAATTCTAATTTTATTCTATTTCTATTCTAATTCTAATTATATTCTAATTCTATTCTAATTCTATTCTAATTCTAATCCTATTCTAATTCTATTATAATTCTATTATAATTCTAATTCTATTCTATTTCTAATTCTAATTCTATTCTAATTCTATTCTAATTCTATTCTAATTCTATTCTAATTCTATTTTGTAATTCTAATTCTATTCTAATTATAATTCTATTTCTAATTCTAATTCTATATCTAATTCTAATTCTAATTCTATTCTAATTCTAATTCAATTTCTAATTCTAATTCTAATTCTATTCTATTTCTAATTCTAATTCTATTTCTAATTCTATTTCTATTTCTATTTCTAATTCTAATTATATTCTAATTCTAATTGTATTCTAATTCTATTATAATTATATTATAATTCTAATTCTATTCTATTTCTAATTCTAATTCTATTCTAATTCTATTCTAATTCTATTCTAATTCTATTTTCTAATTCTATTCTAATTCTATTCTAATTCTATTTCTAATTCTAACTCTATTCTAATTATATTCTAATTCTATTCTAATTCTATTCTAATTCTAATTCTATTCTAATTCTAATTCTATTTCTAATTCTAATTCTATTTCTATTTCTAATTCTATTCTAATTCTATTCTAATTCTATTCTAATTCTATTCTAATTCTATTCTAATTCTATTCTAATTCTATTCTAATTCTAATTCTATAACTAATTCTAATTCTATTCTAATTCTAATTCTATTTCTAATTCTAATTCTATTCTAATTCTATTCTAATTCTATTCTAATTCTAATTGTATTCTAATTCTAATTCTATTTCTAATTCTAATTCTATTTCTATTTCTAATTCTATTCTAATTCTATTCTAATCCTATTCTAATTCTATTCTAATTCTATTCTAATTCTATTCTAATTCTAATTCTATTCTAATTCTAATTCTATTATAATTCTATTTTAATTCTATTCTAATTCTAATTCTTATTCTAATTCTAATTCTATTCTAATTATAATTATAATTCTATTCTAATTCTAATTCTATTTCTAATTCTAATTCTATTCTAATCCTATTCTAATTCTAATTATAATTCTAATTCTAATCTAATTCTAATTCTATTCTAATTCTAATTCTATTCTAGTTCTATTTCTAATTCTAATTCTATTCTAATTCTATTCTAATTCTATTCTAATTCTATTCTAATTCTAATTCTATTCTAATTCTAATTCTAATTCTAATTCTATTTCTATTTCTAATTCTAATTATATTCTAATTCTAATTCTATTCTAATTCTAATTGTATTTCTAATTCTAATTCTATTCTAATTCTATTCTAATTCTAATTCTATTCTAATTCTAATTCTATTTCTAATTCTATTTCTAATTCTAATTCTATTTCTATTTCTATTTCTAATTCTATTCTAATTCTATTTCTAATTCTAATTCTATTCTAATTCTATTCTAATTCTATTCTAATTCTATTCTAATTCTATTCTAATTCTATTCTAATTCTAATTCTATTCTAATTCTAATTCTATTTCTAATTCTATTTCTATTTCTATTTCTAATTCTAATTATATTCTAATACTAATTCTATTCTAATTCTATTATAATTATATTATAATTCTAATTCTATTCTATTTCTAATTCTAATTCTATTCTAATTCTATTCTAATTCTATTCTAATTCTATTCTAATTCTATTTTCTAATTCTATTCTAATTCTATTCTAATTCTATTCTAATTCTATTTCTAATTCTAACTCTATTCTAATTATATTCTAATTCTATTCTAATTCTATTCTAATTCTAATTCTATTCTAATTCTAATTCTATTTCTAATTCTAATTCTATTTCTATTTCTAATTCTATTCTAATTCTATTCTAATTCTATTCTAATTCTATTCTAATTCTATTCTAATTCTAATTCTATAACTAATTCTAATTCTATTCTAATTCTAATTCTATTTCTAATTCTAATTCTATTCTAATTCTATTCTAATTCTATTCTAATTCTAATTGTATTCTAATTCTAATTCTATTTCTAATTCTAATTCTATTTCTATTTCTAATTCTATTCTAATTCTATTCTAATCCTATTCTAATTCTATTCTAATTCTATTCTAATTCTATTCTAATTCTAATTCTATTCTAATTCTAATTCTATTATAATTCTATTTTAATTCTATTCTAATTCTAATTCTTATTCTAATTCTAATTCTATTCTAATTCTAATTATAATTCTATTCTAATTCTAATTCTATTTCTAATTCTAATTCTATTCTAATCCTATTCTAATTCTAATTCTAATTCTAATTCTAATCTAATTCTAATTCTATTCTAATTCTAATTCTAATTCTAATTCTATTTCTATTTCTAATTCTATTCTAATTCTATTCCAATTCTAATTCTATTCTAATTCTAATTATATTCTAATTCTATTTCTAATTCTAATTCTATTTCTAATTCTAATTCTATTCTAATTCTATTCTAATTCTATTCCAATTCTAATTCTATTCTAATTCCATTCTAATTCTAATTCTATTCTAATTCTAATTCTATTTCTAATTCTAATTCTAATTCTAATCTAATTCTAATTATATTCTAATTCTTACTCTATTCTAATTCTAATTCTCTTCTAATTCTTATTCTATTCTAATTCTAATTCTATTTATAATTCTATTTCTAATTCTAATTCTAATTCTATTTCTATTTCTAATTCTATTCTAATTCTATTCTAATTCTAATTCTATTCTAATTCTAATTCTATTTCTAATTCTAATTCTAATTCTAATCTAATTCTAATTATATTCTAATTCTTACTCTATTCTAATTCTAATTCTAATTCTAATTCTATTCTAATTCTAATTATAATTCTATTCTAATTCTAATTCTATTTCTAATTCTAATTCTAATTCTATTTCTAATTCTAATTCTAATTCTAATTCTATTCTAATTCTATTCTAATTCTATTCTAATTCTAATTTTATTTCTAATTTTAATTCTAATTCTAATCTAATTCTAATTCTATTTCTAATTCTAATTCTATTTCTAATTTTAATTCTATTCTAATTCTATTCTAATTCTAATTCTATTCTAATTCTACTTCTATTTCTAATTCTAATTCTAATTCTAATTCTATTCTAATCCTATTCTTATTCTATTCTAATTCTAATTCTATTTATAATTCTATTTCTAATTCTAATTCTAATTCTATTTCTATTTCTAATTCTATTCTAATTCTATTCTAATTCTAATTCTATTCTAATTCTAATTCTATTTCTAATTCTAATTCTAATTCTAATCTAATTCTAATTATATTCTAATTCTTACTCTATTCTAATTCTAATTCTAATTCTATTCTAATTCTAATTATAATTCTATTCTAATTCTAATTCTATTTCTAATTCTAATTCTAATTCTAATTCTATTCTAATTCTATTCTAATTCTATTCTAATTCTAATTTTATTTCTAATTTTAATTCTAATTCTAATCTAATTCTAATTCTATTTCTAATTCTAATTCTATTTCTAATTTTAATTCTATTCTAATTCTATTCTAATTCTATTCTAATTCTAATTCTATTCTAATTCTACTTCTATTTCTAATTCTAATTCTAATTCTAATTCTATTCTAATCCTATTCTAATTCTATTCTAATTCTATTCTAATTCTATTCTAATTCTATTTCTAATTCTAATTCTATTCTAATTCTATTCTAATTCTAATTCTATTCTAATTCTAATTCTATTTCTAATTCTAATTCTAATTCTAATCTAATTCTAATTATATTCTAATTCTTACTCTATTCTAATTCTAATTCTAATTCTAATTCTAGTTCTAATTCTATTCTAATTTTAATTATAATTCTATTCTAATTCTAATTCTATTTCTAATTCTAATTCTATTCTAATTCTATTCTAATTCTATTCTAATTCTATTCTAATTCTATTCTAATTCTAATTCTATAACTAATTCTAATTCTATTCTAATTCTATTCTAATTCTATTCTAATTCTAATTCTATTCTAATTCTAATTCTATTTCTAATTCTAATTCTATTTCTATTTCTATTTCTAATTCTAATTCTAATTCTAATTCTAATTCTATTCTAATTCTATTCTAATTCTAATTCTATTTCTAATTCTAATTCTATTCTAATTCTAATTCTATTCTAATTCTAATTTTACTCTATTCTATTCTAATTCTAATTATATTCTAATTCTATTCTAATTCTATTCTAATTCTATTCTAATTCTAATTCAATTTCTAATTCTAATTCTAATTCTATTCTATTTCTAATTCTAATTCTATTCTAATTCTATTCTAATTCTATTCTAATTCTTTTTCTAATTCTAATTCTATTCTAATTCTAATTCTATTTTTAATTCTATTTCTATTTCTTATTCTAATTCTAATTCTATTTCTATTTATATTTCTAATTCTAATTCTATTCTATAATTCTATTCTAATTCTATTATAATTATATTCTAATTCTATTCTAATTCTATTATAATTCTATTCTAATTCTAATTCTATTCTCATTCTATTATAATTCTATTATAATTCTAATTCTATTCTATTTCTAATTCTAATTCTGTTCTAATTCTATTCTAATTCTATTTCTAATTCTAATTCTACTCTAATTATAATTCTATTTCTATAACTAATTCTAATTCTATTCTAATTCTATTCTAATTCTATTCTAATTCTAATTCTATTCTAATTATAATTCTATTTCTATAACTAATTCTAATTCTATTCTAATTCTATTCTAATTCTATTCTAATTCTAATTCTATTCTAATTCTAATTATATTTCTAATTCTAATTCTATTTCTATTTCTAATTCTAATTCTAATTCTAATTATAATTCTATTCTAATTCTATTCTAATTCTAATTCTAATTCTATTTCTAATTCTAATTCTATTCTAATTCTAATTCTATTCTAATTCTAATTTTATTCTATTTCTATTCTAATTCTAATTATATTCTAATTCTATTCTAATTCTATTCTAATTCTAATCCTATTCTAATTCTATTATAATTCTATTATAATTCTAATTCTATTCTATTTCTAATTCTAATTCTATTCTAATTCTATTCTAATTCTATTTTGTAATTCTAATTCTATTCTAATTATAATTCTATTTCTAATTCTAATTCTATATCTAATTCTAATTCTAATTCTATTCTAATTCTAATTCAATTTCTAATTCTAATTCTAATTCTATTCTATTTCTAATTCTAATTCTATTTCTAATTCTATTTCTATTTCTATTTCTAATTCTAATTATATTCTAATTCTAATTCTATTCTAATTCTATTATAATTATATTATAATTCTAATTCTATTCTATTTCTAATTCTAATTCTATTCTAATTCTATTCTAATTCTATTCTAATTCTATTTTCTAATTCTATTCTAATTCTATTCTAATTCTATTTCTAATTCTAACTCTATTCTAATTATATTCTAATTCTATTCTAATTCTATTCTAATTCTAATTCTATTCTAATTCTAATTCTATTTCTAATTCTAATTCTATTTCTATTTCTAATTCTATTCTAATTCTATTCTAATTCTATTCTAATTCTATTCTAATTCTATTCTAATTCTATTCTAATTCTAATTCTATAACTAATTCTAATTCTATTCTAATTCTAATTCTATTTCTAATTCTAATTCTATTCTAATTCTATTCTAATTCTATTCTAATTCTAATTGTATTCTAATTCTAATTCTATTTCTAATTCTAATTCTATTTCTATTTCTAATTCTATTCTAATTCTATTCTAATCCTATTCTAATTCTATTCTAATTCTATTCTAATTCTATTCTAATTCTAATTCTATTCTAATTCTAATTCTATTATAATTCTATTTTAATTCTATTCTAATTCTAATTCTTATTCTAATTCTAATTCTATTCTAATTATAATTATAATTCTATTCTAATTCTAATTCTATTTCTAATTCTAATTCTATTCTAATCCTATTCTAATTCTAATTCTAATTCTAATTCTAATCTAATTCTAATTCTATTCTAATTCTAATTCTATTCTAATTCTATTTCTAATTCTAATTCTATTCTAATTCTATTCTAATTCTATTCTAATTCTATTCTAATTCTAATTCTATTCTAATTCTAATTCTAATTCTAATTCTATTTCTATTTCTAATTCTAATTATATTCTAATTCTAATTCTATTCTAATTCTAATTGTATTTCTAATTCTAATTCTATTCTAATTCTATTCTAATTCTAATTCTATTCTAATTCTAATTCTATTTCTAATTCTAATTCTATTTCTATTTCTATTTCTAATTCTATTCTAATTCTATTTCTAATTCTAATTCTATTCTAATTCTATTCTAATTCTATTCTAATTCTATTCTAATCCTATTCTAATTCTATTCTAATTCTAATTCTATTCTAATTCTAATTCTATTATAATTCTATTTTAATTCTATTCTAATTCTAATTCTTATTCTAATTCTAATTCTATTCTAATTATAATTATAATTCTATTCTAATTCTAATTCTATTTCTAATTCTAATTCTATTCTAATCCTATTCTAATTCTAATTCTAATTCTAATTCTAATCTAATTCTAATTCTATTCTAATTCTAATTCTATTCTAATTCTAATTCTATTCTAATTCTATTCTAATTCTATTCTAATTCTAATTCTATTCTAATTCTAATTATATTTCTAATTCTAATTCTATTTCTATTTCTAATTCTAATTCTAATTCTAATTATAATTCTATTCTAATTCTATTCTAATTCTAATTCTAATTCTATTTCTAATTCTAATTCTATTCTAATTCTAATTCTATTCTAATTCTAATTTTATTCTATTTCTATTCTAATTCTAATTATATTCTAATTCTATTCTAATTCTATTCTAATTCTAATCCTATTCTAATTCTATTATAATTCTATTATAATTCTAATTCTATTCTATTTCTAATTCTAATTCTATTCTAATTCTATTCTAATTCTATTCTAATTCTATTCTAATTCTATTTTGTAATTCTAATTCTATTCTAATTATAATTCTATTTCTAATTCTAATTCTATATCTAATTCTAATTCTAATTCTATTCTAATTCTAATTCAATTTCTAATTCTAATTCTAATTCTATTCTATTTCTAATTCTAATTCTATTTCTAATTCTATTTCTATTTCTATTTCTAATTCTAATTATATTCTAATTCTAATTGTATTCTAATTCTATTATAATTATATTATAATTCTAATTCTATTCTATTTCTAATTCTAATTCTATTCTAATTCTATTCTAATTCTATTCTAATTCTATTTTCTAATTCTATTCTAATTCTATTCTAATTCTATTTCTAATTCTAACTCTATTCTAATTATATTCTAATTCTATTCTAATTCTATTCTAATTCTAATTCTATTCTAATTCTAATTCTATTTCTAATTCTAATTCTATTTCTATTTCTAATTCTATTCTAATTCTATTCTAATTCTATTCTAATTCTATTCTAATTCTATTCTAATTCTATTCTAATTCTATTCTAATTCTAATTCTATAACTAATTCTAATTCTATTCTAATTCTAATTCTATTTCTAATTCTAATTCTATTCTAATTCTATTCTAATTCTATTCTAATTCTAATTGTATTCTAATTCTAATTCTATTTCTAATTCTAATTCTATTTCTATTTCTAATTCTATTCTAATTCTATTCTAATCATATTCTAATTCTATTCTAATTCTATTCTAATTCTATTCTAATTCTAATTCTATTCTAATTCTAATTCTATTATAATTCTATTTTAATTCTATTCTAATTCTAATTCTTATTCTAATTCTAATTCTATTCTAATTATAATTATAATTCTATTCTAATTCTAATTCTATTTCTAATTCTAATTCTATTCTAATCCTATTCTAATTCTAATTATAATTCTAATTCTAATCTAATTCTAATTCTATTCTAATTCTAATTCTATTCTAGTTCTATTTCTAATTCTAATTCTATTCTAATTCTATTCTAATTCTATTCTAATTCTATTCTAATTCTAATTCTATTCTAATTCTAATTCTAATTCTAATTCTATTTCTATTTCTAATTCTAATTATATTCTAATTCTAATTCTATTCTAATTCTAATTGTATTTCTAATTCTAATTCTATTCTAATTCTATTCTAATTCTAATTCTATTCTAATTCTAATTCTATTTCTAATTCTAATTCTATTTCTATTTCTATTTCTAATTCTATTCTAATTCTATTTCTAATTCTAATTCTATTCTAATTCTATTCTAATTCTATTCTAATTCTATTCTAATTCTATTCTAATTCTATTCTAATTCTAATTCTATTCTAATTCTAATTCTATTTCTAATTCTATTTCTATTTCTATTTCTAATTCTAATTATATTCTAATACTAATTCTATTCTAATTCTATTATAATTATATTATAATTCTAATTCTATTCTATTTCTAATTCTAATTCTATTCTAATTCTATTCTAATTCTATTCTAATTCTATTCTAATTCTATTTTCTAATTCTATTCTAATTCTATTCTAATTCTATTCTAATTCTATTTCTAATTCTAACTCTATTCTAATTATATTCTAATTCTATTCTAATTCTATTCTAATTCTAATTCTATTCTAATTCTAATTCTATTTCTAATTCTAATTCTATTTCTATTTCTAATTCTATTCTAATTCTATTCTAATTCTATTCTAATTCTATTCTAATTCTATTCTAATTCTAATTCTATAACTAATTCTAATTCTATTCTAATTCTAATTCTATTTCTAATTCTAATTCTATTCTAATTCTATTCTAATTCTATTCTAATTCTAATTGTATTCTAATTCTAATTCTATTTCTAATTCTAATTCTATTTCTATTTCTAATTCTATTCTAATTCTATTCTAATCCTATTCTAATTCTATTCTAATTCTATTCTAATTCTATTCTAATTCTAATTCTATTCTAATTCTAATTCTATTATAATTCTATTTTAATTCTATTCTAATTCTAATTCTAATTCTAATTCTAATTCTATTCTAATTCTAATTATAATTCTATTCTAATTCTAATTCTATTTCTAATTCTAATTCTATTCTAATCCTATTCTAATTCTAATTCTAATTCTAATTCTAATCTAATTCTAATTCTATTCTAATTCTAATTCTAATTCTAATTCTATTTCTATTTCTAATTCTATTCTAATTCTATTCCAATTCTAATTCTATTCTAATTCTAATTATATTCTAATTCTATTTCTAATTCTAATTCTATTTCTAATTCTAATTCTATTCTAATTCTATTCTAATTCTATTCCAATTCTAATTCTATTCTAATTCCATTCTAATTCTAATTCTATTCTAATTCTAATTCTATTTCTAATTCTAATTCTAATTCTAATCTAATTCTAATTATATTCTAATTCTTACTCTATTCTAATTCTAATTCTCTTCTAATTCTTATTCTATTCTAATTCTAATTCTATTTATAATTCTATTTCTAATTCTAATTCTAATTCTATTTCTATTTCTAATTCTATTCTAATTCTATTCTAATTCTAATTCTATTCTAATTCTAATTCTATTTCTAATTCTAATTCTAATTCTAATCTAATTCTAATTATATTCTAATTCTTACTCTATTCTAATTCTAATTCTAATTCTAATTCTATTCTAATTCTAATTATAATTCTATTCTAATTCTAATTCTATTTCTAATTCTAATTCTAATTCTATTTCTAATTCTAATTCTAATTCTAATTCTAATTCTATTCTAATTCTATTCTAATTCTATTCTAATTCTAATTTTATTTCTAATTTTAATTCTAATTCTAATCTAATTCTAATTCTATTTCTAATTCTAATTCTATTTCTAATTTTAATTCTATTCTAATTCTATTCTAATTCTAATTCTATTCTAATTCTACTTCTATTTCTAATTCTAATTCTAATTCTAATTCTATTCTAATCCTATTCTTATTCTATTCTAATTCTAATTCTATTTATAATTCTATTTCTAATTCTAATTCTAATTCTATTTCTATTTCTAATTCTATTCTAATTCTATTCTAATTCTAATTCTATTCTAATTCTAATTCTATTTCTAATTCTAATTCTAATTCTAATCTAATTCTAATTATATTCTAATTCTTACTCTATTCTAATTCTAATTCTAATTCTATTCTAATTCTAATTATAATTCTATTCTAATTCTAATTCTATTTCTAATTCTAATTCTAATTCTAATTCTATTCTAATTCTATTCTAATTCTATTCTAATTCTAATTTTATTTCTAATTTTAATTCTAATTCTAATCTAATTCTAATTCTATTTCTAATTCTAATTCTATTTCTAATTTTAATTCTATTCTAATTCTATTCTAATTCTATTCTAATTCTAATTCTATTCTAATTCTACTTCTATTTCTAATTCTAATTCTAATTCTAATTCTATTCTAATCCTATTCTAATTCTATTCTAATTCTATTCTAATTCTATTCTAATTCTATTTCTAATTCTAATTCTATTCTAATTCTATTCTAATTCTAATTCTATTCTAATTCTAATTCTATTTCTAATTCTAATTCTAATTCTAATCTAATTCTAATTATATTCTAATTCTTACTCTATTCTAATTCTAATTCTAATTCTAATTCTAGTTCTAATTCTATTCTAATTTTAATTATAATTCTATTCTAATTCTAATTCTATTTCTAATTCTAATTCTATTCTAATTCTATTCTAATTCTATTCTAATTCTATTCTAATTCTATTCTAATTCTAATTCTATAACTAATTCTAATTCTATTCTAATTCTATTCTAATTCTATTCTAATTCTAATTCTATTCTAATTCTAAGTCTATTTCTAATTCTAATTCTATTTCTATTTCTATTTCTAATTCTAATTCTAATTCTAATTCTAATTCTATTCTAATTCTATTCTAATTCTAATTCTATTTCTAATTCTAATTCTATTCTAATTCTAATTCTATTCTAATTCTAATTTTACTCTATTCTATTCTAATTCTAATTATATTCTAATTCTATTCTAATTCTATTCTAATTCTATTCTAATTCTAATTCAATTTCTAATTCTAATTCTAATTCTATTCTATTTCTAATTCTAATTCTATTCTAATTCTATTCTAATTCTATTCTAATTCTTTTTCTAATTCTAATTCTATTCTAATTCTAATTCTATTTTTAATTCTATTTCTATTTCTTATTCTAATTCTAATTCTATTTCTATTTATATTTCTAATTCTAATTCTATTCTATAATTCTATTCTAATTCTATTATAATTATATTCTAATTCTATTCTAATTCTATTATAATTCTATTCTAATTCTAATTCTATTCTCATTCTATTATAATTCTATTATAATTCTAATTCTATTCTATTTCTAATTCTAATTCTGTTCTAATTCTATTCTAATTCTATTTCTAATTCTAATTCTACTCTAATTATAATTCTATTTCTATAACTAATTCTAATTCTATTCTAATTCTATTCTAATTCTATTCTAATTCTAATTCTATTCTAATTATAATTCTATTTCTATAACTAATTCTAATTCTATTCTAATTCTATTCTAATTCTATTCTAATTCTAATTCTATTCTAATTCTAATTATATTTCTAATTCTAATTCTATTTCTATTTCTAATTCTAATTCTAATTCTAATTATAATTCTATTCTAATTCTATTCTAATTCTAATTCTAATTCTATTTCTAATTCTAATTCTATTCTAATTCTAATTCTATTCTAATTCTAATTTTATTCTATTTCTATTCTAATTCTAATTATATTCTAATTCTATTCTAATTCTATTCTAATTCTAATCCTATTCTAATTCAATTATAATTCTATTATAATTCTAATTCTATTCTATTTCTAATTCTAATTCTATTCTAATTCTATTCTAATTCTATTTTGTAATTCTAATTCTATTCTAATTATAATTCTATTTCTAATTCTAATTCTATATCTAATTCTAATTCTAATTCTATTCTAATTCTAATTCAATTTCTAATTCTAATTCTAATTCTATTCTATTTCTAATTCTAATTCTATTTCTAATTCTATTTCTATTTCTATTTCTAATTCTAATTATATTCTAATTCTAATTCTATTCTAATTCTATTATAATTATATTATAATTCTAATTCTATTCTATTTCTAATTCTAATTCTATTCTAATTCTATTCTAATTCTATTCTAATTCTATTTTCTAATTCTATTCTAATTCTATTCTAATTCTATTTCTAATTCTAACTCTATTCTAATTATATTCTAATTCTATTCTAATTCTATTCTAATTCTAATTCTATTCTAATTCTAATTCTATTTCTAATTCTAATTCTATTTCTATTTCTAATTCTATTCTAATTCTATTCTAATTCTATTCTAATTCTATTCTAATTCTATTCTAATTCTATTCTAATTCTAATTCTATAACTAATTCTAATTCTATTCTAATTCTAATTCTATTTCTAATTCTAATTCTATTCTAATTCTATTCTAATTCTATTCTAATTCTAATTGTATTCTAATTCTAATTCTATTTCTAATTCTAATTCTATTTCTATTTCTAATTCTATTCTAATTCTATTCTAATCCTATTCTAATTCTATTCTAATTCTATTCTAATTCTATTCTAATTCTAATTCTATTCTAATTCTAATTCTATTATAATTCTATTTTAATTCTATTCTAATTCTAATTCTTATTCTAATTCTAATTCTATTCTAATTATAATTATAATTCTATTCTAATTCTAATTCTATTTCTAATTCTAATTCTATTCTAATCCTATTCTAATTCTAATTCTAATTCTAATTCTAATCTAATTCTAATTCTATTCTAATTCTAATTCTATTCTAATTCTATTTCTAATTCTAATTCTATTCTAATTCTATTCTAATTCTATTCTAATTCTATTCTAATTCTAATTCTATTCTAATTCTATTCTAATTCTAATTCTATTCTAATTCTAATTCTATTTCTAATTCTAATTCTAATTCTAATCTAATTCTAATTATATTCTAATTCTTACTCCATTCTAATTCTAATTTTAATTCTAATTCTATTCTAATTCTAATTATAATTCTATTCTAATTCTAATTCTATTTCTAATTCTAATTCTATTCTAATTCTATTCTAATTCTATTCTAATTCTATTCTAATTCTATTCTAATTCTATTCTAATTCTAATTTTATTTCTAATTTTAATTCTAATTCTAATCTAATTCTAATTCTATTTCTAATTCTAATTCTATTTTAATTCTATTCTAATTCTATTATAGTTCTAATTCTATTCTAATTCTACTTCTATTTCTAATTCTAATTCTAATTCTAATTCTAATTCTAATTCTAATCTAATTCTAATTCTAATTCTAATTCTAATTCTAATTCTAATTCTAATCTAATTCTAATTCTATTTCTAATTCTAATTCTATTTCTAATTCTAATTCTAATTCTATTCTAATTCTAATTCTATTCTAATTCCATTCTAATTCTAATTCTATTCTAATTCTAATTATATTTCTAATTCTAATTCTAATTCTAATCTAATTCTAATTATATTCTAATTCTTACTCTATTCTAATTCTAATTCTCTTCTAATTCTTATTCTATTCTAATTCTAATTCTATTTATAATTCTATTTCTAATTCTAATTCTAATTCTATTTCTATTTCTAATTCTATTCTAATTCTATTCTAATTCTAATTCTATTCTAATTCTAATTCTATTTCTAATTCTAATTCTAATTCTAATCTAATTCTAATTATATTCTAATTCTTACTCTATTCTAATTCTAATTCTAATTCTAATTCTATTCTAATTCTAATTATAATTCTATTCTAATTCTAATTCTATTTCTAATTATAATTCTAATTCTAATTCTATTCTAATTCTATTCTAATTCTATTCTAATTCTAATTTTATTTCTAATTTTAATTCTAATTCTAATCTAATTCTAATTCTATTTCTAATTCTAATTCTATTTCTAGTTTTAATTCTATTCTAATTCTATTCTAATTCTACTCTAATTATAATTCTATTTCTATAACTAATTCTAATTCTATTCTAATTCTATTCTAATTCTATTCTAATTCTAATTATATTCTAATTATAATTCTATTTCTATAACTAATTCTAATTCTATTCTAATTATATTCTAATTCTATTCTAATTCTAATTCTATTCTAATTCTAATTATATTTCTAATTCTAATTCTATTTCTATTTCTAATTCTAATTCTAATTCTAATTATAATTCTATTCTAATTCTATTCTAATTCTAATTCTAATTCTATTTCTAATTCTAATTCTATTCTAATTCTAATTCTATTCTAATTCTAATTTTATTCTATTTCTATTCTAATTCTAATTATATTCTAATTCTATTCTAATTCTATTCTAATTCTAATCCTATTCTAATTCTATTATAATTCTATTATAATTCTAATTCTATTCTATTTCTAATTCTAATTCTATTCTAATTCTATTCTAATTCTATTCTAATTCTATTCTAATTCTATTTTCTAATTCTAATTCTATTCTAATTATAATTCTATTTCTAATTCTAATTCTATATCTAATTCTAATTCTAATTCTATTCTAATTCTAATTCAATTTCTAATTCTAATTCTAATTCTATTCTATTTCTAATTCTAATTCTATTTCTAATTCTATTTCTATTTCTATTTCTAATTCTAATTATATTCTAATTCTAATTCTATTCTAATTCTATTATAATTATATTATAATTCTAATTCTATTCTATTTCTAATTCTAATTCTATTCTAATTCTATTCTAATTCTATTCTAATTCTATTTTCTAATTCTATTCTAATTCTATTCTAATTCTATTCTAATTCTATTTCTAATTCTAACTCTATTCTAATTATATTCTAATTCTATTCTAATTCTATTCTAATTCTATTCTAATTCTAATTCTATTCTAATTCTAATTCTATTTCTAATTCTAATTCTATTTTAATTCTAATTCTATTCTAATTCTATTCTAATTCTATTCTAATTCTATTCTAATTCTATTCTAATTCTATTCTAATTCTAATTCTATAACTAATTATAATTCTATTCTAATTCTAATTCTATTTCTAATTCTAATTCTATTCTAATTCTATTCTAATTCTATTCTAATTCTAATTGTATTCTAATTCTAATTCTATTTCTAATTCTAATTCTATTTCTATTTCTAATTCTATTCTAATTCTATTCTAATCCTATTCTAATTCTATTCTAATTCTATTCTAATTCTATTCTAATTCTAATTCTATTTTAATTCTAATTCTATTCTAATTCTAATTCTATTTTAATTCTAATTCTATTTCTATTTCTAATTCTATTCTAATTCTATTCTAATTCTATTCTAATTCTATTCTAATTCTATTCTAATTCTATTCTAATTCTAATTCTATAACTAATTATAATTCTATTCTAATTCTAATTCTATTTCTAATTCTAATTCTATTCTAATTCTATTCTAATTCTATTCTAATTCTAATTGTATTCTAATTCTAATTCTATTTCTAATTCTAATTCTATTTCTATTTCTAATTCTATTCTAATTCTATTCTAATCCTATTCTAATTCTATTCTAATTCTAATTCTAATTCTATTCTAATTCTAATTGTATTTCTAATTCTAATTCTATTCTAATTCTATTCTAATTCTAATTCTATTCTAATTCTAATTCTATTTCTAATTCTAATTCTATTTCTATTTCTATTTCTAATTCTATTCTAATTCTATTTCTAATTCTAATTCTATTCTAATTCTATTCTAATTCTATTCTAATTCTATTCTAATTCTATTCTAATTCTAATTCTATTCTAATTCTAATTCTATTTCTAATTCTATTTCTATTTCTATTTCTAATTCTAATTATATTCTAATTCTAATTCTATTCTAATTCTATTATAATTATATTATAATTCTAATTCTATTCTATTTCTAATTCTAATTCTATTCTAATTCTATTCTAATTCTATTCTAATTCTATTTTCTAATTCTATTCTAATTCTATTCTAATTCTATTTCTAATTCTAACTCTATTCTAATTATATTCTAATTCTATTCTAATTCTATTCTAATTCTAATTCTATTCTAATTCTAATTCTATTTCTAATTCTAATTCTATTTCTATTTCTAATTCTATTCTAATTCTATTCTAATTCTATTCTAATTCTATTCTAATTCTATTCTAATTCTATTCTAATTCTAATTCTATAACTAATTCTAATTCTATTCTAATTCTAATTCTATTTCTAATTCTAATTCTATTCTAATTCTATTCTAATTCTATTCTAATTCTAATTGTATTCTAATTCTAATTCTATTTCTAATTCTAATTCTATTTCTATTTCTAATTCTATTCTAATTCTATTCTAATCCTATTCTAATTCTATTCTAATTCTATTCTAATTCTATTCTAATTCTAATTCTATTCTAATTCTAATTCTATTATAATTCTATTTTAATTCTATTCTAATTCTAATTCTTATTCTAATTCTAATTCTATTCTAATTCTAATTATAATTCTATTCTAATTCTAATTCTATTTCTAATTCTAATTCTATTCTAATCCTATTCTAATTCTAATTCTAATTCTAATTCTAATCTAATTCTAATTCTATTCTAATTCTAATTCTATTCTAATTCTATTTCTAATTCTAATTCTATTCTAATTCTATTCTAATTCTATTCTAATTCTATTCTAATTCTAATTCTATTCTAATTCTAATTCTAATTCTAATTCTATTTCTATTTCTAATTCTAATTATATTCTAATTCTAATTCTATTCTAATTCTAATTGTATTTCTAATTCTAATTCTATTCTAATTCTATTCTAATTCTAATTCTATTCTAATTCTAATTCTATTTCTAATTCTAATTCTATTTCTATTTCTATTTCTAATTCTATTCTAATTCTATTTCTAATTCTAATTCTATTCTAATTCTATTCTAATTCTATTCTAATTCTATTCTAATTCTAATTCTAATTCTATTCTAATTCTAATTGTATTTCTAATTCTAATTCTATTCTAATTCTATTCTAATTCTAATTCTATTCTAATTCTAATTCTATTTCTAATTCTAATTCTATTTCTATTTCTATTTCTAATTCTATTCTAATTCTATTTCTAATTCTAATCTATTCTAATTCTATTCTAATTCTATTCTAATTCTATTCTAATTCTATTCTAATTCTAATTCTATTCTAATTCTAATTCTATTTCTAATTCTATTTCTATTTCTATTTCTAATTCTAATTATATTCTAATTCTAATTCTATTCTAATTCTATTATAATTATATTATAATTCTAATTCTATTCTATTTCTAATTCTAATTCTATTCTAATTCTATTCTAATTCTATTCTAATTCTATTTTCTAATTCTATTCTAATTCTATTCTAATTCTATTTCTAATTCTAACTCTATTCTAATTATATTCTAATTCTATTCTAATTCTATTCTAATTCTAATTCTATTCTAATTCTAATTCTATTTCTAATTCTAATTCTATTTCTATTTCTAATTCTATTCTAATTCTATTCTAATTCTATTCTAATTCTATTCTAATTCTATTCTAATTCTATTCTAATTCTAATTCTATAACTAATTCTAATTCTATTCTAATTCTAATTCTATTTCTAATTCTAATTCTATTCTAATTCTATTCTAATTCTATTCTAATTCTAATTGTATTCTAATTCTAATTCTATTTCTAATTCTAATTCTATTTCTATTTCTAATTCTATTCTAATTCTATTCTAATCCTATTCTAATTCTATTCTAATTCTATTCTAATTCTATTCTAATTCTAATTCTATTCTAATTCTAATTCTATTATAATTCTATTTTAATTCTATTCTAATTCTAATTCTTATTCTAATTCTAATTCTATTCTAATTCTAATTATAATTCTATTCTAATTCTAATTCTATTTCTAATTCTAATTCTATTCTAATCCTATTCTAATTCTAATTCTAATTCTAATTCTAATCTAATTCTAATTCTATTCTAATTCTAATTCTATTCTAATTCTATTTCTAATTCTAATTCTATTCTAATTCTATTCTAATTCTATTCTAATTCTATTCTAATTCTAATTCTATTCTAATTCTAATTCTAATTCTAATTCTATTTCTATTTCTAATTCTAATTATATTCTAATTCTAATTCTATTCTAATTCTAATTGTATTTCTAATTCTAATTCTATTCTAATTCTATTCTAATTCTAATTCTATTCTAATTCTAATTCTATTTCTAATTCTAATTCTATTTCTATTTCTATTTCTAATTCTATTCTAATTCTATTTCTAATTCTAATTCTATTCTAATTCTATTCTAATTCTATTCTAATTCTATTCTAATTCTAATTCTAATTCTATTCTAATTCTAATTGTATTTCTAATTCTAATTCTATTCTAATTCTATTCTAATTCTAATTCTATTCTAATTCTAATTCTATTTCTAATTCTAATTCTATTTCTATTTCTATTTCTAATTCTATTCTAATTCTATTTCTAATTCTAATTCTATTCTAATTCTATTCTAATTCTATTCTAATTCTATTCTAATTCTATTCTAATTCTAATTCTATTCTAATTCTAATTCTATTTCTAATTCTATTTCTATTTCTATTTCTAATTCTAATTATATTCTAATTCTAATTCTATTCTAATTCTATTATAATTATATTATAATTCTAATTCTATTCTATTTCTAATTCTAATTCTATTCTAATTCTATTCTAATTCTATTCTAATTCTATTTTCTAATTCTATTCTAATTCTATTCTAATTCTATTTCTAATTCTAACTCTATTCTAATTATATTCTAATTCTATTCTAATTCTATTCTAATTCTAATTCTATTCTAATTCTAATTCTATTTCTAATTCTAATTCTATTTCTATTTCTAATTCTATTCTAATTCTATTCTAATTCTATTCTAATTCTATTCTAATTCTAATTCTATAACTAATTCTAATTCTATTCTAATTCTAATTCTATTTCTAATTCTAATTCTATTCTAATTCTATTCTAATTCTATTCTAATTCTATTCTAATTCTAATTGTATTCTAATTCTAATTCTATTTCTAATTCTAATTCTATTTCTATTTCTAATTCTATTCTAATTCTATTCTAATCCTATTCTAATTCTATTCTAATTCTATTCTAATTCTATTCTAATTCTAATTCTATTCTAATTCTAATTCTATTATAATTCTATTTTAATTCTATTCTAATTCTAATTCTTATTCTAATTCTAATTCTATTCTAATTCTAATTATAATTCTATTCTAATTCTAATTCTATTTCTAATTCTAATTCTATTCTAATCCTATTCTAATTCTAATTCTAATTCTAATTCTAATCTAATTCTAATTCTATTCTAATTCTAATTCTATTCTAATTCTATTTCTAATTCTAATTCTATTCTAATTCTATTCTAATTCTATTCTAATTCTATTCTAATTCTAATTCTATTCTAATTCTAATTCTAATTCTAATTCTATTTCTATTTCTAATTCTAATTATATTCTAATTCTAATTCTATTCTAATTCTAATTGTATTTCTAATTCTAATTCTATTCTAATTCTATTCTAATTCTAATTCTATTCTAATTCTAATTCTATTTCTAATTCTAATTCTATTTCTATTTCTATTTCTAATTCTATTCTAATTCTATTTCTAATTCTAATTCTATTCTAATTCTATTCTAATTCTATTCTAATTCTATTCTAATTCTAATTCTATTCTAATTCTAATTCTATTTCTAATTCTAATTCTAATTCTAATCTAATTCTAATTATATTCTAATTCTTACTCCATTCTAATTCTAATTTTAATTCTAATTCTATTCTAATTCTAATTATAATTCTATTCTAATTCTAATTCTATTTCTAATTCTAATTCTATTCTAATTCTATTCTAATTCTATTCTAATTCTATTCTAATTCTATTCTAATTCTATTCTAATTCTAATTTTATTTCTAATTTTAATTCTAATTCTAATCTAATTCTAATTCTATTTCTAATTCTAATTCTATTTTAATTCTATTCTAATTCTATTCTAATTCTATTATAGTTCTAATTCTATTCTAATTCTACTTCTATTTCTAATTCTAATTCTAATTCTAATTCTAATTCTAATTCTAATCTAATTCTAATTCTAATTCTAATTCTAATTCTAATACTAATCTAATTCTAATTCTATTTCTAATTCTAATTCTATTTCTAATTCTAATTCTAATTCTATTCTAATTCTAATTCTATTCTAATTCCATTCTAATTCTAATTCTATTCTAATTCTAATTATATTTCTAATTCTAATTCTAATTCTAATCTAATTCTAATTATATTCTAATTCTTACTCTATTCTAATTCTAATTCTCTTCTAATTCTTATTCTATTCTAATTCTAATTCTATTTATAATTCTATTTCTAATTCTAATTCTAATTCTATTTCTATTTCTAATTCTATTCTAATTCTATTCTAATTCTAATTCTATTCTAATTCTAATTCTATTTCTAATTCTAATTCTAATTCTAATCTAATTCTAATTATATTCTAATTCTTACTCTATTCTAATTCTAATTCTAATTCTAATTCTATTCTAATTCTAATTATAATTCTATTCTAATTCTAATTCTATTTCTAATTATAATTCTAATTCTAATTCTATTCTAATTCTATTCTAATTCTATTCTAATTCTAATTTTATTTCTAATTTTAATTCTAATTCTAATCTAATTCTAATTCTATTTCTAATTCTAATTCTATTTCTAGTTTTAATTCTATTCTAATTCTATTCTAATTCTACTCTAATTATAATTCTATTTCTATAACTAATTCTAATTCTATTCTAATTCTATTCTAATTCTATTCTAATTCTAATTATATTCTAATTATAATTCTATTTCTATAACTAATTCTAATTCTATTCTAATTATATTCTAATTCTATTCTAATTCTAATTCTATTCTAATTCTAATTATATTTCTAATTTTAATTCTATTTCTATTTCTAATTCTAATTCTAATTCTAATTATAATTCTATTCTAATTCTATTCTAATTCTAATTCTAATTCTATTTCTAATTCTAATTCTATTCTAATTCTAATTCTATTCTAATTCTAATTTTATTCTATTTCTATTCTAATTCTAATTATATTCTAATTCTATTCTAATTCTATTCTAATTCTAATCCTATTCTAATTCTATTATAATTCTATTATAATTCTAATTCTATTCTATTTCTAATTCTAATTCTATTCTAATTCTATTCTAATTCTATTCTAATTCTATTTTCTAATTCTAATTCTATTCTAATTATAATTCTATTTCTAATTCTAATTCTATATCTAATTCTAATTCTAATTCTATTCTAATTCTAATTCAATTTCTAATTCTAATTCTAATTCTATTCTATTTCTAATTCTAATTCTATTTCTAATTCTATTTCTATTTCTATTTCTAATTCTAATTATATTCTAATTCTAATTCTATTCTAATTCTATTATAATTATATTATAATTCTAATTCTATTCTATTTCTAATTCTAATTCTATTCTAATTCTATTCTAATTCTATTCTAATTCTATTTTCTAATTCTATTCTAATTCTATTCTAATTCTATTCTAATTCTATTTCTAATTCTAACTCTATTCTAATTATATTCTAATTCTATTCTAATTCTATTCTAATTCTATTCTAATTCTAATTCTATTCTAATTCTAATTCTATTTCTAATTCTAATTCTATTTCTATTTCTAATTCTATTCTAATTCTATTCTAATTCTATTCTAATTCTATTCTAATTCTATTCTAATTCTATTCTAATTCTAATTCTATAACTAATTATAATTCTATTCTAATTCTAATTCTATTTCTAATTCTAATTCTATTCTAATTCTAATTGTATTCTAATTCTAATTCTATTTCTAATTCTAATTCTATTTCTATTTCTAATTCTATTCTAATTCTATTCTAATCCTATTCTAATTCTATTCTAATTCTATTCTAATTCTATTCTAATTCTAATTCTATTCTAATTCTAATTCTATTATAATTCTATTTTAATTCTATTCTAATTCTAATTCTTATTCTAATTCTAATTCTATTCTAATTCTAATTATAATTCTATTCTAATTCTAATTCTATTTCTAATTCTAATTCTATTCTAATCCTATTCTAATTCTAATTCTAATTCTAATTCTAATCTAATTCTAATTCTATTCTAATTCTAATTCTATTCTAATTCTATTTCTAATTCTAATTCTATTCTAATTCTATTTTAATTCTATTCTAATTCTATTCTAATTCTAATTCTATTCTAATTCTAATTCTAATTCTAATTCTATTTCTATTTCTAATTCTAATTATATTCTAATTCTAATTCTATTCTAATTCTAATTGTATTTCTAATTCTAATTCTATTCTAATTCTATTCTAATTCTAATTCTATTCTAATTCTAATTCTATTTCTAATTCTAATTCTATTTCTATTTCTATTTCTAATTCTATTCTAATTCTATTTCTAATTCTAATTCTATTCTAATTCTATTCTAATTCTATTCTAATTCTATTCTAATTCTAATTCTATTCTAATTCTAATTCTATTTCTAATTCTAATTCTAATTCTAATCTAATTCTAATTATATTCTAATTCTTACTCCATTCTAATTCTAATTTTAATTCTAATTCTATTCTAATTCTAATTATAATTCTATTCTAATTCTAATTCTATTTCTAATTCTAATTCTATTCTAATTCTATTCTAATTCTATTCTAATTCTATTCTAATTCTATTCTAATTCTATTCTAATTCTAATTTTATTTCTAATTTTAATTCTAATTCTAATCTAATTCTAATTCTATTTCTAATTCTAATTCTATTCTAATTCTATTCTAATTCTATTATAATTCTAATTCTATTCTAATTCAACTTCTATTTCTAATTCTAATTCTAATTCTAATTCTAATTCTAATTCTAATCTAATTCTAATTCTAATTCTAATTCTAATTCTAATTCTAATCTAATTCTAATTCTATTTCTAATTCTAATTCTATTTCTAATTCTAATTCTAATTCTATTCTAATTCTAATTCTATTCTAATTCCATTCTAATTCTAATTCTATTCTAATTCTAATTATATTTCTAATTCTAATTCTAATTCTAATCTAATTCTAATTATATTCTAATTCTTACTATATTCTAATTCTAATTCTCTTCTAATTCTTATTCTATTCTAATTCTAATTCTATTTATAATTCTATTTCTAATTCTAATTCTAATTCTATTTCTATTTCTAATTCTATTCTAATTCTATTCTAATTCTAATTCTATTCTAATTCTAATTCTATTTCTAATTCTAATTCTAATTCTAATCTAATTCTAATTATATTCTAATTCTTACTCTATTCTAATTCTAATTCTAATTCTAATTCTATTCTAATTCTAATTATAATTCTATTCTAATTCTAATTCTATTTCTAATTATAATTCTAATTCTAATTCTATTCTAATTCTATTCTAATTCTATTCTAATTCTAATTTTATTTCTAATTTTAATTCTAATTCTAATCTAATTCTAATTCTATTTCTAATTCTAATTCTATTTCTAATTTTAATTCTATTCTAATTCTATTCTAATTCTAATTCTATTCTAATTCTACTTCTATTTATAATTCTAATTCTAATTCTAATTCTATTCTAATCCTATTCTAATTCTATTCTAATTCTATTCTAATTCTATTCTAATTCTATTTCTAATTCTAATTCTATTCTAATTCTATTCTAATTCTAATTATATTCTAATTCTAATTCTATTTCTAATTCTAATTCTAATTCTAATCTAATTCTAATTATATTCTAATTCTTACTCTATTCTAATTCTAATTCTAATTCTAATTCTAGTTCTAATTCTATTCTAATTTTAATTATAATTCTATTCTAATTCTAATTCTATTTCTAATTCTAATTCTATTCTAATTCTATTCTAATTCTATTCTAATTCTAATTCTATAACTAATTCTAATTCTATTCTAATTCTATTCTAATTCTATTCTAATTCTATTCTAATTCTAATTCTATTCTAATTCTAATTCTATTTCTGATTCTAATTCTATTTCTATTTCTATTTCTATTTCTAATTCTAATTCTAATTCTAATTCTAATTCTATTCTAATTCTATTCTAATTCTAATTCTATTTCTAATTCTAATTCTATTCTAATTCTAATTCTATTCTAATTCTAATTTTACTCTATTCTATTCTAATTCTAATTATATTCTAATTCTATTCTAATTCTATTCTAAATATATTCTAATTCTAATTCAATTTCTAATTCTAATTCTAATTCTATTCTATTTCTAATTCTAATTCTATTCTAATTCTATTCTAATTCTATTCTAATTCTATTTTCTAATTCTAATTCTATTCTAATTCTATTCTAATTCTAATTCTATTTTTAATTCTATTTCTATTTCTAATTCTAATTCTAATTCTATTTCTATTTCTATTTCTAATTCTAATTCTATTCTATAATTCTATTCTAATTCTATTATAATTATATTCTAATTCTATTCTAATTCTATTATAATTCTATTCTAATTCTAATTCTATTCTATTTCTAATTCTAATTCTATTCTAATTCTATTCTAATTCTATTTCTAATTCTAATTCTACTCTAATTATAATTCTATTTCTATAACTAATTCTAATTCTATTCTAATTCTATTCTAATTCTATTCTAATTCTATTCTAATTCTAATTCTATTCTAATTATAATTCTATTTCTATAACTAATTCTAATTCTATTCTAATTCTATTCTAATTCTATTCTAATTCTAATTCTATTCTAATTCTAATTATATTTCTAATTCTAATTCTATTTCTATTTCTAATTCTAATTCTAATTCTAATTATAATTCTATTCTAATTCTATTCTAATTCTAATTCTAATTCTAATTCTAATTCTAATTCTAATTCTATTCTAATTCTAATTCTATTCTAATTCTAATTTTATTCTATTTCTATTCTAATTCTAATTATATTCTAATTCTATTCTAATTCTATTCTAATTCTATTCTAATTCTAATTCTATTCTAATTCTATTATAATTCTATTATAATTCTAATTCTATTCTATTTCTAATTCTAATTCTATTCTAATTCTATTCTAATTCTATTCTAATTCTATTCTAATTCTATTTTCTAATTCTAATTCTATTCTAATTATAATTCTATTTCTAATTCTAATTCTATATCTAATTCTAATTCTAATTCTAATTCTAATTCTAATTCAATTTCTAATTCTAATTCTAATTCTATTCTATTTCTAATTTTAATTCTATTTCTAATTCTATTTCTAATTCTATTTCTATTTCTATTTCTAATTCTAATTATATTCTAATTCTAATTCTATTCTAATTCTATTATAATTATATTCTAATTCTATTCTAATTCTATTATAATTCTATTCTAATTCTAATTCTATTCTAATTCTATTATAATTCTATTATAATTCTAATTCTATTCTATTTCTAATTCTAATTCTATTCTAATTCTATTCTAATTCTATTCTAATTCTATTTTCTAATTCTATTTTCTAATTCTAATTCTACTCTAATTATAATTCTATTTCTATAACTAATTCTAATTCTATTCTAATTCTATTCTAATTCTATTCTAATTCTATTTCTATTCTAATTATAATTCTATTTCTATAACTAATTCTAATTCTATTCTAATTCTATTCTAATTCTATTCTAATTCTATTCTAATTCTAATTCTATTCTAATTCTAATTATATTTCTAATTCTAATTCTGTTTCTATTTCTAGTTCTAATTCTAATTCTAATTATAATTCTATTCTAATTCTATTCTAATTCTAATTCTAATTCTAATTCTAATTCTAATTATATTCTAATTCTAATTCTATTCTAATTCTAATTTTATTCTATTTCTATTCTAATTCTAATTATATTCTAATTCTATTCTAATTCTATTCTAATTCTAATTCTATTCTAATTCTATTATAATTCTATTATAATTCTAATTCTATTCTATTTCTAATTCTAATTCTATTCTAATTCTATTCTAATTCTATTTTCTAATTCTAATTCTATTCTAATTATAATTCTATTTCTAATTCTAATTCTATATCTATTTCTAATTCTAATTCTATTCTAATTCTAATTCCATTCTAATTCTATTATAATTCTATTATAATTCTATTATAATTCAAATTCTATTCTAATTCTATTCTATTTCTAATTCTAATTTTATTTCTATTTCTAATTCTAATTCTAATTGTATTTCTAATTCTAATTCTATTCTAATTCTATTCTAATTCTAATTCTATTTATATTTCTATTTCTAATTCTAATTCTAATCTAATTCTAATTCTATTCTAATTATAATTCTATTCTAATTCTAATTCTATTCTAATTCTATTCTATTCTAATTCTAATTCTATTCTAATTCTAATTCTATTTCTAATTCTAATTCTATTTCTATTTCTATTTCTAATTCTATTCTAATTCTATTTCTAATTCTAATTCTAATTATATTCTAATTTATTCTAATTCTATTCTAATTCTAATTCTATTTCTAATTCTAATTCTAATTCTAATCTAATTCTTATTATATTCTAATTCTTACTCTATTCTAATTCTAATTCTAATTCTAATTCTATTCTAATTCTAATTACAATTCTATTCTAATTCTAATTCTATTTCTAATTCTAATTCTAATCTAATTCTATTCTAATTCTATTCTAATTCTATTCTAATTCTATTCTAATTCTAATTTTATTTCTAATTTTAATTCTAATTCTAATCTAATTCTAATTCTATTTCGAATTCTAATTCTATTTCTAATTTTAATTCTATTCTAATTCTATTCTAATTCTATTCTAATTCTAATTCTATTCTAATTCTAATTATAATTCTATTCTAATTCTAATTCTATTGCTAATTCTAATTCTATTCTAATCCTATTCTAATTCTATTCTAATTCTATTCTAATTCTATTCTAATTCTATTCTAATTCTATTTCTAATTCTAATTCTATTCTAATTATATTCTAATTCTATTCTAATTATATTCTAATTCTAATTCTATTCTAATTCTAATTCTATTTCTAATTCTAATTCTAATTCTAATTCTAATTCTAATCTAATTCTATTCTAGTTCTAATTCTAATTCTATTTATAATTCTAATTCTATTCTAATTCTAATTCTATTCTAATTCTAATTTTATTCTATTTCTATTCTAATTCTAATTATATTCTAATTCTATTCTAATTCTATTCTAATTCTATTCTAATTCTATTCTAATTCTAATTCTATTCTAATTCTATTATAATTCTAATTCTATTCTATTTCTAATTCTAATTCTATTCTAATTCTATTCTAATTCTATTCTAATTCTATTCTAATTCTATTTTCTAATTCTAATTCTATTTCTATTTCTATAACTAATTCTAGTTCTATTCTAATTCTATTCTAATTCTATTCTAATTCTAATTCTATTATAATTCTAATTATACTTCTAATTCTAATTCTATTTCTATTTCTAATTCTAATTCTAATTCTAATTATAATTCTATTCTAATTCTATTCTAATTCTAATTCTAATTCTATTCTAATTCTAATTCTATTCTAATTCTAATTTTATTCTATTTCTATTCTAATTCTAATTATATTCTAATTCTATTCTAATTCTATTCTAATTCTAATTCTATTCTAATTCTATTATAATTCTAATTCTATTCTATTTCTAATTCTAATTCTATTCTAATTCTATTCTAATTCTATTCTAATTCTATTCTAATTCTATTTTCTAATTCTAATTCTATTCTAATTATAATTCTATTTCTAATTCTAATTCTATATCTATTTCTAATTCTAATTCTATTCTAATTCTAATTCTATTCTAATTCTATTATAATTCTATTATTATTCTATTATAATTCAAATTCTTTTCTAATTCTATTCTATTTCCAATTCTAATTTTATTTCTATTTCTAATTCTAATTCTAATTGTATTTCTAATTCTAATTCTATTCTAATTCTATTCTAATTCTAATTCTATTTCTATTTCTATTTCTAATTCTAATTCTAATCTAATTCTAATTCTATTCTAATTCTAATTCTATTCTAATTCTATTCTAATTCTAATTCTATTCTAATTCTATTCTAATTGTATTCTAATTCTATTCCAATTCTAATTCTATTCTAATTCTATTCTAATTCTATTCTAATTCTATTCTAATTCTAATTTTATTTCTAATTTTAATTCTAATTCTAATCTAATTCTAATTCTATTTCTAATTCTAATTCTATTTCTAATTTTAATTCTATTCTAATTCTATTCTAATTCTATTCTAATTCTAATTCTATTCTAATTCTACTTCTTTTTCTAATTCTAATTCTAATTCTAATTCTATTCTAATCCTATTCTAATTCTATTCTAATTCTATTCTAATTCTATTCTAATTCTATTCTAATTCTATTTCTAATTCTAATTCTATTCTAATTCTATTCTAATCCTATTCTAATTATATTCTAATTCTAATTCTATTCTAATTCTAATTCTATTTCTAATTCTAATTCTAATTCTAATTCTAATTCTAATCTAATTCTAATTATATTCTAATTCTTACTCTATTCTAATTCTATTTCTAATTCTAATTCTAATTCTAATTCTATTCTAATTCTAATCTAATTCTATTCTAATTCTATTCTAATTCTATTCTAATTCTAATTCTATTCTAATTCTAATTATATTTCTAATTCTAATTCTATTTCTATTTCTAATTCTAATTCTAATTCTAATTATAATTCTATTCTAATTCTATTCTAATTCTAATTCTAATTCTAATTCTAATTCTAATTCTAATTCTATTCTAATTCTAATTCTATTCTAATTCTAATTTTATTATATTTCTATTCTAATTCTAATTATATTCTAATTCTATTCTAATTCTATTCTAATTCTATTCTAATTCTATTATAATTCTATTATAATTCTAATTCTATTCTATTTCTAATTCTAATTCTATTCTAATTCTATTCTAATTCTATTCTAATTCTATTCTAATTCTATTTTCTAATTCTAATTCTATTCTAATTATAATTCTATTTCTAATTCTAATTCTATATCTAATTCTAATTCTAATTCTAATTCTAATTCTAATTCAATTTCTAATTCTAATTCTAATTCTATTCTATTTCTAATTTTAATTCTATTTCTAATTCTATTTCTATTTCTATTTCTAATTCTAATTATATTCTAATTCTAATTCTATTCTAATTCTATTATAATTATATTCTAATTCTATTCTAATTCTATTATAATTCTATTCTAATTCTAATTCTATTCTAATTCTATTATAATTCTATTATAATTCTAATTCTATTCTATTTCTAATTCTAATTCTATTCTAATTCTATTCTAATTCTATTCTAATTCTATTTTCTAATTCTATTTTCTAATTCTAATTCTACTCTAATTATAATTCTATTTCTATAACTAATTCTAATTCTATTCTAATTCTATTCTAATTCTATTCTAATTCTATTTCTATTCTAATTATAATTCTATTTCTATAACTAATTCTAATTCTATTCTAATTCTATTCTAATTCTATTCTAATTCTAATTCTATTCTAATTCTAATTATATTTCTAATTCTAATTCTGTTTCTATTTCTAGTTCTAATTCTAATTCTAATTATAATTCTATTCTAATTCTATTCTAATTCTAATTCTAATTCTAATTCTAATTCTAATTATATTCTAATTCTAATTCTATTCTAATTCTAATTTTATTCTATTTCTATTCTAATTCTAATTATATTCTAATTCTATTCTAATTCTATTCTAATTCTATTCTAATTCTAATTCTATTCTAATTCTATTATAATTCTATTCTAATTCTATTCTAATTCTATTTTCTAATTCTAATTCTATTTCTATTTCTATAACTAATTCTAGTTCTATTCTAATTCTATTCTAATTCTATTCTAATTCTAATTCTATTATAATTCTAATTATACTTCTAATTCTAATTCTATTTCTATTTCTAATTCTAATTCTAATTCTAATTATAATTCTATTCTAATTCTATTCTAATTCTAATTCTAATTCTATTCTAATTCTAATTCTATTCTAATTCTAATTTTATTCTATTTCTATTCTAATTCTAATTATATTCTAATTCTATTCTAATTCTATTCTAATTCTAATTCTATTCTAATTCTATTATAATTCTAATTCTATTCTATTTCTAATTCTAATTCTATTCTAATTCTATTCTAATTCTATTCTAATTCTATTCTAATTCTATTTTCTAATTCTAATTCTATTCTAATTATAATTCTATTTCTAATTCTAATTCTATATCTATTTCTAATTCTAATTCTATTCTAATTCTAATTCTATTCTAATTCTATTATAATTCTATTATTATTCTATTATAATTCAAATTATTTTCTAATTCTATTCTATTTCCAATTCTAATTTTATTTCTATTTCTAATTCTAATTCTAATTGTATTTCTAATTCTAATTCTATTCTAATTCTATTCTAATTCTAATTCTATTTCTATTTCTATTTCTAATTCTAATTCTAATCTAATTCTAATTCTATTCTAATTCTAATTCTATTCTAATTCTATTCTAATTCTAATTCTATTCTAATTCTATTCTAATTGTATTCTAATTCTATTCTAATTCTAATTCTATTCTAATTCTATTCTAATTCTATTCTAATTCTATTCTAATTCTAATTTTATTTCTAATTTTAATTCTAATTCTAATCTAATTCTAATTCTATTTCTAATTCTAATTCTATTTCTAATTTTAATTCTATTCTAATTCTATTCTAATTCTATTCTAATTCTAATTCTATTCTAATTCTACTTCTTTTTCTAATTCTAATTCTAATTCTAATTCTATTCTAATCCTATTCTAATTCTATTCTAATTCTATTCTAATTCTATTCTAATTCTATTCTAATTCTATTTCTAATTCTAATTCTATTCTAATTCTATTCTAATCCTATTCTAATTATATTCTAATTCTAATTCTATTCTAATTCTAATTCTATTTCTAATTCTAATTCTAATTCTAATTCTAATTCTAATCTAATTCTAATTATATTCTAATTCTTACTCTATTCTAATTCTATTTCTAATTCTAATTCTAATTCTAATTCTATTCTAATTCTAATCTAATTCTATTCTAATTCTATTCTAATTCTATTCTAATTCTAATTCTATTCTAATTCTAATTATATTTCTAATTCTAATTCTATTTCTATTTCTAATTCTAATTCTAATTCTAATTATAATTCTATTCTAATTCTATTCTAATTCTAATTCTAATTCTAATTCTAATTCTAATTCTAATTCTATTCTAATTCTAATTCTATTCTAATTCTAATTTTATTATATTTCTATTCTAATTCTAATTATATTCTAATTCTATTCTAATTCTATTCTAATTCTATTCTAATTCTATTATAATTCTATTATAATTCTAATTCTATTCTATTTCTAATTCTAATTCTATTCTAATTCTATTCTAATTCTATTCTAATTCTATTCTAATTCTATTTTCTAATTCTAATTCTATTCTAATTATAATTCTATTTCTAATTCTAATTCTATATCTAATTCTAATTCTAATTCTAATTCTAATTCTAATTCAATTTCTAATTCTAATTCTAATTCTATTCTATTTCTAATTTTAATTCTATTTCTAATTCTATTTCTATTTCTATTTCTAATTCTAATTATATTCTAATTCTAATTCTATTCTAATTCTATTATAATTATATTCTAATTCTATTCTAATTCTATTATAATTCTATTCTAATTCTAATTCTATTCTAATTCTATTATAATTCTATTATAATTCTAATTCTATTCTATTTCTAATTCTAATTCTATTCTAATTCTATTCTAATTCTATTCTAATTCTATTTTCTAATTCTATTTTCTAATTCTAATTCTACTCTAATTATAATTCTATTTCTATAACTAATTCTAATTCTATTCTAATTCTATTCTAATTCTATTCTAATTCTATTTCTATTCTAATTATAATTCTATTTCTATAACTAATTCTAATTCTATTCTAATTCTATTCTAATTCTATTCTAATTCTAATTCTATTCTAATTCTAATTATATTTCTAATTCTAATTCTGTTTCTATTTCTAGTTCTAATTCTAATTCTAATTATAATTCTATTCTAATTCTATTCTAATTCTAATTCTAATTCTAATTCTAATTCTAATTATATTCTAATTCTAATTCTATTCTAATTCTAATTTTATTCTATTTCTATTCTAATTCTAATTATATTCTAATTCTATTCTAATTCTATTCTAATTCTATTCTAATTCTAATTCTATTCTAATTCTATTATAATTCTATTATAATTCTAATTCTATTCTATTTCTAATTCTAATTCTATTCTAATTCTATTCTAATTCTATTCTAATTCTATTTTCTAATTCTAATTCTATTCTAATTATAATTCTATTTCTAATTCTAATTCTATATCTATTTCTAATTCTAATTCTATTCTAATTCTAATTCCATTCTAATTCTATTATAATTCTATTATAATTCTATTATAATTCAAATTCTATTCTAATTCTATTCTATTTCTAATTCTAATTTTATTTCTATTTCTAATTCTAATTCTAATTGTATTTCTAATTCTAATTCTATTCTAATTCTATTCTAATTCTAATTCTATTTATATTTCTATTTCTAATTCTAATTCTAATCTAATTCTAATTCTATTCTAATTATAATTCTATTCTAATTCTAATTCTATTCTAATTCTATTCTATTCTAATTCTAATTCTATTCTAATTCTAATTCTATTTCTAATTCTAATTCTATTTCTATTTCTATTTCTAATTCTATTCTAATTCTATTTCTAATTCTAATTCTAATTATATTCTAATTCTATTCTAATTCTATTCTAATTCTAATTCTATTTCTAATTCTAATTCTAATTCTAATCTAATTCTTATTATATTCTAATTCTTACACTATTCTAATTCTAATTCTAATTCTAATTCTATTCTAATTCTAATTACAATTCTATTCTAATTCTAATTCTATTTCTAATTCTAATTCTATTCTAATTCTATTCTAATTCTATTCTAATTCTATTCTAATTCTATTCTAATTCTAATTTTATTTCTAATTTTAATTCTAATTCTAATCTAATTCTAATTCTATTTCTAATTCTAATTCTATTTCTAATTTTAATTCTATTCTAATTCTATTCTAATTCTATTCTAATTCTAATTCTATTCTAATTCTACTTCTTTTTCTAATTCTAATTCTAATTCTAATTCTATTCTAATCCTATTCTAATTCTATTCTAATTCTATTCTAATTCTATTCTAATTCTATTCTAATTCTATTTCTAATTCTAATTCTATTCTAATTCTATTCTAATTCTATTCTAATTATATTCTAATTCTAATTCTATTCTAATTCTAATTCTATTTCTAATTCTAATTCTAATTCTAATTCTAATTCTAATCTAATTCTATTCTAGTTCTAATTCTAATTCTATTTATAATTCTAATTCTATTCTAATTCTAATTCTATTCTAATTCTAATTTTATTCTATTTCTATTCTAATTCTAATTATATTCTAATTCTATTCTAATTCTATTCTAATTCTATTCTAATTCTATTCTAATTCTAATTCTATTCTAATTCTATTATAATTCTAATTCTATTCTATTTCTAATTCTAATTCTATTCTAATTCTATTCTAATTCTATTCTAATTCTATTCTAATTCTATTTTCTAATTCTAATTCTATTTCTATTTCTATAACTAATTCTAGTTCTATTCTAATTCTATTCTAATTCTATTCTAATTCTAATTCTATTCTAATTCTAATTATACTTCTAATTCTAATTCTATTTCTATTTCTAATTCTAATTCTAATTCTAATTATAATTCTATTCTAATTCTATTCTAATTCTAATTCTAATTCTATTCTAATTCTAATTCTATTCTAATTCTAATTTTATTCTATTTCTATTCTAATTCTAATTATATTCTAATTCTATTCTAATTCTATTCTAATTCTAATTCTATTCTAATTCTATTATAATTCTAATTCTATTCTATTTCTAATTCTAATTCTATTCTAATTCTATTCTAATTCTATTCTAATTCTATTCTAATTCTATTTTCTAATTCTAATTCTATTCTAATTATAATTCTATTTCTAATTCTAATTCTATATCTATTTCTAATTCTAATTCTATTCTAATTCTAATTCTATTATAATTCTATTATTATTCTATTATAATTCAAATTCTTTTCTAATTCTATTCTATTTCCAATTCTAATTTTATTTCTATTTCTAATTCTAATTCTAATTGTATTTCTAATTCTAATTCTATTCTAATTCTATTCTAATTCTAATTCTATTTCTATTTCTATTTCTAATTCTAATTCTAATCTAATTCTAATTCTATTCTAATTCTAATTCTATTCTAATTCTATTCTAATTCTAATTCTATTCTAATTCTATTCTAATTGTATTCTAATTCTATTCTAATTCTAATTCTATTCTAATTCTATTCTAATTCTATTCTAATTCTATTCTAATTCTAATTTTATTTCTAATTTTAATTCTAATTCTAATCTAATTCTAATTCTATTTCTAATTCTAATTCTATTTCTAATTTTAATTCTATTCTAATTCTATTCTAATTCTATTCTAATTCTAATTCTATTCTAATTCTACTTCTTTTTCTAATTCTAATTCTAATTCTAATTCTATTCTAATCCTATTCTAATTCTATTCTAATTCTATTCTAATTCTATTCTAATTCTATTCTAATTCTATTTGTAATTCTAATTCTATTCTAATTCTATTCTAATTATATTCTAATTCTAATTCTATTCTAATTCTAATTCTATTTCTAATTCTAATTCTAATTCTAATTCTAATTCTAATCTAATTCTAATTATATTCTAATTCTTACTCTATTCTAATTATAATTCTAATTCTAATTCTAATTCTAATTCTAATTCTATTCTAATTCTAATCTAATTCTATTCTAATTCTATTCTAATTCTATTCTAATTCTAATTCTATTCTAATTCTAATTATATTTCTAATTCTAATTCTATTTCTATTTCTAATTCTAATTCTAATTCTAATTATAATTCTATTCTAATTCTATTCTAATTCTAATTCTAATTCTAATTCTAATTCTAATTCTAATTCTATTCTAATTCTAATTCTATTCTAATTCTAATTTTATTATATTTCTATTCTAATTCTAATTATATTCTAATTCTATTCTAATTCTATTCTAATTCTATTCTAATTCTATTATAATTCTATTATAATTCTAATTCTATTCTATTTCTAATTCTAATTCTATTCTAATTCTATTCTAATTCTATTCTAATTCTATTTTCTAATTCTAATTCTATTCTAATTATAATTCTATTTCTAATTCTAATTCTATATCTAATTCTAATTCTAATTCTAATTCTAATTCTAATTCAATTTCTAATTCTAATTCTAATTCTATTCTATTTCTAATTTTAATTCTATTTCTAATTCTATTTCTATTTCTATTTCTAATTCTAATTATATTCTAATTCTAATTCTATTCTAATTCTATTATAATTATATTCTAATTCTATTCTAATTCTATTATAATTCTATTCTAATTCAAATTCTATTCTAATTCTATTATAATTCTATTATAATTCTAATTCTATTCTATTTCTAATTCTAATTCTATTCTAATTCTATTCTAATTCTATTCTAATTCTATTTTCTAATTCTATTTTCTAATTCTAATTCTACTCTAATTATAATTCTATTTCTATAACTAATTCTAATTCTATTCTAATTCTATTCTAATTCTATTCTAATTCTATTTCTATTCTAATTATAATTCTATTTCTATAACTAATTCTAATTCTATTCTAATTCTATTCTAATTCTAATTCTATTCTAATTCTAATTATATTTCTAATTCTAATTCTGTTTCTATTTCTAGTTCTAATTCTAATTCTAATTATAATTCTATTCTAATTCTATTCTAATTCTAATTCTAATTCTAATTCTAATTCTAATTATATTCTAATTCTAATTCTATTCTAATTCTAATTTTATTCTATTTCTATTCTAATTCTAATTATATTCTAATTCTATTCTAATTCTATTCTAATTCTATTCTAATTCTAATTCTATTCTAATTCTATTATAATTCTATTATAATTCTAATTCTATTCTATTTCTAATTCTAATTCTATTCTAATTCTATTCTAATTCTATTCTAATTCTATTTTCTAATTCTAATTCTATTCTAATTATAATTCTATTTCTAATTCTAATTCTATATCTATTTCTAATTCTAATTCTATTCTAATTCTAATTCCATTCTAATTCTATTATAATTCTATTATAATTCTATTATAATTCAAATTCTATTCTAATTCTATTCTATTTCTAATTCTAATTTTATTTCTATTTCTAATTCTAATTCTAATTGTATTTCTAATTCTAATTCTATTCTAATTCTATTCTAATTCTAATTCTATTTATATTTCTATTTCTAATTCTAATTCTAATCTAATTCTAATTCTATTCTAATTATAATTCTATTCTAATTCTAATTCTATTCTAATTCTATTCTATTCTAATTCTAATTCTATTCTAATTCTAATTCTATTTCTAATTCTAATTCTATTTCTATTTCTATTTCTAATTCTATTCTAATTCTATTTCTAATTCTAATTCTAATTATATTCTAATTCTATTCTAATTCTATTCTAATTCTAATTCTATTTCTAATTCTAATTCTAATTCTAATCTAATTCTTATTATATTCTAATTCTTACTCTATTCTAATTCTAATTCTAATTCTAATTCTATTCTAATTCTAATTACAATTCTATTCTAATTCTAATTCTATTTCTAATTCTAATTCTATTCTAATTCTATTCTAATTCTATTCTAATTCTATTCTAATTCTATTCTAATTCTAATTTTATTTCTAATTTTAATTCTAATTCTAATCTAATTCTAATTCTATTTCTAATTCTAATTCTATTTCTAATTTTAATTCTATTCTAATTCTATTCTAATTCTATTCTAATTCTAATTCTATTCTAATTCTACTTCTTTTTCTAATTCTAATTCTAATTCTAATTCTATTCTAATCCTATTCTAATTCTATTCTAATTCTATTCTAATTCTATTCTAATTCTATTCTAATTCTATTTCTAATTCTAATTCTATTCTAATTCTATTCTAATTCTATTCTAATTATATTCTAATTCTAATTCTATTCTAATTCTAATTCTATTTCTAATTCTAATTCTAATTCTAATTCTAATTCTAATCTAATTCTATTCTAGTTCTAATTCTAATTCTATTTATAATTCTAATTCTATTCTAATTCTAATTCTATTCTAATTCTAATTTTATTCTATTTCTATTCTAATTCTAATTATATTCTAATTCTATTCTAATTCTATTCTAATTCTATTCTAATTCTATTCTAATTCTAATTCTATTCTAATTCTATTATAATTCTAATTCTATTCTATTTCTAATTCTAATTCTATTCTAATTCTATTCTAATTCTATTCTAATTCTATTCTAATTCTATTTTCTAATTCTAATTCTATTTCTATTTCTATAACTAATTCTAGTTCTATTCTAATTCTATTCTAATTCTATTCTAATTCTAATTCTATTCTAATTCTAATTATACTTCTAATTCTAATTCTATTTCTATTTCTAATTCTAATTCTAATTCTAATTATATTTCTAATTCTAATTCTGTTTCTATTTCTAGTTCTAATTCTAATTCTAATTATAATTCTATTCTAATTCTATTCTAATTCTAATTCTAATTCTAATTCTAATTCTAATTATATTCTAATTCTAATTCTATTCTAATTCTAATTTTATTCTATTTCTATTCTAATTCTAATTATATTCTAATTCTATTCTAATTCTATTCTAATTCTATTCTAATTCTAATTCTATTCTAATTCTATTATAATTCTATTATAATTCTAATTCTATTCTATTTCTAATTCTAATTCTATTCTAATTCTATTCTAATTCTATTCTAATTCTATTTTCTAATTCTAATTCTATTCTAATTATAATTCTATTTCTAATTCTAATTCTATATCTATTTCTAATTCTAATTCTATTCTAATTCTAATTCCATTCTAATTCTATTATAATTCTATTATAATTCTATTATAATTCAAATTCTATTCTAATTCTATTCTATTTCTAATTCTAATTTTATTTCTATTTCTAATTCTAATTCTAATTGTATTTCTAATTCTAATTCTATTCTAATTCTATTCTAATTCTAATTCTATTTATATTTCTATTTCTAATTCTAATTCTAATCTAATTCTAATTCTATTCTAATTATAATTCTATTCTAATTCTAATTCTATTCTAATTCTATTCTATTCTAATTCTAATTCTATTCTAATTCTAATTCTATTTCTAATTCTAATTCTATTTCTATTTCTATTTCTAATTCTATTCTAATTCTATTTCTAATTCTAATTCTAATTATATTCTAATTCTATTCTAATTCTATTCTAATTCTAATTCTATTTCTAATTCTAATTCTAATTCTAATCTAATTCTTATTATATTCTAATTCTTACTCTATTCTAATTCTAATTCTAATTCTAATTCTATTCTAATTCTAATTACAATTCTATTCTAATTCTAATTCTATTTCTAATTCTAATTCTATTCTAATTCTATTCTAATTCTATTCTAATTCTATTCTAATTCTATTCTAATTCTAATTTTATTTCTAATTTTAATTCTAATTCTAATCTAATTCTAATTCTATTTCTAATTCTAATTCTATTTCTAATTTTAATTCTATTCTAATTCTATTCTAATTCTATTCTAATTCTAATTCTATTCTAATTCTACTTCTTTTTCTAATTCTAATTCTAATTCTAATTCTATTCTAATCCTATTCTAATTCTATTCTAATTCTATTCTAATTCTATTCTAATTCTATTCTAATTCTATTTCTAATTCTAATTCTATTCTAATTCTATTCTAATTCTATTCTAATTATATTCTAATTCTAATTCTATTCTAATTCTAATTCTATTTCTAATTCTAATTCTAATTCTAATTCTAATTCTAATCTAATTCTATTCTAGTTCTAATTCTAATTCTATTTATAATTCTAATTCTATTCTAATTCTAATTCTATTCTAATTCTAATTTTATTCTATTTCTATTCTAATTCTAATTATATTCTAATTCTATTCTAATTCTATTCTAATTCTATTCTAATTCTATTCTAATTCTAATTCTATTCTAATTCTATTATAATTCTAATTCTATTCTATTTCTAATTCTAATTCTATTCTAATTCTATTCTAATTCTATTCTAATTCTATTCTAATTCTATTTTCTAATTCTAATTCTATTTCTATTTCTATAACTAATTCTAGTTCTATTCTAATTCTATTCTAATTCTATTCTAATTCTAATTCTATTCTAATTCTAATTATACTTCTAATTCTAATTCTATTTCTATTTCTAATTCTAATTCTAATTCTAATTATAATTCTATTCTAATTCTATTCTAATTCTAATTCTAATTCTATTTCTAATTCTAATTCTATTCTAATTCTAATTCTATTCTAATTCTAATTTTATTCTATTTCTATTCTAATTCTAATTATATTCTAATTCTATTCTAATTCTATTCTAATTCTAATTCTATTCTAATTCTATTATACTTCTAATTCTATTCTATTTCTAATTCTAATTCTATTCTAATTCTATTCTAATTCTATTCTAATTCTATTCTAATTCTATTTTCTAATTCTAATTCTATTCTAATTATAATTCTATTTCTAATTCTAATTCTATATCTATTTCTAATTCTAATTCTATTCTAATTCTATTTCTATTCTAATTCTATTATAATTCTATTATTATTCTATTATAATTCAAATTCTTTTCTAATTCTATTCTATTTCCAATTCTAATTTTATTTCTATTTCTAATTCTAATTCTAATTGTATTTCTAATTCTAATTCTATTCTAATTCTATTCTAATTCTAATTCTATTTCTATTTCTATTTCTAATTCTAATTCTAATCTAATTCTATTCTAATTCTAATTCTATTCTAATTCTATTCTAATTCTAATTCTATTCTAATTCTATTCTAATTGTATTCTAATTCTATTCTAATTCTAATTCTATTCTAATTCTAATTCTAATTCTAATCTAATTCTAATTCTATTTCTAATTCTAATTCTATTTCTAATTTTAATTCTATTCTAATTCTATTCTAATTCTATTCTAATTCTAATTCTATTCTAATTCTACTTCTTTTTCTAATTCTAATTCTAATTGTAATTCTATTCTAATCCTATTCTAATTCTATTCTAATTCTATTCTAATTCTATTCTAATTCTATTCTAATTCTATTTCTAATTCTAATTCTATTCTAATTCTATTCTAATTCTATTCTAATTATATTCTAATTCTAATTCTATTCTAATTCTAATTCTATTTCTAATTCTAATTCTAATTCTAATTCTAATTCTAATCTAATTCTAATTATATTCTAATTCTTACTCTATTCTAATTCTAATTCTAATTCTAATTCTAATTCTAATTCTATTCTAATTCTAATCTAATTCTATTCTAATTCTATTCTAATTCTATTCTAATTCTAATTCTATTCTAATTCTAATTTTATTCTATTCTATTCTAATTCTAATTATATTCTAATTCTATTCTAATTCTATTCTAATTCTAATTCAATTTCTAATTCTAATTCTAATTCTATTCTATTTCTAATTCTAATTCTATTCTAATTCTATTCTAATTCTATTTTCTAATTCTAATTCTATTCTAATTCTATTCTAATTCTAATTCTATTTCTAATTCTATTTCTATTTCTAATTCTAATTCTAATTCTATTTCTATTTCTATTTCTAATTCTAATTCTATTCTATAATTCTATTCTAATTCTATTATAATTATATTCTAATTCTATTCTAATTCTATTATAATTCTATTCTAATTCCAATTCTATTCTAATTCTATTATAATTCTATTATAATTCTAATTCTATTCTATTTCTAATTCTAATTCTATTCTAATTCTATTCTAATTCTATTCTAATTCTATTCTAATTCTATTTCTAATTCTAATTCTACTCTAATTATAATTCTATTTCTATAACTAATTCTAATTCTATTCTAATTCTATTCTAATTCTATTCAAATTCTAATTCTATTCTAATTATAATTCTATTTCTATAACTAATTCTAATTCTATTCTAATTCTATTCTAATTCTAATTCTATTCTAATTCTAATTATATTTCTAATTCTATTTCTATTTCTAATTCTAATTCTAATTCTAATTATAATTCTATTCTAATTCTATTCTAATTCTAATTCTAATTCTATTTCTAATTCTAATTCTATTCTAATTCTAATTCTATTCTAATTCTAATTTTATTCTCTTTCTATTCTAATTCTAATTATATTTTAATTCTATTCTAATTCTATTCTAATTCTAATTCTATTCTAATTCTATTATAATTCTATTATAATTCTAATTCTATTCTATTTCTAATTCTAATTCTATTCTAATTCTATTCTAATTCTATTCTAATTCTATTCTAATTCTATTTTCTAATTCTAATTCTATTCTAATTATAATTCTATTTCTAATTCTAATTCTATATCTATTTCTAATTCTAATTCTATTCTAATTCTAATTCAATTTCTAATTCTAATTCTAATTCTATTCTATTTCTAATTCTAATTCTATTCTAATTCTATTATAATTCTATTCTAATTCTATTTTCTAATTCTAATTCTATTCTAATTCTAACTCTATTCTAATTCTAATTCTATTTCTAATTCTATTTCTATTTCTATTTCTAATTCTAATTATATTCTAATTCTAATTCTATTCTAATTCTATTATAATTATATTCTAATTCTATTCTAATTCTATTCTAATTCTATTATAATTCTATTCTAATTCTAATTCTATTCTAATTCTATTATAATTCTATTATAATTCTAATTCTATTCTATTTCTAATTCTAATTCTATTCTAATTCTATTCTAATTCTATTCTAATTCTATTTTCTAATTCTATTTTCTAATTCTAATTCTACTCTAATTATAATTCTATTTCTATAACTAATTCTAATTCTATTCTAATTCTATTCTAATTCTATTCTAATTCTAATTCTATTCTAATTATAATTCTATTTCTATAACTAATTCTAATTCTATTCTAATTCTATTCTAATTCTAATTCTATTCTAATTCTAATTATATTTCTAATTCTAATTCTAATTCTATTTCTAATTCTAATTCTAATTCTAATTATAATTCTATTCTAATTCTATTCTAGTTCTAATTCTAATTCTATTTATAATTCTAATTCTATTCTAATTCTAATTCTATTCTAATTCTAATTTTATTCTATTTCTATTCTAATTCTAATTATATTCTAATTCTATTCTAATTCTATTCTAATTCTAATTCTATTCTAATTCTATTATAATTCTAATTCTATTCTATTTCTAATTCTAATTCTATTCTAATTCTATTCTAATTCTATTCTAATTCTATTCTAATTCTATTTTCTAATTCTAATTCTATTTCTATTTCTATAACTAATTCTAGTTCTATTCTAATTCTATTCTAATTCTATTCTAATTCTAATTCTATTCTATTTCTAATTCTAATTCTATTCTAATTCTATTCTAATTCTATTCTAATTCTATTTTCTAATTCTAATTCTATTTCTATTTCTATAACTAATTCTAGTTCTATTCTAGTTCTATTCTAATTCTATTCTAATTCTATTCTAATTCTAATTCTATTCTAATTCTAATTTTATTCTATTTCTATTCTAATTCTAATTATATTTCTAATTCTAATTCTAATTCTATTTCTAATTCTAATTCTAATTCTAATTATAATTCTATTCTAATTCTATTCTAGTTCTAATTCTAATTCTATTTATAATTCTAATTCTATTCTAATTCTAATTCTATTCTAATTCTAATTTTATTCTATTTCTATTCTAATTCTAATTATATTCTAATTCTATTCTAATTCTATTCTTATTCTAATTCTATTCTAATTCTATTATAATTCTAATTCTATTCTATTTCTAATTCTAATTCTATTCTAATTCTATTCTAATTCTATTCTAATTCTATTCTAATTCTATTTTCTAATTCTAATTCTATTTCTATTTCTATAACTAATTCTAGTTCTATTCTAATTCTATTCTAATTCTATTCTAATTCTAATTCTATTCTAATTCTAATTTTATTCTATTTCTATTCTAATTCTAATTATATTTTAATTCTATTCTAATTCTATTCTAATTCTAATTCTATTCTAATTCTATTATAATTCTATTATAATTCTAATTCTATTCTATTTCTAATTCTAATTCTATTCTAATTCTATTCTAATTCTATTCTAATTCTATTCTAATTCTATTTTCTAATTCTAATTCTACTCTAATTATAATTATATTTCTATAACTAATTCTAATTCTATTCTAATTCTATTCTAATTCTATTCTAATTCTAATTCTATTCTAATTATAATTCTATTTCTATAACTAATTCTAATTCTATTCTAATTCTATTCTAATTCTAATTCTATTCTAATTCTAATTATATTTCTAATTCTAATTCTAATTCTATTTCTAATTCTAATTCTAATTCTAATTATAATTCTATTCTAATTCTATTCTAGTTCTAATTCTAATTCTATTTATAATTCTAATTCTATTCTAATTCTAATTCTATTCTAATTCTAATTTTATTCTATTTCTATTCTAATTCTAATTATATTCTAATTCTATTCTAATTCTATTCTAATTCTATTCTAATTCTATTCTAATTCTAATTCTATTCTAATTCTATTATAATTCTAATTCTATTCTATTTCTAATTCTAATTCTATTCTAATTCTATTCTAATTCTATTCTAATTCTATTCTAATTCTATTTTCTAATTCTAATTCTATTTCTATTTCTATAACTAATTCTAGTTCTATTCTAATTCTATTCTAATTCTATTCTAATTCTAATTCTATTCTAATTCTAATTATACTTCTAATTCTAATTCTATTTCTATTTCTAATTCTAATTCTAATTCTAATTATAATTCTATTCTAATTCTATTCTAATTCTAATTCTAATTCTATTTCTAATTCTAATTCTATTCTAATTCTAATTCTATTCTAATTCTAATTTTATTCTATTTCTATTCTAATTCTAATTATATTCTAATTCTATTCTAATTCTATTCTAATTCTAATTCTATTCTAATTCTATTATAATTCTAATTCTATTCTATTTCTAATTCTAATTCTATTCTAATTCTATTCTAATTCTATTCTAATTCTATTCTAATTCTATTTTCTAATTCTAATTCTATTCTAATTATAATTCTATTTCTAATTCTAATTCTATATCTATTTCTAATTCTAATTCTATTCTAATTCTAATTCTATTCTAATTCTATTATAATTCTATTATTATTCTATTATAATTCAAATTCTTTTCTAATTCTATTCTATTTCCAATTCTAATTTTATTTCTATTTCTAATTCTATTCTAATTCTAATTCTATTTCTATTTCTATTTCTAATTCTAATTCTAATCTAATTCTAATTCTATTCTAATTCTAATTCTATTCTAATTCTATTCTAATTCTAATTCTATTCTAATTCTATTCTAATTGTATTCTAATTCTATTCTAATTCTAATTCTATTCTAATTCTAATTCTAATTCTAATTCTATTTCTATTTCTAATTCTAATTCTATTCTAATTCTAATTATATTCTAATTCTAATTGTATTTCTAATTCTAATTCTATTCTAATTCTATTCTAATTCTAATTCTAATTCTATTTCTAATTCTAATTCTATTTCTATTTCTATTTCTAATTCTATTCTAATTATATTTCTAATTCTAATTCTAATTTTATTCTAATTCTATTCTAATTCTATTCTAATTCTAATTCTAATTCTAATTCTAATTCTAATTCTAATCTAATTATTATATTCTATTTCTAATTTTAATTCTATTCTAATTCTATTCTAATTCTATTCTAATTCTAATTCTATTCTAATTCTACTTCTATTTCTAATTCTAATTCTAATTCTAATTCTATTCTAATCCTATTCTAATTCTATTCTAATTCTATTCTAATTCTATTCTAATTCTATTTCTAATTCTAATTCTATTCTAATTCTATTCTAATTCTATTCTAATTCTAATTCTATTCTAATTCTAATTCTATTTCTATTTCTAATTCTAATTCTAATCTAATTCTAATTATATTCTAATTCTTACTCTATTCTAATTCTAATTCTAATTCTAATTCTAATTCTAATTCTATTCTAATTTTAATTATAATTCTATTCATTTCTAATTCTAATTCTATTCTAATTCTATTCTAATTCTATTATAATTCTATTCTAATTCTAATTCTATTTTTAATTCTAATTCTATTTCTATTTCTAATTCTAATTCTAATTCTAATTCTAATTCTAATTCTAATTCTATTCTAATTCTATTCTAATTCTAATTATATTCTAATTCTAATTGAACTTCTAATTCTAATTCTATTCTAATTCTATTCTAATTCTAATTCTATTCTAATTCTAATTCTATTCTAATTCTAATCTAATTCTAATTATATTCTAATTCTTACTCTATTCTAATTCTAATTCTAATTCTAATTCTAAATCTAATTCTATTCTAATTTTAATTATAATTCTATTCATTTCTAATTCTAATTCTATTCTAATTCTATTCTAATTCTATTCTAATTCTATTCTAATTCTAATTCTATTTCTAATTCTAATTCTATTTCTATTTCTAATTCTAATTCTAATTCTAATTCTAATTCTAATTCTAATTCTATTCTAATTCTATTCTAATTCTAATTATATTCTAATTCTAATTGTACTTCTAATTCTAATTCTATTCTAATTCTAATTCTATTCTAATTCTAATTCTATTTCTAATTCTAATTCTATTTCTATTTCTATTTCTAATTCTATTCTAATTCTATTTCTAATCCTAATTCTATTCTAATTCTATTCTAATTCTATTCTAATTCTATTCTAATTCTAATTCTATTCTAATTCTAATTCTAATTCTAATTCTAATTCTATTCTAATTCTAATTATAATTCTATTCTAATTATAATTCTATTTCTAATTCTAATTCTATTTTAATTCTATTCTAATTCTATTCTAATTCTATTTTAATTCTATTCTAATTTTAATTTTATTTCTAATTTTAATTCTAATTCTAATCTAATTCTAATTCTATTTCTAATTTTAATTCTATTTCTAATTTTAATTCTATTCTAATTCTATTCTAATTCTAATTTTATTCTAATTCTACATCTATTTCTAATTCTTATTCTAATTCTAATTCTAATTCTAATCTAATTCTAATTCTAATTCTAATTCTAATTCTAATTCTAATTCTAATCTAATTCTAATTCTATTTCTAATTCTATTTCTAATTCTAATTCTAATTCTCTTCTAATTCTTATTCTATTCTAATTCTAATTCTATTTATAATTCTATTTCTAATTCTAATTCTAATTCTATTTCTAATTCTAATTCTATTCTAATTCTATTCTAATTCTATTCTAATTCTATTTTCTAATTCTAATTCTATTCTAATTTTAATTCTATTCTAATTCTAATTCTATTTCTAATTCTATTTCTATTTCTATTTCTAATTCTAATTCTATTCTAATTCTAATTCTATTCTAATTCTATTATAATTATATTCTAATTCTATTCTAATTCTATTATAATTCTATTCCAATTCTAATTCTATTCTAATTCTATTATAATTCTATTATAATTCTAATTCTATTCTATTTCTAATTCTAATTCTATTCTAATTATATTCTAATTCTATTTTCTAATTCTAATTCTACTCTAATTATAATTCTATTTCTATAACTAATTCTAATTCTATTCTAATTCTATTCTAATTCTATTCTAATTTTATTCTAATTCTAATTCTATTCTAATTATAATTCTATTTCTATAACTAATTCTAATTCTATTCTAATTCTATTCTAATTCTATTCTAATTCTAATTATATTTCTAATTCTAATTCTATTTCTATTTCTAATTCTAATTCTAATTCTAATTCTAATTATAATTCTATTCTAATTCTATTCTAATTCTAATTCTAATTCTATTCTAATTCTAATTCTATTCTAATTCTAATTTTATTCTATTTCTATTCTAATTCTAATTATATTTTAATTCTATTCTAATTCTATTCTAATTCTATTCTAATTCTAATTCAATTTCTAATTCTAATTCTAATTCTATTCTATTTCTAATTCTAATTCTATTCTAATTCTATTTTCTAATTCTAATTCTATTCTAATTTTAATTCTATTCTAATTCTAATTCTATTTCTAATTCTATTTCTATTTCTATTTCTAATTCTAATTCTATTCTAATTCTAATTCTATTCTAATTCTATTATAATTCTATTCTAATTCTATTCTAATTCTATTATAATTCTATTCTAATTCTAATTTTATTCTAATTCTATTAAAATTCTAATTCTATTCTATTTCTAATTCTAATTCTATTCTAATTCTATTCTAATTCTATTTTCTAATTCTAATTCTATTCTAAATATAATTCTATTTCTAATTCTAATTCTATATCTATTTCTAATTCTAATTCTATTCTAATTCTAATTCTATTCTAATTCTATTATAATTCTATTATAATTCTATTATAATTCAAATTCTATTCTAATTCTATTCTATTTCTAATTCTAATTTTATTTCTATTTCTAATTCTAATTCTAATTGTATTTCTAATTCTAATTATATTCTAATTCTAATTCTATTCTAATTATATTCTAATTCTATTTCTAATTCTAATTCTATTCTAATTCTATTCTAATTCTATTCTAATTCTATTCTAATTCTAATTCTATTCTAATTCTAATTCTAATTCTATTTCTATTTCTAATTCTAATTCTAATTCTATTCTAATTCTAATTATATTCTAATTCTAATTGTATTTCTAATTCTAATTCTATTCTAATTCTATTCTAATTCTAATTCTATTTCTAATTCTAATTCTATTTCTATTTCTATTTCTAATTCTATTCTAATTCTAATTCTAATTCTAATTCTATTCTAATTCTATTCTAATTCTAATTATATTCTAATTCTAATTGTACTTCTAATTCTAATTCTATTCTAATTCTAATTCTATTCTAATTCTAATTCTATTTCTAATTCTAATTCTATTTCTATTTCTAATTCTATTCTAATTCTATTTCTAATCCTAATTCTATTCTAATTCTATTCTAATTCTATTCTAATTCTATTCTAATTCTAATTCTATTCTAATTCTAATTCTAATTCTAATTCTAATTCTATTCTAATTCTAATTATAATTCTATTCTAATTATAATTCTATTTCTAATTCTAATTCTATTTTAATTCTATTCTAATTCTATTCTAATTCTATTTTAATTCTATTCTAATTTTAATTTTATTTCTAATTTTAATTCTAATTCTAATCTAATTCTAATTCTATTTCTAATTTTAATTCTATTTCTAATTTTAATTCTATTCTAATTCTATTCTAATTCTAATTTTATTCTAATTCTACATCTATTTCTAATTCTTATTCTAATTCTAATTCTAATTCTAATCTAATTCTAATTCTAATTCTAATTCTAATTCTAATTCTAATTCTAATCTAATTCTAATTCTATTTCTAATTCTATTTCTAATTCTAATTCTAATTCTCTTCTAATTCTTATTCTATTCTAATTCTAATTCTATTTATAATTCTATTTCTAATTCTAATTCTAATTCTATTTATAATTCTATTTCTAATTCTAATTCTAATTCTATTTCTAATTCTAATTCTATTCTAATTCTATTCTAATTCTATTCTAATTCTATTTTCTAATTCTAATTCTATTCTAATTTTAATTCTATTCTAATTCTAATTCTATTTCTAATTCTATTTCTATTTCTATTTCTAATTCTAATTCTATTCTAATTCTAATTCTATTCTAATTCTATTATAATTATATTCTAATTCTATTCTAATTCTATTATAATTCTATTCCAATTCTAATTCTATTCTAATTCTATTATAATTCTATTATAATTCTAATTCTATTCTATTTCTAATTCTAATTCTATTCTAATTATATTCTAATTCTATTCTAATTCTATTTTCTAATTCTAATTCTACTCTAATTATAATTCTATTTCTATAACTAATTCTAATTCTATTCTAATTCTATTCTAATTCTATTCTAATTTTATTCTAATTCTAATTCTATTCTAATTATAATTCTATTTCTATAACTAATTCTAATTCTATTCTAATTCTATTCTAATTCTATTCTAATTCTAATTATATTTCTAATTCTAATTCTATTTCTATTTCTAATTCTAATTCTAATTCTAATTCTAATTATAATTCTATTCTAATTCTATTCTAATTCTAATTCTAATTCTATTCTAATTCTAATTCTATTCTAATTCTAATTTTATTCTATTTCTATTCTAATTCTAATTATATTTTAATTCTATTCTAATTCTATTCTAATTCTATTCTAATTCTAATTCAATTTCTAATTCTAATTCTAATTCTATTCTATTTCTAATTCTAATTCTATTCTAATTCTATATTCTAATTCTAATTCTATTCTAATTCTAATTCTATTCTAATTCTAATTCTATTTCTAATTCTATTTCTATTTCTATTTCTAATTCTAATTCTATTCTAATTCTAATTCTATTCTAATTCTATTATAATTCTATTCTAATTCTATTCTAATTCTATTATAATTCTATTCTAATTCTAATTTTATTCTAATTCTATTATAATTCTAATTCTATTCTATTTCTAATTCTAATTCTATTCTAATTCTATTCTAATTCTATTTTCTAATTCTAATTCTATTCTAAATATAATTCTATTTCTAATTCTAATTCTATATCTATTTCTAATTCTAATTCTATTCTAATTCTAATTCTATTCTAATTCTATTATAATTCTATTATAATTCTATTATAATTCAAATTCTATTCTAATTCTATTCTATTTCTAATTCTAATTTTATTTCTATTTCTAATTCTAATTCTAATTGTATTTCTAATTCTAATTATATTCTAATTCTAATTCTATTCTAATTATATTCTAATTCTATTTCTAATTCTAATTCTATTCTAATTCTATTCTAATTCTATTCTAATTCTATTCTAATTCTAATTCTATTCTAATTCTAATTCTAATTCTATTTCTATTTCTAATTCTAATTCTAATTCTATTCTAATTCTAATTATATCCTAATTCTAATTGTATTTCTAATTCTAATTCTATTCTAATTCTATTCTAATTCTAATTCTATTTCTAATTCTAATTCTATTTCTATTTCTATTTCTAATTCTATTATAATTCTATTTCTAATTCTAATTCTATTCTAATTCTATTCTAATTCTATTCTAATTCTATTCTAATTCTAATTCTATTCTAATTCTAATTCTATTTCTAATTCTAATTCTAATTCTAATCTAATTCTAATTATATTCTAATTCTTACTCTATTCTAATTCTAATTCTAATTCTAATTCTATTCTAATTCTAATTATAATTCTATTCTAATTCTAATTCTATTTCTAATTCTAATTCTATTTTAATTCTATTCTAATTCTATTTTAATTCTATTCTAATTCTAATTTTATTTCTAATTTTAATTCTAATTCTAATCTAATTCTAATTCTATTTCTAATTTTAATTCTATTTCTAATTTTAATTCTATTCTAATTCTATTCTAATTCTAATTCTATTCTAATTCTACATCTATTTCTAATTCTAATTCTAATTATAATTCTAATTCTAATCTAATTCTAATTCTAATTCTAATTCTAATTCTAATTCTAATTCTAATTCTAATTCTAATTCTAATCTAATTCTAATTCTATTTCTAATTCTATTTCTAATTCTAATTCTAATTCTCTTCTAATTCTTATTCTATTCTAATTCTAATTCTATTTATAATTCTATTTCTAATTCTAATTCTAATTCTATTTCTATTTCTAATTCTATTCTAATTCTATTCTAATTCTTTTCTAATTCTATTCTAATTCTAATTCTATTTCTATTTCTATTTCTATTTCTATTTCTAATTCTAATTCTAATTCTAATTCTAATTCTAATTCTAATTCTAATTCTATTCTAATTCTATTCTAATTCTATTCTAATTCTAATTCTATTCCTAATTCTAATTCTAATTCTATTCTAATTCTAATTCTAATTCTATTCTAATTCTATTCTAATTCTATTCTAATTCTATTCTAATTCTATTATAATTCTATTCTAATTCTATTTTCTAATTCTAATTCTATTCTAATTCTAATTCTATTCTAATTATAATTCTATTTCTAATTCTATTTCTATTTCTATTTCTAATTCTAATTCTATTCTAATTCTAATTCTAATTATATTCTAATTCTATTATAATTCTATTATAATTCTATTATAATTCTAATTATATTCTATTTCTATTCTATTTCTAATTCTAATTTTATTTCTATTTATAATTCTAATTCTAATTGTATTTCTAATTCTAATTTTAATTCTATTCTAATTCTAATTCTATTCTAATTCTATTCTAATTCTAATTCTATTTCTAATTCTAATTCTATTCTAATTCTATTCTAATTATATTCTAATTCTATTCTAATTCTAATTCACTTCTAATTCTAATTCTATTTCTAATTCTAATTCTAATTCTAATCTAATTCTAATTATAATTCTAATTCTATTCTAATTCTAATTATAATTCTATTCTAATTCTAATTATAATTCTAATTCTATTCTAATTCTAATTATAATTCTATTCTAATTCTAATTCTATTTCTAATTCTAATTCTATTCTAATCCTATTCTAATTCTATTCTAATTCTATTCTAATTCTAATTCTATTTCTAATTCTAATTCTATTCTTATTCTATTCTAATTCTATTCTAATTCTATTCTAATTCTAATTCTATTCTAATTCTAATTCTATTTCTAATTCTAATTCTAATTCTAATATAATTCTAATTATATTCTAATTCTTACTCTATTCTAATTCTAATTCTAATTCTAATTCTCTTCTAATTCTAATTATAATTCTATTCTAATTCTAATTCTATTTCTAATTCTAATTCTATTCTAATCCTATTCTAATTCTATTCTAATTCTATTTTAATTCTATTCTATTTCTAATTCTAATTCTATTCTAATTCTATTTATATTCTAATTCTAATTGTATTTCTAATTCTAATTCTATTCTAATTCTATTCTAATTCTAATTCTATTCTAATTCTAATTCTATTTCTAATTCTATTATAATTATATTCTATTTCTATTCTAATTCTATTATAATTCTATTCTAATTCTAATTCTATTCTAATTCTATTATAATTCTATTATAATTCTAATTCTATTCTATTTCTAATTCTAATTCTATTCTAATTCTATTCTAATTCTATTCTAATTCTATTTTCTAATTCTAATTCTTCTCTAATTATAATTCTATTTCTATAACTAATTCTAATTCTATTCTAATTCTATTCTAATTCTATTCTAATTCTATTCTAATTCTAATTCTATTCTAATTATAATTGTATTTCTATAACTAATTCTAATTCTATTCTAATTCTATTCTAATTCTAATTTTATTCTAATTCTAATTATATTTCTAATTCTAATTCTATTTCTATTTCTAATTGTAATTCTAATTCTAATTATAATTCTATTCTAATTCTATTCTAATTCTAATTCTAATTCTAATTCTATTTCTAATTCTAATTCTATTCTAATTCTAATTCTATTCTAATTCTAATTCTAATTCTAATTCTTATTCTAATCTAATTCTAATTCTATTTCTAATTCTATTTCTAATTCTAATTCTAATTCTCTTCTAATTCTTATTCTATTCTAATTCTAATTCTATTTATAATTCTATTTCTAATTCTAATTCTAATTCTATTTCTATTTCTAATTCTATTCTAATTCTATTCTAATTCTTTTCTAATTCTATTCTAATTATAATTCTATTTCTATTTCTATTTCTAATTCTAATTCTAATTCTAATTCTAATTATAATTCTAATTCTAATTCTATTCTAATTCTATTCTAATTCTATTCTAATTCTATTCTAATTCTGTTCTAATTCTAATTCTATTTCTAATTCTAATTCTATTCTAATTCTATTCTAATTCTATTCTAATTCTAATTCTATTCTAATTCAAATTCTATTTCTAATTCTAATTCTAATTCTATTTCTATTTCTATTTCTAATTCTATTCTAATTCTATTTCTAATCCTAATTCTATTCTAATTCTATTCTAATTCTATTCTAATTCTATTCTAATTCTAATTCTATTCTAATTCTAATTCTAATTCTAATTCTAATTCTATTCTAATTCTAATTATAATTCTATTCTAATTATAATTCTATTTCTAATTCTAATTCTATTTTAATTCTATTCTAATTCTATTCTAATTCTATTTTAATTCTATTCTAATTCTAATTTTATTTCTAATTTTAATTCTAATTCTAATCTAATTCTAATTCTATTTCTAATTTTAATTCTATTTCTAATTTTAATTCTATTCTAATTCTATTCTAATTCTAATTTTATTCTAATTCTACATCTATTTCTAATTCTAATTCTAATTCTAATTCTAATTCTAATCTAATTCTAATTCTAATTCTAATTCTAATTCTAATTCTAATTCTAATCTAATTCTAATTCTATTTCTAATTCTATTTCTAATTCTAATTCTAATTCTCTTCTAATTCTTATTCTATTCTAATTCTAATTCTATTTATAATTCTATTTCTAATTCTAATTCTATTTCTAATTCTAATTCTATTCTAATCCTATTCTAATTCTATTCTAATTCTATTCTAATTCTATTCTAATTCTAATTCTATTTCTAATTCTAATTCTATTCTTATTCTATTCTAATTCTATTCTAATTCTATTCTAATTCTAATTCTATTTTAATTCTAATTCTATTTCTAATTCTAATTCTAATTCTAATATAATTCTAATTATATTCTAATTCTTACTCTATTCTAATTCTAATTCTAATTCTAATTCTCTTCTAATTCTAATTATAATTCTATTCTAATTCTAATTCTATTTCTAATTCTAATTCTATTCTAATCCTATTCTAATTCTATTCTAATTCTATTCTAATTCTAATTCTATTCTAATTCTAATCTAATTCTAATTATAATTCTATTTCTAATTCTATTTCTATTTCTATTTCTAATTCTAATTCTATTCTAGTTCTAATTCTAATTCTATTCTAATTCTATTATAATTCTATTATAATTCTAATTATATTCTATTTCTATTCTATTTCTAATTCTAATTTTATTTCTATTTATAATTCTAATTCTAATTGTATTTCTAATTCTAATTTTAATTCTATTCTAATTCTAATTCTATTCTAATTCTATTCTAATTCTATTTCTAATTCTAATTCTATTCTAATTATATTCTAATTCTATTCTAATTCTAATTCTCTTCTAATTCTAATTCTATTTCTAATTCTAATTCTAATTCTAATCTAATTCTAATTATATTCTAATTCTTACTCTATTCTAATTCTAATTCTAATTCTAATTCTATTCTAATTCTAATTATAATTCTATTCTAATTCTAATTCTATTTCTAATTCTAATTCTATTCTAATCCTATTCTAATTCTATTCTAATTCTATTCTAATTCTATTCTAATTCTAATTCTATTTCTAATTCTAATTCTATTCTTATTCTATTCTAATTCTATTCTAATTCTATTCTAATTCTAATTCTATTTTAATTCTAATTCTATTTCTAATTCTAATTCTAATTCTAATATAATTCTAATTATATTCTAATTCTTACTCTATTCTAATTCTAATTCTAATTCTAATTCTCTTCTAATTCTAATTTTAATTCTATTCTAATTCTAATTCTATTTCTAATTCTAATTCTATTATAATCCTATTCTAATTCTATTCTAATTCTATTCTAATTCTAATTCTATTCTAATTCTAATCTAATTCTATTCTAATTTTAATTCTATTTCTAATTCTAATTCTATTCTAATCCTATTCTAATTCTATTCTAATTCTATTTTAATTATATTCTAATTCTAATTCTATTTCTAATTCTAATTCTATTCTAATTCTATTCTAATTCTATTCTAATTCTAATTCTATTTCTAATTCTAATTTTAATTCTATTCTATTTCTAATTCTAATTCTATTCTAATTCTATTTATATTCTAATTCTAATTGTATTTCTAATTCTAATTCTATTCTAATTCTATTCTAATTCTAATTCTATTCTAATTCTAATTCTATTTCTAATTCTATTATAATTATATTCTAATTCTATTCTAATTCTATTATAATTCTATTCTAATTCTAATTCTATTCTAATTCTATTATAATTCTATTATAATTCTAATTCTATTCTATTTCTAATTCTAATTCTATTCTAATTCTAATTCTATTCTAATTCTATTTCTTTTCTAATTCTAATTTTATTATATTTCTATTCTAATTCTAATTCTATTCTAATTCTATTCTAATTCTAATTCTATTTCTAATTCTAATTCTATTTCTAATTCTAATTCTAATTCTATTCTATTTCTAATTCTAATTCTATTCTAATTCTATTCTAATTCTATTCTAATTCTATTATAATTCTATTCTAATTCTATTTTCTAATTCTAATTCTATTCTAATTCTAATTCTATTCTAATTATAATTCTATTTCTAATTCTATTTCTATTTCTATTTCTAATTCTAATTCTATTCTAATTCTAATTCTAATTCTATTCTAATTCTATTATAATTCTATTATAATTCTATTATAATTCTAATTCTATTCTATTTTTATTCTATTTCTAATTCTAATTTTATTTCTATTTATAATTCTAATTCTAATTGTATTTCTAATTCTAATTTTAATTCTATTCTAATTCTAATTCTATTCTAATTCTATTCTAATTCTATTTCTAATTCTAATTCTATTCTAATTCTATTCTAATTATATTCTAATTCTATTCTAATTCTAATTCTATTCTAATTCTAATTCTATTTCTAATTCTAATTCTAATTCTAATCTAATTCTACTATATTCTAATTCTTACTCTATTCTAATTCTAATTCTAATTCTAATTCTATTCTAATTCTAATTATAATTCTATTCTAATTCTAATTCTATTTCTAATTCTAATTCTATTCTAATCCTATTCTAATTCTATTCTAATTCTATTCTAATTCTATTCTAATTCTATTCTAATTCTATTTCTAATTCTAATTCTATTCTAATTATATTCTAATTCTATTCTAATTCTAATTCTCTTCTAATTCTAATTCTATTTCTAATTCTAATTCTAATTCTAATCTAATTCTAATTATATTCTAATTCTTACTCTATTCTAATTCTAATTCTAATTCTAATTCTATTCTAATTCTAATTATAATTCTATTCTAATTCTAATTCTATTTCTAATTCTAATTCTATTCTAATCCTATTCTAATTCTATTCTAATTCTATTCTAATTCTATTCTAATTCTAATTCTATTTCTAATTCTAATTCTATTCTTATTCTATTCTAATTCTATTCTAATTCTATTCTAATTCTAATTCTATTTTAATTCTAATTCTATTTCTAATTCTAATTCTAATTCTAATTATATTCTAATTCTTACTCTATTCTAATTCTAATTCTAATTCTAATTCTCTTCTAATTCTAATTTTAATTCTATTCTAATTCTAATTCTATTTCTAATTCTAATTCTATTATAATCCTATTCTAATTCTATTCTAATTCTATTCTAATTCTAATTCTATTCTAATTCTAATCTAATTCTATTCTAATTTTAATTCTATTTCTAATTCTAATTCTATTCTAATCCTATTCTAATTCTATTCTAATTCTATTTTAATTATATTCTAATTCTAATTCTATTTCTAATTCTAATTCTATTCTAATTCTATTCTAATTCTATTCTAATTCTATTCTAATTCTAATTCTATTTCTAATTCTAATTTTAATTCTATTCTATTTCTAATTCTAATTCTATTCTAATTCTATTTATATTCTAATTCTAATTGTATTTCTAATTCTAATTCTATTCTAATTCTATTCTAATTCTAATTCTATTCTAATTCTAATTCTATTTCTAATTCTATTATAATTATATTCTAATTCTATTCTAATTCTATTATAATTCTATTCTAATTCTAATTCTATTCTAATTCTATTATAATTCTATTATAATTCTAATTCTATTCTATTTCTAATTCTAATTCTATTCTAATTCTAATTCTATTCTAATTCTATTTCTTTTCTAATTCTAATTTTATTATATTTCTATTCTAATTCTAATTCTATTCTAATTCTATTCTAATTCTAATTCTATTTCTAATTCTAATTCTATTTCTAATTCTAATTCTAATTCTATTCTATTTCTAATTCTAATTCTATTCTAATTCTATTCTAATTCTATTCTAATTCTATTCTAATTCTATTATAATTCTATTCTAATTCTATTTTCTAATTCTAATTCTATTCTAATTCTAATTCTATTCTAATTATAATTCTATTTCTAATTCTATTTCTATTTCTATTTCTAATTCTAATTCTATTCTAATTCTAATTCTAATTCTATTCTAATTCTATTATAATTCTATTATAATTCTATTATAATTCTAATTCTATTCTATTTTTATTCTATTTCTAATTCTAATTTTATTTCTATTTATAATTCTAATTCTAATTGTATTTCTAATTCTAATTTTAATTCTATTCTAATTCTAATTCTATTCTAATTCTATTCTAATTCTATTTCTAATTCTAATTCTATTCTAATTCTATTCTAATTATATTCTAATTCTATTCTAATTCTAATTCTATTCTAATTCTAATTCTATTTCTAATTCTAATTCTAATTCTAATCTAATTCTAATTATATTCTAATTCTTACTCTATTCTAATTCTAATTCTAATTCTAATTCTATTCTAATTCTAATTATAATTCTATTCTAATTCTAATTCTATTTCTAATTCTAATTCTATTCTAATCCTATTCTAATTCTATTCTAATTCTATTCTAATTCTATTCTAATTCTATTCTAATTCTATTCTAATTCTATTCTAATTCTATTTCTAATTCTAATTCTATTCTAATTATATTCTAATTCTATTCTAATTCTAATTCTCTTCTAATTCTAATTCTATTTCTAATTCTAATTCTAATTCTAATCTAATTCTAATTCTATTCTAATTCTATTCTAATTCTAATTCTAATTCTAATTCTATTTCTAATTCTAATTCTATTCTAATTCTAATTCTATTCTAATTCTAATTCTAATTCTAATTCTTATTCTAATCTAATTCTAATTCTATTTCTAATTCTATTTCTAATTCTAATTCTAATTCTCTTCTAATTCTTATTCTATTCTAATTCTAATTCTATTTATAATTCTATTTCTAATTCTAATTCTAATTCTATTTCTATTTCTAATTCTATTCTAATTCTATTCTAATTCTTTTCTAATTCTATTCTAATTATAATTCTATTTCTATTTCTATTTCTATTTCTATTTCTAATTCTAATTCTAATTCTAATTCTAATTATAATTCTAATTCTAATTCTATTCTAATTCTATTCTAATTCTATTCTAATTCTATTCTAATTCTGTTCTAATTCTAATTCTATTTCTAATTCTAATTCTATTCTAATTCTATTCTAATTCTATTCTAATTCTAATTCTATTCTAATTCTAATTCTATTTCTAATTCTAATTCTAATTCTATTTCTATTTCTATTTCTAATTCTATTCTAATTCTATTTCTAATCCTAATTCTATTCTAATTCTATTCTAATTCTATTCTAATTCTATTCTAATTCTAATTCTATTCTAATTCTAATTCTAATTCTAATTCTAATTCTATTCTAATTCTAATTATAATTCTATTCTAATTATAATTCTATTTCTAATTCTAATTCTATTTTAATTCTATTCTAATTCTATTCTAATTCTATTTTAATTCTATTCTAATTCTAATTTTATTTCTAATTTTAATTCTAATTCTAATCTAATTCTAATTCTATTTCTAATTTTAATTCTATTTCTAATTTTAATTCTATTCTAATTCTATTCTAATTCTAATTTTATTCTAATTCTACATCTATTTCTAATTCTAATTCTAATTCTAATTCTAATTCTAATCTAATTCTAATTCTAATTCTAATTCTAATTCTAATTCTAATTCTAATCTAATTCTAATTCTATTTCTAATTCTATTTCTAATTCTAATTCTAATTCTCTTCTAATTCTTATTCTATTCTAATTCTAATTCTATTTATAATTCTATTTCTAATTCTAATTCTATTTCTAATTCTAATTCTATTCTAATCCTATTCTAATTCTATTCTAATTCTATTCTAATTCTATTCTAATTCTAATTCTATTTCTAATTCTAATTCTATTCTTATTCTATTCTAATTCTATTCTAATTCTATTCTAATTCTAATTCTATTTTAATTCTAATTCTATTTCTAATTCTAATTCTAATTCTAATATAATTCTAATTATATTCTAATTCTTACTCTATTCTAATTCTAATTCTAATTCTAATTCTCTTCTAATTCTAATTATAATTCTATTCTAATTCTAATTCTATTTCTAATTCTAATTCTATTCTAATCCTATTCTAATTCTATTCTAATTCTATTCTAATTCTAATTCTATTCTAATTCTAATCTAATTCTAATTATAATTCTATTTCTAATTCTATTTCTATTTCTATTTCTAATTCTAATTCTATTCTAATTCTAATTCTAATTCTATTCTAATTCTATTATAATTCTATTATAATTCTAATTATATTCTATTTCTATTCTATTTCTAATTCTAATTTTATTTCTATTTATAATTCTAATTCTAATTGTATTTCTAATTCTAATTTTAATTCTATTCTAATTCTAATTCTATTCTAATTCTATTCTAATTCTATTTCTAATTCTAATTCTATTCTAATTATATTCTAATTCTATTCTAATTCTAATTCTCTTCTAATTCTAATTCTATTTCTAATTCTAATTCTAATTCTAATCTAATTCTAATTATATTCTAATTCTTACTCTATTCTAATTCTAATTCTAATTCTAATTCTATTCTAATTCTAATTATAATTCTATTCTAATTCTAATTCTATTTCTAATTCTAATTCTATTCTAATCCTATTCTAATTCTATTCTAATTCTATTCTAATTCTATTCTAATTCTAATTCTATTTCTAATTCTAATTCTATTCTTATTCTATTCTAATTCTATTCTAATTCTATTCTAATTCTAATTCTATTTTAATTCTAATTCTATTTCTAATTCTAATTCTAATTCTAATATAATTCTAATTATATTCTAATTCTTACTCTATTCTAATTCTAATTCTAATTCTAATTCTCTTCTAATTCTAATTTTAATTCTATTCTAATTCTAATTCTATTTCTAATTCTAATTCTATTATAATCCTATTCTAATTCTATTCTAATTCTAATTCTATTCTAATTCTAATCTAATTCTATTCTAATTTTAATTCTATTTCTAATTCTAATTCTATTCTAATCCTATTCTAATTCTATTCTAATTCTATTTTAATTATATTCTAATTCTAATTCTATTTCTAATTCTAATTCTATTCTAATTCTATTCTAATTCTATTCTAATTCTATTCTAATTCTAATTCAATTTCTAATTCTAATTCTAATTCTATTCTATTTCTAATTCTAATTCTATTCTAATTCTATATTCTAATTCTAATTCTATTCTAATTCTAATTCTATTCTAATTCTAATTCTATTTCTAATTCTATTTCTATTTCTATTTCTAATTCTAATTCTATTCTAATTCTAATTCTATTTCTAATTCTAATTCTATTCTATTTCTATTTCTAATTCTAATTCTATTCTAATTCTATTTATATTCTAATTCTAATTGTATTTCTAATTCTAATTCTATTCTAATTCTATTCTAATTCTAATTCTATTCTAATTCTAATTCTATTTCTAATTCTATTATAATTATATTCTAATTCTATTCTAATTCTATTATAATTCTATTCTAATTCTAATTCTATTCTAATTCTATTATAATTCTATTATAATTCTAATTCTATTCTATTTCTAATTCTAATTCTATTCTAATTCTAATTCTATTCTAATTCTATTTCTTTTCTAATTCTAATTTTATTATATTTCTATTCTAATTCTAATTCTATTCTAATTCTATTCTAATTCTAATTCTATTTCTAATTCTAATTCTATTTCTAATTCTAATTCTAATTCTATTCTATTTCTAATTCTAATTATATTCTAATTCTATTCTAATTCTATTCTAATTCTATTCTAATTCTATTATAATTCTATTCTAATTCTATTTTCTAATTCTAATTCTATTCTAATTCTAATTCTATTCTAATTATAATTCTATTTCTAATTCTATTTCTATTTCTATTTCTAATTCTAATTCTATTCTAATTCTAATTCTAATTCTATTCTAATTCTATTATAATTCTATTATAATTCTATTATAATTCTAATTCTATTCTATTTTTATTCTATTTCTAATTCTAATTTTATTTCTATTTATAATTCTAATTCTAATTGTATTTCTAATTCTAATTTTAATTCTATTCTAATTCTAATTCTATTCTAATTCTATTCTAATTCTATTTCTAATTCTAATTCTATTCTAATTCTATTCTAATTATATTCTAATTCTATTCTAATTCTAATTCTATTCTAATTCTAATTCTATTTCTAATTCTAATTCTAATTCTAATCTAATTCTAATTATATTCTAATTCTTACTCTATTCTAATTCTAATTCTAATTCTAATTCTATTCTAATTCTAATTATAATTCTATTCTAATTCTAATTCTATTTCTAATTCTAATTCTATTCTAATCCTATTCTAATTCTATTCTAATTCTATTCTAATTCTATTCTAATTCTATTCTAATTCTATTCTAATTCTATTCTAATTCTATTTCTAATTCTAATTCTATTCTAATTATATTCTAATTCTATTCTAATTCTAATTCTCTTCTAATTCTAATTCTATTTCTAATTCTAATTCTAATTCTAATCTAATTCTAATTATATTCTAATTCTTACTCTATTCTAATTCTAATTCTAATTCTAATTCTATTCTAATTCTAATTATAATTCTATTCTAATTCTAATTCTATTTCTAATTCTAATTCTATTCTAATCCTATTCTAATTCTATTCTAATTCTATTCTAATTCTATTCTAATTCTAATTCTATTTCTAATTCTAATTCTATTCTTATTCTATTCTAATTCTATTCTAATTCTATTCTAATTCTAATTCTATTTTAATTCTAATTCTATTTCCAATTCTAATTCTATTTCTAATTCTAATTCTAATTCTAATATAATTCTAATTATATTCTAATTCTTACTCTATTCTAATTCTAATTCTAATTCTAATTCTCTTCTAATTCTAATTTTAATTCTATTCTAATTCTAATTCTATTTCTAATTCTAATTCTATTATAATCCTATTCTAATTCTATTCTAATTCTATTCTAATTCTAATTCTATTCTAATTCTAATCTAATTCTATTCTAATTTTAATTCTATTTCTAATTCTAATTCTATTCTAATCCTATTCTAATTCTATTCTAATTCTATTTTAATTATATTCTAATTCTAATTCTATTTCTAATTCTAATTCTATTCTAATTCTATTCTAATTCTATTCTAATTCTAATTCTATTTCTAATTCTAATTTTAATTCTATTCTATTTCTAATTCTAATTCTATTCTAATTCTATTTATATTCTAATTCTAATTGTATTTCTAATTCTAATTCTATTCTAATTCTATTCTAATTCTAATTCTATTCTAATTCTAATTCTATTTCTAATTCTATTATAATTATATTCTAATTCTATTCTAATTCTATTATAATTCTATTCTAATTCTAATTCTATTCTAATTCTATTATAATTCTATTATAATTCTAATTCTATTCTATTTCTAATTCTAATTCTATTCTAATTCTAATTCTATTCTAATTCTATTTCTTTTCTAATTCTAATTTTATTATATTTCTATTCTAATTCTAATTCTATTCTAATTCTATTCTAATTCTAATTCTATTTCTAATTCTAATTCTATTTCTAATTCTAATTCTAATTCTAATTCTATTCTATTTCTAATTCTAATTCTATTCTAATTCTATTCTAATTCTATTCTAATTCTATTCTAATTCTATTATAATTCTATTCTAATTCTATTTTCTAATTCTAATTCTATTCTAATTCTAATTCTATTCTAATTATAATTCTATTTCTAATTCTATTTCTATTTCTATTTCTAATTCTAATTCTATTTCTAATTCTAATTCTATTCTATTTCTATTTCTAATTCTAATTCTATTCTAATTCTATTTATATTCTAATTCTAATTGTATTTCTAATTCTAATTCTATTCTAATTCTATTCTAATTCTAATTCTATTCTAATTCTAATTCTATTTCTAATTCTATTATAATTATATTCTAATTCTATTCTAATTCTATTATAATTCTATTCTAATTCTAATTCTATTCTAATTCTATTATAATTCTATTATAATTCTAATTCTATTCTATTTCTAATTCTAATTCTATTCTAATTCTAATTCTATTCTAATTCTATTTCTTTTCTAATTCTAATTTTATTATATTTCTATTCTAATTCTAATTCTATTCTAATTCTATTCTAATTCTAATTCTATTTCTAATTCTAATTCTATTTCTAATTCTAATTCTAATTCTATTCTATTTCTAATTCTAATTCTATTCTAATTCTATTCTAATTCTATTCTAATTCTATTCTAATTCTATTATAATTCTATTCTAATTCTATTTTCTAATTCTAATTCTATTCTAATTCTAATTCTATTCTAATTATAATTCTATTTCTAATTCTATTTCTATTTCTATTTCTAATTCTAATTCTATTCTAATTCTAATTCTAATTCTATTCTAATTCTATTATAATTCTATTATAATTCTATTATAATTCTAATTCTATTCTATTTTTATTCTATTTCTAATTCTAATTTTATTTCTATTTATAATTCTAATTCTAATTGTATTTCTAATTCTAATTTTAATTCTATTCTAATTCTAATTCTATTCTAATTCTATTCTAATTCTATTTCTAATTCTAATTCTATTCTAATTCTATTCTAATTATATTCTAATTCTATTCTAATTCTAATTCTATTCTAATTCTAATTCTATTTCTAATTCTAATTCTAATTCTAATCTAATTCTAATTATATTCTAATTCTTACTCTATTCTAATTCTAATTCTAATTCTAATTCTATTCTAATTCTAATTATAATTCTATTCTAATTCTAATTCTATTTCTAATTCTAATTCTATTCTAATCCTATTCTAATTCTATTCTAATTCTATTCTAATTCTATTCTAATTCTATTCTAATTCTATTCTAATTCTATTCTAATTCTATTTCTAATTCTAATTCTATTCTAATTATATTCTAATTCTATTCTAATTCTAATTCTCTTCTAATTCTAATTCTATTTCTAATTCTAATTCTAATTCTAATCTAATTCTAATTATATTCTAATTCTTACTCTATTCTAATTCTAATTCTAATTCTAATTCTATTCTAATTCTAATTATAATTCTATTCTAATTCTAATTCTATTTCTAATTCTAATTCTATTCTAATCCTATTCTAATTCTATTCTAATTCTATTCTAATTCTATTCTAATTCTAATTCTATTTCTAATTCTAATTCTATTCTTATTCTATTCTAATTCTATTCTAATTCTATTCTAATTCTAATTCTATTTTAATTCTAATTCTATTTCCAATTCTAATTCTATTTCTAATTCTAATTCTAATTCTAATATAATTCTAATTATATTCTAATTCTTACTCTATTCTAATTCTAATTCTAATTCTAATTCTCTTCTAATTCTAATTTTAATTCTATTCTAATTCTAATTCTATTTCTAATTCTAATTCTATTATAATCCTATTCTAATTCTATTCTAATTCTATTCTAATTCTATTTCTAATTCTAATTCTATTCTAATTATATTCTAATTCTATTCTAATTCTAATTCTCTTCTAATTCTAATTCTATTTCTAATTCTAATTCTAATTCTAATCTAATTCTAATTATATTCTAATTCTTACTCTATTCTAATTCTAATTCTAATTCTAATTCTATTCTAATTCTAATTATAATTCTATTCTAATTCTAATTCTATTTCTAATTCTAATTCTATTCTAATCCTATTCTAATTCTATTCTAATTCTATTCTAATTCTATTCTAATTCTAATTCTATTTCTAATTCTAATTCTATTCTTATTCTATTCTAATTCTATTCTAATTCTAATTCTATTTTAATTCTAATTCTATTTCCAATTCTAATTCTATTTCTAATTCTAATTCTAATTCTAATATAATTCTAATTATATTCTAATTCTTACTCTATTCTAATTCTAATTCTAATTCTAATTCTCTTCTAATTCTAATTTTAATTCTATTCTAATTCTAATTCTATTTCTAATTCTAATTCTATTATAATCCTATTCTAATTCTATTCTAATTCTATTCTAATTCTAATTCTATTCTAATTCTAATCTAATTCTATTCTAATTTTAATTCTATTTCTAATTCTAATTCTATTCTAATCCTATTCTAATTCTATTCTAATTCTATTTTAATTATATTCTAATTCTAATTCTATTTCTAATTCTAATTCTATTCTAATTCTATTCTAATTCTATTCTAATTCTAATTCTATTTCTAATTCTAATTTTAATTCTATTCTATTTCTAATTCTAATTCTATTCTAATTCTATTTATATTCTAATTCTAATTGTATTTCTAATTCTAATTCTATTCTAATTCTATTCTAATTCTAATTCTATTCTAATTCTAATTCTATTTCTAATTCTATTATAATTATATTCTAATTCTATTCTAATTCTATTATAATTCTATTCTAATTCTAATTCTATTCTAATTCTATTATAATTCTATTATAATTCTAATTCTATTCTATTTCTAATTCTAATTCTATTCTAATTCTAATTCTATTCTAATTCTATTTCTTTTCTAATTCTAATTTTATTATATTTCTATTCTAATTCTAATTCTATTCTAATTCTATTCTAATTCTAATTCTATTTCTAATTCTAATTCTATTTCTAATTCTAATTCTAATTCTAATTCTATTCTATTTCTAATTCTAATTCTATTCTAATTCTATTCTAATTCTATTCTAATTCTATTCTAATTCTATTATAATTCTATTCTAATTCTATTTTCTAATTCTAATTCTATTCTAATTCTAATTCTATTCTAATTATAATTCTATTTCTAATTCTATTTCTATTTCTATTTCTAATTCTAATTCTATTTCTAATTCTAATTCTATTCTATTTCTATTTCTAATTCTAATTCTATTCTAATTCTATTTATATTCTAATTCTAATTGTATTTCTAATTCTAATTCTATTCTAATTCTATTCTAATTCTAATTCTATTCTAATTCTAATTCTATTTCTAATTCTATTATAATTATATTCTAATTCTATTCTAATTCTATTATAATTCTATTCTAATTCTAATTCTATTCTAATTCTATTATAATTCTATTATAATTCTAATTCTATTCTATTTCTAATTCTAATTCTATTCTAATTCTAATTCTATTCTAATTCTATTTCTTTTCTAATTCTAATTTTATTATATTTCTATTCTAATTCTAATTCTATTCTAATTCTATTCTAATTCTAATTCTATTTCTAATTCTAATTCTATTTCTAATTCTAATTCTAATTCTATTCTATTTCTAATTCTAATTCTATTCTAATTCTATTCTAATTCTATTCTAATTCTATTCTAATTCTATTATAATTCTATTCTAATTCTATTTTCTAATTCTAATTCTATTCTAATTCTAATTCTATTCTAATTATAATTCTATTTCTAATTCTATTTCTATTTCTATTTCTAATTCTAATTCTATTCTAATTCTAATTCTAATTCTATTCTAATTCTATTATAATTCTATTATAATTCTATTATAATTCTAATTCTATTCTATTTTTATTCTATTTCTAATTCTAATTTTATTTCTATTTATAATTCTAATTCTAATTGTATTTCTAATTCTAATTTTAATTCTATTCTAATTCTAATTCTATTCTAATTCTATTCTAATTCTATTTCTAATTCTAATTCTATTCTAATTCTATTCTAATTATATTCTAATTCTATTCTAATTCTAATTCTATTCTAATTCTAATTCTATTTCTAATTCTAATTCTAATTCTAATCTAATTCTAATTATATTCTAATTCTTACTCTATTCTAATTCTAATTCTAATTCTAATTCTATTCTAATTCTAATTATAATTCTATTCTAATTCTAATTCTATTTCTAATTCTAATTCTATTCTAATCCTATTCTAATTCTATTCTAATTCTATTCTAATTCTATTCTAATTCTATTCTAATTCTATTCTAATTCTATTCTAATTCTATTCTAATTCTATTTCTAATTCTAATTCTATTCTAATTATATTCTAATTCTATTCTAATTCTAATTCTCTTCTAATTCTAATTCTATTTCTAATTCTAATTCTAATTCTAATCTAATTCTAATTATATTCTAATTCTTACTCTATTCTAATTCTAATTCTAATTCTAATTCTATTCTAATTCTAATTATAATTCTATTCTAATTCTAATTCTATTTCTAATTCTAATTCTATTCTAATCCTATTCTAATTCTATTCTAATTCTATTCTAATTCTATTCTAATTCTAATTCTATTTCTAATTCTAATTCTATTCTTATTCTATTCTAATTCTATTCTAATTCTATTCTAATTCTAATTCTATTTTAATTCTAATTCTATTTCCAATTCTAATTCTATTTCTAATTCTAATTCTAATTCTAATATAATTCTAATTATATTCTAATTCTTACTCTATTCTAATTCTAATTCTAATTCTAATTCTCTTCTAATTCTAATTTTAATTCTATTCTAATTCTAATTCTATTTCTAATTCTAATTCTATTATAATCCTATTCTAATTCTATTCTAATTCTATTCTAATTCTAATTCTATTCTAATTCTAATCTAATTCTATTCTAATTTTAATTCTATTTCTAATTCTAATTCTATTCTAATCCTATTCTAATTCTATTCTAATTCTATTTTAATTATATTCTAATTCTAATTCTATTTCTAATTCTAATTCTATTCTAATTCTATTCTAATTCTATTCTAATTCTAATTCTATTTCTAATTCTAATTTTAATTCTATTCTATTTCTAATTCTAATTCTATTCTAATTCTATTTATATTCTAATTCTAATTGTATTTCTAATTCTAATTCTATTCTAATTCTATTCTAATTCTAATTCTATTCTAATTCTAATTCTATTTCTAATTCTATTATAATTATATTCTAATTCTATTCTAATTCTATTATAATTCTATTCTAATTCTAATTCTATTCTAATTCTATTATAATTCTATTATAATTCTAATTCTATTCTATTTCTAATTCTAATTCTATTCTAATTCTAATTCTATTCTAATTCTATTTCTTTTCTAATTCTAATTTTATTATATTTCTATTCTAATTCTAATTCTATTCTAATTCTATTCTAATTCTAATTCTATTTCTAATTCTAATTCTATTTCTAATTCTAATTCTAATTCTAATTCTATTCTATTTCTAATTCTAATTCTATTCTAATTCTATTCTAATTCTATTCTAATTCTATTCTAATTCTATTATAATTCTATTCTAATTCTATTTTCTAATTCTAATTCTATTCTAATTCTAATTCTATTCTAATTATAATTCTATTTCTAATTCTATTTCTATTTCTATTTCTAATTCTAATTCTATTCTAATTCTAATTCTAATTCTATTCTAATTCTATTATAATTCTATTATAATTCTATTATAATTCTAATTCTATTCTATTTTTATTCTATTTCTAATTCTAATTTTATTTCTATTTATAATTCTAATTCTAATTGTATTTCTAATTCTAATTTTAATTCTATTCTAATTCTAATTCTATTCTAATTCTATTCTAATTCTATTTCTAATTCTAATTCTATTCTAATTCTATTCTAATTATATTCTAATTCTATTCTAATTCTAATTCTATTCTAATTCTAATTCTATTTCTAATTCTAATTCTAATTCTAATCTAATTCTAATTATATTCTAATTCTTACTCTATTCTAATTCTAATTCTAATTCTAATTCTATTCTAATTCTAATTATAATTCTATTCTAATTCTAATTCTATTTCTAATTCTAATTCTATTCTAATCCTATTCTAATTCTATTCTAATTCTATTCTAATTCTATTCTAATTCTAATTCTATTTCTAATTCTAATTCTATTCTTATTCTATTCTAATTCTATTCTAATTCTATTCTAATTCTAATTCTATTTTAATTCTAATTCTATTTCTAATTCTAATTCTATTTCTAATTCTAATTCTAATTCTAATATAATTCTAATTATATTCTAATTCTTACTCTATTCTAATTCTAATTCTAATTCTAATTCTCTTCTAATTCTAATTTTAATTCTATTCTAATTCTAATTCTATTTCTAATTCTAATTCTATTATAATCCTATTCTAATTCTATTCTAATTCTATTCTAATTCTAATTCTATTCTAATTCTAATCTAATTCTATTCTAATTTTAATTCTATTTCTAATTCTAATTCTATTCTAATCCTATTCTAATTCTATTCTAATTCTATTTTAATTATATTCTAATTCTAATTCTATTTCTAATTCTAATTCTATTCTAATTCTATTCTAATTCTATTCTAATTCTAATTCTATTTCTAATTCTAATTTTAATTCTATTCTATTTCTAATTCTAATTCTATTCTAATTCTATTTATATTCTAATTCTAATTGTATTTCTAATTCTAATTCTATTCTAATTCTATTCTAATTCTAATTCTATTCTAATTCTAATTCTATTTCTAATTCTATTATAATTATATTCTAATTCTATTCTAATTCTATTATAATTCTATTCTAATTCTAATTCTATTCTAATTCTATTATAATTCTATTATAATTCTATTATAATTCTAATTCTATTCTATTTCTAATTCTAATTCTATTCTAATTCTAATTCTATTCTAATTCTATTTCTTTTCTAATTCTAATTTTATTATATTTCTATTCTAATTCTAATTCTATTCTAATTCTATTCTAATTCTAATTCTATTTCTAATTCTAATTCTATTTCTAATTCTAATTCTAATTCTAATTCTATTCTATTTCTAATTCTAATTCTATTCTAATTCTATTCTAATTCTATTCTAATTCTATTCTAATTCTATTATAATTCTATTCTAATTCTATTTTCTAATTCTAATTCTATTCTAATTCTAATTCTATTCTAATTATAATTCTATTTCTAATTCTATTTCTATTTCTATTTCTAATTCTAATTCTATTCTAATTCTAATTCTAATTCTATTCTAATTCTATTATAATTCTATTATAATTCTATTATAATTCTAATTCTATTCTATTTTTATTCTATTTATAATTCTAATTTTATTTCTATTTATAATTCTAATTCTAATTGTATTTCTAATTCTAATTTTAATTCTATTCTAATTCTAATTCTATTCTAATTCTATTCTAATTCTATTTCTAATTCTAATTCTATTCTAATTCTATTCTAATTATATTCTAATTCAATTCTAATTCTAATTCTATTCTAATTCTAATTCTATTTTTAATTCTAATTCAAATTCTAATCTAATTCTAATTATATTCTAATTCTTACTCTATTCTAATTCTAATTCTAATTCTAATTCTATTCTAATTCTAATTATAATTCTCTTCTAATTCTAATTCTATTTCTAATTCTAATTCTATTCTAATCCTATTCTAATTCTATTCTAATTCTATTCTAATTCTATTCTAATTCTAATTCTATTTCTAATTCTATTATAATTCTAATTCTATTCTATTTTTATTCTATTTCTAATTCTAATTTTATTTCTATTTATAATTCTAATTCTAATTGTATTTCTAATTCTAATTTTAATTCTATTCTAATTCTAATTCTATTCTAATTCTATTCTAATTCTATTTCTAATTCTAATTCTATTCTAATTCTATTCTAATTATATTCTAATTCAATTCTAATTCTAATTCTATTCTAATTCTAATTCTATTTTTAATTCTAATTCTAATTCTAATCTAATTCTAATTATATTCTAATTCTTACTCTATTCTAATTCTAATCTAATTCTAATTATATTCTAATTCTTACTCTATTCTAATTCTAATTCTAATTCTAATTCTATTCTAATTCTAATTATAATTCTCTTCTAATTCTAATTCTATTTCTAATTCTAATTCTATTCTAATCCTATTCTAATTCTATTCTAATTCTATTCTAATTCTATTCTATTCTAATTCTATTCTAATTCTATTATAATTCTAATTCTATTCTATTTTTATTCTATTTCTAATTCTAATTTTATTTCTATTTATAATTCTAATTCTAATTGTATTTCTAATTCTAATTTTAATTCTATTCTAATTCTAATTCTATTCTAATTCTATTCTAATTCTATTTCTAATTCTAATTCTATTCTAATTCTATTCTAATTATATTCTAATTCAATTCTAATTCTAATTCTATTCTAATTCTAATTCTATTTTTAATTCTAATTCTAATTCTAATCTAATTCTAATTATATTCTAATTCTTACTCTATTCTAATTCTAATTCTAATTCTAATTCTCTTCTAATTCTAATTATAATTCTATTCTAATTCTAATTCTATTTCTAATTCTAATTCTATTCTAATCCTATTCTAATTCTATTTTAATTATATTCTAATTCTAATTCTATTTCTAATTCTAATTCTATTCTAATTATATTCTAATTCTATTCTAATTCTATTCTAATTCTAATTCTATTTCTAATTCTAATTTTAATTCTATTCTATTTCTAATTCTAATTCTATTCTAATTCTATTTATATTCTAATTCTAATTGTATTTCTAATTCTAATTCTATTCTAATTCTATTCTAATTCTAATTCTATTCTAATTCTAATTCTATTTCTAATTCTAATTCTATTTCTAATTCTATTTCTAATTCTATTCTAATTCTATTTCTAATTCTAATTCTATTCTAATTCTATTCTAATTCTATTCTAATTCTATTCTAATTCTAATTCTATTCTAATTATAATTGTATTTCTATAACTAATTCTAATTCTATTCTAATTCTATTCTAATTCTATTCTAATTCTAATTTTATTCTAATTCTAATTATATTTCTAATTCTAATTCTATTTCTATTTCTAATTCTAATTCTAATTCTAATTATAATTCTATTCTAATTCTATTCTAATTCTAATTCTAATTCTATTTCTAATTCTAATTCTATTCTAATTCTAATTCTATTCTAATTCTAATTTTATTCTATTTCTATTCTAATTCTAATTATATTCTAATTCTATTCTAATTCTATTATAATTCTATTCTAATTCTAATTCTATTCTAATTCTATTATAATTCTATTATAATTCTAATTCTATTCTATTTCTAATTCTAATTCTATTCTAATTCTATTCTAATTCTATTCTAATTCTATTCTAATTCTATTTTCTAATTCTAATTCTATTCTAATTATAATTATATTTCTAATTCTAATTCTATATCTATTTCTAATTCTAATTCTATTCTAATTCTAATTCTATTCTAATTATATTATAATTCTATTATAATTCTATTATAATTCAAATTCTATTCTAATTCTATTCTATTTCTAATTCTAATTTTATTTCTATTTCTAATTCTAATTTTAATTGTATTTCTAATTCTAATTCTATTCTATTTCTATTTCTAATTCTAATTCTAATTCTAATCTAATTCTAATTCTATTCTAATTCTAATTCTATTCTAATTCTATTCTAATTCTAATTCTATTCTAATTCTATTCTAATTCTATTCTAATTCTATTCTAATTCTAATTCTATTCTAATTCTAATTCTAATTCTAATTCTATTTCTATTTCTAATTCTAATTCTATTCTAATTCTAATTATATTCTAATTCTAATTCTATTCTAATTCTATTCTAATTCTAATTCTATTCTAATTCTAATTATATTTCTAATTCTAATTCTATTTCTATTTCTAATTCTAATTCTAATTCTAATTATAATTCTATTCTAATTCTATTCTAATTCTAATTCTAATTCTATTTTTAATTCTAATTCTATTCTAATTCTAATTCTATTCTAATTCTAATTCTAATTTTATTCTATTTCTATTCTAATTCTAATTATATTCTAATTCTATTCTAATTCTATTCTAATTCTAATTCAATTTCTAATTCTAATTCTACTTCTATTCTATTTCTAATTCTAATTCTATTCTAATTCTATTTTCTAATTCTAATTCTATTCTAATTCTAATTCTATTCTAATTCTATTCTAATTCTAATTCTATTCTAATTCTATTATAATTCTAATTCTATTCTATTTCTAATTCTAATTCTATTCTAATTCTATTTTCTTATTCTAATTCTATTCTAATTATAATTCTATTTCTAATTCTAATTCTATTTCTATTTCTAATTCTAATTCTATTCTAATTCTATTATAATTCTATTATAATTCAAATTCTATTCTAATTATGTTCTATTTCTAATTCTAATTTTATTTCTATTTCTAATTCTAATTCTAATTGTATTTCTAATTCTAATTCTATTCTAATTCTAATTCTATTCTAATTATATTCTAATTCTATTTCTAATTCTAATTCTATTCTAATTCTATTCTAATTATATTCTAATTCTATTCTAATTATATTCTAATTCTATTCTAATTCTATTATAATTCTATTCTAATTCTAATTCTATTCTAATTCTATTATAATTCTATTATAATTCTAATTCTATTCTATTTCTAATTCTAATTCTATTCTAATTCTATTCTAATTCTACTCTAATTATAATTCTATTTCTATAACTAATTCTAATTCTATTCTAATTCTATTCTGATTCTATTCTAATTCTATTCTAATTCTATTCTAATTCTATTCTAATTCTAATTCTATTCTAATTATAATTTTATTTCTATAACTAATTCTAATTCTATTCTAATTCTATTCTAATTCTATTCTAATTCTATTCTAATTCTAATTCTATTCTAATTCTAATTATATTTCTAATTCTAATTCTATTTCTATTTCTAATTCTAATTCTAATTCTAATTATAATTCTATTCTAATTCTATTCTAATTCTAATTCTAATTCTATTTCTAATTCTAATTCTATTCTAATTCTAATTCTATTCTAATTCTAATTTTATTCTATTTCTATTCTAATTCTAATTATATTCTAATTATATACTAATTCTATTCTAATTCTATTCTATTTCTAATTCTAATTCTATTCTAATTCTATTCTAATTCTATTCTAATTCTATTTTCTAATTCTAATTCTACTCTAATTATAATTCTATTTCTATAACTAATTCTAATTCTATTCTAATTCTATTCTAATTCTATTCTAATTCTAATTCTATTCTAATTATAATTCTATTTCTATAACTAATTCTAATTCTATTCTAATTCTATTCTAATTCTAATTCTATTCTAATTCTAATTATATTTCTAATTCTAATTCTATTTCTATTTCTAATTCTAATTCTAATTCTAATTATAATTCTATTCTAATTCTATTCTAATTCTAATTCTAATTCTATTTTTAATTCTAATTCTATTCTAATTGTATTTTCTAATTCTAATTCTATTCTAATTCTAATTCTATTTCTAATTCTATTTCTATTTCTATTTCTAATTCTAATTCTATTCTAATTCTAATTCTATTCTAATTCTATTATAATTCTATTCTAATTCTATTCTAATTCTAATTCTAATTCTAATTCTATTCTAATTCTAATTCTATTCTAATTATATTCTAATTCTATTTCTAATTCTAATTCTATTCTAATTCTATTCTAATTCTAATTCTATTCTAATTCTAATTCTATTTCTAATTCTAATTCTAATTCTAATCTAATTCTAATTATATTCTAATTCTTACTCTATTCTAATTCTAATTCTAATTCTAATTTTATTCTAATTCTAATTATAATTCTATTCTAATTCTAATTCTATTTCTAATTCTAATTCTATTTTAATTCTATTCTAATTCTATTCTAATTCTATTTTAATTCTATTCTAATTCTAATTTTATTTCTAATTTTAATTCTAATTCTAATCTAATTCTAATTCTATTTCTAATTTTAATTCTATTTCTAATTTTAATTCTATTCTAATTCTATTCTAATTCTAATTCTATTCTAATTCTACATCTATTTCTAATTCTAATTCTAATTCTAATTCTAATTCTAATCTAATTCTAATTCTAATTCTAATTCTAATTCTAATTCTAATTCTAATTCTAATTCTAATTCTAATCTAATTCTAATTCTATTTCTAATTCTATTTCTAATTCTAATTCTAATTCTCTTCTAATTCTTATTCTATTCTAATTCTAATTCTATTTATAATTCTATTTCTAATTCTAATTCTAATTCTATTTCTATTTCTAATTCTATTCTAATTCTATTCTAATTCTTTTCTAATTCTATTCTAATTCTAATTCTATTTCTATTTCTATTTCTATTTCTATTTCTAATTCTAATTCTAATTCTAATTCTAATTCTAATTCTATTCTAATTCTTTTCTAATTCTATTCTAATTATAATTCTATTATAATTCTAATTATATTCTAATTCTAATTCTAATTCTAATTCTATTCTAATTCTATTCTAATTCTAATTCTAATTCTATTCTAATTCTAATTATATTTCTAATTCTAATTCTATTTCTATTTCTAATTCTAATTCTAATTCTAATTATAATTCTATTCTAATTCTATTCTAATTCTAATTCTAATTCTATTTCTAATTCTAATTCTATTCTAATTCTAATTCTATTCTAATTCTAATTTTATTCTATTTCTATTCTAATTCTAATTATATTCTAATTCTATTCTAATTCTAATTCAATTTCTAATTCTAATTCTACTTCTATTCTATTTCTAATTCTAATTCTATTCTAATTCTATTTTCTAATTCTAATTCTATTCTAATTCTAATTCTATTCTAATTCTAATTCTATTTCTAATTCTATTTCTATTTCTATTTCTAATTCTATTTCTATTTCTATTTCTAATTCTAATTCTATTCTAATTCTAATTCTATTCTAATTCTATTATAATTCTATTCTAATTCTATTCTAATTCTAATTCTATTCTAATTCTATTATAATTCTAATTCTATTCTATTTCTAATTCTAATTCTATTCTAATTCTATTCTAATTCTATTTTCTAATTCTAATTCTATTCTAATTATAATTCTATTTCTAATTCTAATTCTATTTCTATTTCTAATTCTAATTCTATTCTAATTCTATTATAATTCTATTATAATTCTATTATAATTCAAATTCTATTCTAATTATGTTCTATTTCTAATTCTAATTTTATTTCTATTTCTAATTCTAATTCTAATTGTATTTCTAATTCTAATTCTATTCTAATTATAATTCTATTCTAATTATATTCTAATTCTATTTCTAATTCTAATTCTATTCTAATTCTATTCTAATTCTATTCTAATTCTAATTCTATTCTAATTCTAATTCTATTTCTAATTCTAATTCTAATTCTAATCTAATTCTAATTATATTCTAATTCTTACTCTATTCTAATTCTAATTCTAATTCTAATTCTATTCTAATTCTAATTATAATTCTATTCTAATTCTAATTCTATTTCTAATTCTAATTCTATTTTAATTCTATTCTAATTCTATTCTAATTCTATTTTAATTCTATTCTAATTCTAATTTTATTTCTAATTTTAATTCTAATTCTAATCTAATTCTAATTCTATTTCTAATTTTAATTCTATTTCTAATTTTAATTCTATTCTAATTCTATTCTAATTCTAATTCTATTCTAATTCTACATCTATTTCTAATTCTAATTCTAATTCTAATTCTAATTCTAATCTAATTCTAATTCTAATTCTAATTCTAATTCTAATTCTAATTCTAATTCTAATTGTAATTTTAATCTAATTCTAATTCTATTTCTAATTCTATTTCTAATTCTAATTCTAATTCTCTTCTAATTCTTATTCTATTCTAATTCTAATTCTATTTATAATTCTATTTCTAATTCTAATTCTAATTCTAATTCTATTTCTATTTCTAATTCTATTCTAATTCTAGTCTAATTCTAATTCTAATTCTAATTCTATTCTAATTCTAATTCTATTTCTAATTCTAATTCTAATTCTAATCTAATTCTAATTATATTCTAATTCTTACTCTATTCTAATTCTAATTCTAATTCTAATTCTATTCTAATTTTAATTATAATTCTATTTATTTCTAATTCTAATTCTATTCTAATTCTATTATAATTCTATTCTAATTCTATTCTAATTCTAATTCTATAACTAATTCTAATTCTATTCTAATTCTTTACTAATTCTATTCTAATTCTATTCTAATTCTATTCTAATTCTATTCTAATTCTAATTCTATTCTAATTCTAATTCTATTTCTAATTCTAATTCTATTTCTATTTCTAATTCTAATTCTAATTCTAATTCTAATTCTATTCTAATTCTATTCTAATTCTATTCTAATTCTAATTCAATTTCTAATTCTAATTCTAATTCTATTCTATTTCTAATTCTAATTCTATTCTAATTCTATTCTAATTCTATTCTAATTCTATTTTCTAATTCTAATTCTATTCTAATTCTAATTCTATTCTAATTCTAATTCTATTTCTAATTCTATTTCTATTTCTATTTCTAATTCTAATTATATTCTAATTCTAATTCTATTCTAATTCTATTATAATTATATTCTAATTCTATTCTAATTCTATTATAATTCTATTCTAATTCTAATTCTATTCTAATTCTATTATAATTCTATTATAATTCTAATTCTATTCTATTTCTAATTCTAATTCTATTCTAATTATATTCTAATTCTATTCTAATTCTATTATAATTCTATTCTAATTCTAATTCTATTCTAATTCTATTATAATTCTATTATAATTCTAATTCTATTCTATTTCTAATTCTAATTCTATTCTAATTCTATTCTAATTCTACTCTAATTATAATTCTATTTCTATAACTAATTCTAATTCTATTCTAATTCTATTCTGATTCTATTCTAATTCTATTCTAATTCTATTCTAATTCTAATTCTATTCTAATTATAATTCTATTTCTATAACTAATTCTAATTCTATTCTAATTCTATTCTAATTCTATTCTAATTCTAATTCTATTCTAATTCTAATTATATTTCTAATTCTAATTCTATTTCTATTTCTAATTCTAATTCTAATTCTAATTATAATTCTATTCTAATTCTATTCTAATTCTATTTCTAATTCTATTTCTAATTCTAATTCTATTCTAATTCTAATTCTATTCTAATTCTAATTTTATTCTATTTCTATTCTAATTCTAATTATATTCTAATTATATACTAATTCTATTCTAATTCTATTCTATTTCTAATTCTAATTCTATTCTAATTCTATTCTAATTCTATTTTCTAATTCTAATTCTACTCTAATTATAATTCTATTTCTATAACTAATTCTAATTCTATTCTAATTCTATTCTAATTCTATTCTAATTCTATTCTAATTCTAATTCTATTCTAATTATAATTATATTTCTATAACTAATTCTAATTCTATTCTAATTCTATTCTAATTCTATTCTAATTCTAATTCTATTCTAATTCTAATTATATTTCTAATTCTAATTCTATTTCTATTTCTAATTCTAATTCTAATTCTAATTATAATTCTATTCTAATTCTATTCTAATTCTAATTCTAATTCTATTTCTAATTCTAATTCTATTCTAATTCTAATTCTATTCTAATTCTAATTTTATTCTATTTCTATTCTAATTCTAATTATATTCTAATTCTATTCTAATTCTATTCTAATTCTAATTCAATTTCTAATTCTAATTCTACTTCTATTCTATTTCTAATTCTAATTCTATTCTAATTCTATTTTCTAATTCTAATTCTATTCTAATTCTAATTCTATTCTAATTCTAATTCTATTTCTAATTCTATTTCTATTTCTATTTCTAATTCTAATTCTATTCTAATTCTAATTCTATTCTAATTCTATTATAATTCTATTCTAATTCTATTCTAATTCTAATTCTATTCTAATTCTATTATAATTCTAATTCTATTCTATTTCTAATTCTAATTCTATTCTAATTCTATTCTAATTCTATTTTCTAATTCTAATTCTATTCTAATTATAATTCTATTTCTAATTCTAATTCTATTTCTATTTCTAATTCTAATTCTATTCTAATTCTATTATAATTCTATTATAATTCAAATTCTATTCTAATTATGTTCTATTTCTAATTCTAATTCTAATTCTAATTGTATTTCTAATTCTAATTCTATTCTAATTCTAATTCTATTCTAATTATATTCTAATTCTATTTCTAATTCTAATTCTATTCTAATTCTATTCTAATTCTATTCTAATTCTAATTCTATTCTAATTCTAATTCTATTTCTAATTCTAATTCTAATTCTAATCTAATTCTAATTATATTCTAATTCTTACTCTATTCTAATTCTAATTCTAATTCTAATTCTATTCTAATTCTAATTATAATTCTATTCTAATTCTAATTCTATTTCTAATTCTAATTCTATTTTAATTCTATTCTAATTCTATTCTAATTCTATTTTAATTCTATTCTAATTCTAATTTTATTTCTAATTTTAATTCTAATTCTAATCTAATTCTAATTCTATTTCTAATTTTAATTCTATTTCTAATTTTAATTCTATTCTAATTCTATTCTAATTCTAATTCTATTCTAATTCTACATCTATTTCTAATTCTAATTCTAATTCTAATTCTAATTCTAATTCTAATCTAATTCTAATTCTAATTCTAATTCTAATTCTAATTCTAATTCTAATTCTAATTCTAATCTAATTCTAATTCTATTTCTAATTCTATTTCTAATTCTAATTCTAATTCTCTTCTAATTCTTATTCTATTCTAATTCTAATTCTATTTATAATTCTATTTCTAATTCTAATTCTAATTCTATTTCTATTTCTAATTCTATTCTAATTCTATTCTAATTCTTTTCTAATTCTATTCTAATTCTAATTCTATTTCTATTTCTATTTCTATTTCTATTTCTAATTCTAATTCTAATTCTAATTCTAATTCTAATTCTATTCTAATTCTTTTCTAATTCTATTCTAATTCTATTCTAATTCTATTCTAATTCTAATTATATTCTAATTCTATTCTAATTCTATTCTAATTCTATTCTAATTATAATTCTAATCTAATTCTATTCTAATTCTTACTCTATTCTAATTCTATTCTAATGCTATTTCTAATTCTATTTCTAATTCTAATTCTAATTCTATTATAATTCTATTCTAATTCTAATTCTATTTCTATTTCTAATTCTAATTCTATTCTAGTTCTAATTCTATTCTAATTCTATTTCTTTTCTAATTCTAATTTTATTATATTTATATTCTAATTCTAATTCTATTCTAATTCTATTCTAATTCTATTCTAATTCTAATTCTATTTCTAATTCTAATTCTAATTCTATTCTAATTCTAATTCTAATTCTATTCTAATTCTATTCTAATTCTATTCTAATTCTATTCTAATTCTATTCTAATTCTATTATAATTCTATTCTTACTCTATTCTAATTCTAATTCTAATTCTAATTCTCTTCTAATTCTAATTATAATTCTATTCTAATTCTAATTCTATTTCTAATTCTAATTCTATTCTAATCCTATTCTAATTCTATTCTAATTCTATTCTAATTCTAATTCTATTCTAATTCTAATCTAATTCTATTTATAATTCTATTTATAATTCTAATACTATTTATATTTCTATTTATAATTCTAATTCTAATTGTATTTCTAATTCTAATTTTAATTCTATTCTAATTCTAATTCTATTCTAATTCTATTCTAATTCTATTTCTAATTCTAATTCTATTCTAATTATATTCTAATTCTATTCTAATTCTAATTCTCTTCTAATTCTATTTATAATTCTATTTATAATTCTAATTCTATTTATAATTCTATTTATAATTCTAATTCTTACTTTATTCTAATTCTAATTCTAATTCTAATTCTATTCTAATTCTAATTATAATTCTATTCTAATTCTAATTCTATTTCTAATTCTAATTCTATTCTAATCCTATTCTAATTCTATTCTAATTCTATTCTAATTCTATTCTAATTCTAATTCTATTTCTAATTCTAATTCTATTCTTATTCTATTCTAATTCTATTCTAATTCTATTCTAATTCTAATTCTATTTTAATTCTAATTCTATTTCTAATTCTAATTCTAATTCTAATATAATTCTAATTATATTCTAATTCTTACTCTATTCTAATTCTAATTCTAATACTAATTCTCTTCTAATTCTAATTATAATTCTATTCTAATTCTAATTCTATTTCTAATTCTAATTCTATTCTAATCCTATTCTAATTCTATTCTATTTATAATTCTAATTCTAATTGTATTTCTAATTCTAATTTTAATTATATTCTAATTCTAATTCTATTCTAATTCTATTCTAATTCTATTTCTAATTCTAATTCTATTCTAATTATATTCTAATTCTATTCTAATTCTAATTCTCTTCTAATTCTATTTATAATTCTATTTATAATTCTAATTCTATTTATAATTCTATTTATAATTCTAATTTTTACTCTATTCTAATTCTAATTCTAATTCTAATTCTATTCTAATTCTAATTATAATTCTATTCTAATTCTAATTATAATTCTATTCTAATTCTAATTCTATTTCTAATTCTAATTCTATTCTAATCCTATTCTAATTCTATTCTAATTCTATTCTAATTCTATTCTAATTCTAATTCTATTTCTAATTCTAATTCTATTCTTATTCTATTCTAATTCTATTCTAATTCTATTCTAATTCTAATTCTATTTTAATTCTAATTCTATTTCTAATTCTAATTCTAATTCTAATATAATTCTAATTATATTCTAATTCTTACTCTATTCTAATTCTAATTCTAATTCTAATTCTCTTCTAATTCTAATTATAATTCTATTCTAATTCTAATTCTATTTCTAATTCTAATTCTATTCTAATCCTATTCTAATTCTATTCTAATTCTATTCTAATTCTAATTCTATTCTAATTCTAATCTAATTCTAATTATAATTCTATTTCTAATTCTATTTCTATTTCTATTTCTAATTCTAATTCTATTCTAATTCTAATTCTAATTCTATTCTAATTCTATTATAATTCTATTATAATTCTAATTATATTCTATTTCTATTCTATTTCTAATTCTAATTTTATTTCTATTTATAATTCTAATTCTAATTGTATTTCTAATTCTAATTTTAATTCTATTCTAATTCTAATTCTATTCTAATTCTATTCTAATTCTATTTCTAATTCTAATTCTATTCTAATTATATTCTAATTCTATTCTAATTCTAATTCTCTTCTAATTCTAATTCTATTTCTAATTCTAATTCTAATTCTAATCTAATTCTAATTATATTCTAATTCTTACTCTATTCTAATTCTAATTCTAATTCTAATTCTATTCTAATTCTAATTATAATTCTATTCTAATTCTAATTCTATTTCTAATTCTAATTCTATTCTAATCCTATTCTAATTCTATTCTAATTCTATTCTAATTCTAATTCTATTTCTAATTCTAATTCTATTCTTATTCTATTCTAATTCTATTCTAATTCTATTCTAATTCTATTCTAATTCTAATTCTAATTCTATTTCTAATTCTAATTCTAATTCTAATATAATTATAATTATATTCTAATTCTTACTCTATTCTAATTCTAATTCTAATTCTAATTCTCTTCTAATTCTAATTTTAATTCTATTCTAATTCTAATTCTATTTCTAATTCTAATTCTATTCTAATCCTATTCTAATTCTATTCTAATTCTATTCTAATTCTAATTCTATTCTAATTCTAATCTAATTCTATTCTAATTTTAATTCTATTTCTAATTCTAATTCTATTCTAATCCTATTCTAATTCTATTCTAATTCTATTTTAATTATATTCTAATTCTAATTCTATTTCTAATTCTAATTCTATTCTAATTCTATTCTAATTCTATTCTAATTCTATTCTAATTCTAATTCTATTTCTAATTCTAATTTTAATTCTATTCTATTTCTAATTCTAATTCTATTCTAATTCTATTTATATTCTAATTCTAATTGTATTTCTAATTCTAATTCTATTCTAATTCTATTCTAATTCTAATTCTATTCTAATTCTAATTCTATTTCTAATTCTATTATAATTATATTCTAATTCTATTCTAATTATATTATAATTCTATTCTAATTCTAATTCTATTCTAATTCTATTATAATTCTATTATAATTCTAATTCTATTCTATTTCTAATTCTAATTCTATTCTAATTCTAATTCTATTCTAATTCTATTTCTTTTCTAATTCTAATTTTATTATATTTCTATTCTAATTCTAATTCTATTCTAATTCTATTCTAATTCTAATTCTATTTATAATTCTAATTCTATTTCTAATTCTAATTCTAATTCTATTCTATTTCTAATTCTAATTCTATTCTAATTCTATTCTAATTCTATTCTAATTCTATTCTAATTCTATTATAATTCTATTCTAATTCTATTTTCTAATTCTAATTCTATTCTAATTCTAATTCTATTCTAATTATAATTCTATTTCTAATTCTATTTCTATTTCTATTTCTAATTCTAATTCTATTCTAATTCTAATTCTAATTCTATTCTAATTCTATTATAATTCTATTATAATTCTATTATAATTCTAATTCTATTCTATTTTTATTCTATTTCTAATTCTAATTTTATTTCTATTTATAATTCTAATTCTAATTGTATTTCTAATTCTAATTTTAATTCTATTCTAATTCTAATTCTATTCTAATTCTATTCTAATTCTATTTCTAATTCTAATTCTATTCTAATTCTATTCTAATTATATTCTAATTCTATTCTAATTCTAATTCTATTCTAATTCTAATTCTATTTCTAATTCTAATTCTAATTCTAATCTAATTCTAATTATATTCTAATTCTTACTCTATTCTAATTCTAATTCTAATTCTAATTCTATTCTAATTCTAATTATAATTCTATTCTAATTCTAATTCTATTTCTAATTCTAATTCTATTCTAATCCTATTCTAATTCTATTCTAATTCTATTCTAATTCTATTCTAATTCTAATTCTATTTCTAATTCTAATTCTATTCTTATTCTATTCTAATTCTATTCTAATTCTATTCTAATTCTAATTCTATTCTAATTCTAATTCTATTTCTAATTCTAATTCTAATTCTAATCTAATTCTAATTATATTCTAATTCTTACTCTATTCTAATTCTCTTCTAATTCTAATTATAATTCTATTCTAATTCTAATTCTATTTCTAATTCTAATTCTATTCTAATCCTATTCTAATTCTATTTTAATTATATTCTAATTCTAATTCTATTTCTAATTCTAATTCTATTCTAATTCTAATTCTATTCTAATTCTAATTATATTTCTAATTCTAATTCTATTTCTATTTCTAATTCTAATTCTAATTCTAATTATAATTCTATTCTAATTCTATTCTAATTCTAATTCTAATTCTATTTCTAATTCTAATTCTATTCTAATTCTAATTCTATTCTAATTCTAATTTTAATCTATTTCTATTTTAATTCTAATTATATTCTAATTATATACTAATTCTATTCTAATTCTATTTTATTTCTAATTCTAATTCTAATTCTAATTCTAATCTAATTCTAATTATATTCTAATTCTTACTCTATTCTAATTCTAATTCTAATTCTAATTCTATTCTAATTCTAATTATAATTCTATTCTAATTCTAATTCTATTTCTAATTCTAATTCTATTCTAATCCTATTCTAATTCTATTCTAATTCTATTCTAATTCTATTCTAATTCTAATTCTATTTCTAATTCTAATTCTATTCTTATTCTATTCTAATTCTATTCTAATTCTATTCTAATTCTAATTCTATTTTAATTCTAATTCTATTTCTAATTCTAATTCTAATTCTAATATAATTCTAATTATATTCTAATTCTTACTCTATTCTAATTCTAATTCTAATACTAATTCTCTTCTAATTCTAATTATAATTCTATTCTAATTCTAATTCTATTTCTAATTCTAATTCTATTCTAATCCTATTCTAATTCTATTCTATTTATAATTCTAATTCTAATTGTATTTCTAATTCTAATTTTAATTATATTCTAATTCTAATTCTATTCTAATTCTATTCTAATTCTATTTCTAATTCTAATTCTATTCTAATTATATTCTAATTCTATTCTAATTCTAATTCTCTTCTAATTCTATTTATAATTCTATTTATAATTCTAATTCTATTTATAATTCTATTTATAATTCTAATTCTTACTCTATTCTAATTCTAATTCTAATTCTAATTCTATTCTAATTCTAATTATAATTCTATTCTAATTCTAATTCTATTTCTAATTCTAATTCTATTCTAATCCTATTCTAATTCTATTCTAATTCTATTCTAATTCTATTCTAATTCTAATTCTATTTCTAATTCTAATTCTATTCTTATTCTATTCTAATTCTATTCTAATTCTATTCTAATTCTAATTCTATTTTAATTCTAATTCTATTTCTAATTCTAATTCTAATTCTAATATAATTCTAATTATATTCTAATTCTTACTCTATTCTAATTCTAATTCTAATTCTAATTCTCTTCTAATTCTAATTATAATTCTATTCTAATTCTAATTCTATTTCTAATTCTAATTCTATTCTAATCCTATTCTAATTCTATTCTAATTCTATTCTAATTCTAATTCTATTCTAATTCTAATCTAATTCTAATTATAATTCTATTTCTAATTCTATTTCTATTTCTATTTCTAATTCTAATTCTATTCTAATTCTAATTCTAATTCTATTCTAATTCTATTATAATTCTATTATAATTCTAATTATATTCTATTTCTATTCTATTTCTAATTCTAATTTTATTTCTATTTATAATTCTAATTCTAATTGTATTTCTAATTCTAATTTTAATTCTATTCTAATTCTAATTCTATTCTAATTCTATTCTAATTCTATTTCTAATTCTAATTCTATTCTAATTATATTCTAATTCTATTCTAATTCTAATTCTCTTCTAATTCTAATTCTATTTCTAATTCTAATTCTAATTCTAATCTAATTCTAATTATATTCTAATTCTTACTCTATTCTAATTCTAATTCTATTCTAATTCTAATTATAATTCTATTCTAATTCTAATTCTATTTCTAATTCTAATTCTATTCTAATCCTATTCTAATTCTATTCTAATTCTATTCTAATTCTAATTCTATTTCTAATTCTAATTCTATTCTTATTCTATTCTAATTCTATTCTAATTCTATTCTAATTCTATTCTAATTCTAATTCTAATTCTATTTCTAATTCTAATTCTAATTCTAATATAATTATAATTATATTCTAATTCTTACTCTATTCTAATTCTAATTCTAATTCTAATTCTCTTCTAATTCTAATTTTAATTCTATTCTAATTCTAATTCTATTTCTAATTCTAATTCTATTCTAATCCTATTCTAATTCTATTCTAATTCTATTCTAATTCTAATTCTATTCTAATTCTAATCTAATTCTATTCTAATTTTAATTCTATTTCTAATTCTAATTCTATTCTAATCCTATTCTAATTCTATTCTAATTCTATTTTAATTATATTCTAATTCTAATTCTATTTCTAATTCTAATTCTATTCTAATTCTATTCTAATTCTATTCTAATTCTATTCTAATTCTAATTCTATTTCTAATTCTAATTTTAATTCTATTCTATTTCTAATTCTAATTCTATTCTAATTCTATTTATATTCTAATTCTAATTGTATTTCTAATTCTAATTCTATTCTAATTCTATTCTAATTCTAATTCTATTCTAATTCTAATTCTATTTCTAATTCTATTATAATTATATTCTAATTCTATTCTAATTATATTATAATTCTATTCTAATTCTAATTCTATTCTAATTCTATTATAATTCTATTATAATTCTAATTCTATTCTATTTCTAATTCTAATTCTATTCTAATTCTAATTCTATTCTAATTCTATTTCTTTTCTAATTCTAATTTTATTATATTTCTATTCTAATTCTAATTCTATTCTAATTCTATTCTAATTCTAATTCTATTTCTAATTCTAATTCTATTTCTAATTCTAATTCTAATTCTATTCTATTTCTAATTCTAATTCTATTCTAATTCTATTCTAATTCTATTCTAATTCTATTCTAATTCTATTATAATTCTATTCTAATTCTATTTTCTAATTCTAATTCTATTCTAATTCTAATTCTATTCTAATTATAATTCTATTTCTAATTCTATTTCTATTTCTATTTCTAATTCTAATTCTATTCTAATTCTAATTCTAATTCTATTCTAATTCTATTATAATTCTATTATAATTCTATTATAATTCTAATTCTATTCTATTTTTATTCTATTTCTAATTCTAATTTTATTTCTATTTATAATTCTAATTCTAATTGTATTTCTAATTCTAATTTTAATTCTATTCTAATTCTAATTCTATTCTAATTCTATTCTAATTCTATTTCTAATTCTAATTCTATTCTAATTCTATTCTAATTATATTCTAATTCTATTCTAATTCTATTCTAATTCTATTCTAATTCTAATTCTATTTCTAATTCTAATTCTAATTCTAATCTAATTCTAATTATATTCTAATTCTTACTCTATTCTAATTCTAATTCTAATTCTAATTCTATTCTAATTCTAATTATAATTCTATTCTAATTCTAATTCTATTTCTAATTCTAATTCTATTCTAATCCTATTCTAATTCTATTCTAATTCTATTCTAATTCTATTCTAATTCTAATTCTATTTCTAATTCTAATTCTATTCTTATTCTATTCTAATTCTATTCTAATTCTATTCTAATTCTAATTCTATTCTAATTCTAATTCTATTTCTAATTCTAATTCTAATTCTAATCTAATTCTAATTATATTCTAATTCTTACTCTATTCTAATTCTAATTCTAATTCTAATTCTCTTCTAATTCTAATTATAATTCTGTTCTAATTCTAATTCTATTTCTAATTCTAATTCTATTCTAATCCTATTCTAATTCTATTTTAATTATATTCTAATTCTAATTCTATTTCTAATTCTAATTCTATTCTAATTCTAATTCTATTCTAATTCTAATTATATTTCTAATTCTAATTCTATTTCTATTTCTAATTCTAATTCTAATTCTAATTATAATTCTATTCTAATTCTATTCTAATTCTAATTCTAATTCTATTTCTAATTCTAATTCTATTCTAATTCTAATTCTATTCTAATTCTAATTTTAATCTATTTCTATTTTAATTCTAATTATATTCTAATTATATACTAATTCTATTCTAATTCTATTTTATTTCTAATTCTAATTCTATTCTAATTCTATTCTAATTCTATTCTAATTCTATTTTCTAATTCTAATTCTACTCTAATTATAATTCTATTTCTATAACTAATTCTAATTCTATTCTAATTCTATTCTAATTCTATTCTAATTCTAATTCTATTCTAATTATAATTCTATTTCTATAACTAATTCTAATTCTATTCTAATTCTATTCTAATTCTATTCTAATTCTAATTCTATTCTAATTCTAATTATATTTCTAATTCTAATTCTATTTCTATTTCTAATTCTAATTCTAATTCTAATTATAATTCTATTCTAATTCTATTCTAATTCTAATTCTAATTCTATTTTTAATTCCAATTCTATTCTAATTCTAATTCTATTCTAATTCTAATTCTAATTTTATTCTATTTCTATTCTAATTCTAATTATATTCTAATTCTATTCTAACTCTATTCTAATTCTATTCTAATTCTAATTCAATTTCTAATTCTAATTCTACTTCTATTCTATTTCTAATTCTAATTCTATTCTAATTCTATTTTCTAATTCTAATTCTATTCTAATTCTAATTCTATTCTAATTCTAATTCTATTTCTAATTCTATTTCTATTTCTATTTCTAATTCTAATTCTATTCTAATTCTAATTCTATTCTAATTCTATTATAATTCTATTCTAATTCTATTCTAATTCTAATTCTATTCTAATTCTATTATAATTCTAATTCTATTCTATTTCTAATTCTAATTCTATTCTAATTCTATTCTAATTCTATTTTCTAATTCTAATTCTATTCTAATTATAATTCTATTTCTAATTCTAATTCTATTTCTATTTCTAATTCTAATTCTATTCTAATTCTATTATAATTCTATTATAATTCTATTATAATTCAAATTCTATTCTAATTATGTTCTATTTCTAATTCTAATTTTATTTCTATTTCTAATTCTAATTCTAATTGTATTTCTAATTCTAATTCTATTCTAATTCTAATTCTATTCTAATTATATTCTAATTCTATTTCTAATTCTAATTCTATTCTAATTCTATTCTAATTCTATTCTAATTCTAATTCTATTCTAATTCTAATTCTATTTCTAATTCTAATTCTAATTCTAATCTAATTCTAATTATATTCTAATTCTTACTCTATTCTAATTCTAATTCTAATTCTAATTTTATTCTAATTCTAATTATAATTCTATTCTAATTCTAATTCTAATTCTAATTCTAATTCTATTTTAATTCTATTCTAATTCTAATTTTATTTCTAATTTTAATTCTAATTCTAATCTAATTCTAATTCTATTTCTAATTTTAATTCTATTTCTAATTTTAATTCTATTCTAATTCTATTCTAATTCCAATTCTATTCTAATTCTACATCTATTTCTAATTCTAATTCTAATTCTAATTCTAATTCTAATCTAATTCTAATTCTAATTCTAATTCTAATTCTAATTCTAATTCTAATTCTAATTCTAATTCTAATTCTAATTCTAATCTAATTCTAATTCTATTTCTAATTCTATTTCTAATTCTAATTCTAATTCTCTTCTAATTCTTATTCTATTCTAATTCTAATTCTATTTATAATTCTATTTCTAATTCTAATTCTAATTCTATTTCTATTTCTAATTCTATTCTAATTCTATTCTAATTCTTTTCTAATTCTATTCTAATTCTAATTCTATTTCTATTTCTATTTCTATTTCTATTTCTATTTCTAATTCTAATTCTAATTCTAATTCTAATTATAATTCTATTCTAATTCTTTTCTAATTCTATTCTAATTATAATTCTATTCTAATTCTAATTATATTCTAATTCTAATTCTAATTCTAATTCTATTCTAATTCTATTCTAATTCTAATTCTATTCTAATTCTAATTATATTTCTAATTCTAATTCTATTTCTATTTCTAATTCTAATTCTAATTCTAATTATAATTCTATTCTAATTCTAATTCTAATTCTATTTTCTAATTCTAATTCTATTCTAATTCTAATTCTATTCTAATTCTAATTTTATTCTATTTCTATTCTAATTCTAATTATATTCTAATTCTATTCTAATTCTATTCTAATTCTATTCTAATTCTAATTCAATTTCTAATTATAATTCTACTTCTATTCTATTTCTAATTCTAATTTTATTCTAATTCTATTTTCTAATTCTAATTCTATTCTAATTCTAATTCTATTCTAATTCTAATTCTATTTCTAATTCTATTTCTATTTCTATTTCTAATTCTAATTCTATTCTAATTCTAATTCTATTCTAATTCTATTATAATTCTATTCTAATTCTATTCTAATTCTAATTCTATTCTAATTCTATTATAATTCTAATTCTATTCTATTTCTAATTCTAATTCTATTCTAATTCTATTCTAATTCTATTTTCTAATTCTAATTCTATTCTAATTATAATTCTATTTCTAATTCTAATTCTATTTCTATTTCTAATTCTAATTCTATTCTAATTCTATTATAATTCTATTATAATTCTATTATAATTCAAATTCTATTCTAATTATGTTCTATTTCTAATTCTAATTTTATTTCTATTTCTAATTCTAATTCTAATTGTATTTCTAATTCTAATTCTATTCTAATTCTAATTCTATTCTAATTATATTCTAATTCTATTTCTAATTCTAATTCTATTCTAATTCTATTCTAATTCTATTCTAATTCTATTCTAATTCTAATTCTATTCTAATTCTAATTCTATTTCTAATTCTAATTCTAATTCTAATCTAATTCTAATTATATTCTAATTCTTACTCTATTCTAATTCTAATTCTAATTCTAATTCTATTCTAATTCTAATTATAATTCTATTCTAATTCTAATTCTATTTCTAATTCTAATTCTATTTTAATTCTATTCTAATTCTATTCTAATTCTATTTTAATTCTATTCTAATTCTAATTTTATTTCTAATTTTAATTCTAATTCTAATCTAATTCTAATTCTATTTCTAATTTTAATTCTATTTCTAATTTTAATTCTATTCTAATTCTATTCTAATTCTAATTCTATTCTAATTCTACATCTATTTCTAATTCTAATTCTAATTCTAATTCTAATTCTAATCTAATTCTAATTCTAATTCTAATTCTAATTCTAATTCTAATTCTAATTCTAATTCTAATTTTAATCTAATTCTAATTCTATTTCTAATTCTATTTCTAATTCTAATTCTAATTCTCTTCTAATTCTTATTCTATTCTAATTCTAATTCTATTTATAATTCTATTTCTAATTCTAATTCTAATTCTATTTCTATTTCTAATTCTATTCTAATTCTAATCTAATTCTAATTCTAATTCTAATTCTATTCTAATTCTAATTCTATTTCTAATTCTAATTCTAATTCTAATCTAATTCTAATTATATTCTAATTCTTACTCTATTCTAATTCTAATTCTAATTCTAATTCTATTCTAATTTTAATTATAATTCTATTTATTTCTAATTCTAATTCTATTCTAATTCTATTATAATTCTATTCTAATTCTATTCTAATTCTAATTCTATAACTAATTCTAATTCTATTCTAATTCTTTACTAATTCTATTCTAATTCTATTCTAATTCTATTCTAATTCTATTCTAATTCTAATTCTATTCTAATTCTAATTCTATTTCTAATTCTAATTCTATTTCTATTTCTAATTCTAATTCTAATTCTAATTCTAATTCTATTCTAATTCTATTCTAATTCTATTCTAATTCTAATTCAATTTCTAATTCTAATTCTAATTCTATTCTATTTCTAATTCTAATTCTATTCTAATTCTATTCTAATTCTATTCTAATTCTATTTTCTAATTCTAATTCTATTCTAATTCTAATTCTATTCTAATTCTAATTCTATTTCTAATTCTATTTCTATTTCTATTTCTAATTCTAATTATATTCTAATTCTATTATAATTATATTCTAATTCTATTCTAATTCTATTATAATTCTATTCTAATTCTAATTCTATTCTAATTCTATTATAATTCTATTATAATTCTAATTCTATTCTATTTCTAATTCTAATTCTATTCTAATTATATTCTAATTCTATTCTAATTCTATTATAATTCTATTATAATTCTATTCTAATTCTAATTCTATTCTAATTCTATTATAATTCTATTATAATTCTAATTCTATTCTATTTCTAATTCTAATTCTATTCTAATTCTATTCTAATTCTACTCTAATTATAATTCTATTTCTATAACTAATTCTAATTCTATTCTAATTCTATTCTGATTCTATTCTAATTCTATTCTAATTCTAATTCTATTCTAATTATAATTCTATTTCTATAACTAATTCTAATTCTATTCTAATTCTATTCTAATTCTATTCTAATTCTATTCTAATTCTAATTCTATTCTAATTCTAATTATATTTCTAATTCTAATTCTATTTCTATTTCTAATTCTAATTCTAATTCTAATTATAATTCTATTCTAATTCTATTCTAATTCTAATTCTAATTCTATTTCTAATTCTAATTCTATTCTAATTCTAATTCTATTCTATTTCTAATTTTATTCTATTTCTATTCTAATTCTAATTATATTCTAATTATATACTAATTCTATTCTAATTCTATTCTATTTCTAATTCTAATTCTATTCTAATTCTATTCTAATTCTATTTTCTAATTCTAATTCTACTCTAATTATAATTCTATTTCTATAACTAATTCTAATTCTATTCTAATTCTATTCTAATTATATTCTAATTCTAATTCTAATTCTAATTCTATTCTAATTATAATTATATTTCTATAACTAATTCTAATTCTATTCTAATTCTATTCTAATTCTATTCTAATTCTATTCTAATTCTAATTATATTTCTAATTCTAATTCTATTTCTATTTCTAATTCTAATTCTAATTCTAATTCTAATTATAATTATATTATAATTCTATTCTAATTCTAATTCTAATTCTATTTCTAATTCTAATTCTATTCTAATTCTAATTCTATTCTAATTCTAATTTTATTCTATTTCTCTTCTAATTCTAATTATATTCTAATTCTATTCTAATTCTATTCTAATTCTATTCTAATTCTAATTCAATTTCTAATTCTAATTCTACTTCTATTCTATTTCTAATTCTAATTCTATTCTAATTCTATTTTCTAATTCTAATTCTATTCTAATTCTAATTCTATTCTAATTCTAATTCTAATTCTATTTCTAATTCTATTTCTATTTCTATTTCTAATTCTAATTCTATTCTAATTCTAATTCTATTCTAATTCTATTATAATTCTATTATAATTCTATTCTAATTCTAATTCTATTCTAATTCTATTATAATTCTATTCTAATTCTAATTCTAATTCTAATTCTAATTCTATTTTAATTCTATTCTAATTCTAATTTTATTTCTAATTTTAATTCTAATTCTAATCTAATTCTAATTCTATTTCTAATTTTAATTCTATTTCTAATTTTAATTCTATTCTAATTCTATTCTAATTCCAATTCTATTCTAATTCTACATCTATTTCTAATTCTAATTCTAATTCTAATTCTAATTCTAATCTAATTCTAATTCTAATTCTAATTCTAATTCTAATTCTAATTCTAATTCTAATTCTAATTCTAATTCTAATTCTAATCTAATTCTAATTCTATTTCTAATTCTATTTCTAATTCTAATTCTAATTCTCTTCTAATTCTTATTCTATTCTAATTCTAATTCTATTTATAATTCTATTTCTAATTCTAATTCTAATTCTATTTCTATTTCTAATTCTATTCTAATTCTATTCTAATTCTTTTCTAATTCTATTCTAATTCTAATTCTATTTCTATTTCTATTTCTATTTCTATTTCTATTTCTAATTCTAATTCTAATTCTAATTCTAATTATAATTCTATTCTAATTCTTTTCTAATTCTATTCTAATTATAATTCTATTCTAATTCTAATTATATTCTAATTCTAATTCTAATTCTAATTCTATTCTAATTCTATTCTAATTCTAATTCTATTCTAATTCTAATTATATTTCTAATTCTAATTCTATTTCTATTTCTAATTCTAATTCTAATTCTAATTATAATTCTATTCTAATTCTAATTCTAATTCTATTTTCTAATTCTAATTCTATTCTAATTCTAATTCTATTCTAATTCTAATTTTATTCTATTTCTATTCTAATTCTAATTATATTCTAATTCTATTCTAATTCTATTCTAATTCTATTCTAATTCTAATTCAATTTCTAATTATAATTCTACTTCTATTCTATTTCTAATTCTAATTTTATTCTAATTCTATTTTCTAATTCTAATTCTATTCTAATTCTAATTCTATTCTAATTCTAATTCTATTTCTAATTCTATTTCTATTTCTATTTCTAATTCTAATTCTATTCTAATTCTAATTCTATTCTAATTCTATTATAATTCTATTCTAATTCTATTCTAATTCTAATTCTATTCTAATTCTATTATAATTCTAATTCTATTCTATTTCTAATTCTAATTCTATTCTAATTCTATTCTAATTCTATTTTCTAATTCTAATTCTATTCTAATTATAATTCTATTTCTAATTCTAATTCTATTTCTATTTCTAATTCTAATTCTATTCTAATTCTATTATAATTCTATTATAATTCTATTATAATTCAAATTCTATTCTAATTATGTTCTATTTCTAATTCTAATTTTATTTCTATTTCTAATTCTAATTCTAATTGTATTTCTAATTCTAATTCTATTCTAATTCTAATTCTATTCTAATTATATTCTAATTCTATTTCTAATTCTAATTCTATTCTAATTCTATTCTAATTCTATTCTAATTCTATTCTAATTCTAATTCTATTCTAATTCTAATTCTATTTCTAATTCTAATTCTAATTCTAATCTAATTCTAATTATATTCTAATTCTTACTCTATTCTAATTCTAATTCTAATTCTAATTCTATTCTAATTCTAATTATAATTCTATTCTAATTCTAATTCTATTTCTAATTCTAATTCTATTTTAATTCTATTCTAATTCTATTCTAATTCTATTTTAATTCTATTCTAATTCTAATTTTATTTCTAATTTTAATTCTAATTCTAATCTAATTCTAATTCTATTTCTAATTTTAATTCTATTTCTAATTTTAATTCTATTCTAATTCTATTCTAATTCTAATTCTATTCTAATTCTACATCTATTTCTAATTCTAATTCTAATTCTAATTCTAATTCTAATCTAATTCTAATTCTAATTCTAATTCTAATTCTAATTCTAATTCTAATTCTAATTCTAATTTTAATCTAATTCTAATTCTATTTCTAATTCTATTTCTAATTCTAATTCTAATTCTCTTCTAATTCTTATTCTATTCTAATTCTAATTCTATTTATAATTCTATTTCTAATTCTAATTCTAATTCTATTTCTATTTCTAATTCTATTCTAATTCTAATCTAATTCTAATTCTAATTCTAATTCTATTCTAATTCTAATTCTATTTCTAATTCTAATTCTAATTCTAATCTAATTCTAATTATATTCTAATTCTTACTCTATTCTAATTCTAATTCTAATTCTAATTCTATTCTAATTTTAATTATAATTCTATTTATTTCTAATTCTAATTCTATTCTAATTCTATTATAATTCTATTCTAATTCTATTCTAATTCTAATTCTATAACTAATTCTAATTCTATTCTAATTCTTTACTAATTCTATTCTAATTCTATTCTAATTCTATTCTAATTCTATTCTAATTCTAATTCTATTCTAATTCTAATTCTATTTCTAATTCTAATTCTATTTCTATTTCTAATTCTAATTCTAATTCTAATTCTAATTCTATTCTAATTCTATTCTAATTCTATTCTAATTCTAATTCAATTTCTAATTCTAATTCTAATTCTATTCTATTTCTAATTCTAATTCTATTCTAATTCTATTCTAATTCTATTCTAATTCTATTTTCTAATTCTAATTCTATTCTAATTCTAATTCTATTCTAATTCTAATTCTATTTCTAATTCTATTTCTATTTCTATTTCTAATTCTAATTATATTCTAATTCTATTATAATTATATTCTAATTCTATTCTAATTCTATTATAATTCTATTCTAATTCTAATTCTATTCTAATTCTATTATAATTCTATTATAATTCTAATTCTATTCTATTTCTAATTCTAATTCTATTCTAATTATATTCTAATTCTATTCTAATTCTATTATAATTCTATTATAATTCTATTCTAATTCTAATTCTATTCTAATTCTATTATAATTCTATTATAATTCTAATTCTATTCTATTTCTAATTCTAATTCTATTCTAATTCTATTCTAATTCTACTCTAATTATAATTCTATTTCTATAACTAATTCTAATTCTATTCTAATTCTATTCTGATTCTATTCTAATTCTATTCTAATTCTAATTCTATTCTAATTATAATTCTATTTCTATAACTAATTCTAATTCTATTCTAATTCTATTCTAATTCTATTCTAATTCTATTCTAATTCTAATTCTATTCTAATTCTAATTATATTTCTAATTCTAATTCTATTTCTATTTCTAATTCTAATTCTAATTCTAATTATAATTCTATTCTAATTCTATTCTAATTCTAATTCTAATTCTATTTCTAATTCTAATTCTATTCTAATTCTAATTCTATTCTATTTCTAATTTTATTCTATTTCTATTCTAATTCTAATTATATTCTAATTATATACTAATTCTATTCTAATTCTATTCTATTTCTAATTCTAATTCTATTCTAATTCTATTCTAATTCTATTTTCTAATTCTAATTCTACTCTAATTATAATTCTATTTCTATAACTAATTCTAATTCTATTCTAATTCTATTCTAATTATATTCTAATTCTAATTCTAATTCTAATTCTATTCTAATTATAATTATATTTCTATAACTAATTCTAATTCTATTCTAATTCTATTCTAATTCTATTCTAATTCTATTCTAATTCTAATTATATTTCTAATTCTAATTCTATTTCTATTTCTAATTCTAATTCTAATTCTAATTCTAATTATAATTATATTATAATTCTATTCTAATTCTAATTCTAATTCTATTTCTAATTCTAATTCTATTCTAATTCTAATTCTATTCTAATTCTAATTTTATTCTATTTCTCTTCTAATTCTAATTATATTCTAATTCTATTCTAATTCTATTCTAATTCTATTCTAATTCTAATTCAATTTCTAATTCTAATTCTACTTCTATTCTATTTCTAATTCTAATTCTATTCTAATTCTATTTTCTAATTCTAATTCTATTCTAATTCTAATTCTATTCTAATTCTAATTCTAATTCTATTTCTAATTCTATTTCTATTTCTATTTCTAATTCTAATTCTATTCTAATTCTAATTCTATTCTAATTCTATTATAATTCTATTATAATTCTATTCTAATTCTAATTCTATTCTAATTCTATTATAATTCTAATTCTATTCTATTTCTAATTCTAATTCTATTCTAATTCTATTCTAATTCTATTTTCTAATTCTAATTCTATTCTAATTATAATTCTATTTCTAATTCTAATTCTATTTCTATTTCTAATTCTAATTCTATTCTAATTCTATTATAATTCTATTATAATTCAAATTCTATTCTAATTATGTTCTATTTCTAATTCTAATTTTATTTCTATTTCTAATTCTAATTCTAATTGTATTTCTAATTCTAATTCTATTCTAATTCTAATTCTATTCTAATTATATTCTAATTCTATTTCTAATTCTAATTCTATTCTAATTCTACATCTATTTCTAATTCTAATTCTAATTCTAATTCTAATTCTAATCTAATTCTAATTCTAATTCTAATTCTAATTCTAATTCTAATTCTAATTCTAATTCTAATTCTAATCTAATTCTAATTCTATTTCTAATTCTATTTCTAATTCTAATTCTAATTCTCTTCTAATTCTTATTCTATTCTAATTCTAATTCTATTTATAATTCTATTTCTAATTCTAATTCTAATTCTATTTCTATTTCTAATTCTATTCTAATTCTATTCTAATTCTTTTCTAATTCTATTCTAATTCTAATTCTATTTCTATTTCTATTTCTATTTCTATTTCTATTTCTAATTCTAATTCTAATTCTAATTCTAATTCTAATTCTATTCTAATTCTTTTCTAATTCTATTCTAATTCTATTCTAATTCTATTCTAATTCTAATTATATTCTAATTCTATTCTAATTCTATTCTAATTCTATTCTAATTATAATTCTAATCTAATTCTAATTCTATTCTAATTCTTACTCTATTCTAATTCTATTCTAATGCTATTTCTAATTCTATTTCTAATTCTAATTCTAATTCTATTATAATTCTATTCTAATTCTAATTCTAATTCTATTTCTAATTCTAATTCTATTCTAATTCTAATTCTATTCTAATTCTATTTCTTTTCTAATTCTAATTTTATTATATTTCTATTCTAATTCTAATTCTATTCTAATTCTATTCTAATTCTAATTCTATTTCTAATTCTAATTCTATTTCTAATTCTAATTCTAATTCTATTCTATTTCTAATTCTAATTCTATTCTAATTCTATTCTAATTCTATTCTAATTCTATTCTAATTCTATTCTAATTCTATTATAATTCTATTCTAATTCTATTTTCTAATTCTAATTCTATTCTAATTCTAATTCTATTCTAATTATAATTCTATTTCTAATTCTATTTCTATTTCTATTTCTAATTCTAATTCTATTCTAATTCTAATTCTAATTCTATTCTAATTCTATTATAATTCTATTATAATTCTATTATAATTCTAATTCTATTCTATTTTTATTCTATTTCTAATTCTAATTTTATTTCTATTTATAATTCTAATTCTAATTCTATTCTAATTATATTCTAATTCTATTCTAATTCTAATTCTATTCTAATTCTAATTCTATTTCTAATTCTAATTCTAATTCTAATCTAATTCTAATTATATTCTAATTCTTACTCTATTCTAATTCTAATTCTAATTCTAATTCTATTCTAATTCTAATTATAATTCTATTCTAATTCTAATTCTGTTTCTAATTCTAATTCTATTCTAATCCTATTCTAATTCTATTCTAATTCTATTCTAATTCTATTCTAATTCTATTCTAATTCTAATTCTATTTCTAATTCTAATTCTATTCTTATTCTATTCTAATTCTATTCTAATTCTATTCTAATTCTAATTCTATTCTAATTCTAATTCTATTTCTAATTCTAATTCTAATTCTAATCTAATTCTAATTATATTCTAATTCTTACTCTATTCTAATTCTAATTCTAATTCTAATTCTCTTCTAATTCTAATTATAATTCTATTCTAATTCTAATTCTATTTCTAATTCTAATTCTATTCTAATCCTATTCTAATTCTATTCTAATTCTATTCTAATTCTATTTTCTAATTCTAATTCTATTCTAATTCTAATTCTATTCTAATTATAATTCTATTTCTAATTCTATTTCTATTTCTATTTCTAATTCTAATTCTATTCTAATTCTAATTCTAATTCTATTCTAATTCTATTATAATTCTATTATAATTCTATTATAATTCTAATTCTATTCTATTTTTATTCTATTTCTAATTCTAATTTTATTTCTATTTATAATTCTAATTCTAATTCTATTCTAATTATATTCTAATTCTATTCTAATTCTAATTCTATTCTAATTCTAATTCTATTTCTAATTCTAATTCTAATTCTAATCTAATTCTAATTATATTCTAATTCTTACTCTATTCTAATTCTAATTCTAATTCTAATTCTATTCTAATTCTAATTATAATTCTATTCTAATTCTAATTCTATTTCTAATTCTAATTCTATTCTAATCCTATTCTAATTCTATTCTAATTCTATTCTAATTCTATTCTAATTCTATTCTAATTCTAATTCTATTTCTAATTCTAATTCTATTCTTATTCTATTCTAATTCTATTCTAATTCTATTCTAATTCTAATTCTATTCTAATTCTAATTCTATTTCTAATTCTAATTCTAATTCTAATCTAATTCTAATTATATTCTAATTCTTACTCTATTCTAATTCTAATTCTAATTCTAATTCTCTTCTAATTCTAATTATAATTCTATTCTAATTCTAATTCTATTTCTAATTCTAATTCTATTCTAATCCTATTCTAATTCTATTTTAATTATATTCTAATTCTAATTCTATTTCTAATTCTATTTCTATTCTAATTCTATTCTAATTCTATTCTAATTCTATTCTAATTCTAATTCTATTTCTAATTCTAATTTTAATTCTATTCTATTTCTAATTCTAATTCTATTCTAATTCTATTTATATTCTAATTCTAATTGTATTTCTAATTCTAATTCTATTCTAATTCTATTCTAATTCTAATTCTATTCTAATTCTAATTCTATTTGTAATTCTAATTCTATTTCTAATTCTATTTCTAATTCTATTCTAATTCTATTTCTAATTCTAATTCTATTCTAATTCTATTCTAATTCTAATTCTATTCAAATTCTAATTCTATTTCTAATTCTAATTCTAATTATATTCTAATTCTTACTCTATTCTAATTCTAATTCTAATTCTAATTCTATTCTAATTCTAATTATAATTCTATTCTAATTCTAATTATATTTCTAATTCTAATTCTATTTTAATTCTATTCTAATTCTATTCTAATTCTATTTTAATTCTATTCTAATTCTAATTTTATTTCTAATTTTAATTTTAATTCTAATCTAATTCTAATTCTATTTCTATTTCTAATTCTATTTCTAATTTTAATTCTATTCTAATTCTATTCTAATTCTATTCTAATTCTAATTCTATTCTAATTCTACTTCTATATCTAATTCTAATTCTAATTCTAATTCTAATTCTAATCTAATTCTAATTCTAATTCTAATTCAAATTCTAATTCTAATTCTAATCTAATTCTAATTCTATTTCTAATTCTATTTCTAATTCTAATTCTAATTCTATTCTAATTCTTATTCTATTCTAATTCTAATTCTATTTATAATTCTATTTCTAATTCTAATTTTAATTCTATTTCTATTTCTAATTCTATTCTAATTCTATTCTAATTTTATTCTAATTCTATTCTAATTCTAATTCTATTTCTAATTCTAATTCTATTCTTATTCTATTCTAATTCAATTCTAATTCTAATTCTATTCTAATTCTAATTCTATTTCTAATTCTAATTCTAATTCTAATCTAATTCTAATTATATTCTAATTCTTACTCTATTCTAATTCTAATTCTAATTCTAATTCTCTTCTAATTCTAATTATAATTCTATTCTAATTCTAATTATATTTCTAATTCTAATTCTATTCTAATCCTATTCTAATTCTATTCTAATTCTATTTTAATTATATTCTAATTCTAATTGTATTTCTAATTCTAATTCTATTCTAATTCTATTCTAATTCTAATTCTATTCTAATTCTAATTCTATTTCTAATTCTAATTCTATTTCTAATTCTAATTCTATTTCTATTTCTATTTTTAATTCTATTCTAATTCTATTTCTAATTCTAATTCTATTCTAATTCTATTCTAATTCTATTCTAATTCTAATTCTATTCAAATTCTAATTATATTTCTAATTCTAATTCTAATTCTAATCTAATTCTAATTATATTCTAATTCTTACTCTATTCTAATTCTAATTCTATTCTAATTCTAATTATAATTCTATTCTAATTTTAATTCTATTTCTAATTTTAATTCTATTCTAATTCTATTCTAATTCTATTTTAATTCTATTCTAATTCTAATTTTATTTCTAATTTTAATTCTAATTCTAATCTAATTCTAATTCTATTTCTATTTCTAATTCTATATGTTCTATTTCTAATTCTATTTCTAATTTAATTCTATTCTAATTCTGATTCTAATTCTAATTCTATTCTAATTCTACTTCTATTTCTAATTCTAATTATAATTCTAATTCTAATCTAATTCTAATTCTATTCTAATTCTTAATTCTAATTCTAAATCTATTTATAATTCTATTTCTATTTCTATTTCTAATTCTATTTCTAATTTCTAATTCTATTCTAATTCTAATTCTATTTATAATTCTATTTCTAATTCTAATTCTAATTCTATTTCTATTTCTAATTCTATTCTAATTCTATTCTAATTCTATTCTAATTCTATTTCTATTTCTATTTCTAGTTCTAATTCTAATTCTAATTCTAATTCTAATTCTAATTCTATTCTAATTCTATTCTAATTCTATTCTAATTCTATTCTAATTCTATTCTAATTCTATTCTAATTCTAATTCTATTCTAATTCTATTCTAATTCTATTCTAATTATAATTCTAATCTAATTCTAATTCTATTCTAATTCTTACTCTATTCTAATTCTAATTCTAATTCTATTCTAATTCTATTCTAATTCTATTTCTAATTCTAATTCTATTCTAATTCTATTCTAATTCTATTCTAATTCTATTCTAATTCTAATTCTATTTCTAATTCTAATTCTAATTCTAATCTAATTCTAATTATATTCTAATTCTTACTCTATTCTAATTCTAATTCTAATTCTAATTCTATTCTAATTCTAATTATAATTCTATTCTAATTCTAATTCTATTTCTAATTCTAATTCTATTCTAATCCTATTCTAATTCTATTCTAATTCTAATTCTATTTCTAATTCTAATTCTATTCTAATCCTATTCTAATTCTATTCTAATTCTATTCTAATTCTATTCTAATTCTAATTCTATTTCTAATTCTAATTCTATTATAATTCTATTCTAATTCTATTCTAATTCTAATTCTATTCTAATTCTAATTCTAATTCTATTTCTAATTCTAATTCTATTCTAATTCTATTCTAATTCTAATCTAATTCTATTCTAATTCTATTCTAATTCTAATTCTATTTCTAATTCTAATTCTATTCTAATTCTATTCTAATTCTATTCTAATTCTAATTCTATTCTAATTCTAATTCTATTTCTAATACTAATTCTAATTCTAATCTAATTCTAATTATATTCTAATTCTTACTCTATTCTAATTCTAATTCTAATTCTAATTCTCTTCTAATTCTAATTATAATTCTATTCTAATTCTAATTCTATTTCTAATTCTAATTCTATTCTAATCCTATTCTAATTCTATTCTAATTCTATTCTAATTCTAATTCTATTTCTAATTCTAATTCTATTCTAATTCTATTCTAATTTTATTCTAATTCTAATTCTATTTCTAATTCTAATTCTAATTCTATTCTATTTCTAATTCTAATTCTATTCTAATTCTATTCTAATTCTATTCTAATTCTATTCTAATTCTAATTCTATTTCTAATTCTAATTCTAATTCTAATCTAATTCTAATTATATTCTAATTCTTACTCTATTCTAATTCTAATTCTAATTCTAAGTCTATTCTAATTCTAATTATAATTCTATTCTAATTCTAATTCTATTTCTAATTCTAATTCTATTCTAATCCTATTCTAATTCTATTCTAATTCTAATTATAATTCTATTCTAATTCTTATTCTATTTCTAATTCTAATTCTATTCTAATCCTATTATAATTCTATTTTAATTCTATTCTAATTCTATTCTAATTCTAATTCTATTTCTAATTCTAATTCTATTCTAATTCTATTCTAATTCTATTCTAATTCTATTTCTATTCTAATTTTAATTCTATTTCTAATTCTAATTCTAATTCTAATCTAATTCTAATTATATTCTAATTCTTACTCTATTCTAATTCTAATTCTCTTCTAATTCTAATTATAATTCTATTCTAATTCTAATTCTATTTCTAATTCTAATTCTATTCTAATCCTATTCTAATTCTATTCAAATTCTATTCTAATTCTATTCTAATTCTAATTCTATTTCTAATTCTAATTCTATTCTAATTCTATTCTAATTCTATTCTAATTCTAATTCTATTTCTAATTCTAATTCTATTCTATTTCTAATTCTAATTATATTCTAATTCTATTCTAATTCTATTTTCTAATTCTAATTCTATTCTAATTCTAATTCTATTCTAATTATAATTCTATTTCTAATTCTAATTCTATTTATATTTCTAATTCTAATTCTATTCTAATTCTAATTCTAATTCTATTCTAATTCTATTATAATTCTATTATAATTCTATTATAATTCTATTCTAATTCTAATTCTATTCTAATTCTAATTCTATTTCTAATTCTAATTCTAATTCTAATCTAATTCTAATTATATTCTAATTCTTACTCTATTCTAATTCTAGTTCTAATTCTAATTCTATTCTAATTCTATTCTAATTCTATTCTAATTCTAATTCTATTCTAATTCTAATTCTATTTCTAATTCTAATTCTAATTCTAATCTAATTCTAATTATATTCTAATTCTATTTCTAATTCTAATTCTATTCTAATTCTATTCTAATTCTATTCTAATTCTAATTCTATTCTAATTCTAATTCTATTTCTAATTCTAATTCTAATTCTATTTCTAATTCTAATTCTATTCTAATTCTATTTCTAATTCTAATTCTATTCTAATTCTATTCTAATTCTATTCTAATTCTATTCTAATTCTAATTCTATTCAAATTCTAATTCTATTTCTAATTCTAATTCTAATTATATTCTAATTCTTACTCTATTCTAATTCTAATTCTAATTCTAATTCAATTCTAATTCTAATTATAATTCTATTTCTATTTCTATTTCTAATTCTATTCTAATTCTATTTCTAATTCTAATTCTATTCTAATTCTATTCTAATTCTATTCTAATTCTAATTCTAATTCTATTCTAATTCTATTATAATTCTAATTCTATTCTAATTCTATTCTAATTCTATTCCAATTCTAATTTTATTCTATTTTAATTCTAATTCTAATTCTATTTCTATTACTAATTCTAATTCTAATTCTATTCTAATTCTAATTCTATTTCTAATTCTAATTCTATTTCTAATTCTAATTCTATTTCTATTTCTATTTCTAATTCTATTTTAATTCTATTTCTAATTCTAATTCTAATCTAATTCTATTCTAATTCTATTCTAATTCTAATTCTAATTCTATTCTAATTCTATTATAATTCTAATTCTATTCTAATTCTATTCTAATTCTATTCCAATTCTATTTTAATTCTATTTTAATTCTAATTCTAATTCTATTTCTATTACTATTTCTAATTCTAATTCTAATTCTAATTCTATTCTAATTCTAATCTAATTCTAATTATATTCTAATTCTTACTCTATTCTAATTCTAATTCTCTTCTAATTCTAATTATAATTCTATTCTAATTCTAATTCTATTTCTAATTCTAATTCTATTCTAATCCTATTCTAATTCTATTCTAATTCTATTCTAATTCTATTCTAATTCTAATTCTATTTCTAATTCTAATTCTATTCTAATTCTATTCTAATTCTATTCTAATTCTAATTCTATTTCTAATTCTAATTCTATTCTATTTCTAATTCTAATTATATTCTAATTCTATTCTAATTCTATTTTCTAATTCTAATTCTATTCTAATTCTAATTCTATTCTAATTATAATTCTATTTCTAATTCTATTTCTATTTATATTTCTAATTCTAATTCTATTCTAATTCTAATTCTAATTCTATTCTAATTCTATTCTAATTCTATTATAATTCTATTATAATTCTATTCTAATTCTAATTCTATTCTAATTCTAATTCTATTTCTAATTCTAATTCTAATTCTAATCTAATTCTAATTATATTCTAATTCTTACTCTATTCTAATTCTAGTTCTAATTCTAATTCTATTCTAATTCTATTCTAATTCTATTCTAATTCTAATTCTATTCTAATTCTAATTCTATTTCTAATTCTAATTCTAATTCTAATCTAATTCTAATTATATTCTAATTCTATTTCTAATTCTAATTCTATTCTAATTCTATTCTAATTCTATTCTAATTCTAATTCTATTCTAATTCTAATTCTATTTCTAATTCTAATTCTATTTCTATTTCTATTTCTAATTCTATTCTAATTCTATTTCTAATTCTAATTCTATTCTAATTCTATTCTAATTCTATTCTAATTCTATTCTAATTATAATTCTATTCAAATTCTAATTCTATTTCTAATTCTAATTCTAATTATATTCTAATTCTTACTCTATTCTAATTCTAATTCTAATTCTAATTCAATTCTAATTCTAATTATAATTCTATTCTAATTCTAATTCTATTTCTAATTCTAATTCTATTTTAATTCTATTCTAATTCTATTCTAATTCTATTTTAATTCTATTCTAATTCTAATTTTATTTCTAATTTTAATTTTAATCCTAATCTAGTTCTAATTCTATTTCTATTTCTAATTCTATTTCTAATTCTAATTCTATTTCTAATTCTAATTCTATTTCTATTTCTATTTCTAATTCTATTCTAATTCTATTTCTAATTCTAATTCTAATCTAATTCTATTCTAATTCTATTCTAATTCTAATTCTAATTCTATTCTAATTCTATTATAATTCTAATTCTATTCTAATTCTATTCTAATTCTATTCCAATTCTATTTTAATTCTATTTTAATTCTAATTCTAATTCTATTTCTATTACTATTTCTAATTCTAATTCTAATTCTAATTCTATTCTAATTCTAATCTAATTCTAATTATATTCTAATTCTTACTCTATTCTAATTCTAATTCTCTTCTAATTCTAATTATAATTCTATTCTAATTCTAATTCTATTTCTAATTCTAATTCTATTCTAATCCTATTCTAATTCTATTCTAATTCTATTCTAATTCTATTCTAATTCTAATTCTATTTCTAATTCTAATTCTATTCTAATTCTATTCTAATTCTATTCTAATTCTAATTCTATTTCTAATTCTAATTCTATTCTATTTCTAATTCTAATTATATTCTAATTCTATTCTAATTCTATTTTCTAATTCTAATTCTATTCTAATTCTAATTCTATTCTAATTATAATTCTATTTCTAATTCTATTTCTATTTATATTTCTAATTCTAATTCTATTCTAATTCTAATTCTAATTCTATTCTAATTCTATTCTAATTCTATTATAATTCTATTATAATTCTATTCTAATTCTAATTCTATTCTAATTCTAATTCTATTTCTAATTCTAATTCTAATTCTAATCTAATTCTAATTATATTCTAATTCTTACTCTATTCTAATTCTAGTTCTAATTCTAATTCTATTCTAATTCTATTCTAATTCTATTCTAATTCTAATTCTATTCTAATTCTAATTCTATTTCTAATTCTAATTCTAATTCTAATCTAATTCTAATTATATTCTAATTATATTTCTAATTCTAATTCTATTCTAATTCTATTCTAATTCTATTCTAATTCTAATTCTATTCTAATTCTAATTCTATTTCTAATTCTAATTCTATTTCTATTTCTATTTCTAATTCTATTCTAATTCTATTTCTAATTCTAATTCTATTCTAATTCTATTCTAATTCTATTCTAATTCTATTCTAATTATAATTCTATTCAAATTCTAATTCTATTTCTAATTCTAATTCTAATTATATTCTAATTCTTACTCTATTCTAATTCTAATTCTAATTCTAATTCAATTCTAATTCTAATTATAATTCTATTCTAATTCTAGTTCTATTTCTAATTCTAATTCTATTTTAATTCTATTCTAATTCTATTCTAATTCTATTTTAATTCTATTCTAATTCTAATTTTATTTCTAATTTTAATTTTAATCCTAATCTAGTTCTAATTCTATTTCTATTTCTAATTCTATTTCTAATTTTAATTCTATTCTAATTCTAATTCTATTCTAATTCTACTTCTATTTCTAATTCTAATTCTAATTCTAATTCTAATTCTAATCTAATTCTAATTCTAATTCTAATTCTAATTCTAATTCTAATTCTAATCTAATTCTAGGTCTATTTCTAATTCTATTTCTAATTCTAATTCTAATTCTATTCTAATTATTATTCTATTCTAATTCTAATTCTATTTATAATTCTATTTCTAATTCTAATTTTAATTCTATTTCTATTTCTAATTCTATTCTAATTCTATTCTAATTCTATTCTAATTCTATTCTAATTCGAATTCTATTCTTATTCTATTCTAATTCTATTCTTATTCTATTCTAATTCTATTCTAATTCAATTCTAATTCTAATTCTATTCTAATTCTAATTCTATTTCTAATTCTAATTCTAATTCTAATCTAATTCTAATTATATTCTAATTCTTACTCTATTCTAATTCTTATTCTAATTCTAATTCTCTTCTAATTCTAATTATAATTCTATTCTAATTCTAATTATATTTCTAATTCTAATTCTATTCTAATCCTATTCTAATTCTATTCTAATTCTATTTTAATTATATTCTAATTCTAATTGTATTTCTAATTCTAATTCTATTCTAATTCTATTCTAATTCTAATTCTATTCTAATTCTAATTCTATTTCTAATTCTAATTCTATTTCTAATTCTAATTCTATTTCTATTTCTATTTCTAATTCTATTCTAATTCTTTTTCTAATTCTAATTCTATTCTAATTCTATTCTAATTCTATTCTAATTCTAATTCTATTCAAATTCTAATTCTATTTCTAATTCTAATTCTAATTCTAATCTAATTCTAATTATATTCTAATTCTTACTCTATTCTAATTCTAATTCTATTCTAATTCTAATTATAATTCTATTCTAATTTTAATTTTATTTCTAATTCTAATTCTATTTTAATTCTATTCTAATTCTATTCTAATTCTATTTTAATTCTATTCTAATTCTAATTTTATTTCTAATTTTAATTCTAATTCTAATCTAATTCTAAATCTATTTCTATTTCTAATTCTATTTCTAATTTTAATTCTATTCTAATTCTATTCTAATTCTATTCTAATTCTAATTCTATTCTAATTCTACTTCTATTTCTAATTCTAATTATAATTCTAATTCTAATTCTAATCTAATTCTAATTCTAATTCTAATTCTAATTCTAATTCTAATCTAATTCTAATTCTATTTCTAATTCTATTTCTAATTCTAATTCTAATTCTATTCTAATTCTTATTCTATTCTAATTCTAATTCTATTTATAATTCTATTTCTAATTCTAATTCTAATTCTATTTCTATTTCTAATTCTATTCTAATTCTAATTCTATTCTAATTCTATTCTAATTCTAATTCTATTTGTATTTCTATTTCTAGTTCTAATTCTAATTCTAATTCTAATTCTATTCTAATTCTATTCTAATTCTATTCTAATTCTATTCTAATTCTATTCTATTTCTAATTCTATTCTAATTCTATTCTAATTCTATTCTAATTATAATTCTAATCTAATTCTAATTCTATTCTAATTCTTACTCTATTCTAATTCTATTCTAATGCTATTTCTAATTCTATTTCTAATTCTAATTCTAATTCTATTCTAATTCTATTCTAATTCTATTTCTAATTCTATTTCTAATTCTAATTCTAATTCTATTCTAATTCTAATTCTATTCTAATTCTATTTCTTTTCTAATTCTAATTTTATTATATTTATATTCTAATTCTAATTCTATTCTAATTCTATTCTAATTCTAATTCTATTTCTAATTCTAATTCTAATTCTATTCTATTTCTAATTCTAATTCTATTCTAATTCTATTCTAATTCTATTCTAATTCTATTCTAATTCTAATTCTATTTCTAATTCTAATTCTAATTCTATTCTATTTCTAATTCTAATTCTATTCTAATTCTATTCTAATTCTATTATAATTCTATTCTAATTCTATTTTCTAATTCTAATTCTATTCTAATTCTAATTCTATTCTAATTATAATTCTATTTCTAATTCTATTTCTATTTCTATTTCTATTTCTAATTCTATTTCTATTCTAATTCTAATTCTAATTCTATTCTAATTCTATTATAATTCTATTATAATTCTATTATAATTCTAATTATATTCTATTTCTATTCTATTTCTAATTCTAATTTTATTTCTATTTATAATACTAATTCTAATTGTATTTCTAATTCTAATTCTAATTCTATTCTAATTCTAATTCTATTCTAATTCTATTCTAATTCTATTTCTAATTCTAATTCTATTCTAATTCTATTCTAATTCTATTCTAATTCTATTCTAATTCTAATTCTATTTCTAATTCTAATTCTAATTCTAATCTAATTCTAATTATATTCTAATTCTTACTCTATTCTAATTCTAATTCTAATTCTAATTCTATTCTAATTCTAATTATAATTCTATTCTAATTCTAATTCTATTTCTAATTCTAATTCTATTCTAATCCTATTCTAATTCTATTCTAATTCTAATTCTATTTCTAATTCTAATTCTATTCTAATTCTATTCTAATTCTATTCTAATTCTATTCTAATTCTAATTCTATTTCTAATTATAATTCTAATTCTAATCTAATTCTAATTATATTCTAATTCTTACTCTATTCTAATTCTAATTCTAATTCTAATTCTATTCTAATTCTAATTATAATTCTATTCTAATTCTAATTCTATTTCTAATTCTAATTCTATTATAATCCTATTCTAATTCTATTCTAATTCTAATTCTATTTCTAATTCTAATTCTATTCTAATCCTATTCTAATTCTATTCTAATTCTATTCTAATTCTATTCTAATTCTAATTCTATTTCTAATTCTAATTCTATTATAATTCTATTCTAATTCTATTCTAATTCTAATTCTATTCTAATTCTAATTCTAATTCTATTTCTAATTCTAATTCTATTCTAATTCTATTCTAATTCTAATCTAATTCTATTCTAATTCTATTCTAATTCTAATTCTATTTCTAATTCTAATTCTATTCTAATTCTGTTCTAATTATATTCTAATTCTATTCTAATTCTAATTCTATTCTAATTCTAATTCTATTTCTAATACTAATTCTAATTCTAATCTAATTCTAATTATATTCTAATTCTTACTCTATTCTAATTCTAATTCTAATTCTAATTCTCTTCTAATTCTAATTATAATTCTATTCTAATTCTAATTATATTTCTAATTCTAATTCTATTCTAATCCTATTCTAATTCTATTATAATTCTATTCTAATTCTAATTCTATTTCTAATTCTAATTCTATTCTAATTCTATTCTAATTTTATTCTAATTCTAATTCTAATTCTAATTCTATTCTATTTCTAATTCTAATTCTATTCTAATTCTATTCTAATTCTATTCTAATTCTATTCTAATTCTAATTCTATTTCTAATTCTAATTCTAATTATAATCTAATTCTAATTATATTCTAATTCTTACTCTATTCAAATTCTAATTCTAATTCTAATTCTATTCTAATTCTAATTATAATTCTATTCTAATTCTAATTCTATTTCTAATTCTAATTCTATTCTAATCCTATTCTAATTCTATTCTAATTCTAATTATAATTCTATTCTAATTCTAATTCTATTTCTAATTCTAATTCTATTCTAATCCTATTATAATTCTATTTTAATTCTATTCTAATTCTATTCTAATTCTAATTCTATTTCTAATTCTAATTCTATTCTAATTCTATTCTAATTCTATTCTAATTCTATTTCTATTCTAATTCTAATTCTATTTCTAATTCTAATTCTAATTCTAATCTAATTCTAATTATATTCTAATTCTTACTCTATTCTAATTCTAATTCTCTTCTAATTCTAATTATAATTCTATTCTAATTCTAATTCTATTTCTAATTCTAATTCTATTCTAATCCTATTCTAATTCTATTCTAATTCTATTCTAATTCTATTCTAATTCTAATTCTATTTCTAATTCTAATTCTATTCTAATTCTATTCTAATTCTATTCTAATTCTAATTCTATTTCTAATTCTAATTCTATTCTATTTCTAATTCTAATTATATTCTAATTCTATTCTAATTCTATTTTCTAATTCTAATTCTATTCTAATTCTAATTCTATTCTAATTATAATTCTATTTCTAATTCTATTTCTATTTATATTTCTAATTCTAATTCTATTCTAATTCTAATTCTAATTCTATTATAATTCTATTATAATTCTATTATAATTCTACTATAATTCTATTCTAATTCTAATTCTATTCTAATTCTAATTCTATTTCTAATTCTAATTCTAATTCTAATCTAATTCTAATTCTTACTCTATTCTAATTCTACTTCTAATTCTAATTCTATTCTAATTCTATTCTAATTCTATTCTAATTCTAATTCTATTCTAATTCTAATTCTATTTCTAATTCTAATTCTAATCTAATTCTAATTCTATTCTAATTCTATTCTAATTCTATTCTAATTCTAATTCTATTCTAATTCTAATTCTATTTCTAATTCTAATTATATTTCTATTTCTATTTCTAATTCTATTCTAATTCTATTTCTAATTCTAATTCTATTCTAATTCTATTCTAATTCTATTCTAATTCTATTCTAATTCTAATTCTATTCAAATTCTAATTCTATTTCTAATTCTAATTCTAATTATATTCTAATTCTTACTCTATTCTAATTCTAATTCTAATTATAATTCTATTCTAATTCTAATTCTATTTCTAATTCTAATTCTATTCTAATCCTATTCTAATTCTATTCTAATTCTATTCTAATTCTATTCTAATTCTATTTTAATTCTATTCTAATTCTAATTTTATTTCTAATTTTAATTTTAATCCTAATCTAATTCTAATTCTATTTCTATTTCTAATTCTATTTCTAATTTTAATTCTATTCTAATTCTAATTCTATTCTAATTCTACTTCTATTTCTAATTCTAATTCTAATTCTAATTCTAATCTAATTCTAATTCTAATTCTAATTCTAATTCTAATTCTAATTCTAATCTAATTCTAGGTCTATTTCTAATTCTATTTCTAATTCTAATTCTAATTCTATTCTAATTATTATTCTATTCTAATTCTAATTCTATTTATAATTCTATTTCTAATTCTAATTTTAATTCTATTTCTATTTCTAATTCTATTCTAATTCTATTCTAATTCTATTCTAATTCTATTCTAATTCTAATTCTATTTCTAATTCTAATTCTATTCTTATTCTATTCTAATTCTATTCTAATTCAATTCTAATTCTAATTCTATTCTAATTCTAATTCTATTTCTAATTCTAATTCTAATTCTAATCTAATTCTAATTATATTCTAATTCTTACTCTATTCTAATTCTAATTCTAATTCTAATTCTCTTCTAATTCTAATTATAATTCTATTCTAATTCTAATTATATTTCTAATTCTAATTCTATTCTAATCCTATTCTAATTCTATTCTAATTCTATTTTAATTATATTCTAATTCTAATTGTATTTCTAATTCTAATTCTATTCTAATTCTATTCTAATTCTAATTCTATTCTAATTCTAATTCTATTTCTAATTCTAATTCTATTTCTAATTCTAATTCTATTTCTATTTCTATTTCTAATTCTATTCTAATTCTATTTCTAATTCTAATTCTATTCTAATTCTATTCTAATTCTATTCTAATTCTAATTCTATTCAAATTCTAATTCTATTTCTAATTCTAATTCTAATTCTAATCTAATTCTAATTATATTCTAATTCTTACTCTATTCTAATTCTAATTCTATTCTAATTCAAATTATAATTCTATTCTAATTTTAATTCTATTTCTAATTCTAATTCTATTTTAATTCTATTCTAATTCTATTCTAATTCTATTTTAATTCTATTCTAATTCTAATTTTATTTCTAATTTTAATTCTAATTCTAATCTAATTCTAAATCTATTTCTATTTCTAATTCTATTTCTAATTTTAATTCTATTCTAATTCTATTCTAATTCTATTCTAATTCTAATTCTATTCTAATTCTACTTCTATTTCTAATTCTAATTATAATTCTAATTCTAATTCTAATCTAATTCTAATTCTAATTCTAATTCTAATTCTAATTCTAATTCTAATCTAATTCTAATTCTATTTCTAATTCTATTTCTAATTCTAATTCTAATTCTATTCTAATTCTTATTCTATTCTAATTCTAATTCTATTTATAATTCTATTTCTAATTCTAATTCTAATTCTATTTCTATTTCTAATTCTATTCTAATTCTAATTCTATTCTAATTCTATTCTAATTCTAATTCTATTTCTATTTCTATTTCTAGTTCTAATTCTAATTCTAATTCTAATTCTATTCTAATTCTATTCTAATTCTATTCTAATTCTATTCTAATTCTATTCTAATTCTAATTCTATTTCTAATTCTAATTCTAATTCTATTCTATTTCTAATTCTAATTCTATTCTAATTCTATTCTAATTCTATTCTAATTCTATTCTAATTCTAATTCTATTTCTAATTCTAATTCTACTTCTATTCTATTTCTAATTCTAATTCTATTCTAATTCTATTCTAATTCTATTATAATTCTATTCTAATTCTATTTTCTAATTCTAATTCTATTCTAATTCTAATTCTATTCTAATTATAATTCTATTTCTAATTCTATTTCTATTTCTATTTCTATTTCTAATTCTATTTCTATTCTAATTCTAATTCTAATTCTATTCTAATTCTATTATAATTCTATTATAATTCTATTATAATTCTATTATAATTCTAATTCTATTCTATTTCTATTCTATTTCTAATTCTAATTTTATTTCTATTTATAATACTAATTCTAATTGTATTTCTAATTCTAATTCTAATTCTATTCTAATTCTAATTCTATTCTAATTCTATTCTAATTCTATTCTAATTCTATTTCTAATTCTAATTCTATTCTAATTCTATTCTAATTCTATTCTAATTCTATTCTAATTCTAATTCTATTTCTAATTCTAATTCTAATTCTAATCTAATTCTAATTATATTCTAATTCTTACTCTATTCTAATTCTAATTCTAATTCTAATTCTATTCTAATTCTAATTATAATTCTATTCTAATTCTAATTCTATTTCTAATTCTAATTCTATTCTAATCCTATTCTAATTCTATTCTAATTCTATTCTAATTCTATTATAATTCTAATTCTATTTCTAATTCTAATTCTATTATAATTCTATTCTAATTCTATTCTAATTCTAATTCTATTCTAATTCTAATTCTAATTCTATTTCTAATTCTAATTCTATTCTAATTCTATTCTAATTCTAATCTAATTCTATTCTAATTCTATTCTAATTCTAATTCTATTTCTAATTCTAATTCTATTCTAATTCTATTCTAATTCTATTCTAATTCTATTCTAATTCTAATTCTATTCTAATTCTAATTCTATTTCTAATACTAATTCTAATTCTAATCTAATTCTAATTATATTCTAATTCTTACTCTATTCTAATTCTAATTCTAATTCTAATTATATTCTAATTCTTACTCTATTCTAATTCTAATTCTAATTCTAATTCTCTTCTAATTCTAATTATAATTCTATTCTAATTCTAATTCTATTTCTAATTCTAATTCTATTCTAATCCTATTCTAATTCTATTCTAATTCTATTCTAATTCTAATTCTATTTCTAATTCTAATTCTATTCTAATTCTATTCTAATTCTAATTCTATTTCTAATTCTAATTCTAATTCTATTCTATTTCTAATTCTAATTCTATTCTAATTCTATTCTAATTCTATTCTAATTCTATTCTAATTCTAATTCTAATTCTAATTCTAATCTAATTCTAATTATATTCTAATTCTTACTCTATTCTAATTCTAATTCTAATTCTAATTCTCTTCTAATTCTAATTATAATTCTATTCTAATTCTAATTATATTTCTAATTCTAATTCTATTCTAATCCTATTCTAATTCTATTCTAATTCTATTTTAATTATATTCTAATTCTAATTGTATTTCTAATTCTAATTCTATTCTAATTCTATTCTAATTCTAATTCTATTCTAATTCTAATTCTATTTCTAATTCTAATTCTATTTCTAATTCTAATTCTATTTCTATTTCTATTTCTAATTCTATTCTAATTCTATTTCTAATTCTAATTCTATTCTAATTCTATTCTAATTCTATTCTAATTCTAATTCTATTCAAATTCTAATTCTATTTCTAATTCTAATTCTAATTCTAATCTAATTCTAATTATATTCTAATTCTTACTCTATTCTAATTCTAATTCTATTCTAATTCTAATTATAATTCTATTCTAATTTTAATTCTATTTCTAATTCTAATTCTATTTTAATTCTATTCTAATTCTATTCTAATTCTATTTTAATTCTATTCTAATTCTAATTTTATTTCTAATTTTAATTCTAATTCTAATCTAATTCTAAATCTATTTCTATTTCTAATTCTATTTCTAATTTTAATTCTATTCTAATTCTATTCTAATTCTATTCTAATTCTAATTCTATTCTAATTCTACTTCTATTTCTAATTCTAATTATAATTCTAATTCTAATTCTAATCTAATTCTAATTCTAATTCTAATTCTAATTCTAATTCTAATTCTAATCTAATTCTAATTCTATTTCTAATTCTATTTCTAATTCTAATTCTAATTCTATTCTAATTCTTATTCTATTCTAATTCTAATTCTATTTATAATTCTATTTCTAATTCTAATTCTAATTCTAATTCTATTTCTAATTCTATTCTAATTCTAATTCTATTTTAATTCTATTCTAATTCTAATTCTATTTCTATTTCTATTTCTAGTTCTAATTCTAATTCTAATTCTAATTCTATTCTAATTCTATTCTAATTCTATTCTAATTCTATTCTAATTCTATTCTATTTCTAATTCTATTCTAATTCTATTCTAATTCTATTCTAATTATAATTCTAATCTAATTCTAATTCTATTCTAATTCTTACTCTATTCTAATTCTATTCTAATGCTATTTCTAATTCTATTTCTAATTCTAATTCTAATTCTATTCTAATTCTATTCTAATTCTATTTCTAATTCTATTTCTAATTCTAATTCTAATTCTATTCTAATTCTAATTCTATTCTAATTCTATTTCTTTTCTAATTCTAATTTTATTATATTTATATTCTAATTCTAATTCTATTCTAATTCTATTCTAATTCTAATTCTATTTCTAATTCTAATTCTAATTCTATTCTATTTCTAATTCTAATTCTATTCTAATTCTATTCTAATTCTATTCTAATTCTATTCTAATTCTAATTCTATTTCTAATTCTAATTCTACTTCTATTCTATTTCTAATTCTAATTCTATTCTAATTCTATTCTAATTCTATTATAATTCTATTCTAATTCTATTTTCTAATTCTAATTCTATTCTAATTCTAATTCTATTCTAATTATAATTCTATTTCTAATTCTATTTCTATTTCTATTTCTATTTCTAATTCTATTTCTATTCTAATTCTAATTCTAATTCTATTCTAATTCTATTATAATTCTATTATAATTCTATTATAATTCTAATTCTATTCTATTTCTATTCTATTTCTAATTCTAATTTTATTTCTATTTATAATACTAATTCTAATTGTATTTCTAATTCTAATTCTAATTCTATTCTAATTCTAATTCTATTCTAATTCTATTCTAATTCTATTCTAATTCTATTTCTAATTCTAATTCTATTCTAATTCTATTCTAATTCTATTCTAATTCTATTCTAATTCTAATTCTATTTCTAATTCTAATTCTAATTCTAATCTAATTCTAATTATATTCTAATTCTTACTCTATTCTAATTCTAATTCTAATTCTAATTCTATTCTAATTCTAATTATAATTCTATTCTAATTCTAATTCTATTTCTAATTCTAATTCTATTCTAATCCTATTCTAATTCTATTCTAATTCTATTCTAATTCTATTATAATTCTAATTCTATTTCTAATTCTAATTCTATTATAATTCTATTCTAATTCTATTCTAATTCTAATTCTATTCTAATTCTAATTCTAATTCTATTTCTAATTCTAATTCTATTCTAATTCTATTCTAATTCTAATCTAATTCTATTCTAATTCTATTCTAATTCTAATTCTATTTCTAATTCTAATTCTATTCTAATTCTATTCTAATTCTATTCTAATTCTATTCTAATTCTAATTCTATTCTAATTCTAATTCTATTTCTAATACTAATTCTAATTCTAATCTAATTCTAATTATATTCTAATTCTTACTCTATTCTAATTCTAATTCTAATTCTAATTATATTCTAATTCTTACTCTATTCTAATTCTAATTCTAATTCTAATTCTCTTCTAATTCTAATTATAATTCTATTCTAATTCTAATTCTATTTCTAATTCTAATTCTATTCTAATCCTATTCTAATTCTATTCTAATTCTATTCTAATTCTAATTCTATTTCTAATTCTAATTCTATTCTAATTCTATTCTAATTCTAATTCTATTTCTAATTCTAATTCTAATTCTATTCTATTTCTAATTCTAATTCTATTCTAATTCTATTCTAATTCTATTCTAATTCTATTCTAATTCTAATTATATTTCTAATTCTAATTCTATTCTAATCCTATTCTAATTCTATTCTAATTCTATTTTAATTATATTCTAATTCTAATTGTATTTCTAATTCTAATTCTATTCTAATTCTATTCTAATTCTAATTCTATTCTAATTCTAATTCTATTTCTAATTCTAATTCTATTTCTAATTCTAATTCTATTTCTATTTCTATTTCTAATTCTATTCTAATTCTATTTCTAATTCTAATTCTATTCTAATTCTATTCTAATTCTATTCTAATTCTAATTCTATTCAAATTCTAATTCTATTTCTAATTCTAATTCTAATTCTAATCTAATTCTAATTATATTCTAATTCTTACTCTATTCTAATTCTAATTCTATTCTAATTCTAATTATAATTCTATTCTAATTTTAATTCTATTTCTAATTCTAATTCTATTTTAATTCTATTCTAATTCTATTCTAATTCTATTTTAATTCTATTCTAATTCTAATTTTATTTCTAATTTTAATTCTAATTCTAATCTAATTCTAAATCTATTTCTATTTCTAATTCTATTTCTAATTTTAATTCTATTCTAATTCTATTCTAATTCTATTCTAATTCTAATTCTATTCTAATTCTACTTCTATTTCTAATTCTAATTATAATTCTAATTCTAATTCTAATCTAATTCTAATTCTAATTCTAATTCTAATTCTAATTCTAATTCTAATCTAATTCTAATTCTATTTCTAATTCTATTTCTAATTCTAATTCTAATTCTATTCTAATTCTTATTCTATTCTAATTCTAATTCTATTTATAATTCTATTTCTAATTCTAATTCTAATTCTAATTCTATTTCTAATTCTATTCTAATTCTAATTCTATTCTAATTCTATTCTAATTCTAATTCTATTTCTATTTCTATTTCTAGTTCTAATTCTAATTCTAATTCTAATTCTATTCTAATTCTATTCTAATTCTATTCTAATTCTATTCTAATTCTATTCTATTTCTAATTCTATTCTAATTCTATTCTAATTCTATTCTAATTATAATTCTAATCTAATTCTAATTCTATTCTAATTCTTACTCTATTCTAATTCTATTCTAATGCTATTTCTAATTCTATTTCTAATTCTAATTCTAATTCTATTCTAATTCTATTCTAATTCTATTTCTAATTCTATTTCTAATTCTAATTCTAATTCTATTCTAATTCTAATTCTATTCTAATTCTATTTCTTTTCTAATTCTAATTTTATTATATTTATATTCTAATTCTAATTCTATTCTAATTCTATTCTAATTCTAATTCTATTTCTAATTCTAATTCTAATTCTATTCTATTTCTAATTCTAATTCTATTCTAATTCTATTCTAATTCTATTCTAATTCTATTCTAATTCTAATTCTATTTCTAATTCTAATTCTACTTCTATTCTATTTCTAATTCTAATTCTATTCTAATTCTATTCTAATTCTATTATAATTCTATTCTAATTCTATTTTCTAATTCTAATTCTATTCTAATTCTAATTCTATTCTAATTATAATTCTATTTCTAATTCTATTTCTATTTCTATTTCTATTTCTAATTCTATTTCTATTCTAATTCTAATTCTAATTCTATTCTAATTCTATTATAATTCTATTATAATTCTATTATAATTCTAATTCTATTCTATTTCTATTCTATTTCTAATTCTAATTTTATTTCTATTTATAATACTAATTCTAATTGTATTTCTAATTCTAATTCTAATTCTATTCTAATTCTAATTCTATTCTAATTCTATTCTAATTCTATTCTAATTCTATTTCTAATTCTAATTCTATTCTAATTCTATTCTAATTCTATTCTAATTCTATTCTAATTCTAATTCTATTTCTAATTCTAATTCTAATTCTAATCTAATTCTAATTATATTCTAATTCTTACTCTATTCTAATTCTAATTCTAATTCTAATTCTATTCTAATTCTAATTATAATTCTATTCTAATTCTAATTCTATTTCTAATTCTAATTCTATTCTAATCCTATTCTAATTCTATTCTAATTCTATTCTAATTCTATTATAATTCTAATTCTATTTCTAATTCTAATTCTATTATAATTCTATTCTAATTCTATTCTAATTCTAATTCTATTCTAATTCTAATTCTAATTCTATTTCTAATTCTAATTCTATTCTAATTCTATTCTAATTCTAATCTAATTCTATTCTAATTCTATTCTAATTCTAATTCTATTTCTAATTCTAATTCTATTCTAATTCTATTCTAATTCTATTCTAATTCTATTCTAATTCTAATTCTATTCTAATTCTAATTCTATTTCTAATACTAATTCTAATTCTAATCTAATTCTAATTATATTCTAATTCTTACTCTATTCTAATTCTAATTCTAATTCTAATTATATTCTAATTCTTACTCTATTCTAATTCTAATTCTAATTCTAATTCTCTTCTAATTCTAATTATAATTCTATTCTAATTCTAATTCTATTTCTAATTCTAATTCTATTCTAATCCTATTCTAATTCTATTCTAATTCTATTCTAATTCTAATTCTATTTCTAATTCTAATTCTATTCTAATTCTATTCTAATTCTAATTCTATTTCTAATTCTAATTCTAATTCTATTCTATTTCTAATTCTAATTCTATTCTAATTCTATTCTAATTCTATTCTAATTCTATTCTAATTCTAATTCTATTTCTAATTCTTATTCTAATTCTAATCTAATTCTAATTATATTCTAATTCTTACTCTATTCTAATTCTAATTCTAATTCTAATTCTATTCTAATTCTAATTATAATTCTATTCTAATTCTAATTCTATTTCTAATTCTAATTCTATTCTAATCCTATTCTAATTCTATTCTAATTCTATTCTAATTCTATTCTAATTCTAATTATAATTCTATTCTAATTCTAATTCTATTTCTAATTCTAATTCTATTCTAATCCTATTATAATTCTATTCTAATTCTATTCTAATTCTATTCTAATTCTAATTCTATTTCTAATTCTAATTCTATTCTAATTCTATTCTAATTTTATTCTAATTCTATTCTAATTCTATTCTAATTCTATTCTAATTCTATTTCTATTCTAATTCTAATTCTATTTCTAATTCTAATTCTAATTCTAATCTAATTCTAATTATATTCTAATTCTTACTCTATTCTAATTCTAATTCTAATTCTAATTCTCTTCTAATTCTAATTATAATTCTATTCTAATTCTAATTCTATTTCTAATTCTAATTCTATTCTAATCCTATTCTAATTCTATTCTAATTCTATTCTAATTCTATTCTAATTCTAATTCTATTTCTAATTCTATTTCTATTCTAATTCTATTCTAATTCTATTCTAATTCTAATTCTATTTCTAATTCTAATTCTATTCTATTTCTAATTCTAATTATATTCTAATTCTATTCTAATTCTATTTTCTAATTCTAATTCTATTCTAATTCTAATTCTATTCTAATTATAATTCTATTTCTAATTCTATTTCTATTTATATTTCTAATTCTAATTCTATTCTAATTCTAATTCTAATTCTATTCTAATTCTATTATAATTCTATTATAATTCTATTCTAATTCTAATTCTATTCTAATTCTAATTCTATTTCTAATTCTAATTCTAATTCTAATCTAATTCTAATTATATTCTAATTCTTACTCTATTCTAATTCTAGTTCTAATTCTAATTCTATTCTAATTCTATTCTAATTCTATTCTAATTCTAATTCTATTCTAATTCTAATTCTAATTCTAATTCTAATTCTAATCTAATTCTAATTATACTCTAATTCTTACTCTATTCTAATTCTAATTCTAATTCTAATTCTATTCTAATTCTAATTCTATTTCTAATTCTAATTCTAATTCTAATCTAATTCTAATTATATTCTAATTCTTACTCTATTCTAATTCTAGTTCTAATTCTAATTCTATTCTAATTCTATTCTAATTCTATTCTAATTCTAATTCTATTCTAATTCTAATTCTATTTCTAATTCTAATTCTAATTCTAATCTAATTCTAATTATATTCTAATTCTATTTCTAATTCTAATTCTATTCTAATTCTATTCTAATTCTATTCTAATTCTAATTCTATTCTAATTCTAATTCTATTTCTAATTCTAATTCTATTTCTATTTCTATTTCTAATTCTATTCTAATTCTATTTCTAATTCTAATTCTATTCTAATTCTATTCTAATTCTATTCTAATTCTATTCTAATTCTAATTCTATTCAAATTCTAATTCTATTTCTAATTCTAATTCTAATTATATTCTAATTCTTACTCTATTCTAATTCTAATTCTAATTCTAATTCAATTCTAATTCTAATTATAATTCTATTCTAATTCTAATTCTATTTCTAATTCTAATTCTATTTTAATTCTATTCTAATTCTATTCTAATTCTATTTTAATTCTATTCTAATTCTAATTTTATTTCTAATTTTAATTTTAATCCTAATCTAATTCTAATTCTATTTCTATTTCTAATTCTATTTCTAATTTTAATTCTATTCTAATTCTAATTCTATTCTAATTCTACTTCTATTTCTAATTCTAATTCTAATTCTAATTCTAATTCTAATCTAATTCTAATTCTAATTCTAATTCTAATTCTAATTCTAATTTTAATCTAATTCTAGGTCTATTTCTAATTCTATTTCTAATTCTAATTCTAATTCTATTCTAATTATTATTCTATTCTAATTCTAATTCTATTTATAATTCTATTTCTAATTCTAATTTTAATTCTATTTCTATTTCTAATTCTATTCTAATTCTATTCTAATTCTATTCTAATTCTAATTCTATTTCTAATTCTAATTCTATTCTTATTCTATTCTAATTCTATTCTAATTCAATTCTAATTCTAATTCTATTCTAATTCTAATTCTATTTCTAATTCTAATTCTAATTCTAATCTAATTCTAATTATATTCTAATTCTTACTCTATTCTAATTCTAATTCTAATTCTAATTCTCTTCTAATTCTAATTATAATTCTATTCTAATTCTAATTATATTTCTAATTCTAATTCTATTCTAATCCTATTCTAATTCTATTCTAATTCTATTTTAATTATATTCTAATTCTAATTGTATTTCTAATTCTAATTCTATTCTAATTCTATTCTAATTCTAATTCTATTCTAATTCTAATTCTATTTCTAATTCTAATTCTATTTCTAATTCTAATTCTATTTCTATTTCTATTTCTAATTCTATTCTAATTCTATTTCTAATTCTAATTCTATTCTAATTCTATTCTAATTCTATTCTAATTCTAATTCTATTCAAATTCTAATTCTATTTCTAATTCTAATTCTAATTCTAATCTAATTCTAATTATATTCTAATTCTTACTCTATTCTAATTCTAATTCTATTCTAATTCTAATTATAATTCTATTCTAATTTTAATTCTATTTCTAATTCTAATTCTATTTTAATTCTATTCTAATTCTATTCTAATTCTATTCTAATTCTATTTCTAATTCTAATTCTACTTCTATTCTATTTCTAATTCTAATTCTATTCTAATTCTATTCTAATTCTATTATAATTCTATTCTAATTCTATTTTCTAATTCTAATTCTATTCTAATTCTAATTCTATTCTAATTATAATTCTATTTCTAATTCTATTTCTATTTCTATTTCTATTTCTAATTCTATTTCTATTCTAATTCTAATTCTAATTCTATTCTAATTCTATTATAATTCTATTATAATTCTATTATAATTCTAATTCTATTCTATTTCTATTCTATTTCTAATTCTAATTTTATTTCTATTTATAATACTAATTCTAATTGTATTTCTAATTCTAATTCTAATTCTATTCTAATTCTAATTCTATTCTAATTCTATTCTAATTCTATTCTAATTCTATTTCTAATTCTAATTCTATTCTAATTCTATTCTAATTCTATTCTAATTCTATTCTAATTCTAATTCTATTTCTAATTCTAATTCTAATTCTAATCTAATTCTAATTATATTCTAATTCTTACTCTATTCTAATTCTAATTCTAATTCTAATTCTATTCTAATTCTAATTATAATTCTATTCTAATTCTAATTCTATTTCTAATTCTAATTCTATTCTAATCCTATTCTAATTCTATTCTAATTCTATTCTAATTCTATTATAATTCTAATTCTATTTCTAATTCTAATTCTATTATAATTCTATTCTAATTCTATTCTAATTCTAATTCTATTCTAATTCTAATTCTAATTCTATTTCTAATTCTAATTCTATTCTAATTCTATTCTAATTCTAATCTAATTCTATTCTAATTCTATTCTAATTCTAATTCTATTTCTAATTCTAATTCTATTCTAATTCTATTCTAATTCTATTCTAATTCTATTCTAATTCTAATTCTATTCTAATTCTAATTCTATTTCTAATACTAATTCTAATTCTAATCTAATTCTAATTATATTCTAATTCTTACTCTATTCTAATTCTAATTCTAATTCTAATTATATTCTAATTCTTACTCTATTCTAATTCTAATTCTAATTCTAATTCTCTTCTAATTCTAATTATAATTCTATTCTAATTCTAATTCTATTTCTAATTCTAATTCTATTCTAATCCTATTCTAATTCTATTCTAATTCTATTCTAATTCTAATTCTATTTCTAATTCTAATTCTATTCTAATTCTATTCTAATTCTAATTCTATTTCTAATTCTAATTCTAATTCTATTCTATTTCTAATTCTAATTCTATTCTAATTCTATTCTAATTCTATTCTAATTCTATTCTAATTCTAATTCTATTTCTAATTCTTATTCTAATTCTAATCTAATTCTAATTATATTCTAATTCTTACTCTATTCTAATTCTAATTCTAATTCTAATTCTATTCTAATTCTAATTATAATTCTATTCTAATTCTAATTCTATTTCTAATTCTAATTCTATTCTAATCCTATTCTAATTCTATTCTAATTCTATTCTAATTCTATTCTAATTCTAATTATAATTCTATTCTAATTCTAATTCTATTTCTAATTCTAATTCTATTCTAATCCTATTATAATTCTATTCTAATTCTATTCTAATTCTATTCTAATTCTAATTCTATTTCTAATTCTAATTCTATTCTAATTCTATTCTAATTCTATTCTAATTCTATTCTAATTCTATTCTAATTCTATTCTAATTCTATTTCTATTCTAATTCTAATTCTATTTCTAATTCTAATTCTAATTCTAATCTAATTCTAATTATATTCTAATTCTTACTCTATTCTAATTCTAATTCTAATTCTAATTCTCTTCTAATTCTAATTATAATTCTATTCTAATTCTAATTCTATTTCTAATTCTAATTCTATTCTAATCCTATTCTAATTCTATTCTAATTCTATTCTAATTCTATTCTAATTCTAATTCTATTTCTAATTCTATTTCTATTCTAATTCTATTCTAATTCTATTCTAATTCTAATTCTATTTCTAATTCTAATTCTATTCTATTTCTAATTCTAATTATATTCTAATTCTATTCTAATTCTATTTTCTAATTCTAATTCTATTCTAATTCTAATTCTATTCTAATTATAATTCTATTTCTAATTCTATTTCTATTTATATTTCTAATTCTAATTCTATTCTAATTCTAATTCTAATTCTATTCTAATTCTATTATAATTCTATTATAATTCTATTCTAATTCTAATTATATTCTAATTCTAATTCTATTTCTAATTCTAATTCTAATTCTAATCTAATTCTAATTATATTCTAATTCTTACTCTATTCTAATTCTAGTTCTAATTCTAATTCTATTCTAATTCTATTCTAATTCTATTCTAATTCTAATTCTATTCTAATTCTAATTCTAATTCTAATTCTAATTCTAATCTAATTCTAATTATACTCTAATTCTTACTCTATTCTAGTTCTAATTCTAATTCTAATTCTATTCTAATTCTAATTCTATTTCTAATTCTAATTCTAATTCTAATCTAATTCTAATTATATTCTAATTCTTACTCTATTCTAATTCTAGTTCTAATTCTAATTCTATTCTAATTCTATTCTAATTCTATTCTAATTCTAATTCTATTCTAATTCTAATTCTATTTCTAATTCTAATTCTAATTCTAATCTAATTCTAATTATATTCTAATTCTATTTCTAATTCTAATTCTATTCTAATTCTATTCTAATTCTATTCTAATTCTAATTCTATTCTAATTCTAATTCTATTTCTAATTCTAATTCTATTTCTATTTCTATTTCTAATTCTATTCTAATTCTATTTCTAATTCTAATTCTATTCTAATTCTATTCTAATTCTATTCTAATTCTATTCTAATTCTAATTCTATTCAAATTCTAATTCTATTTCTAATTCTAATTCTAATTATATTCTAATTCTTACTCTATTCTAATTCTAATTCTAATTCTAATTCAATTCTAATTCTAATTATAATTCTATTCTAATTCTAATTCTATTTCTAATTCTAATTCTATTTTAATTCTATTCTAATTCTATTCTAATTCTATTTTAATTCTATTCTAATTCTAATTTTATTTCTAATTTTAATTTTAATCCTAATCTAATTCTAATTCTATTTCTATTTCTAATTCTATTTCTAATTTTAATTCTATTCTAATTCTAATTCTATTTCTAATTCTAATTCTAATTCTAATCTAATTCTAATTATATTCTAATTCTTACTCTATTCTAATTCTAATTCTAATTCTAATTCTCTTCTAATTCTAATTATAATTCTATTCTAATTCTAATTCTATTTCTAATTCTAATTCTATTCTAATCCTATTCTAATTCTATTCTAATTCTATTCTAATTCTATTCTAATTCTAATTCTATTTCTAATTCTATTTCTATTCTAATTCTATTCTAATTCTATTCTAATTCTAATTCTATTTCTAATTCTAATTCTATTCTATTTCTAATTCTAATTATATTCTAATTCTATTCTAATTCTATTTTCTAATTCTAATTCTATTCTAATTCTAATTCTATTCTAATTATAATTCTATTTCTAATTCTATTTCTATTTATATTTCTAATTCTAATTCTATTCTAATTCTAATTCTAATTCTATTCTAATTCTATTATAATTCTATTATAATTCTATTCTAATTCTAATTCTATTCTAATTCTAATTCTATTTCTAATTCTAATTCTAATTCTAATCTAATTCTAATTATATTCTAATTCTTACTCTATTCTAATTCTAGTTCTAATTCTAATTCTATTCTAATTCTATTCTAATTCTATTCTAATTCTAATTCTATTCTAATTCTAATTCTAATTCTAATTCTAATTCTAATCTAATTCTAATTATACTCTAATTCTTACTCTATTCTAATTCTAATTCTAATTCTAATTCTATTCTAATTCTAATTCTATTTCTAATTCTAATTCTAATTCTAATCTAATTCTAATTATATTCTAATTCTTACTCTATTCTAATTCTAGTTCTAATTCTAATTCTATTCTAATTCTATTCTAATTCTATTCTAATTCTAATTCTATTCTAATTCTAATTCTATTTCTAATTCTAATTCTAATTCTAATCTAATTCTAATTATATTCTAATTCTATTTCTAATTCTAATTCTATTCTAATTCTATTCTAATTCTATTCTAATTCTAATTCTATTCTAATTCTAATTCTATTTCTAATTCTAATTCTATTTCTATTTCTATTTCTAATTCTATTCTAATTCTATTTCTAATTCTAATTCTATTCTAATTCTATTCTAATTCTATTCTAATTCTATTCTAATTCTAATTCTATTCAAATTCTAATTCTATTTCTAATTCTAATTCTAATTATATTCTAATTCTTACTCTATTCTAATTCTAATTCTAATTCTAATTCAATTCTAATTCTAATTATAATTCTATTCTAATTCTAATTCTATTTCTAATTCTAATTCTATTTTAATTCTATTCTAATTCTATTCTAATTCTATTTTAATTCTATTCTAATTCTAATTTTATTTCTAATTTTAATTTTAATCCTAATCTAATTCTAATTCTATTTCTATTTCTAATTCTATTTCTAATTTTAATTCTATTCTAATTCTAATTCTATTCTAATTCTACTTCTATTTCTAATTCTAATTCTAATTCTAATTCTAATTCTAATCTAATTCTAATTCTAATTCTAATTCTAATTCTAATTCTAATTTTAATCTAATTCTAGGTCTATTTCTAATTCTATTTCTAATTCTAATTCTAATTCTATTCTAATTATTATTCTATTCTAATTCTAATTCTATTTATAATTCTATTTCTAATTCTAATTTTAATTCTATTTCTATTTCTAATTCTATTCTAATTCTATTCTAATTCTATTCTAATTCTAATTCTATTTCTAATTCTAATTCTATTCTTATTCTATTCTAATTCTATTCTAATTCAATTCTAATTCTAATTCTATTCTAATTGTAATTCTATTTCTAATTCTAATTCTAATTCTAATCTAATTCTAATTATATTCTAATTCTTACTCTATTCTAATTCTAATTCTAATTCTAATTCTCTTCTAATTCTAATTATAATTCTATTCTAATTCTAATTATATTTCTAATTCTAATTCTATTCTAATCCTATTCTAATTCTATTCTAATTCTATTTTAATTATATTCTAATTCTAATTGTATTTCTAATTCTAATTCTATTCTAATTCTATTCTAATTCTAATTCTATTCTAATTCTAATTCTATTTCTAATTCTAATTCTATTTCTAATTCTAATTCTATTTCTATTTCTATTTCTAATTCTATTCTAATTCTATTTCTAATTCTAATTCTATTCTAATTCTATTCTAATTCTATTCTAATTCTAATTCTATTCAAATTCTAATTCTATTTCTAATTCTAATTCTAATTCTAATCTAATTCTAATTATATTCTAATTCTTACTCTATTCTAATTCTAATTCTATTCTAATTCTAATTATAATTCTATTCTAATTTTAATTCTATTTCTAATTCTAATTCTATTTTAATTCTATTCTAATTCTATTCTAATTCTATTCTAATTCTATTTCTAATTCTAATTCTACTTCTATTCTATTTCTAATTCTAATTCTATTCTAATTCTATTCTAATTCTATTATAATTCTATTCTAATTCTATTTTCTAATTCTAATTCTATTCTAATTCTAATTCTATTCTAATTATAATTCTATTTCTAATTCTATTTCTATTTCTATTTCTATTTCTAATTCTATTTCTATTCTAATTCTAATTCTAATTCTATTCTAATTCTATTATAATTCTATTATAATTCTATTATAATTCTAATTCTATTCTATTTCTATTCTATTTCTAATTCTAATTTTATTTCTATTTATAATACTAATTCTAATTGTATTTCTAATTCTAATTCTAATTCTATTCTAATTCTAATTCTATTCTAATTCTATTCTAATTCTATTCTAATTCTATTTCTAATTCTAATTCTATTCTAATTCTATTCTAATTCTATTCTAATTCTATTCTAATTCTAATTCTATTTCTAATTCTAATTCTAATTCTAATCTAATTCTAATTATATTCTAATTCTTACTCTATTCTAATTCTAATTCTAATTCTAATTCTATTCTAATTCTAATTATAATTCTATTCTAATTCTAATTCTATTTCTAATTCTAATTCTATTCTAATCCTATTCTAATTCTATTCTAATTCTATTCTAATTCTATTATAATTCTAATTCTATTTCTAATTCTAATTCTATTATAATTCTATTCTAATTCTATTCTAATTCTAATTCTATTCTAATTCTAATTCTAATTCTATTTCTAATTCTAATTCTATTCTAATTCTATTCTAATTCTAATCTAATTCTATTCTAATTCTATTCTAATTCTAATTCTATTTCTAATTCTAATTCTATTCTAATTCTATTCTAATTCTATTCTAATTCTATTCTAATTCTAATTCTATTCTAATTCTAATTCTATTTCTAATACTAATTCTAATTCTAATCTAATTCTAATTATATTCTAATTCTTACTCTATTCTAATTCTAATTCTAATTCTAATTATATTCTAATTCTTACTCTATTCTAATTCTAATTCTAATTCTAATTCTCTTCTAATTCTAATTATAATTCTATTCTAATTCTAATTCTATTTCTAATTCTAATTCTATTCTAATCCTATTCTAATTCTATTCTAATTCTATTCTAATTCTAATTCTATTTCTAATTCTAATTCTATTCTAATTATATTCTAATTCTAATTCTATTTCTAATTCTAATTCTAATTCTATTCTATTTCTAATTCTAATTCTATTCTAATTCTATTCTAATTCTATTCTAATTCTATTCTAATTCTAATTCTATTTCTAATTCTTATTCTAATTCTAATCTAATTCTAATTATATTCTAATTCTTACTCTATTCTAATTCTAATTCTAATTCTAATTCTATTCTAATTCTAATTATAATTCTATTCTAATTCTAATTCTATTTCTAATTCTAATTCTATTCTAATCCTATTCTAATTCTATTCTAATTCTATTCTAATTCTATTCTAATTCTAATTATAATTCTATTCTAATTCTAATTCTATTTCTAATTCTAATTCTATTCTAATCCTATTATAATTCTATTCTAATTCTATTCTAATTCTATTCTAATTCTAATTCTATTTCTAATTCTAATTCTATTCTAATTCTATTCTAATTCTATTCTAATTCTATTCTAATTCTATTCTAATTCTATTCTAATTCTATTTCTATTCTAATTCTAATTCTATTTCTAATTCTAATTCTAATTCTAATCTAATTCTAATTATATTCTAATTCTTACTCTATTCTAATTCTAATTCTAATTCTAATTCTCTTCTAATTCTAATTATAATTCTATTCTAATTCTAATTCTATTTCTAATTCTAATTCTATTCTAATCCTATTCTAATTCTATTCTAATTCTATTCTAATTCTATTCTAATTCTAATTCTATTTCTAATTCTATTTCTATTCTAATTCTATTCTAATTCTATTCTAATTCTAATTCTATTTCTAATTCTAATTCTATTCTATTTCTAATTCTAATTATATTCTAATTCTATTCTAATTCTATTTTCTAATTCTAATTCTATTCTAATTCTAATTCTATTCTAATTATAATTCTATTTCTAATTCTATTTCTATTTATATTTCTAATTCTAATTCTATTCTAATTCTAATTCTAATTCTATTCTAATTCTATTATAATTCTATTATAATTCTATTCTAATTCTAATTCTATTCTAATTCTAATTCTATTTCTAATTCTAATTCTAATTCTAATCTAATTCTAATTATATTCTAATTCTTACTCTATTCTAATTCTAGTTCTAATTCTAATTCTATTCTAATTCTATTCTAATTCTATTCTAATTCTAATTCTATTCTAATTCTAATTCTAATTCTAATTCTAATTCTAATCTAATTCTAATTATACTCTAATTCTTACTCTATTCTAATTCTAATTCTAATTCTAATTCTATTCTAATTCTAATTCTATTTCTAATTCTAATTCTAATTCTAATCTAATTCTAATTATATTCTAATTCTTACTCTATTCTAATTCTAGTTCTAATTCTAATTCTATTCTAATTCTATTCTAATTCTATTCTAATTCTAATTCTATTCTAATTCTAATTCTATTTCTAATTCTAATTCTAATTCTAATCTAATTCTAATTATATTCTAATTCTATTTCTAATTCTAATTCTATTCTAATTCTATTCTAATTCTATTCTAATTCTAATTCTATTCTAATTCTAATTCTATTTCTAATTCTAATTCTATTTCTATTTCTATTTCTAATTCTATTCTAATTCTATTTCTAATTCTAATTCTATTCTAATTCTATTCTAATTCTATTCTAATTCTATTCTAATTCTAATTCTATTCAAATTCTAATTCTATTTCTAATTCTAATTCTAATTATATTCTAATTCTTACTCTATTCTAATTCTAATTCTAATTCTAATTCAATTCTAATTCTAATTATAATTCTATTCTAATTCTAATTCTATTTCTAATTCTAATTCTATTTTAATTCTATTCTAATTCTATTCTAATTCTATTTTAATTCTATTCTAATTCTAATTTTATTTCTAATTTTAATTTTAATCCTAATCTAATTCTAATTCTATTTCTATTTCTAATTCTATTTCTAATTTTAATTCTATTCTAATTCTAATTCTATTCTAATTCTACTTCTATTTCTAATTCTAATTCTAATTCTAATTCTAATTCTAATCTAATTCTAATTCTAATTCTAATTCTAATTCTAATTCTAATTTTAATCTAATTCTAGGTCTATTTCTAATTCTATTTCTAATTCTAATTCTAATTCTATTCTAATTATTATTCTATTCTAATTCTAATTCTATTTATAATTCTATTTCTAATTCTAATTTTAATTCTATTTCTATTTCTAATTCTATTCTAATTCTATTCTAATTCTATTCTAATTCTATTCTAATTCTAATTCTATTTCTAATTCTAATTCTATTCTTATTCTATTCTAATTCTATTCTAATTCAATTCTAATTCTAATTCTATTCTAATTCTAATTCTATTTCTAATTCTAATTCTAATTCTAATCTAATTCTAATTATATTCTAATTCTTACTCTATTCTAATTCTAATTCTAATTCTAATTCTCTTCTAATTCTAATTATAATTCTATTCTAATTCTAATTATATTTCTAATTCTAATTCTATTCTAATCCTATTCTAATTCTATTCTAATTCTATTTTAATTATATTCTAATTCTAATTGTATTTCTAATTCTAATTCTATTCTAATTCTATTCTAATTCTAATTCTATTCTAATTCTAATTCTATTTCTAATTCTAATTCTATTTCTAATTCTAATTCTATTTCTATTTCTATTTCTAATTCTATTCTAATTCTATTTCTAATTCTAATTCTATTCTAATTCTATTCTAATTCTATTCTAATTCTAATTCTATTCAAATTCTAATTCTATTTCTAATTCTAATTCTAATTCTAATCTAATTCTAATTATATTCTAATTCTTACTCTATTCTAATTCTAATTCTATTCTAATTCTAATTATAATTCTATTCTAATTTTAATTCTATTTCTAATTCTAATTCTATTTTAATTCTATTCTAATTCTATTCTAATTCTATTTTAATTCTATTCTAATTCTAATTTTATTTCTAATTTTAATTCTAATTCTAATCTAATTCTAAATCTATTTCTATTTCTAATTCTATTTCTAATTTTAATTCTATTCTAATTCTATTCTAATTCTATTCTAATTCTAATTCTATTCTAATTCTACTTCTATTTCTAATTCAAATTATAATTCTAATTCTAATTCTAATCTAATTCTAATTCTAATTCTAATTCTAATTCTAATTCTAATTCTAATTCTAATCTAATTCTAATTCTATTTCTAATTCTATTTCTAATTCTAATTCTAATTCTATTCTAATTCTTATTCTATTCTAATTCTAATTCTATTTATAATTCTATTTCTAATTCTAATTCTAATTCTATTTCTATTTCTAATTCTATTCTAATTCTAATTCTATTCTAATTCTATTCTAATTCTAATTCTATTTCTATTTCTATTTCTAGTTCTAATTCTAATTCTAATTCTAATTCTATTCTAATTCTATTCTAATTCTATTCTAATTCTATTCTAATTCTATTCTAATTCTATTCTATTTCTAATTCTATTCTAATTCTATTCTAATTCTATTCTAATTATAATTCTAATCTAATTCTAATTCTATTCTAATTCTTACTCTATTCTAATTCTATTCTAATGCTATTTCTAATTCTATTTCTAATTCTAATTCTAATTCTATTCTAATTCTATTCTAATTCTATTTCTAATTCTATTTCTAATTCTAATTCTAATTCTATTCTAATTCTAATTCTATTCTAATTCTATTTCTTTTCTAATTCTAATTTTATTATATTTATATTCTAATTCTAATTCTATTCTAATTCTATTCTAATTCTAATTCTATTTCTAATTCTAATTCTAATTCTATTCTATTTCTAATTCTAATTCTATTCTAATTATATTCTAATACTATTCTAATTCTATTCTAATTCTAATTCTATTTCTAATTCTAATTCTAAATCTATTCTATTTCTAATTCTAATTCTATTCTAATTCTATTCTAATTCTATTATAATTCTATTCTAATTCTATTTTCTAATTCTAATTCTATTCTAATTCTAATTCTATTCTAATTATAATTCTATTTCTAATTCTATTTCTATTTCTATTTCTATTTCTAATTCTATTTCTATTCTAATTCTAATTCTAATTCTATTCTAATTCTATTATAATTCTATTATAATTATATTATAATTCTAATTCTATTCTATTTCTATTCTATTTCTAATTCTAATTTTATTTCTATTTATAATACTAATTCTAATTGTATTTCTAATTCTAATTCTAATTCTATTCTAATTCTAATTCTATTCTAATTCTATTCTAATTCTATTTCTAATTCTAATTCTATTCTAATTCTATTCTAAGTCTATTCTAATTCTATTCTAATTCTAATTCTATTTCTAATTCTAATTCTAATTCTAATCTAATTCTAATTATATTCTAATTCTTACTCTATTCTAATTCTAATTCTAATTCTAATTCTATTCTAATTCTAATTATAATTCTATTCTAATTCTAATTCTATTTCTAATTCTAATTCTATTCTAATCCTATTCTAATTCTATTCTAATTCTATTCTAATTCTATTATAATTCTAATTCTATTTCTAATTCTAATTCTATTATAATTCTATTCTAATTCTATTCTAATTCTAATTCTATTCTAATTCTAATTCTAATTCTATTTCTAATTCTAATTCTATTCTAATTCTATTCTAATTCTATTCTAATTCTAATTCTATTTCTAATTCTAATTCTAATTCTATTCTATTTCTAATTCTAATTCTATTCTAATTCTATTCTAATTCTATTCTAATTCTATTCTAATTCTAATTCTATTTCTAATTCTTATTCTAATTCTAATCTAATTCTAATTATATTCTAATTCTTACTCTATTCTAATTCTAATTCTAATTCTAATTCTATTCTAATTCTAATTATAATTCTATTCTAATTCTAATTCTATTTCTAATTCTAATTCTATTCTAATCCTATTCTAATTCTATTCTAATTCTATTCTAATTCTATTCTAATTCTAATTATAATTCTATTCTAATTCTAATTCTATTTCTAATTCTAATTCTATTCTAATCCTATTATAATTCTATTCTAATTCTATTCTAATTCTATTCTAATTCTAATTCTATTTCTAATTCTAATTCTATTCTAATTCTATTCTAATTCTATTCTAATTCTATTCTAATTCTATTCTAATTCTATTCTAATTATATTCTAATTCTATTTCTATTCTAATTCTAATTCTATTTCTAATTCTAATTCTAATTCTAATCTAATTCTAATTATATTCTAATTCTTACTCTATTCTAATTCTAATTCTAATTCTAATTCTCTTCTAATTCTAATTATAATTCTATTCTAATTCTAATTCTATTTCTAATTCTAATTCTATTCTAATCCTATTCTAATTCTATTCTAATTCTATTCTAATTCTATTCTAATTCTAATTCTATTTCTAATTCTATTTCTATTCTAATTCTATTCTAATTCTATTCTAATTCTAATTCTATTTCTAATTCTAATTCTATTCTATTTCTAATTCTAATTATATTCTAATTCTATTCTAATTCTATTTTCTAATTCTAATTCTATTCTAATTCTAATTCTATTCTAATTATAATTCTATTTCTAATTCTATTTCTATTTATATTTCTAATTCTAATTCTATTCTAATTCTAATTCTAATTCTATTCTAATTCTATTATAATTCTATTATAATTCTATTATAATTCTATTCTAATTCTAATTCTATTCTAATTCTAATTCTATTTCTAATTCTAATTCTAATTCTAATCTAATTCTAATTATATTCTAATTCTTACTCTATTCTAATTCTAGTTCTAATTCTAATTCTATTCTAATTCTATTCTAATTCTATTCTAATTCTAATTCTATTCTAATTCTAATTCTAATTCTAATCTAATTCTAATTATACTCTAATTCTTACTCTATTCTAATTCTAATTCTAATTCTAATTCTATTCTAATTCTAATTATAATTCTATTCTAATTCTAATTCTATTTCTAATTCTAATTCTATTCTAATTCTAATTCTATTCTAATTCTAATTCTATTTCTAATTCTAATTCTATTCTAATTCTAATTCTAATTCTAATTCTCTTCTAATTCTAATTATAATTCTATTCTAATTCTAATTCTATTTCTAATTCTAATTCTAATTCTATTCTAATTCTATTCTAATTCTAATTCTATTTCTAATTCTAATTCTATTCTAATTCTATTCTAATTCTATTCTAATTCTATTCTAATTCTAATTCTATTTCTAATTCTAATTCTAATTCTATTCTATTTCTAATTCTAATTCTATTCTAATTCTATTATAATTCTATTCTAATTCTATTTTCTAATTCTAATTATATTCTAATTCTAATTCTATTCTAATTATAATTCTATTTCTAATTCTATTTCTATTTATATTTCTAATTCTAATTCTATTCTAATTCTAATTCTAATTCTATTCTAATTCTATTATAATTCTATTATAATTCTATTATAATTCTAATTCTATTCTAATTCTATTCTATTTCTAATTCTAATTTTATTTCTATTTATAATTCTAATTCTAATTGTATTTATAATTCTAATTCTAATTCTATTATAATTCTATTCTAATTCTATTTCTAATTCTAATTCTAATCTAATTCTATTCTAATTCTATTCTAATTCTATTCTAATTCTAATTATATTATAATTCTAATTCTATTTCTAATTCTAATTCAAATTCTAATCTAATTCTAATTATATTCTAATTCTTACTCTATTCTAATTCTAATTCTAATTCTAATTCTATTCTAATTATAATTATAATTCAATTCTAATTCTAATTCTATTTCTAATTCTAATTCTATTCTAATCCTATTCTAATTCTATTCTAATTTTATTCTAATTCTATTCTAATTCTAATTCTATTTCTAATTCTAATTCTAATCTAATTCTAATTATATTCTAATTCTTACTCTATTCCAATTCTAATTCTAATTCTAATTCTATTCTAATTCTAATTATAATTCTATTATAATTCTAATTCTATTTCTAATTCTAATTCTATTCTAATCCTATTCTAATTCTATTCTAATTCTATTCTAATTCTAATTCTATTTCTAATTCTAATTCTATTCTAATTCTATTCTAATTCTATTCTAATTCTATTCTAATTCTATTCTAATTCTAATTCTATTCTAATTCTAATTCTAATTCTAATTCTAATTCTAATTCTAATCTAATTCTAATTATATTCTAATTCTTACTCTATTCTAATTCCAATTCTAATTCTAATTCTAATTCTATTCTAATTCTAATTATAATTCTATTCTAATTCTAATTCGATTTCTAATTCTAATTCTATTCTAATCCTATTCTAATTCTATTCTAATTCTATTCTAATTCTAATTCTATTTCTAATTCTAATTCTATTCTAATTCTATTCTAATTCTATTCTAATTCTATTCTAATTCTAATTCTATTCTAATTCTAATTCTATTTCTAATTCTAATTCAAATTCTAATCTAATTCTAATTATATTCTAATTCTTACTCTATTCTAATTCAAATTCTAATTCTAATTCTATTCTAATTTTAATTATAATTCTATTCTAATTCTAATTCTATTTCTAATTCTAATTCTATTCTAATTCTATTCTAATTCTATTCTAATTCTAATTCTATAACTAATTCTAATTCTATTCTAATTCTATTCTAATTCTAATTCTATTCTAATTCTAATTCTATTTCTAATTCTAATTCTATTTCTATTTCTAATTCTAATTCTAATTCTAATTCTAATTCTATTCTAATTCTATTCTAATTCTAATTCTAATTCTATTTCTAATTCTAATTCTATTCTAATTCTAATTATATTCTAATTCTAATTTTATTTTATTTCTATTCTAATTCTAATTATATTTTAATTCTATTCTAATTCTATTCTAATTATATTCTAATTCTAATTCAATTTTTAATTCTAATTCTAATTATATTCTATTTCTAATTCTAATTCTATTCTAATTCTATTTCTAATTCTAATTCTAATTCTAATCTAATTCTAATTATATTCTAATTCTTACTCTATTCTAATTCTAATTCTAATTCTAATTCTATTCTAATTCTAATTATAATTCTATTCTAATTCTAATTCTATTTCTAATTCTAATTCTATTCTAATCCTATTCTAATTCTATTCTAATTCTATTCTAATTCTATTCTAATTCTAATTCTATTTCTAATTCTAATTCTATTATAATTCTATTCTAATTCTATTCTAATTCTAATTATATTCTAATTCTAATTCTATTTCTAATTCTAATTCTAATTCTAATCTAATTCTAATTGTATTCTAATTTTTACTCTATTCTAATTCTAATTCTAATTCTAATTATCTTCTAATTCTAATTATAATTCTATTCTAATTCTAATTCTAGTTCTAATTCTAATTCTATTCTAATGCTATTCTAATTCTATTCTAATGCTATTCTAATTCTAATTCTATTTCTAATTCTAATTCTATTCTAATTCTATTCTAATTCTAATCTAATTCTATTCTAATTCTATTCTAATTCTAATTCTATTTCTAATTCTAATTCTATTCTAATTCTATTCTAATTCTATTCTAATTCTAATTCTATTCTAATTCTAATTCTATTTCTAATACTAATTCTAATTCTAATCTAATTCTAATTATATTCTAATTCTTACTCTATTCTAATTCTAATTCTAATTCTAATTCTCTTCTAATTCTAATTATAATTCTATTCTAATTCTAATTCTATTTCTAATTCTAATTCTATTCTAATCCTATTTTAATTCTATTCTAATTCTATTCTAATTCTAATTCTATTTCTAATTCTAATTCTATTCTAATTCTATTCTAATTCTAATTCTATTTCTAATTCTAATTCTAATTCTATTCTATTTCTAATTCTAATTCTATTCTAATTCTATTCTAATTCTATTCTAATTCTAATTCTGTTTCTAATTCTAATTCTAATTCTAATCTAATTCTAATTATATTCTAATTCTTACTATATTCTAATTCTAATTCTAATTCTAATTCTATTCTAATTCTAATTATAATTCTATTCTAATTCTAATTCTATTTCTAATTCTAATTCTATTCTAATCCTATTCTAATTCTATTCTAATTCTATTCTAATTCTAATTATAATTCTATTCTAATTCTAATTCAATTTCTAATTCTAATTCTATTCTAATCCTATTATAATTCTATTCTAATTCTATTCTAATTCTATTCTAATTCTAATTCTATTTCTAATTCTAATTCTATTCTAATTCTATTCTAATTCTATTCTATTCTAATTCTAATTCAATTTCTAATTCTAATTCTATTCTAATCCTATTATAATTCTATTCTAATTCTATTCTAATTCTATTCTAATTCTATTCTAATTCTAATTTTATTCTAATTCTATTCTAATTCTAATTATAATTCTATTCTAATTCTAATTCAATTTCTAATTCTAATTCTATTCTAATCCTATTATAATTCTATTCTAATTCTATTCTAATTCTATTCTAATTCTAATTCTATTTCTAATTCTAATTCTATTCTAATTCTATTCTAATTCTAATTCTATTCTAATTCTAATTCTATTTCTAATTCTAATTCTAATTCTAATCTAATTCTAATTATATTCTAATTCTTACTCTATTCTAATTCTAATTCTAATTCTAATTCTCTTCTAATTCTAATTATAATTCTATTCTAATTCTAATTCTATTTCTAATTCTAATTCTATTCTAATCCTATTCTAATTCTATTCTAATTCTATTCTAATTCTATTCTAATTCTAATTCTATTTCTAATTCTAATTCTATTCTAATTCTATTCTAATTCTATTCTAATTCTAATTCTATTTCTAATTCTAATTCTAATTCTATTCTATTTCTAATTCTAATTATATTCTAATTCTATTCTAATTCTATTTTCTAATTCTAATTCTATTCTAATTATAATTCTATTTCTAATTCTATTTCTATTTATATTTCTAATTCTAATTCTATTCTAATTCTAATTCTAATTCTATTATAATTCTATTATAATTCTATTCTAATTCTAATTCTATTCTAATTCTAATTCTATTTCTAATTCTAATTCTAATTCTAATCTAATTCTAATTATATTCTAATTCTTACTCTATTCTAATTCTAGTTCTAATTCTAATTTTATTCTAATTCTATTCTAATTCTATTCTAATTCTAATTCTATTCTAATTCTAATTCTAATTCTAATTCTAATTCTAATTCTAATCTAATTCTAATTATATTCTAATTCTTACTCTATTCTAATTCTAATTCTAATTCTAATTCTATTCTAATTCTAATTATAATTCTATTCTAATTCTAATTCTATTTCTAATTCTAATTCTATTCTAATCCTATTCTAATTCTATTCTAATTCTATTCTAATTCTAATTATAATTCTATTCTAATTCTAATTCTATTTCTAATTCTAATTCTATTCTAATCCTATTCTAATTCTATTCTAATTTTATTCTAATTCTATTCTAATTCTATTCTAATTCTAATTCTATTTCTAATTCTAATTCTATTCTAATTCTATTCTAATTCTAATTCTATTCTAATTCTAATTCTATTTCTAATTCTAAATCTAATTCTAATCTAATTCTAATTATATTCTAATTCTTACTCTATTCTAATTCTAATTCTAATTCTAATTCTCTTCTAATTCTAATTATAATTCTATTCTAATTCTAATTCTATTTCTAATTCTAATTCTATTCTAATCCTATTCTAATTCTATTCTAATTCTATTCTAATTCTATTCTAATTCTAATTCTATTTCTAATTCTAATTCTAATTCTATTCTAATTCTATTCTAATTCTATTCTAATTCTATTCTAATTCTAATTCTATTTCTAATTCTAATTCTAATTCTATTCTATTTCTAATTCTAATTCTATTCTAATTCTATTCTAATTCTATTTTCTAATTCTAATTCTATTCTAATTCTAATTCTATTCTAATTATAATTCTATTTCTAATTCTATTTCTATTTATATTTCTAATTCTAATTCTAATTATATTCTAATTCTATTATAATTCTATTATAATTCTATTATAATTCTAATTCTATTCTAATTCTATTCTATTTCTAATTCTAATTTTATTTCTATTTATAATTCTAATTCTAATTGTATTTCTAATTCTAATTCTAATTCTATTATAATTCTATTGTAATTCTATTTCTAATTCTAATTCTATTCTAATTCTATTCTAATTCTATTCTAATTCTATTCTAATTCTAATTCTATTATAATTCTAATTCTATTTCTAATTCTAATTCTAATTCTAATCTAATTCTAATTATATTCTAATTCTTACTCTATTCTAATTCTAATTCTAATTCTAATTCTATTCTAATTATAATTATAATTCAATTCTAATTCTAATTCTATTTCTAATTCTAATTCTATTCTAATCCTATTCTAATTCTATTTTAATTCTATTCTAATTCTATTCTAATTCTAATTCTATTTCTAATTCTAATTCTAATCTAATTCTAATTATATTCTAATTCTTACTCTATTCTAATTCTAATTCTAATTCTAATTCTATTCTAATTCTAATTATAATTCTATTCTAATTCTAATTCTATTTCTAATTCTAATTCTATTCTAATCCTATTCTAATTCTATTCTAATTCTATTCTAATTCTAATTCTATTTCTAATTCTAATTCTATTCTAATTCTATTCTAATTATATTCTAATTCTATTCTAATACTAATTCTATTCTAATTCTAATTCTAATTCTAATTCTAATCTAATTCTAATTATATTCTAATTCTTACTCTATTATAATTCTAATTCTAATTCAAATTCTATTCTAATTCTAATTATAATTCTATTCTAATTCTAATTCGATTTCTAATTCTAATTCTATTCTAATCCTATTCTAATTCTATTCTAATTCTATTCTAATTCTAATTCTATTTCTAATTCTAATTCTATTCTAATTCTATTCTAATTCTATTCTAATTTTATTCTAATTCTAATTCTATTCTAATTCTAATTCTATTTCTAATTCTAATTCTAATTCTAATCTAATTCTAATTATATTCTAATTCTTACTCTATTCTAATTCTAATTCTAATTCTAATTCTATTCTAATTTTAATTATAATTCTATTCTAATTCTAATTCTAATTCTAATTCTAATTCTATTCTAATTCTATTCTAATTCTATTCTAATTCTATTCTAATTCTATTCTAATTCTAATTCTATAACTAATTCTAATTCTATTCTAATTCTATTCTAATTCTATTTCTATTTCTAATTCTAATTCTATTCTAATTCTAATTCTATTCTAATTCTATTTTCTAATTCTAATTCTATTCTAATTATAATTCTATTTCTAATTCTAATTCTAATTCTATTTCTATTTCTAATTCTAATTCTAATTCTAATTCTATTTCTAATTCTAATTCTAATTCTAATCTAATTCTAATTATATTCTAATTCTTACTCTATTCTAATTCTAATTCTAATTCTAATTCTATTCTAATTCTAATTATAATTCTATTCTAATTCTAATTCTATTTCTAATTCTAATTCTATTCTAATCCTATTCTAATTCTATTCTAATTCTATTCTAATTCTAATTATAATTCTATTCTAATTCTAATTCTATTTCTAATTCTAATTCTATTCTAATCCTATTCTAATTCTATTCTAATTCTATTCTAATTCTATTCTAATTCTATTCTAATTCTAATTCTATTTCTAATTCTAATTCTATTCTAATTCTATTCTAATTCTAATTCTATTCTAATTCTAATTCTATTTCTAATTCTAAATCTAATTCTAATCTAATTCTAATTATATTCTAATTCTTACTCTATTCTAATTCTAATTCTAATTCTAATTCTCTTCTAATTCTAATTATAATTCTATTCTAATTCTAATTCTATTTCTAATTCTAATTCTATTCTAATCCTATTCTAATTCTATTCTAATTCTATTCTAATTCTATTCTAATTCTAATTCTATTTCTAATTCTAATTCTAATTCTATTCTAATTCTATTCTAATTCTATTCTAATTCTATTCTAATTCTAATTCTATTTCTAATTCTAATTCTAATTCTATTCTATTTCTAATTCTAATTCTATTCTAATTCTATTCTAATTCTATTTTCTAATTCTAATTCTATTCTAATTCTAATTCTATTCTAATTATAATTCTATTTCTAATTCTATTTCTATTTATATTTCTAATTCTAATTCTATTCTAATTCTAATTCTAATTCTATTCTAATTCTATTATAATTCTATTATAATTCTATTATAATTCTAATTCTATTCTAATTCTATTCTATTTCTAATTCTAATTTTATTTCTATTTATAATTCTAATTCTAATTGTATTTCTAATTCTAATTCTAATTCTATTATAATTCTATTGTAATTCTATTTCTAATTCTAATTCTATTCTAATTCTATTCTAATTCTATTCTAATTCTATTCTAATTCTAATTCTATTATAATTCTAATTCTATTTCTAATTCTAATTCTAATTCTAATCTAATTCTAATTATATTCTAATTCTTACTCTATTCTAATTCTAATTCTAATTCTAATTCTATTCTAATTATAATTATAATTCAATTCTAATTCTAATTCTATTTCTAATTCTAATTCTATTCTAATCCTATTCTAATTCTATTTTAATTCTATTCTAATTCTATTCTAATTCTAATTCTATTTCTAATTCTAATTCTAATCTAATTCTAATTATATTCTAATTCTTACTCTATTCTAATTCTAATTCTAATTCTAATTCTATTCTAATTCTAATTATAATTCTATTCTAATTCTAATTCTATTTCTAATTCTAATTCTATTCTAATCCTATTCTAATTCTATTCTAATTCTATTCTAATTCTAATTCTATTTCTAATTCTAATTCTATTCTAATTCTATTCTAATTATATTCTAATTCTATTCTAATACTAATTCTATTCTAATTCTAATTCTAATTCTAATTCTAATCTAATTCTAATTATATTCTAATTCTTACTCTATTATAATTCTAATTCTAATTCAAATTCTATTCTAATTCTAATTATAATTCTATTCTAATTCTAATTCGATTTCTAATTCTAATTCTATTCTAATCCTATTCTAATTCTATTCTAATTCTATTCTAATTCTAATTCTATTTCTAATTCTAATTCTATTCTAATTCTATTCTAATTCTATTCTAATTTTATTCTAATTCTAATTCTATTCTAATTCTAATTCTATTTCTAATTCTAATTCTAATTCTAATCTAATTCTAATTATATTCTAATTCTTACTCTATTCTAATTCTAATTCTAATTCTAATTCTATTCTAATTTTAATTATAATTCTATTCTAATTCTAATTCTAATTCTAATTCTAATTCTATTCTAATTCTATTCTAATTCTATTCTAATTCTATTCTAATTCTATTCTAATTCTATTCTAATTCTAATTCTATAACTAATTCTAATTCTATTCTAATTCTATTCTAATTCTATTTCTATTTCTAATTCTAATTCTATTCTAATTCTAATTCTATTCTAATTCTATTTTCTAATTCTAATTCTATTCTAATTATAATTCTATTTCTAATTCTAATTCTAATTCTATTTCTATTTCTAATTCTAATTCTAATTCTAATTCTATTTCTAATTCTAATTCTAATTCTAATCTAATTCTAATTATATTCTAATTCTTACTCTATTCTAATTCTAATTCTAATTCTAATTCTATTCTAATTCTAATTATAATTCTATTCTAATTCTAATTCTATTTCTAATTCTAATTCTATTCTAATCCTATTCTAATTCTATTCTAATTCTATTCTAATTCTAATTATAATTCTATTCTAATTCTAATTCTATTTCTAATTCTAATTCTATTCTAATCCTATTCTAATTCTATTCTAATTCTATTCTAATTCTATTCTAATTCTATTCTAATTCTAATTCTATTTCTAATTCTAATTCTATTCTAATTCTATTCTAATTCTAATTCTATTCTAATTCTAATTCTATTTCTAATTCTAAATCTAATTCTAATCTAATTCTAATTATATTCTAATTCTTACTCTATTCTAATTCTAATTCTAATTCTAATTCTCTTCTAATTCTAATTATAATTCTATTCTAATTCTAATTCTATTTCTAATTCTAATTCTATTCTAATCCTATTCTAATTCTATTCTAATTCTATTCTAATTCTATTCTAATTCTAATTCTATTTCTAATTCTAATTCTAATTCTATTCTAATTCTATTCTAATTCTATTCTAATTCTATTCTAATTCTAATTCTATTTCTAATTCTAATTCTAATTCTATTCTATTTCTAATTCTAATTCTATTCTAATTCTATTCTAATTCTATTTTCTAATTCTAATTCTATTCTAATTCTAATTCTATTCTAATTATAATTCTATTTCTAATTCTATTTCTATTTATATTTCTAATTCTAATTCTATTCTAATTCTAATTCTAATTCTATTCTAATTCTATTATAATTCTATTATAATTCTAATTCTATTCTAATTCTATTCTATTTCTAATTCTAATTTTATTTCTATTTATAATTCTAATTCTAATTGTATTTCTAATTCTAATTCTAATTCTATTATAATTCTATTGTAATTCTATTTCTAATTCTAATTCTATTCTAATTCTATTCTAATTCTATTCTAATTCTATTCTAATTCTAATTCTATTATAATTCTAATTCTATTTCTAATTCTAATTCTAATTCTAATCTAATTCTAATTATATTCTAATTCTTACTCTATTCTAATTCTAATTCTAATTCTAATTCTATTCTAATTATAATTATAATTCAATTCTAATTCTAATTCTATTTCTAATTCTAATTCTATTCTAATCCTATTCTAATTCTATTTTAATTCTAAACTAATTCTATTCTAATTCTAATTCTATTTCTAATTCTAATTCTAATCTAATTCTAATTATATTCTAATTCTTACTCTATTCTAATTCTAATTCTAATTCTAATTCTATTCTAATTCTAATTATAATTCTATTCTAATTCTAATTCTATTTCTAATTCTAATTCTATTCTAATCCTATTCTAATTCTATTCTAATTCTATTCTAATTCTAATTCTATTTCTAATTCTAATTCTATTCTAATTCTATTCTAATTATATTCTAATTCTATTCTAATACTAATTCTATTCTAATTCTAATTCTAATTCTAATTCTAATCTAATTCTAATTATATTCTAATTCTTACTCTATTATAATTCTAATTCTAATTCAAATTCTATTCTAATTCTAATTATAATTCTATTCTAATTCTAATTCGATTTCTAATTCTAATTCTATTCTAATCCTATTCTAATTCTATTCTAATTCTATTCTAATTCTAATTCTATTTCTAATTCTAATTCTATTCTAATTCTATTCTAATTCTATTCTAATTTTATTCTAATTCTAATTCTATTCTAATTCTAATTCTATTTCTAATTCTAATTCTAATTCTAATCTAATTCTAATTATATTCTAATTCTTACTCTATTCTAATTCTAATTCTAATTCTAATTCTATTCTAATTTTAATTATAATTCTATTCTAATTCTAATTCTAATTCTAATTCTAATTCTATTCTAATTCTATTCTAATTCTAATTCTGTTTCTAATTCTAATTCTAATTCTAATCTAATTCTAATTATATTCTAATTCTTACTATATTCTAATTCTAATTCTAATTCTAATTCTATTCTAATTCTAATTATAATTCTATTCTAATTCTAATTCTATTTCTAATTCTAATTCTATTCTAATCCTATTCTAATTCTATTCTAATTCTATTCTAATTCTAATTATAATTCTATTCTAATTCTAATTCAATTTCTAATTCTAATTCTATTCTAATCCTATTATAATTCTATTCTAATTCTATTCTAATTCTATTCTAATTCTAATTCTATTTCTAATTCTAATTCTATTCTAATTCTATTCTAATTCTATTCTATTCTAATTCTAATTCAATTTCTAATTCTAATTCTATTCTAATCCTATTATAATTCTATTCTAATTCTATTCTAATTCTATTCTAATTCTAATTTTATTCTAATTCTATTCTAATTCTAATTATAATTCTATTCTAATTCTAATTCAATTTCTAATTCTAATTCTATTCTAATCCTATTATAATTCTATTCTAATTCTATTCTAATTCTATTCTAATTCTAATTCTATTTCTAATTCTAATTCTATTCTAATTCTATTCTAATTCTAATTCTATTCTAATTCTAATTCTATTTCTAATTCTAATTCTAATTCTAATCTAATTCTAATTATATTCTAATTCTTACTCTATTCTAATTCTAATTCTAATTCTAATTCTCTTCTAATTCTAATTATAATTCTATTCTAATTCTAATTCTATTTCTAATTCTAATTCTATTCTAATCCTATTCTAATTCTATTCTAATTCTATTCTAATTCTAATTCTATTTCTAATTCTAATTCTATTCTAATTCTATTCTAATTCTATTCTAATTCTAATTCTATTTCTAATTCTAATTCTAATTCTATTCTATTTCTAATTCTAATTATATTCTAATTCTATTCTAATTCTATTTTCTAATTCTAATTCTATTCTAATTATAATTCTATTTCTAATTCTATTTCTATTTATATTTCTAATTCTAATTCTATTCTAATTCTAATTCTAATTCTATTCTAATTCTATTATAATTCTATTCTAATTCTAATTCTATTCTAATTCTAATTCTATTTCTAATTCTAATTCTAATTCTAATCTAATTCTAATTATATTCTAATTCTTACTCTATTCTAATTCTAGTTCTAATTCTAATTTTATTCTAATTCTATTCTAATTCTATTCTAATTCTAATTCTATTCTAATTCTAATTCTAATTCTAATTCTAATTCTAATTCTAATCTAATTCTAATTATATTCTAATTCTTACTCTATTCTAATTCTAATTCTAATTCTAATTCTATTCTAATTCTAATTATAATTCTATTCTAATTCTAATTCTATTTCTAATTCTAATTCTATTCTAATCCTATTCTAATTCTATTCTAATTCTATTCTAATTCTAATTATAATTCTATTCTAATTCTAATTCTATTTCTAATTCTAATTCTATTCTAATCCTATTCTAATTCTATTCTAATTCTATTCTAATTCTATTCTAATTCTATTCTAATTCTAATTCTATTTCTAATTCTAATTCTATTCTAATTCTATTCTAATTCTAATTCTATTCTAATTCTAATTCTATTTCTAATTCTAAATCTAATTCTAATCTAATTCTAATTATATTCTAATTCTTACTCTATTCTAATTCTAATTCTAATTCTAATTCTATTCTAATTCTAATTATAATTCTATTCTAATTCTAATTCTATTTCTAATTCTAATTCTATTCTAATCCTATTCTAATTCTATTCTAATTCTATTCTAATTCTAATTATAATTCTATTCTAATTCTAATTCTATTTCTAATTCTAATTCTATTCTAATCCTATTCTAATTCTATTCTAATTCTATTCTAATTCTATTCTAATTCTATTCTAATTCTAATTCTATTTCTAATTCTAATTCTATTCTAATTCTATTCTAATTCTAATTCTATTCTAATTCTAATTCTATTTCTAATTCTAAATCTAATTCTAATCTAATTCTAATTATATTCTAATTCTTACTCTATTCTAATTCTAATTCTAATTCTAATTCTCTTCTAATTCTAATTATAATTCTATTCTAATTCTAATTCTATTTCTAATTCTAATTCTATTCTAATCCTATTCTAATTCTATTCTAATTCTATTCTAATTCTATTCTAATTCTAATTCTATTTCTAATTCTAATTCTAATTCTATTCTAATTCTATTCTAATTCTATTCTAATTCTATTCTAATTCTAATTCTATTTCTAATTCTAATTCTAATTCTATTCTATTTCTAATTCTAATTCTATTCTAATTCTATTCTAATTCTATTTTCTAATTCTAATTCTATTCTAATTCTAATTCTATTCTAATTATAATTCTATTTCTAATTCTATTTCTATTTATATTTCTAATTCTAATTCTAATTCTATTCTAATTCTATTATAATTCTATTATAATTCTATTATAATTCTAATTCTATTCTAATTCTATTCTATTTCTAATTCTAATTTTATTTCTATTTATAATTCTAATTCTAATTGTATTTCTAATTCTAATTCTAATTCTATTATAATTCTATTGTAATTCTATTTCTAATTCTAATTCTATTCTAATTCTATTCTAATTCTATTCTAATTCTATTCTAATTCTAATTCTATTATAATTCTAATTCTATTTCTAATTCTAATTCTAATTCTAATCTAATTCTAATTATATTCTAATTCTTACTCTATTCTAATTCTAATTCTAATTCTAATTCTATTCTAATTATAATTATAATTCAATTCTAATTCTAATTCTATTTCTAATTCTAATTCTATTCTAATCCTATTCTAATTCTATTTTAATTCTATTCTAATTCTATTCTAATTCTAATTCTATTTCTAATTCTAATTCTAATCTAATTCTAATTATATTCTAATTCTTACTCTATTCTAATTCTAATTCTAATTCTAATTCTATTCTAATTCTAATTATAATTCTATTCTAATTCTAATTCTATTTCTAATTCTAATTCTATTCTAATCCTATTCTAATTCTATTCTAATTCTATTCTAATTCTAATTCTATTTCTAATTCTAATTCTATTCTAATTCTATTCTAATTATATTCTAATTCTATTCTAATACTAATTCTATTCTAATTCTAATTCTAATTCTAATTCTAATCTAATTCTAATTATATTCTAATTCTTACTCTATTATAATTCTAATTCTAATTCAAATTCTATTCTAATTCTAATTATAATTCTATTCTAATTCTAATTCGATTTCTAATTCTAATTCTATTCTAATCCTATTCTAATTCTATTCTAATTCTATTCTAATTCTAATTCTATTTCTAATTCTAATTCTATTCTAATTCTATTCTAATTCTATTCTAATTTTATTCTAATTCTAATTCTATTCTAATTCTAATTCTATTTCTAATTCTAATTCTAATTCTAATCTAATTCTAATTATATTCTAATTCTTACTCTATTCTAATTCTAATTCTAATTCTAATTCTATTCTAATTTTAATTATAATTCTATTCTAATTCTAATTCTAATTCTAATTCTAATTCTATTCTAATTCTATTCTAATTCTATTCTAATTCTATTCTAATTCTATTCTAATTCTAATTCTATAACTAATTCTAATTCTATTCTAATTCTATTCTAATTCTATTTCTATTTCTAATTCTAATTCTATTCTAATTCTAATTCTATTCTAATTCTATTTTCTAATTCTAATTCTATTCTAATTATAATTCTATTTCTAATTCTAATTCTAATTCTATTTCTATTTCTAATTCTAATTCTAATTCTAATTCTATTTCTAATTCTAATTCTAATTCTAATCTAATTCTAATTATATTCTAATTCTTACTCTATTCTAATTCTAATTCTAATTCTAATTCTATTCTAATTCTAATTATAATTCTATTCTAATTCTAATTCTATTTCTAATTCTAATTCTATTCTAATCCTATTCTAATTCTATTCTAATTCTATTCTAATTCTAATTATAATTCTATTCTAATTCTAATTCTATTTCTAATTCTAATTCTATTCTAATCCTATTCTAATTCTATTCTAATTCTATTCTAATTCTATTCTAATTCTATTCTAATTCTAATTCTATTTCTAATTCTAATTCTATTCTAATTCTATTCTAATTCTAATTCTATTCTAATTCTAATTCTATTTCTAATTCTAAATCTAATTCTAATCTAATTCTAATTATATTCTAATTCTTACTCTATTCTAATTCTAATTCTAATTCTAATTCTCTTCTAATTCTAATTATAATTCTATTCTAATTCTAATTCTATTTCTAATTCTAATTCTATTCTAATCCTATTCTAATTCTATTCTAATTCTATTCTAATTCTATTCTAATTCTAATTCTATTTCTAATTCTAATTCTAATTCTATTCTAATTCTATTCTAATTCTATTCTAATTCTATTCTAATTCTAATTCTATTTCTAATTCTAATTCTAATTCTATTCTATTTCTAATTCTAATTCTATTCTAATTCTATTCTAATTCTATTTTCTAATTCTAATTCTATTCTAATTCTAATTCTATTCTAATTATAATTCTATTTCTAATTCTATTTCTATTTATATTTCTAATTCTAATTCTATTCTAATTCTAATTCTAATTCTATTCTAATTCTATTATAATTCTATTATAATTCTATTATAATTCTAATTCTATTCTAATTCTATTCTATTTCTAATTCTAATTTTATTTCTATTTATAATTCTAATTCTAATTGTATTTCTAATTCTAATTCTAATTCTATTATAATTCTATTGTAATTCTATTTCTAATTCTAATTCTATTCTAATTCTATTCTAATTCTATTCTAATTCTATTCTAATTCTAATTCTATTATAATTCTAATTCTATTTCTAATTCTAATTCTAATTCTAATCTAATTCTAATTATATTCTAATTCTTACTCTATTCTATTCTAATTCTAATTCTAATTCTAATTCTATTCTAATTATAATTATAATTCAATACTAATTCTAATTCTATTTCTAATTCTAATTCTATTCTAATCCTATTCTAATTCTATTCTAATTCTATTCTAATTCTAATTCTATTTCTAATTCTAATTCTAATCTAATTCTAATTATATTCTAATTCTTACTCTATTCTAATTCTAATTCTAATTCTAATTCTATTCTAATTCTAATTATAATTCTATTCTAATTCTAATTCTATTTCTAATTCTAATTCTATTCTAATCCTATTCTAATTCTATTCTAATTCTATTCTAATTCTAATTATATTTCTAATTCTAATTCTATTCTAATTCTATTCTAATTCTATTCTAATTCTATTCTAATTCTAATTTTATTCTAATTCTAATTCTAATTCTAATTCTAATCTAATTCTAATTATATTCTAATTCTTACTCTATTCTAATTCTAATTCTAATTCTAATTCTATTCTAATTCTAATTATAATTCTATTCTAATTCTAATTCGATTTCTAATTATAATTCTATTCTAATCCTATTCTAATTCTATTCTAATTCTATTCTAATTCTATTCTAATTCTAATTCTATTTCTAATTCTAATTCTATTCTAATTCTATTCTAATTCTATTCTAATTCTAATTCTATTCTAATTCTAATTCTATTTCTAATTCTAATTATAATTCTAATCTAATTCTAATTATATTCTAATTCTTACTCTATTCTAATTCTAATTCTAATTCTAATTGTATTCTAATTTTAATTATAATTCTATTCTAATTCTAATTCTATTTCTAATTCTAATTCTATTCTAATTCTATTCTAATTCTATTCTAATTCTAATTCTATAACTAATTCTAATTCTATTCTAATTCTATTCTAATTCTAATTCTATTCTAATTCTAATTCTATTTCTAATTCTAATTCTATTTCTATTTCTAATTCTAATTCTAATTCTAATTCTATTCTAATTCTATTCAAATTCTAATTCTAATTATATTTCTAATTCTAATTCTATTATAGTTCTAATTCTATTCTAATTCTAATTTTATTCTATTTCTATTCTAATTCTAATTATATTCTAATTATATTCTAATTCTATTCTAATTCTATTTTAATTCTATTCTAATTCTAATTCAATTTCTAATTCTAATTCTAATTCTATTCTATTTCTAATTCTAATTCTATTTAAATTCTATTATAATTCTATTATAATTCTATTTTCTAATTCTAATTCTATTCTAATTCTAATTCTATTTCTAATTTTATTTCTATTTATATTTCTAATTCTAATTCTATTCTAATTCTAATTCTATTCTAATTCTATTATAATTCTATTCTAATTCTATTATAATTCTATTATAATTCTATTCTAATTCTAATTCTATTCTAATTCTATTATAATTCTATTATAATTCTGATTCTATTCTATTTCTAATTCTAATTCTAATTCTATTCTAATTCTATTCTAATTCTATTTTCTAATTCTAATTCTATTTTAATTATAATTCTATTTCTAATCTAATTCTAATTCTATTTCTATTTCTAATTCTAATTCTATTCTAATTCTATTTCTAATTCTAATTTTATTCTAATTCTATTCTAATTCTATTCTAATTCTATTCTAATTCTAATTCTATAACTAATTCTAATTCTATTCTAATTCTTATTCTATTCTAATTCTAATTCTAATTCTATTCTAATTCTAATTCTATTTATAATTCTAATTCTATTTCTATTTCTAATTCTAATTCTAATTCTAATTCTAATTCTATTCTAATTCTATTCTAATTCTATTCTAATTCTATTCTAATTCTAATTCTATTCTAATTCTAATTCTAATTCTAATTCTAATTCTATTTCTATTTCTAATTCTAATTCTATTCTAATTCTAATTATATTCTAATTCTAATTGTATTTCTAATTCTAATTCTATTCTAATCTAATTCTAATTCTAATTCTATTCTAATTCTATTCTAATTCTAATTCTAATTCTATTCTAATTCTAATTCTATTTCTAATTCTAATTCTATTTCTAATTCTAATTCTAATTCTATTTCTAATTCTAATTCTAATTCTAATCTAATTCTAATTATATTCTAATTCTTACTCTATTCTAATTCTAATTCTAATTCTAATTCTCTTCTAATTCTAATTATAATTCTATTCTAATTCTAATTCTATTTCTAATTCTAATTCTATTCTAATCCTATTCTAATTCTATTCTAATTCTATTCTAATTCTATTCTAATTCTAATTCTATCTCTAATTCTAATTCTATTCTAATTCTATTCTAATTCTAATTCTATTTCTAATTCTAATTCTAATTCTAATTCTATTCTATTTTTAATTCTAATTCTATTCTAATTCTATTCTAATTCTATTCTAATTCTATTTTCTAATTCTAATTCTATTCTAATTCTAATTCTATTCTAATTATAATTCTATTTCTAATTCTATTTCTATTTATATTTCTAATTCTAATTCTATTCTAATTCTAATTCTAATTCTATTCTAATTCTATTATAATTCTATTATAATTCTAATTCTATTCTAATTCTATTCTAATTCTATTCTATTTCTAATTCTAATTTTATTTCTATTTATAATTCTAATTCTAATTGTATTTCTAATTATAATTCTAATTCTATTCTAATTATAATTCTATTCTAATTCTATTCTAATTCTATTTCTAATTCTAATTCTATTCTAATTCTATTCTAATTCTATTCTAATTCTATTCTAATTCTAATTCTATTATAATTCTAATTCTATTTCTAATTCTAATTCTAATTCTAATCTAATTCTAATTATATTCTAATTCTTACTTTATTCTAATTCTAATTCTAATTCTAATTCTATTCTAATTATAATTATAATTCAATTCTAATTCTAATTCTATTTCTAATTCTAATTCTATTCTAATCCTATTCTAATTCTATTCTAATTCTATTCTAATTCTAATTCTATTTGTAATTCTAATTCTAATCTAATTCTAATTATATTCTAATTCTTACTCTATTCTAATTCTAATTCTAATTCTAATTCTATTCTAATTCTAATTATAATTCTATTCTAATTCTAATTCTATTTCTAATTCTAATTCTATTCTAATCCTATTCTAATTCTATTCTAATTCTATTCTAATTCTAATTATATTTCTAATTCTTATTCTATTCTAATTCTATTCTAATTCTATTCTAATTCTAATTTTATTCTAATTCTAATTCTAATTCTAATTCTAATCTAATTCTAATTATATTCTAATTCTTACTCTATTCTAATTCTAATTCTAATTCTATTCTAATTCTAATTATAATTCTATTCTAATTCTAATTCGATTTCTAATTCTAATTCTATTCTAATTCTATTCTAATTCTATTATAATTCTATTCTAATTCTATTCTAATTCTAATTCTATTTCTAATTCTAATTCTATTCTAATTCTATTCTAATTCTATTCTAATTCTAATTCTATTCTAATTCTAATTCTATTTCTAATTCTAATTATAATTCTAATCTAATTCTAATTATATTCTAATTCTTACTCTATTCTAATTCTAATTCTAATTCTAATTCTATTCTAATTTTAATTATAATTCTATTCTAATTCTAATTCTATTTCTAATTCTAATTCTATTCTAATTCTATTCTAATTCTAATTCTATAACTAATTCTAATTCTATTCTAATTCTATTCTAATTCTAATTCTATTCTAATTATAATTCTATTTCTATTTCTAATTCTATTTCTATTTCTAATTCAAATTCTAATTCTAATTCTAATTCTAATTCTATTCTAATTCTATTCAAATTCTAATTCTAATTATATTTCTAATTCTAATTCTATTCTAATTCTAATTCTATTCTAATTCTAATTTTATTCTATTTCTATTCTAATTCTAATTATATTCTAATTATATTCTAATTCTATTCTAATTCTATTTTAATTCTATTCTAATTCTAATTCAATTTCTAATTCTAATTCTAATTCTATTCTATTTCTAATTCCAATTCTATTTAAATTCTATTCTAATTCTATTATAATTCTATTTTCTAATTCTAATTCTATTCTAATTCTAATTCTATTTCTAATTTTATTTGTATTTCTATTTTTAATTCTAATTCTATTCTAATTCTAATTCTATTCTAATTCTATTATAATTCTATTCTAATTCTATTATAATTCTATTATAATTCTATTCTAATTATAATTCTATTCTAATTCTATTATAATTCTATTATAATTCTGATTCTATTCTATTTCTAATTCTAATTCTAATTCTATTCTAATTCTATTCTAATTCTATTTTCTAATTCTAATTCTATTCTAATTATAATTCTATTTCTAATCTAATTCTAATTCTATTTCTATTTCTAATTCTAATTCTATTCTAATTCTAATTCTATTCTAATTCTATTATAATTCTATTATAATTCTATTATAATTCAAATTCTATTCTAATTCTATTATATTTCTAATTCTAATTTTATTTCTATTTCTAATTCTAATTCTAATTGTATTTCTAATTCTAATTCTATTCTAATTCTAATTCTATTCTAATTCTATTCTAATTCTATTCTAATTCTATTCTAATTCTATTTCTAATTCTAATTCTATTCTAATTCTATTCTAATTCTATTCTAATTCTAATTCTATTCTAATTCTAGTTCTATTTCTAATTCTAATTCTATTTCTATTTCTAATTCTAATTCTATTCTAATTCTAATTATATTTTAATTCTAATTGTATTTCTAATTCTAATTCTATTCTAATTCTAATTCTATTCTATTTCTAATTCTATTTCTAATTCTATTTCTAATTCTATTCTAATTCTAATTATATTCTAATTCTAATTGTATTTCTAATTCTAATTCTATTCTAATTTTAATTATATTCTAATTCTAATTGTATTTCTAATTCTATTTCTAATTCTAATTCTATTCTAATTCTAATTCTATTTCTATTTCTATTTCTAATTCTAATTCTAATTCTAATTCTATTCTAATTCTATTCTAATTATAATTCTAATCTAATTCTAATCTAATTCTAATTCTATTCTAATTCTATTATAATTCTATTTTCTAATTCTAATTCTATTCTAATTCTAATTCTATTTCTAATTTTATTTGTATTTCTATTTTTAATTCTAATTCTATTCTAATTCTAATTCTATTCTAATTCTATTATAATTCTATTTCTAATTCTAATTCTATTCTAATTCTATTCTAATTCTATTCTAATTCTATTCTAATTCTATTCTAATTCTATTCTAATTCTAATTCTATTATAATTCTAATTCTATTTCTAATTCTAATTCTAATTCTAATCTAATTCTAATTATATTCTAATTCTTACTCTATTCTAATTCTAATTCTAATTCTAATTCTAATTCTATTCTAATTATAATTATAATTCAATACTAATTCTAATTCTATTTCTAATTCTAATTCTATTCTAATCCTATTCTAATTCTATTCTAATTCTATTCTAATTCTAATTCTATTTCTAATTCTAATTCTAATCTAATTCTAATTATATTCTAATTCTTACTCTATTCTAATTCTAATTCTAATTCTAATTCTATTCTAATTCTAATTATAATTCTATTCTAATTCTAATTCTATTTCTAATTCTAATTCTATTCTAATCCTATTCTAATTCTATTCTAATTCTATTCTAATTCTAATTATATTTCTAATTCTAATTCTATTCTAATTCTATTCTAATTCTATTCTAATTCTATTCTAATTCTAATTTTATTCTAATTCTAATTCTAATTCTAATTCTAATCTAATTCTAATTATATTCTAATTCTTACTCTATTCTAATTCTAATTCTAGTTCTAATTCTATTCTAATTCTAATTATAATTCTATTCTAATTCTAATTCGATTTCTAATTATAATTCTATTCTAATCCTATTCTAATTCTATTCTAATTCTATTCTAATTCTATTCTAATTCTAATTCTATTTCTAATTCTAATTCTATTCTAATTCTATTCTAATTCTATTCTAATTCTAATTCTATTCTAATTCTAATTCTATTTCTAATTCTAATTATAATTCTAATCTAATTCTAATTATATTCTAATTCTTACTCTATTCTAATTCTAATTCTAATTCTAATTGTATTCTAATTTTAATTATAATTCTATTCTAATTCTAATTCTATTTCTAATTCTAATTCTATTCTAATTCTATTCTAATTCTATTCTAATTCTAATTCTATAACTAATTCTAATTCTATTCTAATTCTATTCTAATTCTAATTCTATTCTAATTCTAATTCTATTTCTAATTCTAATTCTATTTCTATTTCTAATTCTAATTCTAATTCTAATTCTATTCTAATTCTATTCAAATTCTAATTCTAATTATATTTCTAATTCTAATTCTATTATAGTTCTAATTCTATTCTAATTCTAATTTTATTCTATTTCTATTCTAATTCTAATTATATTCTAATTATATTCTAATTCTATTCTAATTCTATTTTAATTCTATTCTAATTCTAATTCAATTTCTAATTCTAATTCTAATTCTATTCTATTTCTAATTCTAATTCTATTTAAATTCTATTATAATTCTATTATAATTCTATTTTCTAATTCTAATTCTATTCTAATTCTAATTCTATTTCTAATTTTATTTCTATTTATATTTCTAATTCTAATTCTATTCTAATTCTAATTCTATTCTAATTCTATTATAATTCTATTCTAATTCTATTATAATTCTATTATAATTCTATTCTAATTCTAATTCTATTCTAATTCTATTATAATTCTATTATAATTCTGATTCTATTCTATTTCTAATTCTAATTCTAATTCTATTCTAATTCTATTCTAATTCTATTTTCTAATTCTAATTCTATTTTAATTATAATTCTATTTCTAATCTAATTCTAATTCTATTTCTATTTCTAATTCTAATTCTATTCTAATTCTATTTCTAATTCTAATTTTATTCTAATTCTATTCTAATTCTATTCTAATTCTATTCTAATTCTAATTCTATAACTAATTCTAATTCTATTCTAATTCTTATTCTATTCTAATTCTAATTCTAATTCTATTCTAATTCTAATTCTATTTATAATTCTAATTCTATTTCTATTTCTAATTCTAATTCTATTCTAATTCTAATTATATTCTAATTCTAATTGTATTTCTAATTCTAATTCTATTCTAATCTAATTCTAATTCTAATTTTATTCTAATTCTATTCTAATTCTAATTCTAATTCTATTCTAATTCTAATTCTATTTCTAATTCTAATTCTATTTCTAATTCTAATTCTAATTCTATTTCTAATTCTAATTCTAATTCTAATCTAATTCTAATTATATTCTAATTCTTACTCTATTCTAATTCTAATTCTAATTCTAATTCTCTTCTAATTCTAATTATAATTCTATTCTAATTCTAATTCTATTTCTAATTCTAATTCTATTCTAATCCTATTCTAATTCTATTCTAATTCTATTCTAATTCTATTCTAATTCTAATTCTATCTCTAATTCTAATTCTATTCTAATTCTATTCTAATTCTAATTCTATTTCTAATTCTAATTCTAATTCTAATTCTATTCTATTTTTAATTCTAATTCTATTCTAATTCTATTCTAATTCTATTCTAATTCTATTTTCTAATTCTAATTCTATTCTAATTCTAATTCTATTCTAATTATAATTCTATTTCTAATTCTATTTCTATTTATATTTCTAATTCTAATTCTATTCTAATTCTAATTCTAATTCTATTCTAATTCTATTATAATTCTATTATAATTCTATTATAATTCTAATTCTATTCTAATTCTATTCTAATTCTATTCTATTTCTAATTCTAATTTTATTTCTATTTATAATTCTAATTCTAATTGTATTTCTAATTATAATTCTAATTCTATTCTAATTATAATTCTATTCTAATTCTATTCTAATTCTATTTCTAATTCTAATTCTATTCTAATTCTATTCTAATTCTATTCTAATTCTATTCTAATTCTAATTCTATTATAATTCTAATTCTATTTCTAATTCTAATTCTAATTCTAATCTAATTCTAATTATATTCTAATTCTTACTTTATTCTAATTCTAATTCTAATTCTAATTCTATTCTAATTATAATTATAATTCAATTCTAATTCTAATTCTATTTCTAATTCTAATTCTATTCTAATCCTATTCTAATTCTATTCTAATTCTATTCTAATTCTAATTCTATTTGTAATTCTAATTCTAATCTAATTCTAATTATATTCTAATTCTTACTCTATTCTAATTCTAATTCTAATTCTAATTCTATTCTAATTCTAATTATAATTCTATTCTAATTCTAATTCTATTTCTAATTCTAATTCTATTCTAATCCTATTCTAATTCTATTCTAATTCTATTCTAATTCTAATTATATTTCTAATTCTTATTCTATTCTAATTCTATTCTAATTCTATTCTAATTCTAATTTTATTCTAATTCTAATTCTAATTCTAATTCTAATCTAATTCTAATTATATTCTAATTCTTACTCTATTCTAATTCTAATTCTAATTCTATTCTAATTCTAATTATAATTCTATTCTAATTCTAATTCGATTTCTAATTCTAATTCTATTCTAATTCTATTCTAATTCTATTATAATTCTATTCTAATTCTATTCTAATTCTAATTCTATTTCTAATTCTAATTCTATTCTAATTCTATTCTAATTCTATTCTAATTCTAATTCTATTCTAATTCTAATTCTATTTCTAATTCTAATTATAATTCTAATCTAATTCTAATTATATTCTAATTCTTACTCTATTCTAATTCTAATTCTAATTCTAATTCTATTCTAATTTTAATTATAATTCTATTCTAATTCTAATTCTATTTCTAATTCTAATTCTATTCTAATTCTATTCTAATTCTAATTCTATAACTAATTCTAATTCTATTCTAATTCTATTCTAATTCTAATTCTATTCTAATTATAATTCTATTTCTATTTCTAATTCTATTTCTATTTCTAATTCAAATTCTAATTCTAATTCTAATTCTAATTCTATTCTAATTCTATTCAAATTCTAATTCTAATTATATTTCTAATTCTAATTCTATTCTAGTTCTAATTCTATTCTAATTCTAATTTTATTCTATTTCTATTCTAATTCTAATTATATTCTAATTATATTCTAATTCTATTCTAATTCTATTTTAATTCTATTCTAATTCTAATTCAATTTCTAATTCTAATTCTAATTCTATTCTATTTCTAATTCCAATTCTATTTAAATTCTATTCTAATTCTATTATAATTCTATTTTCTAATTCTAATTCTATTCTAATTCTAATTCTATTTCTAATTTTATTTGTATTTCTATTTTTAATTCTAATTCTATTCTAATTCTAATTCTATTCTAATTCTATTATAATTCTATTCTAATTCTATTATAATTCTATTATAATTCTATTCTAATTATAATTCTATTCTAATTCTATTATAATTCTATTATAATTCTGATTCTATTCTATTTCTAATTCTAATTCTAATTCTATTCTAATTCTATTCTAATTCTATTTTCTAATTCTAATTCTATTCTAATTATAATTCTATTTCTAATCTAATTCTAATTCTATTTCTATTTCTAATTCTAATTCTATTCTAATTCTAATTCTATTCTAATTCTATTATAATTCTATTATAATTCTATTATAATTCAAATTCTATTCTAATTCTATTATATTTCTAATTCTAATTTTATTTCTATTTCTAATTCTAATTCTAATTGTATTTCTAATTCTAATTCTATTCTAATTCTAATTCTATTCTAATTCTATTCTAATTCTATTCTATTTCTATTCTAATTCAATTTCTAATTCTAATTCTAATTCTATTCTATTTCTAATTCTAATTCTATTCTAATTCTATTCTAATTCTATTATAATTTTATTTTCTAATTCTAATTCTATTCTAATTCTAGTTCTATTTCTAATTCTAATTCTATTTCTATTTCTATTTCTAATTCTAATTCTATTCTAATTCTAATTATATTCTAATTCTAATTGTATTTCTAATTCTAATTCTATTCTAATTCTAATTATATTCTATTTCTAATTTTATTTCTAATTCTATTTCTAATTCTATTCTAATTCTAATTATATTCTAATTCTAATTGTATTTCTAATTCTAATTCTACTCTAATTTTAATTATATTCTAATTCTAATTGTATTTCTAATTCTATTTCTAATTCTAATTCTATTCTAATTCTAATTCTATTTCTATTTCTATTTCTAATTCTAATTCTAATTCTAATTCTATTCTAATTCTATTCTAATTATAATTCTAATCTAATTCTAATCTAATTCTAATTCTATTCTAATTCTATTCTAATTCTATTTCTATTTCTAATTCTATTCTAATTCTAATTATATTCTAATTCTAATTCTATTTCTAATTCTAATTCTAATTCTAATCTAATTCTAATTATATTCTAATTCTTACTCTATTCTAATTCTAATTCTATTCTAATTCTAATTATAATTCTATTCTAATTCTAATTCTATTTCTAATTATAATTCTATTCTAATTCTATACTAATTATATTCTAATTCTTACTCTATTCTATTTCTAATTCTAATTCTAATTCTATTCTAATTCTAATTATAATTCTATTCTAATTCTAATTCTATTTCTAATTCTAATTCTATTCTAATTCTATTCTAATTCTATTCTAATTCTAATTTTATTTCTAATTTTAATTCTAATTCTAATCTAATTCTAATTCTATTTCTATTTCTAATTCTATTTCTAATTTTAATTCTATTCTAATTCTATTCTAATTCTATTCTAATTCTAATTCTATTTCTAATTCTAATTCTAATCTAATTCTAATTATATTCTAATTCTTACTCTATTCTAATTCTAATTCTAATTCTAATTATATTCTAATTTTAGTTATAATTCTATTCTAATTCTAATTCTAATTCTAATCTAATTCTAATTCTAATTCTAATTCTAATTCTAATTCTAATCTAATTCTAATTCTATTTCTAATTCTATTTCTAATTCTAATTCTAATTCTATTCTAATTCTTATTCTATTCTAATTCTAATTCTATTTATAATTCTATTTCTAATTCTAATTCTAATTCTAATTCTAATTCTAATTCTATTCTAATTCTATTATAATTCTATTCTAATTCTAATTCTATTTCTATTTCTATTTCTAATTCTAATTCTAATTCTAATTCTAATTCTAATTCTAATTCTATTCTAATTCTATTCTAATTCTATTCTAATTCTATTCTAATTCTATTCTAATTCTAATTCTATTTCTAATTCTAATTATATTCTAATTCTATTCTAATTCTATTCTAATTATAATTCTAATCTAATTCTAATTATATTCTAATTCTTACTCTATTCTAATTCTATTCTAATGCTATTTCTAATTCTATTTCTAATTCTAATTCTAATTCTATTCTAATTCTATTCTAATTCTAATTCTAATTCTATTTCTAATTCTAATTCTATTCTAATTCTAATTCTATTCTAATTCTATTTCTTTTCTAATTCTAATTTTATTCTATTTTTATTCTAATTCTAATTCTAATTCTAATTCTAATTCTATTTCTATTTCTATTTCTATTTCTATTTCTAATTCTAATTCTAATTCTAATTCTAATTCTAATTCTAATTCTAATTCTATTCTAATTCTATTCTAATTCTATTTCTAATTCTAATTCTATTCTAATTCTATTCTAATTCTATTCTAATTCTATTCTAATTCTAATTCTATTTCTAATTCTAATTCTAATTCTATTCTATTTCTAATTCTATTTCTAATTCTAATTCTATTCTAATTCTATTCTAATTCTATTCTAATTCTATTCTAATTCTATTCTAATTCTAATTCTAATTCTAATTCTAATTCTATTTCTAATTCTAATTCTAATTCTAATTCTAATTCTAATTCTAATTCTAATTCAATTCTAATTCTATTCTAATTCTATTTCTAATTCTAATTCTATTCTAATTCTATTCTAATTCTATTCTAATTCTAATTTTATTCTAATTCTAATTCTAATTCTAATTCTAATCTAATTCTAATTATATTCTAATTCTATTCTAATTCTAATTATAATTCTATTCTAATTCTAATTATAATTCTATTCTAATTCTAATTCAATTTCTAATTCTAATTCTATTCTAATCCTATTCTAATTCTATTCTAATTCTATTCTAATTCTATTCTAATTCTAATTCTATTTCTAATTCTAATTCTATTCTAATTCTATTTTAATTCTATTCTAATTCTAATTCTATTCTAATTCTAATTCTATTTCTAATTCTAATTATAATTCTAATCTAATTCTAATTATATTCTAATTCTTACTCTATTCTAATTCTAGATCTAATTCTAATTCTATTCTAATTTTAATTATAATTCTATTCTAATTCTAATTCTATTTCTAATTCTAATTCTATTCTAATTCTATTCTAATTCTATTCTAATTCTAATTCTATAACTAATTCTAATTCTATTCTAATTCTATTCTAATTCTATTCTAATTCTAATTCTATTCTAATTCTAATTCTATTTCTAATTCTAATTCTATTTCTATTTCTAATTCTAATTCTAATTCTAATTCTAATTCTAATTCTATTCTAATTCTATTCAAATTCTAATTCTAATTATATTTCTAATTCTAATTCTATTCTAATTCTAATTCTATTCTAATTCTAATTTTATTCTATTTCTATTCTAATTCTAATTATATTCTAATTATATTCTAATTCTATTCTAATTCTATTCTAATTCTATTTTAATTCTATTCTAATTCTAATTCAATTTCTAATTCTAATTCTAATTCTATTCTATTTCTAATTCTAATTCTATTTAAATTCTATTCTAATTCTATTATAATTCTATTTTCTAATTCTAATTCTATTCTAATTCTAATTCTATTTCTAATTTTATTTCTATTTCTATTTCTAATTCTAATTCTATTCTAATTCTAATTCTATTCTAATTCTATTATAATTATATTCTAATTCTATTATAATTCTATTATAATTCTATTCTAATTCTAATTCTATTCTAATTCTATTATAATTCTATTATAATTCTGATTCTATTCTATTTCTAATTCTAATTCTAATTCTATTCTAATTCTATTCTAATTCTATTTTCTAATTCTAATTCTATTCTAATTATAATTCTATTTCTAATCTAATTCTAATTCTATTTCTATTTCTAATTCTAATTCTATTCTAATTCTAATTCTATTCTAATTCTATTATAATTCTATTATAATTCTATTATAATTCAAATTCTATTCTAATTCTATTATATTTCTAATTCTAATTTTATTTCTATTTCTAATTCTAATTCTAATTGTATTTCTAATTCTAATTCTATTCTAATTCTAATTCTATTCTAATTCTATTCTAATTCTATTCTAATTCTATTCTAATTCTATTTCTAATTCTAATTCTATTCTAATTCTATTCTAATTCTATTCTAATTCTAATTCTATTCTAATTCTAGTTCTATTTCTAATTCTAATTCTATTTCTATTTCTAATTCTAATTCTATTCTAATTCTAATTATATTTTAATTCTAATTGTATTTCTAATTCTAATTCTATTCTAATTCTAATTCTATTCTATTTCTAATTCTATTTTTAATTCTATTTCTAATTCTATTCTAATTCTAATTATATTCTAATTCTAATTGTATTTCTAATTCTAATTCTATTCTAATTTTAATTATATTCTAATTCTAATTGTATTTCTAATTCTATTTCTAATTCTAATTCTATTCTAATTCTAATTCTATTTCTATTTCTATTTCTAATTCTAATACTAATTCTAATTCTATTCTAATTCTATTCTAATTATAATTCTAATCTAATTCTAATCTAATTCTAATTCTATTCTAATTCTATTATAATTCTATTTTCTAATTCTAATTCTATTCTAATTCTAATTCTATTTCTAATTTTATTTGTATTTCTATTTTTAATTCTAATTCTATTCTAATTCTAATTCTATTCTAATTCTATTATAATTCTATTCTAATTCTATTATAATTCTATTATAATTCTATTCTAATTATAATTCTATTCTAATTCTATTATAATTCTATTATAATTCTGATTCTATTCTATTTCTAATTCTAATTCTAATTCTATTCTAATTCTATTCTAATTCTATTTTCTAATTCTAATTCTATTCTAATTATAATTCTATTTCTAATCTAATTCTAATTCTATTTCTATTTCTAATTCTAATTCTATTCTAATTCTAATTCTATTCTAATTCTATTATAATTCTATTATAATTCTATTATAATTCAAATTCTATTCTAATTCTATTATATTTCTAATTCTAATTTTATTTCTATTTCTAATTCTAATTCTAATTGTATTTCTAATTCTAATTCTATTCTAATTCTAATTCTATTCTAATTCTATTCTAATTCTATTCTATTTCTATTCTAATTCAATTTCTAATTCTAATTCTAATTCTATTCTATTTCTAATTCTAATTCTATTCTAATTCTATTCTAATTCTATTATAATTTTATTTTCTAATTCTAATTCTATTCTAATTCTAGTTCTATTTCTAATTCTAATTCTATTTCTATTTCTAATTCTAATTCTATTCTAATTCTAATTATATTCTAATTCTAATTGTATTTCTAATTCTAATTCTATTCTAATTCTAATTATATTCTATTTCTAATTTTATTTCTAATTCTATTTCTAATTCTATTCTAATTCTAATTATATTCTAATTCTAATTGTATTTCTAATTCTAATTCTACTCTAATTTTAATTATATTCTAATTCTAATTGTATTTCTAATTCTATTTCTAATTCTAATTCTATTCTAATTCTAATTCTATTTCTATTTCTATTTCTAATTCTAATTCTAATTCTAATTCTATTCTAATTCTATTCTAATTATAATTCTAATCTAATTCTAATCTAATTCTAATTCTATTCTAATTCTATTCTAATTCTATTTCTATTTCTAATTCTATTCTAATTCTAATTATATTCTAATTCTAATTCTATTTCTAATTCTAATTATAATTCTAATCTAATTCTAATTATATTCTAATTCTTACTCTATTCTAATTCTAATTCTATTCTAATTCTAATTATAATTCTATTCTAATTCTAATTCTATTTCTAATTCTAATTCTATTCTAATTCTATACTAATTATATTCTAATTCTTACTCTATTCTATTTCTAATTCTAATTCTAATTCTATTCTAATTCTAATTATAATTCTATTCTAATTCTAATTCTATTTCTAATTCTAATTCTATTCTAATTCTATTCTAATTCTATTCTAATTCTAATTTTATTTCTAATTTTAATTCTAATTCTAATCTAATTCTAATTCTATTTCTATTTCTAATTCTATTTCTAATTTTAATTCTATTCTAATTCTATTCTAATTCTATTCTAATTCTAATTCTATTTCTAATTCTAATTCTAATCTAATTCTAATTATATTCTAATTCTTACTCTATTCTAATTCTAATTCTAATTCTAATTCTATTCTAATTTTAGTTATAATTCTATTCTAATTCTAATTCTAATTCTAATCTAATTCTAATTCTAATTCTAATTCTAATTCTAATTCTAATCTAATTCTAATTCTATTTCTAATTCTATTTCTAATTCTAATTCTAATTCTATTCTAATTCTTATTCTATTCTAATTCTAATTCTATTTATAATTCTATTTCTAATTCTAATTCTAATTCTAATTCTAATTCTAATTCTATTCTAATTCTATTCTAATTCTAATTCTATTTCTATTTCTATTTCTAATTCTAATTCTAATTCTAATTCTAATTCTAATTCTAATTCTATTCTAATTCTATTCTAATTCTATTCTAATTCTATTCTAATTCTATTCTAATTCTAATTCTATTTCTAATTCTAATTATATTCTAATTCTATTCTAATTCTATTCTAATTATAATTCTAATCTAATTCTAATTATATTCTAATTCTTACTCTATTCTAATTCTATTCTAATGCTATTTCTAATTCTATTTCTAATTCTAATTCTAATTCTATTCTAATTCTATTCTAATTCTAATTCTAATTCTATTTCTAATTCTAATTCTATTCTAATTCTAATTCTATTCTAATTCTATTTCTTTTCTAATTCTAATTTTATTCTATTTTTATTCTAATTCTAATTCTAATTCTAATTCTAATTCTATTTCTATTTCTATTTCTATTTCTATTTCTAATTCTAATTCTAATTCTAATTCTAATTCTAATTCTAATTCTAATTCTAATTCTAATTCTAATTCTATTCTAATTCTATTCTAATTCTATTTCTAATTCTATTCTAATTCTATTCTAATTCTATTCTAATTCTATTCTAATTCTAATTCTATTTCTAATTCTAATTCTAATTCTATTCTATTTCTAATTCTATTTCTAATTCTAATTCTATTCTAATTCTATTCTAATTCTATTCTAATTCTATTCTAATTCTATTCTAATTCTAATTCTAATTCTAATTCTAATTCTATTTCTAATTCTAATTCTAATTCTAATTCTAATTCTAATTCTAATTCTAATTCAATTCTAATTCTATTCTAATTCTATTTCTAATTCTAATTCTATTCTAATTCTATTCTAATTCTATTCTAATTCTATTCTAATTCTAATTTTATTCTAATTCTAATTCTAATTCTAATTCTAATCTAATTCTAATTATATTCTAATTCTATTCTAATTCTAATTATAATTCTATTCTAATTCTAATTCAATTTCTAATTCTAATTCTATTCTAATCCTATTCTAATTCTATTCTAATTCTATTCTAATTCTATTCTAATTCTAATTCTATTTCTAATTCTAATTCTATTCTAATTCTATTTTAATTCTATTCTAATTCTAATTCTATTCTAATTCTAATTCTATTTCTAATTCTAATTATAATTCTAATCTAATTCTAATTATATTCTAATTCTTACTCTATTCTAATTCTAGATCTAATTCTAATTCTATTCTAATTTTAATTATAATTCTATTCTAATTCTAATTCTATTTCTAATTCTAATTCTATTCTAATTCTATTCTAATTCTATTCTAATTCTAATTCTATAACTAATTCTAATTCTATTCTAATTCTATTCTAATTCTATTCTAATTCTAATTCTATTCTAATTCTAATTCTATTTCTAATTCTAATTCTATTTCTATTTCTAATTCTAATTCTAATTCTAATTCTAATTCTAATTCTATTCTAATTCTATTCAAATTCTAATTCTAATTATATTTCTAATTCTAATTCTATTCTAATTCTAATTCTATTCTAATTCTAATTTTATTCTATTTCTATTCTAATTCTAATTATATTCTAATTATATTCTAATTCTATTCTAATTCTATTCTAATTCTATTTTAATTCTATTCTAATTCTAATTCAATTTCTAATTCTAATTCTAATTCTATTCTATTTCTAATTCTAATTCTATTTAAATTCTATTCTAATTCTATTATAATTCTATTTTCTAATTCTAATTCTATTCTAATTCTAATTCTATTTCTAATTTTATTTCTATTTCTATTTCTAATTCTAATTATATTCTAATTCTAATTCTATTCTAATTCTATTATAATTATATTCTAATTCTATTATAATTCTATTATAATTCTATTCTAATTCTAATTCTATTCTAATTCTATTATAATTCTATTATAATTCTGATTCTATTCTATTTCTAATTCTAATTCTAATTCTATTCTAATTCTATTCTAATTCTATTTTCTAATTCTAATTCTATTCTAATTATAATTCTATTTCTAATCTAATTCTAATTCTATTTCTATTTCTAATTCTAATTCTATTCTAATTCTAATTCTATTCTAATTCTATTATAATTCTATTATAATTCTATTATAATTCAAATTCTATTCTAATTCTATTATATTTCTAATTCTAATTTTATTTCTATTTCTAATTCTAATTCTAATTGTATTTCTAATTCTAATTCTATTCTAATTCTAATTCTATTCTAATTCTATTCTAATTCTATTCTAATTCTATTCTAATTCTATTTCTAATTCTAATTCTATTCTAATTCTATTCTAATTCTATTCTAATTCTAATTCTATTCTAATTCTAGTTCTATTTCTAATTCTAATTCTATTTCTATTTCTAATTCTAATTCTATTCTAATTCTAATTATATTTTAATTCTAATTGTATTTCTAATTCTAATTCTATTCTAATTCTAATTCTATTCTATTTCTAATTCTATTTCTAATTCTATTTCTAATTCTATTCTAATTCTAATTATATTCTAATTCTAATTGTATTTCTAATTCTAATTCTATTCTAATTTTAATTATATTCTAATTCTAATTGTATTTCTAATTCTATTTCTAATTCTAATTCTATTCTAATTCTAATTCTATTTCTATTTCTATTTCTAATTCTAATTCTAATTCTAATTCTATTCTAATTCTATTCTAATTATAATTCTAATCTAATTCTAATCTAATTCTAATTCTATTCTAATTCTATTTCTATTTCTAATTCTATTCTAATTCTATTCTAATTCTAATTATATTCTAATTCTAATTCTATTTCTAATTCTAATTCTAATTCTAATCTAATTCTAATTATATTCTAATTCTTACTCTATTCTAATTCTAATTCTAATTCTAATTCTATTCTAATTCTAATTATAATTCTATTCTAATTCTAATTCTATTTCTAATTCTAATTCTATTCTAATTCTATTCTAATTATATTCTAATTCTTACTCTATTCTATTTCTAATTCTAATTCTAATTCTATTCTAATTCTAATTATAATTCTATTCTAATTCTAATTCTATTTCTAATTCTAATTCTATTCTAATTCTATTCTAATTCTATTCTAATTCTAATTTTATTTCTAATTTTAATTCTAATTCTAATCTAATTCTAATTCTATTTCTAATTCTAATTCTATTTCTAATTTTAATTCTATTCTAATTCTATTCTAAATCTATTCTAATTCTAATTCTATTCTAATTCTACTTCTATTTCTAATTCTAATTCTAATTCTAATTCTAATTCTAATCTAATTCTAATTCTAATTCTAATTCTAATTCTAATTCTAATCTAATTCTAATTCTATTTCTAATTCTATTTCTAATTCTAATTCTAATTCTATTCTAATTCTTATTCTATTCTAATTCTAATTCTATTTATAATTCTATTTCTAATTCTAATTCTAATTCTATTTCTAATTCTATTCTAATTCTATTCTAATTCTATTCTAATTCTAATTCTATTTCTATTTCTATTTCTAATTCTAATTCTAATTCTAATTCTAATTCTAATTCTAATTCTATTCTAATTCTATTTTAATTCTATTCTAATTCTATTCTAATTCTATTCTAATTCTAATTCTATTTCTAATTCTAATTCTATTCTAATTCTATTCTAATTCTATTCTAATTATAATTCTAATCTAATTCTAATTATATTCTAATTCTTACTCTATTCTAATTCTATTCTAATGCTATTTCTAATTCTATTTCTAATTCTAATTCTAATTTTATTCTAATTCTATTCTAATTCTAATTCTAATTCTATTTCTAATTCTAATTCTATTCTAATTCTAATTCTATTCTAATTCTATTTCTTTTCTAATTCTAATTTTATTCTATTTCTATTCTAATTCTAATTCTAATTCCAATTCGAATTCTATTTCTATTTCTATTTCTAATTCTAATTCTAATTCTAATTCTAATTCTAATTCTAATTCTAATTCTATTCTAATTCTATTCTAATTCTATTTCTAATTCTAATTCTATTATAATTCTATTCTAATTCTATTCTAATTCTAATTCTATTTCTAATTCTAATTCTAATTCTATTCTATTTCTAATTCTATTTCTAATTCTAATTCTATTCTAATTATATTCTAATTCTATTCTAATTCTATTCTAATTCTAATTCTATTCTAATTCTAATTCTATTTCTAATTTTAATTCTAATTCTAATCTAATTGTAATTATATTCTAATTCTTACTCTATTCTAATTCTAATTCTAATTCTAATTCTATTCTAATTTTAATTATAATTCTATTCTAATTCTAATTCTATTTCTAATTCTAATTTTATTCTAATTCTATTCTAATTCTATTCTAATTCTATTCTAATTCTAATTCTATTCTAATTTTAATTATAATTCTATTCTAATTCTAATTCTATTTCTAATTCTAATTTTATTCTAATTCTATTCTAATTCTATTCTAATTCTATTCTAATTCTAATTCTATAACTAATTCTAATTCTATTCTAATTCTTATTCTATTCTAATTCTAATTCTAATTCTATTCTAATTCTAATTCTATTTATAATTCTAATTCTATTTCTATTTCTAATTCTAATTCTAATTCTAATTCTAATTCTATTCTAATTCTATTCAAATTCTAATTCTAATTCTATTTCTAATTCTAATTCTATTCTAATTCTAATTCTATTCTAATTCTAATTTTATTCTATTTCTATTCTAATTCTAATTATATTCTAATTATATTCTAATTCTATTCTAATTCTATTTTAATTCTATTCTAATTCTAATTCAATTTCTAATTCTAATTCTAATTCTATTCTATTTCTAATTCTAATTCTATTCTAATTCTATTATAATTTTATTTTCTAATTCTAATTCTATTCTAATTCTAATTCTATTTCTAATTCTATTCTAATTCTATTCTTATCTATTCTAATTCTATTCTAATTCTAATTCTATTTCTAATTCTAATTCTATTCTATTTCTAATTCTATTTCTAATTCTAATTCTATTCTAATTCTATTCTAATTCTATTCTAATTCTAATTCTATTCTAATTCTAATTCTATTTCTAATTTTAATTCTAATTCTAATCTAATTCTAATTATATTCTAATTCTTACTCTATTCTAATTCGATTCTAATTCTAATTCTATTCTAATTCTAATTCTATTTCTAATTCTAATTCTATTTCTATTTCTAATTCTAATTCTAATTCTAATTCTAATTCTATTCTAATTCTATTCTAATTCTAATTCTAATTCTAATTCTATTTCTAATTCTAATTCTATTCTAATTCTAATTATATTCTAATTCTAGTTTTATTTTATTTCTATTCTAATTCTAATTATATTTTAATTCTATTCTAATTCTATTCTAATTATATTCTAATTCTAATTATATTCTATTTCTAATTCTAATTCTATTCTAATTCTATTCTAATTCTATTCTGATTCTATTTTCTAATTCTAATTCTATTCTAATTCTAATTCTATTTCTAATTCTATTTCTATTTCTATTTCTAATTCTAATTCTATTCTAATTCTAATTTTATTCTAATTCTATTATAATTCTATTCTAATTCTAATTCTATTTCTAATTCTATTCTATTCTAATTCTAATTCTATTCTAATTCTATTATAATTCTATTATAATTCTAATTCTATTCTATTTCTAATTCTAATTCTATTCTAATTCTATTATAATTCTATTTTCTAATTCTAATTCTATTCTAATTCTAATTCTATTTCTAATTCTAATTCTATTTCTATTTCTAATTCTAATTCTATTTTAATTCTAATTCTATTCTAATTCTATTATAATTCTATTATAATTCTATTATAATTCAAATTCTATTCTAATTCTATTATATTTCTAATTCCAATTTTATTTCTATTTCTAATTCTAATTCTAATTGTATTTCTAATTCTAATTCTATTCTAATTCTAATTCTATTCTAATTCTATTCTAATTCTATTCTAATTCTATTTCTAATTCTAATTCTATTCTAATTCTATTCTAATTCTATTCTAATTCTATTTTAATTCTATTCTAATTCTAATTCAATTTCTAATTCTAATTCTAATTCTATTCTATTTCTAATTCTAATTCTATTCTAATTCTATTATAATTTTATTTTCTAATTCTAATTCTATTCTAATTCTAATTCTATTCTAATTCTAATTCTATTTCTAATTCTTTTTCTATTTCTATTTCTAATTCTAATTCTATTCTAATTCTAATTTTATTCTAATTCTATTATAATTCTATTCTAATTCTAATTCTATTTCTAATTCTATTCTATTCTAATTCTAATTCTATTCTAATTCTATTATAATTCTATTATAATTCTAATTCTATTCTATTTCTAATTCTAATTCTATTCTAATTCTATTTTCTAATTCTAATTCTATTCTAATTCTAATTCTAATCTAATTCTAATTATATTCTAATTCTTACTCTATTCTAATTCTAATTCTAATTCTAATTCTATTCTAATTCTAATTCTATTTCTAATTCTAATTCTATTCTAATTCTATTCTAATTATATTCTAATTCTTACTCTATTCTATTTCTAATTCTAATTCTAATTCTATTCTAATTCTAATTATAATTCTATTCTAATTCTAATTCTATTTCTAATTCTAATTCTATTCTAATTCTATTCTAATTCTATTCTAATTCTAATTTTATTTCTAATTTTAATTCTAATTCTAATCTAATTCTAATTCTATTTCTAATTCTAATTCTATTTCTAATTTTAATTCTATTCTAATTCTATTCTAAATCTATTCTAATTCTAATTCTATTCTAATTCTACTTCTATTCTAATTCTATTCTAATTCTATTCTAATTCTAATTCTATTTCTATTTCTATTTCTATTTCTATTTCTATTTCTATTTCTATTCTAATTCTAATTCTAATCTAATTCTAATTATATTCTAATTCTTACTCTATTCTAATTCTAATTCTAATTCTAATTCTATTCTAATTCTAATTATAATTCTATTCTAATTCTAATTCTATTTCTAATTCTAATTCTATTCTAATTCTATTCTAATTATATTCTAATTCTTACTCTATTCTATTTCTAATTCTAATTCTAATTCTATTCTAATTCTAATTATAATTCTATTCTAATTCTAATTCTATTTCTAATTCTAATTCTATTCTAATTCTATTCTAATTCTATTCTAATTCTAATTTTATTTCTAATTTTAATTCTAATTCTAATCTAATTCTAATTCTATTTCTAATTCTAATTCTATTTCTAATTTTAATTCTATTCTAATTCTATTCTAAATCTATTCTAATTCTAATTCTATTCTAATTCTACTTCTATTTCTAATTCTAATTCTAATTCTAATTCTAATTCTAATCTAATTCTAATTCTAATTCTAATTCTAATTCTAATTCTAATCTAATTCTAATTCTATTTCTAATTCTATTTCTAATTCTAATTCTAATTCTATTCTAATTCTTATTCTATTCTAATTCTAATTCTATTTATAATTCTATTTCTAATTCTAATTCTAATTCTAATTCTATTTCTAATTCTATTCTAATTCTATTCTAATTCTATTCTAATTCTAATTCTATTTCTATTTCTATTTCTATTTCTATTTCTAATTCTATTCTAATTTTAATTCTAATCTAATTCTAATTATATTCTAATTCTTACTCTATTCTAATTCTAATTCTAATTCTAATTCTATTCTAATTCTAATTATAATTCTATTCTAATTCTAATTCTATTTCTAATTCTAATTCTATTCTAATTCTATTCTAATTATATTCTAATTCTTACTCTATTCTATTTCTAATTCTAATTCTAATTCTATTCTAATTCTAATTATAATTCTATTCTAATTCTAATTCTATTTCTAATTCTAATTCTATTCTAATTCTATTCTAATTCTATTCTAATTCTAATTTTATTTCTAATTTTAATTCTAATTCTAATCTAATTCTAATTCTATTTCTAATTCTAATTCTATTTCTAATTTTAATTCTATTCTAATTCTATTCTAAATCTATTCTAATTCTAATTCTATTCTAATTCTACTTCTATTTCTAATTCTAATTCTAATTCTAATTCTAATTCTAATCTAATTCTAATTCTAATTCTAATTCTAATTCTAATTCTAATCTAATTCTAATTCTATTTCTAATTCTATTTCTAATTCTAATTCTAATTCTATTCTAATTCTTATTCTATTCTAATTCTAATTCTATTTATAATTCTATTTCTAATTCTAATTCTAATTCTAATTCTATTTCTAATTCTATTCTAATTCTATTCTAATTCTATTCTAATTCTAATTCTATTTCTATGTCTATTTCTAATTCTAATTCTAATTCTAATTCTAATTCTAATTCTAATTCTATTCTAATTCTATTTTAATTCTATTCTAATTCTATTCTAATTCTATTCTAATTCTAATTCTATTTCTAATTCTAATTCTATTCTAATTCTATTCTAATTCTATTCTAATTATAATTCTAATCTAATTCTAATTATATTCTAATTCTTACTCTATTCTAATTCTATTCTAATGCTATTTCTAATTCTATTTCTAATTCTAATTCTAATTTTATTCTAATTCTATTCTAATTCTAATTCTAATTCTATTTCTAATTCTAATTCTATTCTAATTCTAATTCTATTCTAATTCTATTTCTTTTCTAATTCTAATTTTATTCTATTTCTATTCTAATTCTAATTCTAATTCTAATTCTAATTCTATTTCTATTTCTATTTCTAATTCTAATTCTAATTCTAATTCTAATTCTAATTCTAATTCTAATTCTAATTCTATTCTAATTCTATTCTAATTCTATTTCTAATTCTAATTCTATTATAATTCTATTCTAATTCTATTCTAATTCTAATTCTATTTCTAATTCTAATTCTAATTCTATTCTATTTCTAATTCTATTTCTAATTCTAATTCTATTCTAATTCTATTCTAATTCTATTCTAATTCTAATTCTATTCTAATTCTAATTCTATTTCTAATTTTAATTCTAATTCTAATCTAATTCTAATTATATTCTAATTCTTACTCTATTCTAATTCTAATTCTAATTCTAATTCTATTCTAATTTTAATTATAATTCTATTCTAATTCTAATTCTATTTCTAATTCTAATTTTATTCTAATTCTATTCTAATTCTATTCTAATTCTATTCTAATTCTAATTCTATAACTAATTCTAATTCTATTCTAATTCTTATTCTATTCTAATTCTAATTCTAATTCTATTCTAATTCTAATTCTATTTATAATTCTAATTCTATTTCTATTTCTATTTCTAATTCTAATTCTAATTCTAATTCTATTCTAATTCTATTCAAATTCTAATTCTAATTCTATTTCTAATTCTAATTCTATTCTAATTCTAATTCTATTCTAATTCTAATTTTATTCTATTTCTATTCTAATTCTAATTATATTCTAATTATATTCTAATTCTATTCTAATTCTATTTTAATTATATTCTAATTCTAATTCAATTTCTAATTCTAATTCTAATTCTATTCTATTTCTAATTCTAATTCTATTCTAATTCTATTCTAATTCTATTATAATTTTATTTTCTAATTCTAATTCTATTCTAATTCTAATTCTATTTCTAATTCTATTCTAATTCTATTCTAATTCTATTCTAATTCTATTCTAATTCTAATTCTATTTCTAATTCTAATTCTAATTCTAATTCTAATTCTATTCTATTTCTAATTCTATTTCTAATTCTAATTCTATTCTAATTCTATTCTAATTCTATTCTAATTCTAATTCTATTCTAATTCTAATTCTATTTCTAATTTTAATTCTAATTCTAATCTAATTCTAATTATATTCTAATTCTTACTCTATTCTAATTCTAATTCTAATTCTAATTCTATTCTAATTCTAATTATAATTCTATTCTAATTCTAATTCTATTTCTAATTCTAATTCTATTCTAATTCTATTCTAATTATATTCTAATTCTTACTCTATTCTATTTCTAATTCTAATTCTAATTCTATTCTAATTCTAATTATAATTCTATTCTAATTCTAATTCTATTTCTAATTCTAATTCTATTCTAATTCTATTCTAATTCTATTCTAATTCTAATTTTATTTCTAATTTTAATTCTAATTCTAATCTAATTCTAATTCTATTCTAATTCTAATTTTATTCTATTTCTATTCTAATTCTAATTATATTCTAATTATATTCTAATTCTATTCTAATTCTATTTTAATTCTATTCTAATTCTAATTCAATTTCTAATTCTAATTCTAATTCTATTCTATTTCTAATTCTAATTCTATTCTAATTCTATTCTAATTCTATTATAATTTTATTTTCTAATTCTAATTCTATTCTAATTCTAATTCTATTTCTAATTCTATTTCTATTTCTATTTCTAATTCTAATTCTATTCTAATTCTAATTTTATTCTAATTCTATTATAATTTTATTCTAATTCTAATTCTATTTCTAATTCTATTCTATTCTAATTCTAATTCTATTCTAATTCTATTATAATTCTATTATAATTCTAATTCTATTCTATTTCTAATTCTAATTCTATTCTAATTCTATTATAATTCTATTTTCTAATTCTAATTCTATTCTAATTCTAATTCTATTTCTAATTCTAATTCTATTTCTATTTCTAATTCTAATTCTATTCTAATTCTAATTCTATTCTAATTCTATTATAATTCTATTATAATTCTATTATAATTCTATTATAATTCAAATTCTATTCTAATTCTATTATATTTCTAATTCTAATTTTATTTCTATTTCTAATTCTAATTCTAATTGTATTTCTAATTCTAATTCTATTCTAATTCTAATTCTATTCTAATTCTATTCTAATTCTATTCTAATTCTATTTCTAATTCTAATTCTATTCTAATTCTATTCTAATTCTATTTTAATTCTATTCTAATTCTAATTCAATTTCTAATTCTAATTCTAATTCTATTCTATTTCTAATTCTAATTCTATTCTAATTCTATTATAATTTTATTTTCTAATTCTAATTCTATTCTAATTCTAATTCTAATTCTATTCTAATTCTATTCAAATTCTAATTCTAATTTTATTCTAATTCTAATTCTATTCTAATTCTAATTTTATTCTATTTCTATTCTAATTCTAATTATATTCTAATTATATTCTAATTCTATTCTAATTCTATTTTAATTCTATTCTAATTCTAATTCAATTTCTAATTCTATCTATTCTATTTCTAATTCTAATTCTATTCTAATTCTATTATAATTCTATTTTCTAATTCTAATTCTATTCTAATTCTAATTCTATTTCTAATTCTATTTCTATTTCTATTTCTAATTCTAATTCTATTCTAATTCTAATTCTATTCTAATTCTATTATAATTCTATTCTAATTCTATTATAATTCTATTATAATTCTATTCTAATTCTAATTCTATTCTAATTCTATTATAATTCTATTATAATTCTAATTCTATTCTATTTCTAATTCTAATTCTATTCTAATTCTATTCTAATTCTATTTTCTAATTCTAATTCTATTCTAATTCTAATTCTATTTCTAATTCTAATTCTATTTCTATTTCTAATTCTAATTCTATTCTAATTCTAATTCTATTCTAATTCTATTATAATTCTATTATAATTCAAATTCTATTCTAATTCTATTATATTTCTAATTCTAATTTTATTTCTATTTCTAATTCTAATTCTAATTGTATTTCTAATTCTAATTCTATTCTAATTCTAATTCTATTCTAATTCTATTCTAATTCTATTCTAATTCTATTTCTAATTCTAATTCTATTCTAATTCTATTCTAATTCTAATTCTATTCTAATTCTAATTCTATTTCTAATTCTAATTCTAATTCTATTTCTAATTCTAATTATATTCTAATTCTAATTATATTCTAATTCTAATTGTATTTCTAATTCTAATTCTATTCTAATTCTATTCTAATTCTAATTCTATTCTAATTCTAATTCTATTTCTATTTCTAATTCTAATTCTAATTCTAATTCTAATTCTATTCTAATTCTATTCAAATTCTAATTCTAATTCTATTTCTAATTCTAATTCTATTCTAATTCTAATTCTATTCTAATTCTAATTTTATTCTATTTCTATTCTAATTCTAATTATATTCTAATTATATTCTAATTCTATTCTAATTCTATTTTAATTCTATTCTAATTCTATTCTAATTATAATTCTAATCTAATTCTAATTATATTCTAATTCTATTCTAATTCTATTTTAATTCTATTCTAATTCTAATTCAATTTCTAATTCTAATTCTAATTCTATTCTATTTCTAATTCTAATTCTATTCTAATTCTATTCTAATTCTATTCTAATTATAATTCTAATCTAATTCTAATCTAATTCTAATTCTATTCTAATTCTTACTCTATTCTAATTCTAATTCTAATTCTAATTCTATTCTAATTCTAATTATAATTCTATTCTAATTCTAATTCTATTTCTAATTCTAATTCTATTCTAATTCTATTCTAATTATATTCTAATTCTTACTCTATTCTATTTCTAATTCTAATTCTAATTCTATTCTAATTCTAATTATAATTCTATTCTAATTCTAATTCTATTTCTAATTCTAATTCTATTCTAATTCTATTCTAATTCTATTCTAATTCTAATTTTATTTCTAATTTTAATTCTAATTCTAATCTAATTCTAATTCTATTCTAATTCTAATTTTATTCTATTTCTATTCTAATTCTAATTATATTCTAATTATATTCTAATTCTATTCTAATTCTATTTTAATTCTATTCTAATTCTAATTCAATTTCTAATTCTAATTCTAATTCTATTCTATTTCTAATTCTAATTCTATTCTAATTCTATTCTAATTCTATTATAATTTTATTTTCTAATTCTAATTCTATTCTAATTCTAATTCTATTTCTAATTCTATTTCTATTTCTATTTCTAATTCTAATTCTATTCTAATTCTAATTTTATTCTAATTCTATTATAATTTTATTCTAATTCTAATTCTATTTCTAATTCTATTCTATTCTAATTCTAATTCTATTCTAATTCTATTATAATTCTATTATAATTCTAATTCTATTCTATTTCTAATTCTAATTCTATTCTAATTCTATTATAATTCTATTTTCTAATTCTAATTCTATTCTAATTCTAATTCTATTTCTAATTCTAATTCTATTTCTATTTCTAATTCTAATTCTATTCTAATTCTAATTCTATTCTAATTCTATTATAATTCTATTATAATTCTATTATAATTCAAATTCTATTCTAATTCTATTATATTTCTAATTCTAATTTTATTTCTATTTCTAATTCTAATTCTAATTGTATTTCTAATTCTAATTCTATTCTAATTCTAATTCTATTCTAATTCTATTCTAATTCTATTCTAATTCTATTTCTAATTCTAATTCTATTCTAATTCTATTCTAATTCTATTTTAATTCTATTCTAATTCTAATTCAATTTCTAATTCTAATTCTAATTCTATTCTATTTCTAATTCTAATTCTATTCTAATTCTATTATAATTTTATTTTCTAATTCTAATTCTATTCTAATTCTAATTCTAATTCTATTCTAATTCTATTCAAATTCTAATTCTAATTTTATTCTAATTCTAATTCTATTCTAATTCTAATTTTATTCTATTTCTATTCTAATTCTAATTATATTCTAATTATATTCTAATTCTATTCTAATTCTATTTTAATTCTATTCTAATTCTAATTCAATTTCTAATTCTATCTATTCTATTTCTAATTCTAATTCTATTCTAATTCTATTATAATTCTATTTTCTAATTCTAATTCTATTCTAATTCTAATTCTATTTCTAATTCTATTTCTATTTCTATTTCTAATTCTAATTCTATTCTAATTCTAATTCTATTCTAATTCTATTATAATTCTATTCTAATTCTATTATAATTCTATTATAATTCTATTCTAATTCTAATTCTATTCTAATTCTATTATAATTCTATTATAATTCTAATTCTATTCTATTTCTAATTCTAATTCTATTCTAATTCTATTCTAATTCTATTTTCTAATTCTAATTCTATTCTAATTCTAATTCTATTTCTAATTCTAATTCTATTTCTATTTCTAATTCTAATTCTATTCTAATTCTAATTCTATTCTAATTCTATTATAATTCTATTATAATTCAAATTCTATTCTAATTCTATTATATTTCTAATTCTAATTTTATTTCTATTTCTAATTCTAATTCTAATTGTATTTCTAATTCTAATTCTATTCTAATTCTAATTCTATTCTAATTCTATTCTAATTCTATTCTAATTCTATTTCTAATTCTAATTCTATTCTAATTCTATTCTAATTCTAATTCTATTCTAATTCTAATTCTATTTCTAATTCTAATTCTAATTCTATTTCTAATTCTAATTATATTCTAATTCTAATTATATTCTAATTCTAATTGTATTTCTAATTCTAATTCTATTCTAATTCTATTCTAATTCTAATTCTATTCTAATTCTAATTCTATTTCTATTTCTAATTCTAATTCTAATTCTAATTCTAATTCTATTCTAATTCTATTCAAATTCTAATTCTAATTCTATTTCTAATTCTAATTCTATTCTAATTCTAATTCTATTCTAATTCTAATTTTATTCTATTTCTATTCTAATTCTAATTATATTCTAATTATATTCTAATTCTATTCTAATTCTATTTTAATTCTATTCTAATTCTATTCTAATTATAATTCTAATCTAATTCTAATTATATTCTAATTCTATTCTAATTCTATTTTAATTCTATTCTAATTCTAATTCAATTTCTAATTCTAATTCTAATTCTATTCTATTTCTAATTCTAATTCTATTCTAATTCTATTCTAATTCTATTATAATTTTATTTTCTAATTCTAATTCTATTTCTAATTCTAATTCTATTTCTATTTCTAATTCTAATTCTATTCTAATTCTAATTTTATTCTAATTCTATTATAATTCTATTCTAATTCTAATTCTATTTCTAATTCTATTCTATTCTAATTCTAATTCTATTCTAATTCTATTATAATTCTATTATAATTCTAATTCTATTCTATTTCTAATTCTAATTCTATTCTAATTCTATTATAATTCTATTTTCTAATTCTAATTCTATTCTAATTCTAATTCTATTTCTAATTCTAATTCTATTTCTATTTCTAATTCTAATTCTATTCTAATTCTAATTCTATTCTAATTCTATTATAATTCTATTATAATTCTATTATAATTCAAATTCTATTCTAATTCTATTATATTTCTAATTCTAATTTTATTTCTATTTCTAGTTCTAATTCTAATTGTATTTCTAATTCTAATTCTATTCTAATTCTAATTCTATTCTAATTCTATTCTAATTCTATTCTAATTCTATTTCTAATTCTAATTCTATTCTAATTCTATTCTAATTCTATTCTAATTCTATTTTAATTCTATTCTAATTCTAATTCAATTTCTAATTCTAATTCTAATTCTATTCTATTTCTAATTCTAATTCTATTCTAATTTTATTCTAATTCTATTATAATTTTATTTTCTAATTCTAATTCTATTCTAATTCTAATTCTATTTCTAATTCTATTTCTATTTCTATTTCTAATTCTAATTCTATTCTAATTCTAATTTTATTCTAATTCTATTATAATTCTATTCTAATTCTAATTCTATTTCTAATTCTATTCTATTCTAATTCTAATTCTATTCTAATTCTATTATAATTCTATTATAATTCTAATTCTATTCTATTTCTAATTCTAATTCTATTCTAATTCTATTCTAATTCTATTTTCTAATTCTAATTCTATTCTAATTCTAATTCTATTTCTAATTCTAATTCTATTTCTATTTCTAATTCTAATTCTATTCTAATTCTAATTCTATTCTAATTCTATTATAATTCTATTATAATTCAAATTCTATTCTAATTCTATTATATTTCTAATTCTAATTTTATTTCTATTTCTAATTCTAATTCTAATTGTATTTCTAATTCTAATTCTATTCTAATTCTAATTCTATTCTAATTCTATTCTAATTCTATTTCTAATTCTAATTCTATTCTAATTCTATTCTAATTCTATTCTAATTCTAATTCTATTCTAATTCTAATTCTATTTCTAATTCTAATTCTATTTCTATTTCTAATTCTAATTCTATTCTAATTCTAATTATATTCTAATTCTAATTGTATTTCTAATTCTAATTCTATTCTAATTCTATTCTAATTCTAATTCTATTCTAATTCTAATTCTATTTCTAATTCTATTTCTAATTCTATTCTAATTCTAATTATATTCTAATTCTAATTGTATTTCTAATTCTAATTCTATTCTAATTTTAATTATATTCTAATTCTAATTGTATTTCTAATTCTATTTCTAATTCTAATTCTAATTCTATTCTAATTCTAATTCTATTTCTATTTCTATTTCTAATTCTAATTCTAATTCTAATTCTATTCTAATTCTATTCTAATTCTATTCTAATTATAATTCTAATCTAATTCTAATCTAATTCTAATTCTATTCTAATTCTATTCTAATTCTATTTCTATTTCTAATTCTATTCTAATTCTATTCTAATTCTAATTCTAATTCTAATTCTAATTCTAATCTAATTCTAATTCTAATTCTAATTCTAATTCTAATCTAATTCTAATTCTAATTCTATTTCTAATTCTATTTCTAATTCTAATTCTAATTCTATTCTAATTCTTATTCTATTCTAATTCTAATTCTATTTATAATTCTATTTCTAATTCTAATTCTAATTCTATTTCTATTTCTAATTCTATTCTAATTATATTCTAATTCTATTATAATTCTATTCTAATTCTATTCTAATTCTATTCTAATTATAATTCTAATCTAATTCTAATTATATTCTAATTCTTACTCTATTCTAATTCTATTCTAATTCTATTTCTAATTATAATTCTATTCTAATTCTATTCTAATTCTATTCTAATTCTAATTCTATAACTAATTCTAATTCTATTCTAATTCTTATTCTATTCTAATTCTAATTCTAATTCTATTCTAATTCTAATTCTATTTCTAATTCTAATTCTATTTCTATTTCTAATTCTAATTCTAATTCTAATTCTAATTCTATTCTAATTCTATTCAAATTCTAATTCTAATTCTATTCTAATTCTAATTCTATTCTAATTCTAATTTTATTCTATTTCTATTCTAATTCTAATTATATTCTAATTATATTCTAATTCTATTCTAATTCTATTTTAATTCTATTCTAATTCTAATTCAATTTCTAATTCTATCTATTCTATTTCTAATTCTAATTCTATTCTAATTCTATTATAATTCTATTTTCTAATTCTAATTCTATTCTAATTCTAATTCTATTTCTAATTCTATTTCTATTTCTATTTCTAATTCTAATTCTATTCTAATTCTAATTCTATTCTAATTCTATTATAATTCTATTCTAATTCTATTATAATTCTATTATAATTCTATTCTAATTCTAATTCTATTCTAATTCTATTATAATTCTATTATAATTCTAATTCTATTCTATTTCTAATTCTAATTCTATTCTAATTCTATTCTAATTCTATTTTCTAATTCTAATTCTATTCTAATTCTAATTCTATTTCTAATTCTAATTATATTTCTATTTCTAATTCTAATTCTATTCTAATTCTAATTCTATTCTAATTCTATTATAATTCTTTTATAATTCTATTATAATTCAAATTCTATTCTATTTCTATTTATAATTCTAATTCTAATTGTATTTCTAATTCTAATTCTATTCTAATTCTAATTCTATTCTAATTCTATTCTAATTCTATTCTATTTCTAATTCTAATTCTATTCTAATTCTATTCTAATTCTATTTTAATTCTATTCTAATTCTAATTCAATTTCTAATTCTAATTCTAATTCTATTCTATTTCTAATTCTAATTCTATTCTAATTCTATTCTAATTCTATTATAATTTTATTTTCTAATTCTAATTCTATTCTAATTCTAATTCTATTTCTAATTCTATTTCTATTTCTATTTCTAATTCTAATTCTATTCTAATTCTAATTTTATTCTAATTCAATTATAATTCTATTCTAATTCTAATTCTATTTCTAATTCTATTCTATTCTAATTCTAATTCTATTATAATTCTATTATAATTCTATTATAATTCTAATTCTATTCTATTTCTAATTCTAATTCTATTCTAATTCTAATTCTATTTCTAATTCTAATTCTATTTCTATTTCTAATTCTAATTCTATTCTAATTCTAATTCTATTCTAATTCTATTATAATTCTATTATAATTCTATTATAATTCAAATTCTATTCTAATTCTATTATATTTCTAATTCTAATTTTATTTCTATTTCTAATTCTAATTCTAATTGTATTTCTAATTCTAATTCTATTCTAATTCTAATTCTATTCTAATTCTATTCTAATTCTATTCTAATTCTATTTCTAATTCTAATTCTATTCTAATTCTATTCTAATTCTATTATAATTCTATTTTAATTCTATTCTAATTCTAATTCAATTTCTAATTCTAATTCTAATTCTATTCTATTTCTAATTCTAATTCTATTCTAATTCTATTCTAATTCTATTATAATTTTATTTTCTAATTCTAATTCTAATTCTATTTCTAATTCTATTTCTATTTCTATTTCTAATTCTAATTCTATTCTAATTCTAATTTTATTCTAATTCTATTATAATTCTATTCTAATTCTAATTCTATTTCTAATTCTATTCTATTCTAATTCTAATTCTATTCTAATTCTATTATAATTCTATTATAATTCTAATTCTATTCTATTTCTAATTCTAATTCTATTCTAATTCTATTCTAATTCTATTTTCTAATTCTAATTCTATTCTAATTCTAATTCTATTTCTAATTCTAATTCTATTTCTATTTCTAATTCTAATTCTATTCTAATTCTAATTCTATTCTAATTCTATTATAATTCTATTATAATTCAAATTCTATTCTAATTCTATTATATTTCTAATTCTAATTTTATTTCTATTTCTAATTCTAATTCTAATTCTATTCTAATTCTAATTCTATTTCTAATTCTAATTCTATTTCTATTTCTAATTCTAATTCTATTCTAATTCTAATTTTATTCTAATTCTATTATAATTCTATTCTAATTCTAATTCTATTTCTAATTCTATTCTATTCTAATTCTAATTCTATTCTAATTCTATTATAATTCTATTATAATTCTAATTCTATTCTATTTCTAATTCTAATTCTATTCTAATTCTATTCTAATTCTATTTTCTAATTCTAATTCTATTCTAATTCTAATTCTATTTCTAATTCTAATTCTATTTCTATTTCTAATTCTAATTCTATTCTAATTCTAATTCTATTCTAATTCTATTATAATTCTATTATAATTCAAATTCTATTCTAATTCTATTATATTTCTAATTCTAATTTTATTTCTATTTCTAATTCTAATTCTAATTGTATTTCTAATTCTAATTCTATTCTAATTCTAATTCTATTCTAATTCTATTCTAATTCTATTTCTAATTCTAATTCTATTCTAATTCTATTCTAATTCTATTCTAATTCTAATTCTATTCTAATTCTAATTCTATTTCTAATTCTAATTCTATTTCTATTTCTAATTCTAATTCTATTCTAATTCTAATTATATTCTAATTCTAATTGTATTTCTAATTCTAATTCTATTCTAATTCTATTCTAATTCTAATTCTATTCTAATTCTAATTCTATTTCTAATTCTATTTCTAATTCTATTCTAATTCTAATTATATTCTAATTCTAATTGTATTTCTAATTCTAATTCTATTCTAATTTTAATTATATTCTAATTCTAATTGTATTTCTAATTCTATTTCTAATTCTAATTCTAATTCTATTCTAATTCTAATTCTATTTCTATTTCTATTTCTAATTCTAATTCTAATTCTAATTCTATTCTAATTCTATTCTAATTCTATTCTAATTATAATTCTAATCTAATTCTAATCTAATTCTAATTCTATTCTAATTCTATTCTAATTCTATTTCTATTTCTAATTCTATTCTAATTCTATTCTAATTCTAATTCTAATTCTAATTCTAATTCTAATCTAATTCTAATTCTAATTCTAATTCTAATTCTAATCTAATTCTAATTCTAATTCTATTTCTAATTCTATTTCTAATTCTAATTCTAATTCTATTCTAATTCTTATTCTATTCTAATTCTAATTCTATTTATAATTCTATTTCTAATTCTAATTCTAATTCTATTTCTATTTCTAATTCTATTCTAATTATATTCTAATTCTATTATAATTCTATTCTAATTCTATTCTAATTCTATTCTAATTATAATTCTAATCTAATTCTAATTATATTCTAATTCTTACTCTATTCTAATTCTATTCTAATTCTATTTCTAATTATAATTCTATTCTAATTCTATTCTAATTCTATTCTAATTCTAATTCTATAACTAATTCTAATTCTATTCTAATTCTTATTCTATTCTAATTCTAATTCTAATTCTATTCTAATTCTAATTCTATTTCTAATTCTAATTCTATTTCTATTTCTAATTCTAATTCTAATTCTAATTCTAATTCTATTCTAATTCTATTCAAATTCTAATTCTAATTCTATTCTAATTCTAATTCTATTCTAATTCTAATTTTATTCTATTTCTATTCTAATTCTAATTATATTCTAATTATATTCTAATTCTATTCTAATTCTATTTTAATTCTATTCTAATTCTAATTCAATTTCTAATTCTATCTATTCTATTTCTAATTCTAATTCTATTCTAATTCTATTATAATTCTATTTTCTAATTCTAATTCTATTCTAATTCTAATTCTATTTCTAATTCTATTTCTATTTCTATTTCTAATTCTAATTCTATTCTAATTCTAATTCTATTCTAATTCTATTATAATTCTATTCTAATTCTATTATAATTCTATTATAATTCTATTCTAATTCTAATTCTATTCTAATTCTATTATAATTCTATTATAATTCTAATTCTATTCTATTTCTAATTCTAATTCTATTTCTAATTCTAATTCTATTTCTAATTCTAATTCTATTTCTAATTCTATTCTATTCTAATTCTAATTCTATTCTAATTCTATTATAATTCTATTATAATTCTAATTCTATTCTATTTCTAATTCTAATTCTATTCTAATTCTATTCTAATTCTATTTTCTAATTCTAATTCTATTCTAATTCTAATTCTATTTCTAATTCTAATTCTATTTCTATTTCTAATTCTAATTCTATTCTAATTCTAATTCTATTCTAATTCTATTATAATTCTATTATAATTCAAATTCTATTCTAATTCTATTATATTTCTAATTCTAATTTTATTTCTATTTCTAATTCTAATTCTAATTCTATTCTAATTCTAATTCTATTTCTAATTCTAATTCTATTTCTATTTCTAATTCTAATTCTATTCTAATTCTAATTTTATTCTAATTCTATTATAATTCTATTCTAATTCTAATTCTATTTCTAATTCTATTCTATTCTAATTCTAATTCTATTCTAATTCTATTATAATTCTATTATAATTCTAATTCTATTCTATTTCTAATTCTAATTCTATTCTAATTCTATTCTAATTCTATTTTCTAATTCTAATTCTATTCTAATTCTAATTCTATTTCTAATTCTAATTCTATTTCTATTTCTAATTCTAATTCTATTCTAATTCTAATTCTATTCTAATTCTATTATAATTCTATTATAATTCAAATTCTATTCTAATTCTATTATATTTCTAATTCTAATTTTATTTCTATTTCTAATTCTAATTCTAATTGTATTTCTAATTCTAATTCTATTCTAATTCTAATTCTATTCTAATTCTATTCTAATTCTATTTCTAATTCTAATTCTATTCTAATTCTATTCTAATTCTATTCTAATTCTAATTCTATTCTAATTCTAATTCTATTTCTAATTCTAATTCTATTTCTATTTCTAATTCTAATTCTATTCTAATTCTAATTATATTCTAATTCTAATTGTATTTCTAATTCTAATTCTATTCTAATTCTATTCTAATTCTAATTCTATTCTAATTCTAATTCTATTTCTAATTCTATTTCTAATTCTATTCTAATTCTAATTATATTCTAATTCTAATTGTATTTCTAATTCTAATTCTATTCTAATTTTAATTATATTCTAATTCTAATTGTATTTCTAATTCTATTTCTAATTCTAATTCTAATTCTATTCTAATTCTAATTCTATTTCTATTTCTATTTCTAATTCTAATTCTAATTCTAATTCTATTCTAATTCTATTCTAATTCTATTCTAATTATAATTCTAATCTAATTCTAATCTAATTCTAATTCTATTCTAATTCTATTCTAATTCTATTTCTATTTCTAATTCTATTCTAATTCTATTCTAATTCTAATTCTAATTCTAATTCTAATTCTAATCTAATTCTAATTCTAATTCTAATTCTAATTCTAATCTAATTCTAATTCTAATTCTATTTCTAATTCTATTTCTAATTCTAATTCTAATTCTATTCTAATTCTTATTCTATTCTAATTCTAATTCTATTTATAATTCTATTTCTAATTCTAATTCTAATTCTATTTCTATTTCTAATTCTATTCTAATTATATTCTAATTCTATTATAATTCTATTCTAATTCTATTCTAATTCTATTCTAATTATAATTCTAATCTAATTCTAATTATATTCTAATTCTTACTCTATTCTAATTCTATTCTAATTCTATTTCTAATTATAATTCTATTCTAATTCTATTCTAATTCTATTCTAATTCTAATTCTATAACTAATTCTAATTCTATTCTAATTCTTATTCTATTCTAATTCTAATTCTAATTCTATTCTAATTCTAATTCTATTTCTAATTCTAATTCTATTTCTATTTCTAATTCTAATTCTAATTCTAATTCTAATTCTATTCTAATTCTATTCAAATTCTAATTCTAATTCTATTCTAATTCTAATTCTATTCTAATTCTAATTTTATTCTATTTCTATTCTAATTCTAATTATATTCTAATTATATTCTAATTCTATTCTAATTCTATTTTAATTCTATTCTAATTCTAATTCAATTTCTAATTCTATCTATTCTATTTCTAATTCTAATTCTATTCTAATTCTATTATAATTCTATTTTCTAATTCTAATTCTATTCTAATTCTAATTCTATTTCTAATTCTATTTCTATTTCTATTTCTAATTCTAATTCTATTCTAATTCTAATTCTATTCTAATTCTATTATAATTCTATTCTAATTCTATTATAATTCTATTATAATTCTATTCTAATTCTAATTCTATTCTAATTCTATTATAATTCTATTATAATTCTAATTCTATTCTATTTCTAATTCTAATTCTATTCTAATTCTATTCTAATTCTATTTTCTAATTCTAATTCTATTCTAATTCTAATTCTATTTCTAATTCTAATTATATTTCTATTTCTAATTCTAATTCTATTCTAATTCTAATTCTATTCTAATTCTATTATAATTCTTTTATAATTCTATTATAATTCAAATTCTATTCTATTTCTATTTATAATTCTAATTCTAATTGTATTTCTAATTCTAATTCTATTCTAATTCTAATTCTATTCTAATTCTATTCTAATTCTATTCTATTTCTAATTCTAATTCTATTCTAATTCTATTCTAATTCTATTTTAATTCTATTCTAATTCTAATTCAATTTCTAATTCTAATTCTAATTCTATTCTATTTCTAATTCTAATTCTATTCTAATTCTATTCTAATTCTATTATAATTTTATTTTCTAATTCTAATTCTATTCTAATTCTAATTCTATTTCTAATTCTATTTCTATTTCTATTTCTAATTCTAATTCTATTCTAATTCTAATTTTATTCTAATTCAATTATAATTCTATTCTAATTCTAATTCTATTTCTAATTCTATTCTATTCTAATTCTAATTCTATTATAATTCTATTATAATTCTATTATAATTCTAATTCTATTTTATTTCTAATTCTAATTCTATTCTAATTCTAATTCTATTTCTAATTCTAATTCTATTTCTATTTCTAATTCTAATTCTATTCTAATTCTAATTCTATTCTAATTCTATTATAATTCTATTATAATTCTATTATAATTCAAATTCTATTCTAATTCTATTATATTTCTAATTCTAATTTTATTTCTATTTCTAATTCTAATTCTAATTGTATTTCTAATTCTAATTCTATTCTAATTCTAATTCTATTCTAATTCTATTCTAATTCTATTCTAATTCTATTTCTAATTCTAATTCTATTCTAATTCTATTCTAATTCTATTATAATTCTATTTTAATTCTATTCTAATTCTAATTCAATTTCTAATTCTAATTCTAATTCTATTCTATTTCTAATTCTAATTCTATTCTAATTCTATTCTAATTCTATTATAATTTTATTTTCTAATTCTAATTCTAATTCTATTTCTAATTCTATTTCTATTTCTATTTCTAATTCTAATTCTATTCTAATTCTAATTTTATTCTAATTCTATTATAATTCTATTCTAATTCTAATTCTATTTCTAATTCTATTCTATTCTAATTCTAATTCTATTCTAATTCTATTATAATTCTATTATAATTCTAATTCTATTCTATTTCTAATTCTAATTCTATTCTAATTCTATTCTAATTCTATTTTCTAATTCTAATTCTATTCTAATTCTAATTCTATTTCTAATTCTAATTCTATTTCTATTTCTAATTCTAATTCTATTCTAATTCTAATTCTATTCTAATTCTATTATAATTCTATTATAATTCAAATTCTATTCTAATTCTATTATATTTCTAATTCTAATTTTATTTCTATTTCTAATTCTAATTCTAATTGTATTTCTAATTCTAATTCTATTCTAATTCTAATTCTATTCTAATTCTATTCTAATTCTATTCTAATTCTATTTCTAATTCTAATTCTATTCTAATTCTATTCTAATTCTATTCTAATACTAATTCTATTCTAATTCTAATTCTATTTCTAATTCTAATTCTATTTCTATTTCTAATTCTAATTCTATTCTAATTCTAATTATATTCTAATTCTAATTGTATTTCTAATTCTAATTCTATTCTAATTCTATTCTAATTCTAATTCTATTCTAATTCTAATTCTATTTCTAATTCTATTTCTAATTCTATTCTAATTCTAATTATATTCTAATTCTAATTGTATTTCTAATTCTAATTCTATTCTAATTTTAATTATATTCTAATTCTAATTGTATTTCTAATTCTATTTCTAATTCTAATTCTAATTCTATTCTAATTCTAATTCTATTTCTATTTCTATTTCTAATTCTAATTCTAATTCTAATTCTATTCTAATTCTATTCTAATTCTATTCTAATTATAATTCTAATCTAATTCTAATCTAATTCTAATTCTATTCTAATTCTAATCTAATTCTAATTCTATTCAAATTCTATTCTAATTCTATTATATTTCTAATTCTAATTTTATTTCTATTTCTAATTCTAATTCTAATTGTATTTCTAATTCTAATTCTATTCTAATTCTAATTCTATTCTAATTCTATTCTAATTCTATTCTAATTCTATTTCTAATTCTAATTCTATTCTAATTCTATTCTAATTCTATTCTAATTCTATTTTAATTCTATTCTAATTCTAATTCAATTTCTAATTCTAATTCTAATTCTATTCTATTTCTAATTCTAATTCTATTCTAATTCTATTCTAATTCTATTATAATTTTATTTTCTAATTCTAATTCTATTCTAATTCTAATTCTATTTCTAATTCTATTTCTATTTCTATTTCTAATTCTAATTCTATTCTAATTCTAATTTTATTCTAATTCTATTATAATTCTATTCTAATTCTAATTCTATTTCTAATTCTATTCTATTCTAATTCTAATTCTATTCTAATTCTATTATAATTCTATTATAATTCTAATTATATTCTATTTCTAATTCTAATTCTATTCTAATTCTATTCTAATTCTAATTCTATTCTAATTCTAATTCTATTTCTAATTCTAATTCTATTTCTATTTCTAATTCTAATTCTATTCTAATTCTAATTCTATTCTAATTCTATTATAATTCTATTATAATTCAAATTCTATTCTAATTCTGTTATATTTCTAATTCTAATTTTATTTCTATTTCTAAGTCTAATTCTAATTGTATTTCTAATTCTAATTCTATTCTAATTCTAATTCTATTCTAATTCTATTCTAATTCTATTCTAATTCTATTTCTAATTCTAATTCTATTCTAATTCTATTCTAATTCTAATTCTATTCTAATTCTAATTCTATTTCTAATTCTAATTCTATTTCTATTTCTAATTCTAATTCTATTCTAATTCTAATTATATTCTAATTCTAATTGTATTTCTAATTCTAATTCTATTCTAATTCTATTCTAATTCTAATTCTATTCTAATTCTAATTCTATTTCTAATTCTATTTCTAATTCTATTCTAATTCTAATTATATTCTAATTCTAATTGTATTTCTAATTCTAATTCTATTCTAATTTTAATTATATTCTAATTCTAATTGTATTTCTAATTCTATTTCTAATTCTAATTCTAATTCTATTCTAATTCTAATTCTATTTCTATTTCTATTTCTAATTCTAATTCTAATTCTAATTCTATTCTAATTCTATTCTAATTCTATTCTAATTATAATTCTAATCTAATTCTAATCTAATTCTAATTCTATTCTAATTCTTACTCTATTCTAATTCTAATTCTAATTCTAATTCTATTCTAATTCTAATTATAATTCTATTCTAATTCTAATTCTATTTCTAATTCTAATTCTATTCTAATTCTATTCTAATTATATTCTAATTCTTACTCTATTCTATTTCTAATTCTAATTCTAATTCTATTCTAATTCTAATTATAATTCTATTCTAATTCTAATTCTATTTCTAATTCTAATTCTATTCTAATTCTATTCTAATTCTATTCTAATTCTAATTTTATTTCTAATTTTAATTCTAATTCTAATCTAATTCTAATTCTATTCTAATTCTAATTTTATTCTATTTCTATTCTAATTCTAATTATATTCTAATTATATTCTAATTCTATTCTAATTCTATTTTAATTCTATTCTAATTCTAATTCAATTTCTAATTCTAATTCTAATTCTATTCTATTTCTAATTCTAATTCTATTCTAATTCTATTCTAATTCTATTCTAATTCTATTATAATTTTATTTTCTAATTCTAATTCTATTCTAATTCTAATTCTATTTCTAATTCTATTTCTATTTCTATTTCTAATTCTAATTCTATTCTAATTCTAATTTTATTCTAATTCTATTATAATTTTATTCTAATTCTAATTCTATTTCTAATTCTATTCTATTCTAATTCTAATTCTATTCTAATTCTATTATAATTCTATTATAATTCTAATTCTATTCTATTTCTAATTCTAATTCTATTCTAATTCTATTATAATTCTATTTTCTAATTCTAATTCTATTCTAATTCTAATTCTATTTCTAATTCTAATTCTATTTCTATTTCTAATTCTAATTCTATTCTAATTCTAATTCTATTCTAATTCTATTATAATTCTATTATAATTCTATTATAATTCAAATTCTATTCTAATTCTATTATATTTCTAATTCTAATTTTATTTCTATTTCTAATTCTAATTCTAATTGTATTTCTAATTCTAATTCTATTCTAATTCTAATTCTATTCTAATTCTATTCTAATTCTATTCTAATTCTATTTCTAATTCTAATTCTATTCTAATTCTATTCTAATTCTATTTTAATTCTATTCTAATTCTAATTCAATTTCTAATTCTAATTCTAATTCTATTCTATTTCTAATTCTAATTCTATTCTAATTCTATTATAATTTTATTTTCTAATTCTAATTCTATTCTAATTCTAATTCTAATTCTATTCTAATTCTATTCAAATTCTAATTCTAATTTTATTCTAATTCTAATTCTATTCTAATTCTAATTTTATTCTATTTCTATTCTAATTCTAATTATATTCTAATTATATTCTAATTCTATTCTAATTCTATTTTAATTCTATTCTAATTCTAATTCAATTTCTAATTCTATCTATTCTATTTCTAATTCTAATTCTATTCTAATTCTATTATAATTCTATTTTCTAATTCTAATTCTATTCTAATTCTAATTCTATTTCTAATTCTATTTCTATTTCTATTTCTAATTCTAATTCTATTCTAATTCTAATTCTATTCTAATTCTATTATAATTCTATTCTAATTCTATTATAATTCTATTATAATTCTATTCTAATTCTAATTCTATTCTAATTCTATTATAATTCTATTATAATTCTAATTCTATTCTATTTCTAATTCTAATTCTATTCTAATTCTATTCTAATTCTATTTTCTAATTCTAATTCTATTCTAATTCTAATTCTATTTCTAATTCTAATTCTATTTCTATTTCTAATTCTAATTCTATTCTAATTCTAATTCTATTCTAATTCTATTATAATTCTATTATAATTCAAATTCTATTCTAATTCTATTATATTTCTAATTCTAATTTTATTTCTATTTCTAATTCTAATTCTAATTGTATTTCTAATTCTAATTCTATTCTAATTCTAATTCTATTCTAATTCTATTCTAATTCTATTCTAATTCTATTTCTAATTCTAATTCTATTCTAATTCTATTCTAATTCTAATTCTATTCTAATTCTAATTCTATTTCTAATTCTAATTCTAATTCTATTTCTAATTCTAATTATATTCTAATTCTAATTATATTCTAATTCTAATTGTATTTCTAATTCTAATTCTATTCTAATTCTATTCTAATTCTAATTCTATTCTAATTCTAATTCTATTTCTATTTCTAATTCTAATTCTAATTCTAATTCTAATTCTATTCTAATTCTATTCAAATTCTAATTCTAATTCTATTTCTAATTCTAATTCTATTCTAATTCTAATTCTATTCTAATTCTAATTTTATTCTATTTCTATTCTAATTCTAATTATATTCTAATTATATTCTAATTCTATTCTAATTCTATTTTAATTCTATTCTAATTCTATTCTAATTATAATTCTAATCTAATTCTAATTATATTCTAATTCTATTCTAATTCTATTTTAATTCTATTCTAATTCTAATTCAATTTCTAATTCTAATTCTAATTCTATTCTATTTCTAATTCTAATTCTATTCTAATTCTATTCTAATTCTATTATAATTTTATTTTCTAATTCTAATTCTATTTCTAATTCTAATTCTATTTCTATTTCTAATTCTAATTCTATTCTAATTCTAATTTTATTCTAATTCTATTATAATTCTATTCTAATTCTAATTCTATTTCTAATTCTATTCTATTCTAATTCTAATTCTATTCTAATTCTATTATAATTCTATTATAATTCTAATTCTATTCTATTTCTAATTCGAATTCTATTCTAATTCTATTATAATTCTATTTTCTAATTCTAATTCTATTCTAATTCTAATTCTATTTCTAATTCTAATTCTATTTCTATTTCTAATTCTAATTCTATTCTAATTCTAATTCTATTCTAATTCTATTATAATTCTATTATAATTCTATTATAATTCAAATTCTATTCTAATTCTATTATATTTCTAATTCTAATTTTATTTCTATTTCTAGTTCTAATTCTAATTGTATTTCTAATTCTAATTCTATTCTAATTCTAATTCTATTCTAATTCTATTCTAATTCTATTCTAATTCTATTTCTAATTCTAATTCTATTCTAATTCTATTCTAATTCTATTCTAATTCTATTTTAATTCTATTCTAATTCTAATTCAATTTCTAATTCTAATTCTAATTCTATTCTATTTCTAATTCTAATTCTATTCTAATTTTATTCTAATTCTATTATAATTTTATTTTCTAATTCTAATTCTATTCTAATTCTAATTCTATTTCTAATTCTATTTCTATTTCTATTTCTAATTCTAATTCTATTCTAATTCTAATTTTATTCTAATTCTATTATAATTCTATTCTAATTCTAATTCTATTTCTAATTCTATTCTATTCTAATTCTAATTCTATTCTAATTCTATTATAATTCTATTATAATTCTAATTCTATTCTATTTCTAATTCTAATTCTATTCTAATTCTATTCTAATTCTATTTTCTAATTCTAATTCTATTCTAATTCTAATTCTATTTCTAATTCTAATTCTATTTCTATTTCTAATTCTAATTCTATTCTAATTCTAATTCTATTCTAATTCTATTATAATTCTATTATAATTCAAATTCTATTCTAATTCTATTATATTTCTAATTCTAATTTTATTTCTATTTCTAATTCTAATTCTAATTGTATTTCTAATTCTAATTCTATTCTAATTCTAATTCTATTCTAATTCTATTCTAATTCTATTTCTAATTCTAATTCTATTCTAATTCTATTCTAATTCTATTCTAATTATAATTCTATTCTAATTCTAATTCTATTTCTAATTCTAATTCTATTTCTATTTCTAATTCTAATTCTATTCTAATTCTAATTATATTCTAATTCTAATTGTATTTCTAATTCTAATTCTATTCTAATTCTATTCTAATTCTAATTCTATTCTAATTCTAATTCTATTTCTAATTCTATTTCTAATTCTATTCTAATTCTAATTATATTCTAATTCTAATTGTATTTCTAATTCTAATTCTATTCTAATTTTAATTATATTCTAATTCTAATTGTATTTCTAATTCTATTTCTAATTCTAATTCTAATTCTATTCTAATTCTAATTCTATTTCTATTTCTATTTCTAATTCTAATTCTAATTCTAATTCTATTCTAATTCTATTCTAATTCTATTCTAATTATAATTCTAATCTAATTCTAATCTAATTCTAATTCTATTCTAATTCTATTCTAATTCTATTTCTATTTCTAATTCTATTCTAATTCTATTCTAATTCTAATTCTAATTCTAATTCTAATTCTAATCTAATTCTAATTCTAATTCTAATTCTAATTCTAATCTAATTCTAATTCTAATTCTATTTCTAATTCTATTTCTAATTCTAATTCTAATTCTATTCTAATTCTTATTCTATTCTAATTCTAATTCTATTTATAATTCTATTTCTAATTCTAATTCTAATTCTATTTCTATTTCTAATTCTATTCTAATTATATTCTAATTCTATTATAATTCTATTCTAATTCTATTCTAATTCTATTCTAATTATAATTCTAATCTAATTCTAATTATATTCTAATTCTTACTCTATTCTAATTCTATTCTAATTCTATTTCTAATTATAATTCTATTCTAATTCTATTCTAATTCTATTCTAATTCTAATTCTATAACTAATTCTAATTCTATTCTAATTCTTATTCTATTCTAATTCTAATTCTAATTCTATTCTAATTCTAATTCTATTTCTAATTCTAATTCTATTTCTATTTCTAATTCTAATTCTAATTCTAATTCTAATTCTATTCTAATTCTATTCAAATTCTAATTCTAATTCTATTCTAATTCTAATTCTATTCTAATTCTAATTTTATTCTATTTCTATTCTAATTCTAATTATATTCTAATTATATTCTAATTCTATTCTAATTCTATTTTAATTCTATTCTAATTCTAATTCAATTTCTAATTCTATCTATTCTATTTCTAATTCTAATTCTATTCTAATTCTATTATAATTCTATTTTCTAATTCTAATTCTATTCTAATTCTAATTCTATTTCTAATTCTATTTCTATTTCTATTTCTAATTCTAATTCTATTCTAATTCTAATTCTATTCTAATTCTATTATAATTCTATTCTAATTCTATTATAATTCTATTATAATTCTATTCTAATTCTAATTCTATTCTAATTCTATTATAATTCTATTATAATTCTAATTCTATTCTATTTCTAATTCTAATTCTATTCTAATTCTATTCTAATTCTATTTTCTAATTCTAATTCTATTCTAATTCTAATTCTATTTCTAATTCTAATTATATTTCTATTTCTAATTCTAATTCTATTCTAATTCTAATTCTATTCTAATTCTATTATAATTCTTTTATAATTCTATTATAATTCAAATTCTATTCTAATTCTATTATATTTCTAATTCTAATTTTATTTCTATTTCTAATTCTAATTCTAATTGTATTTCTAATTCTAATTCTATTCTAATTCTAATTCTATTCTAATTCTATTCTAATTCTATTCTATTTCTAATTCTAATTCTATTCTAATTCTATTCTAATTCTATTTTAATTCTATTCTAATTCTAATTCAATTTCTAATTCTAATTCTAATTCTATTCTATTTCTAATTCTAATTCTATTCTAATTCTATTCTAATTCTATTATAATTTTATTTTCTAATTCTAATTCTATTCTAATTCTAATTCTATTTCTAATTCTATTTCTATTTCTATTTCTAATTCTAATTCTATTCTAATTCTAATTTTATTCTAATTCAATTATAATTCTATTCTAATTCTAATTCTATTTCTAATTCTATTCTATTCTAATTCTAATTCTATTATAATTCTATTATAATTCTATTATAATTCTAATTCTATTCTATTTCTAATTCTAATTCTATTCTAATTCTAATTCTATTTCTAATTCTAATTCTATTTCTATTTCTAATTCTAATTCTATTCTAATTCTAATTCTATTCTAATTCTATTATAATTCTATTATAATTCTATTATAATTCAAATTCTATTCTAATTCTATTATATTTCTAATTCTAATTTTATTTCTATTTCTAATTCTAATTCTAATTGTATTTCTAATTCTAATTCTATTCTAATTCTAATTCTATTCTAATTCTATTCTAATTCTATTCTAATTCTATTTCTAATTCTAATTCTATTCTAATTCTATTCTAATTCTATTATAATTCTATTTTAATTCTATTCTAATTCTAATTCAATTTCTAATTCTAATTCTAATTCTATTCTATTTCTAATTCTAATTCTATTCTAATTCTATTCTAATTCTATTATAATTTTATTTTCTAATTCTAATTCTATTCTAATTCTAATTCTATTTCTAATTCTATTTCTATTTCTATTTCTAATTCTAATTCTATTCTAATTCTAATTTTATTCTAATTCTATTATAATTCTATTCTAATTCTAATTCTATTTCTAATTCTATTCTATTCTAATTCTAATTCTATTCTAATTCTATTATAATTCTATTATAATTCTAATTCTATTCTATTTCTAATTCTAATTCTATTCTAATTCTATTCTAATTCTATTTTCTAATTCTAATTCTATTCTAATTCTAATTCTATTTCTAATTCTAATTCTATTTCTATTTCTAATTCTAATTCTATTCTAATTCTAATTCTATTCTAATTCTATTATAATTCTATTATAATTCAAATTCTATTCTAATTCTATTATATTTCTAATTCTAATTTTATTTCTATTTCTAATTCTAATTCTAATTGTATTTCTAATTCTAATTCTATTCTAATTCTAATTCTATTCTAATTCTATTCTAATTCTATTCTAATTCTATTTCTAATTCTAATTCTATTCTAATTCTATTCTAATTCTATTCTAATACTAATTCTATTCTAATTCTAATTCTATTTCTAATTCTAATTCTATTTCTATTTCTAATTCTAATTCTATTCTAATTCTAATTATATTCTAATTCTAATTGTATTTCTAATTCTAATTCTATTCTAATTCTATTCTAATTCTAATTCTATTCTAATTCTAATTCTATTTCTAATTCTATTTCTAATTCTATTCTAATTCTAATTATATTCTAATTCTAATTGTATTTCTAATTCTAATTCTATTCTAATTTTAATTATATTCTAATTCTAATTGTATTTCTAATTCTATTTCTAATTCTAATTCTAATTCTATTCTAATTCTAATTCTATTTCTATTTCTATTTCTAATTCTAATTCTAATTCTAATTCTATTCTAATTCTATTCTAATTCTATTCTAATTATAATTCTAATCTAATTCTAATCTAATTCTAATTCTATTCTAATTCTAATCTAATTCTAATTCTATTCAAATTCTATTCTAATTCTATTATATTTCTAATTCTAATTTTATTTCTATTTCTAATTCTAATTCTAATTGTATTTCTAATTCTAATTCTATTCTAATTCTAATTCTATTCTAATTCTATTCTAATTCTATTCTAATTCTATTTCTAATTCTAATTCTATTCTAATTCTATTCTAATTCTATTCTAATTCTATTTTAATTCTATTCTAATTCTAATTCAATTTCTAATTCTAATTCTAATTCTATTCTATTTCTAATTCTAATTCTATTCTAATTCTATTCTAATTCTATTATAATTTTATTTTCTAATTCTAATTCTATTCTAATTCTAATTCTATTTCTAATTCTATTTCTATTTCTATTTCTAATTCTAATTCTATTCTAATTCTAATTTTATTCTAATTCAATTATAATTCTATTCTAATTCTAATTCTATTTCTAATTCTATTCTATTCTAATTCTAATTCTATTCTAATTCTATTATAATTCTATTATAATTCTAATTCTATTCTATTTCTAATTCTAATTCTATTCTAATTCTATTATAATTCTATTTTCTAATTCTAATTCTATTCTAATTCTAATTCTATTTCTAATTCTAATTCTATTTCTATTTCTAATTCTAATTCTATTCTAATTCTAATTCTATTCTAATTCTATTATAATTCTATTATAATTCTATTATAATTCAAATTCTATTCTAATTCTATTATATTTCTAATTCTAATTTTATTTCTATTTCTAATTCTAATTCTAATTGTATTTCTAATTCTAATTCTATTCTAATTCTAATTCTATTCTAATTCTATTCTAATTCTATTCTAATTCTATTTCTAATTCTAATTCTATTCTAATTCTATTCTAATTCTATTTTAATTATATTCTAATTCTAATTCAATTTCTAATTCTAATTCTAATTCTATTCTATTTCTAATTCTAATTCTATTCTAATTCTATTCTAATTCTATTATAATTTTATTTTCTAATTCTAATTCTATTCTAATTCTAATTCTATTTCTAATTCTATTTCTATTTCTATTTCTAATTCTAATTCTATTCTAATTCTAATTTTATTCTAATTCTATTATAATTCTATTCTAATTCTAATTCTATTTCTAATTCTATTCTATTCTAATTCTAATTCTATTCTAATTCTATTATAATTCTATTATAATTCTAATTATATTCTATTTCTAATTCTAATTCTATTCTAATTCTATTCTAATTCTAATTCTATTCTAATTCTAATTCTATTTCTAATTCTAATTCTATTTCTATTTCTAATTCTAATTCTATTCTAATTCTAATTCTATTCTAATTCTATTATAATTCTATTATAATTCAAATTCTATTCTAATTCTATTATATTTCTAATTCTAATTTTATTTCTATTTCTAATTCTAATTCTAATTGTATTTCTAATTCTAATTCTATTCTAATTCTAATTCTATTCTAATTCTATTCTAATTCTATTCTAATTCTATTTCTAATTCTAATTCTATTCTAATTCTATTCTAATTCTAATTCTATTCTAATTCTAATTCTATTTCTAATTCTAATTCTATTTCTATTTCTAATTCTAATTCTATTCTAATTCTAATTATATTCTAATTCTAATTGTATTTCTAATTCTAATTCTATTCTAATTCTATTCTAATTCTAATTCTATTCTAATTCTAATTCTATTTCTAATTCTATTTCTAATTCTATTCTAATTCTAATTATATTCTAATTCTAATTGTATTTCTAATTCTAATTCTATTCTAATTTTAATTATTTCTAATTCTAATTGTATTTCTAATTCTATTTCTAATTCTAATTCTAATTCTATTCTAATTCTAATTCTATTTCTATTTCTATTTCTAATTCTAATTCTAATTCTAATTCTATTCTAATTCTATTCTAATTCTATTCTAATTATAATTCTAATCTAATTCTAATCTAATTCTAATTCTATTCTAATTCTATTCTAATTCTATTTCTATTTCTAATTCTATTCTAATTCTATTCTAATTCTAATTCTAATTCTAATTCTAATTCTAATCTAATTCTAATTCTAATTCTAATTCTAATTCTAATCTAATTATAATTCTAATTCTATTTCTAATTCTATTTCTAATTCTAATTCTAATTCTATTCTAATTCTTATTCTATTCTAATTCTAATTCTATTTATAATTCTATTTCTAATTCTAATTCTAATTCTATTTCTATTTCTAATTCTATTCTAATTATATTCTAATTCTATTATAATTCTATTCTAATTCTATTCTAATTCTATTCTAATTCTATTCTAATTATAATTCTAATCTAATTCTAATTATATTCTAATTCTTACTCTATTCTAATTCTATTCTAATTCTATTTCTAATTCTAATTCTATTCTAATTCTATTCTAATTCTATTCTAATTCTAATTCTATAACTAATTCTAATTCTATTCTAATTCTTATTCTATTCTAATTCTAATTCTAATTCTATTCTAATTCTAATTCAATTTCTAATTCTAATTCTAATTCTAATTCTAATTCTATTCTAATTCTATTCAAATTCTAATTCTAATTCTATTTCTAATTCTAATTCTATTCTAATTCTAATTCTATTCTAATTCTAATTTTATTCTATTTCTATTCTAATTCTAATTATATTCTAATTATATTCTAATTCTATTCTAATTCTATTTTAATTCTATTCTAATTCTATTCTAATTATAATTCTAATCTAATTCTAATTATATTCTAATTCTATTCTAATTCTATTTTAATTCTATTCTAATTCTAATTCAATTTCTAATTCTAATTCTAATTCTATTCTATTTCTAATTCTAATTCTATTCTAATTCTATTCTAATTCTATTATAATTTTATTTTCTAATTCTAATTCTATTCTAATTCTAATTCTATTTCTAATTCTATTTCTATTTCTATTTCTAATTCTAATTCTATTCTAATTCTAGTTTTATTCTAATTCTATTATAATTCTATTCTAATTCTAATTCTATTTCTAATTCTATTTCTAATTCTATTTTCTAATTCTAATTCTATTCTAATTCTAATTCTATTTCTAATTCTAATTCTATTTCTATTTCTAATTCTAATTCTATTCTAATTCTAATTCTATTCTAATTCTATTATAATTCTATTATAATTCTATTATAATTCAAATTCTATTCTAATTCTATTATATTTCTAATTCTAATTTTATTTCTATTTCTAATTCTAATTCTAATTGTATTTCTAATTCTAATTCTATTCTAATTCTAATTCTATTCTAATTCTATTATAATTCTATTCTAATTCTATTTCTAATTCTAATTCTATTCTAATTCTATTCTAATTCTATTCTAATTCTATTATAATTTTATTTTCTAATTCTAATTCTATTCTAATTCTAATTCTATTTCTAATTCTATTTCTATTTCTATTTCTAATTCTAATTCTATTCTAATTCTAATTTTATTCTAATTCTATTATAATTCTATTCTAATTCTAATTCTATTTCTAATTCTATTCTATTCTAATTCTAATTCTATTCTAATTCTATTATAATTCTATTATAATTCTAATTCTATTCTATTTCTAATTCTAATTCTATTCTAATTCTATTCTAATTCTATTTTCTAATTCTAATTCTATTCTAATTCTAATTCTATTTCTAATTCTAATTCTATTTCTATTTCTAATTCTAATTCTATTCTAATTCTAATTCTATTCTAATTCTATTATAATTCTATTATAATTCAAATTCTATTCTAATTCTATTATATTTCTAATTCTAATTTTATTTCTATTTCTAATTCTAATTCTAATTGTATTTCTAATTCTAATTCTATTCTAATTCTAATTCTAGTTGTATTTCTAATTCTAATTCTATTCTAATTCTAATTCTATTCTAATTCTATTCTAATTCTATTCTAATTCTATTCTAATTCTATTTCTAATTCTAATTCTATTCTAATTCTATTCTAATTCTATTCTAATTCTAATTCTATTCTAATTCTAATTCTATTTCTAATTCTAATTCTATTTCTATTTCTAATTCTAATTCTATTCTAATTCTAATTATATTCTAATTCTAATTGTATTTCTAATTCTAATTCTATTCTAATTCTATTCTAATTCTAATTCTATTCTAATTCTATTTCTAATTCTATTTCTAATTCTATTCTAATTCTAATTATATTCTAATTCTAATTGTATTTCTAATTCTAATTCTATTCTAATTTTAATTATATTCTAATTCTAATTGTATTTCTAATTCTATTTCTAATTCTAATTCTAATTCTATTCTAATTCTAATTCTATTTCTATTTCTATTTCTAATTCTAATTCTAATTCTAATTCTATTCTAATTCTATTCTAATTATAATTCTAATCTAATTCTAATCTAATTCTAATCTAATTCTAATTCTATTCTAATTCTATTCTAATTCTATTTCTATTTCTAATTCTATTCTAATTCTATTCTAATTCTAATTCTAATTCTAATTCTAATTCTAATCTAATTCTAATTCTAATTCTAATTCTAATTCTAATCTAATTCTAATTCTAATTCTATTTCTAATTCTATTTCTAATTCTAATTCTAATTCTATTCTAATTCTTATTCTATTCTAATTCTAATTCTATTTATAATTCTATTTCTAATTCTAATTCTAATTCTATTTCTATTTCTAATTCTATTCTAATTATATTCTAATTCTATTATAATTCTATTCTAATTCTATTCTAATTCTATTCTAATTATAATTCTAATCTAATTCTAATTATATTCTAATTCTTACTCTATTCTAATTCTATTCTAATTCTATTTCTAATTCTAATTCTATTCTAATTCTATTCTAATTCTATTCTAATTCTAATTCTATAACTAATTCTAATTCTATTCTAATTCTTATTCTATTCTAATTCTAATTCTAATTCTATTCTAATTCTAATTCTATTTCTAATTCTAATTCTATTTCTATTTCTAATTCTAATTCTAATTCTAATTCTAATTCTATTCTAATTCTATTCAAATTCTAATTCTAATTCTATTCTAATTCTATTCTAATTCTATTCTAATTCTAATTTTATTCTATTTCTATTCTAATTCTAATTATATTCTAATTATATTCTAATTCTATTCTAATTCTATTTTAATTCTATTCTAATTCTAATTCAATTTCTAATTCTATCTATTCTATTTCTAATTCTAATTCTATTCTAATTCTATTATAATTCTATTTTCTAATTCTAATTCTATTCTAATTCTAATTCTATTTCTAATTCTATTTCTATTTCTATTTCTAATTCTAATTCTATTCTAATTCTAATTCTATTCTAATTCTATTATAATTCTATTCTAATTCTATTATAATTCTATTATAATTCTATTCTAATTCTAATTCTATTCTAATTCTATTATAATTCTATTATAATTCTAATTCTATTCTATTTCTAATTCTAATTCTATTCTAATTCTATTCTAATTCTATTTTCTAATTCTAATTCTATTCTAATTCTAATTCTATTTCTAATTCTAATTCTATTTCTATTTCTAATTCTAATTCTATTCTAATTCTAATTCTATTCTAATTCTATTCTAATTCTATTATAATTCTATTATAATTCAAATTCTATTCTAATTCTATTATATTTCTAATTCTAATTTTATTTCTATTTCTAATTCTAATTCTAATTGTATTTCTAATTCTAATTCTATTCTAATTCTAATTCTATTCTAATTCTATTCTAATTCTATTCTAATTCTATTTCTAATTCTAATTCTATTCTAATTCTATTCTAATTCTATTCTAATTCTATTCTAATTCTAATTCTATTCTAATTCTAATTCTATTTCTAATTTTAATTCTAATTCTAATCTAATTCTAATTATATTCTAATTCTTACTCTATTCTAATTCTAATTCTAATTCTAATTCTATTCTAATTCTAATTATAATTCTATTCTAATTCTAATTCTATTTCTAATTCTAATTCTATTCTAATTCTAATTCTATTCTAATTCTATTATAATTCTATTATAATTCAAATTCTATTCTAATTCTATTATATTTCTAATTCTAATTTTATTTCTATTTCTAATTCTAATTCTAATTGTATTTCTAATTCTAATTCTATTCTAATTCTAATTCTATTCTAATTCTATTCTAATTCTATTTCTAATTCTAATTCTATTCTAATTCTATTCTAATTATATTCTAATTCTAATTCTATTCTAATTCTAATTCTATTTCTAATTCTAATTCTATTTCTATTTCTAATTCTAATTCTATTCTAATTCTAATTATATTCTAATTCTAATTGTATTTCTAATTCTAATTCTATTCTAATTCTATTCTAATTCTAATTCTATTCTAATTCTAATTCTATTTCTAATTCTATTTCTAATTCTATTCTAATTCTAATTATATTTTAATTCTAATTGTATTTCTAATTCTAATTCTATTCTAATTTTAATTATATTCTAATTCTAATTGTATTTCTAATTCTATTTCTAATTCTAATTCTAATTCTATTCTAATTCTAATTCTATTTCTATTTCTATTTCTAATTCTAATTCTAATTCTAATTCTATTCTAATTCTATTCTAATTCTATTCTAATTATAATTCTAATCTAATTCTAATCTAATTCTAATTCTATTCTAATTCTATTCTAATTCTATTTCTATTTCTAATTCTATTCTAATTCTATTCTAATTCTAATTCTAATTCTAATTCTAATTCTAATCTAATTCTAATTCTAATTCTAATTCTAATTCTAATTCTAATCTAATTCTAATTCTAATTCTATTTCTAATTCTATTTCTAATTCTAATTCTAATTCTATTCTAATTCTTATTCTATTCTAATTCTAATTCTATTTATAATTCTATTTCTAATTCTAATTCTAATTCTATTTCTATTTCTAATTCTATTCTAATTATATTCTAATTCTATTATAATTCTATTCTAATTCTATTCTAATTCTATTCTAATTATAATTCTAATCTAATTCTAATTATATTCTAATTCTTACTCTATTCTAATTCTATTCTAATTCTATTTCTAATTCTAATTCTATTCTAATTCTATTCTAATTCTATTCTAATTCTAATTCTATAACTAATTCTAATTCTATTCTAATTCTTATTCTATTCTAATTCTAATTCTAATTCTATTCTAATTCTAATTCTATTTCTAATTCTAATTCTATTTCTATTTCTAATTCTAATTCTAATTCTAATTCTAATTCTAATTCTATTCTAATTCTATTCAAATTCTAATTCTAATTCTATTCTAATTCTAATTCTATTCTAATTCTAATTCTATTCTAATTCTAATTTTATTCTATTTCTATTCTAATTCTAATTATATTCTAATTATATTCTAATTCTATTCTAATTCTATTTTAATTCTATTCTAATTCTAATTCAATTTCTAATTCTATCTATTCTATTTCTAATTCTAATTCTATTCTAATTCTATTATAATTCTATTTTCTAATTCTAATTCTATTCTAATTCTAATTCTATTTCTAATTCTATTTCTATTTCTATTTCTAATTCTAATTCTATTCTAATTCTAATTCTATTCTAATTCTATTATAATTCTATTATAATTCTATTATAATTCAAATTCTATTCTAATTCTATTATATTTCTAATTCTAATTTTATTTCTATTTCTAATTCTAATTCTAATTGTATTTCTAATTCTAATTCTATTCTAATTCTAATTCTATTCTAATTCTATTCTAATTCTATTCTAATTCTATTTCTAATTCTAATTCTATTCTAATTCTATTCTAATTCTATTCTAATTCTAATTCTATTCTAATTCTAATTCTATTTCTAATTCTAATTCTAATTCTATTTCTAATTCTAATTATATTCTAATTCTAATTATAATCTAATTCCAATTGTATTTCTAATTCTAATTCTATTCTAATTCTATTCTAATTCTAATTCTATTCTAATTCTAATTCTATTTCTAATTCTATTCTAATTCTAATTATATTCTAATTCTAATTGTATTTCTAATTCTAATTTTATTCTAATTTTAATTATATTCTAATTCTAATTGTATTTCTAATTCTATTTCTAATTCTAATTCTAATTCTATTCTAATTCTAATTCTATTTCTATTTCTATTTCTAATTCTAATTCTAATTCTAATTCTATTCTAATTCTATTCTAATTCTATTCTAATTATAATTCTAATCTAATTCTAATCTAATTCTAATTCTATTCTATTCTAATTCTAATTTTATTTCTATTTCTAATTCTAATTCTAATTGTATTTCTAATTCTAATTCTATTCTAATTCTAATTCTGTTCTAATTCTATTCTAATTCTATTCTAATTCTATTTCTAATTCTAATTCTATTCTAATTCTATTCTAATTCTATTCTAATTCTATTCTAATTCTAATTCTATTCTAATTCTAATTCTATTTCTAATTTTAATTCTAATTCTAATCTAATTCTAATTATATTCTAATTCTTACTCTATTCTAATTCTAATTCTAATTCTAATTCTATTCTAATTCTAATTATAATTCTATTCTAATTCTAATTCTATTTCTAATTCTAATTCTATTCTAATTCTAATTCTATTCTAATTCTATTATAATTCTATTATAATTCAAATTCTATTCTAATTCTATTATATTTCTAATTCTAATTTTATTTCTATTTCTAATTCTAATTCTAATTGTATTTCTAATTCTAATTCTATTCTAATTCTAATTCTATTCTAATTCTATTCTAATTCTATTCTAATTCTATTTCTAATTCTAATTCTATTCTAATTCTATTCTAATTATATTCTAATTCTAATTCTATTCTAATTCTAATTCTATTCTAATTCTAATTCTATTTCTAATACTAATTCTATTTCTATTTCTAATTCTAATTCTATTCTAATTCTAATTATATTCTAATTCTAATTGTATTTCTAATTCTAATTCTATTCTAATTCTATTCTAATTCTAATTCTATTCTAATTCTAATTCTATTTCTAATTCTATTTCTAATTCTATTCTAATTCTAATTATATTTTAATTCTAATTGTATTTCTAATTCTAATTCTATTCTAATTTTAATTATATTCTAATTCTAATTGTATTTCTAATTCTATTTCTAATTCTAATTCTAATTCTATTCTAATTCTAATTCTATTTCTATTTCTATTTCTAATTCTAATTCTAATTCTAATTCTATTCTAATTCTATTCTAATTCTATTCTAATTATAATTCTAATCTAATTCTAATCTAATTCTAATTCTATTCTAATTCTATTCTAATTCTATTTCTATTTCTAATTCTATTCTAATTCTATTCTAATTCTAATTCTAATTCTAATTCTAATTCTAATCTAATTCTAATTCTAATTCTAATTCTAATTCTAATTCTAATCTAATTCTAATTCTAATTCTATTTCTAATTCTATTTCTAATTCTAATTCTAATTCTATTCTAATTCTTATTCTATTCTAATTCTAATTCTATTTATAATTCTATTTCTAATTCTAATTCTAATTCTATTTCTATTTCTAATTCTATTCTAATTATATTCTAATTCTATTATAATTCTATTCTAATTCTATTCTAATTCTATTCTAATTATAATTCTAATCTAATTCTAATTATATTCTAATTCTTACTCTATTCTAATTCTATTCTAATTCTATTTCTAATTCTAATTCTATTCTAATTCTATTCTAATTCTATTCTAATTCTAATTCTATAACTAATTCTAATTCTATTCTAATTCTTATTCTATTCTAATTCTAATTCTAATTCTATTCTAATTCTAATTCTATTTCTAATTCTAATTCTATTTCTATTTCTAATTCTAATTCTAATTCTAATTCTAATTCTAATTCTATTCTAATTCTATTCAAATTCTAATTCTAATTCTATTCGAATTCTAATTCTATTCTAATTCTAATTCTATTCTAATTCTAATTTTATTCTATTTCTATTCTAATTCTAATTATATTCTAATTATATTCTAATTCTATTCTAATTCTATTTTAATTCTATTCTAATTCTAATTCAATTTCTAATTCTATCTATTCTATTTCTAATTCTAATTCTATTCTAATTCTATTATAATTCTATTTTCTAATTCTAATTCTATTCTAATTCTAATTCTATTTCTAATTCTATTTCTATTTCTATTTCTAATTCTAATTCTATTCTAATTCTAATTCTATTCTAATTCTATTATAATTCTATTATAATTCTATTATAATTCAAATTCTATTCTAATTCTATTATATTTCTAATTCTAATTTTATTTCTATTTCTAATTCTAATTCTAATTGTATTTCTAATTCTAATTCTATTCTAATTCTAATTCTATTCTAATTCTATTCTAATTCTATTCTAATTCTATTTCTAATTCTAATTCTATTCTAATTCTATTCTAATTCTATTCTAATTCTAATTCTATTCTAATTCTAATTCTATTTCTAATTCTAATTCTAATTCTATTTCTAATTCTAATTATATTCTAATTCTAATTATATTCTAATTCTAATTGTATTTCTAATTCTAATTCTATACTAATTCTATTCTAATTCTAATTCTATTCTAATTCTAATTCTATTTCTAATTCTATTCTAATTCTAATTATATTCTAATTCTAATTGTATTTCTAATTCTAATTTTATTCTAATTTTAATTATATTCTAATTCTAATTGTATTTCTAATTCTATTTCTAATTCTAATTCTAATTCTATTCTAATTCTAATTCTATTTCTATTTCTAATTCTAATTCTAATTCTAATTCTAATTCTATTCTAATTCTATTCTAATTCTATTCTAATTATAATTCTAATCTAATTCTAATCTAATTCTAATTATATTCTAATTCTATTCTAATTCTATTTCTATTTCTAATTCTATTCTAATTCTATTCTAATTCTAATTCTATTCTAATTCTAATTCTATTTCTAATTCTAATTCTAATTCTAATCTAATTCTAATTATATTCTAATTCTTACTCTATTCTAATTCTAATTCTAATTCTAATTCTATTCTAATTCTAATTATAATTCTATTCTAATTCTAATTCTATTTCTAATTCTAATTCTATTCTAATTCTATTCTAATTATATTCTAATTCTTACTCTATTCTAATTCTAATTCTAATTCTAATTCTATTCTAATTCTAATTATAATTCTATTCTAATTCTAATTCTATTTCTAATTCTAATTCTATTCTAATTCTATTCTAATTCTATTCTAATTCTAATTTTATTTCTAATTTTAATTCTAATTCTAATTCTAATTCTAATCTAATTCTAATTCTATTTCTAATTCTAATTCTATTCTAATTCTATTCTAATTCTATTCTAGTTCTAATTCTATTCTAATTCTACTTCTATTTCTAATTCTAATTCTAATTTTATTTCTAATTCTAATCTAATTCTAATTCTAATTCTAATTCTAATCTAATTCTAATTTTATTTCTAATTCTATTTCTAATTCTAATTCTAATTCTATTCTAATTCTTATTCTATTATAATTCTAATTCTATTTATAATTCTATTTCTAATTCTAATTCTAATTCTATTCTAATTCTATTCTAATTCTATTCTAATTCTATTCTAATTCTATTTTAATTCTATTCTAATTCTAATTTTATTTCTAATTTTAATTCTAATTCTAATCTAATTCTAATTCTATTTCTAATTCTAATTCTATTTCTAATTTTAATTATATTCTAATTCTATTCTAATTCTATTCTAATTCTAATTCTATTCTAATTCTAATTCTAATTCTAATTCTAATCTAATTCTAATTCTAATTCTAATTCTAATCTAATTCTAATTCTAATTCTAATTCTAATTCTATTTCTAATTCTATTTTCTAATTCTAATTCTATTCTAATTCTAATTCTATTCTAATTATAATTCTATTTCTAATTCTATTTCTATTTCTAATTCTAATTCTAATTCTATTCTAATTCTAATTCTAATTCTATTATAATTCTATTATAATTCTAATTCTATTATAATTCTATTCTATTTCTAATTCTAATTTTATTTCTATTTAATAATTCTAATTCTAATTGTATTTCTAATTCTAATTCTAATTCTATTCTAATTCTAATTCTATTCTAATTGTATTTCTAATTCTAATTCTAATTCTATTCTAATTCTATTCTAATTCTATTCTAATTCTAATTCTAATTCTAATTCTAATTCTAATTCTAATTCTAATTCTAATTCTAATTCTAATTCTAATTCTAATTCTAATTCTATTCTAATTCTATTCAAATTCTATTTCTAATTCTAATTCTATTCTAATTCTATTCTAATTCTATTCTAATTCTAATTCTATTTCTAATTCTAATTCTAATTCTATTCTATTTCTAATTCTAATTCTATTCTAATTCTATTCTAATTCTATTCTAATTCTATTTTCTAATTCTAATTCTATTCTAATTCTAATTCTATTTCTAATTCTAATTCTATTCTAATTCTATTCTAATTCTATTCTAATTCTAATTCTATTTCTAATTCTAATTCTAATTCTAATTCTATTCTATTTCTAATTCTAATTATATTCTAATTCTATTCTAATTCTATTTTCTAATTCTAATTCCATTCTAATTCTAATTCTATTCTAATTATAATTCTATTTCTAATTCTAATTGTATTTCTAATTCTAATTCTAATTCTATTCTAATTCTAATTCTATTCTAATTCTATTTCTAATTCTAATTCTAATTCTATTCTAATTCTATTCTAATTCTATTCTAATTCTAATTCTAATTCTAATTCTAATTCTAATTCTAATTCTAATTCTAATTCTAATTCTAATTCTAATTCTAATTCTATTCTAATTCTATTCTAATTCTATTTCTAATTCTAATTCTATTCTAATTCTATTCTAATTCTATTCTAATTCTAATTCTATTTCTAATTCTAATTCTAATTCTATTCTATTTCTAATTCTAATTCTATTCTAATTCTATTCTAATTCTATTCTAATTCTATTTTCTAATTCTAATTCTATTCTAATTCTAATTCTATTTCTAATTCTAATTCTATTCTAATTCTATTCTAATTCTATTCTAATTCTAATTCTATTTCTAATTCTAATTCTAATTCTATTCTATTTCTAATTCTAATTCTATTCTAATTCTATTCTAATTCTATTTTCTAATTCTAATTCCATTCTAATTCTAATTCTATTCTAATTATAATTCTATTTCTAATTCTATTTCTATTTATATTTCTAATTCTAATTCTATTCTAATTCTATTATAATTCTATTATAATTCTATTCTAATTCTAATTCTATTCTAATTCTAATTCTATTTCTAATTCTAATTCCAATTCTAATCTAATTCTAATTCTATTTATAATTCTATTTCTAATTCTAATTCTAATTCTAATTCTATTCTAATTCTATTCTAATTCTATTCTAATTCTATTCTAATTCTAATTCTATTCTAATTCTAATTCTATTTCTAATTCTAATTCTAATCTAATTCTAATTATATTCTAATTCTTACTCTATTCTAATTCTAATTCTAATTCTAATTCTATTCTAATTCTAATTATAATTCTATTCTAATTCTAATTCTATTTCTAATTCTAATTCTATTCTAATCCTATTCTAATTCTATTCTAATTCTATTCTAATTCTAATTATAATTCTATTCTAATTCTAATTCTATTTCTAATTCTAATTCTATTCTAATCCTATTCTAATTCTATTCTATTCTAATTCTATTCTAACTCTATTCTAATTCTAATTCTATTTCTAATTCTAATTCTATTCTAATTCTATTCTAATTCTATTATAATTCTATTCTAATTCTAATTCTATTCTAATTCTAATTCTATTTCTAATTCTAATTCTAATTCTAATCTAATTCTAATTTTATTCTAATTCTTACTCTATTCTAATTCTAAGTCTAATTCTAATTTTCTTCTAATTCTAATTATAATTCTATTCTAATTCTAATTCTATTTCTAATTCTAATTCTATTCTAATCCTATTCTAATTCTATTCTAATTCTATTCTATTCTAATTCTATTCTAATTCTAATTCTATTTCTAATTCTAATTCTATTCTAATTCTATTCTAATTCTATTCTAATTCTAATTCTATTTCTAATTCTAATTCTAATTCTAATTCTATTTCTAATTCTAATTCTATTCTAATTCTATTCTAATTCTATTCTAGTTCTAATTCTATTCTAATCCTAATTCTATTTCTAATTCTAATTCTAATTTTAATTCTATTTCTAATCTAATTCTAATTCTAATTCTAATTCTAATTCTAATTCTAATCTAATTCTAATTTTATTTCTAATTCTATTTCTAATTCTAATTCTAATTCTATTCTAATTCTTATTCTATTATAATTCTAATTCTATTTATAATTCTATTTCTAATTCTAATTCTAATTCTATTCTAATTCTATTCTAATTCTATTCTAATTCTATTTTAATTCTATTCTAATTCTAATTTTATTTCTAATTTTAATTCTAATTCTAATCTAATTCTAATTCTATTTCTAATTCTAATTCTATTTCTAATTTTAATTATATTCTAATTCTATTCTAATTCTATTCTAATTCTAATTCTATTCTAATTCTAATTCTAATTCTAATTCTAATCTAATTCTAATTCTAATTCTAATTCTAATTCTAATCTAATTCTAATTCTAATTCTAATTCTAATTCTATTTCTAATTCTATTTTCTAATTCTAATTCTATTCTAATTCTAATTCTATTCTAATTATAATTCTATTTCTAATTCTATTTCTATTTCTAATTCTAATTCTAATTCTATTCTAATTCTAATTCTAATTCTATTATAATTCTATTATAATTCTAATTCTATTATAATTCTATTCTATTTCTAATTCTAATTTTATTTCTATTTATAATTCTAATTCTAATTGTATTTCTAATTCTAATTCTAATTCTATTCTAATTCTAATTCTATTCTAATTCTATTTCTAATTCTAATTCTAATTCTATTCTAATTCTATTCTAATTCTATTCTAATTCTATTCTAATTCTAATTCTAATTCTAATTCTAATTCTAATTCTATTTCTAATTCTAATTCTAATTCTAATTCTAATTCTAATTCTAATTCTAATTCTATTCTAATTCTATTCTAATTCTATTTCTATTTCTATTCTAATTCTATTCTAATTCTATTCTAATTCTAATTCTATTTCTAATTCTAATTCTAATTCTATTCTATTTCTAATTCTAATTCTATTCTAATTCTATTCTAATTCTATTCTAATTCTATTTTCTAATTCTAATTCTATTCTAATTCTAATTCTATTTCTAATTCTAATTCTATTCTAATTCTATTCTAATTCTATTCTAATTCTAATTCTATTTCTAATTCTAATTCTAATTCTATTCTATTTCTAATTCTAATTCTATTCTAATTCTATTTTCTAATTCTAATTCTATTCTAATTCTAATTCTATTCTAATTATAATTCTATTTCTAATTCTATTTCTATTTATATTTCTAATTCTAATTCTATTCTAATTCTATTATAATTCTATTATAATTCTATTCTAATTCTAATTCTATTCTAATTCTAATTCTATTTCTAATTCTAATTCCAATTCTAATCTAATTCTAATTCTATTTATAATTCTATTTCTAATTCTAATTCTAATTCTAATTCTATTCTAATTCTATTCTAATTCTATTCTAATTCTATTCTAATTCTAATTCTATTCTAATTCTAATTCTATTTCTAATTCTAATTCTAATTCTAATCTAATTCTAATTATATTCTAATTCTTACTCTATTCTAATTCTAATTCTAATTCTATTCTAATTCTAATTATAATTCTATTCTAATTCTAATTCTATTTCTAATTCTAATTCTATTCTAATCCTATTCTAATTCTATTCTAATTCTATTCTAATTCTAATTATAATTCTATTCTAATTCTAATTCTGTTTCTAATTCTAATTCTATTCTAATCCTATTCTAATTCTAATTCTATTCTATTCTAATTCTATTGTAATTCTATTCTAATTCTAATTCTATTTCTAATTCTAATTCTATTCTAATTCTATTCTAATTCTATTCTAATTCTATTCTAATTCTAATTCTATTCTAATTCTAATTCTATTTCTAATTCTAATTCTAATTCTAATCTAATTCTAATTTTATTCTAATTCTTACTCTATTCTAATTCTAATTCTAATTCTAATTCTCTTCTAATTCTAATTATAATTCTATTCTAATTCTAATTCTATTTCTAATTCTAATTATATTCTAATCCTATTCTAATTCTATTCTAATTCTATTCTATTCTAATTCTATTCTAATTCTAATTCTATTTCTAATTCTAATTCTATTCTAATTCTATTCTAATTCTATTCTAATTCTAATTCTATTTCTAATTCTAATTCTAATTCTATTCTATTTCTAATTCTAATTCTATTCTAATTCTATTCTAATTCTATTCTAATTCTATTTTCTAATTCTAATTCTATTCTAATTCTGATTCTATTCTAATTATAATTCTATTTCTAATTCTATTTCTATTTATATTTCTAATTCTAATTCTATTCTAATTCTAATTCTAATTCTATTCTAATTCTATTCTAATTCTATTATAATTCTATTATAATTCTAATTCTATTCTAATTCTATTCTATTTCTAATTCTAATTTTATTTCTATTTATAATTCTAATTCTAATTGTATTTCTAATTCTAATTCTAATTCTATTCTAATTCTAATTCTATTCTAATTCTATTTCTAATTCTAATTTTATTCTAATTCTAATTCTAATTCTATTCTAATTCTACTTCTATTTCTAATTCTAATTCTAATTCTATTCTAATTCTAATTCTATTCTAATTCTTACTCTATTCTAATTCTAATTCTAATTCTAATTCTATTATAATTCTAATTATAATTCTATTCTAATTCTAATTCTATTTCTAATTCTAATTCTATTCTAATTCTATTCTAATTATATGCTAATTCTTACTCTATTCTAATTCTAATTCTAATTCTAATTCTATTCTAATTCTAATTATAATTCTATTCTAATTCTAATTCTATTTCTAATTCTAATTCTATTCTAATTCTATTCTAATTCTAATTTTATTTCTAATTTTAATTATAATTCTAATCTAATTCTAATTCTATTTCTAATTCTAATTCTAATTCTAATTCTAATTCTAATTCTAATTCTAATCTAATTCTAATTCTATTTCTAATTCTATTTCTAATTCTAATTTTAATTCTATTCTAATTCTTATTCTATTCTAATTCTAATTCTATTTATAATTCTATTTCTAATTATAATTCTAATTCTATTTCTATTTCTAATTCTATTCTAATTCTATTCTAATTCTATTATAATTCTATTCTAATTCTATTCTAATTCTATTCTAATTATAATTCTAATCTAATTCTAATTATATTCTAATTCTTACTCTTTCTAATTCTAATTCTATTCTAATTATATTCTAATTCTTACTCTATTCTAATTCTAATTCTAATTCTAATTCTATTCTAATTCTAATTATAATTCTATTCTAATTCTAATTCTATTTCTAATTCTAATTCTATTCTAATTCTATTCTAATTCTATTCTAATTCTAATTTTATTTCTAATTTTAATTCTAATTCTAATCTAATTCTAATTCAATTTCTAATTCTAATTCTATTCTAATTCTATTCTAATTCTATTCTAATTCTATTCTAATTCTAATTCTATTCTAATTCTACTTCTATTTCTAATTCTAATTCTAATTTTAATTCTAATTCTAATCTAATTCTAATTCTAATTCTAATTCTAATTCTAATTCTAATCTAATTCTAATTTTATTTCTAATTCTATTTCTGATTCTAATTCTAATTCTATTCTAATTCTATTTCTATTCTAATTCTATTTCTTTTCTTATTCTAATTTTATTCTATTTCTATTCTAATTCTAATTCTATTCTAATTCTATTCTAATTCTATTCTAATTCTAATTTTATTCTAATTTTATTCTAATTCTATTCTAATTCTATTCTAATTCTTATTCTATACTAATTCTATTCTAATTCTATTCAAATTCTAATTCTATTTCTTTTCTAATTCTATTTCTATTCTAATTCTATTTCTTTTCTAATTCTAATTTTATTTTATTTCTATTCTAATTTTATTCTATTTCTATTCTAATTCTAATTCTATTCTAATTCTAATTCTATTCTATTCTAATTCTATTTTAATTCTATTTCTATTCTAATTCTAATTCTATTCTAATTCTATTCTAATTCTAATTCTATTGTAATTCTATTCTAATTCTATTCTAATTCTATTCTAATTCTTATTCTATTCTAATTCTATTCTAATTCTATTCTAATTCTAATTCTATTTCTTTTCTAATTCTATTTCTATTCTAATTCTATTCTAATTCTATTCTAATTATAATTCTAATTCTATTCTAATTCTATTTCTATTCTAATTCTATTTCTTTTCTAATTCTAATTTTATTCTATTTCTATTCTAATTCTAATTCTATTCTAATTCTGTTCTAATTATATTCTAATTCTATTCCAATTCTAATTCTATTCTAATTCTATTTTAATTCTATTCTAATTCTATTCTAATTCTTATTATATTCTAATTCTATTCTAATTTTATTCTAATTCTAATTCTATTTCTTTTCTAATTCTATTTCTATTCTAATTCTATTTCTTTTCTAATTCTAATTTTATTCTATTTCTATTTTAATTTTATTCTATTTCTATTCTAATTCTAAATCTATTCTAATTCTAATTCTATTCTATTCTAATTCTATTTTAATTCTATTTCTATTCTAATTCTATTTTAATTCTATTCTAATTCTAATTCTATTATAATTCTATTATAATTCTAATTCTAATTCTATTCTAATTCTAATTCTATTCTATTCTAATTCTATTTTAATTCTATTTCTATTCTAATTCTATTCTAATTCTGTTCTAATTCTATTCTAATTCTAATTCTATTTCTTTTCTAATTCTATTTCTATTCTAATTCTATTTCTTTTCTAATTCTAATTTTATTTTATTTCTATTCTAATTCTAATTCTATTCTAATTCTAATTTTATTCTATTCTAATTCTATTTTAATTCTATTTCTTTTCTAATTCTAATTCTATTCTAATTATATTCTAATTCTATTCTAATTCTAATTCTATTCTAATTCTATTCTAATTCTATTCTAATTCTATTCTAATTTTATTCTATTTATATTCTAATTCTAATTCTATTTATATTCTAATTTTATTCTAATTCTTATTCTATTCTAATTCTATTCTATATCTATTCTAATTCTATTCTAATTCTAATTCTATTCTAATTCTAATTCTATTCTAATTATATTCTAATTCTATTCTAATTCTAATTCTATTTCTTTTCTAATTCTATTTCTATTCTAATTTTATTCTAATTCTATTCTAATTCTAATTCTATTCTAATTTTATTCTAATTCTATTCTAATTCTATTATAATTCTTATTCTATTCTAATTCTATTCTAATTCTAATTCTATTTCTTTTCTAATTCTATTTCTATTCTAATTCTATTTCTTTTCTAATTCTAATTTTATTCTATTTCTATTCTAATTCTAATTCTATTCTAATTCTAATTCTATTCTATTCTAATTCTATTTTAATTCTATTTCTATTATAATTCTATTCTAATTCTATTCTAATTCTATTTTAATTCTATTCTAATTCTAATTCTATTCTAATTCTATTCTTATTCTATTCTAATTCTATTCTAATTCTATTCTAATTCTAATTCTATTTCTTTTCTAATTCTATTTCTATTCTAATTCTATTTCTTTTCTAATTCTAATTTTATTCTATTTCTATTCTAATTCTAATTTTATTCTAATTCTATTCTAATTCTATTCTAATTCTAATTTTATTCTAATTCTATTCTAATTCTATTCTAATTCTATTCTAATTCTTATTCTATTCTAATACTATTTCTTTTCTAATTCTAATTTTATTCTATTTCTATTTTAATTTTATTCTATTTCTATTCTAATTCTAATTCTATTCTAATTCTAATTCTATTCTATTCTAATTCTATTTTAAATTTATTTCTATTCTAATTCTATTCTAATTCTATTCTAATTCTAATTCTATTCTAATTCTATTCTAATTCTATTCTAATTCTATTCTAATTCTAATTCTATTCTAATTCTATTCTAATTCTAATTCTATTTCTTTTCTAGTTCTATTTCTATTCTAATTCTATTTCTTTTCTAATTCTAATTTTATTCTATTTCTATTTTAATTTATTCTATTTCTATTCTAATTCTAATTCTATTCTAATTCTAATTCTATTCTATTCTAATTATATTTTAATTCTATTTCTATTCTTATTCTAATTCTATTTTAATTCTATTCTAATTCTATTCTAATTCTATTCTAATTCTATTCTAATTCTATTTTAATTCTATTTTAATTCTTATTCTATTCTAATTCTATTCTAATTCTATTCTAATTCTATTCTAATTCTAATTCTATTTCTATTCTAATTCTATTCTAATTCTATTCTAATTCTATTCTAATTATAATTCTAATTCTATTCTAATTCTATTTCTATTCTAATTTTATTTCTTTTCTAATTCTAATTTTATTCTATTTCTATTCTAATACTAATTCTATTCTAATTCTATTCTAATTCTATTCTAATTCTAATTTTATTCTAATTCTATTCTAATTCTATTCTAATTCTATTCTAATTCTTATTCTATTCTAATTCTATTCTAATTCTATTATAATTCTAATTCTATTTCTTTTCTAATTCTATTTCTATTCTAATTCTATTTCTTTTCTAAGTCTAATTTTATTCTATTTCTATTTTAATTTTATTCTATTTCTATTCTAATTCTAATTCTATTCTAATTCTAATTCTAATTCTATTCTATCCTAATTCTATTTTAATTCTATTTCTATTCTAATTCTATTCTAATTCTATTCTAATTCTAATTCTAATTCTATTCTAATTCTATTCTAATTCTATTCTAATTCTTATTATATTCTAATTCTACTCTAATTCTATTCTAATTCTATTCTAATTCTATTCTAATTCTAATTCTATTTCTTTTCTAATTCTATTTCTATTCTAATTCTATTTCTTTTCTAATTCTAATTTTATTCTATTTCTTTTCTAATTCTAATTCTATTCTAATTCTAATTCTATTCTATTCTAATTCTATTTTAATTCTATTTCTATTCTAATTCTAATTCTATTCTAATTCTATTCTAATTCTATTTTAATTCTTATTCTATTCTAATTCTATTCTAATTCTAATTCTAATTCTTTTCTAATTCTATTTCTATTCTAATTCTATTCTAGTTCTATTCTAATTCTATTCTAATTATAATTCTAATTCTATTCTAATTCTATTTCTATTCTAATTCTATTTCTTTTCTAATTCTAATTTTATTTTATTTCTATTCTAATTCTAATTCTATTCTAATTCTATTCTAATTCTATTCTAATTCTAATTTTATTCTAATTCTATTCTAATTCTATTCTAATTCTATTCTAATTCTTATTTTATTCTAATTCTATTCTAATTCTATTCTAATTATAATTCTAATTCTATTCTAATTCTAATTCTATTTCTTTTCTAATTCTAATTTTATTCTATTTCTATTCTAATACTAATTCTATTCTAATTCTATTCTAATTATATTCTAATTCTAATTTTATTCTAATTCTATTCTAATTCTATTCTAATTCTATTCTAATTCTTATTCTATTCTAATTCTATTCTAATTCTATTATAATTCTAATTCTATTTTTTTTCTAATTCTATTTCTATTCTAATTCTATTTCTTTTCTAAGTCTAATTTTATTCTATTTCTATTTTAATTTTATTCTATTTCTATTCTAATTCTAATTCTATTCTAATTCTAATTCTAATTCTATTCTATCCTAATTCTATTTTAATTCTATTTCTATTCTAATTCTATTCTAATTCTATTCTAATTCTATTCTAATTCTAATTCTAATTCTATTCTAATTCTATTCTAATTCTATTCTAATTCTTATTATATTCTAATTCTACTCTAATTCTATTCTAATTCTATTCTAATTCTATTCTAATTCTAATTCTATTTCTTTTCTAATTCTATTTCTATTCTAATTCTATTTCTTTTCTAATTCTAATTTTATTCTATTTCTTTTCTAATTCTAATTCTATTCTAATTCTAATTCTATTCTATTCTAATTCTATTTTAATTCTATTTCTATTCTAATTCTAATTCTATTCTAATTCTATTCTAATTCTATTCTAATTCTATTCTAATTCTATTTTAATTCTTATTCTATTCTAATTCTATTCTAATTCTAATTCTATTTCTTTTCTAATTCTATTTCTATTCTAATTCTATTCTAGTTCTATTCTAATTCTATTCTAATTATAATTCTAATTCTATTCTAATTCTATTTCTATTCTAATTCTATTTCTTTTCTAATTCTAATTTTATTTTATTTCTATTCTAATTCTAATTCTATTCTAATTCTATTCTAATTCTATTCTAATTCTAATTTTATTCTAATTCTATTCTAATTCTATTCTAATTCTATTCTAATTCTTATTTTATTCTAATTCTATTCTAATTCTATTCTAATTCTAATTCTATTTCTTTTCTAATTCTATTTCTATTCTAATTCTATTTCTTTTCTAATTCTAATTTTATTCTATTTCTATTTTAATTTTATTCTATTTCTATTCTAATTCTAATTCTATTCTAATTCTAATTCTATTCTATTCTAATTCTATTTTAATTCTATTTCTATTCTAATTCTATTCTAATTCTATTCTAATTCTATTCTAATTCTATTCTAATTCCAATTCTAATTCTATTCTAATTCTATTCTAATTCTTATTATATTCTAATTCTACTCTAATTCTATTCTAATTCTATTCTAACTCTATTCTAATTCTAATTCTATTTCTTTTCTAATTCTATTTCTATTCTAATTCTATTTCTTTTTTTATTCTAATTTTATTCTATTTCTATTCTAATTCTAATTCTATTCTAATTCTAATTCTATTCTATTCTAATTCTATTTTAATTCTATTTCTATTCTAATTCTAATTCTATTCTAATTCTATTCTAATTCTATTCTAATTCTATTCTAATTCTAATTCTATTCTAATTCTATTCTAATTCTATTCTAATTCTATTCTAATTCTATTCTAATTCTATTCTAATTTTATTCTATTTCTTTTCTAATTCTAATTCTATTTATATTCTAATTCTATTCTAATTCTATTCTAATTCTTATTCTATTCTAATTCTATTCTAATTCTATTCTAATTCTATTCTAATTCTAATTCTATTCTAATTCTAATTCTATTCTAATTATATTCTAATTCTATTCTAATTCTAATTCTATTTCTTTTCTAATTCTATTTCTATTCTAATTCTATTCTAATTCTATTCTAATTCTAATTCTATTCTAATTTTATTCTAATTCTATTCTAATTCTATTATAATTCTTATTCTATTCTAATTCTATTCTAATTCTAATTCTATTTCTTTTCTAATTCTATTTCTATTCTAATTCTATTTCTTTTCTAATTCTAATTTTATTCTATTTCTATTTTAATTTTATTCTATTTCTATTCTAATTCTAATTCTATTCTAATTCTAATTCTATTCTATTCTAATTCTATTTTAATTCTATTTCTATTCTAATTCTATTCTAATTCTATTCTAATTCTATTCTAATTCTAATTCTAATTCTATTCTAATTCTTATTATATTCTAATTCTACTCTAATTCTATTCTAATTCTATTCTAATTCTAATTCTATTTCTTTTCTAATTCTATTTCTATTCTAATTCTATTTCTTTTCTAATTCTAATTTTATTCTATTTCTATTCTAATTCTAATTCTATTCTAATTCTGTTCTAATTATATTCTAATTCTATTCCAATTCTAATTCTATTCTAATTCTATTTTAATTCTATTCTAATTCTATTCTAATTCTTATTATATTCTAATTCTATTCTAATTTTATTCTAATTCTAATTCTATTTCTTTTCTAATTCTATTTCTATTCTAATTCTATTTCTTTTCTAATTCTAATTTTATTCTATTTCTATTTTAATTTTATTCTATTTCTATTCTAATTCTAAATCTATTCTAATTCTAATTCTATTCTATTCTAATTCTATTTTAATTCTATTTCTATTCTAATTCTATTTTAATTCTATTCTAATTCTAATTCTATTATAATTCTATTATAATTCTAATTCTAATTCTATTCTAATTCTAATTCTATTCTATTCTAATTCTATTTTAATTCTATTTCTATTCTAATTCTATTCTAATTCTGTTCTAATTCTATTCTAATTCTAATTCTATTTCTTTTCTAATTCTATTTCTATTCTAATTCTATTTCTTTTCTAATTCTAATTTTATTTTATTTCTATTCTAATTCTAATTCTATTCTAATTCTAATTTTATTCTATTCTAATTCTATTTTAATTCTATTTCTTTTCTAATTCTAATTCTATTCTAATTATATTCTAATTCTATTCTAATTCTAATTCTATTCTAATTCTATTCTAATTCTATTCTAATTCTATTCTAATTTTATTCTATTTATATTCTAATTCTAATTCTATTTATATTCTAATTCTATTCTAATTCTTATTCTATTCTAATTCTATTCTATATCTATTCTAATTCTATTCTAATTCTAATTCTATTCTAATTCTAATTCTATTCTAATTATATTCTAATTCTATTCTAATTCTAATTCTATTTCTTTTCTAATTCTATTTCTATTCTAATTTTATTCTAATTCTATTCTAATTCTAATTCTATTCTAATTTTATTCTAATTCTATTCTAATTCTATTATAATTCTTATTCTATTCTAATTCTATTCTAATTCTAATTCTATTTCTTTTCTAATTCTATTTCTATTCTAATTCTATTTCTTTTCTAATTCTAATTTTATTCTATTTCTATTCTAATTCTAATTCTATTCTAATTCTAATTCTATTCTATTCTAATTCTATTTTAATTCTATTTCTATTATAATTCTATTCTAATTCTATTCTAATTCTATTTTAATTCTATTCTAATTCTAATTCTATTCTAATTCTATTCTTATTCTATTCTAATTCTATTCTAATTCTATTCTAATTCTAATTCTATTTCTTTTCTAATTCTATTTCTATTCTAATTCTATTTCTTTTCTAATTCTAATTTTATTCTATTTCTATTCTAATTCTAATTTTATTCTAATTCTATTCTAATTCTATTCTAATTCTAATTTTATTCTAATTCTATTCTAATTCTATTCTAATTCTATTCTAATTCTTATTCTATTCTAATACTATTTCTTTTCTAATTCTAATTTTATTCTATTTCTATTTTAATTTTATTCTATTTCTATTCTAATTCTAATTCTATTCTAATTCTAATTCTATTCTATTCTAATTCTATTTTAAATTTATTTCTATTCTAATTCTATTCTAATTCTATTCTAATTCTAATTCTATTCTAATTCTATTCTAATTCTATTCTAATTCTATTCTAATTCTAATTCTATTCTAATTCTATTCTAATTCTAATTCTATTTCTTTTCTAGTTCTATTTCTATTCTAATTCTATTTCTTTTCTAATTCTAATTTTATTCTATTTCTATTTTAATTTATTCTATTTCTATTCTAATTCTAATTCTATTCTAATTCTAATTCTATTCTATTCTAATTATATTTTAATTCTATTTCTATTCTTATTCTAATTCTATTTTAATTCTATTCTAATTCTATTCTAATTCTATTCTAATTCTATTCTAATTCTATTTTAATTCTATTTTAATTCTTATTCTATTCTAATTCTATTCTAATTCTATTCTAATTCTATTCTAATTCTAATTCTATTTCTATTCTAATTCTATTCTAATTCTATTCTAATTCTATTCTAATTATAATTCTAATTCTATTCTAATTCTATTTCTATTCTAATTTTATTTCTTTTCTAATTCTAATTTTATTCTATTTCTATTCTAATACTAATTCTATTCTAATTCTATTCTAATTCTATTCTAATTCTAATTTTATTCTAATTCTATTCTAATTCTATTCTAATTCTATTCTAATTCTTATTCTATTCTAATTCTATTCTAATTCTATTATAATTCTAATTCTATTTCTTTTCTAATTCTATTTCTATTCTAATTCTATTTCTTTTCTAAGTCTAATTTTATTCTATTTCTATTTTAATTTTATTCTATTTCTATTCTAATTCTAATTCTATTCTAATTCTAATTCTAATTCTATTCTATCCTAATTCTATTTTAATTCTATTTCTATTCTAATTCTATTCTAATTCTATTCTAATTCTAATTCTAATTCTATTCTAATTCTATTCTAATTCTATTCTAATTCTTATTATATTCTAATTCTACTCTAATTCTATTCTAATTCTATTCTAATTCTATTCTAATTCTAATTCTATTTCTTTTCTAATTCTATTTCTATTCTAATTCTATTTCTTTTCTAATTCTAATTTTATTCTATTTCTTTTCTAATTCTAATTCTATTCTAATTCTAATTCTATTCTATTCTAATTCTATTTTAATTCTATTTCTATTCTAATTCTAATTCTATTCTAATTCTATTCTAATTCTATTTTAATTCTTATTCTATTCTAATTCTATTCTAATTCTAATTCTAATTCTTTTCTAATTCTATTTCTATTCTAATTCTATTCTAGTTCTATTCTAATTCTATTCTAATTATAATTCTAATTCTATTCTAATTCTATTTCTATTCTAATTCTATTTCTTTTCTAATTCTAATTTTATTTTATTTCTATTCTAATTCTAATTCTATTCTAATTCTATTCTAATTCTATTCTAATTCTAATTTTATTCTAATTCTATTCTAATTCTATTCTAATTCTATTCTAATTCTTATTTTATTCTAATTCTATTCTAATTCTATTCTAATTATAATTCTAATTCTATTCTAATTCTAATTCTATTTCTTTTCTAATTCTAATTTTATTCTATTTCTATTCTAATACTAATTCTATTCTAATTCTATTCTAATTATATTATAATTCTAATTTTATTCTAATTCTATTCTAATTCTATTCTAATTCTATTCTAATTCTTATTCTATTCTAATTCTATTCTAATTCTATTATAATTCTAATTCTATTTTTTTTCTAATTCTATTTCTATTCTAATTCTATTTCTTTTCTAAGTCTAATTTTATTCTATTTCTATTTTAATTTTATTCTATTTCTATTCTAATTCTAATTCTATTCTAATTCTAATTCTAATTCTATTCTATCCTAATTCTATTTTAATTCTATTTCTATTCTAATTCTATTCTAATTCTATTCTAATTCTATTCTAATTCTAATTATAATTCTATTCTAATTCTATTCTAATTCTATTCTAATTCTTATTATATTCTAATTCTACTCTAATTCTATTCTAATTTTATTCTAATTCTATTCTAATTCTAATTCTATTTCTTTTCTAATTCTATTTCTATTCTAATTCTATTTCTTTTCTAATTCTAATTTTATTCTATTTCTTTTCTAATTCTAATTCTATTCTAATTCTAATTCTATTCTATTCTAATTCTATTTTAATTCTATTTCTATTCTAATTCTAATTCTATTCTAATTCTATTCTAATTCTATTCTAATTCTATTCTAATTCTATTTTAATTCTTATTCTATTCTAATTCTATTCTAATTCTAATTCTATTTCTTTTCTAATTCTATTTCTATTCTAATTCTATTCTAGTTCTATTCTAATTCTATTCTAATTATAATTCTAATTCTATTCTAATTCTATTTCTATTCTAATTCTATTTCTTTTCTAATTCTAATTTTATTTTATTTCTATTCTAATTCTAATTCTATTCTAATTCTATTCTAATTCTATTCTAATTCTAATTTTATTCTAATTCTATTCTAATTCTATTCTAATTCTATTCTAATTCTTATTTTATTCTAATTCTATTCTAATTCTATTCTAATTCTAATTCTATTTCTTTTCTAATTCTATTTCTATTCTAATTCTATTTCTTTTCTAATTCTAATTTTATTCTATTTCTATTTTAATTTTATTCTATTTCTATTCTAATTCTAATTCTATTCTAATTCTAATTCTATTCTATTCTAATTCTATTTTAATTCTATTTCTATTCTAATTCTATTCTAATTCTATTCTAATTCTATTCTAATTCTATTCTAATTCCAATTCTAATTCTATTCTAATTCTATTCTAATTCTTATTATATTCTAATTCTACTCTAATTCTATTCTAATTCTATTCTAACTCTATTCTAATTCTAATTCTATTTCTTTTCTAATTCTATTTCTATTCTAATTCTATTTCTTTTTTTATTCTAATTTTATTCTATTTCTATTCTAATTCTAATTCTATTCTAATTCTAATTCTATTCTATTCTAATTCTATTTTAATTCTATTTCTATTCTAATTCTAATTCTATTCTAATTCTATTCTAATTCTATTCTAATTCTATTCTAATTCTAATTCTATTCTAATTCTATTCTAATTCTATTCTAATTCTATTCTAATTCTATTCTAATTTTATTCTATTTCTTTTCTAATTCTAATTCTATTTATATTCTAATTCTATTCTAATTCTATTCTAATTCTTATTCTATTCTAATTCTATTCTAATTCTATTCTAATTCTATTCTAATTCTAATTCTATTCTAATTCTAATTCTATTCTAATTATATTCTAATTCTATTCTAATTCTAATTCTATTTCTTTTCTAATTCTATTTCTATTCTAATTCTATTCTAATTCTATTCTAATTCTAATTCTATTCTAATTTTATTCTAATTCTATTCTAATTCTATTATAATTCTTATTCTATTCTAATTCTATTCTAATTCTAATTCTATTTCTTTTCTAATTCTATTTCTATTCTAATTCTATTTCTTTTCTAATTCTAATTTTATTCTATTTCTATTTTAATTTTATTCTATTTCTATTCTAATTCTAATTCTATTCTAATTCTAATTCTATTCTATTCTAATTCTATTTTAATTCTATTTCTATTCTAATTCTATTCTAATTCTATTCTAATTCTATTCTAATTCTAATTCTAATTCTATTCTAATTCTTATTATATTCTAATTCTACTCTAATTCTATTCTAATTCTATTCTAATTCTAATTCTATTTCTTTTCTAATTCTATTTCTATTCTAATTCTATTTCTTTTCTAATTCTAATTTTATTCTATTTCTATTCTAATTCTAATTCTATTCTAATTCTAATTCTATTCTATTCTAATTCTATTTTAATTCTATTTCTATTCTAATTCTAATTCTATTCTAATTCTATTCTAATTCTATTCTAATTCTATTCTAATTCTAATTCTATTCTAATTCTATTCTAATTCTATTCTAATTCTATTCTAATTCTATTCTAATTTTATTCTATTTCTTTTCTAATTCTAATTCTATTTATATTCTAATTCTGTTCTAATTCTATTCTAATTCTAATTCTATTTCTATTCTAATTCTAATTATATTCTAATTCTAATTCTATTCTATTCTAATTCTATTTTAATTCTATTTCTATTCTAATTCTATTCTAATTCTATTCTAATTCTAATTCTAATTCTATTCTAATTCTATTCTAATTCTTATTATATTCTAATTCTACTCTAATTCTATTCTAATTCTATTCTAATTCTAATTCTATTTCTTTTCTAATTCTATTTCTATTCTAATTCTATTTCTTTTCTAATTCTAATTTTATTCTATTTCTATTCTAATTCTAATTCTATTCTAATTCTAATTCTATTCTATTCTAATTCTATTTTAATTCTATTTCTATTCTAATTCTAATTCTATTCTAATTCTATTCTAATTCTATTCTAATTCTATTCTAATTCTAATTCTAATTCTATTCTAATTCTATTCTAATTCTATTCTAATTCTATTCTAATTCTATTCTAATTCTATTCTAATTCTATTCTAATTCTAATTCTATTTCTTTTCTAATTCTATTTCTATTCTAATTCTATTTCTTTTTTAATTCTAATTTTATTCTATTTCTATTCTAATTTTATTCTATTTCTATTCTAATTCTAATTTTATTCTAATTCTAATTCTATTTTATTCTAATTCTATTTTAATTCTATTTCTATTCTAATTCTATTCTAATTCTATTCTAATTCTAATTCTATTCTAATTCTATTCTTATTCTATTCTAATTCTATTCTAATTCTATTCTAATTCCAATTCTATTTCTTTTCTAATTCTATTTCTATTCTAATTCTATTTCTTTTCTAATTCTAATTTTATTATATTTCTATTCTAATTCTAATTCTATTCTATTCTAATTCTATTTTAATTCTATTTCTATTCTAATTCTAATTCTATTCTAATTCTATTCTAATTCTATTCTAATTCTAATTCTATTCTAATTCTATTCTAATTCTATTCTAATTCTAATTCTATTCTAATTCTAATTTTATTCTATTTCTATTCTAATTCTAATTATATTCTAATTCTATTCTAATTCTATTCTAATTCTAATTCTATTCTAATTCTATTATAATTCTAATTCTATTCTATTTCTAATTCTAATTCTATTCTAATTCTATTCTAATTCTATTCTAATTCTATTCTAATTCTATTTTCTAATTCTAATTCTATTCTAATTATAATTCTATTTCTAATTCTAATTCTATATCTATTTCTAATTCTAATTCTATTCTAATTCTATTATAATTCTATTATAATTCAAATTCTATTCTAATTATGTTCTATTTCTAATTCTAATTCTAATTCTAATTGTATTTCTAATTCTAATTCTATTCTAATTCTAATTCTATTCTAATTCTATTCTAATTATAATTCTAATTCTATTCTAATTCTATTTCTATTCTAATTTTATTTCTTTTCTAATTCTAATTTTATTCTATTTCTATTCTAATACTAATTCTATTCTAATTCTATTCTAATTCTATTCTAATTCTAATTTTATTCTAATTCTATTCTAATTCTATTCTAATTCTATTCTAATTCTTATTCTATTCTAATTCTATTCTAATTCTATTATAATTCTAATTCTATTTCTTTTCTAATTCTATTTCTATTCTAATTCTATTTCTTTTCTAAGTCTAATTTTATTCTATTTCTATTTTAATTTTATTCTATTTCTATTCTAATTCTAATTCTATTCTAATTCTAATTCTAATTCTATTCTATCCTAATTCTATTTTAATTCTATTTCTATTCTAATTCTATTCTAATTCTATTCTAATTCTAATTCTAATTCTATTCTAATTCTATTCTAATTCTATTCTAATTCTTATTATATTCTAATTCTACTCTAATTCTATTCTAATTCTATTCTAATTCTATTCTAATTCTAATTCTATTTCTTTTCTAATTCTATTTCTATTCTAATTCTATTTCTTTTCTAATTCTAATTTTATTCTATTTCTTTTCTAATTCTAATTCTATTCTAATTCTAATTCTATTCTATTCTAATTCTATTTTAATTCTATTTCTATTCTAATTCTAATTCTATTCTAATTCTATTCTAATTCTATTTTAATTCTTATTCTATTCTAATTCTATTCTAATTCTAATTCTAATTCTTTTCTAATTCTATTTCTATTCTAATTCTATTCTAGTTCTATTCTAATTCTATTCTAATTATAATTCTAATTCTATTCTAATTCTATTTCTATTCTAATTCTATTTCTTTTCTAATTCTAATTTTATTTTATTTCTATTCTAATTCTAATTCTATTCTAATTCTATTCTAATTCTATTCTAATTCTAATTTTATTCTAATTCTATTCTAATTCTATTCTAATTCTATTCTAATTCTTATTTTATTCTAATTCTATTCTAATTCTATTCTAATTATAATTCTAATTCTATTCTAATTCTAATTCTATTTCTTTTCTAATTCTAATTTTATTCTATTTCTATTCTAATACTAATTCTATTCTAATTCTATTCTAATTATATTCTAATTCTAATTTTATTCTAATTCTATTCTAATTCTATTCTAATTCTATTCTAATTCTTATTCTATTCTAATTCTATTCTAATTCTATTATAATTCTAATTCTATTTTTTTTCTAATTCTATTTCTATTCTAATTCTATTTCTTTTCTAAGTCTAATTTTATTCTATTTCTATTTTAATTTTATTCTATTTCTATTCTAATTCTAATTCTATTCTAATTCTAATTCTAATTCTATTCTATCCTAATTCTATTTTAATTCTATTTCTATTCTAATTCTATTCTAATTCTATTCTAATTCTATTCTAATTCTAATTATAATTCTATTCTAATTCTATTCTAATTCTATTCTAATTCTTATTATATTCTAATTCTACTCTAATTCTATTCTAATTTTATTCTAATTCTATTCTAATTCTAATTCTATTTCTTTTCTAATTCTATTTCTATTCTAATTCTATTTCTTTTCTAATTCTAATTTTATTCTATTTCTTTTCTAATTCTAATTCTATTCTAATTCTAATTCTATTCTATTCTAATTCTATTTTAATTCTATTTCTATTCTAATTCTAATTCTATTCTAATTCTATTCTAATTCTATTCTAATTCTATTCTAATTCTATTTTAATTCTTATTCTATTCTAATTCTATTCTAATTCTAATTCTATTTCTTTTCTAATTCTATTTCTATTCTAATTCTATTCTAGTTCTATTCTAATTCTATTCTAATTATAATTCTAATTCTATTCTAATTCTATTTCTATTCTAATTCTATTTCTTTTCTAATTCTAATTTTATTTTATTTCTATTCTAATTCTAATTCTATTCTAATTCTATTCTAATTCTATTCTAATTCTAATTTTATTCTAATTCTATTCTAATTCTATTCTAATTCTATTCTAATTCTTATTTTATTCTAATTCTATTCTAATTCTATTCTAATTCTAATTCTATTTCTTTTCTAATTCTATTTCTATTCTAATTCTATTTCTTTTCTAATTCTAATTTTATTCTATTTCTATTTTAATTTTATTCTATTTCTATTCTAATTCTAATTCTATTCTAATTCTAATTCTATTCTATTCTAATTCTATTTTAATTCTATTTCTATTCTAATTCTATTCTAATTCTATTCTAATTCTATTCTAATTCTATTCTAATTCCAATTCTAATTCTATTCTAATTCTATTCTAATTCTTATTATATTCTAATTCTACTCTAATTCTATTCTAATTCTATTCTAACTCTATTCTAATTCTAATTCTATTTCTTTTCTAATTCTATTTCTATTCTAATTCTATTTCTTTTTTTATTCTAATTTTATTCTATTTCTATTCTAATTCTAATTCTATTCTAATTCTAATTCTATTCTATTCTAATTCTATTTTAATTCTATTTCTATTCTAATTCTAATTCTATTCTAATTCTATTCTAATTCTATTCTAATTCTATTCTAATTCTAATTCTATTCTAATTCTATTCTAATTCTATTCTAATTCTATTCTAATTCTATTCTAATTCTATTCTAATTTTATTCTATTTCTTTTCTAATTCTAATTCTATTTATATTCTAATTCTATTCTAATTCTATTCTAATTCTTATTCTATTCTAATTCTATTCTAATTCTATTCTAATTCTATTCTAATTCTAATTCTATTCTAATTCTAATTCTATTCTAATTATATTCTAATTCTATTCTAATTCTAATTCTATTTCTTTTCTAATTCTATTTCTATTCTAATTCTATTCTAATTCTATTCTAATTCTAATTCTATTCTAATTTTATTCTAATTCTATTCTAATTCTATTATAATTCTTATTCTATTCTAATTCTATTCTAATTCTAATTCTATTTCTTTTCTAATTCTATTTCTATTCTAATTCTATTTCTTTTCTAATTCTAATTTTATTCTATTTCTATTTTAATTTTATTCTATTTCTATTCTAATTCTAATTCTATTCTAATTCTAATTCTATTCTATTCTAATTCTATTTTAATTCTATTTCTATTCTAATTCTATTCTAATTCTATTCTAATTCTATTCTAATTCTAATTCTAATTCTATTCTAATTCTTATTATATTCTAATTCTACTCTAATTCTATTCTAATTCTATTCTAATTCTAATTCTATTTCTTTTCTAATTCTATTTCTATTCTAATTCTATTTCTTTTCTAATTCTAATTTTATTCTATTTCTATTCTAATTCTAATTCTATTCTAATTCTAATTCTATTCTATTCTAATTCTATTTTAATTCTATTTCTATTCTAATTCTAATTCTATTCTAATTCTATTCTAATTCTATTCTAATTCTATTCTAATTCTAATTCTATTCTAATTCTATTCTAATTCTATTCTAATTCTATTCTAATTCTATTCTAATTTTATTCTATTTCTTTTCTAATTCTAATTCTATTTATATTCTAATTCTGTTCTAATTCTATTCTAATTCTAATTCTATTTCTATTCTAATTCTAATTATATTCTAATTCTAATTCTATTCTATTCTAATTCTATTTTAATTCTATTTCTATTCTAATTCTATTCTAATTCTATTCTAATTCTAATTCTAATTCTATTCTAATTCTATTCTAATTCTTATTATATTCTAATTCTACTCTAATTCTATTCTAATTCTATTCTAATTCTAATTCTATTTCTTTTCTAATTCTATTTCTATTCTAATTCTATTTCTTTTCTAATTCTAATTTTATTCTATTTCTATTCTAATTCTAATTCTATTCTAATTCTAATTCTATTCTATTCTAATTCTATTTTAATTCTATTTCTATTCTAATTCTAATTCTATTCTAATTCTATTCTAATTCTATTCTAATTCTATTCTAATTCTAATTCTAATTCTATTCTAATTCTATTCTAATTCTATTCTAATTCTATTCTAATTCTATTCTAATTCTATTCTAATTCTATTCTAATTCTAATTCTATTTCTTTTCTAATTCTATTTCTATTCTAATTCTATTTCTTTTTTAATTCTAATTTTATTCTATTTCTATTCTAATTTTATTCTATTTCTATTCTAATTCTAATTTTATTCTAATTCTAATTCTATTTTATTCTAATTCTATTTTAATTCTATTTCTATTCTAATTCTATTCTAATTCTATTCTAATTCTAATTCTATTCTAATTCTATTCTTATTCTATTCTAATTCTATTCTAATTCTATTCTAATTCCAATTCTATTTCTTTTCTAATTCTATTTCTATTCTAATTCTATTTCTTTTCTAATTCTAATTTTATTATATTTCTATTCTAATTCTAATTCTATTCTATTCTAATTCTATTTTAATTCTATTTCTATTCTAATTCTAATTCTATTCTAATTCTATTCTAATTCTATTCTAATTCTAATTCTATTCTAATTCTATTCTAATTCTATTCTAATTTTATTCTATTTCTTTTCTAATTTTAATTCTATTCTAATTCTAATTCTATTTCTATTCTAATTCTATTCTAATTATATTCTAATTCTTATTCTATTCTAATTCTATTCTAATTCTATTTCTTTTCTAATTCTAATTTTATTCTATTTCTATTCTAATTCTAATTCTATTCTAATTCTGTTCTAATTCTATTCTAATTCTATTCCAATTCTAATTCTATTCTAATTCTATTTTAATTCTATTCTAATTCTATTCTAATTCTTATTATATTCTAATTTTATTCTAATTTTATTCTAATTCTAATTCTATTTCTTTTCTAATTCTATTTCTATTCTAATTCTATTTCTTTTCTAATTCTAATTTTATTCTATTTCTATTTTAATTTTATTCTATTTCTATTCTAATTCTAAATCTATTCTAATTCTAATTCTATTCTATTCTAATTCTATTTTAATTCTATTTCTATTCTAATTCTATTCTAATTCTATTCTAATTCTAATTCTATTATAATTCTATTCTAATTCTAATTCTAATTCTATTCTAATTCTAATTCTATTCTATTCTAATTCTATTTTAATTCTATTTCTATTCTAATTCTATTCTAATTCTGTTCTAATTCTATTCTAATTCTAATTCTATTTCTTTTCTAATTCTATTTCTATTCTAATTCTATTTCTTTTCTAATTCTAATTTTATTTTATTTCTATTCTAATTCTAATTCTATTCTAATTCTAATTTTATTCTATTCTAATTCTATTTTAATTCTATTTCTTTTCTAATTCTAATACTATTCTAATTATATTCTAATTCTATTCTAATTCTAATTCTATTCTAATTCTATTCTAATTCTATTCTAATTCTATTCTAATTTTATTCTATTTCTTTTCTAATTCTAATTCTATTTATATTCTAATTCTATTCTAATTCTTATTCTATTCTAATTCTTATTCTATTCTAATTCTATTCTATATCTATTCTAATTCTATTCTAATTCTAATTATATTCTAATTCTAATTCTATTCTAATTATATTCTAATTCTATTCTAATTCTAATTCTATTTCTTTTCTAATTCTATTTCTATTCTAATTTTAATCTAATTCTATTCTAATTCTAATTCTATTCTAATTTTATTCTAATTCTATTCTAATTCTATTATAATTCTTATTCTATTCTAATTCTATTCTAATTCTAATTCTATTTCTTTTCTAATTCTATTTCTATTCTAATTCTATTTCTTTTCTAATTCTAATTTTATTCTATTTCTATTCTAATTCTAATTCTATTCTAATTCTAATTCTATTCTATTCTAATTCTATTTTAATTCTATTTCTATTATAATTCTATTCTAATTCTATTCTAATTCTATTTTAATTCTATTCTAATTCTAATTCTATTCTAATTCTATTCTTATTCTATTCTAATTCTATTCTAATTCTATTCTAATTCTAATTCTATTTCTTTTCTAATTCTATTTCTATTCTAATTCTATTTCTTTTCTAATTCTAATTTTATTCTATTTCTATTCTAATTCTAATTTTATTCTAATTCTATTCTAATTCTATTCTAATTCTAATTTTATTCTAATTCTATTCTAATTCTATTCTAATTCTATTCTAATTCTTATTCTATTCTAATACTATTTCTTTTCTAATTCTAATTTTATTCTATTTCTATTTTAATTTTATTCTATTTCTATTCTAATTCTAATTCTATTCTAATTCTAATTCTATTCTATTCTAATTCTATTTTAAATTTATTTCTATTCTAATTCTATTCTAATTCTATTATAATTCTATTCTAATTCTAATTCTATTCTAATTCTATTCTAATTCTATTCTAATTCTATTCTAATTCTAATTCTATTCTAATTCTATTCTAATTCTAATTCTATTTCTTTTCTAGTTCTATTTCTATTCTAATTCTATTTCTTTTCTAATTCTAATTTTATTCTATTTCTATTTTAATTTATTCTATTTCTATTCTAATTCTAATTCTATTCTAATTCTAATTCTATTCTATTCTAATTATATTTTAATTCTATTTCTATTCTTATTCTAATTCTATTTTAATTCTATTCTAATTCTATTCTAATTCTATTCTAATTCTATTCTAATTCTATTTTAATTCTATTTTAATTCTTATTCTATTCTAATTCTATTCTAATTCTATTCTAATTCTATTCTAATTCTAATTCTATTTCTATTCTAATTCTATTCTAATTCTATTCTAATTCTATTCTAATTATAATTCTAATTCTATTCTAATTCTATTTCTATTCTAATTCTATTTCTTTTCTAATTCTAATTTTATTCTATTTCTATTCTAATACTAATTCTATTCTAATTCTATTCTAATTCTATTCTAATTCTAATTTTATTCTAATTCTATTCTAATTCTATTCTAATTCTATTCTAATTCTTATTCTATTCTAATTCTATTCTAATTCTATTCTAATTCTATTATAATTCTAATTCTATTTCTTTTCTAATTCTATTTCTATTCTAATTCTATTTCTTTTCTAAGTCTTATTTTATTCTATTTCTATTTTAATTTTATTCTATTTCTATTCTAATTCTAATTCTATTCTAATTCTAATTCTAATTCTATTCTATCCTAATTCTATTTTAATTCTATTTCTATTCTAATTCTATTCTAATTCTATTCTAATTCTATTCTAATTCTAATTCTAATTCTATTCTAATTCTATTCTAATTCTATTCTAATTCTTATTATATTCTAATTCTACTCTAATTCTATTCTAATTCTATTATAATTCTATTCTAATTCTAATTCTATTTCTTTTCTAATTCTATTTCTATTCTAATTCTATTTCTTTTCTAATTCTAATTTTATTCTATTTCTTTTCTAATTCTAATTCTATTCTAATTCTAATTCTATTCTATTCTAATTCTATTTTAATTCTATTTCTATTCTAATTCTAATTCTATTCTAATTCTATTCTAATTCTATTCTAATTCTATTCTAATTCTATTTTAATTCTTATTATATTCTAATTCTATTCTAATTCTAATTCTATTTTTTTTCTAATTCTATTTCTATTCTAATTCTATTCTAGTTCTATTCTAATTCTATTCTAATTATAATTCTAATTCTATTCTAATTCTATTTCTATTCTAATTCTATTTCTTTTCTTATTCTAATTTTATTTTATTTCTATTCTAATTATAATTCTATTCTAATTCTATTCTAATTCTATTCTAATTCTAATTTTATTCTAATTCTATTCTAATTCTATTCTAATTCTATTCTAATTCTTATTTTATTCTAATTCTATTCTAATTCTAATTCTATTTCTTTTCTAATTCTATTTCTATTCTAATTCTATTTCTTTTCTAATTCTAATTTTATTCTATTTCTATTTTAATTTTATTCTATTTCTATTCTAATTCTAATTCTATTCTAATTCTAATTCTATTCTATTCTAATTCTATTTTAATTCTATTTCTATTCTAATTCTATTCTAATTCTATTCTAATTCTATTCTAATTCTATTCTAATTCTATTCTAATTCTAATTCTAATTCTATTCTAATTCTATTCTAATTCTATTCTAATTCTTATTATATTCTAATTCTACTCTAATTCTATTCTAATTCTATTCTAACTCTATTCTAATTCTAATTCTATTTCTTTTCTAATTCTATTTCTATTCTAATTCTATTTCTTTTCTTATTCTAATTTTATTCTATTTCTATTCTAATTCTAATTCTATTCTAATTCTAATTCTATTCTATTCTAATTCTATTTTAATTCTATTTCTATTCTAATTCTAATTCTATTCTAATTCTATTCTAATTCTATTCTAATTCTAATTCTATTCTAATTCTATTCTAATTCTATTCTAATTCTATTCTAATTCTATTCTAATTCTATTCTAATTTTATTCTATTTCTTTTCTAATTCTAATTCTATTTATATTCTAATTCTATTCTAATTCTATTCTAATTCTTATTCTATTCTAATTCTATTCTAATTCTATTCTAATTCTATTCTAATTCTAATTCTATTCTAATTCTAATTCTATTCTAATTATATTCTAATTCTATTCTAATTCTAATTCTATTTCTTTTCTAATTCTATTTCTATTCTAATTCTATTCTAATTCTATTCTAATTCTAATTCTATTCTAATTTTATTCTAATTCTATTCTAATTTTATTATAATTCTTATTCTATTCTAATTCTATTCTAATTCTAATTCTATTTCTTTTCTAATTCTATTTCTATTCTAATTCTATTTCTTTTCTATTTCTAATTTTATTATATTTCTATTTTAATTTTATTCTATTTCTATTCTAATTCTAATTCTATTCTAATTCTAATTCTATTCTATTCTAATTCTATTTTAATTCTATTTCTATTCTAATTCTATTCTAATTATATTCTAATTATATTCTAATTCTAATTCTATTCTAATTCTATTCTAATTCTTATTATATTCTAATTCTACTCTAATTCTATTCTAATACTATTCTAATTCTAATTCTATTTCTTTTCTAATTCTATTTCTATTCTAATTCTATTTCTTTTCTAATTCTAATTTTATTCTATTTCTATTCTAACTCTAATTCTATTCTAATTCTAATTCTATTCTATTCTAATTCTATTTTAATTCTATTTCTATTCTAATTCTAATTCTATTCTAATTCTATTCTAATTCTATTCTAATTCTAATTCTATTCTAATTCTATTCTAATTCTATTCTAATTCTATTCTAATTCTATTCTAATTCTATTCTAATTTTATTCTATTTCTTTTCTAATTCTAATTCTATTTATATTCTAATTCTATTCTAATTCTATTCTAATTCTAATTCTATTTCTATTCTAATTCTAATTCTATTCTAATTCTAATTCTATTCTATTCTAATTCTATTTTAATTCTATTTCTATTCTAATTCTATTCTAATTCTATTCTAATTCTAATTCTAATTCTATTCTAATTCTATTCTAATTCTTATTATATTCTAATTCTACTCTAATTCTATTCTAATTCTATTCTAATTCTAATTCTATTTCTTTTCTAATTCTATTTCTATTCTAATTCTATTTCTTTTCTAATTCTAATTTTATTCTATTTCTATTCTAATTCTAATTCTATTCTAATTCTAATTCTATTCTATTCTAATTCTATTTTAATTCTATTTCTATTCTAATTCTAATTCTATTCTAATTCTATTCTAATTCTATTCTAATTCTAATTCTATTCTAATTCTATTCTAATTCTATTCTAATTCTATTCTAATTCTATTCTAATTCTATTCTAATTCTATTCTAATTCTAATTCTATTTCTTTTCTAATTCTATTTCTATTCTAATTCTATTTCTTTTCTAATTCTAATTTTATTCTATTTCTATTCTAATTTTATTCTATTTCTATTCTAATTCTAATTCTATTCTAATTCTAATTCTATTCTATTCTAATTCTATTTTAATTCTATTTCTATTCTAATTCTATTCTAATTCTATTCTAATTCTAATTCTATTCTAATTCTATTCTTATTCTATTATAATTCTATTCTAATTCTATTCTAATTCTAATTCTATTTCTTTTCTAATTCTATTTCTATTCTAATTCTATTTCTTTTCTAATTCTAATTTTATTATATTTCTATTCTAATTCTAATTCTATTCTAATTCTAATTCTATTCTATTCTAATTCTATTTTAATTCTATTTCTATTCTAATTCTAATTCTATTCTAATTCTATTCTAATTTTATTCTAATTCTAATTCAATTCTAATTCTATTCTAATTATATTCTAATTTTATTCTATTTCTTTTCTAATTTTAATTCTATTATAATTCTAATTCTATTTCTATTCTAATTCTATTCTAATTATATTCTAATTCTTATTCTATTCTAATTCTATTCTAATTCTATTCTAATTCTAATTCTATTCTAATTCTAATTCTATTCTAATTCTATTTCTTTTCTAATTCTATTTCTATTCTAATTCTATTTCTTTTCTAATTCTAATTTTATTCTATTTCTATTCTAATTCTAATTCTATTCTAATTCTAATTCTATTCTATTCTAATTCTATTTTAATTCTATTTCTATTCTAATTCTAATTCTAATTCTATTCTAATTCTATTCTAATTCTATTCTAATTATATTCTAATTCTAATTCTAATTCTATTCTAATTCTATTATAATTCTATTCTAATTCTATTCTAATTCTATTCTAATTTTATTCTATTTCTTTTCTAATTCTAATTCTATTTATATTCTAATTCTATTCTAATTCTATTCTAATTCTTATTCTATTCTAATTCTATTCTAATTCTAATTCTATTCTAATTCTAATTCTATTCTAATTATATTCTAATTCTATTCTAATTCTATTCTATTTCTAATTCTATTTCTAATTCTAATTCTATTCTAATTCTATTCTAATTCTAATTCTATTCTAATTCTAATTCTACTTCTAATTCTATTCTATTTTATTCTATTCTATTATATTCTATTCTTTTATATTTTATTTATATTCTATTTCTTATATATTATATTCTATTTCTATTTTATTTCTATTTTATTTCTATTCTATTTCTTTTCTATTCTATTCTTTTCTTTTCTATTATGTTTTTTCTATTTTGTTCTGTTCTGTTCCGTTCTATTCTATTATATTCTATTATATTATATTCTACTATCTTTTCTCTTTTTTCTGTTCTGTTATATTCTTTTCTGTTCTGTTATATCCTGTTATATCATGTTCAATCCTTTTCTATCTTGTTCTATCCTGTTTTATCCTGTTCTGTCTTGTTCTGTCTTGTTATGTCCTGTTCTGTCCTATTCTTGTTCTATCATATTCTATCATGTTCTGTCTTGTTCTATTTCTATTTTATTCTATTGTATTCTATTTCTATTCTATTTCTATTCTATTCTATTCTATTTTATTCTATTTTATTTCTATTCTATTATATTCTATTCTATTCTATTCTATTATATTCTATTCTATTTTATTTTATTTTATTATATTATATTCTATTCTATTCTATTATATTCTATTCTATTCTATTCTATTCTATTCTATTTTTATTATATTTCTATTATATTCTATTCTATTATGTTCTATTATATTCTTTTATATTCCTTTTCTTTTCTATTCTGTTATATTCTATTCTATTTTGTTTTGTTCTGTTCTGTTTTATTCTATTCTGTTCTGTTCTGTTCCGTTCCGTTATATTCTATTCTATTCTATTCTATTGTTTTATTTTATTTTCTTTTCTATTATATTCTTTTCTTTTCTTTTCTTTTCTTTTCTGTTTCTATTATGTTCAATTCTATTATATTATATTTTTTCCTTTTCTTTTCTTTTCTATTATGTTCTGTTCTGTTCTATTTTATTCTGTTCAATTCTATTATATTCTTTTTTCTATTATGTTCTATTCTATTATGTTCTGTTCCGTTCCGTTCCGTTCTATTATATTCTATTATATTCTATTATTTTCGTTTCTTTTATTTTCTTTTCTATTTTATTCTTTTCTTTTCTTTTCTTTTATGTTTCTATTATGTTCTATTCTATTATATTCTATTCTATTATATTATATTTTTATTCTATTCTATTCTATTTTATTCTATTCTATTATATTCTATTCTTTTATATTTTATTTCTATTCTATTTCTATTATATTCTATTCTATTTCTATTTTATTTCTATTCTATTTCTATTCTATTTCTTTTCTATTCTATTCTTTTCTTTTCTATTATGTTTTTTTCTATTTTGTTCTGTTTTGTTCTGTTTCGTTCTGTTCTGTTCTGTTCCGTTCTGTTCCGTTCTATTCTATTCTATTCTATTCTATTCTATTCTATTCTCTTTTCTCTTTTTTCTGTTCTGTTATATTCTTTTCTGTTCTGTTATATCCTGTTATATCATGTTCAATCCTTTTCTATCTTGTTCTATCCTGTTCTGTCTTGTTCTGTCTTGTTATGTCCTGTTCTGTCCTATTCTTGTTCTATCATATTCTATCATGTTCTGTCTTGTTCTATTTCTATTTTATTTCTATTATATTATATTATGTTCTGTTATGTTATGTTATGTTCTGTTCTGTTCCGTTCCATTCCGTTCTGTTCCGTTCTATTATATTCTATTATATTCTATTTTGTTATGTTCCGTTCTGTTCCGTTCCATTTCGTTCGGTTCCGTTCTGTTCCGTTTCGTTCCAATCAGTTCCGTTCCGTTCTGTTCTGTTCTGTTCCGTTCCGTTCTATTATATTCTATTTTATTCTATTCTACTCTTTTTTTTTTCTATTCTATTCTTTTCTTTTCTTTGCTGTTTCTATTTTGTTCTATTATATTCTATTCTATTATATTATATTATATTCTATTCTATTTTATTCTATTTTATTTATATTCTATTCTATTTTATAATATTTTATTTCTATTCTATTTCTATTCTATTATATTCTATTATATTCTATTCTATTTTATTCTATTCTATTTGTATTCTATTCTATTCTATTCTATTCTATTTTATTCTATTCTATTTGTATTCTATTCTATTATATTCTATTTTATTCTATTCTATTCTATTTTATTCTATTTCTATTCTATTTCTATTCTATTTCTATTCTATTCTATTCTATTTCTATTTCTATTTCTATTTCTATTCTATTTCTATTCTATTCTATTCTATTCTATTCTATTTCTATTCTATTTTTATTCTATTTCTATTCTATTTCTATTCTATTTTTATTTATATTCTATTCTATTCTATTCTATTCTATTCTATTCTATTCTATTCTATTCTATTCTATTTCATTTTATTCTATTCTATTATATTCTATTTCTATTATATTTCTATTATATTATATTCTATTATATTCTATTATATTCTATTATATTCCTTTTCTTTTCTATTCTGTTATATTATATTCTATTTTGTTTTGTTCTGTTCTGTTTTATTCTATTCTGTTCTGTTCCGTTCCGTTCCGTTATATTCTATTCTATTTTATTATATTCTTTTATTTTATTTTCTTTTCTATTATATTCTTTTCTTTTCTTTTCTTTTCTGTTTCTATTATGTTCAATTCTATTATATTCTATTATATTATATTTTTTCCTTTTCTTTTCTTTTCTATTATATTCTGTTCTGTTCTATTTTATTCTGTTCTATTCTATTCTATTATTTTTTTCTATTATGTTCTATTCTATTATGTTCTGTTCCGTTCTGTTCCGTTCTATTATATTCTATTATATTCTATTATTTTCGTTTCTTTTATTTTCTTTTCTATTTTATTCTTTTCTTTTCTTTTCTTTTATGTTTCTATTATGTTCTATTCTATTCTATTATATTATATTTTTATTCTATTCTATTCTATTTTATTCTATTCTATTATATTCTATTCTTTTATATTTTATTTCTATTCTATTTTTATTATATTCTATTCTATTTCTATTTTATTTCTATTCTATTTCTTTTCTATTATATTCTTTTCTTTTCTATTATGTTTTTTTCTATTTTGTTCTGTTCTGTTCTGTTTCGTTCTGTTCTTTTCTTTTCTCTTTTTTCTGTTTTGTTATATTCTTTTCTGTTCTGTTATATCCTGTTATATCATGTTCAATCCTTTTCTATCTTGTTCTATCATGTTCTATCCTGTTCTGTCTTGTTCTGTCTTGTTATGTCCTGTTGTGTCCTATTCTTGTTCTATCATATTCTATCATGTTCTGTCTTGTTCTATTTCTATTTTATTTCTATTATATTCTATTATGTTCTGTTATGTTCTGTTCCGTTTCGTTCTGTTCCGTTCCGTTCTGTTTCGTTCCGTTTCGTTCCGTTTTATTCTATTCTATTCCTTTCTTTTCTTTTCTTTTCTATTCTATTATATTCTTTTTTTCTATTCTGTTCTTTTCTATTTTATTCTATTCTATTGTATTCTATTTTTTTCTATTGTATTCAATTTTTTCGTTTCTATTCTATTCTATTTTATTCTATTCTATTTTATTCTATTCTTTCATTTTCTTTTTCTTTTTTCTATTTTGTTGTTCTATTCTATTATTTTCTATTCTATTCTATTTCTTTTATTTTCTATTCTGTTCTTTTCTATTCTACTCATTCTATTATTTTCTATTCTATTATATTCTTTTATATTTTGTTTCTATTCTGTTTCTATTCTATCATGTTCTATCTTGTTCTATCTTGTTCTATTCTGTTCTATTTCTATTCTATTTATATTATATTATATTCTATTCTATTTTATTTCTATTCTATTATATTCTATTCAATTCATTTATATTTCTATTATATTTCTATTTTATTCTATTATATTATATTCTATTATATTCTATTTCTTTTCTATTTCTATTCTATTTCTATTTTATTATTTTCTATTCTGTTATGCTCTGTTCTATTCTATTCTATTATGCTCTATTCTATTCTATTCTATTCCTTTTATTTTCTATTCTGTTATATTCTATTCTATTTTGTTCTGTTTTGTTTTGTTTTGTTCTGTTTTGTTCTGTTCCGTTCGTTCCGTTCCGTTATATTCTATTCTATTCTTTTCTGTTTCTATTCTGTTCAATTCTATTATATTCTATTCTATTCTTTTCTATTTTTTTCGTTTCTATTCTATTCTATTATATTCTATCATATTATATTCTATTATTTCCTTTGCTTTTCTTTTCTATTCTGTTATTATATTCTATTATATTTCTATTCTATTCTATTATATTATATTTTTATTCTATTCTGTTTTATTCTTTTCTGTTCTATTCTTTTTTGTTCTATTCTATCCTATTCTATCTTGTTTTATCCTATTCTGTCATGTTCTGTCATGTTCTGTCATGTTATGTTCTATTATATTTCTATTCTATTTTTATTCTATTCTATTCTTTTCTTTTCTATTATGTTCTGCTATGTTTTGTTATGTTCTGTTCCGTTCCGTTCCGTTCCGTTCTGTTCTGTTTCGTTCCGTTCCGTTCCGTTCTGTTCTGTTCTGTTCTGTTCCGTTCTGTTCTGTTCTATTCTATTCTATTCTATTCTATTATATTCTATTCTATTCTCTTCTATTCTTTTTTTTATCTTGTCTTAAGAAAACCCTTATGAAAGCTCTCTCCATAACTACAAGTCCACTTCTGGGCCACATCATTGTCTCCTCATTTTAGAAACTTCTTCTGTTCATAAGCCAATTTGAGAACTCTTCAAGAGTGTTCATGTCTGCTCTATAATGCTTCTGTGTGAACTCAAGAAACATCGCATGTAAAATCAGGATACTCTCTTTCACCAGACATCACTCCTCCCACTAGTTTTTCTGGTGGCTTCACCATTTTGTCTCCTTTCGGACATAGGAAGAATGCGAATGTCTTCCTTTCCCTCTTACTGTTCACCACCGCCCGATGCAAACAACTCTTGTATCTTCCATTTGTTAGAGCCTGAATATGAAACCAAAGAAGAAGAAAAAAACAAAAAAAAATGTTTAAAGTGTTTTTTCATTTGATCTACTGATGCATGCATTGATCATCATAATAAGTACCATGAAGGTGTCACCAATGTTCACCACGAATGCTTGAGGATTAGGAGGAATGGATTGCCATTTGTTGTCCACGGAAACTTGAAGACCACACCGACTTGGTCTTGATGAAGTATGGTTAAAGATGTTGGGTCGCAGTGAGGTCCTGTCCCTAACGCAAGCTCCGGTTGATTGCACTGCGGGTAGTAATTCAACCGTAATATAGACTCGTTGTCTTCGAAAAACTCTCTAAAATGTCTCCTCTCGATACCAAGACTCATTCCAAGAAGTTCCATGATCTTTAGTGAGAGAATGTTCATGGCCTCCGCGTATTCCTGATAAACCTTCCTGCATGAATAAAATCCACCAATCATAAGTCTCTTTTTAGTGACTGGATAGATACGGAGGCCACACTCAAAATTAATTCTAGAGGCTTATAGAAAGCCGAATATTCTATTCTTGGATATATATTGCACAACGATGGGCGTAGATAATGTGTCTTCTTGGATATTCAAAAGAAAGTTTTAAAAATATCTGTTAATTTCCTTACCCGAAATCTTCGTATCCATCTCCCATTTTCTTAGAGACAAAGTCTTTGACGGTTTGGGATTGACACTTCTCCTCCGGAGAGAACTTAAACGACAGCGTTTCCTTCCACGGGAGCTTAGACGAGAATCTTCCGACGAAGCTACTAGCGTAACCGGAGCACTCTCCCCACGACCTCTGAGCCTTCTGTTTCTCACAAGCGGGCGCGTTAAAGAAAGAGTCCATAAATAGATAGGCACGGGACAAGATAGTCTCATCGACGCCATGATTAGTGACTAGGAAGACTCCATGTTTCCTTGAAGCCTCAGAGACGAGTCTAGTAGCCTCCGAGACCAAGAACGAATCACCGGAGAGGAAACCGGCGAGGTCTATCAGAGGGGCTTGGAGAGGTTGGACATCCGTGGAAGGTTTCTCGTGGTCAGGCCATACGTACGAACTGTTGAGGTATGTAGTTTGATTGCTGATTCAGAAGCTTTGCATCAAAGATTAAAGGATCATCTGTGGTTTTGTTTTCATTGAATCTTTGAGGGAGAGTTGCGATGCATTCCATTGCCATTTAACTATGTATAGATATAGCAATGGAAATGAAAGATCCTTTAAAGGTTTTTTGAGGTATATAAATTAGTACGTGAAGAGACTTATTTATTTAGTGGTCGTGCAAGTGGAGAAGAAAAGAGTGTTATTTATAGGTGTGAGAGGGAAACTTAAGTATCCATGTTTGGGCTTCTAGAAAAACACGAGACTGAGAAAAGCAACAAGATGCGAGTCATATTAAATAGATAGATAAATAAATGGTAGTAAAATAATAAAAATACGTATAACCAAGGCATCGCCTAATAGCGTGTTTGCGTCAGGGACGAAGTTTGTGGACGAGCACACTCTTTTCGTATATATATATTTTTTTTTTGGTGTAAGCCAAAACGCATAAAACAGACAAAAATGAGGCACCCACTTGCAATGCTTCCCCATTCGCTCAGGAAGCGCGTGTCTCCTACCCTCTTCCGTTTTTCTTCTCCGTGTCTGTGCCGAGGGTTTTTTTGTTGGTCGTTAACGAGTTGACTTTGATTTTAGTTTTAGATATCTAAGTTTGATTTTTCTTTGACGAAAAAAAAATAACAAATCTAGAAGAACAACAAAATCCATGTGATAAATTTAGTTTTCGAAGCAAATTCACACACTGCTCATTTAACGTTGACAGATAATCGAATGTTCTATATACTTTTTAATCAATTTGTTTAACTTTAAATGGTTATTTACATCAAATTAATCTGAGTTACCTGAAGGTTTGTTGTAACAAATAAAGTTGTTTTGGTTATAGAATACTGAATATTGTTAAAAATCTGAATCCATTTGGCATAGAGCTGTCTCACTAATAAAACAACAAATCTCATAATTCACAAAGAAAAAATTAAAGCCAAAAAGAAACCGAGAGAAATCAATTCACTAACCGGGAAAATAAAGTCAATAGCCCCGCCAAATATTAATTTTCGAATAAAATGTAGCGAGTTGATATATAAAACGAACAAATAAAGAAGGTATCGACGAAACGTCGTCACCTCTAGAAGCGCGTGGGAGTTTTAAACATCTCCTGTGATTTTCCATATAAAGACAGTGATAAAACCTAACCATTGTAACAAAATCGCATCTCTCTCTCTCTTTTATTTCTTGTTGCTTATCCATTTTTTTCTCTCTCTCAAACATTCTTAAATCGATTCTCTCGAATTACAGAACAGAGCCTTTGATTTGAAACCTATCTTGTTCTGAATTGGTGGGAAACAAATAGGTAAAAGAGGGATTCAAAAATGACAGGCTTCTCTGTGTCTCTTTTCGTCTCAAACTTTTCAAATGTCGCCTCGTATCTGTCTCCGCTCTTCGAGTCCATACCGTCGAAGGCTGTTCCAGCGCAGATCGAGAAGGTTGTCTCTTTGGTCTCTCGGACCGGCAGGGATTTACAACGTTACGATAACGCAGGCTATCGTCAAGTCGTCGGGTACGTCGTTTTCCGGAATCCAATTTTTTTTTTTTTAAAAAAAAAATTTTTTGTTATCTATAAATTTCCATCCAAATTATTAAATTATCTTTGACGGTAGTTCTATATTTTAGGAATTCGCAATGATTATTAGCTTCGTATGATTTAGGATTAAAATGATTTTTTATATTGTTTGGTAGTAAAAAAATCGTTGGAAGGAAAAGCTCCAATATTTAAAATTCATGAGATCGTTAAACCGTTACTGTATCTTTCTTCTCCCGCGACTATTTGAAACTATAAAGATTTGAGTTGTTTTTTTTTATATAATCGAGGGTGGTCAAAACGTGTTGAAATTTTCCAAATTTGAGGACTATCTATCGCTGTTCATTTTGGATCATTTATTTTATTTTAAAATTTAAGTTGGTCAAATTTCTGCAGATGCGTTCCGTACAGATACAAGAAACAACAGGCCAATGGAGTTGAATCCGAAGAAATCGAGGTTCTCCTTGTCAGTGCGCAAAAGGGTAAAGGAATGTTATTCCCAAAAGGAGGTTGGGAGATTGATGAATCAATGGAGGAAGCAGCTTTGAGAGAGACGATCGAAGAAGCCGGTGTTACCGGAGAGCTCGAGGAAAAGCTTGGGAAATGGCAATACAAGAGCAAAAGACATAACATACTTCACGAAGGATATATGTTTGCTTTGCTTGTTAACCAAGAGTATGAACGATGGCCTGAAGCTGAGCTTAGACAACGCAAATGGGTAGGTTTGGATGACGCAAGAGAAGTGTGTCAGAATTGGTGGATGAGAGAAGCTCTTGAAGCATTTGTTAACCTGAAATGTCACCCCGAGGAGGTCGAGATTGAAGCCAATGAAAGTGGAAACTGATTTATATTCAGTTAGAAGAAAAGATGTTTAGGGTTGGTGGAACAGAGCTTTAGACTTAGAAACCTGTCCACAGGGATCAAACGAAGCTTACTTCGAAACCTGTTCACATGGATCAGAAGAAGCTTCTTGTCGGGTTCATTTGGTCACAACAACTCTGTCTCTTGAGAGTCGTGGAAAAGTATTGATGGTTTGAAGATGAGATGTCAACTATATACTCTTTCTAATTTTATTCATTCTTTTGTATTTGATGATTCATTCATTCTTTGATTGTGAATAAAACGGTAGACACTTTCCTTAAACAAAACGTTTTACTAAAACACAAAACTTTTACTAAAACACTTTCCTAGCTTGAACACTGTGTTTTTGCTCACTGTCTTGGTTGTTTTTAAAAAGAGATTAGAAGATGTAACGTCGTGGCGAATGGGAATCTGAAGCGCAATGATTATTTTCTCCGGAAACACAAAACTTTTACTCCCCACGCAGATGCCACGTGGCTCATTTTGATCTCCTCCATAAAAAAAACATCTTTTAATGAAAAAAAACGCGAGCTGCCAACCGTCTAACAAATTTAAAATAGAGGCCCATATATTTAGTAATGGGCCTGAAATGTTAGAAGTCGGCCATTAGATTAGATGTGGCTTAAACGGTTAAACCCTAGGAGGAGCTCGGGATAAACCTTCATTTGTTTTATCTCTTTCTCAAGGCGCGCGAATTGCGAACACTTGATCTTGTTTCGTACAATCCCTTATTTTATGACTTTTTTTTCTGTCGGATTCTCTACCTTTGAAAATGGCGGACTCGAGTGCCGAACCGGCGGTTGGTTCTACGGGCTCCGTGGCTTCTAATGAGAGCGTTACCCAGATTCAGCCGATCCGGATGCCAACTATGGAGGAGATCCGAGCCCAAGAGGTTTGGAACAACTGCGCCGTCAAAAGTGTTGCTAGTGGAGTCATGGGTCAGTTCCAATCTCTCTCCTTGTCGATTTTATTAGACTCATTTGTTCTCTCCAGTTTGATTCGTTTTTTTTGTTGTTGTTGTCTCTGAATCGTCGTTAGCGAGTTCATGTTTAACGGATATTACGAGTTCGTATATTCATGGTTAAATAGAGATTGAAACATTTATATTTGTTCAGTGAAGATAGAAAAGGATTCTATTTAGTAGTTCAATGGAAATACGAAAAGCTCTACTAGGCATGTGGTTAATGTGTTGATACTGAAATTTGTTATACATTCTTTAGATTTTGAGAGAGAAAGTGTTTAGCTTTCTACTAGTGGATATTGTAAAGAGACTCTATTGATTTTTGGAATCACATTGGGCTTAGGCTATAGACTTCTGTTCACAGATATGTTTCTGAGCTGGTTAATATTACACTTGCACTTTTACTCGGATTTAGTTAGGTTAATGTTTGAATTCGAATACTTGTATAAATGCTCTCAAAAAGTGGCATTTTCTGACATAAAGCTACTAAGAACTGCTCGTCGAGTAATAGATTTATTCTCGATTTCATTGTGACAAATAGGCATCGGACGATATATTCAATTGATTTGTACACATTGTCTGTGAATTCTGTGCAGGAGGAGGGCTTGGGTTGATGATGGGTTTGTTCTTGGGAGCACTGGATAATCCTATAATGCATGATACGATGACTGCTAGGCAGCAGTTTGTGTTCACAGCAAAACAAATGGGGCAAAGGAGTTGGGGTTCTTGTAAGACATTTGCGGTTATGGGTTTGGTTTTCTCAGCAGCGGAATGCATTGTCGAGAAGGTAAATACATTATTGGCCGCACACAACACTAAGAAAATTCTACAACTAACTCCTGAATCAATACTTCAAATCCTTACCGTCGACTTCTTTTTAATTTACTTATCTCAAAAAAAGGCAAGGGCGAAGCATGACACAACAAACACCGCTATTGCTGGATGTGTGACCGGTGGTTCAATGTCTGCCCGAGGTAATGTCTAACATTTTCTTTGTGTGGACTTTAATACGTTAAGTGATTTTGTCAATGACCTGATTCTCAAACTGAAGCCTCATAGATGCTGTCATTCCAAGGACAATTACTTCTTCATTCGATTTTTTCACATGCTTTCTTGCAAGAGATTGTTAATTGTTTGAAGTAATTTATATCTCTTTGCAATGTGCGTTCATGATACATTGCGTCTCTGGGGATTGATGAAATAATTTTGTTTCAGGTGGGCCAAAAGCTGCGTGTATAGGTTGCGCTGGCTTTGCAACTTTCTCTGTAGTCATAGAGAAGTTCATCGATAGCCACATGTAAACCAACAATATATCTAACAAACGCCATTGCTGGGAATAGTTTAGTTGTTTCCTTTGTGTGATCGTGATACAGTTCATCACCTGAGCACAGGGAGAGGAAAACTAGAATTACACTTTTAAACATAGAAGAAAAGTGAGGCTTGTTTTGATTGAATGTTTATTCGAGTCATGTCATTATTTATCGTAGGTTTTGATTACACCCAGGCTCCAATATTAAATAAAGTGTTCCTCAGAAATTGAGGGGCTATCCTTACACGAAGCTTCAATTTGCAGATTTTGAAGTCTCTTCTTGCTTGTGCTTTTATAATTGCCGTGTTGACCTGGTTAAAGTTCACATTTTGTTCTAATCATATTGTTAACAAACCTTAAAACTGATTGATATTCATGAAACGATACTAAAGCTTGAAACAGAGTTACAATTAGATGGCTAAACAGATACATTTCAAGTACACTTGTTTATGAAGAAAAAAAAAGTAACCGTCTTTTTAATGTGAGACAGTGGAAGAAGCTTCATTACAAGCAAGTAAAATCACTAATCCATTTGGATTTGATTCGCCGAGTGTTCTTCGAACAATGGTGGAGTAATGTCCTTGACTCAACGATATCAATTCTAAAACTGTGGTTTGTAGCAACTGTACAAGAGGGCGTGTACTTACGCTACGAGCATACACGTGCTCTTCTCCGGTTTTTCTCTTCTTCTGAAGCTACCAACGACAAAGATGATGTCACTTCTCTTTCTGATAAGCATCTCTTGTATGGCCTAAACCCGTTTGCACGATAAAAGGATTCTTGTTTTTCTAACGAGGCTAGCCGTTTCCATGGAGAATTTATCGGCTCTGCACTCTTATTCAAGTTCTCTGAAACTTCTGTGACCGAGCCAAACGCATTAGAACCTGTACAAGATGTTTCCCGTACTCCTAGAGATAAATCAGTGTCGACGTGCCTAGAATCAACATTCGAAGTAGATTTCTTGATCCCTAAGTAGTGATTATCTTGACACGTAATTGATTTATGATCAACATCATCCGATGTTTTGTGAGATTCTGCCGCCACTAGGACAATCTTCCCGAAAAGCGTAATGCTTGAGATGGGTGTTGAACCGATTGCAGCATCATCCTCTTTAAAGAATTGCTTGGATGTTGCGTAGTCATTCTTCTTATCAATGGATTGAATGTCACTGGTACACGAGTTAGGAGAGGAGCACTGATTGATCTGATCCTCTGACGCAAATGCTGATAGCACAGAAGTTGGAGATTTTGTTCCTTTCTCCATAGCCGAGGAAGGAGACTGAGAATATGGAACAGGCGATTTTCGAGGATAAGGATGTGTAGGTTTTCTCTTTGGACGAGGAGGCGGGATCACAACCGCTTTAATCGAGGCATCGCTACCACTGTCAGTTTCACGAGCCACCTGCAATGGATCAGACAAAAACTGTAAGATTACAGAACCAAAAGTACTGATGTTTTAGAACATCTTGATATTTACAAGACCTTGGAGAAAAACTTTTGAGCATGGCTTCTGATCTGAACAGCTGTTTTCGTACCTATATGTTCTGCAGCAAAAATTAAGACTTAAAATCTCTCCAGAACTACATCAAGCTAGAAAGTTGCGTTGTGTCAAAGCACAACCAAACTTGTGGAGTAATGAAATAATACCTTCGATTTGACGCCAAGCACGACCATAAAGCTTTATAGCTTCAAGGAACCTCTCATGCTCTTCCTCACTCCACTTTTCTCTCTGCTTAGTTACTGTGTAAGGCTTTCTAACCTTGAAGAACAATGCACAGCGAGGTTAGACAAATGGAAAAAAAAAAACAAATCTCCCACGATGAAACCTGTCTTCCCAGTTCTTAACAAAATTGTATACCTTAACAGCATTTTCAATCGAATTACTGCTGGTTTCTGGATTTGTTCCTTTATTTGAATTGCAACTTCCATATTCTACATTGCTGCTTAGCTCCTCACTTGGATCCTAAAGTGAAAAGCAATGAATTCAAATGGCTTGTAAAAGCAACAACAAAACCATAAATTCGCAAGCTTCTCCTTCAAATTCTTCCAAACAGATACTATATCAATCAAGTGCTCCAAAATTCGATACGCTTTCACTAACTAGTCTTAATTCATTAATCTGTTATCCAAAAGAAGAAAGTTAATTAATTACCCGAACAGCCATGTAATAAGAGTCTCTGATAAGCTTTCTTCACAATTCCACCCTGAAGACGAACAAGCAAACCATAAGTAAATTCACATATCAAATTTGTACTCGCATACACAATCAGATGAGGGAAAAGGGAAAAAGATACCTCAATCGGAACTTTGTTACCGAAGATCTTTAAACAGTGTATAGATAAAAATGAGATTTTTTTGCCCGGGAAATCAAACTACTGGAAACAGAAAGATTTTCCCGAGAAAAAAAAAAGCAGAGTGAGAAGATATTAAGGAGATAGCGAGGAGAAGGTACTAGAAAGAGCAAGTGACCAGTATTAATATAGCCGAGATGTGCCACGTCAGATCCTAGTTTCTATATTTATTTTAATCTCATGGAAATTTCGAGAAGGTGACAGGTAATCTTGTGTGGCTGTGAGCAAACCTAACCCAACCATCACGCTCGCTCCTTGAAGGTGTACCTCACGCGATTCGTTTACAAGTATCCCATCTGTTTCTCAATCCAAAGAGAAAAAGATTCTGTGGATAAGATTATGATTAAGATATTTGGAAAGTCTTGTAATTATTATTGGTAATATATTATTTTTTATTATCTTTGTCTTCCACTAGCTATCGTGATATCACTCTTTCGCCCACACGAAGTCTGTTTGTTATGATTTTGACCTTGGAGTTAAAAAGAAAAAAATACATCCTGAATTAAATTCTGTTAATAAGATTAATTTATTTGTAATTCGATTAAATTAGAGAAAATTCAAAGCGCACACGAAATTGTAAACAAATGGTTGGGATAATAGGCGAATCAGTCACATCACATGATGTCGGACGTGACAACGATATCTATTAATCACAGAGACTATAGGAGGCACAATTTTGATATGGCCAGATCAGCCCATTTCTCTCTTTTTATATATATTTTGATATATTTATGAAAAAAAGAAGATTTTTTCCTCAGTTTAGTTAGATGTACACATTTCAGGTTCTTAAGTTATTCTCTGTTACGCAAGAAACCATGACCACATCTACATCTACACTTTCATATTTTCTATCTCACCATTTGTCTACAAGGAGGATTTAAGGTTCAAGCCATTATGATTCAACATTTAAAGCAATGTTGAAAACAAACGTTATCGAATTGATATCTCTGGTTCATCATATCGAAACCCAGTACAAGATTCGTTTCTCACTGTTATCAGTCCAAGTCCTAATTTATAACTCTGTACAATCTCTCCTAAAGGTTTATAAACCACACAAATACTCACAGCTTACCAAACATAGTGTCTGCTGGAGGCAAACAACTGGTTTGTTGCGAGGACTCGAGTTTCAGAATTGTGTGTTCTTGGCAACACAAATGACTTCAACAGACTTGTTCTGTGGCTAGGCACTGGAGTAGGAATTCTGAGACTTCTCTCTGTCTCTGGTGTGAACTGAACAGCCATCGGAGGAACCAAAGTCTTCATCCGCGTTGGTTTAATAACTGTACCCTATCATAAGAGTACGTGGTCTGTCAAATTCAAGCAAAATTTTTTTTCAGAAAACCTTAAGATAAACAATTGCTGATTAAATCTCAGTAGGCAAAAGCAGAAACGTACAGTACAACTATGAGCTATTCCATGTTTGATACGCAATTTTTGGTTGGTACTTCGTCATTCTTCTTGGAAGATAATACAAACAGAAAAGTGTCAGTTACAACACCAAGATAAAAAGACAAAAGAAGCATTAAAATGGTATATTTGATAAGCAATTTCGTCATAAATGCGAGTGATGCAGCGAAAGGACCAAACCTCCAACACAGATTTAGCTTCGGCATCAAATGTTTTGCAAAGTATCTCATACTTCGCCGAGAAAGTCTGCAAAATAAATAATATAGAAGGACGCTTTAAAACACTTTTCATTAATGCTGCGTTACAAAGAAACTGAAGAAGACTACTGATTCTGTACCGGAAGATTAACTTTCGATGGTGAGATGCTTGATATTTTGTATCTGTACAAAATAAATGAATTAAATTTCAGATGTTTGAAGAGCCAAGTTCAGTCAAGAAAGAATTCATAATTTTTATCTTACTGAATTTAGGAAAAAAAGTTGAAATATTGGGAACCCATCAACACTTCCAAAAGTTCTAGCTTGCTCATGTTTTATGGAATAAGATCATCTTCCAAAAGAATCCTCTTACCCTAGCTTGCTCATGTAGAAAGTCATTGCCAATGCATTGGATGTTTGAACAGTTAGGACGATAGCACTCATCTGATTCTGAAAAGAAGAAAAGAATCACCGTACTATCATTAAGCTATGAAACCTGAAAGTAAATGCAAGTAGACATCAATATAGATAAGGCAGAATTTGAATGACCCGTTTTTGGGATCCAACCTTAGAAGCAATGAGCTCAATCAAGTGCATTAAAAATTCTCCCAATCCTTTTCCTTGAATCCGGGATTCCAGTTGTATTTCATACACATAAAGAACAGGTATCTGTTCCTCTAAAGTAAACCGGTAATGCACAAATCCAGCTATCTGATTACACCCTTCCCTGCAATTTCTTTGAGTAGACGTCTCATAGGCGTTACCATAACGTAGGTCGCGCACAAATATATAATGTGCGTCTGCAGAAGACATCTCCTTGCGCTTCACCTTTGCTTGAAGTGGCCAATTAGACCCGTAGAAGCCTTCCATGTTCGTCTGTATATTTTTAAACATTGTTAATAAAGCTGAGACGAAACCCCTAAAGAGTATGTTAACGCTGCTGCAATTATCTTTGAACCTTCAAGAGCTTTCGAATGTGTTGTTTCACGGATGAGGAAAGTTTATCTCCACGGCCAGATTCCAAGTAAACGTATAAGTCTACAAGACGTAAGAACCACACAAAAACATAATTAGCTGACAACGAGGACTCTTTCAGTGAAAGTATGCCCTGAAACCAACTTTTCCACAAACATGATTATAACTAAATTATCAAAGCACATTGCTCATAGATTACCAAAATATTGTAAAATCCATGCTGTGCTATCAATAATTGTAAAACATTAAGTGCTCATCCAATAGACGATCAGCGTGCGTTAAATCAAACCATAATCGTGAATTCCCAATACATAAAATCCAAATTTTCAAAAACTGACGAGAATTTTAATAAAGCAGAAGAAAGGATTACCATTTTTTCTGTAGCGGCGGAAGGAACCAAAAGGAGAAAGAGGATCGATAATGGAAGAAGCTCTTTTTATACGGTCATGAATCGTCTTTTTCTTCTCCAATATCTGCACAACGAGTATCCAAATTACCAAAGGGCGAACAAAATTAAATTCGATATTTCGAATTAACAGCAACATTTTCCGGAATTTTCACCTTTCGCCGATCCATGGTTTCACCAACACCGTGCTCTCTCTCTCTCTCTCTCTCTAGCCTCTACCAATTTTCTCTCTCAAATGATTCGGTAGGAGCCGGATCCATCAAACAGATTTGGGCCCTAATCAGATCCGACAAATAATATATGATGATGTCAACGTAAAGATTAAATTCATTCTTATTGGATTGAGAAGCCCACTTTCTTTACACAAAACAAGCGTTTGATCACTACTCTCTTCAAATCACTACCTATCAAGGCCTTATTGTTTTATTTGCTTTTGTTATGTACTTTTGTCAGCGAGTAAACTCACTCTCTTCACTATGAAGGCCTTATTGTTTTATTTGCTTTTGTTATGTACTTTTGTCAGCAAGTAAACTCACTCTCTTCGAAATTCTTTTAGTCGAAAGCTTCGCAAAATAAAATACTTCAAATCACTACCACTAGGTATGTGATACAAAACAAGCGTTTGATCAAAATTGTAACTTTTTAGTTGATAGATTTCAATTTGGTATTCATTCATAGATTCTTGTAAATTAACGCAAAGACAATGCTTGAATACTGAGAAAAATTTGCAGTTTCTCCAGCAAAAAAAGATGACTTTAAGAATCAGGAGCTTTTCTCTTCTTATCATTGACAGTTGAAGCACCATCAAGTTTAGACTGGCCAAAAACAGACCTGCAAATTCCAAAGGTTTTTTTTGGATATTAGCATCAAACAACTTGTCGATAGGTTATTATATTGAGAAAGAACAAGTATGGGTCAAATCTCTTACCCGCACGTTGAACATTTCTTGTGATGCTCACAGAAAATGGACAGACACACCGAACATACATAGCCCATATCGATAGTCTTCTTGTGGCAAAAACACCTGCAAGTTTTTACATTTAACCCTCTTCCTTTTAATATGCGGGGAAGAGCCGAGTCATTAAAGAGTTATGTGGATTTGATCACTTACGATGCGCGAAAATCAACGCCTACGGGTTTAGGAAGTTGTACAAAACTGCGGGAGTGCAAATCAGTGGCAAATATCGTCTTTTTATGCAAAACACAACAAAGGAAAGTTACGAAACAGAACAAATCGAGTACGAAACGAGTCACATAAAACTACGCACTGCACATGTAATGATTTGTGTTTGGACTTCAATTGAGAGCATACCGTTAGAAACTGAAATAGCCCATCCAACTGTTTAGGTGCATGATGTACGCCGCCGGTTATGTAAGATGCCTACATATATGCCAGGTGATGAAAAACTAATGTATAACAGGTTGAGGAGTTGAGGACTTAAGAAGCTTCTACTTGCATCGAACGGATAAAGGGAGAAATGATAATACCTGCTGCAAAAATGCCGAGTTCTGTGTACCTATGTAACATGAATCAATGGGGACCTATATAACCAATTGATGAAGAGACTTGAGGTACATATCTTTCGAATTTTGAGAGACTTAAACCCCAAAGAGCCAATCAAAATGAAGAGTACCATTAGGCGTTGGGCTGAGAAGATAGAGTTCATAACAGCTACATATCTGAAAAGGACAACATCCTTCATGAGACCAGACAAACTGGAGAAATACTGCAAGTAGAAAAAGGTTATAGAAGAGAACGTACTGTTCTGGCCCATCTGGGGAGCCTTGCAAACATAAAATCTGTATTTCATATATAGTCAATAGCACAATCAGTTCTATTTTTAAAGAGCTATGCAATCAAAATAATAGGAGGGGCGAGCCTTTCTGTATACTTTAAGCTGAAGATTTCTACAAAGCAATCAAGATGAGAACTCTTATCCAAGACAAGTGATTAAGATGTATATTATACTGAACACGCACCCGAGGCTGGGGATGAAGATGTCCAGAACGGAAAACTCTCTGTATATCTAGCCAGAAAATCAGGCAAAACAAAAAAGTGAAGACCAGATACATTGATTACCAATAGCATTGATGGCCCGAGAGACATGCTACAGGCTTAGCTGAGAACACACGCATCGACCTACGAAACGCTATCAGTTTTCCCAACTTAACCCGGTATAGAGAGGAAGCTAGGCCTTAAGATAACTAGCATGGTGTTATGTAGCATACAGAAAAAGCCTTAACCATTCTTACTAGCGAAAACTACAGAAAGAAGAGTGATCAAATGGTAAATGCATTTTTTTTCAAAAGGATACAGCAAAGAGCCATGGAGAGTGATCCTGACAAGAGAGAAGAAGCTATTCTATCATCATGCTCATGATCCTTGATGAGATTCTCATCTTTGTCAATAAAGTCTTCCAATTTCTCCAGCAAAGAACCAAATAGTGCAGGCATTCCAGTTCTGCTGCTCTCGGAATTCCCATGCGATGTCAAAGACGAATCATAAATGTAATCACAAGAACTGTATCCAGTAGCTATCACTACAACTTGGTTCAACTGATTCAACCCCAAAACCGCGTTCAGAAAAGCAAGCACCTACGTAACAGCAATCAATCAGATTTCTCTGAATACAAACGAAAGCATTAACAAAAAAAAAATGATTCGCAAGAAAAAACACTTACTTACATGAGAAAGGAACTGAGAGAATGTAGTCGATGTCGTGCTCCAGAAAAAGGGGTTCGTATCAAGCAACAAAACTAGAAGACTTACATCATCTGTGAGCAAACAATCACGAGCAATCAGACCCGTTTTCGAGTTTATGGGAGATAATACGAAAGTAGCTACAACGATTCATATATTTTGGGTTTCGAAGTGAAGAGGAACTTAAGACCTGAATACAGTTTCGAAGCAACGGAAGCCATAGCTTCACGAGAACCCAAGTCAGAGTTTCAGTGACGGGAAATCTTCCCGCCAGAAACGAGATCCGATTTGCTAATTTCAGTGCCGAACTGGCCTTCTTCGAGATCTGCACAACAAAGTCTTGAGTTTCCGATTTCGAGCTACACTAATAATCGAGAAATTTCGACTGCTATAAAACATATCGAAAAGCTTCCGAGATTGATTTTTCCCTCACCGTTCGCCCACCCGTTTCTCTGAAGTAATTCGCTACCGGATCCAGTAAACGGATTTGGACCCAAATCAGGTCCAACAATAATATACGACGCAAGCCCAAACATAGCATTCGTTCAAGTTCTATATAGAGAGACCCAGTTTGGTTTTACGAACTAAAAGGCTTGTTATGTTTTTACAACTACAATCTTATCGGATATCCGGGAAAACTGGAGTATTTGGATTCGGACTCAAATACATGAGAGTAATGGAGTATATAGATCCAAGTTCTATACTTCAAATTTTAGAATCCAAATGTTTCACAAGAAAATATTTATAATAAAAAAAAAATAATATACATTTTTTTAAATACATCACCAAGCAAAAAAAAAATATCAAGTACCTAAAGATTTTTAAGTCATGCATGTTAGATGTATCATTTAGCAAATATGTAAAAGATATACTCATTTTATATCTGACCAAGAGGATTAAGCTTTACTAGATAGTTTGAAAAAGTTGATATAACCAAACTCTGATAAGTCGGACATGCACTCACATCAATGACGGTGACCAGGAACATAACAAAATAAAATTCAAAAACAACTCTTGTGAAAGTCGAATATAAGTCTTCGTTCTTCATCTCTCCTCTAATTTGATATATATAGGAAAGTGTTTTTAGAATTTTAAAAAATAGAATTTTAAGTCTCCATTATAATAGAAGACTATTACTGAATACAACAATAAAAAATATATCAAACTATAGGAAAGTGTTTTTAGAAATTTAAAAAATAGAATAAGAGAGTGTCTTGTTAGGAAATAATTTAACATATAATTTGTATGAACCATTAGAATTAAACTTGATGACTTATGTTAACATCATATTTGTTAACACGTACATTATGTTGGCATAATCAGAATGTGGTTTGAATCACTATGACTAAAACCACAGGGTTTGAGCTCAATTAGATCGAGTTTGTTGCCTTTCAACAATTCTGGATTATATAGATGAACAAACTCACTTCACCAATGGGAATTTGAGGATGTTACTTTGTAGAGCAAAATTTTTTTGGAGATTCACGGAGATGCGCCTTAGCTTAGTGATAGGATTGATAAGCACACCAGTTCACAACTTAGTTAAGACCGGCTTGGGATTTAATTGTATGATCAGACAAAATAAACTTGCATTGTTCAAATCCATCGGATGTTATTTCATAGTCTTCAGTCTTTTAACAGAACACATGTAAATACAATCTTGATTATCTCGATATGTATTAGCCAAATATAATTCTTCTAACATATAAACAAATAATGGTTACGTTGATCACTAAAATACAAGTTACAAAACCGTATAATTCATTACAAAAAAAAAAAAAACTGCTACATTTGGTTTAAGCAATTTAAACCCGCCGGTTTAGCCAATCCAAAATGACCCCAGCGATAATTCCCCGTTCCGGTTCAAAGAGCAGATCATGCAACAACCCATCGAACAGCTTGATCGACTTGTCCGACGAGGAAGCTTCATCGTACAGCCTCTGAGTAGCTTTAGGATCAGTAACTGTATCAGCTGTGCCGTGCATAGCAAGAAACGGGACCTTGATTCTGTTCAGATTCTCCAGCAAATGAGAAGCAAGTCTAAGGATCTCGTAACCGGTTCTTGCTCGGATAGACCCGGTGTAGACTAACGGGTCAGAGTATTTAGCCACGAGAGCTTCCGGGTCACGAGAAACCGGCGTTACTTTCTTTTTTGCAGCACTTAACTGGTATCTTGGCATGAGGAACGCGAGGAAAGGTGCAAGTACCTGTTCAAAAATGTGGTAATGTTTTCAAGACGAAAAGCCAAAAATAAATTTTTGTGAAAACTGTTCAGATTCTTGAGGTTGTCAGGTTTGAATTACGCCAAAGATAGGATGAGATGGTTGGACTCCAACCGCGGGTGAAGTTAACACAATCCCTGAAACTCGAGCTTCGATCTTCGGATCTAGCATTGCCTGCAAAAGTGATTTATACAGTCAAATTATGGTTTCAAGAGCAATGATATCAATATATTTATTAAGATCTTATAACCTTTAAGATGATGGATCCTCCTGTTGAGTGGCCAACGCAGAAACAGGGCAATCCCGGGTTTTCTGCGATTACCTTCTCAAGAAACGAGTTCTACAAATATATGTTTTCAGAGATGTAATTGTTAAGAGCAACCGCATGGTTTATGAAATGGTCGAGTTTCGGAAACTTTAGAAGAGAGTATACCAAATCAGTGACAGCATAATCAAGAGAAGGAACATAAGCATGAAGTCCATCGCTTCCGCCATGACCTGTTAGACCAAGATAAAAAAATTATTAAGTAAGAGAATTTATACACTGGTAGATGCTAAACACGAGCATAACTTTGAATTGGTAAAGTGGTTTACCGATCCAATCTATTCCATAGACCTTGAATCCATTAACATTTAGCTGCTTCGCAAAATCACTATACCTGCCACTGTTGAGCGTTTGAATAAATTTAGTTAGGCTTCTTATATGGAAACGGAAAACTTATGAACAAATCAAAAGCTACACAACAAACCTGTGTTCGTTCAGACCATGTAGCAGAACAACAAGTCCCCTACAAGCAAGCTCACAGAAAGAGATCAGCTTTAGGGCCTAAGAAACCAAGCAAAAAAAATAATAGAAGAAGAAAATAAACAAGAGACTAAAGATGCAATACTTGCAATATAAGTGAACGTAAAGTTATATAGTCAAGAGATCTTGATGATCATTGTATTATTTACACTATAAAGTTTTCTCTTGACCAAGTTTTCAGTGTTTATAGTATACATTGATCTTCGACATCTCTTGACTAGTTAGCAAAATCATCAATTCTATTTTGAAGATCGTCTTAGGTATTCGTTTGAACTTCTTCACATGCATGTTAACAAGTACATGTCTCAAACAACCACATCATAATGATGAATCCATGAAATGCAACCAGTAAAAACAAGTCCATGAATCTAAATATCTTAACATCCTTAATCGTTTTAGTCCAACAGCTCTTATCTTATAACCCCAAAGAAACTAATGAACTCTAAATAAGGCACAATAGAATCCAATGTAACATGGTAAAGCCCGAGGTAACAATTAGGACCAGCTGAGAAAAAGTAGAAAAATCCAAGAAATCGACAATTTTTGTCATCATAATTAAAGCTCAAATTCTCGAGAACCACATGTCTCGAGACAGAGAGGGACCTCTTCTTGTTGCGTTTCTCAACGAAGGCCAAAGCCTTAAAGATCTTATATTAATTTCTTCACTTACCCACTATAAGTTTCCCTTAGAAACAATCGAATCATCAAAAACAGACAAAACAAACTAATAAAGAAACGAGATTTGTAGGAGAAATTACCTGTTCTTAATGGAGCCAACACGTGTCCATGACTGAGTGAACAACGTGTCGCCTCTCTTGGTCGTGAAGAACGAGAAATCTCTAACGGAGCTTCCATCGCCACCGTTATCCTCCAAAACCCGCCTCATTGCCAAACCCCGTCGAACCGTCACTTCCTCATCAACCACCGTCGTCGGTGTCGGTGAAGGCGAAACACCGCAGCCGATGTTCCTTTCGCTCGACGAGTCCCAAACTTTCCTCTTCTTCTGGTCATCCTCTTTGATCATCAAGAGGATTAGCGGTTGGATAACTGTCACGGAGCGCTTAAGCTCTCGTACGGAGAAGAGAGCACTGACTCGATCGCTGGCTCCTAATGTCAGAATCAACGGTGATGGTTTTAGTCTCATTGTCATCGCGTCCACCGCCGTTGATGATCGTCGATGAGCTGTGACATTGATCGGAAGATGATTTCGAATCCCGTTTACATAAAAGCCGGAAGATTTTTTTACGGGTAATCTGGGAAATGAGTTTCCAGTAGCTATTACAGTCGTTCTCCCACTTGAACAGATCATAAATCCAAAGGCGATTTCTAAAATTAGTGGAAAAAAAAACCCCACCTAATTTAGGGTTTTTGCTCTGATGATGAACAGAACAAAAATAGAGAGCTCAAGAAGAAAAATTGAAATGTAGAATCGCGAGAACAGTGAAGCAACTGGAAAGTGAAAATCTTTTTAAGAAATGATTCAAGAAAACAAAATTAGTATTCAAAAATAAATATTTCTGAGTCTTTTTATTTGCAGTAGCTGAGGACTCTGAGATTTATACGGCTGTCCAGCGAAAAGGACGAGGAGAGTCTTTTACATACGCCACGTGGCACGTAATAATCATCCCCGATGCACTAACCTTTTATATTCCCACAGCATATACCCAAAATAAAAAATCTTTCTTTTTTTTTTTTTTTTTCTGTAGTTCAGTATAATGAATTAATCAAATCTCATTGTTCTTGGATAAAGGACTCTGATCGTTATAGCTTAATAATCGAATTTAATAAAGATTCTGGAGAAATCACTCCAGGTTCAGAGTTCTACAAAGACATAACAATTATATGAGGAAGAGTTAGTCTGTGTCGTGTACTTTACAAATTCTTCATAGATGAAGAAGATTAGAGATGTTGTCCCAGCCAATGTTCCATTGTCTTTTATCTGAAGGCACAGCGAAATTGAGCTCAAACATCTCTTTAGAGATGTTACCACTCTCACAGAACCCAACAAGCTTCGCAACTATCTCTGCACTCTCTTGCACGTGCCTTGAGTCGTAAGGATCAGTCCATAGCTTGTTCACGAACTGAAGCTTCCTCTGTTTCCCTTCCAATGGCACGTCCCACTTCATGTACAACTCATCTCTCTCCTCAGGCGTCAGTCTGGAATTGATCCTTCTCGCCAAAAACTCCCTCTCTCTTCTCAATGCTCTTATACTGCGTAAACAACACATTGAATTAACATTACATTGTTCAGGATCTTTTTGTTGCAGGGATTAATGTCAGAAATTCACTTATATATATATATATATATATATATGTGTGTGTGTGTGCGTACCTTGATGATATGTGTGTGTGTGCGTACCTTGATGATAGAGATACAACTGCAGGATCATCTCCAGTTCGTCCTGGAGTTGCATTACCTATTCGAGCTGGAGTTGCGTTACCTACTTCTGCTAGATGTTGTTCTAACCAAGTTAACCGTCTTAGCTCGACTTCCATGTAGATTTGATCGGCTTGATCACCTTTGAAAAGTAGATAGAATTGCGTCCTGTGGATGATGGAGACATGGCAGACATGCCACAGCTCTATGATCTGTTGTCTTTCCTCTATGAAAGTTATATGCCACACGACTTGATTCTGCTCTTCATCTTCCTCTACCGTTTTCTCCTCGTTCTCTACGCTGTATCCAGCTCCTTCATTTGCTTCCAACTCGAGCACCTGACACAAGTTGAAAACTCATGAGATTTTTCTTTCTTTTGACATACAAAGGAGAAAAGAAGGTTTTGCTTTAGAATTTGTGTTCTTTGTCTCTAACCTGACAAACGAGAAGTTGTTTCTGGTACTGTAGTTTGGCTACACGTTCTTTGAGTTCGGTTACGTATGCTCTTATGCTTCTCACGTTCTCCTCTGCTGCGTTTTGGAACATTTGCTGCATTTTCTTCATGTTCACTGAGCTTGATCTACGGTACCCTGGAGTGCTTTCTCTTGACGACACATCTCCGCTTTCTTCTCCTTTCTGTGGAGTCTCTTTCTCCGACCCTTGCGGTGTCATTGTCTCTCTAGTTGCAGAATTGTTGTTCTCTTGAGGAGCTTTGTTCTCAGCATCACAATCCAAGACTTGCTTGGAAGCTGAAAGAGGAGAGCATGGAGATTTCAAGAAATTCTGGCGGTTGGATACGTTGCTCGGCGTCAACGGAAGAAGCTTCTTCTTCCTTGAATGATGATGATTCTTTGTCTTTGGGGTCTCATCTCCAGCATTGATATTGCTTGGAAGTGACATCACCAACTTATCTATTGACTTCTGAACGCTTTCAAGTTGCTCCTCTAGATTTGCAATTGTGCTTCCTTGTGAATGGAGCCTTGTTATTTCATCCTTGAGGTTGGCACTTACACTCTTGTTAGGAGCTATGACATCTCCAGTATCCAGAACATCTTTAAGCATTGTGGATGATTTCACAGTACGCATTTCCCTTATCTCTGCTTGAAGCTTAGCGATTGTCTGAGCTGCATCTTGGTTCCCTAGTCTATGGCAAGCTACTTCCTTCTGTAGTACTTCAAGAGCTTTTGTTGCTTCCTCCCCAAGCTGTTCTTGAAGGTGTTCAAGTTTTCGGATCTCATGCATCAATGTGAAAGGAGCTGTTGATGACTGGCGTATCATGGATTGACGTATAGTTGTCTTTCTTGCTCTCTCATTCCGGTTTAGCGTTTTGTTCTCCGCGCTAGGCGCCAAGGCAACAGAATAGGAAAGACATTTTCTGACCGGTGGGTCTGGTGATTCAAAAGGATTCAAGCCCTGAGATATAAACAAAAGGTTTAAGCTTCCGCCAAAGTTGTGAGTATGTTATAGAAACAGTTGAGAGAAAGACAAGTAGACTTAGGGACCTTATTCTGTTGCTGTTCCTCTTGAAGCTTTTGGCGCAACTTCTCAAGTTGGATTTGTGCATCATCTCTTTGTCTCCTAAGCTCTTCGATTTCCATTTCCATCTAAAAAGTCATGAAACATTCATAACTAAGCATCAAACCTTTTGTTCATTATATAAACTTTTGCTGTTTGGACAAAACTCAAGTGAATATAAACCTGCTGGATCTTAAAATCCTTTTCTCTTGATGGATCAGGGGTGCGACGCTCTGCCTCCAATCTAGCCACTTCTTTCTGAAGATGTTTCACTAGTTGCTTATCAGAGACAACCTGTAGTAGTTACAATACCACCAAGTAAATATTTTGTTTGTCTTTCAAGCAAAAAGGGCACTAAGACGAGCAAAAGCATGGAAGAAAGATCATTACCATATTCACTTGGGCATTGTTAGTAACTTCCTTTGCTCGGTTGGCGAAGTATAGAGTATTTCTTGATTGTTCAGCATGACTCGAAGCTGGACTCAATGTACATATAATGGCTGTTCGAGCATTTCCACCGAGTGAATGCTGTAATATCCGAGTGAGCTTCGAGTCTCTGTAGGGTATGTGGCCGCTTCTTTTCCCCACACTATGAAGAGTTCACAAATTTGATAAAAAAAAATTATTACTTAACAAGAGTTTGTGTATTCAATGTCACTCTCAACATATATGTAAGAACCTTACCTTAGTTTCCTTATGACAGTTGTAAGGGTCATTAGACTGAGATTGATATGGCAACCTTCTCTGAGTCTCGTTCCATCTGCCTGGGACTGTGATGCTCTTTCACTTCCTGCTAAGTCCACAAAGTTCTGCAATGCATTCACAACCACACACACATTAAATCCACAAGGTTCTAGTTAAACATTTTGCAAAAAGAAAAACTGACGACTTTGAAAATAGAGAGAAACTGAACAGAGAGGGATCTATTTTTACCAGACTAGCCATGTATGACCTCACACAATCTGAATTCTCGCGGTGAGTACTTTGTATCGTCTACGTTGGCATCAAGAACTTGTTATCAGCATTTTTCAGGTGTATGAAATTTTGTTCCAGGGAAATAATGAATCAAGAATATTACCAGTCTGATTATTTGGTGTGACCGTGAGCTTGTATCATTCAAAGCAGTTTCTCCAACTTGCCTTTGAGCTATAGAAAAGGAGATACCATTCAGAAATGTTGAACATGGATAAACTTGGAGAATATAATTACAAGAAACCAAATATCAACAAGTTCAAGTAACCTTCACAAATGCTAATCAGATGCCTCAAGTGTTGATCGTTATTAGCTGTTTCTTCTACCAGTTTTTCCACGACAGTCCCTTTCTGCAATTGCGGATCATCAGTATTAGAACAATGGGAGTGTACAGTCAATCAAGGCCATAGCATCAACAAGAAAGTGATTTCCTTTTAATGTAACTAAGTGATACCTCTGGGTCATCAAGGAGTTTAAGGGCACGTCCGGAATCTGAATTCAGCAGATCCCTGACATTTTCATTATATATTTCCAGACCAGAAATTTTGATAGTAAAATCTCTTTCAGGGGTCTGTAAACAGAAGTGAAACATACAAAAAGATATTGGTCAAAAGATCTGCATTGACATGTAAAACATTGATTTGGAACTCTGATCATAGCGATGCTTACCTTAATTATGTGATTGTAAATATCATTGACAGCTTTCTCCGTTACTCCTCTCATGGTGTATGTCTTTCCACTGCTCGTTTGTCCATAAGCAAATATTGTTGCTGAAACATTGAAATGGATTAGTCATCTATGATCAATCCAAGTAAAAGCCAAACACAACAGAATTTACTAATTTAGTCATGTGGAGCATCTACCGTTTATGCCCATTAACGCAGACAATGCAACATTCTTAACACCATCTTCATACACATTTTCTGTGAAACTCTCTGGTCCAAACACTTTATCTGAAACAAAAGGGTGCATTAGGCATTATACTCCCCAAGATATAGAAACAGAACAAAAAGGCAGAGATAACAACTTAATTTACCGAATGTAAATGAGGACTGGTGATGCGAACGTTCTTGAGCTTGCGGTTTAAACACAATGGTGTGGTCATCTACACATTCCCAAGCCACTTGGTCTTTAGCTAACTGTTCCTTCTTGTTCAGTGGTCTTAACCTCACAGTAACAACAATCTTCTCCTCCCTCGATCTTGAGCTTCCACCTGGCGTTACAGCTTGTGTTCTGTCCGTTTTTGAAACTGGAGTTCCAGGAGTTCTCATTGTCATCTTCCTATAAATGTTTCCAAATTGTTTCATCAGATCTATTACATCATCTGAATTACAGATTAAAAATTTTAACTTTCTGCAGAAATATTACTCAGATCTATGGATACCACCACATATAAGGCGACACTAATAAAGGATTTTTGTAAGGAATTTCGATTTGAGCCAAACCTAATCCATAAAAGGTAATCTTAGGTTTGCTTAAAACTAGAAACTTCCCAAAAAAAAAAAAAATACTTCACTTCACTTAACTAAAAAGATCAAATACTTACAGAGAAATTGGAACCCAAGGAATCGGAGATTTACTTTTGAGAGAAAGATACAGGCAGCGAGGAATATAGACTAGTCTCAGATCGACGATAGAGAAACAAATTAATAAAAAAAAGAATAAAAGAATGTGAGAGAAGGAGATAGTGAGAGAGGTTTCTAGTCTCGTGGTAGAGAAGAAGAAGAAGATGAACGGATTTTTGGCTTCTTTTGTCTTTACGGAAGTGCGTGCTGAGAGAGAGATAGATTTTGAATCTGAGAAACCCCCAACGGCTAGTCCCTTCCGCGTTTCTTTTGAGGGGCTTTCTTTTTTGTCTGATTTCGAAATCTATCCTCACATTTTTAATTTCTACTTTAAATCACCTTCAATTTGATTTTCTAAGGATATATTTTTCTCCTCTTGTATTTTCTGTCTAAATTTTTTGTGAACGATTTTTGTTGTCGTCATCCAGTTGAATATTATTCTGTCATACTTGTTACTTGGGAAATTTATTTATTTCCACTGAATTTAGATGATATTGGTGGGCTTTCGTTTCAACCTTTTCCTTTACTTTTGATTTTGATGTCCACGATGATTTCTGTCGTCTTGTAAATTATTGGCTTTTAATTAATAAAACGGTCATGTATTGTTTATTTATTTTCTACGCTCTATAGTTTTAATTTATTTGCAGATCAAGCGGAGAGTGGCTATTACTATCAAATTCGGCGTATATAATATTAAATCAATTTTACACCCTTTGTCAGGCTCCACAAGGTTGAAACTCCCCCACACTGCAATTGTAATTGTTGGTCATTGAGCTATAAAGTCAATGTCTTTGTCGGAGATTCGAAATATCTGCAAGCCTGGATATTTATTTATTTGAATAGCAACTTTAGTTGAAAAAATACATAAACTATCAACTATGTCAATTGAATAAAGAAAATATTGACACAACCAAAATATACTATATGATAACTAGGAGGACACTATTTCCATCTTCCTTGGTCAAAATTCAAAAAAAAAAATCTCCATCTTTGATTATTTTAGTTCAATGGTGTCAAATAATCTATAAATCACTACTCTATCCCTCAGTTGAAGAAAATATTTGAAGTCAATATTCACTAACATTTTGATGCAATATATAAACATATAAAAGAAAAATCTCCAATAGGGAAATGTTTACAAATTGGCGATTTAAGTTCAATTATTTAGGGTTTGATTAATAACAAAAGAAATCTTAGAGAAGAAAGTGTAATTAACAAAAAAAAAATGAGTATGACAAAATTGCAAAAGTCATTATAAAACATCATTTAGAATAGTCGCAAGTCGCAACGCAATATTTACAGGTAACAACTATCAGGTCGCCTTCACTCTGGCCAAAAAGAAACAAGTCAAATAACCATTAAAGATCTTTATGGAATATATGGTCGCTTATATCTTGTATCTCTAATTACTCATTAACGATCTAAATCATCGCATAATTAATCAAAAGTCGTCACCGATCATTTTGACCAATCTACATAAAGTCCTCAAGAACCCTCCCAAATAAACACAAGGCCTTGAACTTGTAAGTCTATCGTCAAAACCCAATGACCATCTCTCTTCTTGTCATCATCTTTGTCGTCGCCCTCCCGTTGTGCTTCTCCGCCGATCAACAGTACGAGAAGTGCCTATCGCCTCTGAGATGCGGTTCTGGACCGTCGGTGTTCCCGAACATCACGTACCCGTTCTGGGGAACCGACATCGACAAACCCCGTTATTGCGGCCAATCACCGTTCATACTCTCCTGCAAGGAAAATCAAACACTGACCGTGGATATCGCTAATCGCACTCTTCGCGTTGTTTACATGAGATTGGAGAATAAGACAATCACCGTAGCGGATGAGAGTTTGTTCGAGGATGGTTGCCCAAAGATTTTGGACTTCAACGGGGACCATCAGTTCACATTAAACCATAATACCGACAAGATCGATTTATTCGAGTGCTTCGGTTCTGACCGGTCAACATCGCTGACAAATATTACTTGCGGGGGTACGACAACTTATCATGTCTTTCCACTAAATGTTTCTGACCATGGTTGTCGGAATGTTGGAGAAGTCCCGGTGCTTATATATGCTAAGAACGCTCTTCACGAGTCAAAAATAACTCTGGTGGACGCTTTAAAAGAAGGGTTCGAATTGAGGTACAGTATACAAGATAAGATTTGCGGACATTGTTCCCATTCCGGTGGGATTTGTGGTTCGGAGTTAGAGTCGGAAAGATTCCGGTGTCTGTGTGCAGACAAGCCTCACATGTTATCTTGCAAGGACAACCAAGGTTAGTCCTCTATCATTTAGATTCAAAGGTTTACTTCTTTGGATCCCAATTGTCCTTTTGCATTTGCATTGCCACCATTATATTTTTATGATTAGTTTCATCAAATGATTCTACACGTAGACTCTAGAAACGTATACTTTGACCAATCGATAAAGAATTGTAATCGTGATTGACCCAACCTTTAAATAATCTTTTTACTGCCCACTTTGACTTTCTCAATTTCATTCTACGTGTCTTGTTTCCCTTCATCCTTTTCTTTCTTTTTTTTTTTGTATTGGCTGTTCGGTGCAAGTGATATCTATAAGTTTTTTTAAATAATAATATTTTAATAATTTTTATTTAATTTTATTAAATTTTAAAATATTATATTATTAAATAAATACTGAACCAATAATATTATAACACATGACATAAAGTTTTTTGAGACAGTTTTTAAAATATCTTGTTTTTAACCAAAAATCTTTTAACTATTTTTTAATTATATGATATTTTTAAAATATCACTAATTCTAAATTTTAATCCATTTAAATATAATCGTCATTCTGGGATAACAGCTGATCCTTTTTCCGACCCAGACCGAATCAATTGATGGGTTTGTAATGGGCTGATACTAATCTTTATGGGTCCAACCTTTAATCGATAATCATTATGGGTCCAGTTTGTTTTTTTTTTCGTAGTCGGTCTTAGAAGATGTGGGGAATTTAATGAAAAGTATGTATAGTTTTCCTTGTGTTTGAAGTTTCGGCGAGTCGACCGACGACCCTAACCGACCCGCCTTGACCAAAAAAAAAATATTTCTTTCCATTATTGCTTGCCATTACAATGACTTTTCTAATTTTAGAAACACTAAGAGCACTAAATTTCCCATTTGTAAAGGTTTTGGTGGCTCATCTTCGACCTACGAGACACAAATTAAACTTGCTAGTTTAAAGTCATTTTGCAGTCTTTATTTTCTTTATCGAAAGAAATTAGTTTTATACTCTCTGCACACACTAGTTGCAAACTCCAACTCTCTCTACCCACTCCTTTGAAGACCTTTTTAGTTTGTTTCTTAAATTTCTTTCTCTCTCTTTTTGTTCTCTTCTTCTTGTTGTTACCTCACTTTCTTGTTCAAGTCCTCAAAATGATTCCTCCATGTTTCTGCTACACACCCCTTGCCGTCACTTTCATATTCCACTTCATATTATTAGCAACTCAAACCTTTTCTCTTGATCCAAAGTTTAAGGCTTGTGAGCCGAAATCATGTGGCAAAGGTCCCAAGATCTCCTTTTCGTTCTATCTATCAGGCAAGCAAGAAACCTTTTGCGGATATCCCAGTTTCGAACTTACTTGTGACGATGAGCAAGAGGTCCCTATTCTCGGGATCGCCGGTGAGGATTATGTAATCAAGAACATATCTTACTTGAAACAGTCACTACAGGTCGTGAACTCAAGGGCGGTTCGTGATCCATGTCCGAGTCCTATGCACAATCTTACCCTCCATAGGACTCCTTTCTTAGTGGGCCCTTCTCATATCAATTTCTCCATTCTTTACAATTGCTCTGAAAACCTGCGGAAGGAGTTTACGACATACCCTCTTACTTGTTATGGCAACACGAGTCTACGATCTTTTGGGGTTTTCCAAAGGGAGAATCTGGGAAAAGAGAAAACTTATGCATCCAGGTCGTGCCAAAAACTTGTCGATGTTCCTGTTTTAGCTAGTGGCAAGTCTGATGTGAATCTTTTTGTGGGTATAACTTACGTCGATATTATGAAGAGGGGTTTTGTTCTGAATTGGGATGCACACAGTTGCGTCCGCTGCAATAGCAGCGGCGGACGATGTGGACATGATGATAGGGAATTTGTTTGCTTTTGTCCTGATGGACCTAAGATTCATGATACTTGCCGGAACGGTAATCACTTGCGAATAGACGAGTTGTTAATCTTCTGACATAACATTCCTTTCTTCTTTGCTTTAGTTTTCTCAACAACTCATTGTCTTGAGGTTTTTCCACACTCTGATTGGTTCAGAAACCTTTAAAAATCATGCCTCTTCATGCGAATACTATATTCTGAAACTCCCTGACTTTTTTCTTCGTCTTGGTTTTCTTCAGGTCCAAATTTGAAGGTGAAGATCGGCATAGGTAAAGCTTCATCCATATTCTGTTTTGCTACAAGTCCCCAAATCCTCGACTTTGATTTGTCTTTGTGATTAAAAGACCACTTCAAAATAGATTTCATTTTGATTATAGTTATATATAGTTTTTTTTTTCTGTTTTCGTTTATCTATTTCAAGTCTTGACATATTATGTAATCCTAATCAGGTGCTGCCGCTGTGGTCGTGGGATTAACAGCAGCGAGCATCTTTTGGTTTGTGTACCTTCGTAGAAAAACCAAAGCTTACAGAACTTCTTCAGCATTGCTTGCAAGAAACCTCTCCTCAGATCCATCTTCAAAGTCTTTAGACGTTGAGAAAGCAGAGGAATTGTTAGTCGGGGTTCGTCTTTTCTCTTACGAAGAGCTCGAAGAAGCTACAAATAAGTTCGACCCATCTAAAGAACTTGGTGATGGAGGCTTTGGTACTGTCTATTATGGTAAGCTTAAAGATGGACGAAGTGTAGCTGTAAAACGGCTATATGATAACAACTTCAAAAGAGCAGAGCAGTTCAGGAACGAAGTTGAGATCTTAACAGGATTACGCCATCCTAACCTCGTGGCTCTCTTTGGATGCTCCTCAAAACAGAGCCGGGACTTACTGCTAGTGTACGAGTATGTTGCGAACGGCACGTTAGCTGATCATCTACATGGCCCACAGGCTAATCCAAGCTCACTACCTTGGTCTACTCGGCTCAAGATTGCTGTCGAAACCGCCTCTGCCTTGAAGTATCTCCACGCCTCCGAGATCATCCACCGTGATGTAAAGTCCAATAACATCCTTCTCGACCAAAACTTCAATGTCAAGGTCAGTAACTCACACAGACTATTACTTATAGGGATGTCCGGTGAACCAACTCTGCCGGTCTAAATCTTCCATAGTTAAATTCGAGATCGGGACAAAACTGATTCAAATATTTGGTCTGATCATAATCTTCCAAAGTCAACTTCTTTAATATTTTTTTGCTTGTTTTCCGACAATTAGGTTGCGGATTTCGGACTTTCAAGACTGTTTCCAACGGGTAGAACACACGTATCAACCGCTCCACAAGGAACTCCAGGCTATGTCGATCCAGATTACCACCTATGCTATCAACTCTCCAACAAAAGTGACGTGTACAGCTTCGCGGTAGTGCTGATGGAGCTTATCTCCTCGCTTCCAGCTGTCGACATCACAAGAACGCGCCAAGAGATCAACCTCTCGAACATGGCAGTTGTTAAAATCCAGAACCACAAACTCCACGAAATGGTGGATCCTACACTCGGGTTCGACATGGATACAAGAGTGAGACAGACGGTGATCGCAGTCGCTGAGCTGGCGTTCCAATGCTTGCAGTCGGATAAAGATCTTCGGCCGTGTATGTCGCACGTGATGGAGACACTAACGAGGATACAAAACAATGGGTTTGGTTCGAAGATGGATGATGATGCAGATGTCGATAAGATTGGACCGTTGGTTTCACAGTCTCCTGATAGTGTAATTGTGAAATGGGACAGTAAGTAAATTAGTCACACGGACTCTCGCATTTGTATGTGTTTTTCAGTATATTAATATGTTTAAAATTGTTAACTAAACAGTTAGAGATTGGAGTTTGTATTCTGTAGTGGATGGTAATTTTGGGAATGTATATATGATCTGAGTTTCATAGATAAATACATACTCTCCAAAGTTGATAGATCAATGCTCTTGTTCAGAACATTTCACTATGCCTAATTGCCTATTAAATATGTAGACTAGCATATGCTAGAGTTTCATTTTGTAAAGGCTCATTTCCATATTATTGGAGTAAATCAGTAATTTTGCATGGTTCTACTAACCACACGAGTACGTAGAATCACAATAGTCATTTCACCACCTTTTCGGTGTAGATAAATAAAGATTTTTTCACTTCATGATTATGTCTTTCACTTTTCGTAATTCAGTCTCGTAGGTTTTATTTTATTTTTGCGGTTTATTTTTGTCTTTACGAAATATCGATATATTATGCTTTCATAAGGGAGTTTTATAACGGCACAAAATCAATGATAAGAATCAATTAATGATGATTAGTGAAGTTTAAAATTACGTCACAAACTTCATATATTATACGTGTTTGAAGCCTAGCTTTTTGTTTCCAAATTTCCTAATTAAAACACACCAATTTAGGGAGTAGATGCTTTACTACTTCTATTAATGAACAAGTTAGAACGTAAGTCGCCTTAAATGGATGTAAATGCAAGTAAATCATATCCCTCCACCATTCATAATTGATAATTTATAGTAATGGCCAACTAAATATTGACCTTTGTTGCAACCTAACTCTTTCTTAGAGAACTTAACGTGTTTGATCATCAAAAAGGACAAACTCATCAAAAGAGGTCTCTAGTTTAAACGATTATTATATTTTCTTCACTAGATATATAATTCGGTAACTAAAAAAGTTTAAATAACTTTATAAAGATACAAGAACTATACACACACAAGATAAAAAAAAAAAAACTATAGATGTCGTCAACTTTGATTTTATATAAAGATACAAGAACCCTCCCTATAAAATATTTTAAAAAATGTTTCATAAAACAAAGTTTTGATATCAACTTAGTTTGACTACATCCAATTCATTTTCTTCACAATATTAATAATTAAATTTAAAGATAGACAACTATTTGTTAACCTTACACCAAACTATAAATATATATGTTTAGTTCTTCCCCCTTGCGAAGAGAGAAGCCTTATGGGACCCACCACCAAAACACTGGTCCCACTTCCCTTGTTTGGCTATAGTTTCCCGACACACAAATCCCAGAAGGTTCACTTCCCCACGTGTCTCCCCTTTTTTTTGCCCTTTATTTCTCTCTTTTTTTAGTCTCCCTCCACATTTCTTTTTCTCCATTATTAAATCAAAATAACTACAAAACAAAATTAAAAAAAAAACTCCCAATGATCAATATAAATGTCCCGAGCTTTGTATCATAAACCAATTCTATCTCAATTCATTATATCAAATGGCGAATTTCGAGAGTCTATCTTCTGATTTTCAGACAATAGCCATGGATATATATTCTTCCATAACTCAAGCTGCAGATCTAAACAACAACAACAACAACAACAGTAGTAACCTTCAGTTTCAAACATTTCCTCCTTTCTCAACTTGTCTCGACTCTCTCTTCCTTCATCGTCATCAACAACAATTACTTGATTTGCCCGGAAAATATCCAGGCAGTGATAATATTTTCTCCTCGACTTCAACTTTGTATCATTCCAATCACAACAACGTCGACGAGACTAAGAAGAGAAAAACATTGTTACAAACTTTGTCTTCATCGGAGAACAGTGGCGTCTCTGATAATATCAATATCAATATCACCGAAACTGTAATTGATCTCAAAACCCTAAAATAATTTCTTTTATCCTATTAACGCTTTCACTTTAATGATTTTTGTTTTGTCAACAAATTTAGGGTTGTTTTAGAAGAAGTAAGAGGTTGAAGAAGCAGAATCAAGAAGAAGAGAAAGAGAGAGAAGTTGTTCACGTGAGAGCCAGAAGAGGCCAAGCCACTGATAGCCACAGCTTAGCAGAGCGGGTAAATGTTCTTAAATTACTATTAATCTGTTATAAACAAAAATTAAACGGACGTGTTTATTCATTAATACCAAAATTTCAGGTTAGGCGAGGGAAAATAAACGAGAGATTGAGATGCTTGCAAGATATTGTTCCCGGGTGTTATAAGGTAATTGATGAATGGAAAAAATATAAGTAAATCCGAATGTTAATTTATATCGATTTTTTTTATGTGACAATGAGTGTATACATACATGTTTATGCAGAGTATGGGAATGGCTACGATGCTTGACGAGATAATAAATTATGTCCAGTCTCTACAAAATCAAGTCGAGGTATATTAATCAAAAAGTTTTTCTAGTTAATATGTAATTTAGGTAAAACAGCTACTCATTATTGTTTTTGTTATATGTGGATTCAGTTTCTCTCGATGAAACTCACTGCAGCAAGTTCGTTTTATGACTTTAACTCAGAGACCGATGCTGTTGATTCCATGCAGGTACTAAGAACTTTTAATATTCTTTTGGAATAATTTTTTTTTTATTAGTGGTAGAGAAATGGTAGAATCGGTTCTCTTGAACTTTATTCAAGTATATGTCTTAGTGTTTATGATTTCGGTTAGGCCTTATATATAAGATTATGTCATCATGCATGCATACTAATTAACCCAGATTTTTAATATAGTGTTTGACAAGTCCTATCTAGTCCAATCCGGCATTTGCATAAGTGATCTTATATCAAGACTTTTAAGTCTAACTATTGTAATTTGCTGTGACAATGATTTTTTGATGTGATTAATTACTTATTTCTCTAAGTATTGAATTTGAATGGAATACAATTGGCAGAGGGCAAAGGCACGTGAGGCAGTGGAGATGGGGAGACAAACAAGAGATGGAAGCCCTGTCTTCCATTTATCAACATGGTCTCTTTGACTTTTGTTTTCTCTTTTTCTTATTTTTAAAATATTTTCCAGAAATTATTCTTATATTTAATTGAATGTAATATGTTGTTATACGACCCAACTTGGGATATTATTTGTAATCTGTATACTTGTAATTTCGACATTATAAATCTGTTGGTGACTTATACTGGCTATTGTCATGTAAATGTCTCAATTCTCTTCTTTCTTCTTGTCTTGTTATATTATAAAAGTACAACATATTATTTTGGCTTTTGTGAAAAACTACCCAATGTTAAACATATGAATGATTATTTGATCAGTGTCATCACTTATTATTTAGTTTAATTTGTTTTCTCTTAGATTTATCCTTTTATGGAAAATCTCTAGTCAATTAGGCATGTGAAGTTCGAGTTCAGTTACCCACATATACAAAGTGAGATAAAAAAATGATGACTTCTTATTTAGAATTCGTTTTACAAAAAAAATAGTTGTTTTTAAACTAAGATTTTTTTTGGTTAAGAGACAATTTCCCTACTTCTAATCGTTTACAGCATAACACTATATTTGTATATATAGTGTTATATGCAAGTGGATTTTTTTAGATAGTATGACTTCTATCTTAAGAACTACTAGATTAACCAAAAAAAACAAAAACTAGATGAAATTTAAAAACGACATCAGGTTTGAAATGACAATAGTATATGGGGTCGACTTTAACATTTAAGCGATTAGTAAAATAGCTGAAAATTATTGGTTACTGGGTTTACCATAAATCATTCTAATGATAATCATAATAAAACCTTACCAAAAGTAATTTCCATTCAATTACTAAAAGAGTATATATACTAAATAAGAATAAATGAAAAAATCACAATGTAAAAGTCTTTTCTCCTTCTACTCAACAAAAGTTGGATAAATATAATTACAAAAAAGTAGGTTTAACCAAATATCGAAACAATATAGGCGTAGTCACACACACACACACAGATACGATAGACTGGGGAGAAGCAAGTTGCAACTTGAAAGATTCTGAAACCGGAGGAGAGGAGGAATATGGAAGTATGGAACCAAAATTACTTTGTCGGATTGCAATGACAAAAGCACCCTTCACATTCTGTAGCTTTCCTAAGACAATGATGTGTGTCTCCCAAACCAATCACAAAGACAAAATTATAAATTGTGATGCAAATCCAATGGACGTGTTTTTAAGACGAACAACCAAATTTTTTTTTTGAGACTTTCTTCCTCTTTTTGTGGTGGTCTCTCTTATCACATCTCTTCTATTTATTCATTTCTTCATATTTTTTTTCTTTTATTTATATATGTGATTGCAATAGAGACGGTTCACAGAATCTGACGATGTTTCCCATTCATAATTTCGATGACTGAGATGAACAATTCAGATATAAAATTAAAAATATGACATTTGTGTATAAATGTAAAATTATATGACATTTCTTATTCCATTGGTCAGGTCGTATCTGAATATTACACGACATAAATAGTTTCTGATTTGAAGTTTCATATATATATATATATATATAATTGGACAGAATATAATATATAATTGGACGGAATAGAATCGAAATTACCTAATGTAAAACGGCTATTCAGTGTCCTAAATTTCTTACCTTTGTATTTTAAATATATTTTGTTTCGATACTTTAAGAAAATAGGTACAGCTTTGCAACGTGGTAATTCAGTTCAAATATTAGATATTAGCCAAGTTGGGATTTAAGTTCTATCTTATTAACGTAAGCATGACACAATTCAATCGAGATCACTTATTATGGTGTATATGGCTTATATATGATGAATCCATCAAAAAAAATATTTGGATATGTTACGTGCATGCATGTGTTGCATGCAATAAAATTTATTTTATTTGTTTAATTCTAATTGGATGGTTAAGTACCTCAACGTTCGCAACTCCAAATTAAACTAGAAATGACGTAGACGGAGTAGCTTTAGGTCTTACAAATGAATTGCTAAAATGCAAACTAATTACTTCAATAACTAATAAAAAGAAGAAGAAAGTAAGGACAGCTTGAAATGGACCATACGTTATAGGATGATCACTGTGGGATATTAAGCTTACTTTCTCGTTTTTTTATTTATTTCAAGAACAAAGGTAATATAATAAAAGTACCTAGACATGAGAATGCTCGTTTTCATAGTTGAATCATCAAAGATTTGGTGTGGTTTCAATTCTTAAACGTATTTTATTCTTATGAAAAGATATTTATATTACAATATAAGTCAGGGGTCACATTGTATTTTGAATTATTCCTTTTATTTAGGCTACTAGTTACTGCACATCTTCTGTATTTGTCCTTATTCTTTTGTTTAATATTTTATGTTAGTCTTTTTATATTTTATATTGTAATTGCCTATTTGGTGATCTAAGAACTCTATCTTCTTTGTCTCCTTTACGGCCAATGATCTATTTGTTTTTTTCGTCCTTTGATTAATATTTGTGCTATGGGCAAGAAGGCAAAATGTCAGAGAGTGTCTATATATATATACACTATTATATAATAATTATCATCTTAAAATATAGTGATATGTTTTGTCATATTTATTTTAATCTCTAAATCTTCGCCAATGCATGATTGTATACAAAATGGTTAAAAGCGTCAGGTTGTTCATCCCACACTAATCAAACAGAACCTGTAATCTTCTTTTTTTTTTGTACTAGTAAATGGTTCTTTTGATATCTTGTACTAAAGAAAAATGCATAATATTGTTCATTAATCGTCATATATTGTATAAGATGCTGAAGAGGACATAATTGGAGGTTTACAATAAGTAATGAAAATATTGGGCCCCAAAAATATTCCAAAAATAGATTTGGCGATCACATCATTAATTTGGTGGGAGAGAGAACAAAAAATTGGGCTAAGTTCAAGTATGCAAAATAACACTGTGGGGACTACCCACCAATATTTTGTAAGTGGATTTACTATGGAGCTAGCTGTTGTTGTTACTTGTTATGTCAGTTTCTCAATCTCAGTCATATTATATAATATGAACTCGCTTTCCACATACAATTGTAATCTTGCTAATTGGTAATATACATGGTAACTTGATTTATAATTTAGAGTATGAGAAGTTAAGCTCACCATCAACTATTATAAAGTTAATTTCACCATGAATAGGTTATGATGAAACTTTATAGTAAATATACGAAATATTTCGTGAGAATAATGAGATTCGTATATTTACAAAAATTTGTACCTATTTAAACCAAACAAACTTACAAAATTAAGTCCTAGCTTAAGCCATTCAGACAGAAGGAGGGAAAAAAATGTCTTTTACGACCACCGTTTCGGTGATTTGAGCAAATTAGAAGCACTTCCCGTCTTCTTCATGCCTTGAGACACAAGCAATTATAACATCGTGAGAACTAATACGAAAGAATAATTAACCTCTTGGATTTAGAATCTAAAGCTTATATTGTTTGATTGCTTACTTGGTGACGTCAAACCTGACGTGGCCTTTGCAATGGTCGTCGTCCTCGTAGCTACTTGCTTAAGTTTATCAAGTGGTCGTGTTGCCTTGGTAGTACACCTTGGAGTCACCTGCTTAGACGTTCTGCAATGTTCGGATTCACAAATCTTTAAAAAACTTCAGTTGCAACTAGTTTCATTTGTAAGCAAGAGAGGAAAACAAGTTTACTTGTCTGACATCTTCAATGGTTTTCTCCCTTCTGCTGCACGAGCAGACCCGATGGACCCTTCTGTTTCATCATCGAGCCTCTCTTCATACTCTCCATCAAAGGAAAAAGCTAAGGCGTCCCCGTCCGTGATAGACTGTCGTGATTGTCTGAAATGATCTTGTTGGAATCTTGAATCTTCTTCAATAGACAACTGCGTATCTTCTGAACTAAAATCATCGGAATGTCCTAAGCTTTTTCTCTGCAGTCTCTGTGGGAAATTAATGTCCTTAAGCAGATGAAGCCGCTCTATCTCATCGTCCTTTCTCGCTATTGTGTCCTTAAGGAACCCTAACTGCAATGTTCTTTAAGGTTTAGTGAAATTTCGAGCTTGTGGTAGATCTAATTTGAATATATACAAGAGAAGGTTTATGAGACATTGTGAGAGTGTGCTTCAGATTCTTTACCTGCTCCATTAAGTCTCTAACGTCTCTACCATCTTTACTGCTCTTTGCAGCACCTAACTCAACTCCAGAGACACGCTCTGCGAATTTCAAAGTACTCATTGACTCTGAATATGAAGTAACATCAGGATTGAGTTGCACGAACATCAGTGTCTTTGCTCGGCCACCTGCAATGTGTTAAGCACATATAGAGAAGTTAGCTAATATCAGTTCACGATGTAAAAGCAGAGCACCAAGTTTTGACTTAACCTAGAGAGCTTTGGAGAAGCTGAGTTAGTTTGCTGTTTCTATATGGTACATGAGAACTCTTTGAAGCAAGAGAAAATATCACATCTCCTAGAGCTGAGAGTGACTTGTTTATATGTTGTGCTTCTCTAAGCCTATCTCCTGTAACTTCTGAGCGATCAACTCTCTCACTACCCGCCAAATCTACCAAATGTAGATTTCCAAACAACGCAGAACCAGTCTTCAAGTCCTTGCCACGAACATGAACAGTGACAATACTGCATAAGGAATCATCTATCCAAGTAAAGAGACCAAACTATCCAAATAATGGACAAACTATAAACAAAAATTTGTTTCAGAGATCTTCGGCAAACCTATGAGAGCGGCTACTTCTTTCATTCAAGGCAGTTGAGCTAACGGCTCGGTTTTGTAGCCCGATGTTCAATAACTCAAGAACATCCAAGGTCGATGTCACAGGATACATGCTTGCGTCAGGTACAGCAAGACCGTTTTGTTGAGTTGTAGAAAGAATTCCTAGTGTTTGAAATTCAAGGAGAACAAAAGAATGGCAACACAAGGAGAAAGTAGGAGAGCATATAAAGAGGACAAGTAAGAGCAGAGAAAAAGGATATTTCTTTTGAGAACTGTCACCAGAGAGTAAATCGCGCACTTGTTCATTGTATATCTCCACCATCTGCACTCCAAATTCATAAGTTATGTTGCTTTTTCGGGATTAAGAGATTTTGAAGAGGTCATTTAGAGCACGATAGTTTACTCCCCACTCCTCTTCACTTGCTCCATCTGGGCCAGTCTGAACAAAAATAATAATGATGATAAAGAATGCAACAACTTCATTCAACTAACATCTTCACTGGAAAAAACAAGTGTACCATTGTGTAAGTTTTCCCTGATCCTGTCTGACCATACGCAAAAATACAAACATTGTATCCATCGAGAACTGATCGAACAAGCGGCTTTATATCCGAAAATACCTCAGCTGGAAGAATCGGAAAAATACAATAAAATTTGAGAAAACAATACAGAAATTCTGATAACTCTTAGTACGTAACTTGACTAAGAAGTAGAATCAAATAGAAACTTTAGATGGAATGGAAGAAAAACTCCTGAACAGTGGTGGGAAAGGGTAACAAAAGAACACCTTGAGAAGAGGCTGGACTGTAGACCTTATTGAACCTAAATTTGCGAAGACCATCTTTCCCAGGTTTTGTGGGATTGAGAACTACTAAATCCCCATGCTCACCAATGTGTTCCACCACAGTGTTTGATGCACCTTGCCCTCGCAAGAAAGGTCTTACTCGACAATACACTCTAATGTTTCCTGCAAGCCATAATTTGAAAACTTATAAGTTGCATAACATATAAAAATAAATCTAAAAGAGTAAAATGCATCAATATGTTATACATGATCCACGGTACCTTTTAGCTCCTGAAGTTCATTGAAGAGCTTTTGGTTTTCAGTTAGGACAGAGTGATAGTTTTCGACAGCATCTCCAAGTTCAAGCAACTTCTTCCCTGCGGATAAAGATTTTTGTTGATAAGCAAACCAAAACTTACAAAGTCACAAATATAAAATAGAGAGTTATTATTAAAAAACACGTGTCCGACTGACTCACCTAATTGACTAAACTCTTCTGTATAGTTGTCTTGAACTTTTAATATTTCTTGTTTGATGGACTTAGAATATAACCTCAACTCCTGGAAAATTTAGCAGGTTTAGGTGACGATAAAACAATAACTAATTCTAGTCAATGGTATATGAAGCTTACCTGTAGTGCCTGGAACTGGAAGTTGATAAATATTGTATACGAAAGTTCTTTCTGACTCCAACTCCGGTTCTTCAAGTCTGAATTTTTTTCCATTTCTTTGGCTTTACTCTTCCAATGGGCTAGATTTTGTTCAAGTTCTCGATTCTTTGCTTCGAGGCTTGTATTAACAGTTATTGTCTCTATTCTAAATTGTTGAAGCTCCTTCACCTTTCCTCAAGATTCGTTTTAGCAGCAGTTGCTTCTTTTCCCATCTTTTCAAGCTCTCGATTTTTCGCTTCAAGGATTGTATTAACAGTTATTGTCTCTTTTTTGAATTGTTGAAGCTCCTTTACCTTTTCCTCAAGAGTGGTCTTAGCAGCATTTGCTTCTTTTCCAATCTTTTCAAGCTCCTTAACCCTTTCCTCAAGGGAAATTTTTGAAACACTTGCATCTTTCCTCATTTGTTCAAGCTCCTTCACCCTGTCCTCAATACCTGCTGTGGCAACCTTTGTCTGGCTTTCCATTTGTAAGCATTGTTGTTCATATGCTTTCTTGGTTGTCTCAAGTTCTCGCCTTAAAGTGGAAATTTCAAGATTATATTGACCATTTTCTTTCTCTAGCCTAACCATATCCTCCTCTTTGTTTTTCTTCTTTTCTTCCAGCTTGGACTTTTCTGTCTATCATAGACATCTCAATCAAATTAACATGACACCAGAATCAAGTTTATCACCTTACACTTGCAGTAACCAATTTTAAATGCTCACAATGGATAGTTGGAAAAAGCATTACCTTCATCCGTAGAGGTTGTTTCGTAGCAATCTGGTGAGATATAAGTTGATCAGCAGAGTAACACACATCAGTGAATTTAATGAAAAAAGAAAAAAGAAACAAAAATCTCAGGGCCTAAGTTCTTTATGATACCTCATTTTCTTCACTAGTTCCTGACGCTAAGGTTTCAAGAACTTTGATCCTTGACTGGTACTTCTCCTCACGAGCTTTAAACACATTGTTTTGCTTTACAAAGAAACTCAGAATATAAACCAATTGAACACAGTTTACTATTTCTCCTCCGTGGAAACAAGAAATACCGTTCTTAGATGCTCAGACTGAGTTAAAATACGTCGCTCGATTTCCAGCACGACTTTTCTCAGCAGACATGCTACACGCTGATCATTATTGATTAGGTCAGAAGATTTCCTTAAGTGTGTGCATGCATTTGCTTTTGCAAAAAAACCATTAAAGCAAGAAGCATCCATCTAAAAGTATGAACATAATTGTTCGGCTCAAGTACCTGAGGGATTTCACCATTTTTTCTCTCAATACTATCATCAAGAATTCCATTCACAATACTTAAAAGTGACTGCGTGGGAGAATTCTGCATTCAAAGAAACATAGGGCATTATCCATAAATGACTTTGAAAAGAAGCTACTGCTACAAAAAGTTCATAAATAATAAGGTAAAGGGCTTTAGAAAATACATCTAAATTATTAGATTTCATCATCTCCGAAATCTTTGCGGCTTGGAGATAAAAACGTCCATGTTTCATTTGGAAAGCCTCGTGGAATTTGTATCCTCCATGGAGCATTGATCCAGGGGATGATGGATCTGTGATTAAAAAGAAACCATTTCCGAAACGTAAGTCATGAAAGTCAAATGTAAAGGATCATTTTCTAATAACATTATGCACGAGCATATAGATGCATTGACAAGACGAAAAAAAGAAATGTACCCAATGCAGAAGAATTTGCGAGTGGACGTTGAGATTTGGAATCCGCGAGACCTTTCTGCCTTTCATATGCAGATGATAATGGAGAGAAGGGACTACGAGGAGTGGAGTCTCCATGAGAGCTGCCTGATTGATCAGTGAGAGAATTCATCGTCAAACACCAGAGGCATGGATCGTCGAAAGCAAACTTATGGAAACACTTCACAACGATCCTTCATTCTCTATCAAAAACGCCTGAAAACACGATTGTTTCATATATATATATTGAGCCATTAGAACAGAGATGTGCTCAGCATTTGATAAAATCTACGATGCATCTACCATTTTACATATGTTAAGCTCGATCTAGCTACTATGTGTAAAGAGTGTAACGTCTAATCATAAGGGTCGCATCGGAAATACGATATTCAGAGATCTGTTTAACTAAATATGCAATTGATCATGATGATATGTGTTGGCAGAGATCATGCTATTGCAAAAAAGGAATTGAGTATTGTAATCGTAGCTCTATTCATTTTCAATCCTTTTACTTAAATCTCGAAAATGGGTTTGTTTCCGATTTACGAAGCTACGATTGATCTAAAGCAAAGAAGTCGGATCTACCTAGTTAATCAAATATCTCCAGAGAAATACGATCAAACAACATAAGTAGCATTTTCCAACTTCCGACAATGTGAATAAGAAAGCAAATAGCTGTAAGAGACGAACCTACCTGGAGAGGAACAGAAATTCGCATTGATGCAACAAGAGAAGAACGGCATTGAGAAAACTAAGTCAAAACACAAAGTAGAAAAATCACGATCAGAACATCGGATCATGGCAAAAAAAAAAAAAAAAGAAACAAGAGGGACACAAATTTCTCGTCTAACCTGGAAAAATCGTAGGAGATTTCTCGGGAAAGCGAGGTCCAACCTGCGAGAAAACACAGAGTCGTAGTCACGTCAAAGAGTTTTGGACCATTTTTTTTTGCGGTAGCGCGAACGTAGGAAGAAGCGCGAGTATCCCTGTTTCTCCTCCAATCGTTTATTATTCAGCGGGTCGGCTCGGGTCGAGTCCGGCCAAGTCGGGTTTTAATTTTACGTCCCTAAGTTTTGTGTGTTATTATATTGATCTCAATGGTTTTGTTTATTACATATGTATCTGTTACTCTTTTTTTGGGATTATTCTACTATGCAAAACTGAGTGAATTTCTTTACTTTTTGACTTGTATTACTAGGCCTGGACATACCGTTATTTAGATTAATTTATTCAATTTTTTCGGTTGTTAATTTATTCGGGTTCGAAAAAATTTAGTTATTTAAGACCAACAAAATTCGGTTCAAAAGTTAATTTATTCGGTATGGTTATATGTTATAAAATATATTCTGAATTAAATAAAAGTTTTTTTTGGATGATGGCTCAAACAGAAATATTTTTAATGAAAAAAAAAATTAACAGCCAACATATAATAGTTTTGCCTGTTACATGGAAATGTTGCTTTTGACGCCATATTGTAAAAGAGAATAAGAACTCCAAAAGATCGTTTAACTCAACCTAGTGATCTTATTCCGAAGATACTGAAAACCGCCGGAGAGAGTTGTTTGTTATTGGTGTTCCATGTACTTTGAGATTCTTACTTTATGTCCCATTAACTTTCCGATTGAAATCCTAGTCCCTTAACTTTCTGAATTGAATTTTTAGTCCCTTTTCACCAGAGTTGACTTGTAGGTTGGTTGTGAGATGGTAACAAGGTCTCCCTTAAGCAAGTACGTATGGTATACTTTACCAAACAAAGATGGTAACAAATCCGAGGTCATTGAAAGAGACACTTGTTTCTTTGTTCTATTTTGGTTTCAAGAAACATTACAATGACTTCATTCGCCAATCTATAGAAATTTTTTAGTTGTTCCAAGTTCAATGAGAAAAGCAGAAAGAGGAGAGTGTAACTAGGGGGAAGATCTTAATGGTTATACGCAGGTGAAGTTAGACGAGGAAGAGTGTTCTGGTTAGAATTGTTCCGATCACAAAGATTGTCACCTGAATCTTAGACTTTGGACCAGATGATCTAAGGCCATCACCCAATCCCATCATGCTGGTTGGTTTTGGTGCCACATGAGCCAGTGGGGTTTCTGAAAAAGAAAACTAGGTACGTCAAGACCCCTTAGCGGCTTTATAACACACAGCATCTTTGATAACCAAATGAAGTATTAACATTTTTTTTATAGTATGATTCATTTGTTAACACCATTCTTCATCGTTAATGTTTGTGGTTCAGCTTATGCCTGAGGTTGAATAATTGACTTACCTGCAAAAACAGAATTGTTCTTTGCACCCAGAGATACTTGAGAACCGGTTGAGTTAGTAGACGGTGGAGAAACAGAGGAAGCCCCTTTCAACAAGAAAGCAAATGTTCTTATAAGTTTCAAAAGATCGATACAAATATCAAAATTGAGTTTTGTTTGTGTGTGTAAGAAGCGAATGGAGGATTAGTATACCTGATGAGCAAACAGATGAATTGGCTGGGATGCTACAAAGCTGCGGCAATTGCAGCGCTAGGGTTTGATTGATGGGAAAAGCAGATGATAAAGTGGAATTACTGTTGAGGAAGAGACAGAGACAGGTCGGTTGTTGGCTGTAGATCTGGTTCAGGCTGTTGCAGCATAGCTGAGCCGGGAACTGGACAACGCCCTGCACGAATGGACCGCATGGAGCCAGAGCTAGCAGAAGAGAAGCACAAGAAGCTGGAGGACTCGGACCTTGAGCGAGACTTGGTTGGAGGAAGAGTGGAACCAAAGAGAAAAGGACAGTGATAAAGAGACTTGAAGATGCCATTTCTGTGTATTGTCTTGACAATTACTTGGAAAATAAGTTTCTTTTTATTTCTTTGTAACGATGGAGATTGTTAGAGTTTATAGAATCAGAGAAGTATTTATGGTTGGATTCAATGGATTTATCGTGCAACTGAAATTTAGTATAAAATGGAAAAAAGGAAAATTTATATATCATGCAAAATATGTGTGTTCTTCTGTGCAACACTTGAAGTTCTTCGTGTTGTGTCTGGTAACCGTATGAGGTCTTTGCTGTTATAAACTCGACCGTTTGACCGTTTATTTTTGGTTTTATAATAAATATTATTGAGCTTATCTGTGGATAATAATCTGTGATTAGACACGAAAACGTGCTCAAAGACGTGCATACCAAACATACAAGATTTGCAAACCCTTTCTTTACAAAATCGAAAAAGTTCCAAATTTGGAACCTGGGTTTATCATTCATGATGACACCATCGTGTATTTGATACAAATCATCAGAATCAAGAACCAGAGATGGCGGCACCAAAGCTGGAATCTTTCAGGCGGAGTAGCATGTTTGACGTATCTTTCAGGCGAAGTAGTATGTTCGATGGTTCGTTTAGACAAAGCTTAAGAGATAGGCTTCTCCCACAGCAGACCATAGATTATTCCTATTTCGGTGACGACAAAACACCCGTCCGTTGCTGCTCCTACAGGTTATACAACCTCTCTTTCTTTCCAGAGGCTCTGTTGACCAAATATTTTTGAATCCCTTTCATCGATATCTGATGCCTCTAGGAATCAAAATCCGAATCGTGTAACAACAGTCTAGAATGGTTAGTCTTGAAATGCCATGGGTGTTGTTTGCAGGTACTTTTACGACAAGATCACTGGGTTTGTAACGAAATCACAGGATGTTTTGGTTACGGCGTGGGAGATGGGAACCTCGGACCCGAGGAAAATTATATTCTCGGCTAAGATGGGTTTGGCTCTGACACTCATTTCCATTCTCGTCTTCTTTAAGCTCCCAGGATCAGAGCTCAGCAACCACTACCTCTGGGCAATTCTGACGATAGTTGTTATCTTCGAGTTCAGTATAGGTAAATGCAACAGACTTAGCACATCAAACCTGAACATTCTAAACGAACTCAACTGATGTGAAACCATCTCTTCTTTGTGTAGGAGCCACATTTAGCAAAGGATGTAACCGGGGACTAGGAACATTATCTGCAGGAGCATTGGCACTTGGCATGGCTGAGATATCAGAATTGACTGGAAACTGGGCAGAGGTTTTCAATTCTTTTAGCATCTTCATCGTAGGTATACATGGATCATCTGGTCTAACATAAAGCTTCCACACCTTTGAATCTCATTCTGATTTCTCACAATATTGTGTGCGTGCTCTTTTATCAGCCTTTTTTGGGACTTATGCAAAGCTATATCCAACGATGAAGCCATATGAGTACGGATTCCGGGTGTTCTTGTTGACCTATTGCTACGTAATAGTGTCTGGATACAGAACAGGGGATTTCATGGAAACAGCTGTGTCAAGGTTCCTTATGATAGCACTTGGTGGCAGCATTGGCCTCATTGTCAACACTTGCATTTATCCCATATGGGCTGGGGATGATCTCCACAACTTGATCGCAAAGAACTTTGCGAATGTCGCGATTTCTTTGGAAGGTTCATTAAACACACACTCTCTCCTCTCTGGGTTTGGTTGAAAAGCTTAGTCTGATTCTTTGTCAAACCTAATCCATACAAAATGTTCCGTTGTGCAGGTTGTGTGAATGGATATCTTGATTGCGTAGCATATGATACGATCCCATCGAGGATTCTGGTCTATGAAGCTGTCACGGACGATCCAGTGTACAGTGGCTACAGATCAGCTGTTCAATCTACAAGCCAAGAAGACAATCTGGTAGAATTGATCTTCACTCATCAAACACATAAGGAACAGTAACAACATTATAAAAAAAACCAACTTACTTCAGATTCTCACGTCTTATTTCTTCTTTTGGTTGATGTGATATATGAAGATGGGGTTTGCATCATGGGAGCCACCACACGGTCCATACAGATCCTTCAGATATCCATGGAGGATGTATGTGAAAGTAGGTGGTGCATTGAGGCATTGTGCTTTCATGGTCATGGCATTACATGGCTGCATTCTCTCAGAGATTCAGGTACATTAGCTTGTTCCCTTCCCCCTCTTTAAATCCCATGTCAACACTAAATAAGAGAGATTTGAGACAAAAAGTATGGCATTGTCTATAATGCAGGCTGCAGAGGAAAAAAGGAGTGTCTTTCGTAATGAGCTTCAAAGGGTCGGAGTGGAAGGAGCAAAAGTACTGAGATTCATTGGGGAAAAACTGAAGAAGATGGAGAGACTAAACCCTGTAGAAGACATTCTCCACGAGATTCACCAAGCAGCCGAGGAACTTCAGAGCAAAATCGACAAGAAATCGTACATTCTCGTGAACGCTGAGAATTGGGAAATCGGGGACCGGTCTAGAGATCTGACTGACGAACTCAAAATCTCGAACCTCGACGAGGATCTAAGTCGGATCCTGGCTCATAAATCACAGAGTGAAGCCACGCTTCGTCCACCCAGAAATTGGGATGCTGTAACTATGGCTAGGAATCCGCGTTCGGCAACGATCCACAACCAACAACCAAAGACGGTGATACAGAAACAGCCGTCGTGGCCTAGTCGGATCTCTCTGACGCCGGGAAGTATGATGCTTCCACCGGGGGATGAGTCGGCGCAGATGTACAAGAGCGCGAGTGCTCTGTCTCTAGCTACGTTCGCTTCGCTGCTGATAGAATTTGTGGCGAGACTTGAGAATCTCGTGAATGCGTACGATGAGCTGTGTGAAATAGCGAATTTCAAAGAGGCTGTTATTGCCTCAGTGTAATAACGAAAACCTGTAATAAGAAAAGGCAACGAAAACCTCAGACTGGAATAAACTCCGGTGTTTGCCTGAAACTGTATACAATTTTTTCTGTTATATAAAATATTTTTTCTGGATAGACTAACAGCTGAGTCGTTGTAGTATAGTGGTAAGTATTCCCGCCTGTCACGCGGGTGACCCGGGTTCGATCCCCGGCAACGGCGCAAATATTTTTAATGCTAGTTTAATATTCATCCCCTTGGGTTCTTCTTGGCTTTTGGCCCCTTGACTTTTTTCTTTCCTTGTCAGTTTTTGTAGTTGACACCGAGAGAACAAATCCAGTTGGAGATAAACTAAATCCTAAATCCCAGAAGGAGAAAAATGAAAGCTGCTGTTTTTCCTTCTAAAATCGCTAGTCTAGGCTTTCCTTCTGCCCGTTGCGTACTATTCACCGGCTACGTTTATCTCGCCGGCATTGTCTTCCTCGATATCTACAACTCCTTGTCGGAAGCTGACAAGAGGAAGAAGGGTTAGTGAAGGCTTCATGTCTCAGATCGTCACCTTCTCAATTATTTTCATCTCTATCGACTTCATTCTCTTCCCAACCGGAATCGGAGTTACCTCAAGTTCAGTTATCTTCTCCGAAGCCAAAAAACTCCGCCGCCACAACTCCCATGGTTCATAGTCGGTTTGGGCAATCCCGGAAAAAAGTTTCAGGGCACTCGCCATAACGTATTTTCTCTGTCTCTCTCTCTCTCTAGCTGCATCTTCCCTTTATCTTCTCCTTTTCGGTTTGGTAACATTCCTGTTTATCGCAGGTTGGTTTTGAGATGGTGGACGCTTTGGCTGATGCTGAAGGGATATCCATGAACACCGTTAACTTCAAGGCCTTGTTTGGTTAAGGTTCTCTTTTTCTTTCTCCATTGTGAATTTATTTACCTTTTACTGGTTTTCTTTTCTCAAAGTATGGATTTTTAATTTCTCTAATGATTGATGAGGGGGAATTGAAACCATGGTTAACTGTGTTTTGTGAATTCAGTGCGCTTAACGGCTTTTCGTTTCAGAATCCTATTGATGTACATAACTAGTAGCTTCCTAGTTCTAGCAGAGGGATTGAAACAGCCCCTTTTTGTTTTGTATTTGGATTGTTTCTAACTTTGGCTATTGGCTTTTTCTATCATAGGTGTTGTTGGAAATATACCGATTATGCTGGCGAAACCTCAAACTTTCATGAACGCCAGTGGTGAGTCTGTAAGTGGGCTGCTCATCGGAAATTAACTTTGGTTTATTTAGACAACCAAACTCTCTATTTATACTGCTTTCTTACTATGATTGCTGGAATCGTTTGAAGGTTGCGCAAATTGTTTCCTTTTACAAGATGCCGCTAAAGCAAGTACTTGTGGTATGTATTATCCTCTCTCTCTCTCTCTCTCTCTCTCTCACTCTCCAAGATGCGGATTTAGAGTGCATTTTGTCTTACAGATCTTTCTGTATCTCTTACAGGTTTACGATGATTTAGATTTGCCCTTTGGTAAACTGCGTTTATTGCCAAAAGGTGGTCAAGGAGGGCACAATGGGTACATAGCTATTAAGTCTATATCTTTACCTGGTTAAGGATGTTTTCACTGGTGTTAAGTGTTATTGTCTTACTTGAGAAGCAATGTGGATGGCTAATTGCGACTGTTTTCACAAGCAAATGATAGAGAATATAAACAGTTTAAGTTTTCAGACAAAGAGAAACTCTTGAAGCTGTTTTGGTAAAACTGCATTGATGAAATGGTTCTGGTCATTTACTTGTAGGATGAGAAGCATAATAGACCGCCTAAAAGGGAGCCGCGATTTTCCTCGTCTAAGAATAGGTAAAGTTGTCGTTTTCCTCCACTTGGACATACATCTAATTTCCATTTTTGGAAATCGTTGTATGTTTCATTTCAGGAAAGATGGATACAGCCAATTATGTTCTTCGCCAGTTCAATAAACAAGAACAGGCAGAGGAATAAGGAGATAAATCCCATCATTATATCATTTTTTTTTTGTAAAAAAAAAAAAAGAAGCCTGATTGTTTCTGGTTTTGCAGTTGGATCATACATTCCAAACGGGGTTAGAGGCAATGAGGATTATGTTGCTTGAAGGCTTCAACAAAAGTGCAACCTTTGTCAACACTCAAAAATCTATGGAACAACTCAGTTAAGAGAGAGAGAGAGAGAGAGAGAGAGAGAGAGAGAGAGAGAGATTGCTCCATCACATATGAAGAACTGCAGAGTTTTCAGGCCGATTCATTATTAATTTTTCTTTTGTTTAATTCATATTCAAATTGTATATGAGAATTCAGAAGCAAACCAGAGTATTTATTAGCTTGACATAATTGCTTTTGATTATAATAAATTTAAATATAAAGATTTAATCAATTGATATTATCCAACTTGAAGGCATGGACTGCTGAAATTTAAATTATACATCTAAAAAGAGCAAATTCGAAGTTTTGAGATGCAAAATGGTGTTTTTAAAAACTTTATCTTTATATTTATAATGTTCATTTATTATACCTTTCGAGTTTCGAAGGTTCTTCAGTGAGAGAGGATTCGAGTCTTTCTCTAGCGTAGACAAAAAAATTAAGCTCAGTACTCAATTCGACCCGTTTCGGTTGACCCTAAGATTGCAGAGAACCCCGTCGTGTTTAAACCCTCCGACTAGCTCACCGGCAGCCATGTACGGCGGAGGTGGGTTTCTCTTCGAACCCTTGAATTGCTTTTTCATTCATCTTCTTTCTCTCCCTGGGGATATTCTCGTTCAAGTCTGAATTTTCTTTTTTCCCCCGTGGTGGGTTTGCTGTGCAGATGAAGTGTCAGCTATAGTGGTTGACTTGGGTTCGCACACTTGCAAGGCTGGTTACGCCGGAGAAGATGCTCCCAAGGCCGTGTTCCCTTCCGTAAGCTCACTTCTTTCTACTCCTGGAAACTCCTTTTTGGATCTTTCTCGCTACTTATTGTCTTGATTCTAGCATTTTAATGTCTCCAGAGCTTCTATAACCTTCATGGATCTTATTCTAGACTTGCGTTAAGTCCCTCGTATCTTCAGTCTCATGAATTACAACTTAGGGTTCTTCTCATGTGTTCATAAGGTTATTGGGGCAGTAGATGGAATAGAGGCAATGGATGTGGATGTTGGTTCTGCAAAGACAAATTCAAATTCCGAGGATTCGAAGACCAACGAGTCTGAAAAAGAAATGGGAAAACGTAAGCTGTATGTGGGATCTCAAGCCTTGAATTACCGCCGGGATCATATGGAGGTTATTAGCTTTTGCTCTTTTGATTAATGTTATAATTGTGAAGTAAAGAGTCTGAATTACAAATTTCATTTTCTGTCACCAGATATTGTCACCTATCAAAGATGGCATAGTTTCTGATTGGGATTTGGTGGACAATATATGGGAACATGCTTTCAGGTAACCGTACAAAGCATTAGTTTTTCTCTTAATTGTTGTTTGATGTCTTCTCTAAAATATTTTCTTATGTCTGAAGGAGTTGTCTGATGATTGATCCTAAGGAGCACCCCATGCTGCTAGCTGAGCCTCCTTTAAACACTCAACAGCAGAGAGAGAAGTCTGATTTATCTGCTTATAGATATCCTTTTTTCTATATTGATTCATCCTGAAGTGTGTTACTAGATTTCTCAAATCATTTTGCTTGACAGGGCGGCAGAGCTAATGTTTGAAAAATACAAAGTCCCAGCATTGTTTATGGCTAAGAATCCTGTATCTTCCCTCTAATTTGGTTAATTGGTCTCCTTTCCCTCTTGTGAAAGCAGATATCTAACTATCTACATGACTTTTGGCGTTTTTGTGCTAGGTTCTCACGTCTTTTGCTACTGGGCGTGCTACTTCATTGGTTGTGGACTGGTAAGACCTTTGTACGTTCAAAATTGTTGAACTTTCCTCTAGTATGTGGAAGCTTCCACTTCTGTCCCATATACTGTGAAAGTTAACCTTGTTTCTGTTAGATATGATTACTCTGAGAGGCACTGATGCCAGTTTTTTCCATTACTTTATTGGTGTTCCAGCGGTGGAGGATCCACAACTATTGCACCGGTGCATGATGGTTATGTCCTTCAGAAGGTATATGTATTAGTCGATTTGATAAGAATTCAAGCTTTGCGATGTTGTTTCTTTGGGTTTAGATTTTCTGCTGGAAGAGAAAGTCTTCCATCTTTCGTTTCCTTAGTGTCATCTGTAGCTAATATAAATTCGCAATCACTAATCTGAATTTTGACTAGTTTTAATTTTACAGCATTGTTGTAGATTGTTTACTGCTTCCTTATTTTCCGATTGTTGACCATGCTTTTATTCGTAGGCTGTTATATCAGCTCCAATTGGAGGGGAGTTTCTCACTGACTGCTTACTGAAAAGCTTAGAGAGTAAAGGAATTAAAGTAAGTTAAACTATTTTGACACTGTTCTTAATCTTTTGAGCCAATTTTACGTGAGTTTTGCTGGTCAATTCTTTTGCAGATAAGACCTAGATACTCTTTCAAGAGAAAGGAAGTACGAGCAGGGGAATTCCAGGTGCATATGTTGATCAGTGGATGAAACTACTATTTGAATATTATTTATGTATTATGAGAGAAAAGGGAGAGGGATTTGAGAATTGATTTTGTGTTCTTGACATAATAGATTTGATCTTTTTAGTGGGCAGTGACAGACAATTGTAGGGTTTGTCTCATTTCAATGAGGATAGTTGACACTATCAAATTGCTTAGAGCGTTTTTCCTATTGTTGAATGTAATAATCTCTTATTTTCTCCCTTCGAATCCTTACAGGTTGAAGATGTAGGTCTTCCCGACACCACGGAAAGCTACAAGCTCTTCTGCCAGGTTCGCAATTGATAATGACACATTGTTTGAAAATATCTATTGTTTTATAACTTGGTGGTTTTTACTCAACAGAGGATGATAGTGAGTGACATCAAGGATTCTATTTGTCGGGTTCCTGATACTCCCTATGACGGTATGTCAGGATTTCTTCAGAGTTTTGAGTGGTTAAAAGTTGAATGTTAGGTACTTTGTACCTTTAAATGTTCATTGATCTTGTAGCCTTAGATTACCTGATGTGATGCTTTTATCTGCAGACAAATCGTATTCAAACATCCCGACTACGTCATACGAGCTTCCTGATGGCCAGTAAGCTCCAGTTTATATGTCTATTTCTGTTTCTTTGTGCCTCAAATGTATATGCTACAGTTGCTGTTGCATTCCATGTATAAAATCTGTGGTTGGTTTCGAGAGAAAATTTACCACTATTTTGAACCTTGTTTAATCTGAAATTAAGTTCTTAGCTGGATCTGAGTCGTTAAAGCCAATGGAAATTTTTTTTTGAAGAGTCAACCATTGCTTTTGGAAACATGCATGGAATCTACATCTAATGTAACACTTAAGAATTAAGTTAGATCAAGAACATGCAAGCCTTGTTGAAGATAGGAATCTGTACCATTGGTTTTCTTAGTCTTTTTCAATACTTTATTAAGCATTTCTACTGCAGGACGCTCGAGATTGGTGCTGATAAGTTCAAAATTCCTGATGTGATGTTCAACCCGTCCATAATTCAGGTGCCAAAACTCGGCACCCTTTAAGCTATGGATTGTGTCTTCTGGAGACATATTGTCTGTTCTCTTCTGCTGTTTTGAGCCTCAAATGGTTTGTTAAAGATTTTATAAAGTGACTCTCCGTGTTTGTTGGAATCTGCCAGACAATTCCTGGAATGGAGAAGTATGCAGACATGATTCCTTCTGTTCGTGGGTTGCCTCACATGGTATATGCATAGTCTCTAGTCACTGCAAAGCTTTCGCCTCTTTTACTGTCTAACTCTACTCTTCATTTTATTAACTTGTACAGGTCATGGAGAGCATCAACAAATGTGATGTGGATATGCGGAGAGAGTTGTATAGTAGCATACTGGTAACATGAACAATCGATTCAACTCTAAAATCCCTAGTTAAATTTGTAAACTATGTATCAACAATCTGTTTCGTTGTCTTGGTTGTGGATGATATTGATACTTTTCTTTTTGCTTTATGCCAGCTTGCTGGTGGCACATCATCGATGCAACAGTTGAAAGAACGTCTCGAAAAGGATTTGATAGAAGTATTGTGCCATCACTCTTTTCCTCTCGCTTGTAATAATTCCTTAATTTTTAAGATAGCGAAAATCGTTCATCATCTGCTATCTTTATCGTTACAGGAATCTCCTCACTCGGCTCGAGTTAAAGTGTTGGCGAGCGGTAACACAACAGAAAGACGATTCAGGTTTGATATAGTTCACTTCTTATTCTACATCTAATTGCCTAATGCAGTCCTAGTAGTTCCCAAATCGCTGACTAATCATTACTGAAAAGTCCTTGTCCAGCAATTTTACTGACCATTAAGATTTTGGATCTGAGTAAACCTTGAAAATGTGATATTATATATGCAGTGTATGGATAGGAGGGAGTATATTGGCATCACTAGGCTCATTTCAACAGATGTGGTTCTCCAAATCTGAGTAAGTCCCTCCTGTTTTGCTTTTTTCCACTGATCATAGACTCGCAAAGAAACTGGTTTTTAGTTTCTCTGCTGACACATGAAGGTACGAGGAACATGGCGCTTCATACATTCAGAGAAAGTGCCCTTAAAACAGGCTTCAGATTCTGTTGAACTTGAGAAGACAAAAACTTGAAAACTAGCTACTGTGTTAATTTCATGGTTTATCATTGTTGTACAACTTTGACATCTTTCACCTTACCTTTATTGCGAGTTAGAGATTCTAAAACGTTTTAATTTTAAGTGCTATTTATTATCTAGTGGTGCGAAAAAGACAATAGAAACACGTGGAAGATGTAAGACTGTTATAGAGCGACCGTAGTTCTATTTAATCTTAAGATATTCGGATAATCAAAACCGTCCACGTAACTCTTGAACCAAGTTAAATCCGAATTCAGCTGATTCTAACCAGTCTCGCGTGACTCAAAATGTTGATGACTTTGAAACTATTTTTGATATATACTACTACCAAACAGAGAAAAGTTTCAAGCCACAAGCTTATAATATAAATGAATGTTGGTTATACGACTTTATTAAACTATTTGTCAGAAATAAAGGACAAATGGGCGTAACTTCTCCGCCACTGCAGACTTACGTGTCATGTCTCAAGATCCGCATGCAAAATCCAATAGATGACACATTCTAAATCATCCATTAATACATATCCACGTGTCACTCTCTGTCACGTCTCTCTCTAAATACCGTTTTACCGACCTTCTTGTGGACGGCAAGAATCGCCGACGTGCCCCTTTTTATAATTTCGATTGCGGACAACGAGAAGAGGAAACCACTGTTTTGCCAGAAATTTTGAATTTTTTTGGTTCTTCTGGATAACAAAGCCATGCAGAGGATCGTGGACAACGCTCTTGCTGTCACAAAAGAGTGAGTTCCTCTCTCTCTCTCTCTCTCTCTCTCTCTGTTCGATTCGTGCATTTCGTCTTCACTGCACGTTTACTGATCTCTGATTCGAAATGATTTTCAAATTGGTTTGGATGTAAATTTGGTTGGCTAAACTTGATTTTGATCATGTTGAATATATTTATATTTTTTATATGGATGGAGCCACTGGTTTTATAGTTTAGTTAAGACTGAATCCTCCAGCTTCTGATTTTTACATTACTCTGGAGATTTAGTAGTTTATAGTCACTGAGTTTCGGATAAGACAATTTAGTAACATCTTTAGAGTATTGTCACGATTAGAGTGTTTCTCGTTGTATCTGTAGTTAGTTTTTCCTATTCAGAGCTTGTCCCTTTGCTTTTGGTGTTGGTTTGTAGGATGCTTGTGTTTGTCTAGAAAAGCTTAAGCTAATTATTATTTTGGCTAATGTTTTGGGTTTTAGTGCAGGTCAGTGAAAACGTTGACTTATGAGTCTTTGAACAACATTGCAAGATGCATAAATGGAGTTTCTGCACTTCTTTTGATTCTTCTTCCTGGAAGAGCCAATGTTCTTGAAGGTCTTCATGGATGGGAACTAAGGCCTACATTACGTGGACCTCGTTTACCACGGTGGATGCATAAGTATTAATCTCTCGAAGCTCTCTGATACTTTTTTTTTTCTGCCTTAATCACAGTAATATAATATGCTTATTCTACTCTCTTTTGATTGCTTCATGCAGTGGAGTCTCTTCTTTCAACCACTTCATTCACGAGCTCTCTGTAGATTCTGACACGTCAAGCTTGGATTATTCCTCTGAAGAAGACAGTGATGGCATGTCTACCCCTCCATCACCGTTGTCTCAAAGCTCACTCCGCTCTTGGGCTAGTCTTCCTGCAAACTACGAAAGTCATTGGACAGAATGGATAACGTTCATAGTCTGGTGGGTTTTACTACCTGCCCGAATCCTTCTATGGGTACCGTTGTACCTTTTACGTATGTTTTGTAGACGAAATTCAAGAATGTCTCCTATGAGCCCAGGAAGGTATGGACAATCTTCTCGACCTTATTTTCGCAAAGCTATTCCAGGGAAAGAGCACGATATCCCTAACCGAACTACTGATAGAAGACGCGGAGTCATTGAGGTTTGTGTGGACAAATATTCTGCTACCAATCATTTTTTCACGTTCTTGAAATTTTCTCACACACTCGTATGTTCTATTTTTGCAGGATCTTCATCTTGGTATCGAGATCTTTATAGAAGCAATATTTGATTTCCTTCACAAGGCGGCACATCTTCTTCTTTCTCCATCAGAAGCTTATGGAATAATTCTATCATGGTTCTCTTCCTCCAATCACACTCACAGACCTAAAGTAAACTACGATGATGTTTCGGATGATGAAACCGTGCAGACCGCCACTCTAGGAGATAACGATTTATATCCTAAAGAAAGAACCACAACGAAATTATACAATACAGATACTCGGACTTGTCAAGATGTTATAACAGAGCTTGGGTACGGGAAAATGTGTAGAAGATGCTACGTGCTTCATTATTTTTTTGAACTTCTTAAGTTACTCCTAATAATTTTTTTTTATATGCTTAAACTTCTCTCTTAATCTTGATAGGTATCCATATGAAGCTATTCGTGTTGTTACATCTGATGGATATGGTCTTCTCTTGGAAAGGATACCAAGGTATATAGTCTATTATGGTTCAGTAAGTTCCTTCGAGATGTAATCATTAATTTTCTCTTATGGCTTTTCCAGACGAGATTCACGGAAAGCTGTTTTCTTGCAGCATGGTGTTTTGGATTCTTCAATGGGGTGAGTTTCACAGTCTATTTCTTTGATGACTTATCAGGAAGTTTTGTTGCCTCTTGATCTCATCTGTTCCTTTATCTTTAGATGGGTATCAAATGGAGTTGTTGGATCTCCGGCTTTTGCTGCATATGATCAAGGTCCGCGCCAAAAAAATCCTTATTTCTCAAGACGCTTGGTGATAAACTTATTTCTTAACTCTGCTTATTTCTTGTCAGGGTACGATGTTTACCTAGGGAACTTCCGCGGTTTAGTTTCAAGAGATCATGTCAACAAAAACATATCCTCAAAAGAGTGAGTTGTTTAGGACAAAACTGCTTCTTTATGGATTTGATTTCTTGTAATGTTCTTCTTTGATGGATTCTGAATAATATGCAGTTTCTGGAGTTACTCCATCAATGAGCATGCAATAGAGGATATCCCCGCAATGATAGAGAAGATTCACGAGATCAAAACTTCGGAACTGAAACTTTACCAGCCTAATATCGAAGAGGTAGTAGACGAAGAGCAACCTTATAAGCTCTGCGTTCTCTCCCACAGTCTAGGCGGTGCTGCGGTTCTGATGTATGTAATCACACGTAAAATCGAAGAGAAACCGCACAGACTCTCTAGACTGATCCTGCTTTCGCCTGCCGGGTTTCACGAAGACTCCAACTTGTGTTTTACGTTAATAGAGCACACATTCCTTCTCCTGGGTCCGGTACTAGGCCGGATTGTTCCCGCTTTTTACATCCCCACTAGATTCTTTCGGATGCTTCTCAACAAGTTAGCTCGAGATTTCCACAACTATCCTGCTGTTGGTGGATTGGTCCAGACATTGATGAGTTATGTAGTTGGTGGTGATAGCTCCAATTGGATTGGAGTCATGGGTTTGCCTCACTATAACATGAACGATATGCCAGCTGTATCTTTCCGTGTGGCTCTGCATCTTGCTCAGATTAAACGGAGCTGTAAGTTTAAAATGTTTGATTATGGTAGCGTCCAAGCTAATATGGAGGTTTACGGGTCTCCTGAGCCGCTTGATCTTGGAGAGTTTTACGGGTTAATCGATATCCCTGTGGATTTCGTAGCCGGAAAGAAAGATAAAGTGATTAGACCTTCAATGGTTAAGAAACATTACAGGTTGATGAGAGAAGCAGGTGTTGCTGATGTTTCTTACAATGAGTTTGAGTATGCCATTTTGGATTTTACCTTCTCTCACCGCGAAGAGCTTTTAGCTTATGTGATGTCGCGGTTGTTGCTTGTGGAGCCGACACAGACTCAGCCGGTTAATAAGAAGGGGATTAAGCTGAAGAAGAAAATGGAAACAGCCAAACCTCATCTATGAACTTTGAAAAATACGAGTTTTAAAGAGTTTGTTGTGTCTTGTTTGTAAATGTGTTTCTGTTAGTGAGATTGGCTTAGAACAGTGTATATATAGGTAAGCTTTTGCTGTATTATATTCTGCCAGTGACACTTTCCATAAGAAGTAATTCAAGTCGTGGACTTATGGAAGCAGAACTGAATGAACTGAAGTTATCCACCCGAAACTGTACAAATATAATACAAATATAGATTGACGGATATTATACAAACTTTGTTTGTTACAACTATGTAAGAGATTGTGTGCATGAGGTTTTCTACAAAATGATGTATGTATGTATACATCCTATACTTTTTATACTCAATGCTGATTCAGACAAATAAAAAGATTCAGCAAAAACACATCAAAAGTTTGGGAAGACGGTATGGTAAAAAAGGAATGATTGTTTGGAGCATCAACCTCAAATCCTAATCTCGAACATGGGCCAAAGTCAGACGCAGTCAAACGTCGTATACAGGTAGTCGTTCTTCAATGGTTATGCGACATATCGGACACTTTTTACACTTGTCTGAACAGATTCTGCAACAAAAAAAGTGGCACAGAAACAATAAATGAACATGACAACTGAGTCTGCTATGGCCAGATAGGCTTTTCAACCTTCTAGTCTATAAAATTGAGTATTGACTGTATAAGATCTTATTATATCGATATTACCTAATAGATTCCTAGCTTTCTATAGCGTTTCCAGACGACTGCAAACTTGTCAAGTATAACATGGACTAAGTATCATACCTGCAGAGAGCACGGTGTCTACATGGAAGCAGTACCAAACTGATTTCTTTTTCAAAGCAAATCCTACACAGCACTTTCTCCTGGAGTAAAGACATATTTGGAACAGGATTAAGCCAAAGAGGAAAGAAATACCAGTACAGGAAATTCCGAAAAATTCTATATAAAAAAACCATCACGGCTAATGATGGATACACAAGAGCGTGGAGGAAGGAGAAATGTTACATTTTGCAGTCTTTCACATTCTTGCTGGCTGAATTTTGTGATTTCGGTTTGTTCTCCAAGAGCGGCTTGAAGTCTCCAGACCTATAGGGCATCAAATAGATCAAATGTAATCCAAATGCCGACACAATACTCGAGAAGTAAAAGTACCTCTTCAGCAAGATCTTCCTTGGGCATTTTCTTGACTATCTCAGGTGGATGACCACTGAAGGTATTGTAACTGCACAAGCATATTATCATGTATCTTCAGTAGGTCCAGTAACATTTTTTGTTAGACTATATAGAAGGTTTGATATACTAACTCACCCAGATTCTTGATCAATGTATAGTCGAGTATGTTCCTCCCGGCTTCCTTCATCAATCGACCACCAACCTAATAGCCTGAGCACATAAGAGCATCCTATGAATTTTGTTAGTATATACTTTTGTAAATCAAACCCTTTAGGGGAAGTAGATAAACGTGTTTGTCACCTGGAACCATGGTGCAAGAAACCCAAGCAATCATGAGCTCTTGATGAAAATCTAAAATACAATCCTGGACCAGCTTCCCCGCGTAGTAAGACGACGATCTTCTCAAGTAGTTTAGATGCAGCAAAGAGAACACCGAGGCCTTGCAATAGGAATAGTGGAGAAAACAGGACTGGGATAGATATATCCTTAGCTCTTTCAGGAGTCCCCTGAAAGTCGAAACCATCAGAAGTTTTGGTAACTTCCAAAGATAATATGGTAAAATAGAGAGACATGTGGTGTATACCTCTAAATGCATGCAAAGGACAACTTGAAATACAATGACGGGAATTTTCAACATGTGACCACCAATATCTTGTAGACCACAATATCTCTCTTGCTGACTATCCTCTTCTGGGGAAACTACGAGGCCACTGTTCCAATCAAGATATCTAATAGTGGTAGAAGATGACCCCGTTTCTCGCGCGCGTGAACTTCTATGGATCACTGGGTTGGACCATTTTGTACAAACAAGGAAAGCAAAGCACTCGGCAATTCTGCAGGCAAACATTTTCACACATATTACCTTCATGATCAATTCCACCAACACCAATGACAACTACGTCTTTAACAAAGAAAAAAATTCTTACCCAATATTTATAAACAAATCCCACCAGCTGATAGCAGCTACGTCGCCTGTGTATTACAAATAAAACAAGGAGGGACTGATAAGAAGGAATGGAACACAATAACTCCATCAATAACATGATCTATGGAAGATAGGATTTCAGTAGACAGAGATCAAGTAAGAAAACTATTTCGGCAAGCATTCGAGAAACACATTATTACCAGTAAGCTTTAGGAGGGTAAAGAATGTAGCAGCCAACGTGAACACCATGGAAATAGCAACCCAGAAATGCTACAGGCAACAAGGAAAACACCATCTAAAATGTTTATTTTCAGTACTGACCAGGTTTCCTTGCCAATCAACAGAAGATTAAAAAATAATAATCCCAAGCACGAATTTGTGGAAGCTGAAAGATTACAGAAATTGATCAAAAGGTTCACCTTTCTCATTTCATGAATTGATAATCTCAGTGCTAATAAGTTGTGTTGTTGGAAAATAAGAGACCGTTTGCCATTCATGTGTAACAGATAGATCTTACCTAAATACTAAAAAAATTGCATATTTAAAGAGCAACAAGCCTAAAGCAGCTGAACCAATATCCAAGAACAGTACGATCAAGCCTCAAAATATTTTACGCAACACACGTGGACTTACAGGAAGTGCCTCCCATATTGCTTCATCATTAGGGCTGTCGTTGTCTCCTGGCATCAATGCTCGACACATTCTGAAGATAAAGCTTGCAGTAATTAGGAACTTTATATTTATATGATTCAGTTTGATATGTGTTTAAAAGGCACATAAAAGAATGTCTTTGTTTGAGAAATTTTTGAAGTAAAGTAATTAATGTATTAAACATTTCATGTTTTAATACCTCAAATTGTCTATCAGTATCGTTAATTCAAATGCCAATAAGGGAAGGAATGCAATCTTCAAACTCACAGCTGGTGGCCAGGTAGCTGCCATTTAAGATAGAATAAGTCACAATCCGATGAAATGAGAGAAAATGAAAAACAATCCTTCATACAGAATCAAACTACTTTTGTAATGTCCTCCAACTTAATCCGTACTCTCCAAACTCAAAAGTTAGCAAGACCAAACTATGAGAATCAGAGGCATCATTTCTGTTAAGTATCTACATATGGCAATCTGTTTGACATTTGACGGAGAGGTAATTTACCATAAGAACTCTCGAGGTATATACAGAGGAGTAATTCGAACGCTACAAGCAACGGTGTCGCGACAACAGCATGGCATGGAGCCCACTGTACACCAAAGGGATCACAAACAAATTGTAGTATTATCAGAAGTTCAGAACAATTTACTGGAAATGTTCATACGAAACACTTTTGAGTATTAGTTTGCTGAAAGTGGTAAGAAAAAAAAGACATACATGACGGTTGCGTGGAGCAACAGGAGCAGGAAGGGAGAACCTTCCTCTTGCAACAACAGCATGAAAAGCCCACAGCGGCAAAAACACCATCCTATTTAATCAAATACAAAAGGGTTGCAATATACATCTTCGATACAAAATGCATACATACAGACATGAGTGTCCAAAAACTGCAAGGACTTTATTCAGTAGAAACTATTGATGTGATTGCTTATTTTGTTTGTTTAGTTATTCTGGAAAGAGAATAGAGACAAGGAATCCCTCAACGCCTGTGAACAAAAAAAAACTGATACTTTCCGCAGAGAGAACAAAAAAACCTTCATTTCTACTCGTGAGAGAGACAATCTCGCTTCAAAATTCAATTAAAAAAGAGTTCCCTAATCCAAATCCCCAAATTTGTTAATAATTGGACATCAAAAATGAAAATCGAAATCGAACCAATCAGATACCAACAATAAAAGTGTGATTCATGCACCCAATTTCAAACAATTGAGACTCGAGAGCGTCGTGGATAAGAAGAGAAATAGATAGAGAACTAACCACCATGAGCAAGAGACGGTGTGATCTAGCTTCAGAACCAACAAAAGCGTAAAACAGAAGAGTAAGCTATGAGCCGCCAGAGCTTGTATCGACTTCAGCACTCTTCTACAACTCATACTCTTACTCTCTCTTAACGGAAATTCTCTGGCTTTAAATCCATCTTTCTGAAAAAAAATCTCAAAGCTCTCTCCTTTCTCTAAAGTCGAGTAATTGGAGAAAACGCCATTCGAGAAAATGCTGCAATGTTATTAATGGACCCCTCTGCTTCTTCTCCTTCCTTTTCTTCTCTCTCTCTCTTCTGTTCCTCGTCGTTTTTCTTTATTTTATTTGCAACCAAAAACAAACAAAATCATTATTTTGTCCTTCGGATTCTTTAGTTTCTATCTCTCTACCTCCATATATATATATATATATATATATATTTGTTTAGCTTTGCTTGCACGCCATTATTGAAACGCAAACGCGCTTAACATCACTTTCGTTAACTAATTATTGAGATTAATTAATTATCTTTCAGATCCTAATGGACCGCTCGTATAAAATGGGAAACAAATAGCTTAATGTCAAGTTAAGTAATCCCATTATCGTATTTAATGGATTCTGATCATCTCGTGTTAACAAAAATACTGAGGATTCTATGACCACATGTAAGAAACACACACAATCAATCTCCCAAAGACTAGACTTCATCTAGATAACACAAAAATCTTGTTGCAATCCTCTCTCATTGAGTCATCAGTAAACGTATATCTCTAAAGGGTTGTGTAATATAACGTCTTCGATACAAAATCCAGACACACATGAGTTTCCAAAAACTGTAAAGACTTTATTCAATAGGAACTACAAGTGTTCGGATAAGGAAGCTTATCTGATGGCTTCTCTTCTGCAGCCACTTCCACAGCTGTCCATTTTGTTCGACTATCGGTGGAGCCATAAAAAGTCGAGCATTCCTCTCGCCGTCTACAACCCTGTTGCCTTTTCCTCCGATTCGACCAATGCTCAGCGTTTCCTTGGTCGGATTTCTAGTTTATGTGAAACCGGAAACCTCCACGAGTCCTTTCGGGTCGTCGAGGAATTTTCCAAAGACGAGAAATCGTCTGATGCGTTTCCTCTTGTCCGAGAAGCGCTCGAGCTTCTCTTACAAGCTTCTGGGAGGAGAAAAGATGTTCACTTGGGGAGAAAGATCCACCAGCTGGTTTCTGGGTCGTCTCTGTTAAGGAATGACGATGTTCTCTGCACCCGTGTTATCACCATGTACGCCATGTGTGGCTCTCCTGATGATTCTCGGTCTGCTTTTGATGCCTTGCGGAAGAAGAATCTCTTCCAGTGGAATGCTGTTATCAGCTCTTACTCAAGAAACGAGCTTTACTACGACGTTTTAGAGATGTTTATCAAGATGATCACAGAGACTGATCTTTTACCAGATAACTTCACTTTCCCATGTGTGATTAAGGGTTGTGCAGGGATTTCTGAAGTTAGGGTCGGGCTTGCGGTCCATGGATTGGTTGTCAAGACCAGATTGATTGAGGACGTTTTTGTGGGTAATGCATTGGTGTCTTTCTATGGAACACATGGTTTCGTTTCTGACGCCTTGAAACTGTTCGATATAATGCCTGACAGAAACTTGGTTTCCTGGAACTCCATGATTCGAGTTTTCTCTGATAATGGTTTCTTCGAAGATAGTTTCTTGCTTCTTGGAGAAATGATGGAGGAAGATGAGGGTGCGTTTATGCCGGATGTTGCTACACTTGCTACAGTGTTGCCGGTTTGTGCGAGGGAAAGAGAAATAGGAGTGGGAAAAGGTGTTCATGGGTTGGCGGTGAAACTGGGTTTGGACAAAGAACTTGTCTTTAACAATGCCTTGATGGACATGTACTTCAAATGTGGTTGCATAAACGATGCACAAATCATCTTCAAGTTGAACAATAACAAGAGTGTGGTTTCTTGGAATACAATGATAGGAGGTTTCTTAGCAGTGGGGGATATTCATGGGGCTTTTGATCTTCTGAGACAGATGCTGGCAGGAGGCGAGGATGTCAGAGCGGATGAGGTAACCATTCTAAATGCAGTGCCAGTTTGTTTCGATAAATCAGTCTTACCGAGCTTGAAGGAACTTCATTGTTACTCCGTAAAACAAGAGTTTGTACAGGATGAGTTAGTAGCCAATTCCTTTGTTGCTTCTTACGCAAAGTGCGGCTCTCTGAGTTATGCCCAGCGTGTGTTTTGTAGCATAAGGAGTAAAACAGTGAACTCTTGGAATGCTTTGATTGGTGGCTATTTCCAGAGTAGTGATCCTAGGTTGTCCTTGGATGCCCATTTGCAGATGAAAAATTCTGGATTGCTACCTGATATGTTTACTGTTTGTAGTCTTCTTTCAGCTTGTTCTCGGCTAAAATCTCTGCGGATGGGAAAGCAAGTGCATGGTTTTATAATCCGAAATCGGTTAGAAAGAGATTCGTTTGTTTATATATCAGTACTCTCACTTTATATTCAGTGTGGGGAGCTAAGCACTGCGCATTTATTATTTGACGCAATGGAAAATAAAACCTTGGTATCTTGGAATACTGTGGTAAATGGTTACCTTCACAATGGATTTCCTGAGAGAGCTTTGGGTCTCTTTAGACAAATGGTTTTGCATGGAATCCAACCTTGTGAGATTTCTATAATTAGTGTGTTTGGTGCATGTTCGCTGCTACCGTCTCTTCGGCTGGGGAGTGAAGCGCATGCTTACGCTTTGAAGCGCCTCCTCGATGACAGTGCGTTCATCGCCTGTTCTATAATTAATATGTATGCTAAGAATGGTTACATAACGCAATCATTTAAGGTTTTTAATGGTTTGATAGCGAGAAGTGCGGCATCATGGAATGCCATGATAATGGGATATGGAATACATGGGCGAGCAAACGAAGCTATCAAACTCTTTGAAGAGATGCAACGAACAGGTCATAGTCCTGATGAGTTAACATTCTTAGGTGTTCTAACAGCTTGTAACCACAGCGGTCTGGTCCATGAAGGGCTGAGATTTCTGGATCAGATGAAGCACTCTTTTGGGCTAAAGCCAAATTTGAAGCATTATGCTTGTGTTATTGACATGTTAGGCCGAGCTGGGAAACTAAACAAAGCATTAAAGATTGCCACAGAAGAGATGTCCGAGGAACCTGACATTGAAATCTGGAACTCTCTCCTCAGCTCATGCAGAATCCATCAAAAGCTGGAAATGGGAGAGAAAATTGCTGCTAAGTTATTCGTATTAGAACCAGAAAAACCTGAAAATTATGTTCTGCTTTCCAACTTATATGCAGGATCGGGGAAATTGGATGACGTGAGAAAAGTGAGACAGAGAATGAAGGAGATGAGTTTGCGAAAGGATGTTGGATGCTCTTGGATCGAACTAAACGGGAAGGTTTTCAGCTTTGTTGCTGGTGAAAGTTCCTCAGATGGTTTTGAGGAAGTCAAAAGTCGTTGGAGTATACTGGAGACAGAAATATGGAAGATGGGATACAGACCAGACACAAATTCAGTACAACATGATCTAAGTGAAGAGGAGAAGATTGAACAGTTGAGGGGACACAGCGAGAAGCTTGCCATTACCTACGGGTTGATCAGAACTTCAGAAGGAACAACTCTTAGAGTTTACAAGAACCTAAGGATTTGTGTGGACTGCCACAATGCGGCGAAGTTAATCTCCAAGGTTATGGAAAGGGAAATAGTTGTGAGGGACAACAAAAGATTTCATCATTTCAAGAATGGGTTATGTTCTTGTGGAGACTACTGGTAGTTAAGACTATATAATCAAATTGGTAAAGACAGATGCGTAAGCATCTCTTAGTTCTTGCTTACCGAAACATCAACGCAACTCTGTGTAAGAAGGAATTTATACTGCTACGACCAAGCCCTAATCATAGATCTGCTGCGCTCTACTGAGACTTGATAAAATTTGGCTAACGGTTAAGACAAAATTGGTTAGTTGATGATCTTGCTTGTTTGTCTGAAGCGTCTCTGGTCTTGGAACTGGTTAAATTGCTCTGTCTTGATTTGTCCAAAGACCATTCAGAACATTTGCATCGTCCAAAGACCAGTTGAGTAAAACCAGAACTAAGCAAGAGAGGTTTTCTCGAGGATGCAACCTGTGAATATAAACTTCTCTTCTTTACGTTCTTTACTTATTTGTAACATATCATGTCATAAATGTATGTACATATATGTTATGGTAGCTTTTACTTGCTTTTTCTTTGTTATAAACACAATTTTTACTAAACAACTGATATAATGATACCAAATGAAACTGATGGAACATTGGAACCCTAAATTTAATTTCAACATAATTAACTGTAACCTTTTTTTAATGCGAAACAAGTTTCAACTCTCTCATTACTTCAGTTTGTATAAATAGTCCATGCACTTTTTATCTTCACAGAAACAGCAAGAGAAGCCAGAAGCAATGAAAGCTTCCATGAGCATCGTCGTTGTCTTCTTCTTTGCGACATTCGTCGTCATCTCTGCTGCCTCTTTAAGCCACGAGGAAACTTGCATACGAAGAAACATGTACAGGTCGCAATCCCCAAACTCTTCCCTCGTTGCCAAGACGTCAATGTTGGACTCTCTTGCGGACAAGCTCTGCAGAGACATGGCTCGTGCCGTCATGTTCTATTTGAGGATAACCGGAAAATTCCCATTTCACTACGTGAAGGCGTTGTGCAATGTGTTTGGAGATGATGAGAAGAAAGTGAAGGAGTATATTGAGAAGATATGGTTGGGAGGTCCGAATCTCGTGTCTAATTTATCTTGTGTTTTTTCATTGATTAGTGTTGCAAAAAGTTAACACTTTTACACTATTTCAGTTCTTTTACATTATATATTTTTGGTTTATACAATAATATTGATTTATTTTGTATTTGTATTGAGATTTTTTTTGTGTATGAATGTTTTTTTTTAATTTAACCTAATATCTTTAATATTTTTTAAATATTGTTGAATGCCAGGTTTAAAATGAAATATTTTTTAAAAATATAAATGGAATCCATCTATATTAAAAAAAAAGTTAATGGTTTGAGATTAAGATCCTCTTAACTCATATGTTTTAATCATTCCCAGACAAGAACATTCTAAAAACCTTTGGAAGCAAAAATGCTGTCGAGATTGTTGAAGGCAGGTGAAAAGGTTTGGTTGAATCTGGTTATTAAGAGAGACCTTCACATGGGGTCGAGGAATATAGAGAATCCTCCCAAAGTGCAAGAGCTTTACGACCTTTGCAAGCAGATTTTCACTGGGAAAGCCCCTTCTCCTGCTTCCATGGCTGTCCAAAAACTGAGCTCTTTGTTGGGTATTTCGTTTCACTCCTCTTTTCTCCCTTTCTCTCTGTTTGATTTCTGGCGTTTAGGGTTTGCAATTTCGGCTGGGTTTGATCGAATCAGTGGAATATTTTGAAGCAATTTAGAAGGATTGAGTTAAAAGGGTTTTAGATTGTTTTGTTGGAATTCTCATCAATGGCTCATTTGATTTGCGAATCCCAAAAAATCTAGGCAGTAGAAGATTCTCAATTTTGAAATCGTCAGAGTTCGCTGAGAGCTCTCTATAGATGCAATAGCTCTCCACTCATTAATGAAATTTTAAGGTTTAGGGAAGAGATACATCAATCTACATAATGGGACTATTAGTTTTTAGGGTTCATTGTGGTGAGAGTTGAAGCTAGAAATTTGGGGAATGCTTTGTTTTTACAAGGAGAGATGTGATTTGGTTTTTGGTCATTCTTGTCTACAGATTCAGTTAGTCCTGCAGACGTTGGGCTTGAAGAGGAAGCTCAAGACGATGATCGAGGCTATGGAGTTTCTGGGGTTAGCCGTTTCAACAGAGTAGGACGATGGGCTCAGCCGATCACATTCTTAGACATTCATGAATGTGATACTTTTACAGTAAGTCTTTGAGATTGATACTCTTGATTCTTTAGTCTGGTTACAGTAAGTCTTTGAGATTGATACTTTTACAGTATGTCTCACTTGTTTCTTCTCCAGATGTGTATTTTCTGCTTCCCAACATCCTCAGTGATTCTATTGCATGACCATCCAGAGATGACTGTGTTCAGCAAAATCCTCTATGGATCGCTTCATGTGAAAGCTTACGATTTGGTCGAACCTCCATGTATTATCACACAAGACAAAGCCGGTCCTGGTTTTTCCCAAGGTTATGGTTTTTATTTTCTTCTCATCTCGGGTCTAGTTTCAGGGCTCATTCGTGTGATTCATAACTAAAAGACCTCTTGCAATTACTTGCAGCAGCACGGTTAGCGAAATTGGTTAGCGACAAAGTTATAACGCCTCAGTCTGAAGTACCTGTCTTGTACCCAAAGATTGGAGGCAATCTCCATTGTTTCACTGCGCTGACTCCATGTGCGGTGCTCGACATTCTCACACCTCCTTACAACGAAACCGTTGGCAGGAGTTGCAGTTACTACATGGACTATCCATTCTCCACTTTTGGTATGCAAACTTTCTCTTCTTTGCCACTTTCACCTTGAGGAAACATTATGTTACACTGTTTTTTTCTTTGACCGGTGGTTATGTCTCTTTGAATTTGATGTTTGTAGCATTAGAGGAAGGAATGAAGACCGTGGAAGGAAAGGAAGACGAATACGCTTGGCTTGTGCAGATAGACACACCCGATGATCTTCACATGCGTCCCGGATCATATACGGGTCCAACTATTCATCAGGTCTAGATTTTTGCAGTTGGTTTTGTAGCTAAGTAGAGTACTCTTTTGTATCATTTTTCCAAGATAAATTTCTGCAGAAGATATCATTACAATAAAAGTGTAACTAAAAGCAATTGAAACTGTTAAAAGTGTAACATAAAGGTCGCTAATGAGTAATTAGATATGCTAAGTTCACCTCAAATCTGTGCTAGTGACCTGCGATTACTTTAAATCCCCAATAACCACTTAGACGACGCAAAGACTGAGCCGTATTGTAAATTGGTGCACATTTTTACTGTTCTTCTTCCTCGTGAGTAACAGTGGGCCAGTAGCCGGTAAACTTACGGTTATTTTTTGTAATAATGCACTTAAAATTATAACCAAGTGGTTGTAAGAAAATTATTTGAAGGAGGGAATTTTTAAGTGGGACCAATTTTTTATTTTATTTTTTTTCCCTTTTCCTGTTTAATAAAGTGAAGGAGTGACGATCAGATGTAGCCGTCGCCGCCGCCACGTTGAACCTTTGTTTTAATCTCTCTCTCTCTCTCTCTTTGCTACTTTAGGTTTACCATTCTTCTCCATCTCTTCTACAATGGCGTCTTCGCTTTTCAGAAACCCTATGCTTTCATCAACAGCAACAATCAACACCCCTTCTCTTCCCTCCTTCTCCTCAAAATCCTCACCTGTTTCATTCCCCTTCCCACCATGCCGTCACCGTTCCTCCGTCTCCCTCCGCAGCGAATCTCTTCGCCTCAAGTGTTCCGTCTCAGATCCTTCTCCTCTTCCGCCTCATTCCCTCCGTCCTCTCCGTCCGGAGTACATCCCCAACCGCATTTCCGACCCCAATTACGTCCGAGTCTTCGATACCACTCTCCGTGACGGCGAACAATCTCCTGGAGCTACTCTAACTTCCAAAGAAAAGCTTGATATCGCGCGTCAGCTGGCGAAGTTAGGCGTTGACATAATCGAGGCTGGGTTCCCGGCCGCCTCCAAGGACGATTTTGAAGCCGTCAAAACAATAGCTGAAACTGTGGGAAACACGCTTGATGAAAACGGATATGTACCTGTCATCTGCGGACTCTCCAGATGCAACAAGAATGATATCCAGACGGCTTGGGAGGCTGTCAAGTACGCTAAACGGCCTAGGATCCATACTTTCATCGCCACCAGCAACATTCACTTGGAGTATAAACTGAAGAAGAGCAAAGAGGAAGTCATTGAGATCGCCAGGAGCATGGTTAGATTCGCAAGGAGCTTAGGCTGCGAGGACGTGGAGTTTAGTCCAGAGGATGCAGGAAGGTTCGATTGCTTTTGTGAATACATCTTCTTATTTAATTATTATTCTCGTTAGTTTTAATCTTGATGGAGAAGCTACATGGTGGAAAACGTATTACCTACTTTTGGAATTCTGAAATTTGATACCTTGGCGAATATTCTTATCTCTTTTTGTTTTCGGATTGTCCAGATCCGAGAGAGAGTTCCTGTACCAGATTCTTGGTGAAGTCATAAAAGCTGGAGCAACAACACTCAACATACCCGACACTGTTGGTATAACATTGCCTAGTGAGTTTGGTCAGTTGATTGCTGATATTAAAGCCAAAACTCCTGGAATCGAAAATGTTATCATCTCAACACATTGTCAGAATGATCTTGGACTCTCCACTGCCAACACTTTAGCTGTATGTCTTCTTTTCTCTTGGACCAGTTTAGCTAGCTCTCAGAATGATCTCAGCAGGCAATCGCTTTTTTTTTTATTGAATTCAGGGTGCACATTCGGGTGCAAGGCAAGTGGAAGTGACCATCAACGGAATTGGAGAAAGAGCTGGAAACGCTTCACTAGAAGAGGTTAGATTTTGTTTTTTTTTTTGTATGAGATACCTCCTGAAGTTGCATCCAATCCATTCCATTGCCACATGGAAATTGTGACTTTCGGTTCATGATCATCTATACTTTATTATGACCTGAGTATTTTCTTTGTAACTGTTTAGGTTGTGATGGCTATAAAGTGCCGTGGAGATCATGTATTAGGAGGCCTATATACTGGAATTGATACTCGGCACATTGTTATGACAAGCAAGATGGTATACTTTTGAATTTCCTTCTTTACACTGTGAAGAAAAAAATTAGTTTTCTTATCTTAAGAAGGGGAAAGAGTTTGTAGATTGTGTCTCATAACTTGTGGCCGGATTTGTCAGGTTGAAGAGTATACTGGAATGCAGACGCAGCCCCATAAGGCTATTGTAGGAGCAAATGCCTTTGCGCATGAAAGCGGTATCCATCAGGTCAGTTGAATGAAAATCATCTTTGTAATATGTTACTTTGATCATTTCTGTGACCAGATTACTCTTTTTGAGAAACATGAAAGGTTGTTCGCATAATCTGTTCTTTTCCTCTTTGCAAAAATGCAAAGTATAACTTTCCTTGTAGGCTGTAACTTTTTACTCTATATGCCTATGTTCCCATCACGTAGCATCCATTGCGTGGCTATTAATAGGATGAATTGATATATATTTTAAGCTATATTTCTCTTTTGACTTGCATGTTCACTCTTTCACTCTGCTGCATAACTGTACAACTATCTTCATGATTGTTTCTACAGTTTCGCTTAATTACTGTTCATGCTTCTTTTAGGATGGAATGCTGAAACACAAGGGTACATATGAAATTATATGCCCCGAAGAAATTGGACTTGAACGATCTAATGATGCTGGCATTGTTTTGGGGAAGCTTAGGTATGTTAGCTTTTCTTGTTTAGCCCGTGTTTTGCCTGTAAACTCCCAATTTGTCTTTGTCTTCTTCAGACAATGCAACAAGCCGACAAGCCTGTAATTGGTGGATATGCTTTACATTTAGGATAATTCACTTGCGACGTTGAATATTCCCAGACACTATTAGGCATTTGGTTTTATTTTGACAATTTACTAATTCATAAGCTAGCGTACACTACGTTTATGCTTGAAAACTGAAATCTAACTGTTGGTTTCTGTTTTGCTTGGATATAATGTTATGCAGTGGGCGTCATGCGTTGAAAGACCGTTTGACTGAGGTACACATCAATCGTACCCATACACATACTCGCTATTGCCATCTTTGTGGGAGACACTAATGTCCTAATTTCTACTTTTACCAGCTTGGTTATGAACTTGATGATGAACAACTAAGTTCAATTTTCTGGCGCTTCAAATCTGTGGCTGAGCGGAAAAAGGTTGTTGGTTTATCTGTGTTATTCATTCAAACTTATAGTTGTGTTTTCAATTCCAACTGATCGTATATGTTCTTATGATGATCCAGAGAGTTACGGACGCGGATATAATAGCCCTGGTTTCTGATGAGGTTTTCCAGCCGGAAGCCCTGTGGAAACTCCTGGACATTCAGGTGAAATTCGGATCAAGATGGTCTTTTTTACTGAGTTTTCTTGTTCATTGTCATTAGTCAATTCTCATTTTTGTTGAAACTGGATTGCAGATAACTTGTGGGACTCTCGGGCTTTCAACAGCAACTGTTAAGCTTGCCGATGCTGATGGCAAAGAGCATGTCGCTTGTTCTATGGGAACAGGGCCTGTCGATTCAGCTTATAAGGCAGTCGATCTTATAGTCAAGGTACTTTTTATTCAACTGAGGCTCACATATACAGATAGTTCCACCTGTAGATCATCGGTTATTTTAAAAACTTCGTTTTCCCCCTTTGTAGGAACCGACGAGTCTGCTTGAGTACTCAATGAATGCAGTAACAGAAGGCATCGATGCCATTGCAACCACACGAGTTATTATCCGCGGAAACAACAATTACACATCTACAAACGCAATAACTGGTGAAGAAGTTCAAAGGACCTTTAGGTAAAAAGCCTCTTTCCTCATATCTCATTCAACGCAGATAAAGATAATCTTTTGCCTCGATCAAGCCGCATTGTTTTTATTTCATTGCTTTGATTCCTTATAGCACTGAACGATTCTCGTCTTTGGCAGTGGAAGCGGAGCGGGAATGGACATTGTGGTGTCGAGCGTTAAAGCTTATGTAGGAGCTTTGAACAAAATGCTCGATTTTAAAGAAAACTCTCCAACAAAAGTCCCTTCTCAAAACAACAAAGTCCCTGCCTGAATCAAAATCTTTCTGGGTCAGACCAAAGTTAGTTTTGTTTTTCTAGGTACATAGTTTGGTAATATCGGGAGTTCAAAGTTTGCATGTTGTTTATCGAAGTCTATTGTCAAAAGAATTTTGTGTACTATAAGATATTTATATAACTTAAAATCTTTAAATTTATAAATAATCGTGCACTTGATTTTAGCAAATGGAATAACCCAACCGGTACCAGTTTAACCTGTCCCAAAGAGCTGTCCTTTAACCAAACTAAGGCCTTAAACCTCAGAAACACCTGATACCTCTCTGTTCTTGATTTTTTTTATTAGGTCTATTTGTTAAAACTTCTTAGTTTATCAAGACTCCAAAACATCACATTCTCTGCAAATCTTCCTAAATGGCGAGGATAATCCTTATATGCCTAGGGTTAACGATGACGGGAACTGGTTTATATCACAAGAAAAACAATCTCACGATATAACCGAGAAACCGATGCCAGTTTCGTCTTAATTGGCCTGATCTTGCTAGTGTTTCCTCAGTTTGCTCTTTACGCAATATGTTGTCGAACAAAACGTATCTACACCTTTTACATCTATGCGAGATGATGTTCGTCCTCATTGTCCTTAGTGGTTACTCTTTGAAATGCTTCATCTACAACACAAATTTTGGTATCGCCAAGACTGCGAGCTGAGGAAACCCGGACCACTAAGCAGTTGGTCGGCCGGCTAGTCCCTGCAAAATAAACTCGCAAGAGTCAGGGAGAGTATCATTCATAACCATGATTGCAACTTCAATACCAACCAAAACAGCAATGTCTGGGTATGTTCATATCATTCATATATATATATATATATGAGTGTTATATATCATTCATGAATCTTTACATCTTCTCATCTTTAAGGAAAAGGAATAACCTCTTACATGTTCAAACTCAACAAAATACGAAAACGGTGTTAGTTTCTCAAAACATTATTTTGTCGAATCTTGTAAATTGTTGTAGTTTCTGACCATACCATGATTAAGATCAAACTATAAATTCTAATAATGATGATGATGGAAAAAAACGCAATGTATATACAGAGGTTTTACTGCGCGCAACCACAAGGATGTGGAGAGAGGACAATGTTCGGTGAACCAGGAGAATGGAGTTGGAAACGCCAACACGTAGAGAACAAAGTCCTTGAAGAATGTACTTACGACTACTGTCTTAGTTGCAGAGGTTACCAGCTCAGCTTCTTGAAAGCCATTGTTCATCAATATAATTATATCTCCATCTTCTCTTATCCTTCACTCTTTTCTAGTTTGCTTCAGCCTCGCCATTGCCAAGTCCATTATTGTCACTTTCGATATTTACCGAGGCTCTTATACTTGATTCATAATTTTCCATTTCATACATGATCATATATTCTAGTTTCTTCAATAGATACTATTCAATATAACTAGTCTCTCCTTATTGTATGTGTGTGTTCATTGTAACATAAGCAATACTATAGTCTATAGATAGGATCCTCCATCCAGGAGATATCAAACTAATTAACAACAATTCACAATTGAGAAATGAAACTGATTAAAAATTAAAAATTGATAGTAAACCAGATATAACATTTTTTTATTGTCATACGATAAATAGACCAACAGTCCCTTTTCAATAATTTTGATAGGCATGAATACCATGCATTTATTTTAGGTTTTTCAAATAGATAACCACTTTTTCTTGTTTCGTTTATTGTCACATAAACTATGCGTGTACTATAATCTATATGGATAGCATTCTTCAATCTGGAGAAATGAAACTCATAAAAAAAAAATTGAGAATATTTAACTGATTTATAAGTTCAGTATTTTGGTTATATCAAATCTATTTGTAGTAGATTTAATTATATTTTTGGTTACTATCACACACAAAAAGAGGCAAAATTGGGATATGATCATTCGTTGTAACTTGTATCACTGTTTCTTTGTGTTTCGGCAGTTATTTTTATGCATGCAAACGAAAAAGATTCTGAAAAAAAAAAAAAGAAGCTTCTACAAAATTTGGTTTTACTTGTAAGGATTCACTTCCACCTTTCTTGACAAATCAAGAATGGAGAATTTGGTCGACATTGTTAGGATATTCGAGAAACCAACAAAAGAATGAAGAAATCGAAGCATCAACATGTGTATATAACGCAATGAATGAAGATCGTGTGCTTAAAGAGTATTGTCTGATTTACAAGAAGTTCTTCAAAGCCATTGTTTTTCTTACCTTTCTTTCCTCGGAGGTAATCTTTAGGTGTTCTTGGAAGTTCCTCCACGTTTGCTTCAGCCTCGCAATTACTAGGTCAGCTAAAGACATTTTCCGAAGAACACCCTAAGATTATGGAGGATACTAACATTTGCGTCTTTTCCATATATATCATCATATAATGAATGGTTTTACTCTTTTTCATTAGTGTCTTTTGTAGAACACACTCTTTATTAGCTTAGGTATTGAGTTGTGGACAATAACGAATTAACGATACTCTATTTGCATGGTTTCCATTAATTGTCTTTTTACGATTTTATATATGGAAATCTTTCAAGAAATATAATTTAAGAAAAAAAAAAAAGACTATTTAACAAGAGAATCCAAACCAAAATTATAACCGTATCAGATCGATTGATTTGATATACTCTATACTAATTCTATGTTTAATTGTCATAAACCGGGAAAAAAAAATCAAACCAAAATTGTTTTTAACACCTTTTTGTTAAATGGGATTCGAAGTTCAAATAGTGTTAGTGAGGTGGCAGTTAGACATAGTCAAAATCTGAACTGCTCGCTCTAAAACGAAAGGATAATCTTAACACCGAACACGTTCTCCAACTCTAGTGGCACAAACCAGTAATTAAGCACTAAACCAGAGACTTAAAAAAATCTCCACTACCAAAAAATCAACTGTTCTCTGTGTCCATAATAACCACGACTCCACGCACACTAAAACGTTACGGAACGTAATCATCAAAATCGAAAAGCAAACCTCTCTTTCTATTTAATATTCGGTTTGGTTTTATTCGATTCCATCCATCAGAGGCCGAGAAACAAAAAAAAAACAAATCTCAAAATGTTTCGAGTAAGCAATTTCGTCGTGGGTTTAGCCAACACGTTGGTAATGTTAGTGGGCGCGACGGCCATTGGTTACTCGATTTATATGTTCGTTCACCAAGACGTGACCGACTGTGAATCAGCGATTCGTGCACCACTTCTCACGACCGGGATCGTCCTCTTCGTGGTGTCTTTAATAGGAGTGATAGGATCTTGCTTCAAGGAGAATGTCGCCATGGTCTCGTACTTGATCATATTGTTTGCCGGCATTGTTGCGCTGATGGTTTTCTCGATATTTCTCTTCTTTGTAACCAACAAAGGAGCCGGTCGTGTGGTCTCCGGTCGAGGGTATAGAGAGTACCGGACGGTTTATTTCTCGACTTGGCTTAACAGTTTTGTTGGTGGGAAGAGATGGGTTGGTATAAGGTCTTGTTTGGCTGAGGCTAGCGTTTGTGATGACTTGACTGATGGTCCTGTTGGTCAGATCGCTGATGCGTTTTATCACAAAAACTTGTCACCAATCCAGGTATTTTTAATTTGCATTATGTATGTGTGTTTCACGTATATTTTTTTAAAAAAAATCATTTTGGTTTTGGTTCGTATTTGCTTGTCTTCCACGGAATCGATAATACATGAACAAAACCTCCTTCATTTTCGTAATACTTTCTCTCTCGCAGTCTGGTTGTTGTAAGCCACCGTCGGATTGCAACTTTGAGTTCAGAAACGCGACGTTTTGGATACCGCCGGCCAAAAACGAAACGCCGGTTGCGACCAACAATGGCGACTGCGGTGCGTGGAGTAACGTGCAAACGGAGTTATGCTTTAACTGCAACGCGTGTAAGGCGGGTGTGTTAGCGAACATAAGAGAGAAATGGAGGAATCTTCTTGTTTTCAACATATGTCTCCTCATCCTCCTCATCACCGTCTATTCCTGCGGTTGCTGTGCTCGTCGTAACAATCGGACGGCTAGGAAAAGTGATTGTGCCTGATCACTCTATTTTCATTTGTGTCTTTTTTTTTTTTATCTGTTTGTTTGTTGGTTTGTTTTAGTTAATTATCTTTTGTTTTTTTATTAGGACAATTTAATGTTTGTTTCAACCACTAAAATTATTCACACTTCGTATATATTTCCTTTATTTCACAAGTATCCAAACATTTATGGACTTCGTCACATTTCTAATTATTAGTTGGTTTCTTCGGACAACGTCATGTTTTGTTTGCTACTCATTGATCGTTATTATGGAGAATGTAAGAGTTTTACTTGTCGTACCATTCGTATACAATCTGATTTCTAATTTTTCAAACATATAGAGAAAGAAATTCTTGTTTTTTCCCCTATTTTTATCAGTAACAACTAACTAATGCCACAAAGAAAAAAAAAAAAAACATTACAACACACAAAACAAATTCACCAAGAAAAATAATTTTCAAACATTTCTCAATCTCTCAACGTATTGATTGATCGATTTTGAATTTGTAATTCCCAAAGAAGAAGAAAAAGAACAATGGAAGATCAGCTGAGGCAATTAAAAGACATATTCGATCGGTTCGACATGGACGCAGATGGAAGCTTAACGATCTTAGAACTCGCGGCCCTTCTCCGGTCGCTCGGTCTCAAACCTTCCGGTGACCAAATCCACGTTTTGTTAGCAAAAATGGACGCAAACGGAAACGGTTTAGTCGAATTCGATGAGCTTGTAGGCGCGATTCTACCCGACCTGAACGAAGAGGTCTTAATCAATTCGGAGCAATTACTCGACATTTTCAAATCGTTCGATAGAGACGGTAATGGATTCATCAGCGCTGCAGAATTGGCTGGAGCAATGGCCAAGATGGGACAACCATTGACGTATAGAGAACTAACAGAGATGATCAAAGAAGCTGATACAAACGGTGACGGTGTTATAAGCTTTGGTGAATTTGCTTCCATTATGGCAAAATCTGCTGTTGATTATTTCGGTTTAAAAATTAATTCATGATTATTCATTTTCTTAATGATTATTATTTTTGACATTCCTAAGGCTAGAATTAATGATTGATGAGCCATTGATATATAAAATCAGAGAAAATAGTGTCTTTCAGGGACAATTTTAAATGGGTCAAAAACTCATGGGAAAACAGATATTCTTGAAATTTGATGATTGGAAACAAAACGATATGATGAAATCTAGAAAACAAGCTCATGGGGTTTCATTCCTTGTGACAAAGAGAACCTGGCGCCGAGGTAAGTCTTGAGCTCTGGAACTGCTTCAATGGATTTGATCAGAGCTGCGTCAACAGTTTTCTGGTCTTCTTTCTTCTCTTGTGGGATCTCTTTCTTCTCCTGAGGATACCAAAAAAAGAAGATGACTCAGTAATGATGCAAAGAAGAAAACCCATCATTGATTTTAAGCTTTAAGCAAGTTGAATAATCCGCAGATGATTGTGTTTGATAAAAGGATATATGTATATATACCTCTTTCTCTGCTTCAAAGAACTCGCCTTCTCCTTTCTTGTTCTTCTTCTCAGCAACCTTTCCGAAATACTTGTCATCGAACTTCTCAATGTTGACTCCAGAAATGTCAACCTTCGTGGAGGTTCCGATCACATAGGACTGGTTAACACGTCTCAATGGAACACCATTGATCTTGAATGGTCCTAAAAGAGGGAAATCACAAAACATGTGAGCAAAAGTTTCGAAATTGAAAAGCCAAACACACAATCAAAATACGAGGTGTGAAGAGAGCAGAGATAACAAGAAACTCACCAGTAACCAAAAGCAAACCAGAAGTAAGTTGCTTGAGAAAGACAACTCTCTTGCCCTTGAATCTACCAGCAAGGATGATCAACACAGTTCCTGGAGTAATGCTCGATCTGCAACACATACATACATAATATGAATACACAGAGAACATAAATGATCTTAGCTACAAAAAAAAAAAAAAATCCGACATTTCAGCTAATCCTCCAAAGAATACACTTAAGATTCAAACGATCTAACTTGTACTTTTCCAACAAATCCTCCAAGAACTATTTTAATTACCTATCGGAATCAACAAAACAGATACATTTAGCTTTGAAATTAATAAAAAATAATAATCGAAGAAGATGGATTTACTTTAGCTTGGTAGGCTTAGGTTTGCGTCTGTTGGCGAGGGGCTTCTTAACGTCTTCGGCCGGATAAAACTTGGCAGGCTTCTCAACCGGAGCTTCGACCTTGGACTTAGCGTCGTGACGGGGGAAAGCGCCGCCGTTTTTGGCCTTGATTGCCCACAAACCTCTCTTGTGGTACATTTGCGACCGAGAGTATTTGCCTACACCCCTGATTAGATCAGGGTTTCGGCTTACTTTCGGGGTCCTCTGCTTTGCCGCCGGCATCTTTTCTCTCTTCTCTTTCTCTGTTACAAACTCTCAGTGGCGTAAACCCTAGATGCGAGTTAGCTGCTCTTAAATATAAGGACGATAAGCAGCTTAAAAAACCTAATGGGCCATATATGGGTTATAAAATCTAATATGGGCTTCTAAGTAAGGTTGTTGCATGCGCATAATTTCTCCGTAACGAAGAAAACTATTTTCTTTACTTCATTTTTCCAAGTTAAGCTTTTTGTTCAAGTCTTGAGAGGAAGTCACATCCTTTACAAGTACTCTAGAATCGCTCTCAAGTAGTCTTAAACATGACCTCTTCATTTTATTGTTGACAGTACAAATGATGAAAAAAATAAAATTAGTAAAAATAGACAAGCAATGGTGTTTTTGTCATGCTCCTATAGAATACACATGTTAGCAAACAGTGGGTGAAACATAAAGAAAAACAACTCTGGTAATAAGGAAATAACATCAGAATCTGATCAGTCTACAAACTTGTGTTAATGCTTCATGTGTGTTGTTGTTGTCCTTGGACGAGCAAACCCCGGCTGCACCAAAAAACCAAACAATATATAAGTGTATGTACATATATAGACACAGAAACTTGTTTTACTACCACACTTCACTGTAGTAAAGTTACCTGAAGCAGCATTGAAGGAGCTTCTTGATTAACAAGAACATGGCTTCTCGTTTTCCTTCTATCCAAGGAAGGACTATTAGCTACGGTTATGTCCCAAAAGCTTCTCTTTTTAGATGTCGCAGCTGGAGATGCAAATCGATGACTCGGGCTTTTCAGCTCCTTTTCCTTCTCCTTTGGTCTCAAGCTCCCTCTTGTGACAATCCTCCTTGTTTCTTTGCCTATTTCTGGAGTTTTCTCGCTCTTTTTACTGCAAAGATCTCTTACTAATTCTTCTTTTTGCTTCTTCATCTGCAACCCATGTTCCCTCTTCATTCTCTCCATCTCCATCTTCAATGCCTTAACAGTAAGCTGAAGCTCCTTCACATCATCTTCCGCTTTTCTCCTTTTGGATGATTCTGGTGTGAAACATTTCCCTGATAACAACGAATGCTTCTGTTTCTTCTTCTGCTGAGCTGTTAACGCAGAGGGTGGAGTCATTAGAGATGAGATTGATGGAGGTGTCTGAGAAATGTTCTTGTTATTAGCTGCTGCTAAGGTCTCTGCTTCAAGAGTCAAAAGCTTCTGATGCTGTTTCGCGAGCTGGACACGCAACTCACGGTTCTCTTCCTGAAGCTCGAACACGAGCTTGGCCTGATCAAGCCCTACTTGTTCACCGACTTGAACCACTTCTTCATTTACTTCACTTCCCTTCACGCGAATCTCCTTGGCTCGATCTGCCCAATGGAGAGTGTTCTGTGTTTCACCAAAAGAATGATTGCTTGGACTTATATTAGCAATCATCACCGTGTTACACGAGCCGCCTAGTGAGTCTTTGAGTAGCTGTGTAAGCTTTGAGTTTCTGTAAGGAATATGTTTCTTGCCTTCCACAAGCGCGTTAATACAACTACTTAATGCAAGAAGTGATCTGTTTATGTTGGCTCCTTCAAGGGATCTTAGGGTCCTTTGATCAGTTGCTATCGCTCTTTCTGATCCCGCTAGATCGATGAGAGATAGCTTGCCAACTCGGCTGATAATATTCATGGAAGCATCTCTAGTCTTATACTCCACTATGACCTATAGAATCCCAACAAGAGATCAACTTAAGACATTGCAGACCTCAAAATCGATGCTACAATCTTTGAAACTGTGAAAGATGAAATGATAACCTGAAGGATGGCGTGTGAGCGAGAAGATGTTTCATTGCACCGAGTTGGCTCTGTAGTTCTGTTTTGGTTTCCCCTTTGGAGCAACGCCATAACCTGCAATAAAACAGAACAAAAAAACTTAGCTTTTGTTTCTCAAGATCTGTCATTTCTCCCAAAGTCAACGTGTATAGAATAGAAGAAACCTCATCCGTGGAATAAGCTCTATATTGAGTTAGACCAGCTGCCACGATTCCCTAATTTTGATAATATCCAAGCAAAGAGAACATTAATGAGACCAATGTGTTCTTATTTAAAGCTAAAAGAGACAGGCAAACAAAAAAGGTAACTTCAGTTTTATATTTACCTGTTTATCTTCACGAAGTATGAGAGGTCTACCAGGTGAAAGCAAATCTCTAACAGTTTCATTATAGACTTCAAGATAAGATAGATGAACAATGTGGTTCCCATCTAAGCTTCTTTCTCTGACCTTAGCAAACAAATCTTTGATTGCTAAAACCATTACACCAGGATTCTCCATTGTCCCTAGCATCGTGTAAGTCTTGCCTGCTCCTGTAGCACCATAGCAGAAAACCGAACCATTCCTTCCTTCAAGAACTGCTTCCAAAAGATCTCCTGTCCTGGAGAAATCAATGGGAAAGACATCTAAGAACTCGCAACATATTGATTTCAGTTGCTTTGCTGATTTCAAAAAAGGCCAATGATAGGATTCATATTCAGTATACACATCATGTTTGAGATGATGATGGAATAGAGACTTACGTGGTGGAATAGACTTCTCGTTGTGTTGTGGTCTCAGGAAAAGATGAATCAAAAGTGAAATGACGAACACGGAGCCTCTTAAGCCTCAGGTAGTCGTTATCATTGGTGAACTCCGTCAGATAAACATCTCTTTTATTCAAAACCTTGACACAGCTTCGTGACCCATTCTCTCTTTCCTTTTTCCCCATTGGTCTAAGCCTAACAAACACCATAATCCGACTCCCACAAGCATCGAGACTCTCCAATTTTTCAGCTTCTGTGACGTTTCTAGCTCCATTACCCATTGAGAGCTTTCTAATCACAGTAGAAGAAGAATCTCTAGGCTTAATTGGAACAGAGTTAATCCCGAAAATCCGATCTGCCTCCGCTACATTGTTCTCTTTGGTTACTTCGTCGACAAAGTTTGAATCTTTACCGTCTTGACGATGAAATGTCTCTCCTATCTTGCAAGAATGGAGCACCTCGTGAGTCTTAAACCTCAGATCTTCGCGTTTAGGTGACTGATTAGGGTTCCTGAGAGAGAAAGACGCTCTCTTTTGCTGCTCGTACAAGAGAGTCAAAGCTCTCATCTTTTCCTTAAGCCCTTGATGTGGATTTCTCAACGGAAGATCTGGATTCGTGTATTCTTGCCTGCTCTGCTCCTGATTCATCGCCTTAGATCGAGTCGATACAGGCATTTTCTACTCTTTTCTATTTTTCCCCTCAGAATCTAGGATTGGCTCACTATCCTAAAACAAAACCCAGCCAACAAATTGTAGAAGAAGGATGAAAGAAAGAGAGAAAGATCTTATGTGTAATCTTTAGAGTTAAAATTTATGACTGAGCAATCGCCGTTGGTTAGACTGAAGGAGTGCTTTGGTCAAATCCAAAGCTTTGAAAGTGTAGGTAATTGCTATTTTTTGGATCCAAAGAGAAAGAAAACAAAAATTAAGAAGAAAAAAAAATACAATACAAGGATATGTCTTTTGAAAATACAATTGTAACGGTCTAAATTGGCTTTGTCAGCCCGATGTTTAATCTTTGAGGACCCACTTTTATTATATAATTTATTTGTTACCTTTTTAAAGATATAGGTGATAGTGTGGCATCGGAGACATCGTTGCTTTTCCAATTGTTATCAACTCGGCCCAACATTAACAGACCATTGGGCAAAAAACACATTGTGGGCCTAAAAGTTACAAAATATATTATTTAAAAAACCTTAAATGTATTAATTCATTTATAATACGATTGGTTTTGTTAATACATAAATCTTTTTTCTAACTTTTAGGCTTTTCCTATTTAAAAGTAAATAATTTTAAAGCTATTTTTATCGAATTTCCCCGCTTAATAAAGCTTTTAAAAATATTTGGGCTTGTTAAAAAACAAAATATCAGTCAGTTTTATAAGTTTATATAATTGCACACAAAAATAAAAAAGTCAGCTATGTTTATTTTTTAAAAGTTTTTATCTAAAACCAAAAGCAAACCTGTAAATAGAAATTATTTTCTAAAAGTTGACAAACTCTACATTGAATAATTAACTGAATATCCATCTCTCTTTATAACAACAAAATAATTTTATTTTAAATAATTTCATCGCTAAAAAAAACAGAGTTAAAAAAAGACTAGGGTGGTTAACTGATATTATACATTATTAATTAAATAGAATATTTGATAAACCGAAGAAAGCCGAAACAAAACCAGACCGAGCCATTCGCTGGAGTTAGTTTAGCTGAGCCTGACGAGAAAGCCAGCCCATTCGCCCTATCCTTCTCTCCGACGATATCGACGGGATCCACCGCCGGAAAGGATCTCTCAGATCGGCGGACTTCCGACTCGCAGGTCTCCCGAAGCACATACCCGTGTTCTCTCTCTCTCTCTCTCTCTCTCTCTCTCTCTCTCTCTCTCTCTCTCTCTCTCTCTCTCTCTCTGTCTGTTCTTTAAATCGGCTCAGATCTGTGGCGCAGAGATCCAGCGCCAATCCCCTCCCCCTCCTTCTCTGCAGCGGCTGTTACTCTTTTCCCTCCAAAAAAATCTTTTCTCTTGCAACGGCTTTTTCCCTACGGATTGATTTGGCTTTAGGTCTACTCTTCTTCTTCTTCTTCTCTCGATCCGCTCGTCCTCAATTCCTCGGTACGTCTCTCTTTTATCGCAACCGTTGTTCAAGCTCTGATTGTTTCATCCTTTGCAATGCTCAGAAATATTGGATTGCAAGTGATCCCCTTTTGCTTGTTCTTAAATTTGTTCCTGGGTTTCGACTTATAGAATCTTAGACTGGAACTTCAAAGGGACAAAGAAGCTTGGAATCAGATGGAGTGGAATGTAAACAATGCTTTCAAAACCTACAAAGGTATATATGACAAAATCATCAATCTGATGATGTCTTCGTAGAGTTTATACTAATTTGTGACAAAGTCTGGAACTTGATATTCCGATGATGTTTTTGTGGTCCCAGTGCGTCTTGGTTTTCAATTGTGAGACTACAACTACTTATATGATCATTTTTTTTTGTGGCTGCTTGTTGATGTAGAAATGGAACCAAAAGCCATGATGGATATTACACTCCTTCCACACTCTGATCCCATTGACATTGGCTTAGGCTCTTCTGAGAAGGCGAATACTGTTCCCCCTAAACGGAAGAAGACAATGACATCAGTGTACCTTAAATATTTCGAGACTGCACCAGACAGCAAAACTCGGAGATGCAAATTCTGCGGACAGAGCTATTCCATAGCAACAGCCACCGGTATTGTTATATCTTCTTAAGTCTAAATTTGAGTTCGTATTCCGACTGTAACCTTTTACTTCATGATATGTTTCCCTCGTTTAAAGGTAATCTGGGAAGGCATCTTAATAATCGACATCCAGGCTATGATAAGGCAGTAGATGTTGCAACCAGCTCAGTACCACAGACACCACCGATTGTTGTGAAACCGTCACAACCCCAATCGAAAGCACCGCAGCTCGATTATGATCATCTTAACTGGTTAGTTCTCAAGTGGCTCGCTTTGTCATCACTTCCTCCCTCTACTGTAGACGAAAGATGGTTGGGAAACTCCTTCAAATTTCTTAATTCATCTGTCCAATTATGGCCGGCTGAAAAATATAAAGCCGTACTTCATGAGGTTTTCAGAAGCATGCGGGGAGATGTAAAGACATCCCTGGAGCATATCCAATCCAAAGTTTCAGTCACCTTGAGTTTCTGGAACTCATATGAAAACATTTTCTATATGAGCGTAACGGGCCAATGGATAGACGAGAATTGGTCCTCTCATCGATTATTGCTCGACATATGCCGGATTCCTTATCCCACTGGGGGTTCTGAGATCTATAGCTCCCTTTTGAAAGTCCTTAAAATATATGCCATTGAAGACAGGGTTCTATGTTGTACACATGACAATAGCGAAAACGCTATTCACGCTTGTCATAGCCTGAAGGAATACTTGGAAGGCCAAAAGGTCTTGCCTTTCTGCTATATTCCCTGTGCTGCTCAAACTCTGAATGATATCATAGATGAGGGGTTAGCAACTATAAAACCTATAATATCAAAGATCAGAGAATTCACGCAAGAGTTAAACGCTTCGATGGAGCTATCAGATAATTTCACTCAGTTGACAACAGCTTATCAGGAAGGCAACTGGAAACTTCCGATCGATGCTTCATCTCGTTGGAGCGGCAATTACCAAATGGTCAACATTTTGTGCAAGGTAACTTTTCGATAACTTTGATCCATAAGTCATCCAAGCTCTCAGATTTTTTTTGTACGTGATGGCTTATGTTGGTGCAGGCTGGCAAGTCTTTGGACTCGGTGATTAGGAAAAACGAGGAATGTCTAGAGAATAGAATGATGTTGAGTTCTGCAGAAAAGACCGCGGTGACTATTGTCCACAATTACTTGGATTTGGATTCATTTCACAAGACCACTAACGATATGTGCACAAACAAGGATCTCACAGTTGGTCTAGCTCTGCTCTTCATGGATAATATATCTGAGATGATCACGGCTAGCCTAAAATCGTGCCACAACCCCGACTGGCTAAGAACTTGTGCTGAAAACATGTCCCAGAAAGCCAGAAGTTACAACACCCAAGTGTGCAACTTATTCACATACATTACAGCCATTCTTGACCCGCGCATCAAAACAGAGTACATTCCAGAGACGATAAACCTCGAGAGCTATATAGATGAAGCAAGAGCCCATTTCATTCGTAACTATTCTTCTCCTCATTTCACATCTTCCCTGAACGGCGGGTACCGTCCTCAAGACATAGACGAAGGAGGAGGAGGAGGAAATATCTCATTTGCTGAGGAAATTGCCAGAAGGAAAAGGAGGGGAAGTATGAGTAACAACAGTGTCATTGATGAACTGACACAATACTTATCAGAGTCTATAGTCTCGATGCAGACCGATGTGTTGGATTGGTGGAAGGCAAACAGCGGAAGGTACCCGCGACTTTCCAACATGGCTCGAGATTTCCTTGCGGTTCAAGCGACTTCCGCTGCACCGGAAGAGATATTTTGCTGTAGAGGTGAAGAGATTGATAAGCAGAAGTACTGCATGCCACATGATAGCACACAATCTGTACTTTGTATCAGATCATGGACTGAAGCTGGTATGAAACTGAAGTTCAAGTCAACTGAGATCGACTATGAGCGGTTAATGGAGTTAGCTGCCACCGTGGCCGCTGATAACTCTGCCGGAGGTCTGGACAAGAACCAACACAAGTGACATTATTTTTTTGTACTAAAGAGATGAATTGTGATTTAGTTGTCTTTTTAGCATTAATATGTGTATGTAATTATGCTTAGAGGTGGAGGATTTGTAAAGACCATTTATGTATCAGTACTTAGGGTAATTCATCAATGTTAAGAATTGGTTTAGTGTAAACCAATCTGGTTAGTTGTTTTAACCGTATGTTCATTTGTTACCATGTTGAAGAAACAGAAGAAAATATGACGAATGTAATGGGTTCAATTCGGTTGAACCAATTTATACCGTTAAATTTAATCTGAAAACTGCAACGACGTCCAACCACTGTGTCCATACACCCTTCACCTCCCTTCAATTCAACAATATGGGCCGGGCACAAGACCTTCAATCACCCGGCTTTGTACCAAGAGGCACTATCAATTTCCTTTTCAATCTTTCTTTCTTTCCTGGGAAGAAGAGATCATTTTATCTTCCTCTTTCTTTCTATTATGGGAAAAAACTTTTTCATCATGTCTCTTTTCTAAGAAAAAAAATATTTGTTTTTCCTAGTTATAATATTGGAAAATCATTTCAATTCAGCTTTTTGCTATCTTGCGTTATGGTTTATACGAAACCATAAGATGTAATTGAACTCGTCTTAGCGACGATTCTCAGAGATAAGGATTGGTTTTCAACGTCACAACACAAAGTGATTAAATTTCCTGATTACAGTTTTTTATTAATTTATTTGAGGGTGTTTTATTTTTGTTGTTGTTTTTGTTTTAAATTCTATTTACTTTAATTTTATAATTTTTATTTTATTTAAATTTTGTTATTGTAATCAAAATAATGAGCAATCTTTTTATCTCTTATATTTTCAAAGGTTAAAATAAAATAAAAAATGAAAATTTATCCCCAAAATAAAACAGATTCCACTGTTAAAGATATTCAGTTTTTTTTTAAATATATATATATATATACTCCAGTAAACAATAATAAAAATCGTTTATAAAAATGTTAAAACTTAAATTTTTCGAAAGAAATGCTGTTCGAATTTGATTTTGATATTGGCAACACACTAGGCCAACTCTTTTACCAATGCTAGAAAACAAAACACACAATGTTGACTAATTAAAGGGTTTTATCTAAATGAAAGACTTGAAAACTAATTGTACGAAAACTAAATTATCTCTTTCGACGTTCCTTATAGTTTTCTTGGCATGGTCGATTTCGATATAGTCAAGTCCAGTGTTTGAGTGACCAAGTTGTTGCTTAATTTATCTAATTCAAACACGACCACTTTTGTCTGTATAATTACTACCTTCCTCGAATTTTCAGTTATGTATTTCGTTTGCCTATTGTTCATTTAAAAATTTTGTCCTCTAATGATTTTTAATATATTTTCAATTTGACAAAATAAAAAGTGAAGATTTCAGTCGTACTTAGAAAAGTCTCGCACTCCATCTTTTAAAGTTGAATTCATTCTAATAATGACACGTATCATTGCGGTGTTCTTTCTCTTTTTTTTTATTTGCTGCCCAATCTGAGGAAACTTTTTTTTTTCTCTTTCACTCTCCTAATTTCATATTGGTTAAGTTAGGACTACTTTTTTTAATCCCCTGGTAAAGCAATTGGTTAAGAATTGATTGATAATGTGTCATATGATATTGAGAATTCGATTATTCAAAGCTTTGCGAAGTTTATCAGCAATTTTTGGAAGAGAACAAAGGATATATATATTAAAGGTTTTTAGTGTAATATAAGTAGAACTAATCATCGCAATTACATATATTAAAAATAAAATTATATATGATAAGAAATTATTTATCATAGCTTTTTGTAGTGTGGATAAATTATGTTGGTGTGGAGTTTATTTTGTATTCAGTTGCTACAAATTTTGATGGTTCGTCCTATTATAATCCATAGAATCATCAATATAATAATTTAAATAAAAAATATAACATACAGAAAGAATTATTGTTTCATTTATTCCAAATTTCTTGAAATTCTTTTTTTTTCTATGTTGAAATTATTTTTTCATCCTTTTGATGAAAAAATTCTGATATTTATATCGGTTACAAAAAAAATTTGGACTGGCTTTAGTGACATAATTAGTCAAAACAAATAATTCCAAAAATTTAAGAGAAAATTTAACGGGACTAATTTAAATGGTGTTCCAAATGTTTCGGCGCTCTATTATGTGATTTTTCAAGAACTTTAGATCTTGGCATTGATATGGACAAAATAACAACTGTTAGCAATTCATACCTCGATCAACACATATTTTCTTGTGTACTGAATATAGTGTTCTTCTATTAGGTAAAATTATTAATATTAATTCAGATATATATATTTCTTGAATCAAATGGGTATGTAAATTTTTGGGCAGAATTTGGTGCAAATGTAAGTTAAAAAAATGAAAATACAAACTTTTTAAAAAAAATTTGTATACAAATTTGAAACACTAGTTTTTGTAGAACAAACAAACTTTTTAAAACATATATCCAAAAAGAAAAACGTAAGACATATATGACTATCCAAATGACGGTCTTATGCATGGGATAAATATTATATAATATATATCCCAGCAATATTATTTCTTGACTATAGAAATAATGAATTATTAAATTATCTTATGAAAAAGATCAGACGTCTATCTCGAAATTCCACTGAGAAAGCTAGCACTTCTATTTAATACATTTTAGATACAAAACAAAATCTTGCTAAGGAATCATAATGATCCACGTGTCATCATTCACAAAAACGACGTCGTTGACAGCAGCCACACGTACATCCACAAGCACGCATAAATAAAGATGGTGCCTCCTCCCCAAAGCTTCTCACTTTGCAAGTGAAACAAAAGAAATAGATAAATAAAGGTTTCTCTCTATCAAACCTCTCTCTATTTCCCTTGTGGTAAGAAAACAGAGCAAGTAGAGATCTCTGTCTCTCTCTCTTGCTCTTTGTGTTCTTCTTGTTCAATGTAAAAACGTTCTTGACTATCCCAAAAGAGCAAGATGTCGATAAAAAAAATCTACCGATGTCTTAATTCTTTGATCAAAAGATCATGTGCTCAATCTTTATGATCATATGTCCCTTTTCACACTTTGTTTCAACTCTCAGGTTTTCAATTTTGTTGCTCTTTGTTCTCTGTTTCACTTGAGAACAACCCCTTTGAACTCGATCGAAGATAAGTCATTAGATCAAGAAAGCTAAGATTATTTGAAGAATCAAGAAATCAAGAATGGTGCGGACACCATGTTGCAAAGCTGAATTAGGGTTAAAGAAAGGAGCTTGGACTCCAGAGGAAGATCAGAAGCTTATCTCCTACGTTCACCGTGACGGTGAAGGTGGATGGCGCACTCTCCCGGAAAAAGCTGGTACTTATATATATATTTTTTTTTCCGACATTTTTGAATATTCAATGTTTGGCCTTTTTGGTCATTATTGATCAATACTATAATAGTTTTTATAAATTAATCCTTTAAATGGTATAGGACTCAAAAGATGTGGCAAAAGCTGCAGACTGAGATGGGCCAATTATCTAAGACCTGATATCAAAAGAGGAGAGTTCACAGATGACGAAGAACGTTCTATCATCTCTCTTCACGCCCTTCACGGCAACAAGTTAGTCTCCCTCCTCTCTTTCTCTCCATTTATTGTATATTGTCCCATTGTTTTTTCCATTTTCGTTTGGAGTACAACTCAAGTGGCTGCGTTTTAGCTACAAAAAGATAACATTTTCGTACTTTCTCAACATTTTTTAACAAAATCGAAATTATGGGGAGTAAAATCTTTGTTTGCCGTTTGCCTGTGTAACTAAAAAACATGATTACGCCTTTACGATTATATTTTACAAGATATTTGGCAAAAAGCATGAAAGTGTATTGTGTTTAAGAAAAAAAAAATCAGCAAACAAAAAAAAAAATAACGAAGAAAACATATTTTTTGGGTTTGAAAGTTCATATGTTATAATATATCATGTGATCATGACTCATATATTGTACATTTTGTTGGTTTTAATCAGATGGTCTGCTATAGCTCGTGGATTACCAGGAAGAACCGATAATGAAATCAAGAACTACTGGAACACTCATATCAAAAAAAGTTTGATCAAGAAAGGTGTCGATCCGGTCACACACAAGAGCTTGATCTCCGGCACCGGCAAATCAGAAAACCTCCCGGAGATTACGGAGAAGCAAAATGTTATTCCGACAATTATAACGAGTGATTACGAGAAGGTGAAGAATAACAACAAGAAGTCGGGATTATCATCGGCCAGGTTCTTGAACAGGGTAGCTAATAGGTTCGGAAAGAGAATCGATCAGAGTGTTCTGTCTGAGATTATCGGAAGTGGTGGCCCACTCACTACTACTACTAGTCACACTACTACTACTACTTCTACTACAAGTATCACCGTTGACTCTGAATCAGATAAGTCAACCAGCTCTTCCTTCTCACCAACCTCGAATCTTCTCTGCCAGATGACCGTTAACGGTAACGCTAAGTCGTCTCCGTCCACGTTCTCTGATTCCTCCGTTAGCGATCCTTTAATGTACGGGGATAGTGTGGATGATATCGGATTCTCAAGATTTGTGAATGATGAAGACTTCATGATGTTGGAAGAGTCTTGTGTTGAGAACACTGATTTCATGAAAGAACTTACGAGGTTTCTTCAGGCAGATGTGAACGACGACGTCGAGGTGACGCCGATCTGTGAACATCAAGACGATCTTGAAGAGATTGATAACTATTTTGCATGAGTGAATCTTCTGATGAATCCCAGATGATCATTCGAATGTGAGCTTGCATATATATATATACCCCATGTCGCGATTGATATGGTACTATGATAATGGTGATAATGATAATAAAAAATAATAATGCTGATGACGAACCATGCATGTAGCTTGTATTGTCATGCGTGTCTTTTTCGTGTTTTTCTAATTTTCCTTATTTTGTACGTTTGCCCTCAAGTGTGTTTCGTTTGAAATAAATAAACTAATGGTGATGCAATAATAAGTTTTGACGAGTGTATTATATCAGTATTCATTTATTGCGAACATGCAAAACAAGTACCAATAAAATTAAAAACATGAGATTTACGTTGTGTTACACTATTACTTGGGTAGTTCAAGGGCTACGAATATATGCATCGAGCAGGTTGATATATTTACTGATTATCCTATGTATTACGAAACGAATATATATATATATATATATATTCCAGCTGTAAGTTAAAAAAAAAATCAGTTTTTTAGATAATTTAAAATAATTCAAAGCCTTGTTGATAGCTTAAATAAACTATTATCTAATCAGACTTGAGACCGACATAAAGCATGTGACCATTCTTTGAACGTTCCAAGGATTAAAGATAAGAAGAAATGCATTATCATTCCATCCTTTTGAAAGCACCATGCAGAAACAAAAGTAAAAGCTGAGATTTGTTTCAAATATAATATTATTTGAAAAAGTTGAATGATTTTGCTTTTCCAATATAGTGTTTTCGTCTATATAATATTACGTGATATCAGAAATTAAAAACACTCAAATAGTATCTTCAGGAACAACATAAATTTTACAAAAATAATAGCAGATTGTGATTGAAATATCCATATTTCTTTTTCCTATTTAGAAAAAAATGAAAGTAATATTTCTATAGATTTGTTAGATGACAATGTTAGTTTTACTTGTTACGTTTTGTGGCCCAAATCACAATGTCGATTTTATAAGAAACGATTACTGTAAGAAAAAAAAATACTGTAATATACTGTATCTTATAAGTTGTAATCAGGAGTGCTAATTCGCGATTGGAAACATTACCTATTAATTATAGTTAGAAGAAACCCTTTTCTCATCCACCAGCCAAACAAAACAAAAAATAATTAAATAGAATTAGATCCACTAACAAGTGAGAATTTGTAAAAATAAATCCTCTTATATATGTCTAAGAAATTATAATATAGAGGAATTTTTACATTGCTATACATATAAATTTATTAAAAAGGCTTATTTCATTTAATCTTTTGTATTATAATCGAAACTTCCATAAGAAGAGATTGATTTTACAGATTACATTCATAAATCATAATATGTGTGGATTAGTGGATACGGCTAAACTAAACCCAATGTTTATGATTTAAACTAAACTAATTATAATCTTTATACTAGTGTGAGAACACTAACGAACAATCGTGTAACACATGAAACATGAGTAGACAGAAAGATCTTTAATCATCTTCTTTCAAGAAACCTCCCATACTTAATTAGGAACCTCAGCAAAGTAGAACCTCTCACATATTCCACCAAATGAGCATCATCGAGGATGACTCGAAATATATCTTAATCATCGCCTAACGATCTAAAACATGCAGGCCATCGTTATTACCATTCGACACAATTAAAAAGGTCCGAAAACTTTTCATAATCTACGCGATTACTAAGTTAATAGATTGCAGATTTGTTATCTAGAAACCCTCTTATCTTTCTTAAATACTTGTTCACTCACCAACTAGCATGTCCAGTCATAGATTCCTCTAACCCAACTTAAATATCTTTTCATATTTCCGACAGTCGCGTGGTCCAATTTTCTGACTTGCGCGCATGTCGGAGTATTTTCTGAGTAGCGACACATACTATATATATTGAAGACCATATATATTGTCGTCTAAAACATTTTGACCTTTTTGGATTAATGCGCATTCACCCTAAAATTTAACACAAGATAATCTTTTCGACGCAGGGTACTTGTAATTAAGTTGCACGAACACCTATATATACTAGTTTTCGTATTAACGATATAACTCTACTCAACAAGTCTAGCGAGGGTTGCTTTCGCGAATGAACCATATAACTCTATCCAACAAGTATTTTATGATCATGTACATGACGTCATTAACCGGCCCATATAATTTTTTCTCTTTTAGCTCTCAACTTTTTATATCTGATATTCTACTTGAAAGGTTGATATTGTGTCTCGATAAATAATTCAAAATTGCATTATTAATATATAACTAAAAATCCATATTATAAATAATGCAAAAGCATGTGGTGGGTCGTTACAAATTATTGCCGGTCTTCGCAGTGGCACTATATAGTAGTGGCACCGAGTCTTGACATTTCAAAGGACCATGACGTAGTGGCACCAAATTAATAAAATAGTGAATTAACCATGTATGTACTATTTTATTTCTGAAATTAATAAAGTTTCAAGTTTGGCTCCTTTTCACTTGGCATTATTTACTTATTGGCGAAAGAGAGAATAACTAAATAAAATATGCTCGAAAATATAGAAATATGTTCTCGAGATATGGTCGTGATGTTTCCCTGTCCAACTCGGACACAGTGACCAACTTGATATCTATATATTTCAATTATTGAAATGTTTATTATCAGAAAATAAATTATTGAAGTGTTTTTTAATTAATTTAATTTAGATTCACATAACCTAAAATTTTACTCTTTTTTCGACCAAAAACCTAAAATCGCACTTACAAGAGATAAACATATAGCCAAAAGCTACCGAGGTATATCATATGTTGATGTTTCTTTGGTTTTGGCATTGGCTGGAAAATTATAGGAAACTTTAAATAGTTAAAATATGCGATCTGATTATATCAATAATAATAGGAATTCTTTTTTTATTGACTTCTATATAGTTATATTATATAGTCATATTCTTATTGTATTAAACCACTTTCCAAGAGGAGTTAGACTTAATTTGCTTATTCTAAATATATTTTAATTACACCATTTTCATTAGGGCTAGCTAGTATTTCATCACTTATATCTTCTTATTTTTGTATCAACTTATGATTTTCTAGTATAATAGAAAAATAGTGAATCAAGTAGTTGTTTTTCATGACGACTTTTTTCGGTTACAACAAAACCTATTTGAAACAGTTGATTGTGGATTACCTTCAGATTTATGAAAATTGTTTAATAAAATAAAATAATGTAAAAGATGATCGTAATATGTCGCAATGCAATTGTTATTTAGCTGCTAGTTGAAGTACACAATATTTATAAATTATCATTAAACAAAATATTTTCTTAATGGCAATTTCATGTTAAATTTTTTAAAATTCTGGAGTACTCAAGTTTATTAGACGTAACAAAATTTGATTAGACGTATTTCAGGCCATTGACAAGACGGTTAATTTGATTTATCTTCCCAGCATGAGATTAGAATTACCATCAACACACTCCACGTAATACATATTGTCAAAAAGATGGTAAATGTAAATAGAATATTCACATAGTGTCTAGCGTCTAAGCCTGATTGGCGTATTCATGGTATTTTATTTCTCTGTTTTTGTTTAGGCTTTAAAACCTTATTATATGAATATAAATCGGACTGATATTACATCTAAAAGTTTTTCTTCACCCATTTTACGGAAACTGTGACAACATTTATATATAATAGTGTATTTATTAGAATAACTTATTGAAATTTCCAGTATTAATCTATGCGTCCGCGATAAGATATAATCACGTACTACGTATACGTTAAATGCGATGTTCTTAACATTCATACCCAAGAAAAGGTTAAATGCGATTATCCTTTTCTGATTGCATTGAAAAGTCAATGAATTTGTGGTGATAACTACAAATTTAAAGCTGTGATTGCTCGATCCACAACACGAAACCAACATGTAGCATCAATTATGTATAGTAAACAAACAGAAACGATACTATTATTCTGTGACAATTCACATCTAAACGACTAATTACTAGTAAATCATATGAAACATGAGATTTGCTAACATCAGTTATAATAATTGATGTTGATTTTGTTTGATGTTAGTTTACTAGAATTGACAAAATTATTACTAGTTTGCATCATTTAAGAAAAAGAACAATTCAAAATATAAATTCATATGTGGAAATTATATGGCACAATGATGTTTATCTATGAAATTCATCACATATATTTGGGGTCTGAATCCAACATTATGTAATGTTAAAAAAAAATATTAAAACTATTAGATTAAGTTGACAAAAAAATAGTTGTCAAAAAAAAAATTGACAAATATATAAATTCATATTGATGGATTTATTAATTTTTATAAACATTCATTTAAAAAAGTCAAAACACATAAAATAAAACTTAAAAATTGTTTTAAATAAATATAATTTTTTAGTTTTCACAAGCTTTTAAGTCTATATATAATAAGCTTAGGTAAATTTTTGTTATCATTTATTTAATATCCAACTGGCTAAGTATTTAAGTATGTAATACAATGATTTAAAATAACTTGATAGGTAAGATTATATGACTTTCACAACTAAATGGTCACACAATTCAGTTACATGAATAGGAATTCAAGATCAGTTAAAAGCTGCATAGTCACATAAAACAGTAGTTGGAATTGAAATGTCATCTAGTAGTCATACAGAAAATTCAAGATGATTACCATATGGAGAGAAGAAGTTTATACATGACACTAGATCTTTGTAACGAGACTGCAGGTCAGGTGAAAACGACCGATCACTAAAACTTGGCAAAAGAAGAGGCTTGAGGACTCAGTTCCATGCTCTTCGACTTCAGTATGGACTTACAACAGTCCGATCACTATAAATAATTTGTTGGAAGATTAGCCCAACAAGTCAAGATTGATAGGTGAAACGTATTCAATTACTCTATAGCGAATCAATCCATAGGACTCATACCCAATGCGAATAACTTTTTCATGATCCAATATTCATTTCCAACGAGAGTAAACTTTTATAAATAAAATCTCTTTTCACAAAAAAAAATGGGTCTGATTTTTGTCTCATTCTTATACATTATTTTTATTTAAATTATAGCTAATTTTTGGAGTTCCTTCTCTTGATTCTCGAGACTCGGCCCATCTCGATCTCTGTTTAAATTTCTGGCCATTTCACCTCTAAAACTCTTACGTTTTTACTCATTTTTCACCAAAAAATGCCACTTCAAAAAGCCTAGACTCGACATATCATTTTTTTCGGACTGTAAAAGTTTTGCATCATTCTTATTATGTTTCACCAATAAAAACACATAAGCAAATTTTTTAAAAAAAAACTATGAAATGGGACCACTGGCCCATTTGTTTGTCCACCTACGACCCGTTTAGAAGCAGATGATAGAAGCTGGGAAAGACAAGAATTTTTGGAGAGAATTCAAAATTGTAATTGGTTCACAAAAAAAAAGAAAATATATTTTTATTACAGCATACTTTTCTTTTGTGACATGGACTTTTAAGAATATATGATGGACGTAAAAGTGTATCTATTAATGTTAATCCTCCTACTACTACTACTAAATTTATTCTGGACAAGGACACAAAATGATCTAACACCGACGGGAGTGATAGGGTGTTAATCGACATTTTATCTACTTCCGGTCTCATTTTGTAATTAAAACTTTTTTTTTTCGCTGGAAAAAATTTAGCTTTGATAAATAAACAAATTTAGATACAGTCTCCATTAAGTAGCCAATAAAATTAGATCTGGCAAAAATTAAATTTTTTTTTTTTTTGTTTTTGGACAGTGAAGAGGAAATCATTTGATGCACTCAAGGAAACGCGAAAGCAAAGCGAAAGGCAGATCACAATCACAAACTTACTTGTTCACTCTCTTATAGATCACTTCCTTGTCGATTTTTATTCTGGATCTCTGTCTGCAGATTTTATTTTTTTGTATCGAATACGTGTGGGCTCTGCTCGAATCTGGGTTTAGTGTAAAATCGGTTTCAGAAGAGAAAACCGTGGAGGATTCAGCGATAGAGGAGTAGCGAAAGATGAGGCGGCGGCCGGATTACCGGCGGCTAGCTAGAAGGAGATTGTCGAGCTGGATTTGGCTTCTCCTTGGTTCTTTCTCTGTTGCTGGATTGGTTCTCTTCATGGTTCAGCATCATCATCATCAACAAGATCCATCTCAGCTAATACTTGTATGTTTTTTTCTCTCTTTATTCATTGTTCCTTCATTCGATTTCGATGATGTGGATTGATTGCTAAGATTTGAGCTTTTCTCTCTGCGAATCATCCCTCTCATGATTAATTGTGGATCTTGTTGTGATTGGTGAATCCTCTGCAATCGTAACCTAGTTTCGTTAAGTTGAGAATCCTTGTTAGTTTGCTCTCTAACTATGGAATCAGTGAAGTTGCCGACTTGAAGAGTTTTTTTCAATTGAATGATTTTATTATGCTCCCAACGAACCCATAACCAAAGATTAGTGTACACTGTTGGATGTGAACCTCAGTTTTCGGAATCTGCGGAACGCTTTTGATTGTCTTGGTTATTGGTGGTGGTACTTCCTTAAGGTGCAATTGCTTAGATGGTTTACTTGGATGTTCATGAATTACTTGGCCTGAGAATATTGTGGCTATCGTAGTTTCTTATTGACACTGCTTGTTGGTGATGAGTTTTTATTATTCTTACTGTCACCGCAAAAGCTCTAAAAACAGAGCATTTCTCATGCTTGATGTGTAAAATAGTCTCTAAAATTGACTGAAATTTCTTGATATTATATGTACATTTACGTCTGCTGTTTATGTTTCATCAAAACACTGAATGCCCATAATTTGAGAGGTGAAAATGTTGAAGGCGCTTTATGCCATAGCGTAGAGGTACAGATGGGAAGAATTTGTGTTAAGCTAAGCTCTCCTGTTGAAAGAGGATGCAGTAGTTATGTCAGAAATTAGTGATGTTCATGTTAATATCAATAATACTAAAGATACATTGTCATTGGATGAGTTTTCATGATGCATTTTCTCCAAGTTCTTCAAACATAAGAACATTTGCTGGACTATATACATATTCTGTCATTGGGAAATGCTATAGGGGAGTCAATCCAAGTGTCATGAGAAGGTTGTCGAGATTTCTTAGTCAGGCCAGGACTTGAGAACATAACAAATTCTTCCACAAGTATAGGGAGGGGAATATGGACAACTTATCGTATGATACTATCTATATAGAAATGGCTTCTCTTTCTTTTTTCTTTTAATGTTTTTGTCTTTGGAGAACTTACTCTGGTCTTCTTTTTATTGATAGGAAAGAGACACAAGAACCGAGAACGTATCTCCTCCCCGTTTAAACTTCACGGAAGAGGTAACAAGTGCTTCCTCGTTCGCTAGGCAGTTAGCAGAGCAAATGACGCTTGCCAAGGCTTATGTTTTTATAGCCAAAGAGCACAACAATCTTCATTTAGCTTGGGAATTGAGTTCTAAGATCAGAAGTTGTCAGCTTTTGCTCTCAAAAGCAGCAATGAGAGGTCAACCTATTTCATTAGATGAAGCAAAACCGATTATTACTGGTCTATCAACGCTGATATACAAGGCACAAGATGCACATTTCGACATAGCCACCACAATGATGACTATGAAATCTCACATCCAATCCCTTGAAGAGCGCGCAAACGCAGCCACTGTTCAAACCACAATATTTGGGCAATCGGTTGCGGAGGCACTACCAAAGAGCCTCCACTGTTTGGTGATCAAGCTCACATCTGATTGGTTAACTGAGCCATCACGCCATGAACTAGCAGATGAAAACAGAAACTCACCGAGACTTGTTGACAACAACCTCTACCATTTCTGCATCTTCACGGATAATGTTATAGCCGCCTCGGTTGTTATTAATTCAACTGTCTCTAATGCTGATCACCCGAAACAGCTTGTTTTCCACATAGTGACGAATCGAGTGAGCTACAAAGCTATGCAGGCTTGGTTTCTAAGTAATGACTTCAAGGGCTCAGCTATAGAGATCAGGAGCATAGAAGAGTTTTCTTGGTTGAATGCTTCATATTCTCCTGTTGTTAAGCAACTGCTGGATACAGATTCAAGGGCCTACTATTTTGGGGACCAGACAAGTCAAGAAACAAATTCTGAGCCGAAAGTGAGGAACCCAAAGTACTTGTCATTACTGAACCATCTCAGATTCTACATCCCCGAGATCTATCCGCAGCTAGAAAAGATCGTTTTCCTAGACGACGATGTTGTTGTTCAGAAAGATTTGACTCCTCTCTTCTCCTTGGATCTGCACGGAAACGTCAATGGAGCTGTGGAGACATGTCTTGAAGCCTTCCACCGTTATTACAAGTATCTAAATTTCTCGAACCCACTCATCAGCTCGAAGTTCGACCCACAAGCATGTGGATGGGCTTTTGGTATGAACGTTTTCGATCTGATCGCTTGGAGGAATGCGAATGTGACTGCTCGGTACCATTATTGGCAAGAGCAGAACATAGAACGAACGCTTTGGAAACTCGGGACTCTCCCTCCAGGTCTATTGGCTTTCTATGGTCTCACTGAGCCACTAGACAGAAGATGGCATGTCTTAGGTTTAGGTTACGATGTGAACATTGATAACCGTCTGATCGAAACCGCGGCTGTGATTCACTATAATGGCAACATGAAACCTTGGCTAAAGCTGGCTATTGGTAGGTATAAACCATTCTGGTTAAGGTTTTTGAACTCGAGCCATCCTTATTTACAAGATTGTGTCACTGCTTGAAAGCAAAAGACTTTTGTGACTTGGAGACTAATCCCATATCAAAAGATTCATGATTTCTCATACACTTTGAAGATTCTTTTTGTTTTTTTTTTTGTTTTGTTTTGGAATATTGTAGATCTCAGAAAGTTTGTCAGATTCAGATTTTCTCTGAAGACTGTTGTTCTCTTCTTATGGTCTGAAGAGAAATTTATAATCACACATTAGGAAGGGTCCATAATGTACTTATGGTTGAGTAGATTACAGGGATACTTGCTTTTTTTGCGAGAATTTTTTTTATTTAAGGACGGATAATTTTGTTTGTTCCGTAAGCTGTAGAATTCGCTACTGTTTATTGAATATTTTTCCAAATAATTAACAGTTCCATCGATCATCACAACATACCAATTATCAATTCTAGTACAAACCTTTATATGTGCAATCATGCTGCTATTACTGCAAAACGGTAAGAAATTATGAGTTGTGGGTTACATTTGATAGATAGTTTAATTACATGACGATAGATTATATTCGATTTAACTAAGAGAATTCAAGTTCTACATAAAAAATATGATTTTTAATCATTTAGAAATAAAAATCTCCACAGTCACCAAACCACCAACTGTGAATCACATATAACACGTTGTTGGTAACTAATATCCTCCTCACCCGTCACCACCAACTTACTTATATATTCCAAACAGCAAAACTATATATTATAGCATCATAAACAAACGAGTAATCAATCAATCAGTTGATTAACTCATGTAGCAAATATAAAAAAAACAAAGCTCTCTGTCTCTAATGGAATCCAAATACATAAACGACGTCGTTGCATTAAAGTCGAATCACGACTCAACGGTAACAGAGTCATCAGCATCGCCATCAGAATTCGAGAAGAACCAGAAACATTACCAAGAGATCATCGCTCCGCTTCCTCACCAAAATGGCTGGCGACCAAACGATCCGTTCGTGGAGTACGGTGGTTACTGGTGGTCAAAACCTCTCCTCGAAGGTTCCCTTCACGCCCAGAAGTTCTTCAAAGCTCGACCCAATGACTTCTTCGTCTGCAGCTACCCGAAAACCGGCACCACTTGGCTCAAGGCCTTGACTTTCGCAATCGCGAATCGCTCCAAGTTCGAAGATTCCACAAACCCTCTTCTCAAACGCAACCCACATGAGTTCGTGCCTTACATCGAAATCGATTTCCCGTTTTTCCCAAGCGTTGATATTCTCAACGACGAAGGAAACACGCTCTTCTCGACTCATATCCCCTACGAGTTCGTACCCGAATCGGTCGTGAAATCCGGTTGCAAGATGGTTTACATCTGGAGAGACCCAAAGGACACGTTTATCTCGATGTGGACTTTTGCTCACAAGGAGAGATCACAACAAGGAGCTCTCGTTGGCATCGAGGAAGCTTTTGATAAGTTTTGTCAAGGTTTATCTGCGTACGGTCCTTATCTTGATCATGTTTTGGGGTATTGGAAAGCTCACGAAGCAAACCCAGATCATATTTTGTTTCTTAAGTACGAGACAATGAGAGCTGATCCATTGCCGTATGTGAAAAGATTAGCTGAGTTTATGGGTTATGGATTCACGAAGGAGGAAGAGGAAACAGAGGTTGTAGAGAAAGTTGTGAATCTTTGTAGCTTTGAGACTTTGAAGAATCTTGAAGCTAACAAAGGGGAGAAAGATAGAGAAGATCGTCCTGCTATTTACGCCAACAGTGCTTATTTCAGGAAAGGTAAAGTTGGGGATTGGCAGAATTACCTGACTCCTGAGATGGTGGCTCGTATTGATGGTTTGATGGAGGAGAAGTTTAAAGGAACTGGTTTTCTTTCTTCAACACCATGAATATGATCGTTTTTGTCTTGTTTTCAAGCTATGATTGTCTGCTTCTCCTTACCCTTATGCTGGTTTATAGCATATGTTGCTAGTACAGTTACTATTGGATGAATCTGCATATGAAGCGTTACTGTTGTTGTTGAGTGTCTTTTTCAATTATCATATTATATGTATCGATTTTTCTTATTTGTCAAGATTTAATGCAATTTTTCTTTCAGAGATGCAAAGATACATACAAATTAATATGCAGAATCAATGGGAACAAAACAGAGCAACCTCTCTGTATGATTGTTTGTACCAAGAGCAAAAATGTATCACTCATAATTGTTGAAGTGTCTTTGATGTTAAGTGTGTGTAAGAAACATATCACTTATCATTGTATATACACCTTTAGATTACTAAAATGAATTATTAGAAAATGGATAGGACAACAACAATATGGCAAAAATCGGAACAAGCAAAAGTGAAAATGAAGATGATTAGGACAATAATAATCCCTCTCCAGTTTTACTTTTACAGAAACGGAGTGTTGTTGTTTGGTTTAAAATAACATGAAATATCTTAAGAAAACATAGTTGTAAAGAAAATACAACACGTTTCGTGTCGTGTGTTGCTTTGTTCAAAATGTATTGTTTTGTTCGAGGTATCATGAAATACAGATCGAAATGGGGTGTTACAAACAAATAAAGTTAATAAAATTCGTAGTTGCAGTCGCTACATTTGTTTTCTTAATGCTTGCGCTGAATTAGTTTCTCTTTCCGGAAGTACTACTTTCGATTTTTGTCGTATTAGATTCTGAGCTTTCCAGAAAAACTCTTGTTTTATTACCTCTTCTCTCTTACTTTTTTTATTTTTATTTTTTATTATTAATAGAAACTCTGTTAAGAAAATCCGGAGGTAATTTGAAGACGATAAAACCGGAACTTTGTACTGAAGTAAAAAAATAGAGCATCGGCATCTCTGAGACTTTGAGAGTTTCATTAATAAAAAAAATAATAAAAAATAGAAAAGTAATTGATTTGAGTATGAGACGTCTCACTATATTCCTAGTATTGAAACGACTCTTTAAGATCTTCTTCACTTTAACTCATCTCTCTCTCATCACTTTAACCATTCAATATAATAACAATAAAATAAATTATAAAATATTAATTATGATATTCATCACAATTATATAATAACAATAAAATAAATTATAAAATATTAATTATGATACTCATCACAATTTTAAGGATGCTGATGGTCTTAACAATTTCAATTATGAAACTGAATCACTGATTTCAATTAAAAAAATTTTTTTCTATTTTTTTTTAATTATTCACACGTACGATGTGGGTGGCCTAACTATCATCAATAAAGTCTTTACACGAAAACAACAAAGGAGCTATAAATTGCTCTGCACATTGATTCCTCCCTCAATGTCTAAAAGTAAAACCAGACGGAGAAACTATGGAACAATACCTAGTAGTCCTTAGCAGGATACTTGGATATTAAACAGCAGATATTTGTGATTTTCGGTGCATCGCCTCCAACAAAATTTCATCTTTTTTCTTTTCTTAGGCGAAAGGTATCGCCTTTCGTGCAAACTTACTACTCTTCAGAAGTTTTTTAAAAATGAATTCGATTTTCTCACGTAGATTCGTCGTCGACTCTTCTTCGCGTCTCACCAAATTGCTCGCGAACCCAACGACTCATTCTCACCCGAACCATCACTCCTTCACTTCGCTCTATCGACCTAGCCATAACCGCCATTTTCGGACCCACTATCTTCCTTCGAGCCCGTCTCCTCCTCCCGCGAGCCGCTTTGACCCTTCTCTCCTATGGCGATCGGAGAAAATTCGTGGGTTTTTCACGAGTGCTTTACGGAACAACGCTGCGAAATTGGGGAATCTCGTGGAATCCAGAGTTGGATTCTTCGGTTCTCAGTTTCCCATAAAGGGTTTCCAGTCCGGAGGGTTATCTCGGTATCAAAGGCGTGGATGGTATCGTCTCTCATCATTTCCCCAAATTTATTACAACCTTATTGCCATTGTCTCATGAGAAAAAAGAAAAATTCATTTTTTGGTTTCATTTTGTGTTTTTTGTTTTTTTACCTTTGACAGGAATCATTGGCTTCAAGGATTATCAGCTAGTGACGTTGTTCTTGGATTAGTAGCAGCTAACGCTGGTGTGTTTGTGATGTGGCGAGTTTTCAACAAACAATTCATGATTAATAATTTCATGGTCAGACCTCAAAGCTTACAACTTTATAGACATTTCGTTTCAGTAGTCAATACATGCTTGTTTTGATTCCTGCTATGAAGAAAGGAGGTCTAGATGTCTTTACATGTAATGCCGGTGATATTTTCGTTCATAATGAAAAAAGGCATTTTATGGTCTATTGATTGATCTTTGGGCAGATATCGTTGGACAATTTCACTAGTGGACGTATACACACTCTGATAACATCAGCATTCAGTCATATTGGTTTTGGACATATCATCTCAAACATGATTGGACTCTACTTCTTCGGAACCAGCGTACAGTTCTTTTCTCCTATGATTTGTATTTGTTGAGTTGGAGCACTGTTGAGCCTGTCACTGCTATTTTTTCTTAAAACGTTTCGCTAGAGATAGTGAACTGGTTTTCTTCGATTGCTTACTTCTTCATTTTTCTAAATCCTTCTCCTGCTAGATCGCAAGAAACTTTGGCCCCCAATTCCTTCTGAAGCTGTACCTTGCTGGAGCGCTTGGTGGCTCTGTGTTCTACTTGATTCACCATGCTTATATGGCTGCGTCATCTCCCAAGGTATAGAGCGACCAGCATAAGAACTTTAAATAGTTTTCTTTATCTCAATCATGCAAGGTCCTCAGGTAAGATAGTTTTGCATTTAAATTATAATGTTGTCTAGAATGGCTTTACATCTTTCTATTGGGCCACTAATCATATGCGGTGGACAGGGCCAAGGAGCTTTCGTGAAGGATCCATCGAGAACCCCGGGACTGGTATGTTTGAATTTACTCGTTTTATATAGAGAGCATGGAGTGAAATTCAATCTTGATGTGGTTATAAAACCTTGAAACTTTTGATTCTTGAGCTAGTGCTTTCCCAAGTTAAGTGTCGACCCCTTCACTGAATTTGACATGGCTAAAAGATCCAATGTTCTGTGTTTGTTGGATGCAAATGTGAATAACTTGAAGAAATCTTTTTTCTGTTTCTTAAAAGGGCGCGAGTGGAGCCGTGAATGCCATCATACTGCTCGATATATTCCTGCACCCAAGAGCCACTATATACTTGGAATTTATCATTCCAGTTCCTGCAATGCTGGTTGTAAGTTTAAGATCTCTAGCTCAGTTATCAAGTCAGCTTTAAGCGTCTCTTCTCAAGTCAGCTAAAACTGGCTCTTCTTTATCTTTCAGGGAATCTTCCTCATCGGTAAAGACATTTTAAGGATAAAAATGGTAAAGTTTGATTTGTCGGAAAATCTAATAAGACATTACAAAAGTTCAAAACTTGTTGGGAATAATCTGATGATGATTCTTAAACCAACAACAAAAAATTTGGTCATTCCAGGGGGACAGTAACATCTCAGGTTCTGCTCATTTGGGAGGAGTTGCAGTTGCAGCCATTGCTTGGGCTCGGATTAGGAGAGGCCGCTTCCGTTTTTGAACATTTTGATATGACATTGCTTGGTTCTGGTCATCTTAGAGAAAAAATCTTTCTTCAAATGATTTAGCATCTTTGAGACCATATTGTGGCTCACAAGATTATTTGATTCTACGATGTCTTTTTTTTTTCTGTCACGAAGATTCTACCATGTCTATTTATCCAAATATTAAACAATTTGGTCTGACTTTTGTGCTGTTAAACTTATTCTCTACACTGATCCACTTTGGAAGATCTACTCTTTATCAGATTTGTTTGTTAATGTAGATTTGAACAAGTCTAGTCAAACTGTGGATTAGTGAAAAAGTTTGGATTGTTTTCTGATCAAAACACCAATATGACATACTCACATAAAGACCAAATCAATATGATGCACTCATCTAAATACCACACAGATATGATATTCGTATGACCTAGGTTGCATGAAATATGACGGAAATTTGATTATTTTTTGGAAACGTGATAAGTGAATGTCTAAAAAATGTTGGAATCTATTTTGTTATTTTAGTAGCTACAATGTCTAATTAAATATTTGAATGTGAGGATTTTTTTTTCTAATCGATTAATGCTCTATTTTTAAGGTTTAACTTGTAAAGTTTAAGCTTAGATATACATGAAAATAAAATTTAAAAATCAAACCATAACACAAGGTATATTGTTTTAATAAATTTCGATTATAATCTAACGTTGTTAATATGAAAAAATATTTTTCATTAAATGTTAACATGATTTTGCTATTTAGTGTTTTTATATAAATTTATTATTCCTGTATATATTAGTATATATGTATATTTCTAAAACGTTTTCTACTTCTAAAAAATATTAAAAATTTTGTATCTAGGATTTTAATTTCAGCATATGTTTTTTGCTTTCATGGTTCATTGTAATGTAATAGGGCTGCATATATTATATGAGATCTGAATTTTTCACTTGGTATATGTTCCAGATTTTAATCTAGAAATACGAATCCAAATCTGGATAATAAAATTTTGAATTCGGACATAAAATTTTTAAGTCATTTTTGATATATTAAATTTTTATATTTTATTAGTAAAAATTTGAAGATATTAAAATTGATATTTAAAAATAAATTAATTCTTATTTTAATTTTAAAATTTTATATATAAATTTTAATTTTAATATAATTTTAAATATTTTAATATATATTTTTAATAAATATGGATCCATATATTGATAGATATATTGATATTTAGACAAATACAAATATCTGAAAGCATATAAAAGCACCATATCCTAATCCGAAAAATTGAAGTACAAATCCGGTCAGATTCGAATACTTTAAAAAATCTGGATTCAGATTCAAATATACTGAAAAATATAGATATTTGGATCTCTTCAACCTCTATAATGTATATGATAGATATAGATCAAATTGTTTGGAATTTGTATAAATAGAAACGGTAAAATCTAATAATCTTATGAACAGAACAAATTATGATCATTGTATTTACAATCTCAGATACGAAAATTTCAATATTAAAAAGAAAAGTGAAAGTAAATATTATCCTTAAGATACCTCTAATGTAGGTTATTTAGGTTTCGATTCAAACATGATTCCCATCACAGAAAATTGCTTTAAAAAATAAACAAAGACGATGGTTGTAACGTAATTCCTTGAGCGTCGGGGTCCCTTTCACTATTTTAGGAAACTATAATCACCAGTAGATGGCCGACACGTCATAAGAATGTGCCACGTAATACGAAAAGCAAAGAAGCTTGCGCTTTGTCATTAATCAAAATAAAAAGTTTCATCTTTTTTTTTTCTTTCCTTCCCCTGGATAATTTGTTTTTCGCTTAACCATTGTTTAAGGGAAAAAACCTAAAGCAAAAAAAAGGAAGCACCGTTGTCATCTGTAATCGCCAGAAGAAATATTTGGATTTCGGATGCTCTCGTTCGTCTCCTAACAAAAAAAAAAAACTTTCATTTTCCCGCACTTTCTCACCCAACGAAGGTTCTCGCCCGGAAAATGAGGTGGGAAAGGGTCCGACAACAACATCAACAAGTGGGTCTCGGTGAGTCGTGTTCCGGGCCCGGGAAGAGGTGGGGACACACTTGTAACGCCATTAAAGGAGGTAGCTTTCTCTACGTGTTTGGTGGCTATGGCAGAGATAATTGCCAAACCAATCAAGTCCATGTTTTCGACGCTGGTTTGTTCTCTTTACACATCCATCATTATTAAACTTTTAGGATTTAGGTTTATTCCCATTTTGGGATTTGCAGAATATCTGAATCCTTGTTCTTTTGTTCTCTCTCTCTCTCTCTCTCTCTCTCTCTCTCTCTCTCTCTTGCGTTTGATCTCTTTCACGATTCTGTCAATCATCTACGGATTGATTTACACTTTGGAATTTTGTTCATCCTGGATGTTATGATTTAGGATAAGAAGTTACACCCTCATGAGTTTTTCATCCGTCTAAATTTGGTATAAGAAATAACCCCATTTCCCTATATGCACATTTAGTATTGAAAGCTTGTGTCCTTTAATCCAGTACCTCCCATCGTACTTGAATTATTTCGGTTTGACCCTTTTAAGGAAGTGTTTTGTATAGTAATACTATCTTGAATTGGACTATTGTGGTCTACATGCTCTCACTGTGTTGATCTTGTTTTTGCAGCAAAGCAGATATGGTCTCAGCCAATAATCAGTGGCACTCCTCCTCCTCCTAGGGACAGTCACAGCTGTACAACAGTCGGCGACAATCTTTTGGTCTTTGGTGGTACTGATGGAACAAAACCTCTCAATGATTTGTACATTCTAGACACTTGTAAGTTTTTTCCTTTTGTATTTCATGCTTCTACTTCTTCCTGTTTGAGAAGAAGTTATTCTGAATTGGTTGTTTGTTTCCATTTGTGGTAATAGCTTCACATACTTGGAAGTGTCAGAGTGTTAGGGGAGAGGGACCTGAGGCTAGAGAAGGTCATAGCGCCACGCTGGTTGGTAAAAGGCTTTTTGTATTCGGTGGCTGTGGGAAATCTTCTGATAGTAATGACGAAATCTATTATAATGACCTTTACGTACTTAATACAGGTAATGTTTTTATGGATGGCTTTTTTTCGTTGGCATGTGAATCATTTCCTTATCATCATCTCTTATGCATTGATAAGAAATCTTAGGTAGATTAACTTACTCTGAAGCAAAACAAGTGCAAACAATACTTTTTCTTGCCTTAATATTAAGGCTGTGCTAAATTTTCTTAGGTAATTTAATTGGCTTTACGCTTGTGTAGAGACTTATGTGTGGAAACGTGCTGTTACGATTGGCGATCCTCCATCTGCGCGAGATAGCCACACTTGCTCATCCTGGAAGAACAAAATCCTTGTTATTGGTGGTGAAGATGGACATGACTATTATCTGTCTGATGTTCATATCCTTGATACAGGTGCAAAAACATTTCTCAAATTCATGTTCGTTTAACCTTACGAGTGTATGTCTTCTACCTGAAGGTTAATATAAGTGTTTTTTTGTCATAAAAATTTCATTTTGACTGTCAGATACATTAGTATGGAAGGAGCTGAATACTTCAGGCCAGTTGTTGACACCACGAGCTGGTCATGTTACTGTTTCACTTGGGAGAAACCTCTATGTGTTTGGAGGGTTTACAGATGCTCAGAATCTTTACGATGATCTCTATGTGCTTGATGTCGGTATGTAAACTGACAAAATCGTTCAATACCAAAGTTTAATACTTGTGAGGCAGATTGACTTTGGTCCTTTCTCTCTGTTGAGGCAAATGTTTTTTGATGAACCATTGTATCAACTTTGATGAAAAAGAAAAAAAGGCTTTCTAAAGTCTATCATTGTCATATTGGTTTCTCTGTCTCCGAGATCGATAACATATTCACATTGTTTTTTTTTTTTCGTTCTTACCTCTAGATACGTGTGTGTGGTCAAAGGTTCTCACCATGGGAGAAGGGCCATCTGCTAGGTTCTCTTCTGCAGGGGCTTGTTTAGATCCTCACAAAGCCGGATTTCTCGTCATTGTTGGTGGCTGCAATAAAAATCTCGAGGCACTGGATGACATGTTCTACTTACACACAGGTTCCTCCAAACTTCCTTTCAACTTGCTAATTACCAAAACTAGATGGCATTTCCTCTCTAATCGTTTTCTTCCGTTTTGGTTGATAGGACTTGGATATGATGCAAGGCTTGATCAGAGTGTCGGGAGCATGTCTCTAAAGAAGCAACTGAAGTTGAAATGCCAAGAACAAAGCCATGCAAGTTCCTTATACGATAACTCTCTTGTCAAATTCAATATGGATCATCAAGGTGTGTTTAAGCAAACTAGTCAAGATTAGATTGAAACATTAAAAGGTAGCATTTTTCTATAGCAGGATATAACTAGCCTGTTTGTGATTGCTTTTATTGTAGGAAGAGGGAATTTCGGTTTGAACACTGGCCAATTTGATCAGGGAAAGATGATGTTTCAAGCCAGGGTAACCGAGACTTTCCCAGTTGGTTACAGTATAGAAACAATAATAGATGGGAAAGTGCTTCGTGGTGTTTTGTTTTCAACCAAGCAGAGCTCCGTTCTGGCGACTGATCAAAGCTTTAGTAGGCGAGTGCTTATATTAGTTTTTTTATTTTCGGGGTTTTATCTGTTGGTGCATTGTTTTGTGAACAGTTCTTTTTTTTGTTGTACAGAAAGAGGCCAGCTTTGTCGAATGGTGATCAGGATAACAAATCAAAGATATCAAGAACTTTGAGCAAGGATCAAACTGATGCTACTGAAGCCAAAGATGCTCCATCAAATGTCGTGGAGGCTGGTATTGGTCTCATCAACCCTCTGGATGTTAACATAAACACAGCGGCAGTCGCACCTCAGCTGGATATGGTGATTTTAATAATATATCCGCAAGAACGTTACTTTAGTCATTTCTTTTTCTCTTGAGATGCCTGATTATGCAATTTCCTTACTGGAAAATACTGGAAACCTGTGTGCAGGGCACTGTGAATACAGCTCTCTCTTCAGTTCCGCTGACAGATGAAGCTTCTTTAGAATCTAGAAATGCGGTATCGATTGATGTTGGAGATACGAAGGCCGGACCTGGAGAGTCATAGCTACATAAAAACAAAGGTGGGCTAACGTCTTTTTAAGCCATTTGTGATCAAACTACTAGATTCCACAACATGTGAAACGATTGCATCTAAAACCATTTGGGTCTAACTCTGTTTCCTTGAACAACTGATTTGCAGATGAGAGATTCAGCGCATTACACAGAGGAACAACCCAGCTACAAGCATCATATCTTATTTTCTTCTGTACATTAGGCTGGGGATAGGATGGGTTTAATTTAGAATCGAAGTTAGGTTCGGTGAGGGTGAGGAGAATGAGGACAAGCTAACTCTGAGTTTAGGTTTTTTTTGTTTGTCTTTCTTCTGGTTAGTCTTGGATGCTGGAGCTCTGCAATTGCTCTGTTTCATCTTTTTATTTTTGATTAATTTCAACTTGCAAGCAATGTAATGCTTCCTCTCACAGTTCCTGAATTTTGTCACTTCTGCTTCTTTTCAGTGAAGAACCAAATCTTAGGCATCAGTCGAAAGAAGTGCGTTATGAATCTTAACAGAAGATTCAAGGGCTAATCCGTCGTTGCACAGTTGAAATTTCCCAATTGTAGATTAAAATGGTTTGTTCATGGAATCAGGAGACATTCTTTTAAACCGACTCGGTTTTTGATAAAATTATGGTTTACAATATAAACCGAAACAAATCACTCTGAAGGTTATTTGCCCCTTACTCTAACAATCTTTGCCCCTTACTCTAACGTTCTTTGCCCCTAACAAGGAAAAGGAGTTAAAGAGCAATGATTCTCATATCAATAACGCCGCTTCATTTGAAGAGAGAAAGCAGGGGGAAACTAAGAAAACCACCAGCGAAGATCAAGTTCAGATACCCGAGAATTGTTTGTATACATTACCTATAGAGTCATGCCAACGAGCTTCAGTCTCACGTGATGAGCCTGGAGTTACACTACTTCGTATAAACTCAATATTGTCAAATACAAAAGATTCGCTACCAGATGCTAACAGGAATGGTTCTAGTAGAAAAAGATTGAGAAGTAGAGAGAAGAAGCAAGATGATGCTCTGTGTGAAGAGAAAATGTTGGATGTTGCAGAAAAAACCATCAACGAAGATCAAGTGCATCCACCCAAGAATCCTTTGTTAAACATTACAATACAAGAAGATACGTGCCAACAAGCTCAAGATTCATGTGAAAAGACTGAAGCTGCACAACATTGTATAAATCCAGTTTTGTCAACACAAGAAGATTCACAGTCGGGTGCTATTAATATGACTTGGTCTGAGAGAAAGAGACAAAGAAAAAAGAGAAAGAAACACAAGGAAAGAAATGCGCCCAGGGAATGTGGTATTGATACCAATTCAGAGGTTTCTACGAAATCTGATGCTAGGCACGTTTCTGAAGCTGAAGGATCCAAATTGAAGAGTGCAGAGGAGAAAGATGTTGCCAGTGTTGTGATAAATGGTTGTCTGAAATCCAAGGATGATACAGTGGAATGGCGCATATGTCACTATGTCCCAAACTCAGAACCGTAAAGCCAATAAAAAGAAGAGGAGAAAAAACAAAACAGTGGAGGTATGCGACCCATTAAGAAATACCTTGGCAACTTCCATGAAAAGCGGGTTAGTAGAGGTTCTGGAAACTGCAGGTGTATGTGAAGTTAGGAGCAAAAAAAGGAAGAGAAAAAAAGAAGAAAACATCATCGACAGATCAGAAAAGTGCAGATATGGAGGTCTGTCATTCATCAGGAAATACTTTACTAGCCACCACGGAGAGTGGATCAGTACAGTGTTTGTTGGATCATTCGAACAAAGAAGTTTTGGAAAATTGTTATAAGAATGAAAAATGAAAAATATGCAACGGGAGAGATATGTGAAGCTCTGAATCGTGGAACACGTAAAGAAACAAAAGATGAACTTGGTGGATCTAAACAAAAGAGGAAGAGAAACAAGAGCAAGAAGAAGAAAAAGTCTTGTGAAGATCACAAAACTGTCAATATGGATGAGAAGAAGAAATCAATCTCAATCTGTGGACACTTGTAAGTTCTTACATGCCTTTTTTACCTCTGGAGTAATTTGTTTGTTATTCTCTATAGTTTTCAGGAGACCTTTTGTTGGTAGTTTCCTTGACTTCTGCTTTGAGAAATTTGATGTTGGGATATGGTCTTCTAGACGCATGTAAGCGTCTCTTACTGATCCGATATTCAAATGTCTTGCCTTTTTCTTAGTCCTAATACATATAATAAGATTAATCCCTCCTTTAACTCCGTATTTCTTTTTTTTTTCTCATATTGTGGATTGGATTATATGACAAACACTGTCATGGGAAACCATGCGAGAAATATACTGTTCTGTTTTGTAAGTGATCTTAACAACATCTATGAGCTATATATATTGCTTGTCTAATTTATTTTTTCTGGATATATGTACACAGGATCAGAGTGTATGCATTACTACAAACTTCAAAACTCTCGAGAAGAGCACAAAACCTCTGTTTCTTAAGGATCTAAGAGGCGTCTGGAATAGTTTTGGGGGATGCCTTAGCTGTGGAAAACGAAAGTACGATGAGACAAACACCTTGCTTGTTGACGAATCACCCGACAAGGCCTTGTGCAATCCTGTGAGTACTCGAACTTTGCAATTATGCATCTGTATTCAGTTTCTTCGATTTCATATTTTTAAAACATGAACATTGATTGGTGTTGTTCTCACGCTCTTTTAGCCACACACTGGAATCTTTCCTTTCCCGTTCCAGTACACAGACCGTGAAGATTCTGCATTGGCTGAGACTTTCACTTCTTAAAAACCCAACAGCATCCAAGTTTTGCATCATCAAGCAGATAGAGTTAATGGATATTGTTCCGTTACATTATCTTTCAGTTTCTTATGCGGTTTCTAAGCATTAATTCACACTGATGTTTCATATCTTGAGAACAGGACCTGATGGTGAGCTAAGGAAGTACATGCAAAGGTTAGTGGAGGAGAACCCAATTGGTCAGACCCCCATAACCGAGACGCACAAATCATGGAGTTTCTATTCTAGGGTCATCAGTGCACATAAAGATAAGTAAGTGTCTCGATGTTCATGCACACATAGGTTAAGTTAGTTCTGGAGAAAATCAAATTTTTATCTTGAGGCTGTACTTCAGCTCTAAATGTTCTTATAAATCTATTGTGTTTCAACAAAGACTATACTCTACTCTTTAAATAAGCTCTAATTTGTAATCTCGTAAATGACTTAAAATGGTTATGCGTTTTTTTCCTTCTCAGTAGTAAGAAACAAAAGAAGCTACTCAAGCATAATGGCAGTGGAACTATAAATATTGTGTGATACGAAAAAGCCATGTGGAGATAACGTAGAAGAAAAGTCAAACTCTTTCTAGTTGGTGACCTAACTACTAAAGCATGCTTTTCCATTTACAACTATTTTCGTTGTTATATTAAGCATGTGAATCTGTTCAACTTAAATTTTTAATTTAATGTCTACCTAAAGCAATTTGACTATTGAAACGAAGAAAACAATTTAAATAATTTTTGTCTAATCCACAGAGCCCAAAGAAACCTTACAAGTTTCCATTTATCTCACCAATAGAATTAAAAGAAATCCAATGACACATAAGAAATGAAACGAGAATATAATTTTGTGGATATCAAACGAGAAGACAGAAGTCACATGCAGAGGAAGACATCTAAAGAACAGAGTTTTAACAAACCACATCAGCTTGCCACAACCCCACTTCCTCTCTCTCTCTCTCTCTCTCATTTTTTTTTTCTTTTTCTATTTCTATTATTCATTAGGAAAACAGAGAAATGTATTGTTTTCTTCTCTAAGCAGAACCAAAGAGTAAAAAACAGAGGAACATTTGGCAGAGATTCCTTTGTTCTCTCTGCTTTTTCTTCTTCTTCTTCTTGGCCTTATTAGTTTCTCAGTATCTGAAAGAATCAGTCTTTTTTTTTTTCTTGGGTTTGTGAGATTTATCAGTATACATTTTCTGAATCTTCTTCTGGTGGATTCTTACAGTAGGACGCTATTTTGTTCTGTAATAATAGAGCTTTTATAGTGTCGATGAGATAATTCACTCAAAGGGTTTCTTTCTTTTCTTTTCGCCTTCTCCGGTGGGAAATTGGGAATCTATCTATGGAGAATAGTGTTCAATGTGTTTTTGTTAGCGTTAGACGTTAAACTTTGATTCTGAATTCGAATTGAAGATCAGTGCGTCAAGTGGTAAAGTTTTGAACTTTAGCCAGATGTAGAGACAAAAAAATGCCACTTTTTTCTTCTTTCTAAATAACCATTTATTTTAAATATGGGATATTTTTTGGTCGTTCATAGGAAATTTAAGCTGTAAATTAGCTGGAGGGCAATGGCGTTCACATTGAGCTTTGTCTGGGTCAATTTAATTGGAATTTTATAAAATGCTGAACATTTTTGGAACTATATGAAAATATGGAAAGTGCGTCATTCTCGTTATGGTTCCATGGTGGTTGCTTGTTGATGGAGATATAACGAAAGCTTAACGTTATTACAAAAAGGGAAGAGAAGAGTGTATACTGTAAAGTTTCCGAACCAAGAAGATAAAAAGAGTTCAAATCCTCTTCTTCACTATTCATGGCCGCTAAGTTTCTGCATACAATGGCAGATGAAAACTCGGATCTGCAGAAGAAAATTGGATGTATGAATGGGATTTTCCAAATCTTTGATCGCCACCATGTTCTCACAAGCCGGCGAAAAAGTCTTACTTTAGGTAATTTTATAACAGTAACAAAAAAATTGAAGTACTTCTGCTCTAGATCGTGTCTCTTAGTCGTTGACGTGTACATGGTCATGTGTTAAAACGTTCTTAAATATGTCTTTTTCCACGTTCTTCTTCTCTTCTTAAGCTCTGTTTCTGTTTCTTCATGAACGAAAAGGTCTGGTCTGATTCTTCTCCGAGGACTAAATGGTATGTGCTTTCTCTGCTGATTCTTGTCTGACATATCCTGAGAAGGAATTGCTCGATTTTTTGAAATGCCTGTTTGATTTGTTAGATTAGTGTTTTGTGTGGCTTCTTGGTATATTTTGACTTCTCTTAACATTAGACTCTTCTTCAAGTTTCTTGAATTTGCAATGTTTAGGGTTTATGAACAAACAGATTTCGATATGATCCTCAAACTCTTTTGATCTTATGTGCTGTTGTTGTTGTTGTTGTTGCAGGTAATGCACATGGTATCAACTTTGAAAGAGACTCTGCATTTCAGTTTCAAGACTCCAACATTATTAACAACGGAAATGCGACGAGCGAGAAACTAACAAGGGTATCAACAGAATCTTGTAGAGTTTCTTTCTCATCGTCTTGTTCATCATCCTCCCCGTTCTCTTCTGAGCTCAACAGAGAAGCTCAACCTGAAATCTCAGCGTATGACCGGGTCATTTTTCCCGAATCTCCTACGAGTGATCCAGTGATGAACCAAGGAAGTGGGTTTGCTGCACATATGGGACTTGACCTTAGAGATGTTGTTAGAGACTCTATGTATAGAGAAGCTAGAGGATTTTCTGAAGTATGTAGACACAAGAGAAGAGAGAATTCTCCAAGACCTTATGGTTTGAAGCAATCCACGCCTGTCGATTTCAATGAATCCTGCAAAGCTCTAGCCAAACTTAAAAAAACATCTCAACATTATTACAACGAGGTTGACATGAAAGATGCATCCCGTTACTATGTTGATTCTCACAAGTGGAAATCCGGAAAGAAGCTGAAAGAGTTGCCTAGGCTTTCGTTGGACAGTAGAGACAACTTCGATCTCAAATCAGGTAACAGTAAGCTTTGTGAGAGTTTCAGTAGAAGCTCTAGCATGAACAAAGTTTCAGGTAGCCCGAAACGGCCTCCTAGTGTTGTTGCTAAGCTAATGGGTTTGGAAACATTACCGGGTTCTCCATTAGGAAAAGACAAAATCAACATGTTTGATTGTAACAGTGATCCTTTCTCAAGGTCACTGAGGGAAAATAGCCTGAACCGTACTATCCCGGTTTCTCCTAGCTCACCAAGAAGCTTGGGGAAGGACCCGGCTTCATCTTCTTCTTCTCCAAGATGGAGAAGCTCTGAGTTTGTTATGAAACCTTTGTCAAGTTTGAGATTTCCCATTGAACCAGCTCCATGGAAGCAAACTGATAGAAACTGGTTTTCGCAAAAGCAAGCCTGCAAGCCTGTGAAAGCTCTGTCGCAGTCACTGGAAGGAAGGTTGAAAGATGTCGAGTTTAAGCATACGGGAAAGGATCTCAAAGCTCTTAATGAGATATTAGAGGCAATGCAATCAAAAAGTGTCTTTGATACTCGAAAGCAGCCACAATGCACGAACTCAAGAGGCCTACAGAACCAGGTGATGCCTCTGACTATGAGAGGCCCAATTGTGATTATGAAACCTGCCAGACTTGTTGAGAATTCTGGTATTCCTTCATCCTCTCTGATTCCCATTCACAGTCTTTCTGGTCTTAATACGACCTGTAGAGAAGAAGAATCTGTGAATGTTACAAGAAAGTCAACTAGTAAGAAGGCGGCAAAAGATTGTAGTTCTAAAAACGGAAGAGCTGAATCAGGCATCAGTTCTGGTGATAGCAAATCTAGCAGCAGAAACGTGCGGTCTTCTCAGGTTTCCAAAGAAATTATTCCAAAGAATTCAGGACATGCAAGTCCAAGATTGTATCAGAAGAAGAAGCAAGAGCATGACAAACGTTCTCGGCCACCAACCACTCCATCTGATTCAAGCAAATCAAGAAGACAAACAAACCGACAACCGGAAGAATCTACTACTTCTCCTGGTGGTAGGCATAGACCAGGGGCTCAGAGGAGCTTGCAGCAAAACTATGACCAGCTTCGTCAAATGAGCAATAAATGTAGCACTGAAACAGAAGCCACCATGATTATTAAACAAGCTACTGAAGCCGGTGGTGGAAAGAGTCCATCTGTTATAGAGGCAGCCAAAACCGTGGTCTCTAACTTGATGCAGAATGTGAGTTGTTGTTTCTCAAGATTTTGCTAAATAGTTGGGAATAAAAAGATTTAGCTGCTAATTTTCTGAACATCTTTTTATGTGTTTTTTTTTTCAGAAATCCAGTCCAAAGTTTAGTGAAGAAGGATCATCGGAACATCCAAGTCCAGTTTCTGTTTTGAACGCATCAATCTACAAAGAGATCAAACCATCTCCTGTGAAAATGCAAGCCAGTGAAGGCAGTAAGACCTCTCTCTATATACATCATCATTGGCAAATTGCATTGACTTCTTTTTCTGTCATTTCCTAGTTACATTTCTGGTTGGTTACTGATCATGGAACAGGTGGTAATGACCTTATTGACTCCTGTGATGAACATTGCGAAGAAGACCAGTGGAATCCAGCTTACAGCTTCTCAGAGACAACAACCAGCTTTTCGCCAGAGATAAACCGAAAGAAGCTTCAGAATGTCGAGCATTTGGTTCAGAAGCTGAAAAGACTAAACTCTAGCCATGACGAAGCCAGTCAAGATTACATTGCATCACTATGCGAGAACAATGATCCTAACACCGATCACAGATACATTTCCGAGATTCTGTTAGCCTCGGGTCTTCTCCTCAGAGACCTAGGCTCAGAGTTAAAGACGTTTCAACTGCACCCTTCAGGCCACCCTATCAACCCTGAGCTATTCCTCGTTCTTGAGCAAACTAAAGGAAGCAGCAGCAGCAATGAGAAGCTCAACCGCAAACTTGTGTTCGATGCTGTTAATGAAATTCTCGTGAAGAAGTTAGCTTTTGTCGAGGGCAGCACTGCGGATCCATGGATGAAGCGAGAAAAAACGATGAAGAGGAGGGTCTTGAGTGCGCAACAACTCTTGAAAGAACTATGTTCAGAGATAGAAACAGTGCAAAATCAAGCCAAGAAAAGATCAGATAACTTGTTGGAGGAACAAGAAGAAGACTTCTTAAAATGTATATTGGATGAAGACATGGCGATTCGATCTGGGAAATGTGCAGACTTTGGTGATGTAATCCCGGGATTAGTGCTCGACTTAGAGAGGCAACTCTTCAAGGATTTGGTGAGTGAGATCGTGCATGGTGAGATTGGTCGGCTGCAACCAACTTCAAGGAGACGAGTAGTTAAAGATTCATAAGCTCGTTTTTGTATTCTACTAAAGCCGTATATAAATAATACAAGTCAGAAGTCATAAAAACTGATATTTTTGTCTTCAATGTTTGGTGATTCATTTCTGCGATGACAACTGATAAGTAAAGATTCAGTGCTCGTATATAAACTAGAGATTGCCTTCCTATGAATCTCATGTGGTTCAAAAACGGTAGAGATCTTTTAAGGCGTAACTCATTTTGAGAAGAAGTGAGTAAAAGGAGATTTTAGGGGTTTAACAAAAAAAAAAATTACGACTTTGGAATAGAAAAAAGGCTATTTACAACTTCGTCGCCGATCAGCTAAATCAACGGTCAAGATCAACGCAAACATAAATCAGCGGATTTGATTGTCGCGTGGCGAATCGGACTCTTTACAATAAAGTCAGGGTTTTTTTCACTGTTAAGCTAGAATTGAAAGACGACACTACCAGCAAGAGACGACGCTTCCAGAGATTATCATCATCCACAGAGAAACCCAAAAGGTGTGTAAAATCATTTGATTTCCAGACTCGAAATTCTCTATTTAGTCCGATTTTCATCTTATTTACTGAAAGTTAAACATTCGCTGATCTTAGCTAGATCTTTCTCTTTCTGGTTGCTCCTTTTCCCTCAATTCCTCGTTAATGCGTGTCTTGAATTTGATTTGTGTTTATTCTGTGTTTCATTTCTCTGTTCTGAGTGAACAGATTCATCAGGAACGGGATTGGTGAGTTAAAGTTATAAGCTTTGACCTGATTCTTATAGATACTGCCTTGTTATTCTAGCTTTTCACTTTGAGATCACCAATCTATCTACATTCTGGGTTGTGTTCTCTTTTGAGTTTTGGTCTGTCTTGAAATTTTGCTTACAGATTGACGAAGATGCATTACATGGGTATGTTTAGTAAAGCTGGAAACATATTTAGGCAGCCTAGAGCGTTGCAGGCTGCGAACGCTATGTTACAGGGCAATCTTTCTTTGACTCCATCCAAACTCTTTGTTGGAGGTTAGACTCGAAAACTTTTATAATTGTAATATGTTTTTTGCCATTGAGGGAGAGTTTTCTCTTTTGAGCTTTTTTTTCTGTTTGATTGTCTTAAGAATCTCATCCTGTTACATGCTGCCTCTTCTCAGGTCTCTCACCAACTACTGATGTAGATATATTGAAAGAAGTGTTTGGCAAATTTGGAAAAATCGTTGATGGTAGCTATCATTTCTCAGCTGAGTCATATTTCCATTGGTTTGTCTTCCTCATTTTTGCTTACTAATATCTAATTTTGTTCATCACAGTGGTAGTGGTTTCGGACCGTGAAACTGGTGTATCGAAGGGATTTGGTTTCGTAACGTATGATTCGATTGATGCTGCTAAGAAGGCAATGCAACATATGAATGATCAGGTGATACCAAAATTTCCACCTTATTTGTTTACTAAATATCATGTCAGGAGTCTAATTTCTTTATCGCTTTGTTTTCTTTCATTACCCTTAAAATCTTCTCATGTAGCGACGTAAGTTTCTAGTATACTAGTTTGTGTATTATCATCTAGCTTATATTACTTACTAGTCATGTATCCCGCAGTGTCAATTAGAAACTCTCTTAGCAGAGAATCGAAATGTGAAATGATCACATTTGTTTTATTGCTTTGCTTATCTCATTTCCTTTGACAAAAAGATTAATGCTTTGGTACTGCCTTGGTGCTTGAGGCACCAATGGGATTGTTCTCTTTTTCTTTCTTTGCTTGGTTTTGTCAATCAGACATTTAAGGTTTTTCCTGCTTAAACAGGAACTTGATGGGCGAATAATTGGAGTGAACCCAGCTGATTCAGGAAGCGGTGGTGGTGGTTTTGCAAGAAGGGGAGGTTATGGTGGTGGTCGTGGTGGATTCGGTCGTGGTGGGTTCGGTCGTGGTGGATTTGGTCGTGGTGGTTATAACTTTATTCGTTAACTCAGCATCCAAGAGTGGCACCATCGGATTGATTAGTCTACTGTTTGATTTTTTCTTCAGAAAGACCAATAATTTTGTTATAACGTTCAGTGAAGCTTGAACAAACAAATCAAGCGGCTAAGTTGGCAAAAACATTTGTTGATTCAATGGAGTTTCATACATTCAAAGGAAAAAAGTTACAAATTTTGAAATATGAATAATGAGTTCAGCTCAATGAGACTAATCACTATAGAGAGGCTTTTAGTTTAACGAAGTTATGAGAGGGTCAAACTTGAAGATAAGCCAGTCTGCTTGTGCTGCAACAGCTTCACGAAGCTGAACTCCAGCGTAGCATACGAACAAATCTGCGCCACCAGGTTTACGTGCCTGCAAGTGAATTAGTTTAGTTAGTTGCTCATTTGAGATCACTGTGTTATCTGTATTCTCAATTAATAAAAAGCTTACTTCGAGATCAGTAGCCCCGTCTCCAATCATAGCCATAGTCTTGTAGAGACGACCCTGAAAAGAACCAAGTCTCATTGGAACATAGTGTTGTATTCAACAAGAGATATGGAGCTTGCAAAGTAAGAAAAGTTTGATGAACCTTTCGTATCTGTTGCACTGCCTTGGCTTTGCCTCCACTTCGTGATGTAGGTTCGTTCTCATCAAAGCCTAAAAACTCGCCAGAATTTCCAAATAGAAGATTGTTGGCAAAGATATTCTCTCGAGGGATGTCAAGAATCGACGCTACAGGCTACAGTGAATAGAAATTCATTCAAAACCTTATCACAGGAATTGATGCAATAGGTCACAGTAAAGAACTTAAAAGAAATAAGTGAAAATGGAGTGTGAGAAAGTACATTAATCATCTGTCGAAAACCTCCTGATATCAAATAGACATCAATTTTATTGGCTCTGAGCTTCTTGACCAACTCTTCAATGCCAGAGGATAGTCTACACAAACCAAAGAAACACACTATAATAACACTTTTTCGAAAGTAATCTGAACATGGACTGTTCCAAATATGTTGTGCAGAGAATCAAACAAGCTAGATGTTAACCTCTGTTTGGTCAAAATCCATTTCAAGACAAGAGCTTGGGCCAATGGAACACTTACAAGTAAATAATATGTTTATATGTGAAATGACTTTTGTAAGCAGAGTGAAACACTTACACATAAATAATATGTTTATATGTGAAATGACTTTTGTAAGCAGAGTGAATCAAGGGGAAATAGCTCGCATCATAGTAAAGAATCAAATGATCAAGATATGCAAGGTAAATAAAATCAGTACCTTGGGGGTGTCTTTTCGAGATATTCCTCAACTTTCGAGAGAGAAGGCTTGAACAAAGAAAGCCTTGCGGCTAGAGCTTCTTCAAATGGAACCGATCCACCCATTGCTCTAAGAAAGCAATACACAGTATTGATAAGCTCAAATAGCCTAAGAAAATCATTAGAGAGCTCTAGTCTATAAATTTGCGTTGAGATGGGACACAAACCTGGCAGTCCATTCAGCAACAGCTTTTCCAGCGCCACAAAACTCTGCAAGTTCATCAATACCTTCATCCACACAAACCGTGCTATCCACATCGAAGCATACGGCTTCAGCATTTCTCCAAAGATTGAGAATTTCTAGTGATTCAAGAGAAAAATTAACAGTAGAAACTCAGCTGCTCAACATACACAAATCTATAAACAATTCAAAAGCTAAAAATTTATTTTTTCAAATAACTCATTTCATCATACCTCCTAGAACAAAAGCAGCTCAGGTTAACAATTGCACAACCATGTACTAAGATGTTATCATCCCCTAAACCCAAATACAACAGATTCTAAGGTAATAAGCAGTAGTTACCTTTAGAAGGAACAACGTTGCCTTCGTGCCCCAAAGGCGACAACTCCTGTGGCTGCACAGTAGCAGTCACTGGACGGAGCAATTTGGGATGGTTCATGATCGAGACACGCCCTCTTTTACAAGGATATCTCCTTAACTCAAGGCAAGGCAAATCAGCAGAAAGTGGTGAGAGCTTTATACAGGGAACTTGAACTGGAACAACCCTTGAAGTAATTAACGCTTCCATTAAACTTGGAGCTGCAAAACACAAGAAAACAACAGTTCATTGTAGAAAGAGCAGAAACCAAAAAGACATTTTTTTGAATCTTGGACATGAACATAAAAATCAAACTAACTTCACAAAGGCGTACAATTTGATCGAATTTAACACGTAAAAGAGCAGATGGGAAATCTAAAAGAACAGCATCTCAAACTCACAAAGATATCATCAACAATTGAGACGTTGGAAGGCTAAAAATGTAAATGAAAACGTGTTTGGATACAGTGGGGTGTAGATTTTATTAACATTCCAGGTGACAATATGGAATCCACTTGATCTATCCGATCGTTAATTAAGTAGAGATTAGCGATTAAATTTACAATGTAAGATTTGGATCAGAGATCCGTCACCGCGAGGAAGAAGAAGAAGAAGAAGATACAAGAAAAGTTACCAAGCCGGGAAAATCGCCGGCGGTCGTCTTCGGCTGCTGGTCGTAGGATCGATTAATAAAATAAAATAAAAAATCACTGAGAAGAGTGTTGATGGGTTGGTGGAAGTATTAACCGCCAAATTGACAATCTAGCCCTTTATTATAAGATTAAACCGTTAAATGACACTTTTGTCCTCTGTGTTTTATAAAAATCGTTTTTTTATACTTCGTCGTCGCCGGTCATCGGCGGTGAAATCGAGACTCGTCGTTTCAAAGATAATGGAAAAAAATTCGTAAAACCCATTTCGAGAAAGTTTTTTCGAGAAACTCAAACAGTCAGATCTGACTATGTCTCTGCAACAGAGCAATGACGATACGTCACCAAAAAAAAAAAACTACTCGAGATTTGCTTTTTTTCCGGCAAAGTATATAGTTTCTGAACAACTCCGGTGAAACATTGCCGTCTCCTTACTTAAAATAAAATATGTACAATTTGTTTTTTGAGAGCCCAAGTGGATAACAGCTAGGAAAACCGAAAACCAGACAAAGATTGAACAAAACAAGTCCAGCTAAGTGTCCCTCTCCTTAGAAGTTTCCATCATTAAAGTAGTGACTAGTAAGAGAGAGACCCACACTCACATGATCCACAATCCCAACTTAGTTGCTGTTTTGTTGTTCACTAACTCAACAAGTAGGAGGTGAAGAACAAGACTAACAGTCCAGATGAAAATAAAATAGCTCTTGGGTTTTGTAGTCTGAATCCAGAGGATGGATCAGTGTAATCTGGGTTGAAACCGCCGGTTCCAGACGGAATCCCCAAACCTCCTCCTGTTGATGGTGTGACTGTGTAGGGTCTTGTAGTAGTTGTCGTAGGGACTCGTGTCGAAGGTGTTGTCGTCACTGGTGTCGTGGTCCCACTACCACTGCATCAAATGGACATAGAGCAACAAAACAAACACAATCTCAAAATTATACAAAAAAAAAAAAAGAAGAGTAAGTCTAATTAAGCGAAGATCCTTCAGATCAAAGCCAATTCTTGTTTCAAAACACTAACAAATAAGTGGTGAAGAACGAGAGGTGTGTGTACCTGGCACTTGCAGGGAAAGGACAAGAAGTGTAGCCTATATCATAAGACGACAATGGTACAAGAGACAACAACAGTTACTAATTAAAATATATCTTCTAAAATCTGTGTAGAGAATCTTGAGGTGTTAATATAATATATATATATTAAGATAATAGATAGTTTATATCTCAACATCATTCACATTGAAACATGTGAAGTTTAGATTTGATATATACTAGCCTCTCTGATCTCCTTTTCAAGTTGAGTTCCATTTTTTACTTATAATTAAATACTCTACTTAACTACTCTGAAAGATGGTCTCAGCTTTCAATACATTGTTTTGGACTTAATGTAATGAATCAGAGTAGATGTTAGTAGGAGAGAGACTCACTGGGATCAGAGGCTGAGACAGTGGCTGTGCCGGCGAAGTCACAAGTTCCCTGAGACTGACCTTTCTTCTGGAAGAAGCTGTTGACGGCGTAGGAGCAGTGAGACTTGACGGTGTTAGGGTTAAAACAAGGTCCGTTCTGGTGAATGGGTCCACAATCAGCTCCTGCGCCACATGCGTAGTCCAATGTCTTCTGCAGCATTGCCTCGCTTAAACCTTCTCTGCAGACACACCATGTCCCACCTACACGGACACACACACTTTCATGACAATACATATTTCTTCAACTCTCATTCACCGACTATGTGTGAAATGAAACCTAAATGTGTATTTCAAGAGGGAACAAGGTTGTGGTACTCCACATATAATAAAGGCAACACCTTTTCATGAAAAAGGTATGACCAAAGCAAGAAAGGTTTCTTCTTTTTATAAAATTTCATTCAAACTAAGAAAAGCTAAGAAATTTGAGACCTTGTTCTGTACTAAAACATAGTTGGCTAAAGGGAGCATTTAAGAAAGAAAAGGTGAAAATTAATAATCTTTCTCCCAGCAGAAGAAGAGGGAGGATCCATGTGATGTGAGATAGAGAAGTGTTATTTTATTTCAACTTTGTAGGAATTGAACAAAGAAGATTGTCTTACTTGAGTGACCAACCATAGCCAAAAAAATCACAGCAAGAACAGCAACTGCCATGGCGTCGCACCAGAGCTAAGTACAGGATTTGGATGCAGCTTGTTGCTCTGAGATAGAGAGAATAGAAGAGATTGGAGAAGGTTTTGAAGCTAACAAGAGCTGTGACCATAGAGAGAGAAAGAAAGGCACTGCATTGAAGACAATGAAAAAAAGAGAGGCTTTTTGCTTAGACCTTGCAGAACAATGATGTCTTATTAGTGAGTATCACTCTCTCTCTCTCTCTCTCTCTCTCTCTCTCTCTCTCTCTCTCTCTCTCTCTCTCTCTCTCTCTCTCTCTCTACTCCCGAGTATAGTATATACTATATACATATCACTGGGGAAATGGGAACAGAGATACGACTCAACTATAAAATGGATATCTTTATTTTATTTTTAAAATGGCCTCGCATTATTTATTTATTAGTTCAATAGCTACAAAAATCTTTTTTTTTTCTGAATACTTTTTTCATCTACAGAAAAGAAAAGTAATTAATGTCAACTAAAATTTATGATGACAACTACCCAATTCCTATATTGCCGTTGGATGATCACCACCCATTCCCTTCGTACCAATTGGATTTGTCTGATTCCGAAGTTAAAACAGTAACCACCAATCAACGATTCTATAGAAACATGCTCACAACTTTGAATTGAATTTAGTATCAAAAATTCATTTTTTTTTTACTCGGATACATAAAAGACTCTAACCCGATTTCCGCGCATTAAAAAAATAATAATCAAAAAGCAAAAGCAATTACAAAACAACAGTCTCTTAATGAAAAGTATTTAACTCTATCAAAAGAAAAAGATGTGTGTTTGAGAATGTTATCATGGACTTAATCGAAGTGAATTTTCCCCAAATGCATCGGCAATGGCTTCCAATCTTCTTTGTCTTAGCCTAGTAGGTGTAACACATCTTCTTCCTCTTTTTACTATGAGACTTCGACTTGAGTGTTCACTCCCTCGAGATCTGTATTAAGTGATGTGTTTGGATGCTGGTTCGACTCAAGACAATGGCAGTGAAGAAACAGATAAAAATATAATCATAGACTTATTATTACAATTTCATCTATTCAGTCACATTATTTACCTTATCAAAATTTAAAGAGAAAAGAGTTACGACTTAGCATCGTATGATATCAGAGCAGCTCAAAAGGTTCCATGAGAAACTAAAATCCTTCATCTCCACTGAACCAATGTGTAAGAAGATAACGAAGGACCTGCCTGACACTTCTTCCTAGTCGTCATTCACCATTTTTCCCCAACACGTGCTTTGCTTTGAAAAGACAAGACAGTAGGAGAAACCTTCCTTGGTCTTTGGTCCTTGGTCCTTGAAAAACTTCAAATCAATTTCAAAATGACAGATGTTTTTAATGACATTTAAATGAATTCTAGCCAAATAAATGATACATTTGATTCTTTTACATTTTCATTGAGTTTCTCATTAAATTCTTTTGAAATGATATCAATTATCAACCAGGATGTTCATATGTTTCACAACAACAAAAAAAAGATCCAGAGCCTAAAATAATCTGGATTAACTTTCCATGCTTCAACGTTCTTAATTCAATCTTCCTCTTCTTCACGATGTTATCTTCATCATATTTTGTCTTCGTATCCACTAACCCTCAATTCTTGTCTATTTGGTAGACAATACCAGCTTTAATTGCGGTTACATCTATGCACACAGTAAACTGTTCACCGATTTCTTATTTGCTTGCACGACAGGCTATCCAGTGGATGTTGCCTGCGAAGTTGAAATCACAGAGTTTGTTCTTTGTTTGCTTCTGATGATATTTGCTGTCCTTTAGACTTCAGTTGATGATATTTGATTGCTTTCTGCTAATGTTTTTGAATTCTATATGTGTGTGGCCTGGAGGTGAATATCATTCTCATTAATTACTTCCTCTCTAAATAACTCATTTCTTGGATCTATTTAACTAAATCCCCTGTGCCGTGACACAGTCATACTGTGAAAGCATATGTTTTTTGTGCATTCTTCGAGACAATAAAGTCTTTGGAGTATGGTTTCTGCTGTTTTGTGTGATACTTGAGCTTCTTTATGACTTAACTGTCAGATAATATAGTCAGTGGTTTACATTGCGGGATCAGGATGGGTTAGCTTTGTCGTAGTGTTTATGGTCGGTTCCACATCTTATTGTTCATGTTTATTGAACTATCGAGAAAAAAATATACTAATTAAAAAAAAAAACAATTTTGTCCATTTTTTCTTCTATTTCCTATATATCTAAATTTGTTTTGGTATTGTTGACAAACAAAAATTGTTTTGGTACATATTATTTTATACATTGTCATCCACAGGATCAATATTGAGCGAATTCACCTTGCTTCAATCAATTTTCGCTAAAACAATAATAATAATATTCATTTGTAAATAATTGGGCAAATCGGAGAATTCTGACAGCCTCAAATTGTTTATTTCCGACCCAATAACCAGGAAGAAGAAGATAGACAAACAAAAGGATTCACCTTTAAATGAGAGAAGAGAGAGAGAGAGATTGAAGAAAAGAAAAGGTGAAGAAGAAGCTTGGAGAGAGAATAAACACGTAGGAGGATTCTAGTCCGTGGTTACAAACGAAGGACGCACAAGAGTACACGATACACTCTCTCTGTTGCTTCTTCCCTTCAATTTCCTTACTTCTCCTTTGCCCCAATTTTCAATCTTTCAGTTTCGTTTTTCTCTGAAATTTCTTGCGTTTGATTGATCTCGCTCGATGTCGAACGAAGGATCTCTTCCGGTATTCACTTTATTCGGTTTGGATGATGTCGAAAACTATGGTCTGGTGAGTGATTATGAACGATTACTTGATTGCTTTCTTCTTTATATGGTCGGAATGGTATTAGCAATTTGCCAACAATGCATGTTCTAATTGAGTGATTATCTGAAAGTTTTGTTCTTGATTTTCCAGGTCAACGAAGCTGACAATTCGTTGCCTTTGGACATACACAATCAGGTTTTTCAACTTGTAGAGAAGGGAAACCAAGCATTCAGAGAATTTCGCTTTGAAGAGGTGAATGAATCTCTTTTTGAGTTTTTTCATGGCCTCGCTGCTTTATTATGAATTGCCTGAAACGAAAAAGTAAATGTTATGTAAGTTAACAGCAAACCGATTTGGTCTCTAGTGGATATCTTGTAGCGGCTTGGTGTAGTTTGCTTTTGGAATGAGTTTCTTGGTGAACATGATAATGATCGTAGCACTTGTCATATGATACTTTTTTACTTTATTTATGATTTTGAGCTTGTGACAACTGCTTATCAATCTGTTTCCCAAGAGAATATTCTGCAAATTCCTGGAAGTTTGAAGCTTTGATCCTGAAACCGAAATGAGACTCTCAAATATGTTCGTGCCAATAACATGTCTTTTCTTCTTCCAGGCGATTAGCAATTATTCAAAAGCATATTCTATTAAGCCTCTTGACCCTATTGTTCTAAGCAATAGAAGTGCTGCTTATATAAGGTAAGGTTTCATTTAACGTTTGCCATCATTTTGACTTCCAATGGAGTTGTCATGTTGGTTTCAAAAATGTTTTATTTGATTGTGTGACTAATTTTTTCCCTTTTACTCGGTTCATATAAATTACCTGTATTGTCACATTCTTATCTCTCTCCGTCTCTCAACCTTTTGTTTTTTTAGATATGGCCAATATCTGAAGCAGAGATCTGCATCGATTTCTGAATATACACCTCTGAACGGTTTTGATATGTCAATGCTTGGGGAAGTATGTATTCTACTTGCTTAACCTATTATTAGTAGTTGCAAAATTCATCGACTCTGACTCAACCTTGAAAACCTGTTATTTACCTATAGCTTGCTCTCAAAGATGCTGATAAGCTAATGAATCTTCAGAGCAGTTCAGTGAAGTCATATGCAACAAAGGCTTGTGCCCTCATGTTGGTAAGCTCTGAGTTATTCTGCTGATTTTATATTCATTTTGTTTTAGTCAACAAATCTTTCTCGCATGTCTTTAATTCAAGGTACTATCAAGAGTTTCCGAGTCACATTTCACACGTGTTAAATCTGTTTTCATTCTGCAGCTAGAAAGATATGAGATAGCACGTGACACTATCCTCTCAGGTCTACAGATTGATCCCTTTAGGTACGGTAGTCTATGTGTACCATTTCTGATTTAGTCTTGATGCCTAATAGAATGTGTAGTTTTTAAAGTTTGGGGTTTCTTTCTGATCGCATGAAGCGATCCTCTCCGATCCAATCTTCAGGAATTGGAGAAGGTTATGCCTACTTCGATGAGAAAGACCCATGGAAAGGCTGAGCGGTCTGATGACTTTGATTGCACTGTTTGCCTGAAATTGCTGTATGAACCTGCTACAACTCCATGTGGGCATACATTCTGCCGATCATGCCTCTTTCAGTCGATGGATCGTGGTGGGTCTATATGACCGTCTGTTGGTTTACTCCTAAATATTTCTTATTTTACGTTTGTGTTACTTACTAATGTTTTGTGGATTGTAGGCAACAAATGTCCACTATGTCGAACTGTCATTTTTATGACTCCAAGAACATGCGCTGTCAGGTAAAAGATTTGCACTCCTCTCTATTTTTTCTTATAAAGTAAATATTATATTGGATTGACGATTATGCTTTATAATTCTTAAACTGAAGCAATTACGTGTTGGCAGTGTGACATTGAATAACATCATACAAAAAAACTTTCCAGAGGAGTATGCTGAAAGGAAATTAGAGCAGGACACTCTGGTTCACTTAGGCAATGAAAGTATGCCTCTTTTTGTCATGGATGTGATCATCCCCTGTCAGAAGTTGTCTCTTCACATATTTGAACCAAGATATCGACTAATGGTGAGTTCTTTCATTTTCTTTTACGGTTCTGTACATTTTAGAACTCATTTAGTGTAAAACGTCGTCTTTGGCTCGCTTTCACAAACTCATAAATGATCTTAGAATGTTAAAGTTGATGTAAAGCCTTCATAATTACAAATGAACACTCATTTAGGGAAAAAAATAACCCAGGAAAGTCAAATGTAGACAAGATAAAGGAGTCTCTACATAAGCGCCAATAGATTGAATTCTACCGTCTCTCTAGCTTGCAACAATATTGCTGTTTGTATTTAGAAAACTTCTTTCTGATACTCTCCTAGTCTCCTTTTTCGTGTACTTTGATTAACATGTGTTGACTAAAACAGGTGAGAAGAATAATGGAGGGAAATCATCGGATGGGAATGGTGGGTGTTGTGTCCTTTTTCTTGTTGCTTTTTCTTCACTATACATTCATAAACGTTTCTGACTAGTAAGGTTTGCCATTTCCGATGTTCGTAGGTAGCTCTTGATTCTGCGACAGGGTCACCAGTGAATGTTGCTTGCGAAGTCGAAATCACAGAGTCTGTTGTTTCTTTCTTTCTGATAATTTTTAATGTCCTTCAGTCGATGATTTTTATCTTGGGATTACTCACACAGTCTGCTAATGTTTTGGAATTACACAGGTGTGATCCACTCCCGGATGGACGTTTTGTCCTGGAGGTGAATATTATTAACCATCTTGTGGCTTTATTTCATGTGTAAGTTGTCAAATGATCAATGTAGTATCTGCTTTTTTCAGCTGGAAAGCCATAGGAGGTGTCGCATTGTAAAAGCTTGGGATCAAGATGGGTAAGCTTTGTCGTAGTTTCCTGATCGTCCAGATCTTATTGTTCCCATTTTTAATTCATTTGCTAAACATAGTCTCTGTATTCGTGTTAGAATGTGGTATATACATGTTCATCGCATATTTCCATTATTTTACAACATGTGTGAAGATCAAATATTGGATCCTCATACAAACATGGTTGTTAAACTTTGTTTCGTACATGTATCATCATTTTGTAATGTTCAAACACAAATGCTTAGCTTCGTCATATCCGTTCAGGTATCGTGTTGCAGAGGTTGAATGGGTGACAGATATACCACCACAAAGCGACCAAGAGAAAGCTGATGTATGATTACCGTATCTATCAACAGTATTATATCTCTTGTGCTATGCCATTTCATTACTTCTCTGCCTTTGCTACAATAAATTTATTTCCTTCCTCTTTTTTTCCTCACTTTTCTCTGTGGCTTCTTACAGCTGCGGGAACTGACGACTAGCGCAGCATCATTTGCTCGGTCATGGCTAGAGAGGGCAAAGGAAGCAGCTAGACAAGGAGGTAAGCAACTAATCACTAAGCCGAGAGTAGAAAGTGAACTAGTCATGAGATCTGATACTTCCGATCTAGATTATAAAAGTACCCTAAATAATCAATAACTCAAGTGCGATTTGTGTCCAATCGGGTTATCTATATCTTTTCCCGGTTGTGCTCAAAGCTCAATAGTAAAAAGTTTCATTCTTCCTCTTCAAGTTCTTGAACCGTCTAAAAAACTTACTAAACTATCTCTTAATCAACCATTGTCATTTTTTATTTTGTTTATGAGCAGAGTATTGAAACATTTGCGTTGCAATTGGATCCTTATCTTATACTCTTATAATTACTAATTTCAGACATGATCCAAGTCTTTCCCTTTTCATTTCTTTCTTTTTCCTCCGCAGACAGAAGAAGACTTGAAACTCTTCTTATTGTGGAATCTATGATACCTACACCTCAAGATCCAGAGCGTTTCAGTTTCTGGGTAATGTTGTTCAATTTGCAAAACGTTTTCCAAAGATGGACACAACTCTTGCCATATATACTTGTGTTAAATTGTTGCTAAATGGTTTCTCTTTTTTTGGGTGTCAGCTTGCTACATTGACAGATAGGAGACCTTCAGAAAGATTGGAACTACTTCGGCTTCAAGATACTGGAGAGGTACTTGTACATCGACTAGTCTAGATTGCTGAATATGGATCTTGTCGGTTCATTTCTTTTGATTGTCAGAAACTTTTTTTGTTGCAGAGAATAAGGCGCGGGTTGATATATCTACGGTCAGTAGAACGAGGATGCAGAATGCAATGAACCGGCACCATATACCCGATTAGAAACAAGAGATAAAAACTTGGGATCTGTTCATAAGAAAGTTGACAAAAACATGATTTATTAAAGGAAGACATAAGATAAGAGATCCTTGTAGGATCATTATCATCCTTGGTCGAGCCATTGCTGTCGATTTTGTTTGCGAGTGTATTGTAACCATATTACCATTATTGTTCGTGATGCAACTGCAGAAAAAAATGAAGGTTCTTGAAAATATAACATACCTCTGTGGATACATTTTGTTAGTTTGGTACTGTTATGTCAAATCTCAAAATTAGGGGTTTTTTACAAAAAAAAAAAAAAAGGTTAGGGGAGAAGGTGACTGACTAAATCTTACACAATACTGTTCGGTTGCACAGATCCCAATAGATTTATACAATGTCACATCCTCATGACAGACAATCATAGTCCAACATGGCCTCACATACTCCATCGTCAAGAGACATCATTAAGGTAACATAACCACCAAACGGGAAAGTTGGAGCAGCATTAATTGTTCAAAGCTGAAATTGAAATTCGTATCCACGACAACAACTACATTTTTGAAAGTTCTTTTTTTTTTGTTTTACTGACTTTAATATCCCTCTTAACATTGAACAGTGTTGAATTCGAACTCAGTGAATTTCAGAAGTGACCACCACTGTTCCACATCATTCCGACAATTTTTAAAAGTTTTTGTAGGTTATTAATAAATGAAAACTTTTTGATTAATATTTTTTTTTACCGAAATTTCACTATGCAGAAATATGAAAGGAAAACATTTACTCATTATATAAAAGAGAGTAAGAAAAAACCAAAAAGTAAAAGGCAAATTGTGTTGACTTGAACTTTTAGGCAGACATCTTTCTTTAATACTAGCTCACATAATTGCGCAACTTTCCCGTTTTTTGATATTTCATGTCTCCATGACCCAACCATAAAATCTATTGTAACAGTCACTATTATTTCTCGACTATACAATAGTGAAATTAGGTGGTCGATATAAGCTGAATTTTAGTTCCAATTTCATAACAAAATACAAAGGATAAATTGTGTAGAATCACCACAAGTCTCACAGACGAATGGTTTTCCAATGACTTTGTTGACTCAAAGTTTAGGTATTGTTATAAGCCGAAAAGGAGAGATTGTGTAGAATCATCACTAGTCTCACAAACGAATGGTTTCCGAATGAGTAAAAGATTTCAGATGGATCCAAAATCTAGTCTGTATAAGAGTTGAATTCAAGCTTTACAAAGACATGGTTGATTACTTCTTTTCTTTTTTATGATGGTAACTCGCACGCGACTTTACCATCTTTGGACTTGTACTGACCAAGCAGCTCGGCAACGGTTTTACATCGACATTCTTTTCCAGGTCGTAACACGTCTCCATAAACCGCCATTTCGATGACATCAAGCTCCTTGTCTGTTGTTTACATTACAAGAAATCTTAAGAAAGTGAAAGCATATATGCCTAGAATTTAGACAAGAACACACGCTTGAGCCCACTTGTGTATGATCATTGTAAGTGTGAGAACAGAAATCATGCCAGCATATCAAAAATCTCTTTTTGAGTCTTTTTCGAAAGAAGATCCATTTCCCAAGAGCATTTATACTTTGCTTCACTCATAAAACGTAAACTAGCAAGACCTCGAACAATTCACTGTATCTCTTTTGCATTTAAAGAAGATTCCAAGTAGCTCAAGCGCAATTCTTGATATGATAAAACCAACCGGAGATAAAAAAAGAAAGAAGATCTAAAGCAAAAAAAGCAGCTCCCACATGTATGTGAACGGCATAACTTGTAACGAACATGCTATTCAACACAACATTTTATGAAGACATAACAAGTTAAAAGCACCAACTAAAGATATCTAATAGAACAGAATAATATAATATAACCTTGATGATCTCAACATAATCAAGTATCATCAACATCACAATGAAGCTTTTCCACATCTTACCAAATGATAATATATCCTACATAACTCAATGTAGACTGAAAAAGAAACGAAACAAGGGAAGAGAAATTGTATGATTCATTATCATCATCATCTCATTCACATGTAAACATACCCGTGAATTGCAGGCCACATGAATATCCCTTAAGTGTGGTTGCATCCACATTTTCTTGAGCTGATTTTAATCTGTTCACTCTAGTTTGAAGAATCTGACAATTTTCCACCGTCGATTCTCCACCTATATACACATGATCCAACAATCAATACTACGAATTTACAATTGTTGATTCCATAAATTTCAAACTTACAAACACCCTAAATTCATATTTCAGTGAGTGAGGTTGAGAGAATCTCAAACCTTTGGAGTAAGGAACAATGTGATCGTACTCGAAACAGAGGCACCCGCTGCAATTTCCGAATCTCTTGCAGACGACGTTACCGGCGGCGTCTTTACGCCACCTCTCGGGATGTCGACCAGGGACGACGTCAGCATTCGCCCAGCACTTGTTCTTCGCCTTTCCATCGAAGAAACGAGGCCTCTCTTCTCCGTTCGATTTTCCATTGACGCGAGACGGCGATGAAGGCGGCGACGGAGGAGGAGGAGGAGGAGAGGCGGTGGTGGAGTTAGAAAAAGAGGCCGAGTATGAAGGAACGGAGGAAGAGGACCCCATCGGTTCTGCGTCTTCTCTCTGTCTCTCGAATTTGGGCGGTTTTGAACCGGGAAGGTTAACTCAAATTCGGTTTAATTTAAAACATTAACCGAACCGGAACTTGCTGCTGTTACTTCTGTTTTCGCATTTCTGACCCTTGAGAACTTCTTTGTCAGCAAATCGCACTCACGAGGAGGTTTATTAGTTTTAATTTCAAAGTTGAAGGCTTTTTATTGAATTAGATGAAAAGTTTGAGGTTCCTTTCAGATATTTCGAAAGAAAGAAATTAAGTTTCGTCCATAAAAGAGTATCACTATTTAATGCATCACTAAAACATAATACGCGGAAATATATCGGAGAGGATAAATATTTGATCGGAGTTTGCCAAATCAGATGGCGAAGGGAAGTCTGTCGTCGTCGTCGATGACCTCCGGCTTCAGAGCCGATGCGGCTCCTAGCGTAGTCTCCCCTTCATCATTACGACGGTACATTTACTCTCGTTTCTGCTCAATTTCCTACGCGATCTATCTCTCTCGGGTTTGTACTGTAATATGCTTGGCTTTCTAGTTTGTCGTTTCCATTTTCCTTTGATTTCTTGCTTTTGGGTTTAATGAGGTACAGTTCGGTGGGTGATATGAAAACTTTCTCAATCTGGGTATTTTCTTCGTTGTGAATTGGTTTCTTAAAATTGAAACCAGAAGAACATGAATGCGAATCTAGTTAAAACAAGTTCTATGATGGTAATGCAATGGATGAAAGGTCGAAGCATGTTGCTAGTTTTGTAGTCTTGAATGTGGAAGAAGGGTTTAAATGGACTTGATTGCTTAACTGCTAACATCAAAGCTTCTTCTAGCTTTCCCTTCTCTCTCTCTCTCACCGGCATTGCAATATACTAAATTGTAGAGGAAAAACTTCTCTTTGACCTTGTTTCTAAGATAATTCAGAATGCTGTATTGCTGTTAGTATATATAGGTAGGACATGCATGTAGATGTTGGGATGTACATCCAATTGAATTTGAGGATTAGAGTCATTAGACTTTTAATAAGTGTTCCAAGTGGAAAGTACATTGCAGACAAACTTTAAAAATGTTTTTTTTGTTTCAATTGACCATCACAGGGATTCCGGTTCAGGAGATATTTGTACATGTGATTTTATAAAGGTCGGTTGATTATTTGTGTTCTAAATCTGTTTTATCTATGTTTTGTCTTAGCTTCCTGTCAATACCATCAGTGATATATACTAATATTCTGCAGATACAATACACCTATAAGCTGATAGCAAATCTAGAATGGAGGAGGAACTCTCACATGTATGGCATTGATGAAACAGCATTAAGTTGTTAGCCCTGTATCTTCACTCATTTTCGTCCTTCTGTTGCAGCATACTGGAAAAGAATTAAACTTTCTTCTGTTTTTATATGAAAACAAATTTCTTCGTTTAATGATTTCAGGCTTGCAGCATGTGACAAAAGAGCTTGAAAAAGAACATGCTGTGGAATTTTGCAAATAGAAAACGTCCCGTGCTGGAAGTTGTTTCTGCTGGTCAGTTGACTAAATGGCCTCTTTACCATCTTCAATTCTAATTCTTGAATTCGATTTTTTTTTTTTGTATCCAACTTGTTAGTACATAAAATAATATTTAGATCTCAACCTTAAGATTCTAGGTATAGAATCCGCGTAGATTTATTTACCCTTCTACACGGTTGGTTCTTGTTTTATATTTATGCACAGGGTTACTTAAGTTAGTAGAGATATCTAACATGCTTTTGAAAGACCCTCTACAAAATATTCAAGCAATCTGGCATAGTTATTCATATGTTGAAGTTGCTAAGCGTTTTTTCTTTCTTCATAATAAGATGTAAATGTTGGCATGCATATTGTATCGAGCTAAGCATTTTTGTAGCATCAAATATATTTAATTACGACCACATTTCTCCATTATCTTATTTAATATTATTTAATCAGTTTTTAAAGGCGGCTTTTCAGATTGTCAATCTCAATCATCTACTAGTCTTCTTCCATCGGGACCCTGCCTAAAATCTGAAAGTTCAGAGCCGTGTAGTTCAGAGAGGGAGAGAAAGTGGGATCTACACATCCTGTGAGTAAAAAAAAAGTCTTTCACTGATTATGGTTATTAGTTAGACTGTATACGGTTTTATTTGCATCTTCAGGTCTCTCTCTGTGAGTGACATCTAGAGAAGGAGTGGCGACAGGTGAAATGGGTCAGGATGGGTTGAGATCCTCTGGAAGTGGTGGAGGACTTCCGACAATGGCTGTATCGAATGGCAGAGGGAGAGGCCGTGGTTTGTTGTGCGGTTGGCAGGTCCAGAATACCTTAGTCAACATCAAGATCATGATTCTCTGCGGCTTCGTGACCATCCTCGTCTTACTTGGCACAATCAGTATTGGGAACCTTGGAAGCTCCAACTCTGAAGCTGTGAACCAGAGTCTCATCAAGGAAACGAAGCCGATTCTTGCCGAGAGCCCATCTGATTCCGGTCCGACCGACTTGGAAGAGCCACAGAAAGCTGAGATAAGTCCCAACACTGACGCTGTCAATCAAAGTCTCATCAAGGAAACCAAGCCGATTCTTTCCGAGAGCCCATCTAATTCGGTTCCGACTGACTTGGAAGAGCCGCCGAAAGCTGAGATAAGTCCTACTGTGACGTACAATCTAGGGCCCAGGATCACCAACTGGGACGGTCAACGCAAGGTATGGCTGGATCAGAACCCTGGGATTCCTAGTATTGTCAATGGTAAAGCTCGAATCTTGCTTCTTACCGGGTCTGCCCCAGGACCATGCGATAAACCGATTGGAGATTATTATCTATTGAAATCAGTAAAGAACAAGATTGATTACTGTAGGCTTCACGGGATAGAGATTGTGTATAACATGGCTCATCTGGATGAGGAACTCTCAGGGTATTGGACGAAATTGCCTATGATTAGGAGACTAATGCTGTCTCATCCAGAAGTAGAATGGATTTGGTGGATGGATAGTGATGCTTTGTTCACTGATATACTGTTTGAGATCCCGTTGTCTCGGTACGAGAAGCATAATCTGGTGATACACGGTTATCCGGACTTGTTCAACCAAAAGTCATGGGTTGCGTTGAACACGGGTGTTTTTCTGTTGAGGAACTGTCAGTGGTCATTGGATTTGTTAGATGCTTGGGCTCCTATGGGACCAAAAGGTCTGATCCGCGATGAAGCTGGGAAGATACTGACAGCTTATCTGAAAGGTCGGCCTGCATTTGAGGCGGATGATCAATCGGCGTTGATATATCTCCTGCTTTCACAGAAGGATAAATGGATGGAGAAGGTTTATGTTGAGAATCAATACTATTTGCACGGGTTTTGGGAGGGTTTGGTTGATAGGTATGAAGAGATGATAGAGAAGTATCATCCGGGATTGGGTGATGACAGATGGCCTTTTGTGACACATTTCGTGGGTTGCAAACCGTGTGGCAGCTACGCTGATTACGCAGTCGAGAGGTGCTTCAAGAGCATGGAGAGGGCTTTTAATTTTGCAGATAACCAAGTGCTCAAGCTGTATGGATTTAGCCACAGGGGACTGTTGAGCCCCAAGATTAAGAGGATCAGAAACGAGACAGTTTCTCCTTTGGAGTTTGTAGACAAGTTTGATATCCGCAGAACGCATGCGGAAACCAAACCATAGAGCTAGGTAAAACAGAGAGTGAAATTATATATACACAGCTTGATGAAATGTATTTGTGTACCAATGAACACTCACAAACGCAAATGCAATTTTTTTGTTTTTTACTTGTACGTGTTCCTTCTGCTTTATTGCCTGTTGTTGTTTGGAGAAGTTTTAGCTCTGCCAAATTCTTTTTCCATTAATATTTTTCTGTCATTTTGAATACAATCTGAATGAAATGAGGGACAAGAGAATAGAGAGAAGAAGACTACATCTGAAAAGCTTGAAAAGCTGGAAAAAAAAATCATAACGAATTAGATAACTTTAGAAACTAAAAAACAAATATACGTTAAAACCTCTATAAATTCTATAAATCAATAATATTTAGATTTAGATAAATTTATAGGAAAATGTTTTTAGTCCATAGTGTTCTTTTTCTAATTTTTTGAAAAATATTATTATTCTAAAGAATTTAAATAAATCTACTAATAAAATAACATACACATATTTAAAATTCCGAAGATAATTTTTTTTATCCCACTAAGATAGGTTTTAGTAACATACATTGAATATCCATCTAAAAATAGTGTATGTTCATAAATTTAAATATATATAAAATAAAAATTACAATCCGTTATAATGAAGATAAAATTAAAGATGATGTCTAAAGTATTTTATAAATTTTGAATTCAAATTAAAAGATAAGCATCAATAAGAGTTTAAATTACATATAAATCAATAACGAGATCTTAATTTTAAGTAAAAAGATATTATACTCATATTTTAATATATTTTCTTAACTATATATATATGTAGAAATTTATCTACCTATTAATTTATGTTGTTGTTGGACCATATATTAGATAGGAATTCCAAAAAAAATAATTATATCTTACTATTTTTTCGATTTTTATATCGAGTATTAATTTCAGTATATCTTTTGTGACAATGATTTAATAAAAAAGATATAAATATTAATGTTGAGGTTTGTTTAGGATGCGATTTTATCCATAAAACAGTATTATTGCTTTACTTAGTCGACGCAAAAATATCCCAACGAGATTACATTACAAGACATCAAGAGATTCTTTGATCGGAATTTGCCAAAAACCGATGGCGAAGGAAACTCCGTCGTTGATGCCCTCCGTACTCAGAGCCTATGCGGCTCCTATTTTCATCTTTGTGCTTGCTATGTTCTTCCAGCTTTTCCTTCTTCCTCGCTCATTCCCTACTTCTCACTACGACGGTACAATCTCTCTCTCTCGTTTCTACGCAATTGTCTAACGCACTATCTCTCGACTATATACTGCACTGCAATTGCCTTTCTGCTCTATCGTTTGATTTGGATTTGTTTCCTGTTATTTTTTGTTTCCTTGTGATTTATTAGTTTTGGGTGTAAAGATGTACAGCTCAGTGGATGACGTGAGAGAGGCGTACGAGAGTATTGCTTCTCAATGGTAACTTTCTCGATCTGGGGAAGTAGAATTATAATTAGACATGATTGCTAAATGCTAGCATAAAAGCTTCTTCTAGCTTTCTTTTTCTCTCACCAGCATTGCAATATTCTAATTTGCTAAATGATAGAGGAATAACTTCTCTATCAGCTTGCTGTTTGTTTATGTTGGCTTGGCATGTGAAGATTAGAATGTATTCTTAATTGAATTTGAGAACTAGACTTTGTGTGTTCTAAGTAGAAAGTGTGTTGGAGACACACTTAAACAACTTTTTGGCCTCATCTTTTTGTTTTGAAATTGATTGTCACAGGGATATAGATTCAGGAGATGCTCGTCCAGCCGATTTTATAAAGGTTGGTCATTTTTGTTTTGTGTGTGCGCTAAATCTGTCAGCCCTTCGTTGCATTTTAAGTTTGTGCTTATACTATAAGTGATACTAATATTATGCAGATACAATACGCCTATGAGCTGTTAACAAATCTAGTATGGAAAAGGGACTATGACGTGTATGGCATAGACGAATCAGTAGTAAGTTCACATCTCTGTTTCTTTACTCATGTTGTCCACAAAGAAGGAAGATTTATTTTGACTTTTTCCGAAAATGAGTGGCGTGGTTTAATGGTTGCAGCATATTATAGAGGAGCTTGAAAAACAATATGCTGTGGAAGATTTTGCAAAAATAAAAATTCCCCTGCTGCAAGTGGTCTCTTATGGTCAGTTATCTGACAGACCTCTTTGACATTTCCAAATCTCTTTCTTTAATTCGTTTTATATATATATTTTGGATGCCAAATTGTTAGCTCTTAAAACTTTTGCAGAGCCTGAACGTGAAGGTTTTATGGGAATCACGTCCCAAGACTTTGCCTTCAAGTTCCAAGATTCCAAGCCATGGCTCATTCAGGTAAAAACTCTTCTAGATTGCTTACACAGGAACAGGGGTATGTAAATTTGTGTGTATAAACTGATACTGGAGTACCAAGTCTAGAATAGTTAGCATGCGTTTGAACCCTCTCTTACAAAAGATACGAGCAATCTGGCATGATATATACATGTTCAAGAGGCAAAAAAATTATACATGTCGATAAGTAAATGTTGCCATGCGTGTAACCATATTCTAGTGAAAGCCCTTTATGTTACAAAGTGAGGGGGTGCATTTTGTGCTTCTCATTATCTTAAAGCTCGAAAATGTTTCCCTTCTGGCGTCTACTAAAATATTAATGCATTTTTATTTTTACAATGCTACATCTTATGTAATATATCGATATAACCTGTAGGTGTATTCTTCTGGTAGCAACAGCTCTGCTCAATTCTCTACGGCTTGGAGAAGGATTGGTAGGATTTCTCTTTCTGCAGTATTATTAAAATGAAAAGGTCTTGCCAGCCGTAGTTAAAGACAATTAGATTATAAAAATTGAAGAGCTAGAACAGTGCATATGAAAAGGGGGAAGTTGAAGTATCTGCAGTAGACAATGTTAAGTATTCAGGAAATGAATATGATGTCTATGATGTACAAAGAGGTGTAACAGTGATGCGCAACACGATATCAAAAGATTTCTTTTAGCAAGAAGGAGAGAACTCTAAATTAATAGCTAAAAGAGCGAATTATTTTACCAATCAACTTGTTACCCTCAGCTCTCTTGTATAATTGCAGTTGATTTGTTGGATGGGGTTGCTAACCATGCGATGGTAGAGCTAGGCGATGTTCGACTTGTGACCTACCTTGCTGAGAAAAAACCAACAGGACAAGTTTTTTTTAGAAAAGGTAAGTTATCACTTTACTAATCCTGCCAAGAACCTAGACACAAGTGAGAGAGGACCCATTGAAAAACAACGTAGAGAGGATCTGCTTAATCTGGTTCTAGAATCGCATCTTTGTACTATGGCAATATATATCTAGTGGTTTGGGCTCTTTTGAACATTAATATGCAGTGCCTTGTATACATTCACAGCCGTTCTATTATGGATGGTTTATGTCAGAAAGCTGTAATGATGCCTCGGATCCGTACCAGAGCTTTCATGAGTTACTGTAAGATGTATTGATTCTTTCTCCTGTTATAACTTCATATCATGCATGCAGGCCTTCCTTCAATTGTTGCTTTCCCCCCACATTGCAAAACTGCAGGTTGTATGATCAGGTAGCTCACTAACTATGCCCTAGTTTAACAGGAAAGGCTCTATGGGTTGTGATCTTTTCTTTGGATTAGTCATTCAAAAGAATTCCTTGCTTCCTTTATTTTGTTTGCGAGTAATAATTTAAATTTACTTGTTAGGTTTGAAGGAGAGCTGTCAACAGACGCAGTTACTGATTGGTTTGCAACCAATGTACTGGAGTTGCCTAGAGTATTCTATCACACAAAAGAAACACTGGTATGTTATTATTAAAGTTAGTAACTGGCCGCAGATGAAGTAAGTTTTATAGGATATATGTAATGTCCTACTTAGTTGGTAGTCTTACCTTCTTCAGTGGCTTGAGAATTGCGAGTCCAACCAGATGCATCTGCTATAACCCACGAGCAACAGTAAAGACGCTGGTTTTGGGGAGAGTGATCTAGGTCTAAGTCGACTAACCATGTTAGGAACTTTCATTGGGAAACTTTGATCTGCAAAGCTGCAGACAATATAGTATCTTAATTTTTATTCTTCCATGTCATAGTCGTAAAAGTGATAGTTTTGCTTACATGTTTTACTCAGTTTTCATTCTTTAAGCAGCTGTGTGTTGCAAGATTTTCTAAAATCTTGTTTGGCGACGGTTCTGTGGTGATATGTTGCCACATTTTGGATAGACTGTTTCCTTACTTTTCTTAGGCACATATTGGATATTTAGACTGTTTCCTTACATTTCTTAGGTAATTAGAAATATGTTTTTTTGGTGAGAGTTACAAGTATTTTATTTTTCATGCAGGTACCCAAATTTCTCTCAAAAGTTCCACCTAATAAGGTTTGTTTAACTTTCTTAAAAAGCTTCTCTCTTTAGAATTTTTCTTTATCAAGCGGTTTTCCATCTTATGTAACTTATTAAGCAGACATGTAGATAGTCTTCTGCGTCACTTCTAAACACTAAGTCAATTTACGTTTTCGTCCTTTCTCTGATCTTCCCATACGTTCTCCAGGTGAAAGTCATTTTATTCTCACAAACAGGGGAGCGAGCCACTCCTTTTGTACGCCAAGCTGCAAAAGATTATTGGAATTTTGCCTCCCTGTCTTACGTGCTTTGGAGAGAAGAGGATGCATCTTTCTGGTGGAATGCGTATGTGCTTCTGCGAAAGATTTCTTATCAATATATTTGTATTAATTGTAACCCTTTGATACTTTCACCGCATGATTAGACATCTGGTCATCTCAAAATTTCTCTGTTGTAACAGGTTGGAGGTTGAATCTGCACCAGCCATGGTGATTATGAAGGATCCGGGTTTAAAACCTGTTGTTTATCATGGTCGTTCAATATCTTGAATCGAGTGATCCTAATTAATGATGATTGGTTAGGCAACTAACTGTATAAGATATTTCATATTTCAGGATCTGGCAACCGTACATGGTTCCAAGAGATATTGGAGCAGAACAAGCAATTAAGTAATCCCTATGCTTCTACTTATTATATGTTCAGTATATCTGGGTTCTGCTTGTGGTTTTCTCGTTCTTCTCAGTTTGATTTATTGTATATAATTGGTTTTAATTGGTTTATGATCATTTTATTTTAAAGAGCTTCCACAACTGAGAAGCACAACATCAATGGAACTTGGTTGTGATGCACGGGGATACTCGCGAGCTGGTTTTGATACTGTGACGTGGTACTGCGCCATCCTTGCTGGAAGACAGAGCGATGAACTCAATAAGATGAGGGAAGTGAGTACAATATATTCCAAAATCGTCCATTTTATTTGAAGTTCTCGTCTCCTTCCTAATTAGAAATGTGATTAATTTTATTAGCTTGTAGACCATGTGCAGGGTACAAGACTCTTTGTTGAATCATGATGAATCAGAAGAGACTGCCAAAGATCCATCAATAGCTCCAGCAGCTTCTGCACACAAAGCCAAGCGACTTTCATTTGCGTGGCTCGATGGAGAAGTCCAGAATGTAAGTATTATAGCTGGAACTCTATTACACCTTATCGCATTTGAATCTGTTCTGTTTCCTGAATCCATCAGAATGTCTTAAGATCTCACGTCTAGATCTTAATATCTGCTGCTACCATTCTGACTTGTCTGGATTTTTCATCCAGAAATACTGTTTCTTCTATGTTCAATCGGAAAGCAGCTATGACACGTGTGGAACTAGGAGAGCACCAATTGATGTCCCTAGGATATTGATTGTGAGATACCATAGAAATGCTACTGAGAGTGCTAAGGTAGAGAAGGAGAAATCAAGTAACTGGCCGAAAACTATATGGCAATCTGAAGCTGACGATGTTGATCCCGCTGCACAACTTGTTGTTAGTTATGACGGACCGGCTGAAACTCCCGAGGTACAGTATTTAAATAGAATCTTATGATTTAAAACTCTGCATTATAGTTTCTGGTACTGACTTTGTTACATTGCTTGTTTACTCTGTTGCAGATCATAAAGTGGCTATCGAAAATGGTTGAAGATGGTGACAGCCAAAACCTACCTTTCTATGTAAGCAACCACCGTTTTTCAGTATTTACGTGTTCCTAGATCACATCTCTCCTTTTGATCTTTCACTTTCACTTGCAGAGAGCAAAAACTCCAGAACTTGTTCCAGAGAGCACTGAACCAATGAGGTCCGGAGTTCCGAAAAGCGTAAAAGCAACACAGAAACTCTTGAGCATATGGAACAGAATCAGAGATTACCTAACAGATCCAAGAATGGGACCTACATTGCTTCTAGGAGCTTTGTTATCTGCAGGCAATGTTTGGTGGACGAGAAGCCGATCAACCCAACAACCTGTTCAGACAAATCAGCAATCATCATCGAATCAATCAGACAATAACGTAACGATGAAATGATTCGATTGATATATATATGTATATATGCCTCAATTTTTCGCCATAAACGTAATAAAAAAAAGATTGATGATTGTTTACAGACGGAGGAGAAGAAGAAAGAAAGAAAGAGAGAACAACGAAGGAGGAATGCAAAAGGTGAAGAGGTTCCTGCTTCAATCACTGATAACGAACCTAAAGATGCTGTCCAGATTCTATCTTCAGGCTCTGATTCTGACTAATATATTATATTAGCCTTAGGAATCTTCTGCCTTTTTGACATTTACATTGTTGCTTTGTGTTTTTTCTTTTTGGTTGAAAAAAATAAGACGAGTTTGATATTTAATGAAATTTAGTATTTATTATGTTGAACAGCTATATATATATATATATATATATTCTAGCCCCTCTAGCCAATGTATTGTTTTTATCCCTACTAATTACGTAGCACATTGTGTGACCAAAAAAAAAAAAAAAATTACGTACCACATTGTATATCTAGAAAAACAAATTATCTGTTATTTAAAAAACATTATTGTTATAAAACAAATGCTAAGCTTAAAGATTTAGATGGTTCATTAAGCACCCTGTATATTTTAGCTTAGGTGAATCACTTATTACCACTGCTTAGTTTATTTGTTCTTTTGACCGGCTCTAGAAATACCTAGATATGATACTATAAAAATTTGATGGATATATTAAGACTACATGCAACTCGAATTTTTTGGCACTAGATATTGTGATCGCAATGACCAGTATTCGGAGTGATCACTCGACCAAATCTCCTCTAGCATTTTGAGAAGACAAAATCTTCACACTTTAATAACACGTGCATACTTGCTCGTTATATTTTGAATTCATCTTAACTTTTTCACGTGTGATATGTAAGTTTAAAAACGAGCCAACTCAACAAAACATAAGGCAGCTAGTACATAATCTGCAAAATACCATCTTCACTACGCACCTCTCTGTCGACCAGTTAGCACAATGGAATGAAGTAGCCGTCAATACTCGAGTGTTTCGTATCAACTTGAAGAATATGTGGTTGACTTGGTATTCTAGTACATGATAAGCCCATTCTTCTCTCTCCGTGAAAGCGATCCATCCAGCTTTTCATTTCGTCAACTGTATCTTATCTAAAATATTTATTTTCTTTCAAAATACCATTGTCATGCATTTTACTAGAAGATATCACACACAAACGATACAGTATACGGTGGGTTGTGTCTTTTAAACTAAGTTGGCGTCACAAGAACAATTTTTCTTTTCTATTTTCTGGTTTTCAACTAAGTCTTATGGTCTTGTTTACTTACTTGAGGATCGAATAATTTTGTACGAACAATATGACCAATGTTTTATGAGCTTCTACTTATCTTCTTATTTACATAAGAATTTTCTACAGCTATTGGACCGAAACAAATTTTAATCCATATTAGACTACTATGTTGCACTTATTCATACGGATGATTTTTTATTAATTATATCTAGAAAATTAATATAAACTGAGCTGGGCACAGTAATGTCGAATGAACCAACTAGAAATTCACATATATCTATTTGATTGGAATGAAATGATCAGGTGTCTCGTGTTTACAGTTTCTACATCAACCAAAGGTATCTGTTTTTAAAAATAGCTGCCAAACATAAGATCAGGTTCGTTATTGTAAGAAAGAATCAGAAAGTGTGAGGTATTTCGGGTTAGGTTTTTTTGTCTGAAGATCGAAGTTTCTGTTTACTTATATATGTTTGAGTTAGTCGCATGCGGGGAGAAGAGTACTTAGGTTTTAATTCTCCCCTTGACCACTTTAAATGTGCTCTCGTATGAGATCATGTTCACTAAAAATCCAATATTACATCCCTTATCCGAAATCTCAAGAAAAGTCCTCTCCTTCTCCAAAACCATTCTCTTTTTTTATTATTATTATTATAAAAGAGAAAATTTGGTGAAACATCTTTTTTCTACATTTTTCGTGTTTATCATTTCCAGATTTAATGGTGGCTGTATTTGAGTGGCATATGAGCCTCGTCGTAGCTTCACATGATGCATGCCACATTAGTATATTGGTGGTATTTGATAAATTTCCCTAAAAACTCTACATGTGGTATTTTGAGAAATTTTTTAAATATTTTTATATGATAAGTGTATTTCAAAACAATTTTAGTTACGAAATGTGATTGAAAGACGGATAATTTATTTTTTTTGTTAATAAAAGATAGATAATTATTGTGAGATTATAAAAATTAATAAATAAATCATGTTTTTAATAAAAATAATAAATCAATGTCTTAATGATAAAATCATACTTTATTGTTCGTATTTTTTTGGTTGTCAATGAAAACATACATATAAATTTCATATTGAGTTTATTAAAACTATAAACTAATGTTGCGGTTCGAAAGATTGTGTTGAACGGATACGACCAATAGAAAACAAGAAGAATAGTGAAAAGATAATAATAACTAACAAACTTTACTTTGAACAAAAAGAAAAATAAAACAAACATTAGCAAATATGTCATTTTTCTAATGACGTATCCTTAAATAATTGCTTCTATCCGTGAATATATATTCATTCACATGATAAAAATGATTCAGAAAATAAATAAATAAAATGACACTGACAGTTTTAATGACATAAACATAAGTGTGACACTTCACCTAAAATACTCCGAAGTGAAACAATCATACTTTTAAGCACGTGAACGAGTCGTTTATGCACGTGTTATTATTAAGAGTGTAGACAACAGTGAGAACGATAAATAACGCGCCTTTATCTATTGAAGTGTGAAATCAAAACAAATCTTAAATAATTTGAAGTATCTATCGTATTCTCCGTTTATTAACCAACATTTTACATTAGAGATGAAAAGAAAAATAGAAACGATAATGATTAACATAAGTAAATAGATGAGAGGGTTTATAAGATATTCTCTAGAATGTAAAGAAATGAATTTAATTTTATTCTTTTTCCTTTACAAAGCAATGAAATCAATAGAATCTATGAAAAATTATTGAATTTGATGGTCGTCGTTTACATCAGTCGAGACTCTCTCTGTTTTTTTTTTTTTTTTTTTTGCTGCATTCATACGTGGATGAGTTAATCAGGGTGGTTTTTTTCAAGATTTAGAAAATTGCCAAAAAAATATCGGTTTGTAGCCGACCGGTTTGATTGACTGGTTTGTTAAAAACTCGAAAAACACTCAATTGTTTTTTATATAAAAAAAATCATTAGTTTCTGTATTAAAAACTTATTTTTAAAAATGGTAAAATATAATACATATCAGATATAAATCAAACACTTCTAAAAGTTCTAATATATTTTTTTTATGGTAAATTCCAATGTATTCTCGAAGAATTTTAAAAATTTTAACTATACATTTATATTTTTTTATCGAAACATTGATAAAAAAATATAAACCCAACACTGAGCCGCTGAGAACTAGATGTATCAAAACTCCACACCACCAAAGAAACTAGCAATAGGGAGATTAGAGATATGTAACTGGCAAGCGAAACTATTTCACGGTATTGAATAAAATTGATTGCTGAAAAGAAAAAATGTGATCTAAGATTTAGATTTTTTTTAAAAAAAAGAAAGAGAAACTGAAGATGTAGTTAAAAAATACCAAATTTGAAATATATTTTAATTTTTGTTTAAAATTCTTACACATGTACCTTAATAAATTTTTTTCTGTATTATTTGAATTTTATCGGATGTCTCCAAGAAAGCATTTTTATTTTACTTTCTATTATGACTTTGTATACATGTACGATATATATGTTAAAAATATTAAGGTAACTCTTACGTGTGTGTTCACTACATACTATATATATATATACTATGGATGTACATTCTCATTTATCAGATCACTTCCTAATCCATATGCATAATTGTTTCTTGTTATCAAATCAAGTGGACATCAATGATGAATCTCGATTAGTCCCATTTGTAGTATTATTTTTTTTTTGGGTTTGATCGAACATTGTTAGTATTGTCAATTAACGGTGATATAGAATTGAATTTAGCAAGTAAAGAATATGAGGAAATTCACTCATTTAATTAGTTAGTAATCAATTAAATTAGATATTGTATCATAGCCCAAACAATATATAATCTGAAAATCGATCTAACCGATCCAAAAAGAAAACAAAAATGAAACAATTATTGCGATATATGTGAACAGGTTAGCAAAGTCATTATTTCAAAGAAAAATGTCATACTCTAATATATAAGAGCCAATAGATATATAATTCATTCATTGTGCTGACTGATGTAAAATCAGAACCCAAGAAACATAATTTTCCATGACCATGTATGTTTGTTTTTGTTTTTGTTTTTGTTTTTTTATTCGTTTGTTGTGGTGACAGAACTACTTACAAACAAGTCAAACCGAAACTTTGATATTTTGTTACGATGACCCAAAAATAATTTTTAATTTCAAAAGTAGTGAAGATCAATGAGACGCGTATCACCTTTGTCTCGTCTGTTTGTAGCTATCGCAGAGGAATAAAACAACTACAGAAGTGAGTATCTTCGTCAGATATAAATTACAGAAGTGACTTTAATAATGAAGAATGGGGAAAAAGGAATAAGGAAAACATATAAAAAGTATGAATATAATAATACAAAAAGTACATATATATTATACTTTTCTCAAAACAAGAAGGGGGAAAAAATTAAAAATAATAATAATTAAGCAGTCATTATTTTAAATTTTATATGGAAAGATGACTTCATCAAATAAAGTAAATAGCCATTTAAATAGAGATCTTGCCGTAAAAAATAAAGTCTATAAACAATAAAACAGTAGTAATCTCATTATAATATTTTCAAAATATGGTTATTCTTCTTCTAACAAACTTTCGTTTAACTATTTGATATATATATATATATATATCTTTATGTGAAAGATTTAACATATACTGAAAGAAAAGAATACTAAATAGTGTGAATGGGAAATGATGAAAAGGATGAGAGAAAGCAAAAAGATGTTCACAAAGAATGATTCGATCAAAAAAGGTCTTTCGCAGTCAATGGTGCATTCCATTTTTTTTTTTTTTGCCAAAATTCTTTTTTCTGTATTTATATGTATAATTCTAAACTATAATATGATACAAAACTACCATAAATAGTTGCAAAAAGAAAGATGTGATTATGTGAATGGCGGGGGCAAAGAAAAAAATATGTGAACATGGCATCATCTTCAATGCGGCTGTCAGATCCGGTTCAATAAATATTTATTGATGTTCTATGTCTATACAAATTTTATGCCACATCTAAACCCATTCAAAAAAATTTGATGCCCTACACCCAAATTTTGGTAGCTTCGACCCTAGACCGGACCTAACGTCACCCAACAAAAATTATATAGCACACAGAATATTATCTAGGATATAAAATCTGTTCCCAATATGTTTCAAAAATTTGGATATTTAGAAAGAAAAATTTAGATTCAGATAATAAAATTTTGGATCTGTCAAAACCAGATTTGGATATTTTATTTCTCAAATTTTGATATCCAGATCTAGATTTTTTAAAATATTAAAATATTATATTTTATTAAAATTTAAAATCATTTTTATATTACTTTATTTTATTTTTATAATATTATATTTTTATAAAAACATATATAATTTTTATTTAAGTATTATTTTTATTATATTTTAAAAATATTTAGTAATCCGGATCCGGATATATAAAACTTCAGATATATGACTTTGTTTCAATCCTAATCACTATTACAATCAAGTAATAATATTATATCATTAGTTCTACTTTATGCATGTGTGAGTGTAACAAGATCAATGATTATACTAAAAAATATAGTTATTTTATAGGGGTTTTAAAATAATTTATTATTATTTATGTTATAATTTATGAGATATTTCGGTTAAAAATGTAAAATTTAAGGACATATAAAATTTTAAATTTTTATATAAAACTATAAAATATTCTAAATATTAAATATATATATATATAAAATTGACAAAGATATTTAGAAAAGGATAAAGAAAATAAAACAAAGACAAGCTTTTAAAATATTTTACATCATAATACAGATGAAATATGTTCACATGACTTTTGGCAAGATATAGGTACTTTTGGTAGAAACTTTGTACCTTGAAAACAACTTTTCAATAAATGTTTTTTTATATAAAAAATCATTAAATCAACGGCAAGGAGTTCGGAATAAAATCCGACGACGGAAATATAATAAAACGAAAAGTGGACGGCTTATATATAATTGTATATCGCTTATTAATAAACACCCCACTTTAAGTAAAAAAAAAAAAAAAAAAAAAAGAGAGAGAGAGAGGAAAGAGAAACACCCGTTCAGATAGTATTATTTATCTTATTTTAACATTGTATCATGAGGTGATGAACGTGGCATCTACAGGATTGGTTGGCCTGAGAAAAATGGGGAGGAAGACGTGGTTCGACGACGACGGGATGAAGAAAGGAGAGTGGACGGCGGAGGAAGACCTAAAGCTTGTCGCTTACATCAACGAGCATGGCATCTGTGATTGGCGTTCTCTCCCCAAAAGAGCTGGTATATATATATATCTATATTATATTTTTTTAACATAGCTTTACCATATACATACCTATATATATATATATATGGAGAAGTGCATTTATACTTTGTGTTCATGTGTCTTCTTTCTTTTTTTTTTTTTTTTTGTTCAAATACATTTTTGGAACAAGGGGTTTATACAAGTCTAAATCAGTTCTAGTTTCTGTTCAATTTCGTATTCCTCTTGTTTTTGGCAAAGAAAAACTCTAGAGCTGTTTAAGCTTTTTGTAATTAATTACGATTCCTCCTCATTCTAAATGAAACTGATCAATTCATATATATATACATTAATTAGTATACTTAACATTTTTCTTGATCGCAAATTTGGTTTTAGAAAACAGTTGCAGAAACTTTCTAATTTGTTCTCGATTTGTTGTTGATACTTCTCGATAGTATTTTTATAGATTTTCGGGATATGAAATTGTACATACTGAAGTGAATAGGATACAGGTTTTGACCTCATTTGTAGACGTAACTTAATGAAATCCTAGCGGGATACTTTTTGTAACCAAACCTAGAATAGAAAGTGACAAGTACAAATACACACGCCATATTGTATATTATACTGTGCCGAAAGTACATAAATGATTACTAAATTTCGTTATATAATTATTTTGTTACGAAATCTGTAAAGGTAAAACTATGCTTCATTATATATATATGACAAGTGTATATGCTTTAACCAAAAAAAAAATATTCTCAATTGTCCCTTTTAATTGTGCTTCAAGCTTTAACTAATACTAGTATCTTTTTGTTTAGAATAATCTTTTTTTAGTGAAACCGATATCGAATGTTAAGATCGTGACAACTTATATGTTTTCATTTTTTTCATTGTTGAAAAAGTTATTCTTCGCAACTTCTTTTGTTTGCCACTACAGAAGCACAATTAAACTCCTTTTTGACAAATTAAACTCCTTTTTAACTGCTAAAATTGACATTTCATTCGTTATTTTTTTTTAAAACAAAAAAAAAAACAGGTTTGCAGAGATGTGGGAAGAGCTGCAGATTAAGGTGGCTTAATTATCTAAGGCCTGGGATTAGAAGAGGCAAATTCACTCCTCAAGAAGAAGAAGAGATCATCAAACTTCATGCTGTTCTCGGAAACAGGTTAGTTTCTTAATTAATAGTAACTACTGTTCAGTCAAAAGTCAAAACCTCCAATTTGGATTAACATTAAATATTTGGCACAAATGAATGTTAACTTGGATTACAAAAGAAACCTTCTTTTTTTTTGTTTTTTGTTTTGGTTCACAGACAAAAGAAAGCTTAATTATAATAGTAATATGTAACGAACCCTTTACATGCACATGATCTCCTGTGGATTAATTACAAAAAAAAAAACTAAATAATGTATGTACGTACGTGACCACATATGATAATATCAAACATCGTTAATTAAATGATAATATCATGCATTTATTGACTAATTACGATCTAACCAGATTACTTTCTTCGTCCTTTGGGGGAAATCCGCCCAAATGGAAATTTTACTTTATTTGTTTAACCTTCGTTTAAATATTTATTATGCATCGATACAGCCATGCTTTGAATTGCATTACATTTTTTATTTATGATTTTTAATTAATAACGACGATAAAACTTGTATATTTTTTTTCTTGTAGATATTAGTGAGATTTTAGCTATGATTGTATTTCTGACTCTTCTATACGGACTTTGAGATTAACCAGGATCTCGTAGTTATATAAAGTAATTCTGAATTTTGTTGTCTTTATTATTAAAAATTAAAGGTGGGCAGCCATAGCGAAGCAGATGGAGAATCGAACAGACAACGACATCAAGAACCATTGGAACTCTTGTCTCAAGAAAAGACTGTCAAGGAACGGAATCAACCCGATGACCCACGAGACCATTATCAGTAACCTAACCGTCACGAGCACTAACGAAGAATGTGGTAGCTCTTCCACGTCTACGTCGCTGACAATGGAAAGCCCTTTTTCCTCCTCCTCTTCCGGTTCGGCTTGTCTCCTGAACAAGCTCGCCGCAGGTATCTCATCTAGACAACACGATCTCGACAGGATTAAGAACATCTTGTTGGACCCGAAGATCAGTAGCAGTGATCAAGACGAAGAAGAAGGGTTAAAGAGGGATCAGAAGATTGGTGGTGGTGAAGAAGATGAATTGCTGATGATATGGGACGATTTAGAAGTTATGCGTTATATGGACACTGACGAAATGGATTATGAGACGACGCCGTACGAATCTGTCTTGTACGACTCTGTCTTAAACGAGAGTACTGACATACTTGATCATCTCTTCTGACTCAATCCAATGCTATGTCTGCAAGTCATATATTTAGCATATGTTTCCTAGGAAATCTCATGAGCTTGTGAATTTAATGCAATCATGGTTTAGATATCAATGTGAAGAGCATACATTCCCCAAATAAAACAAAATGAGGACCTGGTTTGTCAGAAGACACTGCAGTCAACAAGGGTAGAGTTTTAGCTTACCAGGTTAGAACCGAAGCTATTCATCTACTTTTTGGTATTATCGTTGAAACATTCTAATTCTTTAGCGCCAATTTGTTGAAAAAATCAGGAGCGTTTTTACCATTGAATATGTTAGTGTGTACACTGTTTATCAATATGTCAAGTATGTTGAATTGCTCATGAAGACCGTGTATTTTTTTTTCTTTTGAGCAGAAACTTTTGGATCAAATTTACACAACAACTGGAATCAGCTACTCATGAAGCCGAGACTAATAATAATAGAGAGTCAGCTTTAACTTTCAGCCAAAACAAGAGTGATTTTCATCACATTTTGCTTCTTCTTCATCAGCTATTTTAAAGATGAGTGTCTGTTTCCTGTCCTCTATGTGTTTCATTCCATCTTCACTTTCGCTTTCCCTTTAGTGACATGTAAGCCCTTGCTGAAATAATCTAGATTGCCAATCAATGTAAGTCCTTACTGGGCTAGAGGGTTAAAGCTTTATCAAATCTTGCATTTGTTATCTCATGTTAAGTGTTACCTTACTACCTCACAGAAGCTATTAAGTCTTGTAGACTTGGTTTAGAGATGGCTCATGCAGTATCAGCACTTACAAGTTATTGGCTCACTTATACGATTAACTGGTATAAGTGAGAAAGATAATTGTGCAACTCTTTTCTCTTATATACAAATTTTGTTATCTCTTATGCTCAGACACTACATGACACACCATGAGTTCGCGGTTATGAATTTAAAGCCTTTGTACACAATTATTTCAATTTTACTGCCTCTTAACTCTTTGTTTGATCTTTTGTTTTAACGAAGACCAATATACGTCCACTGTAAGCATCATTTTCCTTGCGTTTCAATAGGATTTTCAATTCGTTCACATTTACTTGGTTGTCAAATAAGGTCCAATGAGAAAGAAGGCAGGGAATTGCATATCTGGTCAGAGGACACCAAGTCTGTCACAAGACTATCTACCTGAAAAATGAGAGCTCGGGCTGCATCACTGCTTCAGTTTGCATAGTACACATATCGAGTAGTGGTTTAATACTCAACAAAACGTTAGCTCTCAAATCACAAAACGAATTCTGGCACATTTGTTAGGTGGACACGACTCACAAAAATTATCTTACAACTCCAGAAACAGCATATAACGTTAGGTCTTAAAGTCCAGACAGACAAAAGCATCTTCTAACTTTAGAACAAAAGCAAAAACAATTTCCAAGGGATGTAGCAAAACCAACAAAACGAAACATAAAACATATTTACAGCTGAGGTAAAAAAATTTGATTATCTAAACGAAGTAATATGAAAACATCACTAGTTCATCACAAATAATTTTTTTGAGTGTTTTGCAAATTTTTATAAACTTTTGTCCTGCAATGTAGCGCTGACATTTACCCAGTTATAAATTAATTAGTGCAAAATTGTTCTATACTAGATATACAGTTGAGTTAATTACTTATTTCATCCAAAAGCTAAAACTGAAATTTCACCATACTATAGTGAACCTAATTTTTTGGTTCCATCCTAATAAACCAAAAAATAAACCTAATACTTTTTATGTATAATTTTGACTAAAAATACAAAAGTTAAGAAATGTAATTTTTTTTTAAAAAAAAAGTATCACCGAAGATATAAACTAAAAATAATTCAACCAATTATAAAATAGCTATAAAATATGATTGGTTGTACAACTTTTAATAAATAATTAATCAAACAATATAAATATTTTATATTTTGATTTATCAAATATTAAGATATTATTTAATTTAAAACAACATATATTTTGAAACCAAATAAGTATTTATTAATCGAGCTAAAAATGCCAATAATACAAACATCTATGATATAAATCTTTGACTAATTTAAGTGCATAGCGTAAGAGTGTAAACATGGAAGTTTACAAACACGTTCGGTTGCAATTTAAGTACTATTACCAAATTCATACTACTAACCCAACAGTTGAACATAGAGTCTTGAAAATATCTGTATTTAGGAGATATATATGACTAATTGACTAACAGATACAATATTAGTAAATAATAAAATAACAATATAAATATCTTTTATAGTTATAAAATATCAAACACCATAATATTATAACAATGTATAAAAATTATTAGATCAATATATTTGATAATGGAAATTCAAGTATATAATAATTTTTTTTTTAATTTTCTTGATATTGTATAAAATTTTAAAATTTGAAATGAAAATGATTATTTTAATATAATTATAAATGAAAATTATAGTATATAATACTTATATTTTTAATTTTCTTTAATTTTAATTAAAAATAGAAATTAATGCTAAATTTATCAAATTATATTTTATTATATATATTAGTGATAAAATAAAAATTTATAGAAAGAATTTTTTTTTGAAAAAAGATTATAAGTTTAAAGTTATGATATGTTATTGAATATCTATTAGAAAGTGTCAAATTTATTTATATATTTTATAATATATATTTCATAATATAATATCTAAATTGATTTTTTCATTGGTCTATCCGAAGTTTTTTCAATTGTAAATGCTCTAGAAAAATAGTTTTTGATTTAAAAAAATTTAGAGCAGCATAGAATGATAAAAAATTCCATGATTATTATTCAGCGCCAATAATCATTGCCATCCATAAAATACAATATAGATAACAATGAAAAAAAACAATTTACCTCATAGTATCACCAATGACTTTTGAATCTTCCATATATGGTCAAATATCACCTTAAGTGATCTTCTCTTTATTCTGCTTTTCTCTGCATTATTTGATTACAAAAATAGATTCAACAATATCAATTTGATTCATTTTTTTATTGGGTAAAGAAAATTTGGTATCAATTGGTTTCTAAACAAATTATAGCTGGATCTTGGTTTTTATAAGTTTTTGTTCGTTTTATATATTTCATATTTTCCATTTTTGTAGAAAAAAATGAGAGAATAAATCTTTCAAACACAATGTAAAAGAGAAATCTGAAAGTCCACAAAAACATAATTGATGCCTTTGTTTTTCTTCATGTTTAGGATGAATTATACGTTTCTTTTTTTTTGTGCTCCACATGGGACAACCTATTTTGATTGGTCAATGGGATTCCGGTTTCTAGAGCCTCACAACGACATTAACCTTATCAACGTGGATTTTTATCTTTTCAATCACACCATTACTCTGGCGAACCTTTAAAATTTTGTCTAAACTAAAAACTAATTAGCAACGAGTAAAAATATAACTAAAATGAGTAATATTAGATTCGTGTAGGGCTGGTCCTGGCTATAAGCTGATGAAGCATGAGCTTGGGATGACTAACTTCGTCATTAAATAATTTTGGGGCGAAGTTGTCATAATTTCTATTAGCTTAACTGTTTTAATCTGTGAATATTACTCTCAATGTCACTATAATTTTAAAATTTTATTTATTTATTTATAACTCATGCAAAAACATTGTCTTGATATAATTATGAGTTGTTATATGGATGTAACATTTGTAAAAACCATTATACAAGAAACTAAAATCATTCATGCCGTCTACATTATCTTGAAATTTTCAAAACAAAATAAAAAAATAAATTAATAGCAAATGTTTGCCACAATAAACACACGTACAATATTAAATCGCCACTCGAGGAAAGTAAATTTACAAGAGGCTCCAGATTCACATAATTCGGTGATCAGATTATATAAACGAAAACAAACGATTAAATTTGTAGGGGCTAGATCCTATATACGTGCGAACCGTTAATCTCAACTTTTTTCTAAAAGTGTGACAGATCATAATCTTTCAAGCGTTTGGCGTTTTCTCGAATAAGATAAGAAGCAATTTAAGCACGTGTTAATTACCTAGACGGATATAGACGACTCCGAAAATAGAAAACGGTAATAACGCGGCCCCAACTTATGAATTGGTAAATAGTAAAAACCAAACCAAAGAAAATAATTTGTTCTGACAAACACCATTTTTTTTTTGTAGAACTTCAAAAAGAATTATTGAAAAAAAAAAATATTTTTAAAAAAATTCTTCAATTTTCCACAAATAGCGAAAAAACATTCAATCTTCTATTACGCAAGATAAAAAAACCAAATTTTGTTGATTTAATCATTTAATTTTAACTTATATTGATCAAACCAAATTAGTCTGATAGCTAAATTGTTTAATATATATATATACCTAATCCCGTTAAAAATCGCAACGAACCAATAAACTACAGTATATTCTTATTTATTCAAACGAAAATATAATATAATTTCATACTAGAGAAAATGAACTTCATGACTATTTTTTTTTCTAGTAAACTTTGTCTACGTCTTTTCACATTGATTTTCAGTGATTATAATATTGTATTCTATTTTTTATCTCAGCAGTTATTTCTATGTTTGTAATTTTTAAATTCACTCTCATATTTTTTTTGCAAATAACTAAGAAGCAATTGTTGATAGGTTCAATAATTTAGATTAGCATGATATAACACATATATGCTCATTAATGAAGACATTTACCTGCACCTTGTATTTTCCCTTCTCATAAGGCTCTTAATTGTATACAGTTATACTTATCGTCTGAGCACTTTGCACCAAAATTTATAGATGCCAATTTGTACATTTTAATATTGTATCTCGTTTTCAGTAAATACCTAAAAATGCAAGCTGAAAATCATCTGCAGACCCATAAAATGTTCCCAACGCTTCCAACTCTTTTGGATCTTCATTCTATGTAGGCTTTACCTCCTTTTCGTTGTCGGATGATAAAGGATTTGGATTGTATCATCATTCCATATATTATCTCCATTAATTCTTTGCATCATTCTGAACATTGCTATTCCTCACATCTTCTCCAAAATCTACTCATAAATCTCTATAAGTCAATATTTAGATGGTTCTGTTCGTTCTCATCAGCTGACTCACCACCACCATCATCATTTCAGTGTTGAAATATCTGCAGCAACCCCGTTCTCATCAGCAATTTTTGCAAAACTTGAGTATTTCACCATTTTCGGTATAACTAATTGTAATCTTTTTCTTATTTTTTACTTCATAACTTTAAATATATAATTAGTTTATTTGTTTTTATGTGTAAAGTTACTAATCGAATAAAAATTATTGATTACTAGTCTTTTTATTCAATTTATTTGTTATTTTAGAGCATACTTTTTGTGACCAATTATATCATATAGAGTTTCTTATAATTGATTGAATTATTTAAAATTTATATTTTAAATGATACATTTTATCTCTCTTAATCTTGTGCTTCTAACTAAAACATCAAACATTTTGAAATAGAGGAAATACTAAAAATCAAACAATTTACTACATATAGTGTTCAATGATTAACTACTATGGGCGGTAGTTACTAACTAGTTAATCATTCAACTTTATCTATAGTAAATTGTTTGAAAATGGATTACTAGATATATCTTTCTTGAAAATTTGGTTATTCCCATTTGTTCATTTTAAGAATGACTTGATCTAAAAACATCATACAGTTATGAGTCTTAGGGTTCGAATCAAAACGGTTGAATTTATCATGGAAACGTGTTTGTTTGGAAATGGCGGACGTACATATGACTATTTGTCAGATGGAGATGGTGAGCAAACATGTTCTATGCTCCTTCTTGGTATCATACGTAGGATTTGTTCCTTCAAACATCGTTCTGGATCAGTCGTCATCAAACCACATTATTAAAAAGGAAAATAATTTTCTTCCCCAAAAGTTTCGACGTTTTAATCAAAATGAGTCACTGAAAATAGTATAATTTGGAATGAAAGTGAGGATCGCAGTTCTGTGTCTGAATTCATATTTGACATGTCGAATGAAAGCTGAAAATCATTAACCGACAGTTCATATCATTACGAATCTTGATCCCATGAGAAGGAGATGACTCGTTGAGACATGTCTCCTTAATTCTGATGATTTGCAAGATGATGGCGCAAGGCCATACTTGTATATAGTATCTCACTATTATCCATCGAGTTTTGCATTATTTTTCAAGCGGTCATCTATAAATCATTTCCTTAATTATATGCATTGTTTTATAATCTTTTATATATCTATTGTTAATTCTTCGAATCTTTTTTTGTTATTAAACTTAAGATTTGTAAATTATTGGTCAGTTATATTGTTAGATAAAAATTGACGAAGAAAATAATTAGATAAAACCAAAAAATGTGAGTGCTATTTATAGACTAAGCTATTACTTTTACTTCATCTCTGCGCATTCTAACATTATTTATTTCTTTTTCTTTTTTTTTTTGGTGAGAAAATGAGCCTCAAAATTTCCATTTAAGTTCACTTTATCTTAGCTCTTCTCCTACCATAAGGTGAATAACACGAGGCGATATAGAATTGCCGGGTTGAGAGAATTATGGGGAGAGCGACATGGTTCGAAGCCGACGGGACGAAGAGAGGAGGATGGACGGAAGAGGAAGACCAAAAACTCGTCGCTTATATCAACAAGTACGGCATCGGTGACTGGCGATTTCTCCCTCACAAAGCTGGTATATTACACTACAGTATACTTATATGATTTCTTTTGTGTTTATAGGACCTGCAAAATTGTTCGTGTCGTCTTTATCTAACTCCATCATAAACATGATAGATTTTTGTAATTAGTGTCAAAATGAAGTTAATACACATTTTCTTGTGTCACTAGTCGCAACCAAAATCATAAAATATATAATTACAAGGCTTTCCTACAGAGAAACTTTAAAAGAAAATATTTGATGCTTTTGCCTCAATCACTGGCAACTGCAGCAAAACATTATCTTTAGATAAGACTGAAAGTAATTTATAATAAGAGAAGAAAAAGTAAAAAAAAATTAAGCCTGTAATTATATGTATTAATCATTGCTTATAGTTTTGTATATCATTATTGTATTTTATTTTCTTGTAAGTATTGTGGACGTTCCAAACCATCTCTTATGTTAGATAGACAAGCAAAGGAGGTGTTCCATGTGTTTTCTCTGTATATACTATACGACAGATACTTTATGTATTCCTGACGTTTTCAAGTCTTTTTTAGACATAAATTTCCAAAGATTAAAATATGTACAACTTTTTTTGTTTGCCACACTAGGGTTTTCAATCCGAATTTCAGATCGGTTCCATCAATTCGGGTTATTCAGCAAAAATAGATTAAAAAAATGCTGATTATTCGTCTTTTTATACCATTTCAATCAATTTTTGTCTCCTTATTTCTTTAATTTTTGAAAATCTAATTAAATTCATAATGTATTATTAATCTACATTTTTCATCTTTTAAAATTATTTTATAATATTTAATTAAAAATATATTGAGTTTATCAAAAAGAAAAACACATTTATAATTATAAAAATGCTGAAGGAAAGAAAGTTTTGAAAATATGTGGTGAATATTCAGTAACCATATTTTCCAAATTTTGATCGTGATAGAATATGTATTATGGACTTGGTAGAATACATAGCAAACTTTAAAAATGTGTTTTACCAAATCTTATTGAATCGTAGAAACATTATAGTAAAAATGATAATACATATTTTACGTATTTTACTAAATTATAAAAAAATTGGTTTTACAAAAATAATATCAAAAACAATATATGTTAAAGCAATATATTTTTAATTTTTTAAGTATAAGAAAACAAGTTTTTATCAAAATAATAATAAAATGATAAAATTAGACTAGCATACAAAAGTAAAAGTTGATGAAAATTAAGATATAAAAAATTCTTGTAGTAGAATTAACTTTTAGAAAAAAATTGTAAAGAGAATACTATTATGGTTCTCTATTCTCCGTAGAAGAAATAAAAATTAGAAACAAAAAATTATTATGCTAGAATTTAGTAAGTCAAAATTAAACTAAGTATATATAATTATATATGTCAAATCATATATATATAGTCGGATTATAGAGGTTGTTTGGGTATTACTTAATCCGAACCTAAACCCGGCAAATTTCTAAAAACTCTATCCGGATAGTTATTTAGGAGCAAACAAAACTATATATTACCCTACTTTAGCTAGAATTAACCGGACTGATAATACCCCTATATACACATACCGAACAAAATCTCAATATTTTATGCAAACAGAATACAATATGTTTACTTTGCTAAGAGAATATTAAATAATTGTGATAAAAAAGGTTTGCAGAGATGTGGAAAGAGCTGCAGATTGAGGTGGCTTAACTATCTAAGGCCTGGGGTCAAGAAAGGCAGATTCAATCCTCAAGAAGAAGAAGCTATCATCAAGTTCCAGTCTATTCTAGGGAACAGGTATATATATCAATGATTATAGTTATTATATATATATATATATATTAATACGGATTTATCAAAATTAACAATTTCATGCCTATATTATGTATGTAAATGCTAGTATTAAACCATATATATATATATATACTAGTGGGATGGTGGTACGGACGTAGAGTTGTTTAGGGTACTGTTTTTATCCAAATTTTACCACACTGTCACCAATTGTAAAACCTAAATGTTATGAGAAGCAATATTACCTATGAATATATTATGATACTGCTAAAAGAGATATTACGATAGAATAGCGCAATTAATTTTGATCCAATAGCATGTTTTTGTTTCTTTTTTTTTGTTGTTGTTAAATAGCATGTTTTTACATCATATTGTTTTTGAATATTTAACTATTTTATGAGGCAACCGTAAATTATATGCAAAACTGTAATTAAATACATCTTTGTACAGATTTAAAAGAAATTTGGATTATTTTTACATACTTTTTTGTTAAAGAGATTTTATATTGAACTGAAACGAATTTGTTATAGATGGGCAGCAATAGCGCAGCAGATGCCGGGTCGATCAGACAATGACATCAAGAACCATTGGAACTCTTGTCTCAAGAAAAGACTCGAGAGAAACGGAATCGACCCAATGACCCACCAGCCAATCATCAACCTCGCGGTCAAAACGCCGTCGTTTAACACAGATTGCGGCAACTCTTCCTCCTCGACGATGAGTCCATCTTCTTCGTCCTCCCCTTCCGGCTCGGCCCGTCTCCTTAACAAGATCGCCACTGGTATCTCATCCAGACAACACGGGGTCGACAGGATCAAGAACATCTTGTCGGATCTGAGAATCACAAGCATTAATGGTCAAGAACAAGAATTTGAAGAGTCAAAGGAACATGGAAAGAATTTAGCTTGTGATGATCAAGAAGATGATGTTCTGATGTGGGACGAGGAGAATGTGAGTCGTTTCATGGAGGAGAACATCTTGTTGGATCTGAGAATCACAAGCATTAATAATCAAGAAAAAAAAATTGAAGAGTCAAAGAGGGAACATGGGAAGAATTTAGCTTGTGATGATCAAGAAGATGATTTTCTGATGTGGAACGAGGAGAACATGAGGCGTTGGATGGAGGAGATTGGTGAAATGGATTTCGAAACAAATAGAGTCTATAACTGTAGTTCATCATCACCATATGGTGATTATGAGACGGACCTACTTGATGATCATCTCATTTGATAAATCAGTGGTTTACTGTGATGTGTTTACTTATCACGTATAATAATTATACTTTTTGCACGTTGCGACAAAGAATAATGTTCATGTACCAACCAAGAGAATAGTTTCTTTGAAGTTACGTCTCAAATTAATGTTCAAATCATTAGCTTTTGTATGTTGACTATAAAATCCAATAGTTTGGAACGTCATCACAAATCCGTGAAGTTTCCTATTTTGTTAATTAGACATATGTAGAAGATGGGAGCAGTGAAACAAAATAGGGAACTGTACGAGTTTGTGATGATGTTATCCACTAATAGTGTAGTGAATGATTTGGACTATTGATTGTTAAGAAATTTTATGTACTTTTAATTAGTATTAGAGCATTCTTATCCTTAGTATCTCACTAAAGTTCTTAACACATACTACTAAAATAAGAATATTAATACAAACTTTTTCGAGTATTTCAAAATTTGAGATAAGAATTTCTTGAGAGAATATTTCAAGTTTTGAGATATCCAAATAATTTTTATTAATATTTTTATTTCAGTATTTGTTGAGAATCTTGGTGAAATATTAGCAATGGATGTTTTTTGTTGGTTGTGAATTATCATGCATTTTTCTCTGTTTCAGTTGTGAAAAAGGATAAATAGCAAATCATAAATGTCGATAATTATTTCTCATGTTTTATGTTTTTAATACAAATATACTTAACAAATAAAATAAAATAAAATAAATGCAAAGATAATTGCTTTTCTTTTTATGTTCTGGTCCACACTACCTTGATGTTTTATTTTTTATTTTTTTCTAATAAATTAGTCTGATATTATCCATTTGTAGAATCATTTAGTATCTGAAAGTGTATAACTTTTGCAAGGGAGTGAACATATATCTCTTTATATATATAACCATTATCTTTATTTTTTACATAACTTCAGACTTTAAATAAAAAAAGATAGATATTATGAAGAAAAAAAAAACCATTGGCATGAGACGCCCATGTATGTGTCGAATTGTCTATATCATACTGAACATCGTAGCAGAGTGAGGTCCAACTTGTCAGGCCCACATGTAAAACCGATGTCGTTAATGGCACGTGCAAAACGTGCCTTGTTACGAAGGTCGTTACACATTTAGTCACGTGCTAGATATGCGCCCACTTGATTATTATTTATTACAATCATATTTTGTTTGAATTTTGATTTGAAAGCATATTTTGTTGATTATTTTGTTTGAAAATTTTTTTTTTGACAAGAGTATGAGCAGTTGAGCACTATAGAAAATTGAATATAAATATTTATATATATATATATTATCTTAATCTAATAAACTTACAAAAATATAGTAGAATATATATAATTTAATAATCACCATAAAATAATAAATTTACCCGTTTCTAAGTGAGATCTAAAAAAATTAATAAAATAATAAAATAATAATTTTTAAAAAACTTTAATGTAAATATATGGTTCCAATAATAACATAAATTAATAACTAAATAAATTTATACATATATATAACTAAGATAATATACTAAAATATGAGTATAGTATTTTTTACTTAAAAATAAGATCTCATTAATTTTTTATCTATAATTTTATTTATTGTATCAATTAGTGATACTTATATTTTTTATATGAATCCAAAATTTATAGAGTTTAAGATATATATTTTTTTTAAAAAAAATGCTTTCAAATGTATTGTAATATCATTTTTAGTTTCTTTTTTATTATCGTGGATTGTAATTTTTTTCTTATATACTTTGAACTTATGAACATACATAATTTTTATATTAATTTTTCAATGTATATTATTAAAATATATTTTAGTGCGATAAATTTTTTTATCTTTGTAATTTTAAGTATGTGTGTGTCATCTTTATTAGTATATTTATTTAATTTTTTAGAATAACATCATTTAAAAAAATATTATTGACTAAAATATTATTTTCTATAGATTAATAAGTATTTAACATTTATCCATTAATTAATAACTCTATAAATTATTAATTTTTCTAAATCCTAATATTGTTGATTTATAGAAGTTTTACTGTACATAGTTATTTATAAAGATAAATACAAATATATACATATGATCATTCTATGTGGTGAAATTTCGATGAAAGAAGACTAACAGATTCCTTCTTTCTTCTTTTCTTGAGTGAATGGGGGAGACATGCAAAAGGAGCACGGTTTGGGATTTTTTTTTAATTTTCTTTCAACATTAATATTATATGGGTTTTCAATATAGAAGAAACATTACAAGGGTTCAAGCTCTTCAGCTATATATTCCAAGCTTATGTGAGCTTATTCTTCTTGATCTTTGTGTTTAACTATGTTCCAATATATTGAAGGGATAAAAAAAAATAACAATAACAACATTGAACCACACAATGTGGGAAGGAGGTTATTCTAGTAATAACACAAACTTTGTGCTATTCTCACCTTCAATATGTTGAAACATAGTTATCCATAAATCCATCAATCCATTGTAGTCTTATTATATTATAAGGATTTTTAAATAGAAGAAACATTACAATGGGTTTAGTAAGCTCTTCAGTTATAAAATCCAAGCTTATGTGAGCTTATTCTTCTTGATCTGCTGCTTCTTTTCTCTCCATTCCTTTATGTCACTTTCTACCTTGGCATTCACGCGAGCTTGAAAACCGGGATATGGTTCATACCCGAAAACCGATTGAAGAACCTGCAATTCATTCACACAATTCTACATTAGCCTATTCAAGTGTTTCTGGCTATGGTTTCACGGAGAAGTAGACGTAATGTAGCCGGAGAGATCAGAATAGAAAACAAGGCAAACAACTTCACCTCAAGCAACACGAAGAAAGGAGCCATGAGAAAAGCTTGGACTAGATTGTCTAATAGCGCAGGTGCTCGTTTCTGTGAGTAGACAAGAATCAACAAGATCTGTTTTTAGGCCTCATGAATACTGATGATGTGACACAACAAAAGAGAATCAAAACAATGAATTTCTAAGAGCCAAAGGACTTACCTCGAACAATCCATGGCCAAGAAACTGCCCGGTCCAACATAACAGCTGAGATGCTAAACCAACCTAAGAAAAGACAGCCAAAAATTGTTACAGTATCTACATAACAGAGGGATCTCAAATAGAGATTCCACGAGTATTTACTGTTTTTACTCTTTCTCCGTAAACTAATCAAATCATTCAAGACACTGAAGATGCTTATAAACCTCCTAAACTTAACAGACGTTTCTTCAAATGCTTTACAAGAAAAACCTAAACTTTATAACAAGTGACGTAGACTTAGATACCGTACACCATTACTAACGTTAGTGGTAAACAATAACAACTGTAAACCCGTAACCAAACGCACATAAAGATGAGTCAGTAACACTAACAACAACTAGAAGAAGTCTTCGAACAAAAGAATCTTGCAAACTCAAAAGGTGGACATGCTGCAGAACAAACTGCAATTAGTAATCATGAATGTTCAAAGCCAGAGAGACAGAATATTCTTACTGCTGTCTCAGACGTTTACAGCTAATGAAGGGACCCAGAGATAGAGAGAGAGAGAGAGAGAGAGGAATAATAAATCGGTTTCTACTTCCCTGAACATATAAACTAAAATAGTACAGGGGGCTTTTCAAGTCATAGCATCAAAGACAATTGAACAATAAATGCATGAAGCACACACATGGATGCACATACCCTCATAAATACGCCTCTCCACAGATATTTCCACTAAAAAGATTGAATTTCTTTTTCCCCTTTTCACAAACCTTAAACTTCAGACTAGAGAGAAGAAAAAAACTAACCTTGAAGGCTAGGGAAGGTCCTAATCGAGCAGCGAGAAAACTGGAACCGACCCAGCAAGAGAAACACATGAGAGCCGCAACAAATCCAGATTTCTTATCCAAAAAGATGTAAAACAGAGCATAAACCACCGTGGTCATAAACCCGACGTTTAGTCGGAGAACGCCGTCGAGAGCCAGCGATTGAGGAAACCCTAATTGAGAAAGATCGCAAATTGGGGTCGCGGAGTGAAGGAGAAGCAAGGCTGTGAAGACAATCGGCCATACGAAGATGATGTGGATGATTATGTTGATCGGATTGTTGTGGTAAGCACCGTAGAAGGCGAAATGCTTCTCCAGATCGAGCAATCCCATCATTCGACTCATTGTTTAAGACTTTCGACGCTTTTTTGTTTTTGGTGTTTTTATTCTGAGAAGAGATTAGAGATGTTTTGAGGGGATAAATATAAAATAGTCTCACCTTTTCCTTAAACAGCAAGTTTAAAGACAGATACGGGAAGATGACGAGAACGGAAAGTTTCTCAAGCAATTTCGGGAAATGAATGCTAACATGCACTTTCGGGAAGAGATTAAAAAAGTTGAATTGACTGAACCAACGTATGTGTTCTGTGATTGGCTAACCTGCACAGATGGCAAGTTACTACTACTATTTACACGGAAATAATACAAAAGTGGATATATTTAATTACGTGGAGATTTCTTAGCAATTTGAGGGGAAAATTGCTAACATGCGCCTTCAAAAGACTAAAAGTGTTGTGTGATTGCTAACACGCGCCTTGATGGTGTTGGACGATACCGATTCCCTTATCCACAAATCTAATCGTAAAGTTACAATAAAATGAATAATAAAATAAAAAAAAGGATTGCAACAACACTGTGTCATCTCTTTCCGGCTTTTCCCCCATTGCCACCACTAATCAAAGTAGTATCAATGGCTGAAGCATTCACAAGTTTCATCTTCACAAACCTTCATATCCCTTCTTCCTCAAGTTATTCGGTACATATTCACTATTTCATATACTAACAGATTATTTCATCATTTATATTAGAAAATACTTGATAAACGTGCCTTGTGTTTGTAGCCTAAGGAGATTTCAGGGCCAAATCATGGATATTGGCTATCTGTAAGTAACCATCTATAACCACGAATTTAGTTAAGAATCTCCTTGTTCTTGTTATGAGTTTTACGTTTTAGAATATTGAAAAACTAGATGAAAAAGAATGAGAAGAGGGAAAATAATCTGATGAGAGGAAGCTTATGTGTAAGAAAGGCACTGCCACATGATTTGCCACTAATGGCTGTGATGGTTCAACAAATAGAAGGGATGCGTGATATTATTACAGAGAAACACGTGTGGCATCTTAGTGATAAAGCCATCAAGAATGTCTGTAAGTAGCAAATTTTTGGGTTTTATTAAGACAAGAAAAAGAGGGTTTTGTCTTCTGTTTGGTGTTTGAATGTTTTAATACATTGGTGATCCTTGATCTGGCAGATTTGTTCTACATCATGTTCACTTGTTGGGGATGTCTTTACTTCGGTTCCGCAAAAGTATGTAGAAAACTCAAATTAATCGAATCTTTTCATCTCCATTTGCTGCATTTGGGATCATAGTTACTATTTTTATATTTATTTAACAATAATGGTATATGTATAGGATCCATTTTATGACTCGGAGGAGTACCGTGGAGATGGAGGTGATGGAACTGGATATTGGGTCTATGAAACTGTAAGTATCTTTCTTTCTAACATAGAAACATACAAATTGTAACTTTGGAGGTTGTCATGGTTTTTATAGACCAAACCTTGTGGACTGGTTTAGGTCCAGACAGTCTGGTTTGACCTCTCCATATGCCTCAGTGGTTAGCCTGGGATAAACAAAGCAAATTGTGTAGATGGCTTTAGGTATCACAATCTTAAGCATTTACGTTTATATCATGTTTATTATATTTCTCATAACCTACAGACTTTGATGATTATAAACTTCAAACACAAACGGAATGAAAAACGTTCGTCTATGTTTAGTGCATATGTTTAAAATTTATATAATTTGATGAATCAATAATAAAATGTGAATTCTAATAAAGATGAATTCAAACCTAACTAATTTGATGGAATCCTAGTAACTAGTAAGATCGGGGTAGACCTGCGGATGATATTTTCTACAGAATCCAAAAATTCAATCATGTCTCTTAAACTTGGGCCGGTTCGGGCCAGGTTGGGCCATAGACTTTTAGTAGTACATCACAATTTAGTGACATACAACTATTCTAATAGAATTGGATAGAGTAGTGTTATTTTATTGTGTTTTTGCTTATATGGTGCAGCAAGAAGACATAGAAGAGAAGGCAAGAGCAGAGCTATGGCGTGAAGAACTTATCGAAGAAATTGAACAGAAAGTTGGTGGTTTAAGAGAGCTCGAAGAAGCTGTTAATAAGTAGAAACCTAAATTGTAAATCATAAACAAATTATACATATATATATATATTGTCTTATTTTTTTAATAACGGTCATAAACCACTCTTCGATTTAGATAATTTATGTTATCTGTTCCTTTTGTTGTGTTGTGTTCCGAAACATGGAATGAACATGTTAGGAGCAATCGTCTCCTTCAGATTTTTGTCTCAAAATATTTTTAAAATTGCCATATGTTTAAATTAATTGGTCGTGTACACTGGGCAGTGAGTCAAATGAGGAACCATTTTGCGGGAAATACGCTTTTGCACGATTTCATCTGTCCTTTAAGTGAACGAAACTATAAAAACAAACTAATCAAACTTCAACAAATAAAAATAAGTTAGGAGAAGAAGGAGAGCTTGTCATGTCTTGATCTTTGTGCTTTCATGTTACAAAGCCTCTTCAACCTTATGAATCCCACGTGTGGGTTTTCTTTGTTTATGTTTTTTTCAATATTCAGAAATTCAAATATCTGTTTTTCTTTTTTCAACTGGTTTCTTTTTGGAACACACATGACAGAGAATCAGGGGATATTTTTTCTCTTTTTTTAAAAAAAAAAAATTATATGATATCTGTATGTAGTGTTTATTGTCTTGTCTGAATTTAATTATTGTAGGTTGTGCAATTATAATTATGGCCCAAACATGATGTTTGACTGTTAATGATATCATTCACATTATTTCATTATTTTAATAATTTATCAATTTAGATATGTCAACACAACAATAAAACTATTTTATAAATATAAAAACATAATGTTAAAATGCTGCATTTATTTTTTAAAAATATAGTAGGTGAATACGTACGAAGATATCCGAAAATTTACGAAATTGAAAGTTGTCTCTGAGTTTTGTTAGTTTTTTTTTTTTTTTTTTTACATTTTATGATCACAAGAAGAGAAAAAAGAAGGGGAATTACATGTCAGCATTTGTCGTTGAGCTTTCTAGAAAGAAGAGAACGAATCAAACAAAGACCGAGTCCCTTTATTACCACTCTCTCTCTCTCTCTCTCTCTCTTCATTACGCGCCAGCGAAGACTTAGCTGTTTTTTTTTCCAGTGCATTGACCTAGTCTCCCGTCACAGCTCCCATCTTGTACAATATATCTCCACGTGGCACCCACTAGTATCTCATGCTCGACATCGAATGTCACAGCCCGTGGTTATAAGTTACCGCAACTGAGATTTTTACACTTCACATTACCGCATGTAGATTTTATTACCCCACTCGACGTGTACACTGCGTGTTCTGTAACGAGTCACCAAAAGAGAAACCAAGAATTTAAAGTAATGAGAACGCAATGAAATCAAACTATAGCTTTTCTTTTTTTCTCGTCACTCCTTTATTTTTAATATTTGTATTAAATGTGAAGCTTTTTATAAGAACAGAGCAAACAAAAATAAAAAGGGGAAAAATTATCCAATATATATTGAATATTTCTAAAGCAAGATATTAAAATACGCGGTCAAAATTATCGCTTTATAAACCCTATCTCTCCTTCTCTTAGCTTTCATCAATCATCATCACTCACTTTCTCTCTCTCTCTCTCAGACCAAAAAAAGAAATTTTTTTCTCTTTAGCCAAAAAAAGAAAGACCTGACTTTCTCGGCGAACAGAATTACGACTTTGCATCTGTACTGAGGATGCCAGCGACAGATTTTCAGGGATCTTTTGGGAGGTCGTTGCTAAGTTTCCGGCGAGACCAAGTTGACTCTAACACAGTCGCCGCCGCCGGTAGTAGCCACCACGAGCCACGCAACATGGAGGTTGAGCTCGATTTTTTTCAGAGACAAGTCGCCGAAAAGTTCATCGATCTCAACGCCTCTGGTGGAGAAAACGAGCTTCTCTCTCTCGAATGGATCGGAAAGCTTCTTGATTCGTTTCTCTGCTGCCAAGAGGAGTTTCGAGCTATTGTCTTCAACCACCGTTCGCAGATCTCAAGATCTCCGATGGACCGTCTGATTTCGGATTACTTCGAACGGAGCATCAAAGCCCTCGACGTCTGCAACGCAATCCGCGACGGAATTGAACAGATCCGTCAATGGCAGAAACTCGCCGACATCGTTATCTCAGCTTTAGACAGTTACCGTCCGATCGGAGAAGGTCAGCTCCGGCGAGCCAAGAAGGCTCTGATCGATTTAGCAATCGGAATGCTCGACGAGAAAGATCCTTCTTCGGGAACGAATCTAGCTCATCGTAACCGTTCGTTCGGAAGAACCAAAGACAACCACAATCACCACCGTTCGATTGGACATTTCAGATCTCTCTCCTGGAGTGTGTCTAGGTCGTGGTCGGCTTCTAAGCAGTTACAAGCCTTGGCGAACAACTTAACCACGCCTCGACCGAACGACGTCGTCGCCAGCAACGGTTTAGCAGTACCGGTTTACACGATGACGTCGGTTTTGTTGTTTGTGATGTGGGTTTTGGTCGCTGCGATTCCTTGTCAAGATCGTGGGTTGCAAGTGAACTTCTTTGTGCCAAGGCATTTCCAATGGGCAGCTCCGGTTATGTCGTTGCACGATAAGATTGTGGAAGAATCCAAGCGAAGAGATAGGAAGAATTCTTGTGGATTGCTTAAAGAGATTGATCGGATTGAGAAGAGTTCGAGGATGATGAACGAATCGATTGATTCAATTCATATCCCGTTGACTGATCAGAAGGAGATTGAGTTGAAACAGAGAGTTGAGGAACTTGTGGAGGTTCATGAAGCTTTAAAAAATGGTTTGGATCCGTTTGAAAGGAAAGTAAGAGAAGTTTTCCATCGGATTGTTCGAAGCCGAACCGAGAGTCTTGATTCTCTTTGACGAAATTTTTTATTCTTGAACATGTTTGTCCTTATATAAAGATGATTCATATTAGGTTTTTTTTTTCTTTTTGGATCACTGTAAAAAAGGAAACTCAAAGAGTGTAGAAGTCTTCTTCTTAGGGGTTTATGTTGTTGCATACTTGTGTTACAGTTTGTTGTTAGACTGAGATTCTATTTGGTTTTATGAGCAGTAAAAATATGTTTTACTTCATTGATATTGAACAATTAGTTACATTCAAAAGCCAAAAGAATCATGGAGATTGAAAGAACAGAGCTTTTCATTATTGGTTCTGATTACAAAGCGACATGAAATGCATAACGCCTCAGAATAACATCATACATAACAGACATAATAAACCTCTCCAATTCATGTGATAAACGAATTGATGCTATCCTGTAAACAGAGCCAAAATGCGTACAAACCAATCCCATGGACTAAGCTTAGAACAGAATAAAGCTAAAATGCTAAGAAGCAGACAGGAGTCAACGTTAGTTTTTAGAAGTAACAAAAACACAATTCACGGTTTGCCTCAGACGTTAGTGATATTCATCACTGAAAATCTGATAATACGTGCAATTGTAAAGATGCATCATTGGCAAAACCAACTACCAAACAAACATAACCAATTACTCGAAATCGAACGAAGAAAAGATTAGAAAAAACATGAATTTGTTAATTAAGTGCATCAGAGAGATTCCCATTTAGACAATAGTCATCATTCTCAATTCTCCTAACCAGAGAATCTCTGATGTCCCTGTCTTTTCATCGTCACTTGCACCAATCGATTAAAAACCACCAAAGGCAACCAAAACAATATAGAAATTCAGAGAGCAACCCAAACCAATACCAAAACCAAAAAACAAGAGATAAAACATTAATAGACACAAAGGATCATCAAATCAAAATTCAATCTAATATTAAAAAAGAAACGAGAAATCAGATGTGTAAAGAGAGTATAAAAAATGCCTCAGATTCGATTTATTTTTCCTAGAGATTAAAACCTCTCAAAGTATATTTAACACCATCACAGGCATTAAGATCAAGCAAAGACACAAAGAAAAGACAAATGAAACGCAACAACGAGATTAGCGTAAGATTGAATAATTAGCCACCATCGAACCTAAAACCATAACACTATCCAAATTAGGGTTCTGGGGAAGTGTTTATATAGAAGAATTGACAGAACAGTGGCGATGTTAATTAGGGCAAAACACAAGTCCAAAATATTAATGGGTTTTGACTAAATTTGGCCCAACTAGTAGACAATCGATTAAGCAAAATCCCGGTTTGATTTTGTCGGTTAAAGACGGATTTTAAAAGCAATTTGATTTAAATAAAACCGGTTCTCTCTCTACAGAGAGCACACAATTCCGTTGGTCGACGTCTTAAGTCTCCCACCGAAATCGAAGGTTGTCCCTTCGTCTGCTTCTGTGAGCTTTCTCTCTGTTCCACCATTAATCTTCCCTTTTTTCTCTTATTCAACTTTTTTTTTTCTTCTTCTTCTTCTTCTTTCTCGGGACAATCCTTTTTTCTTTCTTCCTCCATGATATTTCTCTTCTTTGTAACTTCGCCTCCTCTGTGCTCATTTTAATGAATTTCTTCTCTTGTTTCCACGCAAAGAACCCATATTTCTCTGTTTCTACTGCAAAAGACCCTTTTTTATTCTAACTTTATAGTGAAATTTTGTTCTCTAGAGAGAGAGAGAGAGAGAGAGTCTGTTTCCGAATTTAGGCGTTCCCAGCTTCAAAGGTTACAAGTAAAACCAAATTCATCATTTGCTCAAATCCAAAGCGACTTTTTTTTTGGTTTGAAGCTATAAGACAGAGAGAGAAGTGTAATCCCTTGCAAGAAGTAAAAAAAAAATTCATCTGGTCATTGAAGTGAGTATTGGAAGAAATTGTTCATCCTTTTTTTTGTTCGAAATTTTCTTCATTTTTTATGATGAAAAGGTTATGTTTTTGAACAGGATGGGTAGGGTTAAGTTGAAGATTAAACGACTTGAGAGCACAGGCAACAGGCAAGTTACATACTCGAAGAGAAAAAGTGGGATATTGAAGAAAGCCAAAGAGCTATCGATTTTGTGTGATATTGATATTGTCCTTCTTATGTTTTCTCCTACCGGAAAGCCTACTATTTTCCATGGAGAACACAGGTAATAATATCATAAAACATTCTCTCATCAAGTTTTGTTGCTCTTTGATTATTTTTGATTTTGTGGTTCAGTGCATCATATCAAACCATTGTTTGATATTTTCATTGCTCTTCTATCCAAAAGAAAAGTCATTATAAGGTCTCACAGGTTTTGGTTTATGAAATCATAAAGTTGTTATATGGATTTAGCTGGAATGGTGGGAGTTATTAAGACACTTGAATGTGATGGATGGATAAACAAGAATAGTATTTATAGAATTGAGGATCCATTTTCCTGCAATTAACTGGTTTTTTTTACCTGGTTTCTTACAGTTGCATTGAAGAGGTTATTTCTAAGTTTGCGCAATTAACACCACAAGAAAGGACAAAAAGGTATGGTAAGCATTATGATAAATGTATGGATTACTCTCAACACTTTGATATAATCTGTGTTATGAAACTAAAACAATGTGTCTTGTTTTTTTTTTTACATAACAGGAAATTGGAGAGCCTTGAAGTAAAGAAAAAACCTCGACTAGTTTTTTTCCTTTCTACATCCTCTTTCTCATCGACCTTTTGTTTTGTTTGAAACACAAATCTGAGCTTATTTGTTTTGCCCGATTGCAGGCATTAAAGAAGACTTTTAAGAAGCTGGATCATGACGTAAATATACATGAATTTTTAGGAGCAAGGTACTTGCCATGAGTTCTCATAACTAATGTAGCCTTATATTGTCATTGCGAACCCCTAAAATATCTGAGATATTGTCTTTCCTGTCCTGCAGGAATCAATCTATTGAGGTATGGCTCGACGACCATCGTCACTTCTTGATTTTTCTTAGATATTATTAAAGTTCTCTGAGTCATATTGTTAAAGTCTATGTTACCTTGACCACACAACAGGGTCTAAGCAACCAAGTAGCGATTTTCCAAGCTCAACTTATGGATTGTCATAGGAGGTTAAGGTGTGAAATTTTTATAGTTTCTTGAGTTTTCAAGTATCTTGAAATCTAGTTTCAGGTTATATTTGAGTCTTCTTCTTATGGTGGCTGTTTTCAGTTGTTGGACGAACATCGATAGAATAGAAAACACTGAGCACCTCAATTTATTGGAAGATTCATTGAGGAAATCCATTCAAAGAATCCAGATGCACAAGGTGTGTTATTTTATTTTCCTTTTAAGTCAATCATATAGACACACAATTCAGGAGTTCATTTCAGCTTCCTGAAACCTCATATGAACATTATTTACAAAAGACGGTTTGCTTCACTTTTCAGGAACATTACGGAAAGAACCAACTTTTGCCAATAGAATGTACAACAACACAGGTTAAAACCATCTTTTCTTTTTCCTCTGTCTCCCTCTCTCTGTCTTCATGAAGACAATTTTTTAACCAGACCAAAGCCTTTAACTGCAGTTTCACAGCGGGATACAGTTGCCTTTGGCGATGGGAGGTAATAATAGTATGCAAGAAGCTCATTCCATGTCTTGGCTTCCTGATAACGGTAACCAGCAAACAATATTACCTGGTGATTCCAGCTTTCTTCCTCATAGGTAAGAGTCTAAGTCACAATATATAAAATCTATTCATTTCCAAAAATGCTCTCTCAAGTCATGCTCTACTGATTTGAAAACAGAGAGATGGATGATTCGATTCCCATTTACTCAAACTGCTTCTTTGAGTCTACAAAACAAGAAGATCAGATATGCAGCAACCCTGGACAACAGTTTGAGCAGTTAGAACAACAAGGCGACGCTTGTTTGGGTTTACAACAAATTGGGGAGGAATATTCATATCCTACACCATTTGGTACTACTCTGGGAATGGAAGAGGATCAAGATAAGAAGATCAAAACTGAAATGGAATTGAACAACTTGCAACTACAACTACAACAACAACGACAACAACAACAACAGCAAGATCCTTCATCAATGTATGATCCAACGGCTAGTAATAGTGGCTGCTTTCAAATTCCTCATGATCAACCCATTTTTGCCACTGATCATCATAATCATCACCATCATCATCAAAATTGGGCTCCAGATTCAATGTTTGGTCAAACTTCGTACAACCAGGTTTGTGTTTCACACCCTTCCACTGGAAGTATCTAGCTATATGATTTACCAAGCTGAATATGTCTCTGTATCCTTTGTGATTTCAGCAACCGAACTAACTCAAGAGAGGGGTCATGTATGTAACCTGTTCTATGGACGATGACTAGACTTACGTCTGAACAAGGACTAGTTTGAGCCGTTGCTATAATGTCCAATATATATACATATATATATATAGAGAGAGTGAAAGAGAGAATGTGTGTGTGTACATGTATTTGTACGTATGAGAGCTTGTGTCATATACTCAGGGGAGTTTAGGCATTGTGTGTATAAGAGATGTTGTCTAGAAACCTGATATATTGTAAGAATGATAAATATAATTAAAATATATATAGTTTCTTTGTAGATGTTGGCCAAGTGTTTGAGACAACAAAACATGGTATCGTGATAGTGTGATACTATGCAAAACATACTCAAAGTTTAACAAAAGGATCGGATTAAAAAAAAAATATTAAACAATGCTTCATTACAATGAGTTACCCGAAGTCAAATCTCAACCTCTTACTAATTTAATAATCAAATCTACAATCTCGTACACTAATTTGATACCGAGCATTACCTATGGTTCATCTTCACATGGCAACTCGAGACGACACAATGGACAAACATGACTGGTCTGAAGCCACTTTATGATACACTCATCGTCAAACTCATGTCCACAAGATAAAGCCACAACTGTTCCTCCATTCCTAAACTCTTGCAAACAAATTGTGCATCCTTCCGAGCTAGTCATGTTCTTGTCTATTTTCTTCTTCTGCTGCTGCTTTTTAATCTTCTTGTTGTATATTTTATTGGTTAGCGACTTGACCACGAGCTTGCTAGCTGGTCGAAACCGTAGATTACTGGTATCATCAAACGAGACTTGAAGGGCTTCTTGAATCTGAGAGTAAAAGTCATTATCATCATCATCGAGATAATTAGGAACAAGATCCAACCGAACTTTCAGAGCACATCCAGGAGAATAATCACTACTTGCGGGACAAGTTACTTCATCAACATAATCAATTAGCTCCAACATCGCATCAAAGATAACATCGTCGATGATTCCGACTTCCTTCAAGAAGCACTCCAAGTCTTCTTTGCTTTTACACTCGTCGTTCTCATAATCGAGGAAGTCTTTGGCAAGCGACAGAGTCGTGAATGCCGAGTTATCATCTTCGCCTAAGATCCTTGCCGTGATTCTGATTGTACCAGCATCTTCTGGTTCAGGATCATTAACGATCTCGTGGGAGAATTTAGGTTTCATGACTGATTAATTTCGCAAGCACTATCAGACGAAGAAATAGGGTTAATATATCATTTTGTAGTCCGTATAGCCGCTCTGAGAAACAACCTGAATCGATGATCTTGATTTGTTTTAGGGTGACTTGTATTTATAACATAAGGCCTACCCTTTTTTTTTTAAGTCGGTTATCTGTTTGGATTTGTATTTGATTTGAGAAACAATTTCCTTTTTTCTCGGAGTAAAAATTTCCTTTTCTTCAGACGAGTGACATATAACAATTTCCTTTTTGCCGCCAAAATAAATATTTTTCTTCAAAAAAAAATGAAGACGGTAACTATATAACTAATCTTATTATTTTCCCAAAAAAAAAAATTTCTGAACAATTAGAAGACCCTATATATATATATATATATACAATATCGAAAGATAAGAGCACACAGGAGTTGGTAAATATCATTAGGCACATCAAAAGACCAAACACGTCCATCACCTTCCTACCAAACAACAAAAGACTCCAGCTTTCAATCTGAAGATGCCAATGGAATTCTTTAAAATCTTGGTTAAAGAAAACAGAACCATATTAGTGTTCTTTTCTCATCCTTTTAGCTAAAGACCAATCTTTTCACAGTTAAGATTCACCCAGCCAACAACAGAGATAGTGTGAGCTCAAAAAAAACGTAAGAGAGACTTTTTTATAGGAGTCAATAAATATGTCAGGACTCAAAAACCATTTAAGCAGGACTCTGTAACAAAGTCTGAAAACGGTTTTCATACAAACAAAAGATGGTAGCTATTACGGTAAAATAACTAAAATGTATCTTCCCCAAATTTGGAAAAGCTCGTCTTGTCTGTTGTTGTCATGAGCCATCCAACACACAAACTTTACACATTCTGTAATAGAAGACATGTAAGCAAATGTGGTTTCTGAGGAACCCTCCCATCATTCCTCACCATCTTCGTCTTCTTCGTCATCATCTTCATCTGAATCACCTTCTTTCCCCTAGAGTTTTGGTTTGAAAAAAAAAATTATCAGGTAAAACTTACATTGGAAGAATAGTTTTATACATTACAACAAACAATGCTCTGTCTCAGGATATGTCTACATAAATGAGATGACTTTTTTACCTCCTCATCTCCATCATCATCTTCGTCAAAATCCTCTTCATCAGCCTCCTACAAAGTTGCAAATAACGATTTTACAATATCTTCAAATAACTTATATGCTCTAAACAAAGTTAAGATTGGAAAAAATGAAAAGGTGAACAGCTCACATTGTTGAAGTAGGTGAGAGGGTTGGGCCATAAATCTTCCTTAATGATATCCGCAACCTGCTACAAGACGAATTTCTGAGTTCAAATTGAGCCAGGCTAGATGTAACTCTCGCAAACATGTCACTGTAATATAGGATCATTACCTCGTCGTGAATCTCTACTTCAACGTCCTCCTTGTGGTGTGCATCGCTAAACCAGGTAAAGAAACTGAGAAAGATTGTCAAGATAGAGTCATTAGGCAAGTAATTTGCTAATCAGCAAGGCGTAACTCATGGTGCCAAGATTTTAAACTTAACGAGGAGATGAACTATACCTCTCTTCAAGTAATGCACGTTTATTTCCTTTCTTCTCGTGATTCACTCCATTTGGCAAGCCCTTCAAAATAGAGAACTATAGTTAAGAATAATTCCAAAAGGTGACAGACGATACAACAAATAAACTTATGTCGTGCAGTATATATCTAACCTTGCCCTCTTTCCATCTGATAGGTGTGGCTGTGATTTTTGTTGTCCCCTCTTCGAGGAAGGTAAAGGTCTTCGTAAGTTTTCCATCTTCAAAATAAGGGTTAGGATTGAAGTGCTGTAGATCACGATTTAACAACTATCAGTATACTGAGAAACTAAAAACTTATGCTTAGTTTTCTTAGATCAATCAGAAATATTAAAATGACACAAACGGCATAATAACAACGACTGGTTTAAAAGAAACTTACAAAAGTGATCGAGTATCCAGATTTCACATCTTTGGCATCCTCAACATCCAGAGAGCTAAGATATTTGAAAATCTATCAAACAGAAAAATTCAAACCTAAGATGTAAATGAATGACATAAAGGAAATTGTGAATTAATCAAAACGAGATTGAAAGGGATGCTTAAGGAAACACATAAACCTTTTGGTCTTCTTCTGTCAAAAGTTCACCTAATGCAGGGTGGCTCAAGAACTGCAAAGAAAGCAGATTTCCAATTCTAGTTAAACAAAAAGAAAATATTGTTTTTTAGCTCTGAAATGAAAACAGAATAGAGAATATTGATTACAGCAGTTAGCCAGAAATCAGGGATCGCTTTGATAATCTCGTTACGCTTGTCATAAACAGGCTTTCTTATCACGTTGTATTTCTGCTCCACTTCCAAGACTTCATCGCTAGCCTTTTCATTTATCTACCAACAAACATACAAAGGATAACATAAACAAGACCTTTGAGATGGAGTCAACAAAGTGTAGAGTTTCATTTATTATCGTGCAAAAAAAAGTAATATCTCAAACAGTTTTTTCGACTTATCTACAGAAATTGGAGGAGCAGCACATTTCATTTGAAAGACACAACAACATACATAAAGACACTGACTTTTCGCATAATTCGGACCATATCAAACTCATTCGAGATGAGCAATCAAAACCAGACAACAATTCTCATTACCAAAGATCAACAAAAGGAAATTCAGGAGATTTCGAGCAAAATAAACATCGGGATTGTTTTTAAAAAAGAGTCTTTCTTCATTTACCTTCTCGAGGTCGTCTTGAATCTCCTGAAGTTTTTCAATTGAGAGGACAAGCTCTCCATCGATTTGCTCGACGTTTTCCTCTTCGATTTTCTCTTCAGTTTTGGCCTTCTTGCTCTTGTCCGTGACCATTTTCACTTCACTCCCAACCCTTTAGAGGAAACCCTAATCGAAAAATGTCAGAGGATTCAACTCCTCCCTCTTCTCTGCCTTTTGTTATCCGTCCGAAGAGCAACCGCTAAAACCCTAAATCTCTCGATGTATATGTTTGGTAAAGCGTGAAGTTGGACCAATGTGATTTAGGGTTTTGGGGGTTTTGATGACCAATAAGATAACGCCATGATATGCACTAGAGGGTATTATTGTCAACTAGAATAAAAGCCTGGCTAATTTAGAGATTTCATTTGTCCTCGATATGTTTCTTTGTTAAGTAGGAGCTCATTGATTTTTAATAAAGTAAAATCTACGTACCCCTACAAATATTGATGGTGAGTAACTGATTTACAAATATATATCTAGCTCAACCAAATGATATCCAGTCGTGTAAGTTTTTTTAAATTATTAAAGAAAAAACCATGTATTGAAAACAAAATAATTTAATTGGTGACCAATTAAGAAATTAGGTATTATATCCAACAAAAAAAGAAAGAATTGTGATGATTTCTTTATAACTAACTTGTAATCTAATCTACCCACCCTACCTACAGATGTAATTTAAGTTCTCTAATAATTAAATTAATATCCTTATCACTAAAATAATACCAATCATAAACCTAATGTTGCACCAACTTGGTAATTTTTAATATCAATGGGCTTTTGAAGGAGCCTTATGGGCTAGTTAAATAATGTACGTCGCATAAACATGGGCCACTAGACGGCATATAAATAATGTATTTCTCTTCTTTTTTGTTCGAATAAATAATGTACTTCTAATAGAATTTATTTTTAACTAATAATTCTAACCACTACATTTATATGTGTTTATGTTAAGGATCTCATTTTCTAGAAAAAAATTATCACATATTTAATGTTCAATTTATTGGATTTGTTTGGCTCTAGATGGGTTTTTATGCGTGAAAAATATCAGTTACTTTACGAGATACTCATCGTCAAACTCTCATCCACAAGATAAAGCTACAACTATTCCTCCATTAGTGAAGCCTTTTTTTTCTAAGTTTAGATTATACTTTTTGGTTAAAGTTCTAAGTAGTTTATATGAATAATAAACATACTCCTGAATGTTTGTAATCAGTTATGATACAAAGATTTAACGTATGGTGCTGATCAAAAATTCAAATGTTGACAAACAACAATCGTTAACAATCATTTGATGTTACAATAATCGTTGGAATGTGTCAACGATAATCTTAATTAATGCTTAAGAGTAACCGTTAATATTAATTATACATTTCCAATTACAAAAGAAAACGGTTAAGATTACTTTATGATGATGGTCGTGAGTAAAAAAATTCCTCTCAGATGATTCTTGTAATTAAATGGCCACTTTAAATTGAGAAATTTAATTTGGTTGTAAGTGTTTTTTTGTTGTTGATGAAGTTATCTTAGAGTGATTTATAACACCGTTTTTGTTAGACCAGTATTTCAAACATATGTTGAAAATAGCATTTTGAATATATGGTATCCTCAATATAACTGTAATTAAACTTAGGTAAAAGAAAAAAAAAAAAAAAACAACTGCAACATAAAATCAAAAATTGAAGTCGCCTTCATGATTTCGGAAATAGGAAACGAATGTGAGAACACTACAAGCCATATTTACAGGAAACGAATCATAAAAATCCAGAAATTTGAAGAACATCAGTAGTTGTTGACAAAAAAAAAAAAGAACATCAGTGGAAGTCATAGTAGCTCTTATCCAAGACACTATCTGTCGTTCAGTGTAAGATCTATGAAACGTTTTCGTCTTTTGTAAGGAACATCGGTACACGAAATACAACTTTGCTCCGTATAAGTAGCAATACAGATCGAACGATAAGAGCTCACAGGAGTTAGTAAATATCATTAGACACATCAAAAGACCAAACGCCTCCCTTACCTTCCTAACAATAAAAGACTCGATATTTCAATATGAAGATACCAATAGATTTCTTTAAAATCTAGGTAAAAGAACAACAGAACCATGCTTTGTTCTGTGTTCTTTTCTCATCCTTTTAACTAAAAACGAATGTTTTTACAGTTAAGATCCACACACAGAAAACAACAGAGATAATATGAGCTCATAAATATCCTAACAAAACGCAAGAGACTTTTTTTTTTTTTTAATAGAAGACGACAAATACGTGAAGACTCAAAAACAATTTAAGCAGGACTCTGTAACAAAGGCTGAAAATGGTTTTCCTACAAACAAAAGATGGCAGCTAAAATGTATCTTTCCCAAGGTTGGGAAAGCTTGTCTTGTCTGTTGTTGTCACGAGCCATTTTGCGTAAAATTAAAAAAACTTTCAACACACAAACTCTACACATTATATAATAGAAGACATGTAAGCAAATGTGGTTTATGGGGAACCCTCCCATCATTTTTCACCATCTTCGTCTTCTTCGTCATCATCTTCATCTGAATCACCTTCTTTCCCCTAGAGTTTAGGTTTGAGAAAAACTTGTCAGGTAAAACTTACATTGGATGAATAGTTTTATACATTACAACAAACAATGCTCTGTACCAGGATGTCTACCTAAACTTTCATCTCATCATATCATATCATAGATGCAGTAATTACAGCAGAAAACTAAACCAAACAAAGGAGATTAAGGGACCTTTTTACCTCCTCATCTCCATCATCATCTCCATCAAAATCCTCTTCATCAGCCTCCTACAAAGTTGCATGTAACGATTTTCACCAAAATCATCAAGTAACTTCTATGCTCTAAATTTAAGATTGGAAAATGAAAAGGTAAATAGCTTACACTGTTGAAGTAAGTGAGAGGGTTGGGCCATAAATCTTCCTTGATGATATCCGCAACCTGCTACAAGACAAATTTCCGAGTTCAAATTGGGCCAGGCATGATGTTAGTCTCCTAAACAAGTCATTGTAGTATAGGATCATTACCTCATCGTGAATCTCTTCTTCAACGTCCTCCTTGTGTTGCGCATCGCTAAACCAGGTAAAGAAACTGAAAAGGTAGTCATGATTAGAGTCATTACGCATGTAATTTTCTAATCAGGAAGGTTAAAGTCATGGTGCCATGATTTTAAACTTAAACGAGGAGATAAACTTATACCTCTCTTCAGATAATGCACGTTTGTTTCCTTTCTTCTCGTGATTCACTCCATTAGGCAAGCCCTTAATAATAGAGAACTATAGCTAAGAATAATCCCAAAAACTGACAGACGATACAACAAATAAACTTATGTCGTGCAGTATATATCTAACCTTGCCTTCTTTCCATCTGATAGGTGTGGCTGTGATTTTCGTTGTCCCTTCGTCGAGGAAGGTAAAGGTCTTCGTTAGTTTTCCATCTTCAAAATAAGGGTTGGGATTGAAGTTCTGTAGATCACGATTTAACAATAATCAGTATACTAAGAAACTAAAAACTTATGCTTAATTTTCTTAGATCAATCAGAGATATTAAAATGATACAAACGGCATAATAACAAAAAGCTGGTTTAGAAGAAACTTACAAAAGTGATCGAGTATCCAGATTTCACATCTTTGGCATCCTCAACATCCAGAGAGCTAAGATATTTGAAAATCTATCAAAACAGAAAAATTCAAACCTAAGATGTAAATGAATGACATAAAGGAAATTGTGAATCAATCAAAACGAGATCAAAGGGTATGCTTCAGGAAACACAAAAACCTTTTGGTCTTCTTCTGTCAAAAGTTCACCTAATGCAGGGTGGCTCAAGAACTGCAAAGAAAGCAGATTTCCAATTCTAGTTAAACAAAAAGAAAAGATTGTTTTTTAGCTCTGAAATGAAAACAGAATAGAGAATAATGATTACAGCAGTTAGCCAGAAATCAGGGATCGATTTGATGATCTCGTTACGCTTGTCATAAACAGGCTTTCTTATCACGTTGTATTTCTGCTCCACTTCCAAGACTTCATCGCTAGCCTTTTCATTTATCTACCAACAAACATACAAAGGATAACATAAACAAGAGTTTCATTTATTATCGTGGCGGTGCAAAAAAATTTATATCACAAACAGTTTTCTCGACTTCTCTACAGAAATTGGAGCAGCAGCACATTTCATTTGAAAGACACAACAACATACATAAAGACACTGACTTTTCGTATAATTCGGACCATATCAAACTCAGTAGAAAAGAGCAATCAAAACCAGACAACAATTCTCATTACCAAAGATCGCCAAAAGGAAATTCAGGAGATTTCAGCAAAATAAACATCGGGATTGTTTTTTAAAAAGAGTATTCCTTCAATTACCTTCTCGAGGTCGTCTTGGATCTCCTGAAGTTTTTCAATTGAGAGGACAAGCTCTCCATCGATTTGCTCGATGTTTTCCTCTTTGATTTTCTCTTCAGTTTTCGCCTTCTTGTTCTTGTCCGCGACCATTTTCACTTCACTCCCAACCCTTCAGAGGAAACCCTAATCGCAAAATCGCAGAGGATTCGACTCCTCCCTCTTCCCTTCCTTTTGTTGTTCCGTCCGAAGAGAAACCGCTAAAACCCTAAATCTCTCGATGTATATGTTTGGTAAAGCGTTGAAGTTGGACCAATGTGGTTTAGGGTTTTGGGGGTTTTTCTGACCAATAAGATAACGCTAAAATATAATTGGCATTGAAGGGTATTACTGTCAACTCACATAAAGCCTGGGTAGTTTAGAGATTTCTTTGTCTTTGTTATTTATGTTTCTTTTGTTGTTTTTTTGGATAAAAACATGAGTAAAAAAAATATTAAAACGGTCTAAGTAAATAAATTGGTAAAGCCAAATTAATATACACCATAGAATCTTTGTGCATTATGCACTAAATATTAGTATTGGTTTTTGTTGCCCGTTTAATAGTGTTATCTTTATATTTTGAAAAAAACTTTGAATCCGCTTAATTTTTCTAAGTGAGTTAAGAATAATGGTTATTGTTTTTGTTGTTTTTGTGAAGATATCATTTTCATCATATTCAAAAAGTCTGTTATGAAAATAATTTATAATTTTTGAAATGCATTCATACATTTCATGTAGTGAAGAGTCTCTAACTTAGCATATAGTGAAGATTGATTACAACGAATGTTTCTAGTTTTAGTTAATATTTTATTCATCCTGTTTTTAGTGCAGATCTATCTATTACCTAAAAAATTATTTGACTCTTTCCAAAATCCATTTAATTGATATTACCACATATCATGTTGCAAAAAACCAATTCGAAAAACTGTTTTATTCCATCTATTAATTAAGTTTTTCATAATTTTTCCTTTTGTCTTCTTCAGTATAAGAATCTTCTCTGGATTTGTATAAAAACTTTTCAAAATTTAGTCGTTTCTGCTTTTTTCAAATACCAAATATTCCATGAGAAATATCCATATGAGCCGTTTTTTGGCAACTTCGTAAATAAGTAATCTAAATTCAAGAAAATCAGTGTTGTAGGAAAAACATATGAATGTGAAGAAATATTAGATAAATTCAATATTTGAATGGCCGTGGATATTAAAAAAATATGATTTATGGTATAATCTTCTGCTTTACATCTATCATATTGCATAACAAAAGTAATTTTACGTGATCTCAAATTTTTGGCTATGAAAACACAATTTGAGATCATTTTGCAAAGAAAATGTTACATTTTGGAAGAGATTTAATTTTTCATATAAAGTTTTGAAGTATATTGGTTGTCGGTCCATATAGAACTCTTCTATGCTTTTGTCTTGAAAGAGTTTTTCAATCTAATATCTAGAACTAATAATCTAAAATAATGAGTTCTACTTTTTTTTTTAATTTTAATTTAAATAAAATTTATTTGATAAAAAAAAATAAATGATTAAAATAGTTGGATAATTATATGAATATTAAAATTCTAAAAATAGCTATAGTTAATTTTTTTGTGGGTTACTTCATCAAATATCCAAACTATAATTATTTGATATCTATTTTTATCAATATAAATTTGGATTCATTTAAACTAAAATAATTATTTATATAAAATAAAATATTATAAAAAACGGTAAAATATATAATATATTAAAAAATCTAAATATGGTTATATATATAAATGAATAAGTGTATTATATAATCATACTATAACTATAAAATTAATAGAAATTATATAGTACTAGTATCTATTTAAAAATAAATATATTAACACTTCTTAAATTATAAATTTCATAAATATATTTTTCGTAAAAGGTAGAAAAAATAAAAATAAAAACCAGTTAAAAATATTGTCTGTTGTCACAACATATTACAATTATAAAATATACTCACACAAAAAAGTAAAACTGTTAACATATGTTAAAATTTTAAATTTATAAATACATATTATTCAAAAAATATTAAAAAAGAAAATTTTATCTTTAAGACTGACTAAAATCTAGTTTATTTTTAATAAAGTAAAATCTATGTACCCGTATAAAATATTCCTTTTTAACATTAACACCCCTATAAATAATGATGGGTGATTAACTGAGTAAAAAAGTATCTAAGCCAAATTGATGTCATGTTGTGTAAGTTTTTTAAAATTATTAAAGAAAAAATCATGTGTTGACAACAAAAGATGTGACTGGTGACCAATAAAAAAATTAGGTAATAAATCACAAAAGTGTGATGATTTCTTGATAACTATCTTGTAATCTAATCTACCTACCTACCTACAGATGCAATATAAGTGGATATCACAAAAATAATACAAAATTACCAATCATAATGCATCAGCTTGTTAATATTTAATATCCATGGGCTCATAACGGGCCTTTTAAGGAGCCTTGCGGGCTAGTGAAATAATGTATGTCTAAGAGCCATAATATAAACATGGGCCACTAGACGGCAAATATATAATGTACTTCTCTTATCTTTTTGTCCAATATAATAGTGTACTTTTCAATAGAAGTTATTGTTTTTGTAAAGGACTAATAATTCTAACCACTCCATTTATATATGTTTATTTTGAGGATCATAAATTAGAGAAAAACGTATCACATGATTCATATTCAATATTCAATATTCAATATTCAATTTATTGGAGTTGTTTGTCCCTAGTTTGGTTTTTATGTATAAATATATCAGAAAAATATAATAATAATTAATAGGTATACTTCTTTTTCTTATTAAATATTGAATATAATTGGGTAAGGTGGTCACCGAGTAATTAATATTGTTGAAAACATTCTTCATATCTGGTGGTACCACAACACTTATTTCAATATTATAGAAAAAAATAAATTATGCACATTATTTGGCTTCCACGAATTTATAATCAAGTATGGTAGTAAATTTATTTCGTTAGAGTCTGTCGAACCATTAAATTATGAATTTCTGTTGAAATTTATAAATTTTGACTTTAAATCTGGATAAGGAGAATATCATTATTACGTATAAATAAATGGTGTAACTTCGCGATAAAATGAAACATACATTAACTTTTAGAACAAATTTACTTTAACTTATATATATACACCTTTTTCTAAAGAAGGTTCCATCATGTTTCTTTTTTATATATGGTAATAATCTTACTTTCTTACGTCCAACAACAGTGAATTATTTTATCGCTTGATATTAGGTTCAGAATAGATTTTTGTTTCATCTAATATATGTGGACATATTCAGACAAGTATCGCAGAAGTATTTTCCAAAATAAGAATAATATTATGAAGTCTAAATAAAAAAATAACATTTTTATATGAATCGAAAAGAAACTATACAAGTGAAAAATAAGAGAGTTATGTATACATTTATATATGTCTAAGGCGGTCCAGTTAGTTGTAATACTAAGTGATTTGCATCCAATGCCCCCATACTCTATATTTTTATTTTATTTTAACATATTAGGTCGATCGTTTCAAGTCATTGAATTGGTCCCAGTTTGAGAACATTCCCTTAACAGTTACTACTAACCAACTCTAAGATTGCAATTGCATGGCTACAAATATATATCCAATGTTAATGCCAGTATTGTATAATCTCATTCAGACAAATTAATACTTCGTTGTCTCTCATTAATTAATTACCCACATGCATAATTTGTGGGGTTAAGACTCAACACTCATGAGAGAGCTCTATGTAATCACGATGTTTTTGTTATATAAGTCGATGTGATATAGTGAAACATGTGGAGTAGAAATGATAATCCTTACATCTCTTAATGTCATCTCTTAAACTTGCAGATATGGTATAATAGAAGAAACATAGTTAAAACTTAAATCATTACAAAGAATATCGTAAAATCTATTAACCAACATATTTATGACGTACGATATGATGGTCGAAGACTACAAAAATATTAAAGCATTTGGGTTAGTTGTTTGGATCATCTTTCTTATTATTGGATAATTTGGTTTTTTATGGGGTCGAGATCCAAAATCAGTATACAAAACTGAGTGTAATTGGTAAGTGATTCATCAAACAACCAATAGAAATTTTAACGTCAACCTTGGTTTACGGATAGTAGGTCAATTCTATAAAAACTCACAAATTTCACAGCTTTCAAACCACAACAGTAGTTTCACATTATAAACCAATAGATCAAAATTATTATAATCAGTAACATACACACGAACAAATATTACAAAAACATTTGAAATATAGTTATACAAAAAAAACACAAACATTATTTCTTAAAGAAAGCTCAAGTCTTGAATCCTAATCTCAGTTTTAAACTTCTTCTGATGAGACATCTCATGATGATTAACCTTGGCTGTTTCTTTAAAATTTCTCGTACTATCAACAACCGAGACAGCTTTGTGACTCTTACAACCCGACAAAAATCCATCCGACCGGACTTTTTCAGCAATCGCGGGTTTGGTTTTAACCACCGAACTACTTCTCGTGCCCCTCTTCATCATATCGAAATCCGAAATCACGGATTGATCTGCCATACTTCCCGTTACCACACTCCATCCAATGCTAGCCTCGCTCGGCTCATAGACACTGCTCGTTATGTTCTCAATCTCGAACAAATCAGAACTCGCTTCGCTTGCTGTCTCCTCCCCTTGTGTCTTGCTGCTTATTGAAGAGTTATTACCATTGTGGTTCTTGGTAGAGAGATGGTTTGGTATCGCGTCCCATGTAAGCATAGAGAGATTTCTCTCGAGGTTCATGGCGATATCTGACCTTTTGATAGGTATTGGAATCATATCTGGCTCGTGATAATCCGCTCTCTTGGCTTCAAAATGGAGTGTCGGTTTGCCAATGTGCTTTCTTGCGTCGTAAGCAACAAAATCCCGATCGGAATTTCTACCTTTACCAGATATTCTCGTGTCGGTATTGATGGTTTTGACCCCGGAGCAGGGACCGTTGCATCTAAACCCACCAAAAGAGACGCTTATCTCGTTCGTTTTCCGTTGCTTATTGTCATTGTTGTTGTTAAGCCTCATGAGAAAGGTTTGACTGTTGTAACTTGACTCGGATCTTACACTAGGAGTTCCATGTCGGCTTGTTCTTGATATAGATGACGTCGTTTTCGTCAATTGAGGATGAGGGTGAGGATGATCCTCTCTGTTTTCCTTCTCGTGTTGCTTGGTAATATTCACCGTGGAGTCAACATGATCTAGCTTCATGCTGAAGTACTTTTCTGCGCCGAAAACTCCGATCTCGGAGTCAACATCAGCAAAAGTAGGTTTGATGGTGGGTTTGTCTGAGATTTTTGAACAAGGGTTCTCTTGGATAGAGGAGAGGACGAGTAGTTTTGGTTTATAAGTTGAGATTTGGCGAAAATGGGCGCTCTTCTTTTCAGCATCCATCTCTATTTTGTGTGTGTATATACGTTGTTTAGTTAGTGACTACTTTATGAAGTGGTAAAATACAAAAGATCAAACGAAAAGGATTTAAAGGGAAATGACAAGAAGAAGAAAGCTATGGAAATGATGGGAGACTTTGCAGAGAGAAAAGGCTTTGAATGATGGATGTGAATCATGAGGAAGCATTTTCACTATTATATAGAGCAAATAATCTTAGTGGATGAAATGGTTCCAAGTTATAGTTAGTAGTCATACAGTTTGCAAACCAAATTTAATTATGGCTTTTTCAAGAAATTAATGTCATCTAAAATAAGTACTTTTTCATAAAGTGGGATGTACATTTTAGAATCGTAGTTTGGAAATAAAAAAGCGAATAAAGGTATTTCAGATGGGATGATTTAAAGAGTTATCGTATAAACAAGTATTTTCGTTTAATAAACGTAGGAGCCCTTCAGATTTAAGTTCATATAAATATTCTGGATCATTTCATTTTACGACGATTTTCGTTACAGGGACAGTAATTTAGTCATAAGCTACATATAAAAAGTTAACATTGAATATAATTAATTAATTATTGAACCCAAAAAAGTGTAAAAAAAATTAGTAACGAAGGAACTCAACAAAACAGAAAACCATTATATTACACTCATTGAAACCATAGAGAGGAGCAATTTGAACTAGGGGTATGCAAAATATCCGTTAAATAATATAATTCGTTATTTATTTCGATTCAATATCAATTTCGAGTAAAATAAATATTAAAAAATTCAATGTTTATTAAAAACGAAACAAATTATAAATATTAAAATTCTAACAGACAAATATCTGATCCATTCCGATATATGTATATATTTAAAATATTTTTTTTTATAATTTTTGAATTTTTGAATCTTTTTATAGAATCAATCGAAAATTTGAATTAAAAAAAAAAAAAAACAGATTTTGTCGAAAATCTAGACATCGGATATCCGGATTCAGAAGGATCGAATTGAAAGTTTGCTAATTCCGATAGAGCGAAGTGGATCACGAATATATTCAAAATACCAAATATTTGCTTCGTACCCACCCCACCCCAATCCATAAATGATAAATTGCCATGTTAAGTATACTAATAAATTTACACGTAAATAATGGGACAAATTTTCCCCAAATGTTTCTATAAAAGCCAAATGAGCATTATGAGTTATACAACTTTGCAGTTTGTACAGTTTCTTCATCCTTCACCAATTATCACAGTCACCAAATAGTTATCTTATATACAGTATTTTGTGTATTTATCCATGACAATAAGATGTGGTCGACAAGTCACAAGTAGTAGCATGTGGAAGTGGAACAAAGAGAAAGAGAAGCGGAACAGTTGAATAGATTGGTATTTATTGTTATGCTTATTGTTCAGTAATAAATAGGTTGTAAGATTGGTTTTAAATGGATTTTCTATTCCAACAAATACATATCATACATTCAATTATAAATTGCCTTGACGTCTGCTATAAAGTTTGCCATTGTCAACATCAAAGATCTTTTCAGCATCGTATTATTGAATCATAACAATCCAAAAATAACTTTTCATCAGAACAAATGTTTGTTAATTTTGCCTGGTAGTAAAAGTCAAGGGAAGTACCAACAGAGAAGAAAGACTACTACGAATATACTGACCGACAATGGCATGGGTTCAAATAACCATTCTCCTTTCCTTTCTTCTCTTATTTAGTCTCTTGGTATATTCCAAAACATTTTTTTTTTTTTTTTTGGTCCCGCTTAGCTTCGTTCTCTTGTATTCTTGTCTTTTGGTTTTTAATAAATTTTACCCTTTAAACCAAAAAAAAAAAAAAAACATGAACGATCATGCGTCTAAGGCCATGTTCGAACTATTGGGCCGGCCTGGAAAATTTAGAAGGGCCGGGCATGTTTCCGAATCAAGGACGTACTTTGTGCTAGGCTGTCCACGCAATATTTGTCTGGGGTGTTTCCGTCTTTTTATCAAACACTTTGAGACGACATAAACATGACGTGTCGCGTTGTGAATGGTTGTATTTGCATAGCACTAATAAGTGAGAACGTTCCGATATTGCCCCTTACTCGATTACTATATAAATCATCATTGAAAATATCAATCAAATCTCACTCCCATTCCCTCCTCTCCTCTCGCTCTTCCCTCTTTGCTATTGGATCGGTGACTCTGTTTTTCCAAGTCTCCGATTCTAACGAACTGCCTTCCTTTTAGATTCCGCTTTTATTCACTGTTACAATGTCTTGCATCAAGTGAGTTTATAGATCCGTTTTCGTTGCCATGGCACCAGAAGAAGCTCCGTTCATGTCGGCCGGAACGATGGCCGGAGCCGTCGATCTGTCTTTTATCTCCTCCGCAAATCTCGACACCTTCCAACTCGATTTTTACTCCAACGACCAAAAGCTGAAACCAGTAGGTCAGTGCTCAAGCTTCGAGCGGTTTAATCGACTCGTTTGGGGAAGTTATGGATCCGGATCCGGATCCGAGGAATTTCCCTTCGGACTCATCGCCGGTGGTCTCGTCGATGGGAATATATGTTTATGGAATCCACTTCCTCTAATTGCTACAGTTGATATGAAAATGTGTTTCCGTAGAAGCCAAGTAAAGTTATTATTATTTTTGTTTTTGGTTGCAGTTCCGAGTCTATTGAAAGTGCGCACGTTAGACATCTGACAAAACATAAAGGACCAGTGAGTTGTGATCTGTTTTGCAGAATTTCGTGCTCTTGAATTTAATGTTATCTCCCCAAAGCAACTTTCTTCCGGGGATGATGATGGTACAATTTGCATTTGGGATTTAGCAAATCATCCTTCAGAGCCTTCTCATTTCATAAAGGTATATATTCATACAGCTCAGGATCTTGCTTTATCTTACCATTGGAATTGCATGCTATATAATAGATAATGGAGCATCTTTACAATTGTAATGCAGGGTACTACTGGTGAGAATTAGGGTTCTCTTAAGTTATCTTTCCTTCTATAACTTGATTTGTCTTATGCTGATTGTTAGTCGTCTTTGGTTTGGCTTAGTGATATAAGACATCCCTAGTCATATATGATCATAACCGGCATTGATTCAGTGAAATATAAAAGCACAAAAAAGAGTATTCTCATTCACTTTCTTTATTTGTTCTCTCCTTTTCTTTGAGTTTCAATACTCGGGAGTATCAGCATTTGCGTAGAAAGCTTCAGAGCCAAGCAATATTGGAAAAGCCTGAGTGCATGAGACTGGTGTCAAAAGGTCGTGGGTTCGTACCTTCGTATACAGTTCTCGACAGATTGTTTTGCTTCTCTTATAAATTTCTTTTAGTCCAATTCTTTGCCAAATAAAGTCAAAAATGAATAGAACGGTCGATTGTGTGACATATTGGGGCCCCGTTATTACTTTTAGTTACCACAAGACTTGTAAAGCTCACTTATTTGGTAAAAGAAATGTCTAGAGATTCACAAAATCAAAACATGTGTTCTCCAAAAAAGAGAATTTTTAAAATACATTTAGTTATTTTTAAATTATATTAATTAAAAAAACTGTAGTGTTCTTTTCCAACAAATTCGAGTGGCCACTTAGATGAGAGCAGAAGCAGCCAAAATGTTTTTTTTTGGTGGTATTGGTAACAAACATTGCTTTATGTTATTTGTAATGGCTTCAAATTAACTTTGTTATAATATATTGAGCGAATCGAAATACATGAACCGAAACGATTTGATAACATGATTTGAAATGTGGGCCGCTGTGTTATTAATTAAATTACTTTTACATAAACATCAAAAAATCATGATTCACACGCATATTATTAATACACACTGACATATATATATATATATATATATATATATAAATAAAGGGGGAAATAACTCCATTGAGATAATGTTTCATAACAAAAACGAAAAAGATAATTTTGAGACTGATAATTATTTTTTAAATTGAAATTTCTAAAAGTTTACTTTGGATACCAAAATGGTCAGAACTCGAAACAACTGATAATGTCCAGAAGGACCAGAACCGTCTGTTAATTTGTTTAAGTGATGTACTGAAAATCATATTGTTGTTTTATTTATCTTCAACATGTATATCATGAACCATGCCAAGTTAACAATTTCTTTTTAACTATTAAATTTATTTTTGATATATTATTTTGTAAATGACCGCCACAGAGTTTGACACTGGTCAGTGGCCCTGCTGACAATATAAATTGATTTCAGTGGATAACAAAATTTTGTTGAAAATTATCTTCTTTTAAATATATCTAGAATATTTTTCGGAATCTCTTGTTTGGGTACTAGTGGGTCGAATATTCAAGAGAAAGAGACAAAGGAAGAACATATGATTATTGGTTATCGTATCCATTAATTTCATTTTTATATATATTTTTACGTGATATATAAAATCATAAAAGCTAAAATTCGAAATTATTTAGAATAAAACAATCATATTTACTAAAACTCTCCTATCTAGCAATAGGTATAGAAGAATAAGACCAAACATTTAACTTGCTTATTAATTTGGGTTTCCATTTATAAATATGTACATCCCCATTTTCTGTTGCTGTCATTGACCATATGCTTCATACATGTGCTATTTATATATCAAAATATAATAATACATAATAAAAATATATAAGAATTGAAAGAGATCGCAAGTGCTCTTAAGGATTCATCTCTTTCAACACAAGTGCTCTTATCTTATAAGGATTCATCTCCTTCAAATCCGCTTACAACATTAGCATACAAAAATATCTGACTATAATATCTAAATGTGATTAGCTCAATCAAGATTAGTGTAGACTGGAGACTCTTGCGTTTAGGGAAAGGTTAATGGTTTACGTACATCTTCAGAATCCATCACAAAAATTATGTATGGCTCATTGTATTCTAAATAGACTACTTAAGTCTTTAAACACTTGTCGGTTAATAAAAAGTAAAAAGAAAATCAAGATCGTAAAGAACAAAAAGAACAAAAAGAAATGAAATCGATTGTTATCTTAAATAGATCAAATCAGACGCCTCGTACATATATATATATATTCAAGGGCACATATAGTTGAAGTATATAACACTCCATCCCATCAAGATTCATGAAGAATCATTAATCATATAGATCGGCGTTAATGTAAGTATTTGAATATACATCAATAACCGTATACATACATAAATACAACTCTAATATATAACTCAATAGATCAACTCCAAAGCAATTTTTTTTTTTTTTGGCAACAATAGAACTAGAACAAATTTTTCTTTCTTTTAATTAAAACTCACCAATACTCTTCTTGGGTTTTCTTCCTTTGTCCCATCTTCGTTAATTAGTTGATTCAACTCGGAGGAGAATACTCGCAAACAACCTCCGTTTCAACTTCCCTCCGATGAAAATTCCGGTGACAGCCACAAGCAGCGCACGTCAAAGCATCATCGGTTCCTTCGCCACCGCTTGCCATAAACTCACGGCAACCATCAACGGCGTAGCCGCCGATATTAGCGGCGTGGTTCTTCTGGCACTCAACGTAACGGACGTTGCTAGAAGAAGAAGTCGTAGTGTAGGAGCTTTTTCTCTGTTTTATCACCACTTGCCTCTTCTTCATCTTCGTAAACTGATCTCCAAAAGAAAAGAAAAAAAAAGAACCCTAATTTGTTTTTCTACAATTATTTCGTTTAGAGGGGAAAAATGATCAAAGACTCTTTTTGGATACGAAGTAAAAGGGTACTTGCAAATGCCCCTTTGTAGCTATTATTATATAAATAGGGTCGTTGAGTGTTGACTATATATTTACACTGTAGATAGAGTTGCCCCATCCATTGTATGCCTAAACATTTGAAAATAGTCGCTTCAAAAAGAAGTCATTGTAAAATTAAATTTATCTATATTTGGTAAGACCAAGATTTTCGACACAAACACGATTTATAACGGTAAATATATATTTCTTAACATGAAAGAAGTAACAAACGATGGATATTTAGTAGCTAGTGAACGAGTATATGTATACATGTTAAACCATGTCTTTTTGTTAGTTAGAGATGAATAGTTTCTGTAGTTTCTAAACCTTTGAAGATATACTATAACAAACTAATTTTAAATTGGATATGAGAGAATCTACTATATAATTCAAAATTTAATGTTCATGTCATTCCCACGGTGTCATTCAAGTATAATCAAAATGGAAACAATTAAAAATAAAAGAAATAAACTCAGCAACCAGCCTAATTTTTAATGTTATTTTCACGTGCATCGGTTTGCATAAAGAGAGTCTTGAGTTCATTGAAAACATATTTTACTAGAAATTCAACTAATGGTAGCCACTAGCCAGATCAATAATAATAAATAAATAATTGATTAAACAAATTAAATGCGTATCCGAGTCACTCCAAGGGACATGCTCCCACAAGCAATAGACACTGACAGATTGTTGGAGTACAATCGCATTATCAATCACATTCTTTTATTATTATTATAAAGGACTTCCAGTTGCGTCCTAGTGTAAATAAAACTATCTAAATTTACTCCAAATTACCATATACTTATAGTATAAACCAATTACGCGGTTCAAAGTCATCTATAGCAAACGGGGATGTATTATGTATACGTATATTGATTTACATGTAAGAGAACAGAGTAATTATTAACATACAAAGATCCATCAAGTATAGCCGCATTACAATGAAAAGTCTAGAGATTAGGGTATTAGAAGAAAACTGAAGCCACTAGAATTGTAAAAGAAACGTTTATAACGATCAAAATAGCAATTAGATTAGTTGATTGTATGTGTAACTAAAAAAATAGTATTATGGACTAAAACACCAACTCTTTTCAAGGGTAAAACATAACTCTTATTTGAACTCTTATTTAAAACTAAAACACCAACTCTTTTTTATAGTATTATTTATTTATTTATTTATTTTCCTACTTTCTTCTCTTGTGTTGCATTCTCTAACATTCTTCCATATTCTCTCTATTTTTTCTGACCTTTTTCATATTGTTTTCTTTATCAGTCATTTTTTTTTGGCTATCAAATTTATTAATCAAAACAATATCTTTCTTTTTTTCTTATACAAAAAGGGTAATGAGAATTAAACAAACACGGAAAATAATAGTTACTCCTATAATTAAAACTTAATGAAGATGAAGAGATGATGCATGCGTTAGAGATTGACGTACGATAAGATGAAATTACGTACATGATTCATACGAAACTATAGTGGTCGCACCAAGTTCGTATATAGATAATGTCACAATGGTAGTTCTAATTTTTGTTCTCCCTTCATATATAGAAAATGGTATTACAACGAGCCAACGAGCCCTCAGGTTTATTTTGAGAATTTTACAACACCACAACCTATAAGAAATTTAAATATGTATCTCTAGCTTGATGATTGATGTTTTAATATCATATTAAACATTATCTTGCGCATGTATCTATCATCTATGTATGTCTATCTGTTTTTCTCTGTCCCACGCATATACATGTTAACCTATCGTTTTATTTTGTCTATAGTCAAGTTGAAATATTTCAATCAGACCATATTATAAATGGGAATGAGAATAGAAAATCTAAATTCTGTCAACAAACACTAAAATCTTTGATTTTTTTTCAGTAATTGTTTTTTGTCGATATATGGTTCGCTTACGGTTTTTCAGTTTTCATACTAGTTTTTGAACCACCAAAGTCGCTTGTATTGACAAAATGTATATATATATATATATTTATTTTTTTTTGAATTCTGGCTAATTAGTAATTAGTCAATGGACTTTTTTGTTCTTATAACGTGAAAACAAATGTGGATTCAGTTGCTACACAAAAGACAATACGTCTATGACCCATGTGATTTGGTTATATAAATTAGTATTACCCTAAACGATTAATTTGTTTTCCTCTATATAAATTATGTATTACCTATGTAGAAAACATGTCAACACTAACAGTGCTCAATGCTTTAAGACGGACTTTTAGAATTATAAAAGAAGATCAAACAACAAAATTTTAAACTATATACGAAGATCTTGGCGAAAGAAGAAAAAAAAACTATATGAGAATCATTGACATGTTTCATCTCGACTTTTACAAGTCATCGTAGTCGATATATGGCAGATAGTAAGTTTTTGGGGGGGTTAAAAATAGTGGGCTCAACTTGTAATTTCTATTTTCTATTATAAGAAAAGTATTATTGTGAACATAATGGTTTAGTTGAAAAATAAAATGCTTCGATCATTAGGAAATTAAAAGCTGAAAATCACGGGAGAATGTTTGTTAAACAACAAGTTATTACACGGTGAGTTCTTGTTCAATCTCTTGAGTCTTGACGGCTTCGAAGTTTTTTTTTTTTCATATATAATAAGTACTTAATAATATCGTGTTATTTAATTTAATTGCATTGTAAAGATATGATTACAATCAAGCATTCGCAGAAACGAATAATAATATAACCGTACAATAATACAAAAAGTAGTTAAGACCATATTTATTACAATCTTGTAATAAATAATGAGAGATGGGATGTTCTTAATATTCGTGTGTAAAGACTAAAGACTCTTTCTTTCTCACCAACCGTGCCCTACTCGTGAGCCGTGAAGTGGCCAACCCGAATCTTACAAACCCTAAATAATTTGATTTAGTTGTATTATACTATATTCGAGCATCTGGCGTCGGTAACACGACCAAAGTACTAACTGACCCACCAAAATAATATTTTGTTCGAAATCTCGAATTCAAGTAGATAATAGACTAATTAACCATATCTTAATACTTAGCCCGAAAAGGTTATGGATATATAAAACTGTATCCAACATCTGCAGCACCATCAACGTAGTAGTTAACCACATAAAGAAGAAAAATTTCGAATTCAAACACCGATGAGCTAGGCAGAGATCAAACTATAGTTATATAGTTTGCGTTCGACTAACGTAAGTAGTTCAACGAATTAAGGAACCAACAAGAGAAAGGGCCCAAAATGATTGTCAAACTATTACTTATATAAATTATAGTTGTTTCATACATCCAACGCCTTCGAAGGGTTAAATCTACTCCACCATTTTTTTTGTTTCAGCTACTCTTTTATTTGTCACTTACCTTTACCTCCAAATTATTTTCACCATTTCCGTTATAAGGTTGAATGATAACGAAAATATGATGAGAAAAGTTAGCTTGTCACATTAGAAAAATGATCAAACTTGATTGTGGAGTTTATTGTATTATTACGAAAAAATAAGTTCCAATACATTTTAACTTATTAAAATTAAATCTTAACTGCGATGAACGTATATAACAGAATAAAAAAATCGAACTCACAACATAATGGTGTAAATACTAATGTCGTTACCGTTTCTATCATCCTGATTTAAACAATGTACTAGTTAGTAGCAAGATATTAACAAACTAAAAATTATGTAAACAATATATTAGAATCATGATAATCCTCTAATGTAAATGTTATTTAAAATCTATTTTGAGTAATAGACAAATTTCATGAGAAACGAAACTGATTTTTCATGAAATAATATGCTTCTCAAGGCATATATAGAGCATTTTGGGCAAATGGTTCTCACCTTTGCTCAGCGACTTTGCATTTCTTCAGTCTTCAGACATTCTTTAGTATGAGGAAAACATGCATGTAAAGATTTAGATCTATAACAAAAAGAAAAAAACACAATGCATCTCAGAGTATAGACTAACTTTACTTTCTATAAGAATGTCAGCATTTGTTGTGTATAGGATCGGATCCTCTTCCAATCATTCTTTTTACAGATTGATTAGGATCAGACATTACGAAACGAGAAGGCGCCAAATTTGGATTTGTATTTAAATTTCCTTCCTTTGATGATGATGATGGTGATGAGGACTCTTCAAGAACACGCAAAGGATGAACAGACAGAAGCTGCAGCCTCATATCTCTCTCCCATCTTAGACTTGAGACCTTATCCGTTTGAAGAAGTACAAAAAATGCGATGATAAGAAGAAGAAACATTTCTCTATGACGAATCGAAACACCCATTTTGAAGAAATCGACAATGTGTGTAGATATTAGCTGGTAGCTAGCTTGTGAAGATATATATAAAACTTGAGAGTTTATAGAGAAGATTGGTAAGACGGAAGCATATATAAAGGCTTGTTTTAGAAGAACTCTCTTCTGACAAGTTTGAACCAAAAAAGGTTTACACTTGGAACTCTGTTCTTGGGAAGCTAAGCATATCTCTTTCGTTTTTTTTTCCCTCTTTTTTCATTTCCCTACTTTTTCTATTTAAACATATAACACTCATATACGTACATATATGTATATAACATTTCTGTTTATTGGATAAGGTGTTGTGATACATATGTACATATATGGTTTCACAGAGTGCTTTCTTGTGTTGCTTTCGGGGCATTGTCCTTCACACAAAACGTCCCTGTCAAATGGAATCACCAAAGAGCATTGGGATATCTTTGGAACATTCTCTTTTGCCTGACATGGACAGCCTTTACATATATATGTGATTATATTTATATATATATGTGTTTATTTGAATGTTCATACAGAAAATTGGCATCGTAACTCACTGTCATAAAGTAACAATGAGACTGATTAATTTTACAAAAACAAAATTATTGTTAAAATATAGATGAGGTTTACCTTCTCTCCTTTTTTTGTTTTTGTTTTTCATATAGATGGGGGTTACCTAAGCATAACAACAAATAAATAATATGATGTAGTTATGCTAAAATATGCAAAAAATAAGTCCAAGTAAGAATTATAAAATATGCAAAGAAGAAGGCTTGGCTTGAAAAAATTGATAATGATGAAAAAAGAATATACAAAATTAAAGGAGAAGTTGGTTTGAAAGCTTGTGTTAATACCAACTTTTTATAATTCAAAGCTCTTATCTCCATGCAATAATATCCACTCTTGCTTCTTTGAGCTCAATGGACTATTCTTTATGCTTTGCTTCTTTGTTCCCCCCCCCTTCAATTACTTAGCCCTTCCCTCCTTAATTATTCATTCGAACTTAGTTCAGGGTGCTTATACACAATATAATACCATCTTTAATTGATACTTGATAACGTTTAATTTCATGGATATATTTTTGAGGATCATTACATCTCATAAACATCTAAATTTGGTTTATTTAAGGTAATAATGTATGATGAAAACAGAAATTGAAATTCCCACAAAAAAACCAAACCTACGATGTACATTCTCAACACAAATACAAACACAAACGCAAACACTAACTATATAGATAGATGGTAAAATATTGTAGAGTGAGAAACATCAAAGGCCTTGTCTTTTCTTTCACCAGATCATCAATTCAATCATCTCTTCCACTCTACCGGAGTTGTCTTCCCTGCAAAACAGAAAACCAATCCAAGAAAAGTTAGTTGAGAGGAAACACAGAATCATTACATAGCCTTTCTTGTGACAAAATCTAGTTTGATTTGTTTAGGACACTAACCGTTGCCTTCTCGGGACGAAAGAAGAGGTTTCTCGGTCTTCTTTCCGATTTTGCCACCCGAGTTTGAGACTCTTGTTGTTTTAGGAGAATCAGATGTGACTCTTGCATTATTACCCGAAGATGGTAGCGAGTAACGTCTAGTGGCTTTCTCAGCCACTTGTTGCCTAGGGGAAGAAGAGCCTTGTAGCCTCAGCTTTGCTTTTGCTGATTTAGTCGCTTGCATATAGCTTGGTATTTCCGGGCTACTATTCTGATTCACATTACTACTCTCTTGACACTCAGTAATTTGAGTAGTAGTAACCGGTGAATCCTTCTTCCCTGATTTTTTATTCTCCTTCTTAGCTGAATTCTCCTTATTGTTTTGTTTGGGAGTTTTCTCTTCTTTCGCATCCTCCTTTTCCTCAGCCATTATATTTTCTTGGCTTTCTTCAATTTGGTTCATCAATGTGGAATCAAGTGTTTCACTGGTTTCCAATGGTCCATGAATGTGTTTTAACTCCTCTGGCTGTTCCACCACAGTCTCAGCTATTTCATCTGTTTTCTCTTCATCAAAGACATTCACAGGTTCTTCTAAAGCCGGATTTGGCTTCTCAATCTCCTTCTGTGGAACTGGTTGAGGTTGGATAGAGTTCTCAACTACAGGATTATGTACTTTCCTCAAGCCACGTTTCACTTTTTCTAGATCAACTTGAGGATTTTCTGCTGCTGGTGGTAGTTCTACAGATTGGCTTGTTGAAAATTTGCGGAAGCTGCTGCGTTTTGGTTTCTCAAACTCAGATGATGTCTGTGCAGCAGAGGGATTGTCGAGATTTGAAGTAGGAACTTTGCGAACACTCTTCTTCGGTCTAGCAAAATCCCCCTCGACTATCTGAGCATTACTGGCAAACTTCTTCTGAGTTTTCCTGACTGATGTTTTCTTCGGTTGAGGAACTGGTTTCCAGAAGCAAGAGGCTGACCAGTTCTCTAACCAGATTGAATTGGACGAATCATTGCCGAGGTGCATAGGCATGACGTTTGGCGATGAAGCTAGAAGCTGATAAGAAAGACAACAACATTACCCTCCAAGATCTTCTACTTTCAAACATAGTAATAGTCAAATTAAGCATACCTTCCGAGCAAACGCATTTGCAGTTAGCTTCTTGATTCCCAGGTAAGTATGCGTTTCATCAACAGAGTCATCAGGGAGTTTATTCTCCTGATAAGACAGAAAATAAACAGTTGCAGAACTAAAGTTGAAAGCTATTCAGCAAGAAAAAAACAAAATCACAGAGTAAAAGCACGTGATGAGCATTACCAAATGCTGATGATTAAACCGGCATTTCCTATGAACTTCAACTCCAATGTCCGAATGTCTGATCTCTCTTCCTCGAGCAAGTGCTTGCAATCTGACAATTCCCATAACACAGCACAGAGTGGCAACAGCTTGCCTCCTAACCATGTGGCCGCGGATAAGTGCTTGTAGCCTTATTATACCTTTTAATGCCCAGAAAGCACGTCGAGCCTTCACACAGAGAGCTCAGGTCAGTATACAAATAACAAAAACACCAAGAACTGCAAATCAAGAGCTTAAAAGTATTACCAAGTAGCCTCTAAAGGCAGCCTGCACAGTTGTTGCTGCAATCTCTTGCTGAATTTTGTCTGATCTGGATAACGAATCATCAGAAACAGAAGCAGCATTTGGAGAATCTGTTGGTTGGACTTGGACCTCAGGAAGTTGTATCTGATCGTCTGAAACCACTTCATGTTCTATATTCTGTGTTTCTACCACACTACTGGTATGAACTGTTGCATTTCCAAAGGATGGGACATCCGAAACCACATCGGATTCTTCAATCTCTGAAATAACCACTACCTCTTTTACATTCACAACTCGCTGCGCGTGATAATCATAACCAATAGAAACAGACAACAAAGAGAAACGAAATCAGAAAGTGACACCATAGACAAACAGTAGACAGAAAGATATAAGTTATTAACAATCATATTGAAGAATCTTAGTCCTTCTACGGCAACCTTTACTGTATTCGGCCACAAAAAAGGTTAAAAATTCAAATTTGAAAATCCATATGTTTTTGAAGCGTTACCTCCTTGTCTTTAGAACCACTAGATTTAGATGGTTTCTTTCCAAGTAATACACTTTTTAACCATCTTGCAGGCTTCCCCATGATGTACACAACCAAAATTCAAAACACCTCCTGTATTTTGTCTGACTAATCACAAAAGATTATGCTCAAGCAATAACAAAAGACCACACAACACTTTTATTACCAAAGATTGCAACTTTTTCTGAAAATTTTGATTCTAACTAGAGCTTGAAAGAGCTTGGTAGAGATATATAAGCACTTCGTAACAGGATTAATCATTACTAAGTTCAATGGATCAGCCATTGTTACCAAAGATTGCAATTTTTTAATGTAAATTTTGTTTCTATCTAGAACTTGGAAGAGATATATAAACACTTTGTAACAGAATTCATCATGCTAAGTTCAATGATCAGCCATTTTTTTATAACTACTAAGTAAAGATCCAAATTGAGAATCACCGTCAGGCTAAAAAATTTAAGAAAATTAGACATAATAAAATCATTCCTTCATGAGTACATGAACTAAAGATTTGTATATTCTTTTATATAATCCAGCTCTAATGATAAGGTTTAATAATAGATCACAATCATTAAGCAATGAAATCAAACAAGAAAGAGAGAAAATACAATGATTACCTTAAAAACAAACAAAATCTCAACTCCAGGAATTAAATTTAAGGAAACCAGATCTAGAACTCACCTTGCAAAGCAAATGAACCTGATCTCAAACCCACACTACCTGATCTCGGAATCAATAGTAAGAAAAAAAAAAAGAAATCAGGGATCTTGAATTGTATTTAAAAAGAAGAAACTTTACAGTACTCAGAACCATTTCGAGAAATGTCGGTCTCAAATTGGAGTACCTGTCGGATCCCCTGTCCGAATCCGACAACAAACTAAGAAGAAGACAACATTACCGTGAAATGGTTCAGTGACAGGATTGGCTAAAGATACTTCGGTTTGCTATATCTCTCTAGATACTTAAGAGCATCAGTGAGACTCTTCGGTGGTTAGTTTCAGTGACCACGAAGACAGAGTATTTATTTATTTCTATTTTAAAACTAAAGAACGAACAAAAAAAACTGCAAACGCATCTCCAAAATTCAAATCAAGCACCGTTCTTTTACAGCCGTTGGATATTTATTTTTTAGTTTTTACATATACGAAAAATCAAAAACTTTGTGGGATAAAATTGCCAGCAATTAAATTAAGACAATAGTGAAATGATATAAGTGATAATAAATAAATAACTTAAAGAAGGTATGAAAGTTAGGAGTGGGTTGTCCCCAGATTGCTGTTTACTTTGGGAACAAGTGTAATAACTCAGCTGCGTGACAACAAAGCATTTGCGGATTATTACCTTCTTGCCCTTCTTCTTCTTCCTCAATCTGCGCGAGTGAAGAATCGTGGTGATACAATAGCCGTTTGATCGTGCGGCGAGTTCTCGTGGAGCTGCTCGAGGTGTAAAAGGAACGACCTTTATTATCCGCCTCTGTGAAACATTTCGTATCCGCAACTTGTGTTCTATTCCTGAACATAGACGAAACGAAGGCACAACCAATGTCAACAACCAAATAGAGAAGTAATAAAGCAATGGAGATCGAAGGCTTCATATTTTTGAAATGCTGTTTCAAGAGATTTTGCCTGTTCATTTGTCTTTTCTAGTCCAGCCTCGTAGAAAATTTAGACTTCACTGTTCCTTATCTTGTAATGTTGAACCTGGCGTTATTAGGATTTTCGAAAGGCAGGTTACGAAACACCGTATGTGAAGTCGCTTTTACAGCAGATACAATATTGGATCTCTGTTATTGACGAACGAAACTAGTCTTGATGCTCTCAGGGCAAGGATCCTCGGTCGTGGGGATAACACTTTCTGCTGATATTGGTTAGTAATCGGTGAAGACTTGATGCACAATCACATATGATATTTCAATCGCCAACAGAGTAGAAATCATGTTTTGTCCCTATTCCTCACTCGAGCACAGCACATTTCTTGATGATTGCTAAAACATATGATGATGTCTATATAGATGAAGCTGAAGCCATTCAACTTATCTGGAACATTTGTGCCCTTTACATGTCTCTGTATGTATTTTCCTTCTTCACATCTTATATAAATCCCCAAATAGTTCAAATTCGCAGAGAAGTTGAAGAACAAATCGATGATTATCTACAGTGAAATTGAGTTTCGTCATCCAATGGCACAAGTATATTGGCAAGTTCTACAGAGAATCAATGATGCGGTTTCTGCCTTTGGCTGGACTTATTTTTGCAGAAAGAAGCTTACTTTTGTTTGGCTCAAGTCTTTTGTATTGAAAAGAGAAAATTTTCTTGTACTCTGGCTTAGGTGTTCTATTGTCAGTACTGGTATAGACCTAATAAAGACTAGTTTGGAAAAGAAAAATATTTAGTCAAATTCAGATTTTTGTAGGCTTTGTGGTGTAGCCTAATTAGGATTGGCAGTTTGCAGAGATGGGTGACGAACTCTGAAAGATAAGGGAACCAAAATAATATTTTATAAAATGGGTGAAGTGAAACTAGAAAATACAAAAGACACTGCAGAACAATAAAAAAAGTGAAACATGGTTGACCAAACGCCATCCAATCTGAGAACTTCAAGACCTGCGAACGTCTAGTTTTGGGCAGCTCCAAGTTTCAATCTTTCAGCCACATTAGCCACAAAACAGCAAAGTTTTGATTCTGAAGCTAAACCATCTGCTACTCTTTGAATAGACTTTAGCTCTTCATGCAAATCCGAGTGCAGAACCAAAGTAGAGAAGTACTCATCGATATTAAGCCCCAAACATTTGGTTATGTCTTCAAGTTTAGGAACCCAGTCGCATAGCTTCAAACCAAGCATGGAGGCAGCTTTAGGGCATGGACCAGCTTGAGGGAACCTCTCGTACTTCTTCATCCATTTAGAGAGGTATCGAATGAAGCTACTCATCTCATTGCCACTCAACTTACTGACTGCAGATGCAAACATGACTTCATCAACGTTAGGTGAAGCTAACAAGTGGTGAAGGCAAAGCTCAGAAGGTGAAAACCCATCGTGCGCAACCATCAGCAAGATCGAAGCTTCTTCAGCAACTTTAGACTTCTTTGATAGCTCTGTGTTGCTCACTTTTTCAATAGCCAACAAAGCCTGACTGTCCCACTGTTCTCTTACCTTAACCATAGTGCTAATTGCTTCTTTTGACGGGCAAAGAAAATACTTCAAGATCGAAAGTAGTTCACTTGCCCCAAGATCTGAAGCATGTTTGATCAGAACGCAGAGCACATCTGAGCGTTGCTTCTCAACAAGATTGCTAACTAAATAAGAGTTCAAAGAATGATCAACCAAGGAGTTTGAAATCAAGGTTTCCACTAGCTCCCACATCTCTAGACGAACACAACCTTTCAAAACTAAACCAGATACATCTCTACCCATCAAAAACCCAGTTTTCTCCACCATTTTCTGTATATCTGAACAAGCTTGATCTCCCCAAACTAACCCAGCTACATCTTTGCCCATTAGAAGCTCAGTATTCTCCACCAAATCTTTCATCTCTTCGTTCTCAGCCCCTGGAACCCCAATTTTCTCACCAATTTTCTCGAAAAACTGCTTCAGCATACTGACAAACTCACCTTTGTCAAACCTGTTCGTATCCTTGAGCTTCCTTTTCAGCTTAGACGAAAAGCTCTTACCCAAATCGATCAATTCAGCATCGCTCCCCGAGATTTCCCAACCAATTATTGGATAGATAAGGGTACCAGGATTGGGGTTTTCTAGCTTCGGTTTCAAGTTCGCAAAGATACCGTCTTGGCTAAGAGAGAATGGATAGTCGGATTGCGGGTCGACTCGATCCTGACTCGCTACGGCCTTGGAGATAACTTCGAGCAGCGTCATTGCGAACACAAAAAATCAAACTTTGGTCCAAAATCTGTAAGAACAAAGACATAAACATAAACCCAAAACCATATATTTCGCTTATTACACATACAAAGAGTACAAATCCAAAACAAAACCAAGAATTCAATGGAGATTACTCCCAGACAACAATCGTTAAGCGATCTAAAGCAATCTAAGTTTTACCTTCAGAAGGAAATTTTAAGGATGATGAGTAGCCAAAGCAAAAGCTTTCGGATTGTGTAAGGGTAATCTCGAATCGCCAAAGACTTTAGGGAGGGAGAGAGAGAGAGAGAGAGTTAAAGATGAAAGCCGCGAGCGATTAGGGTTTAGGGTTTTGTGATTGGAGCAGTTCTTCTTCAAATTTTTGTGTTTCCAATTATACCCCTGTATTCGCTGACTTATTACATTTTAATTGGATTTGGGCAGCGACGAATTTAGCTGATGTCTTGGAAGTCCTAAATAACTACTGTTTTTTTTTTTGGCCAATTGTTTTAAATTAGATGGAAACAATTCAGACAGGAAATGAACTTTACAAACTTGGTCAACAAGTTGACTAATCATTGTCAAATGTCAATGGCATATACATTAACTCTACGCAACCAGCAAAAGTCCTTAGATCGTGGTCCACTTAAAAATGTGAAGTTATGTTTTTTCTTATGCCAAACCTCATATATCATAACTTAGGAAATAAAAAAGTATTAGGAAAAATTGCTAATCCGAAACAAAAATGAAAAAAACAATAAAGCAAATGATCATGTGCTATATGCGAAGAAATTAGCACGGACACTATAAACAAATAAATTGCAAAAGATTTTTTTTCTAAACAAATGTTTTTCCAACAAAGATGAAAATGACAGTTAATTTTCTTAACCAACCAACACTCGTATTAGTTGAGAACAATTCGTCTGAAATATTAATGTTTTACACTTTTGTAAGTAAACATTTCATAGATCCTAGAACTAAGTTATATCATTATCATATAAAATCCAGCCAAAACTAATTGCATGCTAATTATCATGTCAAGATCCATGACTAAATCCTACTAAAAAATTATCTCTTGTATCAGAGGGGACATGGTTCACGTAAACCTACCTCTTCTTCTTCTATAGCTTTCACAATCTGAACCAAATGCCATTTCTTTGTATTATGTGGATCTCTGATTGTAGTGTTTAAAACCAAGTCATTTTTTGCTTTCCAATAACCATAGAAATATATCGAAAGACAGCAAAATTTGTATTAGAAACTTTTTCTATCTCTAATTATTTATTTTACATGGTAAACTAATTAATAAAAATAAGAAAAACAGACGCATTCGATAAAAATTCCGAGATGAAAGAATATTAGATCAACCCCAAATTTGTAGAGCTGGAAAGCATTCAGATAAAAGATGATTTATTGTCTTCTCCACATCTTAGATATGTAAGATATTCGCTAAATGTCAATCTGCAAAACTTTGAAATATAACAACAAATCTTAAAAGAATTTACTAGATAAAATGGTTAATCATCTGAAGAACATTAGTTTTCCACGCCTGAGACGATTAAAAATTATATTCACAATTAATACATGGACTATGCTTCATGGCGATATAATATAAAGTTTGTTAATATTAATGTGCCATGAAAATATACAGTATGTTGATGTTTTTAATGACCACTATTTATGTTTATATTTAACAAGTTAGCGAATGTATTATATATGACTAATTGATTGCAAGTCTACCAACCATTTGAGAAAACCTAAGAAGACTTCGTTAAACAAAGAAATAAACTGCTAAACTTATATCAATTATGCAATTTAAAATTTATTAAACTTTCAGTTGGGCTTTTGTTTGTAACGAAGTCATATACTAAATGATTTTAAACTTGCAAGATGATTAATTAATTATATAGATAGTCAATTATTTATTGGTCTCTATGACAGCTTTATAAGCTCAATTCTTGATTAATGATAATAAAATTTGCATTGCAAATCTCTTTGTTAGTGTAATATCACCAGAGTATGACTTTTAGATCATGTAAATTACTTCTAATCATGTAGTTCGGTGATTAAATTCAGGACGTTCGATCTATATAGTTGAAGTCTTTCCAAACCGCTAATAATTGATGTATTATAATTCCACACTTGAATATTTTTTTTTTGTCAATACTCGAATTGATGTATTACCAACGTTATTATGCATGCGAATTCAGGTCTAACAATATTTATGTGATATAATATATATACATACTTATTTGGATAAATTAAGTTGCATGTAAATACAAGTTTTAGTTCGTTTGAGATAAACTTGTAACATGCAATCAAGAAATTTCAACGTTGTTCTTTGGCAGCAACGCCGGCAGGTGGGTCCACGATTTCGGCTCCATACCTTAACAGTGTTTATTGTTTCTTATTATTATTATTTTTTGTGTGTGCAAAAACAGTGTTTATTTGTTGAGGCATTGCTGTGTATAATACCATAAGCGTTGAAGTTGAATATTTCTTTTCCAATTAGTCGACACTATCGATCCACGAACAATATTCTTCTTTTGTTTTTTTTTTCCTAATAAATCGGATGCACGATTAATTTGTCTTTTTTTTTTTAAGTACGTGTGTTGGTATTTGTTTATTAGAAGAAAATAAGAACTACTTAATATTTAACATCTCATTTCCATTTGGTCGTACTTTGTTATATTAACTTATTTGTATAGTTCAATTAGATTGGCTGTTGACCTTTCAAGATTTCAGAGTTGCGTGCTTGTTTTTCTTATGGTATGAAACATCGATCAAATATTGCAGCAACAACATGTGTACTTAGCAATTGTAAAACTATATAGTCTAGTCCATTTTTGTACAGTGCTTTTACTTTATAGTCTATAAACCTCTTTAAAACTGATATTTACTATTTAATTTATAATTTTGGAAAGATCGTTAAACCAAAACAGGAGACTATTTCATTTGAATTTTATTTTCTCATATTATATATAAGCTATATGTTTAAGATAAACTTTCCGTAAGCTTTTTTTTTTAATAATATATAGCTAGAAATGATATTCTCTGAATATAAATATTAATATAAGAAACTTGCATGTATTATGAATTATTTAATTGGTGTAGTCAAAGGATGTATAGGTAGGTTGCTATATAGAAATGAGAATCAGCAGTTCCCAAAATAAATTAGGAGAGCTTACAAAAAAATATCAAAGGAGAATAATGGAGAAGGACGATTTCTTGAAGAGTATTCATGGAAGAGAAGAAAAACACGAGGAGATGAGAAAACTCGATTCGTCTCAGGATGATCCTCATCAAGTTATTATAAGATCCAAGGTATCATATTTGTTTTATGTGCAGTTCTATATGCCATACATACATATGCATAAATTAATCCTGGAATATTTCATAATTTTCTCACATAAATTGTCATGGTTAATGGTTTGTTCTTTATCCAAAATCATTACTGATTTATTCTAATCAATGAAGCTAATTTAGAATTCTTAAATTTTAGTTAGCTAGATCTGCGAATCTCTTAATTGTTGGTTTTGTCTTTTTCTGTTTTGATGATAAGTTTGATTTGTTGAATCGAGCTGCCTATCTTTTTCCAAATATACCAGATAAGAATTTGCACATATATATCAACAACAATAATTGTGAGAAAGAAAGTAAACACCACATAGGTTTTTAAGGCATATATACATATCAAATCAAGGAGAGATTAACCAATCAATAGATGTTTATATATATTACATAATTTTCATTTGTCATATTGTAAATGTATGATGAGATCAGTTGGACTCAACTAAAGTCGAAATGGAGGAGGCTAAAGAGGAAAATAGAAGGCTAAAGTCATCATTGAGTAGGATAAAAAAGGAGTTCGAGATTCTTCAAACACAATACAACCAATTAATAGTACAACATGAAGAACCGAATAAGTTCTTACCAAAAGGCCATCATCAAGACAAAGACGAAGATGAAGACAAAGAAAGAATTAGCGAGGGCGACGAACTTGTCTTGTTGAGCCTAGGTAGACGGTTAAAATCACCCGTTCCAAATGGTTCAATAACGAATAAAGAAGAAAAAAGGAAAATTTTCATGGATGAAATCGGAGATGGCAAAAAAATAGATGAAGATAAAAAAAGTAGGGATCAAGGGTTAAATACGGGATTTGCATACAAAGATTTGATTAATCCTACTGAGAAGTTAGATATTTACAATAATCAAGAAAATACGTCTTTGGAGGCTAGTAACACTACTAAGATCCCGTCAGATAATAGTTTTGGGTTTAAGAATAATGTAGATGATCATGAAGATGATGAAGAGCTTTTGCCTCAAAACCTTGTGAAGAAAACTAGGGTTTCTGTGAGATCAAGATGTGAGACACCAACGGTTAGTACAATTTCTTGACATCTTTACATGTAAATACTAACATATATAGTATAATTCTTGGTTCTCAAATGTTTTTCAAAGTTTTTGATCGTGTATATATTTTTATAAACAAAGACATCATCATTCAACTAAATGTAAGTAGTCATTAATTATAACTATTTGAAGAGTAATAAAACTAAATTATCGTTTATACTCTTTAAGCTTTGAATTATTTCAGAAAGGAAAACTGTTTATAGTTCACATCCTGAGTTTTAAAAGCAATTTTTGTTATTTTTCGAAAAAGAGTATGCAAAACAATGGTGTTGAACGTTTGACTTTTTTTCTTTAATAAAAGGTTTTTCTTTCTTGGGTTTGTATATGTGTAGATGAACGATGGATGTCAGTGGAGGAAATATGGCCAGAAAATAGCTAAAGGCAATCCATGTCCTCGAGCATACTATCGTTGTACCATTGCACCTTCTTGTCCCGTAAGAAAACAGGTAATGAAACCTAAACTGATCATTCCAAATAATTTTATAGATATTAACACATATATGTTATAAAAAAATAGCCATAACAATATACATCCCTTATTTAGGTGCAAAGATGTTCAGAAGATATGTCTATTCTTATCTCAACTTACGAAGGAACACACAACCACCCACTTCCCCTGTCAGCAACCGCAATGGCCTCCGCCACTTCGGCTGCAGCCTCCATGCTCCTCTCCGGAGCCTCCTCCTCCTCCGCCGCTACAGCCGATCTTCATGGCCTAAACTTCTCTCTCTCCGGCAGTAGCAACATTCCAAAACCTAAATCACCGTTCCTCCAAACTTCTTCTTCTCCTTCTTCATCAGGCCACCCCACCGTTACTCTCGACCTCACAACGTCCTCGCCGTCCCAGCGACCGTTCTTATCAATGCTTAATATGTTCAGTGCTCCTCCTAGTAATGTATCAAGATGTAATAGTTATCCTTCGACCAATCTCAACTTCTCAAACAACACCAACGCACTGATGAATTGGGGTGGTGGTGGTGGTGGTAATCGCAATGAGCAATACGGTGCAGCTTATGGCAACATTAGCACCCATCAGCAGTCACCTTACCACCATATGATTCAAAGCAGAACCGCCGGGTCATCTTTTGACCCATTTGGAAGGTCGTCTTCATCTTCGCCACATCCTACACAAACCAATCTTGATCACGTTGGAATCACGAATACTACTCATCAAGTTCTATCTTTACCGGCGGAAACAATCAAGGCGATTACGAAAGATCCAAATTTCCAATCGGCTCTTGCGACTGCTCTATCTTCCATTATAGGCGCCGATTTAAAGATGGATAGTGTGACTAGAAATGAAGCCGAGAAGAGCCCTTAAAGGAAGTGCTCTATATGTTTTTATGTTATATATATATATATATATATGCCCAATACATTGATATATGGATTTAGTTTTACTAGTTTGCTAGTTCATCTATATACGTTCTTTAATCACGATTTTTAATTTGTTGTTGGAGTTTATGGAATTAATGTGTACATATGGAACCTTTTTATGTTAAAGGTCTACATATCAAACTTGGAACGAACAAGTATGTAGATTCCAAGCTAGGTGTTATATTGTTAAAAGCAAAATGAGCATCGGAAGTATGTGTATGCATGGTTCAAACTCCAAAATAGAAAAACAATATGTAGATTCCAAGTAAGGTTTTATATTCTTTAAAACTTGAATATATCATGGTCTTATGAGCTTTTTAAGTCATATCATTTAATAAGATTGTTAAAAATCGCTATTGTTTATAGTCAATTGTTTATGATAATATTTTTCCTTGAAACGAATAAATGAAAACAAAATTAAAAATCTATGAGCATAGGCAACAGTTGCGTGTGGGCCATTTTTCACATTCTATTGGAACAAAACATTTGTGAGTGAATTACTTTCCACACTACGTGCCTGGCCCATAAAACTTAGGGCTCTTAATAGCCCGAATCGGCCCCAGTTCTTCGTCTCTTATTCAACCAGATATATCATATATGGAAATTTCTTTTTGAAAAAAGGGATCTATTATTGATGTTTTTCATCAAAGATATACTTATTTTAGGAATCTTTTGTTTCTGTAATATTTTTGAAAAAGTATCATAGAGTATTACTTTAGGGTTACAAAGACCAATTAAGGTTCAGTCTTTCTACTTTTAAATATAAATAATATTTGGCTCTTCTCTACAGGTCTCAGAAAGTAGTTGGAGCTTCAATCAAAGATTCCCAAATTTTTATAATCGATTTCTCATAAAAAATAGTGTTATGACTTTCTCGAGGTGATTTATTATTTCTTAACAAGGTTTTTATGCGTTTTAAATTTGAAATCCTCTAACTTCTTCTTTGTTTAATTGCGAAAAGTCTTACTACAATTTAAATAAAAGCCAGAAAGTATTATCAACTTCTTTTCCACCCCACAAATAAAATCTAACACCAAATTTAGTATCTTCCAAATATTATATTATTCATTTGGTTCATTTGGTAGTGATCAATGAATCCGCATCGTAATCATGTCCGAGTACAAGAAAATTGTGTATTCATATATCACGTACAAGAAAACATGATCTCAACAATATGATCAGTTTTACAAGTTTAAATTTAGATGGTAATTCAACAATTTTACTTGCACAAACCACTATTATTATATCGTCTATATATACCATATATCTTCTCGATATTTGTCTGCATACTCTCTTTTTCTTTTACGGTCTTGTCCACATACAAACATAACATATGTTTTTTTGTCATAAATTATTTTCCCAAACAGAAGCAAAAAGTCATAATCCGAAAGTGGTCCATTTGACCCGAGTTTATACTCTAATGGTTTGTCGCCGTCACCGGTATCAGGGTTCAGATTTAGTTAGTTTCCAGTATAAACAGGAGTAGGTGTAATGAGATGTAGACAAATGTTTGAGTACCAGAACGCTATTTGTTCACAAGTAATTTTTCCTTAGCCACTACAACACTAATATCCTACGTGTACAAACAAACGTGATCTTAATAATACTACTGATTTGGTTACAAAATATATATTTTATTTTTTGAACGAATGTGACAAAATATATTAAAATTATAAATGATTGTTTCCTTTCCAGGAAAAAAAAATATATGCATATTGATAATTATATGTGAATCATTTCTATTTGTTTTTTTAACGCTTATCACAATGGTTATACCACATCCATACATGTAAATAATTCATTTTGAGTAAGGTGCATGAATCAAATCTCGATTGTCAAGTGATATTGAGAGTTTCAGAAGTAGCAATTTTCCAATTGCACTACATGCTCTCATCACTTAAAGTGCTACCGGAGACTCGAACTCAGGTGGATGGACACTCGCCCCCACTTACCACTGGACTACGAGCTCTTTCTCAATCATTTCGATTTGTTAAAGTGAAGAATGTTTTTTATTGATGCGGAAACTTTTATGAACGAAATACTCAATAACTTCATAACTTCGTCTCAACAAAATAGAAAAAAATAAACTGTTTATAATTTTGATTTTATAAAATAAAATCATATTTTTTGAATTTGAAGTCTAACATAAAAAAGTTGATAGTTTATAAAATATTAATTCAAATTTTGTGATTTTAATTATTTAGATTATTGTTTATTATAAATTATGATTATTTGTAGTAAATATTTTTAATAGATAATTTTATCTGTTTAAAAAACATATATTTTGTTATAACACAATTTTGATAAATATTTTATGTGGAATCACGAAAAAATATTTTATTTTATTTTTATAATTTATCTCAAGTAATTTGCCAAAAATCGTATTATGTGAAATGGAACTAAAACATAAACAAATGTTTGAATTAATTTTTGCTCAAATAAATAAAATAAATTTGAATTCACAGATTTTCACCGAAATTTTTTTATTTAAAGAAATGTTGGAGTAAAGTAAGAGAAAAACACGTTAATGGAATTTATACTGGAAGGACAACACGTGGAACATGAAAATACGAAACCACGATTATATCGTGTTATTGGTACATATATGGGTGGGGATGTTCAATCATCTCACAACCACTATACTCAATCATTGACGTTCTTTTTCCTTTCTAGTTGTCTCTCATTAGTTCGTTTTTCATTTTCTTATTTTAAACCTATTATTTTTTACAGTTTCATAAATAATGGCTTTGTTTCTTTGTAGTTTTGCTACCATATATAAAATATTTATAAAAAAGTTTGGACTATAGAATTTATTGGAACATTCTAAGAAAAGTACCATTGTTATCTTATTAAAAAAGAGAGATATGTGTATAACGATATAAATGTATAAGTGTGTTAGTTTGATGAATAGAAATATAAATATGTGTTTGATACTCCTAAAATAACACTTATGAAATAAGACTATTATAACATAACCAGTCAAACATTTGCATTCAGTTGATGAGAATATCTATGAATATATATATAAACTCTATCTAGCAAATAGTTTACAAAGTTTAAAGACCACTACTAGGTTTTAACAACATAACTAATTGTGTTTAACCTAATCATATGTGTCGGTTATATCAAAGAAGACCACGAAAAAAAACATTTTTCGAACAAATCCTTTCCAATGCCAGCCCTGATATGAAGTATCACAAACATCAGTTTCCAGTCCACAAAAAAATATTAAATAATTCAGCTATTTTTTAAAGAAAAAATTGTTAAGATATTTTACATTTTGATAAAAAAATATCAATTTTATTATAAAAATATTTTTTAAAAAATCTAATTTCTTTAAAAATTGCTTGTAGTCTCTAAAATGTTAGGATCGGTACTGATCTTACCCACCAATTATATCTGACAGTGACAGCGAATGCATGGTCACGTATCGTTGTGAATTATTTCTTTAAACCAATTAGGGATCTTTGTTGTTGGTTTTTTTTATTGGCCACTTTAAACGTATTAAAAAAACATGATACTGTATCTGTTTTGTATACATACTTTAATAGGGATCACTGAAAAGTTGCTGAAATTGTATCATGAAATTCAACATAAAATGGGCCCACTTCCCGATCACAGTTATTCATTTTTTTCTTGCGTGAGGATCATGATCATGACACCTATATATATATATACTCACACTGTCTTCCATACACAAATAATTGACACCAACATCTAGCTTATCATTTTCTCTCGTCTCTAATGGCGTCGCTTCACTGTTCATCTTATTTTCTGGGCACAAATCCTAACAAACACAACTCCATTTCGATCTTCCAAAGTTACTCTCAAAGCTCATTCACCAAATTTTCCTCTCGTGTCTCTCGCCAGGTTTTTTTTTCTTTTTCCACTATCTTTCTTTTATTGCGTTGCGTGTAACTCTATATATTCCGTAGTAAACGAGTAATAACTTAAAACCATCTGTGTGAAACAGAGGTTCCTACTCTGTTCGCTGACCATGAACGGGTGTGAGGCTGACCATAAAGAGCCACTTGGCACGATAGAGACAAGAACTCTATCAACGGTTACATCACCGGCGTTCGCGACGGAGAGGCTGATATCCGCCGTCTCTAACCTTAAATCCGAACCGCCTAAGTTCTCCTCCGGCATTGTCCGGTTACAGGTACGTAATAATTTTCTCCATTTTGTACAATCCAAAATTAATATAAGGAGGAAACAATGAACTTACGTCACGTGGAGATCTTGCATTGATATGCGTGATATTATATCATTTAATATCATTGTCAGTTGTATAATCATTGAATGACGTAAAAACATTATTTTGCCTAAAAGAAATAATTTTTTTGGTAAGTTATACATATACATATACTTATATTTACGTCAAATTTTATTTATTTATTTTCGAGTTTACAATGACATTTATACAGACATAAGTTATACGATGCAGAAAACCTAATTTGTTAACGGTTATGTTACGTTCGTTATTTTCGTTCTCTCTGTCCCGCGCAAAATCAAAATAAAAACCATATTTTTCTGAGACCCTATCTAATTGTGATTGTAGGTGCCGATTGAGAAGCAAATCGGGGCAATAGATTGGCTTCATGCTCAGAATGATGTTCTTCCTTGCAGTTTCTTTTCCCGTCGTGGCAACGACGCTGGCCGTCAAGATCTTCTCCAGGACTTGGCTAGCGAGAATGTGAATGGATCATCTGATCGTAATCCGGTCAGTGTTGCTGGAATCGGGTCTGCTGTGTTTTTCCGTGATCTGGATCCCTTCTCTCATGATCACTGGAGATCAATTCGAAGGTAATTTCACAATTTTAGTAGAGAACCAAAACTCGGGATCTTTCCATGAAAGTTTGACTCCTTATGTTGTTAGTCTCTTCGAAGGTTTCTGTCTTCAAAGTCTCCTCTGATACGTGCATATGGTGGACTACGTTTTGATCCTAAAGGAAAGATCGCTGTTGAATGGGAACATTTTGGCTCCTTTTACTTTACAGTTCCTCAGGTATGATTATTTTGATTTGTTTTAAGAGAGTTTTTGTAAATTTTTACGACTGCGTTGATACACACATAGGTCGAGTTCGTTGAGTTTGCGGGAAACTCCATGCTGGCTGCAACTGTTGCTTGGGACAACGAGATCTCATGGACGCTTGAAAATGCTATTGAAGCACTTGAGGAGACTATGCTTCAGGTTCACTATCCTTTGAAAACTCTGCTTCTTACTTGGCATATACAGCAAAAAAACAAAACATAAAAGTCTTAGGATGATCTTTATATTTGGTTCAATCAGGTTTCTTCTGTAATAGTGAGATTACGGAGAGAATCTTTAGGAGTTTCTGTTGTTAGCAAGAACCATGTTCCTAGCGAAGGAGCTTATTACCCTGCTGTAAACAGTGCTCTGGAGATTATCAAGGCAAAAAATTCACCCCTAAGCAAGGTACTTTAGGAACTATATATATCTTCCTCTTTCTTTTTAAACATCTGTGGGTTTCATGAACTTGATGGTTTTGGTTTTGGGAATCAGGTTGTGCTTGCACGCAGCAGCAGAATCATTACGGATACCGATATTGATCCTATCGCTTGGTTAGCACGTTTGCAGGTGTATTTTCTACCCTCGCACATTCTTTATTCTAGTCATCTTATTCAAGATTATAGCAACTTTTTAGGTGTTAAATCTCAGTCGAATTATCAATATGATAGTGTGAAGGACAAGACGCGTACCAGTTCTGTCTTCAACCAGCAGGTGCTCCAGCATTCATAGGGAACACGGTAGGCTACTTACCTATGTGTACTTCCTTATAGCTAAGTTAGTCGCACACTCTGTTGCCAAGTTGCTGAGAAACGATGAGAGCTCAAGTGTTGGTTCTGACATACATCTTTGTGGAGCAGCCTGAGAGACTCTTCCACAGAAAACATCTAGGTGTCTGCAGTGAGGCTTTGGCTGCAACCAGGCCTAGAGGTGATTCAGGGGTTTCTGATCTGGAGATAGAGCGTGACTTACTAACCAGGTCAAATGTTTTGTTTTGTGCTTTGAACACTTATGGGATGCATGTTTACATAAACTCCGGGATATGAGTGCTGATATTCTTTTAAAATACATTTTCAGTCCTAAAGACGATCTTGAGTTCTCCATTGTGCGAGAGAATATAAAAGAAAAACTCAAAGTAAGTTCAATATTATTGCTCAAAGAAGTGTATCAATTAGCTTTCATTAGCAGAATCTTAGTGCCCATGATCTACTGAATGCTAAAACATGTTCATCTAGAAATTTTTTATTTTTTATTTATTAATCTTCTGAATTATGTCCTCTTCTGTTTTGCAGGGCATATGTGACAGAGTAATTGTGAGGCCCCAAAAAACAGTGAGAAAGCTTGCAAGAGTACAGCATCTATATTCTCAATTGGCAGGGAAGCTAAGAAGAGAAGATGACGAGGTTAGATTACCGTTTTAACATCTCATAATCATCTAAATCACTTGAATTGTTTCGCAGGTTATTTGAAATAGATATAAATTTCTTTGAACGCAAATATATTTACATTCATTTTTGTGACAGAAAAGAAAAACATTTCATTTATAGTCAATCTTGGCATTGAATGAACAAAGCTACAATTTTTTCTCTTACCCCAAAATATGTTTTGTTTATTTTCAGTTTGACATCTTAACTGCTTTGCATCCAACGCCAGCTGTTTGCGGATGTCCAGTAGATGAAGCAAGGCTTTTGATTAAGCAAATTGGTAGAACATGTTTTGATTTTTCTTCCTTTTAAAATTATTAGCACTATAATAAATCTCCTCCTAGTAGATGCTTATACTTGATTAGATTATGATAAGTTTTGCTTATATACTGAGGATTTGAACATATTCTCCTTCTTTTTTTCTCAGAGTCATTTGATAGAGGAATGTATGCTGGACCTGTTGGGTTTTTTGGCGGTGGAGAGAGTGAATTTTCTGTAGGCATAAGATCTGCTTTAGTCGAAAAGGTTACTTTTTTTTTTTTTACTTATAGTAACTTTTCTCAGCTTAGAAAACTTACTGTTATGTCATACATTTATATGGTTGTTTTACTAGGGTCTTGGAGCATTAATCTATGCAGGAACCGGAATAGTTTCAGGAAGCGATTCTTCCTTTGAGTGGAACGAGCTTGAGCTTAAGATATCTCAGGTGATAAATTTTGGTTCTTTAAGACAGCAATGAAATTTCCATGTCATATGAAATCTGAAAACATATTGTTTTATGTTTCTGCAGTTCACTAAATCACTTGAACATGAGCCAGCTTTGCAGCCGAAATCAATAAAAGAAAGGCAAATTGAGATCGTTTAGTAAATTAAATTGTTTTATCTCATTCATTGTGTGTTTTTTTTAAAAAAAAAAAATAGAAGTAAAAATAATGATATGTTGCATCAAATTTAAATCTTTTCGTTTAGCTATAAATTGTCCAGTTCCGGACCAAAAACATAATAAGCCTTTAAACTGAAGTCTATGACGCACGTTATGATCAACTGCTGACCTATATTTCCACCACCTTCACGGAAAAAAATGACAAATTATTTTCAACGAAGATAATAATTACGGCTCCAAATCAAATATAAATATATATTTTTTACAGTAATATATTGTTAGCAACGATCGAACGTGATCAAATATACTACTACTGATTGGTTCCTTTTTAATTAAAAGTTTTGGGATAATCCAATAAAAAAGGAATTTATATTTTATGATTTTATCAATAAGAAAAGAGAGAGAGAGAGAGAGATGGAACCTTTTATTGTTCCCAATATAATCAATCTAATATGTTATCCAAAAGCTAATCTGCATTTCCTCCTCCCATCAGTCATATTCTCTTCTAGTTGTTCCTACATCAGATCTCACTATAAAATTAAATTCTTTATTTCTGTACCAGTAATTTATAAGACACCTTTTTATTATGAAATTAATTTAAATATTCTTCTACCTATCACCTGAGGAAAGTACATGAACAAAATTTCAGATGAGACTTAGGACATGTTTGTTTGCTTACCCATGTAATCTATCCGAGTGAAGGTAAAAATTAAAGTTGATCTAATGCATCACCCAAATGGATCAGTTGGCTGATTTTTGCAAACTCAGCTAGAATTTATGACAAAATTTAGGTAAGTTTTGATAGAGCATCTGGGTGGGTGAAGGTGAGTCTATAAGATATTGTAAATGACGAGAATAACTAATGTACACTAATTTGAATGTATTAAAATATGTCGAAAATATATTAGTTTATGAATATAATTTTAAATTATTTCTACTTTATAAATAAATTATTAAAAAATATCTTAAATAACGAATTTTAATAAAAAAATTATAAAAGAACAAATTTACCAAAATCATAAAATAGCTTCTTTTTTTACCAATAATATTTTCTCTCCATAGCATAAAAACTTTTTTTACTAAAACTTTAAAATCTAGTTTTCACAAAAACCGCAAATTCAAGATTCACACTACAACAACAAATTATATTTTTATATTAAAATTAAAAAACACATAAAATCAAGTTTTTGCTGTCAAAACTACAAAATTATGTTTTTCCACCAACCCATAAAATCATATTTTCTGTCAAAACACAATATTATGTTTTTCCTTTAAATCTACAAAATCAAGTTTTCCTGCCAAAATCGCAAAATTATGTTTTCAACCATAACAACAAAATCAAGTTTTTTTTAGCCAAAACTATAAAATTACGTTTTTTTACCAACTTAAAATTATAATTTCCGCCAAAACCTACAAAATTATATTTTTCTCCAAAAACTGTAAAATTATATTTTCGCCAAAAAACATAAATTATATTTTTTTGCCAAAACCGTAAAATTGTATTTCCCAAAAAAACCCAAAATTATATTTTCTCACCAAAACTATAAAATTATATTTTTTTGCCGAAACCAAAAAAAAATACGCTTTCCAGCTAAAATCATAAATTTACGTTTTTCTGCCAAAATCATAAAATAAAATTTCCTGTCAAAACCGCAAAATCATATGTATCCGCCAAAACTAAAAGAAATATATTTTTTAGACAAAACTGAAAAATTACGTTATTATATTTTTACATCAAAATCACAGAACTTATTTTTCTGCCAAAATCATAAAATTATATTTTTTGACAAAATTGCAAAAACTAATATCATAGATGGAACAGCTGGATGATGGGTGAGCAAATGAACAACAACTTAGTGTAAAAATATACAAATGATTTGTATTTTGGCAGTTATAGAAAGGTTCATGATAAATCTCTAATCAGTGATTATTTTTTTCTGTTGAACTATTTGTTGCATGAACCGTTGTCCGTATTTATTACTAAAAGAAAAGGGGAACATTAGTGTTTTACTGTTAAGTTTTGAGTCTCACAATTACCATAAGATAAAGAAACTTATAAGCGTGCATACGAGAGAACTAAAGACACGATCATTGCGATCGAAAATGATTGTCCATGATTAAAGTTTGAGAAGAAGAAAGTAACGTCAAGTCGTCAACGAGGAGATTTTATTTTCTGGTATTTGAAAATTTAAAGTCGAAATTTTGTCAGTTTTAAAGCATTCAACTAAAAACCAACTGACAATAAATAATGTTCTATTTTACCCTTACTTCCACTATCAACAAGCCTCAACTTATTGTCAATGTAAGTTTCTCAAACAACTTTTGTTTCTTTTCGTTTCTTCATGTTATTTAAACATACTAGATGAAAAGTAAAGGATAATTTCGTTGTCCATTTTTACAGATATTAAAGATGAATTCTTGATTGTAACTTAATATTTTATCAAATGAGTTGATAATATTAAATAAGTAATGCATTAAGATATCAGAACTGTAAACTTTACTTTTTATAACAAACAAAAATGGAATATACGTTTGTTGACAAATAATTAGGGAATACCAACTCATGTCCTCTCCTTTTGATAAAGTCGAGTCTTTATTAGTCAAATTAATATCTAATCAAACTCTCTGGTTTGGTATAATGTCTAATTAACTTTTTGGTTCTTATAGTGAAGTCCTTCACACTTCCCACTTATATATATATAGGCATATACACACATACGCATTACACACATTTACTGAGAGCAGAGCAGAGAGAGAAAAACAGAGAGCAATGGAGGTTGAGAAGACAGAGAAGAACATTACAGGGGAAGAGGATGATGAGTCTAAGATCATCTATAGAGGATGGAAAGTCATGCCCTTCATCATTGGTACTAATTCATCCAAATCATTTCTTAATTTTTTTTTTATAATAAATACTCTGATCTTGAAACGAACAAGACACCTAACAAAATACACTGTGTAATCTGAAATCTCTACAAATTAATATTGTTGAGAATATGTTTTTTTAAATATTCAAATGAATATCTTTACCAAAAATATATTTACATAAATATCAATTAATTGATGAGTTGATTTCATCTTTAAAAAAAAAAGAGTCTTGCCTCAATAACCAATTTTTTCTGCTTTTTTTGTCCACCAAGTTTCAGCATTTTTTCTTTGGTTTAAAATCTATTTTATCTTAGACTCCCTTTCTAGTTCATTTTGCTTTGTTGTTTCTATGTTAAGTTTATATTATTAAATAATCAGTAAAGTCTGTGCAATTTTATAATTATTAAAATATATTAATGACCATATCTTTATATAAGAGTTTATATTTACTTTATATATATATATATATAAAGTTATCAACATTTATTAATTTTTGGACAAAGTCTAAAAGTTGGGATCAGACAAAAATTATATCAAATACTGTTTATTAGTTTATCTGATACTAACTTTAAATCTATTTTATTCTAGCTGTAGGCTATGTTTCTATGTTGCTAGTAATATCTAGATTCATAGAACAAAGGACTTCATGCTCAGTTTCTTAACTGTAACATGTTGATCTTGAAACAAATAAGAAACAGAGTTTTTTTATTGCCCCGTTTCTTAATTTGTTAGGAAATGAGACATTTGAAAAGCTTGGAATAGTTGGGAGTTCATCGAATCTGGTTATATACTTAACGACGGTTTTCAACATGAAGAGCATCACGGCGGCGACCGTCGTCAACATCTACGGTGGTACAAGCAACTTTGGCACCATCGTCGCCGCTTTCCTCTGTGACTCTTACTTCAGCCGCTACAAAACCCTATCTTTTGCCATGATCGCTTGCTTCCTCGTAAAACTAAAACCATTCCATCACACAAGTTTTAGAAACTCACTGATCTTGCTGTTTGTGTCTGAAAGTGTTGATCTTTTGTTCTGTTTGATGCAAAGGGTTCGGTGGCGATGGATCTAACGGCTGTGATTAATCAGCTGCATCCAGCTCAATGCGCTAAGGAAGTAGGAACCGTGTGCAAGGGACCATCCATCGGACAGATAATATTTCTCGCCGGAGCAATGGTTTTGCTGGTGATCGGAGCCGGTGGGATTAGGCCTTGCAATCTCCCTTTTGGTGCTGATCAATTCGATCCGAAGACGAAAGAAGGAAAACGAGGGATTGAGAGTTTCTTCAATTGGTATTTCTTCACCTTCACGTTTGCTCAGATGGTGTCGTTAACGCTCATCGTCTATGTTCAGTCTAACGTGAGCTGGAGCATTGGTCTAGCCATCCCAGCTATCCTGATGTTGCTTGGTTGCATTATCTTCTTCGCTGGTTCTAAGCTCTATGTCAAAGTTAAAGCCAGTGGTAGCCCCATTCATAGCATAACACGGGTCGTCGTTGTCGCAATCAAGAAAAGGCGGTTAAAGCTCGTTGGTTCTTCTTCCGACGGAATTTACAACTTCACAGCGAAGGACTTCAAGAACTCGAAACTGAGCCACACAAAGCAGTTTAGGTACTAAATACGCCTTGTTTCTTCTAAGTTTCTTGTGGAACAAATCATATAAACGTTTTAGGGTATTCTGAATTTGCAGGTTTCTTGACAAAGCGGCAATCCAAACGCCAGACGACAAGCTGAACATAGATGGGTCGCCGGTGGATCCATGGAAGCTCTGCAGTATGCAACAAGTGGAAGAAGTGAAATGCGTGATCCGGGTGCTTCCGGTTTGGCTCTCAGCCGCTTTATTTTACATAGCTTATATTCAACAAACAACCTACACAATCTTTCAGTCTCTTCAATCCGATAGACACTTGGGTTCAGGAAATTTCCAGATCCCAGCCGCGACTTATACGGTCTTCTTGATGCTTGGAATGACAATATTCATACCTTTCTATGATCGCGTCCTTGTACCTTTCCTTGGAAAGTATACAGGTAAAGACAGCGGTATCACACAACTGCAAAGAGTTGGAGCAGGAATGTTTCTATGCATCACAAGTATGATGGTGTCTGCAATTGTAGAACAACGCAGAAGAACGGAAGCTCTGACAAGACCACCACTAGGTTTTGCACCAAGAAAAGGCGCAATCTCTTCGATGTCCGGTATGTGGCTGATTCCTCAGTTAGTGATAATGGGTGTCGCGGACGCGCTCGCTGGAGTTGGTCAAATGGAGTTTTACTACAAACAATTTCCAGAGAACATGAGGAGTTTCGCTGGTTCTCTGTACTATTGCGGAATCGGATTGGCGAGTTACCTCAGCAGCTTTTTGCTATCAGCGGTGCATGATATCACGGAGGGATCTTTGGGCGGGAATTGGCTTCCGGAAGATCTAAACAAGGGGAGACTGGAGTATTTCTACTTCTTCGTTGCTGGTATGATGACTGTAAACTTTGGCTATTTCTTGTTAGTCTCACATTGGTACCGTTACAAAGATGTTGTGGCCAAGGACAATGACAAGTCTCCTGATGAGTTTGATAAGGTTTCAGTGTAATAAAGATCCGTACTGTTACCTCTTTGGGTTTAGGACTTTGAGTTGGCTTTGAGATAATAAAGATACAACCTTTGAACAAAACGTTACATACAAATACAACCCGAAATGTTTATATATAAGGACCACAGCTTCTGTAAAATCTCCATCCCTCAAAGAACAAGCCCGGAAAATTCCCACTTCATGAATGGGAAAAACGGAGTATGCTCGTCTTTGGTGATAACGAATAACATCAAACAGGGACAGATTTTCCAGTGAGAGCGTCATGGAGATGCAATGACCCATCTTTCATCAAGTTAAGGCTTAAGCTTTTGAACCTCTCTCTTGAGTATTGCCTCGACGCCTTTCTCCAATCTGTTCCTGCTTTCATCATCGTCACAAACTCATCATAGTTTATACGCCCATCCTGCAAACACAAACAACCCCAACAGTCTAACTCAGAAACTGATATATGTTTTACTCTTCAGAAGCTTCAATGTTAGGCCTTATGGAAGATTAGTTTAGAGATTTGAAAGAACCTTGTCAGAATCAACTTCACGCATGATGTCGTTTAGAACACTAACATCTGGTTCGCCTAACTCGTCAGCTAAAGCTTCCCGTAACTCATCAAGTTCGATGTATGTACTTCCATCTTTGTCGAAGAACATAAAAGCTAGTTTGAAAAGCTCGTCGTTCTCTATCTTCTGCAAGTGAATGATCACAGCTACAAACTCTCCATAATCCAGAAACCCATTCCCATCAACATCCGCCTGCGTAAATGCCATATGGAATTCAGCTACGTTTTTATCAGAGAAGAAAGCTGTTTTCGTCGTTTATCAGAGAAGGGGCATTGCGCAAAATTACCACTTCCATCAACATTTTGATCTCTGTTTCACCAAGTTGTGAGCCAACCTTCTGAAGTCCAGCTTTGAGTTCCGGGTAAGTTATTCTACCATCGTTGTCTTCATCCATCAGTGAGAACATGTCCTTGATCACTTCAACCTCTTCAATAGACAAGTGCTCCGCGATTACCTGGACGCATCAACGAGACAAAAATGATCAAAACCGATTTAAAGATACTGAACAATAGGTTGTCTAAAAAAGTTCAGTTTTAAAGCAAAAGGCAAACACTTACACGAAGAACTTTCTTTTTGAATCTATTCATCATAGAGAACTGCTTCAATCTTGATCTGACTATATCCCCTAAAGGAACATTTGGAGCTTTCTTTGCATTCTGTATCCAAGGGTGAGCTGAGAGGTGAAACGAAAAAATCGTTAGTGATAGTATCTAGAACCAGTTCAACAAAATCAAGGTAACTAAGAACATTAAATAGTGATACAACAACTTCACTTCACCTAATACTTGCTGAGCAGTTAAACGCTTAGCCGGATCAGGATCCAACATCTGCCTCACAAGGCTCTTGGCGCTCTCTGATATCTGAGACCAGGGGTCTCTCTTAAAATCAATAACTCCCCGCAAGATCGCAAGAGCAACACCTTGTTCCGTCTCTGTCAATGGAAACAACCAAAAACTTACCGGTTTATCTAACCTATGTAGGTGACAATCACACAACTTTGTACAGCAATAAAAACAGAAAAAAACAGAAGCTAACCAGCCCAAAACGGAGGAACACCGCAGAGCAAGATGTAGATGATAACACCGGCACTCCAAACGTCAACCTCTGGTCCATAATCTCTCTTCAACACTTCAGGAGCCATGTAATAAGGACTTCCTACAATCTCTGTAAACTTATCTCCTGCAATAAAGGTATAACATTTACCCCAATTTCAGATTTCTAAATCAGATTCAGATGACAAACACTTCAGATATCTAATTTTCCACAATATTACCAGGTTTGAAGAACACAGACAAGCCGAAATCAATGGCCTTTAACGCAGAATTTTCCTTTTTGTTGGCGAACAAGAAATTCTCCGGCTTCAAATCTCGATGGACTACTCCATTGGAATGACACATCATCACGACCTCGGCGATCGTTCTCGCGACGGCGGCAGCAGCACGCTCAGTGTAATGACCTCTGGCGACGATCCGATCGAAAAGCTCGCCGCCTTCGCAAAGCTCCATCACCAGATGGACGTTCTCGCTATCCTCGTAAGTCGCCTTGAGCTTGACTACGTTCGGGTGCTCAGGCAAAGTGGACATAATCGCGACCTCGCGACGGACGTCCTCGATGTCGACGGCTGTTCGGAGCTTCCGCTTAGAAATCGATTTGCAGGCAAGGGCTTCGTGGGTCTCCCGATCAGTGCAGAGGTAAGTGATTCCGAATTCGCCGCGGCCTAGCTCTCGCCCTATGATGTATTTGTCGCTGATCTGAGTCCGATGGCTCGTTGGGATTACATCCTTTAGACCTCCTCGTATCGGGGATCTAACGAAATTGCCGGCGAATGGGTTTAATTTCCGGTCTCGATTGGCCTTTTTCGGTTTCTGGGTCGGTTTCGAGTCAGGAGGCCTCACACAGACGTTACAGTTACCCATGGCCGAGTAAGAAACTCAACAACTCGGAGAAAGAGGAGCAAGACCAAGGAAAAGCTAATTGAAGAAAAAAGCTTATCTCTTTAGCTCATACGGACGCCGCCGATGGCGATGGTGGTGGTGAAGGCGGTGGCGGTATTTTTCCAGCAAATTTGTGAGTTTGCGTTGGGGAGAGAAAACGCGGGTTCAAGTGAAGAAAAGTCGGGCCTTTCGAAAATTTCGGTTTTGATGAACGGAGAGGAAGAGAGCTTTATTTTCCTTATAAAATACATTATCATAAATGCATTTAACATTAACGTGTACCTTGACATATTTTTCTAACCATTACACCACCTTCTTAGGAAATAAATATACTATTCTTTTTTTATTAGTTTCTTGTATTTATTCTAGATTGGATTTTGGTCCAATCTTGTGACTCATAGATTTAAGAAACTCTTTTTTCTTTTTTATTTTTTCTTTTAATTTATTAGATTGCCTTTTGCATCTCAGGTTCTCAATGGTAAAAGAAACACACAAAAAATCATTATAGTATTTTCTTTAAGCAACAAAAAGAGTTATCATTATAGTATTTTCACTTGAATATAAAGTGTGTAATCAATTTAATCGGTAATAAGTTTGTAGCAATCATGTTGTAGTTCTAAAAATAACCAGTAATAGTGAAATGTATCAATATGCAAATGGTAACCAACACTAATAGTGTTTTAACTTCTAAATTTACAAAGTCAGAAAATTCAAAGCTAAAAATTAAAACCTTATTAAAATTGCATTAATTTGATATTTAATAAGAAAAAATAATATATATATATATGTGTGTGTGTGTGCAAAATGTATATTTTTATTAGGTCAATATGTAAAACATAAAAATAATAATGTCCCATGATTTAATATAATATAGTTCGGATTTTAACAATAATAATATAACCAAAAGTAAAATAATTTAATAATGAGATAATATGTTAGATGTTAGTATGGTTGATGGTGGCAAAATGAAATGATAAGATTAAAGTTCTACGAACAGTTTTTTTAATAACAAATGAACGATTTTAAGCTTATCAGAGAAAACTTTATCCAGTTTATTGGAAAGTTCAAACTTCATGATAGTGAACGTTTTTCAGTTACAAAAAGTAAAAAAACAGGTTTTAGAAAAAGTTTATTTATAGTAATATGTATGGGATATATTTTAATAAAATGTTAACCATAAAATCACAATTAACATATAAAAACTATGGTTAGAATATCATAATCACTAATACCTTTTTCAAAAACAAAATCAGAGTATTTAGATTCATAGTAATGCTAAGAAGTAAAAATACAAAAGGTTCATAGTAATGCCAAGAAGTAAGAAGTAGAGATACAAGGCTGCAATAATTATATATATATTAAACATACTGTATTTAATAACTATGACTAGTCGAATAAACTGCCACAAAAAAAAAAAATTTGCATTATTTTGAAGTCGTGTTACATTGTATATTTTATACAATATAAAAATTGGACATATATGTATTTTTATCCCTCGTAAATATAACCTAAATTATAGATAGGAAGAAATTGCCGACAAAAAATATACAGGAAGAAATTAGGTGTCTGTATAGACTTAGTCAGTTATGAGTTTAGGAGCAATAGTAATTGCGTTGTACAAAAGCAAAAGAAAAAACAAAACAAAAAATAATCGATCGAACTATCGAAGATATGAAAGTCAACATAAAAAACAATTCAACGAAAATAATATTTTTGTCTGCCTCAGCAGAAACCACAAGTCTTCGTATCCTGACTTCTCTACAAGTTCAATTTCACACTTGTTCTCATTTTTCTTTTTGTTAAATTTACATAAAAGTGATTTACATGTGATAACATTTATGCGTATTTTCTACTAAAAACACACACATACATACTCGTTTCACATTCATTTTGATCTTCTCTTCAGGATCCGTAATTGAAACTTATATATGGAGAATTTGTCCTCTTCCATTTTATTTTAATGAAAATGTTGTTTTAAGGGACATGTGGGTGGATTAAGTACGTAGACGTTGAAATGTTTTAAAGTATGGTTTCATAAAAAGAATTTTATATATTTATTTTTGTTAATGATTCGGTCATATTAATATGTGGTAGGTCAGAAAGAAGCGGTTTTTGCCCGACAAGACCTTTCACCCTCCAATCTATGACCCTACTAATATAAACTTACACTGAAACCTATTATTCCTGCAATTCTCTTAACTTTATCTTTTTTATATATTCATCTAATTTTATTTGTACAACATAGTCTTGAAACTAAAACAAAACAAAAGTTAAATAGAATAAGTCTCAAATCTCGACTTTTTTTTTCATAAAAAAACTTCCTGATGAAGCAATAATGATGGCCATGCGTTACCGTGGCGTAGATTGAAAATCAAAGAAAAAAAAATGTGACAAAAATATTTGGAAAGGTTTATCTATTTGTTGAAGAGAATGATTATGTTTAGGAAAAAGGAAAATTGGGATGATGGGTTCAACTCAAACGTTGTGTGTATGCATGTTGTTACTCCAAATTCAATCGGATCTGATTCGAAACCAAATTTGATCATTAATCGGATTTCTTATCCCACATATTTTTTTCCCACTCCTATCGAACTACTAGCCCTCGCAAATAACGGGCTTGTGGGCCTATGATGATTGAAGAGCCCACCTATTTCTAAGTTCACTTTTGAGTATACGAGAAAGTTGGAGACTTTGAATTGTTGGGACGAAGCTAGTTGTTGTAGTAATAATGTACAGAGAGTTTGGAGAAGAGCCAACATGGGAAGTCTTCTAACGTATCTTCTAATTCATGGACTGGCTTATATTCTCGGAAACCAGTCTTCTATACTTGATAATCATTCTTTTTGAGTCTATATGTGATTTTCATTTGCCCGCAGAAATGATAGGCGCAGAGCAAATTAATAAACTTTCAAGTTGAACAAGATCCTTTTTTTCTTAGTGGATCGAGATCAAGTGCAAGTGATGGGAGTTCTTGTGCATACAACGATGATGAACCTTGTGTCTCGAGACGCCAGCAACTTAGGAATGAAGCTGCACAGGCTGAAAAACGACCATCCAGCATTGTCCGTAAGCCTCCGATAGTGGAAAGTATATTACCAGGAGAGGCAAGTTAACCGGTTGATGAATTTGGCCGGCCATCTCTATTGCCACAGCATGTTTATTCTTCTCCTGCTTTGCCGAGTAAATCACATTCGGTTAATTATGCATCAACAGTCATTGGAGAGGAGGAAGAAGCTTCTTTAGCACCTATCGGCTATCGTAGGAATTTGTTACGGCACAAAATGGTCGTTAATGCCAACAATTACGTCAGAGTTATTCGGGGTTAAGCATATGGGCACAATCTATAACACTATTTCGATTGCTAGTCCTATGGCCTCATATATCTTCTCTGTGAGATTGATTGGTTATATCTATGATCGATCATACCATTATTGCAGAAGGTAACACGTGTTATGGTCCTCATTGTTTTTGATTGTCCTTTGTGGTTATTGCATCCGTGGCTTTCCTCGGATTTCTTGTCTCATGTGTCTTAGTTTTCCGGACAAATTAAGAATCTGTATCAACAGATCTTCGAGAAGAGACATCGTCGATAATTAAGAGTTGTGACTTGTGAATATCATTTGTGTTTGTATTTACATATGATTGTTTCAATATAGTATTGTAAATTTGTAATGATTGTAAAATATATATTGTGCAAACACAAGTACATATATGTTATTTACGTGAGGTTCTTTGTTTTATGAAGCAGTTTTATCCTGCGAAATTGAATGTTAGTTAAAGATATATTATTTATGTTTTACAAAAAGTGTCATTTTAATTTTTTCCACATATATTATTTAAAATTCTATTAATATATGTAATAAATATTCAAAAAAATATTTTTAAAATTAATCCATTGATATAACAAAATTAAAAATGAAAATACTATGAAGTTTAGTTGTGTGATATTAAAAAAAAGGCTCTAGTTTAGTCTATGAAGTTTAGTTGTGTGACATAAATGAAGTATCAATGCAAGAAGTCAAGAACCAATGTCATACTTAATTTAAAAGGGCATTAATGATCATCCTTGCCATGTATAGATCCTTTGCTTTACATGTTAATCATGTAGCCTATTTATGAGTTACTTCATTTGCCATGTTAATCGTAGTTATATTTCCCAAATCAATATTTTCTTTTAGTTATTTATGTAAATAGAGAATTACTTTTACTTTTAAAGCAATATTTAGTTCACTACAGTAGGATCAAACAAAAACAAATGAAAATTTTACTAATTATTATACTCGTGATTTTTATATCACCTACAAAATGATCAATTAATGTATTCATAATTATTTTTTGTACTTTAAAAATTTTGTAATTAATTGATATATCAATTATATCAATAATTTACAGGAAATTTACATAATTGATATATATATCGAGAGAGATAGAGCCCTAGTCTTGTTTGCCCCTATTTCTCCTCTTCTCTTGTTTTCACTCGCTGAGTCGTATTTTCTGTGATCATTCAGAGAGAGAGAGAGACATATTTGACAAATAATTTACCATCTTTTTATTTTTTTCCTCAGATTTTCTTCTTCTTTCTTCTTCTCTCCAGAGTCCCAAAACGACAACGTTTAGACCCAAACACAGTCGACGCTTTTTTTGGACCTTCCTCTTCCTTCGTCTCTTCTCTCATTTTGTTTAACCGATTTGGATTTTCCCCAACAATGCAAAGGGTTTTGATTCTCTCTCCCTAAAAAAAATCACCGCTTTCATTGAAAAAAAACCCTAATTTCAATCTCTCTCTCTCTCTCTTTGATCTCTCCTTCCTCTTTTGATGGGCTCCTCCGATGTCGTCCCTGACCGATCTTCCCTTTCCCGTGATGTCTCCGGGAACCACCACTCTCCCGCCGCCGATGATTCTCCGGCTACGGTTAGCAAAATTCCCGCTGAGGAGCCTGTGGCGGTTAGGAGAACGAGGCCTTCACGCGCTTGCACTGTTAGGGCACAGCAGCGTCTTCATGAGCAGCAAGCCGCGGAGAGAAAGCTTAGGCCTCCTAAGAAAGAGTATAAACGGGAGCATCGACGGAAGGAAGAGGTTGATCAAGACGGGGATGCGGACGATCAAGATGAGGAAGAAGATGACAATCAGCCGCGGCAATGCGCTGGAGGAATTTCCGGAAAAATCGTTACTTCTCTTGTACCGCCACCGGAACCTTCGCAGATGCCGCGGTGGAATCTTCGTTCCATGTGGGAACTTGCTTCCGTGCTCAATTTCTTGCATGTGAGCTCTCTCTTCTCTTCAATTCTGAGTTTTTGTGTTTCTTAGCTGCCAATGAGTAACTCACTCACTCCCAAAGTTCTCATTTTTGTTCTTTTTTTGGATGGTGAAGGTTTTTAGGCCGCTTTTGAAAATCAATGCGGAGTTTTCTGCGGAGGAGTTTGAGACAGCTTTGCTGAATCCAAACGATACTTTAAGTGACATTCATATTCCTCTGCTAAAGGTCGGTGCTTTTGCTATCCGGTGTTGAGTCCTTACCTAAATCTTGTTGATTTGCTTTGGTTTCTGTAAGTTTAACTTCAATGTACGTCCGAGAGTTTGTGTCATTGACATGAACGGAACTTGTTTGTCATACCACCGTGCTTCTCTGTGCTCTTAACCGAGTGTGGGCTCTTATTATTAAACTAACTACAGATAAAAAAAACCTTTTGTTAGCGTATTGAGTGGTCACATTCTGTTTAAGGTTTAGTTGTTAAATGTTTTTGGTTAGATTCCCTCGTAGACACCTTATAGGCTTGTACTACCCAGTACAGGACCACTAAGTTTTCTGAAACACTTTCTTGAGTCAATTTAGAGTTCCCTGATTGAAGTCCTTGATCATTGTCATTAATGATATCATGATTTTTGTTTGTTGTGCATAGTTCATGTGGATCCTTCTTATGTGAATGGTTTGGAGTCTGATATAATCTTTACTACTATGAATGTCCAAATTGCTTAGCAGTGTACCAATTTGTTTTCTTTTTAATTTGCAGGCCATTCCTCCTGTAACTCGTATGGCCCTCACACGTGATACCTGGGTCACTGTCTTGTGCAGAAAAATAAGAGATTGCTGGCATTGGGTAATGATTGCTGAACATCTTTGATCTGATATTGGAAGTACACTTTTTTGCATTATATCGTGTTCTGACATGACCTTCATCTACTTGTTTAGTTCGCAGAAGGGGACCTTCCTATTGTTGCCTCGCAAGGGTGAGTTGTTATAATTCTCTGAATCTCATGGTAACTGATTATGAAGCATTTATGAGCTTCTCGTCTTAATCTTGTAGGCGGGAGATTGAAGCGTACAAATCTCTTGATCCAGCCATTCGTGTGGTGATTTTGAAAGCTTTATGTGATATTCGTGTTGAGGTAATGTTAATTTAATACTACTTGTCTGTATGCTTTGCTGCTCTTATTTTGTCCTCTAGATCTTTTGCTACTAATGTAAGTAGTGCAGTTGAAAATGAATTTTCGTTATGTTTGCTCTATAATCATTTTATGATGTCCGTTATTAAGCTCTGGAGCTCGCTGATGCAATGCTAATGATTGACTTGAAAACAAGATCGTTATAACACTTACAGTTTCCATGATTTTGTGAATTTCCACAGCAAGAGGATATCAGGAGCTACATTGACAACTCTCTTAAAACTGGTGTTCATCTGTCAGCTTTTCGCAGAGATCGCGTTGGGGGTGATTCACATGGAGTTAATTTTTGGTCTGTGGCAAATACGAAAGACCTAAATAGGCCTCTCTTGTTTGCATATTTCTGATAGCATCTGTTTGTTTCTTATTTAAGGTATGAGGATGATCCCTTAGTTGGTCACCGTTTGTATCGGGAAATAAGGAAGGCAGAGGTGGTTAAGGTTAAAACGAAGGGTTCCAAAATTCTTCCTAACGTAACATACCAATGGGAAACTGTTGCCACTAATTTTGACGAATTCGAAGATGTTTCTGTAAGTCTCTACTACGATCAATTATTCTGTAATGGATTCTTGCAATGAAATATGGTTGCTTGGCTCTGATGTGATTGTGATGATTAGACAGCGTGATGGCTAGTGTTATCTATGCACTCATTTATTAATCTTCTTTACTGGTGGAATTTTACAGATGCTAAACATGGGAATTATACTCTATAATATGTTGAAAAAAATATATCTGGAGAATCAATTATTTTCGGAGGATGGATGTAACTTTCTTCTCAAAGATTACTTCTCAATAGAACGTGGTGCATACCTTTTGATTGCTTGTAAATATCGTTGGTGATTGCTTTGGTGATTGTGAGTGAATTAAGTTAAAGATGATTGCATTGCTTAGAACGGGCTTAAAGAGCTCATGTACACAAGTTGAGTCTATTTTAATGTAGGTCCATAGTTGGATGTTCAATGAGTTAGTATTATGTTGTGTGTGTTAGTGAATCCAGTATATTTTTCTCGAGGGATGTCCCCTCTGGGGCAATGTTGTTGCAGTTAGTTATATGGTTTAAGAAGAAAAACATAAACAACCTTACATTGTGGATCCGTTTCAAAGTTTAAGTGCCTTCTTTCGTGTAGTGGAGATCATACGCTATGCTGTTGAAACTTATATTGCAGACTGAAATCTCTTTTGTTTTGACTGTCCATTGATGCTTTGCTTCTCTGAAGGACTACACTATTATAATAGACTATAGATGTAACTTTCTCTGTATTTACTGCTGATTGAGATCCTGTGTCTCTTTGTTTTGCAGGAGAAACTTAATTCAAGTAGTAGTAGAATTGAAGTTTCTCTGGGTAAGAAGTTAACGAGAGATATGCTCCCTGAGATAGAAAAAGAACACAAGGTTCCAGTTTTCTCTGTACTACTGAACTCGCGTTTGTGGCAGGATACTTCTTATCAATTGCATCCTTTTATAATTGATTTTTTTTTCTCTTTGTCAGAGGAAAGAGAAATTGTTGAAAAAGCAACATAGACAGGCTCTTCTCCTTGATAACTATTTGGTTGTTGACGGTCTTGGTGGTGGCCGTTCTCTCCGTGATAGGAAGCCAGTTAGATACACTTTTGGTATGGTTATGACCTTGTTGGGAATTGAAGATGCCCCGTGCTTGTATTATTTTTTGCATTTTTGCCTGTTTACATATCCAGCTTGGTTTCTACTGGGCTGAAGAACTTTACTAATAGTTTAATGCTACTGCAGATGATTATGATAGGTCGATAAATGAAGCTATCAAGATAACAAAGTATGTCTTGAGTGTCGCTTGCATTGAACCTTCTCTGCTGTTGGTTTTCTTTAACATGTTATTCGGTGATTATATTTATTGCCTCTTACATTCCGCTTGTTTTGATAATACTACCTCAGGAAGAAACATCCATCACCAGAACCTTTTCTCCACAGAAGAGAATCAGCCAGATTGGATGCTCTTGCGAATGGCAGATCAACAAGTTCAAGCCACCCTAGTGACCCTGTGAACGATACAGCATCGGGGAGATCTTCTGATTTTGCTGATTATGATGAGTTCGATGAACAGAGAGATGAATCCTTGGACAGAAGGCAAGACACAGTGTATTTTTCTTTTCCCCTTAAATTTTTCCTCTTGTTGTGAAAAAAAAAAAATTATTCGAACGAACTGAGTACAATGTCGTGACAGTAACAGGCGCAGACAAAGGCCCCAGCGGTATTCAGCTACGGAATTTGTTGAAACTGTTTCAGACAACGATGTAGAATTCGAAAGCGATGATGACATTGTTGGGGAAGCAGTTTATGATGAAGCATATCTGAGGAAGCGTAAACAGAAGAAGTTTTCTAGTGGTTCTGAGGGAGAGGAAGAGAAAGGAGATGAAGAGTACAAATGGGATGAAGACAATGCGGAGTACGAGGAAGAAGAAGAAGAAGAGGAAGATTCTTTAAGTGCTAGCGAAGAAGATAGTGATGAACCCCAAAGGGTTAAGAAAATGCCACGGAGAGAAACCAAGTTAAGATCAAAGTCAAATGATTTCCGGCCAGGCCTGAGACGTAGTAAAAGAGCCACAAGAGTCGATTACCAACAATACGAGCTCTCGGAATCAGACAAAGAAGCAGCAGGATCGGCAAAACGTAAGCGATTGGTTGAGCCAGATGAACATTCTGATGAAACAGGGAATGGGGATTTCACAATGGGAAGTCAGGACTCTGAAGAAGATGCAAATGATCCAGAAACAAAATCTGTTGAAGAAGTAGAAGAAGAAGAAGAGCCCAGAGAGGTCAATGACAATGCCGGGGCAATAAATGGTACAGAGAATAATCAACTGAACAAAACAAACGGCACAGACCAAGAAGAAGTTGAGGGTGTATTAGGCAAAAGGCGTTACCTCGACCTAAACGAGCTAGCTCCTGTATCTGGTTTTGATGATGGTACAAGTACAGTTTTGAAGGATGATGATAAGACAGACAATTCATAAGACAGAGAGACCTCTCTGTGTCATCTCAAAGCTTCCTCTGGTCGATCACCATTGTATGATAAGCAAGATTTTCTTGAGTTATTTCTGGCAAAAACACCTTCCAGAGAAAAGTTAAAACGGTAAGAGATACTTCATTGGCTTCATATCTGCCTTGTTGTTTTTAAGTTATTCAGGCAAATTTCGGCTGATAAGTGAAGTGGAGAATGTTGGAGAGGACTAAGAAGAGGTATGTGTAGATTAGGTTAGTCATTTTTTTCTTACCCTGAAAGAGAAACAATGAAGAGGGTGAACCAGAGATTCCTAAGAACTGTTTAATGTTATGGAATTATTACTATTAGTGTACAATTAACTTTTTCTAACTTTTGTATTAACCATGAGAACACGTTCAAGGTCTTGGTAAAACGAGGCAGCTTTATGACTTTGCTTAATGCGATTATTATGGTCCATGGAGCAATCTTATTAATAGATGTGAATCTATTGTTGCGTTGTCCCATGTCACTTATGTGAGCTTAAGCCCATTTGAAGTTACCAGGGAATGCAAATTGGATTTTAGAATTAATGCAGCTTCTTTCATTTATGTGCGCGTACAAGATGGGCCTCCAAAGCAATCATATTGTTATTGTTGGTTAAAATTGGTAGCGTGAATTAATTGATTACACAATCTTATGATTATCACTTTATCAGCATAGAAGACTGAATATTGTTTGGTTGTTACTGTATTACTAAAGAAACTTCTATATGTCAATTAATTAAAGATGAGTTTTTTTCTCGTTGCAAAATAGAAAAAGATAGTCATAGCCAAGAGAGCAATATCTCTAGCTCCAACTTTTTCATACATAACCTTGTTATAAAATTTTATTAGGAAACATTTTTTTTTGTCTGACATATTAAAATTAAAAACTAAATATCGTTAATTAGTCAATTTGGAGGAGACTTGTCGATATACACTATTTCTGTTATCGGTCTTCGTACACTTCTATCTAGGTTATCGAACCTGTTTTTATTCTTCTATATGAAAATCTAATTAACTAAAGATGTAGCAAAATAAAGAAAAATAGAATAATACTTATAGATATAATTAAAGAATCATGCATATGTAATTTAAGAGGGATGACTGAATATTCATGCGTTTCTTGCCACACACGCTTCTTATACCTCCAAACCCATTTCGCTTAATCCCTTCCTTCTTCACAACACTCCCTTTGTCTTATTATCGTAAAGAAAAGCTTTAGATATATTCCAACAATATTTATAACTTCCTTTTAAATTTAGTTTATGTAAAGGAAAATGGTGAGATCTTGCTCTTCAAAATCAAAGAATCCTTGGACAGAGGAAGAAAACGCCGCCCAGAAGTTTGCGTTTGCATCTGCGTCCAAGAACGGATCCGCAACTCCTAAAAAAATAGGTTACGAAAACACTTCTCCCTTTCTTTTAAATTATATGATGTTGACATGATATATCTATATATGTGTTTGAACATTTTATATATAGGACTTAGGAGATGTGGGAAGAGTTGCAGAGTGAGAAAGACTGATAATTCAGGAACTAAGCATGAAAGATTCACTCCTGAAGAAGAAGATCTTATCATCAAGATGCACGCGGCAATGGGAAGCAGGTTGTGTATATATATATCGTGAATTACTCGACAAATAATTATGTAGATTCTTTGACTGATGAATTTTTATGTGGATTTAGATGGCCACTTATTGCACAACATTTACCAGGAAAGACAGAAGAAGAAGTGAAGATTATCTGGAACTCAAAACTAAAGAAGAAACTGTCTCAAATGGGAATAGATCATGTCACTCACCGTCCTTTTTCTCGTGTACTTGCTGAATACGGCAACATCAACGGTGGTGGAGCCCTAAACCCTAATCCCTTGAATCATACCAGATCTCTTGCACGTAATCACTCGCTCAACGAAGATTCTCATCAACAACAACCTGATAAATCAGGAGATCTCATGTTTCATCTGCAAGCAATCAACCTTATGACCGAGTCATCAAACCAAGTCAAACCCGAGTCTACATTTATCTATGCCTCTTCGTCTTCTTCTAATTCGTCTCCTCCATTGTTCTCTTCAACTTGTTCTACCATAGCTCAGGAGAATTCAGAGGTTAACTTCACCTGGTCTGACTTTCTTCTTGACCAAGAAACCTTCCATGAAAATCAACAGAATCATCCTGATCAAGAACTAGATAACTTGTTCGGTAACGTGTTCTCTGAGGTAGCAGCGGGTACGATGGCTGATACATCAAATCAAGCTTTTCAGTTCGAAGAAGAATCTTCGAGCAATGGGTTCGTTGAATCCATTATGGCTAAAGAAAAAGAGTTGTTTTTGGGGTTTCACAGCTATTTGGAGCTTCCTTTCCATTAGTCTATCGCTCTTCTTCTCCTTAAACGACTAAATAAAGATACAATCTAATAAATAGAGCATATACTTCTTATAAATTATCATTGTTACAAATTCAACTGAGAAAGATTTCATGAATATGAATCAAATAGAAAACTCAGACTTGAGATTGTTCACAGTTTTATCATCAGTCCTAAAGGTTTTGGCCAAAGATAAATGGTTCACTATGTTTCTGTGTTTTACTCTATTTTTTGACCTCTCTGTTTTTACTAAATTGTTAGTCATTTCGTTGTAAAGAAATGAAAAAGATGATAAATCTGCGTACTATGTGAAAGCTAGTGGATGGTATGACTTGTCTCTCTTTTTTTTCTTTCGAACATTTATCTTTGGTTGCAACTTGACTCAAACGAATGTCTAAAAATTTGAATGTATAATTGAACACCATCCGTTGACAACGTAGGAAGCTTGATGATTGAATTAGTTGTTAAGAATGTAAATTATAGAGTTGTTTTACTGATTAAAATAAATATCATCTAGTTGACAATGTCTCTATGATTATTAAGAGGCTATTCAGAAATAGTTTAATTAAGGGAAGAAAAAACAAACTATTTTATTTTAGGTGCTAGAGGGTAAACCAATCAACACCTTAAGAGTTCAATTTCAGAGAATCAACAAAAAGATTCCAAAGAAGTAGACAACTTGTTAGAAAATGAGTTCTCTGAACTAATGTCAACGGCTGATCTACCGAATTGCGGAGTCGCTGCTTATAACGCAACCTAATGAGAATCTTCACAAGAAAGATTATAATAGAGAAGAAAAAGAAAAAAGAAATAGATGAATCTTATTAATGTTTAGTTTCGGAATTTTCATACATATTATTACACATTAGTGTGTACGATTATTGCTATAAAAATGAGTTGAGAATTTTCAGAAAACATAAAGTAAAAAGATTCAAACAGCAAACTTGGACTTGAGATTGTTCACAGTTGCATCATTAGTCCTAAACGTTTTGGTCAGAACCGCGTTTGGAATCTCAGGCATTGAGCCAAACAGAGTACTTGGCAGAACCACCGATCCTGGAAGCTGACTGTTAAAAGCGGTTATCAAACGCGCTTTACCTTTACCAACGTTCCATTGGAAATGAACCAATCCTCTAGGGACAACAAACATCTCTCCGGCATTAATAACTTTCGAGAACAGAGTATTGTTCGTAGTCAAGAATCCTACAAAAACTGAGCCTTCGATCACAACTCCTGCTTCGGTTGCACGCGGGTGCGAGTGAGGAGGATTTACACCGCCTGGAGCAAACTCAACGTTGTTCATCGAGAGTCCTAAAGTGTTTAAACCTGGGAACGTTAAGACGTTGGCAGGGGAAACGGTTACGCCATTAGGGTTTGAAGTGTTTAGAGGACCGCCTAAGTTGGAGAAGAAGAAGTCAGAAGCTGAGACTGATGATTTGCAAGGGAAGCCATTGATGGAAGGAGAAGCTTTGAGATCGCCGACGCAAAAGTCTTGTAAAGGGTCAGAATCGGATGAGAGAGATGGGATTACGAAGAGACAGAGGGTTAGAAGGAAAGATCTGAAAAGAGAAGATGAGATTTGAAGAGTAGCCATGGCTATTGAGAATGATGGAAACAGAGCATCCTCTGTTTTGTAAATATATAGTGGTTATTCTGGTCATTGGCAGAAATCTCTTTTGACTTGTTCTCTTTTTTTTTTTTTTTACTCTGTTTTACTATTTTACTCCGTTTACTATGTTTTCTAAAGATTTTTTATTGATTGTGTTGTAAGAAGCAATCGAAAAGACAAGAAATTTGCGGAATATTTTAATGTTAATGGCTAAACTGTCTCTGTCTTCTGGTAATCAGAGAAGAATTCTGACTTAGTCACAAAATACATCATAATTGAATTAGTTGGTAAGAATCTAATTAGTATATGTTTAATAACATTTTGGCCTGATCAAGTCTCTATGGGTTTGTTAAATTGACATTTTCATAAATAATATTTTAAATAGGAAAAACAATTACTTGGCGTCAGGGCTGAAGTTTCAGTGAATCTTCCAAGGAAGATTCAACCAAATCCTCCCTAAAAAAAGTCAGATTAAATTTGAAATAGGACACAAGTAGGTAGAGAAAAGCTTTGCTTGTACTGTAATAAAAAAAAGTTCAGTATCAGTTCTGTACATATTTGATACAAAGATGTTTTTTTTTTTATTTCTTCTGATGATAAAATAAGGAAGTAAACACATTCATGATTCTGATGGCATTTCAATGAAACTACGAAGCATATGCAGATTCTGAGATATCTGTAATAAAATTGCTTCTCCTTCACTAACATCTAAGACATCTGAAATTTGCTGCAATAATTGACCTTTTGATTCAATCGCATTTAGTCTCTCTGTAATCTCTGAAATCTCCTTCACTAATACAGCTTTTCTGCTTCCATTCTCTGTAACAAAGGCAGAAAAGATTCAGACAGCTTGAAAATTAACCTAAAGATGTTTTAAAGAAACATATAACCGATGAATCGCTTACCTTTTTCTTCCTCTATGATCCCATCACTGTTGGTTTTAGTCTCCTCAGCTGAATCTTTCATTTGTTCCAAATCTTCTTCATGATTTGAAGAACAAACGGGCGAATCCGAAACCGGTCTAGTTTCATCGTTTTCTTCATCAAGAAACGCTTCTGCTTCTCCTCCTTCGCAGTCTTGTTCTTCTCTCAAAAATCCATATCTCAATCTATAAGCTTCAATTTCATCTTCAAGCTCTTTCATTTCCTCTTCTTTCTTAACCAACAAACCATTCATAGACTGCAAAGCTTCTTGATCATATTCCGCTTGCTCATCCATCATTCTCTGATACTGCAATGCCTTCATTTGAACCGCAGCTTTCTCGGCTTGAAGCCTCGTGATCATAGCCATCGCATTGTTTGCTGCAACAGCTGAAGCACTCCTCTCTTCATCTAACTCCATATACAAATCCATCAACGACTTTCGATCCAATCTAACCTGTCTCTTTAGATGATGAAGTATCGAATCTCCATCCAACACTTCGCTCTCCAAGCCATTATGATCAATCAGAGACTTCTTCATAGATTGAACAGACCATCGCGGACTATTCTGAGCCGAATCAGAAAGTGGAATCCCAAAGAATCTATTGTTTCCTCCTTTTACAAAACTCGGTGTTCTATCATCAACTGAATCCCCCAAGGCGCCTTTGGTGTTAACAGAATCTTCATCCTCGGGCAATTCCGAGTTCTTGATGTGAGATAAGTCCAAAGTTCTTTGGTTGAATGAAACTCTAGGAGAAGGACTTGGAGCAGCAAAGAAAGATCGGTTATTATTCTTTGGTTTCTCGGATTTTATCTTCAATAACCCTCCGCAACAAGAACAACGGTGCTGCTGTTGAAACCTGTCGTTGCTATTGTTAGTTCTGTGATCAACCTGATGAAAGTTTTCATCTTTCTTCGAACCCGTAACCGGAAACGCCAATTGAAGCTCACGTTCATCGTCGATAAGAAGCTCAAGATCCTTATGTAAGATTCCAATAAGAGATTTGTAAGTATCAACATCTGATTCTCTCTCGGTAGCGAAAGAGAGGAGACATGCTTCACACATTCGTTTTATCTCGGAGAGTTTCTTGTGAACATGACAGTAAGCTAGAGAAGAGACATTCTTCTTGTGGGAATCGCAGATTGAGTCGTTGTAATAGAAATCAGGGTTTCTTCTGACAAGAACATGGTCAAGTCTAGTGCAGAGAAGACAAGGAGTTTTGTGGTCGAAGAATTTAGCGAATTGGTTGGAGAAGAAAGCGAGGAACCCGTCGATGAAGAGGATGATAATGATGATCCATTCAAGAATAGCGTAGGTTATGAACTGTGGGAATGTTCCAAGTTCTTCTTCTATGAAATTCTTGAAGGAACGGTTAGACATTATTGTGATTGCAAAATTCGATCACGAAGATAGAAGCAACACACACAGAAAACTAACAGGAGCAAGAATTGAGAAAATTATCTGAAAAGGTCACACAGAAAACTAACAGAAGGAGAAAAGAAAAACAGAGGTTTATGACCTGTATTATTTAGCCTTCTATTTTTGGAATGGAAAAGATTTGACTTAAGGTTGAAGACCAAAAATACCTGAAATAACGGTTAATCGCAGATAAGGAAAATTGGCAAATTTAGAGAGTTATTTTTTAAAGTTTTATGTTCTGTTTTTTTGGATTTTTCAGAGAGATCCATTAATGTTGATCGCCGATCATGCATTTAAAGCACAGACAGACCTAATTATCATCATCTAGGGAAAGAAAACAAAAATCCACAAAAAGCCAAAGTGGCTCATGAAACTGGCAAAATCACATTATTATGGCATTAAAGGTAAGTGATAAAATATTCGACGAACCATATACATACATTTTAGCTTATCCCCAAAAGATAAGATATAGAAAAGCCTAAAACCCCCACAAATCACCAACCATTGATTGAGATGGGCCACATGAGAATCACGACTCGTTTTAACTTACATACCACAAAACAAAACACACAGTGCAGAGTTTTACAAACAAACAAACAACAAAAACATCGATGATGAAGAACCCTAAACACAGTTCGTCCATCTCTAAAGCCCTTCCTCTGTTATCATTTCTTTTTTCCCCCTGATTATTCTTTTTCCAGACAAAATACATAGAAGTTTGACAAAGTAAGGCCTGAAGAAAGATATAAAAAGGCTAAGACTGTAGACCTAATTTGTACTACTAGAACAGAGAAACAAAGAAACAAGCAAGGTCTTGTAGATTCACCTTGGCTTTTAGGTCTAAGCAACTCTGATGATGCTGCTATTGCTATCTCCATCGCTGAAGCTTGGCATCATCGTGAAAGCCGAATATTTTGAGTTGGATTGTTCGTTAAGATTAAAGGACAGGGAAAGGTTGAGAGAAAGCGGAGAAGGAACCGCAGCATCTGTGTTTAGATTGAATGCAGGATTTGCTTGGAAGGTTACTGGGACAAGATTTGATGATAAATCGTTGGGTTGAAATGTCTGTGGTGCATTCTCAGTTCTTGTCGGCACTTGCATAACTTGATGTCCAGAGCTGATGTTAGTTTCAGGTAGGGATGAGCTGTCCTGAGCATGATGCACCTGATCTTGCTCCATGGACATTCTTGTGACCTGATAAAACCAATCAGACACACTTACTGTTATTATTGTTTGGTATATCCCTTTACCCATAATATTTGTAAAACTCAATTCTTGACTCTATCCACTTTCTAGCGCAGCCTGAAACAATAGTTCCCAGTTTGACAAACCCATTATGACACCTCATTTTACCTTTTAGTTCCAAGTAGGAAACACTAAAAAGTAAAACAGCTAGACTGCTTTCTCACATAGACTCTAGAGAACAAATTGTTAAAAAAGGAAACTTTAGTCATAAATATTGAGTGAAGGAAAGACCTTTCAGAAAGCAGAGTAAACAAAAGAAAGTATAATCTCTCCAATCTAAGCTATTCCTAAACTAAAGTCGAGTAGACCTATAAAATGAATTTAGGATTAGATTTAGAGTTTACCGTCTCAGTTGTGATGTCGAAAAGGCTAGATCTTCGCCGGCGACGGTTAAGGTTGGTTCGTCGGAGGAAGTATTTTTGAGCGTGACTAGCTACTTGAGTAGGCGTCCTGCTCTTCACAAAGTTTCTTGATATCCCTTTCCAATCTCCTTTCCCTACTTTCTGCAGCCCCAACAAGAACCTCTTGTGCTCATTCTCAGTCCATGCTATTCCTGTTTTCATCCAAAACAATAATCAACCATCCATAGAGAGACCAATCCATAGCTTTTAAAAAAGCATTTCTTTCAGAAATTTCAACATGCATAGATTCAAAGTTACAAACTTGGAAGTGACAAATTGGTAAAGGTCAGACTTTAGGCATTTTATCAATACAATCATCAGAATCTCAGGCTATTTCTCAGAATATGTTTAACCATATGAAAGAAAAAAGAGTACCTCGTTTCCTCTCGCGATTTCTGCCGCCGGACGACGAAATCTGGACTGCGTCGTTGGAGGAGGCGTAACCTGCGGCGGCAGCGTTAATCGCATCCGCTTCGTTCTTATCTTCTCCGTCTCCATCTCCGATCTTAGGGATCTCATCCTCCGGCAAAGACTTCTCGTAATCAGACAGATTGTTCAAACTCACACACTTTCTCATCGGATCAACCACAACTCTAACTCCGAACAACATGATCTCTCCCTTCTCGGCGCCACCGCCTCCGGTCTCCGAACAACTACTAACGGCGGCCATTAAGTAATTTTCCGATTTTGCCCTTGCGTATGTTTTGGTTTTTTACCCTTTCAATCTCTTAGAACCGTACAAATAAGGAGACGAGGTGTGAGTGGATCTGAGCTCCTCCTTCTGCTTATTTTTATAAACGTGCCCGGGAAGCCACGTGGATCGCTTGTAATAAAACAAATTAAAGTGTTGTGGTGTGTAGATACTATAAATGATACGTGTCGAATTATGATTAGTATGTCACTCGTTTCCTGAGTGACCTGCATGTATCTCTATATTTATCTTCCTCCCTTTTAGATTTGTTTTTTTCATTTTACTTGGATATATTCTCATAAATAATGTCTCTCTCTATTTTGTCATTTTAATTTGCAAGTTCATTTTCTTGTTTAATCAAATTGATTGCGTCTCGACTATACAAGTACTGCTTTCTAGTGAAAACTTTTTTAAAAAAACACGATAAAAATGAGAAAAGTTGGAAAAAAGATTTTACTCTGATTTTGGATGGTAAGCTCATAAAACTTTTAAATTTATAAATAATATGATCGTGATTTATAAGCTAAAATATCCAGAAAAGAAAAGCAAGTAAATACTATTATTTTTAGCCACTATTGTTTTATAATAAGATGTTGTGTCCAAATGAAAATTTTGCCTATATTTCGCTGTTTCATATATAAACTTCCGAGTTTTTTTTTTAATATATAGTAGTACTTTAATCCATAATGTAATGTTAGTATTAAACGAATCTGGTCAATTCAGTGCGATTCCCAATTACATCCAACATGATTACCTTTATAAACCATTTCTTATTTTAACTTTTCTTTTAGTTGCTTGTGTGATTTGTTGCCTTTAAAAACTCATTCCAACAGAAGAATACTTTGATCCTCATCTTCAATCTAATTAATTGAAACATTGTCCTGATGAACATTGAAAGCTTTCTGCAACAATTTACTTCTGGTTATAATTAAATCATTGATAAACTAATGAAAAGAATATTCCAAGATGTGGCATCAAATTTTTTGATGAAGACATGGGGCCAATGGATGGACATGACATATTCATCTATTTTAATAGTACTTTATGTATCCATTCTTTGATGTTTGCCCATCATGCTTTTTAAGTTTTAAATTTATCTTACAAGTTGTCCTTTTAAAACCATATGTAATGGTGATTAGAGGAATGATAAAAATACTAAATTATGAACTCACAAGTTCAAATTAATAATCGATTAAATTCTGAACATATTTTTTTGAGAACCAAATCTCTAAATTCTACCTGAATAAAGAACATTACGCAAACTGTAATGAATATCACTAATGAAACGAAAAGAGATGAATCCAGGCTCGTTCTTCAGAGAGATTATCAAATATGCATACAGCCTCATCAAGTCATCATTAACAACAAACTGTAAACCATCAATAGCAACAAGATTAACTTTATCTCCACCACTAGCACTTTCTGCATGTCATTACCAGCTCCATCATATAACTTGATCTTCATCAATCATTTCAAAATCATCAAAACAAATACCCTGATCAGCAATAGCAACCCTCATATCTTTGCTAGTATCATAGAAGAGATTAAAAAAAATATATGTTGTCTCAGTTTTCTGTTTTATTGATAATAAACAATTAGAGAATATTGTGGAATGAAAGCCACCACCATTACCTTTACTTGGTTGCACAGAAAGGTTTAAGTTAAAAGAGTTGTTTAAAGCCACTAAAATGGAATATTTTCTCTTAAAATTTTCGCTTTAATCAGTTTAGATGAGTTTGTGACTTTCTGAAGTCAAAATTGTAGAATACCATGGATCATGAGTGAGCACATTTACTTAACACAAAAGATAATATCTGTTCAAGCAGGATTCAAAAAGTTGATAATGTTCCACTTTTCACTCAACAAGCCCATATCTTTTATGGTATTGAAAACCTTAATTTTATAGAGCACATAAGAAATATGAGGCTGTACACTCAAACAACAACAAGAAAACAATAAAGAATCATACCACATTTAAGGATGTTTTAAAATCTATTATATTAATCAGGTTATGAAATCATTCTCTATATGTTTATAATATATAATATGAACAAACTAAGAAAACGAACATACTTTGTTGTAATCAACAAATTTATCATCTATAATATTTTTCAATGCTATAAAGAGAGGTAGTCACATACGAAAAAAAAAAGATGTTACAAAATTAGATATTTTCACTAAAAATGCGTCATGAAATTAAATATTCTTTAATTAAAGAAGATCTTGAGGTTTATAGAAACTAAATGGTCCATACTAATATCTCGCATCAAGAATCAGGTGAGAAGGGTCTTGGACACTATACCACTTATTTTTTGCTGTTTATGTTAGTTGGTCGACAAATAAATTCTAAAATATGCAAAATTGAAAATGTTTATCTGTGAAATCCATATATATATTATCAAGTACGGAATGTTAGTTGACTTGATTTTACTTGTTCCTCTCACATACAAAAGAGAAAGGTTAATGTTTCAAACATGAATAACACTAAATTATGAGTTTTCTCAACTAAGAAAAGGTTACTATGCTAGAATTTTGATAAATGACTGGGTAATCTGGTACAGATGAGCTTTACCTCTCGCACCCACTTAACCATTTATGAAGAAGTGTTAATTATACTGGGATCGCATGATTATGTTAATTAGTGTTTAGAAAACATAAACAGTTTATCAATTAAATATCTTTTAATAAAACAAAATAAAAATATAATCGGCTAAATTTTTTTCTCTCTTTTCATTTAAAAACGGTGTGGCTCTAGTACCATAGCTTATAATTTGTTACATGCTTTTAGTTAAATACTCTTTTTCAAAAATAAAAATAAAAATGTATAGAATAATATTATAATTTTTTTCTAAAGTAAACGATACTCCTACATGACAGTAATAAATGATTTGTTTAAAATCATTTATATATATCGTTAAGTAACTTGTCCAAGTATATTTATAAATAACAAATTTAACTTAATCATATTTATGTTATAAATTTTTGATAAATATTTTGTATTTAAAGTAATTTTTAATTATTATATATGTATAATATAGAATTTTGTTTGTTTTTCTGGTCTTTTCATATAAAGCGACGACGGGTAAACCGGGAAACCGCTTGGTCGTTTCACATTCTGCGAAGCAAAGGGTAAGATATGTGGTGTTTCCGTAATAAATTGGAAACTGGAATCAGTTCCTAACAGACAGATTCTGGAAGACAAAAGGCAAAACACTTGAAGGGAAAAAAAAAATAACCAAACCACCTTTTTTTCTTTCTACTTCGTTCTTTTCTTCTTCGCGACTTCGGTCGGAAAAAAAATTCGCCTCTCCGTAACCGCATTCTCAGCCCTAATGACTGACTCAGAGGTAAAGATCGCATTTTTAACGTCCGCCGTTTTCTAGTTCACATTCCGAATTGAAAATACCAAAGTTAGCTTCTTCTCTGTTTCTATTAGGTTCCGTTTCTCTTTACCAAAGGATTATCGTCTCTGATTTCGTTTATTGATTCATATTTTGATCTGACTCAGTGTTACTTATGTGGGTTCTATCATTTTTTTTATGGGTTTGCGATTAGTTGTTCGTCTTCTTTATATTTTTATTTTTGCGGGTAGCAGAAATTAACTGCCTTGAAGAAGGCTTACGCCGATACAATACTGAACACGGTGAAGGAAGCGGCGGCGCGTGTGATGATTTCCGAGAGGAAAGCGCGTGGGTACAAGCAAGAGCTTGGGGCGGTTAGAGATGAAGCTCTCCGTACATGTCTTAGGCTTAAACAGATGTATGATTCCAAGGTAAATAAATTACAATGTCGATTCGTACTTTTCATTATCTAAGCTTGTTTTAGTGAGTTGTTGCTTTTACATTGGTTTTTGTTTCTTGCTTTCTGTGAGATGGATTTGAGGATCCACAAAAACCTGTGTCAAGTATAGTTTTAGTTTAGCAGTAAATCTGAATCTACCATAAATGTGAGGAGTTTCTATTGATGACGGAAAACCCAAGTAATGTCAGAAACTGTTCTGTGTTTTAAACAATTTTTTTTTCATCTTTGAAAAATATTATTGTCGTTGATACTTATTGTATCACATTTTCTTGAGGAGATGGACTTCACAGTTACTATGCTGTATCTTTATTTTCTGTTGAATTTTTCTCTTGAGTTTTGTTTTCTGAAACTTTTATGATGTGATGATTATACAGGTCAAAGAGGCAGAGATGATGTCTCTTAGCAAGCAGAAAAAAATTGAAGAACTTGAAGCTCAACTTGGGGAAGCTGAAGATATAGTAGGAGAGCTAAGGATGGAGCTGCGACAGTCTCGGTATCACCTCGATAAAGTGACAAATAGCCGTCAAATGAATCTTAGCAACGAGGAAAACAAGCCAAATGAAGTAGGTACTCTAGCGCGCGGGGACTCTTGTAACCACGAGAAAACGACAAAGGCTAATGGGATCAAACCACATTTCAGTGACAGAGATTTCAGTATTAACTGGTGTTCATATAAAGAGAACAGAGATCCTTGCCACCATACTCTTCCGTCCATACTAAGTAGACGCAGAGAAGCTGAGGCGTTAGAAAGGAACATCGCCACTGGAGATTGTCCTGACGTGGAATCATTGACATCATGCACAAGAGAAGCAAGGAAAGAGGAAGAGAAAGAGAATAATATGGAACTATCTACTACATCTGTGTCGCCTTCTGAGAAACAGTGTGTCAAGTTCACACACAAGAGAAAGCGTAAGAAGGATGCCAGAAGCGGCAGCAGTAGCCCTGAAGGAGGAAATTCTGATGAGAGCAGAAACAGGAGACAAAAGACTGGAGAGAAAGACAGCGGTTACTTGGATTCCTTCAACACTGAATCATCTCGTGATAGTCGACGTGTTGCACAGGTCGCTCGTCAGGTTAGTAATTCTAAACCTAAGTAAATATCCATTGTTTGGTTTCTTCTTGCTGTGACAGTTTCTGGTCCATTGAACATGTGTTGTTATTACGAATCTGCATAAAATTTTCGTGAGATAAAAATACTCCAGATTCTAACCCTTTTTCTTGTTTCTTTGTTGGCATAGCTTTTACCATTCACAGAAAAGAAAGTGTTGCAGCAAAACCAGAGTGATGATGTTCCTTGATTCACAAGTAATATTCGAAGGGCCTATCATCAACTGCATCTGCTCCATCTGGAAAAAGAATGGTTGTTTAGAGAAACTAGCTGAAGTAGTAAGGTTGTTAACATAGAAACATATACACTTTGTCAGCTTACAGACTAATGAAAAAAAGCTAATTTTGGTCGTTAATTTAGTTAAGTTCCTTCTCGCATTTGATTTCATCTGGGTTTATTTGTCCACAAATAGGCAAATTAGGAGGAATTGCTAAGATTTGTTGGAAAAAGATAACCGAGACGAGAGTAATTTGACTTGCAGCTTAAAAGTGAGGGCGATACCTTTAAATGACATAGTTGCACTTCTATTATTAGAGTCATACGACACCGTTCTTGACTAATCCAATAGCACTATGGGTCCGAGTCCGACCAAATCGCAACTGGATGAAGCCCGGGTTCGATTCTCCGAGACCGGAAAAACAGAGCATTTTTCGACGACTACGTTTTTCATTCTCTTCTCCTCGATTCTGATTTCTCCCTCTCTATTGAAAAAAATCGAATTCCATTTGCCGAGAAATTTCTCCAGCTTCAGGTTGAATAAGACAAAATATTGACCATAGAGGGTCTTGCTTGGGGCGAATTTGAAGAAGCTTCCTCAATGGATACTTGATTCTATGAAATATAAGAGTTAGAGTAGTTTCCACGACAGATTCTTTGTGTTAGAATATTGATTAACGTGTGTGTGTTTTCCAGAGAAGTTTCCAGAAGGTTGTTGACGATTAGAAAAAAACTTTAAAGAAGAAGCAAATCAAAAGAAGTCATTGTTCTTCACGTACACAAGGTTTGACCACAGAAACACGGTCAAACCTTGAAAGTATGAAATGTGAGTATATAAACACAACAGATAAAACGAGAGACAACCACAAAACATACGTGAATATTAATTTTCAGTTTGGTTACATACAAAAAAAAAAAACAATTCGTTTCTGAAATAAAGCTTTTCTTAAAGAGGATATATATATATAATGAACGGAGCATCGTGGGCTGACCAGTGGGACAACAGCGGCGACTCTGCCAAAGGAACCCGAATCAGCGGCGGCGCCGTCGTAAGAAGTGGCGGAGGTGGAGCTGCGTCGAACTCGAATACGGCTAAGTACAAGGAGAAATTGGGACAGGGGTTAGACAAGACAAAAGCTGTAGCTTCTTCTGGTTTTAAGAAGCTCAAGACTGGCTCTGCCGTGGGTTTTCGTTGGGTCAAGGACAAGTATCACAAAACCACAAATAAGAACTAAACATTTTCAGTCTCCTTGTATATTGTGAAATCTTTCACTTGGCTTTCTTTGATCAACTATTATGTTTCATGTCTTTTGTTATAGCTTTTTTTTATTTGAATCTTTTTAGTTCTGTGGTGGATCACTAGATTGTATGAGTTTTGAAGGATCTTGTATCTATTATATTAAAACAGAATTATGATATGGAATTAACATTTAATTATGTATTATATTACATTGTTTTAATTATTTTTAAAAAATAAAAATGATTATGAACTATATGAATTAAACGTCAAAACATGCTGGCTACACATGCACAAAATATTAATATATTAAAAAGTATGCAAGATATATTATTTAGATGATTATATGTATGATCTATATACGCTAACACCATAACCAATTTTCTGTATTTATAATAGTCTAATCTTCGATCTTCGAGATTCCCCCACGGATAATTTATACATAAATATATTATAGTATATTACATATATATTAACATATATTTATTATATATACACACTTAAATACACCATATTTTAAATAAAAGAATTGATTTATTGATAATATATAAATTTTGAGAGATTTTTTTTTTCAATAATGAATTTCAGAGATTAAATACACTAAAATATATATGTATAAATTATTGCCAATATAAATCTAATTTGTGTAGTTTTTTCTAAAGTATTTCGTATAGTTTTAAATACATTTTTCTCTGGTAATAAAAAAATTGTTGTAGTATTAGCAATATAACACTATTTAAATCATATATATCACCATATTAATCATATAGTTTGTATAGTTTTGAATATATTTATATTTTTCTATATATGTATCCATGTGAAACATTTAATTCATAAAAATGACAATAATTTTTTTTTTAAAGTTTGTAATTGAATAATAATATTTTAGATTTTTAGTAGAAGAAAAAAGCTGCTATCTTTTACATCATTTTTTTCTATCAAATTTGGTGTATTGAAATTTTGAAAAATATATTTTTACTAAATTTCTTCGGTTTCACTTTTATTATGTTAGACCATATTCATGTTTAAACAGTTCGATAAACACAAAGAAAAAACTACCGTTTTATTCTCGGACAAAATTTATGTAAATATCCAATTGTAAGATAAAAAGTAAATGTTAAAATTTAAGAAGGCTCGGAGGGTAAATCCCCCTCGCTTCTGTTCTCCTCCGGCGCCATTTCAACCCCTAAAGATCTAAGATTCGTCTTTCACTGTAAATCAATCGGGGAATTCAAACCGGGAGCACCAACATACCCACCCACCAAAACCACCGTCTGCTCTAATCATCGGCGAAGCAGGAAACCTAATTATCCGCTCACTCCGTCTCCGTTGGTGGAATTAGACGGCGACGAGGAGAGGAGAAGAAGAAGATGGCGATGGAGATGCCAAGAGGTTTACCCTTTTCCGTCGATACTTTCGGACCGTACAAGACGACGAAGAGGATGAAGAGACATCATTTCTTGACTCATGCTCACAAAGACCACACCGTGGGGATTTCACCTTCCAACGTCGTCGTCTTCCCCATTTACTCTACTTCCCTCACCATCTCTCTTCTTCTTCAACGTCACCCTCAGGTTTTTGTCCCCCTCCTTTCTATCACTCTTTATCTCTTTCCTTTCTCTGTTACGTGTCTGTCTCTAATTTTGTCTCGAAATTTTGCAGCTTGATGAGTCTTTCTTCGTCAGGATTGAAATTGGGCAATCAGTGATGGTTAATGATCCAGATGGAGATTTCAAGGTTACTGCTTTTGATGCCAATCATTGTCCTGGTAAATCTCCTTTTGCTCAAATGTGTAGCTTTTGGATGTTAAGATTACTATTTGACGAATTTCAATCACTTCAGGAGCCGTCATGTTCTTGTTTGAAGGACGTTTCGGTAACATACTTCACACTGGTGATTGTAGGCTTACACGGGATTGCCTACAGAGCCTGCCTGAGAAATATGTGGCAGCAAGACAAGGCAAGGCACCAAACTGCTGTCTCGATTACATTTTCTTGGATTGTACATTCGGAAATTCCTCTCATAGGTTTCCGACTAAGTATTCAGCAATTAAACAGGTGACATGTCTGAAATCGTACCATTTTTCTCTTCTGCGTTGTTTGCACCGAGAGTATTGCGATCGCTTCTGTGTAAAGTTTCTTCATTTTCATTTGCAATCTTCTTGCTCGTGAATCAGATCATCAACTGCATATGGAATCACCCTGATGCACCACTTGTCTATCTTGCTTGTGATATGTTGGGCCAAGAGGATATTCTGTTAGAAGTTTCCAGGACGTTTGGCTCCAAGATCTATGTCGACAAAGCTACAAACTTGGAATGTTTCAGATCGTTAATGGTTATAGTTCCTGAAATTGTCTCTGACGATCCTTCGTCCCGGTTTCACATATTCAGTGGGTTCCCTAAACTGTATGAGAGAGCAAGCGCTAAACTTGCTGAGGCAAGATCGAAACTTCAGCGTGAGCCTCTTATCATTCGCCCTTCAGCTCAGTGGTATGTTTGTGCCGATGAAGATTACTCCGAAAGTGTCAGCCAAATTCAAAAGCAGAGAAAACTTAGGTTTAATGAGGCTGTCAAGGATGAGTTTGGTATTTGGCATGTGTGCTACTCAATGCATTCATCCCGAGAAGAGTTGGAATCAGCAATGCAGCTTCTTTCTCCGAAATGGGTTGTATCAACAGTTCCTTCTTGTAGAGCAATGGAACTGGACTATGTTAAGAGAAACTGTTTTATCAGTCGGTTTTCTTCCGATGATCTTTTCTGGAAGGTCCTAGACATCGACATGGAAGTTTCTTCAGTTGCTTCAACTGATACTCAGACAGTAACTCTTAGTTGCTGTCTCATGAGCGATGGACTTAGTCTGGATTCTGCAAATCCCAAGATGGAACCCATAATCGAATCCTCTAGAATAAAGAAGCAGCTTCTGAGTTTATCCCCTGAAAAGAATCTTCCTACAACTCTGTTTGGGAGAGCAAGGCTAAGTTCTCAGGTATCTGATCAACTACATGAGAGAAGAGCCATACACAGTCAATGTATATACACCAAAACCTCGCCGGAATTAGAAAAGTTGAATCTGGAGAAAGTAGTTGAGTCTTTACAAGATGATACCAAACAAGAAACAGTGGAGGAGGTATCTTGTAAAAGCTTTTCTTCTCCTTCGGAGACTTGCAAAGGTCTTAGTGGTGATCTGAGAAAGCTATACAGATCAATGAACGCACCTGTGCCTCGGCCGCTACCATCATTGATGGAGCTTATGAACGCTAGGAAACGCTCTCGGAAAAGCTTGAACTTTTTGTAGAGATGTTATTTATGATCACATTCTTACATACTATATATGTTTAGGAACAGTTTGTAATGATTGTAACCATTCATCTCAAGTGATACACAACATTAGCGACGGATCTAGCCTGCGCAACATTCTATTCGATTGAACTTAAACCCTAGATAAATGATAAACAGAATTCATATTATTATGTCTAATATTCCATTCAGTTTAGAATTCTTCCTATTAGAAAATGGTTTTAGTCCTTTTAGATTAAACTTGTGCTATTAGTTAAGCATTCTTAGAGCATCAGCAACAGTAATACTTTTAGAGTCTCTAAAAATAATATTATTTTAATAATTTTTATTTATTTTTATTAATTTTATTGTTAGTTAAATATTGAACCAATAATATTATGACACCTATGATAAAGTCTCTTAAAAGAGTTTCTAAAGTCTCTTTCTACTGATACTTTTTTAAAGAAAAGTTTCTTAACTTTTATTTTTTATTTATTTTTAATTATATGATACTCACATAGTTTCACCAATGCACATGCTCTTAAATGGTTTTCAGTTTCGGAAATGATGCTATTTGAGATGTGCCAAAAAACATGAGTATTGTGAGGACTCTCTCTTAAACACTGTCTGTATGGACTCCAAAACATAACCGAATGAACAAAACTTAGAGCATCAGCAACAGTGATACTTTTAGAGTTTCTAAAAATAATAATATTTTAATAATTTTTATTTATTTTTATTAATTTTATTGTTAGTTAAATATTGAACCAATAATATTATGACATCTATGATAGAGTCTCTTAAAAGAGTTTTTAAAGTCTCTTTCTACTGATACTTTTTTAAAGAAAAGTTTCTTAACTTTTATTTTTTATTTATTTTTAATTATATGATACTCACATAATTTCATCAATGCACATGCTCTTAGATGAGGAATATAAACAAATAAATCAGATAAATTATACAATTAACAAAACCAAAACAAATGAGTTAAAAGAGGAGTCACGTGCTTCGTGTAAACCTATAGGTTTTACAGAGTTGCACCGATTCTTCTGACTTTAAAGAAACTTTTTTTTTGCAAATTCTCATACGATCAACGGTCTATATATATCGGATGAGATTATTTGCAAAATTATATCTTTCCTTCCGATAAAAGAGTCTGCTTTTACGTACTAAAATTAGAGAGCTCCTCCATAAAAGACATAACCGAATCCCCATATTAAGGCAAACGCAAGCACAAGAGAAAGCAAAATCTCTCTGTCTCTTGTCGGACTCCAAAATAAGCGAAAGAGAGTAAACGAAAAACAGAGGTTTTCAATCTGTCAAAAGCTCAAAGATGAACCAGAACTACGCAGAGATCGACATCCGTCATTCTCACGTTTTCTCTTATCTCCACAAAGCATCTATCTACCCTTTCAACCCGCCGTTGGAGAGAGAGAGAGAGACGGCGGAGCTGGAGTGGGTGGGGAAGAAGAAGTGACAACTGAGATATTTGAAAGCAATTCATCCATAGTAGCCAGAAACTGCGGAGTTGCATATGAAAAGACTTCTTCTTCTGCATGATTCATGATCACGCGTCGCCGTGTCGGAGAATCCCCGTTTTCTGATGCAATTTTGCGTTTCCATCGCTCATTTCCTCGCGTCGGTTTCATTCCTTGTACTATTAGCGACGGTGTCCTCTTCTTCTTCCTTTGCTTCGAAATCTCTCCTCTTCTGTCAACCTCAAGATCAACAACTTGTAAACCCTAGACGCCACGTTGATTTCCTCCGAGCAATGTCTTCCGTCAACGAACTCATTACCGAGCAAAAACTCTGGGTCGAGTCTTCCTTCACCGACGTTTCTCCACCCATCTATGTGTTTTTACAGTGCCGTAAAGACCTCTCCGTCTCCGACTGTCGGCATTGTTCCAACGAGAGCAAACTGGAGCTCGAGGGAACATGTTTGAGCTCGGGATCCAACTCCAACTTCGGTCGAGTCCACAGTGACGGCTGCTTCTTACGGTTCGACAACCGAGATTTTTCAGATGAATTCGTCGATCCCAGATTCGACCGAGCCAAATGCGAGAAAACGGGTTCAGTGGTTGGAGAATTCTGGAGAGATCTTGACGCTGCTTTGGTGAATGTAACCCTTAAGGCTGTGAAAAATGGAGGCTTTGGCGCAGCTTCGGTGAAAAGAGCCGGTGGGAGCCCGGCGGTTTATGCTCTGGCTCAGTGTTGGCAAAGCCTCGATGAGAACTCGTGTCGAGATTGTTTGGTTAGTGCTAGATCGAGCTTGAGAGATTGCTATGGCCATGAAGCTAGAGCTTTCTTTACGGGGTGTTACTTGAAGTATTCTACAGACAAGTTTTTTGACGATGCTGCACAACTTAAACACGACGATGGTATGGAAAAGTTATTATGAAGCTTTATAGAGTTTGGTCTTAGAGTTTCTTCGTCACTTATCAGACTTGTGTTTCTTTCTTACGCAGATCAGGGAAGCTTTCTAAAGTCATATTTTTTTCCAGATTTGAGTGATCAAGATGTTCTGAAACTAGCAATCGCTGCGGTTTCTCTGTCCATTCTTACTTCTCTTGGTGCCTTCATCAGTTACAGACGGTTTTCAAGGAAAAGAAAAGGTATTTTCAGCTTATCTATTATCTTGTTTCGTGGAAGCGCTTTCTGATTCATGATCTTTATGTTTATTATTAGCTCAAATCCCGTCGTGTTCAAATTTCAAATACGAGATGCTTGAGAAGGCGACTGAGTCTTTCCACGACTCGATGAAACTAGGCCAAGGAGGGGCAGGTTCTGTATACAAAGGGATTCTTCCAGATGGCAGAGTCGTTGCAGTCAAAAAGCTCTTCTTCAACACTCGTGAATGGGCGGATCAGTTCTTCAACGAAGTGAATCTGATCAGTGGAGTTCAACACAAGAACCTTGTGAGACTACTTGGTTGTAGCATCGAAGGTCCAAAAAGTCTTCTTGTCTATGAATATGTTCACAATAGAAGCCTCGATCAAATCCTTTTCAGTAAGTTGCAAAAATCTATTATAAACCAAACCGACTTATCGAATTTTCATACTTTTTTAATTCCGATTAATCTGTAAATTTGCAGTGAAGAATACAGTCCATATATTGAGCTGGAAGCAACGGTTTAACATCATTATAGGAATATCAGAAGGTCTAGAATATCTTCACAGAGGATCTGAAGTAAAAATCATCCATAGAGACATCAAAACAAGCAACATTCTTCTTGATCAAAACCTGAGTCCCAAAATAGCCGATTTTGGACTCGCACGTTCCATGGGAACTGACAAAACGCAAACCAATACTGGAATCGCTGGAACACTGTGAGTGTGTGTTTATACCTCTCGACCGATACTTCTTTAACGCCATTGCCCTTTTCAAGAACTAGAGTTTATAAATTTTTGATATTGTTTTTTGTTTGCAACCGTAGCGGTTATTTGGCTCCGGAGTATCTTATCAAAGGCCAATTAACAGAGAAAGCTGACGTATACGCATTCGGAGTTCTTATCATTGAGGTAGCCACTGGGAAGAAAAACAATGCATTCACGCAAGGAACTAGCTCGGTTCTGTACTCTGTAAGTAAGCTTTATTTCCTTGGTTAAGTCAGGATGTAAAACACATTCACAATCATGTTTCAGCTATGTAATGTGTTTTTCTTGGATGTTGTTGGGATAGGTATGGGAAAATTTCAAAGCAGAGACTTTAAATCGCTCGATCGATCCTCGGTTAAAAGGGAAGTTCATAGAGGAAGAGGCCTTGAAGGTTCTTGAAATCGGATTGCTGTGTGTTCAGTCTTCAGTTGAATTGAGACCGTCCATGTCTGAGATAGTCTTCATGTTAAAGAACAAAGATTGTAAATTTGATTGTCCGAGACAGCCTCCGTTCTTGAGTGCCAGTGTTCTAATGACAAATGAGGAGACTAAAGACTAGAGTCTTATAGTATCAGTTTCTTAGGATTATAAATGTTATTGTGTCGTGTTTATAAAACGCTCAACGAAGAATTTTACGCCATTCTTTTCTCTGTTTTTCTTATATCTTTTTCGGTTATCAACAAAAATGACATTTAAGTTGGGTAACTCACCTTCTTCGCTACATACAAAAATTGTTTACATTACTCTTAAATGTTATAGTTACATATTTTCTAATCGCATATCTCACAAAATGAAGGCTCTGATTAGTATTTGTACTGCTTATTCAGTAACCAATCGTTCGGATGTGCATGTGAATAATATAGTCATAGCAAAGCCATTTTTTTCTTCAGTAAAAAATTGATTGTTTAAGCTGTCCCCCACCCCAAAAAAAAAATTATTGCATCATGGTGCATAAACATTTTTTTTGCATAACTGCTTTGAAAAAAAAAACATAAAAAGAGTATGTGAAAAGAAACAATATATATATATATATAATTCAAGCTAACAAATAAATATTTTATTGATAGCAAATTGAGAATACAAAATTACTATGCAAAACTTTCAGTAGAAAAGTTATTACATAATCAAATATATGTGTTATTTAATGAGAAACATACAATAAAAATGAATTTAACAAAAAATACATAAGTAAAATGTAGATAAAAAAGGACAGGCAGTTTTAGTGGCAATCGGATGAAAATGCGATTGAGTCAAAGGTTTTATTCTCAGATGTTTTGCTTCATCTCAAATTCATGTCTTGTTGTTATTCTATCTGGCTTTGTTATGTTGGACATGATGTTCATATGAGTTTCACTTATATTTTTTTAAAGAACAAGTCTATTGCATCGCTTGCTTTTTATACGTCGGTGAAACTAATTTTTTTTTTTTTAGATAAAATATTTTAGTTTTTTTTTTAGTGTTTGTTTTGGAATTAGTCTTTGTTTGTATGTAGACTTTGTTACTTGAATATACATTTTTTTGGGTTATGACTGGAAATTAAAAGAAAAATTTGCTGGCTTGTGTATTTCATATTGTATTTTGTCTAATATTAATAATCTAAATTATATGACAAAAGAAAAGGATTTAAAAAAGAATAATTAAAATAACATTTACGGATGAAAAAAGTGATAGCGATCTGAGAAAAAAAAATATTTGAAAGAAAAAATGATAGTCTTACAATGAAGTTGTTATGTTTAGGTACTTTAGTGAATAAGAGTAACAACACATGTGTTTTTATGAACTCATAATCCGAAAAAAAACAAAAAATTAAATCTCAGATTCAAAAGAAAATTCCTATTAGAATTCGTATATATAATGTACATTATATATATATTGTAATCTCTTATTCAATAATAATCATTAGTTCACAAACACTATATGGAATCAAATATATGGTTATCTTTTGCATGAATAATTTTAAAATTGGTTGTCAGGTTGATTTTAAATAAGTATCTCTGTCTAGTTTATTTTACAAATATCTGTTTTTGTTTTTGGACTGATTTGCTCTATAAGATGAATATCTTCAAGAAAGTTGACTGCGTGATATTAGTAAATATAAAGTCATTTCACAAGATCTCAATTGTAGTTATATAGAATAAAATAACCTATAGAGAGTTATATGTATACCTCTAAAAAAAAACTAGTTTAGAAAGCCAATCTAAAATCATTAAGCACAAAAAAACAAAAAAAAAAACAGTAGTTGTACAAAACTAACTATATATAGCACTAAATAATAGATTTGCCTAAACAAAAATGCAGTATTTCTCCTCGAACAAATATAATATAAACTCGATATTATTTTATATTGCAACCTTTAAATCAAGTGTGTTTTAACACACAAAGAAAAGGAATAAAAGGACATGCATCAAAATCTCTTCTCTCTTATTTATTTTATTTTTGTTTTAATCCGATATTAATTAACCTCAGACTTTTTACTTGTTTTTTTTTTTTTTATCTCCTTCCCCTCCAAATTAACCTCAGAGAAGAAGTCAGAAACCAACCCTTTCCTCTCTAAATTCCCACTCTTCTTTCTCAAAGCTCTCTCTCTCTCTCTCTCAGTCTCAGGTTTTAATATAATTATTGCTCTCTCGGTGTCACGGCTTTGTTTTTGATTGACCGGAGCATTGTTCCGGCAGCTACGCGGAGAACTCACTCCTCGACTGTCTCTAGGTCGAAGTGACCTCGGAAATAGTAATCCGTATACCGAGAGAAGCCAATCGTAATTTGTTTTCCTTCTCCTGCTCCATGCATTGAGTTTCTGAGGGTTTTGGTTATGTTGTTAGGAAAATACGAATTCTAGAATTTTATGATCTGTGTTATGTATCTGACTATGAAATTCGTTTGTTATTATTTTTTTATTTTTCTTTTTGCCTTGTAGATAAACGAGATGAGCTACAACACAAGTATAAACGTTTCTCATGATGCTTTGGTTGTTAAACACGAGCATCGCGTTGCTTCCAAAGGGAATGCTCTACCTCAAGACTCAGAAGAGATTAGAGGATCAATCGGTGCTCAGAGTAGCACTAGTGTGGTTGCTCAGGTCCGTACGCCACCTGATGATTCCGGTGTCACTTCTTCAGCATCTACCATATGTCCAGCCCCTGTTTGTCGTCAATTCTGGAAAGCTGGAAACTACTCTCATGAATTCACTTCTAAGTCTCACCAGCCAAGTATGCAATATTGCTCACTTCTCTTTTTTCCTTTTTCTTACTCTTTCGCTTGCTTGGTCGTTTTTTGCTTGCTTCAGTTTACTTGGTCGTTTTTCTCTGGAGGTTATTATGTTTTGCTTATGATTCTTGACATTTTCTTTCACAGCTGGAAAAAATTATCTTCATGTGCACCCTATGTTCCTTCATTCGAATGCTACTTCACATAAATGGGCTTTTGGTGGTATGCAATCATGATTTTCTTCCCTTTTTTTTTGGTATGTGGCTAGCAAACATTGTTCAAACCTTTTAACAGGAATTGTCTGGTTTTCTCTACCTGCAGCGGTTGCAGAACTGCTTGATAATGCTGTTGATGAGGTACGTATTTCCTTTTGATGCGCTTACTGTTTTAATCTGGCTACCTGCTTGTTTATTACTTCAAATGTTTGAATAAGATTCTTTGGAACGTTTGTTTCTACACATCTTAATGTCTTGACAAAACCGAAGATGTTGTGAAACTTAAACTAGATACAGTCGTATAAGAATATTCTCTCGAGAGAGAAGTCGCCCCTTCCGGAACCCAGGCGCTTCTCTTTCTGACCCTATTTGTCTTTTTTCACTGAGGTGGAATTGTGCCCTATATATTAGTAGACAATCTTCAAAGTTCTGAATACAACTTATTAATATGTTTTGTGCTTTGTATCTTCATCACCCTATAGATCCAAAATGGGGCCACTTTTGTCATTGTAGATAAAACCACAAATCCAAGGGATGGTACAACAGCATTGCTAATTCAAGGTACTTTTGCTTGGTATCTTTTTGGGTTAAGATCAGCGCCATTTAACAAAGGCGGCATACAAAAGGAAGACTTTTCTAATCATATTTTGCATTAAATTTCAGATGATGGTGGTGGGATGGATCCTCAGGCAATGCGGCATTGCATGGGTTTTGGATTCTCAGAAAAGAAATCGGATTCAGCCATTGGAAGATGTATGAATCGTTCTCTTCATTCGTTGATATCGTATCTTTAGTTATGATTTGCAACACAAATCTCTATCTATTGATTTTGCAGCCGAAATCTTTAGATATGATTCTGTATCTCATTCTTCGTTATGTTCGTTAGATGGAAATGGTTTCAAGACCAGCACAATGAGACTTGGAGCAGATGTCATTGTTTTCAGCCGGCATTGTAAGAACCAGTGAGTGACCATTGTTGGTTAACCTATGTGCTGACGTTCTAACATTTTTCTGTCCAATTATTCATCTTTTGTCAATCCTAATCTTATGGGGGAATATTGAAATAGTAAATGTGAGTGTATGTTTGATCCTTTTTCCCTCCATTAATCATTTCATTTTTCAATTCGCTTTCAATTTGCTGAATTGATTCGCTTTCAATTTGCTGAATTGATTCGCTTTCAATTTGCTGAATTGTTTTCTTTTCCATCTGACTAGAACACGGACACAAAGTATTGGGCTCCTTTCTTATACGTACCTGACACGTACTGGCCATGATAGAATAGTTGTTCCCATTGTGAGTCTTCTTCTCTCACATATATAAATGTACCTTGTTTTCTGTAATCTAACTGTGTAGCCTGATGAATTATCAGTTGGATTACAAGTTGAATGAATCAACTAGCCAATTTGTGACATTGCAAGACCGAGAACATTTTATATCCAATCTCTCCATTCTTCTTGAATGGTCTCCATTTTCAACAGAGGCGGAACTTTTGCAGCAGGCAAGTCCAATTTTCTTTGTAAAATTTTCTCCTTGCAACCCATGTTATTTACAATCTTTATAATTAGTGGTGACTTGGTTAAAAATTTGGGGTTCCATGAGTGGAATTTTCCCTGTTATAATACTATTCGTAAAAGCTTTTTTGACCTTTAAATTCCATATATAATTTCATGCTTTTAACTTTGAAGTCAACCACGATTGTTCTCCATTTCCATAATTCCATATTTCTTGGATGTTAGTAGTATTATTCAGTGGGATTTTAGTCTGCTCTCACATTAGGTTCCTTCGCGTTGGTTTATTCTCTGTTTGTGCCTTACAGCAAATAAAAAAGTTCCTTTTATCTGCTATGTTAGTACGTCTCTCTTTTCGATGACGATTTGCATCTTCTTCTTTTTTTCCTTGTGGCAGTTTGACGACATTGGGTCACATGGGACAACGGTTATAATCTATAATATGTGGCTCAACAGCGATGCTAAATTGGAATTAGACTTTGACTCTGCTGCAGACGTTAATATTATTTATCTTTCTTGTTTCTGATCTTCTTTTCATTGCCCAGTATTATCATTAAATTGAGATCTTGTTTTCTTCCTTCCTTCTTACAGGATATTCTCATTGAAGGAAATACAAAAAAAACTGGATGTAAGATTACAAATGATCATATTGCAACCCGGTTTGCGTACTCTCTTCGTGTAAGCTTCTATTTCTTTTGGTCAATAATGTTGGGACATGTTTATGCTTACTTTCATGTGCAAGGGGCATACACGTTAATCTTGAACCATGCATGTATGCATGAATTTACTCATGAGGGAAATACATAATACACAGACATAGATTAAGGGCAACTGTGTTTATACTTGCCGCTGCTGCTGATACCTTTTTGCAGGTTTACCTATCCATACTATACTTGCGGATTCCCGAGACTTTCAAGATTGTGTTGCGTGGTAAGGTTGTCGAGCAGCATAATGTTGCTGATGATCTCAAGCATCCGCAGTACATCTTGTATAAGCCCCAGGTTGCTGGACATGAAGAGGTGCGCAAAGCATCAGGAGGTTTTTTTATCTTCTTCTTTTAGAATTCATAGTTACTATTTCCCTTTATTATGATTTGAATCTCGGGGTTGCAGGCTGAAGTTGTAACAACGATTGGATTTCTGAAAGAAGCTCCCAAAGTAAACCTTAATGGGTTCTGCGTTTATCACAAAAACCGCCTAATAATGGTGAGTTTGAAATGTTAGATATGTTCGCTCACATTCACTTGAAAAAAAATTATCATATACAATTTTGATAATTTGTTGCATCCTTGTTTGTACGGTTGGGTCTTATATAACTCATGGAAATAGTGTCTAAAAGTTGCTGGACTTCTCTACACTGATGCTGGCATGCTGATATAGTCTACATAACATATTTAAGTCTACGTAACATATTTAAATCCAGAATTGCCACAGAAAAGCTTTTACCACAGTTGAGACTACACTAAGTATCCTGTTAGGTTTTTATCATAAATCCCGCACACAATCTTGTATATTACTGTGACCTTGTGTGCTTTGTTTTTGCTCCTTTCAGCCATTTTGGCAGGTCGTGAGCAACTCAAACAGCAGAGGAAGAGGAATTGTTGGTAAGAAGCTGCCAAACGGATCAATCAATAAATACAATAGAGTTCCTACTGATTTGGTTGTTTTTGGCACAGTTCTCTTTGATGGGTGAATTTATGTTAAGTTATATGTGTCTGCAGGTGCTCTAGAAGCTAATTTTGTTGAGCCAACCCATAACAAGCAGGATTTTGAGAAAACGGTCCTTCTTCAGAAACTTGAAAACCGTTTAAAGGATATGACAATGGAGTATTGGTAATTTGTTAAGCCTTATCTTTTTGGTGGTTGTTACGTTGCTACTTTTATCTATTCCGTCATAAGTAGATAATATGACAAGAGTTTTGTAGTGTATAAGGAGAATACCATAAAAGATATTTTGTTCTCTTGCTGAGCATGGGATTTCAGTCCTCCGTTTTGCCATCCCCATTACCTCTAGGTTGGCTTTTATCACTTGCCAGTGTTTCTTAATGTTTCAAATTATTGGAAACCTTTAATAGGCATTGCCATTGTGTGTTGATTGGGTATCAAGATTCTAAGAAGCCTCGTCTTAAGGTACCTCAAAATGTACAGCCTGGCGATAGGAGAATTTGCAACATGTTCCAGAAGAATTCTGCTGGAGATAGTGCCAGACAAGCAATAAGTCCTCCTCCAGGCTTCCAAGCAGTTTTTCCTAATACGAACTTGGCATCTCTCCCTAGTGTTTCAGCTGAGCCAGGTAAAATGCTACGAAGAGTTAAACCGTGAAGAAAGTGGGATAATACTTGGTCTTTGACTACACCAAAACTAGAGTTCTAAATAATCGACTGCCCTAACCCCTGGATCGGTCCAGGGTTGTGCCATTTTAAGAAACGTCAAAATGATAGTGCTGCAAAGGCTCTATATAGACATTGCAAAAATTTCATCTCCCATACTTACAAAAAAAAAAAGAACAGCACAATACGCATTATCTTATTACAAGTGCTTCTGCTATTATTGTAGTTTTGTAATTCATGATTCCTATTCCAGCATCCCCGAACTCTATCTGATGCTGACACATTTGCATTATTGTTGCAGTGGTGTTGGAGAAGAGAAAAGAACATCCTGATCTTGTTGCAAGTGCAGCGTCAAGAAGAAAGGTTGGAAGTGATGGCTTCACAGTCCCGGGGCATGCCCGGGTTGAACAGGTAGCTCAAAATATATGCTTATCTTCTCTATTTTTGATTTTCTGTTGAACATATTTAACCCCATGACTGCGCCCATTACCTAGACAATGCATACAAAAAGTGTGGATTTTGCTAATTAGGGTTTCATCTGATCACTGTTTATATTATAGTTGATATAGCATTTCTCTTATGTGTGTGATATAGCCCATGCACATGTGCCCCCACACAGAAACATGATAGCAAAATTAGGTTGTAGCCACTTCTGGCCATTCCATTTCTCTAATTTCATTGGTTTTGCACATGCTCTGAAGTTCATTCAAGAGTCTGCTAATAAGTCACAAGATAGTGCAATTGTCAAGTTGATGGAAGAAAACAAGAAGCTCCGAGCAAAGTAAGATAATTTTATGTAACCATATATTGTCAATTCTTGCGTTTGTTTGTGATTTCTGCCACTAATTTATTCTCTCGATGATACTCAGATGGTTGGACCACAAGGTGCGAAGTCAAAATCTTGAAGTCAAGGTACTTCCTTATGACATTAGCAACCTTTTTTAATTACTTGTCTCTTTCATTTTACTTCAGTGGTTTTGACTTACCCTTGTTCCTGCCAAATCCCAACCTCCTCTAAAGTCATATCAAAATATATGGAGCTAATTTAGCATCTCTCCTTGAGTCTTATCATCTGTTTCTGTTATTAAACTATTTTTTAATCGGTTTGCTTAATGGGAATTTCATCCATCGATGGACTATCTCGCCATGAGTTCCTCCGTACTTTGCAGAATAGGATATACGACAACGAGTTCGAGTCAATTGATGGTAAAAGCGTTTTTGGTTTTATCGTGATACAAGTTGGGTCTTTTGTCTATGCGCAGGCTAGAAATCTTAGCAGTGAGCTGGATAGCGTTAAAAGTGAATATGAAAGGTTAATGGAAGAACTACAAGCTTTGAATATGGTGAAAGAAGAGCGCGGAAGAAATGTAAATACGTAGAAAGTTCTTGTGCACTTCAAAAAACACACTTTTTTGGCCTGGTCGTAATATCCATCTTCTAGGTGGAAACTCAAATTCCTTTAGTTTTTCTCTCAGTTACATAAGGATAAGCCTAGGCCTTAGGGTAAAGACAAAACAAATTGTGTAGGAAGAAAATGATTCATGTTTATTATTAAATTATAAAGATCCTTTTGGCTATGAAAATCAGAAGAGTTATTACACACAAAAAAAAAAAATGAAATTAAACTTTTTCCAAGAAAAAAAGTTTAAAAGAATATAAAAACAATAAATTGAAAAAAAAAATATATTGCAATACAATTTCTTTAATTGGGCAGCAAATTTCAAAAAAGTTAATTGATCAATCTAAACTCTACGTTAACAAAATTTGTATTGTAATCCCTTGATTAATCATAACTCCATAGTCCACACTAACGATTTCTATCATTTTACTGTAATCGCAACATTTATTAACTAATCAAAACTCCACCTGTAAAGTCTGGTTCTGTTTAGACCATATTACCAAAACACTAAATCAGGACATTATCAAGCCAACGTAAGTGTACGTCACTTATGATCCCCACCAACCCAATTTAAGCGCAATGGAAAGCCCATGAGCCAACGGCTCGTCGTCACGTGAGAGCGCACAAGCATCCATGAGACTTTACCGTTAAAGTCTCGAATCGGATGCTTCAAACCATATTTATACTCCCCGGGTGGGTCCACCTGTTCTCTTGCCACGTGGGTAGAAACGATTCGTTCATACGAATTAGTATATCCCGTTAACAAAAATAAATGCGGATGTAGCTGATTGGCCCCACCGTGTCGGCATACTCAACTTGCTCTCAACCGTTGGATCTTTAATCGCAAGTGGAATTTATATAAATTAAAATTAATTTAGTGAAAAAGACTCGACACTCAGTGATTTCTTTCCCATTTTTGTTTTTTTTTGTTTTTTTTTTCCGTCGTTGTAGTCTGAGAAAAGAAACCGAATCGATTCAATTCAACGATTTCGTGGACCTCGAAAATCAAACCTTCGAGATAACATTTTCTTTCGCCGTCTTGTGTGGCAAAGATGGCGGAGGATTTCGCAATAGCGGTCGACGATGGGCTTAAACTCGCGAAACGGATTTATTTCGGAAACGACCGAGCCATTGCGGCTCCGAGGCTAGCTGCGCCTATGGAGAGAACCTCTCCGACGCAGGCTTACCTCCCTTCGGCACCCATGGTTTACGCCGTTATACCAGACCCGGGAATCGTGGATAACCCGGACCTACCTAGCTATCAGCCTCACGTTCACGGCAGGTGCGACCCACCGGCTCTGATTCCTCTCCAGATGAACGCCATTGAGCTCGACGTCGATTGTTATCTCGACACGGCTCTCGTCACCGTCACCGGATTGTGGCGTGTACACTGCGTTATGGGGAGCAAGAGATGTGATTGCCGAATTGCTATTCCTATGGGAGAACAGGTTCGAAGATTTTTCTTTTGGTATTTCCCGGGAAAATTTGAGATTTCTCGTTATGAAATTAGTTCACTTGTTAGGGTTTCGTCTCTCAATTGGGGATTTATGGCGACTAAAAGTAATACTGTATGTCTAACAGGGCTCAATTCTAGGTGTTGAGGTTGAGATTCCTAGAAAATCTTACACAACACAGCTGATCATAGCCGAAGATGGAAACGAGTTGGAGAAAACGGCACAACCTCAAAACGGAGGCTTCTTGAAACCAAACATATTCACCATCACAATACCACAGGTGATTTTGTACTTTCCTCTTAAAAATGTTTTTTTTCTGTTTGTTTATTCATCTTTCTGATTATGTCTTATCATTTATTCGCCTTGTTTCCAGGTTGATGGAGGTACCAACCTCTCTATCAAGATGTCTTGGTCTCAGAAGTTGACGTATAACGAAGGGCAGTTTTTCCTCGATATTCCTTTCAACTTTCCTGAGTATGTGACTCCTGCTGTTAAGAAAATCTCCAAGAGAGAAAAGATTTACTTGAGTGTTAACGCTGGTACTGGAACTGAAGTTCTCTGCAAAGGATGCAGTCATCAACTTAAGGTGTGGTTTTGTTAGATCTTTCTGAACACGCTCCATCATATTTCAGGTTTTTGTTTTTTTTTTGTTTTCTTTCTGTCCGATAACTTTCTTATTCTGTTCATGTATTACAGGAAAAGATGCGGAATGCAGGGAAGTTAAGGTTTTCATATGAAGCAGATGTTTTGAAGTGGTCAAACACAGATTTTAGCTTTTCTTTTACGGTATAAACTTTCACTGGTGCTTTCAATAATCTCTGTTTGTGCTCAAATGCCGCATAGGCCTTAGACTTGTGCATTTTCACGGTTTTACATCGATTTTAGTCGTAAAGACTGCTTACCCCTTTATTTTATATTTCGTAGGCCTCTTCAAGTAACATAGTTGGTGGACTTTTCCTCCAATCTGCGCCTGTTCAAGATATTGATCAGAGAGATATATTTTCTTTCTATCTTTTTCCAGGAAAACAGCAGCAAAAAACTAAGGTTTTATTTTGTACCTTTTTTTTGGCCCAATAATTGCCATTTGCAGTACAATCTTAATTTTCTTTCTTCGTCTACTTCAGGCATTCAAGCGGGAGGTATTCTTTGTTGTTGATACAAGTAAAAGCATGACCGGAAAACCTCTCGAGGATGTAAATAATGCGATATCGACAGCTCTATCGAAGCTTAATCCAGGAGATTCCTTCAATATTATCACTTTCAGCGATGATACTTCTCTGTTTTCGACATCAATGGAGTTGGTTACTTCAGATGCTGTCGAGAGAGGCATTGAGTGGATGAACAAGAACTTTGTTGTCGCAGATGGTACAAACATGCTCCCTCCTCTAGAGAAGGTCTTTCCGCCACTCACTTGTAGTTTTAAAAGCTTAACACTTTGGTGATTATAACCCCTCAGATCGAGTCCTGGCATTGACTTGGCCAACTTCTTTCAATACTTTCAGGCTGTTGAAATGCTTTCGAATACTCGTGGCTCTATTCCTATGATCTTTTTCTTAACAGATGGGTCTGTTGAAGATGAGAGACACATTTGTGGTTTAATGAAGAAACGTCTTGCTAGTGCTGGATCAGTGTGTCCACGGATACACACTTTTGGGTTAGGTAAACTTTTCTCCATGGTTTTGATTTGAAATGACCCGGATTATCTTTTCATTTACCTTTTCATATGTGGACTCTTTGCAATATTTCAGGTGAAAACTGTAATCACTACTTCCTGCAAATGCTTGCAAATCTATCCAGGGGCCAGCATGAATCAGTCTATAATACATGTAAAAACTTTGACTCCGTATGGTGAAATTAAAGGAAAAAAGTTAAATTATATGTGATATGGTTTCTCAAACATTTTTCTTTTGATCTGATGTACAGATCACATTGAGGAACGATTAGACAAATTGTTTACAAGGGCTTTTACCACGGTTCTTTTAAATATAACAATCAAGCCCCTGCAGAATCTTGATGAAGTTGAGGTGTGCCTCTATGCTAAGATTGCTTGCTTATCTTTGTTGGCAAATCTTTTTTTGTTTCCTTCGGCTATTTGAAGTTGATGCCTGGCAACTGAAAGTGTTACTTGTGACTACTAATAGGTATACCCTTCAAATATTCCGGATCTGACGTATAAAGGTCCATTGATGATATATGGGAGGTACCGAGGAAAGTTCCCTGAGAATGTGAAAGCCAATGGTCTGCTAGGAGATTTGAGCAGCTTTTCTGCAGACTTGACTGTACAAAGTGCAAAAGACATACCTCTTGATAAAGTAAGATCACCTTCCTTCTCATTATCATTCTTAAGGGGTTTCCTTCTAAAGACACTCAGGTCTAACATAACTGTCATTCCCTAAATATGTTCAGGTGTTTGCAAAGAATGTGATTGACTTGCTTACTGCTGAGGCATGGTTCTCGGAAGACAAACAGCTAAAAGAAAAGGTTCGGTTACAGTTCACTTCCTCTACATTGTCCTCTTCAGGATTAACTTCTTCATTCTACTTTATTTTTCTGCGGTTCAGATTACTAAACTAAGCATCCAAACTGGCGTACCATCTGAGTATACTCGAATGATCCAGTTGGAGAACACAGAAGAAGCATTGAAACCCAGTGACACTGGTGGAAAGAAAAAGGTATTAATCCATATGTAGAAGTTATGAACTAACATCGAAAACATTCGACCAAATCGTGAACTCATATATTCACAAATATTTAAACAGACAAGCAACGGCGAGAAACAGAAGCTAATATCAAGAACAATCCCACTACAAAACTTTGGGATAGGCTTTGGTGATACAACAGCTACCAGAGAGAATGTTCCACCAGGATTTGGAGAACAGAGAGCGCCTGATGCTGCAGAGAAGTTCGTGAAGGCTGCCTCGAGCTGTTGTGTCTCCTTGTGCAACAAATGTTGCTGCATGTGTTGTGTCCAGTGCTGCACTAAGCTCAATGATCAATGTGTCCTTGTGTTCACACAGCTCTTTACAGCGATTGCTTGCATCGGCTGCTATGAGTGTTGCACAAATGTCTGCTGTGTCTGTGGTGGAGACGACTAGTTATAAAAAAATGATTTTGAATTCGAGTGTAAAAGCTTTAAAAAGCTTCAAAGTTTGTACATTTACCTTACACACTGTATGTAATTTCTGTACGGCCAGGTCAAATATAAAAGCTTTACTTTTTTTTTGTTTAGTTGCTTCAGGGGAGAAAGTGTAATGAACAGACAAATCCATGTGTTTTCCTTCAATTAGCTACTCGATTTCGATCTCTGTAACCATTTTTTATATAAAGAATGCGATTTTGGTGAACCGACATTCAACAAATTCCACAAAGATGGGATCAAGTGCTAGAGAAATGGTGACCTTAAGTCGTAAGAAACTGATTTCGAGGGTTTATAGGAACTTGAACCCAATTTTTGATTTGCTGGCTTTTTGCTGGCTTCGGGAACTTGTGCTTACTGTGTCTTTAAAAACATGGGACCACTATGATCATCTTTATCTCCTAAAAGCTATTCAGGGAGATAAAAGATCATCGACAGAAAAAGAAAATTTCTTGGATACACACACATACATGTGCTTATTTATATGTCTCTTGAAACATGAAGGTTTGTTTTCATATTTGTCTGAATTAAGTTAACTTTTATGTTGCGTAGATCTCACTTTGATCATGTAAAATTTTGATTATGTTGGATACAGATTTTTAGTTGGGTTCAAAGAAAACTTAGTGGAAAGAAGCATGAGTCAACTCTAGATTCTTGTGAGTAAATTTTCTCATACTACGAAGACCGAGTCATTAAAGAAAATCTTTGAATAGATTATTGATATGTTTGATGACGTATATATAGCTCAAGAATCATCAGGACCTGCTTTGAGTAAAGACCTCCAAAGTTGGCCTCAAGACGAAGAAACCTTCTTAGCCATTGGAACACTTGGAAACAATATCTGCTCCAAGGAAGAAGAAGAAGACGCAGATTCTATCAAAGATCTCACTGCGGTTAACACAGATGTTACTATCGGGAAGAAGAAATCGCTCTCTTTTCTTCTCAAGAAAATGTTTGTTTGCACAAGTGGCTTCAAAACTCCACATCCTCTTCTTGATTTGTCTAGAGGAGATTCATTGCCCAATACACGAATGGAAAAGGTACTATATATATTTATATATGTGTATCAAATTATTCATTCTCGTTGTAAAATCGAGTGTATGACTATAAACATTTTTCTATATTGTGGTTGTGTGCAGATGCTAAGGACAATACTCAACAAGAAGATACATCCACAACGTTCAAATGCTATAGCAAAGAAGTATTTGGAGAATCATAAGATTGTAGATGAAGCTCGCTCAAGTGTCGACGCCAACAAATGGGTCAAGACTGATTCTGAATGTAAGATTTTTAAATGTATATGTTTATTAGTTCAGATCATAAAATTTGAAAGTTTTATCTCATCATATATTTGATGTATTTAACCAAGTGTATATGGCTGACTTTATTGCAGTACTTAGTTAGATCAAAAGCATATAATAAACATCATAAGGACAGATTAAAATGCAGAAAGAGGAAGAGTGTAAGAGTTTAAAAATAGATAAATAAATGAATAAATAGAAAGATGTAAAACAAGATTAATGGTATAGAGAAGCTTAATTCAATTTCTTTGATGATTACAGATATTGTCTTGGAGATGTAGATATCAACCAATAAGCTAAATGGACCTGATTGATTGTCATGGTAATAATAGAATGGAAACAAAACCAAAAGTTTTTTCTTATTACTAATTGAATCCTTTAATTTTTTTCTCTAAGAAAAATGGAATTAGGAAAACATGGTTACTGATTAAAGAAAAATAACCAAAATCTCTATGTTTCAGGTATCAAATGAGTGCTGTAAGCTTTAAGTATTCAAGATATGAAAAATAACATGAAGATGATGGGCCATGAAATATCTCTTGATAATTACAGTTTTCAGATGTATATTTAATTGCCTACTTTCGATTCTCTGTTTTTGGTGTTCCTCATCTGTCATTGTATATTTTTTTTTGCAGATTTTAATGTTGTGAAGAAATTTGTTTGCTCTTGTGTTTTGTTGTCACTACAAATATTCATCTTATATATGCATAATTTTAGTTCTTACTGTAAAAAAATAGATTTAGGGTGTGTTTGGCGAAATAACTTTGAAATTTATAAAGGTTTTAACAAAAATTTACAGTTTAAAAACTATAAATTACCAAAGCAATCCTCCTAAAATCATTCACAGTTTATTATTTTTTGTTTATATTACGACATTAATCATAAAGCCTGTAAAACATAACGTTTTAAAAATAAAAAAGTTACAGCCACTATTTCTATAACTAAAAATTTTACAGAAAATATAAATTAAAAGTCTACGGCCTAAAATTTGACGCAATTATGAATGATGTATAACTTTCAATGTGAAGTTCAAATAAAGCGATGGAAACCCAAAATGCGCAACATAAAAACAAATGGGTTGATTTTGCAATATTAAACAGAGTTCAGGGCTTTTGAAGTATTCTTGCCTAAAATTTAAAACTCAGTTGGGGTTAGATCTCGTCTCGTCTGAGCAAACTTGTCTTAACAAGAATCGTCGTGAGTCGTTGTCTAAACGATCGATAGATCTGAAAATCTCTCACTTTGTCTCTATTTGAAGGTTTAGGATTTTTTGGTCCTGTTCGTTGTGGTCAATAATCGAGAGGAAGAAAAGGGGAGATCGAGAATCGAGAAATTGGGAAACTGAGAAGTCAAAAAAGCAAATGCGATTGAAGAAAGAGTGAGTTGCAGAGTTCCAATGTCTTGGGCTGCTCCTGATGATATCTTCTTCTCCACTTCCCTCGCCGCCTACTTAGACAGTATCTCTCTCTATCTCTCTTTACTGATTCACCGGCGATGAAACGGTTTAACTGAAGCCTATAAAAAAGGGGAAAAAAACAAACTTTTTCTTCTTTCTTTTTTTTGGCAGAGAAACTTCTTGTCTTGCTTCGTGATGGGAGGAAACTGATGGGTCTACTTCGGTCCTTTGATCAATTTGGTACATTGTTGTATTTCTTTCTCTTTCTCTGATAACTGAAAGTCCAAATATTCTCTGAAGCGGTTTTTTCGTTTTATTGAAGCTAATGCTGTTTTAGAAGAAGCTTATGAAAGAGTCATCGTGGGTGATCTCTACTGTGACATTCCTTTAGGTCTCTACATAATCCGTGGAGAGAATGTTGTCTTGATTGGTGAACTGGTAAGCATAATACTAGAAACAAACCAGTTCCTCTTTTGCATCGGAAATAAAGTTTCTACTTTCGACAATTGAATCGTTTTTTTCTTTGTTCTTAGGACACTGAAAAGGAAGAGCTTCCTGCTCAAATGGTTCAAGTTTCAGAGGCAGAGATTAAAAGGGTTAGTCCAATATCACTTTCACAAATAGTACTTCAGCTGATTTCCTTTGATTTTGTTTGGCATCTTTGGATTCTACTGACTCCTTCATTACACTCGTCTGTCTGATCAGGCTCAGAAAGCAGAGAAAGAAGAAATGCTTTTGAAGGGTACGATGCGGAAAAGAATGGAGTTCCTTGATCTCGATTAGAAGGCTTTTTTACCTGTGTTGCAGCATTGTAGAAACTAGAGAAGAAAAACCTGAAGATGGAGAATTTTATGTCATAATGTTTGTTGGTGTCTGTGTATGATGTGTGTTGTCTGAAGATGACACTGACAAATCGCCCTTAGTCATAACTTCGAATCCTGTAGATCCTCTCTGCTCTGTTTTTGGAATGAAATTTGTTTCGAAACTAAAGCCTTTCACCTTACTGAACACAATTTGATCAATCACACAATTCAGAAAAACCAGCTTACAGTAATGGGTGAACCCAAAACATAAAAGTCGTTTTCTTTCTTCACTGTTTCGGCAAGAGATTCTCCAACTTACAGTAATGGGTTCACCCAAATAAAAGTGCCAGGTTTCAGCCATTGGTATATTGGTATACAATGAAGACGAGAAACGCTCTCAGATGGAAGCAAGAAGTAGATGCTTGTGCTCACAAAACGATTTCTGAAGTCTTCACCATCTCCGTCAACACTAACTCAACAATCTCTCTCAAGCTATGTTTTTACACTCCAAACCAGATCAATTTTAGCCTTTGTCTCTTCGGTTGACCTTTCCTTTTCTCTTTTGTTATTGCTGAAACTTTTCGGCTTCAAAGAAGAAATGATAAAGTATACAGAAATCCAACGAATATTCTAAAAATAGCAGAAACGGAAGGACAATTATGGGAAGCCGCTCAGGATGTACCAGTGACATGTATTCCGGAATTTGGACTAAACTTGGAACCCTCATGTCAAGATATATGGATGTGCCTAGTAGATGGTTCCTGGAAGGAATCTGAAGTTTTCTCGGGATATAGATGGGTATCCACCAAAAATGGATACGACAATACAATGGTGGGCGCCAGGAATTTTAGACGAAGCATATTGTCACTACATGCAGAGATAGAAGCACTAATCTGGACAATGGAATGTATGCTTTCGATCCAGAGATTAGAGGTCATCTTTGCCACAGACTACCAAGAATTGATAAAGATGGTATCTTCACCCGACGAGTGGCCAGCTTTTGGGATGCATCTAGAAGAGTTTAACTTAGTCAAAAGAAGACTCTACAATACACGAATTATCTACATCCAACGGAGGTCCAATACAAAAGCGGACAAACTTGCACGGGGAGTACGAAGATTGTCATCCGAGATGGTGTACATTGACACAACTTTTCCTTCTTGCTACAATATAATTTTTGATTTTCGTTTGTTTTAAGATGTTAGATAGTTTCTAATTTTAATTCATAAATAATTTCTTTTGCCCTAAAAAAAATCATAAATAATTCCTTTTTGTCTTTGGAACTACGAAAAAAAAAAATTTGCTATTGGGTTTGGGTCCTAACTCGAACTCTGACCCAGCACGAAGCCCCAATACCAACTACAAATAAATATATCCGAAATAATACTAATTTAATATCACGAGAAGCATGCTCCACTACTAAAGTTAATTAGCAAAGTTTCAAACATTATTAAATTAATATAAATTCTGCAAAACACCGACGACTACAATAATGGTCACCACCGATTTGGCGCCTCATCAACTGTATTTTTGTTTGTTCTATAATAATATTTTTCTTCCTTTTATCTTTTGTATTATAATAATATTTGTTTTTCGGTAAAAGTCTTAACAAACGCATGCCGCATGCGTCCCTTTACATATAACATAACGAAACTGCAGAACAATTGTGCGTATGGTTTTCTAAATACTTTTTAAAAAAAATTGTATTCGTATCATTGTATATAGCATCAGTATTTTAATACAGGTAAAAGCCTATACAACGTGGCTACGTACGAATCTACGATTAGCAAAGTCAACCGTGTAAAGTTTTACAAATGTTATCTTACTCTTAAAAAACAAAACCCTAAACGAAAAGACAGGCTTGCATCTGTATAATATATAAGACATTAAGTTTCTAAAAGCTTTTTGTTTATCATCAACAAGTAATACAACAATTAAAAACAAATATAATTGAACACGTTACTCAACTTGCCTCGCGGATCTGTATTCCTTCCCCAACCACTACAAGCATTTCCCACGAGTTTAACGATCTTTTTCGTTTGATATAAAATCTTATCTACTTGAATAGGCTCATAGCCACATTTCATATCTTACCAATAAACTCAAAAGTTAAATGAGTTTTATATTAGTGAAAAAATATCTTGAGTTTTCTATTCAAACTTCTTGAAATAAAGTTTCCATCAATTACGTAAAAGAAAGACTCGTTGCATTGGACGACTTTTCTTAGTTTTAATTTTACTATCACATTATAATATTAGAATAATGTCGAGCAAAAAAAGCTTTTTGCGGATCTGAAATATATATATATATATATACGTCTATATGTTAGGCGTTTAAAAAAAAAACAAATCATTAAAAACGTTAAATACAAACATCTTAAAAAAACAATATTGAAGAACTCGAGTTGTGTATGCATATTCGGATATCTACTATTAACTCACACTTTATGTGCCTGTAAAGCATTTTACACATCCCATATTTTAGTTTAGGTTTTGACATGTATATATCTTCCGACTTTTGAGAAAAAGAATTGTGTAGAATGTTGTGCGACAACTTATATATTATGATAAAGAAAAAGATAATAGGCACGTATATAAGAAAATACTCCCGGGGAAAAAAAATATGATATATATATAATATCACATGACTGAACATGGATTTCGGTTTAGTTTTGGATATGTTTTTCTTGATTTTTAGTTTAAAATATAATTATATCAAATATAAATTTGAATCTATTATAGATGATTAGTTTCGGATTTGATTTCGATTTGAATTAAAACTTTAGCTAAATATATATTATTAATTTTCAAAAAAAATACTGGTTCAAAATTGTTATTTTTGGTTAGTTCGGTTTTGATCTTCAGTTTTTCGGCTATGAAAAATTTGGTTTTCAGATTGGATATTTCAATTTGGTTCGAATTGGATCGATTCGGTTAAGTGAACTTAAATATCTTCTGTTACATATGCATATCAACAAATCAAAAATTAAGGGTTGATGAGTGGGGATGCTTCTGGGTTTCTATAGGTCGCGTAGCAGCTTAACAATAGCTCTTATACATCGTTTGTATTTGTAGAATATAAAAATATCTTTACGCGTAGTTTAAGACCAACAAGAGTTATACACGTGTCAGGTCAAATTGGTACAGACAACTTGCACTTGCCGCCCCCTTCTTTCTGGTCTCCTCCTTGTTTTTTTTTTTTAAGTATTTCTTTGCCTTTCTCTTTGAGTTCTTTAATTTACATAAAAATAACTTTATTAGTTGTATATATATAAAACGCATAACAACAAAAACGTGGTCGACGGAACATGTGGATGGTGGAGCTGTCTTCTACTAGGTCCCACTAACAGTTTATTAACGCCGTGAAGATATCCTCCGTTTTACGTTTTATCAGTTGCAAATTATTAATTGTGACGGTCGACATTTGGATTGACTTCAACCTTTCGCATTTAGTTACTAATCGACGCCTCGCAGACTTTAGTTATTATTATAATTTTTTTGCTTAATAGACAAACATTTATTTGTATCTCTGCATGAATCACGCGTTAAAATGCTTTATAATTATTACTTTAAATTTTTTCGACTATATTCAAATATTCTGTAACAAATGACTCAAAACATATGCTAACAAATAGACTATCTAATCCATTTTCAAAAGGACAAGTACATACAATTTAATTTGCAATCAAACTGAACTTAAAAAGAAAACATAATATACAACCTGCAAAAGAAATTACAAATCCTACACTAGACTTGATCTGAGAAAACACTAATTAGTAATTACTGTGCCAAAAACGGTTCCTGCAAAAACAAAACAGATCACTGCGTGGGTAAAACAGTAAACTCACAGCGACTAACGTTTTGTTTGACTTGGTCGCAAACAAACCCAATAAATAACTAACCCCGTGAAGAGGGGATAAAAATAATTTTAAGCTAAACGGGAAAGCGTTGAACGTGGAGAACAGTGAACCGAGACACAGTTCCAAATTAAAAATATTAGTAAAAGAAACAATAAATAAAACACGTGTTTTTTAAAGAACGCATAATTAGATAAAGTTATGTAATTTATTAATATATTTTTTTGTGATTGGAGGTAGGAGGAGACTATGCAACCAACCCAGAGGAAAAGAAAGTTTTCATTAAAGAGCCCCCCATTTCTCCCTCGTGACTAACTCAAATTTGCCACAAGAGAAAAAGAAGAAGAAGAAGAAGAAGAGAACTGAACACAGTTTTTTCTATTATCAGAGATATAACAATTGAAGAAGAAGTAAAGAAGATTGGATTCCTTGGACCGATTATAGCTATTCAAGAAACTCGTTTTCTCATTCTGAGTAGTTTTTGATTCGTTTCTTCCTAAGGTTTTAAGTTTGCATAACGATGTCGAGTTCTATGGAGTGCTCTGATTTCGCCTCTACTCAGAGATTTTCTGGAAAGCCGAGCTTCTCGCTGACGTGTAGTCGGTTGAGTCAGTATCTGAAGGAGAACGGTAGCTTTGGAGATCTGAGCTTAGGGATGGCATGCAAGCCTGAGATCAACGGTAAGAAACCTTCTCTGTCTTCTTTCTTTTTTTTTTTATTAATTTCGTTTTCTCTGCAATCTTGAACGAATATTGAGCAATTAATCTGTTGACCGGAATTAGGAAGTCGAACCGGTTCTTAGAGTTTTAATCTGGAATCAATAGCTATAATTTAGGAATCCGACACGTTTTTTTTGCTTTCTCTTACATACATCTATGGCGTATGAGTGTGTGAGCTAAGCTTGCGTGTAAGATTTGTTTGAAAGTTGTTAGCTTTTTGTTTTGTCTCCATCGAATTTTCTTTCCGTGTTTGGTTGGATTCAATGACCCTTATGGGTTTATAATTGTAAACGAAGATATGTCTCATGAACAGTTTTGAGAGAGAAAGATCTAACTTTTTTGGATCATATTTGCAGGCAGTTCACGTCAGCCCACAACAACCATGAGTCTATTCCCTTGTGAAGCTTCCAACATGGATTCCATGCCGGCTGCTCAAGATGTTAAACCCAAGAATCTGTTTCCGAGGCAACCAAGCTTTTCTTCATCATCGTCCTCTCTCCCCAAGGATGATGTTCTCAAAATGACACAGACGACTACGAGGTATGTTCGGTTCAAACATATAATCTGATGTACTAAAGCTAATATTTGTTTTTAATCTCTTAAGACTAATTTATGCTGTTTTTATTTAAACAGATCTGTGAAACCAGAGCCTCAAACTGCACCGTTGACTATATTCTACGGCGGGCAAGTGATTGTGTTCAATGACTTTTCTGCTGAGAAAGCCAAAGAAGTGATGAACTTGGCGAGCAAAGGAACCGTTAATAGCTTCATTGGCTTCACATCTAATGTTAACAACAAAAACTTCCAGAGTGTTTACACTCCTGACTTAGCCAAGAATCAAACCGAGGTCAGAAGCAACATCGCTCCTACCCCGAACCAAGTTCCTCATCTCATGAAAACCGCAACACAAGAGCCGATCCCATCCTCTTCAACTGCAATGGCATGCGGTAATCTTTCTCACCCTCTTTTTTGCTTTCAACCATGTATGTTCCACACACAGCTTCTAACAAAGAAGTATCCTTTTTTTTTTTTTACAGAACTTCCTATTGCTAGAAGAGCTTCACTTCATCGGTTCCTGGCGAAGAGGAAGGATCGGGTTACGTCAAAGGCACCATACCAATTAAGCGATCCAGCCAAAGCGTCTTCAAAGCCACACACCGGAAACAACTCCACCTCTTGGCTCGGTTTAGCAGCTGAAATATGACGGATATCGCTACACCACCACAAACCGTACCGGGCTGTTCTTTTGACGTTGCATCAATAAACAAGACGTTAAGAAAAATGCTCCTGCGTCCATAGTCCTTAATTCACACTTAATTATATTTTTCACAATTTTTCAATTATTAGGAAACTTCATATATTTGTATGTATTTGATGTGTTTAGCGATCAATTCTTGTTAGTGTCTGTCTTTTAGTTTTTTACTAGGTATTTGTATCATGTCTGTCTTAAGTCCCCTTTCTTTGGGTTTTGTCAACTTTAGTCTCGTATGTTACTGATTTTGTAATAACAACAAATTTTGTTGACGACTATACTTGTCTCATTTTTAATCTTTCATTCTTTTAGTCTATTTCTAAGATACTGCTCTTTAACCTTCGAAAGTAAAAAAAAAAAATTAACGAGCTCTATTCTCTAGCTTCGAAAATTTTTAAATAAAATCCTAAAATTTTGGTTTCCGAGAAAAAGAAAACACATGTTTTCCGTTAACTTCGTGTGTTCTTATTACGTCCGTGGTGTGTCTTTGATTGCCGAGGATAAAAACATATTAAAATTTCGTTAAACTTGTTCTCATTTGCTTACTTGTCCAACCTATTACTCTAATTGTTTGACAACTAGTAGGTGTAACAACAGGTAAAGAAAAGTGTTGACCAACCAAACCTCTAGATCACCTATGCTATTAAAACATAAAATATTTACTAAAAAACTTTTATCCATGTGCTATAATCTCATTGAATATTAATAACTTTGTTAAAAATTCATTAAATGTATTTAGAAGTTAATATTATCTCTACTAAATATGTTCCCAAACACTAATAGATAAACATGTTTTCAAACAATGTAAATTTGAAAACAATGTAAATATGATAAATCGTACATTTTTATATATTTTTAGTACAACATATAATATATTAAACCTATATATATATATATATTTACATGTATCCAAAGAAATTAAAATAATGGATCTTATTTTTTATTTTTATTTAAATAAAATTATTTGATAAAATAAATATATAGTTAAAAAATTGTTGGCTAATTTTAAGAATATTAAAAATTCTATAACTAAACTTTTTGCGGGTTGTTCACTCAAATTATAATTATTTGATATGGACATATTAAATCAACAAATTAATATATTTTATATTTATAAATATGAAATTGTATTTATTTAACTAAAATAATTATAGATAAAAAAGACTCGTTATAAATCAATATCCATCTTGTTCTGGCATCACACTATCACGTAACGTTTCTATCCGACGACCGATGGATTAGGATTCAGAAATTGCATACGACTATTCTCCGAGGTGTAGGGCTTACAAGAATGGCCGAATCTAACGCCTCGTCACCGAAATCTTCAATCCAAAGACGCCGTCTATTCTTTGCTATTGCCGTTGTTGTTGCTACTTAAAGCTTGGGGTAGTCCTTGTTACGGTCTTGGTTATGCTAGAATCTCTTGGTTCTATATACAGCTCCGGTGTTTTCAGTTTCCATGGGAAGGATCGTACTGAGGATTGGTTCTCAGTATTACTACCGATGGTTCATTGGCTACTATCCCTCGTTGGCTAGTATCGTATAATATGTTGCTTCCCTTGTTTAGCCTTTTGTTTTGGGGATTCCTCCATATTTAGCCAGTATTTATATATCAATATATAATTTTCACGATCGTAATTCTAATCAAAATTATCAGATGACCAAAAAACAATAAGGAAATTTAAATGGAATGTTCTAGACTATGATTGCTATTTAAATAGATGAGAACATACACATCGAATAAATTTGCTGATTGTAAAGTAAGCAAAATTAAAATTAATTTTTCTTGTTCATACAATGTTTAAATCATGATGAATCTGATTCCAATACGGTTTTACTCTTCCTTCTTATCTATCTCTTTAAAACCGGAAAATTTGGTATATTCTAAGGCAATTTTGGTTTGATACTTGTGGAGCTTACTTGTACTTGGTATAACTTTGAAGTTTTTTGTACACAAGCAACACGAATTCTGAATAAACTATTTCCTTAGCGATAACTTTGAAGTTTTTTTTTTTTTTTTTTACATCAAATTCGCTAAAACCATTCTTATTTTTGGTATCCTCCCTACTATTATTAGGTTTTCTTTTCTAACGATCAAAATGTTTTAGTTGGAAATGAAAAAGCATATCAAACCAACTCATAATATCATTTTTTTTATTTTATTAGTGATTTTTTCAATCGGTTAATAAAATCGTTGTCTGTTTTATCAAGATTATCTTTATGCCTAATAATATAGGATGGATTTATTATGTCAAATTATAAAACAGATAACAAAAAATATTATAAGAATTTCCGGTAGAATCAACCAACAGATCGTAATTCTAAATTAGTAAATTCTTTAAAGTACGAATATTCCAGCGGGAGAAATTTGTCCTCCGACGTGTTTGGATCTCAAAACCTCAACACTTCTCGATTTATGTTCCACGTTTAGATTATCCTCCATTATTCTCACTGCTCTACACTCTTTACTACAAAATCCTCTATCTCCTCTGCATATTCAATTATAGAAGAAAATAATTATTAATTTTAAGAAACCAATCTAGTCGTAACATAAACATTTGTCATAACTTAAAACAGACACATTGGAGGAGCTTACTTGTACATGTAAATGTCTTTGCCTTGAAGTTTCTTCTTACACAAGCAACACAAACTCAGAAAATCAGGAGAACCCCTGAACACCTCTCTCTTCTTCGCCGGTAACTCCTCAGCTATTTCCGTCGATTTGTTCAATCTCCTCTGACGACGTTCACCGTCCGACCTATTATCAAAAATTTCAAATTCGTCGTCGTTGTAATAAACCTTGGTCATGCCATCGCGACGCGTGACGCAAGTGTATTCCTCAGAGAGATCAATCTTTGCCGGGCATAGAAACCTCCGAGCACAGTGAACCGGGTTGGATCTATTAGAACCGGATCCAAAGTAGTGTACCGGGTTTTGTTTCGACGAGATCTCTTGCGGGTTGATCTTGATGATGCCTGATTTCTCAAGCGCAGCGACGATGCCTAACCCTATTCCCCCGTCATCGTACCTGTTCAAGCTTCCAGGCGACGGGAATCTCATATCTAAGGAACTTGTACGACTCGGCGTGAAATTTCCCGGCGAGAATATCGATCTGTTCCCCGGAAGAACCATCTGAGAATTGCTTAGTAGCATAATCGAAAACTGGAAAACGAGGAAGCTATTTGAGGAAGGAAAGCTTATAGGAGGAGTTTCTGATTGTGAAGAGAAAGAAGATAAATTGGAGAACCCCACCGGATATCCGCATTTTTTACGGGTCGGATATTCGCATTTTTCTTGAAAAAGCTTCTTACGTTATGTAACACATCCTTATTAAACTTATATTATCCAGATGCTATTTTTTTTTTTTTTATTACTGCACTTTAGATTAATAAATAATTTGACCAAAAAAAATTAATAAATAATATTTTTTCATTATAACTACTGATATACGACCAATGCGTTTATTATTGTTATTCTGTTCGTATTTAGAATCTAAAAGAGAGGCTAATATATCATATATAATCTGGTGACAATTAGATTACTTGTTTGAATCTTATTCCAATTTGTGTTCGATTAGTCCTTAGTTATTTATTTATACTTTTGAACTAAAACGTCTGTGCTAACAGAACTTTCTATCTCGTCTCCAAGTGTAGCAACAAGGAAGAACTTGAAGATAGTTTTATTTATTATTGTTCGAAAACAGATACGTGTGGTTTTGTATGCCTTGAACATTGACTATACGATCAAGAATTCCAAGACAAAGACTTTGGATAGGAACTCTACAAAGACTATCAAATACAACTGTAATTGCTTATTGATTGGAATGGGCCTGAAATAATATAAAAAGCTTAGGCCCAATAGAAGCTATCGGAACTGATAATAATTATCTTTTACAAAAATCACTAGAATAGATCTTCAATCCACATTTTAGAAGCTTGCCCTTTCTCATCTATATAATTTTATTTTGAGGCCCTTGGCGACGAATATATATATTTTATTTTATTTTATTTTTTTCTTTATTTTTTTTTTAATAAAACAAACAAACAAAAAATAGAGGAACAAGGTCCACTTCAAAAAATAATAAAGCCAAAAGAGACAACAAATAATGAATCATAATCAAAATTATTTCGATAATGTTCCAAAATCTTGGGGAAAGAATTACAAAAAATAAAAACTATAAATATATATCCAAATAAAAATTCTGGATCTGCTGAAGTGAAACAAAAGCCTGTCTTCTCCAAAAAGAAAAACTCGCAGAGATTCTCTGTGAGCGAATCATGAAAATATCAAAAATTCCAAAGATACACGGAGCCATCGTAATACTCATCCCCTTGATAATCATCCCGTGAAGGTGAAAGCTGCTCCCTGAAACGATCGCCGGAGTATTCATCGGAGAATTCATCAAACCCGGGGAATAACCCGAAATCCGAAGCGAAATTACCGGAATCAACCGTGGGAAGCATACTCAAGAACTCCGAATCATCAATGTCCATTGTCATCATCATCGACGACGAAGCTGCGGAGGTTGAAGGTGACTCTTGCTGCTGCTGTATCATCTCGTATCCGGCTCCAGCACTCGAGTCCTTCTCCCTCACGACGTTTCCTTCCGAGTTAGCGAACCTCGCGGCCGCTTCTCGGATCTCCGATCTAGACATGTTTCTTCCACCGGAGATAACGGGAGGATTATCCGGAAAATTGAACTTGGCGCCGCTGCCACGGAGGCAAAAAAGAGCAGCGTCGAAGGCACGCGCCGCCTTCTCAGGAGAATCGTAAGATCCTAACCAGATGCGTTCTCTGCTGTTGGGAAGTCTGATCTCTGAAACCCATTTCCCCCATTTCCTCTTCCTCACTCCTTTGTACTTTGACTGCATCGACGAAGACGATCCCTCCATCACCAAACCAAAGAAAGACGCAACAAAAACCAAAATCAACCCGGTTTAATTCGTTACGGTACGATTCTGTTTCTGCTCTTCACTCTTCTTCTTCACTCTTGAGTTTTTGAATTGGATAATATAATTTGCCGCTTTAGGTTTATATATATATATATATATATTAGGATTTTTGACTATTTCTGGCGCGTGGAGGAAGAAAGTAAAAGAGGTCAAACTTTCAATGTCAAAGGGAGCGCGTTTGTTTGTACTCAACGCTCAAATTAAACGCCGCAAAGTGTCAGGGGAATTGCCACGTGGCGTTTTTATGTGAACAACCCAGTCTCATTATGTTGTCACGCGTGTAAGCTCCGAACTCAGAGACTGGTTTTCTTGTCCTTGTCCTTCCTTGTTTTTCACGTGATTAAATCCTTTTTTGTTTTCTTCTTAATTCAAGGTTGAATATTTGGCTGAGTTTTAGTGAGAGAGAGAGAGAGAGAGACTTTTGTTGTTTTTAAGAGAACCTGAAACTATCAATTTTCCCAGATTATTTGGGCATTGATGAGAGAGGTGCAGAGAATAATAACTGAATATGATTGATTGTTTTAGTTACATTAACATTACATTGTAGTATCTGTGTAGATACACTCTTAATAGACTTTGTCCTCTTTCTGGTTGTTCACACAGGTTATATAATAATGGAAACAAGAGAAAGACAACAACATCAAGTTAGAATGAAAAATCAAATCACTGTCCTATAAAAATTTATATATACCTTGCAGTATCTTCTTCTTCTTCTCAGATTGTTGTTTGCAGTACACAAAAAAAAGCTGTACTTTAAGTTGATTTTGATGTATTTGCATCGTTTTTTTTCTATCTGTTGAATGAAGCTGCAGCAGAGGTGTCTTCGTAGTGCACTTTCCAAGCATTACCGCTGTCTGTTTCGCTGCAGGCTTGGTTTGTGGTTGGGATAGCTGCAAGATCTCCGTCTAAGCTCATTCGCTGTACTTCTGCTGATGATAGTATCTTTATGTTTTGCAGGCAGTTCACAAATTCCCTGAGAAAAACAAACAGACAAGAACGATCAGAATGATTGAAATCTTTTTGATTGATCCAGAGAGATTATTAAAGAGCTTTTTATTGGTCTAGAACTTACTCCCAAGGATCATCACCAACGAGTAATATATCGTTTTCGTGATCCGTGTAGACGAGTTTCCAATCAGAGGTTTGTGGATCTTCGAGCTGTCCTTCGATGCCAAACATTCTTGCTAAGTCATGCCTGAGTTCATCGTATCCGCTATAACGGGTAACATCTATTGATCTTCCCACTGACCCTCGTTTTTGAACCTTCACGAATTTTATAACTTTTTGCGTTAAAAACACTGGGAAACTAAGTTGCAATAAGACTAGAGCTTTGTTTGAGGGAGAGAAAGATCTCTAACCTTTGTATATGTTCGCATTCGTTGAGTCTGATTGGGCCAGATTCCACCATTCATAATGCCTGAATCATTGATGCCACCAATCTCATTCGAACCTCCGGACTTGAAGGGAATGCTAGGAATACCAAATGACTGAGAACTGATTGCAGCACTGGATAGCTCGGTCTCGATGTCTCTTGGTGCATTGCCATAGTTGGGTACCAAGTTCTGAAAGTCCTTGTGAGAATATAGAGCATCAGAAGTTGCGGCTTCAAAGTTACCAGCGAAAGCTAAGTTGTTTCTTTGCTGGTGAGATTGGCAATTTCCATCAAAACCGAATGATGGTAGTGGGAATGTCTGTTGCTGCTGTGCAGGGCCAACAACATCAGGACAATACGTTGTTCCCGCTGGGGATACATCGATTTGATCTGTTACTGCGCCTTTAAACTTGAACTGTTCAGCAGCACTCTTCAAATTCACCATTCCTTGATTGTTACGGCTCTCGGTTTTTGTATAAAGCTCTTGCACTGGATTGTTTGCACGCTCAAAGACTGAATCAGATGCAGATACAGATACTGCTTGTCCTTGTTGTTGATTTCTGCTCAGAAAATTCGTCGGTGAAACATTATCATGTCCGGTGTTATTGGCGGAAGGCGAGGTTGAACAAGAAGGAGCTTCTCCATCTGTGTGACCAGAGTGTGATCTTCCAGCGGCTACAAGAGGCTTATTATTCATATTTCCTTGTTGCTGATGGCTCACCTGAATCTGTGGAGGCTGCATGAATGTTGCAGCTGAGAAGCTATTATTACCCTGTGGCAAGGGCTGTTGATTCTGAGACGACAGAAGATGATGCAATTGATGGCTTGGTGTCTGCTGCAAAGCCGATAACTGTGGCTGTAAGGACGAGCTTACCGGAGGAATTGACTGCTGCTGTTGCTGTTGTTGAAACTTCTGCAGTAGCTGCAACTGAAGTTGTTGTGAGGGACTTGGTTTTGATGATTGTTGTTGCATCTGGAGTTGCTGAGGATTTTGGGACAGATTTTGCTGCAGTGAATGCATAGAGGACTGTTCTTGCTGGTTTCTCAATAACTGGGTACTGTTATGCAATTCCAGTTGCTGCTGAAACTGCAATTCTTGCGCAAACGATGTCATTTGCGATGAGCCATTATTCCCAGCGGAAACTACGTTCTGGTGGGTCAATTTAGCACCATTAGCGAGCATTGACTGCTGCTGAAGCTGAGACTGAGAAAAACCAGTAGACTGATTCTGACAAGAGACTTGGTTAGAAACAACACTGACGCCATTGTTTACAGAACCTAGGTTATAAACCCCTTGCTGCTGCTGATGATGTTGCTGCAGCTGTTGATGTGACATCTGTACTTGCTGCTGCAGCTGCTGTTGTTGTTGTTGAGATTTCACCAGGGCTGGTTGTGCTTGCATCTGTTGACTGATATGGTTAACCATGTTCGGTTTGTTGAACTGGGAATTCGCGGGAGAGAGGTTTGGAGATTGGAAGTTCAACAGCTTTGAAGGGTCGTTGGGAGCAAAATTGTTTGGTAGGTTATAAGACGAGAGCGCGGATGGTAGCTGAGTAGTAGCAGCACCCGCTGACAATGGGTTGTTCTGCTGCATACTCATCCACTGAACCAGGCTTAAACCAGGAAACATCGAACTCTGTGCGTCTTTCATCCCAAATTCTTCTCCCATCCAAGGCATTGCTCTTTTGAAAGCATTTTCGATGTCCAACTCATCATCTGAAACACAAACCTCCAAAGGCTAATATCCGAAAACTCAATCAAAGATCGACGAAAGAACAGGTGGAAGTAAATTTTACCTGGCATCCCTGGTTGCCTCGGGTACTTAGGTCTGAAAAATGGAGGAGGGCATATGTAAAACGGAGTTATAACGGGTTCGATTTCCCAGATGGATACTCGGCTTGGCCTATCTCCAGCTGTTGATTCATCCCATCCTACCTGTTCAACCCATGAACAAAAGATTTTCAGCAAATGATTCAGAAGAAATGATCAGTTTACCACCATAACTCTAAATATACATCACCTGAAGATTACGCCATTGCGAGCCTTTCCATCTAACAGGGTCAAGATCACTGATACCGGTGACTGTTCCCATATATCTGCGAACCCCACAATCCTCAGTCTCAAACATCATCCGGAATCGCATTCCAAGAGATACTTGAGCGTACAACGCTTTGTTGTACTTGGCTAGAGGAACTACAAACTCTGAAGGACTTGCTCTTGGATTGAAGAAGATGGTAAAAGGGCTACTATTGGCATTGGCATGAGCTGCGGCTGCAAGAATCCCAATGTGCATACTGTCGCTAGATATGACCGATGAGGAAAGAGTCGGTGTTTGTCTATTTGCACGTCTTATACCCAACATCAGCTGTGATTTCTCATCTCTGCAAAACAGTTTTTTTTTTAAAATCCAAGTCCCGTTATGAGAAGAGTAAAGTCCATGTCTTCTTAGTGTATTGATCTAAGTATGAGTTCTCATACCTTACAAACAAAACTGAATCACCCGCGAATAGTCTCTTTGTGCTAACAAAAACGCTCCAACCTGTGGTAAGCAAGTGTCTTTTTGGTTGGCCTGAGATCAGATTACAGCAAAGAAAACAAGTCAGATTTGAAGTTTTCAGTCTTTTGAGCTAATAAACCAATCTTGATATCAGTTCAAACCTCGATAGATATGTCTGAAGGTCCATGTAGTGTCGTGTAAATCTTTCGCTACAATCTCTTGTGCAGGCGGTTGCATCGAGAAATCCTATTTGAAGCATGCTCAGAAGTTTTAGCAAAAGTGACTCAACAAGATAAATAAAATTGTAACAAAACAGTTTGAGAGCTGCTTTGTTCAGCAAGACATACAAGAGGAGGGAATATTTTCTCAGCTGCACGACGTGGTACAGAGAATCCACCGTGAGTGCTCGTGTCACTCGCTGTAAGAGTCTTGCAGAAAAACTCAGTAGGTTGTCTATTTAGCTTCAGACCCATATCAGAAGCTAGCAATGCTTCTCTGTCGTACTGATACACATTTTTCAGTGATCAAGCAAAGATCAGCTTTAAAGTTCTCAAATTTAAACCAAGACACCACAAGCTAAAATAATGGAGACTGTTAAGATTCAGACCTTATTCACAGGTTGAAGAGTCATTTGTGCATAGACTTCATCGGTCTCGGTATCAGCCTGATTCAGATTTTCACATAAGTCAAGATTAGTTCTTCTTCTTCTTCTTTTTATCCTCTCTCTGATTTTGATTCACAAGTTAAGGACAAAAGAGGCTTACATGTAAGGTAACACTGTGAAGCAAGCAAATCAGCTTAGAAGGAAGATTTGGGTAATTCGGTATAAAATCGGTTTGCTTCTGCATCGATGCTGCAACCTGAAAAGAGTCCGTTGATCATATTATTATTGCTTAAAGATTGATTACTTCAATTGTTTAATCAAACGCACAAAAATTGCGTTTTTGCGTTTGTGTTTGCGTTTGGAACCTACTTGCTCGCTGTGTCCTTGAGGGAAGTAAACCACAAGACTTCCCACAGGAGGCAATGAAACTAAAGGCCCTGCACAAGCGTGCCATAGCTGAGAATTGATTGCTTTCTTCTCTCCTGTTCATCGCAGCAAAAACAACAATTTAAATCTGTTAAAATGAGGAAATGTTTTTGTATTTTCATGTAAAGTCTGAAGATTTATTAAAAATTTGCGGCATTTATGTGACAACCACTGTATTAAATACACTGAAACGAACTCGATTTGTGTTGCTTTTAGCTGACTCCATGTTGGAATAAAATAACAGAAACTCAATTTTTTCAATCAAGAAAATCACAAAACATGAAATGCAGAAACTATGATGAACTCCAAATGCAGAAATCTTGAGAATGAAATAATAAATCTCGAAACGAAGAACATAAAAAATCAAGAACCTTCTGTTGAATTGGGATGGAATCCATTTGGTGGAGCCTTCATGGTTTCCAGAAAGAAAAGAACCAAAAAAATTTGTCTTTTTTCTTTTGTTTTTTGAGGAAACAGAGTTCTTCAACAAAATAAACAAATCTGTATTGCTCTACTCTAAAAGGTGGGGGGGGGAGAAGAGAAGAGCAAGAGAAACTAAGTAATGATTTTGAAACAAAGGATCATTCTTGCTAAGAGAAAAAAAATTGGAAGCTTTTTTACTTCAAACAAAAGATTTAAAACTTCAGAGCATCTGAGCAAAACTTAAGCTCTTAAAAAAGCTTTGAAGCTTTTATTTTTCTGGTGTTTTTGCAGAATCTCAAGTGTGTGTGTGTGTGTGTTTTTTTCTTTGTTTTAGTTTTTTTTTTCGATTTGAGATTTAAACCGATTGGGATCGGATACATGCGGAAAGATGAAATCTTTTCTTATGCCCTCTGACGTGGCACACCACTTGATGTCTTCTTCTTGTCGGTCCCACCTTTTTATTTTTTTACTAATCTGTTTATATTTTTTAATTTAATTTTATCTTTTCAGATTGTAATTTATGTTGTTGGATAGTCCACGGTTTTAAAAATCTTTTAATTTTCCCTCTTTTTTTTTTAACAAATGTAATGTTTTGGACTTTGATGATGAAAATTTCATGCGAAGGTTTTGTATTTTTATGTCGGGTTTCGAACTAAATATTAAAAGCTTTCATGCAATTAAAAATATTTTGTAGTGTAAAATTATTTAGTAGAATGACAGGATTTGTTAAGAAAAGTAGAAAACTAAGGATTAGGTTCGGCTGATCGATAAATGGAATCTAGTAAACTTTAAATATTTAAATAAACTAATTCTAAATTTCTAAAACTCTTTTTTTACCAGAAAAGATGTCCCACTTTTTTTCATATACAGATTCTTAGTTACTAAATAACTAATAAAAAGGAAATTAAAGAAAGGGTTACCAAAAAAAAAATATCTTTCTTTTTTCTATTAAACAAATAAGATCATAAAGCTCATCGTATATTTGTTATCAGTCATAAATTGTAATTTGTGTCTCTATATATAATGATTATTTGTTTGTCATGGATCGGTCCAAATTGAGGCATGTCCGTATAATGCGAGAAAAATAACGAGTCACGAACCAAAAAACATTGGAAATAGTTATTTTTAATCCATTGATAAAAGTAATAGTATTTTAGTTTCTTAATTATGATTTATAATAATATTCCTTTTGATACGCAATGGAGCACCACTAGCCGCAAAAGGAGGAGAACTTCACATGTTTACAGAGCTACGGACATCATTATACTCCAATTAAAGCTAAGATTCATGTGTAATAATTAATTTTCCAGGGAATTAATTATTAATCTTCTGAGTTTTCTTATATTATAAAATATTATTTAATTATGTTTGAAGTGCTTTACAATTAATCTGGACAGGAATGGAGGGAGTAGTTCCTTACTTTCAGCTCTCTACGTTTAAATATAAAATGTAGTAAAGCCTTTTCGTTTCAACGCCATCTTTCTTATTGATTTAAAAATTTACATAGTAGTAGTATGATTTAACTTTTGTTTCTCGAAAACAGCTAGTTTAGTTTTTTAAAAAAACAGTTAATTTAACATCTGTCTCTTTTTATTTTATTTTGGTTGTTCTCATGTATGCAGTGGGGGAGGTTTTGACCTAATTATTACCTATTTATTTACTTATTTATATGCAGTACTGTGACTTTAAGTTATTCTATGTTTAGAAAAATAGGAACTTGATTTTGGAACAATTAAATATGTTTCGTAAACAACTCTCGACTCTTTCTAAAGTAGATATTCTTTACTGATTTTATGTCAATACTTTGAAGATGATTACTCAATGTATACAACTAATTGTTTTAAATTTATTTTAGTTTACGAAAGATTCGAATGTCATTTAACAAAAACAAAATCTAGGTATCTCTATTAATTAACTTTTTGATCAAAACACAGGAAAATAAAGATTAAACTAAACCGTTTAATTCAAGCTTAAAATAAAGAATTTTTTTAGTGAAAACTTATGATATAGATTTCAACGTATACAGGGTTATTAAACAAGAGTAGGAAAGATTAGTCATTAAACATATTTAGGATCAAAATCTCAAACCAAAAAGTAAATCTCAACAAAGAAAACAAGGATGGAAGTAGGCATGCTTTAGGTTGTTTTCCCTGTTGGGTCAATATATATATGCTGCGCGTGGAAGTATATGATGTGTTTAGAAACCACTCCTCATCAAAACGAATTAACCATCTTAATAACACTCAATCATTTGTTTTGTATAAATTCTCGATGTATCACTTTTTTTACTTCTCACTTTTGACTTTTGTTTCTATAATTTTTTCTTTGAGATATAGGAATTCCCCAATTTCACCCTGCATTAATATACGTTACAAAAAGGGTAAATAAATATGTCGTTTTTTCTTTATCTTTTTGCTTAAATAAAAATCATTAAAAAAATGCACGTGCACGTGAGTGTGGGTGAGCATGCACGTGAGGTGTGGCAGACGATGTCGGAAGAAACAGGCTCTAGACTCCGACCGAGTCTTTCGGTTTAACCAAAATGGTTTTGCTTTTGAGTGAGTGTATGCCTCTGTGTCTCTTCTCCTCTTCATTAACCACACACACTCTCTCTCTCTCTCTTGTTTGTTCTTATATTTCCCAACCAACAATATTCTATTTTTCTCCAAACCAGATTTTAGACGATCTTAAAAATCTTGTTGCACACTAGTTTAATGTATCAGCAGTACAACCAACTAAAATTATGTTCTTACATTTGTTGCGACTTATATTTTTACTTTTAATCGGAAAAATCATGTACCAAAGCTAAAACTATCCGCAAAAATATGTGGAAAGAATCAAACTCTATTCTTAAATTACTTATACCAAATATTATGGATCTTGATTGCCATCTATTGGTTTGACGTCGATATTTCTCTCAGCACCTTTCTTATATGCATTAATGCTGCATTAGATTAACAAAACCAGAAATTCTATAATAAAAAAATCTATAAGTATTCATTTTTTTGTGTAACATTTCCACAGATAATTAAGTTTTAGACCCATTATATATGTTGTTTTGATCATTCACATTTCCAGTTCTATTTTGCATATTTTTAAATAAATAAAAACAAAACAAAACGATCTGATATCCACTGTGTCACAACTGCTTTGGTTTTGCATTTGTTTGTTTACTCAACCCAATAATTAACACATATACGGATGAAACTAACCCATAGCGACTCATTAGTACGCACACCTTAATTATCAATGAAATGACTGTTTGTATGGTATGATCAAATACACATAAGCTCAACCAATTATGTTGATCAAGTGGTCAAGATCGATTCGTCTTATGAATATATATACAAATTTCAACTATAGCTGATCACTATGATAAATTAAGTTTTTTGGGAGTTCAAAGGCTCCTAAGAAGTCCGGACGTGGCCATAATTTTTCTTAACCCGGGACTAATAAATATATTTTTATGAGAAAAATATATCGTTTTCTGTCTCAACCAAGGATCGAACTAGGAAATAAAAGGGTCAACTTCCAAAGGAGACACGATTCTAACTATTCCATTACCACCAAATATTATTCAATAATTCAGGGTCAGGATCACTCGATTAAGAAACTCACATAAGTTTACAAATTGTTTTACGAGTTAATTCTTATGGTAGACCCACATTGATGAAACTATACACTCGTGACTATAATTCGTTACTCTATTTCTTACGTACACTCTTATTCTGTATAAGGAAGCAACTACTAAGCGCGAGAGACATATCATGTCAAAAATACTGTACATTACGCAACAAAAAAATCAACATCAATACACATTTCCCATTTATATTATTTTCGTCCACGAAAAAACTAATACTTTATATTCATTTTCCATGTATGTATGCATGGGTGTGTAGGCTATCACTGTTAAATTATTTGAACAATTATTTTGTGTAATATTCGATAATATTGTTTGTAATATTATTTAAACAAAAAACATGTGGCTGCTGGTAATGAGTATTACATGATGAGGGATAAAAATTATAGAGAGATTGGTCAAACCTAGACAGCTTCTACATATCTAGAGACAGCTGCACATGTATGTCACTTATTGATGTATACACATATATACACACTCAGTTACATATATAAGCATATATATATATTAAACTACTCTCTTATATTTTGTAAATTCTAAAAACCTATAACATAAGATATTTTCACTGCTTTATAAAGTATAACACCGTAAACTTATTGTTTTTGTGTTGTAAGATATGTTTTTATTTTACTAAGAATCTTAGATGTTGTTGGCCACTCCAAATTTTGTTCTGCATGTCACCGTGATCTGTCGGCGTAAAGAAGATATCACAATTGTTTTTTAAAAAAAATAAAAAAATTACGTAGCTTTTAGGGTTTAAATATTTATCTTCTTTACGACGATTATCATATCTCAAAATCATATATTTGAATACCTTTTAATTAATTCTACAAAAAAAAAAACATCTGATTGAAGATGTCCACTTTTTCTTTTGAAAGACTAATTAATGTCCGATTTTGTGACATGTTTAGCGTCGATAATTTTCCGCGACTTCATGTAATTATTACCTATTATATGTTCTGAGTGTTATATTAGAAAATGTTAGTTTAGATCAATATACACACATACAAAATTAGTACCAATTGTATATATATAGGCTCTCTACACCTAAAATAGTTAGATACTAAATATAACATTTGATGTCTGCTTCATTTACAACCGAAAACTACAATACGTGAAATTACGCCTATAGAGTTCAAGCTTAATTTGGTTTCATTTAAGAAATATAAATTCAGATACAAAAACATTGCCTCACTTGTATTTGGCAACTAAAATATAGTCCTTCCGTTTTATTAAAGTTGATGTTTTGAGATTTTTTTGATAAATTTGCTGAATTAACACTTTAGTTTTTTAACTAATGATGTTAATTAATTTTTATCATTGAAAATTGATAAATATTTAACCAAATTTATATAAAAATGCTAATTATTTTGATACAAAATTTATTCCAAAATATCAATTATTTTGAAGGGGAGAGAGAGAGTATAAGTTATGACTACAAATATCGAGACTAACTTTGGTTTCAACTCAAGATATCTTCTGATCATAGAAAAAAAAAAGAATTTATGCTATATACACTAATCACTACGCTAACACATGCATAATGATAACATGTAAATTCATACTATTAGTTTTGATCTTTATAAGAATGACACGTACTCACAAATTGCAACCAACAATAAAGACAACACAACCAATGGAAGAAGGTTTAGAGAATGTGGGAAACTAACGTTAGTAAAAGCATAGATTATGCGACAAGACTCAACTACTTCTCCCTTTCTCAGTCATCAATCAACAGAGAATCTTACTATCAACATTACACGTTTTTCCTTTTTATTCTCTATTATCTTTTTCTTACTTTTCATCTCCTCTCTTGTCATTGTACCCATGTATGATAAGAACGAGCCATTCAAATAATAATAAATAATAAGTTGAAACTATATGTGTATATACAACCATTTTTCACAATAATAAAAAACCATACGCATGTACTAATACTGCAGAAGTAGCATATATGGTCCGCAATATAAAACAGAATAATCAACAAATTTTAAAAAGGAAAAAAATGATCAAATAGTTTTATACATAGTTGATCGGAATGACCATGTGGATCCATTGATATTAAAAATTTGGGTGTCTAGTCTACTATATGTAATACTTGATTAGTACTGCATGCATAATTCACATGGCTTGTGATTCGGTGCAGTGCACCTCAAAGTATAAGACATGACTACACAAATTAAGAAGTCAAGCTTTTTTTGCATAGTTACTTTTAATTTTTTTTTTGATAGAATATAACATAACTGTTTAAAGGAAATTGTGGTCAAAATTTAATTTATATATTGATCATGTGGGAAACTGGAGTTCAAAATAATATGTAGTATATACGAGTATAGTACGACAGCATATGAATGTATATGTAACATTAATTTCTCATTCTATAAGCGGAAAAAAATTTCTTGGGATTTCCCACATGATCAATATATAAATTAAATTTAGACATTAAACTAAAGAGAACAAAGTAAAATAAACATAAATTTTAACACAAGGTTGGTTTTTCAAATACAAAATTACAATTTATGTTATCTAAAGAACAAAGTGAATAATTATTTTAAATATGGGAAGCTCATGCATCAAAGAGGGTGCTATTTTAGTGGTATTAGAGAGTCTAGGCGTCTAGCGATGAGTTGTAAATGAAGATGGGTCCGATTGGTGATACAATTATGTATATATATTTTTTGTATGATACGAGATGAGGGTAAAAAGTAACAATAGATGGTGGTACAATAAAACAAAAGTGGTATAGCCTATATACCATAACCTTTTTTTTTATCGTTCTACTGAATAATTACACAAAAGACAATACATCTTATTCGCATTGCCACAACGTTATTAATCAAAGCCAACATATGTTTAATAGATCTACCACATTTTTTTTTATATATCAAAACATGGAGATGATGTATCAGCTTGCCAAACTATTAGATTTTCAAAAGAAAAAAGTACAATTAGAAACGGGAAAAAACACATGCATGGGAAGTATATACATACGACCAAGCACATATGAAATTTATATATAAATAGGATATTGTGTGTGTATATATGGTTTTGTGGTAACGGACATAAGAGCAAACAGAATGATTCGGTGTAATGAAATTCCACAGCTGGTGGCGTGGGAAATGCAATTGGAATGATCCCATGTTAGGTTTTTACATGCCATCACTCGACATGCCTCTCTTTCCGCGTCCCTACTTCTTTTTTTTTTTTGTTTAATTACTTAATACTCCTAATTATTATCACTCTCCTCTAATCTCTAGCTAAATTAATCGTATCATACCCGGCTTTAATTAATCTCCTTTAATTATGTTTATTGTGCTATTTAAATTGATATAACTCGATGCCTGTCTCTCTTTTTTCTCTCCCCCTTCTCCCCTAATTGCTACTATTTTTTTCTCTGAATCTTAAATTTCGCTTTAGACAGGACTATAATATCCTATAATTATCACTGTTTGATTATTTTAGTTGTAGGGTTTTTTTTTCTTTTAATTATATACTTATAGATTGTATTTGTATTTATATAAAACCATCCTCATTTGTTGTTATATATATGAATGTTTTTTTTTCTATACACGATAAAAAAGATTTCTTATATTAATTTCAATGCGCAAATGAACAGAATATGAGGATACTACGAATGGTATTTTTTTCTTTTCCCCCAACTATTCTATAGATGATAACTACAGACGATTTTTTTATTTCAATTAAACAAATTGTGTTATATATTTAATCATCAGTCGTAAAACGCTGATTTCATAACATTCAAACCTAGAAATGAATGGAATTTAGGGGTGAGACAAGGATATGACAGTTCCTCGATCTTAAATTTTGTTTGTTGATAGATGGAGAGTTTCACCGACCAAAGTGTCGTCGTTTCGACGGTCCCCACAACATTTGCTTAGAGCTTCATCTATCTATGTTAACTAGCAATTAGATGTTACATTTATTGTTCTTGTATTCTTGTCTGTTTTATGCTTCGATCCCAAATTTTTAAAAATGTATAAACGCATACAAAAATGTGATCAACGACCATATTTTGAGTTAGACTATATATAAAAAATAAAACTGTTAACAATCAATATTTAACCCTGGTCGATATCGCATCAAAACCTACACGTTCGATTTTAACTGTAAATTATAAGCATACTCGAAAATTTAAATGCAAAGTCAGATAAAAATAAATAAATATTTTGGAGTGGCGTAGCTACTAGCTAAGCGAATTATAAGTAATATTATTCCGCTTGGTTTGAAATACAAACCAAACTCAATATAACAGAAAATAATTATTGAGTTTCGTTTATAATAAGAGACAACCAAAACTCGAAACTAGCTTGTCTTGGTCACTTGGTGTGATTGAATAATCTATAGGCATGCATCACCGCACCATATACTCTGTGTGTTTTAAGAATTAAGAATCTTTTTTAAAAAATTGATCGTTTTTTTCCTTATATAATAATATTGTATTTGGATAACCAACCAGTTTGATCTGGTTTAAATGGCGTTGACGTAGATTGAAGTCGGCAGAGAACTACGTACGTAAATGGATTAGATCATAATACGGACCATTAAGATCCCATTCACCAGGTATCTTGTTTTTTTTTACTATTCTTCTGAGATTCTTTGTTTCTTTTTGGATACATGCCTACACAAAGTTCTTAAAACAACTTCAAAATTATACTGTTAATACGCAATTATCTTACTGGTTTTTACCAAACAAAAATAATAATTTATAGTTTTAGAGATTTATGATAAAATATACGGTTTACTAACCCCTTTGACCAAGAAAAATTGTTGATATAACCCCTTCGATTTGTTCATAAGTTGGAGGGACAATACTTTTCAATTACCAGATAATAGTTACTGTTTATAATTTGACTTTTACGAAACGTTAATAAATTGTGTAATACTATGTAACTAATTTTGATAAAACTTTTCATTTGTTTACATTGTATAATTACTGTTCATCGTTTTTGTTTCAATGGTGATATTTTTACAAATATATTATTTTAAATCGTGCGATCGTACAAAATCTCAGCACCGTAAACTTTAATCACTATTACTTATCATAAACCTATTAATAAAATTAAACATATTTCAATACTTGCATATTATACATTTGACCCAATATAATAAATAAATTATAGTTTTTATTAGTATATAAAAGTTTTTCAAGATAATAATACTATTAACATAAACATATAAACGCTAAACCCCAAAATCTAAATCTTAAATCCTAAAAATTTGTGAATCCAAGCTAATTAATATATAGTTGTTCCAAAATTAAACATTAAACTCTAAACTCTAAACATTAAATCTTAAATTTTAAAATCTAAACCTAAATCTTAAAACTTCAAAATCTAAACTCTAAACCCCAAAATCTAAAACCTAAACCCCTAACTCTTAGGATTTGTGAACACAAGTTAAAATAAATACTAGCATGTTAAAACAAAAATCACTTATCAAAACACTACAAAATGCTATATATTAAAAAATATAGTGGGAGGACAAAAAGTAAAAATACAAAGACAAAGTACTATTTTATTGATTACTTTTTCGTGAATGCTATATCAGATATATCGATAAAAATATATATTATGATATATAATTACTCGAAGAAATATATTAGTAATCTGGTTGATTGGTTAGGTTATTTTCTTCAAATATAGATGCCGTCATATTAATAGTAGATTCATCGGACAGCAATATACATAAAAAAGCAAGGCACGTGTCAGCATCCAACACAGAATAGAATCATGGGGCCTATCTGTTAGCAAAAATTAAATTACCCTCCTTTTATTCCCTCCCCACTCATGTTCAATCAACGGTCCACAACTCACCTCATGTCTCATGTGTCTTAGTTTTTTAGTTATATATTCATTAGATAAGAAATGCTTTTACTGCTTTTTATATTCCCTTTTGTAACTAAATTTTACTCAAAATTCATTAAAATACGCTTTATACTTTAACGGACAAAAAAAATACACACTGAACATACCTTTTTCAAAATAGCTTTGACTCTTCCTTTTTTCTCGACCCAAAAAAATATTGCCAAATTAGCCCAACAAGTATATATCAACGATACAGCTCACGAGCCTCGTGTATTTTTCAAGCCCAAACCCAATTTATTTGAGGCACACTCTCATATTTGACAATTTTCACGAGGCCCACCACCTGATGATGTTTATTTCTGATATATATTTTTTTCTTTAAATCTAGTATGCATCCATCCGTTGGGAAACATATATTAACACACATACTGAATAATCTGTAACCCAAATCAGCAATAATAGGGTTATAGTTTCATAATATAGATCTGGACTGAGCCTCAGAAGTCATAGCTAATTAGGTAACTAAAAGTAATTTTTTTTTTATATCTACTAAACTTTAACTCTTATTTTAAATCTTTAGCTTAAAACGCTATACTCTAATCTTAACATATATTCAAATTTTAATATTATAGTAATGTAACGACAAATATTATATATATATATATATATATTTTCCTTCTTATTTCAGATTCTTCTTCGTCAAATGTATAGATTTTTCTTTTCAGATTCACATAATTAAACTAATGAGATATGATATAGAGTTTGCAACAACCAGAAAAGTACTTGATATACTTTAACAATCTATATAGGAAACGAGAGCACATCTATCATATTCTTTGTCATACAAATATACATTGTTTACAGAAATTTGAACTTGTCAGCCAAATAATTTATAATTATTAATGGAAGAAAGAGCCGTGGCCTAGTCTAACATGGTTTTTAACGTTAGTGGAATGCACGTTGCTGGCTGCTACGAGTGCTGCTACCATATCAATTTATATATAAACTCTTCTTAATTAATGTATATTTGTGTGCAATGTGTGACTATTACTTAATTTATATTTTATCTTAAAACTTCTAAGAGATACTTTGTACAAAGAAAACTTTTTAAAAATTTGGTAGTGATCCTTATTCATATGTTTTCATAGTCTCATGGATTAGTCCAAGATTTGGTTCTTTGCCGTTTAAACAAGATAAATTAATTGTGAAATCATTGTAAATTGATATGATTTTACAATCTAATAGTGGTGAATTATAATATATAACCAAATAACACTTAAACATGAATAGAATCCTAAACTCTTAACTCCACAACAAGTCATCTTATTATAGACTATTATAAAATCATCGAACAAATAGCAATTGACTAGACTAAACTTTTTGAAACCGACTAAATGATTGAAATGGTCGAAACCGATTGGGTTGATCTCTAAATATACTGTAGACACAACATTGGCCCATGAAAAGCCCATAAATTAACCTGAGAATAGGTAACAAAAGAGAGAGAGAGAGAGATTCTAGAAGAAGAGGGGTACTCAAAATTAGAACGTACAACATTGGCTATGTACTGCTTTGCGACAAAGCGTAGCATTTAGGTTTAATTGTCACGAACACACATACCAGAAGTTTCTGTTCCTTGAAGCCCCTTTATATATATATATATATGTCTGGTCTCATTTTATTACATTACATCTCTTTGACCATCTTCTTCCTCTTCTTCTTTCTGCCAGTTCATTTTTTTTTTTTTTTTACATACTTAAAAATGATATATAGCGTATAAATTAATTACGTATTCTTGTCTCCCACTCTCTGCCTTCTCCGTTAATATTTCCATATTAATTAAAGGAAGGGCAATATAAGTAATCGACCCTGTCTTAAAGTTTCCACGTGGCGTAATCTCCTGAGTTTCTGCCAGCGTATCAGACAACAATTCTTTCCCTTTGCATATTCATTAAGGTACAAATGTCAATTAATACCGAAATCATTGTAATTTCTATGCGATAGTTACTTTATGATTACTGATTGATTAGTGGTAATACTTAAATGTTCTTTTTTTTTTCTTGGCATTAATTTTGGCGGCGAAACTCATGAAACTAAGATATTGTGAATTAATCACATACGTTAGACCATAACCCAATATTAATATACTCCCAATCCCATCCTTTTTTATTGATAATGAGTAGAGGTGATTAGTTTAAGTAGATAGGAAAAAAAGATACACGCACAGATTAAAGTTCAACTAAATCAAATCAAGAAGAAGAAGAAGAAAGGCAAACAACAACTGTAGAACACGACTTAGCCACACACACACACAAAATAAAATTTTTGAGCGTTGAAAATTGTGTGTAAGTTTTTTGTTTTTGTATCGATCGATCGGTTGAGAAGTGCCTCTCTCTCTCTCTTTCTTTAATATTGTTTTCACTTTCTTTTTTTTTTTTTATTATGTTTTTCTCACCTTCTTTTTCTTCTTTCATGGCGACCTGTGAAAATCGAAGAGGGTGAAGAGATATTTAATTTAATTTAACTTAAATCATATCTATGCGTATAAGTGCAGGTGGTTGATTAATGAAGTTATCTCCTCTGAGTTTCTCAACACAATCGAGTTTCAGTTACGGCGCCGATGGAGTCGACGACTACGGCGTGGAGCTAAGACATTCACCATTCACCGTCGGCGCAATGCTGCCGGTTTTTCTCAACGACTTGAGTCGTAATGGAGACTCCGGAAGCGGAAGCAGCTGGGAGAGGGAGCTCGTGGAGGTGACGTTAGAGCTCGACGGCGACGACTCCATCGTCGTCTGCGGCATGTCAGAGGCGGCGTCTGTTGATTCTCGGCCGAGATCGGGAAAGTTAACGAAGAATCTTTCGACAACGCCTTCGAGGATCCGGCAGACATTTGGGAGGTTACTTAGGTCGGATTCGACGAGAACGACGGCTTCTTCAGTCTCCCGCGACAGAGATTTCGAACGTCCATCGGCGACGACGGAGACGGGAAGGTTAACGAGGAGTCTATCGACGGTGTCTACGAGGATCCGGCAGACCTTGGTGAGGTTACTGAGGTCAGACTCGACGAGGACAACGACTTCTTCCATCGCTTGCTCGCGAGATCTTGAACGTCAGGAAGAGACGCCGATTATGTCAGCGAGAGATAAACGGAAGGAAAACGCGAAAATACAGCGATCGACATATAGCGCACAGAGAGCGCTTAAGGGATTACAGTTCATCAACAAAACCACTAAAGGAAACAGCGATTGTGACTGTGATTGCGATCAGATGTGGAAGAACGTTGAGAAGAGATTCGTATCGCTTTCTAAAGAAGGTTTGCTTGCGCGAGAAGATTTTGGAGAGTGCATTGGTAAGTTAGTTTAATTATAAACCCAGAAATAAAATTTCATTACAAAACATGTTTGAGAATTTTAAATTTGTTTGAAAAAAAAAAAAAAAAAAAGGAATGAAGGATTCGAAGGAGTTCGCGGTGAGTGTATTCGACGCTTTGGCTAGAAGAAGAAGGCAGAAACTGGAGAAGATAACGAAAGATGAGCTTCATGATTTCTGGTTACAGATTTCTGACCAAAGCTTCGACGCGCGTCTTCAAATTTTCTTCGATATGTACGTTTCCGATTCTCTTTCTTTCTTTTTTTAGATAAAAAAATTGTTTAGTCTTTACGTTTATAGTAACTGTTACGGGAATAACGCAATGCAATTTGAAAAAGCATAAGAAAACAAATGGGTTGGATCCAACAAGTGCAACGAATAATAAGTTGATGACAATAATAATGATTGACGAAATGTTTATCTGTAATTAATATCTTTTTTCCGTATCCCGAGTTCTGAATAATGCAGATGAACTCTCTCATCAACTTGCATTTTTTATAAAATTAGGTTTTTTTTTTGTGTGTGTGTGTGTGTTAGTATCCATTTGAGTAAATTTTGTTAACTAAAGTATTAATTAGCTCACCAATCACTCTTTGATTGCAAATTGTCCTCTCTTTAGTGGGACTACCGCAACTTCACAGTAATTTTTTTCTCAATTTGGGGAATTATTAAGCATGTTGGATTATGAAGTTTTTTAAAGGTAAATGCTATCGAAATGTTTCACTAATATCCTATCCTTGTAGATAGATAGATGTATCATTTAAATCACGTGGTGTCCTTAGCCGTTGGATCTGTTAGTTCACGCAATCAACGGTGAAAATTATTGAGTGAGTTTGACTAATGGGCTATGGTTTACTTGGCCCAGTAAAACAAACATTTAGCAGATTTTCAAAAAAGTTTCCTCTTTCGGCTTTCTTCCCGCAATTAGTTTCTTGCAAGTAAGAAAATAAAAGAGGCCTTGACTCTTAAATCCACCAAATGACAAAATGATTTTGCTATTTTTTTTCATCTTATTACCAAACATTTAGTTCAACGATTTTTTTCGTTATTCTGTCATTTTTATGACAAAAAATAATCAAAACTTTGCTTGTTCTATTAATGTTGGTAATTATTTATTTCGTTTAATTAATGATTCTGTTAACATTTTTAAGTTCTCAGTGTTTCTGATAAATAAAATGCAACCTGCTTTGCTACAGGGCTGACAGCAATGAAGATGGGAAAATCACTAGAGAAGAAATCAAAGAAGTAATTGTTTTTTTTTAAAAACATATTAACGCAAACGCATGAATTACGTTTGAAGCAATCAAAAGATCCTACATAACGTTTATCATTTGAAACACAGCTTTTAATGCTAAGCGCATCAGCAAACAAGTTAGCAAAACTCAAGGAACAAGCAAAAGAGTATGCATCTCTGATCATGGAAGAACTCGATCCAGAAAATTTTGGATACATTGAGGTAAAACAAATAATAATTAATCAGCAGAGATAATGTCGTCTTTATCTTCAAACACACTATCAATGTTTGTTTGATTGTTTTTTTTTTCCGTAAGTTATGGCAACTCGAGACACTCTTACTTCAGAGAGACACATACATGAACTACAGTAGACCGCTTAGCACGACAAGCGTTGGAATGAGTACACCAAGACGAAATCTAATTAGACCTCGTCATGTGGTTCGAAAATGTAGACAAACGCTTCAGTGTTTGGTTCTAAATAATTGGCAACGAATATGGATTCTGTTATTGTGGGTCATTGTTATGGCCATTCTCTTCGTCTGGAAGTTTTTACAGTACAGAGACAAAGCTGCTTTTAAGGTCATGGGTTATTGTTTAACCACTGCTAAAGGAGCTGCAGAGACTCTCAAGCTCAATATGGCTCTGGTTCTGTTACCTGTCTGTAGAAACACCTTGACTTGGCTGAGATCTACACGCGCTCGAGCCTTTGTTCCTTTTGATGATAACATCAACTTCCATAAGGTAACAAATACTACTTAATTAAACTTCCTTAGCTCTTTCCGTTTCTTCACACTTCATCTATACAAAACTTAAGATCAAGAATTTTGCTTCTCTGTGTTGCAGATTATTGCTTGTGCCATAGTGATTGGGATACTTGTTCATGCTGGTACTCATTTGGCGTGTGATTTTCCACGGATTATAAACTCGAGTCCAGAAGATTTTGCCTTGATCGCTTCTCCCTTCAATGGTATTAAGCCCACATTCAAAGACCTGATGACAGGTCCAGAAGGAATCACTGGGATCTCGATGGTGATCTTGACAACCATCGCCTTCACATTAGCATCAACTCATTTCAGGAGAAACCGTGTGAGTCTACCGGCACCACTTGATCGGTTAACTGGCTTTAACGCATTCTGGTACACTCATCACCTTCTTGTGGTTGTCTACATTATGCTCATTGTGCACGGGACCTTCGTCTTCTTCGTTGATAAGTGGTATCAGAAAACTGTAAGCAGCAAACTTTGCTCTTAAACTTAAGTGGTCAAAATTTTTTTAAAACCTAAATTTATTCCTGTTCAAACCTCTCAGACTTGGATGTACATCTCGGTTCCTCTGGTGCTCTATGTGGCAGAACGAAGTCTGCGAGCTTGTAGGTCCAAGCATTACTCTGTCAAAATCCTCAAGGCAAACCACCGTTTCACTGAGAAAATTCTCCTTCCTCTTAAAAAGGTGTTTGAATTAACAGAAGCACATAACATATGACAAATCTTGATCTCTGCAGGTTTCTATGCTACCTGGGGAAGTACTCAGTATAATCATGTCAAAGCCTCCTGGATTTAAGTACAAGAGCGGTCAATACATATTCTTGCAGTGTCCAACAATCTCTCGATTTGAATGGTGAGTAACTGATACCAAATTCCTCATAATGGTTAGCAAACATCTCGAGAGTTTCACATATAAAGATGTTATACCTAAACCTTTTCCAGGCACCCTTTTTCTATAACTTCTGCGCCAGGAGATGACCAACTTAGTGTTCACATCCGAACAGTCGGAGACTGGACAGAGGAGCTACAACGAATTCTAACAGTTGGCAAAGATCTTTCAACATGCGTGATTGGCCGATCGAAATTCTCTGCCTATGGCAATACTGATCTATCACAGTAAATTCCAAGACACCATCTTTGCTTCCTACTATCTACTATATCAAGATACTACTTAGTATTAACATGCCTTGTTGATTGATCCTGCATTGGGCAGACGACCAAAATTATTAGTAGATGGTCCATATGGAGCTCCAGCACAGGACTACAGAAGTTATGATGTCTTGCTCCTCATTGGATTGGGGATAGGAGCTACTCCATTCATAAGCATCCTCAAGGATCTCCTGAACAATTCAAGAGATGAACAAACAGTAAGCCCGATTCAGTGCAACAGAAAAGTTTCAGTCTTTTTCAGGAACCTTTACACCAGATACATGATATCTCTAAACTTCTTGTGGCGCAGGACAATGAGTTTAGCAGATCAGATTTCAGCTGGAATAGCTATCCATCTTCATATTCCACAATAACCCCAACTTCAGCACAAGGAGGGAAAAAGAAAGCTGTGAAGGCTCACTTCTACTGGGTCACAAGGGAGCCAGGATCCATCGAATGGTTTAGAGGAGTAATGGAGGAGATATCAGAGATGGACTGCCGAGTAATAACATATCTTCATCACTAGTTAACCTATATTTGATCGATATACTAACATATAAATTCCTTCACATCTTTCCCGTGAAACAGGGACAGATTGAGTTGCACAACTACCTTACAAGCGTATATGATGAAGGAGATGCAAGGTCAACCCTGATAAAGATGGTCCAGGCTTTGAATCATGCCAAACATGGAGTTGATATTTTATCCGGAACACGGGTAAGACGAATTGTTTCAGGGCATACATATCATCAGACCAACATTTACCCAACCACTAACAAGATATAAACACGATTCATTCGAACAGGTAAGAACACATTTTGCAAGGCCCAACTGGAAGGAAGTCTTCAGTAGCATAGCAAGAAAGCATCCGAATTCAACAGTCGGTAAATATTATTCTATACAATCAACTGCTAATGAATTAATACCATTGGGAAAAAAAAAAGAAGATAAACATTGCAATAGCAATAAATAACACGAGGCAAATAAAAGAAAGAGCCTGTTTGCTAATATCTAGGCCACAAGCATTATAATTGAAAACAATTTATGGTATATTGGTGCAGGAGTGTTTTACTGCGGCATACCAACCGTGGCAAAGGAGTTGAAGAAGCAAGCACAAGAAATGAGTAAAAAAACAACCACACGGTTCGAGTTCCGTAAAGAGCATTTCTAAATCAATTTCACAAGTCAGCTTCAATCTTCACTTTCCCTTAAGTGAGAGGTTTAAGAGTCACGCCAGCCATTATTTTTTCGCATGCTAACTTCACAGTCACTTAGCAAAATAGATTATATACACTTATGTCATGGAAACATTCACCTGCATGTTTGTATAGACCGGCCTAAATGCATGATCAAAAATAACAAATATAAGTTATTACTGAATGATATATATATATATATACGCGTCTTTCCAGAGCTGGTTCAATCTCTCTTTCCATTACCACAAGCTATTTGTAGTCACAGAAGAACAAAAATATTAAACAAGAAAGTTTCATCGACAAAGTGCTTTGGGGGACAGTAAATTGGGCATTCAAGAAGAAGAACAGAGTATGCATTTGTGGTAAAACTGTACCCCCAAAAAAAAAAAAGCAGAAGAGAGGTCGGAGATTTAATCATCTTTGATTCTTCTGAGAAGTTTAGAAGCCCAGCTTCGGACACGTCTCTTAAGGGTATAACCAACAAACACTCCAGCGACGAAGAAAGCAGCGCACAGCTTTGAACACGTCCAGGCTGATACACCACTGCCACACACAAAAATAGTCACAGATGAAAAGCTGAATACAAGTAGAGACTACAATACACTACACCACAACATAATAAGTAAACTAAATGCATATTAGTCAAACGAATTAAGGGAAAAAAACACTAATCTTCAGCATGTTTGTCCTATAAATCGACCTGTCTCAGGTATTGTAAACTCTATATAATTGAGTCTGGCCAAGTAAAGCTCTTAGATCATTTCAACAGACCAAGACAAATAGACAATTTCAATGCTTTTATGCAGACAGAGTAAAAGACACAAGCTTTCTTGAAAAGAATCTGCCCCACCCTTTTCATTCTATTTTATAATTTCTTGATAATATCATACTTTTCACATACTTAAGAAATAATCTGCGAAATCGGGAGATTACCTGGGAGGTCTGCTGACCAAGATTCCGGAATTGTCGTAAGAAGTGGAATTGGCAGCGGCGGCGACTCGTTTCTCCAGCATTAGATTATCCGCAAAATCAGATAGAGAAGAAGAAGAAGAAGAAGCTGCCGATTTCGCATCTTTCACTATCTTCCCGAAAAACTTCTCTACACCCTCCATCGCTAAGCCGATTATCGCAACGCAAACCCCCAACGATTTAGGGTTTTGGAATTTATCTGCCTTTAAGCGCCACTTGCCGTTGACCCTAAACCAAATAAAGGACTAAATTGGAATTTCCCTACTTACTCGGAGACTTAACATTTGGAGAAGATAATATGTAATATATATATATATATATATTTGTAAAATAAATTTTGAGAAGATATAGAAACAATTTGCATGAGAAATAATTTGTAGAGAGTCCAATAAAATCATTAGAAAGTCTTATTCGAATCCAATAAAATTACAATGACCAGGTGAAACATAAAATGGAACAACTCTTGAAACATAAAGGTACGGAGATGGACGGTGAAACCAAAGACGTCCATAATAACAAGTAGATAAAGCTTATGACATAATGACAAATAGCTGCTGCATGCGTATATTACCAAAAATATACCACAGTAATAAACATCATCAAGTTTGAGCTTCTTGCTTCCATCATAACCAGTCGCGAGTATCACAACATCAGCTTCTTCCGTAGTCCCACCCTCAAACTCGATCCCTTGATCGTAAAAGCACCATTTTGATGTTTTATTAAACTGGATCATCCCTTTATCCGCTTCCTCAAAGAAATTCTCCGGTATGATGATGGCCATTTGACAAGAAGCGTACTCTTCTTCAATAGAATGGTCCGGTTTAAGACCATATTTCTCTAGAGAAAACCACAGCACGCTATTAGAGAATAGGAGGCAAAAGATAGTGGCAGACCAACCGTGGTGAAGGAGTTGAAGAAGCAAGCACAAGAAGTGAGTCAAAAACAACCACATGGTTCGAGTTTCGTAAGGAGCATTTTTAATTCAACTTTACAAGTCAACTTCTATTATCAATTTCCCTTATGTGAGATTTAAATCTCGTCGGGCGTTATTTTCTCAAATTAACTTCACAGACTTAGAAAAGTAGATCATATACAAATACACTAATTAATATGTCACAAGGAAACACTGTCCTGCATGTTTTGTATAGAAAATGATAATAACAAATAAAAGTTACATTACTGAAATAATATATATATATATATATATATGTATGCGTTTTTCCAGAAGCGACCCAACCCAATCAATATTACCATTACCACAAGCTACTAGTCATATATTGAAGAGAACTAAAAAACAGAGTTTCATTGACAAAGGTCCTCCAATGATTAGTGAGTAATTACTCTCCAATTGGAAGCAGTTGAGGAAATGGAGACAGTCGTCATTTGAAGAGCCAAAAGGGAGTGTTTCAAGTGAGAAAAATCTCTGACTGAAATGACTTGCCGTTGACCCAAAACTTAAAAAAAAAAGACAAAATTGGAATCATGAAAAAAGAACAAATGGGTATTAAAATTTAAAATCTAGTTTAAAAAACACTTATTTTCAAAAAATAATAAAGTAAATGAAATTTGCTAGCTGTTTTTGACCAAGGTGTAAAATAATGAGATCAATATCAAAACTGATAATATGACTTTAATTATATCTTCACACAATTACAAGAGTATAAAAGACATTTATATTAACATTTAAAGCTCATGTAGTCGAACGTACATGATTATTCAATGACTCAGAAACACAGTAGTATTTTACACAGTAGACATCATCTATCAAATGTAACAATTCGTTATTATATTCAAATTTTAGTTTCTTCTTGATCGAGTCGATAATCTTGAGAACCATAAGGACTAAAGGCTTCGAGGAACAAGTTGGATTTACGCCGAGGATTGAGTCCCATGTCATGACACAAATCATCAGCATGTTGGATGCTGAAAGTAGAAATACAATGACGTTTATAGAATCTGCTCGATCTTCTCATCACTTCCATTTCCTTGAAGAATTGATCCAACATTTTCTCTTTGCTCGGTAATTTGAATTTCTGATCCACGAGCCGGCTTAACCACAGGGAACGTATCTCTGATGTGTGTAGGTTTGAGTTGCATTGAACGTATCCCACGAAGCCCATGTTTGGTATCAATGGATGGATTGTTCCCCTGAAATTTAGGTTTGTAATTATAAGTAACGTTCCAATTTCATATGATTATTATAAGAACGTAGGAGTGAACAAGTACTATATAATGAATTAACGTGTAATTTTATATTTACTCTATCAACTTTACTTTTGATTCAATTTGCAAAAGATATCAAAGTCTTATGATGACGATTTTATAAGTGTATGTACCTGTATAAAGGCATAACACCGCATGGAAACTCAAGCCAAGTTCGAAAGGGTTCAGGAACAATGGCTTTGAGCTTCTTCTTGCCATCATAACCAGTTGCGAGTATCACAACATCAGCTTCTAGCGTAGTCCCATCCTCAAACTCAATCCCTTGATCATAAAAGCACCATTTTGATGTTTTCTTAAACCGGATCATCCCTTTGTCCGCTTCCTCAAAGAAGTTCTCCGGTATGATGGCCATCTGACAAGAAGCGTAGTCTTCTTCAAAAGAATGGTCTGGTTTAAGACCATACTTCTCTAGAGGAAGCTTCCACAGAACATATGATTCGATGAATTTGGAAACCACAGCACGCTGTATTAATGTCATATGTTTATAAAAACTTAGAAATTCCACATATAAAATGGAGCAATTTATAGAGACGAAAGTAGTAGGTTTAAAGGTCACAAACCATAAGAGAGAATAGGAGGCAAAAGAGAGTTTTAAGGAAGCTTTGATTAGGCCTATCATGGAGGAATTGAGAAGCTCTCGTAGAGTAGAATAAGAAGAATGGTAGGCCCCACACCCAATAATGCGGGAACACCCAATGTGTTGTTCTCACCACCATTGTGCATGTTTGTCCACCTTCTCCTGCAATATTGAAATATTTTATTTAGTTATTGGAATCATATAATGATTGAAATGGGTCCTAGTGGATTATTTAATCGGTTGGTTTATATATTACCAAACTTATGAGCAACTGTTTCATTGTGCCAGTCAGAATAATTAACTGTCCAAGTCCAATAAAAAAGTAGTACTATATATTATATTTTGACTTAGCCAATTGTAGAGTATAACTAATTAAATTTTAATTAGTCAAAGACTTCTGTGAAAGAAAGAGAATATATATATACCTTGATTGGCTAAAGCAGACTCTAAAGCCAAATCAATGGCGGATTTCTTGAAGCCAATGACGGCAACTTTCTTGCCACGGAGGAGATGAGAAGTTTCTTCTTTGTCTAATTTGCAGTAATCCATCGAATGCATCACTTTTCCTTTGAATATTTCCGGCCCTTTCTTGGCCGGAAACGTCGGTATTCTTGGTACGTCGCCGAATTTTCCGGTGCACACTACCACGAACTCAAATGCATGCCACTACACATACATGTACAAAAATTTATCATGCAATGATTCACAAATGGACGTAAACAACTTAAAAAGCACAAGAAAAAAGTAATTAAGACGTAAACTCGAGTTAATTGATGGTGCATGCAATAGTTTACAAGTTTTAGATTAAAAATATATATATATAAATTTAAGTTGTAACAACAACAAAAACACCGGTTCATATACATAATACATATTCAAAAATTATTTTTCGCCACAAAAAAAGTTACATATGGCTATTATAAATTCTAGAGAGATTAGTATTTTTGTCACATAAAATTCTAGAGATGAGTTTAATTTTAATTTGAGATACAAAGTTATTGGAAAAAAATCTTAAATTAAAAAACATATGAGAATGCAGAGAGATCTACATGCAATAATACATAAGCAAATATATGAGGTGAAGACATGTAAACAAAAATTATAAGACAAACCTGAATATCTCCAGCATCTCCGTTCTGGACAGAAACTTCCCATACAGGTTTACCGGGCAACAAGTTGCCGTAAGCACCGAGGTCAACCATCTGTGGAGTATCGCCGTCACCGGTGTACCTAACTTCGATGACCTTAGAACCAAACTTCATGAACTTGAAGAGGTCAAAATGGTTAGCATAAGATTCCAAGTAATCTATTATCTCAACGTAAGATGGGAAAGTAGAGTCATCTCTATTGGGCCATGGAAAGTCGGAGAACTCGTAATCGACTCGAGCCGATTGTAACTTAGTCGTCTCGTAAGTGCAGCTCTTCCAAACACCTCCGACCGAATTCGATGCTTCGAAAATGGTCGGGTTGTGGTGAGCTAAATGCTTAGCGGCTGTTAAACCACTAACACCAGCACCGATGATCGCCACTCTGGAAGAAGTAAGCTTATCGTAGTTAGAAGCCATTGGGGAGAGAGAGAGTGAGAGGAAAATGTTTTTGATGAAGAGTGTCTTGAGTTGTTAATTTTGTGAGTTTGCATGGGGCCTATTTATAAGGTTTTTGGCTCGGGTCAGGTCTAGTGTAGTTGGACCGGGTATGAATTTTATTAGGGAGCACGTTGGTTTTGAATGTTGGTTTAGTTTCGAGGAGGTTTGAAAGATCTAAAGAATTGTTCTTTCTTTGAGAACTTTGGTGGTTGTTGTGAGGAAATTTCTGCAAGCGTGCGTTTTGAGATAAATAATTCGGCTTTTTGTATTTGTTCGTGTTAAATTTCTAAGGACTTTCAAGAAGTCTAATGGAATATTTCTTTTTTTTTTTTCCTTTGTTTATTAAACTTGCTTTGTCTTCGTAAATTTAAATAAGAGCTTCTTAGTCTATGGATTGACTAATTTTATTCGTAATATCTTGTTTAATTATCTCCCGGATTAAATCAATAGCCCTGGTTTAAATTATTAGACTATACAGTTTATGTAATATCTAGATGGACCATTAATTAATTACATGATTGTTACTTGTATATACGAATAAAAATAGTCTTAGTTTTGCCCAATGTCAATATAATATACATGTATTTTTCCTGAAAATTTGTATGAATATTGGAAAGATTTTGGACATTTTTAGAAAGTAGCAGAAAACAACTAAAATAGTTTTAATTTTCTGCAAAATTTTAATTTTCTTCTGAAAATTATTGACTTATAATTGAGAAATATCAAATTACCTTTAATTTACTGAGAAAATTTTGAGGAACAAAAATCCTATGTCGCAAAACTATATAAATATGTTACACCATTTGTAATAAATAAAGTTTGCTACAAAACATAATTATGTAACAAATCATAATCAAACCATAAGAGATCTTTAAAAATCAAGAGCTATACTGTAATACAAAAAAAAAAAAAAAACTGACGTAACTGTATGCATTAGTGCATTTAGCTCCCAAAAATATTGGCTTGAATAACATATTAGCTTTCGATGAAAAAAAACATATATTTTAAACTAGTGCTGATCAATTATGCTTTTAGACAGGTCCTTAAAAGAAGGGGATAGTCTCTTCATTTTTGTTTTAACTCGTCGATATTGTCTTAAGATTTTGCCACAATCTCATAAACTATGAAGTAGCTTTAAGTACAGCCTATTTTTTTCAAACCCAAACATTTTATTTTAATAACTCGTGGTTGAAAATATAGTGAAGCAACCAGAGGGACTTCAATGATATAAAGACCTTGTCTAACTATTCCAGTAAAATACAAGATCTTAAGTTTTAATTAATCAATTTTTTGGTCTATTCTTTAATCCGTTATTTCTGTCTGGTTCTTTGAACTGTGAATACTATATTTTTTTCTTCTTCTTGTCTCTACTAGTCTAGTAATATTAGACTAAATCTTTATTTCTAAAATTTAGTTTAAATAATAATCAATGTTTTAACTCTTAAGTACGTGGCCACGGAAGTTTTGAATTTTAAAACAAGAGACAAAAGTCTAGCCTTATAATTTATATTTGACTCTCAGGCCCATATAATTATGAACTATATACTACCACATTTCGGTTACGTGAGTTTTTTTCCATATTATCTTACTAGTTTGTCTAAAAGAGTCACGGCAACAAAAAGTTTAATACTAATACATTTTGATTGAAATCTCACAATACTTAGTCAACAAACTTAAATATATACTAAGAAAATTGACTCTGAAATCAATAACACTATATAGGGCTGCCATTTTTTAAATAACAATATAGAGTTGAATATTTTAATTCTAGTTAATGAAACTAAAATAACAGTTTAAAATATTTTGACTTAAATGCTTTTAGATATTATAAATTTATATCCTCTAACAATAATGTAAATTCGATTAAGATAGAAATACACGGTGATAAAAAGAAATGATATAAATAAAAAAAACAAGAAAATATGGATTATCAAGAAAACTAAAGATGAGGATACATTTTGTCCAAAAAAAAAAATTAAACATGAGGATATATTAGTGAAGTACACTTCTAGAGCTGCTTATACAAAAAAATCATCATTTTATAAATTAATAGAATTTCTTTATTTGTGTTTTGTTTTACTTCAAAGTTTCTTGAATTTGAACAAATTTCTTTTCATACACACATATACAAACAAACACAAATCTACTAAAATAAGAGTAGTCTTTTTGGGTTGACCATTCTTCATTTGCGATGGCTTTTAATATTATTGGCATTAATATGCGAAGAAAAAAAAAATCATTTACCCATACATATCTATAAGATGTTTTTATATATCCAATTTATGCATGTCATAGAGAATCATCCCTAACCATTTAGTTAATAATGTTAGGCATACCGTATACACATAATGGTGGTATATTAACACTTGTACAAAGTAAACCAACTTTTTAAGTTGTGAATGTGGAGAATCTTCAAGTCAAACGCAAAAGGCAAAACACACAAAAACATTAAGCTAAGTCACGAGTACACTTAATTTAAAACTTGGAAGATGGTTGTTCAGTGAATAATTAATCATATTCTTAGAAATAAATTAAATTAATCTCCAAATCTACAACTATTCACTTAAAATTTATTTGGTTAAGTAACGGAGACAAGTTGGTCTTATTTGGACTATCCAATTTTTTTTTTAAAACAGAGTACTATCCAATAAATTTAGCATGGTTAATATACATGTGGATGATTATATAATAAATGGAAAGAAGAGGAAGCAACAAAGAAATGAGGAGTTTGAAGGATACTCAGGTAGAGGAGACAAAGTTAGGAATATGGTTCCAGAAAAAAAAGAAAGAGTAAATACAATGTACCATTTTGATTGTTTGGTACGAGTCAATTTTCTTACGATTGGTTGCTATTTTGTGATATTCTTCTCTTTGTTACATGCCCATACCTTTTTCGTGGTCCTAAGTGTTTTTATATTTGCCCGCTCCATAAAAATATTTAAGTTAAAAAGTGAGAGAGAATTATGTAGTTACCAAAGCTTAATTGGTATAATATGTCATTATTTTCCTATTTAGATTTAAAACATTTAAATTAGAAAATATGACATAAAGTCTTTGTTTTAATATAAAATTTTCTCTTGAAAGATTGGTTATATACTTTTAGTGCAAGTTTATCAAATAGTATGAATTTAAATAGATTTTTAAATTTTTAAGCAGGTGTCTCTATCTATATGGGCATACTTAATTTAGTTTAGTTGTTGATATACATGTCACGAGCATACGTTGAAATTATTATTAAAATCTATATTATATATAATTATATATACTTTCAACAAATCGTTAAATACTATACTACTGTTTTTTTTAAAATTAGTTGTTGTCATTATTATCAACCCTCCGCAGTAAACACTAGAACACATAATACATATCATTCCTAAGGTAGAGAGTTACTAACATTTTTTTAACCAAAGTGTTGGCGATAGTGATTATACAAAAGTTTGGTTTTCGTAGATCATCTTAAATGGTCATATTTACGTAAAAAATGTTTAATTAGAATAAAATTATAATTGTGTAAAATTTATAAATTTTAAAAATATAAAGTATTATTAAAATATAATAAGTGATAATAATATAATACATGTGGAATACTCTTTTTGAGTTGAAAAATGAGTAAAACCGTTGGAGAAAAACTTAAATTTAATTTATTTTGAGGAAAAATACGAGGGTGCGCTTATACTATGAGTACAAAACTTTTTGGGTATATTATTATTTTTTAAATCAGAGTATACTGATTACTTATCCAAAAAATTATGTACCAAATACTTAAACCTTTCACATTCTTTTTTAAAAAAATAAAAAAGTCTAAGAATTATGATCATTTAGACATTTACTATAAACATTTAATATGATAGTCTAGGTGGTAGGTTTCCTCACGTTAATATCTAGAGATTATTTGATCTGAATTGTTATGCATCTAAATCCAAATACTTAAAATACCCAAATGTTAAAATATTCAAAGCTAAAATATCATATTTAGAAAAATAAAATCTATAACATGATTCCAAACTTCAAACAATTATACTATGAACTAAATTTCGCCAATAAAGTATTTTATATAAAAATATATCTAAATATATAGTAATTATAATGCAATATATTAATAATTTAAAATATGTATCTACAGAACGACTAATAATACGGATATATAACAGATAGTCGCAACAAAATGGATATTGCTACTTAATATTTGATACTTACCCGCAGGTAATAGACTTATTATATCTTTCATCTCTTCGGAAGCAGAAATAAATCAGAAATATCTTTTTCGAAGCAGAAATAAATCAAATAATGGGCCAATGCTCAACCTACACGAATTAGGTATATTTAGAAACTATTGGTCAGTCGTTACTATAAGACTATAAGTACATTCTCATAAAAGTATAGTTAAAAGATTATTTTTTTTTCAACTAGAACATTTCATCATTCATAATGGATCAACTGATCAATATTAATTTAATCAATTTATATATAGTTAGCAACAAACATTTCATGTTTGTGAAACTAATAACGTTGAATAATTCTCTTTAAAATTTCATAATATTGATTATTTTGGATAGAGTGTGTGTGGTAACAAATGAAAACTCGAATTGTTCAAAATTGTAATAACGATCTAAATTGTCGAGTTTTAAGTTTGGAATCAGTACTTATTTTTTGGAGATTTTGTTGCTGTAGTGTCTATTTTATCGATTTTTGTTTGTTTCTAATTTCTGTTATAATTTTGTTGTTCTTTGTAGTTTTCGGTTTTCTATCTTTTTGTATCTTTATATTCTGTAAAAAATTAAAATTAATATAAAATTTAATATTCTTCTAAAATTTCATCTTTTAAGTTGAAAAGTGTAAGAAAATAATTCAAGACATACTCTGCTAAAACGAAACTGAAAGAATATAGATGATATTCACTAATAGATTGATGGAATAAATGTGAGTGGAACATTTCTGAGTGGGAAAATTAAAGAAAATAAAGACATAGATCCATTCCTCCAGTTCTCATGTATAATAGTAGAGGAATATTTTTTTTTCCTAAATATGTTCATTCATTCAATTTAGAAGAAGGAATGAATTGAATTATTTTTTCATCCTTTTTAACTCAATTGATACAAATTTAGAGAAATTCTTTCACTAATTTTTTATTCCACTCGAATAATACAAATTTAGAAAAATGCATAATTCCAGTAACTTTCATTTCTCTAAATATACAAATTTTTATATTCAAAAATATGATTTAGCTCAATACTCAAAGTGTATTTAGATATTAAGCTTATATCATATCTATTTTATAAATGTATAAACTAACCATTAATATAAGGAAAAATAAAAATTGTTTTTACACATACGCGTGACTATATACAATTTTTATCTATCTGGTATATATAACATTACTATTTGAGACAGATGATTTATTTGTTGAAAAACACCATCATGTGAGAGAAAAATTATAGTTTGGGATTACACTGAGAAAAATCAAAAGTATATATATCATATAATATATCTAAATAGAATTGACTGCATGTTTCAATAGTAAGAGCATAATCATGAACTGTAAAATTTAGATTGTTAACTAATTATTAACTCTCTTTTGTTGCATATTAAGAACAGAAATACTATTGTATGAACAAAAGTGATTCCATTTAACTAAATTATAAGATATATGTGGTATTAAAAAGTGATTCCATTTAACAAAAATATAAATACATAAAAAAATTATACGTAATAATTGTATAACAGATGTATAAAATAATATGTCTACATATTATTGTTTTATAGAATAGACGTGACATAGATATCATATCTATTATACATAAGATTACTATATATGAACGAGAAAATAGTATAATCTAAACAGATCTCGATGAACAATTCATTGGAACAAAATTCACTAGAGGATGAGTTGAATTGTTTGGTTGGAAGTGGGGGCATCGGAAGGGAAGAAAAATATGTCGGAATGAGGTTGAGGGTAATAAAACTGGTGAATCTTGAGGCTTCGGCGGTTTGGAAGATTCTATAAGCACCAAAATTAGAGTGGATTTTTTAAAGTTTTATTAATATTTTAATTAAATAATTATTTTTATTTTTTTAAAAAAAACTGTTGAGCCATTAGTTAGAAGACATGTGTAATTTTGATTTCTCAAAAGTGTTGGAGAGTTTCTCAAACGAAAACCTCTTATCTCTCTATTTTCTCTCTTAACATTTTTTTTTTCATTTTCATTTTTTTAATCTAAAATATCTTATAAGAATTTGTGGATAGAGGTGTCCTAACAACGTAAAAAAAAAAGCGTGGAATAAAAAGCTCGTGGAATAATAAGAACAAAATAATATATATATATATTCTATAATATATACAGAATACAATAGTTAATTTTTATTTTGGTTACTTTTAAATTTTAGCTTCTTTAATGGTTATGAAGCTTAAATTCCCTTTAGAGAATGAACAAATTTAAGAATATTAATATAACGAGCTTAAAGAAATTTAGCAGAATTTCCCATGTTTTTGATAGTTTTATTGGTCCAAATGATAAAGGGCCTAAATAAATTTAACTTTGAGGCACATATCAACTTTTCCCTAGTGCACAAGCACAACATCATCATAGCGTGAGAAGTGAACTTGCATTGAACGTTAGAAACAAGCCCAAGACAAAAAAACAAAACTAAAACCGATGTTTAACTTGTCGAACATTTGGTTAGAGGCTTAGAGCTTTCGAAGAAGAAAAAATCCAAATGTTGGCTCAAATATCTCAATCTTACCAACCAAAATGATAAATGAAATATTATTGTTGTATCATACATAAAAGAACAGATTGTTCATGACAAACCCTCAGCAACCTCATCATTTTTTCTCAACCATTCCTAAGATTATGCATTTTGACTGTCTGAAGAAACTTTTATTAAACTCTCTGTGTAAGTTAATTGAATCCTGAATCATAACACTACCAAAACATGGGAAAATTCTTGTACACACTGCATCAAAACACGGCGAAACACTTGTCAATTTGTTATCACACAAATAGATTGATGATGGTAGAAAATTGCGTAAAATCACAGGAACGAAACCATTCCAAAACTTTTTTAGTAACCGGTCCCTATAATGGTGCAAGAAAAGTATAGTAGATTCAATTCCAAAAATATATGTTAGGTAAGGAGCCAACTGTCCCAAAAATAAATGGATTACAGCAAGTTTACACGGATAAAGTTGGAGTACACTAGCATTGGATTTTCGCAGTTCATTTGTAAGGAGCGAAAATGATGCTAGAGTTCTGGCCACCAAACCCGAAAGAATTTGACAAGGCTGCTTTAATATCCAGTCTCTCCTTCTTAAGACCCACCAGCAGCTTTGTATCCTGATCCATTTCGTAATGAAGTTGTGATGTAAGTGCACCCATATGATGTTTTTTTGTTGTTGTTGTCAGAAACATCTATAGACGGTATTAAATAATCATTCAGAGATATCAACTAGAATTTATCAGCATACCACTGCTTTGTCTGGATTCTCGAGGTTGATATTTGGATGGACCCATCCTGTCTTTATTGCCTGTAGGGTGAGAAGGTCAAATTAACATTATTGTTTTGTCCACTCAACTTGTTCCTTTTTTTGTAGATATAGTGATGTCTCTAGACTTAATTGTCATTAACCTGGACGGTTGCAACAGCCTCCACGGCCCCAGAAGCTCCCAGCAAGTGTCCAATCATAGATTTTGTCGAGTTTACCCTTAGCTGCCAAATAATATAGAGAGCATGTAAGAAAACACATACGTCAGTATATCTAAAAGACAGGAAATACTGTCTCGATAATAACAAATTTACCTCAGGATTTTGGCTGAAACAGTGAGCAAGAGCGTGGTACTCCTTAAGGTCTCCAGCTGGTGTAGAGGTAGCATGAGCATTTACGTAATTTATGTCTTCCTTAGAAATCCCGGCATGCGCTAACGCTTTCTCGATGGAGAGAATGACACCAGCACCTGCAGATATTAGACATATCCTTCAGTAAAAAAAAAAGGTAGAATGAATAAGAAACCATCTGAAAGTAAAATCTAGAATTATGTTCCTCGAGCATCCAAACAATGATATTCTCATAGATATTGCTTTGACTTTATAGAAAAGTAAAAACAGGCAAAGGAAAAATAGCTTTACCATCAGGACGTGGTTCGGTTATATGGTATGCATCGCATGTGAAACTACCACCGAGGAACTCTGCATAGATAGTTGCTCCTCTTTTCTTCAAAAGCAGAATTTATCAGTTTATATAAAAGCTTTGGAAAACATTTTCAATTGTGATAAGTACGAAAAGAATTGGACCATCAAATGATTTATACGAAAGCCTTGAAGAACAGAGGTATCTAAACTTTGAAGAAGAAGAGGTGGCCAGGATAGTATGGAGCAAAAACATAAAACAAGAGCCTCCGTTTCTGTATGCATATTTGAAATGAGTGACAAACCTTGGCATGCTCAAGTTCTTCTAAAAGCAGAACTCCAGCTCCCTCTCCCATAACGAAACCATCCCGATTCTGTTTAGCAACCAAAATCAGGTTTAATAGATCTTTCAGTATTATCCTACACGAGTGAGATGCACTGGACATTCATGTCTGCAAAAATTCTTTACGGTGCCAAGACAAAGAGAGTTAACACCAATGGTTTCCCAATGTCTTAAATGGGTACCATCAGGGAACCCTTTAATGCATTAGAGATCTCAGGGAGGTGACGAATCACCATCTGGTCCATGCCAAGGTTCCCATATTTTGAAAATCCACCGTTTTTGGTAATCAAGATTCAAAAGTAACAGTAAGAGAATATTTGAACGACATGAAATTAAAAGAAGACAGTACAAACATGGTTGGAACTTACACTATCCCAAGGACGAGAAGCTTTGGTGGGATCGTCATTATTTTCTGAAAGAGCCCGGCAGGCAACAAAACCTCCCAACCCTTCATCGGTAAACATGAGATGAGATTTTTCTGGCACACAAGTTCGGTAACAAATGGATGCATGTAATATAAAGGCAAGAGTATCCACCTATTGGAATAATAACTGAATCAGAGCCGCCACAGAGCATTACATCCTATAAGTTTTAAGGAAAAGACAGCCGAATATCAAACAAAAGTAGAGTCACGCAGAGTAATATAATAAAGTTTTCTCGTGGAGCGAGGATACTTACAGCTTCACCTCTAGTAATGTGGTTTGCCGCATTCAGAATACAGAAATTGCCAGTGGCACATGCAGTAGAAATAGAGTAGTTTGGACCCATCCATCCCTAATATACCATAATAAAAGAAAGGTCAAAACTTACGTGCAGCCTTTGATAGGTATTACGACATAATATCCAAAAATTGGTCAGACCAGATCCAAGGCAAGCATAGCGGAACCCATGTTTGTCGTCGCAAAAGGTACACAAAAAGGATTCATCTTCTTGTAAGAGATTTCCAAAGCTTCAAGCGCATCGTAAAAGACCTGTATCCACATGCACAGTGGCAAATGCAACAATTAGAAATAGATTTCCAAATCTTTTTTCCCCCAATATTTTCTGATCCTATGTTGTGAAACCAAAATAGAACAACAATTAGCAGAGATTATGAACAACAACCCTCTGTCCAAAACTGCTTTAAATCTTTTCATTATGTTTCAAAACAAGAAAATATAAAGGTACCTTCATGCCTCCCATTGCTGAGCCAATCAAAACTCCACATCTTGATTTGTCTAACTCCGCCATCACATCCTCAGTTACGCCACCATCCTCCAATGCCTTCTTGCCAGCGGTGAGAAGGTAGAGCATGAATTTGTCCATTCTTTTCGAAAGTTTTGGAGCAACCCATCCTTCAGTCGAATAGGATTTAATCTCTCCAGCGATTTTCTTGGCAAAGACAACACAAAGAAAAAATATACAGTCAGAAGGAAAACTGCCAAAGACGAAAACTTGTAAGAACCTCCTGACATAACAACGCTTACTGTAGGAAAAGCAGAACAATCGAAATTCTCTATTTGGCTTATACCACTGACGCCTTGTAGCAAATTCTCATAGAAAGAATGTGGGTCATGGCCTAATGGTGTTTCAACTCCCATGCCAGTCACAACAACTCGGCGTGACAGCAAAGGAGGTTTCTTGTTAACCATTGCTTCCTTCTCCATCTCTAGTGTAGTGACTTGCCCTGATAACCCAAAAACAAAAACAAAATAGCTTAGCTTCAAAACTATATCTCAATGGCATAGTAACAAGCAAATTAGGAGTAGTAAACAATATGAAAAAAATAGATCGAATTTGGTATACCAGAGGTAGAAGCTCGATTCAGTCTCCACTGCTTTCGATTCAAGTAAGACGAGGCATTGTTGGTACATGAACTCACAAGAGCCTGAGATCCATGTGGAGAACATTTATTACGGAGTCTCCTCCGGCGGCTACTCGTTTTAGTGTCGAATTGAGATAGAGGCTCTCCGGCGGTGTGCGTGGCGGAGGACATGCAAGCATCCGCCAGCCAATCGCATAAAGGAGAAGCGTAACATGAAGACGCACCACCCACCATGACCAGCGAGCGAGCGAGCGAGCGGATTTATTTAAGAGAGAAAGGTGAAAACAAAAATCGAATGAATGTGGAAAAAACGAGAAATGTGTGATGTAAATAAGGTCTCAGAATCTAGCAGAAGATTCGATTCTCAAGCGAGAATTCTCGGATCTCTCTCTTTCACTTTCTGGAGAAAATATGAGTGAATTGTTGCGCAGAGACGACAAGTTGTTTCTCTCAACATATGCGTCGCCGAGGCAAAGCGAGAGAGAGATAAAAAGTTAATAATATTACATTATAAATCGCCACAATATTATCTACCAAACTCAATTATTTCATTTTTTGTGGCTTTTTTGCTAGAGAAGTTAAGCTTTTAGTATTTAATTTAATAAATTAATGAAGGGTAATTATAGTAAATGACTTTACGCAAAAATTATAAAAAATTTATGTAGCATTTTCATAAAATAAGTTTTGTTTTTTTTAGTTTTACGATAATTAGATCCAATTTTGTCTAGAATAAAATATAAATTGTATAACCACCTCGGTTTAATGGAAGGAAGAAGTCAATATCTTATTCAATACAATACATTAAGTCTTTTTAGATTTTTAGATTCTCCCTCTCATCTAAATTGTATAACCACCTCTCATATAAATAGTATAACCACGTCTCATATAAAATTTTTAGATTCCCCCCCCCAAACTTTGAATAAAAATGAGAAGCGGGTCTTTTTTTTTGGGTTCGTTGCCGGTTTAAGGTATATTTGACAATAACTCACTTTTGTGGTTTGTTTTTAATAGAGAGGATACATCTAATTACCAGGAAAATGAAGAGATAGACCGTGCAATTGCATTGTCTATTTTAGAAGAGAGTCAAGCACAGACAAATACACGATCCGGTGAGTCCATTTTCGTGATTGTTTTAGCCAAATAGAAATATGAAAAGATAGTGAGTCCTATTTACTGACATGTATTCTCTAATATATAATTGCATAAAAAAATAAGATTTGCAAAACATGAATTGACTGTTTGATGTTTTCCAATGTATTTTCGTGATACCGTTTCGTGTATCTTCATTGCCAAGTAATTTATATATTTCATCTTTTTTCTTTCTGGTGAATTATTTGGCAATCGGTAAAACTACCAATCAAGCTGAAAATAAGTAAACAAATTGGGTTAAATGTCACTCTTATTAATATTACTAATTATTAAGTATCTTAGAAAAAAAAAAGATTTGCAATTGAATTTTTTTAAAAATTGCGTATTGTTTTTTTTTTGTCACTAATTTCAAAACAAAACAAAAAGCATCTTTTCCCGCACTTTTTTCGACAACCTTTTTTTGGTCTGACGCGCTTTGTGCTTCAATTGCTGGCGAGATGAAACACACAGAGATCCGCGAAATAAGAAAAGAAAATCTAGAAATGGAGATGATTCGATCTCAGAAGCGAACATCCTCCAACGACATCGTTTCCAATCCCAAGATTCCGCTGTATCTAACAGCTCCACCGATGGAAGTCCGATTAGAAGAACTCGAGCTCTCCACCATAGATATCATACGAGGTTTCTATCAAAATTAGTTCTTTATTTATTGCATTCGAGGAGAAATCTTTCTGGATTTTGATAAATTTTGTTATTTGGTGATAGTTCTGAAATGGGTTTCAGATGGATTAGCCCGTGGGAAAAACCCTAAGGAAATGGATGATCTGGTAAGGTTCATGAATTTCGATTGCTAGTGACAATTTCGTATTGTTTTTTTTTTGTCAATAAAAATTGTATTGATTTATTCAATACAATTTAAGGGGAAAACGATCCAGATCCCCACGAGATTTGAGACATCTTATCAGTTCCCTCCCATTTTCGAACCACAACTTTTATTCCCATGCGACCATAGTTTTAGATTTATTTGAACCCGAATTTATATTTTAGTCTTATTTCCCCATAATTTTGGTTAATCGTGGTTTTGTTATGGAATCGACTGGTTTAGAATCCAAACCATATCTGGTATCATATGAATCCGGTTTTAAATCAAAATCAAAATCAATTTTACAAACCAAAATACCAATAAACCAATTTTACAAACCAAACCAAAAATTAATCATTTTAATTATTTTTGGATGTGACAGAAAAGTAAAGAATTAATCTTTCTTTTCCTTCAGGTAAGAATTTTTGGTTTGGTTTGCAAAATTGGTTCATTGGTATTTTGGTTTGTAAAAATGATTTTGATTTTGATTTAAAATCGGATTCATATGATACCAGATATGGTTTGGATCCTAAACCAGTCGATTCCATAACAAAACCACGATTAACCGAAATTATGAGGAAATAGGACGAAAAATATAAATTCGGGTTCAAATAAATCTAAAACTATGGTCGCATGGGGATAAAAATTGTGGTTCAAAAATGGGAGGGAACTGATAAGATGTCCCAAATCTCATAGGGATCTGGATCGTTTTCCCCAAGTCTTGAACAAAGAAAAATGGACAAAGAGCGAAATTGAGCTTTTGTATTGAATCATCTTATGTAAATGTGTCAGGATTTTATCTCACTCTTAAAGTTCTAGGCTTGTAATGCTATGGGCCTCTAAAAGCCCAATTTGTTGTTTGCTTTTACTAGGAAGATACATATCACCAGGTTTATGAAGAGATAGACCGTGCAGTTGCATTGTCTCTTTTAGAAGAGAGTCAATCACAGACAAATACAGGAGCCGGTGAGTCCATTTTCTGGATTGTTTTAACTAAATAAAAATATGAAAATATTGTTTTGTTATCAAACTCGTTTGCTACATATTAAAAAAAAAAAAAAACGAAAAATGAACGCAGAGATATACGCAATGGTGGATGAAGATGAGCTACTTGCTAGAGCCAAACAAGAAAGTATGATAGTTGGGAATGCATATGAGAGTGGAGATGTATTTGGAAATGATGAAGATATTTATTATCCAAGATTTGTTGCTTTTCCAACGGATTACAGGTACTTATATAGCCATCTTTGGCCGGTTTAATTTGATTGATGTGTTAAGTTTTTTATCCAGCCAAATAACTTATCAACAACTTGTCACTGCATAGGATTTGTGCTGGCTGCAGTATGGAGATTGACCATGGAACATTTCTGAATTGCCTAAATGCACTATGGCATCCAGAATGTTTTCTATGTTATGGCTGCAACCACCCGATTTCTGAGTACGAGGTGAAATCAAGCTCTTCCAAGTTCTCATTTTTCGGTTGTAGTTAACCTTCGAGTTAATGTATAACATGTTCTCCTTTTTTCTTAATAGTTCTCAACATCTGGGAACTACCCTTTTCACCAAGCTTGTTATAGGGAGAGATATCATCCAAAATGTGATGTCTGCAGCCTCTTTGTATGTAAATCTTAGCCTTTTTCCATCGTTTAAGCCCATTTATGCATTGTTGTTTTCCTCGGATATTGCACTCATCTTCTGTTGTTTTGTTTTGTTCGAATGTACATTTCTTGTACAGATTCCAACAAACCCTGCTGGTCTTATTCAATATAGGGTACATCCTTTTTGGCACCAGAAGTATTGCCCTTCTCACGACCACGATGCTACTCCAAGATGTTGCAGTTGTGAAAGAATGGAGGTGAGTTTTTCTTCCCTAAATGTCCCACGCGAAACATCTGGTCGAAGTCGAAAACACTTTTTGAGAGGAAGTTGACTAACTTTTCTTTATTTTGTAGCCACGGAATACGAGATATGTTGAACTTAACGATGGACGGAAACTTTGCCTTGAGTGTCTGGACTCCGCGGTCATGGACACTTTTCATTGCCAACCTCTGTACTTTCAGATACAAGAATTCTTTGAAGGGCTTAACATGAAGGTAGAGCAGGACGTTCCACTTCTTTTAGTTGAGAGGCAAGCACTTAACGTAACCAGAGAAGGTGAAAACAATGTGAGTAAAAACATACAGTTGTACTTGAGTAATTATTTGAATATATCACATTTGCTGCTTTATCCAAAGTGTTTTACCTTTTCGTTGTGCGCTTCTTAGGGTCACTATCACATGCCAGAGACAAGAGGAATCTGTTTTTCAGAAGAACAAACTGTTAGCACTGTAAGAAAGAGATCGAAGCATGGCACAGGAAATTGGGCTGGGAATATGATTACAGAGCCGTTCAAGTTATCACGCCGATGTGAGGTTACTGCCATTCTCATCTTATTTGGGCTTCCTAGGCTACTCACTGGTTCGATTCTAGCTCATGAGATGATGCACGCGTGGATGCGGCTTAATGGTGAGTTCCTCCCTCCTCCTCATTTCTTGTTTGACTGCTTCCTTTCTGTGTTTCACATTGCTGAATCGCTATTACAATGTGCTCTTGAAAAGGAATTCGGACACAGAGCCAAGACGTTGAAGAAGGAATATGTCAAGTGATGGCTCATAAGTGGTTAGAAGCCGAGTTAGCTGCTGATTCAAGAAATAGCAATGCTTCATCATCATCTTCATCTTTTTCTTCTAGACGGTCGAAGAAGGGACCAAGATCACAGTACGAGAGGAAGCTTGGCTTGTTTTTCAAGCACAAGATCGAGACTGATGCTTCTCCGGTTTATGGAGACGGGTTCAGAGCCGGGAGGTTAGCAGTTCACAAGTATGGTTTGCGAAAAACACTTGAGCATATACGGATGACCGGGAGATTCCCGGTTTAAGAACCTAAAGTCTTTTGGTTTTCTATTTATAGGATCCTTGGTAGATTGTTATTATATGCTCTATTCTTTTGGTGAAATAAGAATTTTCTCGACCATATTCTTATGTGATTGAATTATAGATGTAATCATTGGGTGATTCTTTTGTATTTCTGTTCATCCATTAGAATTCATAATCAAATTCAGAGATATCTCTGTAAATGTTCTCAAACTACTACTACAAGTGGCCCAGGCTAAACCTAACCGGATCAAACCAATTACAAAAGTCAAATTGAACTCAAAACCAAATACCAATACAGAAAATATTCAGCGAAACTATTTATTTATCTATAAACATATCTCCTTTACACACTCTCTCTCTTCGTCGCTGACGTAGTCGTCGTCAATCGTCTACGAACGGTACTCAGTCTATGCCTAAAACCTACACAACGAATGGTACTCCGAGGTCCCGAGTTTAATGGGCTCCAAGGTTAATCAACCGATAACTATATGTTCCTGATGCTTCGACTGTCGCCGGCACGCGTTGTTGCCTTTCAGTTGCTTCCGCTTCTCCATGCTCGTAGATTCTCTGATGCCTCTAGAACCTTACGCCGCGAGCTGAGGGTAGGACACGGGCGGATTCGACCCGAATTACTCGAGCGAGTCTCGCGTCTGCTCATGCTCGGCAGGTACAATGCTTTACATGATCTTTCTCTCGATTTCTCTGACCAACTTCTCAACTCCCTCCTCCGCAATTTGAGGCTTAACCCCGAGGCATGTCTCGAGGTTTTCAATTTGGCTTCAAAACAGCAAAAATTCCGCCCAGATTTCAAGGCTTATTGTAAAATGGTTCACATCTTGTCCAGAGCTAGAATGTACGATCAGACAAGATCCTATCTATGTGAACTGGTTGCTCTTAATCACTCGTGTTTCGTTGTCTGGGACGAGTTCGTTCGGGTTTTCAAGAAATTTTCCTTCTCTCCTACAGTCTTCGACATGATACTGAAAGTTTATGCAGAGAAGGGTATGATCAAGAACGCTTTACATGTGTTTGACAACATGGGAAGCTGTGGAAGAGTCCCTAGCTTGCTGTCTTGTAATAGCCTCTTGAGCAATTTGGTCAAGAAAGGTGAAAACTTTGTGGCTTTACATGTTTACGATCAGATGATCAGTTTCGGGGTTTCTCCAGATGTGTTTACCTGCAGTATTGTTGTTAATGCTTACTGCAGAATTGGGGAAGTGAATAAAGCCATGGGATTTGCAAAAGAAATGGAGGTTTCATCGGGTTTTGAGCTGAATGTGGTAACTTACAATAGTTTGATCAACGGGTATGCTATGATTGGAGATGTAGAGGGAGTGACAAGAGTGTTGCAATTGATGTATGAGAAAGGGGTTTCCAGGAACATTGTTACTTATACTTCGTTGATCAAGTGTTATTGTAAAAAGAGTTTGATGGAAGAAGCGGAACAGGTGTTTGAATCGGTAAAGGAAAAAAAACTTGTAGCGGATCAGCATATGTATGGTGTGTTGATAGATGGATACTGTCGCAGTGGTAAAATCAGTGATGCTATTAGGGTTCATGATGATATGATGGGGAAGGGAGTGAAAACAAATACAACCATCTGTAACTCCTTGATCAATGGGTATTGCAAATCTGGTCAACTAGTCAAAGCAGAACAAATACTTACACGGATGAAAGATTGGACCTTGAAACCGGATCATCATACTTATAATACCCTTGTGGACGGGTATTGCAGGGCTGGTCACGTCAACGAGGCTTTAAAGCTCTGTGATCGGATGTGCGAAAAAGAAGTTGTACCAACAATTCTGACTTACAATATTCTTCTAAAAGGTTTTAGTCGGGTCGGTGTTTTTCATGATGTTTTGAGCCTTTGGAAGACAATGCTAAAAAGAGGTGTGGCCGCCAATGAATTTAGCTGTAGCACTCTACTTGAAGCATTTTTCAAGCTTGGTGATTTTAATGAAGCCATGAAGCTGTGGGAGAATGTCTTAGCAAGAGGTCTTTTGACAGATACGATAACCTTAAACGTAATGATCAGTGGGCTATGTAAAATGGAGAAGGTCAGTGAAGCCAAAGAGATTTTAGATAATGTTAAAAACTTCAGATGTAATCCAGATGTGCAAACATATCAAGCGTTGAGCTACGGGTATTATAAAGTCGGAAACTTGAAAGAAGCTTTTCAGGTCAAAGATTTTATTGAAAGGAAAGGAATTTTCCCCACCATAGAAATGTATAACACTCTGATATCTGCAGCTTTCAAGTGTAGACACTTGAGTAAAGTAGCGGATCTTGTAATCGAGCTCCGCGCAAGAGGATTAACTCCTACTGTTGCTACATATGGAGCTCTTATCACGGGCTGGTGCAATATTGGAATGATGGATAAAGCATACGCGACGTGTTTCGAGATGATAGAGAAAGGGATTGCTGTAAATGTGAATATTTGCAGCAAGATTGCAACCAGTTTGTTTCGGCTTGACAAGATTGACGAGGCTTGTTTGCTATTGCAGAAGCTTGTGGATTTTGATCGTATTCTTCCCGGTTACCGGAGCTTTAAAGAGTTTCTAATTCCCGGTGATACTACGTGTCTTAAAACACAAAAAATCGCTGATTCTCTCGAGAACAGTACTGCTAAGAAACTCTTGGTTCCCAACAACATTGTGTACAATGTTGCTCTCGCAGGTCTCTGTAAAGGTGGGAAACTAAAGGATGCTCGAAAACTATTCTCGGATTTAATATCGCGTGACGGGTTTGTTCCAGACGAATACACATACACAATCTTAATTCATGGATATGCTGTTGATTGTGACATAAAAGAAGCGTTCAACCTGAGGGATGAGATGTCTCTGAAAGGTATTGTTCCTAACATTGTTACGTACAATGCTTTGATAAAAGGCTTGTGCAAATCAGGGAATCTAGATCGCGCTCAGAGGCTTTTACGTAAGCTTCCACAGAAGGGCATAACTCCTAATGCTATTACCTATAATACATTGATTGATGGACTGATCAAAAGTGGTCATTTGGCTGAAGCCATGCGTTTAAAAGAAAAGATGATTGAAAAAGGCTTGGTCAGAGGATCCTGTAAACACAGGGATGTTAGAAAGATAGACGAGGTTTTGGATCCGGTAATCAAATCGGGGATTACTGGAGTGATGGAAATGGATTCAGATGTGCTTTATGATATTAGGATAGTTTCTGGAGCATAAGTATGATGATGAAAAAAATCCATAGCTCTTGTTAAAATCTTCCAAGCATCACTTCGATATCGCTATGATTCGATGTTCCAATGAGTGATGGGAAACAAGAATGGACGGTACTACCATTTTTTTCCATTGATGTGGATATGCTTGTATACTTCGAGGAGACAGTGTATTGGTTCGAGATCCTTTGAAATTGTGATCCCTCTGCCAGGAATCTAGTTTATCTGTCTTTTTCCTGATCCTTGTCGTTTTAAGTATGAGACATCAAATTCATGCAGCCTAAAGTTTCGAACAGCTCCCAAAACCAACAAAATGCCTCAGGTACGCATGGACTGCACTTGCTCAAGAATCTTGTAGTGAAATCAAGTTATTTCTCTTCACAAGCTTAGCTTCTTTGGATATGAAACTATTCATTACAAGTCTTTTTACTGTGACAAAACCGAAGAACTACCAATTGTTACTTATTCGGATGTCAGTCACTGATCTTGATAAGATAAGATGATCAACAGATCAAAACCAGTAAGCTCTCTATTTCATAGTTGTTATTTCATAAGACTTTGTTGGTCATACGATTGTAAAGTTTAATGTGACAAAATGTGATAAATGTGATTGATTAATAATTAAGTTGCTTCAGACCAACTCAAGCTACCTTACTTGGATGTGAACAAACCACAAACCTAACTTCGATTTGTGTTTCTTATCTGCCAAACGGGAGATCTTATTCCGGTCTGGTTAGGCTTGGTTTGATTTAATTTTGAATGGTTTTGTTTGAGACATTGTCAATACCATTGTCACGTGTTGCTTTATAAAGCACAGAAGTCACCCAACTTGATATTATAGACTAAAGTCAAATAAATTTCCACTCGATATGCATTTGAGGTAAAAATCTCCTTAGACGTCATATAGGAATGGGTAGGTAAGTAACTTTAAAAATGTTACGAGGAAATGTACAGTGAATTTTTTTTTTTTTTTTGCTTAAGCAAGAAAAATGATGAAAATAGACTCAAAGGTCAAACTGTACATTAATGTATGATGGGACTTAGCTCGTGCTTTTTCCTTTCTCTCGCTTACACCACCGACACTCTGTCTCTAATTATTTCTAAACTTAAACCTAATGTTTTATTCCTGGACCTTTTAATTAACAAAATTTACATTATGGATCTGCATTATAGTCTCTTGTTACTTCATTCGAACGAGCACGTCCCGGTTTAGGAAGTACTTGTAGTAATCTATTTACTCAAAATATCTAATTGTTATTTCTAGTACTATCCACTATCAACACATTAAGAATCTCATGGGAATATACGTGGAAATGTGCTTTTACTAATGTTTGGTTTTCATATTTTTCTTCTTATGTTTGTATGATTTGGTATTTTCTTTAAAGAAAATGGAATAGCAAAACTTAAGACATGTGCTTTTGTTTTTAAAAAAGGGTAATATAACTTAGAAAATTAGGCAACCCCTCATGGCCATCTACACATAGAATCGGCCCATGGGACATCATGTACCCTTCCATTTACAATAATAGATTCTTATACTTGGAAAGACTGAAAATTCTATTCTAAAATATCTTTTGTTCCATTTACTCTCATATTTCTAAAATTCTATTACGATGAAAGAGTAACAATGGAAAAAAACCCGTAAAATGTCATGAATCTCAAAACGCAATCTCAAAAAAAATCCATTTGTTCCCATGCTTCCATCAGCTCTCATATCTCAATATGCAAACGCAAACACAGCGCTTTGCCGCCTCTAAACTCGCCGCAGTATTCTCAATCGCATTCGTTTTATTATTAACTTCTATATGTACTCCGAACAAAACCGATTAAAATCAATAACCAAAATAAGCAAAATGATTGTTTTTTCTTTGTTTGTTTGTATGAATAGATTTACATTAATAACAAAAAATTTCACATGTATAATATGTACCGGTATATAATAAGTAAACCGAAGTGGTCAAGAATCCAAAGCAAACGGAGTTTGAAGAAGATCGTACGGAGACCAAAGAGCGTCTAGCGGACAAGGCCGACCAGCGTCGAGCCTAGCCCATGGCTTACCTTTCCCACTCCAATGCAACAGACTGACCGGACCAGGATGCAGGTCTCGGCACAGTCCTCGGAAGTTATCTCCCCCGAGACCGTGCTGGTTCCACCGATGATTAACCGGTCTAATCAAACCGGCGAAAACCAGCAAAAACGGAGGTAACGAACCGAGCTCGTAAATCCTCATTCGCTTTTGCATCGCCATCCACTCCTCGATGCGTGACGTGTACTCTCCTTCGCGCCACCTCAAAAGATCGATCACCATCACTCCGGTGTTGAAGTAGCAGGCCTTTCGTTCCGCGAACGTTAAGGAGAGAGTCGGATTTGACCAAAAGGCTGAGGTGAAGTATGAGGTGAAGTTGGCGTTGCAGTATTCCGGCGCGGCTAGGACGGAATCTCGGCCGAGATCTGTGGCGGCGAGTTTGGCGATGTCGTCCACGAGGATTAGATCGGAGTCCAGGTAGACGACGCGGCTGACGCACGGCGGGAGGAGATCGGCGAGGTAGCTCCGGGCGTAGTTCAGTGGACAGTCTAAGGCGGAGCGGATCGAGGAGGAGATTAGGCGAGACACGGAGGAGACGTTGAAGACGTAAACTGTGAAATCGAGGTAAGGGAACGAGGCGGAGATGGTGGAGCGTAGAGACGACGCGTCAGCGGAAGCGGAGGTTACGAAGTGGAAGACGATGTTTTCCGGGCAAGAGGAGTGTTGGAGGACGGAGAGTACGGCGGCGATTGAGCCGCGAATGTAGGCGGCGTCGAGTGTCATCGCCACGTGGACGGCTCGTCGGGAGCAGAAAATTGGCTTCACCGCCACGTCATCGTCGTCATCTCCGGGATCGATAATGGGGCAATCAGCAGAATTGTAAAACTGAGGGGCTTCTTTGAATTTTTGGATAATTGGAGAGGCGGAAATGGGATTAACATGAAGAACGAAGAGAAGCGAGAGGAGAATGAGAAGAAGATGTTGGGACATGTTTCTCTCAGACTCTGACTGTATTGGAAGGTTTCTCTTAACTGAGAAGAGCTGTCTCGGAGACTTTTTATCATGTGAGTATATGTGTAAGAGAGAGATAAAAAAAAAAAGGATTTTGCTTAGATTTTGGGTTTCTTTCACAAATTTATATATTGATTAGATTCCAAGCCCTTTTCATCATTTTTTTTTATTCTTTTTTTTTTTATGAGCAAAATTAGTAATTTAAACGATGGGTAGCTCCTGAAACCCATATTGTGTCAGTTAAACAATAACAAAAATAATAAATTGGTCAAATATCATTTACTGATCTTTAGAATTTGGGACTTCTTAAATATTTTGTTAATAGAATTTGATTAAAGAAGTTGTGGGAATTTATTACTTGCACATGTTAACCGAAAATCATTGTAGATCCACATTATAGGCTATATAATGTAATATTGATTGGTGGCTAGGTTATTTAGTATTAAGGTTCTAGTAGTCTTTGTAATTTTCTTTTATGTTGTTTCCTACAAATTGCAAAATAAAAAAAAAGTCATGGAAGTTGATACATGACACTGATAAGTACTTATCAAAATCAAATTCACACACGTAATATACATATATTTGTCTGCATGCAATACAAACAAATAGTCTTTGGAATTCGAATTTTTCGGATAAATATGTCTCGATGATTTACATAATACTGTGTGGCTAGTACTTACTATACGATTCAAAGCGCACAAGAATAGGGGGAAGATAAAAACGTGATGAAATGAATGTTTTGAAAATAATTTAACAATGTGTTCAATTTTTTTTATATATAAAAATGATATATACATGACTTGGTCAACAATTCTTATGGTTGAGATGTTAGGTTTAGCTTAAAACTTTTTAGTCAATCTATTCGTTTTTGTTATAGGTTTTGTTAGTTTTTCTTTGAAGTTTATATTATGGTCCTTTGTCACTTTCCATGACTACGAATTTCGTATGTGGAATTATATATATATATATATATGTATATATATAAATAAAAGAAAATTGGACCCATTTTAAAATTTCTATTATAACGCTGGTATGCATTTTTACGATATTGCTTACACGCTTCTTCTTTTTTTGGGTTTATTGGTTGTAGTTAGTCTTTTATTTTTCAATGATTGAAATTTCTCTTTATGTTTCTTTATTTCATAAATAACATTTTAATTTTATTTTTGGCTCATGAGGATGGGCACATGGTTAGGGAGTGGGTTTCCCTTCACTTTTTCTTCCAAAGTTTCAATTTATCTTGTAAGAAAAAAAACTGAACTAAAAATTTAGAATAATCGATCATTCTTATTAAGACTGAAACTCTAGTTTTAACCAACCAAAGTTTTGCTATTAAATACCATCTTTTGGAGAAAATTTTGTTAGTAATTGTAAGAATTAATATAATATTTTTAACTAATTGATACCCATCATTACGAGAAAAAAAACCAATATCAAGAAGGAAATTGGAGTACTTAATTTTAAGCATATATATAGGCTTGTTTTGTTTAAAATTGATAGTATCTATGTTGAATAGAGTTGGAGTCCATTATAATAAAGTATGTCATAAAGTATTTCATTATAATAGATACTTATAACCATTATCATAAAATGAAATGCAGAAAAAAGCAAGACGCGTGGGCCAAACGTGAAATGGAATAATATCTCAAATCCTAATGGCACGACTTTTCTTTCATCACCAAATGTGAAATCGTGAGTACTTTTTGTTTGGGTTCTAGTCTTTAGAGTTTTTTTTTTTAACACAAAGTCTTTAGAGTTTAGACATGTCTTTTTTTTTTTACTTTCTTTTTCTCTGTATCCTTTTTGCACTTTTTAGAGATCATGTCATTTTAAATGAATTCCATTCATATTGTAAACACTCGCTGTCAACCAAAAAAAAGTGTAAACATTCGCGATTAAGCCTCATTGCAAAACACCATAAATGATCAAATGCATTGTGTAAGAATCGATCTTGAATCTCAAGCCTACAACCACTATTTAGTCGACAATGGGATATAATTAATTAATTATTATTAGTTTTTATGTTCTTGCTAATAATTATGATGGTCAAATGTTAAATTTAATTATATAATTTAATATTATTAATTTATGTATATGCCATTATTATTTGTTAAAAATAAGTTACATTCATATTGCCATAATGGCAATGTTAATGTTTATATGTATATATCTATATTAAAATATATATATGTGTGTTTAATAGTTTATTTCAGTTTCAAAAAATAAATTATATTGCAAATTGATATTTCTAAAATCCGGTTTTATAAAGTTCAACATAAACATTCGCGATTAAACCTCATTGCAAAACACCATAAATGATCAAATGCATTGTGTAAGAATCGATCTTGAATCTCAAGCCTACAACCACTATTTAGTCGACAATAGGATATTTGTTCATATAATTACCAATCGATTGTTAATTGGACAATGGTTTTCAAATATAGTTTCATCGAATTATATTTAGAAACTAGTGTTAAGTTTAAATACGAAAAAATAAAAAATAATTAAGATGCCAAAATTGAACTGTTAGGCCATCGTTTTTTCTTGAAAATCGCTTCACTTATTTCCTAAGGGAATTGGGTGGTAAACCTCAATGCATTGCGAGGAATGCGAGGTCACTTTCATATATTTTAAACAAAACTAATTTCGTTTCATCATTATGATTCTCACAATATGATTAATATAAGCTAGCTAATTTTATTACGCAAATCCAAATCATGAAAGTCAAAAACTATGATTACTCTTGTTCAATATTCTTACTCAATGTTTTAAACGTTAAATTCGAATTCTGCTTCAAACTATGGTTTTACGGATATAATAATTAAACATCACCGTGTGATACTAAAAAAAACATTTATAACAAACGCAAAGTTTTGACAAAATATAAATGAATATAGCAACATACGTAAAGTATATATAATATTATGAAGTTAGTAATTTGTGTCGTCTTAATTCAAACTACATATGAGTTCTCTCTATTAAATCTTCAGGTTATGTCGTCAATGAAGGCATATGGCTTCATATGGCACATTTCACAATGAGACAATCGTAATAATAATTAAGAGCATCAGCTGATACTAGTTGAGTATCTAAAAATAGGAATATTTTTTAATATTTTTTATTTAATTTTATTAATTTTAAAAATATTATATTATTAATTAAAATATTGAATCAATAATATTATGATATATGATAGATAATTTTTTTAAGACAATTTCTACTAAAACGTTGTTAACCAAAAGTCTTTCTAACTTTTATTTTTATTTTTTATTTTAATTAGATAATATTTTTAAAATGTCACCGATGTATATGCTGTGTCATAAGTGCATGAAGAGATGGCTTTTAGTTAATACATGTTCATGTATATATGAAATATACATATGTATCTGAAATTTGAAGATTAAATACTAGTATTTGATTGGATTGGATAGAAATGTAGTGCAGATTGTGCATGTGTATGTGAACTCTCTGGAAAAAAAAATACCATGGGTCTCAAAGGTAGATTTCGAATCAACATTTATATTATATGAATATACATACATTCGCATCCATGAGTCCATAGACAAGCCATAACTTCAGTCTTCTTCGGAATCCATTGACATAGTGTGACTTAGATATATGTATAACCATTCGGTCCCATGCTTGGTTTACATACATATGTAAAATTTATAATGCTACATGCATGTTTTTGATAGATAAAGCTTGATACAAAATTAAAATAGTACTTCAAATATTTTTTATGTATGCTTGCATGCACATATAATACCGCAAAAAACAAATTATCACATATACATATATATATATATATATCCTTCGTGTCTATTTCTTTTAGTAGACTAAACTAAAATCTTATAAGAAATGGGTATATTTCCTGAAATATTTATATAAAATCATATATTTACATCTATTAAAATATTAATAAATATTGTGAACGACGTATACATATAATTATGAGACCAAAGAATAAAGCAGACAATTCTTCCGGTAGCTAGCTACTACTAGGGAGCATCTTGTGTCTTGTCTTCCAAAGCTAACACTAAATAATATCTACTTGCTGTAAAAACTTAGCCAAAATGGGCAGAAAGACATTTGGGACACTAATGGAGACTGAACCATCAAGAGATTCATCATAGACTCTAATTCAAGACATCTTAATACAATAAGAGCTCAAAGAACATGTTTGCTGAAAAAAACAACCAATAATAATTCCAAAGAAGGCTAGCCCATGACATAATGGTGACTAATGGTCGATTTTAACATCATAAGAAAAAAACTAAACAACACAAGTCTTTAAGACTCGCAAAGCAAATCCGTGAAGGAACATCAGGAAGAAAATCTGACATGTAATTATTAACATATGAACAATTTTGCTAAGTAGAAGATTACAATCCAAATCACAGCATATTTTCCCGGGTTTTATGCAAATCATATCTCAAATAATAATTGGAAGCAAAGCTATCTAACCGATTTTCTCATTAACTAAAAATGAGGGAAAACACAACGATGATGAAAACAAAGAGAAGCAATGCTTTCAAGTGATAGTCTTGTTGTCCTTGCCGCCCCGTGTGCCGGTGATAACTATGCATATGCGAGTGTCCCCCATGAAAAGGGCTTGAGAACCTGTGAGGGAAGCTACCAGAAGTAGCAGCAGCTCCATACATGGCTGCATCAGGGAACCCATGGAAATGGAGGTTGAACAACGAAGGAATCAAACCACCAAACGCTGTAGACAACGTAACGTTCCCAAAACGCGCACTCGCCACTGGAGCTGCAAAACCTTCCATGAACCCTCCAAAACCGTGATGAGCAAAACCATGGTTGGGCTCAGGAGGTTGCGCTGTTTCGGGTCTCTGTCCCGATGGACGGTTCGGCACTTGGATTCCCGGAATGGACTTGGACCGAGGATCGGTAGATGATTTGCCTCTACCGTACAAAGGAACCAATCTGTCTTCTTCGAGCACGGCTTTGCAAACCGGACATTCCTTTGAGTTTGAATGGTGATGGAGCCATTTGTATAAGCAAGGCCAACAGAACAAGTGGCCACAGAGAGTTACAATCGGGTCTTGAGCCAAGTCAAAGCAGATGTTACATTCAAAGTTACTCGAATCATCGCTGTTTGTATTGTTGCCGCTAGAACAAGAAGGGCTATCAGACATGATTCCACCAAACAAACCTCTAATTTTTAACTCCTACAATAGAATTAATCACAGCAGAATTTAAAAATAAACAAAAAGAGAATTCAACAAAAGATGACTACTTTAATTAACTAATCAACAACAACTCTCATGGAAAAAATCGAAATTAGTTCAGATTCTCAAATTTGCTTCAAGTTTATTCAGTGAATAATTAAAGTTTTTAATAGGAGAAAATAAGAAAAGTGGTTCCAAACACGCAGAACTGAATCATAAACCTCCAGATCTCTCTGTTAAACCACTATGAATCTCCGGTCATATATTCCGGCGATTATAGTAACCAAACTATACCGGAATCAAACCAAATCAAGTAAATCAATAAACATAAACACGAAATCCAAGAACTAAACAGCAAAGAAGAAGAAGCAAAAGTAACAAAAAGGAGTTGGAACAATCTGAAACGATGTAATATGATCAGAATATATACATACCGATTAATTATAAGAGTTCGATCGCGGCGATGAAGGGATCGACGATCGACCGTAATCCGCGCGAGGTGCAAAGTTCGCTTAAGGGCTAAGATTGGTCGCAGACAAGGAGGGATCATCAAAGATCTTTTTGAGAATTATTTCACTGACATATTTTTATTTTTATCTTGTTGTTGTTTTTAATTATTTTGCTATCTTTTTTTCACTTAATTGACGTGTCTGCGAGTGGTCCCCAGATACACGTGAGTACCTGTGTGCACGTGACTTTGAACTAGTGGTTATTCAAGTCAACTAGTTCTTGTTGATCGTTGGATGGGTAGGTAGATAACGATCTAGTAAAAGGTTGCTGCGGTCATGTATGTGCCAGCTAGGATATTATTACCGTCGACTCGAGGTATATTTTGTTTTTAACTTTTTCGTATTTTTTAGTTTGGTTCGGATTTTATTTTTTAATTTTTATCTTTCGTATTTAGCAACAGTAACTAGTTGTAGCCGGTTGACTAGTATTACCTTATAACATTTTTTTTTTTATCGTATGTACTCATTCTTTCCGTTTGACCGAAACTTTTTATATCAAAGTTGATATATTTCAGTCTTAACTCTTAATTTAAATCAAGCCAGATCTATTAATTTCATAACGTTCAAGGATCTCCTAATTTTATAAAAAACATATTTACGTGTAAGCCTAAATAAATATCATGAAAATATTGCTTTTAAAAATGATCATCGGTTCTAGCAATTGGAAAAAATAAACTATAAATAGAGACAACCGTGCCATAAACTAATTCATCCCTTAAACATTCGATCAATACCTGAACGGGAGATGTCCGAACAAGCTACGCGTTATGAATGGGGCGAACGTTGTGGCGTGTAAGAGCGCTTGCGAGGCATTTAAGAAACCGGAATAATGTTGCACCGGTACGTTAATAACTATAGTATTTGTTAATAATATGGTGCATATATATATATATATTTTGAATGAATATATAAATATATATATATATATTTGAGACAAGGGTTTAATCTATTTCCCCTATATTGTGCTGAGCAGTGAATATGTTAGAAAAAACATCTAAAACTATGAGTAACTATAAATTTTAATATTTTCTCTCGTACCATATTATCATCAGATAATACGATCCGTTTTGTTATTCTATTAATTAATTAATTGGAGTTACGGTGTTGAGACGGAAAAAAATTGTTTTTGTGCACGAACTAATTAGATGCAATTGTGCATGCAATTTTTAACTTCTTAGATGTGTAGGAAAAACTAGGTTTCAACTGCTTAATGCATATTAAGTTACTAAATACATGTTTAATGGTGGATTACAACTTTTTTAGTATCTTATTTTTTCTTCATCCAAAACGCAAATGCGTTATATATATAATTTATTAGTTAGTTGTGATAGATATACAGCCTTTCTAAAATTGGTATTAATTTGTGTTTTACTTTATTTTAAATGGATACCATATTTTATTATTTGTTTTGCTTTGAATTATTATGAATATTTGAATTTCTTGAATTAATCCAAATAAAAATACCGAAGCTAAGCTAATAGATAACTTGTGCAGCCCTAAACTGCATTACGGACGAGGATACATTGTATCAAATACATTGTCAAGTCTCCATAACCTACTTGACTTGTAAAAGTCATGTGTCCTTCTCAATTGGTCAATTTATTGTGCTTATGCCCCTACTTGTAGAATTTAATTTTGTCTGTGCCTTGGCCGGACAATTTAATTCTGAGATATTTATTTCAACTTTTTCGACAGTTTGGTACAATCTTTTTCGAACCCAATAAAATTTGATTTGTTAACTATTATCTTCTAAAAACATCTAACCCTCTATGTTAACTAGAGACTTAGAGTTATAATCTAATACAGTTTCAAAGAATAATCGCTATTCTAATGACAGTGAAATTTTTTTTAACGGGTTTAACTACGTACATGTTTCAGTTTGGTTCCGATTTATTCAATTTTTAGTGTGTTTTATTGTTTGGAAAATGGTTACCAAAATTAAAAATGAAAATAATATGTGGCGATTTGATATGGCATCACATATCCTTTATCTTTATTGTTTATAAAAAATAATTTCATTTAGATTTTCATTTTTTAAAGTTTATTTCGTAACTATATTGGCAGTAGTAAGTAGTCGTAACCGTATAATTAGTGCACCCGAACATCTTTTCATTTTATGTATATACTCATTGTTCTATGGACAAACTTCATATTAAAGTTTATTTGTTTCAAGTTTTATTTTTAATCAAACTAGATTTTGTGGAAATCCCTTTAATCTATTGGTTGAATAAAATGGTTGATTAATGATTTTACACCAAAATATACAAGATTCGATTTATAGAGAAAACGAAAGCAAATTTACATGAAAATCTCCAACAGGATGCAAGTATATATAACTGTTTGTTATGGTGAAACCGAAAAATTATGGCTATCGTTAACTGTGGTGAAGCAAATATAACTGTTTTTTACTAACTTTAATAGTAGGTTGTTTATATAATTTAGGGCTCATGATTAAAATAATAAAATATTAAGCGCCCAATTTTACTATTTGGCACATGGTTCATTCTATTTTCGAGCCGCCCCTGGATACATATGTGTCAATCTATAACAAATATTATATAAAACAATATTTTGTGCAAATGATAATATTCAATTGGTACCGTTCGCAACCAGCAACTGAAAAACAAAAACTATAAATAGAGGCATCCATGCCTTGAGCTTATTCATCATTAAACATTCGATCAATACTTTGAGATTAAAAATGGCAAATTTCTCCGGTTTACACCTTCTCTTCTTCTCCTTCATCATAGCTACAGGTATGCATACATACATATTGCTCTTCTCTGCTAACATTTCCAATAAATTATATTTTCTTATGATTAAACTTGCACAAAATTTTTCATAAACATATTTTTTGTTCCATGCAAAAAAATAAAATAATATAAATAGTCTAATTAATTAATTTCTATTGTTTGTCTTGCAAGGTGCAATCTCCGCCGTCTCCGGTACCGTCTTCACCATAGTGAACAGCTGCAGTTTCACCGTCTGGCCTGGTATCCTCACTGGAAACGGCGCACAACTCAACGACGGCGGGTTTGCCTTAAACTCAGGAGCTTCCGTCGACGTAACCGCGCCTGCGGGATGGTCGGGGAGAATCTGGGGCAGAACGGGTTGCAACTTCGATGGCGCCGGCGTCGGAAGATGCCTCACTGGAGACTGCGGCAACAAATTAAAATGCGCCGGCGCAGGAGGAGTTCCACCGGTCACACTCGCCGAATTCACAATCGGTAATGGCGGCACGAAGGACTTTTACGACGTGAGTCTAGTCGACGGTTACAACGTCCAGATGGAAATCACGACGCGAGGCGGCTCAGGTGATTGCCAAAACGTTGGATGCGTTTCAGACCTGAACGGGAGATGTCCCAACGAGCTACGAGTTATGAACGGGGCGAACGTCGTGGCGTGTAAGAGCGCTTGCGAGGCATTTAAGAAACCGGAATATTGTTGCACCGGTGCATTCAATAAGCCGGAGACTTGTCCGCCGACGGATTACTCGAGGATATTTAAAGCAGCTTGCCCCAAAGCCTATAGCTACGCATATGACGACGCTTCGAGCACTTTTACTTGTGCCAATGCCAATTACTCCATCGTTTTCTGTCCCAATGCATAGATATACTGTATCATATAGTTCCATTATTATTTATCAACGACGATTGGTAATAATACTGTGGAATCGCTCAATGTAATAAAAAGTTTTGCGGAATTAGATTAATTTCGCAGACTGAAAATAATGAATAAATTACAGAATAAAATTTATGGAAAATCGTGTGACTAATTAGTTATGTTTTGTGGAATGGCAGTAGACATACGTTTAATATTTAGAATATTTTTTCACATGAATGATTTTACTCACTCATAACTAATTATTAATAATATGGTATATAAAATATTTTTTCTCGTACATAATCATAAGAAATATGATTAACTTTCCTTATACGATTGTTATAAAAATTTTGTTTGAACCTTTACGAATCTAGTAATTAATTGGCGTTATTGTATTGAGAGGAAAACGAATTAATTCGATGTAATTGTATATGAACTTTTTCGATAATGTGTAAAATGCAAAAATTAGGTTTCAACTGCTTAATGTATAATTCAGCTACTAAATACAATTTTCTTAGTATCCTGTATTTTTTTCATTCAAACGTACACGTGCGTTTTACAAAATTAATTCACCATATGCCATGCATCGTCTCCTGGCTAATTTCCTTATAACGTCATCCTCCACTAAGCAAAGCACTACTCAAAGCGCAGAAAAAATGACGGCCATGGGAGTTTGAGCGTTTATATAGGAAGGCGAGAATAAGAGTATGAAGTTAAGGTTCGAGATTGAATCTGATATGCAGCAAGAAAAGAGAGATTGAAAATCTTCAAATGTGTTGTTTAATGAAGAAGATAAGTGCATGGAGAGAAACGAAGAGGCGTTTGACTAAAAAATTAAGACATGAAGAGGCAGTTTGGTTGTATAACTTCTTCTACTCGCAATTGCCATATCAATATGTTCAGTTTCCATCAGGTATATAATATAATATAATGGTGCCAATCGTTTTAAAACAAAAAGTTCCATTCGATTCGGGTTTATACGATTATGATGTGCTCTGATATATAGTACTGATGATCCCAGTAAAAGATGCAACTCAAAAGGTTTGAAAACCACAAATTGAATTTTGTTTTCTCTAAAAAGGAAAATGAGCTCTCATAAATTATAAATCACTACTTGATTCTCTGAATAACTAGAAATTGTGTGTTCAGCTTCTCTTTCATATCTAAAAGTTTTTAAAATGGATAAAAATAAAAATTTATCAAAACTATGAAAGAAAAAATTAAAAAAAAAACATAGGGCACGTGTCCGTCATACCCACTGCTCATCTGAATCCGCTTCTATATAAAATATTTACATATATTTATATCAATCTAGTTTATGAAATCTGTGTAATATATAAGCATACGTAACCTTAGAGTGAATACATATTTTGTCATATCATAACTTAGGCTTTCATCAACTATAATGCTCATGGCCTGATTGTGAGATGATAGCGATGATCTCTGTTAGAGAAACAAGACTGAGAAAATCAATTAAAAAACTATTAGAATCGAGAAATCTCTATCAAATTGTTTTTAGGGGGGATGGGAAGTAAAAGCCGAACTTATATATGTATTTTTATCATGCATATTATTTTATCCTTTATTTATGGAATACACAAAGAATTTATGATATAATATGTATATATTTAATATATTATATCCAGTTTCTTATATTTGTGATTTGTTGTATTATGATGAATATTGGAATTCTTTGAATAAAAACCAAATAAATACCAAAGCAAATCTAATTGATAACTTATGCAGCCCTAAACCGTGTTGCGGAATATTATAATGTCAGCTTGAAACATTAGAGCCGACGTCCTGTTTAGAAAGGCATAATTTAAATATAGTGTCAAGCAATCAGGTGTAAATATTGAATTTTTTTAACCTACTTGATGGATAAAAGTCATATCTTTTTCAATTTACAAGATGAACCATCAAGTGAGAAACAAATGAAGAAATCAATTAGATTTTTTAATTAGAATAACTAAATATATAAAAATAAAAAACCTTGAAAACAAAAAACTATGTTTCATGTTTTAAAAATTTAATAACTATAAATCTTTACTTAAATTTATAGACTAAAAATTTTTCTTATTAATATTTATATATCAACTTAATAGTTTATATTTATTTTTATCATGCATGTTTTTAATTTTTCTATTTATGAAAAAGATAAATAATTTATGATATAATATGTTTAATATATTTATATAATGTATTAGTTGATCGGGATAGATATCCAGCCGTTCTAAAATTAGTATTTGTGGTTACTTTAAATAGGTATCATATTTTATTATTTGAGTATTTTTGTTGCTTTGATTTATGATGAGTATTTGATTTTCTTGAATCAATCCAAATAAAATACCGAAGTCAATCTAAAATATGGATAACTTGTGCAGGCCTAAACTGTGTTACGGACTAGGATACATTGTTATCGAATACATTGTATTCAAATACCTTGTCATGTCTCCGTAACCTACTTGACTAGTAAGTTATAAATGTCATCTGTCCTTCTCAATTTATTGTGTTTGTAGATTTTTTTTTTTTTGTACCTTGGCCGGACAATTTATTTCTGGGATATTTATTTCAACTTTTATCTTAATACAAACTGTTTGGTACAATTCATAGTAAAATTTGGATTTGTTAAGACTATTATCTTCTTCAAACATCTTACCCTCTAATCTTATACAATTTCAGCACCATTTAAGTGCATGGAGAGAAAAGAACAGCCAGTTTGGTTGTATAACTTCTTCTACTCGCAATTGCCATATCAATATATTCAGTTTTCATCTTGTATATAAAATAATGGTAGCAATCGTTTTAAAACAAAAAAAAAGTTTCATTCCATTCGGGTTTATAGGATTAAGCTAAATGGTGCTGTGCTCTGCTATAGTACTGATGATCCCAGTAAAACATGCAACTCAAAGGTTTGAAAATTACAAATTTAAATTTTGTTTTTTTTAAAAAAAGGAAAATGAGCTCTCATAAATTATGAATCACCTGTACTTGATTCTCTGACACACTAGAAATTGTGTGTACAGCTTTTCTTTTACATCTAAAAAGTTCCATGTTGATATTTAGCGTACTGTTAATTACATTCACGCTCGTCTTACTCTCATGTTCATTGTGTCTTAACTTGTAGCAATTAATTTTATTATAACTTTTTGAGTTAAGAAAATGAGACAAAAAAGAGCGAGAGAAGTCCTATCAAAACATATTTACATTCTAACAAAACCAATATCAGAACAGATAGTCTTAACTTTCAATTGGGAGCTTTAGAGAGTCATGTTTCTTGGTTTCAGGGTCATTTTGTTTTTTTTTTTTGTTGATGGGATAATTACATGGCTAAACAACAGAAGCAAGAAGAAACAACATTCTACTCCTTAGCCAAACATCTCCAGAACGAACTACGACTAGCAGCAAGCCACAAATGGTTAAACAAGTCGGCATTACCGTACTTACAGGATCTGTTATAAGTCAGGGCTTTTTCTTTTAGCTGATGCAGTTAAGATCAGTGTTTCTGGCTTCTTTTGATTGCAGCTTACACACTTTCTTCATTCTCTTTGCAGCTTGGACAAACCCCACAATAACTTGAAGCTCATCCATTTGCTGAAAAATCATATCACAGTTCACAACATTTTACTGTATTATCAGAACCAAAATTAGAACACATAAGACGAATCAAGTGAAGTCTCAAAAGGATACCGATATACCTGAGACATAAAGTGTCTCTGAACAATGTCAATTAGTTGCTCCTTTGATGGATTTGGAATTGCATCCACCTACAAGGAGTTCATTCAGAAGCAAGCACATATAAAGTAAAATTCTAGATTGAGTAAAGCAAAGGTTTTTCTTGTTTCATCTTGAAAATAACTTACGAGGTTGAAATGTTGCCAATATTTTAGTAAAGCAGGCATTTCCAGTTTGCTAAGATCAACCTTCTGCGTGAAAGCATATAACATAGCATCAGTAAGCTTAAGATCAGTCGCATTGTGTTCAATGGTAAATGGAATAAATCTCCAATATTCCTGATGCATACCATGTTTTCAGGGGGAGTAAAACCGGAGCTTTTTGATTGCGAGTCAGATGACAGAGACCTGCTCATGGTCTTGTGAGATGACCGCGATGATCTCTGCCCTCTTTGCTTCACCTTATGAGGCTTCAGCGTGTCCTCAGATGCTGGAAAAGAAACAACTTGTCATAGAAACAAGACTGAGAAAATCAGTTAAAAAGGTTACAGCTTTTGTGTCCAAAGAACAATATGGCACTTGGTAACTCACTGGAGACTAAACAAAGTTGAGAAATCTCTACCAAAGTTTCTTTAACAATTGACAGATTCCTTTAAAAATCCTTACTTTTCTTTGGCTGGAAAATGAAAAAGCAGATTCTTGAAGCAAACAAGGAATCAAACTTACTCATATCAGAACCGTTCCTCAGTGTATTTTCGAAATCAAGATCATCGTCGTCTTCGTTTCCAGTAGGAGCTTCAATGACACTAAGTGCATTCCTCTGCAACTTTACTTCTATTCCATTTGTCAACACCTTAAAAAACAATAAGAAAAAACCAAAAGGACAACAATGATTCGGATTAAATATTTTACTCCATAAACAAGAACTGACAGATTCATTTAAATAAGCTCCAGAAGAAGAGTAGATATGATATGTTTCCATATAATTTCAACTTTTTCTTATTTCCATAGGAATTCTGGGAGACACGAAGTGGTGGAATGTTACATCATTATAGAGAAAATATATATATTCTTAGTGCTGAGAAAATCGTATATATTATTCGGATTATTCTTTAAAGTTTAAAGCCAGAATATGGTGAAGTTACTCTTTTTGGTCCACATACACAGAGACACAATAAAAAAAGGATCTTGCGGAACAATTTATAATATAAACTAAACCAACCAAAGGAAAAAGATTTTGATAAAGAGAATCGACAGAAGTGACACTGCTTGTGGACGAAAATGACTCAACTAAAAAAAAAGAAAGACCAAACAAAAAGCCTAAAACAAATGATTATCATTAATCAAAGACACTTAAATTTCAAAAGCCAGCTTGAATCCATAAGGTGGAGAAGAAAAAAAAGGATAAAATTGTCAAGAAACATGATGGACAATTAGATAACAAGTGCATATTTGATATGATGTTATTTTGAACAGGCGCGAAAAATAAAGTTTACTCTTTATTTTGCCTAACTTAATGTTACAAACTCAAAGTTCACTTATCAAACTCAAAAATTCTTTGACCCTATAGATGATTCCTGAAATTGAGCCTGAATCTCAACAAGAAACATCAAATAGATACTAAAGATGTCTCAGAAGGTATCATTAGATGCAAACAAACTTTTATCAGAAAAAAATAAATAATTAATAAGAAAAATAAAAAATCAGTGAAGGCTTCATGAATAACCTAACTACCTAAGAACACCAAATGCAAGGTTGAACAGTGTAAGAACAACAAGAATCGAACGACAATGGTAAAATTTTTAATGCTAACATGCATGCAAGAAGTTCAATCGCCAGATTTCGAGAATTACAGATTTAACAACATTGGCAAAGACAAAAGGATTAAATTTTTTTTAATATGTCACTCGTAACTCTTTGTTTAATGATTAGATGCGAGGAGATGCAAATCGATGATAAACATTAATATTATTTAGTGAATCTATAACTAATAAATCGAAGCTCATTGATGATCTATCATTTAAGTAAAGACATTTCCCATAACTAAATCATATATTCAGAAATTCAAGTAAAAAAAACCAAATTTGAAATTCAAAATTCGAAAAAAACCCCAAATCCTCTTCATCGATTCAATAGATTGAATTAAAAATTTGATAAATCCAGAAGATGCAGCAGAGTAACCCTAGATTAGATCGAAATGTTTCACTTATTAACAAAAGAAAAAAAAAAGAAAAAACGGAAAAGGGAAAAGGGAAAACCCACAAAGATTGCATTTTTACCAAAAAGGGAAAGGAAAAATAAAAAAAATTGTTCACTTACCAGCCAATGCCAACCACCGAGACCGACAGCTTTCTTGACAACACCTTGAAGACCAACAAGCACCGATTTCGTACGGTTGTTTCCGGTGACGACCACTTTCGTATGACGTGGCAGAACCGTTAACTCCTCCTCGCTACTGCTCTCTCCGCAAAAGCTCTGAATCTGCGGGAATCCGCCATTGATGACCCCTGAGCTATCTACAGTTTCCAGCATTCTTCTTCTCTAATCCGACTTGGACTCAGTAGGGGAAAACCAAAAAAACCCGTAGAATCTCAGCTCTCAACAGTTGTACAAAATCGAAGATCATGCATTGCGAGACAGGGAAGATAGATTGAGCGGGAAAGTGGAGAGAAATCGATGTAAAATTATTAGGGTTTGTCCCACAAGAAGAAGCAGAGAGAGTAAGAGGAAAAAGAGGGAAAAGCAGAGAGAGAGAGAGAAGAGATGTGACGAGATGAGAGAGCGAGAGAGAGAGAAGCAGAGTAATTAGTAAAGAAGAGAGGAAGCGAGGGAAAGAGGAGAGAGAATGTGATATTAGCGACCGGTTCCCACCACGTTGACCAATTATATCTTACCACGTAAGCATTAAACTGAAACTATATGCGTTATGCAGAAACAGAACCAGTTTTTTTTTATTTCGTTGTTTTGGATTTAACCGGAAGGGTACTTTTCGTAAATTTAGACACGCGATTGACCTGAATGGTTGACTGGTGTTTAATTAAGACAGGGACGAATGGGACCCATTTTGTGAGTAAATGACCATTGCACCCTTTTTCGCGTCACTTTTTCTCTTCCATTATTTGAAATTTAGATTTCCTCTGTCCTTATCTTATTAATTTTCTTTCTTGTATAATTGCTTATCCATCACATTCACATTTTTTTGGTAGAAAAACTTTCTTTAAACCACATTCTGTAAACAGCAAAGTTAAATGAAAACTAAGGGCATCTCCATAGCTAGATACTCATTTAATATCTTATTTATTAAAAATATAATATTTAAATATATATATTTATTAAATAATTAAATTTTAAAATGTGATGCAATGATGTTATGACAACTGTATCCAATCCATTAAGAGTCGATTCTTAATCTCCTTAAATAAGGACCGTTTCCTAACTCTCTCTCCAACTTTTCAATTTTTTTAAATATTTTAATCATAAGAACTTGTTTAAGAAACCACCGTTCGAGATGGTCTAAGGAAACGAGGACTGGTTTAGTATATCAGTTAAATAAAAGTGGACAATAAATTTTAAACTGTTAATGACTAAGAAGATTTTCTTAAATGACAAAACTACCATGCTTTGTAAAAGTACTAAAATATTAAACCAAAAACAAATCAATGTGATTCTTAAAATACAATGGGTGTTTCTTAAAATTACTAAATGAAATTTACAAAGCTTTGGATCAATTATTTGTCCAACTTTGATAGGGTCATTGTCATAGTCACAGTTTACAATGCCCACTCCCCACAAATAAAACCGTCCCCATATTTAGGGAAACTATCAAAGCGACCCCTCACCAAATCCCTGCTTCAATTATTCATATCTTTTAATGCTTACCAATTTCCCTCCCATCAAAAATCAAATTCTTCCTCTAAAACATAAAAGCTATATAAAAATAAATCTGGAGACCAGAATGGGTCTTTTGCTTATTTGAATCAAATGAACAAAATCTGTTAGTTACCGGCAAAACTTTCCGAGGGCTGCTTATTAACATTCAAAATCATGGGGTTAATCGTGGTCAGTTGTAAAACTTGGAGGGTCTAAAAATAAATTTCTTCCAAATCTGTCTTTTTTATGGAGGGTTTTGTTTGAAGCAGATGTAGAAGTAAGAGTGAACAGCCGTTAATGGCGGAAACTGATCGGCTAGCTCGGTTCCTTGATTCGGGTATCTACGAGCCCGAAGATTCGAAATGGGTCTTCTTAGATCCAGTTCGTATAATCAACCGTTCGTATTCCCGAGTTAGGCTTTCACCTTCTGTTTACTACTCTCGTTTCTTCAATTCGAAGCATCTCAATCTACAACAACCCAGCGAACCTAATCCGAAAAAGCGGAAACGGAAGCAGAAAAAACCTAGCCATCACCTTCCTAGTGCAGGAGAGCAAGCTTCAAATCTTCGTCATCAGGTTAACTCCCCGTGTTTGTTTTTGTTCTTTCTACGAAGACTAGAGATTGACAGTGGATTGTTCCGACTTGTCAGGAGGCGAGGCTGTTTTTAACGGAATCGCATGAGTCACTTCTAAGGGAAATCGAGTTGTTGAGTTTAATGAAAAGTCTAAGTGATGATGATGGTGATGATTCTAGTTTGTTGACCAAGTGTTGTGACGATGAACTCTCTTTTGTTGAGCTTGGAGGAGTGTGGCAAGCTCCGTTGTACGAGATAACACTGAATTTGAATCCACATTGTGATAATGAAGGTTTTGACCTCCTTTAGTTCACTAGCTAAATCTTATTTTGAAAGCAATGAATTTGATGGTGTGATTGATCTTATGGGTGTTTTGTGCTTTCAGTAGAGAAATATAGTGAACAGAGAGTGTTTAAAGTGTTCAATAACCTAGTAGTGAACGACACAGAAAAGGAAGTTGAAGCCGAGTTTTCCGACCGGAGATATGTAATGCCCAAAAAGAGTTGCTTCTACATGGTTTGTGAATTTTTCTTTGCCCCTATTTTATGATTTGCTGTCTAAAGATTGCATTTTTTAGTTGACCAAGTTGATGTGTGATATGGTTCTTCTGGTTTTACCTTCATTTTCCGGTCTCGCGTTTCTCTATTTTTCCAATGTTCCTTTGAAGTCTGATTTACAGCACCTCCGAAACCTTGTTCCTGGTAACTATTGTACTATAGTCCATATAGACATTTTGCTGCTTTAGAGTTTTCTTACTCTGCTTGATTGTTCCTAAGTTCTTTATTAAAAGATCAGTCATTGCTGAGCCTAGCAATGTATTTATCTTATTGACGTTATATATGCAGCTAGACCTGAAGAAGGTTTCAATCTTATAGTTATTGATCCGCCCTGGGAAAATGCAAGCGCTCATCAGAAGTCAAAGTTCGTTCCTGCTCTGTCTTATATATTAATATCGACTTGAAATATGCGTGTGGAGTAGTATGTTTTTGTATTTGAAGAGTTCACAAGCCATGTATTTTGGTTCTTGTTTTAGGTATCCTACTTTACCAAACAGATACTTCTTATCCCTCCCAATCAATCAGCTTGCTCATGCTGAAGGAGCTCTCGTGGCTTTATGGGTGACCAACAGAGAGAAATTACTTAACTTTGTTGAGAAAGAGCTATTCCCTGCGTGGGGAATTAAGTACGTAGCTACAATGTATTGGTTAAAGGTTGAGCCCAACTTGCACCTCTCAATTTTCATTCTTGATTTCTGAGTTTGCGTACATGACTTGAAATTTCTTACGGTGCTATGTGAAATGTTTCAGGTAAAACCAGATGGTTCACTGATTTGCGATCTGGACCTGGTCCATCATAAACCCTATGAATATCTTCTACTAGGCTACCGGTTTACTGAAGTAAGTCATTTCTTGTCTTCGTCACTTGAATAATCTGAAAACTTAGCCTCTGTCTCACAGCCGTATGCATCTCATAGCTTGCAGAAGCAAAATATAGGGCAGATTTTAAACTCTTGGATAAGAACAAAGTAATCATAAGCATCCCTGGAGATTTTTCGAGGAAACCTCCAATTGGGGGTATACTTCTACAGCTTTATTCTGCGATTTGCTTCAACGAAATTCTTTGTTGTACAGTTCCCTGATTATTTTTTTTACTTGGACTTTTGTGTAGAGATACTAATGAAACATGTTCCCGGGTCTCAATCATCTCGGTGCCTTGAGCTATTTGCTAGGGAAATGGCTCCTGGATGGACCTCTTGGGGAAACGAACCGCTTCAGTTTCAGGACTCGAGATACTTCTTGAAAGATTAATGGGTGCATCAACAGATTCTAGCTAGAAAAATACTTGCTTGGGCCAATTTTCATGGTGGGGGAGTGGGAACAGTGATAAACCCTTGGGTAGCGTCAGAAGGTATGGTTTTGGTAAAACGACATCATTTGAAGGAGCCCACGTTGGAATCAGACGAGAAGCTTAAACAATTACGTTTCGATTATTGTTTTTGACATCACTGTACCATCAATTTAGTAAGTTTTTTTCTTCTCCTGTCATCGCAGATGTTTCAGAGACAAAATAAACATATTATATCATCAGTACAGTAAGATCACATACTATATTTATATCACAAATTCATTAGATTTCAATTCTTTTTAAAACAAAATACGGATAACTAAAGGCAAGAGCGTGTAAAATGAATTCAATAAGTGACTACTCGTTGGAAGATTACATCGGCTTTGATGGGTCAATGTGTGGGGGCAAATCCAGTATCCCATTTTCCTATTATGTTCAATGAACTAATATAATTTTGAAAAAAAACCATGGAAATTAAAGAAAATCATGACCAATGAAGGGAAGGGCCCAACAATAATTCCAAGTATAGTTGATTGTCATAGCAATCAAATAATATGCTTACAAATATTAACGATGTATATTCCAAACATAACAGGTTTCAAGTTTGACTGAACATTGTTGTTTTAAATAAATAGTGTGATAAGTGTTGTAGAAGAAGTCTAAAAGAATTTAGTTATTCTACTACTCGAGCTCTTCTCCCTTGCACTCTAAAGTCTGTTGTCTAATGTATGGTAAAAGAGTTTGTCCAAAACCAGACATTAGCGTACGATTAAACGTGGCTCTACTCTAGTATTCTATTTAAGACGAGCTTTCCAGATTATAAACTTACTACACAAGAGCTTAGTTAAACTATTTCATCTTAATCATCTACTAAAAACTCCGATTTTTCATACATTTGTTTTCAAAATGTTATCAATTAAAATGGTAGAAAGCAAACAAAGTAAAAAAAAAAGACAAAACAGCAATCATTGGATAGACACATGATAATATAGTTACACCACTAACCAGGACAAAAGTGAGCATATCTTTCGTTGTTGTTCATACTATTATCTCTATCGTGACAATTAATTTTAAATTAAAAGAGAAAATTCAATAATGTTTATGAGGCTTAAATTAATTTGTTTGCTATTAACATGGCCGAAAAACGAAAAACCAATCAGATGGGGTGTTTTACGGTCATTACTATCAACGGACCCACTTAATGAAGCGGACCCCACATGTCTCTACATCGTTTCTCTTTATAAATCTGGTCATCTTACACAGATTTGAGAGAAAACATACATTAACGTAACCGCTTCATTGCGCAAAACCACACAGTAAGTTATCGTACGCCACAGCTATTCCGACCATTCGTTAAATTCAGATCAACACGTGGCTGATTTACGTCAAATCACCAGTAAAAGATCTGTAAATGCGAACCTGCGCGTACTCGAACACATTCACACAGATCATCCAATTTCTTTTTGCGTCATTCAGTTTTAATAATGAAAAAGATTCTTTGTATAATTCCAGCGAAGAGAAAAGCGTATTCCTCGTGAGCACTAACTTCTCACTCTTTCTTCTTCAGCTGAATCACATATCCGTCCGCTCTGTTTTTTTTTTCATTTTACCGGTTTCGGATCGGTTCATTTACGGTGGTCGGGGGTGTTTTGAGATGACGTCTGACGGTGCGACGTCGACGTCAGCAGCAGCGATGGCGACGAGGCGAAAGCCGTCGTGGAGAGAGAGGGAGAACAACCGGAGGAGGGAGAGGCGGAGAAGAGCTGTAGCGGCGAAGATTTATACAGGTCTCAGAGCTCAAGGTAACTACAATCTTCCCAAGCACTGCGACAACAATGAAGTGCTCAAGGCGCTTTGTTCTGAAGCTGGTTGGGTAGTTGAAGAAGACGGTACCACTTATCGCAAGGTGAAAATCATCATTACACATTCGATTTAGATCTGATCTTATATGTGGATGTTTCTTATGCTTTTAGCTGCTGAATCTCAAGTTTTTTTTTTTGGATTGTTTTGACTCATCATTACACATTCGATTGTTTTCTCGGTTTAATTAGAGTTTTCTTGATTAAAGTTTCCAACTTTTATTCAACATTTTGATGAATTTCATTACTTAAATGGGAATTTCTATAAGTGGATCTAGTTATCTTCTGATTTGACTTGGAGAAAGTGAATTTGAGTGATTCTTACTAAATCAGAGCTATGAGTGGAGAAGATTTTGGAATTTCATACTTTTCTTTTAGCATTTGCTTTATCTTAGTTTACTATATTTACATCTCTCCCTTTGCTTTATATTGCATCTGAATATCTCAGCCATTGCTTTTATTTTTGCTTTTTGCAGTTTTTGTCTCATAATCTTAGTGTAAAATGGTCTTTTGATAATTTCTTCTTTTTTCTGGCAACTGATTGTGACATTGTGGTGTTTTCAGGGACACAAGCCTCTTCCTGGTGACATGGCTGGATCATCCTCTCGAGCCACTCCTTACTCTTCCCATAACCAAAGCCCTTTTGAAAGTCCCATCCTTTCTTACCAAGTCAGTCCATCGTCTTCTTCATTCCCGAGTCCTTCTCGTGGTGGCGACACACACAACATCTCCACAATCTTCCCTTTCCTCAGGAACGGCGGGATTCCTTCATCGCTTCCTCCGCTTAGGATCTCAAACAGTGCTCCAGTCACTCCACCAGTCTCATCCCCAACTTCGAAACACCCTAAGCCATTGCCCACTTGGGAGTCTTTTACTAAAAACTCCATGGCCGTTGCTGCTAAACAATCAATGTCATCTTTCAACTACCCGTTCTACGCTGTATCTGCACCCGCGAGTCCCACTCATCATCGCCAGTTCAATGCCCCGGCTACTATACCTGAATGTGATGAGTCTGACTCTTCGACTGTTGATTCGGGTCATTGGATAAGCTTTCAAAAGTTCTCTCAGCAGCCATTCCATGGCGGCTCTGCAGTGCCTGCCTCTCCTACCTTCAATCTAGTGAAACCCCCCGTGCCTCAGCAGTTATCTCCAAACACTGCAGCAACCCAAGAGATTGGTCAAAGTTCGGAATTTAAATTTGAGAACAGCCAAGTTAAGCCATGGGAAGGGGAGAGGATCCATGATGTGGCTATGGAGGATCTTGAGCTCACTCTCGGAAACGCTAAAGGTCGTAGTTGAGATGAAGAGAACAAAAAGAACCCGATGTGGGCCTTGAGGCATGTTAATGTGTTGTTTAGTTCATGGTTTTGGTTCTTGTACTAGAATTGATATTCTTAGTACCATTGAGTTTGTTTCACATTGCATTATTTGTAGATAGGATGTGTAAGATATATGTTTCTATTATATATCATTCCTTTTAGGTCTTGTAAGACATTACAAATATTTTATTATTTAGTGGCTTGAACTGGAATATATATCATTCAAACTTGAGATATACCGAACGATGAAACGGAGGAAACAAGAAAGGCTGAGACCGAGCCCAAGAGAGAACAATGTGGAAGAAAAAGGTTCATTATGCATATATGAAACTAGAAAAGAAAATATAACAACAGAGACGCAAAGAAAGACTTGAGATTTTAGCCATAAGTTACACAAAATTCATAATACAAAGAAGAAAACAGAAGACATGAAGCATTAAACATGGAAACAATTAAGGAAACGTAAAATTAGAATCACAAATGTCAAGAAACTGTGAAACTTTTGAGCCTAACCTGCTTTTCAGGTGAAATTCATTCAGAACCATCTGGGAAGCTATCAAGCGCGTCTTGCTTACCATTTACGTAGAACTCAACCACAGCTTGCATTCTATTGAGCTTATCTGGATGGTAATTCACATGAACAATCACCGGTTTCACCTTCTTCTTTAATTCTCGATCCTTTCTTACAGTCTTGAAAAGAACCTTACTGTTCATAAACTCATACATATCCATGACTCTCTTGGAGGCATGCAGCCCAATGTACTCAGGATGCGAAGGATAAAACAATTCCTCGTTGAAAACCGCTTGGTCCCACAACTTTGCCTTGGAGAGCCTATCCGCTACACGATCGAGCAGCTCGATTGATGGAATCGTAGGCCTTAGATAGAAAAACCCAGAATTAAAAACCCATATCCTCATGGTGTGAGCATACCGAGCCCATCCCATGGCTGGTTCATCAAAGACATCGTTGAATCCATAAGCCGTCATATTGCTATGGCCATCACTCATTGACTCCACATCAGAGTCTCTGTATAGATGACTAAACGGGTTCTGCAAGAAGACAATGTCCACATCCGAGAGAAGAACACCATAACCGAGCTGCAAGAATTCTCTTAACACACGGAATTTCAGTCCAGAGACAGCATGGTTACCTCCGGTTTTCCCGACCGTGTCGACGTCCTTGTCTGGATCTCTCTTGTAGTACGCAACATCGTTTGATTTACAGAAATTCTCAATGTAATCGTCCAATGTCACAACCAGGTAATTTTTTATACCCAATCTCTTTACGCTGGCAATCTGAACCTCTAGCATTGACTTCACATTTGCGTTTGCAAGAGCCACGATCACCTCTTTATCTACAGAAATATCCTCCAGAATCTTTGCCAATCTTGGGTTTACAGATTCATCCGAAAGGATAGTTGGATTAGTTCTCAAACTCTTGACAGTTCCGAAAGGACCCGCTTTGATCTGTGATCCCAAAGCTAGAACCTGTTTTCTTGCATTGTCTGATCCTTGTTCCGCTAAACGTAGCTTTTCCGTTAGCTCCCTGACCTGCTTCTTTAATTCTGCGTTCTTCTCTGAGAGAGATGCAAAGTCTGATTTCAGCATTCTGATTCGTGCGGGTGATTCACAAGACGATGATCCAACCTGAACCAAACAAAAAAGACAAGGAAAGTGATAAACTTTCACCAAGTCAACTTCAAACTCAAATCTTCAAACCTCAAGAATCTTAAACCAACTCAACTTAATTCCAAATTTTGATACAATATCCAGCAATCAACCCAACTAGTTTGAATAATATCTATAATGGCTTGAGACTAGCGCAGGGAGTTGTCAATTCAGGTGAAATCAATCTACGTAGCTCGATCACAGAACCCAAAAGAGAGCTCTATAGATTTAGGGCGCAAGATCAAGTACCTGGACGTGTTCGTTAACTATAAGCGACGAGTTCGAGTTGAAGAATCCGTTAGGGAACATAACGGCGCATACGCAGCCGATCATGATACCGATGAGGATAGCGATCGCAATTCGAGATCCACGGAGCTGTTGGCTTCTATCTCTACGACCCGCCATGGACGTTGACTTTCTCTCCTCCTTGAAATTGAAAGAGGAGAGACGCGAAAGCTAAGCTGAAATGACTCCTTCTCTGATTTATCCACACGAGAAAAAGTTTGTACAATGTGCTAGATCAGAGAAAATTGTCTTTTTACAGAAAACCCTAGAAAATGTGGTGTTTTATTCGGTAGTCTTTGGGTCAGACCTCCCGGGTTTTGAAGTTGTTGACAGAAGAAGAGAGAGCTTGTTTTGGCCTAAGCTGCCAAGACAACGACGACGACGATGAATCAAAGGCTGCTAAATAGTATTCCTCTACTTCACGATGTAGATGCGTTTTTTTTTGCTTTTTCGTAATCGCCAGTTTAAGATGAAGTTTCAGCCGTTAGATGAGGTTACTATTTCGCTGACTAATCTGATGGTCAACATAAGCAAATTTATAAATCCAGATTTGAGAGAATACAAAATTTCACATCTAAAATCCACTAACTAGCACGATCACACATGTTAGACTAAAACACTATGATTGAGATATTAGTTAAGTTTTCAAGCCTTTGAATAGCATTTTTGCCAAACGTCTATTCAGCGATCAAGAAAGCGGTTTCAGCGGTTAGATCGCCGAGATTTTGGGTTGTGCGGCAAAGAACAAAAAAAGAAGAAATCAACTATGCAAAGAACATATATTCTTTGACCGGATTACATTATTCGAACATTTGAAGAGAATGTCTGTAAAAAAGAGCGAGTGAATAATAAAAAAAAAAAGCTTTAGAATTACAAAGAGTATAACTTTCTTCAAGTAACCGTTGATTACATGTCAAAATTCAAATGCAAAAGTCAAAAGAAAAAAGAGAAAGAAAGATATGAAAATTAGAGTGCATCTACATCTACATATCCATCTTTCTAGATGAGTTCGATTTCATATTGTGATTGCAGTCAATTGAATAATTTCTGACTGCATTCAGTTAAAACAATTTCTTTCGGTATTTTAAATACATTTTTTTTTTCCTCTCACCATATCAAATCTTATTAGTGGTTGCGTTTTACACATAAACCTTATATTTTGTTTGAGATGTTTAACGATGTGAATTTTTTTGTTTTAACTATACATCAAACATAAATGTAAACATAGATACAAAATAACAATAGAGAAGTAGTTTTTGGGTTGAAGCCTTGAAGGATATTGTGTATCAAAGTAGACAGGCTGATAAGGCTCACATTTAAATGGAATGATGCTTTTTGTTTGGTTTTACTTTATAGCCTATTGCGGGTATTGTATCAAAAATCTTCTCCTATGTAATTAATTGAGATTTTAATTAATTACACTTAGTTGAGTCTGCTTAGCTTTTGGGCTCCACTTTCGCCTCAATATGAACAAAATTAACACACTTTTGTCTGGACAATTAAATAAAACGAGAGAAAGGTTTGAAATTCGGCCGCTGGATATATATATTTTTAAGATCTTCTAAAGTTATCTAAGCTTGGCCATCGAATTAATCTAATAATAAAACACCAATTAAATTCATTCTCCTGTCAGACTGTAGTAGAATTATCAGGCAGCTTGTTTAAGTTTTCATAATTACTGACTGTTTGGACACGAGGACTTCTTTATCCACCGTCTGGATTGGCTATAGTTAAATACATCGCAGCCATAATAAGAGAACGCGTTAGTAAAGTCAACACGAAGTCAACTTCATTGTGGCATTTAGTTTAGCCCGTCCCACTTCGATTTTTAAGTGAATACTGTACGAACTTTTTTTTTCCCGATTTATCCACTTCCATAAGTCTCTCGTCTCATTCACATTTGATCCTGGTTCCTTTATCAAAGGGGCCATCATTAACATAATTTTGATTCAGAGATCCATTTGGAAAAGAAAAATCAAATGAAGTTTGAAGAATCGCAAACGCTCTTACCGTCGAGAAAACCTGTAAACGGCGGTTCCGATTGGCTCATTCGTAACCGCAAACGCGCTGGTTACAAGCTTTGGGTTTTAGTTGCGGTTCTACTCTTGGCCTTAGGTTCTATGTTAACCGGTTCCGTCTCTCTCAAAGGAATCGGTTTGTTCCATTCTGTTGACGGCGAGTCCAGATTCCACGTCGGCGACGATCTCGACGTCCTGGTACCAATTAATTGTGGTTTTCTCTTTGAAATTGTTAATGGTCATCGGAATTGCATTTTTGACTTTTTTGAGATATTTACGAAATTGACAGGAAATTGAGGAAAGAGAGAAAGTGGTGAGGCATATGTGGGACGTGTACGGACGCTCCGGCGGAGTTAGGGTTCCTCGGTTTTGGCGCGAGGCTTTCGAGGCGGCTTATGAGTTTCTGGTCAGTGATACCGCCGCCGTTCGAAACGGTGCTATATCCGACATAGCTAAGTTGTCTCTTGTTCGCTCTCTTAAGCCCGACTCTACTGCGGCCCAGCCCAATCGTCGTTGAGTTTGTGAAGACGAAAGCCCACGATAATTACATGAGAAATTTTCTTGTATATAGGATTTTTAAAAAATCCGTGAAAAAATCAAATAAATGAAAATGCATAAATAGCGTTTCATTGACAAATAGCAACCATATTATTGTTGGGCAAAAATATATAGCAACCAAATTGTTGTCTATCTATTACAAAACAAAACATCTATTTTCAGTTCCTTAATTTTTGATTTGATCCTAATGATTTACTCAAAATAAATGAATTAGTCATATATGGGTAAAAATCATTAGTAAAGGATTATTTATTAGGTAGGCATTCCAATATATTGTCACAAAAAAATGTTATAAAGAATCTTATATTAAGAGAATTAGGACACGCGACTTTCCAAAAATAAATGAATCTGCCATGTTAAATCACGCGCGAATACCGAAAAAAGCTACACTCCCACTCATTTATTTACAGGAATTCATATACCAATAAACCCACACCAAAGTGTGTGATACACATCACACTCAAAATACAAACGGTTAAAAACTAGGATTCTTTCAAAACTTCAAGGTAAAAAACTGCTTAAGTGTATATATTGTTTAAACTAGAGAAGCCTCCTCCTGAAGTTTCTGGTAGTTGATTGATAAGTACGAACGAGAAGACCGACACCAATCCCTAAACCAACACAGACACCAAGTCCAATCCCAACACCAACCCTTACACCTGCATTGAACCATGACATCTCTCCATCTAAGCACTCACTTTTCCAATACATGTCTCCTTCGTATTCCTCTTTGTAATCTGCGTATTCTGTTGCCTACACACGAAAAGAAAGAATGATAACTTAAAAACACCGACCATACAAAGAATTATACTTTGACGGATTAGCTTTGCCAGGTACTTCTCATACTGGCATCTCCCATTGGTATTTAGTATAAGACTCTAGTAACTAGTTCCTACCAGTGATATGGTGAATGCTGAAGAGGAAATAGACTTTAGCCTACAATGATTCAAAGTATTTTACAGACCTTTTAAACCACAACATTACAACAGATAAGATATTAAGGGATTGTGGGTGGCAACGATTTGTACGCACCACCATTGGGTCATAGACGCAGCAGACAAAAGGATAAGAGCTTATAGATAACAGAGCCAAATGGGAGATTTTTATTCATCTTTTTTTTAATGGAAAACTGTGTGTAGCCACATGTCCATTTATCAGCAGAAGACTGGTCCACTTCAATTCTTTAAACGACTTTAATCTTCCTCAGACTACCAACAAACATGTATTCAATAGGGAAAGCAGATCCAAAAACATTATAGATGGTAATCAATTGGTTGAACACAAAACAAAAATGCTCAAGAAAAAATAGTGAAGAACGAATTCAGATAATATTAAATAATAACTTGAAAGTTACCTGAAGATCAAGCTCATAGGAGGGGTATTTCTGAGGCCCTGCAGTTTCATACTCGGGAATTGAATCCAATGCCATTCTTCTATTTTGCTTCTTTCTCAAACCAAGCTGCAGAGTCTTAGTTAAGATGATGGGTGTTCCTGAGAAGCAGCCAGTGACATAGACCTCGATAGTTGGCAATGGGGGTAATAACTCTTGACCGTTTTTGCTCTTCTCCTTTAAGAAACCAGACCCTGCAGTGATCTCAGCTTCACAAGTCATGTTCCACTGATTATTCGATTCCCCCGTGAACCCATTACTATCAAACATCTCAAGAGTGCCAGACAAGACTAGCTCATTTTTGTCATAAACCTCAAACTTTACGCTACCCGTTAACCTGATATTGTCTGTGCTGACATAAGTTGCTTCTTCAGATTTTTTATCAAACCTATCCCTTCTAAGCTGTGAAGAACACCCTTCCGAGTACATGCTCATCCTAACACCGTTTATCTCCAAAAGCGTATCTGGATCCAGAGGAATGTGATTGATGGTGAGGACCTCAGGGGTTGAATCTTCCACCGTGAAATTGCTTATCCTGACGTAGAACACTCTCAAATCCAACCAGGGGGATGAGATTCTGGAGCTGTGATGGTTATAGTTATGATATCTAGATATTTGAAAGGCTTCACCCTTGTTAAGTGTCTCACAAGGTTCCTCCATAACCGAGAGGAAGAGGAACAACGAGTGTGTAAAACCCAAAGTTAATTCTCACTCCAAAACCTAATCGAGAAAACGAAAACACTTGTGTGTAAGCCTTAATTCCGATGAAAAAGCAGAGACCTGGTTTTGAGGAACATAAAGCCTTATCGTAAGGACATGAAAACAGGAATACTTAAAACTGAAAAAGAGAATGATTCTGTCCCAAAAGGGAAGATTCCATTTCTCATCATGGAACACACAGACAGAAGCAATAACAACACAAACAATAGACCTGCTATAAAGTTGAATCGCAAACGGTAAACATAATTAAAGATTCAAACTTTTTGCAGATGCAGAAACGGTAAGACTTGGAAGAATCTCAAACTTTCGAGATTGATCCAGATTTGAGATAAAGTTTCAAGAGGTTCTGAAATTGAAACTGTGTTGTGTTTCTTCAACAACAAAAGCAACTACCTTTAACAACACTCGGAGCTTCTCAAACTATGAAGATCCGAATAGAATGAAAAAGAATAATATAAAAGAGAAAAAAAAAAGAGACTCACCAAAGAAGAAACTCCATCCACAAATCCTCTAAATCGGTATAAATTGACTCGTACAGATTCTTAGCGTACAATATTAATCTTCCTGTCAACGTCTAAATCGAAGGGAAATATTGTTTATGGCCAAGATTATACTTGTCGAACCCACCACCACCACCAAGTTCACAGCTTATCTTTTCGATCTAATTGGAACGCAGCGCGTGTCCGAGGATTGCGATGGACCCACTTGAGCTGATATGGTTTATGTATGTCCTTGTTTAAGGAAAACATCTGGTTTATCTATTTATTAACCAGTTTTATTTAAAATGTCGGTGAAATCGCGAAAAAAAGTCTACGGTGATGAAGGGGAAAAGCAAAAATATCAGAAACAGTGATGGGAAGAATTAGTGAGGTGGAAGATGAAGATGATGATGTGTTTCTTCTGACCTAACGATCTTATCGTTTCATGTTTACCATGTAGCCTTTCAAAATCAAAACTGTTCGCTGTTTAATACACACAAAAACGACGTGCATTTAACTCATCACAGAATGATACAATTATCCAAATTAAAGAAGAGAAAGAAAAAAAAAGTTTTTTTTATTGGAGAATATTAAACCTTTCATTTGAATGGTGAAATAAATTCATTTCAAAATTCTAACACTCAGTTTTTTTTGTTTAATGGTTCTATCTTTGTAATCTTTTTCACCAAAATTGTGGTCTGCCTTTTTGTGTTTTATTTCTCATTTAATTTTTTTTTTGATTAATAAGATATTTGAGGAATTCTCATTCCATAGAACCTAAATTAAGAGACATTTTTTTAGTTTTCATTTTTTTTAGGTTCTATCAGTTCGAAGTTATTATATTTTATGAGAGAACGAATATCTCATGCCGTGTCGTTTTCCGACCAAGACAGAGACAGGTTGAATAAAACTATGTATACAAAGTAAGTCAACTGTAATCTCTGATAGGTAATACAGACAGTAACAAAAGTAAAAGAATCATGGACGCCACAATGTCTTCTGAGCACATAACATTCCTTCTTTGTCTTGAGCATAAGTCATACGAATCTCCCAATGCAAGCTTCTTAATATCTCTTCCAATGGCTCTAATATCTCCACCTTGTCACGCACAACCACCCAACCTCCAGGCCTTGTCAATCTATCCATCTCCACCACGATCGAAGCCGGTTGCTTACACCTGTAACAACAACAAAATGGAGATTTCTCATTTGACAAACAATTTTAGATTTAACGATCACTACTACTACTTTATTATACCTGTTCTTGAGCCGTGAAAAGAGATGATCAGCATGAAGAAGGTCATAAGATCTTGGATATGTTCCAAATGGTTCACACCAATCATGGTATATACCAAAGAGACCTCTTTCTTATATGAATGGAAGCGTATCGGGTGAATGAACAGGCACTACATTCATTACCCACACATTCTGCTTCACCAGTGACGCCGCAAATCTGTTTTGTAAGAAATGAAAACCAGTAAGAAAGAATCACCAAATGCAAAGTTTTGTTCTAAGAAGAAGAGCAATAAAGATTTCTCCTTTTCCCCATACCCTCCATAGATTGCAGTCATGTCCATCACATTGCGGATATGTAACCAGTCAATACCTAATCCAGTGAGGTAAGATTTGTTAACCATAGCATTCCAATGATTTGTATCTTCAATGGCTCTCTCTTTGTTGGTTAACCACTCAGGGTATGTTTCAAGTCTCTTTGGCCATTCTTCAGGCCACTCTGCTCCATGCTGTTCAATAGCCGACGGTATCTCATGTAAACAGATTTTCATCGGCACATACCTATTCAAAGACCGGGTCGCATGAAAAAGTTCATAAAAGAAGAAAGATAAAGTTATGCCATTTAGATTATTATCACCATTGCTTTACTTACCAAGCTGCGTCTGGGTTTTCGTTGTCCTTGCAAAGAGGAGGATTTTTCCTCCTTCTCAGTTCATAAATATCATTTGACTCTGGTTTTTGATATATTCTCACTCCCATTTCACTTGCTTCTTCGGTTTTGTGTGCAAGAATATTCCAACAAATAGAAGCTGTCAATGCGGTCATCGCTGAAAAAAAAACCCACACAAGAGACAAACTTTGTCACAAGAAACATTAAAGACAATACATAAAAGTCGATAATTACTCAAAGCACAAGTAGACATATACCTTCATCATCCTCAATCTTTTCATTATTACTTGACAATATGAAGTATCCGTTAGGCCTTAAAATCCTGTTCATCTCCAGAAGAAGTCTACCACCTGAGATTGCAAAAAAGCTCAAATATTCATGACTCGAAAAGCAAATAAAAACATATGACACTGTAAGAGATACACTTACCATGAGAATGCCAGTGGATTCCGCAAGCAGCACAATGAATGGTATCGAAGACTCCACTAGGAAAAGGAAGCCTTATACTTTCCAAAGCACTGACTAAAGTAGGAGACCCGCGCTCAAGAGCGACCTGCGCTAAGTCAACTAGATCGTCCTTTAAGCCTAGAGATACTGTTAAAACATCCTTATCCAGCAATGCAGCTACAAAGCTTGACTCTGAGCATCCAATGTCCAACACTATACGAATATTCTTTCCCCATTCAATATCTGGTACCATCTATCAAACACCAATCATGTTTTCAAGAACTTTTCTTATACAGGAGCTTGCCTCCAGTGAAAAGTTAAAGGTTCAGAGAGTACCAAATACCTCTTGAATGAATTCAATGTACTGAAGAACATTTCCGTTGAAGGCAGTCTGGTTCTGTGGAAAAGTTAGGTATTCGCCAGTCTCATTTACCCAATTATGCTTCTTAATATAAGCAGCCAACTTTGGATGCGCCACGTTCTTATACAATATCTGATGTTAATAGAAAATGAATTAGATACAAACTAACTTAAAATAAACAAAACCAACTTAAAAAGCTCAATGATGTAAACCTTAGATCTGCTCTCAGGCCAGGAAACAGGAGGATCATAGCCATCATGTGGTAGAGGAACAAGACACATTACAGGGTTCTTAGGACAACTCCTCTCTCTATGTCTATAACTCCGAAGCCTCCCTATTAACCCATCATTATCAATACATGGCATGTAATTATGCTTGCTCCTAGTGTTACACAATCTCCAGCTATACTCAGCTTTAGGATCGAACACTGGACCTTTCCTCTTCCTGTTTTTACCTGTCGCTATTTCCTCCTTCTTTTCTTCTAGCTCTTCATCCACTGATGCACTTGATTCGTCTCCATTTCCATCAGACTCTTCTTCATTGCCATCTGACTCAGCTCCTTCCTCTCCATCTTCCTTATAAGACTCAGAATCTTCAGATTCTGCTTCTACTTGTTCTTGATCCTCCTTAACCACAGCTGCTTCTTCTACTACCACCGGCTTAGGCAAATCCTTCTTCTTATGTGAATGAGACACAACATGCTCTTTCTTTTTCTTGGTTTCATGTTTATGAACAGACCCACCAACTTTTTTCCCTTCTTTTGATTTCGAACCAGATTCAACTTTACTTTTCTCATGTGATTTGCTAGATTCAGATACCTCGTTAAGAGCTGATTTAGTGCGAGATGACACCGGTTCAGCTATGTCGTCGAAGCTTTCTCTCTGAACATTGAATGAAGAAGCAGAGGAAGACAAGAAAGACCAGAAGAAAACAAAGCAGAGACCCAAAACAACAATGAACGCCATCTTCAACCAAATCCCTCGTGGCTGTTTAATCCTGCGCGCGAAATGAGCAATCCCCATTTCTCTCTTTCTCTCCATCATTATAGAAAAACCACTTTAATGCATCTGAACAACAGAGATCTCAAGAGACCACTTTGACCAAACTTGGGATAAGCTCAGCAACCAAAGAATTTGCTAAAGCTAAGCAAACCCTGGAGCTATAACCACAGATTAACCAGGATCTACGCGAGTTTCAAAGAGTTGAGAGCTCGGATCAGTGGAAATTTGCAGTACTCAGATTGGAAAAGCTGCTAAAATAAGATTATTTATAGATTTGGTCGAAATGAGCTATATAAGATCATAAGTATACGGAACAACAAATATCAGATTTCTCACCGGAAAACGTAAAGAGAGAGAGAGAGAGAGAAAACAAAACAAAGTATGAATCTTGCACCACCCAAATTCAATCGTATGAATTAAGCTTGAGGTAATCACACAACTGAAAATTACAACTCTTCTATTAAAGCTTACACTAATATTATCCTCAATGCCTTTTCTCGCTTTTTCCCATGTTTAGTTGAAAGTTGACAAAAGGAAGAACAAAATTTGCAAGTTTGGTAATAACTGAGTAGTGGCCAGAGACTCAGAGCTTTGTCCGGTTACGGAGAAAGAGCGGCGAGACAACCGGATTGTGACGGGAATTTTGCCAATAAAATTCCAAACAGATCAGCAATTAAGCCCAATGAGCTTTAAGTAATTAAGCTCAATGGGCTCATGCGATCTAAGGCAGTTTCAAGCAAACACGAAAAGAAAATACGTAAATTCGCGTGATAGAGAATGTCAAGTTCCAATGAAAATTTGGATAGCATTTACTACTATAATTGCCACATTATTAGATGATAAGAAAGTCAACATTGCTGTTAACTTTATAGATCTTATTCAAAAATCAGACAATAGTATTTTAGATCCTTCCCTAAAATCTTGTATACTATAAATTTCGTTTCAGTTGTAAATTTTTAACATACAATTTATTTTTTATTGGATTTTCCCATTCCACTAGCAGTCAGTCTCCTCTTTTTAACCTTTGCTTTATGATAAAAGATAAACACTCATTTATCACAAAAGAGGTACAAGTAGACAAATGTTATTTAACTAAAACTTAGGAAAAAAATAATTATATTTACAGATAGAGAGATGCTAAACTTTATTTTTACTAATAAAAATAGAGATTTCTTAAAAAAAAAAAAAAACAGCTCACATGCCTCACGTTCGATCTCTTCTCTCGATTTTGCTGTGTGCTTCGTCAAGAAAGAGAAACGTGGACCCTCCTTTCCACTACCACCTTTGGTTTTCGTTTCTCTGATTTCTCGAAAACCCTCCAAAACAAAAATAAAAACAAAAAAAATCTCAATTTTCTGGGTTTTTCCTCTCCGTTTCCCCATCCTCCATTCTCATACACAAACCCTACTTTTTTGCTTCAAAACTCTGGGGTTTGGTGGGTCATCGTCAAAGTTGTCTCCTTTTCGGTCCTTTTCACCAGCGCTTAGGATAACCAAAATAAAAAGGACGCCTGAATTTAATAATAATCACAGACAGCATTCTCCGGTTAAGCTTCCCGTACAAAAAGATCTGACTTTTTTTTTGTCAGCTCAATAAATCTCAGTGCTTGACCATGGACGGTGCCGGAGAATCACGAGTCGGCGGAAGCGGCGGAAATGGCGGTGATGGTGATAGTTCGGTTGGGGTAAAGATCCGACAAACCAGGAGGCTACCGGATTTTCTCCAGAGCGTGAATCTCAAGTACGTCAAATTAGGCTATCATTACGTAATCTCAAATCTCTTGACGCTCTGTTTATTCCCTCTCGCCGTCGTTATCTCCGTCGAAGCATCTCAGATGAACCCTGACGATCTCCGTCAGCTCTGGATCCATCTCCAATACAATCTGGTTAGTATAATCATCTGCTCTGCGGTTCTTGTCTTCGGTTTAACCGTCTATGTCATGACCCGACCCAGACCGGTTTACTTGGTCGATTTCTCCTGTTACCTCCCGCCTGATCACCTCAAAGCTCCCTTCACTCGGTTCATGGATCACTCTAGGCTCACCGGAGATTTTGACGACTCTGCTCTCGAGTTTCAGCGCAAGATCCTCGAACGCTCTGGTTTAGGAGAAGACACTTATGTCCCTGAAGCTATGCATCATGTTCCACCGAGGATTTCAATGGCTGCTGCTAGAGAAGAAGCTGAACAAGTCATGTTCGGTGCGTTAGATAACCTTTTCGCAAACACCAACGTGAATCCAAAGGATATTGGAATCCTCGTTGTGAATTGTAGTCTCTTTAACCCAACACCTTCTTTATCCGCAATGATTGTGAACAAGTATAAGCTTAGAGGTAACATCAGAAGCTACAACCTCGGTGGAATGGGTTGCAGCGCTGGAGTTATCGCGGTGGATCTGGCTAAAGATATGTTGTTAGTACACAGGAACACATATGCGGTTGTTGTTTCGACAGAGAACATCACTCAGAACTGGTATTTCGGTAACAAGAAATCGATGTTGATACCTAACTGCTTGTTTCGAGTTGGTGGCTCTGCGGTTTTGCTGTCGAACAAGTCTAGAGACAAGAGAAGGGCTAAGTACAGGCTTTCACATGTGGTCAGGACTCACCGTGGAGCTGACGACAAAGCTTTCCGTTGCGTTTATCAAGAACAGGACGATACAGGAAGAACCGGGGTTTCTTTGTCAAAAGATCTTATGGCGATTGCAGGGGAAACTCTCAAAACCAATATCACGACATTGGGTCCTCTTGTTCTACCGATAAGCGAGCAGATTCTCTTCTTTATGACTTTAGTTGTGAAGAAGCTTTTTAATGGTAAGGTCAAACCGTATATTCCGGATTTCAAACTTGCTTTCGAGCATTTCTGTATCCATGCTGGTGGAAGAGCAGTGATCGATGAGTTAGAGAAGAATCTGCAGCTTTCACCGGTTCATGTCGAGGCTTCGAGGATGACTCTTCATAGATTTGGGAACACGTCTTCGAGCTCTATTTGGTATGAGTTGGCTTACATCGAGGCGAAAGGAAGGATGAGAAGAGGCAACCGCGTTTGGCAGATTGCGTTTGGGAGTGGATTTAAATGTAACAGCGCGATTTGGGAAGCGTTGAGGAATGTGAAACCTTCAAAGAACAGTCCTTGGGAAGATTGTATTGACAAGTATCCGGTAACTTTAAGTTATTAGGCTTCGTTGCAGGAACTTCGAGAGACTCTCAGTATCCATGGTTGTTTCTTTTTAAGAAAACAAAAAAAAACTTAGATTTCTTTGACAATGTCAATGTTCTTGTTGTTTTATTATGTTTTTGGGAGATTTTGTGATATTTGAGTTATATTTCTTGAGCTCATGTGTTCAGATCTTAGTTGTGTAATGATGAATTCACAAAAAAAAATGAAAATAAGATGATAAAGGTTCCATTTTTCTTAACAATTGGTGAAAAAATGTTGAATTTTGTGAAATTGAGCTCACTACAAAATCATTTTCGTACTTAGAGGGACCGTGGTAACAGTCATGTAACGCATTATTAAATTACTTCTGTAATTTTTCTTTGATATTTTCCTACTTTATCTCTTTTTTGGAAGAAAATGACCTTTAGTTATTGTTTACTTGGTTTTCAACTTTTTAATGAGTAGTCAAATTAGACCGTAGAATATGCCAAAATTTTTGTATTATACTATTATTATTCTAATTTTGTTTTTCAAATGGAGCGCCGTTGCATTGGGAAATAGTCCCTTCATACACCAAACAGCCACAGTTCCAGAGCCATGACTCTCACATGCCTTCTTTTCCATTTGGATCTGTCTCATTGATAATTGCCTTCTGATTTGTCTTTCTATTAGCCTAATTTAAGAAAAGATTAGTGAATGCATTAGTGAGTAATGAACATAAATATATTGCTATTGATCTTAAGAATCCGAAATATTACACACACAAAATGAAAAGTAAAATGAAATGCTTTTACACCATAAACAAATTATATAATCAATGTCCAAAGAAACAAATTGAACAAAGCACAAAAGAAAGACACAGACAAGGACAAAGAATGATCTGTAATGGGGAAAAACAAAAGTGAAAAATGAATGTTGTCTGCTTCTTGTTTTTGTCTTGAATCATCTGAACAAAGCTTGAATCTCTTCAAGCGTTTTGCCTTTAGTCTCAGGAACCCAAAGACTCACAAAGACCACGGTGAATCCACAAACCAACGCGTAGAGAGTAAATGTTCCTCCACTGCTCCAAGCTAACAGCATATTTGCAGTCATTGTGACTAACCACGAGACGAACCAGTTAGCCAAAGTTGCTATACTTCCGGCTAAACCTTTAATATTCACTGGAAGAATCTGTTTTGACAACAACATAATACTTAGTAAGAGATTATACTTTCTTCTGATTTTAACATCAAGTAACATTGAAAAATCATGTACCTCAGACATAATCAGCCATGGAATTGGTCCCATTCCTAGAGAGCAAGCAATAACCATAGCCTGTAAAGAAGATAAAAACTCAGCAAATTAAGGACAAACACCGAATTGTAGACAAGAAAATTATTTTAGGTACAACGATGTATGAATATATATATATAAAACTTACCACAACTCCAACTACAGAGACCATGCTTAGAATGTTGTACATATCGGAATCAGGTGATACGAATTCCTAACAAGAGATTAAATAATTCAGAGTTAAAGTGAAACTCTACATTTCAGAAATATTGATATCAAAAATTTTAAAAGTACCTTAAGGTAAAATGCGACTGCGACAATCACGAGGCTAATCGTCATCCCGATAGAAGAGATCTGCATTTGAAGAGGGAAAAATATTAACATTTTGTTTGCATACATAAATTCTTCAGAGTTTGTAAATGAGTATCAAATAACTCCTCACCATGAGCAGAAGTCGACGACCTGATTTATCAACCAACCATGTCGCTACTGCAGTCGCCACCACCTGGTTTAGAATGAACAAACGGTTAAAAAACCAAATCTAATGTCTTTTAGATTGAAGTTATATTGACTGATGTTATATACCTGAACAGCACCAACGCCAAATGTTGCCACATTACTTGACGAGACCCCTAAGTGAACAAAATGGAACAAAGCAGCATAATAAGAGATTGATTATTCTCTCTTACGAACATTCCAAGAATCAAGACAAACATTTGACTCTACCTGCAGATTCAAAGATTGTACTCGAATAGAACAAGACGCCATTAATTCCTCCAAGTTGTTGTAGTACAAGCAGTCCTATACCAACCTGTAAACAGGAAACATGTGACTTTCTCTCACACTGAGACAAAATTAGCTCCAGAGGTAAGAGTAATTGTACCATCAGTGGGAAATAGTATCTCCTACGCTTGAGGTCTACAAACCGAATTGCGGAACGTCTAGAAGATGATGCCACAGATCTCTGTATATTGGAACACAACAAACAACATTTAGCAATCCTGAACTCGTTACATTTTGAAACAAGCATCACGTTTGAGCAGTTTTTCAGTTTAGCCATACCTTGATCTCATTAACCTCAATGGTGATATCTGTATCAAAACCACGAAGAACTTGCAACGAAGTTTCAAAATCATCTGTAAAGCCCATCTTTGCCTACGTTTTGATACCAAGAAAGGAGATAATGATCAGTAAAGCAACAAACTCAACAATATAAGAAATAGAGATTTAAAGGCCTACCAGCCACCGAGGAGATTCAGGAATGAAAAACAGACCCGGTATCAATAATGTACATGGCAGTACTCCTAAGGATTAAGAAGACAATCAAGAAAGTGATTATCAATGACAAAAGAAATGCGGTATAGTTTCTCTTAAGCCAAGTCAAAATGTGATGAGAGTTACCCAAAACAGCAAGTATTCTCCATGGAACAAATAGACCGAGTAAATACGCCAACATTATCCCAATGGTTACAGAAAGCTATAAAGCACAAAACATCCAATGTTTAATGTTAGTATAAGTAATTAGCTCGTAAAATATAACATAGAAAAGTGAAGCTAACTAAACATGCCATACCTGGTTTACTGAACCTAAGGCTCCTCTCATGTTCTGTGGAGCGATCTCGGCTATATATACAGGAACCTAAAATCCGATTCATAGGTGTGTAAATATATAGATTACAGTCTTCCAAATAAACATTGCTGAAATCAAAGTAATAGTTGTGTCTAGAATTACCGTATAAGAGATTATCCCCACGCCGAAACCTTCTAACAATCTTCCCATGTAAAGAAAAGAAGTATCCTAGAAAAAACCAAGAAGAATGAGTTTAAGAGTTAGAGAGACAGGCCAACAATATCAGAAACTTGAGAACACCATATACTTACTTTTGCGAATGATATTGAAAGCCATCCTATGATATTAGGAATTGCAGCAATCATCAGAGACTGTGAAATTGTAATCAGGACACAGCAAGAAAGAAGATATATAAGAACAATGAGGACAAGTTAAGAATCAAGAAACAGAACTACTTTACCCCTTTTCGGCCGATGTATTCTGCAATCTGACCACTTGCAATTGCCCCAACCATAGCACCCACATTGGACAGAGACCCAAACACAGAGTACTAAACATCAAACATGAAACCTAAACGTCAGAATATTATTGAGCAAGAGTCTGAAAAGAAAAAAACAGACAGCTTTAGATAAAAGTTAGGACCATTTTACCTCTGATACAGTTAAGCCAAGATCCCTAGTAATGTCAGCTTGAGTTGGAGAGGAATAACCACACTGAACAAATGAAGGATAAAGCAAATCAGAAGTTTCCATTATTGTAAGTTGCATTGATAAAATTAAGAAAGCTGGGATTTTGTTTGTTTGTCTTACCGTGAATCCGAATTGAATAGGACCAAGAGCAACGATCAAAACACAAGCTAAGACAGAAATTGAGCTGTCTCGAATAGCTTGAGATGATTCCATCATACTAGATTGTCTAGAACCCATCCGATACCAACTTCCGGTGTGTAAGAATGGTCTCCGAAGATCATTCCTTCCCTCTTCCGTATCATCCCTGAAACTCATTTTCTTCTTCTTTTTTTTTCTAAATCTTTACGAAAATCGTAATCTTCAGAGAAGAAAGCTAGAAGAGCCTTATATGGAAAAAAATGCAAAAATAAAAAAAGAAAAAATTGAACTTTCTTCTGGGGATTCGTATGATCTATGAAATTTGATTTGAATGATTTATGATGGAAAAACTCAGATAATATTCGATGGATGTCTTCTCTTTTGTTTGTTTTGTTAAAAATCCATCGTGGTTCTGAAAATTGAGAGCCAATGCGTGGAGAGACGCAGACAGTTTCAGAGTTTTCCACCTCAAAGACGCGTCTCCTTTGAATCATTTATAGAATTCGAGATTAGAAAATAAATAAATAAATAAATAAAAACTCCTAAGGAGGATTTTTGTTTTTCCTCTTTTTATTGTCGACAAAACGAACAAAACCCAAAAAAATATATGTTGATTTAAAATAATAATATGATGTAACAAAAACAAATACAATCCACTATAAGTTTTTATCTAATAATCGCTTTGAATTATTGGATTTTATATAGCCTATATAATACTATAGGTTTATTGAATCATTAACGCATGTTCACATATACGACCACTACGTTTCACTTTAATTTATTTATCTCTTAGAGATACGCATTCGTAACTAATTAAGCACAAACTATTACACTTATCGAAAACTCGTCCCACATACTGGAAACTGTTCAACAAATCTACAGATTAAGGTGACTTAACTAATATGAGTCGTTAATCGTAATGCCACTAATTGTTTTTGTGTGCTGTTTAATTTTGTCTTTCTTCAACTGACCATCTATTTCGAATATATTTTTCCTTTAGTAGTAATTAATAAACTTCCCATATTAACAATACGTCAATACGAACCCACTAGACGTTCCTTTTTATTAAACAAAGAAAAAGTGACAATCGCGCGGTCATATCATGATTTTAAAATCAGAATAATGAATTTACTGGAAAGTTTAGCTAAGATTTTGAATATACCCAAAAATAATAACAGTTTTTTTTTTGTTAAATAAAAAATAATAACAGGTTGCACAAACAAACAAAAAACGAAAAATAATGATAACGAGTAAAATTATATTTTAGTTTGAAGCAAAAAAAGTTATTTCTTTTCAAGTTCGCAATAAAGTAAAAAAATAAAATAAAAGCACAATGGAATTATATATATAAACTAAGATATGCATGCCAGTGATATTTTTTAAGATATGCTCGAATACTAATATTTGTTTTAAGTGTATGGAAAATATATGGCTCTCGATATTTTCTAATATTTTAGATTGATAAATATTTATGTAGACACTCATAATTATTTGTAGTATTTTGAATATTTAAAATCTTCTGAGTGTTATTTCAGTGTTTCCTTCAACAAACATTTTTTTTTTATTGTGGCATTAACAAGAGCATCAGTATCAGTGCAGCATCAGTGCTATTCTTTAAACTTCTAAAAATTATAATGATTTTTATTTAATTTTATTAATTTAAAAAATATTATATTATTAATTAAAATTTTAGTTAGATGATATTTTTAAAGTATGGTTTTCTCCATAACATCGGTGTTATACTTACCTTGTAGACATGTATAATTGAGGCGACAGAATCTGACAAATTAAAAATACACGAATCTTTTTATAATCGAAGTGATCAATATATATTTGAATAAGCTCTAAATCGAGAGAAATCTAGTTAGGTCGATGAGGTCACGACAAAAAAAAAAGACAGTAGATATCACACCAAACACGTCTTATTGGGGTTATGATTCAATTCATCGCTTAACATATAATAATACTATTTTTGCTGACCCCAAACTGTAGATTCGTTGGTTGTCTCGTCATCGTCTCTCACGTGTAAATGCCTATATTCTCTGTTAACGTTTCCGGATCCCGACACAAGCTTTCTGTTTCATTGTCCCCGCTTCTGCTTAGTTGGAATTTTACACTCGAGTTCGACCATGCTTTTATTTATTTATTTGAAGAATAACGTGTATATACGTAAATGAAATAGTGTTTTTTCTTTCTTTTTTTTCCGGGAGAAATGTTTTTTTTTTTAAAAAAAAATCACAAGACTGATTGTAACAGTAAATTTCGTAGCACCATAATCAAATCTGAATAGTGGTAATGTAACGTGTGTGAATAGTAAGAAAATTATTAATTGTTGGATACATGGGCTTGAACTATTAAACATTTTAAGAATACAATTTTGGGCTTTGAAAGGCCCCAGGATTTGTGGCCTAAAAGCACATATATTGGGCGTCGGAGCGTTAGGGTCACTCTCATCAAAGGCGCGCGTTTAGGAAGATAACAACGTCGGATCAGACTCTTTTTCTTCCTCTCCCGAGGGAGACGTATATTCTTCACTCGGAGAAGAAGAAACAATTCTCAGACTCTTTGTTTCTGGAGTGATTAAAAAAACCCTAATTTCATCCTTCTGATTATTAATTTCAACATGGGCGAACAATCTCCGTCTCAACCGTCGACTCAAACTCATAGTCCACCACAATCGCTTCAACCCGACACTCAAAACCTAATTCCACCGGAAACCAACGACGTATGCGGCGTCGATTCAGCCGGAGTTTCAGGCTCTATCGTTTCATCCACCACCATCTATGCCCGACGGATCACAGAATTAGGCAATGTGTCGTCTCCTCCTTCCAAAATTCCCCTCCGTCCGAGGAAAATCCGGAAGCTTACACACGACGGAGACGCCGTCGGCGAATACGGTAAGGCGGAGGATATCCCTTCCGAGACAATCTCTCCGCTCGTGGCGTCTGTAAAGTCCGCAGCCAAGGGTAAACTGTCGCAATCACGAGCTATAACCGTTCCGAGAATCCAGGCTCGGCCACTCACATGCGAAGGCGAGCTCGAGGCAGCGATTCACCATCTCCGAAATGCGGATCCGTTGCTCGTTGAGTTAATTGACGTCTATCCGCCGCCGACGTTCGAGTCGTTTCCGACTCCGTTCTTAGCGCTGATACGCAACATCCTCTACCAACAGCTTGCCGCGAAAGCAGGAAGTTCCATTTACACTCGGTTCGTTACTCTCTGCGGCGGCGAGCACGTAGTTGTCCCTGAGACCGTCTTATCCTTGGATCCCCAACAGCTTCGTCAAATAGGCGTCTCGGGACGGAAGGCGAGCTACCTCCACGATCTCGCTAGAAAGTATCAAAACGGAATCTTGTCGGATTCCGCGATTGTGAACATGGATGACAAGTCTCTGTTCACGATGCTGACCATGGTTAACGGAATTGGGTCGTGGTCTGTTCATATGTTCATGATCAATTCTCTTCATAGACCAGATGTTTTGCCGGTTAATGATCTCGGGGTTAGGAAAGGCGTCCAGATGCTGTATAACTTGGAGGACCTGCCTCGGCCATCGCAAATGGAGCAGCTTTGTGTCAAGTGGCGACCGTACAGATCAGTCGCTTCGTGGTACATGTGGCGCCTTATTGAAGCTAAGGGCACACCAACAAGTACTGTTTCAGCTCAAGTTTTGTCTTTGCCGGCTTTAGAAGACATTCAACAACAAGAACATCAGCAGCAGCAACAACAACCGTCACAACAAATTCTGGATCCTCTTAGTGTGTTCAGTATCGGGTAAGTATGGCTTGTTTCTTTGTAATACTTAAAATTCTCAGTGCTTAGAGGAGAGCGAAGCTTTGGCCTCTTGCTTTCCGTTTTCCTTAGTGGCGAGCGAGAGTGTGTTAACTTAGATAAGATATCTGACCACTGTTACTCGCTGTGAATATAAACTGATCTGTTTTTGTTCATATATCTAATATATGTGCTTTGTCCAACGATTTGTGGAACGTGTTTGTAGTTGAATGATATATACTTGTGTCTCGAAGAGTAGAGGTATATAGGAGACTGGTAATGAGCTTTCATGTCATGTGTGACAAAAAGTAGCTCCTTAATAAAATGACTGATGTTCTAAAACACCATCTGATGGGTAGTGATGCTGCCTTTCATTGCCTGGATCGATGTTAATTTTTGATTAATCGTGGATTTTAATTCCTTCCATCTGTTCTCTTTTTTTTCCCTCACCATGTATTGGCTATGCACAATTCTCCTGACGATTGGTCGTGCATTGATTCATCTTTACCCATTCCAAGAAGCATGATTTATCAACATGATCTAAGCATGATTTATCTACAATGACTAATACGCTATTTCTGACTCTTGTAACAGGGCTTGGGGACAATCGTAGCTGGGTTTTCTTCCCCACTTTGCTGTCTTTGTTCGGATTGTTCTGGTCTTGGGCATCTTCTGTCTAGTAAAAAAAGTTTCGGAGAAGGAATAAAAGGAACTCTTTTTGTAGACACAACGCTGATGGATCAGGGAATTTTGGTCTTTCTTAAGAGTCTGTAATGTAATTTTTAAGTGTAGCTAATGAATTACAAAGGTGTCTTCTTTATTTTCTTCCGAGACCTCTATACCACTTGAACAGAGTTTCCTTCCTGTTTATGTCTAAGACAGCACCACATATAACGCGCATCCTTACTCGGTCTAAATCATCCAAGTTTCAAGAAACTATTGTTATGCGAATTACTGCCGTTAAATCGACGTTTATATATATATATATATATTCTCTCTTTTTAAAATCGTCACCGTTGGTTTCATCCGAAACTTTTTAAGTGCTCTCCTTTTTTATCTCCATGGATTCTGAGGGGTTTGTTAAATTGATCAGATGACTTTTTCTTAGACAAGGATATCTGGAGGCCCATTAACAGCCCAACCTCTAATAAAAAAACTTAGTTCTGTTACATACTAAATATCAGTAGTCACGAGTCGATCTCTGGACGAGAGGAAAAAGCATCCAAAGAATTGTGCCCGCCTTCGCCGCAACCGTCGTTCCTGTCGCCGGTGAGTTCTGTTCATCCAAGTTTCTCTTTTGTCCCCTTTCCCTCGGTCCTTCATTCCTAGATCTCTTATCGAAATTTAAAAATTCCTGATTCCAGATTCTTTAGATGCAACTTCTCTGTGCTAAGCTTTTAAACCCTAGCTCTTTTCTGTGCTTCGTACTAAATTGTATTATCTACTACTTATGTTTTAGGGTGGATTTTTGAACCAAACAAAAAAAAAACGGATCAATGGATGAAGAAGAGCCTTCAGGAAGTGGATGTAGCATATCATTGTTTGATTATTCTGTTGAAAATCATTTGAAGGCAGTAGACTCAATCAGTGATCTATGTGGTGAAGCTAGTATTGATGTTGAGATGACTGATATGAACAGACTATCATCATCAGTTACACTCTTGAGGTGAGTAAAAGAGTCAATTATGTGTGTTCATAGAACTTTGATAGTAATTTAGTACTGAATGTATATACCGTCGCTAGCTTCTGTCAACAAGAAGTAATGCTTTGAGTGGTTTAAGATTTATTGGGACTTCTGTATTCGTTTTCACAAATAATACTCTTAGATTAGAAATACGAACCAAACGAATAGGTTTTCGTTTCAAAAAATCTATTTACTGTTCTTAACCCTTTGATAAACCACCTGACATTGTGAATTGTATTGTTAATAGAAAAGGTTCCACAGTGTACTCTACTCGTTGATTTTATTACTTGCAAATCTAAATTTAGGGACTGGAGGCATTTTAGTTATGAACCAAAAAGTTTTGGTTTCTATAATGAGGCTGGAAAAAGCTGTGAACCAAAGGATATCGACAGTCACACTTTGCCTCAATTTTCTTCAGCACGAGCTCCTAAGGTGTGTCATATCTCCACGCTAAAAAAATAGCTTCGACCTTGATACTTACCTTCCATGTTCTTCTTAAATTTTAACGCTTTGTTGACTCTGCATTATTATTGCTGCAGGTTAAGATATATGACGATGAATCATCGTCATTTGGTCAACCCAGGTAATAATTAAGATTTATCTGATCTGTAATTATTTAACTTTTCAACTAGTACTGCTAGCTAGATGCATCACTTGGAATTAGAAAAGACATACAGTTAATCTTGACCATCGGAGATGATCATATGTTTTTTCCCGTTCGATGAATAAAAATTCACACGTTTGCAATTCTTGTGTTTAAAATTGTGAAGTCACTTAGTGATTGAGTTAAGCGGTTCTGAAGCAGGACTAAGTTGGTAATTAGCTAGCCAGCATATTGACAGTGCTTGTTTGTGTTTTTGATATATCTGCTCTTGTCCTTTCAATTATCGACGAGGGTTTCCTAGTCATGATTGGTTATGTGATGATTTTTTCACCTCTGCAGCAAGGATTTTGTTATGCATGTTGGAGGCTCTATTTGGGCATTGGAGTGGTGTCCCCGAGTTCATGGAAATCCAGATGCTCAGGCAAAATGTGAGGTGATTAGGTCATATTTTCTTTTTATTATACTTCGTAGAAGTGGAAGTCTTAGGTTTTCATTGTTGTGAGTTATTACTGTTGTGCAGTTTCTAGCTGTGGCTACTCATCCCCCTGAATCATACAGTCACAAGATTGGCGTTCGACTTTCAGGTAGGGGCATTATTCAGATATGGTGCATTATAAATGCAACATGCGAGAACGCTAGTGCCCATATATCAGGGAAGAATCAGAAGTTGACAGGAAAGTCTCGAAAGAAACCCTCCAATGAAAGTAATAATCATAATACAGAACCTAAAAAGCCGCGAGGCAGGCCCAGAAAGCATCCAGTGGGGACAACAGAACCTAAGAAGCCAAGAGGAAGACCTAAAAAGAAGAGTACTTCTGAGCTTCCTGTTGAGCTTGATGGTGACGTTCTATACATTGAAGCTTTGTCTGTTCGGTATCCCGAAGAGCCAGTTGTTCCCGCAACACCTCTTCGGGTTCTACCAGAAACTTCAGTAACAGAAAATAAAACCAACAATGAAAGCTCAGGACAAGTGTTATCTTCAGAAAATGCAAATATCAAACTTCCCGTACGGAGAAAGAGACAAAAAACCAAACATACTGAAGAAACTTGCAAACCCGTGCCGTCAGAAGATAGTGAAGCTGTTGGAAACGTACCAAGCGAGCTACCATCAGATATCTCTGAAGACATTGCTCTACCAAGGGTTGTCTTATGCCTGGCCCACAACGGAAAAGTTGCCTGGGATATGAAATGGCGTCCCCCATCTGCAGATGATTCTCTTAATAAGCATAGAATGGGATATTTAGCTGTCTTGCTGGGGAATGGATCTCTGGAAGTGTAAGTCAGCTACTTCTCTTTATTCTTTTTTCCTCCTAATGCATTATGTGCCGCCTTCTCATTGTTTTCAACCACATTGAGATATGGCCTTTAATTTATTATGTGAATATAGTTTGCGTAGTCATATTTGCAATATGCAAATAATGTAGCCCCTTTAACTAGGGTGCATGTACTATGCGAAATGATGGACAACTTTATGTAGGTGGGATGTTCCGATGCCTCAGGCAATATCAGCTCTATATTTGTCTTCAAAGAAAGATGCGACTGATCCTCGTTTTGTAAAACTGGCTCCCGTTTTCAAATGTTCAAACTTGAAGTGTGGTGATTCACAGAGGTTAGTAGTTGTCTTACATTTGCCTGTTTTTGCTTTGTTCGGCGGAATGGAAAATAAAAAAAGCAGACCTTCTGTGTTTTTCGAGTCGCGCACATAAAGCATATAATTGATTTTCGCTCATTTATTATCGTACAGTATTCCTTTGACAGTTGAATGGTCGACTTGTGGGAACCCTGACTTCTTACTCGCTGGTTGCCACGATGGCACGGTAATTATTACATTATTTTTTACTTTACCGTTTCTATCTTATTTTTATGTTCTTTTTTTCATGTGTAAATGTACTCAGGAATAAAAATTGCACTAAATTGCTTTGCCTCTGTCCTTTTTGCTCCCTTTTTGCATCAGGTTGCTCTCTGGAAGTTTTCTACAACTAAATCTTCAAAAGGTATTATAACCTGACATGTTTTTCCCTATGCCAGATAGTTTGTTTTCACATTGTGGCTAGAGAGTGATCTGTTGATTTCACATTTGCCTTTCAAAATTTTCTGTGCAGATACAAGACCTTTACTGTTCTTCAGCGCAGATACATCTCCTATTAGGGCAGTTGCGTGGGCTCCTGGTGAAAGGTCAGTGACATGAAATCACACCCATAAGATCAGTAAATTCTCGTTTTCGGATTTTGCTTTCATTTATTTTGGAGACCAGGTGGGATTCTAACGGGGAAATATATTTGAGACACTAACGAAGGGGTACCCATTCATTTACATTCTGATTTCTTCTTCAATTACGATAGATTGAAATATTAATATCCTGAGCCACGTAGCCTCTTTGTTTGATTCCATCTCTTATGTAGCCTTGGTTTTCGAGTTTGGAGAAGCGATTTGGCTTTTTTCACTGGCTTCAAACAAAAAACCACTGTACCTCTTTTCTTCTGCTAGAGGATTCGCTTATTAATTGAAATAATTTCTTAAAATTTTCCAGTGACCAGGAAAGTGCAAACGTAGTAGCTACTGCTGGACATGGAGGTCTGAAGTTTTGGGACTTACGGTACACTTCATATGTATCAGCTACATTACTTCTCTTTACACTTCGATGATGTTTACAATTTTCTATGCGTTACTTCAGACCATAACTTATTGATTGCTTCCTATGGTTTCCTGTAGTGATCCATTCCGTCCTTTATGGGATTTGCACCCAGTACCAAGATTTATTTACAGCCTCGATTGGTTACAAGACCCACAGTACTAATGTTTCTCTATGCTCAGTTGTTTACAGTATGAGAGATCAGTTAATCGTTTGAAGTTCTGATTTAACCAATTTGGTGTTTCAAATTTCTTCTGCAGATGTGTCTTATTGTCTTATGACGATGGAACAATAAGAATCCTAAGCTTGGCGAAGGTTGCGTATGATGTTCCCGCAACCGGAAAGCCTTATTCTAACACAAAACAGCAAGGGTTAAGCGTTTATAACTGTTCATCTTTTCCCATCTGGAGTATTCAAGTATCACGGCTAACAGGTAAATGCTTTTAATGTGCTTAAATTCAGTTGTACATCATAATGAACAAAGTCACCTTAATAATTAACTCATTAACTTATTACGCCGCACTGACCTAATTTTTAACTTCATCAGGCATGGCTGCTTATTGCACTGCAGATGGGTCCGTTTTCCATTTCCAGGTCTGTTTATAAAGCCATTGATTTTTCACTGCACTACTACTTCACCTCTTCTGCCTTGTATTTCTTAAGATTTTTTTTGTTTTTGTTCGTGTCGGGCTTACAGCTTACGACCAAAGCAGTTGAAAAAGACTCGAGAAATCGGACTCCTCATTTCCTCTGTGGACGATTGACAATGAATGATTCCACCTTTACAGTGCATAGTCCAGTGCCTAACATACCGATCGTCTTGAAGAAGCCAATTAGTGAGACCGGTGAAAAACAGAGATGCCTTCGAAGTCTCCTGAACGAATCTCCTAACAGATACGCATCTCCTGTTTCAGATGCTCAGCCACTAGGTCAGTTAAAAACTCTACAACAGAGCAACTTTGTCCTTATCTCGGACTGGTTTCTATTTTACCAATGAATTAACTTTCACTTCTACAGCTCTTGCGCACGATAAGGATCCAGGGTTTGAGTCTGAAACCGAGGGAGATAACAACAAAGCATCAAAGTCGAAGGCTAAAAAAGGAAAGAGCAACACAATAGAGGACGAGAACAGAGGAGCACTGATCTGTGTTAAAGAAGATGGCGATGAAGAAGAAGGAAGAAGAAAGGAAGCAAGCAACAGTAGCAGCGGAGTGAAAGCGGAAGGGTTCCCACCTAAAATGGTGGCGATGCATAGAGTGCGGTGGAATATGAACAAAGGAAGTGAGAGATGGGTGTGTTATGGCGGAGCGGCTGGAATCGTTCGGTGTCAAGAGATCGCTTCATCTGGTTTGGTCGGTAAACCAAACTTGAGACCTCAGAGATAAGGTGTAGTCCCATGTAGAACAAGATTTTGGATACTTCTTAATATCTTAACATTTGATCAGAAATAAATAAATATTGGATCTTCTTGTATATAGAAACTGATTGAAAACCTTATTGATTCTGTCGTCAAAAAAGGGAACCAAACCCTGAAAACATTTTATACAAACTAATCGAAATCGGAACCGTAACTTCCACTGAGAAGCAAACAGAATCCGTATGATCTTACAAAATGGCATTTTTATGCCAAGTAACCCTAAATCTTACAATGGTACAACATTTGCTCTCGCCTTGTAAAAACAAAACTCTTGAAAACACTACTAATCTTGGATGATTATAATAATAGTCCAATTTTGTTTGTTGGATCAGTATGCCTCTCTGACTTTGGTGTTTAATAAAGAAAGCCGAAACAATTGCAAAATGCCCCGGACAAAAACAAAGGGATCATGATTCATGAAGTACCTTTACTGGTGCAACTGGTAAGAGGATGATGAATCTATATGTAATGTTTTCATACTTGCATCCGACATTGACGGCCATGGAGGTTCTTGAGCTTCGTGAGCTCTTTCCTTCTCTTTCTAGCTTCCGCTGCAGCCAAAGAACCTTGCTGTTTTCCCGGGAGAGAAATCAAAACATGGTGGCCAGGCGGCATCGGCGTGACTTCATTAGGCGAGTCAGAAACATCTTCATGCTTGAAACTAAAAGCTTGTTGCGTAACGGGAAAACCATCTCCTCCTTCTGAGAGGACTTCAGTTGCAGATTCATTGAGATCATACAAAGGTCTGGCTTCGGGTGAACCAGAGTCCTCTTCTTTAATGCTAGTTGGTAAATGAGGTCGCAGACTTTTTGTAACCTCAGCGGGTTTCGAGGAAGAATCATCTATATGGTGACCGTTTGAAGAAACAACTCTTTGTGGATCTTGAAACGCAAAGGGGACACCATTGCTCTGATCAGGAGCAGGGAGAAACCAAGGGCATGGCACGACGTAAAAATGAGTTTTTTGGCTATTATCATCAGCAGGATTTCCATTCTCATGCGAGGTCATAGTCTTAGCAGAAGCTCCTCCAGAGCTGGCGAATGGTGCTGTGTAACCGTTTGGGGTCGAGAGTGGTGTGACCATTGGATTTGATGGTTGAGTAACGTGAGGCCAGCAGAAAAGCTGATATGGATTTTGGTTGTAGAAGTAAAAGGGAGTAGATGATGTAGACATCTCAACTTGTGATGGTTTGGGGGATTCTTCAGGTTCTTTTGTCTCGGGTTTTACTGACTTTGATACCTGTAAAAATCAGATGGCACATGAGATATGGCAGTGCAAGTAATAGTGGTCCAACTACTGGTACGGTGTTTGAAAGGATTGTGTGACCTGTTCTTTTAAATGCTTATTAATCGTCTCCAACGACTGAAACTCTTTCAAGGCCCAATCTTTTTCCTGCCAGCACAAATGTCATTAGCTATAACAACGGTCTCAAAGGTTCACTACTGCTAGCTGGAAATGTAAATCGAGTGGTTTACATACCCTTCTCAGATTCTCATTCTCATATGTTAGATCAGCTGCTTTTTTACTCAACTCCTCGCACATTGCCTGGAGATATACGGAAATAAATACTTAGACACTTTTTTTATGCAGCTAATTTCCCGAAAATGGACCTTGATGATTACAGGTCTAGAGGAACTGTGCATAACCGATATAGTCTACAGGGTACGTTAACTATACCTGTCGTCGCCTAATTGTCTGCCTTGCGGATTCTCTATTAGCTAGTATTCTTCGGATTCTACGTTCTTCTCTTTCAGCCTAAATAGTAGTAGTAGTGGTAGCATCATCGTAAGTTCCCAATAGAAGAGTCACAAAAAGAACTTAAAGGAGAAAACTTCAGGGCCTCTTATAATAACCATACCTCACTTAAATTCTGCCTTGATCGGCCACAACCACTTGATCTACACCGTAGTGTCGAAGCAAGATTTGTTTTAGGTGTTTCACCATTCAATTCAGTTTTGACCGGAACTTTAGTTAGTTCTCTATTACTCGGTTGAACCTCTTCTTCTTCGTCTTCTTCTTCTTCTTCTTCTTTCACTGCTCGTCCCTGTTACAAAAAACATATTTCTTAAGCTTTTTTTGGCTTGGTGGAAACATCTTTCTTAACTATTTACAGCAACCAATCTGTTCATCAGGTTGTTTTCCCATTATTACTTAAATTTGTAAATGACCAGACAGCTTTTCAGACAGAGAAGTTTTCTAAATGATGACATCAGTAATTGTTGTACCTAATCAGTGTAAACATGTAATAGATTATGACAGAACTAACTGTATCATATTCTCCACCTAATCAGTGTAATAACAAAACCTGTTCCTATTTTCTTTTCTATTCGAAATCGATTATTTGGATCTAAACATACGAAATATATATGCACAGTAGTTTCGCACTTTTAAATACAGAAGCAGTGAGAGTGAGAATCCCAGAATTTTCAAAAACAGTTCTAGGGAATATGGGAAAGCCAAGAGACGGGACCTCAGCTAGATCCGGAGTAGGTAATGTTTCCGAGTCAGCTGGTTTCAACCGGGAGTCACACGGAGGAGACTCGGTCTTGACTCGCTTCCTCACTCGTTTGCCTTTGCTTCCCCATCTCGCAGCGGATTCGAAAACCTGCTCTCGTATTACCGCAAGCCGCGCCAAATCCGCCAATGCCTCTGCCGCCTCTAGCTCCGTCATGTTCGCCGCATCTTCACCAGACGACGAAGAAGAAGGAACCGATGGAGACGAGGAAGACGAACAACAGCTCGAAATAGGCTCCAACTCCATCAAGAAAAAAAAAATTCAAAAAAAAAAAAAACCGAACCAGAAGAAGAAAAAAAGGAAGAGAGAGAGAGAGAGAGAAACTGTGTAACTCAAGAGAGACTAGCAGTGCAAGGGAGAGAGGGAAATGCCAGAGGAGCCCACCGTTGGTGAGAAATAGACACGTGTCATGCCAACTCATCGCCTACAATTGGTGCTTAACAATAGCCCATGTATCTGTGGCCGCCACGTCTCGCTTTGCACCAAGTCAGCAATTACGGCACGTGCCGAGTGAGGCGTGCGTGCGAGGCCGAGATTTGGGACCCCTATCTCTCTGAACTCTGGGAAAGAGGCGCAGAGTTTAAGGTGAAGGTCGGTTTGAGGAGCTCAGATCGTCCCACGTGTAAAGCTTTTATTGGATATTTACGTGGCAACCTCTGAGCCATGAGATCAAGTGGTCGATAACTAGTCTGCACGTTACGGTTGAGCTTTTGGTGTATCCACCAACACACAATCATTTTGGTTTCTAGACCTTGTTAATGAACACATAAATGGGCCGATTTTTTGTCGTTATAAATGGGCCCTTTAATTATAACATTTGGCAGCCCACCACCAATGAGTTTTGTATATTAACGCATCATGGATTAGTTGATTTACGATAATGATTTAGACTTTAGAGGGATAATCGAGGAGCTCACACATTTTGTTTCAAGACATTAGCTTACACATACATTTTTATGCAATGAAGATTAAATATATAACATCATTTACAGATAGGTCGAGCTTTTTTTTTGTTTTAATTGTCACCACATCTATAAGAATAAGAGTAAGACCTTTACTTATTCCTCCGTTTAGAAATGGATTCCCATTTCCCTACAAAAAAAAATATTAAAGAAAGTTTATATTAAGGAGTGATTATGGAAGTTATTAAAAACAAACATCGAAATTCGGAAAAAATCATATATACAGTGTTTTTTAAAAAGTTCTCTCCCTTCTTCAAACCATAAGAGATTAAGGATAATATAAATGTTTAGATTCAGATCTTTAATGTTTAACATACGACACATAAATTTATATCGATTTGATTGAAATTTATCAATTAATGTATGTAAGTATTCTTAGGAAATAAGCACTACGTTATAGCAAAACGGATTTCCTAATTTCAATTAATCTAACGTATCAGCCAAAAGTATTAGAAAAATATTATAAAGAATTATAGATATACTTGGCTTTATCACCAAACCATCCGTAGACCGACTTTGCCGTGGAAGATACGGTTTCCACGGCATCTGATCCGCCGTGTTTATTGAATGCATTGGTAACCCCCGTCACGGCGGAGTCTATCCTCTGCCCAACCGTTGGCTGTTCCTCCTCGGCCAAAATTGTCACCGAGTTTATTGAAACAAGTAGCATCACGGACAACACCACAGCCACCGATATTTTTGCCATCGGATCTCCGACAAACTTCTTCTTCTTTATTTAAATAATTAAAACTAGAAGTAATAAATCTGATTATTTAAGATGACTATACAAATTTAAAACGATTTTTACGTGTTGAACTACTTTTGAAGGATGTTAAATTTCAAAGGTTCTTATTTATATTCGAAGGAGAAAACCATAACTAGTTTGGTTTTTATTTAACGGTCTAACGATCTGCCGTTAATGACGGTTACACCGAAAATAGTATGACGTGAGGTGGCTTTGGTTTCATGCGAGTTCCAAATTTAGCAGTAGTTTTATGGTTCTCGTATTCTTTTTTTGAGTCGATATATAGACTTTAGTGATATTCGTATTCTCTTTAGTGATATATAGACTTTAGTTTTATGGTTCTCGTATTCTTTTTTTTTGGTTGGATTCGCTAGGCCCATACATCCCATGTACGTAAGAAGAAGACTAGAATCCATGATGCCAAAAGTATCAAGGCAAAGTGAGATAGTAATATATAAATAAGCTTTCCGGCTTATATTTCAGTTTTACTATATTCAAGCTGTAGATGTTTTCAACAGAAAAAAAAAGAAGTAAAATCCAAATATGTATTATTGGGAGATTACCCGAGATTATACATGAATCAAAATCGATCATATATAGATGATGACCGGAGATCGAAGAATAAATATTTATAAATCTATTATTTACATTTCATTTTGGTTTTTGAAATTGTTTTTTACTTATGAATATACTATATACATGTCTAGTTATCTTAATGTATAAAAATAGCTATATTTTTATATCTAAATTAATGTTTGTAAATCTAGTAATTCTCATGGTTTGTAAATTAATGTTTTAATCTCTAAATTAATGTTTGTAAATTGTCCACTATATACTCTATCATATCATTCAAACTTGTTTCTCAAAATTTTTACCAATAATGTACAACATATTTTACTACGTGAAGAAATATATATATATTGATAACTAAAACCATCATAAATCAAAACACGGAAGTTGACAAAAAGATATAATAATCAATGACCAGTAAAAACAAAACCACAATAGCTACATGATTTCACTTATTTGATGATGTGAAAGATAATGATACACTGATCAATGATCATCAATACGGGAAGAGTAACATATATCTTGGATTCTCAAATTCTTCATTAACCTGTCCAAAAAATCAGTAAAGTTATTTATAAGTTGAGATTTATTTAATTAAAGCTTATTACTTTCATTTTATTATGTGGTTGTATTTTTCTTATTATTTTATTAGATTTGGGCATTCGAGTTTTAGTTCCGATATTTTAGATTTAGAGGTCTAAAACCCATTCGGGTAATTTTCTATTTTTATTTGGGTTCGGTTCGGATCGGTTCTACTACTATATTTAAATCTCATTTTATACTTATATATTTTTCGGGTTTGATTCTGGTTCGGTTCCTAATTGAACTATCCAAACTGAAAATCCATAGTGGAAAAAATCGAAAGAAGAAAAGAATAAAAACCTTGTTAAAATATAGTGTTTGATTTATTTTGGTTTAATTTGGGTTACCCAAACCAAACCTGAAACCTGAACTACTTAGGTTGAAAAACATATCAGGTTTTTAGATGCACCACAGCCAAACCGATCGGATTTTTGAAAAGATCTAAAACCAAACCAAACTGGTTACTTTCATTTGGGTTTAAGTTCAAATTTTGGGTTCGATTTATTTGTCCAACCCTATATTTTATTATTATAGGATCCAGCTTTTGTCACTAAAACTAATTTATATATAGTCTAATAACCGTTAAACAAATTCCACTAAACTTATTTACTATTTAATCACAAAAGGAATGAGGATTCGAAAGAATTGGTCTTATCAACAGTAAAATTAACAAAAACAACTCCAAAAGATCTATTAACAAAAACAACTCCAAAAGATCTATTCGAAAACGACAGGAAGAGTTTACCTCAAATGAAAATCTATTAATGCCTCGTGATTTACTTCCAACATCGACGGTCCTGTATTTAGGCAAAGGGACTAAGTCTTGTTCGATGTTTATGAGATCTTCGACGAGAATGTCGTAGTGACGTTTGACTTCCTCTGGCGATTTAGTTCCGACGGCTTTGGCCACGTTTTGCCAACGGTCGGGAGTGTCTTTATCGTAAACGGCTAAAGCCCTCTCGAACATCTTATTTTGTTTAGACGTCCAAGACGAGGTCATAGAACTTGAAGCCACTTTGTATTATTAACTTCTTCGGGAAAAAAATGTGAAATATATATATATATAGGTAAACAATATAAGAGAAAGAAAAGGGATCGATGCTAAGTTACAAATACAAACGAATGCTAAGATAGGCTCCTTATATGGAGGAAAAGAGAGTTGAGATATTCGACAAGTTGTAGTATTTATCCCTTTTCTTTTCAGGTTATATATCAAATAAGTATAATGTTCTTATGGGTCTACGTTTTGGGGGTCTATATATAGTTCTTTGGGAGAAAACTATCGAGAAGTCTAGTAAAATTTGAAATTAGTTGCTATTTTCTTAAGGTATTTCGTTAACACCAATAGGGAAAAAAGTTGATATGTTTAATGGTATACAATTACAAAATTTTCAAAAAGTACTCATCATATCATTTCTATGATTATATCATTCACAATATTTTCATTTTTTAAAGAGAAAAATGATTTAACTGCAAATAAATTCTAGATAAACTATTAATTAAAACTTCACTTATCTGTTAAGTTATTTGATATAACATTTCATGATTATCTGTTGAACTCTATAAATGGGAGTAGAGTAAAATTATAGTTAAGAAAATGATATGTGATTCGAACCGTTAATAGAATATCGTTTTATAAACTAAAACCAGATTAATCTGCTGTTGTGTTCAACTATTAACTAGCCATCAGTTTGAATTGGTCTATGGTAGTAATTATAGTGTGCCGTAAAGAAATCATTGAAACGTTAGAAAGAAAACTTGAATACAGTGTTATTCAGAGACAAGGAAGACTGAACAAGTAAGACCCCATCCCGTCATTATACACTCCAATGAATCAGATTCACCTTAGCTATAATGTAGAAAATTATGCTGTGTTCGATGAATTATAATATCTTGTTTTTGTTTTTTTTTGATAAATTGAATTATAAAATGGTTAATACAATCATTGTTTGATACATTGTGTACTTCTTTTTATCATCGATTATATATATTTTAAACAAGAATAATTATTCGAAGGAGATGGATCGATACTCTCGGGCACTTTGAATCTAATAACTTATCTCGTATGATGGAGGAAACCAAATTTGGATGACAACCATTTTAATAAGAGCCACTTATAATTTGCTAAAAAAAGAATAATACCATAAGGGATATTATCATCTCCTTTGGAGATAAAATTCCAATATCCCCATCTTTGCATTGATTCCTATCATAGTTGTATTTTTTTTTTCATTTTTCTTGTTTATGAAAATGAATTTGTCTCTATATATATATATGTTTCATTACTTATTTTTATTTACCTAAAATACAACTGTAATATAATTATATACGACTTGTTGATCATTCATAAGTTAAGAATTGAAACGGTTAAAAATAAAAACATCGTCCAGTAGGTTACAGAAATTCATAGTGCGGTCTCAGTTGTGAATGTATTTTCTAGAACGATATGTTCATGGGACATCAAACATATTTATATCACATAACTGAGACCAAGGAGTTATGTGAAAATAACTAAGTAGTTAAAAATCTGAGTAGCTAGAAATTGGTTGGTAAACATTTAAGAGAATGTTGTAATACCCTTATGCAAAACCGATTTAAACGGCTTATATATACTGCATCCAAAAAATATTAGAAAGATGTAATATTTCGAACCCACGACCAAACTAAGGTTAAGTAGCCTATAGGGTTAAAACGGAAAATGTAAATGTGTTAGATGATATGAGTGTTTGTTCATAAAATTGAGGGTTCTTTGTGACAAATACCAACTAAAGAGGAGAGAACCGCAAGCTGGGCTCCTGGGCAACCCTAATTCGAGTTCCATTTTCTGTTCCTTCCTTCCCCGACTCAATATTTTAGCTAGGGCTAGGGTTTTACCTAGATTTTTCGTCCGACCTTGAAACCCCTTGGAGAAGATGAAAGCTTTCCTTCTCTCGAGACAAGCGATCCGTCGTATTTCACTGTTATCTTCAAAACCCCCAACTTTCTGCAGAAACTTCTCCTCCATTACATCTTCGATTTCTCACTCTGATCGTCATCTGAGAAGCTACGACGAACCAATCCCATCCCAAAATGCCGAAATCCTTAGACCCATTTCGTCTTTCAGTCGTCATTTCCACTGTACTCGCGAGTCCCGGCTCAGCGAGTCGAGTGCTTCCCAGATTGACGACTCAAACGACCAGGACGAACATGATGAAGAGGAGGAAGAAGATGGAACCACAAACGAGTTCCTCTCTCGATTCGTTTGGATAATGCGTGGGAAAGTCTCTGAAGCTTTCCCAGATTCCGACAAGAAGATGGTTGACGGTATGCTCTTGCTTATCGTCGAGAAAATCGTGGAGGAGATCCAGAGAGGCGGATTCAACAAGGTTGGATCAGCTCCCCCTTCGCCATCGTCGGACTTCAGCGATGATCTATGGGCTACTATCTGGGAAGTTAGTAACACAGTGTTGAAAGATATGGAGAAAGAGAGGAAGAAGGAGAAGATGAAGCAGTACGTTCAGTCTCCTGAAGTGATGGAGATGTGTAGGTTTGCTGGAGAAATCGGTATCCGTGGGGAATTGCTTAGAGAACTTAGATTCAAATGGGCACGAGAGAAAATGGAAGAAGCCGAGTTTTACGAGAGCTTAGAACAGCTACGCGATTTGGACAATTCACTTCGGGAATCCGAAACAGTGGATGCAGCAGAAGGAGAAGAAGGAGCTGTTGGCTCAGATGAAACCCAACCTCGGAATATCTCTCTTCCTAAACGAAAAGGGAAGTTCAAGTACAAGATTTACGGGCTTGAGTTGTCGGATCCGAAATGGGGTGAAATAGCTGATAAGATTCACGAAGCTGAGGAGGAAGCTGATTGGAGAGAGCCCAAACCTGTAACTGGAAAATGCAAATTGGTTGTGGAGAAGCTTGAGTCTTTGCAGGAAGGAGATGATCTTTCAGGGTTACTTGCTGAATGGGTTGAGTTATTGGAGCCTCGACGTGTGGACTGGATTGATTTACTTAATCGGTTGCGAGAAGCAAACACTAACGCATACTCAAAGGTTAGACTTTTGGTTTACTTCCACTAGATTCATCTTTCTGAAATTCATAATTCAATCAATGCTGATGTATAATGGTTTTGGGGGAAATTACCTACTCCCATACTGTTGGTTCTTGACTGATATCAAAGTAAATCACCTATTTTTTCTCAATTGTTTGACTTAATTTTTCAAATTTGCTAATTGGAGTTTCATCTTATATATGCATGGTTATCTTCTGGCTTGCAAGTCCTGTGATTTAGTTTATTTAGCTCTTTTAATAGGATCACTTTTGATGTTGGTTTCGATAGTCTAGGTTGTTTGTTCTATCGAGATAGGTAGTAATTGAGTATGCATCTATCTATCTCACATACGGTTGGAAGATGAGCAATCACGGAGGCGTGATCATGTTGTGTTTTAAATCAATTGGTGCTTGTTTTGATGTTTCAAGGTGGCAGAACTTGTCCTGGATGAGAAATCTTTCAAGGCAAGTATCTCGGACTACTCAAAACTCATACATTTTCACGCCAAAGAGAACCACACGGAAGATGTTGAGATGATTCTAAAGAGAATGTCCCAAAATGGGATCTTTCCAGACATTTCAATCGCGACTGCATTGATTCATATGTACAGTAAATCAGGCAACCTTGAGCGAGCAACCGAAGCATTTGAAAGTTTGAAGAGCTATGGTTTACGGCCAGACAAGAAGATCTACACATCCATGATCATGGGCTATGTAAACGCTGGCAAGCCTAAACTAGGTGATAGGTTGTTGAGAGACATGGAAGCAAGAGAGATAAAGTGTTCAGATGAAGTTTATATGGCTATGCTTCGAGCTTTTGCACAAATGGGAGACGCCGATGGAGCTCTAGCGATTTATAATTCAATACAGTTTGAATCAAAGGTGAAAGATTCACACTGCTTCGAAGCATACAGCTTACTTGTGGAAGCATACGGGAAAGCAGGGAATGCGGATAAAGCGAAGTACAACTTTGATCAAATGAGAACGCGTGGGCACAAACCCGATGATAAGTGCATTGCAAATATGATCCGAGCATATAAGGGAGAGAACTCATTGGATAAAGCACTGAGACTTTTGTTGCAGCTTGAGAAAGACGGGATTGAAATCGGTGTGATCACTTACACAGTTCTTGTTGATTGGATGGCTGATCTCGGGCTTATCGAAGAAGCTGAGCAGCTTCTGGTCAAGATCTCTCAGCTAGGAGAAGCCCCACCATTTGAGCTCCAGGTGAGCTTGTGCTGTATGTACTCTACTGCCAGGAACGAGAAGAAGACTCTTCAAGCGCTTGGGGTTTTGGAAGCTAAGAAAGATCAAATGGGACCTAACGAGTTTGAAAAAGTTATAACCGAATTGAAAAAGGGTGGGTTTGAGAAAGATGCGAGAAGAATGTTTAAGCATATGGAAGCTCGGAAGTTTTTGCCTTCGGATAGATTGAAGATCGACATGGGTGCATCACCATCATTTGGGTCCGGATATAGTAACAGAATGAGACGATAGAAGTCTCAAATGGAAAAAAATAAAAAATTTGAAACTTCATCATTTGAGTTCAATTTTCTGAGTCAACTCACATTTTAAAGTTTATGTTTCATCCATTTATAAAACTGTAGCTGTGTTCTGCAATAATCTTGTTCTTTGAATTTTGGAAATATATTCACCACTGCAATTTTATCTGTGAGATTTTTGTTTGTGGATTTTCCGGTTGCAACAAGTGCTTCAACAAGAGGAGTTTTCTTTTTCTGAAATCAACTATCTTTTTCCATTCTCAAGGTTTTCTTCGTTTCTTTCTTGCTTCTGAATCTTTTGGTTTTCATTTTTTCTTTTTTTCTTCCATAATCAGTTTCATTTTGTGCCGCCTAAACCGACCACAATGCGAAACCGGTGTTTGTTTAACTAGCATCTAATGCAAATCCAAAATATTAACTGGACACTTGAATTTAATAGCTTTTAATTAGCTAGCTAACTTTGTTTCAATCCCGAATTATTTTTGACGTCTTCATCAGCTTTGTAAAAAGCGAATATATATAATTTATAATTTCCTCATGAAGTGGATATAGATAGTTATGAAAAATTCAAGGAGATGATAATGTCCAAGTATGATGTGTCTGCCACGTATCGTACACGTGTCAGCTAATTCCCACTCTTCTTTAAGTTAGAAACCATAATAAACGACAGTATTCAATTGTTTAACTAAGGTATTAGTATTTGGTGGTTAAATTAAAAAAAAGAGATCAAATGTAGTTAAATCTGGTTGGATTGAATATTCCATTTTAAATTATTTCCAAGGTTATCTCCTACCCTCCTAGTTACGTCTGACATCGATCTTTCTACCCCAAAAGACAAAACTACGGCATCATTTTTATTCATGTTTTGTAATTTGAATCTATATTATAAACGTTTCTGTTTTAAGAAATTTTTTGATTTTGGTATAACTAAAATATTTGGAATCGGGGACCAAGATATATATCTAAAGTCTAGTTACTCATCAATAAAATACGAGACAAGATAAGGTTGGAAAATTAATAACGTCGGTAAGAAAGCATGCTAAAAAAAAAAAAAAAAGTTCAATAATTTAATCGAATACTACTTAAATCAGTGGGCGCTTTATTGGATTTTCCAATAGACGGAAAAAATAAAGTTGATGGAATTGATTTTCTTCTTAAATTATATGAACTTGGACCGAATAGCGAAGTAAAATATATAATAAAAAGAATTTAGTTTCCTTAGGGATAAGAATTATCTAGATGAGTTGCACACTTGCATGGAGCACTATATATAAAAACACATAACTCTGACGACATTCATGTCTTCTACTGATCAGAGAAATTAAAAAGACAACTGAAAAAGATTAGAAGAGCAAATGGGTTCTTTAATGTCAGGATGGGACTCCCCAACAAAGGATCCTAATTCAGGTAATCATTATAATCATGCATATATATAGAATTAATGGTCATTCGCTGATATATACATGTAAATATGTTCCAGCATATAGTAACGACTATATGACACTTTGTACACAAAGTTTTAATATGGTGATTTCTTTCCGACTAATGATGAATAGAAAATTTTCAGTGAGAAGGTGCAAGTCACTAACAAGAGATGAGATCGATGCTTTTTGGAAGACAAAGAAGAAGAGTGAAGAAAAACATGTTCAAGCCGTTTCCAAGTTGGTAGCTCAGGTCTAGACCAAACTTCATCTTTAGGGGAAAAAGGATGATAATATCAATTACCATAAAATAAAAATATTTAAAAAAGCCTTTGAATTTGTCTGCAGGAAGTTGCGGAGAGTCAAGGGAAAGAGGAGAAGAGAGTAGAAGATCCTTATGAAAACCAAAGCAAGAGAAGTGGATGGTAATAAATAATTTTGATATTATCTAGGTTCAGATCAAATATCTCATTAACTATTTTAAGAGTTAAAGAATGACAAATGAATCGATGTGTTGGTTAGGTGGAGAAGAAGCAATTGGGCGTTCTTGAATGAGCCGAGGGAGGAAGAGGGTCGACCGAACAATTACGTGCCGCAGTTTCAAGTGGCTCACATAGCCAAAATCGCGGGCTAGTAACACTATAATCGCCGGCTTATAACATATGTCATATAAGTGGATTGTGATTTAGTTGTCTTCTGTGGTGGTAATCCACATATGTTTTATGTATTGTAAATTTAAGGTGTTGGCGGACATATGTCTTTATGGAAGATGTGGTTGTTAATTTTAAGGTGTTGGATGTGTAAGAGTTCGAATGTGAGGGTATAAGACATTAAACATGTAGCAAAGGTTCTAGCAAAAGAAAAGAAAAAAAAATAATGTGACAAAAGTTTGAAGTGGTGTGTTATGTGTATTTTGTTGTTGTTGTAAGAAGTGATTTGATAGTGTTTGGATATCAGTACATCTTTTATAAACTGGAACCTATTGTACATGAGAGAGACTTGTCAAATGACTCACGTCCAAAGGAAGATAAAAACGATTAAAAAACGATTAAAAAAACACAAGAAAAATGTGACAAAATGTGCACACTAACCTATAACAGGCTTTGATTGTTCAACGAAAGTGTTTTTTATTACTTGACGAAAATAAATTTAAAGTTTTAAAACAACTTTATTTTTATTTTTATTTTTTAAAGTGATTCTTGAAAATTTTAAAAATGAAATTTAAAGCCAACTACCACAAGGCAGTATTGTGGTCAAAATAAGGTAGCCGAAACAAGGACAGGGTACGTTGGTAACTTCCACTTTAACTTCTCGTGGTCGAAACGGATACGATAAATCTGGGTCGTCGGTTCGCTCTCTTTTTCACTAATCCTCCGAAACTCAAATTCAACGGAAAAAAGCAGCACTGAAAAGAGATGACGAGCAAGATTCTGGTGATCGGGGCGACAGGTTACATCGGAAAAGTTTTCATCGAGGGAAGCGTCAAGTCCGGCCACGCCACTTTCGCTCTTGTCAGAGAATCCTCCCTCTCCGATCCCGTTAAGGCCAAACTCGTCGAGAGTTTCAAAGATGTTGGCGTCACCATACTCTACGTACGTTGACTATTAAACTCTTTCTTCCTGACTTTGTCTAAAATCCATGTCTTATTTTATTCCACGCTGATTCCAACCTGAGAAGGGTTTAAGATCCTGATTCAATCTTTTTCCGAATTGATTTATGGCAATCGTATCCTTAGATGATAGTTTTTAATGTACTACTATGCTCATAACGATTAGATCTTAAGCATAACAATGCCAAACATATCTCTAAACCAATGTCTAGTTTCTTTTCAAACGGACAATAGATTTTAATCCAATCAATCTTCTCTACGCATTCACAATTGTCAAGATTCAGATAATGACGTTTATATGCCCTTGATCTGCTTTCTATTTTACACTGCTCTTCTATGAGCTGCTCTTTTGTTGATTGGAATCCGATGATTCTTCTGATATTGACATCAGGGAAGCTTAAATGACAAAGAGAGTTTGGTGAAAGCTATCAAACACGCCGATGTAGTGATTTCTGCTGTTGGTCGAACCCAGATTCTTGATCAGATCAATATTATCGACGCCATCAAAGAATCTGGAAATGTCAAGGTCCCTTTTTTTCAACCTTTTTCTATTTGTGTCAAGAACATGCTCAACAGATATTACAACGAATCTTCTTTTTTTTTCATACAGAGGTTCTTACCGTCGGAATTTGGCAATGACGTGGACCGTACGGTGGCCATCGAGCCAACGCTATCGGAGTTCACCATGAAAGCTCAGATACGTCGTGCCATTGAAGCCGCAGAGATTCCTTATACGTACGTTGTCACAGGTTGCTTTGCTGGTATGTTCGTTCCTAGTTTGGGTGAATGCCACTTGCGACTCAGTTCTCCTCCTACGGACAAAGTTTCCATCTATGACAGTGGCAATGGCAAAGGTACTCGATACACCCCTTTAACGTTAAGACTTAGACTCAATTCATTGACTTCCGACACTTTTGGTATGAAATTGTGATTATTTTGTTCTCTTTGTTGTAGCCATTATCAACACTGAAGAAGACATTGTTACATATACAATGAAAGCTGTTGATGACCCGAGAACACTTAACAAGATTATTTACGTCCACCCGCCCAAAAACATTGTGTCGCAGAACGATATGGTCAGTTTGTGGGAGAGAAAGATCGGCAAGACTCTTGAGAAGACTTATGTTTCAGAGGAAGAACTCCTCAAACGCATCCAAAGTGATCACTTCATCCATAAAAACAGTTTTTGTTATCTAATAGTAATCAGTCAAAAATATTAAAAGTCTTGTTTCTTTTCTCTGTTTTCACTTGTGCAGAGACTCAGCCTCCAATGGATTTTGTGATGGGTTTGATCCATACTGTACTTGTGAAGGGTGATCTTACCTCCTTCACTATAGACCCTTCTGTTGGGCTCGAGGCTTCCGAGCTCTACCCCGATGTCAAGTACACGAGTGTCGATGAGTTTCTCAACCAGTTTGTTTGAGAATAAACAACATCTGTTATGTCGCATGTACTGTTTAATAATCTGACATCCATCGATTTTAATTTACACGCAAATTTTATCCCAAAAGAGGCTTATTTAATTGATAGAAAACATTATAGGTCCAAGATCATTATTTGACTGATAGAGAAGATAGACCCAGAACCACATCATCAAACCAGATGGAACTTAGTAGTTTTGGGGGTGGACCTTGGGGGCCCATCCTGCGATCACATACTTCTCCTCGGTCTTTGTTTTCATAAAGGAATCGAGAGAGAACAAAGCTTTCATGTAGTCATGGACATGGGGCAAGCTCCCGGGAACAGACCAGCTTTTGAAATGGCCAAGAGCGACGTGGAGATGGTAAAGCTTTGGTGCTAAGCTTAGATCCACCGCGGTGACTTTTTCCCCGGCAATAAAAGGACCAGGACGAGTCTTGAGATGATTCTCCAAGGCTTCTAGCTCATCAAGCAAGGCCTTTTCGGATCTGTCACTGGAGTCTTTGCTCTTCAAGAAAGTCACGAAAGTACTGAAGATCTTGGATCCAACAGATGCAAACCGAGGAGGAGTCTTGAGAGATGGCTCAGGATACTTCTCCTCGAGAATGCCGACGATGATGTCGGAATCAGACACCCACTTGCCGTCAATCTTAAGCACTGGTACTTTCCCTTCAGGACTAATGTCTAAGAACCTGCACCATATATAACCAAAGCCAATCCAATTTCCGGTTGAAACAAAGCTCAACAGTGAACTAGTAGTACCAATGATATACAGGAAAAAAAAACCCACTTTCTGCGGAACAAATACAAAGAACAAGTGAAACAAGTTAGACCCATCTAAGGTTTTCGGGTGAGAGAAACTGACCACTTAGGTTTGTCGGAGAGGTTGATCAGATGCATTTGGTAGGGCAGATTCTTCTCCTCGAGGGTGAGAAGAACCCGTTGGCTAAACGGGCCTGAAACGTCAAAACACGTATATTAGAGAACTGTTACATTCGAATATCAAAAACTCAAGACTTTGCAAAGCCAAAGCCTAAGGCAAAATATAAACAGAGAGAGAGAGAGAGAGAGAGAGAGAGAGAGAGAGAGAGAGAGAGAGAGAGAGAGAGAGAAGAAATTACAGTCGCCGAGAACATAAGGGGCACCAACGGCTGCTTTCACGCAGACTTCGAGAGCCATCTTCTTATTTTTGCAGCGATGGAAGAATTATTGAGTTACTATCAGTGATTTATACAGAATTCTCTCACTCTCTCTTGAGTCTATTATTGCCGAACGTTCGTGAAGGATATGTTATCTTTTCCACGTGTTGGGCATGGCGAGTGTCTATTTGAAATTTTGAGGTTATCACGTTTTTGGTACAATGTTAGCTTAATGACAACACTAATGCAAAATACAAGCTAATAAATTACAATTGTTGACAAAAAAAAAAAATATTTCAATTTATATGTCGTGATTCAGATTTTTACTAATTAAATAAGAGAATCCATATAGGAATCATCGATTCAGAGATAATATTATAAAAATCGGTTTAGTGCAACTTCCTTCATCTTTTTGAAAAAACATATCCGGTTAGATATAGAATATTTCCATGGTATGGCGGTTTGATTGAACCAGAATAAACCGACGTAATTCTCTGCCGTCGAATCCTATATTCAGTCTCATTTTCTTACCCTTCCACCATCTTCGTCTTCTTCACTGAGTCTTTACCTGTTAATTCTAGCTCTAAGAAGGTTACGACGACCAATGGGAACCCTCGGCAGAGCATTTTACTCCGTCGGATTTTGGATCCGTGAGACCGGTCAGGCTCTCGATCGCCTCGGATGTCGCCTTCAAGGCAAAAATTGCTTCCGAGAACAACGTAAGCTTTAATGTACCTCTAGGTTTTCATTCCGATTTCGAATTCCACTAGAGAAAATCTTCGCTTAGGGTACTCAGCTCTGCTGATAGATCTGAAATTGATGTCTTTGTAGGAGGTTATCGTGATTCTGGGTTTGAATAGCATCAACTCTTGCTTTGCTACTTAAGTGTTTGTGTGGTCCCGAAATTTGTTTATATGTAATTGTGGCTTTCTCTGTAGTCTCTAGGCATCGGACACTGATGAATGTATTTGATAAGGCTCCGATTGTGGATACGGGAGCTTTTGTAGCACCAAGCGCCTCAGTCATTGGGAACGTTCAGATTGGAAGAGGATCGTCCATATGGTATGGATGCGTACTTCGAGGTGAGCAAAGCCTCTAAGCTTCACTGTTTGGATGTTTGACTGCTTTAATTTCTCATTTAGTGATCCAAGTTTTGTTTGAGATATATCATCTACGTCTGTATCCTTAGCTAGGCCAATTAAGTAGCGAACGAGTATATGTTCGTTAGTCTTTTTTATGATTAAGTGATGAATATAGACTGCTCAATGTGGAGCTTCCTAGCATTACCAAAGGAGCCTTAACATTAGTATGAGTATATGATATCACCTTATATCGAATTTGTGTTTGATACCTCTGTGCAAGTATGCGTAGGCTAGTCTGGATTGTTATTTCTTTTCTTTTCGGTGATGCCTTTCTTCAGTTTAAATGGTAATGTAGTTAGGTTGTCCTTTCCTACAGAATGCTGTTATGTCACTCAGCATTGGTACTATATGGTTAAGCCTATTCGTTCTTTACCAGGTAACAGTGGTATAACATACAGTCCAAACTTGCTATCTTTTTTTCTGCGCAGGGGATGTGAACACCGTTAGTGTTGGATCAGGAACTAATATTCAGGACAACTCACTTGTGCATGTTGCAAAATCAAACTTAAGCGGGAAGGTGCCTCCAACCATTATCGGCGACAATGTAACCATTGGTTAGTGGGAATCTCTTGTTGTTTGTTTTGCAATTGTCTGATACTCATGCATCTTCGCGAAGCATTTGGGATATTGTTTCAAACTAGATGTGTAACAGGTCATAGTGCTGTTTTACATGGATGTACTGTTGAGGACGAGGCCTTTATCGGGATGGGAGCGACACTTCTTGACGGTGTCGTGGTTGAAAAGCATGGCATGGTTGCTGCTGGTGCGCTTGTGCGACAAAACACTAGAATTCCTTCTGGAGAGGTATACTTTTGCGTAGAATATTTGCATTATCTAAAGACCCATAACCCCATTTGCGCTGACATACTTCTGTTGCTACTTAGACAGCATAGGCTACAATGCCATTTGTTCTAATGACAATCATATCTAATCCTATAACTATTGAGGATTAGATTCGAAGTTAAAATGCAGTTTTAGTCTATGAATTCGTCTCCTCTGTCTGGATAAAACATAATTTATCCACCTTTTCGATGAATAGAAGCTCAACTTTCATTTAAGGACCAGTGAATTTGGTCAATTAGGTGAAAGTGCATCTTGAACAATCAGAAATGCTTTTCTATTTACACTTTACCAGTATGTGAATACAAAAGGGTGTGTGTATCTCATCATGACCAATTCAATCCCTTCAAGAGTCATATTTGCTGACATATTTAAAATGTTTTTTTTTAAAACATATTGGTCTATAATGATTCAGATATGGGGAGGAAACCCAGCAAAGTTCCTCAGGCAGCTCCGTGATGAGGAAATTGATTTTTTCTCAAAGTCAGCTGAAAACTACTCGAACCTTGCGAAGGTTCACGCTGCAGAGAATGCAAAGCCACTAAATGCGATGGAGTTTGAGAAAGTTCTACGCACGAGGTATGCTCGAAAAGACGAGGAATATGACTCGATGCTTGGTATTGTGAGAGAAACTCCACCTGAGCTTAAACTCCCTAACAACATAGAGCCTGATAAAGAAGCCAAGCGTCCTTCAAATGTGAACTGATTTTTCTGGGTTATGTTTCCTTATCGAAGCCTTTATAGTATATGATGTCTCAAGAAGATTATGTTTCGGTCTCTGGTTTGAATAATGGCAGGTAGAGTATATTAAGAGTAGACTGACATTTGGAGAAACTTTTGCTCGATTTTTCTTCATGGTTTCTTAGAGAATGGTATTGTTAGGAGAACAAACTTTGGATGCAATTACTTTGGTTCTTTGATTTTAAGAATCAATATTATGAAACATGAGTGGATAATAATAGACCGATGCATGTGCTAGTTCACGTGCGCCTATGTTGCTATGCAAGCATGAAGAATAAAGATCTTGGTATATTTTATATAATTTCTGCAAATTATTAGTGTGGTTGATAGTATTGGTACCGTGAATTACGCTTGCTTGGTCGTCTTTTTTTTCAGTTTTTTTTTGGATAAAATCAAATCTTGTTCAGGTCTCTTTTATTATGACTCGTCTCTTTCTTTTTGTCAAACGGCGTTTCTTTTCTTGAAATTTCTCTTTTGTTTCTCCTCTTTGTTTTCTTGAAATCAACCATTGGTTACAAACTTACAATATAATAGGAATAATTGTATTTATCCCTTTGTAGATCTCAATGAAATTTACTGTTTCAGACCACGAAACGGGAACACTCTCACTGTGCTATAGAACTAAAATGTTCGGCCGCAAGATTATGATTATGTGTATAAAATTGGTTTCACTTTCCATGGTTGTTTTGTATTAATGGTATGATGAGTCCAGCATACAATAAGTGACATTTCAAAGAGAAATTGAGCTTCCTTGAAATAACTGCATATATAATAATAAAATTATAGTAGCTAATATCTTAAGCAAAAGAAAAACATTTAAAGATAAAAAAGTATTATGATTTTATGAAAACGTATCAAATTCTTAATTTTCTTTAATTATATGCGGCGCCAAATGCAATGACACGAGTGAATAAACCAGAATCATTACAGGGCAACAACTCAAGAGAGAAAAAAACGTTATCAGTTACTGTATATTATTTAATTTATGTAGGGATAATATCGTAAAATAATAACACCATAATCACCTTCTTCTTCATCTCCTTGGTCGCGCCTAGTCGCGCCTCCACCGAATATAAAACTGAGACGAAGCCGAGCATAAAATTCGGGCAAGGCCTTCGAGAGTGGACAATGTAATAGACACAAAACGGAGAGAGATAGAGAGAGATCTCAGAGAATGGTAGCCGAGGCCTTGCCCAAGAGCCCCGAAGCTCCAGTCGTGCTTGGACTCCAACCAGCAGCTCTTATCGATAACGTCGCTCCCGTCGATTCGTCCTTACTCGATCAAATTCCCGGTGATCGTGGTGGCTCCGTTCCCGTAAGCCACTCCTCTTTGTCCTCAAATTCTGTTTTGGGTTTTTGATGTGGGATTTTTCCATGGTTTTAGGCTAGATTTTTGATCGAATCAAATATTCCTTTGGTTTATGCTCCGGAATCGGAATCTGGATTCGAAATTGTGTTTCTTTGTTGCTTATTGAATTTTCATATAAGTGCCAATCTTGGCGGAACTCTGTTTTTCTTCTAGGTGCAAAAGGATGAGTTAGAGCACATACTAAAAGAGCTTAATACACACATCAGTGCAGCTCCATTAAAGAAGATGGCTGGAGGAAGTGTGGCAAATACAATTAGAGGCTTGAGTGTTGGGTTCGGTGTAGCCACGGGGATCATCGGGGCTTATGGAGACGATGAACAAGGCCAGTTAATTGTGACCAATATGATTTTCAGTGGTGTCAGTATCTCGAGGTTGAGGAAGAAGAAAGGTTCCACTGCTCAGGTTTTGTTTTACTCAACTTTGGAATTGTGATTCTTCTTCTTTTTTATTATTTGGAAAGTGTGGGTTTTGATCTTCTTTTAATGGTTTTGTTTCTTTTAGTGCGTTTGCTTGGTTGATGACTCTGGTAATCGAACAATGCGACCATGTCTCTCGAGTGCTGTGAAGATTCAGGTTTGTCCAGTTTCTTTTTGAGGAATTTATAGTTATACTGAATTTCGCTTTTCAATAAGAAAGGATGGTAAAAACTAATTCTCTTTCAGGCTGATGAATTAAGCAAAGAAGATTTCACAGGTTCTAAGGTTAATATCTAGCTCCTCTAATCTCTCTTTGCCAATAAGAAGCATTGCAAATTTATGGAGATTTGTTCAGATAACGATGTTCATGTTCTTCCTCTGTTACAGTGGTTGGTTCTAAGATATACAGTTCTTAACTTAGAAGTAATTAAAGCAGCTGTTGAGATTGCCAAGCAAGAAGGTCTTTCTGTTTCTTTGGATTTAGCAAGTTTTGAGGTAAATCTTTGGAGCAACCATAAATGTCCATTTGAGATATGATCTGTGGCTTTACAAATGATTAAGCATTTGAGCTTTTCCATTTCATTTAAAAAAGATATAAACATTCTTGTGATTAGATGGTCCGGAATTATAGGTCAGAGCTTCGACAGCTTCTGGAGTCTGGTAACATAGATCTTTGCTTTGCTAACGAGGATGAAGCAGCAGAGCTGCTAAGGTAATTGATGTTTATCTATCCACTACAAAAATCTACTCTGCTTTTCTTTTTTACCCTTTTGCTTAAGTCCATAATGTACTCTTACGCTCTAGGTTGTGAGTTTCAGGGGTGGACCAAGTAGCGGGCCCGGAGGCTGCTCTTGAGTTCATAAGCAGACATTGCAGTTGGGCTGTGGTAACTTTAGGGTCTAAAGGGTGCATTGCAAAACATGATAAGGAGGTTTGTCTTTTCGAAAACAAAACTCCGTAACTTGTAAAGTGGCGTTACATTTCACATAGACTCAACTCTTTTGGCCTGCTTGCGAGGAAAATATTAGCCATACAGATCCATAGTTCATATAGTGATTCAAAAACTAGAACCTTTGGTGTTTAATCTCCTTTACCACTTTTTTATTTATTTCAAGATCTCACTTTTCTTGTTAGGTTCTGGCTGGATTGAGAGATCCTAATGTTCATAACGAGTTAATGTTTTCATCTCGTAACTTGAACAGGTGGTACAAGTACCAGCCATAGGAGAGACAATAGCAACTGATGCTACGGGAGCAGGTGACCTATTCGCAAGCGGTTTCCTGTATGGATTAATAAAGGGATTGCCTTTAGAAGAATGTTGCAAAATGGGATCATGCAGTGGGGGATCGGTCATCCGTGCTCTCGGAGGAGAAGTAACCCTAGAGAACTGGCAATGGATGCACAAACAGTTGCAGTTGAAGGACTTACCTGTTCCTAGCATTCGCAACTGATGATCAACAGCAGATTCTGGGATGTCATTTGGCTTCAAATTTCAAGCGATTGCGCCTTTAGAAAGGGAAGTTTCATATTTGAACTGCTCTTAAGCTTTATGTTATTCACAGAGAATCTTACAGCAGTTACATAAAGCAAGTGCCTTGTAGCTGTACTGAAGTCTCACTTAAATTCAGTACACATTTTGTTGTTTCCAGATTTATGTGCAAAAGAGTAAAAAGGCTTTATAAGGGGGTTTAGGGTTTAAGTTTCTCTGTGGCTCACAATGATCAATTCTGGGCTAGTGGGCCAAAAGGATTGCTGTTATTCCCCTTTTGGAAACAGAGTAATGTTATTAGTCCATTTAGCTGAATAATGGATCTCACAACCACGAATCGAAATTCTGAGTTTGACATGATCGAGACACAGGTCAGCGTCTCGGGAATAGGCAAACTCTAGAGTCTTAGACCATCTAGGCATAGCATGGCAGTATAACCACTATTTTTAATCGTTACTGCATAGTTCGTTTTTGAAGAATATAGAGCTTGGGCTCATGATCTGAGTGTACTGCTGAAGTTGTAGCAATCACTAGTGCAAGTTAGTTGTTGTAGCTTTATCAAACAAGTTATTGCCCTTCCGAAGTGCATAAATAAAACTGCGACACAGCCACTTATTATGGATTTTATCACTAAACATATGGAGTGGTAAATCCCAGGCATAGACAGGATCTTATTATACCCCAAGCTAAAGGTTATGATTTTGTCATAAGGACTAAGATTTGCAACAGAACAAAAAAAGAGAACACAGTGACACACTTGAAGAAGATTCAGAAAACTCTTTGCTTGATTCGGCAATTGAAGTAGCAGAAACATGCGAACCCCGGGAACTGAGCGTGACAAGCCCCGTGTGAAGCACGTTCCCATCTCTTACACTGACTGTCACAGCCGCCAGTATTGCCACAAAACCCTGTCCATGTCTTGCTTCGCCTCTCGCAAACTCTTCCTTCCACCATCATCATCTCTGACAAATTCTCCGAACACAAGATATCAAACATGTAAAAGAGAGAGACTAGAGAAACCCATAAAAGTGGAGTGATCTTACCAGTGGAAGCGATAAGGAAGATGGATAGGAAAAGAAAGAGCAAAAGTCTGTAAGAAGAAGCCATGAATATTTTTTATGTAGTAATGTTCACTAGCTGAAACCTCTTTATAGAAAAAGCTTAATCTTCCATCTGGAAATCAACCATTCTCTAGAACTGTTTGCTGTGTCGAGTATAGTGTGAACGGGATGACACTACCCGGCTAATATTTATCTAAACTCCATCTGTTGACTATAGACTTTGTTGTCAAAGAGTTTTGACGTCTAATTTGTTCGGACATCTTACTATGTGTGTTTATTAGTTCAAATTTTATGTTTTGCATCAAAACTTCATCTTCAAAAAACGGTAGATGCGGAACTCTATATATCTATGGTTGTAAGAAAATGTTTGATATCGTATCATTACAACCTAAAGTTTGAACCTAAATTCCTCTAGTCCGGTCCGGTGGTGCAGCTGGATCACCCATATTTTTTTTTTAAAAATGGTATGATACAGACATTTGAAATTTGTATATGTATCAAAAGTCAACATAGTAATACATTTAAACATGGATGCAAACACAGAAAACCAGAAATAACGAAAGTATCTTTTTTGGGTGCAAAAATGAAATTTTTATATTTTAAGTGAAAGCTGTTCGAACGAAATTGTACGGTGGTCAAACTAGAACTGGAATCTGACTAAGCTTAACAAATTATATCGAACATGCATGTAACCGGCCGTATAAATTAATTACTTTGATTTTAATTTCTCAGTACCTAATTATTTCCCTAACATTGTGGAACTTAACAAAAAAAAAAGGTTGTGATTATGACAAAGATTTTTTGATGGCGACCACAGAATCGGACAGTGTTTGGATCTGCTGCACATAACCAGCCTTTTTCTGTAATTTGTTTTGAGCCCCTTTAATTTCTGAAAAAAAACTGGATTCAGCCTTTTAACTTTAGAAAATGTTACATCTCCATCTTTATTATGTGTGTTGTATAAACTGTAAAAGTACTTTTGAGCACGTGACTCATCCCATCTCACGTGGTTCCTCGAATCTCGACCATTTCGATTTCCATGACCCTCGCGAGTGCCATACTATTTCTGAATAATCTTGTGTGGATAAGTTCGTTGCGTTCATAGTTTGATCCCCTTGACGGCGCGTGATTTCACATGTCTGAATTGAGGAGCTTCCAAGTGTATGCATATGCTTCGGCTTTATAGTTTATTATATACTTTATATATATGCTAACCAACGTCCTCCAAGACATTTATAGGTAATTGCTGTTCTTCAACTGTACGTATACTATACACTTGTAAATATTTTGTTAGAGATCACGTTATTATTATGTATTTATTTTGACAACAATTGCTAGAAATCACGTTATTAGAAACTCAAAACTATATGATACAATTGACCCCCCCCCCCCCCAAAAAAAATATGATACATCATTAATAAATGTAAAATATCTACACCCGAATCTAGATATTACTTAGTGAGATATTCACAAAAATATAGGGGTCTTTCTATATCGGAAAACTTGCTATATCGATAGGATATGCAATTTTTACAAACTGAACATATTGGCTACGAATAATATATCTATGTGCATATAAAAAGGAACTGGAAAACTTATATATATATATATATATATATTTTTAATCAAAACCAAAATATCTAACCAAGCAATGCTAATATATAATAGTACATTTGGAGTAATATCTGCAATCTAAAACATACAATGTTTTACTGATATGAAATAGTTTGTGTAACAATGATGTATTGTATTGACACCATAATATCTATAAAGTAGCAACTGCGATTTTTCAATTTTATTGGTTTAAGCTTAAGAAAACTCACGAAATAGACAGCAAACAACCATTAATTTATGTAATAAAATAATTCCACAGGCTATATTTTTATAATTCATATATATCGTTCAGTAAAAGAAAAGAAAAAAGTTAACTGAGACATTATTGGTCGAGTGTAGACAATATTACCATTAAAAAGTTGAAGCCCAAGCAAATACTAATTAAATCAACCATACATATTAAATTTTATTTTAAGGATCTCTATAAAAGGACAGGACAGTAGTGATCGTATCTGTCTCAGTATCAGTGTATCTCTTTTCTCCAACAGAATATTCTCTTTCTCCCATAGAAATTAGAACATTTACTTCATTAATTCTCCCACTTTCCCGTTCAAGTTCCCCAAGAAAATTTATCATATATCCTCACTTTCCCGGAAAATCTTCACTAAATCTCTTTCAACCACATAAATATATATACACCCACTAATGAAGCTCACGATTTCTATATATTATCAAATAATGGAGGCGGAGAACGATGAGGCGACAAAGGGACATTACAATTCGTTTAGCTTACTGAATACTGTTGCATTCACCCTCCCATTCTCAGCCGTCGTAGCCGTCGCCGGTTACTTGGGTTACCCGCTGATTGTAAATTTACTGGAAGGAGTTTATCTTTGGCTCGACTGGTTCCACTCGGTTCTACAAAATATTTTCATCATTTTCATCATCCTAAACGCTCTCATCGGCTCCATATATTTTCTCAAAACCACCGAAAAAAATAAACCGGATAGAGATCTCTATGATGAATATATCGCCGCCGCACCCTCCGTCGTCCGTCCTTTTGCTCCGATGGAGGTTGCAGATGGTGGTGGTGGATATAATGATAACTCGAGTTACCAGGAGAGTGTGCCGCCGTTTCAAGCGGTTATTGATACGGTTGAGGAGTATAATTGTTATGATCGAGTAGTGACGGAGACGAACTCTACAAGTTACAGGAGGACGACGAGGTCGGAGAAGAAGATGAGGTCGACGGTACAGTATCAAAGGACGGGATCGGAGAGAGTGATGAAAACGGCGTCGTGGAGGTCGCAGGCGATAGATGAGTTGAGCAGCGAGGAGTTTCGTATGACGGTGGAGACTTTTATTATGAAAAATAAGTGTTACTGGCAAAACGGCGTCTCTCAATTGCAAAACGGCGTCTCTCAATTGCAAAACGGCGTCACTGATCACTTGAACAACGGTGTTCCTCGCTTGCAAAACAGCGTCGTTGACCAGTGGCAAAACGGTGTCCCTCGGCTGGAAAACGGCGGCGCTGATCAGTGGGAACCTGAATACGATGGAACTGGTCTTCATCGTAGGCTCGTGGGTGGTTCTGGCTCTACTGGTAGTGATGGTCCGTACTTTTGGGGCTGATTTTAAGTGAAAAACTAAAAGATTTTTGTGGTTGGTTTTAGATCAAAAGCCAAAGGTATTAACTGTCACAGATTTTGATTGTGATGAAACCATAACCAATATATCGATTCAAACCAGACAATGTAGGAAAAGAAAAACCGTTACGAGTTCAAGCCAACTAGTTTTTTACATTTCCTTGGAAAAATAGTTTTCTTCTAGTGCAACTTCTAGACAATAACTAATAAGTCCTCAACTCTATAAATGCATAATTCTCTTGGTTATAGACTCGTAAGAAGAATTCCCTTCTTATTAGTCATTTCTTCTCACTTCTTTCTACTTATAGTATGGTTAACTCCCTTTTAACTCGAATTTTATTTCTCCTATACAGTGTGAATTCCCTAAACGTATATGGAATATTCATGTAAATATATAAGAGACATTTTATATTATACCCGGTAAAACGTAAAACTAGTACCTTTTTTTTATAACTTGCATACGTATATTGATTTGATTTGTGTGTGGTAGGTCATTTGAATACTAATAAGAAATAAAAGAGTGATCCTGAACTTTAACTAAAATGTATATTGAATTCGCTAACTAAGTGACTTTTAAAATACACATAATTTATTATATAAAATTCGATTTCCACGGATATTTGATCCATATATATTTTTATATACTAGCATGGTGATAGGCAAATTTACTACAAAAAGTATTGTTGTGGAAAGTAAGTGATGCATTTGTGAGCCTACAAAATAAAATCTTAGGAGGATACTAAAATTATAATTAAATTTGATTTAGTAATGGAAGATATACAAATCCATATGCTCAAGCTGACATTAGAACAAAACATTTGATCCTAGGATCCACCACCTGTACTTTGATCTTCTTTAATCAAGCTTTTGTTCTGTCCATGACACATAATTGGACGTTTTTGGGAATTTAATTATAAACTAATCATATTTTGGTGAACTATTATCCACTTGCACAACCCTTTTTAAACCAAATCTAATACTATTATCATACATTAAGTATTATCACCCTATTCAGATAAATAAAAAACAGATTAAATGTTCTTTCTTGGAGCCATTCCTTAGCATCAAAGGAATGGATCTATTGAACTGAAAGTGTCAGTGTATCAATTAATTAACCGCACTCTAAGTGGTTATCGTTTAATCAGTCAAGTCTTATAATTGTAATATCAACCACCAATAAATATTTCCCTATATTCAGAGATTAATCTGCGCTTTTATGTGAATTAGAAGGAAAAAATCACCTGTAACATAAACGAAGGGGTCTACTACTAAATTTTGAATGTTTATGAAAAATCTGTGAAGAATTGACTTAGCGACGAACAACTATCATAGCTTTAGTTTTCCTTAGCCAAAAATTTATGGATCTACCTTAGTATTATTTTGGTGTTCAGATTTCGTCTGTCTATCTTTATAGTAGGACATTAGTGCAAAATTCTAAGTATTACATTTGGATATGAAACATCGTATCTAGGAACACTCGTTAAGTCTGCTTAATGCATACATATATATATAAGATCTAATTTGAAACTTTTATATTTACAATCTACGTGACACACGAATCGGATATCCATTCTTCAATGTTGCAAACAATGTCCACTTCTCGATAAAGCTTGGCTCTCCATCTACCACCTCCCATCTTCATTATTATTATTATTTTTTTAATTGTCGTTTTAGAAAAATTCTCGAAGATTAAAGAGTTTTGTTAGTTGACTGTTTTAACTTTATCATAAATGATTATTAGTATAATAACTTTTGGATATAATTGGTTTTTGATATTTATTTACTATATAAATATTGTTATATCAAATGAGGTTATTTTTGAATTTTTTTTACCAAAATTGTGTTGAAAAAAAAAACCACAGATAATTAAAAACAAGAAAAAAGTTCTAAAACGACAATTAAATAAAAACAGAGGGAATATTATTTTGGGTCATAAGAAAAAAAAATATTATATACCAAAAAAATTAATGTTTGCGTTCATAAAATAAATAATATTACGAACCTGTAAGTGGTTATAAAACGGTGGAGAAAGACTAACATCATGGCTTTGGCCATAACAAGTCCAATTAAGACATGTTCTTCCTCCCATCCCAAATGCCAAGAAACTGTTTGCTTTTGCTTCCTCCTTCATTTAGATTAAAGTAATAATATAAGTACAAACAAAAATCGTTTTATTATGTTATGGAAACAAAAGGAAACATGTTTTTCTTAAGAGTATCATGTACTTACGTCAAACCTTAAAGGGTTGAACTTCTGAGGTTCATTATATACGTTAGGATCAAGATGAATAGATCTTGCGTCAATGTTTATATTCCACCCTTTCTTAATCTTGTATCCTTTTCAAATAAGAAAAAAAAGAATGTATTAAGTAAAGGCAGATTATATTATTTTTTCGGCAATCCTAGATAATTTTATTAAACAAATAAATTGAGTAGAAGAATTGACTTCTTCAAGATAAGTTAAAGCAAACCTATTACTAATAGTAACAAAAACAAAGCAAACCTTCCATTTCAGAGTCTTGAAGTAGTAGCCTTTGGCTGAGCCTGAATGTATTGAAACTAAGAGAAAACAAAAACGATTGTTGTGTGGCATTCTGATGGATGTTCCTTATTTTTAGGGAATTTGTATCATACTACAAGTAGAAGAGGTTAACAAATTAACTGTACACGAAACTTGTGACGAGTCCTTTGTGTGGTCATATAAACATGTGGATGGTCGATGAGTCCCCTTTCTTCTAACATGCAGGACCATACATTATACAATTCATGTCACAACTTGTTTATATTTTTTGTTTTTTTACTTTTGAACCTCCAAATACAGAATCCAATGTCGTGAACACCAATAATCCAAACACCAATAATACTGCATGTTTTATGTTATCTTATATACATACAAATCCACTGAAACCATTGCTTTTAGACCTATATGTGTCAATGTTCCATGCTCAATAATCAGATCGCTGAACAAGCAAACTTTGCTAATTACCTCGCAACCTTGATTTCTCTTCACCAGCAGAACTTCTTTCTCTGTATCATATTCTCAACCATTATAATAACAGGGATATTGAAATAGAAGGGAATCAAAGTTAACAGCAAAACGAGACTAACACGGTACTTCGCTTCCTCTTGCCGGTCTATGTAACCCAAAAGTTCTTCTTGTCTCATTAAAGCCTCGTGTAATGCCTGCTCAAGACCGATATTCGGTTATTACAATGTTCATAATGACTCATTAATTATCAGCATCAATCAGGGTTTTAAAATAAGCTAATAGATCTTTATACCTTTTTCGTGTTGACGAGCTCTGCTTCTAGTGCATCCACACGATAAACAGCCGCATTGAGCAACTCTGCTTTCTCGTGAGGCATCTCGGCTTTCCTCAAGTGATGGCTTTCTATCTGTTTCTCGAGATCGGCTAGTCTGCTTACAACAGATGAAATGATGACTCTTTCAGTGATAGTACTTGGATGAGAAGGCGACGGAGGGCGAGATTCCCTTGCATTTCGTTCATCACACAGCTCAGGTTTAGCGCTTGAGGAAATCAACTGTGAGTGCCTCATAGTCTGTGGCAGAGCCAGAGAAGCCAAGAGTGTGAAAAAGTTCATGAAGGACGTAGTTAGCCACCTCCAGATATGACTAACCGTTCCTGTTTTCCCCAACCTTGATGTATATTCCGGACCTGCAACACATTCCATAATATGTCTGATACTCACGAGCTTTAGACTTTAGAGGTATAAGTATTTGGTTCACAGTTTTACCTTTAGAAGAATTTGACATCTCTTGCGACTGCCAAGCAACATCCACAACTTTGTCCACCATTGGCACACAGTCTTCATACTCAGACAAAACAGCAGGACTTATTTTACCATTAGCCTTGATCTAAAATAAACCATAATAGCATATGTCAGGTCCGGTAAGAACTAAGAACTTCTACGTTTTTGATGCAACTTTTATTAATTGAGAACGCTTACATTTTCGGAAACAGGAGTCAACTTAGGTACATGATTATTCATACTTGTTTTCGGTGAAGCCAACTCTTCCAGTTCAGACCCTGACTCTACTGTTGATGTGTCACTAGCTTTCATCTGAGCCAAGCCAAGAGAAGATATCCTATTACAATCTGATAAAAATTTCACCCAAAACATACAAAACTTTTGTTCCAACTACCATTGGAAACTCTTACCCCATAATAAGTTGGTTTATCAGATGAAGATATTTGGGAATCACTGCTTACGACAGCACCAGCATGCCTACAGAACGTCCCACCACTGCGACCCATCTGCATGAAGGCTGAGAACATTATTAAAATGCACATTTGCATAACAGAAACAGAACGAACCATCAAGACACAATCACTCCACCTTTAGTATATCAGGGTCTTTCCACGGCCCTTTATCAGATCTCATACAACCTCCCTGATCAACACAAGTGCAAGTACCACCGAGAAAATCTGGCAACTGGCTGAGCAATTTTCAAATAAGGCCAGATGATACGATTATATTCTGAAGATATATGATGAGAAAACAAAAAACACTTAAAAGACTCAAGACTTCCTACCTTGCATCAATCACCTCAAGTAATTTATTCTGGTACTTGTTTCCAAGGACCTATTAGGATAAAATTGATGCAATTAAGTCTTCTACAAGAAAAAAAAGAAAAAGGTAGAAGTAGATATGTAGATTCAACGGTGTTAAGTTACATCTATCTTGGAGACAGTCTTTGGATCAAGAAACGATTTCACCGTGCCCCAAAGTAGCTTAAAACCAGGGCCAGCATTAATGATGAACATACGGTGAAGTGTCTGCGCATATGTCATATCACTTGTTGTAATCCTAAACTATGCTTAAAAAACAGGTTTTTCACATAAAAGCCAATGGGAGGAGGACAATACCTCAGGGTAGTTATCATTATCAATCTTTTGAAGCTGGGTTATGAGATCCCGGGCTGATTTGGTAAAATTCTTTAACCCCTGAAAACATATTTATAAACAATGCAGAGAGTCTAAAGGAAACCGCACAAGAAAGAGATATCATAATCTCGTTATGGAAAGAAAAGACATGTACCACGCCTTGGACATCAAGAATTGTTGTACTGGAGTCGATGTGTCTCTTAGCAGCGATGCAGCAAGCTGGAAACTTGATAGTAACAGTTTTCTCAAACTCTTTAACATGATATCTCAGGTACCTCTCCAATGTAGTTACTTGCAAGAGTTTGCTTGGATCGACTCTTCCCAATCTTTCGATGTAAACAGGTCTTCCTTCCTTGTCAACACCATGATATCCATGAGGGTAGTATTTAAGAACTTGATCCAATTCAGGAAACTCAAACTCCTACGAAGTGAAGAAATCAGTAATCAAACTACATATCCGCGTAAAATCTACCTGTTGGCACAAACATGCTTTTCGCGCAAGACACGAAAAATAACATAACTTTATTACCTCCAAAATGGTGTCTGTACCAAAATCCCTTCTCCATTGGATCATGTTAGCCCACATTAACTTTGCTTTTCCAAGATCTAATTTCCTTGCATACAGGAATCTGCAGAAAGAAGAACGTATCATGAAACAAACAAGTGTCTCTCTCCTTCATATCAAAACATAGGCATGATTTCAACATCTACTTAAAAGGCATCATAAGAAGAAATTTATTCACCACGTAACAAGAGAAAGTGGAGAATGGAGATTATCAACGAGATACATTACAACAGAAGATTGCTAAAATGGGAAAGAAAATAACCTCAACATCATGTGATAATCATCAAGCGTTGGAGGGAGCAAATCATCAGAGATGAGTGATTGTCGGAATTCAGACACATATCGCAATTCCTCCGCGTCATGTATGTCTTCGAAGGTAAGAGATAGAGTCCGATCGATGCTTCTTCCCTTGCTTGGCCTCCTTCTCTTGCTCAGAGAATGTCTTAGTTTGCTTGAAGCCTTTGATGCTTTCTTCTTGAAGATTCCGATTCTAGTTTTCTTCTCGTCCTCTGAAACTTCGAAATCCGACTTTCGTTCTCTTCTCTCATCGTTGCTAGAGAAGCCTTCAAAAACATGAGAGAAAAAACATTCAAAAATTTATATAAAACATATCTCGGAGTGAAAATCTAATTAAGGAAAGTAAAAAAAACGTAACCTTCACTCCCAAGACAAAATTACAACCGATTTAGTAACTATAAAACCCTAGAGAAAAAAATGGCTAAATCGAAGGAAAGAGAGAAAAAAGGGACTTACAGGGTCTTGTGAAACGATCAAGAGGACCCGACATGATGATAATCGATCAAAGTTGAATAGTCGAGCCTTTAGAATTCGGAAAACAATATCCGAAAGTGAGCAGCCGATTAAAAAAAGAGAGATTGAAGGAGGAAAGTGAAACGGTAGAGGAAGAAGTTACTGAGGAAATTTAAGTTTTGTGCAGTTATGATTAATTAATGAGAAATATGTAGTAGTAAGTTTATTTAAATGGCTGCCGGAAAGACAAAGAAATCTCTCTGCCATAATAAATGTTGAAAATTCTCTTTCTCCCCTTCTAACTTTTCGTCTGCCTCTTCGAGTTTCTTCTTTGATAATGATTTTTTTATTTACCTTCGAAGAGCGGTTTATTTGCCTTTACATATCAAAGACACGTGTGAAGCTCTTGGCGGGAACTCTCTCTCAGTTTTGCCAGCACATATCTGTTCAATTAGGACTTGTTTTGTTTTCTTTTTTCTTGAATTTTCTTACATGTAATTAAATTTAAGTAAACATATTTTATTTATTTAGGCAATTATACGTGTCTTGAATTGACAAATACGAATATGATCAAGCGAAGGCTCTCCATTTCTTTTCTCGGTTGTAGACTACTTATTCATTAAAATATTAATCTAATTAGAGTAGGCTTACTTTCCGATATTAGAGAAGATCATTGTATAATATGTACACATTACTGATTTCACACGATATCGCTACATCCAAGTTTTTATATTGTCTTTATCTTCGGGAACTTACTACGTGCACAAGTGTAGATAGAGATGTATTCTCCAATACCTCCACCATCACACGAAACCGATATTTTTTTTTTTGCAATGTGCAAGCCTCTCTTCCACCACTTTAGATCACAGCTTCTAGCAATGGGTTCTTTATTATATACATATACTATTTATAAATACTTTTGTCTCCGAGCTGCCTGAAGAGAAGCAAAAAATGTAACACACACACAGCATAAGTTACTAGTTTTGGTTGCGTATAAGCTGGTATATGAGCTTTTGTTTTTTATAACCATTACCAGTCATGTGTATTTCCTCAATTTTCGTTTTGCTTGAAACTGGCCAAGCTTGTCTCTCCACTCAGCTGCAACATCATTGAAAACCAAACAAGATTTTGATCTTTGTTTCTCCGACCCAATTAACATAAACCCCCCCAGAAACTTGTTCATGTCAATATTTTCGATTTTAAAAAGGAGAAACCAAGATCACTAAAGATTTTATATCCAATGCTCAAAAATTTGATCACTGGACTTCAAACGATTTCATGAGGGATAGTTTCTTCAAGGTTACGCATCTTAAAAAAAAAAAAATATATACTGAAATCCGAGTCGAGGAGAGGGCGAGACTAAACTTACCTGCTTCATCATACCGTTCTTCATCAACAGCTTGCATCATATTGCTCAATAGATCGAACTCTTTTGTATCAAGACAAGGCTGACCATTTGGCCTACACAAGGAAAACAATGTTTTTATGTTCGTGATTCTAAAGCACACAAGCAAAAGGATTTTAAATGATTAATTTCAGTAGCGTCACAAAAATTACCGGTCTAGTTCAGTAAATAATAAACCATCTGAAGCAGGTGTTTGCTTTGATAGCTTTCCGGATTCGACCACTCTCATTCCATCGCTATAAGCTAGAAACTTATTGACTTGGATAGGTACCTAAACAGTGAGGATTAGCACCATTTTTCAACATTGAATACGTATTTGTATTTGGTTAAGATGATCTCAAGGAGAGACCTCACTGTGGTTGTTCCCCCTTAAAAAGAAAGAATTGAGTAATATGGTTATGGTAATATAAATATACCTTGCACCTCACAGCTATATTGATTGCATCAGAAGGACGAAGATCGAAGCTGACACAATCCGACTTATCACCCACCTGCAATCCCATTCAGAGCAGCCTTAGCAGAAGAAATGGAAATGAGATACTAACAGATTTTGAATTTCAAGACAATGTTTGAGAAACTAAATGGAAGATACAACCGTAAGCCAGAAGTTGCAAACCTTTGAAAGGTATAACTGTGCGAAATATGCCTCGTGAACTCTTGTGGTAACTCTAACAATCCTAACCTGCAGAAAAAAGTTGAAACTTTCTTCATATAAGAACCTGTATTGGTAATGGGAGAATAACGGAAAAAGAGAGGAGAGGGTACGGTAAGGCTTACCTCGTAACCCATTTTGTCTACCATCTCCTTCACCACTTCGTACATAGTTGGCCTTGCCTACACAACCAGTAACCAAGAAAGTTCCATAAACCCTTTCTTCATAACTCTCGACTGATTCACACACAAGCATAAACACAAGAATATCAAAAGCGTACAATTTGAACATTTGTCAATGCTGCCATAAGTAACACACTTGGCATCTCCACTGCAATCAAAAGCAACAGAAATGAGGAGATTCCAAACACCGGAAAAAAATGGAAGTTTCAACAGAAATAAAGCTTGCAAACGAAAGAATGAGTGTGCAACATCACATACAGACGATAATGGGAAGAAGAAGACCAGTTCCATCTTCCATTTTCAGCACAATTGCAGAGTGCGGAGCATAATTTGGAAGATTCCCTCCCTGAGGATTATTATGCACACATCGAAGCTGCCTACCGTCTCTCATCTTCACCATGAAACCATCCGGTCCACTTTTTACCTCAACTAATACAAAAAAAACACCAAGAAGGCATCAATGATTAGAATCAACATACAAGAAGGGAGAGAGAGAGAGAGAGAGAGAGAGAGAGAGAGAGAGAGAGAGAGAGAGAGAGAGAGAGCACTCATGGTTTAATTATTATTGAACCGGGATTTACCAGCTTCAAGTAAACTAGACTTGACATAATCTTCATCGTTCTCGTTGAAATTCTCTGCTGTGCTTCCGGTACCATCAGAATGAGAGCTGAAAAGACACTTTATACTCTTACACCTCCGAAGATGGAGCCGGAGAGTGACTGTAGCACCCTGGGACTTGACATTTCTGGTCTGATTACCCCAGAATTGGTTTCTGAGAAGCCTAGGTCTCGAAACAGAGCAGTTGACAAGTTTAGCAGAGATACACAATTGTCTGGGACGAACACTATGGCAAACAATCGGTGCTTGAAGCGACCTCATCTTCAGCTATTTCGATGCAGAACCCAGAAAAGTTCAAGGTTAAAAATGAAAACTTTTTAGAGTCCAACATTACCAAATCTCTAAAACCCTAACTTGATTCTTAAAATCACAAACGAACTCCGAAAATAGTAACTACTTTACTTGAAAGAGAATTCACAGTTCGATATAGAAATAACTGATCCCACAAAAAACCACAACAGCTAATTTTAAAAGTCTCAACGATCGGTGTATTGTCGATCAAAAGAAGTGAAAAATATAATATAGATTATCTCGTAGCTGAATCTGTGCGATAAACTTATAATCGAAATACCAGAAATAGTTGGAATTTTACCTTAAATTTTCGTAAGATTCAATTGGATGGATCAATCAACAGAGGACTAAAAGAAGTATCCCGCACAGACAGATCAATAAGAAAGAGAGACAGAGAATCTCTGTCAATTTTATCGACCCATGATTGCTTCATTTGACAAATTTACCCTTTTCACCAGGTGCTTGCATTTTTCGCTTATGTTCGTGGAGAAGGATAAAAATGAGAATTCAGGTGTAGGCTATGATGACGCGGAGGGATAACTCGTAAAAACTGACAAGTCATCAAGTAACAGTCGCCGAATAAATTAAGCATGAATGGACGCCACGTGTACGGCGCTTGTGTCAGATAGTTATGGATAAGATTGTTGGATAAATGTACTACTAGGCGGAGAGTGACATTAGTGGGATTTATTTGTGAGGTTCGAAAGTCAAACGTCAACAAAATGGGCTTAGGCCCACATAAATATTTAGCGGGCCGAACGTTATAGGTTTAATGGCCTCAGCTTCACAAGCATAATGTCAAGTCCGTGAGGACAAATTAGTAGAATTTCTAGCATTATCTTATTACGAAGGTGTAAATCAAAAAGATGGAAAGTAGCACAAGCTATGTAGAGATCCAAAATTGAAATGATGATTTCAAAGTCGTAGGATTTTTCTATTGTAAGAAGACAGAAAATAAACGATCTTTAATGTGTCCAAACTATATAAGGACCATTTCGTCGCCAGAGTACAAACTAAACGATCTTTAATGTGTTTCCATGTCTATTTCTAACACTTCTATTTAAGATTCTTTACACACATGTGACTCCATATATATATAAGGACCATCTCGTCGCCAGACTACAAACAAACAAAATCTTAAATGGGTTTATGTCTTCCTTTTACACTCTCATGCAAGATACTTTGCACACAACCAATTCAAAAAAATACACCAACCCCTTTTTTTGTCAACATATCACACTCTTTTGGACTTTAATTTGTTTAGAGACTGGTCTCTCATATCTGTCATTTAATTTTTATCTCTTTTTAAATTAATTTCTATCTTCATATTCATATAATTTATTTTTGCCTCAGTAGGTCATCTGTTTTTTTTTATCGAAATTCAAATTACATATAATTTTCAGCACTTGATTTTCCATGCATCTTTTCGAATTACTTTTTCATTCTAAACCATTTATATATTCTCACCTACTATAATCATCTGATAATTTTTGTATTGGAATTTCAGAAGCAACGTGGTAACATTATTTAAAATTTGGAGAATAATTTATTAAAAGTTTTGATCCACTGTGATATCAATACGTACTGGTGGAATACATAACCACAATTCTAGACGAAGTAACCAGAAGCCTCTTCCAGCTCCGGCAAAGGATCAAGCCTCGCCGGAGAAACGGAAGGATCCTTTACAATCTGTCGAATCTCTGATTTCTCACCCCATAGACTGAACTTTAAAAACGCAACCACAATTCCACCCACAAATCTCCTCATCTCACTCTTTTTTCGTTTCCCGTTCTTACACATACAACCCGCCATAAACCCGACAAAACCGGGCAAATCGTCGTCCAACATATCCATATGTCCGTAATCCGCAGCCACGAAATGTCCCTTCGTGGCCTTACACTCCTTATAAAACTCCTCATGGTTCACTCCCGCTGGTGCGCATGGTGGCATCAGCGTGTTACTCTTAGGTCCGAGACCCGTACCGACCACTGCAACCGGTATGCCCAGGTCGAATGATTCTGGTTCGTACGTTAAGATTTCCGGATCGGTTCTCATGCTTTTGCACATTCCTGCAACTGGATCTATTCCTATAAGAGCAGAAAATTTCAAGGATGGTTCTAATGTTGCGGCGTGGCCTAACGCAACCGCAAATGCGGTTTTACCACCGCGGCTATGGCCCACGAGCGCAGTGTATTTGTCGTTAGGGTTTACCGAATTTGGGAGGTGAGCTTTGAGGTTTTCCGATGTCCAGTTTATCACTTTTCCAGCATCGTCCACTTCCTCTTGCCCTCCCGGCGGCAAAATCTTGCACAGCTGCATGTCATACCAATAAAATATGAATTTAAATGTCTAGCTTATAAATTCACGTATCAATCAATTATCATATATACGACATGTATTTTATCATTTGAATTTGATATATTCTTCTAATTACATAAAACTTTATAATATAAATGAACATATAAATATATACAAGTCACTATTTTAAACATATATTTATATACTTACTAATTAGCAACGAAAATGAAAAGTACTTATATTTATATTACTTCTGATAACAACTATAATTAATTACTAAAGGTATCCGACTCAGATATTATTCTAATTACATAAACTTTATATTATAAATGAACTTTTTTGTGCGAATGTAAATGAACTTATAAATATATACCTGAGGGGCTACGAGAATGTAGCCATGAGAAGCGACGTGGTTAATGACATCAGAGTAGAAGTAGTTGCGAAGATAAAATCCATGGAAGAATAAGACGACGGGGTAAGTTCCGGCGACTGTTGGGGAGGTGATTCTCACAGGCTTTGGAGCGCGGTCGGATCGTTTGGCGACGGATCCGCCGTTATCAAGGTTGTCGGATGGCTCCCTCTCTCAAACGCCACCGGAGTTGCCGCCGAGAAAAACGTCTTAATGTTCTCCATCGCCGCCATTTGGTATTGTGTGTAGGAAAAAGAGTATGTTAAGACGTATGATTTATAGAAATGCTGAATGTCTGCAGTGTCTATAGGTGTTATTATATAGGAAAGTACATTTATGTGAATTTTTCTTATCCATTTTCATTATGTGGTTCTCGGCTTCTCGTAGTAAACTCAACAAATGACTCTAAGTACTTATGAAACCGACAAATGCAAAAGAGCACGTGATTTTCATTTTCCCAATTATTCCAAGTTAGTTATACAATTAAACACCAAACAACAATAAACACACACGAATAGATGATTGTATTGATGCAGAATTCTGAGTTTGTTTAGACGTAATACTAATTTGTTAGAGTTGAGCATACATCAAACAACAAAAACAATAATATGTTTAAAAAAATTAATGCAGCTACTGAAAATATTTTACATCGAATAATAAGGCAAAAATATTTGGATTCTAAAATATTGTTATTAAACAATGGCGTCGATATTTTCATAGACTGATGCCTTTTCCTTTCGTAATAGATTCTATTCAGCGGTCTTGTCCAAATCCGTGCTCAATATAGGGTTCTCCATCTTCTCGACAATGCTTTGCAATCCTGACTTGTACGAAGGATATAGCAATTTCACTCCTAGTTTATCTTTCACTTTCTCGTTGCGGACTCTTTTTTCGCCTCTCAATGAACTCTCCTCGCGAGATTCATACAGAAATGGTTTTGTTTCGATATTCCTTTTCCAGCGTTTTTCAATCAACTCCAACGCATATTCAAACACCTCTTCTCTTGGTGCTGGATCATCATCGACAATGTTGTAGATCTCCCTGCGGTAACGGTCGAATCATCAGCCTCAAAAGAAATGGTCATATTCTGCTCTCACAAACTGAACATGAAGAAGAATATACAAACACATATATACCTTGATGATGGATTCTCAATGGCAGCTTGAAGAGCTTGGCATACATCTTCAACATGAACCCTCGACGTGAATCTCCGAGACGCTCTTCTCCGTTGACCTTCAGACAAATGATCCCGCTTTAACAAGGTATCAATCGCACTGCAGCAAGAAAACACTCCTTTTAAGAATCAGTTTATTCAAGCCTTTTCTAGGCAATAACAGGCACAATCAGAATCTGTGAACAACCTGCGACCAGGTCCATAGATACCTCCAAGTCGAAGGACTTGAGTCGAAACCCCAAGATCACGACCCAAGCTCAACCATCCTTCCTCTGCAGCTAGCCTCACTTTGGCTGATTGAGTTTTAGGATTTGGGGGATGACTACAAGATTGATTGAATGACCTTAAGAGTCACAATCTTAAACTTACTATGACAAAAAAGAGCTGCAATTTGGAGAATTAAATAAAAACTTACTCTTCATTGACCCAAGCACCACCATAATCTCCATATACACCTGCAAAAAAATCATCTTTCACCCAATGAAAACCAAGAAAAGCGACTGACCAGAAGAAGAAGAGAAACGCAGGTTCTCTAGTCTACGGTTAACGCAAAGTAAGTGATGTCATACTTGTTGATGAGAGATAACAGAGCCACTGAAGATTCCCACTCGAAAGCTTGTCTCTGACAAGTTGTACATTCCGCAACATCTTTTTCAAGTGACCAAAAGAGATAAGTTTTTGTCTGATAAGGCAGAGATATAAACATGAGATACGATAAAAAGCTGAGGAAAGAAATCAAATCGGAGCCAAACCGGATCACCGATGTCAGCTAAAGGTGGAATGGAAATGAGCAGGTGAGTGTAATCATTCACTGTTTCTAGCAAACTCCATCTGATCAATAAGGAAACAAAAGAGTTTGAATTTCAGATTCAGAGATTACCACCATGGAAGAGGATCGTGGAAATGGTGATATAAAAAAACACAATTACTCAGGCGAATCTGCAGAAAAGAGCTGAAGATCGATTCCTTTGTGCTCCCATTCTTTCTTCTTCGAACCATTCCTGCAAGTCCCTGAAACCACCCTGAATCCTCACCATTAATCCCCCAACTTGTGAAAAGAGCTCAATTTTGAATAACAAAAGTGAAAAATACGCAATATACCAACAATTTATCGGGATTTGATTGATATCATTATATGAACATAAGCCAAGACTAAGATCCGAAAGATTGTGTTGTATATGAGGCGCATACTTATTTATACTAAGAAAACTAGAATCGGAGACAGATGAAAGAGATAGAAGGAGATAAATTGATATCAGACCAATTTGCTTCTTTGAGCTGTTGAGCTAAAAAACCTCCGACGAATCCCATCCCGAGAATGAACATCCGGTTCCGGGACTCTGAATCTGGTGTACCGGATCGAGAATCGCTGATCGCTGACAATGGCCGGCAAAAGTTGATTCTACTTCGATTTGAAAAACTTAAAGGTATCCGATAAAAACGGAAAGGATTCGCCGGCGACAACCTTGGTAACTGTAAAACCTCCATTGAAAACGGAGGACTGATAGTCACTGATACTGTTGTGAACTTGTGATAAAACCTTGTCCCGTTTGAGTAATACAGTCCCTGTGAAAGAAAATGGGATTGAGCGCCGTTTAGTTTCCAAAACTTAGCACAGCACGTCGTTTCTAGTAAATATATACATGAACATAATTTCAAGATCAGAAATTTTCAAGCAGAAAATAAATATTTTATTTCTCGTATCTTCTATATATTATATTATTTGAGAAGTCTATTTATATATTATTTATAATTTATATCACTAAATTAATATATCAAAATATATGATAACATATATAATATTAGATAAAATTAATATAAAATATTTATTTAAATTGAATCACCAATTAAGTTAAACTAAAAACAGAAAATACTCATTTAAATTCAATTGACAATTGAATTAAACTGGTAAATATAAACTCATTATAATATAGATCTAGACTTTACAAGATTTATCAGTTTTGTATTATTATTTTTTTGTCAATTTAATTTAGTGGTTTAATATATTTTTAACATTGCAGAATATTGAATTTGAACCATATTCATGTGTGATGAATTTCATGTGTCATATCACTGCTTAAAACTTTAAAACATTTTTAAATTTTTTCAAAACAACAAGAAAAACAAATTATATATATGTAAAATTCTTTTAAAAAAGTTACCATGTGCAAACACCAGTTAAATCTTAATATCAAACATTTTTATCATATATATCATTATTCTATTAGAAATTACATATATATATATATAAATAAAATGTTACATATTAAGTTATATAAAAGAATAAATCCACGAAATCTGTTGTACTATTCCTAACATATTATAATATGTACTACACACAAGCAATGAAAAAGTGATAAATGTACATGCCGTATATAAAAATAACATACAGACATATATATTAAGGATCTTGGAAGTGCTGATGACAAACCGTACTCAAGTTAATCTGCAGAAAATAGCTGAAGATCGATTCCTCTCTTTTCCCATTCTTTCTTCTTCGAATCACTCCTGATAGTCCCAGAAACCACCCTAACCCTTACCATTAACCCCCAGAAATGTTAATATCTTCTTCCCCAACTTGTGGAAAGAGCTTAATCTTCAATAAAAAAATATCACACTTTTGTTATTGAAACAGTACTGTTAGCACTTTTGTTATGAAAAGAGCTCAATCTTCTTTCAACATGTAAAATGAAACGGTGTTCACATTTTGCAAGTATTCTTTACACCACCGTGAATCTTATACATATATCAATATTTGGCGTTACAAGTGTACTATACACAAAAGAAACCTACACATCTACTTTATATGCCACAGATACTGGTGTATTACATGCCTAACTATAAAAATGCAAAAATGCACATTTCTTGCGCTTCAAGAATGATGTCCTGTTCCAATAACGATAGTATCAAACAACAAAGTCGTGCAAGTGATGGGCATTGGAGAATCTGCCGTCTTGCTGGTTGTTCCCGCCAATGTAACGGTAATCATCCAGACCAAACCCGTGGTAGTTCATTAGCGCATCGTAATCCGCTGATCGGTTCATCTGTTGTTTTTGTTGTTGTTGTGGCCCATCGTCGTTGCCTGAAATACGGTCTGGTTCAGGTTCTGATGAGAAGACAATATTTGTTGTGTCTGCAGACTGATAAGTGAGGTTATTGTTGTTGTTGTTGTTATCATCCGGTTGCTGCTGCGACGAGGAGTCTTCTTGGTTCGTGCTGTTGGGTTCTTGAGAAGACTTGGAGATCCGTAACTCAGACTCATCACCAAACTCTTCTTTGTACATCTCTTCGATCATCGGTTTCCATAGACGAACTCTCGCGTTTATGAACCAATTAGCAACCTAATTACAGAGCAGAAATTAGAGTGACTCAAGCAGAACACAAAGATTGCAACTTTAAGGGAAGACAAAAAGCTTAGTTACCTGGTTTTTCGACAGTCCTGTCTGTTTTGCAAGCATCATTTTCTCAGATTCTTTCGGGTATCTACAAATAAGAACCAGAAGAATATATAAAGTCTCTTAAATGTTCTGTAATCTGAAATTTCAAAGGTTGTGACTTGTGAGAGAAGAAAATACGTACGGATGAAGGAAATGTTCGAAGAGCCAAGCGCGAAGAGCAGAGACAGAGTTTTCAGGGAGACCTCTTTGAGGTCTCCAAGTGGGTCGAACCATTCCAAGCTGTTGATGCAAAGCTCTCTGCTGTCTCAATCGTTGATCTAAATACCTCAATCTTGGTATTCTCTCTCCTTGTTGCTCATCCAATGACTCTCCTCCTTTCTCCCCAAGTTTTTCTCTGATAATCTGAATTTGTTCTTTTATCGTGTCGCGGAGAGAGCGGAAATGGCAAGAGATTCTGTTGAGAGCGACTGATGTGTAAGGCTTAGCTGATCCAAATCCTGCTACTATCTCAAATGATGAAGCTAATGCTTCCATTTGATGGTAATATTTTTTATATCTTTTATCTACCTGCAACATTAACACAACCACAACAAGCAAAGCATCGTCATCAACTCTCAATCCGATTTTAAACCAATCCAAAAATCGAATTTGAAACCACCTACACCGATTCAATTTCATGTTTTAAACTCTGACAAACCAAAAGCTGGATTAGACATCCCTACTTTCACCAAGAACAGTAGATCATCTACCAAATGAAGAACAAAGTTTTAAGAGATGTGAGTTAGTTAAATAACTACCTCATCAACCATTGTCAAAAGCTTGCTCTTCTTGTTCTGAAGCTCTTGACGTTCAACTGTAGATAACTCTACTGATTTCCCATTCGAATCACTCGATAACTCGCCACCACCGTTTCCTCTTCCTTCTGTATCCTTGGAACCATTGTTAAAGTCTTCACCTTTCTTCTTCTTCCTCATCTGGTTTAGTTCTATCTTGACACTAACCACTTCATCGAGCAAATTCTGAGCCGGTTTAAGATAACGAGAATGCAAAACGCTGCTCATAAACCCTCCTGATGTTTCGTTATACCGATAACTGTTGTAGAATCCGATTCCGCCATTACCAGCATAACCAGAGGAAGGATCAGAATGGCCCAACAACAACATCTCTTTGCTCTTCTCGTCCACATTAAAAGGCGGCGTTTCCTTAACCGACATCGAAGGCTTTGGGTTAAAACCCAATTGGTATTGCTGATAGTGAAACGAAGGAACAGAGAATTGATTGCCGAGGCTTAGAGACAATCCTTGACCGTCGTGAAAGCTTATATCGCAGCTAGAAACGGTACCATTTCCTGTAACGTCTCCGTTGAGATTCTGAAGACCAGTTACGACGTCTCCTTCGGTGGTTGGTGGAATGAAAACCGTCTCGTTTAGAACATTTTCGCCGCCGGAGCCGACGAAAGATGCGGCAGCGGAGGAAGAAGAAGCTTGTTGTTGTTGTTGATGATTGAGATAGATTGGTTCTTGCTGGTAACAATTGACATTACTTGTGTAATAAACCGCCATGGTGTTCGTTTATTAACAAGCTTTTGTTTGCAGGAACTTGATTACAGTGGTGTCTTAATGCGATGGATTTGGTCGGAAAATGAGTTCCTGCAATAAAAATTAAAAATAAAAGAGTGGAAGAGTCGTGTAAGGTAGAGTTTTTTCAAAAAGATTTTGGAGAAATCTGAGTGGAAGTTAAAACATCGTAATCCTCCATACCAAACAAATTTTATCATTAACAGTTTCGAAAGCAACAAATTCGTCGGACCAACAATTTTATCCGAGGATTAAAGTCAAATTCTTGATAAAGCAAAGTGCTTTTCGTCAAGAACTGTAGAAACACAGAAACGCCAATTCAAGAATTGTGTGATCGACGAGTAATTAGTAAAACCCTAATTCGAAGATGAAAAAAGAATGCAGAGTAAAAGAAGTTGTGTAGCTCAGCTCAGTGACTCGAAAGCAGAGAAGATCAATTATTACATAAGAGAAAAGTAAAGTGTATTTGATGATCAATCATAGAGAATCAAGAATCAAGAAAAAGTTAAAGATAAACTACCTGCAGGAGAATATGAAACTTTAAAAAACCCCTAGAAAAAGAGAGAGATTGTTGTGATGAGTATGGATGTGGCTATATCAGGAAACACAAAAGAGAAGAGTTTCGTACAGTCCAAGACAATAAAAGTTTTCAGACCCAATCCCGAGAGAGATAGAGAGGTGATTAAAAATTGGAAATCCTGAAATGAACAAAAAATTTCACTCCACAGGAACAAAACCAACTCATCTTATCATTGGGACATTAGACACCAACCCAATTTTTAAAAATTTAAACTTTTATTATTATTGTTCTGCAATATCAACAATAAAATAATGACACTACCGGAAATTTTTGACAACCGCTACCTGTAATTTTTAATATTTTCCGGCAGAAGCTTCTGTATCTTATGATTATGCCTCGAGTATAACTTGATAAATTGATGTGCCAACCATTCTTAGATAAACACGTGAGAGCAAAAAAATCACTGTTTTTCTTCCTTTTTCTGATTAGGGATAATATTTTCTTATGACAACTTTAACATACAATTTTAACGATTCAAAAAAAGAAAAAGGAGTTTTATCGATTATGAAAAACAAATAAATGATGTTGTGTTGTCATTGACTTGACTCATTCTACTACTTTTAATGCTAACTAAATACAAACAAAAAAAAAAAAGTTGAAGGCAATAATGGAAGTGATGGTAATATATATATTAGTGTTACTGTTAGTATATGAGAAATTTTATTTTTTTAACAAGATTATAACTATTTAGAATAAACGAAATATTCTACAAAGGACACATAGCAATGTTATATATACGAAACAACTCTTACTTTAATGACTTTTTCTGATTTGTGTACGTGAGGCTCCGAAAATTTGAAATGAGTATCTGCCACATCTTCTATTGTATGGATTTGGAATCTATATGTATAACGTTTTTTCAAAAATATTTGTTCTTAGTTCCTTGCTTTCATAATGCTAAAGTTCGATATATTCAGCTTTTAAGTAGTTTGTGATTATATTAAACATATAGAAAGGTCTCCTTCAATTCGTTTATATATAATATAACGGATACATACTATACATGGTAACGGAAATTAAACTCCTTTAAATAAAACGTAGAAACGTCACTTGAAACTACAAAAATGCCCCTGAGAAGCTGGTTTAAGGAAGAAGATTATAAAAAAACAAAGGTGGGTGTGTGTCTGTTCAATTGCTTAATTGAGGGATTAAATGACTTAACAACCAGTTGGTGAGTTCCTCCTTACTCTTCTGTTATACCCAATTTTCTCTAAGTTCTTGTCTTTTTATTTCTTTTTAGCTATAAATCTTTTAGCTAGCTATACACCTAAATATTTCAATCTATTATATGTTTGTATTTTCATATTCCGGAATGCATAATACGTAAATGCTATTTTTGTAGCTACACCTATGTATAGTTTTTTTTTCCTTCTGATTTTTAAAATATTGATTTTGTAATTAAGATTTTTTTTTTCCCAGCAGAAGAAAAACAAATAATTTCCGTTTTGGTTTGATGGAGAGTGGATTTAGTGCAGCCGACACAAAATCATTTGGGAAGAACCATTGTGTTGGAAAATTATTCATATATAAGTTTGAGTCTCTGAGAGATGATTAAATTGACTTTGTTCCCACGTGGATGTTGATTTTTTTCAAAAATATATAAACACAGTTAGCTGGTAAGGGATGGATTAAATGAAATGAAATATGACTGTATGAGATGGTTTATTTCATTGGTTTCAGAATGTTATGGTTACGATTGTGTAAAACGTATAGTATAATTGTGATGAGTTTTAAAAATAAAGATATAATAAGCTAAGATGAGGATGATTCGTGAATTGATGATGCTACTAGAAGTCTAGTACTAAAGGAAGAAATGGTCTGAGTAAGAAACGAAGACCATTAATTTGATTAACAAAAAAAAAAAAAGAAGAAGAAGAAGCTAAAGCCTATAATTCTGCCAATTGTCAAATATCTTAATTGCATGGATATTTAACATCTTTATAGTAGTAACAATAAACAGCCACAAGTTATGGTCGTGTAACAAAAAATGTCAATGTCTTTATTGCCACATACATCGTTGGACCATAAGACGACGGATCATCACCACTAAAATTCATGCTTGTCAACTTTATATTTCAATATATTGAAATGGTTTGATGTAGTCACCACTCATTATCCTCTCCCATATTAAAACCAAACAAAACTAAACCGAAATCGCATCACCAAAACTTAAACTATATTAATAACCAAAAATAGTTTAATTACCAATAATTTAAAAACTAATCAATTTCCTCCTTCTCTCTCTCTATTTCTTTCTATCTCTTTCTAAGCATTTTGATTAGTTTATAAAAAAAAATTATTTGGTTATACACCAGAAAAATGTTTTAAAACTATTTTGCTGCTGTAAAGCCTAAATAGACATTAGACCATTTTGCTTAATTCAATAAATCAGATGGAAAAAAAAAAAGCATTAGATCGAATCGACCATAATTCGGTTTCAGTTAGGCCTCTTTGGGATGACCAACATAATAGGTCTTGTAGGCCCATTATACTTTTGAGCGAGAGAAACCCGTCAGTCCGTTTGAAACACGGCATGCATTCTCTTTCAAAAACCTGAAAACGGCTTGAAGTGCGAAGTTAGTCCACTGATTAGCGAATTTTCCTAAATCAGAAGAAGCTGTGACAGTGATCCCATCTTCTTCTTCTACCAATTTCCCTCTCGATTTCTTTTAGTTTTCTAGAAATCCTTACAAATTTTTGGAAGATGGATTGTAACTTTCTGAAAACTCTAAGGATGTGAATTCTACTCGGTAGAGAAACTAATGGGGAAGCCGTCGACGACTGTGTGGGTAACAATGCAGAAGAAGAGATGGCCACTGATGATTCTGCTGGTTTTATCTGTATCAACAGTGGGAATGATTCTCGTGAGATCTGCCTTTGATTCATGTAGTGTTAGTGGAAAAAGATGCGGCCGATTCGCTGTGGAGAAGGAAGAGAACAGTGACGTGATGATCCGATCGGTTTCGGGATCGCCGAATCCTCTCGGTTTCATGAAATCTAAGCTCGTTCTACTTGTCTCTCATGAAATCTCCCTCTCAGGTGATAATTCTCGCTCTTATTATCTGGATTCTTCAAACTTGTTAAGCTTTTTTTTTGAAAGTGATGAAGTTAGTGAGTGTGTGATTTTAGGTGGACCGTTGCTGTTAATGGAACTTGCGTTTTTGTTGAGAGGAGTTAATGCTGAAGTTGTTTGGATCACGAATCAGAAACCAGTTGAAGCAGATGAAGTGATTAAGGTTTTAGAACATAAGATGTTGGATCGAGGCGTGCAGGTTTTAAGATTAGCTCACTCTATGATTGGTCTCTTTTTTCTTTTAATCATAATTTGTAGTGATCAATCTTCTTGAATCGTTCAGGTCTTCTCAGCGAAGAGTCAGAAAGCCGTAGATACAGCTCTCAAGTCTAATTTGGTTGTTTTAAACACTGCTGTTGCTGGGAAATGGCTTGATGCTGTTCTCAAGGACAATGTTCCTAAAGTTCTTCCCAAGGTCCTCTGGTGGATTCATGAGATGAGAGGTCATTATTTCAAACCAGAGTTAGTCAAGCACCTCCCTTTTGTTGCAGGCGCAATGATTGATTCGCACGCAACAGCTGAGTACTGGAAGAACAGAACTCATGATCGCTTAGGGTCTGTTTCCTCTCTTTCCATTTCTTTTTATTCCTTTTACAGTCTGGTGACATTTCAGTTTACGCTCAGCTGATTTCTTGTTTTTCTTTGTCTCGATTTTGACGTTAATGTCTACTCTGAACTGTTGTAACACAGGATTAAAATGCCTAAAACTTATGTCGTGCACCTAGGAAATAGCAAGGAGTTGATGGAAGTAGCTGAAGATAGTTTCGCCAAGAGAGTTCTCCGTGAGCAAGTTCGAGAATCTCTTGGAGTGCAGAATGATGACATACTATTTGGCATTATTAATAGTAAGCCGTCTATCACATTTGTCATGTTACTCAGTTTCCTCGATAACTTGTATATTATCTTCAGAAAGATCAAGAATTTACTTAATCTGCTTCTTACGGGTGATTCTTTTATCGCAGGTGTATCTCGAGGAAAAGGCCAAGATCTATTCCTCCGAGCCTTCCATGAAAGTCTTAAAATAGTCAAGGAGACTAAAATGCTTGAGGTACCAACAATGCATGCAGTTGTAGTAGGAAGCGATATGAGCGCACAGACGAAATTCGAGACAGAGCTACGCAGCTTTGTCCAAGAGAATAATCTGCAGAAAGTTGTTCACTTTGTCAACAAAACGATGAAAGTAGCACCATATCTAGCAGCCATTGACGTGCTTGTCCAGAACTCCCAAGCCAGAGGAGAATGCTTCGGGAGAATAACAATTGAAGCCATGGCCTTTAAGCTTCCTGTACTTGGTACCGCTGCAGGAGGAACAATGGAGATTGTAGTGAACAGAACAACCGGTCTATTACACAACACCGGTAAAGACGGCGTGTTACCTCTTTCCCAAAACATTGTGAAGATGGCAACAAACGTTGATATGAGGACGACAATGGGGAAGGAAGGGTATGAGAGGGTAAAAGAGATGTTCTTGGAACATCATATGTCTCATCGAATAGCTTCTGTGCTCAGAGAAGTGTTGCAACACGCAAAAATTCACTCACGAACAACAAATTAGTATCATTAAACAGAATTTTGGCAAGGAAATGCTAATGTTGTTTCATTTTATTTTACACTCTCTTTTTGTTTCTCTAGCTTTTCGTATTTATTCTGTTTATACAAACAACAGTGTATTAACTGGAAAGGAAATTCGATGCGTTTAGGCGCATGTTTATTTTACTTAAAACTCATGATGGATTAAACTGTAAACCTTGGTCCAACTATACGAGGTTAGATGTTTTTCTTGTTTTGTGCAGACAAGATTTTTCAATAAAGCTTGAAACAGGAAGTCCTGTTGTACTGAGGCTTATTGTTACCAAGCCAATGCTGCATATGAACTCCAATGGCGTCCAAGTAAGCGCTACTTCTTCCATGTAAACCCAAGACTTTTCCTTGCGTTGTAGTTGAAGTGAAATACGTCCCGGTCTCTTCACCGTAAGGACCGAACTTGCCACGGCTCGTGTAGAAACTCAGAGACTTGACAACATCAGATTTGTCTGAATTGTTCACAGGTCCGTAGTACCCTGAAATGCAGGTGAGCGTCTCGTTTGGATACTCAAGTTTGATCTGCAAAAGAGATTTGAGATCAGCATTATTTATGAATGTGATGCATCAAAAACCAAAAGTCGCATATGAAAGAAGAATCGATTGCTGTTTACCCTGTGTGTGGCGACTCCATTGTTACCACCATGTTTAACTGACCAAACAGATTGTCCAGTTCTATCGTACTCGACTTGTAATGAAGAGATAGCATCATTTCCTCTTGTTACAAATATCTGCTTGATCCCTGAAAATACACCATCGTCCCATGGTTTACCCCCGTCACCTCCCCACGGTCCAGGCCCGCTCGGTGTTGGTTCTTTGACGACTCCACGCTCAAACTGTGAAAATGATTTAAACCAACAAGTGAGCTACAATTAGGGTGTTCAATCCAGATTAACCGAACCAAACTGAAAGAAAACAAAAGAAACGATCATAAAACGAGAAGGTCTTAATTTGGCTAGTTTTTTCAATATTAAAGATATAACTAACACCTGAAACCCTATAAAACCCATAGTACAGTTGGTTTTACATTCGCTGCTATATTCTAGAAACTGAAACTTGAACCGGAAATCCGAACCGAAAGGGAACTACCATTGTGGAATCTACAAGTTACCTCTTCGCCACGGCCGTTTGCTGCTAGGACTAGCTTATTAGCCCATGGGGATTTTTCGATTACCGCAACGCCAGTGTTATTATGAGGAACAATTGCATTGTGAGGAGATGTCTTAAGGGGGCTTATTTTGCATGCCACAACATGGACACCAATGGCATCAAGAAACAAACCCTCTCTTCCAAGGAAACCAACAACTTTAGCCTCGTCGGCTTTATGTGTAAAAGAAGGTCCTTGTTCTTCCCCAAAAGGTCCATGCTTTCCTTTGTTGGTGTGGAAAGTCAGTGACTTAATCACATTAGGTCCCATGTAGATCAACGGTCCATATGTTCCCGTCACATGTGTTAAAATCTCTGATGGGTAATCAAATACAATCTGCAAATTGTATCAAACCAAAAACAGAGAGACTGTGATATATGAAGTGTAATTTAGCTTAAACAAACTCAAAAGAAATTTCAAATTCACACACCTTATCATGTTTGAATCCTCCCCTGCCACCATGCTTGCTTCCCCACACAGCTTGTCCTCTAAAATCATAACACACCTTCATGGACACAATCCCGACACTGCGTGACAAATTGATTTGTCTAATACCGGTATAAATCCCATCGTCAAACAGGATACCACCGATTCCACCCCATGGTCCATATGTTTCCGCACCACCTCCAGCTTTTGGCTGCAACTTCTCAGTATCCGTCACCAACAGATGAATACAAATTCGATGCTCTTTTGGTAAAAAAAACCGGTAAAAATTCGAAAGACCTGAATGTATAACTTAAAAGTCTTGAAATCACCTTATGTTTGGTGATCTCAGCACCTGCGTGGCCTCGGGATTCAAAAGAAGGCAAAGTTGAATCTTTCTGTTTGAGTGCAACAAGTATATCAAAGTTCTGGCCTACACTTCCTAGAATCACTGAGTATTCGAATTTCTTATCACCATTGGGGACACTATGATGTGAGTGCAGAACAATTTTCGACGAGGGATTATCCTCTTTAGGAATTTGTTGAAGGTGAACACCAATAGCATCCAAATACGAACCAGCCTTCCCATGGAATCCAATAACCTGCGATGCTGATTTTGGCAATGCGAAATATGTACCTGAATCAACGCCAAATGGTCCATATTTTTTGCGGTTACTCTCAAAGGTAAGCGACCCAACACATATACTTCCCCAGATGTCAAAGCTACCATAGGTTCCATGCACTGAAGTCAAATACTCATGTGGGTAATCAAGTTGGACCTATACAAAACGAGACGGTGATCAATTTCTGAAAACTAAGAGAATTAGTTAATGGGAAAGAGTCTCTTTGTCTTACCTTATCAAACTTTGTGCCTCCCTTTCCTCCACGTTTTTCAGACCAAACCGAGCTACCATTCTTGGCATACTCAACTTGGATGGAGTCTATACCAGAACCATGGGCTATAACTATTTGCCTTACTGTGGTGAACATTCCATCATCCCAGGCATGACCACCTTGGCCTCCCCATGGGCCAACTGATGCAGGCTTGCCTTGTATACTCTGCAGCAAAATCTTCAAGTTAATCTCACATAATCATAACTGCAAAATCATATATATATATATATATATATAAAAATGAAGAATGAGGGTAAACAAAATATGTTGCCAATACCATCCTAAGACTAAGATGATCTCAAAAGATTCCAAGCAAGTGTAAGAAGCTCGAGTGAAGAGATATTTGACTACTGCAACACATAGCTTAGACATTTGATAGGAATTTATGGTGGATGAAAAGGTTAAGTATGCGGTTGGAATTTTCTGCAATATTTAAAATCAAGTTGTAGAATACACGTTATTACAAGCAACTCATTCGCGTTTCCACTATCCAGGGAAGTCATGGAAGGAAAAAGGAATCATATTCTTAAAGAATCATATCTCCCAAGATAACAGAAACATGCACTATTGAATCATTCCTAAATTGGTAAGGTTCCCTAGCTGGTATCTATATCAGTACGAAAGTTGACTTCAAGGTACCACTGGAGTTAAGGAGCTTTCAAACTTCAACCAAAATTTACTCAAGCCATGCTACTAAATCAGTAATCTCTTCAACAGCAGAAAATAAATGACGATGATACATTACGTGGTTATTTGGTTAAAAAGACTGCTCAAATCAAGTTAAGTCGTACCTTAGTAGTGTACCTTAGTGGTTAGTTAATCACTCTACCAATAATCTTTACAGGAACAATCCCCATTCTTAAAGCGGTGCAAGCGTTTTGTGTCCTCCAACAATATTTCACATCCGTATCTCCTAGAGATGTACTTAGCAGTATTATGGCAATCCCGGCACATCCTAAGATTTTTCAAGATCCTTATCGTCTGAGGTGCACGCGACGAAGAAATTAGACCGAAAGCCATGGCAAACTTTTCGCTGTGGATTCCACAAGTTTCTTCCCTTCCTTCTTCTTCAATCATAAGTTCCCCATTGTATTGGTCATTTCTATCATCCAGCCTACACAATTTTTCCACCCAGGGATACAGCACATCATTACATAGTTTCGACTGATCACCCGTCGTGAATGTATGAACTAAATTTCTAACTTCAATCCAGCTCTGCCCAATAGGTTTCTTCAGCAAGTTTTCTTTCCTTGGCTTCTTTCCTTCTAAAGATCTCCCAAGTCTTGCACGTAATGAATAGATCTGCGATACCAAATTTTCAGTGACCGGGTTTTCAGGTTCCAAGGAGAACAAGTGCTCTGCTGCATGGATTGCCGAATCAATATCACCGTGAATCCTGCAGCCAGTTAAGAAGCTTTCCCAGATGGGTGACTCTGATTGAACATTCATCTCCTTGATAAACTGCAGAGCTTCTTCAAGTCTGTTGGATCGTCCGTACAAAGATATCATAGCAGAACAATGTTCCAGAGCAGGAATAATATGGTAATCATTCGCTATGCTGGAGAAGACTTTCTTTCCTTCGTCAATATTTCCCATTAGACCATGCGCAAGAATGACACTCGAAAGGGTTCCCCTATTTGGCTTAGTCCCTTCTGTCTTCATTTGATCAAAAAGATCAAGAGCTGGTCCATATATACCATGCAAAACATAACCTCCAATCAGCGAGTTCCAAGTTATGATGTCTTTCGTTTTCATACCCTTGAATATCGTTCTTGCGTATCCTATATCTCCTGACTTAGCATAGGTATCTATTAAAGCGTTTTCAACAGCATGAACAGCATCTAGGTTCCTCCGCAATACACAGCCGTGTATCTCTCTTACCATTTTGGCCCCCAGAAGATTAGCACAAGCAGGTAAGAGACTCAGTATGGTAACTGAATTTGGCATGAAACGAGAGAACTGCATTTTCCGAAAAAGTTCCAAGGCCTCGTCTTTTTTACCGTTTTGTATGTAACCCGCAATAATTAGGTTCCAAGTTGCAGTATTCCGCTGAACATTCCCATCTTTTTCCATCCTCTGAAATAGATCCATAGCCTCACCCTCGTCTCCATTCTTAATATATCCTGAGATCATCGTGTTCCATGTGATGATATTTGGTTTTACATTTGCCTCCTGCATCCATGTAAACAATTCATAAGCCTTCCCGGAATATTCTGCTTGGCAATACCCTGTTATCATTGAGTTCCAAGTATATACATCCTTATTCTTTATCGAATCAAAAACTTTCCTCGCATCTTCATGTTTCCCACACTTCGAGTACATATCAACCAGAGAATTCCCCACAAGCACATCCTCCATAAAACCCATCTTCACAGCAATAGAGTGAACTTCTGATCCCAAGTTCATAACTTTTAAACAAGAACAAGCCGACACAGCACTCATAATAGTGACTCCATTCGGCACTACACCCGCTAGAAACATCTTCCTAAACGTATCCAACGCCTGATACGTCTTTCCATTATGAATCAATCCCGAAATCATAGCTGTCCACGTAAACACGTCGGCAGTTACACCAAAATTCTCCATCTTCTGCATCAAATCCATTGCAGCATCGCATTTTCCTAACTGGTTGTAACCTCCAATCAATATGTTCCAAGTAACAAGCCCTGGGGATATTCCTTCTTTTTCCATCTCTTCGACCAATCCTACAGCTTCTTCATGTTTACCTTTTTGGCAGTAAGCTAACAGCACCGAGTTCCAAGCAACCACATCTCTCTCCTCCATGCGTCTAAAAAAATTCGTAGCTAAACTCAACTCACTACATTTCGCATACACGGCTAAAATCGAGTTGCAAACACGAAGACAAGAAGTCATTCCGAGTTTTATGACCACCGAATGAATCAACTTCGCAGTCTCAACGTCACCACAATTCGCACATCCCTGTAATATCTTGGGAAACAAGAAATCATCAGGCAAAACTCCGTCTTCCATCATCATACGAAAGAGCTTAGAGACTTCTTTCCACCGATGTTCCCTCGAGTAAGCACCAATCATGGCAGACCAAGTGTACAGGTTTCTCACACGCATTGAATCAAACACCTTACGTGCATCAACGAGGCAACCGCATTTAGCATACATGCTCAACAGCTTAGTCTCCACAAAGACGTCCGGTTCGGGAAACAGATCGAAGCGATCATGAAGCATACGACCCAGATGGATAGAACCAGAATCGATGCACGATTCCAGCAAGTTGAGGTAAGTGCTTCGTTTTATCTTGGTGCCTTGTTGAAACATGGAGTCGAGAGCTTTCTCAGCTTCGAGCAGGCTTCCGTGTCTACACAAGTAATCCAATTGCTCGTCGGCAATGATAATGGGTTGTTTCTTCTTGATGAAAGACAGATTTTTTTTCCTGGATTTTGGATGAACTTCAGGTGAATTCTCAACCTTTGCTGGAATTTGATAATTCAAACAACTTTTGGGAAATGATGGTATGAAAAGCTTCTCCATTATCTACAAAAACTGGTTAAACCTTCGAGGATTCTTCTTCGTACTCCGTTTCCTCTTTGGTTTTCCAACAAAAGTTTACAGATTACACAGTATGCACGGCGAAGAAGAAGATAAGGAAGAAGAAAGGACTCGGAAGAACCTCGGTAAGTGGGAATCCTACGGCTAAAAAGAAAAATATGAAACGAAACGTTTAGTGATAAGAATTTCAACTTCCAGTATAAATTGGACACGTGGCATATGACTGCTCGCATAATTCAGCTCAGAGAGTATCAGAATTCTACAGCTTTGTAAAGTATACGATTTCAGATATTCAAATTATATATTCTAAGTAAAGGAAGCACACCAAAGACATTTAAGTTATTTGAGGGGGAAAACGAATCTGGTTCTCCTCGGTTTTATAGTATTATCTGCTTCTCTCCTGTATGCCGTTGAGAGACAGAGTAACATCTTATTGCAACCAGAAGCTAATTGCACATGGCTATGTTCACCGGAGGAGGTCCTGAGGCACTACTCCTTTTGAACTCACTGAAACCATCTACAAATAGATCTTAAGACGCTCTTAACTGCGGTAATTTCAATGGAGATTATGTGCTACAGATCGTGCTTAAAGGCGCTCTTAACTGCTGTAATTTCAATGTCTTTCTCTTCTTGCTTTATAATGGTTTTGACCAATACTGAATTTTTATGATCACATGCAAATGAGGACGGCATGTACGTATCATGTATAAAGAGAAGAACGATGTGAAGCAGAGGATATTAAAAATCATGCATGAGATCAAAATATGAATGTTTTATTGATAAACCAAAATATGTCATCGAACTCGCAGATGCTACTGGCTTCATACAATATTCGAACAGATTGTTTGGTCTTTCGAGGTCGAAGCATCAACAGATTCCGTAAGTTAAAAGCCAATAAACAAATAATAAAAAGATGGTTTTAATAATATTTTGCAGACTCGAAACAGTCTAAGATCACTTAACTTCCACATTATTCATCTCCATCTACAATATCCCCATTACGATTAGCGAGCCTCAAAGACAGCTAAATGTACCTTATTATATATTATTGTCTCATAACCGATATTAAGCAGTGGCAACACCAGTATGCTTCACTATTGTCTCCTGAAGATCTTCCTTCCTTGCACCAACGAGCTTATCCACAACATTGCCATCTTTGATGAACACAAAGGTCGGCATTGCCTCCACACCATACTCTTGCGCAACATTCTGTACAAAGTGTTATAGAACAACATCAGTGTATGTAAATAACTGATTCTAGAGATTAAAGAGTAGGAAGAATTGCAAACAAAAGTGTGTTGTTTGTTTGTGGTTGACCTGCAGTTCATCAACATCCACCTTGAAGAAGATGGCATTTGACATAAACTTCTTGGCCAAATCGGCGAAAATTGGAGCGATCATACGGCATGGTGGACACCATGAAGCAGTGAAATCAATCACAATCTGACATTATAAATACCTTCAGAATATACTTAATAATCTAAGCACATACGGATTAAATTTATCTGCAACAACAACGCCAAATGAAGAACACATAACAACAACAAGACCAAACAAAAAAGACGGTTATGTTCACTGATTTATCGTTTATACGACAGATGGATCGAATTATGTTGCCATATCCTTCAATCAAACCGTTTTATTCAATTCTACGGCAACCGAAATCATTTTCTTCGTCCCGACACCCTAATGTTTTCTTCGAACAGACAACCTAATCAACCAATCGCACGCATGAAATGAAAAAAAAACAAAAAAAAAAAACGAAAACCTAATTCCAAAATTAAACAGACAATAAAGGCAGAAAATTGCATATGAAAAGGGGGATATAAATGGGAATCGTGACCAGCTTGTTGGATTCTTTGGCTTTGTCGAGTTGCACATTCCATACATCATTCGTGTGGCAACCGATCACTTGTCCCTCTTCTGCCGCCATTTCTTCTAATCTGAGAAAATGAAAAACCATAATCTCCGAGCTGTATGTATATAAGTGATGTTGACAGAATTACCCCTGCATTTTTTACAGCTGGCCCGTGGGCTTTGCTAAAGCCTCATGCATGTACACACGATAATGAAGAACCTGCTCGTGCTCGAATTTATTAGGCCATTCTAGATAAGTACAAAATTATATTCGAGCAGTGAAAAACAAAATTATGTCTCGGATCAGCGTTTTCTCGCTCATGATCAAAGCCGTGCTTAACTATAAGTTAGGGAAGCTTTTACTAATGTATATCTAATTATTAATTTTTGATGATTGGTTAACTGCTTTCTTTATTATATTTTTTCTTTCAGCGTACGTAAAACATCAAATTAAAAACAAAACATGTATATATAATGAACGTTCTTGAAACCAAGAGTATACTACTTACTAATTCAATTTTGACTTGTAATAATATTTATTGAAAGGCAAATTGTTAATGAAGTCCATTGAAGAAGAGGTCTCCCGTGTCCCAAGTTCGAATTTGCTCTTCGACTCTTATTTATTCATTTTCTTCGGACAAGTTGTGGTAAGCCACACGAATGAAAAAACAAAAGAAATACTGTATCGGATAAGATTTTTTTTTGTTTTTTTTTCATTTTCAACAAATAAAATTTAAATAAAAAATAAAGGAATCGTTAATTGTTAATCTCTTCATTTTGTGGCTTTACCACACAACATACACTCTTCCTTTCCTTCATTCATTCTAATGGCGCTTCCAAGTGCAATCTCATATCCTACCTTCAAATCCACGCCGCCGTCTCTCTCCGCCTTCGACCATAAACTCTTAACTCTCCCTTCCACTCATCGAAACACCAACCGTCGCAGCTGTAAAGTCACCACCTTCCGATGCTCATCGTCGTCCTTCTCCGAGAAGCACCACAACGTGAACCCACAACCCAAATCAGATGACCTCGTTGAGCTCCCTCTCTTCCCACTACCTCTCGTCCTCTACCCAGGCGCAACCATCCCGCTCCAGATTTTCGAGTACCGTTACCGAGTCATGATGCAGACGCTCCTCCAATCCGATCTCCGATTCGGCGTCGTCTACTCCGACGCCGTTTCAGGCTCCGCAGCCGGCGTCGGATGCGTTGGAGAGATCGTGAAACACGAACGTCTCGTTGACGATCGGTTCTTCCTTATCTGCAAAGGCCAGGAGCGATTCCGCGTCACGGATCTCGTCCGCACCAAACCTTACCTCGTCGCTAAGGTGACGTGGCTGGAAGATCGACCTTCCGGGGACGAGAATCTGGACGAGCTGGCGAACGAAGTCGAGGTTCTGATGAAGGAAGTGATACGATTGTCGAACAGATTGAATGGGAAGCCAGAGAAAGAATCGCAGGATCTGAGGAAGAATCAGTTCCCGACTCCTTTCTCGTTCTTCGTCGGAAGCACGTTCGAAGGAGCGCCAATGGAGCAGCAAGCGTTGCTGGAGCTTGAAGACACGGCGGCTAGGTTGAAAAGAGAGAGGGAGACGCTGAGGAATACACTCAATTACTTGACCGCAGCTTCTGCAGTAAAAGATGTCTTCCCTTCGCCTTAAAAACTTCTGGTCTCTCTCTTTCTCTCTTGTCCGTTATTGTATACACTTTTTTATGATCATTGTATAAAGCTTTCAGAAACGTAGGTACTAGATGATGCTTCTCATAGGATCGTATAGTTTGGGTCAAGAAAAGTGTGTTACTTTATTGCCTCTATGATTAAAGAATAGTCTAGTGATGCAAGTTAAAGTTCTTAATACCAAACCGTTGCTTCTTGAGTTGGCATTTTCATTGAAAGTCTGTTAAAATGCTATCTAAAGAAGTATGCTTTACGGGAATTTCAATGCCAGATCCTTGATTGCCTCTATAATCAAAGAATAGTCTAGTGATGTTCTAAATACTAAATCATTGCTTCTTGAGTTAGCATTTTCATTGAAAGTCTGTCAACAACATGCTATCCAAAAAAGTTTGCTGAATTACAGTTTCGATGCCAAATCCTTGGTTGGATTTATGACCATAGGGATCATATAGTTGACTTGATCAATAAAATGTTTTTTCTTGATTGCCCTTTATGATACAAGAATAGTCGATGACTCTACCCATGCAAGTATGATTCTTAATAACTAATACACACTTCTCCAGTTTGACATTTCATTAAAATGCCTGTAAAACTTGCTATCTGGAGAAGTTTGCTTGACCAGAGTTTCAATGCCCCATAGCGTGTTAGTACTGAAACTGTTACGCCGTTGATGAATCTAGAAATTCTTAAAAGATGTCGAAAAATGGTATACATGATGAGGAGTGGTTGATTAGTAATAGAAATGTACAATCCATGGAGGTTAGTGTTAGTTGCTTTGACTTTCTGAATCTATTGGCACAGGTTAGGTTTTGCTACTTAAGCTATGCCTTAACTTGGCTGCCTCAGTTTCTTTGTCAAGCCATAAGCTTTGGCTGCCTCATTGATTTGGATATTGCGTTGTGTTATTTGAAAATAGCGGTCCACTATAGTTCAGAGCTTTTATGTCAGTGGGCCATATGATTTCTGCTCATCAATGTTGAATAGAGAGATTTAAGGTCTAATGAGTTTAGCGTCGTAGAAACAGTGTGGGGGCGTGTTTTTTTTGTTCAAACGCGGCTATTGCGTTCAGGGAGCGTCTGTAATTGGTTGACTGGATTCTAAAAGATCAATGTCTATAGAGCACCAAAGGAATTAGTAATCTTTTCTTTATTTATCCCTCTTGATCCCTTGTTATATCCAAATCATCGCCAGAGAGTCATTGGCCTGAGAATGATGAGCGTTTGCGTTGAGTAACATTAAATCCGAGTTCCTAATTTGGGAAGTATTTACTAAAGATAATTCATGGTAGTGGGAAAGTTAGCGTTTGTAGCTTGTATTGGATTAATGAGGTGTTCACTATTTCATATCAATATGACTATCGAAAGCTTTGATATGTTCACGCATACAAAAGAAAGTGTAGTTGCCTATGAGCTGGTTAAACAGTGTTCAAACTTTCAAGTCAATAAATAGTATGCAATGTTGTTGCGAAGATGATTTCCGAACTCTTTAGTCTATAAGAATAATAACAACAAGGACAAGCATTTAAAGATATTTTATAAGTCGAGAGCTGCCAAAATGGGCACCGTGTTTGTCCAATTTCCGAAACGTAGCAAGTTATTTGTCCATGACGAAAAGAAACCAGTCAACATATAATTGTTTATTATGCCATTTTTTAATTATTATGAAGAAAAGAAACCCGAATCGTGAATCCAATCCTTAAATATCGTCGACAACACCAATCAAAATAAGACCGAATTCTCCATCTTTTTGTCCTTGAAATTTGTTGACAGGGGATTAAATCATAGTTTCAACGTATTATTGAAAGTGGTGTACTTAATAACGCTTTTTTATTTATCCATGACGAAGCAACGAGGAAAATATCACACGACGACGCGTAGACATGAGCTCACTTGATTGACCATTACGCCGCCAAGTAGACTTCTTTTTGCGTATATATATATAAAAACGTCAATGATCATCATCATCCACTAAAAAATATCACATTCCAAACACAAATCGGATCTCCGACAAATACATTGAACTCAAATCGCTGCAAATCTCCGACAATCAGTTCCAAACCATGTCTCACAATCAACCAATTTTTCAGACAAAGCCACAAGGTAATAATAATAACATATCCAAATGATTCTTTCCTTGCTCCCCTCTTCTGCAAACCATTTTATTCTAATTTCTCAATTTCCCTCTCTCTTTTGCAGAACATTCTGTGCAGATTCCCATCAACATCGAACGCGATTCGACCAGCCTCATCAACCAAACTGGAAACTTAAACCGGAAACCAAACCACTGGCCGACGATAGTCCTCTCAACCATCTTCGTCATCGTAGGTCAATCCATTGCCAAACTCCTCGAAAACTTCTACTACGACAAAATCAATCGAAGTGAGTATGATGAAACCCGTCAAAACGACGGCGTATGGACTCAAGCCCTCCTCCAAACCGTCGGATTCCCTCTCCTCCTCCTCCCTTTCATCATCCTCACCACCAAGAAACACAACCAACCTCCGATCACTTCCGATCAATTCCACTACAAATCCTTAGCAGTAATCTACATATGCATCGGAATCATCATGTCGGTTCAAGGAAGACTCTCCGCCATGGGAAAGCTCGAGATTTCATTTAGTGTTTTCACTCTAATCTACACAACGCAGCTCTTCTTCACTCCGATCTTCGCACGTCTCATCAACAAGATCAAATTTAACCGATGGGTCGTAATCTCCTTATGTTTGGCAATCGCCACCGGAGCTCTCACGTTATCCTCCTCATTCGGCGGCGAGCCTGACGAGGCCGAGGAGAATTACGCAAGAGGCTCATGGGCGGCTCTGTTCGCCGGCGTATGCTTCTCTCTCCTCCTCTGTAACATCCAAAACGTCTTCGACAATTACATCTTCAAACGCACAGAATCAACCACCAGAAAACCAAGCTACGCTTCCGTTTTCGAAGTCATTATCTTCTCCTCCCTCGTCGCCACACTCATCTCCATGGTGGGTCTGCTAATCGCCGGCGAGCAAGACGATTTGAAGAGAGAGATGAATGGATTCTCAAAGGGAAAAGGTGCGTACGTGATGGCTATGGTGGGTCAAGCCGTTTCATGGCAGGTCTACTGGGTTGGGATCGTTGGACTCGTCTTCTCCGTCTCGAGCGTGTTATCGAACGTGATCAGCGTCATTACGTGGCCGATCGTGTCGGTGCTTGTTGTCATCTTCTTTAATTTCATGGACGATGAGTTCGATGTCTTCAAAGGTGTCGCCTTGATCACTGCCGCATTAAGCGCCGCCGCTTATTTCTATAGGCTTCAGAAAGAGAATCGTGAAAGTGCGAATTAAGTTTTTATTTTTGTGGGTAAATTAATCATATATTTTTATTGTTGTTTGTGTGTGTAAGTTTTAGTGTTGTTACAAAATGTACATTTATTTAATTATAATTTGTATGTTTTTACAGTGAAATGTTTGGAATTGTCAGGTCTCCATGAAGTATTTCATTGACTAGTACACTGCCTAAGTCGATCTCTCACTGTATAGAATGAACACCATACGTTAGATTTTCCCAAGCATTATCCAAATACATCGAATATTTGAATATTGAAGCAAATTATTTACAATCTCTGACATCAGTTCAAAGATCTGTCATAGATATCTGAAACCATGGCCAAGAATCATCAACCACTTCAAATCAAGCCACAAGGTATATACCAAATCTAATTTTACTGTCAGCTACTCTCTGTGAATAACCTCGATTCTTGATTTATTCGATTCTCAATTCTTGTTGTTGTTCTCGATTTAGGAGAAACATTTGTGCAGCTACCAATCTATACCAAGCAAGTTTCGACCACACTTACCAACCAAACCGGAAATTCGAAACGGAAATCCAACCATTGGCCAACCATTATCCTCTGCACCATCTTCGTCATCACAGGTCAATCCATAGCTAGAATAACTTCTGTTACGACCAAATCCAACGAAGGGACTACGACGAAAAGCATAAAGATGACGGCGTTTGGACTCAATCTCTCTTCCAAACCGTTGGATTCCCTCTCCTTCTCCCTTTCTTTATCTTCACCACCAAGAAACACAACCAACAACAATTTCCGACCACTTCAGATGGATACTCAACCAAATACATTGTAATGTGTTTCTTCGGTCTCATGGGAATGCTCCGGGCTTATCAAGGAAGATTCTACGGCAAGGCAAAGCTCAAAATCCCCTTCAGGGTTTTAACATTGATCTACACAACGCAGCTCTTCTTCACTCCGGTTTTCCCGCCTTCATCAACAAAATCAAATTCAACCGATGGATCATCACCTCATTGATCTTGAAAATCGCCACCGGAGCTCTCACATTCTCTTCCTCCTTCGGCGGTGAGCCTGACGAAGCGGAGGCGAAATACGGAACAGGCTCACAGGCTTCTGTACTCTCCGGCATATACTTCTCCCTCCTCCTCTGTGTCATCCAGAACGTATTCCAACGTATCAAATCGACCACTGGAAAACCAAGCTTCGGCTCTGTTTTCCAAGTCATAATCTTCTCCTCCCTCGTCGCTACGATCGATTCCGCCGCAGGTCTGCTAATCTACGGCGAGCAAGACCATTTGAAGAGGGAAATGAATGGATTCTAGAAAGGGAAAGGTGCGTACGTGATAGCTATAGTGGGTCAAGCCGTGTTGTGGCAGATCTACTGGGTCGGGATCGTGGGGCTCGCCTTTTCCGTCTCGAGCGTGTTAGCTAACGTGATCAGCGTTATTACGTGGCCAATCGTGTCGGTGCTTGTTGTCATCTTCTATATTTCTATATCCTCCGCAAAAATCTTCTCTTCTTCGTGCAGTTTCTTTCTCTTGTCTTCCTCTGCATTTCAGATTTATTGTTTGTTTCTTCTTCTGCGAAAGCGGGAAAAGAGAGAGAGAGAGAGAGTAATGTTTATACCCGACCCGGCTCGTCTGTTCACTTATTAGGCCGAGGCCCAATAAGTCCTCTAGTCTTTACTTATAATGCATATAGTGCCAGGCCTCTTTATTTTGTTAGAAGCACGAAAAAGAGGTAAAAAAAATCACTCAATGTTAAAGGATCAGGATCATCAACCTTTTCATATGGTCATTGTTTGATCTGAGAGAACATTATATTTGCTTTTTGAAAAGAGGTTTCTGAATTCTTATAAATAAAATGTAATATCAGTCGCAGTCGAATTAAGTATACAGATGTTGTGTGTGGGATGCATAAAAAAATCTTATGTTTTAAAAATCTATGGTCTTTTTTACCTTGACCATTGACTTTTACTATGTTTCTTGGCTCCTTTCATTTCTTTTATTTCCAACATAGTTATTTAGTTTAAAAGTTATTCTCCACACATTCTAATAATTTTAAAGTAACTGTTTCTTTCACTAAACATCTCTAAATGGTACTAATTGAAATATATACTTCTAAAACGAAAACACATAACATAGTTAGAAAAACAAAAATTATAAACTTTAATTAAATAGTACATAATATATCACTTCAATTTTCAAATGGAAGAATTGGGTAGCTGAATTATACGATTAGCGACATAAATTCCAAGTGAAACTTAATATTTTCTAGTTACCAGTTACAGCATAGGCCAACCAGTCATATATATGAGGCTGCATTATATAGTGAAATAAGCGGTGAGACAGCTTGAGAAAATTTAACAGAGGAAATCTTTATTATTAGATGAAATTAATACAATTTGAAAGTGAGAGATTTCGAGAAAAAAAAAAATCACATGTCGCTAGTCAGACACACTACAGTGTTTGGGAAACTTCAATTTTTTCCTCTTATCACTTTTTCGTGTCCTAAACCAAGCAATCTGTAACAATAGTAATTATGATGACGATCATAATGACAATTTCATCAAATGCATATTTTTTATTAAAAAAAAAAGAACATCAGACTAAAAAAAATGAGCAAATTAAGTGGGAACATAGCATAGCATATCGAATCAACTAAACAAATGCAGCTGATCCACCCAAGATTCGTAGGACTCATAGGGGAAAAAAGTGGGTCTAATTAAGTAAGTCGTTTCTGAAAAGATCTTTAGAAAATCATGAAAAGTTATTAGTTTTTGAAATGTTTACATAGTTTCAAAATGTAAGAGAATCAGTCTCTCGCTTTTCTAAGTAAGACGGCTCTTGATCGAAACAAGTAAAATGGATGGAACAAACACAATAAAATTTTGACTGACCAGAAACAAAAGAAATGTCTAATTAAATTACTTTATGATAAAATCAAAATGTACAAACGTTTATAAAAAATTAAGACTGTATCATGCACTAACATCATTCAGAGGTGGGTAAATGTAGAAATGTGGATAAATGTGGTTGCTGCGGTGCTGTCGTCTCATTAATGGCAGTAACCTCACGTTATTCATAGTTGGATATGATCAACATTAAAAAGAAAACAAAAACGAAACCTTTTTATATTAAGCCTATGAATTCACAAGAGGAGGGTTGCTACTTCGACCAATCTACTAACTAGAAATTAATAATAAAACATATGTATATTTGAAAACAATCGGTTTACTCTACAAGACTACAACCAATGTAAGTCGGTAGTCACGTCCATTTACATATTCATCTACAAAAAAAATAATACTTCGACGTGTAATGTATTGTCCTCAATCTTCATAAATAACTTTGATGTTTCTCTTCACAATTAATAACCGTAAAGTCCGATCTTCAACAATAAGTCGTCATCTCGATGCGAGAACGTCAAATTGTAACTATTGTTCAGAGATTCATCTCATGTGAGAACGACAACTTGTAGCTCTTGTTGATCAAAGATAAGGGAACATAGAATGATGCAACTTGATTTACATAATTTAATTCACCGGCGGATTTTTACTCTTTTAAGTTTTTTGGAATAAATTTTGTAATAATTACATAAAAGTGAAAATGTCCGATTTGGGTTTGCGAACTAATGATAGTTTTTACTCTGCGGAAGTTGGATTGGGTAGCATAAAAGGGACTTTTATTTTAGTAGATTTGAAATTGTTTGCTCAACTGAACACGAAATCTAGTTAAGTCCTGTTTAAATCCGGCAAGCAAACGGATAAACTGGGAAAAAGCAGCTTCGAGTTCAACACAGAAAGCTAATCCACTATCAAACCCAGCCCTATTTTATACAGAAGATATAACTAAAAAAAAATATATTATAAAAATTGGTTGATAAAAAAACAAAGGAGTTAATTATGTCGATCGCATTGGGAAGATCAAACGTTAAAAAGAACAAGCAGATAATCAAACTTGAACCTCTGACATCAACTTAATTGTATAATATCTCATTTCTTCAAAATTTTTGTTTATAATACTCTCTCAATTATCTCTAGATGACGTACGATGTGAATGTTACTCAGTACTCACAAGCCCTAGCTAGGTACGAAAGTTACCATATTGTCCGACAACAACACAAACCCTCGAATTAATATTTTTTCGTACTCGTAGTTCGCTGAGAAGAGTTTTAAAGATTTAATAAATAAATCTCATGACCTAGGAGGTGCAAAGAAGGGCGTACCGGCGGTGATAAAAGCGTTGAACGGAGCCGCCGTCGCAGTGTACAGCGAAGAAGGGTCAGTTGGTGCGTTATTAATATTACTCGCAGTCACGGCACTTGTAGTTGCGGCTGAAGCGGTCGAGGCCAAGAGGCTAAGATGGTGCTGAGAGGTTTCTACGGCTACGGCGGCAGGGCTTGAGCTGTAGCGGTGATCATCTGATGGGCCTTGGTCGTAAAGAATGCCTTTGAACACGTGTCCTCCGATACTCACAGCCGTTTGATATGCATACTCTTCGTCTTCATCGTCAATTGAGCTGACTCTCATACACCGGAAAACCGCCGGTGAACTTATCTCTGGCGGTAAGTGACTACTCTCAAACCCTAATTTCAGTAAAAAGTAAAAAGTTACTACAGAATCGAAACACAACTCATGTTTTTAGTATAAAGTTATAGTTCTTAAATCATATAATCGAACAAAACCAGATACTCGTAAAACAAAATCCAAACTTTGTTTATTTTTACATAAAATTTAAGACGTTTCAGTCCAATATTGAGTAAAAACTAAATCTTCGGTAGTGGGTTTAAGTATAGACTATAGAGTCTTATGAAATCGATTAAACCCCATTGAGTCGTCAGGTTTACCAAAGAACAGTGACTGACAAAATAATAATCAGCAAAATCAAATAGCTAAAGAAAAAAAATAAAGCAGCAAAATCCGGTGGATATATGCATATCCATCCATTCACTCAAATGATATTTGACAAAACAATCAAAATCAGATCTTATATATGAGCCCAAGAAAAAGTTTGGATTTTTTAAAAATGTTCCACTAAAGACCGATCAATCAATTTAGGTTAATTAAAAAAAGCTCATTATACCTGAAGAGGTACTATTAACTACACGGATGCAAGCAGCAAGGGCGGATCCACCACCACCGCCTTTGCCTCCATTTTCTTCGACTTCTCTATCATCATCACCACCGCCTGAGCTAGCCTCTCTGCTCCGCTTAACTGGCAAAGCAGCTAACTGGGACTGTCTCTCACGACGTTTAGCAGCCGGGACCCACGTGCTCTTCACGTGGGTTTGGCAATCAAACCCTCGGCTCTTACAACAAGTACGGCATCTCATATGAGGACAATCTTTCTTGGCTTGATTCCCACAGTCTTGGCAATTCATGTTTCCTTGCCTTGTTACAGTAAACCTTCCCGTAGAGGATCTCACCGGCTCATGGTCGGAGACGACGTTGAAGTACAAACTCCGATTACTGCTCCGGTTATTGTTGTTGCTGCTACCACTTGGGACCATACCAAAAGAGTAGAAATTTGTAGGAGGAACCACGTGGTTTTGTTGTTGTTGTTGAAAATATTGGGGTGGCCAAATCTCAAAACCCTTGTTGTTGTTGTAGATCTCGTCTTTATATAGATAAAGAAAATTGTTGCTCTTGTCTTCATTATGATCCTTGTCTTGATGGTGATGATGATCTTGTTTGTCGTTATCTCTACCTCCTAGATAGAACAATCCAGCCATTTCTTCTACTTCCACATCACAAACACACACCAGGGAAAGGAATGAATATCTATGAGACTATTTTAGGGGTTTGTGAATAAATTATTTTTGGGGATTCGAGTTTACCTTCTTTTTTTTCTTTTGCTCCCTAGCTCATTAATTTCTAGACTTGAAGATGTGTTTGGTATTCGAAAGGAGCAGTAGATTTGGGAGCGGGTGAGAGAGTAATGATGGTGAGGAAATTTACAAAACTGCTGCCAACGCCGCCAAGGTTTATTGCTTCTCTTCAAATCATCTAAGACATTTGATTAAATGATCTCTCAGTCTCTCTCATCAAGAACTCGAGCCATTTACTGCTACTGCTGGTTTTCTCTGGAGAGAGAGAGAGAGAGAGAGAGAGAGAGAGAGAGAGACGAGCTAAGAGATACTTAAGAGATAGAGAGTACTATGAAGATCTTCTTCAATGGGGCACTTTCTCTACAGTTGTCTGCCAGTTTCATTGAATCTCCATCACAATAAATATCATACAATATTTTTTTTGGTTAAAATCACACAAAATTAATATATATATATATATGTATGTATATTAGGGACAAACTAAACTATACCCTAAACATGTTTTGTTTTGTTTTCTGGAACTATCACTAGACGCTATTTTTTAAGTAATTTCTTCTATAGTAATCATTTGATTATATATTGGGATCCTAGTTACTCTTATTCTTTTTTTCTCTGTCTCTATCTATAATGTCTTAACAATATATCCACATCTACATGTATCAACAATATTATTTAGAACGACAAAAAAAAAACAAACCAATAACTTCTTAGCAAAGGAAAACAAACCAATAACCAAAAAAAATAATGAAACAAAAACAACGAAATAACAAACTCATATTTTTCACTATACCGTTGATTTCTTTTTTACAAATGGTAGACAAAACGCCACATGGCTGACAATTCGTTTTTTCCTATTTACATTTCTGTTTCGCATTTTTTATCTTTATTTGTTTCCATTATTTTTCAGATAACTTTGTTATTTTTTTAATCGGAATCCTCTGAAATAAAAGCTTAATTCCTCAAAATCCAGATTTGTTATATTTTAATTTTAATTTAAATATAGTTTTCTTTCTATTCTAATCTTGATAGGAGTATTAATTAAATAGAATAAATATAAATTAACTTATGAAACTAAATTTTATTTATCATATATTCTCGAAATAATACATACATGTGTTGTTTCCTTAGTTAATAAATTTTAGATAATTCCTAATTCCGTACTTTTACAAAGTACAAACTATCAGTCGGAAATACAAAAAAGTTGCGGCTTAATCAGAGTCGTTGACACAATTTAACCGATGTGATGGAATATTTATTCTATTCAAGCGCTGCCTCGTGCGTTTTTATTTCAATAATTATTTGATTTAGTTTCTTAATATTGGACGCCGCAAAGATACTATTTGGCCGAAAAATTACAAGGTCACGTAATCGCCAGATTTATAGATTTCAAATATAAGTATCTTGGATCATTTCGGTACGTTACTAACATTATTAATTTCACATGTTTGTATATTAATAATTTGAATTTTTATAAGAAGTAACTTAACTAACGCAAGTCATGTAACCAACAAAATGTCTATATATATTGCGGAATTTAATTAAATGCCGTTTATGAGCTTATCATAATATGATGTAACCATAATCACTATAATAAGACTTAACTGATTTTCATAATTGAAGCTAACAAGTGTTATGAAATGCAGCTAAACAAAATATTTATATCAATGTGTGATTTGTTTGATGGGTGTGCTTGACAGCAAAACCTATAGTCTAAGTTGTAGGTCACGAGTAATAATTAACAACAAACGGATGGATAGGATTCACTTCGTTCTCCAACCAAACTACTGAATAAAATGGTTCAAATGTTTTAGAAATATATTTAAAAACGTACAATTGATACTATAATTATAAGTCATCATAGATAATTAAACCCGTGAGTTTATTGATTCGTAAAATTAAGTATCCCTGGCCTTGTCATAGTCAATAAACTATTGGAGAAAAAGTTAAACAGACAACTTTTGCTTGGCGTGAGAGTGAGAGTGAGACCAAACAAGTAAATCCACTCCGGGTAATCTGATCACGTGGAACCGCGTGATTTAACGGCGCAAATAATGTTAATTAGTAAATTAGCGTCGTTTGGTATTTAATTAAACTAAAGTCTAGTTATTTTTTACTCTTGCGTCAAAAGCTCATAGCTAAAATGCAAGATATAGTAGTGTAAAACAATGTATCATCGAATAAAATAATGCGTTTGCTTATTTACATACACGAAATTAATGTTTCATTTATTCATTACATTATTTTACGAATGAACCACCAATTGCAAATTAACTTTATTTTGTATAGACTTTCTCTGCCTTCCCTTTGACTTTCGTTCTCAAACTCATCGCAAATTTTAAAATTATTTACTATAATGGGTATTCAATCAAGATGAAGTAGCAATTTAAATTAACATTTAAGAACTATGGTACTAGACCAAAAATGTTAACTACTGTGGTCCTAACTAGACCAAAATGTTTACTATTGTGGTCCTAACTAGACCAAAATCTTTACTATGGAGTATATAAACTACAGTATTATATATTGTATGCCGATACTTTTGGTTTATACTTAATCATACGTTGTACTGATGATTAGTTATACGAACAATACATATTTATAATTTTTGCTTAAAACGGCTGTGTTAGTGTATACTTCTCGTAGATGTAACAAAAATATCGTTATCAACCGACCAAATTACAAGATAAATATACTGAAACATTGCTAATTATTCCATCAATAACGTCCATACAAATTCAAACAAAGACCATACCTTAAAATTAAAATATTTGGATGACTTCGTGACGATTACGCTTAGTTAATTGGAAATGGAAGAGATTGTTAATTAGTACCATTGCATTTTAACATTATTACACTATTATTCGAATACGCTTCCTTGTGGACCATAGGGATCAACATTTTAGTGGAATTAGACATCTCGTTTTGTATATTAACGAGGGAAAACTCATTACCTTTCACATTTTTTTCCTTTCAACGGTACGACGGTAATCTTTGGTGACAATTTATATGTTATATTGTATTGTGTGCTCTGAAACAATTATTGCTAATGATATAGCATATAGGCGACGTTTATTGGTTAAACTACAAATGTTTTTGGAACATGATCACATGATCTTACAATTATTTGTCAATACACACAAAAAGGCAAGTAAGAGTGAGGAGTGCATGCTTGTTGGGGGAAATTTACTTAAATCTTAATTATTATCTTTGTCTTTCACTCTCGAGCCTTGTGCTTACCTTTCGCTTCATTTCTCTGGCTCTCACTTCATAAAGTATAAACTAGAAGTCAATCATTATTTGCTAGCTAGTATATACATGCTTTTTTGTTTGGTTTAGTTGGCTAGTAGCCTAGTACATAATGACGAAAACATGTTATTGTGGTATTGTTTATGGCTTATCAAGTTACAAAATAGAAGGATAAAAGACAATTCCTTTTTTTCATCAAAAAACCAATCCGTATGATGCAACAAGAGGAAAGTACAGAAATGTAGATTTTGTTAAATTTACATAGGATTAAATATTCCTCTGTGACCATCTGTTTTTTTAGCTTGAACTCTGAAGCTAAGTGATAATTATGCTTTTTCCGCCACGAATGGCTTTTGTCTAGTTGAATAAAGGAAGTGACTCAAAGCTTCTTGCTAAAGTGAAGATGTGGAAACTTGTTATTCGTATATATTAATGTAATTAGGCGCAATACTTAAGGAATCGGTCTCAGCTATCCTTTTAAAATATCTAACAAAAAAGGTTAAAAGATCATCTTAGTACCCAAAATGAGAAAAGGAATTCAATTTTGTATTTTACGTAAACACCGTTGGCTAAATTTGGCATATATATGTTTTGATGCTATCAGAAACAAACATAGAATCCAAGTGGGGCGATCAGCGATGAGACTCCCTCAACCATTGGCTAGATAAAAACACGAAATACTGAGAAAAATGTAGTTCCTTAACTACGATATTACACAAAAGATATTTTTTAAATATAGAAGCCAAGGGAACATAGGTAGGTGTAGTTGGATATGTGAGAGAAGTAAAGCGCAAAAAAAGAAAAGAAAAGAAGGAAGAAGGCTAGTTCTGAAACCCTAGATGAAAGCAACACTGCATTGCCAATAGTTGAAACAGTGCGATATCACGAGATTCAACTCGTTCCTACTTTCTTACTTCTTAGTATCCACTCCACTTGTAGAACTAGCTAGCCCCCTGCCACGTGGTCCTCTCCTCCTCTTTTAGCTTTATGGGCCTTCTCTTCAACCTGCGGGCCCCTCTGCCCATGCCATGCACATGCACCACATTATTTATGCTTTCTCTCTATATATTCTATAACATATCTATACGCATATAAGTATACGTATATAAGTATGACACGCTCTTATTTATTTTCTTATATATCAATCATAATCGAGTCCTCAGTTTCATAGGATCACTTTTGTGTAGGAGAAGTAATATTTTTTTGGTTTATAGTGTAGAGTAGGGTAAATGTGAATACATAAAACGTAGAGAGGCGTATATTATACACAGAGTGTGCCCTTAAAGAACGGACCGGCTGAACAAAAAGATAACTTTGTTGTTTCCGTAAAGGTCACAGAGACTCACTGTCACGTGACCACCACCATTACTCTTTTCATACACAGACACGTATGATATGATAACATACATCTTTCTACACACGTATTGTTTGTTCATACGCTCACAAAAAAAAGATATTGATATTGATATTGATATATGTGTGTTTGTGTGAACCAGACCTAGATGGGAAAAGCCCATGCCTCAATTATTACTGGGCTTTACGGCCCAATTACTGTTTTGCTATTTTTTATTTTCCCTTTACTTTTTTTTGTTGCTGGAGAAATGGTTCAGAGCGAAACCCACATCCTCTTTGAAACTGTTAGTTGTTTTGTTCGTTCTTGTTTTGCAACTGAGTTACCTTTCTCTCTTCATCTCGATGAATCCTCTCAAAGAAGCTTCTTCGATATTCCTAGCTTCGTTCCTATTCTAAACGTAAGCTCTCTTGAATCTACTATTCATAAATGCTACTTTTTTCACTTGTAATTACTCTCATCAATGTTTGTGCTCGATCTCCAAGTAAGAAGAACTAATACACCTAATTGGTGTTCTGTTGTAGAAAATTAACCTAGATTAGTTGAGTGCCTTAGACTAGATTCGAAATTGACTGCCTTAGAGATTGATTGATTGTTCAGGAATGGAACTTAGTTATGGGATCGTTTGCGTCGATTTGGGATCTCGGTGACGTTATTCGATATCTGTTCTGTTCTATGATTTCTTTTGCTGCGATTCAAATCGTTTCAAAATCGATTCTGGGTTTTATATACATTTAATTTCAAAAATGTTGCCCATTTATGTCGTCCTGTGGAATAAAGCTCTTAAATCTTAGCCATATTTGCTTAAAACGACAGGCTAATCGCGTTTGGTGTGTTGCCTTCAACACTCAGTTACTAGCTGGAACTGAATCAGTGAAGCTCCTAAAAGAAGAAGGCGAAAATGATGCAGACTTGTTGTATCCATCAGTCGTTGAGTTTCCCTCATAGGTATTTGTGTAGGCAAAAGCTTGTTTAATAGCTTTCTCGTTTTGCTTCACTGTCAGATTGATTCCAAGATGTTATATTGGGTTCTTGAAAAACTTCTTCTGCAGAATTCTTCCAAGGTGTGATGCTTCGATCGGTTTTAAGCCCCCAAAAGTTTATAAACTTGGTTTCATTGGTAAAAACCAGCCTTTGGGGATTTCGAGTCTTATACGGCAAAGAAGATTATATGTGAACTTGAATGCTAATGACGATCACCCATCAATGTCTATGTTGGAAGAAACCTCCCCTGAAAACACCTCACCGACTACAGAAGCTGAGCTTCCATTCAGCAAATGGTCACCTTCTAAGTACATATGGAGAGGCTTATCGGTCCCGATCATAGCAGGACAAGTCGTGCTCCGGATACTAAAGGGTAAGATTCATTGGAGAAACACTCTTCAACAGCTGGAGAGAACCGGACCAAAATCTCTAGGAGTTTGCCTTCTGACTTCAACATTTGTTGGCATGGCTTTCACAATCCAGTTCGTTAGAGAATTCACTAGACTAGGTCTAAATAGATCCATTGGAGGCGTCTTGGCTCTAGCCTTCTCTAGAGAGCTAAGTCCAGTCATCACATCGATTGTTGTTGCCGGACGAATGGGAAGCGCATTTGCAGCTGAACTAGGTACAATGCAAGTTTCGGAGCAAACCGATACGCTCCGAGTCTTAGGAGCAGACCCAATCGATTATCTAATCACACCAAGAGTCATCGCTTCGTGTTTGGCTCTACCTTTTCTGACACTCATGTGTTTCACTGTCGGGATGGCTTCGAGCGCTTTGCTCTCTGATGCGGTTTACGGGATTAGCATTAACATAATCATGGACTCGGCCCATCGAGCGCTTAGACCATGGGACATTGTGAGTGCCATGATTAAATCTCAGGTGTTTGGAGCTATAATATCGGTAATTAGCTGTTCTTGGGGAGTTACTACCACGGGAGGTGCTAAAGGTGTTGGAGAATCTACAACTTCTGCTGTTGTCATGTCTCTTGTTGGAATCTTTATTGCGGATTTTGTGCTTTCTTCCTTCTTCTTTCAGGGTGCTGGAGATTCTTTGAAGAACTGTGTGTGACATTTTTCCGTCTTTTTTATCCAATTTGGATATTTGTGGTTTAGATCGGTTTCTGTAAATCAGTTGTGTAACACAACTTGTGTTAAACCCGAAAAGAGAAAAGGAACATCATTTTAAGAAAGAATATGAAGATAATGATGTTGTATCAGCAATTATAAATTTATGCAGTAATCGAGGAATTTTTTAAGCGAGGAATATGAAATTAGATAGATCATGAACTAAAAAATTTTATGCGTCGACTTTCTCTCTCTCTAAAATTATTGCCTCTCCCTTCTCTCCTCTTTGCAAATCTAGATATGAGCCTCCATAGTCGGTTCAGGTGGCTTCTTCAGCACTGGAGCCGTCCTTCTCAGTTTCTCCTTGCGTTCTTCCTGTCCGTATTGCACTCTTTCGTCTTAGTCAGACGGCTTCGTTGAGGTGGATTTGATCCCATCCAAACGCTCCGGGTTGATTTCTCTTTGACAAATTGACGGTCTTCAGTGTTCGTTGGCCTTCTTTTGTTTCAGGTTGGCCTTTGTTTCAGTGTAGGAACTTCATCGGTTTTGGCTCCGGAAATTCCAGATATGTTTTTTTTCTGGCTTTGGTTTAGTTTCAGAGTTGTCGATTTCTTCGCTTGGTGGCTGTCGTGTTTTTCCAAGGTGGCCATTTCTTCTTCTGTCTCAATCAACGGTTAGTTGTAGCTGGTGTTTGAGTGGTTTTCTTCGGCTCCGTTTCTCTGTCTCGTGAAACTTCTCTTTGGATTGTATTTGTCTCTTCTTGGAAAGCTCATTTTGGTCTTTCATCCCTTTGCCGTCAGTCGCTTCACGGCTTTGTTTCTTCCGCAGACTACAACTTGTGTCCTCTCCTCTGCGTCAACGGTTGTGGGCTGGAGTTAGCGGTTATGTCGTGGTAATCCTTCTTCCCTCAAGGTTTGAGTCCATGTTCTTGTGGTCTTTGTTGAAGCTTTTGGTTGGCTGGAATGAACTTATGGCTTCACCGAAATAGTCCGTTTTTTCTAGGACCAGGGCTAAGCAAGAATTTCAGTTTCTCCTTATTCTTGATTTCTGCAAAAGTCTTTGATATGGTTTTTGTGATTTTGGTCATCAGATGGGTCTGTTTGGTGTGATTCGATTGAAAGTCAATGATATTTTTTTATTATGTTTAATGTTTTTAGTTTCTTATTATATGTGTTTTATCTTAGACGGGTTTAGTTTCAGGAGACATATGTGTCGTCCGTCTACTTTTACATCTCATTTATGTATTTTTCAATTTTATGATATGAAAAAAAAAGCTACCTACTTCAGAAAGAAAAAATGAATCATCTGTGATTTTTTTGCAGTCTTTTTTTTTAATGCAAAAAAATACAGTATATATATATATATATGGCGGCTATTAATTTTGAAGCAATTTTGATTTACATAAATCTCACATTTCCCGAGCACAATAAATCAAAATATACTAGTAGTAGAAAATAGATGGGATGGGTCTTGGGACGTGCATGTGAATCGTTGCAGAAATATCAATTGAGGAACCCTTAATTGGTTAGAGTATTACTCTTAGAGCATCTTCCTCAGTATAAAAAATAAATTTTCGAAAAATTATAAAAATATAAATATTAGTAAAAAATCCACTCAACAGTAAACTTAACTTATATTAGTATTTATATTTTAATAATTTTTTAGAACTTCATGTTTGCATAAAATTGTCCTTTTTACGCATCTCATCGAAATGCTACCATTTTTTGGTTTCTAATCATCAATTAAGTCTCAGCTTGTAGATGTTGAATTTCAAGCAAATACGTGCTAGTTTCAACTATTTGAGCATCTCTGCATACTTAATTACTTACGTTCAAAGTGATGTTTAAAATAAATTAGCTGATAACATTCCTATATTTTAGTTATTCTTTTCTTCTAGGAAACTATGGACGTCGAGTTTTTGTTTTGTTTGTTACGTATTGTACAAGTATATTGTAGTCTTTGTAACCATGCAAACAAACTATCTAACTAGGTTTAAAACTTCTCATACGTAACCGTGCGTGAGTCTCACTTTGCATATATATGTAATTCCACAACAAAACTCATTTGGTCATTAAAAATGTGTGTTCAGTATTTATGTTGACAACTAAAGTATGTTTAGAGTAGCTTTATTGTGTGACCCGAAAGTTAGTTAGAAAATTTACAATTTCGAAACCAGTTTGAAAGTTAGATATACTGCAACTAATTCGTGCCATCAATCTGCATTCACCAATTAAAGTTTTAGTATTTGCTATCTTTCTCAAGCTAAACCAGATGAGTCGCTTTCTAGTTTCTAAACATTTAATATTTAACTCCGAAAAAGATAAAAATGTCTATAAAGTACAATAAATATATATATTCCGTACAAGACAAACACACCTTACTTCACCCCCACGCCTCAAAATCTCCTCTCTTCAATCATGTATATACATGGTTACAAAATAGTTGAATATTTACATTTTGTACAGAGATGTTGCGATGGGATAATCCATCAAAACTTTGCCAGATTCTGTAAACCATTTCAATTTTATTCCTCTTCTTTGAAGGTTTGAAGTTTACTTTTGTCCAACCACGTAGTTATGCAAGCATCAAAACCAACATGTGATTAGCCGTTACATAGTAGAAAAAAATTATAGATTTGACGGATCTAATACGTAGTTATATGGTTGTCTAATTATTTTTCTTGTTTTTGTTTTTCAAAAACTTAAAAAATTGTCCCAGTCCAATAGTATGATCTGTATCGTGACTTCTGGACCCATTACAATCTCTCTGATTTTAAACAGTGGTATATAACTTTTTTTTACACCAAGTATATACTATAATTAACGTTTATTTATGGAACTCTCAACTCTATATATGTATCTCTCTATATATATTTAATGAGACCATCCATAAATACCCCAAAACCACAACTCAACAAACCACTCTTCACTCTCTCCACACCCCTAGCATTAGCAAAGAAGATAGAGAGTTATAATTAAACACACAAAACAAGGACATCTCGAGATTGTTTCCCGAGGGACTTAAAGACAATGGCGATTAAAAACCGGACGACCAAGCTAATACAAACGACTATGATAAAGCAAATCTTGAAGAAATGCTCAAATATGGGGAAGAAACAGAATAGTGAAAATAACCACGAACACGAACAGGAAGGAGAATCGCCTCCTCTAGATGTGCCCAAAGGTCATTTTGTGGTCTATGTAGGGGAGAATCGGGTCAGGTACGTTTTACACATTTCATTTTTGACCCGACCCGAGTTTCAGCTTCTTCTACAACAAGCTGAGGAAGAGTTTGGCTTCGATCATGACATGGGCCTCACTATTCCTTGTGAGGAAGTAGCTTTTAAATCCATCGTCACCTCCATGCTCTGATCAACATTATATTTAGGTTTTGTTGGTTTTTAGTATTTTTCTTTTTTAGAAGAATAAGCTTTGTTTAGGTTTTAATTGTTAGATAATCTGGAATACAATTGGGTTAGTGTGTCTATTAGAACGAGACTAACTCTAGAGATACCTCTAAGAGTGGTCAATAAAACCATTTTTGGTTATTGTCTTCAATTTTGTAGGGAGTAATTAAAGCAAGTAGTCTGATAGCCGTTTCATTTTCTTTTAATTTTTTTTTTTTTGTCTATTTTCTGTCAGTGAATCATGTATGTATATATTCATTCTTCTTCTTCTTTGGTTTTAAAGGTACTCCCCATTAAAAGAATCGATATATCTGTTAATATAATCTATATATTTTATTCTACTAGTATCTTATTAACAAAAAATTAGGTTTTGGTACAATTGAGGAAATATAAACTCATTTCGTTCCCACGAGTGGATTGATAATTGCATATAATACAAAAACAATATAGAACGTTATAGTTCGATCCTCCAAGAAAGTAATCACAAGGACGCCTTCTTTTGGAATAGGCAGTTTTTAAAGCCGTTAAAACTTATTATATAAATTTTAAGAAAATATTGAAATATGTATTCCAGAATTTCACAAGGATATATACACTGCCTCACACACGCATGTAAGAAGCAGGATATATCATAATATTATTCAGCAAATCTCATAGGCTTTACTGGCCTTATTCGCTATACAACAAAAATGTGTTTAATTAGTTGGTTAGAAAAATATTCACTGCCAATAAATATTTGCTGGGTAATCACGCAGACTGGAATAAAAGTTCTAAGCGATTCCACGAGTTAGAGAAATATTCAAATCATAATAATTATATGTAGCATTAGTCTGTTTTCTTTTTTTCTTAAATAAATTTTAGCACAATTCGTCGATCTTCCGTAACATCGAACTATACTACACCTGTTTCTGTGTAAAATTTAGTCACCTGAGAACTTTTATTATTAGTATCTACAGAAACAGGTTTTATTACAAAAAGAAACTATGATAATGAACTTAATATATATATATTTCTTTATAAATATTTAGAAGTGACCAGTTTATACATTACCAATAAGAAAAGAATGTATTATATATATTGGAGATGTCATATCAATGTCTGAGAGATCGCACATGCAAGTGGTATCCACACTTTTGAAATCTGATAAAAAAAAAAAAATTAGATCCCTAATATTATCAAGAATGTTATGTGATGGCACACATTTTTTTGACGGCTTAGATTTAACGTGAACTTTAAACATATCGCATGCGCTTTCATTTATTTTTCACCTATATATTATATGCCATTTCCTCCGACCGTACGGTAGTACTTAACGGACGGTTCGAGTTTCCTTAAAACCTTACAATTATAAGGACTCACGTTTATTTTATTTTTTTTAAGAAATTATTTACTGATTAAAATATTAAAACTCTATGAAAGCCTTCAACTTTTTTATCAAAAAGGATTTTTCAACAAATTTTAAAATTATGTGGTTTTAACTTTTTAAAAAAACTTGTGTGGTGTAAACTTGCATTAACGAGCTTCTTAGAATGTAATATACTTTTTGGACTAACTAAACAATTAATAAAAGCCTGATATATTGACTATAAACTCTAAATCATGATGTTACTTCTCGTTTGTTTTGAAACAATTTAAACAAAAGCTTGTTTTATCCGGCTTTCCTTATAAGCTTACTTTTTTTCAAAATTCGGTTAGGCCATTTTAGTTTAATGAATTTTTTTTGTTGCTAAAGTTGTAATCGATTATTAAAAACAAAAGAGTGGTTATTCGATCACTTGTGAATTTTCTTTTACTGAGAAACATACATTATATAAAGATTTGAATAATTATAGTGATATATATATAACGTTGATCAAAAGGAAATGTATATACTATATATAAGTGACGCACTAGAGCGGAATACTATATGCAACAGGTCATCAATAGTTTATGAAAATTTTCAATTATTTTTCCAAAAATTAAAAAAAAAAAGAAGTCTCCCACGTTTGTAATGATCTAAGAAAATAAAATAAAGTCGACGTGTTGATACTCTGAATTTTTTCCCCGGAAAAGGACGGTCTATAGTCATTGCCACGAATGTGGATCGACCAAAAGTAGTGTTTAAAACACTGGTGGGCAACTTAGTGTGCATTTGCCGAAACTTTATTTGACCTGTTTGTAATTAATCAGGCCAAAATTTAGCCTAATTAACCTCATAAAATTAATACTTTTAATAATAATATACAAACATTTTGTTGAAAGTAATTTTCCAACTTCCTAAAAACGACAATTTAATTTTTTTTTACGGTTATATTGTTGATGGAGACAAATACTAGTACGTGATGCCTGCGAAAAATGCTATATTAATATGAATATACTTCAGATAATGATAAAGAAATGTATTGAACTTCTTTCAGTTGGCCGTTGTCTTCATGAAACTTAGAACGTTTAATACAAAATAAATTATGGTGGTGACTAGTAACTCAATTGATAACATATACAATTTTTAGTGGATGTAGGAAAACTACGTAATCTTCAAAACCAAGAAAACAAAAAATGGTTGACAAAACAGAGAGAAACGATAAAGAATATTCATCAAAGTTACATGGTATATAATACATTCGGTAATACATATATCATATTCAAAATCTTTACTATTTATGGTTGAACAAATCTTAATTAATAGCGCAAATTATTTATATGTAGGGTTAATTAGTGGTAAGACAAAACCCAAATCTTAATATTAGCTGTCTTCAATGACAATGACTTAACAAAACACTAACAAACACATATACACTTGTCCGAGTTTCAGAAGAAAGAACTAATTAAGATTAAATACGTTTTTTGGTTTCAATTTACAGTTTAATTGGTCCATATATTAGTGTAAAAATATGAATTAAATGGCTAATTATTTGACCAATTAAATAGTAATAGAATGATAGGTGGATTATTCTGGTACATGAATATGTGATAACCTTATCAAATGCATTAATCAAGCTGGATGTGAAAACATCGGCTTTGATTAAATTATCGGTAATTGCTGGAAAATAGTGATGGTTCCACAATTAGGATTGTAACCCTAATTAATGTATCCGAATATTCACTTCTGAGATATTTTTTGTTGGCAACCACAGAAACCCATAGTTATTGTTTTCTATAAAAAAACAAAGAATTCAATCTTTAATTTCCGGCCTTCAAACTTGGTTTCATTGATGATTACTTTTAGAAAAATGTTGGTACGAACTATTATTCTATAGTAAGCAATCGAGTCAAAACTCACTTTCAGTACAAGCTATTCGAAGATATGTGAATTTCTTTTTGTCAACCGACGAGATGTGATTTTACAAATAATGTAATGAAGTTCTAAGATAATAATACTTACTTTCCTCTTCTTAACTACAAATCAACTGATGCGATTGATAAGCGTCATAAAATAAGTAGCCCACGAGACGAATTAAGTGAGCTGGGCTAAGTTTAAAAGTGAGATTTCATTGGCCCATTAATAACCAGTTATTTGTTTACGGAAGGGGGAGACAACTTGTGATTTCAAAGATGGGAATTCCTTTTTTTATTAATGTATTTTTCTAAAAATCTTATACATTAAAAAAAACAGTACAAAGAAATGAGAAAAAGAGATGGGTAGATTGACATTTACACGCCGTAGAAATTTAACACCAAGTTGTTGTCAGTACAGAAAGAAAAAGAAAAAAAAAACTAAAGTTAAAAAACATTCCCACAGTACAAAAAAAAACCCGTATATATATATAGCAATAGATACGATATACAACATAGTTAGATTTATACTTCTTCTTTTTCTTTTTTATTTTTGGTTTACTTTGCTTTAGAGGAGAAGAACCTGCTGAATCCTCTAGAGTTTTTCTCAGGGGTAAGTCCCGACGAGGACGATGATGAGTTTGACTTGGTGTGTCTATGTTTTGACCCTACCGGAGATCTCATTGTAGTCATCGATGGTGTTTCTTTGTCTGACGGCGAACTCGATTTGTTGTCTTGGGGATTTGTAGTTGCGTATTCGTTGTCTTCTTCTTGGTTTAGGGTTTGTTCTTGGCTTGTATACGAAGCAACCTGTTCTGTTTGAGGACACATGGATTTGAGTTGCTTCCCGAGAAGCAATATAGTCTCTTGACACTCTTGTAGCTTCTCTGCTGCAGCTGCTAATTCATTGTCCTGCAAATATTCGATAAGCATGAGATTTGAAATCGCAGTCTCGGTTACATAATATATAAATGGTTTTTTTTTTTGGAAAGTTACCTGTTTGCTTTTAGGATCAGGTTCAGTTACTGAACAAGTCGGGCAATTTTGCTTGTCCCTGAAGTTATGTAGCGTAGAGAAGTTGAGAAATTTTAAAGACTTTGTGGTGAAAAAAAGAGAGTAATGTTTAGTTTTAACATACCTTCGTAATTGGTCCTCGAGTTCTTGGCATTTGGTTAAAGCCTCGCTGTGATTTTCCTTTTCGTCATGAAGCTCATCTTCTAAGTTCTCGATTTTGCCTTTGAGGGAACTCAACTCGATTTCCAGCTCGGATGATCTAGTTTCAAGAGATCTATATGATTCCACCATGCATTTGAGCTGAGTCTCGGCCATGCCATTAGACTTCTGAGCAGATTCCAAATCTGATTTGACTTCAGCAAGAAGTTGCTCTGTTTCTTGTAATTTTGACTTAGTTGCTTCAAGGTCTGCTTCACAACTTGCAAGGTTGGTCTCTGCTTTTTCTTTCTCGAGTTTCAATCCTTCAAACTCTTCTGATGTAAATTTACAAGCAGCTGCTGAGTGCTTGGCTTCGTAGCCAGATGTTCCGATGCAATCATCTGGAATCTCGGAATCAGAGCTCTGAGAACAACCATTCTGGTAATGTTCACCTGATGAATCTTTCCGAAGAAATGCTTTGTTTTCCGGTAGAACGACTTTATCGATGCAATCTGGGCTGTGAATCTCCACTTCAGATGCGTTGAATCCCAATACATTGATTTTCAGTTCACTAGCTTGGACTAAAACTCGTGAGAGATCAAACAGAAAGTCTACCAGAGATTTCTCCTTGCTCAAGACTCGGTCGAATGTGACAGAGAACTCTTGAACTTTTTGGGAGAGAGTGTCCTGACACGGCGTTGCTTCTTTTGAAAGGTAGGAAATAAAGTGGTAAATCTGAGAAAGAGCATGAGCCAATTCTTGGGTTATTGCCTCGACGATGGTAACTTTTTCCTCTTTGGTCTCACTTGACATGGATATTTCATTTTCTTCTGTATGACCGTTTACATTAGGTCCATGACATTCAGAAGGCAGCTTAACACCACCTGCATCTTCAATGGCACATTGTACCTCAGCCAAAATCTTCTCAAAGGCAGCATCTTTGGGGAGAGACTGAAGCAAAGTGGAGATTCTTTTCTTCAGTTGCGTCGCTGGTAGAATCTCAGCATCAGAATCAGCACTCGAGTGATCGGTACCATTTGCGGTTGAGTCATTTGGTAGACAAGCTAGCTTTTCCATTTCTAAAAAATCGTCCATAAGCTCCAACTGGTTAGTACTCTCGGTCTTCTTCATCTTCGCGCTGTTTCTATCCTTGTTGGTTTGAGAGAGCTCGGACATGAAAGACCCAGCGATGCTTCTAGCATCTTCGTTTCCGTCCTCAGACATTGAGGCCATACTAGGAGGGTTACTTGCATTTTGGCGAGAGAAGATTTCAGCCGGTGTGTCAAAGCCACTCTTGGTTGAACTTTTACTCATCATCTGAGCTTCCAATGTCTGAAGCCTGTTTGCTGTCCTAGCACAGAGGTTCCTCGACACTTGAAGCTCGCTGTTACGCTTTGCCAATGCTTCTTTCAGCATCTTCGTCTCTTCTTCCATGGCCAGTAACCGCTCTGTCAACAATTCGTTTTCTTTATTGAACTTATGCATATTTTCAAGCGAGAACTCAGAAACCTGAGACATGTGTGACATAGGAGACATGAGAGGACTAGACGGCCGAGCCGGTGACCTCCTTTGTCGATGGTCTACATAGTCTCTGCCTAAACTCTCAACCTCCATTTTCATCTGTGCAAGTGCTGCAGGACCGGGGAGTTTCTTTCTCACCAAAGTGCGTAATCTTTGGCATTCAGCTTCCAGCTTTGCAATTTTCTTGACACCTTCCAAATGCTGCTTGTTCGCTGCTTCAGCCGACCTCATGCTCATATTCTTTTCCTCGTTGCGTATTTCAAGCTCTTTGGTAATCACATGGGTTTCATACTTGAGAGTGTTTATCTCCCTCTCACAAGACTCAATATTGTTCTTAAGATGCTCAATCTCAGACTCTGCTTGGGATTTCTCTTCACGTATCCTCACAAGCATGTTCGAGCGGTCTTGCAAAGACCTAGAGAGCGCGTCGTTCTCAGCAGCAGACCGGAGTAGTTCTTGCTCGAATTCCCCAATCCTGGACTCAAATTCATCCCTGAGCTTGTCCATTTGTTTGGTTTTAGTAGCGATAACATCGTGCAGCTTCTGTTGGTTTTCTTCTTTTAGACTTCTTATCTGTCTCATACACTCCTTTAAAGCTCCGTCTAAATGCGCAGCCCGGTCTTCAACAGTGAGCTTCGCAAGCGTAACAGTTTCAAGATGCGTTTTCAAAGCCGAAGCTTCTGCTTCAGCTTTTTCCCAGCCTGAAAACAATTTAATCAATAAAACATGGTGTGACCAGAAGAAAAAAAAAACACACAGAAACTTGCATGCAAATTTCGTTTTTTTCCATCAGGCCTTTGTTATTCATTACCTGTGACAGCCTCTTCAGCAACTTTGGAGTGCTGTTTGACAAGAATCTCCTTGGCTGTAATATCTGCATTTGCTGTAGATATCTTGGAATCCAAATCCTTGATCTGATCTTCTAGCTTTACAACTTGTTCCTCGTACTTGTTGACTTCATCTTTTAAACCATTTAAATGCGAGTATTGATCAAAGGAGATCTGGATGTAACTCGGCTTCTTCCCATTTTCCTGCTTTTTTATTAAATTAATCAATGATCAAAACTCAAAATCTTATATAGAAATTGAAGAAGCAAATCTAAGAGAAATTAAATTAAGTACCAGTTGGTCAAGAGACTCAGTGACTGTAGCTGCTTTCTCTGAGGATTTCTTCTTCCATGGCCAACTCTTACGATCCATCTAAACAAAATCAGCTGAAAGAGTCAAAATCATCATTCAAAATTGCATATTGCAATTTTAGGATTACGGAAATATAACTGTAAGAGAACAAAGTACTAAAGTCAAACGAGAAAGCAAATGCCAGAAAAGGAAACTCAAAAAGATCAGAGATCCAGAGAAAAGATTACGAACAATCGCAATCGACTGGGGAGAAACACAAATTCAAACGAAGAACACGGAGGAGCAGAAACGGAAAAAAAAAAAAAAATCCAGAAACGATTATGATGAGAGCTTTGAACACTTGTAAATGAAACAGAAACAAGAGGAAGAAGAAGACGAAGAAGAATAAAGTTGAAAGTAATAATAGAATAGCTCCAAAAACAGATTTCAAGGTGGAATCGCGACAAAAAGCCATTACTAGAATTCAGTAACTTGACGATTAAATTCCAAAACGGAAAAAAAAGGAAAAATGGCGGAAGAGAAAATCGCGCAATAGCACCAAAAAAAAAACTAGAGAAACCATATCACCGACGTTTCAAAAAAAAAAAAAAAAACAGAGTCAAATCTGAAAACAAAAATTCACCGACGCCGAATATCAAATATAAATTAGTAGAAGAAGCAGAGCATAGTATAGTTTCGATTTCGAAATCCAAAATAAGAGAAATGCAGAATCGAAGCAAAAAGCAATCCCACCATCGAAACTGTAAAAGAAACCATAAAGAGTATGAAGAAACTAACCGGAAATTTCCAAAATGCAGCAGTGAAACAGAATCTCCCGAGAAAGCAAGAGCTAGCAAATCATCAATATCACCAAACAGATTGAAAAAAAAAAACAAAGAATCAACTCTGTTTCTAGAGAGAGAGAGAAGAAGAAGAAGAAGAAGAAGAAGTGTGGTGGGTTATGGTGATAGTAGCGGTGATGGTGACGGTGATGGTGATGATGAAGATAATCTATGCCTTATGTATCACTTCAAAGCCTAAAACGTAGCAGAGGCTCTCCTTTAAACAAATCGATCTTTTTTTTTTTCTTTCCCTTATTTCTTTACCCCTCCTTCTCCGACTCCTTATTATTATATATTTAATAAAAACAACACCAATAATTCAATTTTTAATTTTTTAAAAATGCCTTTGTTTATTAGATAGTTTCCTTATTAAATACTAAAATCTGTGTAAGTCGAAAGAAAATCAAATACTAAATCCGTATATGCACTCACTTCAGGCACTACTAGCCTATTTTTTGTTCTTAATAGGCTTTTCAAATTTTCTTGTCACGATGATAGCCAAACAATGACATGTATCACATGTGGTTCCTTGCTCTACAATCCCATTAAATACAAGACTGCCCAAAATAAACCTAAAGCCTTTGACGTTTTGGAAACTATTACTTTAATTGTGAAAGCGTCTCTTGTTGTTGGTTTCTATATTCAAGAAACTACGTCTCAAGACTATACACATTATAGTTATTACTGAACCTTAGCTTTCAGAGTTTACTTACAAACTGGTTTAGCATTTCTAAACATTGATTACGTAGATATGACTGATCTATAATAATCATTTTGTTTACTGTATAGTAATGTGTTTAATCGCTCCGTGTTATGTAATCTTACATGAGCATATACTGTTTGTACACCACAGTCTGTAAATAGCAATTCCACATACCGAAAGTTAAGAAACACAAATGGAACTTTCAATTTATTTACGATTGGCAAAAAGTTGTAAAATGAAAAAAAAAAAAAACAGATATAACGACTTATTTTCTTTTTTTTTTAAAACTAAAAAGCAAACACTATTTTTCGCTCGCAATGAACGAGGCAATTAGAGTAAAATAAAGCATAAACGGATATGATTATTGAGGTCATTTTCTCTATTACAATAGGATCAAATCGCTTCGACTTTACATAATAATCATAATTAATCCCATTAGGTATATGATATATCTTCTAATATGTCTACTGTCTACCTACACATTTTATCGACTTTTACATTTAAATAAACAACTTGTAATTAATTCAAATAAGATGCTCACAACCCGAATTAAGTCCAAAAACGGTCTATATTTTTTTGTAAGTATGCATACATATACACATATATATACTAGGAAATTATGTCAATCAAGTATTCTAAAATAAAATTTTTGTCTGCCGAAAATTCGTTTAAACACAATTTAGCTTTTGAAATTAAATCGAAAAAAAGAAAAAGAAAAGTCAACATCCAACTATTGTCGAAATCAAAACAGTAGCAGACAGCAAGGAAAACACGTGGCCCTGTTTCACACGCTTACTGGTTTGGTCTTACCGTTGTATGCGCTGTACAGTATCCGATCTCACAATCAATCCGACGGCTGTGATCGGCTTAAGCTATTTGTTCTTAGAGCACCTCCATCGGTGTCTCTTAAGCAGTTTCTTAGTTTTAAAATATTAATAAAAAAATAAAAAAGGTAAGAGAGAGATAGGAGTCGACTCTTATTTAAGAGATTTAAGAGACAGTTTCTGTACACATGTCACTTTTTTACTGGATAACAATTTTTTGTTTTAAAAAACATTAATTAATTCATAATAATAGATTAAAATAATTTTTTTTTTTTGGTAAGATACTTAATATGGGTATCTGTCCGATGGAGATGCTCTTAGCTTCACTCACCCGTAACAACAGATTAAATTATTATTCACCATTAACCATTAGTGGAGAGAATTCGTTCGATATTGTTGAATCTGATTCTTTATACTATGCTTAGTATAAAGATATCCAAAAAAATTCTAACTTCACGAAGACGAATAGAGATTTTTGAAATAGTATCCAATTTAATATGAAGATAAATAAATAAATATATATATATAAATAAAGCGTAAAAAGGTTATGGATTGTAAGCAAGTTTGGAATATTGATGAGCTGTGTTGAATCGCGTTAGTGACTACTGACGAATGATAAATTAAATAGTTAAAAAGTAATTAGAGGTGGGTCCAAATATATAAAGACCACGTAACGCGCTTTTCGTCACGTGATATGTCTACATTTTCTAGGGTTATTAGTACGTGTGTGTGTATCAACTATACGCTTTATCTCTTAATATTCATAGCAATATTACGGCAATCCCTATGCAAGGGAAAAAAAAATAATTACAGAGAAGAAAAATACGACACACATCCTTAATATTTGTCTTATCAAAACGATAAAATAAAGTATTTAAATACATCACTGAATTTTAGTAAAATTGCATAATTAACGATAAGACTAGGAGACAATAGAAAACATACTAATAGGCTACACAATCCATGGTCGGGTCATGGCTCGCCTGTTTAGACTGTGTACCGGGTCGGGTTATAACCCGTCTGATTACACAACAGAACGACACCGGAAATTAGGTGGGACCTTAAGGGTGGGCCAACTTCGTATAATCGTGTAATAAAATAACCTTTTTAACCCTCTAGTTTTATTTGATTGAGGGAGACTGTGGCTGGGTCCATTTAAATAAAGCCTCGATACACCCGAAAACGACATCGTATTCACACACACGCACAAAAAAGCTCGTATTTACCTCACCTAATGCCTTAAGTGAATTGCCCTCTTCGACCAAACGACAAACTTGCACACAAAACAAATCAATCTGTGAGAGAAACAAAAACTTATTAATAAACATGAAGCCACTCACAAAATTACCATCTGGAACCTTTTAAACGACTGAGATTATTTCCGATTCGGAAAAGGCATTTCTTTATGTATTTTATGCTTCCAGTATAATTTTTGAGTTTTCCTATTTTTCTTAAACATTTTGTGGATAATAATCTTAGATAAATCCCTAAGTACTACCAACAATTTAGATTAATACTGACTCATACTGTCTTATTCAACTTATAGATGTTGACTGCTAACCTAAACACACTTAACTTAAGACTTTAAATATTAATTACCGACGTACATCGATCCAAAATAAAGTTGGTATATATTTATTATAGAGATTCTACAAATTTCGCATTAATTTATATCTCGTTATGTAGAATAATGTTAATCAGTTCCGCAGTTATGCCATTAAACTTAGGATTAATTATCCTTATTATTCCCTCGTAATCAAGGGGGGTTACATTTGCTTAATTTGGTACGGTGACGACCCATCAAACCAATTTTGATGGCAATAAATAATATGATCTACTAATCATCAATTTTTTTTTCACAACTACCACTAAAAGCTGTGGACTTGGCTATTTAATTTTAAAAATATGGTACATGGGTTATTTGTTTTAAAAATATAGGTGGTTGTTTAATCTTATTTATTAGTTTAACCGATTAAACGTAGATACTGACCTAATACTCTCAACTATTACCAACTATATTAGAATACAAATAAATCTTCCTTTACCAGCTAAAACGAATACAGATGTACATCTTCTACTCACAAAAATACATTACATACATAAATAATACGGCTATATATGTATTTGATGTTCATATATAATGCATATATAATATGTCCCAAAATACTTTTCATAACTCTTACACATGTCCGTGTGGATACATTAATAATCATATGTTATACATTCAATTCCGATTTATTTTATGTCTGACGTATATTAATGTTGTATGAATGCAAAAAAAAAAAAAAAAAATTCATGTGAATGATATTCCAAAACAAAGAAAAAAGAACTTAAAAAGGACACAAAAAAAGAAATTCAATTTAGAGTGTCCGCTCCTTGGAAGTGCAATGCACATGCGAGCCACGTAGATAATTTACCGTGTATGCCATGTGAAGTTTTTCTGCACGTTGAATTAATTCGGAATTTTATATTCATAAAAAGTTGAATACTTAAGCATTCACTATAATTGTAAAAACAAATAAATATGCGAAATGAAAATAATTAATTTTTTTTTGTTAACATACAAATGACTAACTCTAGTTTCAGAATTTTCGAATAAAGTAATTTGATTTATTTTATTTTTTATATTTTTGAACTGAATGAAAAATAATGGAATATAAACTTTTTCTGTTAAAATATGTACAAACTTGGAATATATGTAAAATACATTTGAAATTTTAAAAAAAAAATTCACGAGATATATTAATATACGACACATTTACCACTTAATATATGTGATATACCAATATATATCATATAAGTTATAATATTCCCTATCTTTTAATAATATGTTATTTTTGATACATTATTTTTATAATAATTTATAATATTCCACATTTTAAATTTATGCAAAGAAATTAATAATCTTATTCTATTATCTAATATATTTTTCTCTCATTATTAAGTTTTGTAATTTATAGTGTATCTACTGAATTCAATAAAATAAAACTAGAAAAGCGTACTATATATTTTTATAAACAACTAAAAGACATAATAATATATATTATTTCTATGCATTTAAAATAAAAACATTTAGTTTAATATAAAAATATGAAGTATTGTTAATTTGATTAGAGGAGTACGAAATGCAACTGTAGAATTCATATGATATTTATATAAATTTTTCTTTTTGAAATGCAATTTTAGAAAGAATAGACGAAACCAACCCAAAATAATAATAATAACAGAAAGAAAAAATAAAATACGAGACAAATGAAAAGAATATTTGTTAAGAATAAGATAAACAAAAAATAATTTTAAAATGGTTAGCTAATAACTTTACTCTAATTAGTAACACAAGACACTAAGCAAATACAAAGAGTGAAGATCTGGCGGTGGTGGACGAGCGATGATTACAAGAGAATGATTTCGTACCTCGAAATAGGCCAATTTCAGCATTGCTTTGTTCGTACGTTATAATTTTGATGGGCAATAAAACTAATTTTTAACAATCTAAAGACATTTTGGATAAATTAATTTGTTAATTATATTTCTTCGAAATGGGTCCCGAAACACCACCACCACCAGCACACAAGACAGCTTTACTCCACTTCTTGTTTATTAAAGAAAATATACTTGAGAAAATAATTTATGCATTATATTGTATAATTACTAACATCATCATCAAAATATTATTTTAAATTTAAATGTTATTTATTAGATCACATTCCTTAGGATTCTGTTCTGTAAAAGTCACATGATCCAACTTTCATTTTGATCTTTTGCTTCCTCTGTTGGCAATCATTATCATTGTGAGGAACTGTTTTCTATAAAAAAATATATATATATTTACTTTCGTTTTATTTACAAAGCATGCTAAAAAAATTACAGTATACAGGCAGAAAGTAGTTTGTGTAAATGCATTATTCTTTCTAAAAATTATGACACGTTTAGATTCCCGATACCATTCTTTATAAGTTCTGTTATCTGTTTCAATTTATTCCATCTAAACTATTTACATTAAATTTGTGTGTTAAAAATCAAAGTTTGGGTAGATGACGAAAATAAAAGCAGAGGAATAGGACCCGAGGTTACAAACCTGAAGTGATGGAGTTGGGCCATTCTATTGTCATTATGTTTCTACTAAACCCCAATTGTAATCAACTAATATATGTCCCTCCCTTATTAGATAATACTAGTGTTGAGTATAAACCAATTCTATGGAACTTCCTTGTTCTGCCTCAAAACCAAAAGAAGAACGGACAATATTCAAATTCATGTTGTTGGCATGTCTTCATTAAAAAATGTATTCGTTTTTTTTTGTTTAGGTAGATATCACGATGGAAATAATTTGCTATAATGAATTTTATTGGAGATATTAAAGAATATTTTATAAGTAATCCATTTTATAACAGAAAGAAAAATTACAACACGATTAACGTGTCTTTTCTCGGATGTGGCAGGACGCCTAAATTCAACGTACTTACTTTGGTTATTAGTTAGCTATAATCATCATTATATATTCAATTCCCTTTTAATCAAATCTTGTCTTTGAAAAATAATGAGTGCGAGAGAGAGAGTAAACTATTGTCTTTTTTCTCATGTTATAATCATGGTACTTAGAAGCATAACTTAGCCAATGCATCTGTAATTCGCTAATTGGTTTCCAAAACTTGATTAGTGACAAAACGTTAAACTAAATAATAAACACATAATTTATCAAAAACCGACGTCCTTAGCATGTGACGGGTTCAAAGCAGTTGCATTAACATCATCACTTGAAGCCTCCAAGCGCAGAATCACTATATGAATGATAAGAAGAAAAAAAAAATTGGGTTGATCCCATAACATTTATTTCTCTTACTGTATATTAAGATATTTCGGACGTTTGATCCAATGTTACATTATCTTAGACTTAAAATCATAGAAATGTATTTAAGTTATTTTTTTCTAGGTGCGTGAATAATTCTTTTCACTGTCCAAGTAACACTGAGAAATTGTGAATGATTTTTTTTTAAAAAAGGTAAATAAACAAATTTAGAACAAATATATGCGGGGAATCTGAAACAATTGGTAACGAACATGTGCGTCTGACCTCGTCCGTTCGTACGTTGCAATTCCTCATAAGACAAAGAACAAAGAGAAATAGAGCAGACAAGTTAATTGTATTGCACATTTTTAGTAACTGAAACCGAAACAAAGACTATACATGCACATATACACATATATGTACGTCCCAAACTTCCATTATACAACCACTCATTGTCCATTTTTTTTCATGTCCCAACAATCCTTCTTAGTGTTGTTTAAATTCACCAATTTTATTTAGGAAAAAAATGTTTTAGGAGAGAATATATATGAACCAATTTGGACAACAAACAATTTTTTTCGTGATTAAAATATCAAGATAGTATCATTGATTTGTGGAATTGTTTTTAATTCAAGTTTTGTTAGACAACTTCATCTTGATGCATGCCAAGTATTGCCAAAGAAACTTGGGTGGTCCAATTTTTAGAGTGAATCGTGTATATATATGCACATAAAACTCTGCGGAGAACAAATTATGAAATGCAAGACCCACAAATTCATAATTTATATAAATCTTTTTTTTGTATGAATTGGCACTATTCTACAGTAGTTTGTGCCTTTATGATCCATTCATCGCACCCTCTCCTACTATCAATTTTTTCCCCACCCTACTTTTTTCTTGTACATTTTTTAACCAAGGTGTGTGGATAGGTCCAAGTTACCGATGAGATTTCTAAAATTTTATCACAGGGAGAGATTTTAAGATAAAGAGTCTTGACTACCAAGTTACCGATGAGGAAGAAATCACAACGTTCAACATGCTCTATCTCCGGTCTGCAAATATTGTGGTTCTAAAATCCGGAATTATTGGTTTATCTAATTAAAAATGACTTAAACACCACTATAATAGTAGCTCTTGGTAATGTAAGTTTTCATAAAGTCTCTAAAGTTTTTTTTCTATACTTTTGTACTGCTTGACTAGTTTTTATATTAAATTACGGACTACTATGTATAGCTTGTTTGCCAACAGTTATAAGTTATAACTATCATTGCAGTGATCAAGAAAAATTATTTGTTAGCGAAGTATGTGTCCATGCTTTGCAAGTTTGCAACGTCTTGAAGTCTGCCTTCAAGCTAAAGAACGACATACCTTACCAGCTAGATGAAGCACGACGATCAACTTTTTTTCTTATCATGTAACTGTCATCAACTATACAATTATTTCCGAACAAAACAAAATTTGCTAACAAGAGGAGAAGGTTATAGGTCATTCTTAAATAGTACTACTGTAAAACCATGAAAATATATAGCATCGAAAGAGTGCTGAAATGGGTCCTTCGTCGTTAAATTTTATTTTCTTTTATGTAATGATAGCAATAAGATACAATCATACACTTACGCTTTTAAGAAAAAAAAAAAAAAAGAGAAAATGGGAGAGAATGATCAGAAGGTATGGAGAGGTTTGTACTGTGCACTGCACACACTTTCGTAGTGCACGTTTGTGTGTTGTCGCTGTCCTTCACCAAACTCCGTCTCAACCTAACCAAGCCTTATAAATCGGTTATCACGTGATTAACCAACGATTTATGTTTGCAACTGAATCACGTGATAACATGTTGTCTCCATCTATCCCAACCGAACCGAACCGGTTAGGGTGACTTGTTTGGGTTTCAAATTTTTTGAAATAAAACCTAGTGAATGATAAAGCCCAGCCCACCAACTGACTTAACAGTCTAATTAAATGTCTATGTTTAAAAGATAGAGATGTTAAAACTTGAACATGAAGTCAGTTGGTCAACTGACATAACAAACTTGGTAAAACTCTTATTTGGTGTGCGTGCCTATATTAAGCTTCAGGCGAATTTGTCTTATATATCGTTTTGAAGATTTTTTTCAGTAGATAGCAAAATATATTTCATGCAACAAAAGAAAGCAGAATCTAAACTCACGTGAGCTTTCATTACGTGAACTAATTTTCATGTTGTTTAAGATTCTTGTTCGATGTCTTCTATACTACACAAAATATATAATAGAACCATAATAAACCTGAACCGAAATCAAGTCAGCTAAGCTAAAATCTCAGTTTAGATTTTTATTTATATGTACCACAAAATCACATTTAAAAACTATATTAATATTAAAGAGTTTAGATGGAATACCCCAGTAAAAGCAGTTTGAGTTAGCTAAGTGCTATTGGCATTCAAATTAACCTCAAAATCTATTATCAAAATATTCAAAAATATAGCCAACCGAACTAAATACATTTTTGATTATGTTTCTATTTCCAAATGTCATTTTCATGAATAACAGCTAAACTAAGTCCTAATTAAGTTTATAACCAACATTTGTCACCCCTACTGGTCACATATACTATCGGACGATATCGTTCTAGATTCTTTCTTTAAAAATCTAGACAATGGTTTTCAATCGACAAGACATACAAAAAATCCAAAAAACTAATAGAGAAATATATATATATATATATGTATAATTGACAAGCATTTTCTCAATTGCCAACCAAAGTGACATATCTTACCTTCCTCAATTCCTCAATTCCTCAATCTTTGATTTTCCCCCTCAGAAAGTTTCTGACCTTTAAGATAAAAAGTTGGTATAAAGTTAAACTATAAAGACATGCAATCAGTGAAGGAGACCTATTTCTGTATTATGACCTTTCACGGTTTTGTGCGATTTCTTCACTTATTCGTTTTCTTTCCATTTTTACATCAAAACCGATATATATATATATATATAATTAATATATAGGTCCATAAATATTCGTAGATTAATGAGATAGTATAAGTCTATAATGACTATAGGGTTTGGTCTGTAAATTGTGTTACGTATTTGATAAACTTAGAAAAATTGAGTTACTCGAAATAATTCTTGTAGGGAGATATTAGCCACATAATTCCCTTTTGGTTATCTCATTGATATATATTTTAAAAACTTAACTTCATTATTTCCAAATCAAAATCCACCATCTGGCTTATGACGAGCCTGAAACCAATCCGGTACAAAATTTACAAGCCAAAAGGTCAAAAGAAATAAAACAATACGAATTTAAGTGTACCATGTTTATAAAAACTTATTTGTAAAACAGGTTGAAAAGAACAAACCTTTAATTTATTTTATTGATCAGAAATTTTCAGTAATGTTCTAACATTCTAAGTTTCAACTCGCTCTCTCTGTTATATTTTGGTTCAACTTGATTTGAAACACAATATTGAATCCATTATCCATCCAATTGTAGTTAATTAGTTCAACTAGATAAAAGAGGATTTGCCAAATCATTAAAAGAAAATGTTATAACTGACAAAAGAATAAGGCTGTACTCGAAGATAGAGGCAAAAGGGTCGCTGGTTTCAGTTTTCTCTAAACATACGTACCCATCGGTATCAATACCTAATCGTAATTTTTTTAATCGTTTCTTTAATGCATGAACATGAAGTTCTCTGCATGTTGCTCTAGTTGAAATAAATATAGTTGCTACTTGCTGCTAGTATCACTGGTATGCTATACATTAACACGTTAGAATAGATTAAAATCATTAGAAATAACATAAATCAGAGGCGAGGGTAAAATCGAAGCAAAGGAATTTTAACGGGAACCATCATGTGTGAAGAATCCAAAGTCAACGAAAAGTGGTCGACGATGATAATTTTACTTTATTTTCTCAAAAGAGCACTCCAAATAACATATTTTTTTCCCCTAAACACACAATTCTTTAGTTTTCCCCAAAATTTATTTTTATGTATCGTTAAAATTGAGTTTGAAAACAAGAAAGAGAAAAACAATGAGCGTGAGGAATGGTAGAGATTGTGTAAAATTATTATAATGTAAGGGCAAAAACAGAAAGTTAGAGTTCCGTGATTGGATCGATGGCTCCCAATGGGTTTGTTTCTCATCATTTTTCAGTTTACAATAAAAATTAATTTTCTGTGTCTAATAATATTTTCTTATAACTATTTATACGAATCCACTAAAAACGTATCGCATATAACTCCAATTCCAAATTATATACACACATTAATTCATTTCATTCAAAGTGCCAGTACAGTGGTCGTACATTTAGAAAAGGACCTGTAGAGAACTATAGAATAAATATTGATGAATAGTTTTTTATAGTATTTTTCTCTCTCATTTTGTAATGAATGTATATATTGATGAATGTGTAGATTTTAAAGTAGAAAAAACTGTTAGAACATATGCCAGATATCGTATATTGTGGGGTTTATGATGATGGAGACAAGAGTCATTTTCATAAATACATATACAAAATTATTGTAGCTTTTAGAAAGTATTGTGACATCTTTTTCTATAACCAAAACTAAAAAAAAATGACTAAGTGCATTTCCTTTTCAAGTCTTTACAATTTTATGTGCAATTGAAAACAGGTAGCTGATAGTTCGACATCTACCGATTATTTGCCAAACAAAAAAAAAATCAGTTGAAGAGTATAAGAAATAACTTGGAATCCAAATCCCTTAAGATGATAGACAATAGTGATTGTGCTTAATATTTACCTTTTTCGGAAAAAAATGAATTGCATATGAATAATTCAACTTTTGTATTTTCTTAGAGTTTATTTTGATGAACTGCTAAAAATAATTAAATCCAGTTAGGTTAGTCTTTATTTCCTAACGCACTAATTAATAGTTTGACCAATTTTACTTTCCTTCATATTGACTTTATTAATCAGTCATATGCTTGTTCCACACCTACCAAATTACATATGCGGCCGCAACTATTCGAATTTATAGCTGTATTATCCTTTCATCAGATAAATATATAACTAGAAGATTTATAAAATTGTCATTGTCTATAAAAAAAATACCACGCAAATTCCTTATGGTGAAAGAAGACGCTATACTCTACTGAATAAAATGATCGATAAGATTTATTATTAAGTTAAAACTACTCATGTTCACTTTACATAAACATAGACGCAAGACATTTATTATAAATAGATTATGGTGATCGCGAGAGAGCACAACAATAATCTAAACTACCTTTTAAGTTCGAGCATTAGTTTAGAATTTAGACAAAGCAATATGTTTTCGATAAAAGTTTCCGTAGAAAATAATTTCAACACTAATTAAAATAAAATGTAAATGATTATAAGTGTACCGTGGACTGTACTTTTTACTGTATGGAGAAAGTGAAGACAAAACAAAGAAATAAGTTGAGCACAGTCAGGCGAACACAGATATAATGGGCTAATAGTCTTTCCTTCACATGGCCTTGGTCGGATTCAATATTTTTATTTCGTATAATATATTTATCGTCGTTAGTTTTTATATTTTGAAAAAAAAAACCTCAATTTTTGCATAATTATGGCTATATTAAGTATAATATTAAATGTATTAAATATATTGCATTCTTTATATTTCGACATTATTTATCCGTTGCAATTTTATAAGCTTCAATTGGTAAAATAATTATGAGGTTGAGTTACACCTTTAGAGAAAATAATCGTTAAACTATTTTTACATTGAACAATCTTTCTCCGCCAAGTAGTTTCTCTGAAAATCAATTATAAGTCTTATACAATTAGTAAGTTTCTCTGCAGGAGACATAATTTTAGTTTGTATGTTATGGTACAAAGATTTGTACTTTATTACCAATGTTTAGATTCCAAGAATCAGCATTATTTTGCATAAATTTTCGATTGTAAGAAACTAATTTACGGAATTTACAGAGAAAGGTGATAATATTAAAATCAAGAGCCCTTGAATCACTCAGTTTCTCTTTTTTTTTTTTTCCACGAAACCAAAATGTTCATTTTGTCTTTATTTACATTTACAGTCTTGAACTCGGATTCAAACCCGGGATGACTCGGTGGAATGACTCACCCACCTTTTAACCGCCATCTCCTTCTCTTCCCGCATCCTCGTCGGGCTCGACTCAGTGTGTAACTCGCTACCCCGATTAAACCCCGGCTACAATAAAATTAAATATTTAATAAAATTAAAAAAGTGACCCGAACCCGTTTAAAATTAGCACCACCCGACTCAATGGTAACTCGGCGGACTCAATGACGATTTATTCAAAAATTCGTCTACGTCCTTCCTTTTTCACATGGCAGATCAAAGTCGTTCCGAGTCAAACCTGGTCAGATATCGTACGGAAACCGAACCAACTATTCTTCACCAGACGGCTTTCTCGACGACGCCGTGAAGCAACGGCCGAGATTCGATCAACATATCTAGCTTGCTTTTGATACTGATTCCTCCTCCGTGGCGTTTCTGGAGATCCTCGGGACAAGTAAACCGGCTTGAACGAGAAGAATCAGAGCGAGAAATAAACCGGATGGCTTCCTCGAAAACCGATTCTTCGCAAGGGATAACCAACGGTCCTTGGTTGGCGAAACCGTACTCTTCCTCAGCTTGGACAAGGAGATTGCTGAGGATCGGATGGTTCAGGTACGACGCTCGCACCACGAATCTCCTGCACTCGCTACCCACGCAGACAGCCACGTGTCCAGATGGAACATCCGATGGCACACAACGGCTGACTGAAGATAACCGTGCTTTGTTGCGCCATCGCCTGAGCATTTGCCTTAGCCTCACAATGTGACGGATCTTGCTGCATTTTCCAAGACCTCCTCCGGCCATTGTTTGTCTTTTCTTTCTTTTGCTTTCTCCGATTTTCACCAGAAAGTGAGAGCAATTTGTCAGGTGGAAGGGATTTGAGCTTTTGGGAGAGACCAAGTTTATATACTCAAGGCAATACAACAATGCCATCCACATTTCTAGATATTTACGAAATTGTCTTCGAATTAGTCATTGCTTCTTCTTTTTTTTCTTTAATTATTATGGTTTATATAATTATTTCATTTTTATGGTTCGAGATTAAAAGTCTTTGTTTTGAAAATTGTGTTAATGAAACCGATTATGGAAAGAAATACTTTCACCCTCAGATTACACAGGATAAGATTCGTCTTTTGACGTATCTATTACTTTATTGACTATACGTACTCATTTTTATATTCCTAATACAGTAAAACGGATACGACATTTAAATTTGTAGGTAACAAACAAAAGGCATTAAATTTGTTGACAAACAAAAAAATATACTGTATTAAATTTTGAATAAGCATTCATTAAAAAGTTGCCAAGATAAAATCAATATTGAGTTCTTAGCTTTTTAAGTTTTAAGTTTGATTTTGAGATGAAAGTTTGAAAGAAATAAAACCCACCACATGGGTAGCAAGAATTATTAAGATTATTATTTAATGATAAACAAAGCATATTAACAAAATTGTATAAGCTTGTCTCTCTCACCACTAGCAGTTAAATGTTAACCGAAGATGCTTTTGCATCGCGAACAACTTCATTTTGTTTTCCAGAAATATATTTGTATATACGATTTTAAATTAATGAGATAAATATAACACGACGTACCAAAGCACTTATTTTTTGTAGTTTTGGAAATGTGTCCATGCCCCCATGTGCGGCGATGTCCCATGTTAATTTATTTTTTCTATCTTGCTTTTGAAAAATATTCTCACAACAACAAGCAGCCAAGGATAATATGCAAAAACTAATCATTATATTTTCATGAAACAATGAACTCCATATGCAATTGCTACTCTCGGTCTAATTTGATGGGTCTATTTCTCCAAATTCAGGGGTAGACAATATTTCTATTATTGACATCATTATATTCGCTACAAAAAAATAGAAAAAAAACACACACACACACACTCCTCTTATTGATTGATATGAATATACACGTTTTATGTTATAGTAAAATTTGCAACAAATAATAATGCAAAGTACTTGGAACTAAGTTGGTAAATATGTAAAGAATAAAACGTAAACAAATATAGGTGGGTGAATCAAGTGCATGATATGGAGGGTAGGGTGCGTTACGTACGTACCCCACTTGTTGGATTTAAGGATCTTCCAATCTCTTTTCAATTTTTCATTCTTATAACAAAATCTTCTTTGCCTCTGCATAGTTCATTATTACTTACAATTATTGCATGACCATCCATCCAAATGCTATGCATTGGCATTGTAGTCTCTTTCTGCCCTCATTCACTAACATCTTATCACTATTTGATTATGTATTTCGAGCTAATCCCACGGTGTTGATATTTAACTTCGTGATACATTGCTCTATATATCAAGATATATATTGGTTAAAGTTTAAGATTACGGATTTGACAACTTATTCAAAACACTATGTAAGAACTAAAAATTGATTATAATCGCTATATTAACTAGTCCAAGAGCCCTAATTCGCTATATCAACAATCAGAGTGTTACGTTTCTATATTATGTGAAGAAAAAATATTATGTAAAGTCCCTTTGTATTGAAGGTGACATTTAAAATTGACGATTCAAATGTTGTCATAGCAGTGAAAGAATTTGCTTACACATACAATCTAATCAACTGATTCGAGTAAAACATAGCTGTTTAGATAATTTTATAGAGGTAATTTTTATAGAAATCATTGTATCCCAAACGTAGGAAAATAAAACGGCGACGTGGAGTCGTGAACCAAAGAAGTATCAGTTATAGCGTATACGGTGATGACACGTGGACATTAGAAGGTGACGTGTTAACCTTTTGGTCAAAAAATAGTCAATAGAAAAGGGACCTCTAAATCGCTACGAGGGTTTGGGCACGAGCCACGGAAAGTAAAGTAGGAAAAATATATATAAAAAAAAAATTTGAGGAAAAAGGAAAGTAGGAAACACTGACCATTGCGGGACCCACGGAACGTCTCCGTCTGTTTATTTTTGTTTTCTATTTTAAATAACTTTGAATTTCATAAAACAATTATCGCCTTAAGTATTCTAATTTGTTTTCATTATGAGCCGGTGATTAGCGATAATAAGCAGAGGGGATGTATCTAATTAAGAGTCTCAAGTCTTCATCTATCTTCCAAGCTAGGAAATAAGTATTCATAGCTTTCACGGACCATAAGGCATTGATTAGTATCATTGAGAAACAAAAGTGAATTTGCTATTTTACCCTGTAAAATTCTTAATATATAGATAAGACGTTTGTAAAAAATTGTGACGTAACACGTAAAACTAATAAGTTCAACTACATAAAGAAAAAAAAACATCTTTTAGTTAACAGTCTGCTGTTGTGTACTTCATTAAACCTTAATGTCTAATTAATTTAGGATTAAAAGCGTGAATAAAGGATAAATTACTACTAATTAAGTGGTCGTGTGTGTGGCCATAGCTGGCACATGCCATGTTTATGATTAAGTAAAAAGCATTAGGACACTAATCAGGATTATGCTTTGTATTTAGGCAAATATCTTTTCGGCGTTTTCTGACAGCTTCTATGGTTTAGCCACGTCTTTATCTCCTCCCCCTAATTATTTGTTTAAAAGATAAGAAACTGATTTTCTTTTTTGATATTTCTATTAGTTTGTGTAACACTAGATTTGATTACATCACGGGACGTAGAATGGAAACAAAACAGCCCAAACGTTCGTATATAAATTAGTTTTGCATCGCTATTATCTCATTTGTTCGTATATAAATTAGTTTTACGTATTATTATTTTCGGAGCGATATGGACTTTTCTCCACAATTGCCCACTAATATTTAGTCATAATTTTATGGAATCAGTCATTTAAAATATAATTTAATTTTTGTAACATTTCCTCTATTATAGCTGAAGAGAATGTTAATATATTCTCGTTATCAAGTTCACAATATATATATGCACTCGAAAAGTCGACGATGACGAAAAATGAGTCAGGAATATGAAATATTGATTGGTGAACAAAACTTTTAATTAACAAATTTAGTAAGATAAATTGAACTTTGTGATATAAAATTAATCCTCCGGGATGATCATAAGAATTGTTACACTGTCCAACATATTTCATATAGAATAGCATATTTTCCAATAATATAAATTGTCTCAGTAGATTGTTATTTTTCTTATAATTATTGATACTTGCACTAGATATAATTACGGATTGTAGAATGGAAAGAAAATAGGCCAAAAGGCATAAAAATAATAAATAATAAAGCAGAGAATAACAGCCTTGCATTACAATTACATAAATAAAGAATATATATGATTGATTACAGGAGTGGAGGAATAAAGCAGGCACTGACGTATGTGATTTTCATAATTAATCAACAACATCTAGTAGAATAGACTTAGCTAAGACCAGATAAAAGGAAACATAAATTGACAATCCAGTTGTGTGAAGGAGAAAATAACAATTTAATCAAAGATAACATATTTTTGTTTCGTTATCTAATTCTATAATAAAAAACTAATTTTGTGCGGTGACACTTAATTCTTTACTTGAAAAAAAAAAATTAATTAGTTTAAATGATTTTACCAGCTAAAATTTTATATATTCCAGCGGTCAAATAAAGATATACAACAAATTTAAATGTATCTGCGTAAAACAAGTAAGCAATAGAGTAATTGCATGTTAAATACTTGTCTATTGTTGATTCTTATTAAACAACAAGTAACTAATTATAAAAGTACAGTTAAATAATAGTAGCAGTTCAAAAATAGTAGTATAATCGGAGAATTTAAAGAAATAGAAAATAATGTGCAAAAGAAAAAGTCCAAATGTGATTGAGTCGTGAAGTACTTCAATTGCCAAGCCAGTTCATAGACCAGCTCATCAATAGTTAGTCTATGAAAAGTGAAAACTAATATAAATCTTAGAAGGCTTCATTCGAATCAAAAATTAATTAATATTAATGCTTTCCATTATCCCTTAACCTTTTAATATGTAGAATGATTGAAAAAGAGTTATTGAATGATCTATAATCACCTGGTCAATTTATAAGAACCGAAATATTTTTAAAGGAAATTGGATGAGGATTGAGTAGAATGAATAAAAAGGACTTATCGGATAAATTATGCAATACAATTATCATATAGTTAAATCTCTACCCAACATCTCTCTAAAGAATATTAAGCGATAGAGATATGAATGGTTGGTTTATTTCTTTGTTTGCAAAAACCGTAATATATGGAGGAAAAGTGTGTTTTGTGGAATTTCTTAATTGTCCCATAGATGAAACTATACAGATATTAAAACATAAATGTCGTTCGTGGCAGGCGGACATTCAAATATTTCATTAATTAATTAATTTGCTTTGTACAGTTATACTTGCTAATATCAATTTTGCAAAACCAAAAAAGACCAATTTTGATATGTAAAAAAAGATAAAACTATTTAAAAAATTCCAGAATGACAGAAAATTTCTGGGATGGAAATTTTTTGTTGGTATCAATCTGAGTGTAAAAGAAAAAATTGCTACATTTACCAGATACAAAGTAATATAAAAAAAATGGAAAGATGATTTTACTGTTATTCTCACTTATGTATTTTAAAAATTAGAAATTTAACCAAACAAGGTTTGAAAATTAAGTGGATAAGGAAAAAACAATTGAACTATTCTGTTTTATACATTATATATAACATATACGTTTTTATCTTCAAAAGTCTCACGTATGTGACAAGAAACACAATATTTTGGTTTTTCAGTATATTCACTTTCTGTATGAGAAATGACTATTTAAGTTTTAGAAATATAGTTAAAAACTATAAATATAGACAAAATTATATTGATATTATTGATACATGATTCATTTTTAAATATATTTATTCGTTCAATGCGAACTGTTATTTGAGTTTTAAAAGTATTATATATCAAAATATATATAATTAAAACTATGAATATATATAGGATTATATTCGTACTATTTAAACATGTAGCAAATTTTCTTAAATATTTGTTCATACTTGTTTGAGTTCTAGAAATAAAATACGTCAAATAAATGTATCATAATAAATAACAATTCCACTTTCATTTATAATAAAATATACATATTTTAATATGACCTTAAACCACAGCTTCCCTCTTACATTGTTAGCATTTTCTGGCAGATGAAGTATTTCCTATCTCGAAAGATATGACGTGAAAATAGTTTAGAGACGGATGTGATGGGAGACAATTTTGTCATATCGATATCAATATGATTACTTCATATACTCTCAAATTTAGATGACTATATAAACTTAATAGTAGACTAGTTTTTCAATATTAAATTCATTAACCCATAATGTTGTGTGCTATTTTTAATTTATCGTCTTTTACTTCATAATTAGAGAATAATGAATTTATCAGTCCTGATGAATTAATGATACCACGTTAATTAATAAAATATACTTACAAGCATCATAGACTACTAACGAAGAGGAGGAAGAAAAAAGTGATGAGTTCCAAGAAACGAGAAAAAAAAATGAGAGTGCCCATAAGAAGCATAGTATTAAGACCTCTTTTCATCTTTTATCTAACTGCAAACTCTGCCCTCAATTATACACTTTTCATATTTAAAAATATTAAGTAAAATAATGTAGCAGTATAATTATTTGAAAACAGTTATTTGCTTTTGAAAATCGTCAGTGGACAAATATGATTGGATCTCATATGATTGGAATTCTAGAATTGAATGACACCGATATTTCATGAAATCACTAGCAGTTATATAGTTGTACCCACATTGTATGGTTTACCGGTACCCATTTAATGATTTGTTTAGTCAAAATCTTCAAAAAAAAAAAATATTTTCCAAAATGCTTACGAACTCGTTAGCTTACTTGAATTACAAAGCGTTTTAGTGTTTTTCTTTTGGTTTTTTTTTTTTCAAATGTCATGTAAGATGTCTTCTTGACATATTTTTTTTTTTTACTTTTATGGTTTGTCTGTTCCGTTTTGTTTGTTCTAAACTCGTTTTCTTTATATCTCAAGATCGTATAACCGTAACAAATAGGTCTGAGGAGGTTTCATAGTTTATTTTTTGGGTATGAATGTTAAGAATCTTGAATAAACCTAACATGAATAGGTGTGGACATTCCTTTTTTTGTACGTTTGGTTTAATATAAATTTGTAATGGTTTCAGTAAAACCACAAAGAATCTATAACCAAAGTCTATTCAGTCCGGTAAAAATGCAAAACAACAATTTTCCTGTCACTCAAACTCTAAAAACGTGAAAATGAAATTGTCTTTACACAATTAACATTCAAAACAACCATATTATTTTATTCTTTATCCAAAATATAAAAACGGTTATGCTAGTAAGAAATTCAGATTTTGGTATGGCTCTGAATTTGATATTAAAAATGCACTATAAGTATTCAGATCATTGAAATTATCTTACATTGAAGGGATATCAATCATAATTTACAAATAAAGTACCATTGCTTATTATTTGTACGAAACGTCCTTTCATTATATCAGACGATGTTTTGATCAAAGATTCAATATTGTAGTCAATTAATAAAAAAAAAATCAAACTAACATGAAGATAACAAACTAATGATTTGGCATGAATTTGAATGTGATCTGAACCAAGATAGAATCAGAATCGCTCTTATTTAGCAATTTAAAAGGTTTTAATGATAGAACACTTTGGGCGACTTAATCATGAGAATCTAATTTCATTACCAAATCAAAGTTACAGGTACGTCTTCTAACTTTTTTTGGTACGTACTCTGTGTTTGTATGCTGTGAATGAGAAGTCAAAGTTGTATATGTATGAGGGGTTGATTAAAATCTTGTTAATCATGTTGAATATTTAGTCTTAGCCCAATCATTGTATTGTAATGATTAGAAATGATTAAATGTTGAAATTTTCTTTTGGCATTTGGCACCAACTATCTTAACTAATCTCCCTCTCTCCCTTGTTTCTTCAACTTCTCCCTTAATTTATAACATGATTGAATATATAGAGCATATAGTAAACATATGAATCAAAGTTCAGCCATCCAATGTTTTATAGGAAGATTGTTTCCAATTGACAGGCCTGTTAGCCACTAGTTCAAATATTGCAGTACAAAGATTGTTAAACATCACTTCTCATTTCTCCAGAGTCCAGATGAATCACGCTTAGTTGTAAACTTTACCCTTGTAAGTGATGTGGAACCAACTTTTATTGAATCTCAAATGAAAATGAAAGATAGATCATCGTATAATGATGAATTTGTCATTGTCAAATGAATCTTCTCTGAGAAACTTAAGAGAAAAAAGAATCATTTAAGGGAAAGAAAAGAAGAGAACACCCACTTCTCACTAACCATATATTCGTATTCCATACCGTAAGAAGCATATTCAGACAAAAACATTTAAAAATGTTTCAGATCTTCCAGATTAATCATGAGATCATATAAAAAGATCTCTAAGGTCTTTAACCTCCTTAACTTTAAAATATGTCTGCGTAAAAGATCTTCCAAATCCGGCGCCATAACATGCATAACGAGATAGAGACACGTTAAATGTCAGAATTGTTAAACACACGAGACAAAACTTGCTTTTAAACTATTACAAAGATTCTTTCTACTTTTATTTTTTTTAAGAGTATTTCACATTGTATTATCATTGATACTACCCAAATCATTTCAGAAGAGAATGGAACCGAACCACGCATAAAATGGCTTTAAAATGTTTCTTAAACTTACATATTAGTAAGTACGGTATGGCTTTGTGTGGGCTTTTCACATGTTCACTTGAAATTGTAACATTGTGTGAATGCTTATGAGATCGGTATTATAGGACACTAAAAGAAATGCTTCAAAGGTTTCAACTATACCCTCGAAACTAACTTCAATACACAAATGAAAATATTAATTAAAAACGCATCGTGACATTCTTCACGAGAGTCCAATGCGCAAGTTGCAAATTAAATTATCAAAATGCAAAGATTGGTATGAAACAATATCCGAAACAATACTGGATTGATCACTCCTACTTATAATCCGAAAAATGAAAGTTTCGTTTAGATCTGCTCTTAAGGGCTTATCTCAGTTAAGGTTCCTACAGGACAAAAAAAAGTTGAGAAAAAAAATCTAACAATTTTATTAGTCCAAATAGGAAAAAAAATGGTTGACAAACAAAAAAAAAAGAGGATAAAAATGAAAACTTTAGAACAAAAAGGAAAAGCAAAGGACAATTGAGAGAGAGAGAATGGTCCTATGGACTTTGAATGAGCCCAGTAGTAAATAATGGGCTCACTTTCGGCCCCAGTTCTGATACTTCCTTTTTTTAATCAGTCAAGCTATAAGAGATCAGTAATAAATTACGATTGTCTTGTTGAACCACAAGATTAAAACAAAAAATGGTACAAACAAAATTATTAAAGGACGTCCTATAGTCAAGCTATAAGAGACCAGTAATCTATATTCTGTTTTCTGCTTCCAAATATAGATCTAGTATTTGGAAGTTTGTGACTCTACGTATGTAATTGATTAATCTTGATAATCTGAAAGGATAAATAACTAGTGGGGATAGGATATATATAGGTTTTATAATTAGCAAGCATGGAAATAAAGAGACCTTTGAGTATTTTTACTAAAATAACAAATAATGTGGTCAAGAAACATAAATTAGCCTACCAATAATTCATTAACCAAAATGCCTATTTCTTGCAAGTAATTCACCCCTCCATCCACTAGCTGCTTACTTTAGTTAAACCACAGACAAAAATTGCATCTCATACACTTACTACAATTATTATTGTTTCTTTACATGTGTTTTCTGTCTGTTTAAAGTAATAACCTCTAATTACCGTAAACTTTATAAGACCCATCAAATTTTACTGTGTGTATGTAAGTATAGACAGTAAAATCGAGTTTTATGATTGTCATGGGTGAAAACATACAAATATATCACTTTTTAATGTTAAATACAAATCAAGGATGCATGATATCTCATTCTAATACATTTGTCATTATTCTTTAATATTACGAAATAACAACTAACATCAAATTTAAGAAACAAAAACTTCATTTAAATAACAACATTCGCGTCAAGAAGGGAGTATCAATTGTTCACAACTTCACATTAATCGACAATCTTTTAATTAGCAGAAAATTTAAGAAACAAACTGCAATGGCACACACGTATATCGTATAATGTAATGTATATTCTCCTCGACTTGAATTATTTGACTCTGATTATAATTTCAAAATCATTTATTATCCACGAATGTTTAATGATGCAAGAATGGAAGCGATGTGAAAAATTTATAGTTTACGATAATATCAAACTGATATGTGAGTTCAAATATTCATCGTAAATCCTAATTAAGGTTATTCATAGTATATTTCAACTTGGAGTATCATTATTCATCTCGACGTTATCGACATAATAGCTATGATTGTAAGGAATATTGTGGCGTTAAAGAAAAAAAAAACAATAATGAAGAAGAATATGGAACAAAAGTAACAGAAGAGACAAATAAATGGACGCACCTTTTTACATAACTCGATTCAAAAACGCAGAAAAATATGTCGGCTTCAAACCCTACAAAGCTCCCACAGCATCCATGTTTCCCTCAGATCACGCCTCTCTCTCTCTCTCTCTCTCTCTCTCTCTCTCTCTCTCTCTCTCTCTCTCTCTCTCTCTCTCTCTCTCTCTCTCTCTCTCTCTCTCTCTCTCTCTCTCTCTCTCTCTCTCTCTCTCTTGTCTACTTCTTTTATACGTACCGTACCGTATAGATGATCGTATATACTAGTAATTTATACATACGTACAGATAAATGCATTCACATGTCTGAATACTCACCCATGTCAACTAACATACGATCATAAATCGTTTTACTCCGTTTGACTCAAACCTATCCTTTAGATTCATAATGGATAGCTATGTAATAAATTTGGTTGCGACTGGTAATGTTAAAAAATGACAAGATAAAAGAAATATAAATGATTAGAATAATGAATCACGTAAAAATAAACTATATAGTTACAAATGCACTATGAGTATCATAGTTAATGGTAATTTAAGAAATTATGGATTCATTTTGGTTTTCTGGTAGTTCAGTATTTTTCGTTCCTCGAAAGTATGCTTTCATATGATGACCATTTTATGGTGATTGTGTATATATATAATATGTTATGATAGTGTGTACCAATGTGTTGAGTGACTATGTGTAAATGGAATGTGCATTTTAAGTTATGATTATTCCCATTCTCTCCTGCTGATTTTTCATTTGCCTTTTTTCATGTTGGCATTATTACGCATTCTCAATGTAATAATACAAGCCTTCCTTTCTTCGTCCCTTTTATTTCCTTTTCAAAATCTTCATCGCTTTTTCATAACTTTTAATCATACAAAACTATACAGTATAATATACACATGCTATGCTACACTATTAACATGCCTAGTTCACTAAATTGCCAATATAGATTTTGAGTTGAAGCCTTCTCTAATCAACTTATGATATATTGATTTTGAGACATCGTAGTCAGAATAGTGATTAATGTATTTTTCTATCATGTTTTTAGTTATATTTTAGATAAAAAGGTAGTAAAATTTTAAAGAGAAGATTCTACTATTGAAAATTGGGGGTGGGTCAACATCCATAGATTGACTAAACCTGAATCTAAAATGTTAATAGATTCTGTAATAAGACTCACTGGTCCATAACTAAATGCTCTCTACTCTATACGTACCACTAGCTCAAAAGAGACGTCCTGTCACTCCCATTATTTTGGTTTTACTTTTATGATTCTGGGGTCCATCTATATTCTAATTTTATTCCTTCTTCTTTTTTTTTATAATAAATATTTTTAGTTTTAAGTATGGTCGCAAGTGTAAACTCTACAATATTATTATGACACTTCTTTTTTATGAAAAACACAGATCGAATTAAAAACATACCGATTGCACAAATTAACTTTTTGATAATATTTGTTAACTAAAAATAATTTGAAAACAGTTAAAAATATATTGTGGATTTTAGATGGCAAAAAATATGAAGTGTTGTGATGATCTAAACGAATATTGTCATGCTTAATTATAATTAAATGTTAAAGCTAATTATCATTACATTCCTCTTTACCATCAAAATAGTTGAAACGAACGATGTCATATGGCTATCTCAATGTATCATTGCGGCAATAACACCTTTGAAATTATAAACCCGATCGATAAAGCTTTTCAAATGTTCTAGTTAGGTATTATTTTCGTCATTTGTGATGTTCCATAGTTTTGGCAAGCCCTCTTGTTATCCTCCCTGCTTTCCTCAGAGTTTTTAGCATACGTTTTTGACCATAGGGAGGTCATGTAACAACTAGTAAATCTCATAAGCAAGTAAAAGTTATTTTTGAACCATATAGATATCATCTTGAGGAAGTTGACCACGTAACAGTTTATGCTTTATAACTCTCAACAGTCGAAGATATAAAACCCCATCGAGAAAGGATTGTTGTTGCCCAACACAACTCTTACTATGCAAATTATCGATCAGAATATTAACTTTCTTTTGCATTGTTTAGAGTGGAAACTTGTAAAAAAAAATATATGAGAAAATCCAAAAAAAAGTGAGAAACATTATTTGGTGCTTTTGCGTCTGAAAATTTTGACCGCTCGGCACGCGTGAAGTGGACGGCAAATCAATGGTTGAGTAAGAGGGAAAGAGAAGGCGTACGTTAGCTTAATTTCGACATGTGTCATTTTATATTTTTCAAAAAAGATATTTTGGACTGACACGGCGCCGTTTTAGGCTTCACAGTTCACATCCTTACCTTAACTATCTCTCTCTCTCTCCTGCCAAAGTAAAAAGAAACGATTTCTATTACTTGTACATTTTCATAAACTTATTATCATTAGCTTGACTTTATTCTGTTATCAGAAATTATACTGCCATATTGGTGTAATATATAGTGGTTTCAAATCATATAAATGTGGTAGTGGAACAATAACTGATTAGTGAACGAAAACCAAATTATAATAACAATTAAATTTTGACTTACATACTTTAGTCTACTATGAATAAAGATAGATGTGGAGACAATCTAAATATAATCCGTCGGACATCATTAAGAAAATTTAAAAGGTAATTAGTGTTGTGTACATTTCATAAAACAAGTAATGTTTAGTACAAATACGTAGTAAGTTATATGTTTTAGAATACGCATATCCCGAATATGTAAGATTGCAAACTTTAAAATAATAATACGAAAATCAGGTGTAATGCTTTGGAGAAATAAGGCCACGTCACATTCCAGATTTGTGAAAATTCTAGTTGGTTCTTTCGCCAAGTAACTCACTCCAACTATAATATCATGCCATCTTCGTGATTATCATTCCTAACCGTTGAAATTTCTAATCCTCTTTTTGTTTTTTTTTCTTTATAAAAAAAAAAATGTTATTCTCTCATAGTAGTATCATTTTTTCCTTTTTTCATGTGTTTAATGAGTTTGCTGTAAAAATTGATTAGAATACAAATGAAAAGATCGAATTCCGATATATTTATGAGTAAAGGTCCCAAATAACTGTTTTGGGTTTATTAAGATTTGTGTCCTTTGAATTAATATAGCTTTGGAGTTTGGACTATTTAATTAAGTGCTACCACTAAAGGCACAATAAACTATTGTCATTACCAATAGACAAAAGGTTAAATTGTCCTCTCTGCCTTCCATATAAACATCACAAACGGAGTTAGAAATAGTAGCCAATCCCAAGAAGACACGTGATAATCATCGAGAACGCTTCATAACGGCATGTGCCTTCACGCAGGCATCGATGATTTTGATCGGACGGTCAGTATTAAACGACGTAAGAATCGAGCCGCACGCGCAATTGCACGCCGTTCAACGGTTTCGTAATTCATCCCACGTCCTTTCTCAACTTCCCTAGGATCTCTCATAACCGTCGATTCTGCAAACGTGTCACTCATGCGAACGATTGCTAGTTCAGAGATACAACCACGAGTCGCCACAGACCACACCTAATGGTCACATTAGTTTGTTGGTCCAATATTCATAGTCCCCGGTTTCATTTGATTGTGTATCCACTAAACACTGTAATTATCAACACTGTGATGGTTGGGGAAATGGAAAATAAATCAACATTAGGATCATACAGCTGCATAGAGAAAACTGTAGGCCGGAGAATAAAATATTGCAAGCGATAAGAGTAATTATGTCGCATGTTTTCTGGGCACTTGGAATTTTAAAGCTGCAATCTTTTTTTTTTTTATAGAAACATATAAATCTGCAGTGTTTTTATAACCGTGAAAATATAACTTAATATTTACAGAATTATTTTCTACCGTTTACTAGCAATACGACAACTCATATTTTACCTTATCCTGCATCGTATCTTTTTTTAGTACATTTAATTACTTATTTTTCTTTGTCAACTACATATTTATTTCTCTAAATGATTATAACATTATGTGTTTTTAGTTTACCAAGATAATTTTCTAAAGTAAAATGCATAAATAGCATATGCTAATAGAAAACATAACGATAACGATATAGTCAACAATATTCACAAATGATATACGATTTATAATTTTTGTCAGACCTTGAAAATCTTTATTAAAAGTTGGAAAATGAAATATGGTCAAGTTTTATAGTATTTATTTACGATTAATTACATGTAAAAAGCTTATAAAATGTTATTTGGAAAGTGAGATCGTTTCACACAATATTATACAATGAATACATGTCGATTATCTCGTCGCAAAGAAATAAAAGAAAAGGACACTATTCACAATATACACAATTACACACAATTACTGAATTACACATGTTCTGAGTATTAATATTAACGAGACAAACTATCTTGACACGTGACATTAAGCAAGATATTCAATATCAATGCTAGTGCAAGAATTATATGGACTAGGGTCCTTCAAGATGTATGTCTTCCCTATAACCTTATTTCTAAGAAGAAATATATTGTTTTACTCATAGCTTGGAAAGGAAAATGAGCACCGGCCCATAAAGTTCTGGTCTTAACCTCTTAGACTTCATGCTAATATACGCTACTTTGACATTCTCCTATATCATACGCACCTTCTCTAAATCGTCCAAAGTATCACTACTCACCTCCTTTGTCAAAAAAGTTAAATCAATTTTGATTTTGGGCTTAATTGTTTTTGTATAATCAAAAACATATATATTCAGGTTACAAAAGCATGCCTAGTTGTTGAAAAAGTAAGACACTTTTGGAAGAGAAAATATCAAATTTTGTAAAATACCTATGCATTATGTTTCAATAATATAATATATACATTGTCACACATGGTACTTATTTGAAAGCTTTACTATCTGCCTTGTAACATAAGCATTTAAAGTACGTTTGTGTGCATACCAGAGATTACGTGTGATTCCTACTCTACTTTATTAATTTTTGACGTAAACTATTGTAACATTAATTTTCTCATATATATAAATATAGTTCAACACCAAAGATATCTTATTAATGTGAAAACAATAAAATATAATATTTATGAGTCTAAAGCTGCAACGGCATCGCCATATACAGAAAGTTTAAGCACAGGATAAGAGCATGCACACTCTTTCCCATTTCCAAGCAAAAATAACCTATACATACACACACTTATACGCATACGCTTATATACATCTAGAGAGAGAAGAAAAATGTGAGCTTTCTCAGAGAAATAAAAAGGAAAGTTAATTTTCTTTTTTAAAAAGCTTTTGTCTCTCTCTCAATTCCTTCTTGTTCTTGTTTGCATCCGGAAACAAAAGAAAGAAAACTGTTGTTTCATGATGACACCTTTGGTTTCTCTACTTCATTGAAGGGTCGAATTGGTCTGAGAAAAGAAGAGAGAGAGAGAGGCAAAAGCCCCACAAAAGCCCCACAAGAGAGACATGCTTGTCTGTGTGTAGTCCCTTTTTGTATGTTCTTTAATCTCTCCCACTCCCTTCCGTTCTGTTTTTGTCATGTGTAAGGGTTTTGTCCTTCGAATTTGGAGTTTTCTTTAACCAAAAAGAAACCAGATTCCATGAAATGGCTTTGTCTTTAATTCTTTTGGTTTCTGGATTTATCCTTTAGCCTGTTTGCTCAATATGGCTTTTTGTCTCTTTTTGGGTCCAAAAAACTAGTAAAAATGAAGACTTTGTAAAGAAAAAAATAACCCGAGTCTCTCTTAAAGCCTAGTGTTGAGTGTGGGAGATACAAAACAGAACATAGCAAATCTCCATATGATGGCTTCATTGGCTTGTGTTGAGGACATGATGAAAGCAAATGGTTTGGATAACGGAGGAACAACAACAACATCAACAACATCTAATTCTACTCTGCTTGAAGAGATGAAGCTATTGAAGGATCAGTCAGGTTTCATCTTCTTTCTTCCTAAAGATTTTGACTTAAATTTCCTTTTTGAGAAATTCCCTCGCAACACTTCCTTTGTGGGTTTACTTTTGTTATGACTTTACTAAGAAATAAACATAAAAAGGTCGAGCCAGTTTCTATTAAATCAAAATCCGAATCAGCTGAAAAAAAAGTTTCAAAATTCACGCCAAATGACATATTGGAGTCTTGCTAACTTTCCCTGAAAATGTTGGTTTCGAACATGTACAGCAACGAGAAAGCCGGTAATAAACTCGGAGCTATGGCACGCTTGTGCAGGCCCTCTGGTTTGTCTCCCTCAAGTTGGGAGCTTAGTGTATTACTTCTCACAAGGTCATAGCGAACAGGTAACTTTTGTGTATGTTTAGGAACAACAAATACATTGTAGCTCTCTAGTTTTTGCAAGCTCTCGTGCAAAGGTTTGACTTTTTTGAATCAGGTTGCTGTTTCAACCAGAAGGTCAGCAACAACCCAAGTTCCCAATTATCCAAACCTTCCATCTCAGTTGATGTGCCAAGTCCATAATGTTACCCTTCATGTATGCCTTTTCAAATTGTTTATCATTTGCTTTTGTATGTAATTATGTTGAACCCAATTTTGATTTCTCGTGACATTGTTTTGTTTCATTTTGATAGGCAGACAAAGACAGTGACGAAATCTATGCTCAGATGAGTCTACAACCTGTTCACTCTGTAAGTTTAAATTCTTGCAATTTTCTTTTGTTCCCTTTTCACAAGACAATGCAAACACGAATGAGTTTTAAATGGTTTGTGCATCAGGAGAGAGATGTGTTCCCTGTACCAAACTTTGGGTTATTAAGAGGAAGCAAGCACCCAGCTGAGTTTTTCTGCAAAACGCTTACTGCGAGTGATACAAGTACACATGGAGGTTTCTCCGTGCCACGTCGAGCTGCAGAGAAGCTATTTCCACCGTTGGTGAGTCTCTCTTTTCCTTGAGGAAAAGCATTTTCTCCTTTTGATACTACTGCTGCTTATGTGTAATGTATAATAAATTACAGGACTACACAGCACAGCCGCCAACGCAGGAGCTTGTAGTTCGAGATCTTCATGAGAATACTTGGACATTTCGCCATATCTATCGAGGTAAAGCCATTAGATTTGTCTCAATCTGTATTGATTCAGTTGATATTGAGCTCAGTTATTGTTTGCATTCTCAGGGCAACCAAAGAGACATCTCCTGACAACGGGATGGAGTTTGTTTGTTGGATCAAAGAGATTGAGAGCTGGGGATTCTGTTTTGTTCATCAGGTGAAAAATCTTTAAAAGTCGGTTTTATGAAACTGCAATTGGTTACCGTGTCACGTCTGATTCTTTACTGGCCATTTAAACGAAAACGTGTCTTAAGGGATGAGAAGTCGCAACTGATGGTTGGTGTGAGGCGAGCTAATCGTCAACAAACAGCTCTTCCTTCATCAGTTCTCTCAGCGGATAGTATGCACATCGGTGTTCTTGCTGCTGCGGCTCACGCAACTTCAAACCGCACTCCTTTCTCAATTTTCTATAATCCAAGGTGAGCTCAAAAGACTCTCCAATTCTCAAAGATATAAAACATCTTCTCACATGAGTAAACAAGATCTCATGGTGTTTCTTTTCAGAGCGTGTCCAGCAGAGTTTGTGATCCCTCTAGCGAAGTACCGCAAGGCTATATGTGGGTCTCCGCTTTCAGTTGGTATGAGGTTTGGAATGATGTTTGAAACGGATGATTCAGGGAAACGTAGGTAAGTGATCCGTTGACCACAATCTATGTGTTTCGTACCTATCAAATTTGGTTGTTAACTTTTCTATTTCTTGGATGTGTATACTTAGATACATGGGAACCATTGTTGGAATCAGCGATTTGGATCCGTTGAGATGGCCTGGTTCTAAGTGGCGTAACCTTCAGGTTGAATGGGATGAGCCTGGATGTAATGACAAGCCTACTAGGGTCAGTCCATGGGATATCGGAACACCTGAAAGTCTCTTCATTTTTCCTTCTCTAACCTCAGGACTCAAGCGTCAGCTCCATCCATCTTACTTTGGTAAGTTTTTTTTTTTTTTTTTTGCCTTTTGTGGTTATTTTCGTCTGATTTACAGTATCAATAAGTGTTATAATATTTTCAGCTGGTGAAACCGAATGGGGTAGCTTGATCAAACGTCCTCTAATCCGTGTTTCTGATTCCACAAATGGTATTATGCCTTACGCATCATTCCCAAACATGGCTTCGGAGCAGCTTATGAGAATGATGATGAGGCCCCACAACAACCAACATGCAACATCTTTCATGTCTGAGATGCAGCAGAATGTTTTAATGGGGCATGGAGGTTTACTCGGAGATATGAAGATGCAGCAACCAATGGCCATGAGCCAGAAATCTGAGATGGTGCAGCCAGAAAGCAAGCTAAACGGGAATTCATCTGCTTCCAATGCGAGAGGCCAAGAACAGAATCTGTCTCAGAGTATGATTGCTCCTGCAAAACCTGAAAAACTGACACTTTCTGGTTGCAGCTCTGGGAGAGTCAATCATGAAAATGAGCAGCAGTCAGTGGAACAGGTTAGCCAGGCGAGAACAGGCACAGTGTGTAATGAGGAAAAGGTTAACGAGCTGATCCAGAAACCGGGTGCCTTGTCTCCTTTACAAGCTGATCCATATTCTGACATAAGTCAACAGAAATACCCACAACAGTCGGATCCAATAAATGGATTCTCTTTCCTGGAAACCGAAGAGCTGACATCACAAGTGTCTTCCTTCCAGTCTCTTGCCGGATCATACAAGCAACCACTAATGCTATCTTCCCAGGATTCTTCAGCTGTTGTGTTACCAAACTCGACCAACTCTCCGCTGTTTCACGATGTGTGGGACAATCAGCTGAACGGTCTAAAGTTTGACCAGTTCAGTCCGTTGATGCAGCAGGACCTTTATGGTTGTCAGAATATGTGTATGAGTAATAGCACAACTAGCAACATTCTGGATCCTCCACTCTCAAACACAGTTCTTGATGACTTCTGTGGCATCAAAGAAACCGATTTCCAGAATCACCCTTCTGATTGTTTGGTCGGGAATAGCAACACTAACTTCGCTCTAGATGTCCAGTCGCAGATCACATCTGCTAGCTTTGCCGACTCACAGGCCTTCTCTCGCCAAGATTTTCCAGATAATTCCGGAGGAACTGGTACATCTTCGAGCAATGTTGATTTTGATGATAGTAGTCTGCTGCAGAATAGTAAAGGCTCATGGCAGAAAATTGCAACGCCACGTGTCCGAACCTACACTAAGGTAACAAAGTCTAACTCTCGTTCCTTCCACTAAGCATACATTTCTCAAATTATCTGACATGGAATTTTGGTATGGTAGGTTCAAAAAACCGGGTCAGTGGGAAGGTCAATCGATGTAACAAGCTTCAGAGACTACGACGAGCTAAAATCTGCAATTGAGTGTATGTTTGGACTTGAAGGATTGCTCATTCGCACGCAAAGCTCAGGATGGAAGCTTGTATATGTTGATTATGAGAGTGATGTTCTGCTTGTAGGAGATGATCCATGGGAGTAAGTCTCTCTCACTGCCCTATGAATCCACTAACGTACTTTCTGTATTACATTTATTTTTCCTTACATACCAACATGTACCTGTGCAGAGAGTTTGTAGGATGTGTAAGGTGCATAAGGATATTGTCGCCATCAGAGGTTCAGCAGATGAGTGAAGAAGGATTGAAGCTTTTGAACAGCGCAGGCATAAATGATCTCAAGGCTTCTGTTTCATAGATGTAGCAATAAAAAAAAATAATCTCCTGCAGATTTGAAGGAAAAAAGAGTGTTATTTGCTCTAACTGGTAGAGGAGAACCATCTTGTTGTAAGCATTTGATGTGTTGTTCCGATTTGTAACATGCAACTATTTTAATGTTACGTAGTAGAGTGATGAACGAATCTATAGCTGAGACAGTCTGAAATTAGAATCTTTGTTGTCTTAAGACCAAAACCAGACAAGAAATCTTGTCAGGAACTGTTCTTCATTTCTGCACAATGATAGTGTGTATCGAAAATCATCTTACGAAAACTAGTGATGGTATAGTTACTACTGTGATGGTGAGCCAAAAGATACTCTGATTAATTCTACATTTGTGACATAAACGAAAGAAATAATTTCAAAAGGTAAATAAAACTTATATAGCAGCAAAGTTAGGAAAGAAAGAAGAGAAAAAATTGCTCTGCTGCTAACAACAAGCTCTCTCACAAATAGGCAAAGAGGATGGTAGTATGCTAATTCTGCTTCAGTCCCTGTCAAATTTCATTCTTTTTGCACTTTGCATCTCAGTATTGTTGTTGATATTACCATTGTTTAGATTCCTCGGCTGGTATGCTGTAGCATCGTGCTGGTATAAACAGTTAGCTCCATGGCGACAACCCCTCGAGCTGTTGAAGTACATGCAAGGCTTCATTATCTTGGGTTTTGAATCCCTTGGTCTCTGGTTATTATTATTGCTATTTAACATCTCAGGGTTCGGTCCCCCTCCAGGTTGGAGGTTATAACGATAACCGAGATGTTGTTGAACTGGCGGCACCTCTTGTCTTTCTCCGCCATGTTGCTGAATCAGGCTCTTGTAATAACTAGCATCTCTTGCTGGGGGTGCCCCATAGTTAGGCTGGTCTGAAGGAGCTGGAGGATAGACCAAGGGAGGAATATGGGTTACCGTTGGCTGAGGGTAATATTGTCCATTTGAGCAGGCAGGTGTTGTGGTTATTACTCCATTGGCTTCATGTGTTGAAGATGGGTAGAGGCTACTTGCGTTAGAGGAGACTGAACCTGCACTACCACAATTTGCAACAAGATTCTCCACCAACTTAGGGTTGCTTAGGATTTTAATAAGCAGATCTTGGTCTATCAGGCTGCTGCCTTGTTCATTGCTATTTGTAATTGCAGATAATGCAGCCATTATTTCTGACCCTACAGGGAGGGTTGAAGAGGTCGATGTGTTCTCATCAGTTCTTGATGGATCTGTTCCCACATCCACGCCAGATTGAGTTGGGAAATCAGATCCTGAATCCATCAATACGTCATCATCTTCTACAGGTAGAATGGGTATGACAACGGTTTGTTGATCATCATAATCTGAGTTGTCAACATCAGCTGGAACCGAAGGGCTGCAGAGTTGAGTTTAAGAAAAGATCCAAGTCAGAAAAAAAGTAAAAAGGGATATGCAAACGTATGTGTTGGAAGATTATGTAGGGGATAGATCCAGACTTTGGAGGAATAGCTGATGCGCCAGGATAGAATGCTTCAAGAACTCTCAATTCCCTCTGATTTTGCGCCTCTACTTCTTTGCTTTCGTCCCCCGCAACTACTCTCCATTCCTCATCTAGCAGAATCTGCAAGAACGCATGTTATTCCAGGTTGAACATATCTCACTACCATATACATCATTATGGTCAGTTTCCGTATCCGACGAGCTGAACATATGAATATCCTCAACTAGAATAAAAATAAATACAACCGTACATGGATACAACCCCGGCAAGAGCACCATACCACCATAGTTACCACATATTATTCGTATGCTTATCAACTTAAAGACCATTTGGTTAGCCAATCAATTTAATATTCAGAGGAATAGAGAAAACAAAGATGTAAACTATTAAGTGTAATTATATTGTCATTCTGGGGAGAATTTTAACAATAAGTACTTTCAAAGGTTTAATGGTTCTATGTAACAAAATAAAGCCTTCGACCAGCAAGCTCACCCGGACAGAGCATTTCCACTTTATTATTGGAATGTCTGATAACTTAATCTGTGATTCATTTGCAGAAAGAGGTCCACCGAAACCAGGTGGCAGATTGTCGTCACTTGGATGTGAAGCCCATGATGACTTTGCTTGCAGGTGATCTTGAGATTCTGATCCAACTTGTGAAGGTGAATCCTCTGATATGAACAGCCGTACCTGCTCAACATGAATCACAGATTGTCAATTGACATGTACGCAAGAACCATTGAATATCTTGATCAAATCAAGTTAGTTAAAATCTTATGTAGACCTCAAACAGGAATCACGACACACAAAGAAACATGAATAGACATCAAACATGGGTATTTCCCATTGCACCAAACAATCCAAGAAAGTCAACAAGGACTTATCACCATTAACGTATTACAAGAATCTTAGTTGTTTGAAAAAGCTCAATTGACAGAAAGAAACAATCAATGTGGTAATGTATAAGACAAGAACCTCATAATCCAGAACAGCCTTAACTAATCAACTAATTATCAAACCATGTATACATGAAACATGGAAAATGGTGGCATTGCTCCCTGTAGCTTCCTCCTCCACCTCCCTCATAGTAAGAAACTTAGCTGGGTAATGAATCATCTCCACAGTATTTTCCATCAGCAAAAAAGTTGCAAATGACAGCATTCGAGAGTGTGTAAAGGCCGAATACTTGGTTGAAGATAGCCAAACCTCTTTGGACATCACACATTTTCCTTGGTTTGTTCTCTTGCATAACTCATCACAGACTAGTTGACTACAGTGATCTCATGAGTAAGTGGTTTAAGGCTGACCATCCCATGACAGAACTGGATGTATCTCAGGATTAGCCCCTTATCCAAAGAAGCAAAAATGGGCAAACAATTTTAGACTACGATGCAAGAAAAAAAAAAACAAAAAAAAAAAACCAGAGAGCAGACATATATATGTACACTCCAAAAGCTGAAGATAATTGATTGGCAGGTTTATCTCCACACATATCCCATTGGGATGAACTAATTTGAAGTACAGAGCACAGATGTAGGCAATCAAAGTCTCAAGCTCCTCAAATGATTACAAAGCAACATAATTCAAGTCATCAAATTCGAAGAGCTAGATAGACATAAATGAACAGAAAAACCAATCGAATCATATCACAGAAAAACTTCATCAACAGCATCACTAATACATTTCTGTGCAGTTTCAGTCACCGTATCATTTGCAATGAGCCAACTTTAGAAGGCAAACCAAAAAAAAAATCAATTTATATCCATCGAAGCTTCGATCCAAAAAAACTGTAATGTCTTTTTTACCTGACAAAGATTAAAATCTGGTGGCCAAGATACCCTTTTGGATTTGTGCAATGCCCGCATAGTTACAGGAAGCTCAATTCTTTTCAATCTATAAAGTTTCTTTCTTTTTTTCCGATTCGAAAAGGTCCAATTACCCTTTAAAATCTCAATAATTATTCAAGCCAGCATACTCTTTTAGATTGAACTAATCATCATCGTTCTCATCGAGAAACCCTAATTTTTAAGGAAAACTTTTATCGGAATTGAAGAAGAGAAGAAGATGATGGATGATGATGAATTTGTAAAATCCAGAGAGAGAGAGGGAACATCTGCGTGCTAAATCCGTCGACGAAATGTAGAGAAAGAGGGAGAGAGAGAGAGATGGAAGCGATGTGAAGCCCTAGATCCTCTGGGTTCTTCTGGTCACCATCGTCATTTTATCTGTCCTCAGGATTTTTCTTTCCTCCGTCTATATACACGTGTCTTCGCAGCCGTGCCCTCTTAAATATTTTGCATTTCTACAGAGAACCCCTAGTTTAGTATATTTCCATTATGACCCCAAAATTTTATATCTTTGTGGAATACTTTTGATTTCTGTTTCTGGAAACGGAGTCAAAAAGCTCAGTTTCATTGACTTCAGAGTTTTCATTGACTTCAGAGTTATGTTTCAAGTTGATGTAACTAAATCTTACGGTTGAACCACGTTTTATATTCGATCATTGTGAGATACGACATAACAAAAGAAGTTATCACCATTACACAGTTTTTCCAAACTTTATTGTCTAGAAATCATTTCAGTTTACTTTAGCTCTTCACTTCAAGTTATGAAATAGTCTCCTTTTTTGTGGCTTTTCTTCATTGTAACTTCATCTATGTTCCTTTTGTATGTCATTCCAAAGAATTGTACACCACAAAGATAGTTTTCTGTAGAAAATATAAAAATAACCAAAATACTATATTACACGACTTTCAGTTGAGCAGGTCATGTCCCAATAAAACAACACCAAACCAAACCAAACCAAATCAAATAATCCAATAGCCACAAAAATAAAACAATTTTTTTGAAGGAAGAAAAGAAAACGATTCTATACAAAAGATAACCTCCTCCACTCTCCGTTCTTCTTCTGCCACTTGTCACTTTAGTTGCCTGAAATTCGAGTTAAGGATTGTCTGAGAAAACATACCAATCATAAAATATTGCAAATTACCGGAACTCCCCCTAAATTTTATTTTCCGATTTCACTCCGGTCAGCTTCATCTCTGCCATTTTCTATCTGTAAAAAGCAAAGGCAAAATCAAGCATTTTCTCAGTAATTGATCGAAGCATCAAAAATACAAAGAGTAAATTGCAGAGAAACCATAGGAGGAGATTTGTTTACCCTTTGTTCCCGGTTGTGCTTGAGACGCAGACCGTTGAATTCTAGGAGAAGAACCTTGTTTTCCATTGGCACCAACAGGCAATGAATGTCTCTTCTTGATGGAAACGTCTCTTTCCTGAAGATCAGGGCTTGATCTTGGTGAGTTATGTTCTTGAACCTTAGCCTTTGCCGACTGTGTAGGCTGCATGAACCGGGGAAGAGAGTTCTTGCCTCCGCTGCTTTCTCTCGCTTCTTGATCATAACCGAAAGAATTTCTTCTCCCGCTTTTTGGTTCTTTCCCTTCTTGTTCAGTAATATTAGCCTCACCGATACCAGTCTCCTGTTTCGGGCTTGATGTTATTTTCTTGCTAACTTTCCTCCTTTGGCTTGAACCACTCTTACCGGATTTTTCCTTTCTTGCATTAACTGACGAAGATGCTTGACTTGCCGGTGTTACCTGGGATTCAGTGATTGTCATCGGAGTTAAAGCTTGAAGCCCTGATTCATCTTCTGCCGGTCTCTTTTTGGAATCTGGTGTACTAATAACTGATTCATGCTGTGTCACTGAAATCTCAACTTCATCCTTAACATTCTCAACTTTCTCGTTAGAGTCCTCTACAGTACTCAATGGAGTTTGAGCTTTGACATCAATTTCTATCAACTCTGCTTGGTCTGCTTTAGGAGTGCCATTCTCTAGAAGTTTAGCTTCAACCTTGGGCTGTGCACCCTCAATGTCTGACTTCTTGTCAAGTGAATCAAGAGAAGAAGTTACAGAGAGTTCGGTGCCACACTCAGATCCACTGAGCTCCGCTGGAGCAACATCTTCCCGAGACTGATCCTTTTTAGTGTTTGTAGTGTCAGCCTTTGATGAATCTACATCTGTTTTGCCTTCTTCACATAAAACGCCATCTTTAGAAGAAAGCGCCTGTGCTTTGATTGAACCAGCAGATGAAGTTAGTTCCTCAAACTTCGATTGCGCGGCAATGAAAGAAGGATTGCTTGCCTTACGCTTCAAAGAGTGTCTAGGCTGTTCATCTACATTTTCAGTCTCTTCGAGCAAAGAATCTGCATCCTTAGCAGCAAGTGGGTGAGATTGAATCAAGTCATGATCAACCTCTGCAGATGCTTCTGGTGAATCATATTGGCTCATTTTCTCAGTCTCAGATAGCTCCACATGCTGAGCTACTACCTTGCTTGCTTCATAGCCTGAAAATTCAGTTTCCGCTTTGGTCTCCGAGGTTGAGTCAGAGTTCACCAAGTCAACTTGAGATGATACTTTGACGTTGTTGGTTTCTTCCAACTGTTGCTCTTCCGTTGCCAAATCGGCTTTAGAAGACTTCTCAGGCTTTGAAACAGACATCCACCTCTCCAACCAGCTCCAAGCAGAACTAGGTTTTGTTGGATCACATTTAATGCTGATAGGCTTCGTCTTGGGAGTTGATTCCATTAGCTATCATCAAATATGCAAGAGAATGAGTACAAACACCTTGAATAACCAGCTGTAAATGCACCACCACCAAGTTAAAAGAACATACATGTTTAGCAAACTTGCTTTCAAGAAGTTTTTGTGCTGCAGCATTTGTTTCCACCTTATCGTGAAACAAGAAACAGTATTAGTCTGCAGATTTTTTTACAGGGAAAAAAATAGAACCTAAAAACATAATTCAGCCATCTCAAAACCTTACCGAGATTGCTGAAACACGGCTACCATCTTTAATTGAATGACGAGCACGGACCAGCGTCTGCATTTTGACAATAGCTTGGACACAACGCAGTGATCCCATGGCCTGGTTTCTAACCAGGTGGCCGCGAACTGCAGCTTGAAGTTTCACAACTTTCTTGCGCCTCAAAAGTTCTCTCCGCGCCTGCAGTTTATTAACACTCCAGTAAGAATCACTGTTGCCAAAATGTTTAACATCTTTACCATGATCATAGAGTCAAGGAAATCTTCTTCCGTATCTTTAACAATATTAGTATGTACGAAGAGACGGGAGAACAAAGGAAACAAGTCCATACCAGAAATCCACGTATGGCAGCTTGGATGATAATGATAACAGAATCATCAAGTTCTTCATCACTTTCTTTTCTGATAATGGTCACATCATCGGCCTCAGATGCTTCTGGTTCAACCTTACTAACAATCTCAACCTCTGGAGTATTGTCTTTCTCTATCACGGACGCAACAGCAGCATTAGCTCCTTCCAACTTAGCTTGCATCTCAGTCCCAATCACATCATCCTCATCAGTTTCAGTCCCTTTCGATTCCACAAGAACAGGCAGCTCCGTTGTTTTGTCTTCAGCGGGCTGAGTTTTTTTCTTATCCACAGGTTCAGCCACATAAGTAACAGGTAACTGACTCTTCGTCTTCTCATCAACAGCGAATGTCTGCTTTTCAGACACGATGTTATTGTCAGGAGATGGAGATTTGAGGAGAGCAGACTCAAGAGTTTCTCTTGTCCTAGAAGCAGGAGTAGTTTCGGAGACAACACTAGTGATCAACCCTCGCTGTTTCCCAGATTTCTTCCTGAAACTCCATCCACGCTTGTCACCTGAGCTCTTATTCTACATCCAGAAAACAAAATTGATTTACCAAAATCTGTAGTCGCTTAATTCACATTTCCATAGAAAAGGCTAAAGACATTAAACCACATAAACCCAACATATCAAAAAAAAAAAATCTAAAATTATTCCAAATTATAACTAACAAACGAGTAATTTAAAAACGCAAAGTAGACAAAACTAAATCTCAATAAAGCCAAAATAATCCGACGGAAGCAACAAAAAAAATCTAGGAAATTAGGCTTTTCTAAAAAAAAAAACTACGACGACTCAGATCTTAAGTTAGAAACTTCTTTAAGTAGAACCAGTAAGTACATCAGGAATCCGAAACAGCAATTGAAGATCGCGAGCACAATAAACGAAATTAAGAGAAAACGTCAAACCTCTAGGGCATTCGCCGTAGGCTCGGCGGCATCATGTCCGCCGGCGCAAGCGATGATACGGAGACAAGAAGAAGCTTGAGATCTTCCCATATTTTGTTATTCTTTTACTTGGGCTTATACCAAGAGAGAGAGAGAGTGTCGTTGGAAAATGGAGCAAAAGCAAACGGAACTGAAAGGAAGCAATTAAAATACGGTTAAATCTCGGTTTTGGAATCCGCCAATCTTTCCCTTCTGTCCGTTGAGGTGCCAATTAAAGCGAAAACACGCTGTCACTGTCAGATCTATCTCGTGACATTTTCCCTTTTAATACCCAAAAAATACATACTATATAATATAATATAATCCCATCATTTCAATTTAGGCTTGTAGAAAAAAAAAATTAATTAATTAAAAAACCTGAATATATTTCGATGATATGAGATTGAGAATAAAGAAGACCAACAGATAGATTGGGTTCATATATATCTGGGTTAACGAACTTTAGAAAGCTGTGTTGTATTTATTTGTTCTGTTTCTAACCGAGATTACTAAAAAAATAATGTTGGACTGATTGAATGGAACAATAATGAATAATGAATTAGTGGGGGATTATTCAATTTTGGCAAGTCGATAATGTTGTTTCACCTAAATTAATAAGACGCATGTGACTGTCATGTGCACTACTACGTCTTTTTTTTTTCTTTCTCTCTGATCGCTTTGGGGTTTATCAACTTTGTTTATTTAATTGAATATCAATTATCATATCTATTTGGTTGAAGACTATAACTCTTACTTACATAATGTTGATAATATTTGTTTTTGTAGTGTAAGCAAAAGTGACAATGATATGTTAACAAAAAGTATAAGACTGAATAAAATGGTTTCTTTGTATTGTATTACTCGATATTAGAGGAAATTTGTGTAAGATGGGCTTTTGTAGGCCCATTGTGGGCCAGTCCAAGAGAAAAAAGGCCGTGGCTTTAAAAGGGGAAATGGAAGGTGTGGGGTATCTCTCTCTTACCAACTGATCGAACCACTACTCATTGTAATATTGACATGTTTTTTTCTTTGTACAATTTATCCAAGTGTCGTATCCACATGTCGTACCAGCTAGGTAGAGCATATGTAGATTTGTTGTTTTCTGCCATTACGACAAAATAGGTGTGGGTCTAAGTGAAAATAATTACTCTAACGTTGTGATAGAGACATATATATCCACTTCACGATCTGTTCTTAGATTTTCTTTCGTTTTATTTTTTTTTGTTACGTATTCATATTGAACAGTGATAATACTCTACTTGTAAATGACAGAATAAACTATATTAAGCACACATACACTGATACAGTAACCAAATATTTCAGATCTCATCTCCATTGTTTTAGACGTAACCTATTGTCATTACGTTTGCTACACACGAAATTCTTGTATATATTTTCTATAGTAAATAATGTGATTTCTTATGACGAAAATACTAAAGTGAGACGGAGTCGACGCAAAATTAACGAAGCCGTAGTCGGTAACGAAAAGGAAAAATAAAAGGTTTAAGTGATAAGCTTAGGGATTGCGTGTGAAGATGAAACAAACCTTTCACGACCTTTAACCAAATATGATTAATCTTAAGACCAAAAACCTCAAGTATTTTAGTATTATTTTATATTAAAAACACTTTAGAACCATCCCTAATTGCTTCAATCTTAAGTCAAAACGCTTTCATTTACTGTTTTGTCGTACTCGCCGACAGAACTAGTCCTTACCATTTTTACAACCTTAAAGACTGTTTTGAGTTAGAAGAGAAGTAAAAAAAGAGTGGATTACAGAAATGCACATGCTGCATTGCCATCAGAAAACCAGTCAAGGATAAAACCGTACCACTTTTTCCTTTTTCTAGATCAGAAAATTGATCAAATCGAAAATGTTTTTCCTAGAAATAAATCATTCGATGTGGTTAACATCAGAATACAGAAGCCGATAAAAGTCCTATAGGGGCTTAAGCTTGAACAAATGTTGATAAAACAAAAAACGAAAAAAAATGTTTCTTAGCCTCAGTGTGAAGAAAGAGAGAAAAACTGTTAAAAAGAAACCACATCGAAAATACGGAGTCAAAGTAGTTTCTAAGACTTGCGTGGTCTTCCTCTTTTTCCACCGGTCTTTACCGGCGAAGCTTTTCCATTACTGGTACGGCCCCCGCGGCCTCGTCCTCCACGGCCACGTCCACGTCCTCTGCCACGAGCGCTCTGTTTCTTGCCGTTGGCTTCTTCTCCATCTTCACTGTAGTCGCTGTCCGCATCACTGCCTTGAGCGTCCTTCTCCTTGTCGCTGTTTTCTTCATCACTGTCTTGTTCAGATTCAGATGAAGCTTTTGACGCTTTCCTCTTTTTAGAAGCGCCTCTTTTGGCAAGTTGTTGCTTCGTTGTTGGCACAGTTTCTTCTTTGGGTTCTACAGTCTCTGTTTGAAACAAAAAAAACACATCAGGATATGATTAAACTATGTAGGGGGGTAAATCTTAATTGTGAATCTGTGATTATACCTTCTAATGATCCTTTCCCGTCGTAGATCTCGAGCTGCAGGTAGCATAAATCGAGTAAGGAACCAAACGAGTAAAGACAAAATCTTTAAGAAAAATATCATCTTTAGCTTTCTGTCAAGGGATCAATCACATAAGAATTGGCTCTTTCTTTTCATACCTGCTCCAGACGATCAGCTATATCTGTTCTGTCAACTATGACCATAGAATGGCAAAAACCGCATGCCACACTACAGAAAACATACACAACTTAGTTTGGAAAAAAGTTCGAATTTATCATATCTTTGGTAAACTCTTGAAACTCACCCCATTACATGCATTCCCTCGAGTAGATCCACCTTTTTAGGCGCCGCAGAGGATCTGAAATGAGAAAGAAGAAGCAGGGTTTACAATGATAATCAAAAACGTGGTGTTAACTAAAGTTTGTTATATAAGGTGGCATTACTTTTGACCGTTGGGTCCATAACCAAGTTCTCCATACTGAGCATGACCCCAGCTTATGCAAGAACTATCCGCACCAACAAAATGATGCATGCTTCCTGAATCCATCCAACGCAAGTTCCAACCACTGCACAAGGAATTATATAATGTTGAAATTATTCATCAAAAGCAATACTCACAATCGGTAGAATCTTGACTAAGACAAACCTTAAATCCATCATAGGTTTAGGGTACATCCAATCATCACCATTGTTCTTAATCTTTCCCCACATATACAACTGTCCTCCACCTGAAAACAAAAAAAGTTACAATTTAACTTTTCGTATAGGAAAAGAAGACTAATACAAGAGGTAAATGCAGTTCAGATTAAAGTCACTTGCCAGCAGTACAAGCGGAGTTTGCTGAGCCAGCGGAAACAATGGCATTAGGAGGCAAAACATTATTCCTCTGAAAAACATCAACACGGCGAGGAGACCATTCATCTTTCTGCTCCCTATGTCCAAGCCTGCAATCGACAACTAATATCTAATGCCAGTCTTTTAAATTCTTCCATGTAAAACTCAGAAATGGGCTGGTACCAACCTTCCATATCCACCGAAGCCCCATCTGCAATATGTTTCAAAATTAAAAATTTATATATAAGCGCAGATCTTTAAAGTGATTGAAATTTAGAACAGAGAAGTTACTTACGTGTAAACAAACCCATTCTTGTCTACGGCCACTGATTAAGAGAAATTTAACATATTAAAATTTGCAGTTAGCTTCCTTGAAAGGCACCAATTGAGGAGAAAGGGAGAGAGCGAGCACGAAATAAGGTATTTTAACCTGTATGATTCGTTCCACATGCGACTTTGACAATTGTTTCACCCGCAAGAGAGGCTATGGCTTTAGGACGTGGCTGAGCTTCGTAGGCGAGTCTAACCGAGCTATCCTTCATATTGAACTGAAAAGGCACAATAGCAATGTAACCTGGTTTAAAGTAAAAGATAGAAACATCTAAACGTAATCTATTTATCAAGTTCAACTCAGAGATTAATGTGATTAAATTATTCATACCAAATTTTCCTTAACATTAGAAGATACAAGAGCTCATAAACTTGTCTGGAAGTTTCAGAATAATCACAAACAATTTGCTCCAAGCACTTTCAATCATGAAAATATGGAGACAAGAATCGAAAAAAATTTTTTATTGAGCTTTGAATATATTACCTCATTATCAGTTCCATGACCAAGTTGACCATACTGTGGGAGTCCGGCAGTCCTATAAACAAACAAACAAATACTCTGAAAATGAGCAAGCCATTAAAGTCAAAACAAAAGAATTAGACCAAAGATAAGAAACCGTACAGTATAGAGGCTCCTTCAGTAGAAGATAACCAAACTGTGAACTCAGCCCCACAGGCAATGTTTGTGACCTCATCAGACACATGACAGGGAAGAGGCGACGATTCAACTTCTACAGAAACAAAGCCTGTAAGATGCAGATTTCATAGCATTATAACGGCAAGAAGATACAAGCAAAAATAATATATTCAGATTTTCATACCGTTTTTGGCGTTGCCTAAACCCAATTGCCCATGCTTATTCCAGCCAAAAGCAAAGGACCGGCCATTATCACTAACAACAACCGTGTGGTTCCTCCCTGCTCCTGCTTTCACAATTTTGTGCCTTGCAACAGAAACAGAACAAGAAAAAATAAAAAAAGGTCAATACCCAACTACGATCAATTCAAAAGCTTCAGCAGCCAGGTAAATGTCCAATTTCAGAGTTTTAATCAATTTCCCTCAAACACTTATCTACTAGCAAGGAACGAGAAACTCACTTAGAGAGTCCTGACACAACCGTTGGCCTGTCACGTTGGATCATATCTCCATGACCTAATTGACCTTTCTGAAACAGACATCAAAATGTCCAGATTCCAGTTTCATTACAGAGAAGCTTATATGAATAAGACAGTGTGTAAACAAAGAAAAGAGACGAAATCAGAACATACCTCATTGCGTCCCCAGGTGTAGCAACGACCTTCAACGTCCAATGCCACACAATGACACGAAGCTACAATATATATTTACAACAAAGAATAAAACTTGGTAGGAAGATAACAGTAAAAAGGAGTCGACTTCTCCTTAATAACACAGATCGACAAAAAAAGGTGACAGGACGAGAAGAGAAATGAAAGTTACCGCAACCAGAGGCGACGAATCGAATGTTGATACCGACGAGTGGCCTTAAACGAGTGGGAGAGAGCAAGTTACCTTCGAGCCCACCTTTGCGTCGTCCAATGATATCCCAAGACGTGGCGCCACAGAACAACAACTCACCTCCCTTCTCCTCCGTGCTCTCTTCCTTCTTCTCCGAAGACGACAAATGCATCGCTGCCATCACTTCTTCTCCGAGTTTGGGTAAGAAATTCGGAAAAAGGCTTAATTTTTATTCAAATTGAAAACGGATCCAAAGACGAAAGAGAGTACGCGGCGAATTGGGCTGAAGCTTTAAAAGTGGCGGGAAAACAACGGCTAGTGTAGTGGACGCGGATCTGGAAGCGACGACAAATGGATTGGAATGGAAGACAAATTCAGAAACCCTAAAGACAACAAAATTATAGAAAAAAGTACAGAAGAAAAAAACTACGAAAGAAGCAAAACGGGGAAGGAAGATAAAGTGGGGAGAAATATATATATATAAAAAAGGAGATTAATTGCGAGATTTTCAATTACCAAGAATATATCATTATTTCTTTTTTTTTAAAAAAATTGTTTTATATTTTCTTCCTCTTCTTCGGCTTTTGCTTTTGTGTAACGTTTGTCTCCTACTTTTATTGTCACTACTACACTGCTTCTCTTTTTGTTTTTCCTCTAATGGAAAAACTTATCTAAATCTGTCTCTTGTCTTCTTTGTTATCAGAATACAAAGTTTATTTCCTGAGAAAGGAATAAAAACATGTTTCTCTCTTTGTTCCTGTATTTTTTAAAAATGTGCCGAAATTAGATTATTTGTTTTTGATGATTTCTTTTTCTTACTATAAGTTTTCTAGTGAACAAAAAAGAGGAAGAGAGGTACATATAGCTTTTACTTTTACGGCTAAGTAAAAAGCCTATCTCTAGAGGTAATTCAAAACGAACATATGGCTTCCATATGTAGGTCCAAACATATGGCTTTTGTATATATAGTTTGCTTTTTTTTATTTCAATTTTGTTGATTTGAATTTTTTATATTAATTTATCTTGTTGACTTAGCTTGGAAACTGATTGAGAAATTGACCTGTATCAATCTACACTGATTAATTTTGATAACGAGGTGAAGAAATTGCGATTTGATAATACAAACTAAATTACTTTATAAGTTAAGATGATGTTGTTTGGTTTAATTAATCTATATAGTAATTATAACTATGTCATTTTTTTAAAAGTCACTTGCACGAGGCATTCAACAAACCCAAAGAAAGACTAAAAATCCAAAAAGCAGATCTCCCAACGTCAAACTCCAACGAAGTTTGTTCCATCTGATGCATTCCGATCACCATACCGCCTGCGCCGATGCATCTCCTCCGTTGAGAAAAGCCAAGCAAGCCAAGTCATCACTGACTTTCTTCATTGCCTTTGTGGCAAACATGCATATATATGATCCCCCGTCAGCTAACTCCAGAACGATCCAAGGCCTTTGGAAAATTTTCGTTGACTTAAGACAAAACTCCAAGAATGTCGTGATATTTGATACCGTAGTGAACGGGTTTATATAGGGTGCTCAGACTCACGCCTCCGTCACCATTTCCGTTGAATTTGAAACTGTTTTGAGCAAGCAAGATCGTTTTCCGTTAACAGAAATACCCTCGATTGAGTGCCAAAAAATTATTGCTGAGTTATTCCAGCTTTCTTGATCAATCGAGTGTAAGAGAGCATGGATCTTGAATCAATGTTACTGAGCTTCTACAAGCCTCCACTAAAAGAAATAGCGCCTCTAGCTGTTCATAGTGTTTGCAACTAAAGGCAAACACAACGCAAACTTTTCCTCGAGCCCAAATCTAGGTCGAGTCAGTTAGTTTCATCCGGCCAGACCGTGGGTGCAAGCCACACAAGGCCGAAAATCCCGGGAGGGAAGCCGGAGCCAAACGGTTTGGGGATGCATAGGTGATACATTAAGCCATCTCAAACTATTAGGAGGTCATGTTCAAAATATTTACTAGATGTATTTTCGATATGGTAAACTAGTTTTTGAGAACAAAAAAGTATGGATCCCAATTCATATACATAAAGTAAAAAAGGTTTAAAAAATTATTTTTTGTATTTGAGTCCGGAGCTTGAGTGTTCCATTCAAACGTGCTAAAATCCAGCCTTGTGATACACGTTATAGAATGTGACTGAGGGAGGTCGAGTATTTAGAGAAGAGATGGCAGAATCTCCTACGTGATTTGGTTGGAGTTGCATAGACGTTTGAATAGATCAAAATATTAAAGCGTTTGCTTGGCAAGTACATCTTCTGTTGGTGATTCTACTTTTGGGAGGATTGCATTGGTCAGGGTCGGCTCTAGCTACGAATGCGAGCACATGTGGCATAGCCGCATGGACGACCATCATCGCACGCATATGTGCATGAAATACTCTTCGATTATGTTCAGTTCCAAGGTAAGAGAGGAATGATAGTGTTCCTAATGACGGTTGATACAAAGATTTTGGGTGGATTATAATGAACCGAGACGTAATTAACTATATATGCATGAGCCGAAAACAAAATTAGGCAGAGAAGACTCTTTTCCATCTTTTAAAGGAGTTTCAATCTTTTTTGTTTAATTGTTAGAAAGTTTGAGGTTTATAGATATGTATATAAGCTTACAAAATGACAAGAAAACGTGCACACATATACGGGGAATTAGTGTTCACATTCTCGATATTTTACTCATGTGATTAAACACGGCGTTACGGTCGGACTAGTACGGGCTACAGCTATAGGTATTATAAGAATGGTTTTTGACACTAGACCATAACCATCGTATATGTATGTCAAGTTTAGTCGATAATTTTTTTAAAAAATAACTTATTGGATAATTATTAAGAAAAAAACACAAGTTATTATGATAGTTTAATTTTTTTTCCTTATTATTGCATGACTAATTGACCATATACCCATCAGTAATCTTTGTAATTCCATTTTACCAAAAATATGAAATACACAGAAACGTCATTAGTTGAGAGAGGCAAGATGGCAATTAAAAAGAACAGTCATTAATTATAGGGGAGAACAACCATTATCTTGATATCCTTAGGTGGTATAAATACTCACAATTCTTTGCTGGATAATTGTATTTGTATAAGTTCGATTATTTATATCGTATTGTTGACATGATAACATAAATTTAAAGTATTTACTATTTATACTAAATATGTATACTACATAGAAGCTCATTGGTTGACAAAAAAAAAAAGACATAGAAGCTCATTGCATAGTAAATGCTATCTTTTGCACACACAAAATAGTAAATGCTATTTTGGTGGATTTAAAAGAATTACTGATGATCTATGTGAAATTGACTACTCAGCAGAAATGCTTTATTTGTACCATATATTATACTTATATACATCATTCGTTCTTAGAAACTTCAATTCGATTTCCAATCAAGTCTATTCCATTGGAATCATAATTCAGTAACACAATCTTTTGAAATATTTGTTTTATTACAGTTGAGTTGTTGACATTAAACGGATCAATTAGCCAACCCCTTTTTAATCATTCAATTGCCAAGTCGTGTTCTTATCTAGCGCAGGACTTTTTTGTTGTATATAATAAATTAAGATCGTGCTTTCATTTAATTGATACAAAAGCTAATTAAGCACTCTTTTTCAATATGTTCCTATTTATCATACGTACTTCTTCGATCTCCTTCATGCACTAGTCTTGAAAATTCTTATACATCAATGACAAAATGATACACCGACAAGAAAGTTTTTGTTAACCAAGGTCCGACATAAAAGAAGAGTATCCAATTAATTGATTATCATCAAATAGAGAACACACGTTCTTATTACAATAAATACAATTTCTTTTTATTATTTGTCAATCAAGAAATACAATTCATCCAAATAATACTTTACAAGTCTTCAAATAAATAATGAGACATTCTAATTTATATTAAAAGAAAACAAAAAGAGAAGAAGAGAAAATATAGAGAAGCCAATGAATATGTATGAATTACTGTAACCTTACCCACATACCATCGCTTGGTGTGTTTTGATTAACCACAAACATCATGTAATAACCAGGCGGTGCGATATTCGCTGATCTTGGAGTCCTCACTTCAACCTCATAGTTCGTAGATATACCAGCTAAAAACCCAAAAAAGGGATTTAATCTTTTAAATCTAACATTATCCAAAACCAAAAGCCTTTGATTCATCGAAAATGAATGCGTCGTGAACGACGGAAACACCATCGTCACTTTAACTGGACCCTTGACTTCTCCGGCTACGTTAAATCTTAGCTTCAAATTCATCCCATACTTAATCGTCATTTGCGATCTAGGAGACAGAATATTCGGACGAAGTTTCGCAAACTCTGGTTCTAGGTAAGGCGGAGAGAAAGCTTCCAAGCTTAACTCGGTCGGGAAGAGCACTCCAGTGAAGTTGTAAAACGCGTGAGGATTGCTTCCTCCAACGAGAACTCTCCCATCACGGAGAAGAACCGCCGTGGAGTGATACATTCTCGGGATCGTACTCGGGTTAAGCGACTCAAACCTCGAGTTTACCGGATTCTCTGGATGGTATAAATCAGGTAAGAAAACCGGTTCACGACCAAGCTCCCAAGCAGCTGAGCCAGAAGCACCACCGTTAGAGATTAAAACGTCTCCATTAGGCAAAAGCGTCATGTCTCCCATGACTCTAGCATGTGGCATCTTCTCCACCGTCCATTGAGGATTCTCGTCGTTAATCTTGATCCTCGCACACGTATCAAGCGCTTTCACGAAGGTTTTCCTTCTAAAAGCGAGGAGGTACGATCCTTTAGGTGCACCTCCACACACCAGAACCTCCGACTCGATTTTAACCGCTTCAAGATTCTTCAACGGTAATAGCACGGCTGAGCCAGTGCTCGGATAGCTCCTCGGATCACCACCGGGAATCTCCGGGAAAGTTTTCACCACCGTGTTTTTAACATAATCGAGTAATATCGCTCGGTTATTAGCGAATATAAATAAGTTCCCATCGGTGTTGAGAAAAACGTAAGGATAAAGATTATTCTCTTGTCCTCTATCGTTAGTCTCAGCCAAAAACGGCAACGCGATGACGTTAGGAGATGTCGTCTTGGGGAAAAACTCGTAGTTGAATTGTCCTTGGCCTCCGATAACGATTTGTGTACCGTCGGGTAGAATATGGTTAGAAGAGTACCATCTTCTCTTTGCTAATCCGTTGTTAATCTCGACCCAATCGCATTGTTTGTTATTACAAGGAGAGAAGGTTCTCGCTTTTAATTCGCCGTCTCGGTCTCCACCGGTTTGTACGAGAACACCGTCCGGTCTAACCGAACCGGATGAGCACCATGTGTTGGATTGTACGGTTAAGGGACGGATGGAGTTTTCCGCGACGTCGTATTCGATGGAGTGAGCTGTGCAGTCGATTCTGGAAACAGCGTCCTGTGGGTTGTCACGGCAGTTACCGTTGGGGAGCGAGATGTTCGATGGGCCGAAGTTGGTTCGGTCGAACATTACGACACGGTCGTTGTGGAGGAGCTGCATGTGCATAGCGGAGATTCCGACATTGGAGAGGAGGAGATTCCATTCTCCTCCGGCGGCGTATGATACATGGCATGTAAGGAGGAGTTGGAGTGAGGCTAGTAAGAGCGTATAGAATGTTGTGGCTCGTGCTACCATTTTTTTGGTTTCTTGTTTGAATCTTTGTGTTTGTTGTGATGTAAATGTATCGTGGCTTCTTTGTATATATAGTGGTCGATGGGACATTAATAAACGGTATTCTATTTAGTAGTTTAAAATCAATAATTGTATTATTATTTATTAGTTCCAGAAGAAATGAAAAGTCCAATGTATTATTAATTTAGATTTCGTAATCTTTTTGTTTTTGTTTTTCTTGAAGTAATTGTATTGCATCTTTAAATAACATATCTTACCGCCCGTCTAAAAAAAAAGAAAAGAAAAGAAAATAACATATATTAATGTTCTACATTAGAATTAAAAAAACAGCTAAATATCTTTGCCTGGTTTTAGTTTCATTGTAATGATTACATATAAAGCTTTCAAAAGCAAAACTTAATAAAAATTTAAGAAAGTCTTTCTCTATATACAATTTCGATGTTTGTATATTCACGTAGCCAGGGATAGATTTGGTGAAACAAACATATTAACCATTTCGTTATTTCTGTTTCCCTATTCTTTTTTTTTTTTTGCATGATTGCATTCATATACCTAGTCACTATTACAGACATACATATTATCGTGGAAGTAACATTTTAGATATTTGATTTACAATCCTCGAGGGACTTGTTTCATAATTATCGATTATTTGAGAGACTTCAAGGACGAATCGATGATGGAGATGTTGTGTTAACATCAAACATGCAACTATAAATTATACAAGAGTTGTTTCAATAATAAAAAAAAATAAAAATACAAGAATCCGTTATGAAGTCAGAAAATAGTTAAAGAGAGTCCGTTACGTTCTACACTTTTACTTTTGCTTCTATTTCTCGTGGTTCATTGCATGTAAATTACTATGGTCGTCGCTATTTTTCTTGTTATAAATGACAGAACATAAATTAAAATGGTAAAACAACCACATGTCAATATTTAGCAAAGGATTCATGCACATTGTATTAAACTATTTGTGCCGACGCTGTAATTCTAGCTTTTAATCTTATTTGAAAAAGGTATATATATATATGTATTATGTGGTAACTTCTTGGCACAAGTTTTTGCTTAGATGTCAAATCTCGTTCTATTTCTCAGATCAGTATGATTCGTTTCAGATAATTTTTAATTATATATGATATATCGTCGAATGAACATTTTATATTATTTGATTTTATATCATCATTTGATTGATTTAATATGTAACTACGATTGTTTGTGACACTAACTAATTAATTCGGTAGGCAAGGACGAAATAATGATGGCGATGCTGTGTTAACATCAAACATGCAACTATAGATTATACAAGTCAAATTCCGTTACGTTTTAGTCTCCCCAGGGGCTATTTTATCCTGGTTCGTTGCACGTTAATTATTTTGGTCGTCCCAAGTTTTATAATATATAACGAAACGAATATAAACTAATATATAAACAAACACAAAAAAAATTCATGCACATACATAGAGATCAATAGAATTTGCTCCAGCAGTGTATAGTTAATTATGTAAACATATATACTTGCATTCCAACGATGTAGTGTTCAATTTTGTGATTTCTTTTTTGAAACACTAATTTTCATTAAAACATTAAAAGTGAGTATAATATTCTCTCTCTGTTTAAGAGAGTTTGTTTTATTAAAAAAATAAAGCGATCAAAAAGATATCTACTATAATTCCATAAATATCAACAACAAAATTGTCCTGATTAACCACTTTGATGAGCTACGAATCATCAGCTCGACTGTTTTTACGAGTATCAGCTCGATTGTCTCACCAAGCTTCAGTTTGGCAATACTTAGGTTTAGCTTCTGTTTTTGGTTGAGTAAGCTTTGACTATGCTATCTATGCTATTTTACGAGTATCAGCTCGATTGTCCCACCAAAATCTCATAACTGCATACTCTATTCTTTTACCAAAGAACACATGTAATTTAAAGCATGTCATAACATAAGAAGGATTAATGACTGTAAAAAGTTTTTTTTTTTATATCACCATATTCCTTGCAGACGAGATAATTCACACATCAGAAGGATACACCAGTCACAACTCCAGGGATAGATATTCACATCAAGAGGACTCTAGTAGATCACTTGTTTGGAACTATAATTTTCATAACAATTCTTCTTAGTAACCGTACAATTTCTTATTTTGTTTATTTTGATATATACAACTAATTTCAATTATATGCATACATAAATACTTGATTTTTTTCTCTTTTTTTATTGTAATGTATACAATATTGATACATTTAAACTATCTACATGCATATTGGGTATGCCGAATTATACTATTTGCATTATTTTTTGCCATGCTTTTCTTCTTGAATATGTAGACATATATGTTTACATTTATGAATTAATATATATATATGTCCGTATCACCAAATCTAATGATTGACCAATGACATTCCATTCATGAATGCGGTTAGTTGACTCTAGCTATATTCTTTTATGTTGCTAATAGTGTGCTTCCTATTTTTGCGTTATCACATTATTCAGACATACATATACATATACAATCTGTAACTGTAATTATTAGATTTTGTATTAAGAAGCAAGAAATAAAAAAAGATTTTGTTTTCGAAGCTGTTTATTATATAATTCAACTCCCGTACCAAAAAATATATAATTTTCGCTGTCTTATAATAATTACACCTATCCAAAATAATAGTTTTTGAATGTTAATCTAATTTAAAACAGGATTTAGACTCTTAAAGGGTATGTCATGCATGATCCGCGTCTAAGTTGTGTGTGCTGAGGGAGTAATGGTTAGCACGACGGCATAAACAATTTACACTTTTAACACATCGTAAAAATCAAAGAAATATTTTTAAAGCTTTTTTACCGAAGCTATATATCTCGGTGTACCATTTGTTGCTGAATGGTTTAGGACGAAAGGTCACTTCATCGAATCCCAAGTAACAGCTGCAACAGGTTAGTGATTTAGTAAGAAAGGCTATAAGTTGTAGAATGGGTTACATAAGGAACATCTAAGTGAACACTGAAAACAAACCCCAAGAGTACTTTCCTAGCTTTCTAAAACTTGGACTCCTCTCTTAGGGAGAAACGTGTAGTAAGTTTTCGTTTCTGACTGTTATCTGTCGTCCTAGGCGCATATGCTTTATTCCAGCTGCAAGAGGAAATGAAAAGGCAGCTAAGTGCTGAAGGCAATTAATATTGAAAAGGAACTTGAAGAGTACTTGAAGTCCCATAAGAAAGTGATGATTGATTCTCTGTGGAAACTTAATGTTGCTGATATTGAAAGCACTCTCTCCCGTGTTTGTGAACTGGTACGTCTAGCTATAAATGTTCACTATTTGGCTGCTGTGGCATCTTGGCAGAATTTCTTTGTTGTAATTACGTTTTTTGTCTCAGGTTCTTCAAGATCCCACTGCCAAGAGAGAGGAACTTCGTGCAAGGGCGAAGGGGTTAAAAACTTTGGGAAAGATCTTCCAGGTAAAATCTGTTTTCATTTGCTTCTTGGAGAATATAGCGTATGTTTGTTCAAAATTTTGATCCGAGTAATAAGAAGGAATGACTGATTAAAGAGGCTATAACTTTCCGATCATATAGAAGAACAAGATAGCCAGTGATAATCGAACTTCACAAAATAAACTGAAATGGTCAAGTCCGTGATGCGTCCACATCACCAAAATCTGATGAAGCATCTCATTTTACATTTGTGCCTCAGGTATATCCATCTCCCTCCTCTTTATCCAACTCCATCTACTACACACATTATGTGCATCGTACTAGTATATTTCACATCAAGAATAACTGACAGAACATATTCTTGTTTCACTCATCGTGAGACACAGTTCCATGTTTTGTATGTGACAGAGATTCAAGAACGATTTACGGTAGATGTCAAACTTATGTGTTGATCAAGGTTTTATGTTATGATATGATTTATGAGAGATCAGGTGATGATACTGATTGTGTTGGGAATATTATTACTTAGCCGTAACACACTGTTTGACTCATAGTCTACTACATTTATTGCTCCAACCATTGTAATTGCCACTGAAGACTAATTAAATGCAATTTTTGCGTAGGAACCGCAAAGCCCTTATGTGGAAGCACCGAAGCTTGGAGATGAGCAATTCAACTATTACGCAAATGATTGATTCAGATAAATGAATGTGAGATGTAATTTCTCTTTTGTGGTAATATTACAAATTTTAAGTCTTTATGCAAAATGATATATTTGCAGGCAGTGGTAATAAAACATTATGTAATTTTATTATTGTTAGTAGAAGAAATTATTGGATCTTTGAAAAGCACATGAAATCTCATCTTTGACAATGTATAATGGGTTTTATTTATTTATTTTTAAATATATTTATTTTTTTCTACATTACATACATCCCACTGATTCATCATTTAATTCATATTTCTCCATCAAATTTAAATTCCTAATTTCTATGTTTCACCAAAAGATGAGGTGGCGATGGAGGCTGAGAATCACTTTTCGTGGGTGTAGTTGCTTAAAATTGTATTAAGACGTAGATGAACATCAGGTTTCGTGGGTGTAGTTGGTTATCATGTCAGTCTAACACACACTCCGGTCCGAACACACTGAAGCCATATATGTTCTATTTTTTTTTTCCCGAAAGGCTTAATGGGCCTAATTAGGGTCAATAATCAAATCGAATACAAATCCATGAAGGCCCGTCCGTACGTTACCTTGTCTTGTTGCTTTGAATCGATTTATTATCATTGTCAACATCAACAAAAACCAGTAAGATTGCAAAATGCAATCACGACCACGTGATAAATACTGATAAAATTTGTGAGGGGAGTTAAACAAAACAAAAAAAATTGTTTCTTATTTTTTTCTCTTGTATGGTTTCAAGCTGCGATACTGTTCGTGAGTCATCAGCATCTCCAAACAATCATCAACGAACGTATTACACTAGTACCGTAAAAGACAAAGTCTAGGACCAACCAAATTTAAAACCAAAGGTCCTAACGAAAACAATAATATTATTATTATAAGAAAATATAGAGCTTAAATTAGATGCAATGCACCATTGAATCAGAATATCTCGTAGAGTTAGTTATAGTATACTAAACTAGACCTAAAACATGACTCTGTTTTTTAAACATCTTATCATCTTCCTACATGACTCATGTCTTGCCTTCCTCTCTCTACTGGTAATTAGGTCATCATCTTTCTCTATTCACTCCCTTGCTGTGATGATAGTTTCTTCTTTTGTCTCATGAAAAGAATCACGGAGGGACTTCTGCAGCTCCGAAAAGGCTCGAAGCATGAGGATTAACATTGAAAAGATATGGGGACGGCAATTGAGGAATTTACTTATACTTCCCCTAGTCAAGTGTTTGGTGGCTTTGTGTTTGATTGTCTCTTCTTAGTATTCATTGAGGCTATTTACATGAACCTTGTAATAGTCTACGTTAAGTTAATTAAGCAAAAACCGGAAAAAGTCTACAAATGGGAGCCTATGCAATAGGACGTTGAGCTCGGACATGAATTATATCCCATTGTCCTAGTCCAGATTCCGATGTCACAGTGAAGCTTTGCAACTACGTAGCCATCTTCCATGCAGAGTTCTAACCGGAACCTGATTATCTCCAACGCTCTGTCCCCTTCCTTGTTCATAACCCGGAGGTTGCTCTCGTTTAAGCCCGCTGGAGATTTAGTACGTAGACTATGGTATCTAGTTTGACATACCTATATAAAAACTATTAATAACTTCCACTTTATGGCAGAGCAAGAATCTGGATCCACTAGACATGCTTTTTTAGCTTCAACGGTGCATTTTCTGATCATCACCGTTTTGTTATGATGTCTGCCACTTGTTCTTCTGTCCCACAGAAAACCAGCTTCACCACTTCACCATTTGTGAGATTAATGTGCTTTGTACATCTATACATCATTGGGTTCTTTGAAAGCTTGATTGAACAAGTGTTATCACAAAAGATCTCCAAACACACGTTGTTCAAGGATGATCTGCTCCATGGTTCCTTTTAGCCAGACAAAATGACACGAACATGATGTTGCAGCTTGCAGCTACATATTCATCTTATGTTGAATACAGAATAACAAAATCATGTTTTCTTACTCTCCAACATACTGCTGATCCACTACTTAGAAATACATAGTTAAAAGTACTTTCTTTCCATCATCAATATATCTTAGTATAATCACTATCAGTGTATGTTCTCAACCTTCTACTTTGAACTTTTCTTACAAAAGACACCAAACTCCAACGTAGCTTTCAAGTACCATAAACTCTTTAGGCTGCTTGCATATGCTCTTCCCTTGGTTTTGCAATGAAGCGAGATAACAAACATCAACTTGGGTCTTGTGACCGTTAGATACATCAAGCACCCCACCAACTTCTTGTACTTTTCAGCATCCACTTCTGCTCCAGCTCTTCCACAATAACTCAGAAACAGTTGAAACAGATATTATCAAACAAATTCAAACTTTCTTCAAATCCGTCTATGTACCAAAATTATTAATGAAAATCACATACGCTTAGTTCAAAAGATTCATGGGCCAAATAAGTCGTAGATTAGAGATCAATCACCCTCTGTAATGTCTATTACAAGACCATATCAAAGCTGCTATCCCGACGACTTCAACCAGTCCTAGAAAAGATAGTATTAGAGAATCAGTAAGGCTCTGTGCCAATCAGAGCAATTTCAGTTAATGTTCTAATAACATATGAGGTTATTCATTCCTTAAAGCCATCAAAAGCAATGATGAAATATTCGATGGAAGTAAACACCAGCATGAATAAAGCCTTCATGTAGTATTAGATCCTCGTCCTCCCCTACTTACTGATATGGATGATATGGTTTATCAGCCTAAAACTGAGGCGACAAGGGCTGTTGCTTACCAAACTCCTCAAACTTTCAACTTAGTTTAAGTTTATGAATAATATATTTTTATATTTTCATTTAGCTGTTAATATTCCTTTATATTTTTCTTTCTCAATTTATATATTCTTCTTTGATCTTTAACAATCATAATAATTAGCAGGAGATAACATACACAAACACACAATTTTTATTTTAACTTGTGTTATCAATTTATTCTTTATTTTTTAAAAAGAATTATTTGTTCAACTTTTCTTGATCATCTTTTTACATATTCCATATATATATATTAAAATATATTTCTTTTTTAATATTTTTTATTCATCTCTTTTATCTCTTACAAAATTGTCGAAATGTTCACCTTATTTCTTTAGGATACTGTTCTTTGCAGCTAAAATTGAAATAAACCAGTTTGTACATAAATTTGTGGGTCAGCCCAAAAACCCATAAAACAGTTATGGATTTAGCTCGGGCCATAGCATTTATACTACAACGTACTCGGGTCAGCCCGTAAGACCAAAAAATACTAAAACCACATTAAGTTGAGTTATTTAGATGTTTATCGCCTACATGATTTTTTCTATAGATTCTTAAGAGGTTTTAAAAAATTCTCATTTAAAAACCTCATATCATTTTTTTCTTTCTTAATTTTTATTATTTTTATTATGTGATATATCTAATAAAAACCTTCCAATAGAGATGTTCTAAAAAGAAAAAATTGCACTGGTTACCAAACTTCACAACTTTAAAATTTTGTTATATTTTTCCAAAATAAAAAGTATATGATAATTTTCATTAAAAAAAATAAATGATAATTTTGGAATGCATGCATTTGTGATTATAATAAACAAGTTTAAAAAAAAAAACTCTAACTAAAACTACAACATGTAATGTTCTATATGTTTGTGATAATCCATAAATATTTAGTTAATAAATTTGAAATTTAAAATATTTATTATTATTATTAGATATTGTATATTTATTTTAATATTTTAAAATAATAAATCATATTTATTTTGGAATCTGAACCTATAAAAATAGAAAAAGATTTTAAATTTCCATGATTTCATCAAAGAAAATTAAAAAATTTATTTCTTATAATTGTGAAATTGTCCATTAATGCTATACAGATTTTTTAGTGTATTAGTAGAATTGGTTGTCTATATAACAACAACTTGTAGTAAATTATTGGAAGATGAAAAAAATAATTGTATCAACAACCAAAACATAAGAAGCTAAGGAAATTGTCATTTTGATTGATTTAATCAATTCTGATTATGAATAGCTTACCTTTCGATCTTTTTGACGAGATTCTCTTCAGATTAGAATCTAAATCTAGGGCGATGATGCGATGCACGAATAAATTTTTTCAATCATATTTATCCGACCCAAAGTTTGGACCCGTATGTCCTTCATGGGTTAGACCATATTTGTTTAACCACTCTAAAATTGGCGCTGGTTACATTTACTGTCATCCTTTGGTCTCCTCTTTCGATTCAATGTCACTTGGAAATCAAACAAACTCGTTTTATTTTCCAAGTTGTATTTTTGGTTCCTGTTGTGGCCTTCTCCTATTATCCATCGGTGCCCTCTTTGTCGCAAATCCCCTCACAAAGAAGTTTCGACGTTTGGACCATTCTGGATCAAAGCTTTTCTCTAAGATAGTTGGTGCTGATCCAAAAATTTATTATAGCAAAGATCATTTTGCTCTTACGAGGAGAGCAAGGTGCGTGGGTTTTGCGGTTAATCGAAACCAAACCACCAAGAGATTCAAAATCATCGACATACTCGAGATTGAAACAGTGTATGGATTTGAGATGGAAACAGTGTATGGATTCGAGGTTGGCAACGGAGATGTTTGGAGATTATTGAAAAAGACCATCACTGTAAACTCAAAAAGTGATCTCATGACGGGAATGAAACCTGTTTACTTGAACAATACTCTTCACTGGTTGAGAAACGACGGGAGTATCATAGCTTTCAATACCGAGACAGAGCAAGCAAGCTTTATTCCTTCCATATTCCATCCAGAACCAGAGACGAAAACGTTATTTGCGCCCGATGATGAGATGAATCTCTTGGCATTAATATCAGGGACAAAAGAAGAAATCTTAGTTTACACACTACTCGATAGTACAAAGTGGGCCCTCGCTAGACAGATCAAGAATGTATATATGGAAGAAAGTGAGCTTGATTCCTGGAACGTGGCTGCTTATGATGGCACGCTTCTTATGTTGATTGAGTATAAGAAAAATCGCTATCCAGATAATGTAATCCATGCATACGACATGAAAGCTAACAGTTGGGGAGTTTTAGGGTCAATAGGTCGTAGGTTCTACGATTACCGAGACTTCTTTAAGTTTACACCTTCTTTCTTCTCTATCGAAGAGGATGAGAAGAATAAAAATTTGATTCTACCTTCTAATGACGAGCGCATCTCCATTCTAACTGATGTTATGGGACTCATTGATACACCTAAATAAATATTTTTTTCTGTTTTATTTATTTTAATCGATAAATAATAATAAAAAACTACATTGATTATGTTTTTAAATTAATTTTGTTATTATTTAGTTTTAACATAATTGTTATAAAAAAAGATATAAAGCTTTCAAAAGCAAAACTTAATAAAAATTTAAGAAAGTCTTTCTCTATATACAATTTCGATGTTTGTATATTCACGTAGCCAGGGATAGATTTGGTGAAACAAACATATTAACCATTTCGTTATTTCTGTTTCCCTATTCTTTTTTTTTTTTTTGCATGATTGCATTCATATACCTAGTCACTATTACAGACATACATATTATCGTGGAAGTAACATTTTAGATATTTGATTTACATTCCTCGAGGGACTTGTTTCATAATTATCGATTATTTGAGAGACTTCAAGGACGAATCGATGATGGAGATGTTGTGTTAACATCAAACCTGCAACTATAAATTATACAAGAGTTGTTTCAATAAAAAAAAAAAATATATATACAAGAATCCGTTATGAAGTCAGAAAATAGTTAAAGAGAGTCCGTTACGTTCTACACTTTTACTTTTACTTCTATTTCTCGTGGTTCATTGCATGTAAATTACTATGGTCGTCGCTGTTTTTCTTGTTATAAATGACAGAACATAAATTAAAATGGTAAAACAACCACATGTCAATATTTAGCAAAGGATTCATGCACATTGTATTAAACTATTTGTGCCGACGCTGTAATTCTAGCTTTTAATCTTATTTGAAAAAGGTATATATATATATGTATTATGTGGTAACTTCTTGGCACAAGTTTTTGCTTAGATGTCAAATCTCGTTCTATTTCTCAGATCAGTATGATTCGTTTCAGATAATTTTTAATTATATATGATATATCGTCGAATGAACATTTTATATTATTTGATTTTATATCATCATTTGATTGATTTAATATGTAACTACGATTGTTTGTGACAGTAACTAATTAATTCGGTAGGCAAGGACGAAATAATGATGGCGATGCTGTGTTAACATCAAACATGCAACTATAGATTATACAAGTCAAATTCCGTTACGTTTTAGTCTCCCCAGGGGCTATTTTATCCTGGTTCGTTGCACGTTAATTATTTTGGTCGTCCCAAATTTTATAATATATAACGAAACGAATATAAACTAATATATAAACAAACACAAAAAAAATTCATGCACATACATAGAGATCAATAGAATTTGCTCCAGCAGTGTATAGTTAATTATGTAAACATATATACTTGCATTCCAACGATGTAGTGTTCAATTTTGTGATTTCTTTTTTGAAACACTAATTTTCATTAAAACATTAAAAGTGAGTATAATATTCTCTCTCTGTTTAAGAGAGTTTGTTTTATTAAAAAAATAAAGCGATCAAAAAGATATCTACTATAATTCCATAAATATCAACAACAAAATTGTCCTGATTAACCACTTTGATGAGCTACGAATCATCAGCTCGACTGTTTTTACGAGTATCAGCTCGATTGTCTCACCAAGCTTCAGTTTGGCAATACTTAGGTTTAGCTTCTGTTTTTGGTTGAGTAAGCTTTGACTATGCTATCTATGCTATTTTACGAGTATCAGCTCGATTGTCCCACCAAAATCTCATAACTGCATACTCTATTCTTTTACCAAAGAACACATGTAATTTAAAGCATGTCATAACATAAGAAGGATTAATGACTGTAAAAAGTTTTTTTTTTTATATCACCATATTCCTTGCAGACGAGATAATTCACACATCAGAAGGATACACCAGTCACAACTCCAGGGATAGATATTCACATCAAGAGGACTCTAGTAGATCACTTGTTTGGAACTATAATTTTCATAACAATTCTTCTTAGTAACCGTACAATTTCTTATTTTGTTTATTTTGATATATACAACTAATTTCAATTATATGCATACATAAATACTTGATTTTTTTCTCTTTTTTTATTGTAATGTATACAATATTGATACATTTAAACTATCTACATGCATATTGGGTATGCCGAATTATACTATTTGCATTATTTTTTGCCATGCTTTTCTTCTTGAATATGTAGACATATATGTTTACATTTATGAATTAATATATATATATGTCCGTATCACCAAATCTAATGATTGACCAATGACATTCCATTCATGAATGCGGTTAGTTGACTCTAGCTATATTCTTTTATGTTGCTAATAGTGTGCTTCCTATTTTTGCGTTATCACATTATTCAGACATACATATACATATACAATCTGTAACTGTAATTATTAGATTTTGTATTAAGAAGCAAGAAATAAAAAAGATTTTGTTTTCGAAGCTGTTTATTATATAATTCAACTCCCGTACCAAAAAATATATAATTTTCGCTGTCTTATAATAATTACACCTATCCAAAATAATAGTTTTTGAATGTTAATCTAATTTAAAACAGGATTTAGACTCTTAAAGGGTATGTCATGCATGATCCGCGTCTAAGTTGTGTGTGCTGAGGGAGTAATGGTTAGCACGACGGCATAAACAATTTACACTTTTAACACATCGTAAAAATCAAAGAAATATTTTTAAAGCTTTTTTACCGAAGCTATATATCTCGGTGTACCATTTGTTGCTGAATGGTTTAGGACGAAAGGTCACTTCATCGAATCCCAAATAACAGCTGCAACAGGTTAGTGATTTAGTAAGAAAGGCTATAAGTTGTAGAATGGGTTACATAAGGAACATCTAAGTGAACACTGAAAACAAACCCCAAGAGTACTTTCCTAGCTTTCTAAAACTTGGACTCCTCTCTTAGGGAGAAACGTGTAGTAAGTTTTCGTTTCTGACTGTTATCTGTCGTCCTAGGCGCATATGCTTTATTCCAGCTGCAAGAGGAAATGAAAAGGCAGCTAAGTGCTGAAGGCAATTAATATTGAAAAGGAACTTGAAGAGTACTTGAAGTCCCATAAGAAAGTGATGATTGATTCTCTGTGGAAACTTAATGTTGCTGATATTGAAAGCACTCTCTCCCGTGTTTGTGAACTGGTACGTCTAGCTATAAATGTTCACTATTTGGCTGCTGTGGCATCTTGGCAGAATTTCTTTGTTGTAATTACGTTTTTTGTCTCAGGTTCTTCAAGATCCCACTGCCAAGAGAGAGGAACTTCGTGCAAGGGCGAAGGGGTTAAAAACTTTGGGAAAGATCTTCCAGGTAAAATCTGTTTTCATTTGCTTCTTGGAGAATATAGCGTATGTTTGTTCAAAATTTTGATCCGAGTAATAAGAAGGAATGACTGATTAAAGAGGCTATAACTTTCCGATCATATAGAAGAACAAGATAGCCAGTGATAATCGAACTTCACAAAATAAACTGAAATGGTCAAGTCCGTGATGCGTCCACATCACCAAAATCTGATGAAGCATCTCATTTTACATTTGTGCCTCAGGTATATCCATCTCCCTCCTCTTTATCCAACTCCATCTACTACACACATTATGTGCATCGTACTAGTATATTTCACATCAAGAATAACTGACAGAACATATTCTTGTTTCACTCATCGTGAGACACAGTTCCATGTTTTGTATGTGACAGAGATTCAAGAACGATTTACGGTAGATGTCAAACTTATGTGTTGATCAAGGTTTTATGTTATGATATGATTTATGAGAGATCAGGTGATGATACTGATTGTGTTGGGAATATTATTACTTAGCCGTAACACACTGTTTGACTCATAGTCTACTACATTTATTGCTCCAACCATTGTAATTGCCACTGAAGACTAATTAAATGCAATTTTTGCGTAGGAACCGCAAAGCCCTTATGTGGAAGCACCGAAGCTTGGAGATGAGCAATTCAACTATTACGCAAATGATTGATTCAGATAAATGAATGTGAGATGTAATTTCTCTTTTGTGGTAATATTACAAATTTTAAGTCTTTATGCAAAATGATATATTTGCAGGCAGTGGTAATAAAACATTATGTAATTTTATTATTGTTAGTAGAAGAAATTATTGGATCTTTGAAAAGCACATGAAATCTCATCTTTGACAATGTATAATGGGTTTTATTTATTTATTTTTAAATATATTTATTTTTTTCTACATTACATACATCCCACTGATTCATCATTTAATTCATATTTCTCCATCAAATTTAAATTCCTAATTTCTATGTTTCACCAAAAGATGAGGTGGCGATGGAGGCTGAGAATCACTTTTCGTGGGTGTAGTTGCTTAAAATTGTATTAAGACGTAGATGAACATCAGGTTTCGTGGGTGTAGTTGGTTATCATGTCAGTCTAACACACACTCCGGTCCGAACACACTGAAGCCATATATGTTCTATTTTTTTTTTCCCGAAAGGCTTAATGGGCCTAATTAGGGTCAATAATCAAATCGAATACAAATCCATGAAGGCCCGTCCGTACGTTACCTTGTCTTGTTGCTTTGAATCGATTTATTATCATTGTCAACATCAACAAAAACCAGTAAGATTGCAAAATGCAATCACGACCACGTGATAAATACTGATAAAATTTGTGAGGGGAGTTAAACAAAACAAAAAAAATTGTTTCTTATTTTTTTCTCTTGTATGGTTTCAAGCTGCGATACTGTTCGTGAGTCATCAGCATCTCCAAACAATCATCAACGAACGTATTACACTAGTACCGTAAAAGACAAAGTCTAGGACCAACCAAATTTAAAACCAAAGGTCCTAACGAAAACAATAATATTATTATTATAAGAAAATATAGAGCTTAAATTAGATGCAATGCACCATTGAATCAGAATATCTCGTAGAGTTAGTTATAGTATACTAAACTAGACCTAAAACATGACTCTGTTTTTTAAACATCTTATCATCTTCCTACATGACTCATGTCTTGCCTTCCTCTCTCTACTGGTAATTAGGTCATCATCTTTCTCTATTCACTCCCTTGCTGTGATGATAGTTTCTTCTTTTGTCTCATGAAAAGAATCACGGAGGGACTTCTGCAGCTCCGAAAAGGCTCGAAGCATGAGGATTAACATTGAAAAGATATGGGGACGGCAATTGAGGAATTTACTTATACTTCCCCTAGTCAAGTGTTTGGTGGCTTTGTGTTTGATTGTCTCTTCTTAGTATTCATTGAGGCTATTTACATGAACCTTGTAATAGTCTACGTTAAGTTAATTAAGCAAAAACCGGAAAAAGTCTACAAATGGGAGCCTATGCAATAGGACGTTGAGCTCGGACATGAATTATATCCCATTGTCCTAGTCCAGATTCCGATGTCACAGTGAAGCTTTGCAACTACGTAGCCATCTTCCATGCAGAGTTCTAACCGGAACCTGATTATCTCCAACGCTCTGTCCCCTTCCTTGTTCATAACCCGGAGGTTGCTCTCGTTTAAGCCCGCTGGAGATTTAGTACGTAGACTATGGTATCTAGTTTGACATACCTATATAAAAACTATTAATAACTTCCACTTTATGGCAGAGCAAGAATCTGGATCCACTAGACATGCTTTTTTAGCTTCAACGGTGCATTTTCTGATCATCACCGTTTTGTTATGATGTCTGCCACTTGTTCTTCTGTCCCACAGAAAACCAGCTTCACCACTTCACCATTTGTGAGATTAATGTGCTTTGTACATCTATACATCATTGGGTTCTTTGAAAGCTTGATTGAACAAGTGTTATCACAAAAGATCTCCAAACACACGTTGTTCAAGGATGATCTGCTCCATGGTTCCTTTTAGCCAGACAAAATGACACGAACATGATGTTGCAGCTTGCAGCTACATATTCATCTTATGTTGAATACAGAATAACAAAATCATGTTTTCTTACTCTCCAACATACTGCTGATCCACTACTTAGAAATACATAGTTAAAAGTACTTTCTTTCCATCATCAATATATCTTAGTATAATCACTATCAGTGTATGTTCTCAACCTTCTACTTTGAACTTTTCTTACAAAAGACACCAAACTCCAACGTAGCTTTCAAGTACCATAAACTCTTTAGGCTGCTTGCATATGCTCTTCCCTTGGTTTTGCAATGAAGCGAGATAACAAACATCAACTTGGGTCTTGTGACCGTTAGATACATCAAGCACCCCACCAACTTCTTGTACTTTTCAGCATCCACTTCTGCTCCAGCTCTTCCACAATAACTCAGAAACAGTTGAAACAGATATTATCAAACAAATTCAAACTTTCTTCAAATCCGTCTATGTACCAAAATTATTAATGAAAATCACATACGCTTAGTTCAAAAGATTCATGGGCCAAATAAGTCGTAGATTAGAGATCAATCACCCTCTGTAATGTCTATTACAAGACCATATCAAAGCTGCTATCCCGACGACTTCAACCAGTCCTAGAAAAGATAGTATTAGAGAATCAGTAAGGCTCTGTGCCAATCAGAGCAATTTCAGTTAATGTTCTAATAACATATGAGGTTATTCATTCCTTAAAGCCATCAAAAGCAATGATGAAATATTCGATGGAAGTAAACACCAGCATGAATAAAGCCTTCATGTAGTATTAGATCCTCGTCCTCCCCTACTTACTGATATGGATGATATGGTTTATCAGCCTAAAACTGAGGCGACAAGGGCTGTTGCTTACCAAACTCCTCAAACTTTCAACTTAGTTTAAGTTTATGAATAATATATTTTTATATTTTCATTTAGCTGTTAATATTCCTTTATATTTTTCTTTCTCAATTTATATATTCTTCTTTGATCTTTAACAATCATAATAATTAGCAGGAGATAACATACACAAACACACAATTTTTATTTTAACTTGTGTTATCAATTTATTCTTTATTTTTTAAAAAGAATTATTTGTTCAACTTTTCTTGATCATCTTTTTACATATTCCATATATATATATTAAAATATATTTCTTTTTTAATATTTTTTATTCATCTCTTTTATCTCTTACAAAATTGTCGAAATGTTCACCTTATTTCTTTAGGATACTGTTCTTTGCAGCTAAAATTGAAATAAACCAGTTTGTACATAAATTTGTGGGTCAGCCCAAAAACCCATAAAACAGTTATGGATTTAGCTCGGGCCATAGCATTTATACTACAACGTACTCGGGTCAGCCCGTAAGACCAAAAAATACTAAAACCACATTAAGTTGAGTTATTTAGATGTTTATCGCCTACATGATTTTTTCTATAGATTCTTAAGAGGTTTTAAAAAATTCTCATTTAAAAACCTCATATCATTTTTTTCTTTCTTAATTTTTATTATTTTTATTATGTGATATATCTAATAAAAACCTTCCAATAGAGATGTTCTAAAAAGAAAAAATTGCACTGGTTACCAAACTTCACAACTTTAAAATTTTGTTATATTTTTCCAAAATAAAAAGTATATGATAATTTTCATTAAAAAAAATAAATGATAATTTTGGAATGCATGCATTTGTGATTATAATAAACAAGTTTAAAAAAAAAAACTCTAACTAAAACTACAACATGTAATGTTCTATATGTTTGTGATAATCCATAAATATTTAGTTAATAAATTTGAAATTTAAAATATTTATTATTATTATTAGATATTGTATATTTATTTTAATATTTTAAAATAATAAATCATATTTATTTTGGAATCTGAACCTATAAAAATAGAAAAAGATTTTAAATTTCCATGATTTCATCAAAGAAAATTAAAAAATTTATTTCTTATAATTGTGAAATTGTCCATTAATGCTATACAGATTTTTTAGTGTATTAGTAGAATTGGTTGTCTATATAACAACAACTTGTAGTAAATTATTGGAAGATGAAAAAAATAATTGTATCAACAACCAAAACATAAGAAGCTAAGGAAATTGTCATTTTGATTGATTTAATCAATTCTGATTATGAATAGCTTACCTTTCGATCTTTTTGACGAGATTCTCTTCAGATTAGAATCTAAATCTAGGGCGATGATGCGATGCACGAATAAATTTTTTCAATCATATTTATCCGACCCAAAGTTTGGACCCGTATGTCCTTCATGGGTTAGACCATATTTGTTTAACCACTCTAAAATTGGCGCTGGTTACATTTACTGTCATCCTTTGGTCTCCTCTTTCGATTCAATGTCACTTGGAAATCAAACAAACTCGTTTTATTTTCCAAGTTGTATTTTTGGTTCCTGTTGTGGCCTTCTCCTATTATCCATCGGTGCCCTCTTTGTCGCAAATCCCCTCACAAAGAAGTTTCGACGTTTGGACCATTCTGGATCAAAGCTTTTCTCTAAGATAGTTGGTGCTGATCCAAAAATTTATTATAGCAAAGATCATTTTGCTCTTACGAGGAGAGCAAGGTGCGTGGGTTTTGCGGTTAATCGAAACCAAACCACCAAGAGATTCAAAATCATCGACATACTCGAGATTGAAACAGTGTATGGATTTGAGATGGAAACAGTGTATGGATTCGAGGTTGGCAACGGAGATGTTTGGAGATTATTGAAAAAGACCATCACTGTAAACTCAAAAAGTGATCTCATGACGGGAATGAAACCTGTTTACTTGAACAATACTCTTCACTGGTTGAGAAACGACGGGAGTATCATAGCTTTCAATACCGAGACAGAGCAAGCAAGCTTTATTCCTTCCATATTCCATCCAGAACCAGAGACGAAAACGTTATTTGCGCCCGATGATGAGATGAATCTCTTGGCATTAATATCAGGGACAAAAGAAGAAATCTTAGTTTACACACTACTCGATAGTACAAAGTGGGCCCTCGCTAGACAGATCAAGAATGTATATATGGAAGAAAGTGAGCTTGATTCCTGGAACGTGGCTGCTTATGATGGCACGCTTCTTATGTTGATTGAGTATAAGAAAAATCGCTATCCAGATAATGTAATCCATGCATACGACATGAAAGCTAACAGTTGGGGAGTTTTAGGGTCAATAGGTCGTAGGTTCTACGATTACCGAGACTTCTTTAAGTTTACACCTTCTTTCTTCTCTATCGAAGAGGATGAGAAGAATAAAAATTTGATTCTACCTTCTAATGACGAGCGCATCTCCATTCTAACTGATGTTATGGGACTCATTGATACACCTAAATAAATATTTTTTTCTGTTTTATTTATTTTAATCGATAAATAATAATAAAAAACTACATTGATTATGTTTTTAAATTAATTTTGTTATTATTTAGTTTTAACATAATTGTTATAAAAAAAGATATAAAGCTTTCAAAAGCAAAACTTAATAAAAATTTAAGAAAGTCTTTCTCTATATACAATTTCGATGTTTGTATATTCACGTAGCCAGGGATAGATTTGGTGAAACAAACATATTAACCATTTCGTTATTTCTGTTTCCCTATTCTTTTTTTTTTTTTTTGCATGATTGCATTCATATACCTAGTCACTATTACAGACATACATATTATCGTGGAAGTAACATTTTAGATATTTGATTTACATTCCTCGAGGGACTTGTTTCATAATTATCGATTATTTGAGAGACTTCAAGGACGAATCGATGATGGAGATGTTGTGTTAACATCAAACCTGCAACTATAAATTATACAAGAGTTGTTTCAATAAAAAAAAAAATATATATATACAAGAATCCGTTATGAAGTCAGAAAATAGTTAAAGAGAGTCCGTTACGTTCTACACTTTTACTTTTACTTCTATTTCTCGTGGTTCATTGCATGTAAATTACTATGGTCGTCGCTGTTTTTCTTGTTATAAATGACAGAACATAAATTAAAATGGTAAAACAACCACATGTCAATATTTAGCAAAGGATTCATGCACATTGTATTAAACTATTTGTGCCGACGCTGTAATTCTAGCTTTTAATCTTATTTGAAAAAGGTATATATATATATGTATTATGTGGTAACTTCTTGGCACAAGTTTTTGCTTAGATGTCAAATCTCGTTCTATTTCTCAGATCAGTATGATTCGTTTCAGATAATTTTTAATTATATATGATATATCGTCGAATGAACATTTTATATTATTTGATTTTATATCATCATTTGATTGATTTAATATGTAACTACGATTGTTTGTGACAGTAACTAATTAATTCGGTAGGCAAGGACGAAATAATGATGGCGATGCTGTGTTAACATCAAACATGCAACTATAGATTATACAAGTCAAATTCCGTTACGTTTTAGTCTCCCCAGGGGCTATTTTATCCTGGTTCGTTGCACGTTAATTATTTTGGTCGTCCCAAATTTTATAATATATAACGAAACGAATATAAACTAATATATAAACAAACACAAAAAAAATTCATGCACATACATAGAGATCAATAGAATTTGCTCCAGCAGTGTATAGTTAATTATGTAAACATATATACTTGCATTCCAACGATGTAGTGTTCAATTTTGTGATTTCTTTTTTGAAACACTAATTTTCATTAAAACATTAAAAGTGAGTATAATATTCTCTCTCTGTTTAAGAGAGTTTGTTTTATTAAAAAAATAAAGCGATCAAAAAGATATCTACTATAATTCCATAAATATCAACAATAAAATTGTCCTGATTAACCACTTTGATGAGCTACGAATCATCAGCTCGACTGTTTTTACGAGTATCAGCTCGATTGTCTCACCAAGCTTCAGTTTGGCAATACTTAGGTTTAGCTTCTGTTTTTGGTTGAGTAAGCTTTGACTATGCTATCTATGCTATTTTACGAGTATCAGCTCGATTGTCCCACCAAAATCTCATAACTGCATACTCTATTCTTTTACCAAAGAACACATGTAATTTAAAGCATGTCATAACATAAGAAGGATTAATGACTGTAAAAAGTTTTTTTTTTTATATCACCATATTCCTTGCAGACGAGATAATTCACACATCAGAAGGATACACCAGTCACAACTCCAGGGATAGATATTCACATCAAGAGGACTCTAGTAGATCACTTGTTTGGAACTATAATTTTCATAACAATTCTTCTTAGTAACCGTACAATTTCTTATTTTGTTTATTTTGATATATACAACTAATTTCAATTATATGCATACATAAATAATTGATTTTTTTCTCTTTTTTTATTGTAATGTATACAATATTGATACATTTAAACTATCTACATGCATATTGGGTATGCCGAATTATACTATTTGCATTATTTTTTGCCATGCTTTTCTTCTTGAATATGTAGACATATATGTTTACATTTATGAATTAATATATATATATGTCCGTATCACCAAATCTAATGATTGACCAATGACATTCCATTCATGAATGCGGTTAGTTGACTCTAGCTATATTTTTTTATGTTGCTAATAGTGTGCTTCCTATTTTTGCGTTATCACATTATTCAGACATACATATACATATACAATCTGTAACTGTAATTATTAGATTTTGTATTAAGAAGCAAGAAATAAAAAAGATTTTGTTTTCGAAGCTGTTTATTATATAATTCAACTCCCGTACCAAAAAAAAATATAATTTTTGCTGTTTTATAATAATTACACTTGTCCAAAATAATAGTTTTTGAATGTTAATGTATTGGTGATACTTTAAGACTATCATCTAATTTTTTTTAAAAACAAAATTAAAGTTAAGAAATTTTTGATTAAAAACGTTTTAATAGGAAGAAACTTTAGAGACTTTTTCAAAAAACTCTCAGTTATATATTTTAATATTATTGATTTAATATTTAATTAATAATATAATATTTAAAAAATTAATAAAAATTATTAAAATATACTCTAAATATTTTTAGAAACTGTATGAGTATCAACGATACTAGTGTCTAAGTTATGTGTCCCCAGGGAGTAATGGTTAGCACGACTCCATAAACAATTTACACTTTTAACACATATCGTAAAAATCAATAACAATACTAAGAAATATCTTTAAAGCTTTTTACCGATGCAGAATTGTGATTAAATTACAATGTTAAATTACAATGTCTAAGCCTTTCACATGTGTTTTAGAATAATTCTGTTGGAGATCGCGGTCTATTTCGAAGATTCGACTTAACCGTAACTGAATGTGCAAGTTCAAATACATTAATTGAATCAGTGCTCCACTAAACCAGGATCTACAAATAACCTCGTCACATCTGAATCTTCAATAATTCGATACACAGTTAAACCATAAACGACCCTTTTTTAACGAATTAATTTTTTTTTACTAGGTTCCATAGATACGTTGGATAAAATCAATTGTAAACTCCCTCGAATCAGAATAAATATTGACTGAGTTCTCATCCAACAAACTATGATGAGAAACAGTTGTGTAAAAGTTAGAGCAATGTTTCTAAGTTTAGTTTTATCTTAGTTCGTATCTGTAACTTTGTCGAGTCAAATAAGAGTTTAAAGATACATGAAACTCTCACTTGATTAGTTTATTCTATCAAATATATTTTGACGGATGTTAATGCCATGTCTACCACATCTATATAAGAATTTATTAACTCTGAAAGTATCTTTCACTTGATTTTACCTTTTCATCAAAAGTAGTTTAACATGTTATTTGTTTTTTTTAAAACACAACGGTTAATACATTGAGCTAAATAAACTAGATTTAAAATCTAGAAGACCAAAAAAAAAAGAAAAAGAAACTACACCTTTCAATTGTTCAAAGCATTATCTTGCAGAAAGACTTATATTGTATGTACGTTGTTACTTGTTGCTCACTGAATTTAACAGCAAACAGAAAACTTCCTACACCAAATAATAGATTCGGTACGGTTCGGTTTGGTTTAGGTGGACTAGCTAATTTAAGTACGGTTTAATTTTACACGCCGACTTACTGCCGGCAATTACTAAAAATCAATAATTCATTGTTGACACAACACATAAGTTTGGTTTCTCTCTCTCTCTCTCTCTCTCTCTCTCTCTCGCTCATCTTCAAACAGTTTTGTCTCTTTGCGATCAGATCTCATCAGAGACGCACAAAATCACGACGGCGATGGCTTCAGGTTTCAGCGGCGATGAAACTGCTCCTTTCTTCGGATTCCTTGGCGCTGCCGCCGCTCTCGTTTTCTCCTGTAACATCAAATTCTCCAATCAATTCACCCAAATTGAATCCACGATTTTTGATATTGATCTCATTCGATCCGATCTGATCCAATCGAATTATCCGTTTTTTTTAATATTTATTTTCAGGTATGGGAGCAGCGTACGGGACAGCTAAGAGCGGGGTTGGTGTGGCGTCGATGGGTGTGATGAGACCGGAGCTTGTAATGAAATCGATTGTTCCGGTGGTTATGGCTGGTGTTTTAGGTATTTATGGTCTGATCATTGCTGTCATCATCAGTACTGGAATCAACCCAAAGGCCAAGTCTTACTATCTCTTTGATGGCTATGCTCATCTCTCTTCCGGTCTGGCTTGTGGTCTCGCCGGTCTCTCCGCCGGTATGGCTATCGGAATCGTCGGCGATGCTGGTGTTAGGTAATTAAAATACCAATGTTCTCTTAGTTCACAATTTTATGATCATGTTATGAAGTTGAACAGAAACGTAGTTATTTTGATTGATTCTACATCATCATGATAGTTTTTCTACAAGTGACTTATTTAATAAACTATGTCAAAGTTTTTTCTCTAGTGTTAGAAATTTGTGTGTAGAGCTAAAAAGATTGAATCTTTTTTTACTTAATGCCCAAAGGACATTTGATAGTTGCTGCTCCTGATCTTGTGTTGCTTCTCATTCCACTTAGAGAGATGTTAATCTGATGTCATTTGTGTGTTGCAGAGCGAATGCACAACAACCAAAGCTGTTTGTTGGAATGATTCTGATTCTCATCTTTGCTGAAGCACTTGCCCTGTATGGTCTTATTGTTGGTATCATCCTCTCTTCTCGTGCTGGTCAGTCTAGAGCCGAGTGAAATCAAAAGCTCGTTTCTTATGTGCCAAATCCTTGTAATGTTTTGAAGGATTTGAGTTTTTGAGTTTCTTGTGATAAACAAGCAAAAGTCATTTTGGTTCTACATATATATATTTTTTAAATTTGCACACTATATGGAATAAGTAATTAAACAAGATGATTCAATGATTTCATTATTTAGACTGAAACAAACCGTAGTCCTTGACATATGATTCAATGATTTGTTTCTTCAGATTTTAAAATTGATGAAAACCTCTTTAAGATATTTTCAAGGATGGAAGACGTTTAAAAAGTATATGATAGTGTTTTTTTTTATTTGGTTGTGTTTGTATCTAATTTGATCTATATATATATATATTTTTTTTGAAGATTTTTATATTTTGAATTTGAACTCACTTTTTATATGTTTTGAATGTTGTGCTCGCCTTTTTTAGAATGTCAATTCACTAATATTAGTAGTATTATTTAAAACGAGCTTCGTTGTCACGGATCCGTTGTAGTCTAGCTGGTTAGGATACTCGGCTCTCACCCGAGAGACCCGGGTTCGAGTCCCGGCTCTTTTAGTGCTGGTGGGCTGAAAACGAAATCTCTTTTTTTTTTTTTAACGCAACTATGAATTGGAAAAGAAAACGACGAAACAGAGATATATTATTGAACCTGAAATTAAAATTAACAACTCGCTCCCTTGACATTCAATTAACAACTTTCTCCATGGACATCAGTCAGAAAATTATTTAAAATTATTATTGGTTTTGAAGTTTGGAAACATTGGTGACTTTCATAAACAAAAACATGCAAACATAGAAAAATAAAATGAAAGGTGAATTGGTGAAACAAAAGCCAGTAATCACGGAGAATTCACTTATGAAAGAGTTGAGATTCTTTAGGCTGGAACAACGGCTTGTTGTTTTGATGATTCATCACTTTCTTGCAAGCTCTCATAGTATTTGACAAGAACATTCCATCCACTCGGACACATAAACCCATCTGGAGGATTCTCTCCTGTTCTTGCATACGTTCGCATCTGTAAGCAAAACAATAAAACCGGGAAAAACTCAGGTATAATCCGAATCAAGCAAATAAATTAAAAATTGGAGCGTTTCGTAAGGATTTTAAAACTCAAAACTATCCCTTATTACCTTTGTTCCAGAAATGAAAAGAAACTCTTTTGCGCGAGAGGGATCGAAAAACGCCATCTTCTTCTCAATAATATCGTAAGCTGCAACCTGAAGGATAAAAAATCACAAACAAAGAACACATGATTATTTGAAGCAGCATCTTATGATAATCAACAAACTCCGGACAGAAATGATTTTGCATTACCCTAAATGGAAGAATATTTAGTTTCTCAAGTCCAGGAGCCATGCTTAAGACTTTCTTTCCGTGATCAGGATCATATAGATCTCTCTTCTCAGTAGGATGTCCCATTCCCGCAGGATCACGGCCTACAATGTAAAAATTAGCACCGGCGTTAATCCTAGCCTTGGCGTGCCACTGAACTTCGGTTGGACCAGCATAGTGCATCGGTGATGGAAATATTGAGACAATAGTAGTCTGCGGGTCAAGAACTCCATCTTCTAGAACCTACACATCATAAACAAAATCATCATAATCTATCGGTATGACAAAGACTTATGTATACGGAAACAACAGTAGGGTCGAGAAAGAACAGTAGAGTTTTCACCTTGCTATGTTGTTCCATTCTAACATCAAGAGGAACATCATCAGCTTTTGTGAAACCTCCTAACGGGTGAAGTAGGAGAATAGGGTTCTTATAACCCTTTTCCAAAAGCCTTTTACGGGTATCATTCATCAACAGAGCATGGCCATTATGCACAGGGTTCCTTAACTGGAATGCGAACACAGCATCCGCTTGGCGATTATCGAACTCTTTCCTAAGCTGTTTAGGAGATAGCCTGTAATGATCAAGCCCGTCGTTATACTTGATCGGTTGGAAAACTTCTAAATCGCCACCGATCAGCCAGTTTCCAGATGGAGTGATGTGTTCTTCCACATAAGGCAATCCTGGAGAAGTAGTTCCCCAAGTTCGAGCAATCCTCTCTTCCTTGTTCTGTTTGTATATCTCTACACTGCAATTTTACAAGCATAAATATTAACTACTACACAAATCAACCAAGCCAGCAAAATTTCAGATACAAAAGAACAGTGATAAGTCTATCCATGTCAAGTTGTTTAATTCAATGCATCAAAGACTTTCTCTTTCAACATTTAAAAACACTTAATGCATTGTTTTCTCTTGAAGATACCTTAGAAAGCCACCACCAAAGTTCTAATTTCGATCTCAAATCAGAAGAATCTAAGCAGTCTCTTCAACAAATTATTCTATATACTACAATGATCTACATACATATATGCACCTTCGTAGAGCACCGATGATATCTCCTTGAGAGCTAACAAGAGCAACATTCTGAGACACTCCGATCTGTTCTTTGGTCTCATCATCAATAGCAAGAACAATAGGAAGAGACATGTTAACATGAGTCCCATCTTTCAACCTAAGAGAATTGAAATGCAAACTCTGAAGATACTCGTCTTCTCTCATGAACCCTTTTAAAGGACTAGCCCAACCTTCGCTGATCACGTGTACCCACTCCAGATCGATCTTCGTCAGCTTCACTTTCGGCATCGCCTCTGATTCCGCCTTCTTCCGCTTAATCTCCGATTCTGGTACCATTAACTCAACCAATTCCCCACCGTCTGGGTCAATCAGTGAGCTCTTAACAGTCATCGATGAAGAAGAAGAAGAGGAAGTGACAGATTGCATTGTTGGGTTTCGTTTATACACCAAATTGACGAATGGGTTGTGATTGAAAGAGGATAAGAACACTAATTTCGACAGGATGTGGTTGGCGAAAGAGGATGGTTTTGAGTTTCTAGGTTGGAAGAGATTGAGGTGAGATTGAGAAACGTAGGAGGATCTGATCAGAAGAGACATGGATCTTGGTGGATAAAGTTCAGTGAAAGAAGCGAGAGAAGTGGAGAGTAGAGAGTGAACAGTGAAGCTGAGATTTGGTAGAACATGGTTGGAGGAAGAAGAAGACGAACAGTGATGGGGAGTGTGAAAGAGATCCACACGTTATGTCTCCTTCGCTTTAGTTGCAGGAATTTTTGGTTTGTGGATGGTATTGTTAACGATAGTGTGAAATGTCTTTTTCACCCTTTCTTTTCTCAGGATGCTTGGGGGACCATGTTATATTTCTCTCATTAACACATTCGATATTATTTTGTTTGTGGTGGCGGCATACATTTTACCATATGCAATACAAAACCATATACATTAAAACAAGTTCATACTCATAGGTATCGTATACATACATTTATGGAATGAAGCAAATAAGGTGTTGAAAATGTGTGACTCTAATTAAGTGGGATTTATAAAACTCTACATAAAAGATTTTAGTGACGAAGACGTAGTAACCAAACTAGACAAAAGACCAACCACAAGAGCACTGTTATAAGTGCTTGGCTCATTTTGCATTGAGTTGTTCCTTGCGTCTATAAACGTCTCATTCAGAAACGGTCCACCAACAAGTGCACCATATGCTACGTTTGGGTTTGGTTCCTCCGAGTTTAGCCACTTGAATCCATCTTTGCATCCTGTGTTTGCATCAGCCGGTATCGAAGCTCCTCTATGATGAACAAATTCTGGATATTTATCACCATAACCCACCAAATAGCTCATTTTCTCTGGATTTTTCCCAAGCATGTAATCAGCCTGCAAAGTGAAAAATCAAGTGATAATGCGGGTAAAAACATGATACCAAATAGTGTATGTAAGGTCATGAGTTTAGCCCAATGGAACACTAAAAGAACCTGGGATCTGGCGAATTTTCTGAGATCTGAAGGTTTGAAGGATGTGTCACCGCAAGATAGTTTCTCAATACCAGAGGTGAGCATGTAGTCACTGTAGAGTGTAGCTAAAAATGCCGAGGACACAGGATGTTGCAGTGCATTCCAATTAGCGATCCATATAAGACCACCTAATTCAATCGAGATAGTCAACAAAGCAGAGGTTTCTATGCAATTGTATCACCAGTGAATGTATGGTTTAATGTCAGATATAAGAGATTCTACCTTTAGTTCTACTAGATGTAGCTGTTGGTGAGTTTGGTATAAGCCCACACATGACAGCTTCTGCTGTTTCTTTATAACCTTGAAGTCCTTTGCTTCCTGATAGCTCTTTTTGGAAGAAGGTCAATCTTGATAATAGTATCTGCAATGGTATATAACTCAGTAAATGGTATTATTAAGCAAGACAAGAGCATGATCCATGAATTGTAACTTGTAAGTAAAAGCGCCTTGTCTTTATTATACCTGTGTTCCTGGAAGCTTGTTGTCCCAGCTAAACCATGATGGACTTCCGAAATTTCCAAACTCATCTCCATTTTTAGACACAAAGTCGATGTATGTTTTGTCCTCTGTCGCATGGTACAACCATGAAGCTGCCCAAAGAAGCTCATCACCGTAACCCGTCGAGTTGTAATAACTCTGAACTTCAGGTATGTTGACACTGTAAGATCCCCTGTTATTATCCGCAAAATCGAACAATTGCTTGGCGTGTTTCAGAAGCGTGCTTGAATATTTGGGATCACTTTGTTTGAAGACTAGAGATGCTGCAGCCATGGCTGCTGCTGTTTCTGCAGCAACCTCAGTCCCAGGAGTCTCTGTATCAATTTTAGTAAGAGTTCTCTTCATCGACATTGTTTCAGGCCTATCCCAACATTTATGATCCGTCTCCGGATCTCCCACCTTGAGAATAAATATAAAAAAATGAATAATCAGTACTTTTGGAAACTTGCAAAACTTACGAACTGTTCATCTTGATTCTTCATCCTTGTACCTGAATATAGAGCACGTTTTCAGAGGGATGAGCATTGATGAGGAAATCAGTGGTCCATTTGAGAGAGTCTTTAGCAGGATCCAATTGGTTCACAGAGTCCATTTGATCACCGTACTCGAGAATCGACCACGAGAGGACAGTGGCAGTGAAAGCCATTGGGAAACCAAACTTCATGTGATCTCCAGCATCGTATAAACCTTTGGAAAGGTCGAGACTCGCTTCACTTCCGTCCTTAAGACCTGAATCTCCTCTCCAAGGTATTTTGTTGTTTTCCAGCTTACCCGCTGCATCAAAACAAGCCAAAAATCACGACTAAAACCAAATTTAGCCAGAATCAAAACCAAATAATCACATTTTCACGACACAGAAAAAACGCTAATTCCTCTGGCTTGGAAAATTTCAAAATATGTAGCTTACAAACACAACATTACGCGAGAAGAAGTGAAAAAAACAAAAATCTCGTGTTCGAAATCCGTAATTTCCAAATAAAAATAACAGAGGAACATGTGTTTTGCAAGCAATCTTGACGATATCGAAAACTACAAGAAGAAGTAAGAAAAATGTGGAAAATTTTAAAAAGGGAGGAGGAGGGATCGTTTACATTTCTGGATATCGAAGAACTGCATAGCGATCTTGAGAGCATCAGCGTACTTTTTATCAATGGAACCAGGAGCGATATTGCCTCCATCATCGGAATGGCTTGCATTATGTCTGAATGTGAAAACGATCACGAGCACTACAGCGATTAACACGATGATCCCGATGAACCAGCTACAACAACAACATCTCGAGCTCGATTTCGCCCCCATTGTTCTCCTCTTTTGGATCGAAACAGACAGAAATCTAACTAAAAGCTATAAATAGATCCGAAATGTCAATGGACATGCATTTAGGGATCGCAGAGTTTTGCTGGATCTAGAGATTTTGACAAAAGCAAAATATCTTAAAGTCGTGTATCACGGCGAAGGATTCGAATAAGGAAATTTAACTGATTTTGGCTAAATTTAGGAAATAAATTGAGAGAGAGAGAGAGAGAGAGAGAGAGAGAGAGAGAGAGAGAGAGAGAGAGAAACACTGATCAAATCTGTAACCACGCGGGACGATGATCCGTTTTGTTTTATTTATTTCCGAATATTGATTGAAATTACGAAACAACCCTTTTTTTTTTTTTTTGGTGAATGCCTAAATACGTACCGGTATAATTCATTACGAGTCAACTTCAATCAAGTCACCTTGTCTGAACTTTTATTTTATTGTTGTGGGAAACATATATTTCTTAAAAATTTAACGATTACTTCCTCAAGTAACTATTTATTCAGGTTCAAATACAAAAATAATGATCTAAGGCTTTTTAGGTAATATTTAAAGTTTGTAATGTTTTAGTCAAGTTTAATAGTTGAATCTCATAATTATAACTATTAATATAATAATATTCCTATTTAATTTAATAAAATATTTAATATTTATAATATTCGAATATTTAAAACTCTTGATTCTATAATAAAATAAATTTTGACTACAGTCTTCTCCTTTAATTTCTATAAACTAAAACACCCAGAAAAGAAAATTAATAAATGCAGTTTATTTACGGGTTGAAATTTAATAAATTATATTACAAATAAAACTGTTAACATCTTAAAATTTTCATATTTATAAGTACATTTTATCCAAAAAGATTACATATCAGAAAATTTAATTTTTTTGACAAATTCAAAATTAAAATAAAAAATTATCTTTTTATTAAAAATAAAGTTTATTTAAAAATAATCAGGTCCAACTCTAATAGTCAGACTAACCATGTCATTTGAAGAAAAAAAAGCCCAGCTAGCTGAGTTCTATTATTTGAATGTGACGAACAAAAAAAAAATGGTAGTTGGTCAAAATGATGCGAAAAACGGGCTGATTAAGGACTCAGTTGGCCTAATCAATTGATTTCAGCACCTAAATAAGCAGTTCAAATCCACTTCGATACGAATTGGGCCGTTGCGACGATCTTCGATGATTATGTTTTGGTGAATAATCAAAATGTACACTTAGCTGTAAAATTCATTGCGAGACAACTTGGACCACGTTGTCTGATTAAGGACTTAGTGGAGAAACGCGCCATTTTGGGCACATTCATTATTCAAACCCCCCTAGAGTTTCAGACCAAATCTTCAACGAACTCATGGAGGTCGTCAAGATCACGAGTTCACGAGCCAATTCATCTTCAGAAATGTAATAAAGTTCGAAGTAGAATCACAACTCATCACGTTCTGACATCTATAAGAAGATAGCCATATGATCGCTTTATTATAAAATAAATTTGGCCCCATTTTCTTTTTACATTTGAGTTGTTGGCATCGTAGTGTTGTTGATGTGAAAATCTACCGATCACCAATAGAGACGTTAGTGTTTCTGTGCTACTTTATTTGCTTTAATAATAGAAAACAGTGGCCCTCATCCTCTTTTTGTCGACAAACCTTTTATCCCGGTTCGGCTTTCTTACCGGAACGTAAACTCTGATGGTGTGATTAGTTTAACCAACCGGATTGCTACAGTTTAAATCAGACTGGTGAAAACCGTTTAGTTAGGGTCTAGCAAGTGTCTTGAGGAGTTTGCTGTGGGCGTGAAACCTATTCACTCAATAATTAAAAAGGACAATAAGCATAAAGCATGCTAATATTTATGTTTCTTTCTATTGATCATATAATTAACCTGTTTTTTTATCATCATGATGCATAATTAATCATATCACTTTATAGAACATTATCACAGTAATTATAAATATAGCTTTCTTTCTGCGGAATTTTCAAGAATAAATTAACAGTGTCTTGTTTATACATCTCCAATCTCCAAATTAATTTTTACGAACGAATACAGCTATGATCATTTATTATTTTAGAAAAGGATGTAATACATATTATACAATCACATTAAAAAATAATTTACTATGATGAGAAAAGAAAGAAATAATAGACTGGAATCCACTGACAAATGAAGATCAAATTAGTAGTATAAGAATTAAAATACCACGAAAGGGCTCAAAAGACTTAAAAGCTTATAATTCCGAACCATTTTCGTCATAAGCTTATGAATACTTAATTATTTTAGAAAACAAGTTATGAAAGATCAACAGAATCCGATGAAAAAATGAAAAGAAAGATGATCAAATTAGTAAAAGTATAAAAGTTCTTTCACAAGAAAAGCTTGATCGAATGTTGGATTTACTTACGAGTAGCGACAGTAAGTTACAAAGTAGAGTAGAGTAGATTCATTCTTTATGTCCCTGATCTCACAGATCTTACCCGTCCGTTTTGAATCTCAGTGGATCAACCTATAGAAACCGTAGTGTACGCTAGACCAAGCCACAGGTGATTATTTAACCCATTCCTAAGAGAAGTAATTTTTTTTTGAAAAGGACTCGTAACGAAAACTAAAACAGTGTTGCGTTTAATTTAAAACAACCGCTGGTTTCTCAGTAAAGCCACAAATTTTCAACAATTCTTCTTTTTTTTCTTCATTATATTATTTTTGTCTCTTTCCCCGCTCTCTCGCTCTCGCCGCCGACTGCGTAACGGTCGCCAGCCGCATTACGTCGATCAATCTGTTCCGTTCGCCGACTTCTCGATATCATCTTCCTCGAAGTCTCCCTGAAGTATTCCAATTCGATTGCATTCTCGTTCACTTTCCGAAAACTTTTTTTTCTTCTCAGGAGGTATTGTTCATTCGGTTCAAAAATCGATTCCTCATTCTCGTCTTGTTTAAGATTGTGTTTATCAATAGCGATTGGCATTAATCTTAGTTCATTGTTTTTTAAATTTCTGCATCAGATGCACTGTTGTGGTTTCTCGTTTATTAGTCGGCTTTAGAAAATGGATTTCGAATTTGTGCATCTTATCTTAGATTTGTAACTTCGATTTCAAATCCAAATTCGAAGTCTGAGGACTCCAACAAATCAATGCCATATCTCGTTCACGTTAGTCATTTGCTTTGCTTCTGGTGTACATCATTTGAATCTTCGCGAGTCATCTCGCCGCCGACACTAATCTCAGTTTACCAGTGGGATTAAGGAAGTTAGAATTTGTACACTAGAGCACATTCTTTAAACGTCATATATCATTAACTGTTGATGATCAATAGATGATCCAGCTATGTGAATGTGATTTTTTAAACGTCATATATCATTAACTGTTGATGGAGTTATACTTCATAATAATTTGTGGTTTGATGATACTGTTTAACACTTTTTTTGTTTGTTTGTTTGTTCCTATTTATCAGGTGTGAAACAATGATTGGATCTTTTCTAACGAGAGGACTTGTGTATGACTCTGATCTCTTCATTGAGGTTCCAAAGTACACTTGATCGAAGAATTATATGAATTTTGTTTTTTTGACTTTGCCATTTCTTGGCAGAATGGTATTTGGATATGCGTATCCTGCTTATGAATGCTACAAAGCTATTGAAAAGAATAAGCCTGAGATTCAACAGCTTCGTTTCTGGTGCCAGTATTGGTTTGTGATTGGCTTTATTTTTCATATGTTCTTATCTTTGAGCTTCTACCTTGAGTTTCTCTTCTTTTTTTTTTTTTTTGTAAAGTTTAGCTTCATCTTAAAACTTGTTGCAGGATTTTGGTTGCTGCTTTGACGATTTTCGAAAGAGTTGGGGATACTTTTGCTTCGTGGTTGGTGTTATTGTCTCATTGATAGAAATACTTTCAGATGTGTATATATATATATATACTTATGTTGTTTCTGTCCTGTTTTCATGAAGGGTTCCGCTGTACAGCGAGGCAAAGCTGGCATTCTTCATATATCTTTGGTTCCCCAAGACCAGAGTAAGTAAAGAGAGTATTATTTGTATATGTGAATCCACTGGAGTTCTGGCTCATTGCATTTCCTTCCGCAGGGAACTACCTACGTTTATGATTCTTTCTTTAGACCATATGTTGCAAAGCACGAAAATGAAATTGATCGCAACTTGGTTGAGCTGAGGACCAAAGCTGGAGATATGGCAGTGTTATACTGTAGAAAAGCAGTTTGCTATGGACAAACAAGATTCACTGAGATCCTGCAGTTTGTTGCTCTACAGTCAACAACAAAATCTCAACCGAAGGTAATATATGCACCTACCAAGATTCCAAGATCAACTAATCAACTAAGCATGCATCATTTACATTTTGTCCTTGTACAATGGTGAAAATGTTTATGGATTTCTCTTGATTCTTATTTTTCATATCTAACATTAGGAAAAGAAGCAGCCAGCACCAAAAGAGGAGGAACAGAAACAATCAGATCTTAAGGCGGCGAGCCAAGCAGCTTCTAGTCCTCAAGCCCGTCCACAAGGACCACAACCCAAGAAACCTCAGCTTCCAACCAAAGAACCTATATCGGTAAGGCCTATTATATCTCCAGGTAAGCAGCTGCAGCAACAACAACAAACAGAAACCAAGGAAGCAAAACCCAGCGTGTCACAAACCAAACTCTCTCCTCTTCCTCCACCATCATCACCTTCAACCGCCACCAAACCAAACGCTGATTCGGCACAGCCACCATCAACAACAGAGGCAGAGAAAGCGTCAGAGATTGTTGCAGCGTCACCAGCGTCTACGATTCAGCGAGCGTCATCTTCGAAAGAGACAATAATGGAGGAAACACTGAGGGTGACTCGTGGGAGTCTGAGAAAAGCTCGTTCAACGGGAACACGCTAAAGCAATAATAGAAAAGGAAACACACAAGTTCAAAACTCTGTCTGGTCTTTAATGGTTCTTTCTTCCAAAGAAGTCAGCTTAAACAGGAATAATCGATTTTATTGGAAAAATATGGTGTCATTTGTCTTTTTGGTCAGATGTAAATTGTTCGGACTTGAGACTAATATTTGACTTTTGTCTTTTTCTCTCGGATTTAAAATACAAAAACAAAGAACAAAGCGCATATTCCGCAGCCGGGGTTTGAACCCGGATTTCAATTAATTTGAAATTAACCTGTGTGCTACTGCGGATCTGTTGTACATACTTCCCATTTAATATTTAAATACAAACATAAAATGATACGAAGATCAAAACTCTGCTCTTTTCCAATGGCTTTTTCGTTACGAAATCAACTGTGACTGAGAATAGTAGATTTATGATATACAGATATACATATAAAGATCAAAACTCTTCCCTTCTTGAGAGGTTTCAGCTTTTAAGCTATTCCAACAATATATATATATATATATATATATATTCCACTGCCTTAACCCGGATTTCAATTCTTTAAAATTAACATGTGTGCTTCAGTGGATTTGTTGATATTATTTCCCATCAATTATTTTATAATGTCTAGTATCTATATTATATAAATGTATCTATATCATAAACATGTCTACCTTTCAACCTATCTCTAACATAGTACCTTATTACCATTGATTTTTATCAATATGAAATATAACTTCTATCCACAAAACAACATGTCTCAATTATCATGAGGAGCCTTTTTCTGAAATAAACATATTAATGATGTCATGCTGAGGAGTGAAGGCCTCAATAATGGAGGTGAGTGGTGAGTTAAGTTGTGTGACGGCAGCATAATAAAATAAATAATTTTGTTTGCAGAAGATATATATCGTATTTTATTTTTAATAACATATATATCGTATCATCAATGGCTTTCCCTTCTTCACCGTTTGATTCCATCTCGAAGATAAGATCAACCGTTTGTTAATACAATGAATCATGCTAATGTATTAGCACTGTACAAAACAAAAGCACTATTGAAAATGAGAGTAGAGGTTGAAAAAAAAAAGATTCCTTTTAGCGTCTCTCTCAACCCTCGACTATAATTATCCACTTTTAGTTTGTTTCTTTGTATGAGCACTCTTAGCACCAACAGAGTCCAAAAAAGGCAAAACAAGAACAAAAACATGAGCGAACCAGGCGGCCAATCTTCAACAACAACTGTCAGCGGTGGCTCGTTTGCTAGTCAGCCGCAGAGAGCAAAGGTGAGGAAGCAAGTGTGGGCCGGAGTTCTCGGCATCTCTTCCGCCTCCACCAACAAATAATTTATTTTTTTCGTTTTTTACTTTTGACAACAAAATTTCTAAGCCAAAAATTGTGGTGATAATTATTATGCTTTTGATCATTGTTCTTGTTAAGTTAACTATGTCTAAATAAGCTAGCGAGATCATGACCATCGTCATCGTCATTGTAATGAGATTTTTAGTTATATATATTTTTAACTTCACCTTCCACATGAATTTTAGAAAACCCTAAAAAAGTATAAAGCGATATAATAAGCAATATCATTGCGAGTCAAGTAGATGAGATCACTTGCAAAAAAAATTAAAGTAAAAACTAATGATAAATTTGATGCTAACTTGCTAAATTAAGGCTGGTTTCTGAAATACGTGGCAGAAGAAAAAAATATGAAATAGAATGTGCATTAATTATATAGAAGACCATCTTAAAAGTAATTTAAAAGAAAAAGAAAATATACTATGGTGTATGGTGTGTTTGAATAAGACACTATCCATTATAAATGTTCTTATAATAATTATCCATCTCAGCATTCGAGAAATATATATATATATATATATATATATATATATATATATATATATACCTCTCCTGCTATTTTTTATAAGAGATTACAATATACGAATTATTCATTTAGTAATGATCGTCGTAAGTAATGATAATCTGACTATAATCAGTATATAGATTACCGTTCAGAATACCATCAGCTGCAATGCATCTCAAGTCGGTATATATTCAATGTATCGTGTTCCCTTAGGCCTTACCCTTTGATGAAATTAAATTAGATAAATTTGTACAGACAAACTTTCTGACTTTTTATTGCATGTGTTGTCAAAATCAGAGTTGTTTTTAGATTTTGGCAGAGTGCATAGGAGTTTACGAACATGCCTTCGATGAAATTAACGGTTTATATATCTATATATATCCATACATGTTATGTTGATGTAGAGTCATATAAATCCTAATATATATACACCATATGTTGGGTTTTGCCGTTTTTTTTTTTTAATTTCTAATGTTTTAGTTTGATATATGATATACGTCTACTAATTTGCCAAAATCTGCAATTTCGCATACAATATTAATCAGAAATGTAGATTAGTGTCATCATTTGGACTTAAATAGACTAACCACGAAGATTTAATATCTGTTTAGCCTGTTAGAAAATGCATTGGGCCGTCATTAACTATATATGTTTGAGCAAACCACATAAGGTCTCGGATGAGTATTTTTTGGCAACATCGGATGAGTCTATTTAAATATTCTGCTTTGATTGAATTAGTCGTAATAAATCGAGAGGAATGATAAGATAATTGGCCTTATTTTTTTTTATTATTATCGAGGTGTTGTTTAATCTCAAAGTAGAAGACATAATCATAACGGTCTTAAGTTAACAATATCAACAAGTATAAATTAAGTTATAACCCCTCAGCCATTAATCATTTCACCAAAAGCGTATGCTCTTCTTTGCAAAAACATAACTCAATTTTAAAATTAAACTTTTGTTTTGTTCTCTTAACAATGAACAATGATCATTTCTATTTATTTTGAAGTTGATTGTTCTGACTGGTCCCAAATCTCCGTGACTAAAATAAAACTAGGTCAAAGCCAAAGTGTAAGTGATGCAGGACCACAAATTATTTCAACACCTGATTATTACTTACTAGTACTACAGCTTTTAATTTTGCCTTACATAATCAGCTCATGATTAACCGTTGATCACTTCTCGATCGGCATCACGTTTCTTCAGTGTGAACGAAAGATCCATGTTAAAATTTTCTACAATTTATTCAAAGGTGAGTTTTATAATTTTCACTAGACATCGTATTTGAGTTCTTAAAGTGGTACTATATATTTCATGTATTTTGTTAGTATAATGCTGTCCAAGCTCGTTGGGAATAACTCTGTCCAAGCTCGTTGGGTATAATTCTGTCCAAGCTCGTTTGGTTGGTTTTCAAGCTAGAAATCATAAAAATAATATTGATATACAAATGTTTATCCATATCCAAGTTTAATATATAAAGGAGGTCACTTTGCCGAAGACAAAGGAAGCCCATACAAATGATTTGTTCACATGCAACACCATACACTTAATCTCTCAACTAATATTTTCACTTACGTTTATATTAAGGAATCAACGAAATTTCAATATTTTAATGTTCTAGACTCCTTTATACTGTATTTACAATATTAAGAAGAAAATACAGATTAATTAAGAAAAAGGCCTAAGAACCCCATACTCTGTGTATAGACAAGTCTATATATATATATATATATATACGAGCATCACAACTTCACAATCAAACAAAACATATGGTCGAGACAGACTATACGCAACTTTATAATAGACACCAAACTATGCAAAAGCCATCTCAGCGAACTCTTCCTCATACGCACTCACACTCCTTGACCATTCATATAAACGAACCATTTAGTCATCATCAGCAACATAATCACAACAACAAGACCTTCATAGGGTTCTCGTCATCCATGAAGCTCTTCACCAAAGTCCGCAAGATTCTCATGAAGATCATCTTCACCGTCCGCCGTCACAAAACCGCCGACTCCGGAAATGGCTGTGAGAGGCTAGAGACGCCCAAGATATCGTGCAGTAATTCGTACTACTCATCTCATTCCCATTACAGTGAAGCTATCTCAGATTGCATTGACTTTTTCAATAAGTCATCGATTAACAATATGTCTCACCAAGAACTTGAAGACCGGATTGCTCATGATCACGACTATTTTTACGTTTAGTCAACCTTCAAAGAAACGATATGATCATGTCCTTTTTCTTCTTCTTTTGTTATTCTAGATAACTCGGGCCGGTGCTTTTCTTCTTCTACGTGTATCAAAAACAATCTTACGTTTTGAACATTTTCATCATACACTTAAACTATTCAAACTGGTATTATACTTGATGGTTATATTCCCGTAGCATAATGAATGCTTTGTTTGTGTGTATGGGAGAGGCCTCATGAACTAAATTTCAATAAGTAAACTACTTGCTGTCGTCCGTGAATATTAGAGAACATCACAGCGTTTTCCATCTCATTTTTGGATGAATCTGTATCCGTCCAATTTCAAAAACGGCAGGTTATATAAGCTTCGTGTGTAAAATTATATGATCTCCCAGTCATAACGTCATCACAACGATATCCGTATTAACATTATTATAGAAAGAAAACTATTTCTAATTAATGCTTCTTTGTTAACAAAATATTAAATACTCTTATCAGAATCTCTAATCAATTTAAACCTCCACAAGCCTCAAGCAATCCAATTCGCAAAGCTTCTCAGACCACACCAGGCGGGAGACGAAGAACAAGCTGTCCCCCCATTAAACTGTTCCCACCAAGAGAAAGAAAGTTCCAAATCTTTTAGACATTTCAACAATAGTCTATATATTTACATCAAGATTATATAAAAGAATAACATTTTTACCTCTGAACATAGTAATAGCAGAAATCTGCAAGAATGAAGGTTTGGATGATTTCAGAGAGAAGGACCATTAAAGGCCATAGTCCATACCCTAATGCAGTTAGTAACCGCCCTCTTGAATCCAACACCTACACGAGTTTCAAATCAATTCTCAGAAGCTGTACGGCGAAAAATGATTATAAGCGTTTGATATTATGTGTAACTCAAGAACCTGAAGGATCCAGTGTGCACAACTCAAGAACCTAGCGATTCCCAAAGCAAATACGTAATGTGCTGTGAATGGTTCCACTATCTGAGAATATAAGACATCAAACTTTGAGGATGATTCAGACAGAACATGATTATTTTTTTTTAATACAAGCACAAAATTAATAATTACCTTAGTGTTCTGCATGACTCTTAATTGAGGAAGAACTGAAACAGCTTCAAGATAAACACAAAATGCCCAAAAGAGCCTGTTTATGATGTGGTGACGTGTCGATGGATGAATGAGTAAAGATACAACAGCACATGGGATTACCTGAAGCAAACAAACAAACAAAAATTTCAAAATAAATATTACATTGATATCGAAGATTCGCAATGATCAATATCATCATTCCTCCAATCAATAAACAAGTTCACAAAAATTCTCTTAAGCGAGTGTTTAATACAGACTAAACAAGTTGTAAATGTGATGTAGAAGCTCTGAAGATATCTTTGGGTAACTTCAGAGATCGAGATACCAACAAAATCAATCTCATGCATACAGAGTCAAAACGAAGAAAGCCATTACGCATGAATAGCTTCGAAGTAAGAACTGTCCTGAAATAAAACCTCCCTTCTATGTAATACACACGTTTTAACACACAAAAGAAATAAAGAGAAACGAAGAGTTTGTGGTAACTTACAACGTAGTAGATTGCAAAGTTGTCTTTGTCTTCCATATACGTGGGTCTAAGCTTGAAACGGATCATATAGATGACCCAAAGAGTCGTCACCAAAGTAGCAGAATCAAGTAATGTGTGAAGATCAAATTCCATTACAAAACTACAATACAATCGCACGGCTAGAAACAAAGCCGTTAGCTCCTGCGTCTTGAGAGATATCCCTGTTGATATCATCAAATATCAAGAAAATGTCAAAATTTTCAGAACAATTCGATCATAAAGGATAAAGGAAACACAAGCACAGCATAATAAATAGCTCAAATTCACAGTGGATCAAGAAAGAAATCTAATTACCAGCGCAAGTCTTCTCCTTTGTGAGTTTGTAGATAAGAACGGAGATTCCGAGGGCATGGACAGCCTCGGAAGCGATGAAAATGTTGTCGTGCTCATGTACAATCACCCTGAGGAAGACGAGCACCGTCATTGCCGAAACCACACCAAGAAAAGCCTTCACCTTCGGCGGCTGCCGGCGAATCCACGACATCACGGACTGAATTGCACTCTTCTCCGCTTTCATCCTTCAGATTCCCTCCACAAATTCGCAAAATGTTATGACTCCAAAGATTAACAGATCTCTCTCTCTACCTTCTCTTGGTTTGAGTTTTGTCCGATCAGTGTGAGATTAATGATTATTACACAATTACTTAACTTCGTCTTGGTTTTCAATTAAGAACAAATTTGTGTATGTTTGTCCTTAACGCAACCATACAACAACGCCGTTTCTTTCGCGAAGGGGACACGTGGGGAAGCTAGAGTTGCTGTTAGGTGAGAGGCTGATAGTTTCTGTTTTTTTGCAAACGACTTTACCTGCTACGTCTCTTTTCCATTTTGTATCTCTATTTATTACCCTGAAACCGGTTTTATATTGATTGGTACTTATGAAGAAAGACAAGTTTGAATTGAGGCCCATTAAAGGCCCGTTTAAGAGCGTGTTGCTGTAAAGTCTAAAACTTTAAAATATATCATCGAGTCGGACTTTCTGAAGAACACTTCACTTTTTTTTTGTTGGTCTTGTAAACTCCTAACGGTCTTTAAATCTCTCTCTCTCTCTCTCTGGTCAATTTTTTTTTTCTTCTCTTTTACCATTCTTCTTCGATTGGAATAGAACTCTGTTTTACTGTTTATTTGCGAGATGGGTGAGAAATCGGCTTCTGGAGGTTCTTCAGATCGGGAAAATTGGGATAAAATTTTCAAGACTTTGGTCAAGATTCTACAGACGAAAGAAGACCAGGTCGGATCGCTTCTCAAAGACAGGAAGATTATCGAAGACAGGCTCAAGTCTGAACACGAAAATTGGATCTCTGATGTTCGGAATTACGAGGAACAACTCTCTCTTGTAAAAATTTCCCCCTTTCCACCTTTCTCAATTCCTTGTTAAAGTTAGGGTTTTTTAGGGTTTCACGCTCCGTCAAGTCCCTTGTTCTCTCAATGTCAGCGGAATTCGTTTTTATTCCTAAAGAATTTAATGCTAAATGTATATAATCTCCTGCCTTTTTCGGGGTTTTCTCTTTCAGATGAATAGAGAAATTGAAACGATGGAGATGATGCAGTTCGTTGAGACATCTAAATGCAATTTCTTGTCTGGATTGAAGGAAAGAGATCGTTCTCTTTGCAGCTTAAAATTAGGTAAGTGACTATTTGGAAAAATCAGTTCAAAGTTCGCTCCTTTCTTTTCCTGTTTGAGAGCAAAGTTTAATTCTTTTTCTTCCTTGTTTCATGAAAAACCAATGTTGAAATTGCAGAACAAACGGTGGACGAGTTAAATGACTTCAAAGCTTGGTTTGATTTCCTCACTCTCAATACAAATGTAAGTAAAAGTTTTAACTTTTTAAGGTTTTTGTGGGTATTCTGGTTTAGAAACTCTTACAATTGCTTCTTTTTTTTAAATATAAATGTATATATGCAGAAGGAAAATGACAACTCGGAAGCAGCGGATAATACTATATCATTGGAAGCAGAAATCAGAAAACTGAAACTTGAGTATGAGAAGCTTGCTTCTGACAAGAAATGTGAGGTATCTGATCTTTTACGAGAAAACGGGTTTGCTTGGAGTCAGTTCAACTGTATCGAAAGTGAGTTCACTGATAAGTTAAAGAGGAAAGATGATGAGATTGCTCAAGCAAATACGAAAATTTCAAGTCTTATATCTTATCAAGAGCAGCTTCAGTCATCTAATCATGAGAAAGATGAGATTATCTCAAGCTTAAAGGCCAAGGTTGCTGAAATGGAGACGAATTCTACTAAGAAAGATGAGGAGATCTCAAAACTCTCAAGGGATCTAGAGTCTTTGAAGAAATCTCGTAGCTTTACACCGGTTTTAACTCGATGCACAACTCGTGACAAAGGTAGCAATGGTAATAGTGTGGGATTTCAGGCAACTACAAAGAAAGAGAAGTCTGCTGCATTACCAAATGAAAAAGTACTTAATGAATTTGAATATGCATGTTTTTGTTTTTACATCTTGGTTTACTGAAGCAGCATAGAAGCTTACTCTTATAATTTTAAATCTCTGATTTCAGGAAACTAAAAGCTCGAAGAGGAAAAGAGTGAACAAGACACCGGTCTCAGTTTCAGAAATCCCGAAGCTGTTCACTTCAACATTTAGACTTCCCAAGTTAAAGTCTCCATCTTCTGAAGCCATATAGATTATCTTTTGATCTTTCTTTGTGTCTGCTTCTGTTTAGATTTAGGGTTATAGAAATCTGCATGTAATCTATCTCTGTATTTAGGATCATCCCTCTGATGTATATTAGCTTATATAGTTCTTGAGAATTCTCCCCTTACCCCGCCATAATTCTTGCATTTAGTTAAGAACCTTATATTTGCATCAAGCAGCTCTTACTTTTTCTGTATTATTGTCTTGAAACTTAAAGATTTCGGCAATGTAATGTAACAAAGACTTCACGCGGCTTTGAATAAGAGTTTTCAGGGTTTGATTTTTTTGTAGCCGAGACCTTTTATGTGTGGCTTTATAATTTTCAGTAGATCATATGCTTCTTCTTGTTTGGGTTATAGTTTGAAGAGCCACTGAGTAGGTGAGCTTTTGTCCGTCACCCAAATCATATCGAACTTATACTCGGTTCACAAGACATGAACAATGCAGTCGTATGAACCTATGATAATGAATCTTGCTTTTGAAAGTCAGAAAGTCTAAATCATATCAGTATGGTTTACTGCAGAAAAGTTATACTTTACCAGATTCTCCTTTGAACCGCCGAATTTCGGTCCGGTTTAACGAATTGATTTTCCTTTTCGGTTTAGAGAATGAAACGACGCGGTATGAAGTTCCCTTTATTTCGAATTAGGGCACATTTGACAAAAGGGGAAAACAAAAAACACAGCGGTTTCCTTCTCAAATCTCCCTCAAAATTTCAGCTGAAGGTTTCGATATTTTGTTGGTAGAAGAAGATGACATCGGTTGACGCGAAAGCTCTGAAGAAAGAGGAGGCTGATGAAGACAACAAGAGCTTGGGTTCCCTTATTAGGAAGAAACCCACGAACGCCAACAATGCTGGATCGTCTACGACATCAGCTTCAAGGAAATTGAAGAAGGAAGAGAACGAAGACGATGATGATAATAAACCCATAAAGTCTTCTTTATCTGGGTCTCGCCCAAAGCCAGCAAAGAAGAAGGAAACTGATGAAGACGACGATGAGAAGCCTCTTTCCAAGAGGAATTCCTCTGTTGGCGCCTCAAAGGTTCGTTTTTTTTTTTCTCCCTCTCTGTCGCTGTCTGAGTATTAATTCTTAGAGATGAGATTAGTGATTGAGCAATTTGGTATGTCCCGGAAAATTTAGTAAACAAAATTAGGTAAAAGAAAGAGAGAATTGTAATCGTTAGGATGGTGAGAGATTTGTTGAAGCATTGTGTTGGTGGCTCTCTCTGGTTTGATAGGAGAAGGAGTTGAAGAAAAAGAAGATAGAGAAAGGGAAAGAAGAGGAGGCAAAGAAGGAGAAGACAGGGAAGGAAGAAGAAGTAAAGAAGAAGAGGGAAAGGAAAGTCTATGATTTACCTGGTCAGAAGAGAGACCAACCTGAAGAGGTACTTTTGCACTTGCTCCTTTTTCTCTGGTTTTAGACTTGTGGCGAATTCGTTTGAAGAACTAACCTTTGTTGATTTTGTTATTCTGCAGAGAGATCCTCTTAGGATTTTCTACGAGTCACTTCACAAGCAAGTTCCAACTAGCGAAATGGCTAAGATTTGGTGAGATTTTCTATTCTTTTGTGTGCCTGCCTACAATATTTCCACACATATTATTGTTTTCGTGTTAATCTGATTATTATGTTTGAGTTGAAAAAATTCGTGTTTGCGGTTTTCCTTTGGGACTTAATGCATACTTCTGTTAGTTTTCTTATTCTCTTGCGTGTTGTGACACTGGCATTAAAGCTCACATGAATTTAGAACGGTCATAAACAGACTCCCATCGTTCATAAGAAAGGCGAGTCCTTTCAAACCAGCTATACAAAGCATTATTATTACCTCTCTGATGGTTGTTGTGTTGCTTATGTTCATTGTTTGCTTCAAATTGCTCTGCTTATTTGAAGACCCTTTGTGTGTTTTTTATCTCAGGTTGATGGAGTCTGGGTTGCTTCCAGCTGCAGAGGCAAAGAAAGTTCTTGAAAAGAAGTTACAAAAGACTGGAAAGTTCAGTTCTCCAGCAAAATCTGCAGCTTCTACCCCTCGAACAGCTACTACCCCAAGAGCCAGCTCCAAATCAGTGACCGAGAAGAAGCAAGTAAAAGAACCGTCATCTGATTCTTTGTCAGCCAAAAAGAAAGGAAATGATTCAAAACCAACCACGAAGAAGCGGAAGCAGGATTCTGAGGATGATGACTCGGATGATGACTCGGATGATGATTTCGTGGCCAGCCGAGTCTCTAAGAAGACCAGAGCCAAATAGTTGGAATTAATTTCAGAAAAAACAAAACAGAAATCTCGTTGTGTTTTTTGAAACTATCTAATTGTTTCTTACGGTCTTAATTTGTAGAAACCCTCAAAGTCGAAATCTGTAAGAGTAATGGCAGAGTTAGTTTATTGTTTCTGATCTTATTCGACTAACATGATATATGTGCGCGTGGGACATAACCACAAGTTATCACTTTAGTCTAAAATCTTATGTTTTTGACCCTTTATCTCTCACTTCAAAGTTCGATCCTAGATATATATCCTCTACACTAATGGATCCTGGGGGTTTTCATGTGGTCCTTTTCCATTTTATCTTACGCAAGTTCCACCTGTTCCTGGACATAGGCTGGTCCTAGGGGTAATCGCGCTACAAATGGAAAGACGTTCAGGCCTCCAATGCTTGACTCTAATGTCCACCCTAGGCTTGGGTTTTATCTTGGTCCAGTGCCACATGAAGGCTACCTAAATATCCGGCACGTTTTCTTCTTCTGTTATTACGAGGCGCAACAGACTTGGGAGGTATGTTTATCTTAGGCTCAGCTGAAAGAAAGAGCCTAACAGCTAGAAACAGATTCCTGTGACATTTCATGAGTTCCTCCGACCTTTTCGCAATGGAACTAGCTCCATCGACTTTACAAAGAATCAATTCACGTACGTGTTTGTGTTTGTTGTGTATATAATTCATTACCTATGAGGGGAAAACAATATCTTAAGAAACTCATCATATTTTGCAGGTTGATCATGAAATGCTTCTTCCACATAATCCATATATACAAACAGAGTTAGCACTGGCAACGGTGAAACTCTTTTGCCAATCATGATTTGAAATGGGCCGGACCCTCTGTTAGCATCGGGAGGGATAAGGGGTCTGATAAACTTGGGAACGAAGACACTGAAACCAAGAAGTAGCTTCGGGTTATGTTTCATGATGTCCTGCACCCTTGGAAAGATATTAGGTACGTCGACTCTACAAAGAGGAGACAAGAAGTAAAACATCAGAATCAAAATCCACATGTGTGTTTGGTTGTCGTGTAGATTTGGAGTTGGAAAAATACTTCATACCTACCAGCTCTATAATCCTTCAAGACGTTGATAGTCTCTTTATGTTTTGCAGGTGTTTCTTTCAAAGAAGCCAGGTATATAGACAGCTCATCCAAAGTTGGTTCCCATGGTTCTACTCTTCTTACAGCCATGGTTTGATATTGTCCTAAGTATCCAAATAAAGAAAAAAAAATTTCATTAAAACACAGATCAGACCCCTCTAGAATCTCAAATCTATTACCAATTATTTCTTTAAAATAACTTTAGGCTCCTTACAAGAAAAAAAGAGCCTAAAGTAAGGAAGCTTGATGCACAAGGATTCAGTGTCACTCTCAATGAAAAGGAACACATGTAATTTTTATAGATCAGCATCCTTACGACATTGGAATTCAATCTCGATCGATTGGTGAGATATACGATTCAAGGATTTAGTCTGTAGGGCTTCTCAATTTTAGAACTCGATCCAGTCATATCAGAAATGGGCCATAAATGTAACTTAACGAGCCCATTACCCAGAACGATGTCGTATCATGTAAAGAAACCCTAGACTGGTTGACTTTCACCATTCTTTTAAAAGGCCATCTTAGTCTTCGTTATCGGCATCGCCGATCAGAAACTTGTTCTTCTCGTTTCTCTTACTTTTCTTCTTCTTCTCCTTTTCCCTTTGTTCATAGCTTTTTTTCCTTTGACCTTCTTTAATATTGCATTGTTTATCTTTAAGTGAAGAAGTTGAATATTCAAGTGATGAGATTTGATCTAAAATTCTCACGACGGTCGTCTGAGACTAAAAGTCGATTGATGTACCGATCGCTCTTCTCTGATGAAATACTTTTCTTCATTACCAAATCTCCTTTTTTTTTTTTTTTCAAAAACCAGAAATTTATAAATTTGATATAATTAGTTTGATGCTTTAAATTATTTTTCTGCACCAAAGTTTGTCAGGTTTATCTTTAATTACTTACATATCTCCAGATAAATACCAAAACGAATCTTAGATATTTTTAAAGAACCCAAACATGTTCTTAAAAGAACCTAAAGGTGATGTCTGAAGCAGCATTAAAGAATAATAAATTGATGTAAATTAATCAATTTGAAAGATTTACGTTTACACATAAATCCCTGATTCTCTATTAAGTAAAATATGTTGTACTGGTAATGTTGAACTCGAACTCCATCATGGCTAATTTTTTAATTTGAATATGAAACTGTTGAAAGGAAAACTTACGAACCAAACTTGAAGCCCCTCGTCGTAGCGTCTGTCTCCTGAGGCGGTTTCCAACTTGTTTATCAATGAGTCTGATTTGCTGAGATGGTGGAGAGTGTTGGTTTCCATGTCTCACGAGGAAAAGTCCAATGTGACTATGACTGTCATCTGATCATGGCTAATCACAATTGCGGAGGCAGTAAAAGCTATATATCATAAATAAGCTTTTGAGAGATTTAACATATATTTAATCCATGATATAATAACTTGGCACAATCTTGAACCCAACTCAACAATGCCATTTGATCCGATGTCTCAGAATGTTGATATCATCGGTGATCTCCGGAGTTATATATGTATTATGTAGCAGATGAGATTCTTATTTGATGCCTCTGGAAGCGCTGAATTAAACATTTAGTCTTTCTGTATATGAATTTTTGTTGGCTTTGTTGATTTGGTGCCTCATGTCCTTGAAGGACTTGCTTTTTACGAACCTTGCTTGACCCGGACACTACTACTATTGTCTCGATATTTCCATCACAGATACACTATGATGGTCTAACTGAAGTTCAGTGGCACGCCAAGGCTAGTATTAAAGCCGGTGCTTATTTCTACATTGTAGAGCTTGTCAAGAAAGCAATGAATCATCAATACTCTTTCACAATTGATTTGTCCATAATGACTAGCTTTTGTTTCACCAATTCACCTTTCATTTTAATACTGACATGTTTTTGTCTTACTTAAAGTCAACAATGTTTTCCATACCTTGAACCAAAACATGTTTTTGGAGAAATTTGTTTATTCTAAGGTCTGTTTCAATCATATTTCTGATTTCGTCTTTTTGGAAGCTTTTTTATTTGGCCACCACCAATAAGATAGGGAGGCAAAAAAAACTCCGTTGCCGGGACTCGAACCCGGGTCTCTCGGGTGAGAGCCGAGTATCCTAACCAGCTAGACTACAACGGATTAGTGATATTCTGAAGCTTTTTAATTATAGGAATTATAATTATAAGTCGAGATTATTAAAAAGACCAAACTCATGTAGCCATGATTTCACAACACATCATTCAAATCTTATCAATCGATTCGTACTCCAAAAACATTTATTTCTAAGGAGCTACAAAGGCTTCGAAATAATTGAATCATCATATTTTATTGTTTAGTGTTGTATATATGTAGTGTGTAAATGAACAAATATTTAGAACCAAAGTTAAATGATATTCTCCCATGTTGCTTGATTCTGATGAGAGACTCAAAAACTCACACATGCCACAAAAGAAAACCGAACGTCAAGTATATACAAGGATTTAGCCCATATGAAATCGAGGTATCAAGCTTCCATTTTGTGCAATTTAGAGGCACTTCACAGCCATAGAGAGAAACAAAATAAGCTGAGCTCAGTGGTCGCAAAAGCAAGCTCTGTGTTTTAGATTTGTATTGAATCTCTCATTGGTTCTGTAGTCCCTTGTTGGTTAAGGTTCATCGTGGGTCCATTGTGGCAATATAAACAAATCTTGTAATTTAAATATTATTCAGTCATAACATTATGGCACACTCTTAACAACAGATTTCTCTCTCGACACAAGCATCTGCGTGGCATACTTGTGTTTACAAATACCACAGATTTAACAAAAAAATAAACCTTAGTTTGAGTTCGACGGAGAATTATTTGGTTATGTTGATATATATGTTAAACACAGAAGATATTTAAAAAAAAACAAAAGAGATATATAGCTTCTAGTAAAGTAACCGTAACCACAACTTTGATCAACGGAGATACTCTCTTCTTCAAACCTCATCCACCCAAACACACAAATGTCTTCCAGTCCTTCTCTTATCTCTCGGCTTCTGATTCCCTTTTATACTCCCTTGAATTTTTCTCCCATTTTCATTTCATTTCCTCGGCAATGGCGACTACTTTGAATGCTGTTGTCTCTCTCACATCTTCAAAATCTTCTTCTCTTCCAGCTACAAGCTGTGCCATTGCTCCTGAAAGGATCAGGTTTGGTAAGGTATTGTCTTAGCTTTTCTCACTACAGGATTATGATTGCATACAATAGAAAAGTTGAGATCCTTGAGATATTCTGCTTTTAAGGTTTTGTTAATAACCTTATTGGTCTTGTAACATGTTCAGTAAAGTTTTCGAATTTGGATAAATATGGGTTTTACTTAGAAATCTCGAGAATGGAGAAAGCTAGGAAAAATTGATTGATGATTTCGCAAATATGCCCAAAAACTGGCTACTTTTGAAAGATGAGTGTACTAGATTGGGTCTCTGATTTGTTGTTTAGTAAAGTTTGGGACTTTGGATAAGTTTCACTAGGAATCTACTTTCTCGAATATGCTCAAAAATCTCAACTTTTGGAGATCAATGTCCTGATATATGATGGGATCTTGATTAGATCTCTCTGGTTTTGTTGTTGTTGTGTTCTGAAGGGTGCTTTTTACTACAAAAGCAACAATGTAGTGACAGGCAAAAGAGTGGTTTCCGTAAGAGCTGAAATCACAACAGATGCTCCTGTGAAGAAAGTAGAGAAAATCTCTAAGAAGAACGAGGAAGGAGTGATCACTAACAAGTACAGACCAAAGGAGCCTTACACCGGCAAAGTCCTACTCAACACAAAAATCACAGCTGATGATGCTCCTGGAGAGACCTGGCACATGGTTTTCAGCCATGAAGGTTTTGATTCCATTACTTGTTTCTTACATTATACAGATCCATGTATGATTCGTATGATTGTAATTGATGTAGCGTGTGTATGTCTTCTATAGGAGAAATCCCGTACAGAGAGGGCCAATCTGTTGGTGTGATTGCAGATGGAATTGACAAGAATGGAAAGCCTCACAAGGTCAGGCTTTACTCGATTGCAAGCAGCGCTCTTGGAGACCTCGGCAATTCCGAAACCGTAATAGACCATTTCCTTGACAACTTATTCTAAAAGAATGCGATTTCTTTTGTGTGGTTAGCTGAAATGAACAGGTTTGTTGCAGGTTTCTTTGTGCGTGAAAAGGCTTGTCTATACTAATGACGCAGGAGAGATTGTCAAAGGAGTTTGCTCAAATTTCTTGTGTAAGTACCTGTGAAAAAGTATTTGGTTTTCCTCTGAACTTCTTTCACCTATTCGACTTTGGAGATTTCAATTCCTTTTTTTTTTTTCCTTTCAGGTGACTTGAAACCAGGAAGTGATGTCAAGCTCACTGGTCCTGTAGGAAAGGAAATGCTTATGCCAAAGGATCCAAACGCTACTGTTATTATGGTCTGTACCTTAAACCTCAAATATCTTTGATATGCTTATGATTAAACCTCTATAAGTTCTGATTCTTGAAACATCGTTAATCACTAATAGAAATTTTGTTCTTCCTGATGACGACCACAGCTTGCCACAGGGACAGGAATCGCTCCTTTCCGGTCTTTCTTGTGGAAGATGTTCTTCGAGAAACACGATGACTACAAGGCGAGTGAATGCTCTGGTCAATAAGCTTTTTGATATTGACAATATATGTTGAAATCTAACATCTTTGCAGTCGTTGTGATGCAGTTTAATGGCTTAGCTTGGCTGTTCTTGGGTGTACCAACCACTAGTTCATTGCTCTACACAGAGGCACATACACACTAACACTTCTTCTGGTTCCTTCTAGTTTATCAAATCCTTTCCGATAGAAAAGAAAGATATCAATATCATTTTTGGTTGTGTGATTGAATATCAGGAGTTCGATAAGATGAAAGCAAAGGCCCCCGAGAATTTCAGGGTTGATTACGCGATAAGCAGAGAACAAGCGAACGATAAAGGAGAGAAGATGTATATCCAGACCAGAATGGCGCAATACGCACCTGAATTATGGGAGTTGTTGAAGAAAGACAACACATTTGTCTACATGTGTGGGCTTAAGGGCATGGAGAAAGGAATTGATGACATTATGGTCTCATTAGCTGCTAATGACGGTAAAACAATATAGCTAATAATAATAACACTCTAAATCTTGAAACCTCCATTGCATAATCAAATGTAGTTAATAACTTTGTGATGGTTTTAGGTATTGACTGGTTTGATTATAAGAAGCAGTTGAAGAAGGCAGAGCAATGGAACGTTGAAGTCTACTGATTAACCATCGGTGGCAAGTATAGTAGAACAAAAGTGTAATTTTCGAATCCAACTTTCTGTAAGCTGAAGATAAGTTATGTTTTAGATATATTAAACTAAAAAAGGGTTCTTTTATCTGTTGTCGTTCATTCATTACCAATATTTTGCTCTAATATAAATGGTACATTGGTAGAGACTTGTCCTCAACTGACAGCAATCTATATACTAAGGTAGATAACCAATCCTCTGACAATGAAATGAGACTAATATCCAATCTTATCCATAAACATTATCAAATGAAATTATATTATATAAATTCATGCATCTACTCAAACAAGCAATGGTTTTCTTAGGACACTAGAATACTACTCCGAGTAGTTGATTTTGGGTTTGACTAATTCTTCTACTGAAACATTTGCGTTAAACCTTATCATGAGTAAAAATAAAAAAATCGCGATTGAAGCTGACATGTTGAGATTTTTTTCTTGAAGCTGACAAACAAAAAGAGAAATTTAACAAGGCTTATGTTTCTTCTCTCTTTTTATCTTTCGTCAGAGAGTCAGAACGGCGAAATTGTATATATCCACGTAATCAGACTCACCGTAAGCTACCAACATACAACAACACTTGACTATAGTTGTTTGTAAGATCGTCAACAGAATCTCCTTCCTTCTTTATAACCATTCCTCTGTTTTATCATCTCTGTTTCGCTCCCAGAAGAAGAAGAAGAAGAAGAAGAAGAAACAGAGCGTTAACATTTTTCTTCAACCTAATCATGGCATTGGTCTTCTTCTTTTTCTTCTTATCGAATTGGTTCTTCTCCGGTAACAACACCTCTAGTTTTCCTGAAAACCTCACAGATTATACGACTGTGTAATGATTTTGTAACTTCTTTAATTTTTTTCTAATCTCAGGAGTTATGTCGAGGAGCTTCATTATAGCTAACAAATGCGAATACACAGTCTGGCCGGGAATTCTATCTAACGCCGGGGTTCCTTCGTTACCGATCACCGGCTTTGTCCTCCAGAAAGGCGAGACGCGTACGGTCAACGCGCCACCTTCATGGGGCGGTCGTTTCTGGGGAAGGACACTCTGCTCCACCGATTCCGACGGAAAATTCTCTTGCGCCACCGGTGATTGCGGCTCTGGGAAACTCGAATGCTCCGGCACCGGCGCTGCTCCTCCGTCGACTCTTGCCGAATTCACTCTCGACGGCTCCGACGGACTCGATTTCTACGACGTGAGTCTCGTCGAAGGCTAAACGTCCAGATGCTTGTCGTCCCACAAGGCGGCTCAGGCCAGAATTGCAGCAGCACCGGCTGCATCGTTGATTTAAACGGTAAATGTCCTTCTGAGCTGAGAGTGAATAGCGTCGGCGGCAGAGACGGTGGGAAGCAGGTGGGTGCGATGGGGTGTAAAAGTGCGTGCGAAGCGTTTCGGGAGCCAGAGTATTGCTGCACCGGCGCGTTTGGGTTGCCTGACACGTGTAAGCCGTCTTCTTACTCGCGCATTTTTAAAAGCGCGTGTCCAAGCGCCTATAGCTATGCGTATGATGATAAGACAAGTACTTTCACGTGCGCTAAATCTCCTAACTACGTCATCACTTTCTGTCCTTCTCCCAACACAAGGTTAAAATTCCTTTAAATACCCTTCTTTAATTAACTGCTAATTTTGCTTGTTGAATTACACTCAAATCCTATTGTTTTTAAACTGATTTTGTTTGTTTCCAATTTCGAAAGTAAATCTTTTTAATGATTATCTTATTCAACATTAACAATAGACATGTTTGTCACATTTATCCCAGAAAGACACGCATCGAAACATCATTCACTAATTCCTTCTCATTTGCAGCCTAAAATCACATGTGGAACAAAGCACAGAGACGATTACATTGACAACTCCGTCCTCCGTCCGTACGAAATCGTCGCCGATGGTCTACGAAGGTTTTCTGGATGAAAGCAGTGGCTCCCCATCCACGTGTGACCTAGGCTCACATGGAATAGCAGTCGCTTTTTCGCTTGCTTTTTGTTGGATGTGGCGGTTCTTCTGACCACACTCTGTCTGCCACGTATTCGCATGTGAAGTGGTTGGTGATGGACAGGAGTGAAATAGATATGATATATACTTGTATTTTCTTTATTTTATGTAAGTATGATTAAATATTATAGTTATTCTATTTGAAGCCATGCACACGTTAATTAAGACGAAAGAGGACTAACAAATGTTTAAAATAGAAGTAAAACGTTTACAAAAATAACACAAAAATGATGATTAGCTTTTTGAGTCTTTGTTTGAAGCTTACATAAAACGAAATGAAACTGTGAAACAAAAATAATATCAAAATCAATTTTGATTGGTAACATTGTGTCGTGGTTTTGGTTAGGGACGTAGCAGAGAGAAAAATTGTATTGATGGGCCTACCTTATATTCCATTTCGAAAGGCCCACAAAATTCTATTAGTTTTAGGGGAAATAAACAAAAAATAAATGAATTGTCAGAAGTGGGATTTGAACCCACGCCCTCTTTCGAAGACCAGAACTTGAGTCTGGCGCCTTAGACCACTCGGCCATCCTGACGTCTCTGATCACACGGCTACTATTATTTTGATACCAGAAACAACTTATTTTGCATTTGTCAACCATGCTATGATGAGCAAACCAATGCTGATAAAAAAATTACATTTAGAAGGTTTTCTTTTTGGTCATCAAACAAGATCTATTTATGGAAAATCAACTTGTCAAGGAGGAAACATGAGAGGAAGATGAGCGTTATTTAGCAAGTCTGTCTGATGCAAAGTATATTGGCTCTTTTTTTTTAAAAGAAAACTAACTATAAAAAAGTTTTAACAGCAATTAAAAATGGATAAATTATCCTTAAAAAGAGGTTTATATTTCTTCTCCGTGTTCATTGTTATAACATCAATTTACTTAAAACCGAATTCAATTGCACCAAAGCTGAATAAAGTCTAATGATGTTCTCACGAAATGAGAAAACTCAATTCGAGAAGAATAAAGTTAAGAACTCACTCAAAGAATACATTTACATTAAATGGAGCAAAGATTGAGATCACAAAAAGATGATAGACTACAATCCTTGGAAGATTGTTTTCAACAAAATTCATCTTTGACTCTATGTTGATGTTGACAATTGAACAAATTTTGTTTTCAACAATGATTATATTCACTTCAGCACAATGTAATAGAAGTAACAGTATAACAAATTTGTTGGGAAGTTGTTTCTTTTCAAGTTCAAATTGTTTATCATTGCTTCCACTTTTTTTATCGACAAAAATAGCCAAATTTTTCTATTCTTTCTCAACAAAAAAAAAAAAACTTGCCAAGAAATACATATATTTATTCAATGAATCTCGAACAGGTCTTGGTTATCCTTTGAATAAAGTTTTCAAGTTTGGGAAACTTGTGAATCCAAATTCAATTGCTCAAAGACTGACCAAAGTCTAATGATGCTCTCAAGTAATGAGGAAATTCAATTGAACACTTTTGCAGAAACCAAGCAAAGATAAAAACCACAAAAGAGCTGATAGACTAGAATTTTAGAAAGATTGCATTCAACGGATTTTCTTCTTCGTCTTTGTCTCCACGTTGTTGGAAGCTTGACAAATCTTTTTCCAGCAACGATAAGAAATGAGTAAAGGTATCAAAACCCACCATCCATTAGCTCCAATGTAGTAGGAGTAATAGTAGAAGGAGTTTGTTGCAAAGTTGTCTCCTTCCAATAAGGCAGTGATGAAATAGACAAGACATCCATAGAGCTGGCCGAGTGAAATCGCAAGCTGAAGCACGTAGCTGTATGACTTCCCTTTGGCAATAGCATACCTTTCAAATTCCAACAAAAGTCAACTAGTTTAGTTAGTTTGAAGAAATGATGTTGGCTTGAATAGAGAGAGAGAGACTTACACAGCTAGAAGAGAAGCAGGGCCTTCAATAACAGCAGTGATCCCTTCAACAGCTATAACTGCAGAATCTCTGCCTGCGTATCTCGAATCACCTTTGCTGTATTCTTTCCCTGCCAAAAAAAATAATAATAATAAATGAGAGTATAAATAAGTCAACATAGAAGAATATGTCATAATCGAACAAGAAGAAGAAGAAGAAGATATGTACTTACAGACTTCAGCAAGATAACAGGAAGTGTTGTCCTTGAAAAACTCAGGGGAGAAAACGAAATAGCCCTCAAGAACAATGTGAGTGAGACCGGTGAATGCCCACCAGCACATTAGCAATTTGTCAAGCTGCGGTTTCTTTCTCCCTACCACGAATCACAACATTATAATAAGATGCAATTCTCTGATTAGTGATTCGATCCCGGTCATTTCTCAAACTTCAATAGGTTTTAACTACGGTCGATTTTTGTTCTCTAGATTACTCGGATCTGCTCAATTCAACTTTTTTGAGAGGAATCAAATCAGAGAAGGGAAATGGATTACCGAATAGAAACCAGACAAAGGTGACGACGAAGAGGGAAGCAGCGAGGTAGACAGCGAGGATGTTTGACATGGACATGGAGATCGGTACGTATCCAGGCAATTTCAGATCTCTGGGAACGTAAGGATGCGCCGTTTCCTCCATCGTTATCTCTTTGGGGGTGACAGGTAGAATTATAAAACAGGTCTTGTGAGTTGTGTCTCTCTGCTCAACGACTTAATATATATATGTGAATTGTGAAGCTAGCTAGATCTGAGAGTCCCTCTTGAGTCGTCTTCCACTCTTTGAAACACATAACTTTTTTTATTTTCTTCCGAATAAACAATTTGACTTTTCTTTTTTGGGGGGGTCAACAAACAAGTTCGATTAATTGTTTTCGTATTTTAGTTACAGATTTTAATACAAGAACTTCATCTTTCACAATTATTTACTTTCGCTCTCTTAGCTATCTATGAAACTAATGGCATTACCCGACGCACTCCAAGCCAACCTCCCGACGTTCTACGTAAATTTGGCGCTGAAGTTCTGGTTATCGCGTCGATAACACCCGTGCTGGCTCTGACACTCGCTTGGGACATATCAAGAAGAACAGCTGAAGCGATCACGCGATACAACCGCCGTGCCCGTGAGAAACTCGGTCACCTTCAGAATCAGGCGGTAGTGGTGGTAGTTCTAAACAAGGGTATTGCTGGCACGGTTTAGCGGTCCTATCACAGGCTTCACAGATTCGGGTTAGGCTCCCTCAACATGTACCTTACTTTGACTGAGTCCATATAAAATCGACAACTTTTTGTTGCCCTTTATTTTGGGAAAACTATGATATAAGCTAGAGTAACAGTGGTTAAGAAATTAATAAAAAGACGAGACGTTTTTGGTGTTACTTGTTTCATCTTGCGGCTCAAAAAGCTTGGAACAATTACAAAATATTTTGTACTTACAACATATTTCCCAAGTTTTAGCTATATATGTACGACCAGGATTTTATGTTTTTAACTTACTAAGACAAAAGAGAGTTTGTTTGATAGATGTCAGAGATGAAGATTATTTGTGAGGAGACGAAGAAGAGTGACACTCCCTTGGCTTCTCGGTTGTGCCGTTGTTGTCTTCTTTCCGCCTCTGGTCCCCTGCAAGTGAATTTGAAAACGTTAATCACATGATTTTGATCTATAAACTTTCTACTATCAAAGTTGGGTTCTTCGTGTCTGGTTACATCATGTATACAACATACCTTTGGCTCGGCGACATCATCCTCGATCTCTAACGTGTTTATTTCTCTTGTTAATAACACAGATGAGGCAGGTTGGAGTCTCCTGTTACAGGAACAAAGGCTTTTTATATTAAGTAAACATGGAAAGAAGAGACAACGAAAGATTGGCAAAACAATAAACCTTTTTGGTTTCTTCTGTCCGTTCCTCTGTTTTTTAGTTGATGCAGGTTCTGCGTCAAGGGCAGGGATTTCAATTTCCCGACCCTGAGTTGATTCTGATTTCTGTTGAACACGAGACTCAGCGAATTTAACCTACAGATGACGGAAACAAAAAGTTTAGCTATAGCAGTTTCGGAGCATTATGGCATTTATTTGTGTCATGAGGATAAGTCATAAAAATTTGTGGAAGAAGAGAATGGCTAAACCTGTGGTTTCTCAATCTGGTTATCTTTGATGTCTAAGTCATCCATTTCCTCAGCTAGCGATGTGGATGAAGCTGGCAGCAGTCTTCTGTGTCTGCAGCAAGACCAAAGAGAAATGAGACTCAGAGAGAGAGACTGCTCCTAAAGCTTCGCGGAGGACACATAAAACTGTTTAAACACAATGTGCAAATCAAAAGTCACTCGTGACCTCTTTTGTTTCTCTGAATCTGAAAATCTGCGGGATATAGCGGATTTTGTTTGAATATTAGACAGCCCGTTGTAGATGCGACTTACTTCAACTTGTTCTGGTGAAGGTGTTGGATCACCTTGCTTGGCACATTTTTGCTCGTCACAGGAGATTTCCTCGTTTCCTAAGTCAGGTACTACACTTTTGTTTGACACAGGAGATTCATTGCATCCTTTTGTTTGAATGTTAGACAGCCCGTTGTTGATGCGACTAACTTCAACTTGTTCTGGTGAAGGTGTTGGATCCCCTTGCTTGGCACATTTTTGCTCGTCACAGTAGATTTCCTCGTTTCCTAAGCCAGGTACTACACTTTTGTTTGGCATAGGAGATTCATTGCATCCTTTTGTTTGAATGTTAGACAGCCCGTTGTTGATGCTACTAACTTCAACTTGTTCTGGTGAAGGTGTTGGATCACCTTGCTTGGCACATTTTTGCTCGTCACAGAAAATTTCCTCGTTTCCTAAGCCAGGTACTACATCTTTGTTCGGCGCAGGAGACTCATTGCATCCTTCTGTGCTGACTACTCTTCTTGACTCGTTAAGGTTGCTAGGATCATCATCGACATTACTCTGAAAATTTGAGACTAGCAATAAATATCTTTGGTAGGCATAAGAAGAGATGAATCAAGAATAAAATCCAAAATCATATCCAGACTTACTTCCGCATGAGCAAAACTTGTGTCAACCTCGCATTGTTCCTTTGCATGGACAAGTGCTTCTACCTCAGGTATACATGGTTCCGTCAGGTTTGACTTTAGGCAAGAGGACTTGAGACTGATCAACTCTGTCTCGAATCCACGAGACTTGAGTTGTTCACTTCTAAGGCTTTCCTTGAGACTGCAAATTTCACCTTCTGCAACCTAAGATAATAAATAGAATAATAGACATCAAATATACTTCAACTGTAATATGTCACAATATTAAGGAAAGGCTCCATCACAAATAGTTGATTGTAAGTAAAGGCAATGGCAGGACGTTACTTTTAGTTTCTCGTTGTACTGCTTCAGGACATTCCACAAGACTTTAGCGAAATTCCGCATGATGATGTGCTCTCTCTCGTTGTTATCCTGGGCAACATGTTCCAGCCTTGGATGTAATTTTTCCGTTGGATCAGCTTTCTTTCCCTTCAAATTCACTGGGGAACAATCATATTAGACATCCAGGACGCAAAGGAAATAAGCAAGAGATCTCAAAATTATACCTTCCAGAGATATTTGGTTTCTCTCTCCAGCACCAATTTCTTCAATCTACAGATTCAAAAGCAACATTTTTAGTATATGATGCATGCAAAGAAACCTTTTAGTTTGGCTGAAGACAATAAAAATGCGTAGAGGAAGCCATATTTACTTGGGAAATCTTGGGTGCACTGAGTTTCATTTTCTTGTTTTTTTCAACTCTTGGAAATGTCTTGAGCTGCCTCTTGTTGCAAGGTTCCTCAGTGTTATCAAATCTAAATACAACACCAAACGGAAAGACATTGGCACTTATGAAGGACTGTGGACTTCATCTTAAAGAGTGATAACGAACATTACTTGATTTTCATATAAGGTGATGCTTGTTTCAAAAGATAGGAGGTATCAAGATAATCCTCTTCTGCTGCTTTGATTGTTAAAATCTGTACAAAACATATAGAGAAGATAAATTTGATCTTGTACAAGAACTCAAGAAAAATCCCACAAATAGTCATACCAAAGCCATCCTCTTTTTTCCATCCAGATAATCTCGCAAGTATCTTGTTAACTACATAAAGCCAAAAACACATTAGCATATAGAATGAAGGAAGACTACATAACTGATAGATCATTTAATTTTTTCATCAGATAATATGAAAAGGGGGTTTTAAGCTAGATAGATACCAAAGAATTTTGATGATGTTTTTGCAATCCCTTCTTTCGGTTCTTCTGGTACTCCAACAGCGACTAAGAACATATACAGCGTATGTTCATGGTTAAGGGAAGTGCAGGCATAAAAGAAAATTATAAAACAAGGTCATCTCTAAGGAAATGCCCTTACCCGCAAACATTGACCAAAAACCATGGATGTATTATTGATGAAATTACTCTCAACCAACCTTTCTCCCTACAAAAGAAATCCAACGGACAAACAGGGAACAAAATTTATATACAGATCAAGAAATGGTCACTGTTAACCAAACCCTACTGTGATGCTAAGAACAAGCTCTGGACAACATCTCAAAGTCAAGCTAGGAATGTTTCCTTATAACTATTAGACTGAATCCGTACTTATAAGGCAAATACTTCCAGGCATGACATTTTTTTGGCATTGCATATCAAAAGTGTAAACAAAATAGATTACAACCTGATTTCCAGTTCTTTTCTCTCTTTCTGCTCCTGCCAGGTCCACTATCGTCAGCATAGCATCACTAGACTGCATTTTTGTTTCGTTGGAATCACCATCGTAAGCTGCTCTTATGTTAATGATGCATTGTGAGCGACTGAAAGCATTCCCAAAATTAGTATAGAACACGAAGACATTTAGTTAAACATTGTTGAGAAATGCTCTAAAAGTTAAGAGCGAAACGTTTGCAGCCAATTACCTTGATTGGCTGTTTGAATTTGTTGTAGCTGTAGCACGTTTCAGCATTGCCTGGCCAATTAAGGACTCTGCTTCCTCCAAATTCCGGATTGTGACCTAATCAACACACATGATTGTCAAAAGACTGAGAGTCACAATATCTATCATTACTAAAACTAAAAACCAAGAAAAACCCAAAAAAAAAAATCAAGCAAACCTCTTTCAAACCCCTGATGGTTGATTGCTGCACATACAATTCAGAGCTTCCATCTCCAAGTAAATCATAAGCTTTCTCCCCTTTCCCTCGTTCAGAGCATATCTCAAATATAGACAAGTAAAACGACCTGAAGATAAGCAATCCATTGTTATGTAACAAGTAACAAACTTTTGTCTAACCCCCCAAACAAACTCATTGTTTCATACAGTTTGGTTTTTCTGCTATAAAAATTTACATAATCGACTCAGATGGAAGTATTGAAAACGAATAAACAGTACCTCAAAGATACAGAAGAAGCCTCATCGCTCTTCTTGAAAATTTGACGGAGTGTAATTGGAACAATCCCAGGATCCTTGGGAGTTCCAAAGACAGTGTGAGTCTTCCCCGAGCCACTAGGTCCCAATGCTGCCAACATTCCGCTTTTCCCTTTCATAAAATCTTCCAACAAAGGTTGAACCATTTTATCATACACATCGTTCTACAAACAGACCCAAACAAAACTCGTCAATGGTAAAAAGAACCATCTTAAAATTCGACTAAAAAATGAAGTGAAATTGATACGAGATTTGGTCGAACCTGGGAACAATCGGTAGGGAAAACGTGAGAAAACCCTTCGTATACCTCAGTCTTATTTCGTTTCAGCTCTTGTAACGCTTGAGGAGGAGTTAATGTCACTGAATAAGGATCGTTGAGAGTAATACAAGCTTCTTCGCTCTTCTTACTCTTTACGTTCTCCGGATTCCTGCTCTCTCTCGCGCTGTTCCACTTCTTCGAAGGGTTTTGAGGCCAGACGTTTCTAGGTCTGCTCTTCGTGGTGATTACCTTGGTGAAGACTTTCAACGGTTTGATTCTCAGGAATATCTTAAGACTCTCCGAAAGCGTCGGTTTAGGTTCGGGTTGCTGGGTTTGGATGGAGAGAATCTCGTCGATCGGGAAAGACGGAACGTCGTGCGCATTCGCGGCGGTTAAAGAAGTAGAAGGTGGCTTAGCTGCAGTTGTAAACGGCGTCGCTCTAGCTTTCCTCGGAGGATTCCGTCGCACGGTAACAGAGGCGGGACACGCCGGAGGACTGAAGCTTCTCTGTAACTCCTCCATCGTCTCTTTTGTCCCAGTGGGCGGAAAAAGAAGCGTTTCCTATTTCAATTTTTCCCAAATTGAAAATGTAAATCCACTCTCTCTCTCTGTCACTCACTCTCTCTTTTTTTGTTCGAAATTGTATATTTTACAAATAGAAAAAGAAACATTTAAAGCCTATAATAGGCTTAATGCAAAAGCCCATTATATTTAAGCCCATTATATTTGTGCGACAAGTAGTTCTACAACTGTTTCGATTCTTCCTCCATTAATTTTTTTTTTCTGCGTCTTTCTCCTCCTCCGACTCCGCCTCGCCGCCGCCGGGAACCGTTCGAAACCCTAAACTCCTACATCTCTCTCTCTCACTACTCGGCCAATTTTCTGTTATCTGCTCATTAACTTTGTCTTTCAGTAAGGTTTCGCCACATGTCTCTAGTTTCTGAAATTTTTATGCTCAATTTCTCTTTAATGATTTCTGATAGTCGTTTGATTTTATGTATGTGGGTAGTTCTTAACTATATTGTGCTCCTCAGTTTTAAGCTATTAGAGTTCTTTTTTTTTCTTTGTTAGCGTTTGATTGTGTTTCTGTAGACTATTGGAAACTACCATCTCTAGTTGAGAATTTATATTTATCTTTACTGTCACGAAGTTCCGTATTTGTAGTTTGGTTCGTCTCTCTTTCAGAATCCATTGTTACCCAACATGAGTTCTGTTTTCCATTAACTTTGGTTTCTGTAAAGCGGATTGAAACATGTAGTGATGAGTTATCTTACTTGTTTTGCCTTTTTTTCCGGTGAAAGGTTCTTTGTAATGAAAAAATCTCGGGAAAGCGGTTTTTTGTTCTGTAATTTGTGTTCAACGATGCTCGTCTTGAAATCAAGCAAGTATGCGCAATGTCCACTATGCAAAACAACGCGAAATGCACAAGGTATACTTGAATTCGTTTTGGATGGAGTGTTGTGCTTTATATCAAAATCAAACAGTTTTTTTTTTTTTCTTTTTTTGGTTTAGCTAAACTTGTTATGCTTTAAAACGTCATTGTTTTCAGAAATCATTGGCAAGGATATATCTTACGTAGTTTCTGATGAGGTATGTTTTTATCCTTTATAAAGCAGCGTAGATTCTTGTCTGGCTAGTTATGATGCGTCGTATAATCTTATATGTGTTATTCACAAGATGACCGTGTGTAAATCAATCGCATTTGGTTCCTGTTTCATTGAGTAGCAAAGAGTTCGCTCTTGATTTCTTTCCGTCCATTGTTATTACTTACTAGACGGTGAACACAGACAACCCTTGCCCGTTCTATGTAACTAATTTCAAACCAATAAATGGACGCTGCTTTTGATATTCTTGCAAGAACATTGCATCGTAAACAGTCTAATCCTGTTTCATGAGTGTTTACGTTCTCCTTCTGGTTTAATACGTAGACTATCCCAATGCAGAGTTAGTATACAACTCATTGCCTTTGGCTTTTTGTAGGATATCAGAAGAGAACTTGGAATATCTCTGTTTGGTGAAAAAACGCAGGAAGACGCTGAGCTACCAAAGGTTTGTAAGATTACATAATCAAAAACAGATTACTCTTTTTTTTGCAATCTCTAACTTTTGATTTTGATGATTCTATTTGCAGATCAAAAAGGCGTGTGAGAAATGCCAGCACCCTGAACTTGTATACACAACCAGACAGGTAAGCCTAAGCTTTCTAAGTCTTTTTTTCAAGTCCTTGTCTTCTCTTTCATGTCAAAGAATGTATTCATCTTAAGTTTTCTTATTTTTTTGCAGACAAGATCAGCAGACGAAGGACAAACAACATATTATACTTGCCCCAATTGTGGACATAGATTCACAGAAGGTTGAGGTTATCACAATCTCCAGCATGAGATTCGATTCACAGAGAATGCCAGTTTTGTTTCTTACATTAATGCTACGTACTCAATATTATATGTCATGATTGAAACCTTATGTATTATTGATTCTTACATTTATGTTACGAGCTCAATAGTCAATGTCATGATCAAAACATTATGTATTGTTCTTTACGTTTCTTTAACTTTATTTTATGTCATCATCTGAAACTTTTTCTTATTAGTATTGGGTATAATCTTAGACAAGGAAACAGCATAAAAGAAAATCTATTCCGGCGAGGCTATGCTTTGTGCCAACAGAGCCTTTAAAAAAGTTACGGCTTAGCAAATCACACAAAAGGAGAGAGTTCTATCACTTTAAAAATACGACAGACATAAGCCCATATAAAGCCCATGGGCTTACTGTATTTGAAAATATCGTCTACGTTATTGTAGCACCACCTTTCAGCGGAGCTGTAAAACTCGCCGGCTGTTATCGGTGGCTACGTCAGTTTTGCCGGCAGCTTCTGCGTTGCAACGAAGCTTCGGTTTGATCGAAAACCTTGGCATGGGCAAACTACTCGGCGGAGGAGACAGCAGCATGATTGCTGGACCGGGATAACCATCAAATTCTTTAGGGAAATCACGCGGGTGGTTAGACCAGACCGGAACCGAACCGGTTCGAGTCAATCTCGGTACAGATTCAACGTACTCTACTTTCTTCTGCTGTGCTTCAGACGTTGCTCTTGTCTGAGCGCAAGGAAGAGTAGAGCTGTTGACACGTGGTCGAGAACTGTTGACGCGTTGCAGAGGAAGAGTTGAGCTGTTGACACGTGGAAGAGGGAGAAGAGGAGGCTGTGAGTAATTCGGCGGCGGAGGAAGATACACCGGCGAAGATCCCCAAGACGACGCCGGATTAGTCGGAAGAGCCAAACTTCCTCCGGATCTCGAAAGCGAACCACGAGAACTCCTTCTTTTAGGGTTCTTGAATGGTCTCAAACCCGAAACCTGCTTAGCCGGGGAACGTTGCACTGATATTGTTTCCATTGATTAGATTTTCAAAGAAAAATCTTTAGTAGTTTCAAGAAGAGAGGGTATTTTATGAAGATATTGAACAATATATAAAACAAAGTAAAAACAGATATATGCGTTTTTAATGGCGACGATCTACCAAATAATACGATCGATAGCCCTATAAGTTGATAAATATCCAATGTTTAGAGAAAAGAGAAAGAGAAAACGAAGAGTTTCTAAAACATGTATATTCAATCTTCCATAACAAGATCCGAAGGATCGTTCGGTATAAACTCTCTCTAGAGAACCCTAACCTCGAGAGGACAGATGTTGCCAGTCACTGGCACGGCTGTTTCTTTTTATAATCGAAACCACCAAATATAATGCGTATTTTTTAATCTATTTTTTAAAGAATTTATTTGTTTTACACAAAAATGTCGCAGCATATATATTATTGTTCTTAGCTTCAAGTTTACATTCCAATTGCTCATTGCAGTACAAGTCCCGAGAAACACTGTAGGACGGTCACCGCCGATTAAGTCTAAACCATTGGATCATGATATAAGTATTACAATAGCCGTTGAGAGAATCTGAACCGTATAAAACGGGATCTGTTTTTAGGTAGATCTTGACCATACACGTCGGTATCATCGGTGGCTTTCTTCCTTGATGACCTCACGTGGATGGATTGTATGGGACCCAGTCAATTCTTTCACCGTAGATCTTGATTACGTGGCATCACAACAGCCATTCATCGTTGTGGTGAGGTTTTTCCAGAATAGGATTGGTCGGTCTTCATGCATCGTTTGCATGTGCCTGCCATAAAAATAATACCAAGGAAGAAGATATCGAATAGTTATTTTAAATGGTGGACATTATAATATAGAAAGCATCGAGAATATCACTAAGATATTGTCTATTGCGTAAAGATCAATTTTAAAAATAATTACTTGACATAATCTTTAATTGAAATGCAAATGATTGGGTATAATGTTACCATTTGAAAGATTAAGCCTAGTTAGAAACCGAATAATAAAACTACGTACGTACTGCAAATCAAAACTGCGGAATCTTTAATGGGATGGGACAATTCACAGCTGACGGCTAACATAACAAAGTTACTAATTAGTAGTATTGAAAAATAGCATTTAACTAACTATAAGTTTCTAGTAGTTGAAAATGCGTCATTAGTATCCCGCTGCAATTCTAATTATGATTTGTCATGCGTGTTTAATAAAATCAAACCAAATAAAAAGTGATTCTTAAGAGTGATGAATTCTTGTCCAAATTCTTGTGATTATCAGGAAGAATAATTAATATACTTTTTGACAATTCATAAAACGTAACGCATTGAAGCACGCGAATCTAGAAATACCAAAACAACATAGTTCTACTATATAAACCGATTAATTAACTGCAGGTGGAACCGTGAAACACTAAAAAAAATAGATATATGTAATTCGAATGCTATATAAATTTATAAGTCATGTGTATATATACGTATATTGAACGGAGTGTGGTTGCTCGATTGTCTATATTATTATTTATTTTGTAGATACTTTGGATGATGACAGCTTTTATTTTTTTACTTGTTTTGGGATGATCATGGTTAGGTGTGGTTACTCTTTTCTTTTCATCATTTCGTCTCTTATATAATATTTAATACAATACACCGTGTTTGGTAGAACTTTGGTTCTATTTGTTGACTTCCATTTTTTCAACCAAAGAAATCAAAATTTAACACAAATTGCATGCACTTAAGTCCAACATTAAGCCGTTTTCTTGTATATTTATATACAAAATGCATATTTCATGTCATAAATTATTTATAATCTAAGATCTAGACCCCGACCCCACGTCATCAATAAGTATAGCTTATGTTATCGAAACGTCTTTTGAAGATAGATATGAACAAGAAAAGAAAAAAGATGAGAGGTTGAACCATTGATCCCAAGTTCGAAGTTTTCGACGAGAAGTTATATGATTTACACCTTATTGATATATTATCACTGGTTGGATCCCATTTATAAGTTATATTATTTTTTGTTAACTAAGGCTCCGATGGATTATGAGGTCGGCACATCTCTGCGTTGGTAATGTCTTCCAACTAAGAGAATCTAATTACAGGCAAACTTTTCGGTCTCGAAGAAAAGTCTAGTAACCACTAGCTAGTACATCCCTTGAATAGTTAAATATATATATATATATATATATAATTTAAATATTGGATCTAATCTTTTTTTTCTCTTACCCATTTCTTCAACAAAAAAAAAAAACATTTTCTTAAAACTTTAAAAAGTTCAAAATTTTCCCCCACATATATGCATATCTGCTAGCTAGGGTTTAATTATGTGGAGTAACCACGAGGGCGCATTGCTACTTTTGGAGTCGTCTTTAGCGAATGACGTGGTCCACTTTTATTATTATTACTTTCTGCACCGACCATATCTAAGGCCACGTACTTCACTTTTTATGCTCCAATACCCTAGTTTTTGTTTTTAGATCTGCTTTTCTTTGTGATCATTCGTATTAATATATGTTTAATAACATATACACTAATTCTACTACATATACATGGTATATTATCTAGTTGTATACTATATGGATTTCATTTTGTTGTCTAAATGTCAAATTCCTTAATCTCTACATGTACTATATGTGATTTTACTTATAAATAGTTAAATATATCGCTCTGTAATCAAACCTATATCGGTGGTGTATAATGTGGTGTATCGGTGTGAGACATTTTTCAGCAGCGAGGCAAGTAACATTTTGACTATAAATTCGAACCTTTGGATCAAATTTCTACGGACATATATAACATATTAACATTAGTTTTGAATTGCTGATCTATAACAAGAAAAACTAAAAAATAAATTGGGTATAAGTTATAAATATAACGCATATATAGCACATATATGTTCAAACTTTAAATTTCCCTTCACAGTAAACATAACACAAGTAGCTACGTTTCTGATACATCTAATTGTTTTAATTTTTGTATATGAAAGAGAGATTTTGGAGTAAATATCATATAATACATCTAAGTATTGGTCGTTAAATACCAAAATAACATTCTCTACGATCCATTTAAGTTGAGATGATAAGCGTTCAATGGGAAGGCTAGGCTTTCCCATCAATGGGCTTTGGCCTTGGGGACATGGCTAAATGTTAAGGATACATATTCATTCAAGTAGTTATTTCCTGAGCGCCCTATGTCAAGTTTAATTTAAATTACGTTTCACCATTTATTTTGCTAACTAAAATATAATGGGAATGTGTCTGTTTCTAGAATTACACATCCTAGAGGAATAATTCCACTTTTGTCGGGAAGAAAATTAATAAACACTTGTTGGAATGAGGACCAAAGAACTTTATACGCATCAGATAAGTGTAGACCCAGACGACATTATGAAGTTTTTCTTTTACGGTAGTTTAAATTATAAGCAAGTCACCAAAAAAAAAAAAAATACAGAAAAAAACAAAACTAATAAGAACATGCCTTTAATTTATTTGGTTAATAAAACCAGAATGTATCTTAACACTACAAAGAATGGACAGTGGGTTAGAAGAAGAAAAAATTTACATTAACTTAATGATATATATGCACATCATTACATCAAAACAGAAGATTAACGAGTAAGCAAAAAAAAAAAAGGAAACGAGTAGTTGAAGCAAAGGTTATGAATGAAATGGACAATCAGATCCCTGACAATAAAGTCCTTATTTGTCGATACCATGGCAACTATAAAATCCAGCTATAAAATCCAGCCAAACAAACGGACGTTCTAGAGAGACTCCGTACATAACGCTCTTGAAAGTTTCTTATTCCAAAACCGTTTTTATTTTTTAAGGCTCCAATTAATTTCTCTCAAGTGAATGATAATATACAGTAATGTGACTATTATATGTTTCAATTTCTATAACGTAAATACATGGGATAATTAATATTATTAATCGAGTATTTAACATCCCCCTATCAATGTGTTTTCCTCTTTTTCGATTTAACTTTATTGTGGTTCTAAGTAAAGAGAAACCGAAAGAGTTTTTTTTTTTTTTTTTTTTTTTGTTTCTCTCCAGAAGATTTTGGATTTGATGAGAAATGGGAATAATCAGCACAATAATGGGAGCGATTGGTTTCGGATTCGGAACGACGATCGGAATCGTAATCGGTTACTACATGTTTTTCTATTATCAGTCTACTGATGTTCAGGCATCTTCGAATCTTCTTCTCATATCGTTGTTTAATCAACATTTTTTGTTTTGTTTAATACATATATGTTCCATTCTGATAGATCCCGTATTTTGTTTTCTCGTTAGAAATGTGACAAACCGTGCTTGTATTTATATATATATATTTTTTTTCTCATAGTTCCTCTAATTTAGTGGTCTCAATAATTTGATAATTTTTTTCATGCATGATACGATCACTTATTATTCTACTTCTCTTTTTTTTTTTTTTGTTTAGTGTATGTTGATCGATTGTGTTTTTTAAATCAATACGGAAAAGATTGATAAATGCAGTCGTTTATGTGATGACTAATTTAAAACTGAGCTCTCTGAATTCGTAGAAATGTTCCTTCTTGGTTAGCTTCAGTTTATTAATATGTTCAAACTTCGTTCAGGATCCTGAGATAAAGCCATTAGTGGAGCTAGATTCAGAGACTATAGCAAAAATGTTTCCTGAAATACCTTTGTGGGTGAAAAATCCAGATTTTGATCGTGTATGTTTCTCTACTCCCATCTTGATATAATGATTCTATATTTTATGGTCTAATAATTTGTAACTTAGTCTCTCTGTTCTCTTTGAAGATTGATTGGCTTAACAAGCTCATTGGCCATATGTGGCCTTATCTGGACAAGGTAAAGTCTTTTTCTTCTTCTTAGCTTCATGTTTTTGCCTTTTGACCTCAGTTACTATAAACAATATTTCTTGCAACGTCTTCAGGCTATTTGTAAGATGGCTCAGTCAATTGCAAAACCGATTATTGCCGAACAAATTCCAAACTATAAAATCGACTCAGTTGAATTTGAAATGCTCACTTTGGGTTCATTACCACCAACTTTCCAAGGTTTCTCCTTGTGTTATTACACTCTTACATTACATATTCTTCTTCCTTTTTCTTTGTTTTGATTCTCACTCTCATCTCCAGGAATGAAAGTTTATGCAACTGATGACAAGGAACTGATCATGGAGTTGTCAGTGAAGTGGGCAGGGAACCCTAATATCATTGTCGCAGCCAAAGCATTTGGGTTAAAAGCCACTGTCCAGGTTAGTTTTTGATCGCTGCATCGCCAAGAAAAGCCTCTTCATTTTTTTTTCTGATTACTTGCAAGATTGTATCATCATTAGGTGGTTGATTTGCAAGTTTATGCTACTCCAAGAATTACTTTGAAGCCATTGGTCCCATCTTTCCCCTGTTTTGCCAACATATTTGTCTCTCTTATGGATAAGGTATAATCCAAAAAACGGAGCAAACTTTGTTTGTATAATACCTTAAACATATATATAGAGAATCTTAAATGGGAATTTTTATGCAGCCACAAGTAGATTTTGGATTGAAGTTACTTGGTGCAGACGTAATGGCGATTCCTGGCTTATATCGATTTGTCCAGGTACGATGTTTTGAAAGCTGTTTTCGTTTTCTTCCCAAACAAGCAAACATTCTTGTTCGGACCTGAATCTCTAGAAGAACCGTTTCCTGGCTTCCTTTTTTATTGTAGGAACTCATTAAAGATCAGGTTGCAAACATGTACCTATGGCCAAAGACTTTGAATGTACAGATAATGGATCCTTCTAAGTAAGTTTTTTTAAATAAAAAAAAAATTTCTACTAAAGTCTCACTTCTACTACGATTGAGTATTTGCTAAATTTCATGACCTGCAGAGCAATGAAGAAACCTGTTGGATTGCTTAACGTGAAGGTCATTAAGGCAATGAAGCTTAAGAAGAAAGATCTTCTCGGTGGATCAGACCCTTATGTGAAATTAACACTCTCTGGAGACAAAGTTCCTGGCAAGAAGACAGTTGTTAAACACAGCAATCTAAACCCTGAATGGAACGAAGAATTCGATTTAGTTGTCAAAGAACCAGAGAGCCAAGAATTGCAGCTCATTGTTTATGACTGGGAACAGGTAACAACAACAAGTCTTTTGCATATTATCGTGTTACTGAAATTCGGTAATCCCTCGTTTGTCCCTTCTTCTTGACCAAATTTCAGGTTGGTAAACATGACAAGATAGGAATGAATGTGATTCCACTTAAAAACCTTACTCCAGAGGAGCCAAAACTCATGACGCTTGAGCTTCTAAAATCCATGGAACCAAACGAGCCAGTTAGGGACAAATCGCGTGGACAGCTCGTCGTGGAAGTTGAATATAAGCCCTTTAAAGAAAATGACATGCCAGACAACGTAGATGATCCAAATGCAGTAGAGAAAGCACCAGACGGTACACCTTCTGGTGGTGGATTGCTTGTGGTTATTGTTCACGAAGCTGAAGATTTAGAAGGCAAATATCACACAAATCCTTCTGTTCGTTTGCTATTTAAAGGAGAAGAGCGTAAAACAAAGGTACAAGAAAACTATCTTATAACTCTATATCAAAAGCTGCATTTTTACATTTGAAAAAAACACATCAAGACCCTGATTGTTTACATGATTTTTAAATTCTGGAATTTGGTTTTTAGTTTTTGGAATTTGGAACTTGGTTTTTTATTTTTATATTTTGGTTTTAAAATTTTGGTTTTTTATTTTGCTGTAGATTTTAGTTTTTTAAAGAAACTTGAATGGTGATTTATTTAGTTCTTGGCTTTTGGTTATATTTGAGTTATTAATTCTGTTTTAAGGTCAAAATTGATAAAATTAAAATTTCTTAAAAATTTATCTTGAATTCCATAAGAAATGCAGAAACTGCATATAAATTAAATATAAGTAATTATATATTTAATATGTTAAGGATATATAAATTTATGTAATTCAAATATTATAAAATAATAATCAATATCTAGGTTTTTAAAATACGAAATTGTTCTTAATGGTAAAATATATTGATTAAAACATTATAGAATTAATTTACCCTAACAAAATTCCAATAGCTTGGTTTTATTAACCAAAATCTACTTTAGATTCTACTTTAAAAATGGTTTTATTAAATGTTGATTGATAAAATAGTAGTGCTTGTAAAAAAAGACATATTGAAAAAATGTGACGTGAGTTTTGTTAAAAATCCCATAAAAACTGGTTTTTAGTTTTTTTTTTTTGTAAAAAATGGTAAATGTTTTGAAAAACTAGTTTTTCTAATTTTTAGGAAATCTTTTTATCCAAAAACTTGAATGGTTAATAAACTAGATTTTTGAAAAACAAAATCTAAAATCCATTTAAAAATTTGCTAACAATCAATGCCCAAATTTGGGTTTTCTGAATCACATTTTGTTTGATATGCAGCGTGTGAAGAAAAACAGAGAGCCAAGATGGGATGAAGATTTTCAATTTCCATTAGATGAGCCACCCATCAACGATAAGCTTCATGTTGAAGTCGTAAGTACTTCATCACGAATGGGTTTGATTCATCCTAAGGTATAAACAAAACAAAATCTTTTTTGAATCTCCATCAGATCTTTGATCAAAAACAAGAATTTGATTGAGTGGTTTGTTTTTTATTAGGAAACTCTTGGGTATGTTGTGATAAATCTTGGTGATGTTGTGAGTAATCGGAGAATCAACGATAAGTATCATCTGATTGATTCCAAGAATGGTCGGATTCAGATTGAGCTTCAGTGGAGAACTTCTTGAGACCAAAGGTTTGTGTTTTCTTCTCCAAGGGCTCACGAAGTAACACTTTTTGGTTTCTCGCGCTCTACGTTAACACTTTTTGGTTTCTCATTGCGCTGCTTGTTGCTATGACTTGAATTTTAACATAACGGGCTTATACAAACATATTGGGCCTCTTGTAAACCTAAATACATATGGGTTTCATGGAAATTACTGGGCCAATTATCTTTAACATCCGCACAATAAAACGTTCTAATATATCCTGCAGCTTATTGGAAAATGGAGATAGCGATCACGTTTAAGTTGATCATATTAATTTTTTCCCATTTATACATAATTCTGGTTATTAATATAAACGTTATTTTTGAATAAAATTGAGTTGGATGGTTAATGGTTGGTGAATAGTTGGTAGGAAGGGCATGCATGTGTAGTAAGCATAACTTCTCTGATATAATGATTTGGTTAACAGATGTACTACGGTCATCTTAAATGTATTCTTAAATGTCACTTTTGAACATATGTACTTCGGTCATCGGACAAGTCACAAGTGTTTTAAAAATTATACTTTTTGTCAGATAGATGTTTTGTCGACACAGTATGATATTTATTCTTTTTTTTTTTTTTAGAGAATTATATGGATTGAAAAAGCTAAAATCAACACATGATGCCAATTAGATACAAATCATGATTAATCAAATTTAACAACGAAGCTACCGTCTGGGACATTCAATGACGTGGTGGATTGTTATTGGTTGGGTTAGTTAGAGCTGGGCACGTTCCTTTGGGCTCTCGTCGTCTATGTTTTTTTTTTTTTAACGCTGTGGCCTAGTGATCATTTAACTTTCGCAACCTTGAGAAGATCAGGGTTCGCACCCTGAATTCTGATGTCCTGGGAAATAGTTTCGCAACCTTGAGAAGATCAGGGTTCGCACCCTGAATTCTGATGTCCTGGGAAATAGGGAATTGACCATTTCAACTAATGACTCCCGACCTCTCATCGTCGTCTATGTTTCGTAGTCCGAAGGGATTGACAAAGAAAACAAAATATAAAAAAAAGTTTCGATAATTAGGAATCGTGCCGTAACACTAAGTGGCACGTTCGTGAGGGGAAGTTGCCAAATCCAATGATTATAGATTTCATTCTTGCCTCTCCATCATATGTTGCTGTACTATAAAGTTTGTCGTATTTCAGTTTATATTTGGTTTTGCTATACTATAAACTCTCTCGCTAATCAATTATTTTGTTCATCCAAAAGTTTTTACGATTTTAAATCTCCTAGACGTTGATTTAGATGACTTCAACCATTTCATGAATACAAGTTTTAATTTCCTAATACGGAAGTTCAAAATTTATAATTAACAAAAATTTATTCTAAAAAAATCTTTAAATTTTTTTTATGAGTAAAGAATCTTTAAAAAAAGAAGATAAAAACTATCGCAAACAAATATTTATATAGTTTTATGAAACTAATACATAGATTTTACTACAAACGTAAACAATAATACAAATTAGATAGTATAAGTTGAAAATAGGTACGAGTTGGTTAGGTCGAATGCGAATTGGATGAGAGGAGAAGGAGATGTGTACTCACTTAGCTGTCACATGGTTGTAATTGTAATTACTCTCATCTCTCTCATATCAATCAACCGCCAAAATAAGCAATCTTCTCTCTCTCTCTCTCTCTTTCTCATCGATTACGCTTTTGCCATTTTTTTAAAAAAACTTTTTTTTTTTTTTGTTTCTCTGCGACTTTTTGGGGCTTTTCAAATTCACAAGCTTGCGAGCTCGATTTAGGCTTGGTTATTAGGAATGTCGAGGTTTTGAGGAAGAAGCTCTAAAAGGAATTTCTCGATCCGGCGGCGGAGATGAGCGCGTCAAGGTTCATAAAGTGTGTTACCGTCGGAGATGGTGCTGTCGGAAAAACCTGCATGCTGATTTCTTACACCAGCAACACTTTCCCTACTGTAATTTCATCGCCGATTTCTTCTACTTTTTTTTTTCTTTTCTAAATTACTATTTTAGTTTTGGTCGCAAGAGTAATAGATTAATGATCTCTGGGAGCTTATTAGGGAATGGATTTAGGAAAAAATGAATTCTAAAATGGAAGATGTTTTGTTTCACAAGATCATGAGCTCTTTCATCTGACATAATTCAAGTTCGGTGTAGACTGCAACTTTGAGGTCATCTCATACACTTTGGAGGAAGTCTAATATAAATCGATCAATTTCGTATTTTAGCATTTTTTTATTTACATTCGAGAATCTCTAGGCCAAAGCATTGATCATGAAGCTAGTTTGATGCGGACGATTTAACATAAAGCTGTGTGAATTGTGTTTGATTTTTTTTGTTTGTTTCAGGACTATGTACCAACTGTTTTCGACAACTTCAGTGCTAATGTGGTTGTAGATGGGAACACAGTCAATCTTGGATTGTGGGACACAGCCGGTAAATCTTTCTTCTTAAACCCTACATTCACTTTTGTTTCGGTCTTGACTTTGGTTTGTTCTTCTGGTTTTTGAAACAGGTCAAGAAGACTACAACAGGTTACGACCTTTGAGTTACCGTGGTGCAGATGTTTTCATTCTTGCTTTCTCTCTCATCAGCAAGGCTAGCTATGAGAATATTGCCAAGAAGGTTTTTTTTTTTTGGTCTCTTTTCTTAATTATCCAATATAGCTTGTGATGAGTGAAAACATAAAAGTCTAATTTAATTTTGTTCCTTAATTGCTCTTCTCTCTCTCTCAGTGGATTCCTGAGCTCAGGCATTATGCTCCCGGTGTTCCTATTATCCTCGTTGGAACAAAACTCGGTAATCAAGCTCTTTCCTGATTGAACTGATCATGCTATTGTTTTTTTTTACTGGAAGATCTTTGGTCATTGTCTTGACTCTTCTTACAAACTTTTGTATGGCCATGTGAAGTTGTGAAATTTTCGGTATTTGCAGATCTTCGAGATGACAAGCAATTCTTCATAGATCATCCTGGTGCAGTACCGATTACGACAAACCAGGTATACTTGATTCTTGTAACACGGTTAGTCTCGCCATGATGACCAGTTCTTGATGAAATATGGTCTAATGTTGTCATGGATGATGCAGGGTGAGGATCTGAAGAAACTGATTGGGTCTGCGGTCTACATTGAATGTAGTTCAAAGACACAGCAGGTAGACATAAAAAAACAGCTTGTCCTGGTTCTTATTGTTTGCATACTCTGGTTATGAGACTGACGTTGTTGGATTCTGCAGAATGTGAAGGCAGTGTTTGATGCAGCCATAAAAGTGGTCCTTCAGCCACCAAAGCAGAGGAAGAAGAAAAAGAACAAGAACCGTTGCGCATTCTTGTGATAAAAAAATCTCTAGAAACTAGGTAAACAACTAAGAAGAAGAAGAATGATGATTTCCAATATTTGATTCGTCCCCATTTTAATATGACCATTCCGACTGTGAAGGGAGACATTTCGTGTAGCTTTTTGTATAGTGGCTTAAACAAGCTGTGTTGTTGTGTCTTTTACTCTTTGCTGGTGAATCGTTTGAGTTCAGTGTGTTCATTCTTGCTATGTAGACTAATCACTTATCTCTTTTCTCTTTCGTTCTTGACGGGGATCATTCTGTATTGACATATGAATCTAATTAATTATTGCAATTTTTTGTTTTTGTTTTAAAGCTGTTTGCCTTCTGCTTCTGCCTCCAATTGTGTATTGATATGAACCTAGTTTGGATCATTCTCCGGCTCTGTTCAAATTCTAAATAAATTTAAACTTCTATGAACACAAACTTCCAACAATTCTTCTCTTCTAGCACATTCAAGAAGAAAAGAGAAATGGAACCGGAGAACATCATAAACCCAATGATGTCAGGAACAATCAAAGGACAGACAGACTGTAAATGGTTGTTGAAATGGGTTACTTAATGGAGTCAGAATTGGAAAAAATAAAAAAATAATAGTACAAGACTAGTAACAAAAATCAGTGAGGTCATTCAAGTATGATTGATCTGTGTGATGGTTACAATCAGTGGAACTGTACAAGCTAAGGCCTAAGGCTAAGCTGAGAAGAACAAAAAATTTCGGGGGACCTAAAAAAGAACTGTGTATGGCAATGAAAAAATTCCCACTTCAGACAAAAACTGAGATCTAGGGAAACAAGAATCTCCTGACTTCTGCATGTTCATGGCCATGTTTTCATTCATAGGAGACTTGGTAGAAACATTCTCTTGCTTCCTTGCACCAAGAAGCCAGTCATCGTTGTTGCTATCGCCTTCCTCCATGGAAAAGCAGGGAAGAACCCGTTCATCAAACAATGAACTGTATCTAGATTCTTTGCTTCTCCTATGCTTCTTTTTCTTCTTTGATTCAGAATGAATTGCAGTCTTATCACTCCCAAAAGAAGTCGAGAGCAAATTCTCATCATGACCTGAGACAGAACTTGATATTTCGCTAGGTCGATCAGTCCCAGAGATGGAGCAAACACGATCCTCTAGAAGCACTCGAGGGACAACAACCTCAGCTTCCTTAGGTTTCTTCATGACAAAACGTATCCGAAGAGGATTACCAGCCACTGGCGTCGCTGCAACTGATTAAAAGACCGAATCTTAGAACAAAGTTTTGATATTCATCTAGTTCAAAGAAGAATAAAAACAAACCTTTGATATTACTCTCAACAGCAGGAGAAGTTTCCCTTCTTCTCTTCTTACTATTTTGACTACCATCAGACAGATATCCAACATGGTGATGTTGTTCATGTTCTTCTGTCAAACAACTCCTCTCAAGTAGTTCAGATTCATCAGACACTTGCTTGGATGAGCAATATAGCTGTTTAATGGATTTCTCATTCTTTTGTTTCTTATATTTCTTACTCTCCTTCTTCTCTTTCCGGTGCACCTTTTCAGAAGCGACTATTTGTCTTTCGATCTTTATAATCCATCAGAATAAAGGATTTAGACTACCGGGAAGAATTATCGGGTAACAACCACAACCCAGATACGTGGGTACATCACTCAAACATAAAAACAGTACAATTTGTAAGACTCACTATAACACGTCTCTATGGTTGACTATGACTTCGGACAAAACCAAACATACATGCTTACACGATATCTTTTGCATGAGACATGATATATATTAAATTTGCAAAATCATGCATAAATTAGAATAATTTCACAGATCTATAATCAAATAATATAACAAATCAACGAAAAGGCCCTAAAATATAATCATATAAAAATATTATATGCAACCTAGCAATAATCATGATATTAGGATATATCAAACATGGCAATTCAAAATCCCCTGAACATAGAGAGAATCCATGTTCAGGCGAGATAACACCGTGCGAATCAACCACAAGAACTGAGTGCTCGACGAACCTTAGTCGATTCGACCAAGTTCTGACCGTTCGCCCAGTTCCTCGCATACACAGGCGGTGGAGATGTGAAATATCGCGACATCGTTTTATTTTTCTCTTTCTCAGATCGGATCGGCTTAACAGTAATAACGAACACGGACAATGTTACAGACAAAGTTACGGATAAGGTTACGGACAGGAAAAGTCTTCGGAGAGGACAAGGCTACGGACAGGACAAGGTTACGGGCAGGAAAACGTTACGGACAGAAAAAGGTTACGGACAGAAAAAGGTTACGGACAAGAAAAGGTTACAGACAAGGTTACGGACAGGACTAATCGAACCTAAGATTCAGAAATCACGCCTACGGAACCTCTCTTTGCGGCGCGAAATCAATCGATATCGAAGCAAGGGACGGAGAAGAAAACCCTAATTTTTGGTTTTTTACCCGTATTGTTATCGAAAAGGGAGAGAGATGAAGAAAAAAACAAAGAATAATTGGTTGAGAAAAAGTGGTGAGGGTAAGGTCTGTATTTAAAGACGCGTGAAACACTGAGATCCGCCGACTCGGCCTATACTTACGTTTGGGAAGAATAATAATGAGAAACGAAAACCCTAATCGTCAGATTTCGTTTTCCTTAAGGGATATTTTCGTCATTTATCTTCTCCGTGAAACTCGGTCCGAGATTGTGCTACGTCATGTGAATTATCCTTTTTACCCCTTGAGTTTGTCTCTTATCTTATCTTATCTTATCATTGGGCTTTATTCAGTTTATAGCCCAATTGCATTGTGAGGAAAATGATGCTTAATTTTATAAAACTGGGTTCATCGCACTTACACAGGAAAAAACAGCTAGAATCATCCGTGGCCGTATCCAACACGCGTTAAAGTCATCTCCGACTTCTAATCGACGGCAACTAACAACGCCACGTGTTCTCTTATGAAACCTTAACGTAGTTCGCCACACGCACAATTTTTCCCTCCACCAAAATTACCTTGATTCACCCATCTATCTTTCATCTTTCTCCCACGCTTCGTCATCGTCATCATCGTTTCCTCTCCGATTATATTCTGATCGAATTATCGCCGACGTTATCGCAAACAAACTCCAATCACCGATCAGCGATGCAACAGGGAGATTACAATTCGTATTATCACCACCAATATCCTCAGTTTTCAAACCCTTCCCCTAATCCTCCTAACCCCAACCCATCTCCGCCGGTGCCAACCGTCGCTGGTCCGACCGATCTTTCTCGGAACACGTACGCGTCGGCTCCACCGTTCACCGGCGGTTACAGCGCCGCTGATTACTCTAATTACTCCCAGAACTACCCCCCTTATGGTCAAAACACTGATCATGTCCCTCCTTCAGCTCCTTCCTTCACTCCCGCGGCACAACCGCCTCCTCCCTCCCCTCCGGCAACGTCTTTAAACCCTAAATCTTACTCCACCTTCAACCAACCGCCCACGATTCATCCACCGGCATCATCTTATGGATCATTTGATTCTACTGCTCCATATCAGCAATCTAGCACCACGCAGCCGATTTATTATCCACCGTATGATCAGCATCAGACCTCTGGATATTCGCCTGCGCCTCATCCTCCTCCTTCATCTGCGGCTGCGTCGAATCCTAATCCTGTTCATGCTCCGCCGCCGTACTCATCCTCCTTGTACTCTGCACCTCCTTACAGTGGTGGAGGATCTTCCGTACCTCCTTCGTATGAGAAACCATACGATAATCCTGTGAAATTCGACCAACCTGCTTACGGTGATTACGGCCGGAGCAGATCGGATTTAGGCTCAGATCTATACGGAAAACGATCTGAGAGCGGTGGATACCCAGCTCTCGAAGATACCTATGGCGATGGCGTCTATGCTTATGAAGGAGGCAAAGTGGAGCCCTACGGGTCGCGCGGAACGGCGCCGAAATCGTCCAATTCGACATTGTTCGATGATTATGGACGATCCATTAGCTTTTCTTCAGGTAGAGATTCCTCTGCTAACTCGAAATCTGCCAAGATCGTCAGAGCTATTCCCAAGGCTGATGTGCAGGAAGATGCCACGGGTGGTGTCCAGAAGTTCCGTGTCAAATTGTTGGCTGAGACCTACGGACAGACCACAACTGATGTCCTTTGCCAGGTAATGTTCCAATTCAAATTCTTGTCAGGTAACTCATTGGTAATTGGATATGATCAGTTTAGGCCGCTGTGAGATTTATGCATACACTTAGGAAGTTAATACACGTTTATGCTCTTAATTAAAGCTGTTTTTAGTTAATCGGCTGTCTGTTTTGTTGCTAGCAGATTGGTCTGGATGGCCTCCGTATGCTTGATCCAAGTACTAGCCGAACTTTGAGAATATATCCTCTTGAGAACATTACAAGATGCGAAGTAAGAGATTAGCTTACCTTCTTCCCAAGACTTCTTAAATGTTCCCATTTACATGCCTGGAAGTGTTATATCTAATGTAAATATGTTTGTATCAGAAACTAGATTCTTCTATTCTGGCTTTTTGGTCTAAGACTCCGGTAGACATCGAAGCTAAACGTATCAGACTGCAATCTAATAGTTACACCACCAACACCCTTCTGGACACAGTGACAGCTGCAATGTTTCAGGTTCCTAAACCTGCATGTTTTATATCATCTAGGCCTAGATTTCAATTCTATCATGCTTTCCGTTCATTAATCCAATATTTTTGTGATGGTGGGTTTTAGGCCAAGGAGATTGGGGGAAGTAGCAGGCCTCCTGTCTCTGCGAAGCTGGTCGAACAATCATCTGAGAAGAAGAAAGGATTGGGTGATTGGATGAACATAATTAAGCCTGTAAATGAAGAGAAAGACCATTGGGTAGGATTTTTCGTTTCTTTGGAATAAAGAAAGAACTTTCTTGTTGTCAAACCGCTCTCCTTGCTAAGCTGTGGTTTTATTGTTCTCACTCTATTTATATCTGCCTTCAGGTTCCTGATGAAGCTGTTTCGAAATGCACAACGTGTGGGTCAGATTTTGGTGCATTTATGCGAAGGGTATTTGTTTCCCTCTTGATCTTTAATCTGGAATTAAGTTCTAGTCCATGTTGGCGCTGACAAGTCTTATGGATTATTATTTTTATTTCAGCATCATTGCAGGAACTGTGGTGATGTCTTCTGTGACAAGTGCACTCAAGGTAGGATTGCTCTCACTGCAGAGGAGAATGCTCCCCAAGTCCGTGTCTGCGACCGGTGCATGGTATGCTCTGCTCATTTTTCCTTAAGTTGAGAAATAATGTTCCATGGATTTCTGAGAATGCGTTGATCTAGCTTTATCATGGAGAACCTTGGTTGGCTGTTCTAGATAAAAGTAAATTTCGACTGATAACTTGTTATGTCGGAGAGGCACTTAAAGTTTAAAAAGTGTTGCTGCTTATATGAATCTGATTCTTGATGTGCAGGCAGAAGTGTCACAAAGGTTGAGTAATGCCAAGGAATCTGCTAACAGGAACGTGAGTGTGCAGAGCCATGAAGACCTCGCTAGGAAGCTACAGGTAAGCTTATCTCCCCGTGTTCTTTATTAAGTTTAACGATTTGGAATTTGAGATGATATCCAGCACAAACTAGATAATTGTTTTCTGATTGATGATATGTTTGCCACAGGAGGAAATGCAGAAAAACCGCAAGTCTTCATCTGGTAATTCTTTATGTTTGATATACTTCATGGTTTTGATTTGTTGTTACTGGTCATTTATGATTATTGAGAATGATAGATATGATTTCAATAGGTTCGAGGGAAGGATCTGGAAGGCGGATGAAGGAAGTAGCTTGTCCAACATGCACAGTGCATTTGCAGGTTAGTTTTTTTTATATATCCCATCTTTCTTTGTATGACTTTCTGGTCCTATATTTTCTAGAACAAGGAAAACAGGGCGGTCCTCATAGGTATAATCACTTGTATTGGTGTGTATGATCTTACCAGTTACTTGCTAATACATTTAGGATAGAATAGCTAGAAAAATGTTTGATAATCTCACCATGCATCTATGAGATCTCTTCATTTGACAAAATAGTAGGGCTTACCTCCTACTCCTAGATCCTTTATTTTATAAATGTGAGGATAGAACTGTTACCCATGCGAGGTCTAGTATCTAATAGCTAGGTACGGTCGTCTTGGATCATGGAGATTATCGCTTAATCATCTGAACAGTTAGTTAAAAGCAAGTGGATATAAGACTCGAGTCTGATTGGAAATTTGAAGTTTGCTATATTTAGTGTCTCCTGGTAAAATCATGTATACGGTTGTGAGATCATTTCCATTTAAATTGCAGGTTCAGGTTCCAATCTCAGGATCAGAGACCATCGAGTGCGGGGTTTGCCAAAACCCTTTCCTTGTTAGCGCGCATTGATCTTCCGACCCGCTTTTTTTTGCTTGACATATATTATCAATTAAACGTATGAGATTTGGGTCATTTGGTTATTGAATTGGGTTTGATCACACCAAAAATAAGTTGGTGGTGGTGTCTCAGTGTTTCTTCCCCTTTTGTGTGTATATGAAAGTCTTTTGAGTGATGGAACAGTTTTTTATTTTATTTAGTTTCTTGTCTCTTTGATGACTGATTGTTTGATTTACTCATCAAACCTTCAATGTCTCAATCTACATGCTCCGATAGAGATATGTAAACTATATATGATTTATATTGTTCATGCAAACGCTAGAGATTTCCCTTTTCTATGGTTGTATTGTATAACATTTATGTCTCTAAGAGCTGATCCATTATATAATGCGTATTATTTTGCTACCATATATTGCTGGTGATGGTGCTGGTGATGGTGACACCATTGCAGTGAATCATAGAGTCCATAACTTCTGACAGCAACAACAACAGCAAAAAAACTCCACAACACTCGGTTTGATGTGATTGTAAAGATAGTGGTTTCTTGGATCGATCTGTAACATAGCCTCAATTTTTGACCAAAGTGTTCTAGTTCTAGTTTTTAAAATTGTGACGTTAATAAAGAAGCAAAGGAATCAAATCAAACCTAATATATGGAGAACGTGGCGTACAATGGCAAAACCACAGAAATTGACCCTAACATAAGTATGTGTTATAAAATACACATGAATCTTTATATCAGTTAATTATACAATGTCAAATACTGTCCTTAATGTTCGCAAATCGCAACTTTCATTACTAGATCAAACTTCGACAGCTGTATTGTATTCGCAGACAAGCCTCTTCCCACAAACCTGCTGTGTGTATTAGCATTTAGATAATCATACTCATCACTAGATAAATGATATATGTCGTTGTACATGGTGTTAATGATTTTTGATTTTGGTCAGGATTTCAAGTGGTGGATAGAGGTTGTTGTGGACTAGGACTGATATAAACAATGTCATAATAGTGTAGATAGCACGTAATACGATCGAAGACGAGAGTGAGAGTAGTGATGGTTTACTAAATATCAGGAAAGTTCGAAGTGTGTGAATGAGAAGAAAGAAACCACAAGAAACAAGTATACCACATTGATTCGTATACCACTTTTATGGCTAGCTCTGCTGCAAGTTTCGCTATGGTACGTTGAAATGAATTAACCCTCTGATCCAATTGTTTAATGTGAAATGCTAAAAACCTAATGAATATGATTGATCAAATTTTGGGAGCAACTTTATGAATCTGGAGCAAGAAAGATAGGATTCATTGGTGCATACCAATTCAGAGAACCACAAGATAAGGACTTGAGAGGAAGTGTGCTGATGAAATAAACGTTGCAGCTCAGCTTTTCAATTCCAAACTCTCTACAAGTTTGCATTTAGTGACATCTATTCTCTCTTCAGTCATAGAACCCAAAAGAATATGGTAATTAATGTTCGGCCAGCCACATTGTTGTTTATATATGTGTGAATGAGTTTGAGATTATGTTTTTTCTTCTTTTAGGAATTTCGCGGGATTTGATGAGATTGATAGAGGATGTTGTGGTACGGGGCTGATCGAATTAGGTCCGCTTTGCAACCAATTTACATCACTTCTTTGCAACAATGTCTCTTCTTATATGTTTTGGGACAGTTACTATCCAACGGAAAGAGCTTATAGAATTTTCACCAAAAAGTTTGTAGAGACTGACATGCATGGGTCCTTTCTATTCCAAATATATGTAGTTTTAAGATATATATTTTGGCTAAATAAAAGCTGCAACTCATTTGGTTAATGTTTCAACCGTGACTTGTATGATACATATATTATTGACATGGAACGAGGAATCTAAATGTTTTTCTAAAGATTAATATTCTGTACTTTCGATAGTTATCAGACGCAAACAAGGTGAGGGATTAATAGGTCAACTTTTACCATGGGAACAATATTGTTTAAACTTTTTCATCTTTGAAAATAGAAGAAGCTGCTAAGTAAATAAAGAGTGTGAAAATGCTGTTGAATTATCGTGTGATGAATCCAACCAATTAAAAATCCATTCTTCTTCTTGTTTCACTTAATCGAGTCCATCTCCATCCAAAGAAAGAGATCAAAATTGATTAGTTGAAACAGAATTATAATTAAAAAGGTTAAGGCCACTAACGAAAATCTTAATAAAGGCCAATCCAGTAATCCACTAGGAACGTTTCGCCCTCAGACACCGTCGCACAGATATCATTCAAGTTGTGTCTTGTGTGGGAAACTATGTTACATAGCCATAACCCTTACTCCAAAAATCCAATTAACTGATGATACACTTTTTGGTAAAATGTAGATGTTGAATATCCTTAAAAGAGACCCAAGTTCCGAGATGTCACGAAAGATGCTTGAGAGAGAGTTAAGTCCCGACTAGAAACTGAATATAAGGAACGTATCTCAAAATGTGTGATGAGAGAAGCCTTGAGACAAAAGCAACTTCAACACGGCCACATAAATCGCATGCCCTAATCTATGTAATGCATATATATATATATATATATACAAACGCACACACATATTGATATGATATTGACATGACAGTGGAAATTACCTTACTATTACTTGTAGTAAAAGCATGAAGCAATCTTCCATGGTCCATTCTTGTTCTTATTCGATAACATTTCGTTTTGTTTTCTTTCTCATATCCTTTTGTATCTTCTTTGTGAAGACGACCCATGCCCAAGTAGTCCACCGACGGCTCTGGCCGTGGCCATCGAGGCCTTGGCCGTTTCCATGGCCGATGGAACCACCAGAACCTGGCCCACCACCAGGCCCATCACCAAAACCAGACCCATCACCAAAGCCTGGTCCACCACCTGGCCCATCTCCGTGCCCGCCGATACCACCTAAGCCTCAACCAAAGCCACCACCACCTCCTGCTCCATCTCCATGCCCACCAATACCACCTAAGCCTCAACCAAAGCCACCACCAGCACCTGGTCCATCACCAAAACCAGCCCCATCGCCAAAACCTTGCCCACCTAAGCCACAGAACAAAACCATACCGGCCGTGTTTTTCTTTGGGGATTCGATCTTTGACACAGGAAATAACAATAATCTGAAGACAAAGATAAAAAGTAATTATCGTCCCTATGGTATGGATTTTCCTATGGGAGTTGCCACCGGTAGATTCAGCAACGGAAAGGTCGCTTCCGATTATATATGTTCGTCCTCTTTCTTCAATTCTTTTTCTTTTGGGCCAATGTTTGGCTTAATGTGTGTTCTTTCCGTTGACATTTCACCTAATCTTTTTAAAATATTTCCTCTAAGTACATTTCTCCTTGTTTCCTGATTTCATTAGCCAAATATTTGGGAGTAAAAGAAATTGTACCGGCATATTTAGACAAGAAACTACAACAAAGCAGTCTTCTTACGGGCGTCTCTTTTGCTTCGGGTGGTGCTGGCTACGATCCTGAAACATCTGAAGCAGTGGTAAAGATCGAGTCATAATCCCCTAAATCATTAATTTTTGTTGTTGCAACTTTAGTTATATTTAATACACTGACTGATCATTTGATTTATGTAAATCAGAAAGTAGTACCGATGTTGGACCAATTGACATATTTCCAAGACTACATAGAGAAAGTGAAGAAGCTAGTAGGAAAAAAGAGGACTAAACAAATAGTGGGCAAAGGAGTAGCCATTGTGGTCGCAGGAGGCAATGATCTGATTTATACATATTTCGGAAGTGGTGCTCAACACCTCACAAATGACGTCGACTCTTTTACCAGTATCATGGCTGATTCTGCTGCCAGTTTTGTCTTGGTACGTGTTACTATCATCTATATTTTAAATTAAAAACAGTGTAAATTTGTTATAAAAAAAAAACTATAATGCAAATGCAAATTGGGCAGCAACTGTATGGATATGGAGCAAGACGTATAGGAGTGGTCGGAACACCACCACTTGGATGTACACCTTCACAGAGAGTTAAAAAGAAAAAAATATGCAATGAAGAACTAAATTATGCTGCTCAGCTTTTCAATTCTAAGCTCTCTATTATTTTGGGACAATTGTCCAAAACCCTACCAAATTCTACATTGGTTTACATGGACATCTACTCTATCTTCAGTCAGATGTTAGAAAGCCCTGCGGACTATGGTAAATTTATTATTATTATTCTGAGAATTCACATATATATATATATGTAAGTTATTTATAATGTATGATCATATGAATCTGAAAAAAAACATTTTGCATGCAGGATTTGAGGAGATAAAGAAACCGTGTTGCAAAATCGGATTAATGGGAGGAGGTGTATTCTGCAAAAAGGGGACATCAAAAATATGTCCCAATACATCCTCTTATGTGTTTTGGGACGGTGTCCATCCCACTCAGAGAGCTTATGAAATGTTAAACAAAAAACTTGTAAAACAATACATCCGTTTTATCTGATTAACAATTATCTTGTGATGAGAATTCACATTATTAATCTTCTTCTTTTTTTTTCAATTTACGAAAAGAAAATCTTTTGCAATGTATTAATAATGTAGGCATGAGCAATTACTTCGACTAATGATGCAAGCTTTTTGTTTTATTAATAATGTAGTCATGTAAGCTTTTTGTTTTGTCTCAAATGAAGAATTCCTCACCTATCCAGTCATGTTTATCTAAGATTTATATTCCATATGTTTAAATTAACCAAACATGTGCGTGATAGTCAGTCTCGCTTTCAAGTCAAAAGCATAAATTTGTTACAATTTCATATTGGTTTCACTGTGTACAAACATTTATGCATGGACTACTTAAGCAATTGAGTTTCGGTCCTGAAGCTTTTACCCTGATAGGGCTTGCGTAAAACTCTTAACCGAGAAGCTGTTAAAATCACATGGAGGTCCGTTAAGGAGAAAACGAGCCCTGTAACACTGGTTAAAGCCAATCCATTAGGATCGCCTCGCGCTCATATGGAGGAGTCGTCTCTTTATGATCGAGCTAGGAACTATCACATTTTTTCTTTTCTTTTGATTGAATGTTAAATTTATTCTATAAAAAAAACTGTTTTACAATGAATGTAACAAATGTTGCAGAGATTTTATATTTCCATACTTCATCTGAGTAGTTGCATTGGAAGAACAGTCTAAGACTTGATTTGTTAGGTTGGCTAAATATTAAATCAGTCTAATGACAGAGATGGGGAGTGTTCGTTTAACCACAAATATAAACAAGTTTTATACCATTATTTAATGGATTGTATAGTCACCAAAGTTCTAGTAGTATAGTTATCTTCTCATCACGATGTCAAGGTCCAATTTTTTTGCCATATGGACGTGATTTTTCTTATCATATTCCCACCGGAAAATTTGGGAACGGAAAAGTACTATGGGATTTAGTTGGTATACTGTTCTATATACAACTTATAAAAAGCCAATTTGGAGTATATAATCTAACAGTTCTAACCACGTTCTGAAAAATGAAATGTCATGATATGTATATATGTAGCCAAGGGTTTAGAGATAGAAGATATTTTACCTGCTTTCAGTAGCTCATTAGTGAGTGTTGGAGTAAGCTCAAACACTAACTCCTATATTACTTAGGAGTGTGAGAAGATAATTATAACTTGTTAGTTCTTATTAATTATCCACTTTTAATTCTTAAAACAGTTCTTAATCTCCATTAGTGAGCTCTCTACCGGAGTTTGTTTTGTGTCTGGTGGTTCAGGATTAGACAAAATCCACTGCATCTATACAGGTAAAACACATGTTAATTATTACTTTGGTTCAAAACTAATGATCTTGCACCATTACCCTGTACTAGCCAAGTACACCGTGCTTAAAGCACTGTTCATGGTCTTTTATTATGAACGATGAACCACGTTGTAGGGATAATTTGGTTCATGTTACCAACAACTAATTAATCAAGGATAATTTCATTTGGCAATATATGTGCTTATTAGATTTCTATCTACATTAAGTGGAAAAACATTTGGTGAGCATTTTCATGAGCGATTTTCTTTGGTTATTAGATGTGTGTATGTGTATCGCCGTGTCACCTTGATTTTCGTTGGTTGTTAATTTTAGAAATCACTAGGCAGTATCTTGACCATCGTTACCGAATACAGCAAGAGTCACATTGCCGATAAGCAACTCAAGTAATTTTGTTTTCTAGTTAGATCGTCTAGTCGCATCCTCGCATGTATGATGTCAGCTTGACAAAACTACGTCTCAATATTATGTGTTATTAAATATAATGGAGATAAACAAGGAATCGGTTCAGATTACTTTGAATTTGAAAGGGACCCATCTTATTTCAAGATTTCTTTTACAGTTTTTTTTTGGGGTATAATATCCATTATTTTTTTATATATTTTACGTGAAGTTTTGTATAATATCCACTATTTCCATTATTTTTTACAGTTTCTCTGAAAAGTAAAAAAAAATAGAGTAAATCTTGGTTTTTCGCTCAACACATGGATTTTTTTTTTGTTAATTACCGTTTTTCCAATTATAGCATAAATACAAAACTTCATATTAACAATATATTTTAAATACTTTTCCAAATTTCAGATAGGGAAATCTTGTTCACTATCATTCCGATAGAGAAATTTGGAAAAGTAAACAAAATCTTGTTTGTTAAATAAAGGATAGCAACAAACCGAGTTTAATTATAATATAATATTTTATGGTTTAAATATCACACAGGGGCTTATAAATACGCACCAATTGTGTTCATTCATTCATCCTCTTCAACCGCAAACGTCGAAACTTCCTGTCTCTCTCTCTCTCTCTCTGCGTTTCGAATCAAAACTTCCATGTCGAAGAAGATCACCCTCAAAAGCTCCGATGGCGAATTTTTCGAGGTGGACGAAGCGGTTGCGGTTCAGTCCGTGACGATTAAGCACATGATACAAGATGACTGCATCGATAACGGAATACCGCTTCCAAACGTCACGAGTGCCGTCCTCGCCAAGGTTATCGAGTACTGCAAGAAGCACGTCGAAGACGCCTCTGAAGCCAACGCCACATACAAGGATATCTATGGTCACACCCAAGACACCGAGCTCAAGAACTGGGACGCCGAGTTCGTCAAAGTCGATCAATCTATGCTCTTTGATCTCATCCTGGTTAGTATTTTGATTCTTCTTTTAGCCAATTAGGGTTTATAATTGGGAAACTTAGGTATGATGATGTACGGACTTTATTAGGGTTTTCTTTTCTTTTTTTGCGATGATGTCTTGTAGGCTGCGAATTATCTGGACATCAGTGGACTTCTTGACCTTACGTGCCAGACTGTAGCTGATATGATGATAGGCAAATCTGTAGAACAGATTCGAACCATCTTCAACATCAAGAACGACTACACAGAGGAGGAAGAAGCGGAGGTTCGCAAGGAGAATGCTTGGGCCTTCGAGTGACTCTGATACGTGCTCTTGCTCTTTAGGACGACTCTTTTAGTCTTTATCTAGTCTTGTCTTCTATTAGATGATGTTTTATTTCTCTTTTGGTTTCAAGTTTGTCATTAATAATGCTTTGTTCTACTAACAAGATGTGTTGGCTTTTACCGAACCACTCTGTTTTTAAAACCTTATTTCTTCTCTTTTATTCTATGGTTTATGAAAGACCTTAAAAGTGCTTTCTTTGGAAATTTATCATCATTTATCGCTATCATCATCATCTTTGCTCGTTACAACGAACGGACTCCTAACTCTGTACATTCCATTAGACCATGTGATTGATCCAAACGCATCTTCCTTAAGTGTGGATATAGAAGATGAAAAGATTACTTGGTAGCTTAGTTTATCTCCTATCTTCCTGAAGTGTAGCCGCTTTGGTACCACTCTGACTCGTAACCCTTTTGGTGCTTCGATGCTCACTTTGTAGACAGTATCTTCGTCTCCGATGAGGCGTGATGCTACATTTGTCACCGTTCTGCTTACCCTTCTGGTTTCTTCTCCGTTGAAATTCGAAATTGAGATTGATGGGTAGTTTATATTAGATATGTCTCCCTTGCTGCTGCGTTCAGGACATGCAAATCCTTGTGGTATGCGGTTTGAGATTCTTATGATCTGATCAGAAGTGAACCCATAATAGCAGAGAAAGTTCAGATAGTCTGTTTGATTGGTTTCGTAAACCAGTCCAGGTGACGAAGGCCCAAATATAGTAACCTGACCAGCACCAAAGTCATAAGGTGTGGCCTTGTCACCTGTTTCTGTAGTTATATGGGATCCTGTGTTGGTCATTTGCACGGCTGCAGATACAGAGTGTTAACACTAGGGGTTAGTTGCGGCTGATCGATCTGTAATCAATCCATAACTGAATCCTACTTGCTTGATTTTGAGCTCTCACCTGTTGTCATGATGGCAGATCTTATTGCTGCAGGACTCCACGAAGGGTTCTCGGATTTGAGACGAGCGGCGATCCCTGAGACATGGGGAGATGACATTGAAGTCCCTGATTCGATGTTGACGAGTGGCGGTTTCTTGCCTTGTGGTGCTGCATTTAAGTCACCGATTAGCCACGATGCTAGTATGTTGACCCCGGGAGCTGTAATATCAGGCTGTAACAGGTCCCTCATGGAGTTAATACGCCGACAGTGAACTATGAGTATTCTGTGTATTGCAGTGAAGCCGAGTGCATTTTTACCTTGAGGATGCTTCTGGTAAGCAAGTAAGGACCTCTTGATGAGAAAGATGGTATGGACGGTGCTAGTTCATGTCCTGTTCGTGATCTTGTAGGCATGATCGTTGCAATTGGTTCTCTACAAAGTGGATTTTGATATACAAGTTTTCTGTCTGAAAGCAATATTTTATGAAACGTGAGACATCTTATTGTATAGTAGTGTTTACCTTGTCGAATCTATGTAGGATATGATTCTTCTCCCGTCCACTGGTTTTACTATTGTTACCAGAAAGCAGGGATCAATATAAGACAGATCCATTGACTTGTCGTCAATAAGTATCATACCGGTACCTCCGAGTCTCTTAACCTCTTCGCTTTTCCATTGGATCACCTGGTCACCAACATCATTGTCACACACTACAATCTTTCCCTCAACGAGGGTTTTGTTCATTGTGTCAGTCGCACAGTTCCTGAACCATTTGCAATTGTCTTGTCTTATCAGTAGTACAAAGAAGAGTTACTCTATAATGTTAAGAAGCAAGCAATTGTCACCTAGCAGCTTCTTCATTAGCACCAATCTTCTTGACTGAACGTGCATGTATAATTGGGTTAGCCTGAATTTTATCAATGTTGGCAATATTTATTCCAGCCCCCTGCAATATAAATGAAGCTTATAAGTAAACTAGACGATTGTTGGGGAATGGAGTTTTGTGGTTTTTCTTCTTACCTCGATTAATCTGCTTTCATTTCCGCCTCCCAGAAGAATGTTGGACTCAAAGCCACGGTCAATCGTGCTGGCAGAAACAGTGATCATCCATGGAGCAGCATTAACCACAGATTGACTCGAAGGGCCAAGATTTCCTGCGGAGCAAACAACAGTGATACCTCTTTCCACGGCATGAAATGAACCGATGGAAAGCGGATCTTCAAGTAAATTGTCTAGATATAATCCCATTGATATCGATATAATATCAACTCCATCTGCGATGGCATCATCAAATGCAGCAAGAATGCTGGAGCCACGACAGCCAAGGAGTGAGCACACTCTGTACATAGCTATTCTTGAATTTGGTGATCCTCCTCTCATGATTCCTCCTGCGAGGCCATAGTAGGATGCATCAGAGATTATTTTCCCTGCTGCTATTGATGCCACGTGTGTCCCGTGTCCCAAAAAGTCTCGTGGTGTCTCATAATCCGGGTCTAAAAGGAATGGCGAATTGTAGTACCTCGCTCCTATTATTTTCCTGTTTATGCAACATTAAACGTTAAGTACAGGGTGGGGGATTCAGACATATATGTCATCTTTACATGTGGTCTATTCTCTGCTTACCTATTGCAACGAAAAGAATCAGGTTGTGTTTTCTTCCCTCTCATGCAAGTGCCCTTCCATCTCGCTGGGACTGGACGCATGTGCCTATCATTAAAGCTCTGCGACTCGGGCCAGATTCCTGTGAATACGATGCATTGAGTCTTTTTATTTTACTGAAAAGCTAAATGCATGGATATTTATATCTCTCACTGCTCCAGTATGTTCTCACCTGAGTCAATGAAGCCGATAATGGTGTCTCCTACTGCCACATCTAATTCTGCTTGAGCGTTCATTTCAGTAAAGTAAGTCTCTCTTTGATAACTTTCTTGCACCAAGAAATCCCATGAACGAGTTGTGTGGAGAGGTAACATCTGATCAGGAAAGACAGATACTACTCCTGGTTGCTTGGCCATGAGGCGTGCTTCATCTTCTGATAAATGGGTTGCGAATCCAGAGAATCCATATTTGTATCTGTGCATCGGAGTTTTGCCGCTCCTGACGCAAGTAAGAAACTGGTTAGATATTCGTACAACATGAATCATAGTTAGAAAATCAGAGTGTTTTGGATTTAGTAATCACCGCTTTAACATTGTGCTCATAAGTTCAACATGATCATTGCCTGTTGAGCCATCTGAAGATGCTGCTCCCATGTATATGATATAATCTCCTGACTTGCTTGTTTCAGATTCACAGTTTTGGATAACAGACAGAAGAAGAAACACAAGTATGACGAAGGTGAAAATGAGGCATCTCGTCATTTCTGAACTTCAAGGAACTTGGATAAGAATGCTTCCAGTTTGCTTCCAACTCTTGCCTTATGTTTCTATGATCCCTATCACAAACATATATAATTTTCTGAAGTGGTAGGTTAATTCTTAGCCCTGTCTATTTTAGTGGGGGGAGTGAAGGTCACACTCATGCATGCCCTTTGTGTGGAAACAAGATTGCCTGACTTCAAGGAGTACTTTTCTGCATGGTTATTAACAAGGATGGTAATTACAACTTAGTACTTCGAATTGGTAGGACTAGAGAAATTCGATGAAAATAATTGTTTATTATTCCATATTCATTATACTGAACTTTATAACATTGCTCAGTTTGTGTTGCTACTCTCGCTACTAATTACAATTGGACTTCTGACCTTGTACTTGGAATTAGACCAAGTAAGAGCTCCAAATACATCTTTCTTAAGAGAAGCAGCAGAAGAGACTATCACCTGATATGTCAACTTCTCACCATCTTTTGTAAATTGGAGTTTCTCTGGCGTCACTTGTATATCAAACCCTGGTGGTGTTTCCACACTGACTGTGTAAACAGCCACACTGTCTCCACCAACATTGGTCACTGTCCTGCTTACTGTCTTGTTCTCATTTTCCTTGAATCCAGAGCAATTGACGGATAATTGATGGTCGACATCAAGTCACTGTTGAATCTACAGGGCAAGTGAAATTCGCTGGAACCGCTTTTGATATCGTCTTGATTGTGCTTATGTTGTATCCATAGTAACAGAGGAAGTTCAAGTAGTCAATAGCAGTAGTCTCGTAAACCAGTCCTGGTTGCATTGAAGCTGTTGTGCTAAGTTCTCCTGCGCCAGTGTCGTAAGGCGTGGCTGTTGCACCAGTTTCTGTTGTTATAAGACCTTTGTTGTTTTTCTTTTGAGTCGCTGCAAATGGTATGGTGTGAAAGAAACGCGGTCAAACAAGATGTAGTTTATGCATGTCATAAAATATGCTAATGGAAGGGACTTATATATAACCTGTTGTCATAATTGCTGATCTGATCGCAGATGGACCCCATGTGGGATGCTGTGATTTGATTAGAGATACAACAGCTGTAACGTGAGGAGCCGCCATGGAAGTTCCTGATATGACGTTAAACTGAGAAGGCGGTTTGCCTTCCAGTGAAATACTTGAGTCCTTCCCAGTCCAAGCAGCAAGTATCGCCACTCCTGGTGCTGTAATGTCAGGCTGTAACTGAAGGTAAGTAGATGATCTGAAATTCTTAATCAGTCCCTAGAAAACCAGAGAAGGCCACAAGTTTTTGGAGAATTTACCTTGAGAATGCTTCTTGTGATTCTCGAAGGACCTCTGGAAGAGAAATACGCAATAGAAGGCGCGGGTGTGAACTTCTCAACTGTTACAGTGGGAAGAATTGTTGCGACAGGATCTCTGCACCTAAAGGTTTCACTCATTAGATCTTTGCTGAGTAAAATAAAGTTCACGGAGCTTTTGAGATTGCAAGGTTTTCTTGTTTAAGTACTTAGTGGAGTTGAGATAGGAGAAGATCTCAGCTGCTTCCTTCGAGTCAATTACGTTCGTAGGAAAAGCGCCATAAGCGCTAGCAACTGCTCTTGTTCTGTCATCTACAAAGATGCAACCGATACCTCCCTTGCTCTTCACCTCATCTCTAGCGCTTGATGCATATGATGATCCATCGACGTTCTCGCATAACACAATCTTCCCTTTCACCATCTCTTGATCTAGAGAACCAAAATCACACGTCCTGAAAACCAAGTATTATAATAAATACATTTGTTAGTCATACTGTATGAGAATTCACATATGTTCAAGGTATTGTACTTGAATCCACCAATGTTTTTTAACCTGGCTGAACTTTCGGAAGCATCAGCGTTTTTCGCAGACTTGCCATGAATCAGAGGATATACAGGAGATTTACTAACATTCTCAAAGTGTATACCTTCGCCCTGAAAGTTCAATTGAGGTTCTTATTAGCAAACCTGAACACTCAATGTTTATGTGTCTGAATAATATTATTTACCTTGATGACTTTCTTGCCGCCGAGCACAACATCAAGTCTCTGTCAATTGTGTTTGCTGCAGCAGTCATTATCCAAGGTGCAGTATTGACAACTGTACCACTATTAGGCCCATCATTACCTGCAGAGCAAACCACCAAGATCCCTTGTTCCGCCGCATGAAAAGCTCCAATGGCGATAGGATCAGTGTTCAGCTCGATGCGAGCGTACGATGGAGCTCCAAGAGACAGCGATAGAACATCGACTCCATCCGCGATTGCATCGTCGAAATCAGCTAAGATAGAGGAGCCAGTGCATCCCTCAGGATTGCATACTTTGTACATAGCGATCCTAGCGTTAGGTGAACCTCCCTTAGCGGTTCCTGAAGCTACACCGTAGTAGGACGCGTTCTCCACGGCTGATCCAGCTGCAGTGGAGGACGTATGAGTACCGTGACCGATCGCATCCCTTGTGGTAAAGTATTCTGAATCATCATCAGGATTTTTGTAGAATCTTGCTCCGATTATCTTTCTGCATAAAAACAAGAATGTTCAGTACTGAAACAGAAGTTAGTAACATAACATCTAGTGTAACTTTTTGAAGGTTGTGAAAAACGTGTAACCTGTTACAGTTAGAAGAGTTGAAGTCCTTTGCTTCCATGCATGTACCTTTCCACCGAGACGGAATTGGACCCATGTCTTTGTCATTAAAGCTCTCTGATTCTGGCCATATCCCTGTTTTTTTTTTTTTGCATATTTTATGAAACTCATATGAAAAGCAGACAGGAAAAGATAAAGGTTGTAATGGATCCAATGAGTGAAAGACCTTACCTGTGTCCAGAATGCCGATAATGCTATCGTACGCTTCATCTGAAGCGGGTGATGAAGGTGGACCCGAGTCGATCTTTACTGATGTTTGGTACTTGAGAAAGTCCCATGAATGAGTTGTGTGAAGCTGGTAGTTTGGGTCAGGAAATACCGACACAACTCCTTGTTTCTTGGCTATAACTTTGGCCTCTTCCGCTGTCAAACGAGCTGCGAAACCAGTGAACCCGTGTTTATATGTGTGGACAATATCGTTAGCTCTCCTACAAGAACAAACCCATACAATGTCTCAGAACATAACTCTTACGTAAATAACAAAAATATATACCCTTTTCACTAATGTATATAACCTCTTAAACATCGTGTTTATGAGTATCTGAGCTCTGTAAGCGTTTGCGGCAGAGGAAGCTGATCCCATGTACACGTTGTAAACCCCATCACCATTTCTCAATCCAGCTTCAGTTTCTATCGTGAATGAGATGCATAAAAGACAGAAATAAATTAAGGAGGAAGGTGAGAAGAAAAAGGTAAGGCCTTTCATGACTTGTAGTTTCTCAGTCTCTTAAGGACTTATTCACAAAGTATGACAGAAGCAAAGGGGTATTTATAATGGTTGAGAGATCGTTTGGAAACTAGAGAAAGAGCAAAAGAATCACGAGTCTCTAATGCTTGAATTGCTTATCCCACTTTGAAGAGTTGGTGGGTTATCTGGAATTGGCAAAAAGTGGAGATAAAACAGACACTAGTGATCGGACCACTATCTTCTGTTTGAGTCATTACATCACTTCAACATGGTTTTCTTTTTCTTCGTCTTTTCATATCGAGGTTCCAAAGACTTTGAACAAAATGATTACTTTCATTTCATTTTAAGCCATTAAGTTTTTTGGTGCTGAGTGTCTACTAATCAGACGATTCTTGACACAGAATAAAAGAATCTGAAAGACTTCTTCATTAATTTATATTAAATGGTATACCCGTTCAATAATATATATATAAAAATCAACAAAAACAAAATCTTATTTTGTTTAATGTCAAAGACAAATTAACTTGGGTCTATTAATAAACCTCCTAACGGATTGGTTAAGTAGCCAATAAAAAGAGAGGGTTATGCAGGCCTGAGTGGTACTCTTATGGTATCCTCCTAATCCAAAGCATGCTTCTAGGCTTGTACTTAAACTAATGTGTAATCGAGAGCATTTACATTTTATATAGAGCAACTTCTAAATTTATGATTTTCATAAAATAAAATGAAATTGTATTACCGACCTTTTTAGTGCCTCGTCAGAGTGGAGTGCACTCGTGCTACTTTGGGAAAGTATATGTTTATCATCAATATATGTCATCGCATGATCCTGATTTCTGTTATCAAATTTAAGAGGGAAAAAAAAAGGAGGAGAAAATAGAATTCGGCTAGTTCCAGCCTAGTGAAAAGAAAGCCCACGATAGTCTCTCGAGACGAAGCCCAACTAAGTTTCCATCAAAATTAAAAATAAAAATAAAAACCTCCGATGCCGGGAATCGAACCCGGGTCTCCTGGGTGAAAGCCAGATATCCTAACCGCTGGACGACATCGGATTGATGAAAGCTTGTTATACACTTAAAAATTTCTACTTTTAATATTTTAAGTAAAAATTGAAATTTTAATACAAATACTGTTCTGCATTGATAGATACATCGAGCATCACTGAAATTCTTATATTGTATGATATAATTACAAAGATACTCGACTTTTGTCTCTTTGTTTGTTACTAGTTATGATTATTACCCACTCAATGTTTTGTTTTCTTGGTTTCTTTTGGTTTTCTTTGTATTTTGTTAAGTTTTTTAAATAATGTTTTATTATTATATTGCAAATTATGAGAATTATTACATCGATGATTTTACAATTCCACCTAAATCTACCTTATAAAAATTCATGCCTAAAAGTTATTTTTGCACCACGTTAAAGATCTCTTTTAAGTTAGGCTCATTTTAATCTACATAAATCATAATAAATTGCACTCTCTAATATTTAAACTTCAGACTTCGGGATATAAGAACCATTAATGAACCTTTGGTTAAACTATTGGACTAAATGAACTTCCACAAATGCGCTGCAGTCGGATCGAACTCAAGAGTTGAAGTTATAGGACCTTGCTTAGTGAAGACAAATACGGTTCTAATGAAAAAGGTTTTAAAATGCTTCGTAAACTTACCTTTTGATTTGACCCGTTATTTGTCTAGTGAAAAGGTTTTGATCGGCTTGGGTAAGCCAATTAGAGTCAAACACTGGAGAGAGCAGGAAAGAGACTGACTAATCTTGCGAAACTCTTCTATAGAGACACTGTAAGGACGTAACCGATGACAAAACAAATCTTAACGGAGCACCCATGTGAAACTTAATTTTACTTAACTCGTTAGGTTGGGCTAAATATTGAAAAAATAAATAAAAATAAATGTGGGCTAGTTGCTTGGAAAGAAAGCCTGAGATATCAGCTAAAAGCTTGTAAACCCCAAATAAACTTCCTTCAAAAGTAAAATAGTTTCGTTGACCGTTGATGGGGATCGAACTCTCTCGTAGGTGATATTGTAATCATATAATTATAGTACTACATTCACATTGAAACAAGTCCATGATTATATATTTTCATATCATACTTCAATTATACAGAGTTGAAAGAAGAGGGTGACTCTTCGTACGTATTGCTTGATTGTTGAGACAAATGGAATATTTACTCTTAAAACAAATCTACAAAATATTAGCAACAAAAAAAAAAGTTATTAGGAAAAACAATTTTCCCAAATCAGATAATATATGAAAGAAGAGAGGTCTACGTGGCAAATACTCGTTTTAGGAAAGCGTACGAGGAACTCCATACTAATTTCTCGTAAAAAAATATGTTTGTTTTTTATATTAATTTAATTTTTGCATACGAGTTTCATTATTTATCCATGAAAATAGGAGTAACATTGTAACAAAGCAGGTAACACCGTAAAAAGAAACTTTTTCTCCAAACTAACAAGTCATCTTGTACCCCAAGAGCACAACACGTGTCAAAAGGTGACGTGTCGATGCCTCTAACTTGCGCCAAAAGATATCGTTCAAAGCTCCAAAAGCAAAATCTAATAGCGGTGCTAACGTACACCATCTCTCTAGCTGTCGCTTCTCAATCTTCTCTTTCTTCTCCCTTGTTTCATCTCTCTCTCTATCTGTGTCCAACCAATCATTCCTATATATACGTTTATAGAGATATATTTATACTTTTAATCACATATTAAATCATAAGCCGCCATACAAAAAAAGACGTATGTATATAAGAAACTTGAAGTTTGTCTATTATTCACCTGAATCAACATCTACCTTTGAGCTATATCGAAGATGATGAAAATGAAATTTTTTCTTGGTTCTAAATTAAAGTCTTCCTCAGCAAGACAAGGTGAAACTTCTTTCTTTTCTCCACTTTTGCTTAAGAAAATCTGAATGATTTGTCTCTCTTCTTTACTTAACTAGCTCTTGAAATTGTTTAAGAAGAATCTTGAAATGTTTTTACTTTTGCAATGTTTAGATTTGCTCCCTAGCCAGAGTCCAGAGATTAATTTTCTTCATTTTTAGAGAAATATGTCTGAAAAAATACCTGCCAAAACAAAACCTTTTTTGAGTTATCTAAACTGTTTTTTTGGGTCAATGGAGCAGAAAATTCCGAGAAGGAATGTCGTCGTAGCTTGACGTCCAAGCTAAGTGTTAACGAGGAGTACAAGGAAGCTTTCAGGACAAACTCCTACTTAGAAATTCGGACAAAAGCAGAAGATCAGTTAGGCATAACTTTCTGTAGCAAACTATCATTTTCTTCTCCTTCTTCGACGACTTCTCCTTCATCCTCAGATCTGAGCTTCCATTCACACTTCACCGATTACTTGCTCGATCCTCCTCAAGAAACTCTCGATGCTCTGATGCAAGACTCGAGTGTCCACAATCTTCTAGTTAAATTCTTTGACTTTAGCTCTGATGCTTGTAATGTATGTGAGTCTCTCCTTCAATGCATCCAACAAATCAAGACCAATCACATCAAAATCAAAAGGGTTATCAAGATTGGGAAAAGGGTTTGTAATGGTGCTAAACCCCCGGAATATTCCCCGGAAAAGCTCTTCGCTTTGATATTTCAAGAGCTTTCGAGATACGCCTTGCTGAAAAACCCTTTGTATTGTATCATCAATGAAGCTCAGTTCCGCAGTGTTCATGATGCAAACTCGGATTTGCTCGCCAGGTTGACATCGAAAAGAAGAAGAATCAGAAGAAAAGTCAGGTTCTTTAGATTTTGCAAGAAGCTAGGGGGTTGTAGTCTAGTTATTTCTCATAGTGCTATCGTTATTACATTGCTGATAGTAGCATTACACAGCATACTCGGCGTTTTAGCAGCTCCTGCTTTGCTCAGTTTATGCTCACTAGGTCTTTTGAGGAAGAAGAAAATGAAAAGAAACATGGAGAATGAGGGAAAGACCGATACAACGCTAGAGAAGCTCGGGACACAAATGGACATTGCAGCTAAAGGAATGTTCATAATGATAAATGATTTGGATACATTGAGTAGACTTGCCGCGAGATTATGCGATGAGATAGAGCATAGAAAATCCATAGCTGCGATGTGCGGAAAGAGTGGAAAGATTGAAGTGTTAAAGGAAGCACTGAGGGAGCTTAACGGACATGAAGAAAGATTCTCAGAGCAATTGCAAGAGCTAGAAGAGCATCTATACCTCTGTTTCCACACGATTAATAGATCAAGAAGACTAGTGTTAGCGCAAATCACAGGGCCAAATTCTTGATTCTTTGATTCTTTTGGTTCATCAAAAAGAAAAAAAAAATACTTTAGTAGGGTTCACGAATTAATTATCATAAATTAATAAAAATGTAAGAATGCATCTCAATATTTTCTTCATGATTCTAGTGAGACTGAGGCAAAGAAAGGAAACAATTTGATTCTTTTGTTTTTCTTGTAATCTTCACTGGTTTTAAATGATTCCTTTGTTCTTCGCATAATTATCGCTATAGACCCTTCGCGGTTAGCCTGAAATCATATCCATCATTATGGGGTTTTATTCTAAAGAATGTTGAAAAATAATGTGCATGTTAAACATCAACAAAAAATTGAACCAGGCCGAACCAAAATGCTCCCAAAGAAATCGATTTCAATTCGGTAATAACCAAAATGCTCATCCATTCGTTATTCATTATGACAGATTTAGTTCTTCAAACTCTTGGTAAACTCGCTATGCTACATATTTTTTTGTTGAGTTTGAACATATAAGTAAAGTACATACATATATATAATTATTTGTTTAAATAAAATCGGGTCTTCTCTTCTCCATTAACAGACCCATCAATCAGAAAATATATATATATATATATATATATATATATATATATATAATAATAAAAGAAAAAACGGGCGGGTCGCTCCGGGAGAAAAGAACAGACTCAGAGCGCGACCACTGCCAATAATTTTTCAGACAGAGAAGAAAAAATAAAAACTTAAAACTGAATCTTGGAAGAATAAGTCTGTCCAAAAGACCAAGAAGAAGGAACGACATTGAGGAAGACTCTTGTAGCACCATCAGTAGTGGTAATGGAGAAAGAGAGAGATTGGTCATCGAGATAAGCGTTTGATTGCCAATTAGCTCCCCAATTGCGAGACATGGCTAACCAACCAGTCTTTGATCCTTTAATGGAGACAGATTTAATCGAACCTGCTCCTCCTACGTTTGATATGTTCACGAGCTCGAAGTAGTCTCGTCCGTTTATTCTAAACCTCACTCCTCCTTTCTTGTAACAGCTTACTCTGTTTTTACCAGACAAAAAAAAAAAAAAAACAGAGACTTTTCATTTAGAAACTTTTGAAATATTCAAAAAATACCCCTAAACTGTTCATATGTCTCGTTTTAAAATTAATTACTTTTTCCCAATATAAAAAAGATATAGAACTTCGGATTTAACATATCCATTATTGATCCCATTATTCCATTAATAGAAGCTTTTCGTAATAGATGTGATTTGTTAACATAACAAAATAAAGGGTTAAAATGATCAGATGGAAAGTTAATGAGTTCATTTGCGATTTACTTCTGTTGATGTTAAGATCGAATTTGTTATTTTTTTGGTTTCTTGAAAAATCTAACCTTTGGAAAACGACGGGAACAATTCCGCCTCTGTAAATGCCGATCTTTTCCCAAGCGGGTTGTGCCATGTCGAAATGTTTTAGCGGCGGATTGCACCAACCACCGTCGTTGCTTGGTTGAGCAAAGTTTGGTGGGCAGAAATTGGTTGCTGTAATAACCACCGAAGCTCCTCTCTTACACCACCGTGAGTCCGCCGCGTAATCACACGTTATTCTATAGCATTCGCCGCAAGAAGCTCCGTCGTTGAACAGAGCCGTGCTTAACGCCGCCGTCATTGTCCCGTACCCCGCCGAGTAGAGATCTCCGTACCCACAAGCTCCACCTGAATAAACAAAAATCATCAGTTTTCTTCTTAACCAAAATCCGTTGGACTAAAAATGATTTATTTTTTGTTAAATAAAAACAAAATCAGAGAAACCAAAACGGGAACACACTTTGACTTCAATGGAATAGTAAGAAATTGAGAATCCATATGGAAATATATGTATTTGGAATTAAAATTGTTAAATTACCCATTGTTCCAGAAGCGTCACTCCCTCCATAGAATGTGGCGTGACCATTGGTTAAACCAGAAGGCCTAAACGCATCAACCGCCATAAAAAGAGCGGCCAAAACCGCCAATCCAGCTAGAGACTTTGCCATGGTTATGTAATTCGTAGAAGAAGAAGAAGAAGAAAGAGATTATGATGGTGATGATGATCAAGTGAAGGAGAGAGAGTTGTTTAAATAAAGGTGTGAAGTGTGTTAAACTACGTTGTAGCAACAAAACCTTACATGTGATCTTCTCTTTATCTAGCCTGTGTGTATCTTCATTTCTTTATTTGGCAAATCTCTTACATGTGTATATTTGTAATTAACACTATAAGTCCAAAAAGACAGTACATCTGCAAACTCTGTTTTGTAATATGCAGTTGGGTTTATATTCCCTACAAAATCTAGATGTGAGTTTCACTTATATTGGTTTGAAACTCCATATATATGCACACTATGGTTGTAACATTTTCCCACGATAATTCTCTTTTTGGAGTTTAGAAGTGGCTCCAAGTCTAATCAGATAACAAATTGGAGGTTTTTAGTCATAGCCAAATGTTTATTATCATCAATCAGTTTTACTTTATTGGTGTATGTAGGATTTTTGATACATATGTTTGGTTATTGCAAGATTCTATAAAAGAATTACAAAACAGATCGCCACCAACACAAATGCCTAATTTTGTAACAAAAAACTCAAATAAAGAGTCCAACTATATAAAACTTAAACGAACAGAACTATTGGATCCTAAATACATCATTATTATGTCTTTAATTTATTATCAGCATTAATGATATAAATCAGGGGTAAATGGATTGTTTACTTGTATCAGATAGTATATACTGTTCAATGCGGTGGATATTTTTTTTATTTTTTTAGCATAAATGAATAAAAGAAGTAGAAAGAAAGACAAAAGAGAGTTTTTTGTTTGTGATGTGTACTACAATCATGTGCTGGTTCATCGAGCAGAGGCTCACATGCTCGCTTGTCCTGCATTATTAGCAACATGCCAAATCGATTTTTAGTTATTAAGTATTATTTGGGTTATTCGTCCCTCAAAACTTGATTCCTAATCAAAGTTGACGAAGATCACCGTCACGGCGTCGTTGGTCGGCCTACACAACCCACCACTTCTTACAAAAAAAATAATATCAAATCGGAAACTTAATCCAAAATTTAGACTACACTAAGTACTATATAAACTTGAGTACCGTGTTTAGATTTGATTAGAGTGCAACAAACCTTAAGTCTTAAGCCAATCACATTGATGATGTTGTTTATACTAGTTGGTAGTTGTAGCCATCAAATGAGCCCGGAAATTTATTACTGACTTTTGTCATTATTGAAAAATTAATGAATCACACAACAAAGACCTGTAAATTTAAAGCAGAAGATGAGATTGTTTTATTATAAGAAAATGAAACCTAGTTTGGCAGGGACAGAGTAATGAATCAATTATTTAATGGTCATACACATGCATTTGTTTTCATTCTTCTCATATTTAAGAGTTTTTATAATCTAAAAGCAAAAAGATAAATGGGGATGTAACTACATTATAATTTGCATTGCCTGGTTATGATAACATTTCACATGCTAATGTTTTAACAATGAGCCGGTTGAAAAGATTCCAATCTTCGAAACCAACAATATAAATCTCTTTTCCTAAAGTAGAAACCAAAGTAATAAAAAGGAACAATAGTTATCTGGAGGATAAAAAACACTTAGAAGTTAGAACTAAGGGCAGAGTGAAAAAGAGAGAATAAAGTTGTGAGCAGAAACAAGAAACAGGATGAGAGAGTTAAACACACTCTACCGGACGGAGATTATATTTCTCTAAAAATCATCATCGTCTTCCTCAGCCATATGCTTAGCCAACTCTTCCTCTTGCTGCTTCCTCTCTCTCCTCTTCTCATCGCTCTCTTTCTCCTTGTGGGTGTTAGGTGGAAACCTTAAAGCTCTGACCGCCTCGTTATGCATGTTGAGGCAGAAAGCGATTCTTGAGTTAAACGCTGTTTGTGGCTCATTCGTAGAGTAGATGTCCCCTGTTTCTTTGGAGACGATGCACCCGTTTTTGTGGTCGATGGTCGCATCTATTGCTCCATCGCGTATGGCCTTTGCCACGATGCTTTCAGCATCAGCCACAGGGTTTTCAGAGTTGAGCCTCAGCTTTTTGGCGACATCAGGAAGGGAGATTCTCGAGTATGAGATGCTGATATTGCGAAGTCCAGTCCTGATGACATTGTGGCGGAGTCTCACGATGAGATTGTGCGTTCGGTCTTGAGCAAATGTGTCTGAGAACTTCTCCTGCACTGTCCTGAAGAGCTCCAAGTCCCCAATCCTCACCGCCTACAAAAATTGAAACAAATTATATAAACCGTAACCTTCAGATCAGAATTAGTAATCTTGTTGCATCATATATCTTTAAAAGACAACAGTACATAGTGAGACGAATCCTTTAGCCAGAAATTCATGCTCTTGAAAGTTAGAGGCAGCAGAAAACAACAGGTGAAGTAACTCATGCTAATGGTAGTTTAGTGATCTCTTCATAAAAGAAATAAAATTATATCAAAAGAGCAAAACTATGAAGGTAGACTCACATTGGTAAGCTCGAAGTAAGGCCTCAGAGCCTTGTCCATCCCTTTCTGAGTGAAAATTGACCTCTCTGGAATCTCACCAAGTAGCAGGCGAACCAAAATCGCCCATTTATTGCATTGTATTCTGAACCCCAGAGCAGCAATAGGGGCTTTCCTGGCTGCCTGAAGGAGACTTTCTTTTGCATCTGTATACTCCAGCTGAATGGTTCTGATCTTCCCGAGGTAGAAGAGATACCTACAGAACTGCAAAGTATATTGTTTAAGATATCCACATTTGTCAAAAAAAGTATATGCTCACTGTTCTTTCAAGTTGTAACTATGGAGAGGAAATCAAATAAAAGAAGCTTTGCATGTAGCAAGGAAAAATAACACTTAAGGACAGAAATAAGATCTCAAGAGGAAATGTCACAGGTATAAACAAGAGAGCAAAATGGAACACCTCAACTAAGTTGGACAAAATTAGTGATACAACTGCAAGTGGGAAATGCTTAGGCAAATGGAGGAAATATTCTCTAAACTGTTTACATAAGTAGATAATTGGAGATTTCATAAGAAAATCTTATCTACAGAACCACGATAAATAAGAGTATGAAGGCATTAACAACAAAGAGCTACCTGTTGGTTTGAATGTGCCTCAAACCGAGGTGCCTTAGATCTTAGCTTCTCAGCTTGATCATACAAATTGTAGTGCAAGTAGTTACGAAGTAAAAGATTCAGAAGTGTTTCCTGCATCCAATACAAATAATTTTCAATATGTAGCAAACAAAAGTTTCATTGCAATGAATGTAGGCTGCATTTGATACACACACATACCTGACCCAGCTCATCATGTCGTAGAGTTGCAGAATGATGCAAAGCAAGAAGATTCCTGCAAGTATAAACAAGTGAACTAGAGAATTAACTGTTGAGCTAATGTTTAATAATAAGATGTGCAAGACCAAGTACAAAACTAAAACAACCCGTCTGTAAGCTGCTACTAACCCGCGTATTTCAGCAAGATCACCAGTTTGCTCGTAACTCAAGGAGTAGTAAAAATAGAGTCTTGAAGCTATCACATCGATTGTCCTTCTGTTTACCATCTTGAGACGAGCAATGCTTGCTGATGAACAAACTTTGGCCTAAGAGATGATTAAAAGAAACTCATGAAATTAAATCTACAACAGAAAAGTAACTCATGAAAAACTGTAAGCGGCAGCAGCAGTAACCTCGTTGTACTTTTTCTGATCAATCAAAAAAAGAAGAACAATGAAGTAGCAGTAGATCTCGAGCTCTGCAGGTAGGTGCTTTAAAGGAGCTTGTGTAGCCGATGAAGCTGTATCAACTTCCATTTCATGTTCATCACCCTAATCCATTATAAGTTCAATATCTCAGCATCAACTTCCATGTAATTCACAACAGCTATAGGGAGTATAATCATCATAACATGAACATAAACTTCCTGGACGGCAGACGCTAATTGGAACAAGCATATTACCACAGCAAAGTCAAGAAGTAAAAACCCATAATACCTTAGGAATAAAGGAAGAAAGGCGAGAGTGTGCTTCGGATCCTGGAACCAAAGCGAAATCCAGGAAAGAAGATAGCACGGAGCCGGTGAGTTTTCGCCTGAGTCCAATAGTGAGGCGCACAGCACGAGCAATACGGCGAACCTCCTTCGTATACGACCCAGTATCAATCAACGCTGCAATCTCCTTCAAATCTGAGAAAAAGAAGAATACCAAAAATTCGATGAGTAAAAGCTTCAAACTTCGAAACCCAGAAATAAATTAGCAATATTTTTGGAATTGTAGCTAAGAGAAGAGAGTCCAGATCGAGATTTACGCTGCATCGTGGAGGTAGTAGAAGAGATGATCGATTGAGAAGGGGTGTGGTTATCTTTCATTTCAACGTCCTGAGTCATCTTGCCCAAATCTCGTTGTTTTCCACAAAGACGAACACAGAATCAGGTTATGGTTTTTGCGGAAGTTCAACTAAGCTGTTGGGATCTCACGGGATCAATTGAAGTATCTAGCGACTAGCTGGATGGACAAGACAGAGAGTGCAAGCTTACTAATTTGACAGAACAGAATTCGCCGAGGAGAAACTGGCGATGATGGTGAACTACACAAGTCTTCTATTCTTTCCCAAGTATTTTTCTTTTTATTCAAGACAGCCTTTTTAATGACAATGGCGATATAAATATAGTAAAACAGATCATAGCATCAGTCGTTGTAGTATAGTGGTAAGTATTCCCGCCTGTCACGCGGGTGACCCGGGTTCGATCCCCGGCAACGGCGGTCTCTTTACTTTTTTACGTGACTTTGCACGAACGGGCCTACGAGCCCCTTGGTATGTTTAATACGTGGGCCTTCTTTGCGTAGTCCAAAACCAAATTACCACATCATGGCTCGAAAATAGTATGATTGGTTGAAGAAACAGATCACAATAATTGGTTGAGAAGAACGTGTGCAATTTGCACACTCCTTCATGTTTCGTGCGAGTAAGTCAAATACCATAATTTCAATTTTCCAATAACTCAAAAACAGAGACAAAACTGGAAAATTGTTCGAAGAAATAAAAAGAAAACAGGAGAAATCCCAAAGACAACATCCATAAAATAAATGAACATATTATATAACCTAAAGGCAAAGTGAAAGAGAGAAATTATCCTACGGCAACATCACGTTTTTTGATGGACAAAGACAAGACAGAGGATGAACGAAACGAACAAAGTCCATTCAACGACCGCCGGTCACTTAAGCAGCTGCCTGAATTGGTGGTCCAATTGATCTGTTGAATCCACCACGGCCTCCTCTTCCACGACCTCCCCTTCCACGGCCACGTCCTGTTCCAACAACTTTTCACATTAAAAACTCGAGGCAATATTGGTTGATAATACTATGTATTGAGACAAAAATGGTGTTTTAAAACATCATCGTACCACGGCCCTCAGGAGGAGCATCATATCCATAATCCTGTGGAGGAACATTGTATACGTAGTCTCCTCCATGTTGTTGAGCTTCATAGTATGGTGGAGGACCATTGTAACCTCCTCTTCCACGGCCACCACGTCGTCCACCTCTCCCGCGCCCTCTTCCTCTACCAGATGACCGCTCTGGCTCCATTCCTCCGTCATACTCATGATACTGTGGAGGAGGAGCATTGTATCCGTAGTCTCCTCCATCTTGTTGAGCTTCATAGTAAGGTGGAGGACCATTGTAACCACCTCTTCCACGACCACCACGTCCTCCACCTCTTCCACGCCCTCTTCCCCTACCAGAAGGCCGCTCCGGCTCCATAGCCCCATCATCGTACTCAACGTTCACATATCCGTCGCCTGACAGATCCGGAAAAAAACAAAAACACAATCAATTCCACAAAATTGGAACCCTTGTCCACAGCTCAGGTGAAACTAAGATTTTGGATAGCAATTGCTAAAGCAATCCTACCTCTGCCACCTCTTCCCCTTCCCCTTCGTCTGCCTCTTGGTGATCCATCTACAACAGAGATAAAGATGATAAACTTATAAAAAGACAAGAGGCAGGGAGCTAGAAAACGTTCATTTAAAGAGACCGTACATACCTTGGCCTTCGTAATCAATCTCAGCTGATGGCTTCACCATCTCAATTGGAATCGGGGGCTGGTACCTGCACCATCATTTAGTAAGTTATTATTAGCGTCAGAGACAGTGTACCTCTCTAGACAGACTACTGCTTGAGACACGGAGCCTTAGTTAGTTCAGAATACAAAATATCTGTACAACAAGGACTAAAAAACTCACCCAACTGAGGATGTGCTCAGCTCCTTCTTCGAAAGTGTTATCGTTATCATCGACACATGCCTTGTCGTCTCAATTCTTCAGGAGAAGAGAACAAAAAAATTAATAACCGGTCGAGATAACAAAATTAAGAGCACAACATTGTAATATGAGTCCCAGCACAAATTAAAATGTATATGCACTTACGGAAGAAGGCCTTCCTCTTTAGGTTCCCAGGTATCTGTTATGTCCGTGGATCCAATAGATGTGTGCTGGTGAAGACCAGGAATCCTTCTCTGTAATAGAGATTACAAGAAAATGTTCAGATACATTAGAGCTGGAGCCCCCTTCTGTGATCAGGAACAGGCAAACCAAAACACATACCTTAATCAGCTCAACAATGGTCACACTCTTGTTGATCGCTCTTCCCATTGCCTTGAAGATTACTTCATCCGATCCTTTCTCCTATATTAAAGAAATAAATCCCATTATTGACGCAACAAATTCTGTAAAAGAATTGAGAGCAAAGACCACACTACCCAATGATGTTTATAAACTGACTCATCGTAATCACAATATGCAAACACAAAATCATGTTTCGATTATCTACTGAATCAGACACAAACGTAAGAAATTAATCTAACCACCAAAATGCACATGGCTCCAAGGAAAAAAAATAAAAAACACATCATTCCCACAGAACATAAATGCTATTAGATTATTTGAAATCGCAGTTTCGAACTTGCAATTAAATGCATTTACTACCATATATAGCCAAACATCTCTAATCTCTACCAATTCGTAATCGTGATACCAGTTATTATTCCACCATCAGGAAACAGTCGCAAAAAAAAAAAAAAAAAATCTTCAAGACCATAGAAGAAACTGATTCAACACAAAACGTATTTCAGATTCAACGAAGAAAAACAATACCTGAAGAAGAGTCATCGCATAGGTGATGCAGTTTCGCGCCCTACCCATACTGGTGATACGAATCTCGTTCTCAGCAATCGGTGTCTCATCCTTTGGCTTCACCACTCGCTCATAATTGTCCTTCGGCTTCGTTGGTCTGTCATACATGTCCATCTGAAGAACACACAGAAAAAAAATCAGAAGAGTCGATGAAACTAGGGTTTTTCGTTCACGAAGGTTCATACGAAACAACCATAGATATTACTGATTCGAATCAGGTTTTTCTTTATAATCCTCGCAAATCGCTTGAATGCTTACCTTGTGCAACTGTTGTGGTTTGATCCTCCGGAACCCTAAAAGATTCGGATAAGCAAGGATTGTGGATTTTTTTGGCCAGAAAAGTGGATGAGATAACTATTTGATACGGTTTCTTCTTCTACGCCCTTAAGAAGCGGTTTTGTAGGCGCCTCTCTCATATATAATAGCCGCAAAACTTCCCCTTCCACACACCCATGCACCAGTGAACTGCCCTAATTGATTTCCAGTTTTCAATTTTGACTTCGAACCGGTTCAAACCGAACCGAATATAAGACCATTATTTCCTCGTTATAGTATCAAAGACGATGTATATAATGAACTTAATTTGCTTAAATTAGTTTTAACGTATTGTTTAGTGACACTAGGAGGTTCCCGCACCAAGTTATTTATTTTTATTTGTCAATTTATTTATTTATATATTAATATAACTTTGTGTGTTAATATTATCTTTATATTTTAGCAATTATTATACAATTTGACATAATATTTATTCGGTCCGAGCTTTTCAGTCATAATTTATTTTCATATATTTTTTGCATTTTCATATAGAAAATTTTTGAATTTTCTAATTTTACATACTAACATGATTTACTTTAGGTTTAATTTATTTTCATTTAATTATTATTTTTTGGTTTTTAGTTGTTTCACCTTTATGAGATATTGTTAATTATTTCTTTCTTTCATATTTTTGACATATGTAATATATTTAAAACTTACTTAAATTCAAATTTGCAATTTTTAAAAATCATTGTTTTTACTGTTATACGTTTTTACATATATTTTTAAATAAGAATATTTTTTTCCATTCCGGTTTTAATACATCTAAAATAAGATAATTTTTTTTGTTTCTGGTTCAGTTAAATCTAGTTATGATTTTCTTATTTTTTGTGCTTTAGTTTAATGTTCTTTAAAATCTTTTACATACTTGTAATTTTTTCTCAATTTTAAGATTTCTATTGTGTTAATTCAATAAAACTTTGTTTCATATTATTATTAAATTTTTAAAGCTTTTTCTTTTTAATATTTTTTACATTTTGTTTCTCCATTTTTTGTTAGATTTAATATAAAATTATAACAACATATAAAAAGTAATTTAACAAAAAAATAAACATTAATTCGCCCGAAAACACTCTAGTTATATATATATAGATTAATGGCTACTTGTTTATTTAAAATCACCGTATTTATCCGAAGAAATCCCTAACGTATATTATATGTTGTGCACACGAAAGATCGATTAATTGAATTTTCTTTAATATTGCCGATTTATGAAAAACAAAACATTAACGTTGTAGGAATCATGTGGCATAATGGTAGCCACCTCTGCATTCATTACACCAGGTCTGGGGTTCGAATCCAGCACCCCGCATGTTATTGGATATATTAAAGCCATTAAGCTATGTTGACAAAAAAAAAAAAAAAAACATTAACGTTAGCAGATAAAAAGGATTATGTGCTTTTATTCATGAAAGCGTTGTCTCGATTGTAATTAGTTAAAAGGAATTATATTCGCTTATCTATCCATTTTATTGGACATGTAGATTATGATTTTAAGGCTTTGCTTCATATCTAATTCAATTCTACAAACAACCATTCGTCTCTTGTTGCTATAAATAGATAACATTTAACAAACAAGTATCCAAATTGTATTCTACAACTTTTTCGGTTTACTTGCACCAGCTCCGGTACTGCTGGACCAGTTTCTTGGAATGGTCAAGCTCAATATTCGTGGTGTAGTGTATGGTTTATCCTGGGAGATTATCCAACTACGTACAAAGGATGTAAAAGTCAACAAAAAATCTAATGGACTTGAACTTTTTCCTAAATAATACTGTTTAACAAAACCCAAATCTCACATTTAATGGATAGAAATATTAAAAAATCTGTTTCACCATAAGATAACCACATGTCATCATCTATATGTACTCTGTAGGTGATTTTTCATTATATAAAGGGAGGATTTAAGTGTTAAAGTTACACTAATCTTTTAATTATCGGATTCAAGCCTATTCACATGTCATTAATTAAAATCAATTGAATAATTCTGGTTTACTAAACATAATCATTATTTTTTTAAAATTATGAAAAACTGATTACCATTTTAAAAAGTTTTGGCCAAATGTTAAAATGGCTATAGGATATTGAAGAAGTAACAAAAAATTATGAACATGCATGATATTTATGCTTATGGGTTATTCAGAGTATTCTTTACAGACAGATTGAGACAATATAAAAGGAACTACTAATAAGATGGTTGCTTGAGGAATGAAAGGAAGGTGTCTTGTATATTTGCTTCTCGTGGTTTAACAAGAGGATCAATGGTATTTTGCCATCCTTCAAAATCTATTGGAGAACCAGCGTCGGGCAGCTCGAACCCATTCACATAGAAGGTCGGTGTCGCGGAAACTCCTCTTGAAACGCTATACTATAAACCAGAACGAAGCAAAGAATGGACAAATTTTTTTTTATAAAATCTCTGATGATTAAAGACAGAAGCTAAGGAAAAAAACTAGAATTCAAGCAAGGGAACCCGAAATTATTCTACTGCACACTAAGATAATGACTAGTGACAATGCAGCAAAGGATCCATATCACTCCATTTGGTTATCTAGTTGACGATAGGATAAATAACACAGATGACCAAATCGAATATGCCATTTTCATTCCTAGACTAGTGAAAGATGTTAAACTATGTAAAACCGAGAAGATAGAAAGGGATCACCTTGAAGGAAACCCTAGTGGCAAGATCAGAGTTTGAGTTGCTGAAACCAGACTTCAGTGGAGAATGGTATGAGCTTCCCAATGTAACTGTCCCGAGCTTGACTATTTTATCCACAACTGCAGGTCTTGACATGAGTTGTGTTTGCGAGTTGTAGAACAATGCCTGTTTCAGCCATATCAACGAAACCGTAATGATCACCAACAAATTTACAAAAACCAGACAAAGGTCTCACTGAACCACAGTGAAAAAAATGCATACATAAAGATTCATTTCAAGAATGAAGAAACAGAACCGCCAATATACATTTTCTCTGTTTGATTTCAGCAAAGTTTGGCTTTTGATATGTACTAATCGAACCTGATGCTTGAAGATCCCTTCCAGCAAATTGAACGTGGCATTGCCGTTCAAGGCATTCACAATGTGTAAGGCCCGAGATACTACAAAGGCATTGTCATGGAAGCTGCATGAAACAGAAAAGCTTCATCTCACAAAATTGTCACATTTTGCCTACCACAGATTACAGCAACATAAATTTATCTAATTCAATTTAGTTTGTCAATTCTATTTACAACAAATATTCAAATTAATTTGTCAAACAACTTGTCAATTCAATCTACAAAAAATATTCATCATGCGTAGATTTAGGAACTCGAGAAACCATTGAACATCGAACATCTAATTCTCAACATGGCTAAGAGATTGAAAATTAAAATTGAAGAGAAAATCAAATGGGAGGAGAAATTAAACACTGACGGCAAAGGGATGAGGTGAAGAAAAAGGGCAACGCGAGATCCATATTGATCAATCGCTAGCTTAAGCGGTTCCCAAGCGTCTCTGCAATCAGAGCAAACCGGGTCAAAATACGCCTCGATAAGTATCGTATCCGGGTCGATCTTCCGACCCGGTGGATACACGAATCCATCACGTCGTGCCGGAGGTAGTCGCTGCGCCTGTACTTGTACGCTTGTTCCGACGAGCAAAGCAACGAACAATAAAGCCGTTCGAATCATTTTGCATCTCTCTCTCTCTCTCTCTCTCTCTCTCTCGATCGATTTGACTAAATGGAGAAATTACAAAACTAACGGCGGAGTCACGGAGAAGATGGAATCAACGGCCAAGATTGCTCGGAAGCTAAGTGAGACCCAGTCATTCATCTTCAGCCGTCGATTTTCTATTGTGATGACATGGCAAAATCTGGTGGCGTGGGCGAATTATAAATTATAGTGGTTGATGTTAAGCGGGAAACTTTATTTTATTAGTTGAAGCAATGACAAAACAAGTTCTTCCATCGATACTTAGAATCTTCTCCATCTTGTTGGTCTTCTTCATAATCAAAGACAACGCAAGCTCATGCTCGTATACTCAAATCCGGTGCCCAGAACGATGGCTATATCTCAGCTAAACTCATCACTTCCTACTTGAACTATAATTGCTTCGACGATGCTAACCTCATCTTGCAATCGAATCCGGATCCCACCGTTTACTCTTTCTCGTCTCTTATATACGCGTTAACTAAAGCAAGCTTTACTCTCAATCTCTTGGCGTGTTTTCTCGGATGTTTTCTCATGGGCTGATTCCAGATACCCATGTTCTTCCGAATTTGTTCAAAGTATGTGCTGAATTATCTTATTTTAAAGCAGGCAAACAGATTCATTGCAAATCTTGTGCGTCGGGATGATGGTGATGCTATCGTTCATGTATCTTTGTTTCATATTTATATGAGGTGCGGTAAGATGAGGAATGCACGGAAACTGTTCGATAGAATGCCTGACAAAGATGTTGTGACTTGCAGTGCTTTGCTCTGTGTCTACGCAAAAAAAGGTTATTTAGAAGAGGTGTTTCGGGTTATCTATGAGATGGAAAAATCGGGTATTGAACCGAATATCGTGTCTTGGAATGGTATTCTTAGTGGCTTTAATCGTAGCGGGTATCACAAGGGCAGTGATTATGTTCCAAAAGATGCATCATCTGGGTTTTCTCCCTGATGAGGTTTCTGTTTCAAGTGTTCTTCCTTCTGTTGGAGACTCGGAAGCCTGGATATAGGGAGGCAGATTCATGGGTATGTGGTTAAACAAGGTCTGCTGAAGGATGAATGTAGCATTAGTGCAATGATCGATATGTATGGGAAGTCCGGTCATGTCTATGGGATTATAAAACTCTTCGAACAGTTTGAGCTGATGGAGACCGGGGTCTGCAATGCATGCATTACAGGGCTATCACGAAATGATCTTGTTGACAAGGCGCTTGAAATGTTTGAGTTATTCAAGGAGCAAAAGATGGAGCTAAATGTCGTGTCATGGACTTCAATCATAGCTGGAGTGCACAGAATGGGAAAGATATTGAAGTCTTGGAACTGTTTAGAGAGATGCTGGCTGCTGGGCTGAAGCCAAAACGTGTAACAATCCCTTCAATGCTTCCAGCGTGCAGAAATATAGCAGCTTTGATTCATGGGAGATCGGCTCATGGATTCGCTGTACGGGTCCACCTTTTGGATGATGTTCATGTACGAATCAAAATGTCTCAGAATGCTTTAATATGATGCCCACTAAAAACCTAGTCTGCTGGAATTCTTTAATGAGTGGATACTCAATGCACGGGAAGGCCAAGGAAGTCATGAGCATATTTGAAGCTCTTGTGAGAACCAGCTTTACAAGTTTGTTGTCAGCATGTAGCCAAGTAGGCTTAACATGATGACTGAGGAATATGGGATTAAACCGAGGTTGGAACATTATTCTTGCATGGTAAGCCTTCTTGGACGCGCAGGGAAGTTGCAAGAAGCATATGATTTGGTAAAGGAGATGCCTTTTGAGCCAGACTCCTGTGTCTGGGGAGCTTTGCTGAATTCTTGCAGACTTCAAAACAATGTAGAATTAGCTGAGATCGCAGCAGAAAAGCTTTTCGATCTAGAACCCGAAAACCCAGGGAGTTACGTCCTCTTGTCCTATATATATGCGGCTAAAGCCATGTGGACAGAAGTGGACAGTGTTAGAAACAAGATGGAGAGCCTGGAACTGAAGAAGAACCCGGGATGCAGCTGGATTCAAGTGAAGAACAAAGTGTACACGCTTCTTGCTAGTGACAAGTCGCATCCGCAGATAGATCAAATAACAGAGAAGATGGATAGATTAGCAAAGAGATGAGGAAATCTTGTCATCGCCCAAATTTGGATTTTGCTCTGAAAGATGTGGAGGAGCAAGAGAAAGAGCAGAGCAGATATTATGGGGGCACAGCGAGAAACTAGCAGTAGTTTTTGGTCTTCTGAACACACCAGACGGTACACCTCTTCAGGTCATAAAGAACCTTAGGATATGCGGAGATTGCCACTCAGTCATTAAATTTATATCGGGTTACGCAGATAGAGAGATTTTCGTTAGAGATACTAATAGGTTTCATCACTTTAAAGATGGTGTTTGTTCTTGTGAAGATTTCTGGTGACATTTTTTGGGGGATTTTTTTATGTTTTAAAATATTTTGAATCATCCTGTAAGTTGTATCTTCTATACAACTCATTATAATTTGATGAGAAGCTTACATGAATGATAAAATATATAGTGCATGATACTTGCAGGAATTTGTTCATAATGTTTATATAAATAGGGCAGCTTGCTTTTGTTAAAACCTCATCATAAGCGTGATGCATCATGGCTCATGAGCAAGGAGAAATGCAAAGTTACTGTAAAGTTTTCAGTACATTCATATACTAAAAATGGAATTACTATAACAAGTAAGCCCGTCTAGCTCAGTTGGTAGAGCGCAAGGCTCTTAACCTTGTGGTCGTGGGTTCGAACCCCACGGTGGGCGTTTATTTTTAATTTTTGTTTACCTTCAGAAATTTTAAAGAGACGACGCATCAACATGGTAAAGCTCACAGACAGAAAAATATCCCCGTCCAACAAAAAGATTTCGATCCGAAAATAATAATTTTAGATTTTTAGGAAAATAATACTCAAATAATTAGATGTCAGATATCATCCAACCACGTTTTCACAGAGAGCCACAACATCATACTTCATCAAACACATAAATCGCGATTTTTTTTTTTCTCTATCTCTCTCTCTGCTTGAATCGACTCGTTCCAGGTACGCTTCATCAGATCTTATCTTCTTCCACTTTCACGGGCTCGAGTTGTATGATTGGATCGACTTTCAATTGATTTTGTTTCATTTCTCACACCGATTTGTTCCCGCCTCGCGTTGTGACTTTTTATTTCCCCCAGGGATTGTGGAGAGGTTTGATTTGATATTGATCTGTGAAAATGGGGGCGGCTGGTATCGACATGGATGAAGGAGCTCTCGAGATCGGAATGGGTAAGTCGATTTGATTTTGATCTGTAGTACCGATCATGGATTACATCTATTCTTACTTCTTCTAAAACGTTGGTTGACTAACGGATAATGGAGACGACATTCTTCGTTTTGTTTCTTCCTTTGTTTTTCGCCTTTCGTTTGGTTTGAATCTGCAGTATATAAGTTACTATAGATGAATCTCGTTTCTGGGGATTTTTTTTCAAAGCTGAATGATCTAGCCTCTAGTTTACTCTTATTGAATAGTATGCTAGTTTTAAGTAGTTTATAAGGGGGTATGTTAAATAGCTTATTGCTTTTGGTCCAGTTTAGTTCGCCGGTAGTATTGCTTTTTAGTCCTTTTTCTCTGGATTTACGTATAAACATGTGTTTGCTTTGCTTTTTTATTGATTTGTTGATTAATATCAATCCTTTTTTGTAGCTGATGTTACGGGCTAGCTTTCTTTTTTACGTTTTTATCTTTGTAAGAGACTGATTTGACAATCTTTGATTGTAGAGTACAGAACTGTCTCAGGGGTTGCGGGACCCTTGGTCATCCTTGAAAAAGTGAAGGTATAGACATTTATAAAGAGAAGCTTTGCCATCGAATACAAAATTTTCTTTCAGGGAAATTTACTGACTTTAAAGATATATTGTTACTGTTTATGATATATACCAGGGTCCAAAGTACCAGGAGATTGTTAATATTCGCTTAGGTGATGGATCAATGAGACGTGGTCAGGTCTTGGAGGTTGATGGGGAGAAAGCAGTTGTCCAGGTTAATGATTTTTCTCGTGTTACTCTAGCTTGAATTCTGCATTACACTAACCTTTCGAATCTAGGTGTACAATGCATTTTATGCACAGTCTGTACAGATTCGCAGTCCTCGATAACATATTCATCTACTGGTTTCAGGTTTTTGAAGGAACATCTGGAATTGACAACAAATTTACCACCGTGCAATTCACTGGAGAGGTATTTACTATGAAACCTTCTTCTCTTTAGCGTTTCACATATTTGTTAAAATTTTGGTTGGCAGCTTTCCGAGAACCAAAAGATTGCTTATAATTTGGTATGTGTTTCAGGTTTTGAAAACACCTGTATCACAAGACATGCTTGGGCGTATATTCAACGGCTCAGGAAAGCCAATTGATAATGGCCCTCCTATTTTGCCAGAGGCATACCTTGATATCTCTGGTGAGTGTGGATCGCCTCATTGTGTGATCTCTGAAGCCAAAGTATTATTGTTGTTTTAATTGTGTCGGTGAATACTATGTATAGGAAGCTCAATCAACCCCAGTGAAAGAACTTACCCTGAAGAGATGATACAAACTGGGATTTCTACCATTGATGTGATGAATTCAATCGCTCGTGGACAGAAAATTCCTCTTTTCTCTGCTGCTGGTCTACCTCATAACGAAATCGCTGCTCAAATTTGTCGTCAGGCTGGTCTTGTGAAGCGGTTGGAAAAGACTGAGAACCTAATTGAGGTAATCATTTGTCTTATTTACCACCACTAAAGTACTATTATCTGTTGAAGTGTAAGTGTGTCTGTGCACACATTCACTTTCTAACTGATGTAGAAGGATTTAAGCATCTCTATGAAATCCATGTGACATGTAAAGGGATATATTTTGTAATACCATTGACTTTTTAAGCAGATTTTTCTGACAATTGAGTATCCTACTTTGTAATTTCAGTCTCTGATTATTTGGTTGCCTTGTGAAATCCTTCGATCTCTTCCCTTGTGTTTTTCCAGGATCATGGAGAGGACAATTTCGCTATTGTTTTTGCAGCTATGGGTGTAAACATGGAGACGGCTCAGTTCTTCAAGCGTGATTTTGAAGAAAATGGATCAATGGAAAGAGTTACCCTTTTCCTGAACCTGGTAACTTAGTTCTTGTGATTTCTATGCTCCTTGCTGTATGTTACTTCGTTGATAGTACTAGTATATTATACCAGTGATGTATTGACAATTATTATGCATTCTACTCTAACAGGCAAATGACCCGACCATCGAGAGAATTATCACTCCTCGAATTGCCCTCACAACCGCAGAATATTTAGCTTATGAATGTGGGAAGCATGTGCTTGTTATATTGACAGACATGAGTTCTTATGCAGATGCTCTTCGTGAGGTAAAATGTCTTTCATTTGTCTCTGTGTTTTGTTCCATAAATCATAATCCGTAACTTGTTAGTTTTTCCACAAACCTCAACCAGCATGAATAAGTTTTTATTTTTATTTTTTGACAATAGCGTGAATATCTTTTATGAAGTCTGACATTCGACATATTTTGATGAATGGTAGGTCTCTGCTGCTCGAGAAGAAGTACCTGGAAGACGTGGGTATCCAGGTTATATGTATACAGATCTTGCAACTATTTATGAGCGTGCAGGACGTATTGAAGGAAGAAAGGGTTCCATTACCCAAATCCCTATCCTGACTATGCCGAATGATGGTAAAAAAATCATATCATTCTTAGACTCTCTTCTTTTTGATTGAGTAAAGCTCGTAATATCTCCTGTTCGTAATACTCAGATATCACTCACCCTACTCCGGATCTTACTGGTTACATTACTGAGGGTCAGATATATATCGACAGGCAACTTCACAACAGACAGGTGCGATATGCTTTACTCATTTTGTATATCTGTCATTATTTTTTTGGAATATAAAAAAAGGTTTCTCATCCATCTACAATGATCACTGATTTTTTTCTGGTTCTTCCCTAAAACAGATATATCCACCCATTAACGTGCTTCCATCACTATCCCGATTAATGAAGGTAGCCAAGCCATTCAATTATATACCCTAATGGATTCACAGGGTTTTAAAGATACTATAACTTATTATCTTAACCATCGCAATTCTGCAGAGTGCTATTGGGGAGGGAATGACTCGTCGTGACCATTCTGATGTGTCCAACCAGGTTCGCTACCTATAGGAGCTTACTCTTCTACAGTATCTCGCATGTTCACTTATTATCATCAAACCTGATTGTCAATATTCTGTATCAATTATCAGCTCTACGCAAACTATGCAATCGGGAAGGATGTTCAAGCCATGAAAGCTGTCGTTGGAGAAGAAGCTCTTTCTTCTGAGGATCTGGTACCTCTCTCTACTCAATCACATTTATATTCTATCAATATTCACAACAACAGTTACTCACCAATAGCTTCTTGCGTTGTGGCTTTGCAGCTGTATTTAGAGTTTCTGGATAAATTTGAGAGGAAGTTTGTGATGCAAGGCGCATACGATACAAGAAACATTTTCCAGTCACTTGACTTGGCATGGACACTGCTCCGTATCTTCCCGCGTGAGCTTCTTCACCGTATTCCTGCCAAAACACTTGATCAATTCTACAGCCGCGATTCCACAAGCTAAGCCTATTAAACAACCTCCATATTGCTCCATGCTCATCTTATTTGGAACAACTTAAATCATGTCGAGAGAAGAAAAACAAGATTTCGTGAAAAACAAAAAAAAAAAAACTCAGAGAATTGTGAATTTGGGATTATTTATTTTGCTTTTTCATTTGTATAATAAAGGTTTGTGTAGGGAAGCTCCGTCCGGAATCGTAAGCCTTTCTGCCTTGCAAACTGGTGAATCATGTCTTTTTTGTTGTTGTGTAATAATCTATTCCTTCACATTTTTATTATATCTATGTGCCATAGTTTGTGCAATCTGTTCCATAGTTTCTTATATTTGGTCAGTTCTTTGGGTATAATATAGAGAAATTATATCTGCTCATGAAGACCTCCAAAAATGAATCAATCAATCCATATCAAGAATGGTAAGATCGAGACTTTTTATTTGATAATGTTAAAACTATTACACAACGGCAGGGAAAAAACAAACAAAACATCAACTCTCTTTCGTCGCAAGTCTAAACACACTATTCTTAGTCCCTGAACAAGCCTTGACCACACTCAGATTATCCAGTGCGGGACTGGAAAAGCTGTTTTCGCAGCATCAGCGAATACGTGCTTGCTAATCAGATCAAAACTTTCTAAAATTTCGAGTGTTAACGATATTTAAGTGGGGGTAGTAGGATCACTACGCAACTCACTAAAGATAGACCAAAATTGGACGCAATGTGACTTTTAGTCGCGTGGGAAGTTGAATAATGAAAGAAAAAACCACATACTATAAATCCATTATAAACACAGAGAGTAAACATTAAAACACTATTAGCTTGCTTCTTAGACACTACTAAATTAGCACAAAAAAAAAAGGATTACAAATAATCGAAAGATAGGAAAATGGAAATGTTGGAGGATCAAAGCTGCGATTGCGCTTAATCTGACCCCACAAAATAAAAAAAAATACCAGAAAATAATATCAAAGATAAGAGATAGACAGAAGCAGCAGAGACAAGAAGGGAAAAAAATAAAACAGAGCACACCCGAGTTTTACGAGTTCGATCACTACTTACGTCTCACCTAGCCACTAGAATTAGATCACTACTTAAGATCAAACAATCATCGAACTCTCGAGTGTTAAACTTGTGTGCCACTAGAAACCACTTTTGTATATTTTTAGGAAAGTACAAATATATCTAAAGCGTTTCACAAGCACATGACTCATCATTACTCGATCGAGGATAATATTCGTAGTGTATGATAATGACACGAAACAAAAAAAAAACTTAGTCCAAAATTGGTCCCTTAAGCGCGTGGAGAAGTAAAGGAAAATGCAGAGTAATAACTTCAACTATAAAACAGAGAGGGTCATAACTCTTAATCACACTACAAACATCCAACGAGAAATTCAGATACAAAAAAATGGGGATAGTGGCATTTCAATGGGGAGACAAGCAACTGACGCTGCTGCAGAACAGAGAGAATTTTGATACCTGGCAAGTTTAGTTTCTTCAACCTTTTAGGGTTTAAATGTTTTGCATCAACATATTAAATACTCTCTATATGCATTGTTTGGTTAATGAGTGTTTTGATACTTGTGTTTATGTTGGAATGGTTAAAAGGAAGACAAAACCGTTGGCTTGGGATGAAAAAAAACAGATATTGAGAAGTCTGCCTGAAAACAACTTTGGGACATGGTTTGGTATTTGCAGACGAGGCCGGGTTGCTTTTCTTGTGGATGCAATGCTCCCTGAAAGGCTTAGCCCTTCCGTGTTGCATCCTGTTGATTTCTTGAGGGTTTGATTAATGTTTTTCTTTTCTTTCTTTTTTTTTTTTAACTATTTGGATCGATCTCATCTCACTTCACGGTTTGATTTGATTACAGGGCGAAATGAGTCCATGGGATTTTGCAAGGAAATGGTCTGCAGATTCCACTTATGCCAAAGAGATTAACCTTGGTTTGGCCTATTACATGATTGTGGCAGAGATAAATTCAAACTCTATGTTTTATATCTCCAAACAGACTGCAAAGGAAACACATGTTCATATGGAAGAGGTTGATTTTGGTCTGCATACCCTTTCTTCTTCCGGACTCGATTCCCAATTCTCCGAGGTAATATGTTGGTCAATGTTGTTGTTACATAGGATTATTCTTTTCACAGAGAACACTCTTATTTGGTATATATTTATGCAGGTTTTACGTATGAATAACATTTTCTGTAAGATGATTGGTGATTATAAAAACAAAGAATTACCAACGTTGAAGAAGATGGCTGAGGAATTTATGTATGATCCAGTCGAAACTGACAAAATGAGCGCATCATCATCCTCTGTCGACGTATTTGTAAGAGACTTGAACATATATACTGAGTTACCTTTTTGTTTTATGATCCTCACCTACCTGCAATATTATTAATCTCTTATATTTCCTTTGATTTTCAGAAAGAAACATTCCAAAAACACTATGAAACAATGAGTACAACAGCATTAGCCATCGAACCCAACAAGGAAGTGAAGCTCTATGAGAGGTATTTGGAGAATGACCAATGGAAAGACCATGGCTTTACTTTCAACATGGACTAGTTATAATCAACACTGTCCGAATATTAATATCTTTTATCTATAATAAATTATCTCGGTGATGTCATACTATAGATTTATCTTAATTAATTAATTAACCTTGTCGTCGATTCAGGAAAGTCTATTTCCTTTGGTCACACAATATCTAAGTCTAAGAACCATGCACTTAAAAATAAATACACAAAACTTTTAATTTTCTCAAACATTCCTGTGTCGATCGATTCAATTCAATCGATGGGTTTTGAGTTACTTTCTTTCATAAATTCTTCTCTTCTCACTTTACTTCCGCCTTAATTACTTATTTCAGTGAAAACACCGAGCCATAGTTTTGCAGAATGAATGCAGACAATTTGGATGACTTGGGCAAAAATTTATGTTGTAATAATTGGTAGTTTTTACATACAACCAGACGTTATTATAACCATCCAAATAGGCCCATTTTAAAAAAAACTGGCAGTGGAGAATCCAAATTACATGTATCTCCAAATAAAAAGAACATCTAAAAACAATAATAATGTAAGTACTTTGTACTACCTTTTTCTTATAACCATTGTGTACTACAGTTTAATGCCACTTGTACTGCATAAAAGACCCACTTAAATACACATAAACCAGACCAACGACAACATTAGAAACAAATCGACAACCTCATTGCATCCTTATGATGAAGATGAATCAGGTAAGAATCTGTGATTCTGTCGCACGATTCTTTCTTTTCGTCTTCTTCTTCGCTCTTGCTGGTATTCTACTGCAGAGCCGATGATATCATACTAACTCTTTTCTCCTCGACTTGCTGTGACCTTTGATTCCCTGAGATCGTCTTTTTCTTTTCTTTTTTTATTTTTTTTATATTTTATCTTCAATCATTTTTCGAGTTTACTTTCTTTTTGGTACATAAGACTGCCTTCTCGGATTTTTTTATTCTTAAAATAATAGTTTGTGTGGCCTAATGGCATTGTTAATCCTCACTTTTGGGGTTGACTTGGCCTCATTTTCCTATACTTTATATCTTTGTTTAGTCATGAGTGATCATCTTATTGTGTAGAGTTTGTATTACATAAAGGGTTTAAAATTGGGAAAGCTAAAATTATTTTCTAATTTTTTTAATTTGAGTAAGAAACAACTTCTAAACGAATATTTCAGCTAAGAATCATATTGTAAACAAGTATTTTAGACAAATTTGGTTTAATTTGAAAAAAAAAAATCATTACTGTTGACAAAAATAAATACTTCAATGGGTCATTTAAAGACTAGTCTCATACCGACTCATTCTCTTATACCTTAAACCAAGTTAAACATTCCTGCAAACAAATAATTATTTGAAAGAAAATAAAATAATAAAAGACAGCAAATTCGGCACATGTAATAAGCTTATCCATTTGGACACCAAAAATGTGATAAACACTCTCCACTTCACAATGCCACGTGACAACATACAATCTAAATTCAACCAATAACAACGCGTCTCTACAGATAACTCCTTTCTATGGAGTTTGCTTTTAGAGCCATTCATTGCTCTTATCTCATTCTCTCTCACTCACATCATAAAACTCATAATCCTCCATCGACCAAAGGATAACCCACAAAAAAAAAAACAAGCCTTTCACTTTGATCAACCAAAGAAAGAATCTTCATTATGGCTTCAGTAACCTCAGCCACCGTCGCGATCCCATCGTTCACCGGTCTCAAATCCACAATCTCCAAACCCTCCGCCGTCGTCAGAATCCCCACCAAGGCGGCAACATCACCGAAGCTCATCGTGAAGTCATCACTGAAGGACTTCGGAGTCGCTGCCGTAGCGGCTGCAGCTTCCATTGCTTTGGCTGGAAACGCCATGGCGATTGATGTTCTCTTGGGATCAGGAGATGGAGCTTTAGCTTTCGTTCCCAACGACTTCAGTATAGCGAAAGGAGAGAAGATTGTGTTCAAGAACAATGCTGGATTCCCACACAATGTTGTGTTCGATGAAGACGAGATCCCAAGTGGTGTTGACGCGAGCAAGATCTCCATGGACGAGCAAGATCTACTCAACGGTCCGGGAGAGACGTACGAGGTTGCTTTGACTGAGCCTGGGACCTACAGCTTCTATTGTGCGCCGCATCAGGGTGCTGGTATGGTCGGTAAAGTCACCGTTAACTAATAAAATGTGAGTGTAAAGTGAAAGAGTGTCTCTGACCCAAAGTAGAGGCTCTTCTTTCAGTCTTACATCATGTGTTTTGTACTTCTAAAGAGTGTTGAATCGAATGAACCGTGATTTGTTATAATGTGACTGGTTCCATAAAATGGTTTTTCTTGGTTTATATATTATATGTAGATTTATGTCTCGCCCTAAAGTTTTTTTAAGAATATGATTAGTAGGAATTATAAATATAAATAAGAGCTTTGTGTTATATGAATCGAAAGTTGTGGAGTTTTTGTTGGTCTCGAACAGAACTTTGAGTTCAGAGAGACAACCAAACATTAAAACTAATAACAGTCCCTAGGTACAAATCATTTTCGTACATCCATATTATATTATATAGTATATCCAACTCCAATTACAACATGTAAAAACCTCAGATTTTGTTCTGTCTTGACTCTAAACTCAGCATCTTTGTAGCCGGTTTATCGATCGGCACAGTTGGAAGAATAATTGAACTATATTTTAGAACCTAAAATCCAGAAATTAAACTTTTTATCAACATATCTAAATCTAGCTATAACATATTACATCATTTAAAAACGTTCAGGATCTCAAAGTCTAGTCTTGTACGAATGTTTTTGGCTATAGCATTTCAGCTCTAACTTATCGTATCGCTAGTTTATGGTGTGCCGAGTTCATTTACTAAAACAGTGCATTGCATATAACCACAAAGCTATTAACTAGTGACGGAGGATCAACAGTTTTTCACCAAAAAGGATCAGGAGTGCCTCAATTTAACCCATTTGAGTCATTGGGCTAGTAAGCCCATCACTACGGACAAGAATTTTCCGATTAAAACTGGAAAATAAACAGAGATATTTGAATAACTCGTATGGAATTTTGCAACCCATTAACGCAAATGAAGTATCAATAAAAGCATTCCTCAAATATTCAAAATTATGTTTGTTAGCACATTCTTTAGCAGTTACTTTGAATGCTAGGTTTAACGACAATCATATTCATTAGTTATGATGGTTCATGTATTTGTTAGGGTTCAATTTAGATTTTTTGGATTTAGCCTCTTTAATCATATTTGGGTTTTTTAATTTTTTGGATCGGGTATAGTTAATAACTTTTCAGAGTCAAAATATTTTATAATATTGTACAAATTCCATCTTGGATCCGAACTCAATTCGATTTCAGATTATAACACTTTGGGTCCAATTATCTATTCTAAAAATAAATAAATTATCTATCAAAACAATAAACTAAACAATAAAATATTTGAACTCATAACATCTTAAACATAACAATCAAAATAAATTTAGGAAAAACTATCCAAATGTAAAATCTATTTAAAATCTAGAAAAAAGAACTATCCAAATTTATTCAAAATTAAAATGAAAGTATCCAAATTTTTCAAAAAAAACCTAAAAAACTATTCAAACTATAAAAAAAATCTGAATTAACTGAATATCCTATTATACAAACTAACAAAAACTCATTCAAAGTATCAAAAGTATTCAATTACTCAAAGCTAAGTAAAAAAGATTAACAAATTTAGCTAACTTCAGATTTTTCTAATATTCATTCGGGTTTGGGTTTGCTTTGGATATTATCCAATATCTAAATTTGTAATTTTATATATTGAAATTTGTAATTTTATATATTATTGACAAGTATTTAGTCAAATTTAGTTACCAGAATTTCTCTGCTTAAAGTTTAAACCTTCGAAACTTTCAACACAATTTCCCGATTTTGTTTTAGTGGCACAAGTATATAATCAAAGTTCATTTACTGAGAGTGGCATAAAATCTTATATTTCACTTTATTGTGATTTATGAGGAGAGAAAACTGTACTCTTTCTTCTTCCACCACACGTGATTCCCTCAAAGACGGCCTTTGTTCAAATTTTGGCGTTACGCACCTCACGCTTGGGACCTTTCTTTTATTTTATTTCTTATCTTATCATTATTTCTAAACAATATATCATTTCATTAAATTACCGGAGTAATATGTTTTTTTTATTTTATTTCATTAAATTTCTTTTAATGAAACCGAATTTTAAGCGTTTTTTCAAGTCAAAGGCCAAATCAGATCTCTTCTCATTAGTTATTTTAAAAGCGAAATAAAGGGAGACCATAATAAAAACTCATGCACAAAAATACACTCTCATATTTATTACGACTTCACTTCTGACTAATGTATGACTGTATCAATAACGAAAACGTTTATTTTTAGACTACAACAAAGAAATTTTACACTATTTTTTTTTTTTTTTGGTACGAATGTTAGGATTTTTTTTACACTATTGTTAAAAACAAAACTAAAATACTTAGTAGAGTTATCTCAATTGCTAAAACCAATAATGGAAAAAAAAATTCAATTGGCAGACCATCGCAATCTCTTTCTAATTAAAATTTATTTAATTTGATTAATTTAAATATACAATTTTGGATTTATCTTTGTAAGTGATTAATGTAGATATTCTCTCAGTATACATTTACAGAGATGTATAAAAACTTTATTTTAGTCATAAATCAGGCAAACGAGTAAAAGAGGCGTAAAACTCGACGTCTCTCTCTCCTCTTCTTCATCTATCTTAACGAAAATGGTCACTGTAACACTCTTCTTCACCGGCGCTCTCGTCGTCGGCGGTATATACTGGTTCCTCTGCGTCCTCGGACCGGCCGAGCGTAAGGGCAAAAGAGCTGTGGATCTATCCGGGGGCTCAATCTCGGCCGAGAAAGTCCAAGACAACTACAAACAATACTGGTCCTTCTTCCGCCGTCCCAAAGAGATCGAAACCGCTGAGAAAGTTCCCGATTTCGTCGACACGTTCTACAACCTCGTGACCGATATCTACGAGTGGGGTTGGGGACAGTCCTTCCACTTCTCTCCTTCGATCCGAGGAAAATCCCACCGCGACGCTACGCGCCTCCACGAAGAGATGGCCGTAGATCTGATCCAAGTCAAACCGGGTCAAAAGATCCTTGACGTGGGATGCGGAGTCGGAGGTCCGATGCGAGCGATTGCGTCTCACTCGCGAGCCAATGTGGTTGGGATCACGATAAACGAGTACCAGGTGAAGAGAGCGCGTGACCACAACAGGAAAGCGGGGCTCGACGCGCTCTGCGAGGTCGTGTGCGGCAACTTCCTCAAGATGCCGTTCGATGACAACAGCTTCGACGGCGCATACTCGATTGAAGCGACGTGTCACGCGCCTAAGCTGGAAGAAGTGTACGCTGAGATCTACAGGGTGCTGAAACCGGGATCCCTGTACGTGTCGTACGAGTGGGTCACGACGGATAAGTTCAACCTGGAGAATGAGGAACACGTGGCGGTCATCCAAGGGATCGAGAGAGGAGATGCGCTTCCTGGGCTTAGGGCTTACTCGGATATAGCTGAGGCCGCGAAGAAAGTTGGGTTCGAAGTTGTCAAGGAGAAGGATCTGGCGGCTCCACCGGCTGAGCCATGGTGGACTAGGCTTAAGATGGGTCGGCTCGCATATTGGAGGAATCACATTGTGGTTCAGATTTTGTCTGCCGTTGGTGTTGCCCCTAAAGGAACCGTTGATGTTCACGAGATGTTGTTTAAAACCGCTGATTACTTGTCCAGAGGAGGCGAAACCGAAATTTTCTCTCCGATGCATATGATTCTCTGCCGGAAACCAATTTCTTAGAAAAACAAAAGAAGAAGAAAATCAAAGGTCCAATCGTCTTCCGATCTCAATTTGTTTTTAGTTTTTTTTTTTTTTAATGGGGATTTTTAATTCTGCTTGGTCAGTTAATGTACTCTTTTGGATTTTAAAACGTGTTTAATTTTAATTTGGTATGTGTTTTAAGGAATTATTTACTGTTTTTCCTAAATAAGAAAAAATCTGGGTCTCGAATTATCCGCCGTAAGGTTAGCGCCGACCAGACACAGTGGAAGTGTTGTAGTAGAACTGATTACTGTAACAAAGGATACTTTAGTCAACTAATGTACTTTAGTTAGGATGACTAATGTGTGAGTGAATGTCTGATTTTCGTCTATATAATTTCGCGCTTTTGGAAATTAATTTATTTTTATTAAAGAAGAGAAGTGTGTAAGCTTTCTCAGGTTTAAGGTTTACAGTTTGTCGCAAGCCATTAGTGTTGGGTACTAACTAAGAAGAGTCGAGACGCGCGTGGTTCGACTGATATGAAAATTATATTATGAATTATTGATAATTAGTATTAAATTATTATATAGGTTATCGATATTGCAAACCACATTATAAAATTATCATGTTGTTAACCAAAAAAAAAAACACATTATAAAATTGTTAAATACTAATACATACGTTTTGTTTTTCTATAAACACCATTCACGTGATTCTTTATGCGTTATAGCTAGATCCATGAAAATTATCTAATAAAAGACATTTGCCTTTTGTTTTTGCTCGATTTTGGCCAACTCACTGTCAAAATGACTGGAGGGATATGTAATGTAGATTATAGATCATGATATCACTGTCTTATCTAACGCATCTTTATGGCAAGATCTCGATTTTCTTAATATGATATTTCCAAACAAATTATAAGTCGTAGAGGGAAACAAATTGTCTCTCTCTTGTATGTTTTTTACCTAGCTAGTTGTTTTGATCTAACATCACCAGTTGCCTCTAACATGTAATATAAAAGAGGACATTGTACAACATAGAACAACATTTTTCTTCCTAAACATAGTTACATTGCCGTTTACTCCGATGTTTGGGTGACATTACTTTTTTCCTTTTACAATTAGTAATATTGCGAGATTTTTCGGGTAAACTCTTTGTTTAATTTATAGACTTTTAATTTATAATAGACAGTTAATTGATTGATACATGTCTCCTCCTTTGCATAGTTGTAGGAGACATACAATCGATTCAGATCGCTTCTCTGTTATTGCTGATTGATCTTCCACCCTCTAATTTCAGGAGAAACCAGACCCACCCTTCTTGTTCGATTTAATTATTTGGTCCAAGTGTTTTCCAGTACGTTTAGGTTATATATGTTGGTTGAAGTATTAATTGGGAACAAACGTGTCTTGGGCTGATGGCCCACTTGTAACATTTTTAGTTATATTTTGTTTGTTTTGTAATTTAATAAAGCCGAAGCCTTTTGGACAAACAAGTATAATCTTCTAACTACAAATAAACATATGAAAATTCAGCATGACGTGTTATTATTGTAACATAAGCAACCATTTATCTCATGTATAACCTTAAAGCATAAAACCAAATCGATTGCTAAATTTAACTCTATTAATACGATTTAAACCTCAATTTTCACCCTTGCTGTAATTACAATATCATGACATATTCGAAAATCAACATAGGTTTAATATTGATGCGACTTGAAACCTTGATTATGATATTTGTGCAGATTGGATGGGTCTTAACTCTTAAGAGATGAGGAAATTAAAATCGGTTGGGACAAAAACCTACCCGAGGTTTACAATGTGTAATAGAGTCCATAGTAACATTTCTACTTTGAGCTATGACTTGCTTAGATAAACTTGGCTTTGAAGAAGTAATGTTTGAGAGTGATTCACATGTTTTCGTCAAGGCAGTAACCAAAGCATTTGAGTGGACAAGGCTTCAAGTGTAAATGGATGAAGTGCGACAGAAAGGAAGAAGATTCCTTAGGCCAATCATCACTTTCAGAGGGAGACAAACCAATGATTGTGCCGATTTTATAGCCAATAAAGCATTTATGTTTCCAATTTGTATTACAATTCTTGATCATTGTAATCCGCATTGTTGTATCCAATGATTGAGATGGAGAGCCCAAACAATAATTGTTATTAGTTGTGATTTATAAAAGTATACTGGATTTTTTTTTTAACTATTCGTGTGACAATAAATTTATATTTAAAATCTAATTATTTGGTTTGTTTGTATATTCAAAAAATTCAGACCTAGTACGTGGATACGAAATTCCAAGACAAAAAGACAATAAACATAGGAATAGTAACGAAGACAATTCAATAAGAAGTAGCTTTAACTTGAAGTGGTTTCGGTCGATCCATTGTTCTTCTCTTCCACAAATTAACTTCACTCTTCTGTCTCGGACACAGGCTTACACCCTCTCGCTGAGGCAGAGGCATGCTTACAGAACATGGAATCATCTTCTCTTCGTCATCGGAAGAGTAACCTTTGCGATGATCCGATCGAGATTCTTCACGTTTCATCTCGACCCTCCAATCGAATCCAGCAAGAGATTCCCTGCTAGTCGCGAATTTTTTCATTTTACCCAATGAGGGCGCTGCAACCACTTCCACCGCCGAGATCGGATGTTCGTTCGCGGCGGCAAAGGCCGTTGAGGTGGACTTTCTGGACAGATTCCTTCCTGTTGAGAAGAGACGCTTTAGTTTGGACCAGTCTCCTTTGCCTTCCTCTTTAACAAGAGAAGACGACGGTGGTTTGAGATTCTTAGGTGCTCTGTTTTTCGTCTCCGGACATTTCGACTTTGCGAGTTTGATCTGACCGATGCAGGAGACTTTAGGCGATGTGGGTTCGGCGACAACGACGTCGTTCTTGGTTCTTCTCCTAGCTCTAGCCGCCGTTGGAAGCAACGGTGTTATCGGACTGGAGAAGAAAAATCCTCTGCTCGTCGTGGAAATCGTACGTTGGTGACGGAAATCTCTTACTGGGCTAAACGGCGCCGCACTGTGACCAATTGACAACGCTTTTTGAAGCATCTTCGAGAGTTTCTTGGAGTTGTTGTTGTTGGATGTTTTTTCCATTTATTCGTAAAGTTAATGATCGCGAAACAGAGGTTCTTGGTTTTATATGTTATGTTGGGTCTGAAATTTCTCAGAAAGTGAGAATCAGATGATGTGATAATAGAGGAACACAATTGAAACTGTCAAACGGTGATGACGTCATGGGAGGGTTTTGGTCAAAGCTGAGCTAAACCGGAGAAGACCTTAATGTCTTGATACAGTGTTGACTGAAAACCGGAGCAGACATTTAAGGCTTATAGACTTACACGGCCGACTTTGAACCGGCTTACAAAATTAAATGCTGATGTGTATGTTTGGTTTACACTTTTCCTTATTGTTTTAGTTGTCTTCTTCTTTACGCAAATTTAGTTTAATGGCTTATTTGACTTTCATGGGATTATTATTAATCCTCCCACATGTGTTGTATTTTAGATTTAGAGGATAATAAGAAGCCACATGATTTGTATGCTTAATTGTGTGTGATTAATTAAAGAAAATAATTAGAACATGAACAGCTACGATAACCGATAAATTATTAGATTGAAAGCGACGTGCAAAGTGAACACATGTCGTTTTTCAATAAACGACAAATGATGTTTCTATAGATCAGTCACATACATAACATTTCCATATAGTTGTCAACATATTTATCTACCAATTTGTCATTGAACGTTGAGAACTAGTACTTTCTAGGACAATTTACTCTCTTTAGTCTTCTCCTGTTTAATGCTGTTTCGCAAACTTTTTCCATGGGAATAGTCCCTCTCTCGAAGCTTCTCTTGTATGTATGTACACACACATGAAAGCGAAGGATCTAAATGATGTTACATATCTTCTTTGTCCAGAACAGCTTTTCAATTTTGGTTCAAAATCAGAGGGCTAATAATACACATAAGTCACTGGTTTTTGCCATGCGTTCCCAGGAGTTGCTAGATTGTGTTTTGTCTCTTTGATCTGCAAGAACCTAACTTCCCTTGGATTGAGCACTAAAAGTCTAAAACTACATGCATAGGCAAATCATTTGAGATTTTATTATCGTTGATGCAAAAATGGTTGCAATTCCTTAGATAACGAAGTATATATTGTCTGATATATAGATAAAGGAAAAAAAGAGAGTAAATAGTACACTAATACTTCTTGATGCAAGTTAACAAGTGGTGTGCCCAAAACGAAGTTACAATCTGTTTGACATAAATTGCTTGAAAAGATCCTTAAACTTGTTGAAAAAGGAGAGTTTATAATTTGATGCTTGGAAGGTTCCTACAATGGCCGAGCAACTAGTCCCTTCTGAATCATCTTCTCCACCAACTCTTCATGCTTCTTCAACTGCCCAGCTTTTCTTAACTGAGCAAGAACTATCTCATATAAAGACAAGCTCGGTATAAGACACTTCTCTTCAACCATTTCCTTAAACAACTTATACGCATTATTCCAATGTCCCATCCCACAAAACATGGTAACCAAAATCCTATAAGTATTCACATTCGGCTCAACATCTTTTTCATCCATCTCTTTCTTCATCTTCAAAACCATATCAGTAGATTTCGACCCGGCAAACATCCTCATCAGTATGTTATAAGTCACAGTATTAGGCTCGCACTTTGCTTCCATCATCTTCGAATACATCCTATGCGCACCATTCACGTCTCTCTTCTTTTCGATGTACCTAAAAATCGTATTGAAAGCCGAAGCATTCACCTCGCATTTTTTCTTGATCATCGTGTTCAAAACCTTGACCGCGTTTTCAAGATTCTCATCTCTGCAGTGAGTCTCGATGAGAAAGTTATAAGTAATAGTATCGGGCTCGCATCCTAGCTTCTTCATCTGGTTATAAACCTGCAACACCTTCTCCGTTCTACCCGCTTTCACATGAACTCTCATCAAGTTATTGAAAGTAATGGCGTTTGGAGCACAACCCGAATCAATCATATCCGCAAACACATCGTGTGCACGGCTAATCTGTCCGCATCTACATAAAGCATCGATGACGATGCTGTAAGTATATACATTTGGTTCAATCCCAGCCAACTTCATCTCCTTGAACACTCTCTCTGCCTCTGGGATATCACCAGCTCGACACCACCCACGAACCAAGTTGGTGTAAACTATAACATCAGGTTCGAACCTATCTTTCAAGCTATCGAAAAAAGACTGAGCTTCATTAGCTCTTCTCTTTCTAGAAAGGATGCTAATAACAATGGAGAAGGTGATTTTATCAGGAACGCAACCGTAATCTTCCATACGATTAAAGCAATGTACAGCCTCTGAAGCTAACCCAGCTCTAACGTAACGTCTAATCAAAACCGTGAAGGTCTCCATCGAAATCTCAACGTTTCTAGATTTCATGAGATCAATCAAGTGCCAAGCTAAGTCGAAATGTCTTACCTTTCCAGCAAGACCGATTAATTCATTGTAAGGATGAGGAGATCTCTGATCGTACTCGTCTCGTGAAGTGGCCCAGTTGAAGAAAGCTAGGGACTGGTGGAGTGGGATTCCGTGGCGGACGCTGCCGCACTTCTCTATCACGCATCGCACGACGGAGGGAGAGATTCTAGAGGCGTCGCCGGAGGAGGAGATTTGGGAGAAGTCGAGGGAGAGCGAAGGGAGGGTGAAGCTAGGGTTTAAGACGGCGTCATTTGAGTTAGTTGGGTTTTTGCGGTAGTGATCTCTGATGATGGAATGGAACTTTTCTACGGTTTGGGTATCTTCCGGAGTTAACACAGGCAAGACAGGGGCAGAGACGACGACGGCGGCGGCGACGGTTTCGTCGTTTTCATGGTCAAGGTTTAGAGAAGTTGCGGAGGTGGTGTAGGGTTTGGGTAAAGGAGGAGAGATGAAGGAAAGGGTTCGAGAAAGACGGAGTTTTGATCGTATTAACGCCATAAATGGGGAGATTTGGTCACTCTCTTCTATTCTAAAGCTCAGAACATAGAATGGCTTTGATGAACTATCAAAAGGTCAAATTTTGCTTTGCTTTGGAAATCCAAACGCTAGCTGAAGCGGTGTCGTTTTGGTGCTTAATCTCCCATTGAGTTTTCCCGAGTAATAGTTTTGTAATTTGCTTTGCTTCCAGGCTAATTAGTCCGAATGTCTTTGCTAACTTGGACAAAAATAGTCAAATCCCTATTTATTCGGTTGAAAAAATTATTACAATTTGATGGATTTTGAGATCTTAAGTTTGATTGTTAGAGGTGAATGTCTATCAAAGCTCATTATAAATCTTCAGTGTTTTATAAAGTATTTATGTCGATCAAATTATTAATTATACAAGTTAGTTGTATCTGATTTTATTATTGTAATGTATTGTAGTGATTCTTCTTCATTTTGTTATAGCTTCTGTTATTTACCGTCACCATCATTGGCCATGAATATTTTCATTTATCGAGTAATGATGAGGACTCGTATGCATGTCGAATCATTCCAAAAAATGTTTATAAAAATGACAATCCAAATATAAATCGATGACACAGTTTCAATATTTCTAAATCGTTCCACTTTGGCTCTACCTTTTTGCTATTTAGTAAGTAATGACGTGTTTGTGGAACAATTTAGAAATATTCCATATACCTTAATCGGAGAGTGGATCAAAGTGAATGAACTCGCCGTTAAAGAAAACACAATTAACTTGTCCACCAAGTGGGCAACGACAAGCAGAGGAGGTGAGCCACGATTGGGCCGTTCCCTTAATCAAACTCTTGTGCACAACTTAACTTTAATAAAATCCCATTTAATAAGATTTATAAAGAGAAAAAACAACATAAAACACATGCCACATACTTTGTTGCTCATATGATCGTAAAATTTAATACTCCGTAAGTTTATCGTCTAGTTTCAATGACTTTATGAAAATCAATATTTAATTAATTTTCAATCCATAAAAGCTATCAAAACATTTCAAATGACACATTTGATTGTCGAGTTTATAGACGTGAAGGATTATAGACGTGAAGTAAAGAAATGCTATGATTAATGTGGGTTCCGGGTCCCAACATTGATAACTTCAGTAAAATTAATGTGGAGATTAATATGATTTCCTTTGCTTAATTTAGCAACTAACTGAAACCAAACGTAATAGTGATTTTCTAAAATTGTCTGCGCTGATGTGAATTCGATGAAAGAAATTAAAGTAGTTTTGACTAATGAGATACCATGAAACAAATATTAGTAACTGCTCAAGTTACTAAATTCAATAACGATATGAGTAACACGAACACCATTTCATACAAAATAATATATGAATGCTGATAGAAAGAAATAGGCGTTTTTTTAAAAAAAAAAAAAAAAAAACAGAACCGTTTTGTATTTTCTTTTTGGCCAAAGCTTATTTCTTGCCAAATAAGTTACCCAACACACATATTAATTGTATATAACAAAGAGAAGATATTGGAAAACATGTCATAACAGAAAAAATGCTATGGGTTCCAGCTTGCTCATAGAATGTGGTATAAGTGCTTTTTGACAAAGTCGGATCACATTAAAGACCTTAACCCAATTGAGAAACACATGAATTAAGGTGAAAGTAATGTGGAAGAGAAACAAGAGTACACAATTTTATTATGTTCCCATTTGCCCATTTGGGTTGTGTGACTTGTATCTCTGAAAATTGTCAAATCCTGAAATCCTTTTGGTGGGTTAATTCGTGCTCGTTTCATCCATAAATCATTACTCCGATTATTTTATTTTTTTTGCCAACGAGGACAAAAATAGTCGAAGCTATGTTTATTCGTTAAGGTGAAAGTAAAGTGAAAAAGAAACTATGGAAAATAAAACCCATCGATAGAATTGAATAGATCGACATAAAAAAATATTTGGGAAAACCAAGTAAATTTTTATTTATTTTAAACAATATATCGTTCTTAGACGACTAGAAATAGTGTGACCAAAGGAAATAGGTTTCCCTGAATCGACAAGGGTTAATCAAGATCTTCTATAACATCGACAAGATTATTTATTATAGATAATAATATTCGGATGGATCGCTGCGCAATGTTGATTGTAACTAGGCGATCTTGAATGTGAAGTTGTGGTTTATCCATATCCCATCCTCCAAATACATCTCGATGAACAATACATCTTTAGTGGGGTACACGGACAATACTGTTACACGGCGTCCTTCTTCTGTCTGAATCCATGAAAAAAACAAAACCAAACAGAGATTAATATTGCCAGACGTTCCTGCATGATACCAAAAACCCTTCTATGATACGATTTTAAAAAATGGAAAATCCTAAACTACTCGATCTGTGTACAAGATTTTTGTTATTTACCTATGGAAAATCCGACCTCTTCCATATGGATATCAGAGTCCATATGGAAAATCCTAAACTACTCGATCATTTGAGAATGAAAAAATGATGTCAGGATTTGAAAATTTTTCAAAACGTAACATAATAAAATCAATCACACAACCCAAATGGGCAAATAAGAACAGGGGTTATTAGGTACTTAGGACACTTAAATTCCACGTCACGTGGTATATATGACTGTGATCACCAAAAAGCTAAGACCAAACAATCATCGATTAAACTTGTGTGCTATTAGAAACCATTTATTGTTATATTCTGATAAAAAAGTAGAAAGATTTTCGCAAGTCTTCCACATGCACAAGACTCATCATTACTCAATCGAGGTGAATATTCGTAGAGTATGATAATTACACGAAACACCCAAAAGCGAAACCAAAACAGGTAAAAATGGTCTCTTAAGCGCGTGGAAAGGAAAACGCAGAGCATAAAATGCGACTATAAAACAGAATCGAGAGGTTCACAACTCTCTCACACTACAAAACATTAGAACAGAGACTCAATAGCAAAAGAAAATAGTCTTTCAAAAAATGGGGAAACTCATATTCGATTGGGGAGACGAGGGACTTGTGCTGCTGCATGGTGTGATATTTCTAGAACAGGCCGAGTTGCTTTGGCCGCCACAAATAGGTGATAGGCTGTCCCCTCGTTATTCAAATGGTCTTGAACCAATTGGCTTGCAAAAGCCTCTGGACTATTTTCACACCATGCAGCAGCATAAGTCCCTCGTCTCCCCAATCGAATATGAGTTTCCCCATTTTTTTAAAGACTATTTTCTTTTGCTATTGAGTCTCTGTTCTAATGTTTTGTAGTGTGAGAGAGTTGTGAACCTCTCGATTCTGTTTTATAGTCGCATTTTATGCTCTGCGTTTTCCTTTCCACGCGCTTAAGAGACCATTTTTACCTGTTTTGGTTTCGCTTTTGGGTGTTTCGTGTAATTATCATACTCTACGAATATTCACCTCGATTGAGTAATGATGAGTCTTGTGCATGTGGAAGACTTGCGAAAATCTTTCTACTTTTTTATCAGAATATAACAATAAATGGTTTCTAATAGCACACAAGTTTAATCGATGATTGTTTGGTCTTAGCTTTTTGGTGATCACAGTCATATATACCACGTGACGTGGAATTTAAGTGTCCTAAGTATCTAATAACCCCTGTTCTTATTTGCCCATTTGGGTTGTGTGATTGATTTTATTATGTTACGTTTTGAAAAAATTTCAAATCCTGACATCATTGTTTCATTCTCAAATTCTCAAATCCTACTTGGATTATGATGCTTTTACAATAAACGAGAGGTTACTACTAATTTTTTGGTCAAAATAAATTAGTATGAATGCCTTTGCTAACGAGGACATAAATAGTCAAAAGCCTTGTTTATTCGGTACGACTAATAATTAATAAAGACAACATTGAAAATCAAGGGCACACAACGCTTGTAACACATGACTTGAGTTTCCACCGTAGCTAGTCATATGGAAAATATAACTCAAGTTCACAGAAACAAATGAGTCATATCGAGTCACTCAACTCGCTCAGTATTCCGGTTTGGACCTGCGGTTTAAGCTCGATGCTTCCACCTGAATCCAGTGATCCGTAGTAGGCAAATGCGGCTTCACTCGGTTGCGTTCTCTTCCACTGTAATCCCTTCTTCCATACTCTTTTCTTCAGAGGCTTCATCATTTACCTTATCGACAACGAATAGCTCTCCAGCGCCATTAGTGTTCTCTTTCATAGTAACTTCCTCTTCATGGATCTTTTCTTCAGAGGCGGCACCGATCTTCTTATAGACAATGACTTCATCTGGATTGTGTTCAGCAACACGTAGGTCTGGATAGTTTCTTTGGTTCAATGAATGCAACCAAATCGCCACAATTCCATCTTTTTCTTCTGCCGAGCCAATATGAGAGTAAACATGCTTCCACTTAAATTCTTCAGCTACTTCCTTGTATTCTTCCATTGACACCTCCTCGTGACTGCCTTTAAATCTTTTGTTATAAGATGTGAAGAAGCATTCATCAAGGTATAGTCCAACTTCTGGCGCCATCGGTACAACTATTCTCACATCCCTGATAAAGAGTTGTCAATTTCAAAATCAGTTTGCCTATTCTAAATTCAGGCAAATAGTGAAAAAAAAAAAAAAAGAAGAAGCTAAGCTTACTTCTTGAAAGCGGTTTGGATCACTGATTCAGGTGCATAGTTCCTCATGACTGCAACAGCAAGTCCAATCATTTTCCGGATCTGATGAAGCATAAAGCTCTGTCCAACAACTTCACACTTCACAAAGTCTTTTCCGTCGAGAGTAATCACTGTGTTTGCATTGAAAGAGAGAATGTAGCGATTCGCAGCTGGGTCTGCTGCTTTCGTTCTGGTGGTAAAGTTGTGGAAGTTATGTGAACCAACATAATGACCTAGGATTCTGTTAAACCTCTCCTTTTCCTTCTCTCCATAACAAAACTTGCTCTCCCTCTTATTTATGTCTTTTCCTTCCCCACTGTTCTTCTCGTCCTTACCCAAAGTATCAGATCCTTTCGACTCGTCTTGCATATCCTCTGTTTTAGAGTTTGAATCAGGGTTTTCCTCTTTCTTAACAAGAGCAGATGCATCAGCCACATTTGGACACTCTGAGTTTAGGTTATTTTCGCCATTAGAGTACAAAGTCTCACCCTTTAATGCACCACAGTTGCTCGACGAAATGTCTAACTGAAGCTCCGATGATTTTGCATCATCATCATCAGTAGTTTCTTTGCCCATAGTACCAAGAGGGATCTTATAGCCTTTCTCAGAACACTCAGCACATTTTACATATTCGTATCCTGAATCCGATCTAACCATCTCAGCTTCACTATGCGAGCATGGATCAAGAGCGAAAACAGGGATCAGATACACATACCTCCTCCGATCGCAGAACTTCTTGGAGCTAAATGATGGCGCGACACGCTTGTACCCAAACACTCGAATCTGATCGGGAAGATGCGAGTTGAGCCGCTCCACAAATCCAGGCGGATCGACGTAGAAGCGACCAGAAACCACCTGTCCCACCGCACTTACGCCTTTATCAGTTCGAGCTGATCGAGCCCATTCGTACTGCCTTGGTTTGTTCCGATCGGCCTCAGGTACGGCGCCGGCATGGAACAGAGCCTCTTCGAGCTCGCCTTCGATGGTTTTCGCGCCGGGATTTTTTTGCATTCCTTGATACCCTACCCCGCAAAACGCAAACACGATTGCAACTTTCCGGCGTCTATATTTCGGCGGTCTACGCTCAGCGCCGCCGCTTCCGCCGGCTGCAGCAGCCGACGAATCTGTTACATCGCCTGCGGTGGAAATCTTGAGCTTCTTCGTGTCTGGTTCTCGATCAGGAGCCTCATCTTGGGGCAATTTTTCGGTTTCGGGCTTCTGATTCTCCATTTTCACAAAACTAACAGCTGTTCTTATTTGTCACAGTATAAGTGTTTTGTCATGTCCCCTCATAGAACCCTAGAACTAGAAGACGGAAAAGTCCCATCTCTACGACATCGTATTATCATCAGACCGCTGTAAGTTATTGGGCCGTGAAATTGGCCCCTTAGCTAATAGGACACCAATTTGGGCCTTGAAGCCTTTAATGTATTTCAAATAATTGGCACCCAAGTTATTATGCTATTTAGGTCATCGTTGCCCCCACCCGTTTGAGAAGCATTGATTTTCGTAATCTTTTGTCTTCTTTTTACGTAAGATTTACTTTACTTTTGGGGTGATTTTTGCACAATTTCATAATGAATTGAGATGTGATAAACCATGTCAGCATATATCTACTCCAATTTTCAGAAAACCTCTCTTTAGTGCTGCGGAGTCGTCTATAAAACTAACTTATTCCACAGAATTTTTTCATCATCTGTGACATCCGTGATTTGACTTGAGAAGAGTTATTTAAATTCGTTCATAATCCCTTGTCTCAATGGGTATATTGAAGATATTGCAAAATTGAAATCGAAATAGAAAAGTATTAAAAAAAAAATAGGTTTTTTAACTTACAAGGATCAATCTGATAGAGAATATGGTGATGGAGATTCTGAAGGTTTGACTCCGTTGAAGAGAGTCTAAGCTACTTAAGGTTTGGAATGAAGAAGAAAGAAGATAGCGTTGATATTTCCTTTCCTTTTTTGCGTTTGGTGTAAATTATAATTCTACCTTTTTTTCAAGTTACATAATTAGAAGGAGATTAACAAACAGGATTTCATAAAAGCTCATGTCTATAAATTTTTGACAAGTTTGGATATAAAAAGTTTAATATGAGTGAGTGTACATGTAACCTACTTAAAGTACTAAAATATACGACCTTTAGGAGAATGTTAATAATCCATGTTTCAGTAAAAAATAATATTAATTCGTATGCTCATCTTTGACCCACGACGCACAGAGTCCCAACCAGACTTAGATCAGGCAGATTTCGTTGAATCAGCCAAAGTCTAAAAAAGGTATCCCAGAAAGTCGAAAAGCCTTATGTATATGCTCTAGAAGGCATCGTATGGTGTATGTTATTAAGTGCAGTGAGGATTCAAACCTTACCATATATATTCTATACAATTTTTTTAAAAAAAGTTACAAGTCGACATTTCTTTATAGCTTTTTGCATCATACGACCAGTTCTGATTTAAGAACTTGAAATTTGTTGCAAGTTTTGTTTAAAAGTTTTCACTTGACTACTTCTTGAAATTTAAATTTCAATAATTTTAGGTCAAGAGTGACAAAAACAAACATTAGGTCCAAACTTCGAATAGTTTTCACTGTTTATCTACTCTAGTTCGAAGACACTCGTGGTTAGTTATACCATAAGCAATTTCAATCTTTATAAAATGGAAACATTAGCAGGAGAGAAGGATACCCAAAAGTAAATGATGTGAATATTATATAGTCATGGGACTTCATGATTCATGTTTTGAAATTATATAACAAAAAGCCGATCTTTTGTGACATCTTATCACTTGACGTTCGACCCAACCCAACACTGTCTTTTCCATTCGTTTTCTGTTGTTTATTTCTTCACTCTTTATCTTATTGTATATTATTATTTTTTTAGTATTAGTTTGGATTTAAATACTCGGTCGCGGCATAAAGAACAAATTATTCATTAGATACCTTCTCCATCACGTGAAATGCTGCCCTAAATGATTTTTAATCATGGTATCTCCGTATATATTCCCGATAAAATAACAAATGGAATTCAAATTATTTTTCATTTTCAAATATGATTAACCACATCCATGCTAGCTAACCATACAAATAAGATAATTTGGGACAAATGTTCCCTTCTTTAAGAGGCATGCCATTTGAATAAATATATTTTTCGATTTTTTTGGTAGTTATATATATATATATATATATTGTAACTAAGAAGCTTGATTCCATATCAAATTAATTATCTATTTTCATTATCATATTGGATGAATCAAAACAATCAACTGAACTTTTGAGCAAAGCAACTTATAAGTTATGACCTATAAGCGAGATCGTAATAAATTAATAATGTAAGAATAAATAAATAGTATAAATTTGTAATCAAATCTTTGGTTCATGTATTTGAATTAATACACCTGATAATTTTAGTAAATGACAATAATGATGATGGTCTGCATGAGAGAGGTCGCATGCATAATGAAAAAGGTGAAAAAGAAAGGGAATAAATTTGCCAAAACATAATTATGATTTGAGCGGACGACTTGTAATTCTTTGTTTATTAGTATCTAATCCACTAAATCAACTTCCACCAACCTTTTTACCGCAATATTAATTGAATTGAACGAAATGCACCTAAACCTTTAAGGTGCATATGTGTTGCACCTAAAAGAGTTACCGCAATTTTTGTTGTTTACTATTTCGTAGAATTCACTTAATATTTTTTCATAGTTTTACCACATTGATCTAAGTGGATATTTTATTTTGTTTTCAAGTCATTTAGAATGTTACCATTTCTATGGCGAAAGAAAATAGAACCACACATATTGAAAAAAGAGAATTATATAAGACATACTCATAAAAGAGTCTAGTAAAAAAAGGGATACAAATGTTGACAAAAAGAAAAACAAAGATGATGCAAATAGGTTTAAAACCTGACCATTTTTATTTTATTACTTGCACAATAAATAAACATTAAAAAATTGAGATATTTATTGTCAATTGCTATAATATACTACAGATTTTAATAGCCTGTAATGTTCTGGAAAGCAGAAATTTGAAACATTTATTAAATGATTCAATCATACACTGACATCTTCACAATCCGACAAACCCGGTGTTTTCAGTTTTACTTTCATTATCATTGAATGCAAATAAATATCGAACCCATATTCCACCAGAGAGAGAGCTTGGTTGTTCACAGATCTTTTCGTTTAAACCCATTTTCATAAATATGAAAAACCGAATCAAAGACAGATGCAACAGTGAGATGACTTTATATACTATAAAATGAAAAAAAAACATTAGTTGTTACATATTTCTACTTAACCACTACGAACATATCTCATACAGTAATTACATGCTTAATTTGGAGACTCGTATATATTTTACGTGTCATCAAAAAAAATACAATGATTTAGCTACGTATGTGCTGTAATTTGATAGTATACGAGGAAACAAACAAAATTAAGTTATCAATGTTTTGAGTGAATTTTTCAAAAAACAAATTGTGAATTTAATTTGGGTAGGCGGGTTGATGGCAAAAAAAGAGCGGAGGGGGTAGATTAATAGTGAGGGAGTATTATTGTCATGAGTTGGTGCAATTAATACCTTGAAAGGTACATCTATTATTCATACGAATTTAAAACTATAGAAACTCCATTTATTTGGGAGTTTGTTCCTTATTTCACTCGAAACTAAAACAAAATGTTTTGTGTGACATTCTTATAAACAAAAAGGTAATGGATTTGTCTAAGCAAAAATGTATAGAAGAATAAAGTATGTTATGAAAGGTCATGGGAGTAATGAGTGCGACATAACAATCGACGGTAGGGAATGATGTTTTAATTCCCATTACTAATCTGTAATTTGATGTATATTCCATTTATTTGCATAATAATAGAGACTAAAAGAGAGAAGAAGTTGACCCTTTTTAAACCCATAGATTGACCCTTCTTCTAATGAACCCTAGAGATAGTTAATTTCGACGTCTTATCCTTATAATTCATATTTACCCCGAGCTTTGGATTCTGTAAACTCTCCCCTCTAGTGGACTAGTAAATGGACCCATCAACTGAGAGTTGTCTCGTATCGTCGCATGAACCAGAAGTGAGAAAACTGTTAATATTACGTTATCATGTTCGCCATATTATACTTTAAAAATATCATCAATATTTTTATTTACTTCTAATATGTACATGGAAATATACAAATCGGTACCGTAACTTCGGATCTATTAACGTTACTATTGAAAATTTTAATAGTTTATTTGTAAGTAACGGGGGGTTGTAGTGCACACGATATATTCATGTTTAGTTTGTATACTAATCAATATATTTTTGTTATTGTCAAAATTTTTGTAGTCAACACATTAATTATATAGTTGTTTTAGGAACATTTACATATGATGAAAATTGATTTTCAATCTCAACCAAGAAAAGTAGTGACTACTCGACTTTAAAATTCGATACAGTTTAGATTATAATATTTTATTTGTACGTTTTTGTGCTTTTCATTCTCGAGTTTTGACAATGAGTTGGGTCACACTGTACTAACATATTACCAACGTCAACGTTTCTTTATCCGTAATGGTGAAAAAAGAAAAGAAAAGAAAACGGAAACGGTAGGCGCAAATTAAAGGTAAACCCCGTTGAAAAGTTGCTAACTATTTTTGGTGAAGAAACAAAACGAAATAAAGAGCCCCATAATGAAAACTATTCACACTCTTTTACAACGAAGAAATTTGGTTTATTTTTCCGAGAAAGCCACAGTTATTTTCTTTCCTCATTCTTTTTTTGTGCTTTTTCTTTTATAATCTCTCTCTCTCTCCCACGATTAGCTGTTAATGTTGTTAGATCTGTGGTCTTTTTAATTCCGAATCCTATCGATCTTCTCTTATTCCACTACAACCCATCTAGGGTTTTATGCTCAAGGCAAAGCTAAGAGAACCCATCTCTCTCTCTCTTTCTCTCTCTAGTTTCAATAAATATACCATTAGAGACTTTTCCCTATTATATGCTTACACCTTCCTCCTCTCTCATTACTATACCATCTATTACAAGACCAATTTCTGTATCTCTCCATCCATGTGGTGAATACAATTTTTTTATATGGTCTCCTTAAAGAACACTGGAAAACAGATTGGATCTTGAAATTTTTTTCTTTTCCTTTCATGGGGGTTTGACAAAGATTTTCTTACAGATTTCTTTGGCATTCTGTCCACCTCCTTCTATGTGCATAACTGTATTTATATGCATTGTGTGTGAAAGAATGAGGTGGGTATACTGCCAATAGATATCTGTTAGGGTTTCTTCGTAAAACCCCCTTGATATACATTTTCATCAATGTTCTGAATCCGGTGAGCTTGATCTGGTTGCTTGACGATGACAACCTCCATATCGGGTAACTTTTCAATTAATTACCATATCTTTATTCTCACATCTTTGATGCTGTTGCCCTCTTTGTTGTTTCAGTTCATAAACAAAGTCGTTTTTAATACTGATGCTTGACGTTATGTTGATCTTGATCATTACATTGATTTTTGTTTTTCTTTCTAAAAACCTTTTATAACCTTTGGTTTTTTCCTTTCTTGTGTAAAACCTTTGGACTATATCGTGAGCAGGTTGACTAGTGCGAGGTCTTGATGTTTTGTCTTCTAGAAAAAGGTTTAACATTAACAAAAAAGAGAAGGGCCCAGAATTCCAAAAAGGTAACAGAGTTTCTGGTTTACTTTGAGAACATAGTAATAGGGAGAAAGGAGAAGCATCTTGTTTTGAAGTCCACGATGTTATTATGATGTTCACTTCTATTTGAAGTTGAAGAAACAGTAGTAGAGATTACGTGTACTCCTTCATTTGGTATCAAATTTTACATATATATACAAGTTTATAAGTTATAGCTTGCTTGCTTTTTTTTTTTATCATGAGTTGAAAATAATTCATAATTTTCTTGCGTTTCAGCTAAGATATGTTGCTTGATCATAGTTATTTATCATCATCTCTAGAAAACACGCAAGTCATGCATTTATTTAACCTTTTGGGTGTACATCAATCTATCATGTTTTAATGATAATTGCTATGGTGATGAGTAAATGGATGTATATTTGTGCAGTCTTGCTTAAGCCATAAATTAATTCATTGGTTCAAGAGACCAAGTTTGTAGAGATCTAGTTAGTTTGGTATTTTGGGTTTGCGTGAGAATAGATAATAACAGATCATATACTTCCACACTCTGGGTTTCAGAATTTTAAACAATGAGCTTCTTAACAAAAGAAAAATGTTCTAATTAGCTAGCTTCTGCATTAAATATAAAGAAAAAAAAGTGTTCTCATATCTAAGTTTTGTTATCTGTCTAGGCGAATGCTAAGGTGGGACGATGAGTTTTACAAGTTTGCATGGAGCTCCAATATGAGTGAAGAATATTGGTCAAAATATTTCATGACGGCTTTTCGGTGAATCTCTCGAGTTTAACCTGTCGAATTTTGTACATAATCCGAGAATGATATTGCTCTCCTACTTGATAGGGGAATAGGAGAAGAGTTTAAAGAGCATGGTGATGATCTTATACAAGAGTCTCACTTATCAAACCTTAAAATCCCAAATCGTTGGCTGTTGTCTCAAGACTCTCATATCTTCTATAAATGTTTGTTTTTATGAGAACGAAGTCAGTAAAAAAAAACTCTTACTCTTTAGTTCTTCCTAGTACTTGCTCTAGTGTGTAGATGTTAATTTTATCTGGAAAGAAAATCCGATTTTCTGCAGATTTTATATACTAATATGGTTTTTGCTCCTAATTTTTTGACAACTTGGGTATGAAATAAATGAATTTGTGTTGACAGAAAAAATAGAATTTGTATTTTTGCATGTCTAGAAGCAAAGATGTTGGTATTTACGATATTCTTAAAACACATAACAAAACCAGGACAACAATTTTTCTTAACTAAATATAAAGTTGGTGAAAATGCCATCTCCTCAATACCATAAATTTTATAACGTTTTAGTGCTTAGCTACGGAAATTATTATTGATATAAACCTATCAATAATGTTGATCTCTACATGAGAGAGTTAGTTTCATGCATTAGTTAAAAATGAGTTTATTGTTGATATATAGCACTTAAAATAATATGTTGAGAAAAGGTCATCCGCTGCGCATAATTCATTTCTGAACAGTCAATCAAACTTCGTTGCGGGAGGAATGAAGTTTACTGGGTTTTCATAAAATGGGTTCCACATTAAATATAGATGATGGGCCTTAAGCCTGATTTATACATTCCGATTTCGACTTACTATTTTACCATTTTTTTATTTTATTCATAGCAATAGAAATGGGTTATCATAGATTAGGAAAATTTCGCACAAAAAAGCTTATAAGGAAATTAGTTGTGCTAACTTTTAAAAAATAAGGAAACTAGTTTTGCGAACTTCTAAAAAATATTTGAAAATTTGTCCTAATCTTGATGTGTAACGGATGCTATGTATAACAACATTATATGCATTAATTACACTTTGATTCGATTTTGTATACAAGAAGAGAGAAATGAAAACATAAAGCAGATGTCAGAGGATATATGCGAATCTACTTGCCACTAAAATTGTCTTTTCTGATGATTTTTGTTAAAACTCTTAAGAAAAAGTTGAAATCATAAAACAAATAAAAGTAGCTTACATGAATATCACTCACACACTCATCTAACACTATTTTAAGATTGAATCGTTTAAAAAGATCCATCATGGGACTATAAATATTAATTAATATAATTTCAGTATAGTTCAAAGATTGGTTTACAAAAAATTTTGGTTAAAGATACTTATCATAAGAGAAAAGAGGACAAGCACAGAAAAATGTTAAACCAAATATACATATTAAATGCAGACCCAACTATAATTTTCTTTTATGGGAAGAGGAACTGTGACCGAATTCAAATCTTAATAAACTAAACGATTAAATAAATAAAAACTAATTTAAAAAGCGAAATTAGAATATAGAATTGGACCCCTTTAATTTAATGAATGAAGTTTAGCCCAAAAAGGAAAATATATAATGGCATTTGGGTGGCTGCACATAAGAAAATGCTAAAGTATTATTGACTAGTGTACTATACATATATTGTACGTCGTTAATAATAATAAAAAAAAAACTATAGTGTACGATCATGGGTTTTTTCCAAGTTTTAACAAAAATTAAATACATCCGTTGACTAGTCAACTGTGTTGACAGAAGTTGTAGTTGGTCAGAGTCGCCAGAAATTAGACATTAGAGTAATGGTTTATCTAATAAAAGATATTTATACACATGGAATTTTTTTGGGTTGGTAATAACATTTAAATTATAATTATAAATTAACAGCAACTATCCTTTTTAAACAAACAAAAAATCTTAAAATGAAGGAATAAGAGTTTAGGAAAAAAGGTTTTGTGTAATTTGCAATTCATACTTCACGAATAAAATACAAAAGGAAAATTGCAATTTATTCTATAAAAAAAAAAATGGCAACATTACCGAAAAATGTCGACAGAATCACGAAACAATTTCGACATAACGGGATATTCCATGCATATATTACGCGCGCTCTTTCCATTTTCTCACGTTTCCTTATTCTTTTTTTTTTTTTTTTTTAAATGTCCCAACAAACCATTTTATCTCAACCGCACGCGCCGCTTTCCTATAAATAAATACCTGCTTAACGCTAATTCTCCATTTTTCCATTCTACTCCAACGAAACTCAACGGCAATTACTTATTAAAGTCTTTGTCGGAGATTTGTTTTAAGTTGGTAATATAATGGGATCTCTCTCGGCGTTTGAAGAGCGGCTGCAGTACCCGAAGGCAAGGCGGGATGAGTCCATCGTAGAAGATTATCACGGCGTTAGAGTCGCCGATCCTTACCGTTGGTAAAAGCTTTTGCGTTTTCAGCTGTAACTTCTCTCTTTTTTTTTTTTATGATGACGTTATTGAGCTGACTATTATTCTATAAGACACGGAGACTCTTCTTACCGGAGTTTTTAAATTTCTCTGCTGTTTAATTGGATATATATTTTTTTCTTTGGATTTTAGTACTTAGATCATGACCAATCGTGTATCGAGCTTTTTTATTTTTGGACCAGCTTTTATTTATATTTTGGGCCATTTTAGATATTTTATGGACCAGTTATTTTGAAAAACCTGGCCCATTTCTGGACCAATTTTATTTTTGTCTGCTCAGAATTTTTGTTTGTTTGTGGTTTGATTATAGAACCGTGTACCGGTTTGTGCCAATTGTAATATTATTTCGGTTAAAGTTCGTTTTTTTTTCTGGTCTTCTGTTAGGTTGGAAGATCCTGAAGCTGAAGAAGTGAAAGAATTTGTGGAGAAGCAAGTGAAACTGTCTGATTCAGTGTTAAAAACCTGCGAAACAAGGGAAAAGCTTCATGAGAAAATTACAAAGCTCATTGATCATCCTCGCTACTATACGCCCTTCAAGAGAGGAAACAATTACTTTTACTTCCATAACACGGGTCTTCAAGCTCAGAATGTGCTTTATATCCAGGTGATTTAAAGTAGAGAATCATCTTCTTCTTCTTTTTTAACTCTTCTTTCGTCTCCAACTTTCGTTGACTAAGTTTTTACTTTTAAATTTTGGTTTTCAGGATGATTTGGATTCTGAAGCAGAGGTTTTGCTTGATCCCAATACTCTTAGTGATGATGGAACGGTTTCTTTAAACTCTTTAGCTGTCAGTGAGGATGGTAAGTATATGGCTTATGGGCTTTGCTCAAGTGGTAGTGATTGGGTAACGATTAAAGTGATGAAAATTGAAGATAAGACAGTGGAGCCTGATACTTTATCTTGGGTAAGGTTTCTTCAAGTTGAATTACTACTCCTTAATTATCTGTCTTCAACTTTGACATGAGTCTGTTTTTTGTTGATTTCAGGTTAAGTTTAGTGGAATTACATGGACACATGATGGGAAAGGGTTTTTTTACAGTCGTTACCCAGCTCCACAGTGAGTTTTTTTTTTTTTTTAAACTATGAAACTTTTGAGGAAATGGTATGAAAAGTTTTAGTTTTTATGACTGTTTCTTTTTGTTGTTTGTTGCTGTAGAGAGGGAGAGAAGATAGATGCTGGCACAGAGACTAATTCTAACCTTTACCACGAGTTGTACTATCATTTCCTTAGTACGGATCAATCTGAAGATGTTTTATGTTGGAGAGACCAAGAGAATCCCAAACATATGTTTGGTTCTAAAGTCACCGATGATGGCAAGGTAATGCCATTTTTCGTCTCTCTTAGTAATGCTTCACTTAATGTTAAAGTCCCACTTTTGGGTTTTAGTTTTAATCCTATGATTATGTTATTCTTAACGCAGTACTTAATCTTGACCATTGAAGAAGGATGTGACCCTGTAAACAAAGTTTATCATTGCGACCTCTCATCACTTCCTAAAGGTCTAGAAGGTTATAGAGGAAGCAAAGCTCTGCTTCCATTCGTTAAGCTTATTGATACATTTGAGGCACAATACATTGCTATCGCAAACGATGAGACATTGTTTACCTTCTTTACAAACAAAGATGCTCCAAAGTACAAACTAGTTCGGGTTGATCTGAAGGAACCGAGCAATTGGACTGATCTTATAGCAGAACACGAGAAAGATGTCCTCTATACAGCTTGTGTAGTTAACGAGAATCAGCTTGTTGTGAGCTACATGAGTGATGTAAAACACATCCTGCAGATTAGAGACTTGGAATCTGGTTCTTTGCTTCACAGATTACCTATAGATATTGGTTCAGTAAGAGGAGTTTTTGCTCGGCGTAAAGACACAACCTTTTTCTTTATATTTACAAGCTTTCTTACTCCTGGCGTGATTTACAAATGTGACCTATCTAATGAAGCTCCAAAAGTTACGGTATTCCGTGAAATCGCTGTACCTGGATTCGATAGAACAGCATTTCAAGTCACTCAGGTAAAGTGTAAAATGATTTATCCATTACAAGCTTCGAGAATCTTCAGTACTGAGTTTACTTTTGAATTCATTTACCATGTTTTATAGGTCTTTTATCCGAGTAAGGACGGAACAAAGATACCAATGTTCATAGTGGCTAGAAAAGATATAGAGCTAGATGGATCGCACCCTTGTTTGCTCTATGCATATGGTGGGTTTAGCTCAAGCATGACGCCGTTTTTCAGTGCAACTCGTATTGTGCTTAGTAGGCATTTTGGTGCTGTGTTCTGTTTTGCAAACATCCGTGGTGGTGGTGAGTATGGTGAGGAATGGCATAAGTCAGGTGCGCTTTCTTATAAGCAGAATTGCTTCGATGATTTCATTTCCGGGGCAGAGTATCTGGTTTCTGCTGGTTATACACAACCGAGGAAACTTTGTATCGAAGGTAGTAGTAACGGTGGGATTCTAATAGGAGCGTGCATTAATCAGGTAAAGATTCTAAAATTCTAGCTCATGAAAGCAATCACATTGTTACATAAAGCCTCTTTTTTTTTTTAACCTTAAACGCAGAGACCGGATCTTTTTGGGTGTGCTTTGGCTCATGTTGGGGTCATGGACATGCTCCGGTTTCACAAATTTACTATAGGACATGCTTGGACTTCTGAATTTGGTTGTTCTGACAAGGAAGAGGAGTTCCATTGGCTGATTAAGTAAGTCTTTTTCAGGTCAAACTTAAAAGCTTCCCCTTTTGGTAAGATTTAAAACTTCTAACGGTTCTAGTCTGTTAAAAGGTATTCGCCTCTGCATAATGTGAAGAGGCCATGGGAACAGAAGACGGATCGGTTTGTTCAGTACCCATCGACGATGTTGTTAACCGCTGACCATGACGATAGAGTTGTCCCACTTCATACATTCAAATTGCTTGCGGTTTGTCTCTCTCTTGTGTTAGCTTTTTGGATCTTCCTTCTTCTTCTTCTTCTTTCATTGAAATCTGTTTTGCTTTGGCAGACAATGCAATATGAATTATGTTTGAGTTTAGAGAATAGTCCACAGACGAACCCTATAATTGCCCGAATTGAAGTTAAAGCCGGGCATGGAGCAGGACGTCCAACACAAAAGATTGTAAGTAAAAGAACACATTTAAATATTCGAATTTCAGTTTAATATTTTTTTGTACAATATATATGCTTGAGAAAGTGTGAAGTGGCAGAGTAATATTTGTGAGTTGCAACAGATTGACGAAGACGCTGATCGGTATGCGTTTATGGCGAAGATGGTGGATGCTTCATGGATAGACTAAATTTGACATGAAAAGATCAATTTCTTGTCTTGAGCGAGAGAGAGAGAGAGAGAGAAAGAGAGGGAGCTATTGCCTACTGTATCATTTACTTCATGTGCTGTGTTCAGCTAATACAATCATGATATACTTAAAAGACGTTTTTTGAGTAAAAGTATTTTAGAATATAACTGAATCCACGTTATAATTTTATTTTTAAAATAATTCATTATATTTAAAATACAACAAAATCAATCAATTATTGGGAAAATGAATTTTTATAGGAACAAAACTACAAAAAAGCGAGATTTTGGCTTGTGGTTACCTCCTGGCACTTTAAGAATCGCCCATTTTCACATCAGTCACATCGAGTTGTATTATTTCAGCCCTGCAACCTAAAATTGATCCCATGCTGTAACCAAAATGAAACAGATGAGGTTAATACGGTTCAATGCTTCTTGTTACCATTTTCTTAAACCAAACTACTCTTTTTGCCTATAACTAATCCAAAATTTTGAAGGGAGTTCATTCTTTCAATTATACCTTGGATTGGTACGACCAAGATCTCCATGAACAAATTCTTTGATGTATGTTCCAGCCTGCATTAATGAAATATTAAAGTTTTCTAATCTTTTAAATTGGAACAACTATAATAAGGTGAGATAGAAGATGTTGCAACCTGGGTGCATAGATGCAGTAGAAAGTAGTGAGAGTTTCCTTTTATCTTTTCGACTTTCATCCTGAGGATTGGAACCACAAAGATTGACTCTTACTAAACAGAAGAAGCTTCAAGGTATGTTAAATTCGAAATTCATGATAGATCATCACTAACCAGTGTATAGTCCTTTCACGTTCCAATGGACTTCGTCGGTGAAGCACCCTTATCGGTGTCTTCTGCAAGATTTTCTGCAGTGACATAATATAGAAGAAGACAATCACTTTGCATTAAGAAGAAAGATCGGTGTTTGAGGACAGACATGGTTGTGTATGATCCGAAGATTCATACTTTACTAAAAAGATTTTTAAAAAAAATAAGGCAAAGAGAAACCAAGCGACTCACCAATTCTTTCATAGAAGAAATTGAGTTGGCATCTTTCTCTTCAAGTGGACGAGAAATCCATACAAGTGCAGCATATTGCTTCTGCAATATAGACAAAACATTGGAGTAGTTGGATCAATACTCTTCATTACACGTTTAACTAAACATTTATTGACTTAAGGTAGCAATATTCGATAGGATTTAACAAAATTGACCTGTTTCTCTGCTTCTCCTTCACGCATCATTGCCCAACACTGACTTCCGATGAATTTAAGATCTTCAACTCCGACCTGCAGCCAAAATACTGCTAGTAAGCTTGCAAACAAACCACATAATCAACTGATTCAACATGTGTTCAATTGATTAGGCCTTACTAGTTTTTTCTCTGAGTTGTTTATCTTTTCTTCGATTTCCGTCAATGAATGTTGAGATGGGCATTTGCGGGAATTCTGAACCTCGATTAAGAAAGGTCTACCTGAACCCAACATCCGTACCTGAACAGAGCTCTTTCATATTATCAACATAAACTTGTTGAGTTTAACATGAAAGGGAAAAGGAAAATTTTCTAACATCAATATCTTCTCTGCCAGCAGCATGGAACTTGTACGAATCCCCGAGGCATGCTGGAAGAATGTTTCCACCAATTATCTCCTGGATAAATATATCAAAAATCTCTTTAAGCCGCGGTAGTATTTAGGAATATAGTGAACATGTCCAGAATTCAGATAATCACTAAGAGACTACCTCAACTGATGCCTCGCCCATTCTTTCATCATCAATAATCCATCGTGTTTGACTTACATTTCTGGAGTACTGCAAAGGTAAGATTGAACCATCAGTTGAAATAGATCCTCAACGAAAGGTAAAAGATCTGCTTGGGTCATATGTGAATCCATTTGTAACAGAGCTAAGTTGCAAAAAAAATTAATGACTAGGTCACAATAGACTATGCTTCAAGAACATGAAAACATTGACTTACTTTAAAGTATCTGCCACTAAAAAAGATAGGCATCTTGTTGCAATGAACTGACAAGATGCATGGTTCATAAACCTGGTACTATAAAAAAAGCAGAGAACGTGAGTTCTTGTAAGCCAATTAATGACAACGCGGACAAAAAGTTCTAATCCAATATAAATCTAGGTTCAAATAAGCAAACAATTACCTTTTCAAATGGATTACCGGACATACCGTTTGATTCATCATTCTCTTCGTCTGCATAAACAACATCAACACATGAAATACAAACAATATATAGAATTTGAAAATCTGAAGTTTGTTAAGACATGTTTATGTAAACTGTAAGAGATGGCCACAAGGTCCGAAAAGTGTATAAACCGTCATAAAAGACATGGAGAGGGCAATGCCAGACAAGATTCAGGAAATAAGTACATACGCATTTTCAAAGAAAATATGACATCTACGCAAAGACAATAGAGTAGCGCAGATAAAGAGGTCGGTATAAAATGCAAATTACCTCCCTGGACATTTAAAGAAAACTTAAAGAGTCTTCTGACATAATCATAGAAGAATGTTATACACGAAGGTCAACCATTTTTTCATCAATAAACTCTTTAACGTATGGGTGATATTTCAAGTAATAATGTATGCACCATCAGTCAATTCTCAAAAAATGATTTATGAGGAGTTCAAACAAAAGCTTCAACCAAGTAATAGATGATTGTAGAATCTCGACATACCTGTTTTCCTCTTCTTTCTTTCATGCGTTGTTTCAGACACACCTTGAGCCTCATCTGATGCCTTTGAGTAAGTCAAACGGATGTGAAAAGAGCTTGAATCTGATTTAGCGCCCTGCAAAACACAAAACAGGGACAAAATGCAAAGACTTCAATCTCTAAGGCTTCGTTATCTTGCCACATTTTTGGCAGTTTATAAAATCCTGTTGTATAAAATACTAAGCAATAGAAGGATAGGTGAAAACCTAAGCAAACTCAACAGTTTTACAAAACAGAACACCAACTCACCAACGATGCTTTAAGTGGATCCAAGACTAGAACTTTCAAGGCATCCTTTACAGAATTTTTTTCACTCTGCAGCCAACCTTCGGTGCTATACTTTCCTTTAAGGTATAACCTACAATGGTAGAAACATAGTTGAGCAAAAGAGATACTGTATATACTTTATAGACGCAATGTATAAGGCCAAAAGCCAAACATAAAGGCAAGTGAAGCTTCGTACAAGACAGCACGTTCATTCTCCGAGATAACTGATGGCACAGAGACTTCGAGACCAAAGCTACGGAACTCATGACCTTCCTGCTTCACCAAGTCCGTTATCCTTGCAGCGTAATCACTAGTACAATCCGATTGCACCAGCGTTTGTTTGTCATCGGAAAAAACGAATTGCAATATACCTAAACAAACAATGCAGATTCTCGAGCAGCTTGGCTCCGACGAAACAGCTTCCTCATCGCCGGATGCTAGCCAACTCCGTAGTGTTGAAGTCGAGACTGATGAAAAATCTGAATCAAAAGACTCAACGGCTACCAATCGGAAAATACATCTCTCGCACACCTAAACAGAACATAAACACACCGAAGTAATTAAAAATCAGGGATAAATAACTAATTCGAAACCCTAGAACCAGTGAGAGCATGAGAGAAGATTACGGACCCCAAGGGATAGCAGATCTTTCACAGCACTGGAATGCAATGACCGAGCTGCTTCGTACACGCGCCTTGTCTTGTGGTCACCATGGCTTACGAGACCGTTGGACAAGCTGGCTGAGACGCCGGACGCGGGTTTTGTTTCGTCGGACATTGTTCTTTGAAAAATCGGAGAAGGCGGCTCCTAGCGATTAGCAGTCAATTTGCACGCTCGCAGTGTCGTGTGATCGTCGGAGGGCCACGAGTGTTTTAGGCTGTATAATGACTATTCGAGTAAAAGGCCATGAGGGCGTTTGGTCTAGTGGTATGATTCTCGCTTTGGGTGCGAGAGGTCCCGAGTTCGATTCTCGGAACGCCCCTCTTTCTTTTGTTCTTTCTGTTTTTAGACCCAATTAGTTTCCCGCCATCAATATTAAACACTGCAATAATCCCAAGTATTGTCTTGCCCACGAATCCGAACTCAGGTTCCACATTCCTACGTTGTCTAGTGCTCTACGTATATTGCAGTCCATGATCTTGGATACATCTACACATATTCATCCAACATAAGACATAACCCCGAGCTTAGCCTTTTATCTAACTGTTTGAGATCAAAATCTAAGCGTTTAATTTTTCACCTGAATAGTGCAGCGTGAGACGGCATCGTTTAGATTGTAGACTTTTTCTACTAGCAGGACTCCACTTTCCAAACTCCATTCTGATGTTTAGACCAAGCCCACAATAGTTAGTTAAAACAACTAAAATGCACATATACATTTTATTTTGGTGTTGAGGGTTCTTCCTTGGTTAGTGTTAAGGGTTCTTCTTTGGTTAAAGAAAGCTTTGACTAAGCTTACTGTGTGGTTATATTGGCTTATTGTGGATGCAAACACGGACAGTTAACATATATTAAAAGTGTAATTAGAGAAATACGTACCCAACAACAAAGAAAGAATGACCGTTAAAGTGGCAACCCTGGACAGCGTTGTAATTGCTTTTCGCCACCATTTTAGTTGTTCGAGGAAGAAAACAATTAGACTGTTTCTTCAATTCGAACCAGAGAGGATTGAGGAAAATGAGATGTATATATATGCTTATTACCAAATTAGAACGATTTTTAGTCAAGACATGAACTGTAATATTATGTTAATTAATTTACTGTGAATCAAATGGATTATTTGATTAGTAGGAGAAAGAAAAAAAAAATCGAAAATAGTGATTAACTTGGCCGATCATTTCGTAAAGAAATTCTCTACAAATCTCCCTTTAGTTAAATAAATCATCAGGCTGAACCAAGATCGATTATGCTGATTGGATTGTCTGCGTGCTCACGATTAGAATGCTAAAATTACGGTCAGACCCAAAAACTGTTTCCAGAGATTACGCAAGGTTAATTAACTTTATTACTTCAGAACAAAACCGAAGATCGTTAAAAGTCTTTCACATAGAAAACAAAGATATCAAACTCTGTAAAATTTTCCCATCAAAACCCAAAATTTGTCAAGTGTCTGTGTATAGTTCAAAACGCAGTTAAAGTGTTCGATGAAATGCCTCAGACGAACCTAATCATTCAAAAACCTCTATACGAAGCAGAATTTCACATAAACCAAAACGATACACCATTTGTCTGAATCAACATCTCCTTAAATTCAACTCATTCATTGGCTAAAACCTTCCAATTCTAAAGGAAAAAGGAGGAAAACTTAAATTCCTGACAAAGACAAGAGCCATTACAGACAGAGACATCTGTATAGAACTAATATAACATCGCGCGGTCGTAACCTCATTGACTTTAAACCAAATCAATCTCCGGTCACTTTTTGTCGTCGCCGAAAAGTAGACGGAGTCTAGAAGCAAAGACGCCGGTAGAGTCAATCGACGCTTGATGCAGAAGATCGCTCTTGATTTTACTCATACGATCCGTCAAAGTATCTCGCTCCTTCTTGAGAACAGCCGTGTCTTCCTCCAGATCGTGGATTCGGTACTTCTGACTTACCGATCGGAAGCTCAGAAGCAAAATCCCAGTCATGGCGAAGAACTGGAAGAAGCTTTGCTTGTTTTTCTTCACATTCTCGAAAAATCCAGACGCTACAGCTGTTAACGCCTTTGCCGGATCTTTCCCAGTGAGAGGATCAACCGATCCCTGTGGCGCAGACGAAGCCATTTTGGGTGTCAAATGAACAAATGAGGAAGGGGAGTCTCATCGAGTCTCTAACAAAGATTCTTTAGACCGAAAGGGTTTTCTAAAGATTTGGGCTTTGAAGCCCAAACAACTTCTAAGCTAGAAAAGGCCTATCGTCAGTAATGATCTGGTAGCCTCTTATTGAGTTGGAAGGTTAAAGATGCCAAACAAAAATGCTACAAACCGGACAAGCTTATGGTGGAGGTCAAGATCCTTCCGTGAAGGGAAAATGTGTTGAAGGCAACACTTATAACAATACTTGATTTCCTTTGATAATCATGAAATAAATGTTCTTATCTCAATATTTTTCGATCAATACACTGTTTCATACAAGTTATTCCATTGTGATTGTTGAGCATCAAAAACATCGTAGAAAAGAAAACAAAAAAAAAAAATACAGGAACAAGAAACGATAGGAATGAAATTCATAGTGGAACAAATTGCTGTAGCATAAATGGTACTCATAATTAGAATTAATATATTAACTCCTCAAAGCAACACCAAATATAAATACTGTGTAGAAAAAGAAGATAATTATGAAATATTGATCAAAAGTTTAATCGCTACACTCTTTGGGAAATAATTGTTTGACATTAATTTTGGGGTTTACATGTCCAAAATCTAAAGCAGCCATATATATTTTTCCTGCTGGAAGGTGTTAGAATTTAGTTTTTTTTTTTTTACATTTTTTCCTCTTATATGAATGTCATCATTTGAAACTCTGGTCCATACGAGGTGATCATGTGGACAGGATGATTACCGTAATAACCAAATTTATACGACGAGTTTTATGGAGAGACCAAATGAAAATGCACACATAACTCGAAACATTACTTAAAAACCATATTCAAACTTTATAAAAGAGATAATGAAATTACAATATAAAGGTGCAAATGCAAATAAACGGAAGACACAATCTTGCAGAACAGCTTAAAAGATAAAAAAGACATCACAGAAACATAGCAATTGTCCCACTCCAACATCATTATATTCTTTCATCTTTCTTAAGCATCAGACACCTTTTCTTTCTTCTCATCCTCTTCAGTGCTCTTGGCATGATAACCTGGAAGCTTCTCTTTGATCTTTTCAAGAATACCTTTCTTCTCCGCCGGATGCTCCACGGTTTCCTCCGTCACTGGTACTGCAGCCACCGTGTTGACGACTGGAGAATCCTCTGGTTTCTCGCTGTGACCTGGAAGCTTCTCCTTAATCTTCTCTATCACTCCTTTCTTCTCCTCTGGATCCTCTGCCGTTTCCTTCGACACCGGCAGGGTGGCGGTGATTGGAGTATCATCATCTGTTTTTGTTCCGTGAGGAAACTTCTCCTTGATCTGCTCCATTAATCCTTTTCTATCTTCCGCTATTTTCTCATCTTCTTCAACGATCTTCTTCTTCTCCTTCTTCGTCTTCCTCTTCTCACCATCTTCACTTTCTTCCTCGCTTGACTGTTTTAAATTTCATATGATTAGCACACAATCGGGTTAACAGAGATCTAACCAAAAACAAAACTAATCGAAGTTCATATATAACCGTAGGTAAGGATTGAATAAACTACTTACAGAGGAAGAAGAGCTGTTGGATCGGTGAAGCTTCTGGAGGAGACTGGGTTTGTTCTCTTCTTCTTCCTCGTGCTTCTGGTGAAGCTTCTGGAGGAGAGTAGGCTTATGCTCCTTCTCTTCCTCTGCTTCGTGCTTCGCCACAAACGCTGGCGATTCCGAGATCTGAGCTTTGTGCTCGAACTCCGACTCGAGCGGCGTCGACGTCTCTTGAGGTTTTACTTCCTCTTTTTTCCCCAAGAAATCGAACAATCCACGATCCTTAACCTCTCCCGTCGTCGCCGATGATTCCTCCGTGGTGACAACCTTTGGGGCTTCGTGTTCGGGGACGTTCTTGAACTCCTCCGAAGCGTTCTTGTACTCTTCCGCCATAGTTAGTTACTCTGGTTCGACTGACGAGTTATACGAGAAATGATAGACAGAAAGTATGAGGCTGTTCAAATTCGATGAGAGCTTTACTTTGCTTTAAAGGTGGTTTTGTAGAGCTGTGATGAGTATTGTAATGAGAGACGAGAGTGGGTTTTATAGTGTGAGCGAGAGGGTCCAGGCCAACGCGGAGGTCACGCTGTAAAGATTTAATTGATTTTTTTTAATAAAGCAAAAAGGATGGTCACTATTTTCTTAAATTGCATAATAACCCTCATTTCTTTAAGTCGGTACATAATAATCATGAAATCATCCATTTCTTCTTCTTAATTTAAAGGATATGTTTTAATATATTGATGAGAAGTTAAACAAGATATTAAATATCGCATAGCCATCTACTTTTTATCTACAGGGAGCTGTATCGAAGTTTGGTTACGTGGTCAAAGTACATCCTTTTAATTTATTTGGATTGCATAACATTATATTAATTAGATAAGAAGCACATAACTAAAGAGTTTGATCAGATTTCTTATATTTTGTTTTAAAAACATCATTAAACTTTCTTTTTTTTTTAGTTTCTACTTTGTATTTTAAAACTTTTGTCTTTTTAGTATTTGTTATGGTTGTATAAATTTGCATAAAAGAATGTGAAGTAAAATAGAAAGTCTCCATATATGTAAGTCAACTAAGGATGAATGCAGGTTTTCTAATGTTAAGCAGATTATTATACATATGCTTTAAAGGTTGTTTACCGGTGATGCAAGGCATTTTCAGGTTATCTCTGTAAAGATGTAAAACTAACGGGGTAAAAGTACAATATTCTCTAAAATAGATGAGTAGATATATCCGAAATACTAAGCAACCATTACCATCACGACTTGTGGAAATAAATAATTGATGAGAAAAAAAACTAACGGTCAGTAAATGAGAAGACTAATGGGAACAGAAGGAGTGAAGGACGTTAGAACAAAATAAAATAATGCGAAAAGACATGGACCAAACCAATTATTGGTAGACGCGTGTCAAAAGAGTGTTAAAAGGACCCACACTTGGGACATAAAATTGCATGGATGTCGGTCATTGAACTTCTTAGGCCACGTTAGGCCACGTCGGCAGAAGCTGCTAGGTTTAATGAAGCAGATATTTTCGTTCAACATGACACTACTATAATAAATTACCTAATTTACATGACGTTACAAAGAAAAAAAGGAAAAATTAACATGCAGATGCAGCAAATATTATATATATATATATAAATGATTATTGACTAAGGTTTGAAGTAAAATTATCTAAGATTTAGAGGAAAAAATGTAAGTAAAATAACTAAATGTATGAACTTGTATATTCGCGGTGTCATTTTCGGCTTTTCTGGTTATATCCATTACGGACGAAAATACTATCATATTATTTAAAATAAAATGGAATGGATGGGGGCATTGAGAACGCACCGTTTTCGAATCTGCTGAAACTTATTAACTAAATGATGAATCGTGTTCAGTTGAAAGATTCAATTAATTAGTCGACGTGCCACATATAATAAATTGAGACGTTTCATGTACACGCGACTCGTAACATTACCGAATTTTGTAATTTAGGCATCATCAGGCCGGTCACTATACCGACACATACCAAACATAGCAATCGTTTTCGTTGCTAATTTGAGGAATAATGATATATTTAGTTGATCGCAAACAAATAATTGAGTGCACCAAGTCGTAATGTTTAATTATGTTAAACGTCATATCACACGAAACCATTAAGTTGAAGTAGTACCAAATTGAACACAGAATAGTCGAACTAAAAAAAGGATCAGAGATGTAATTTGATCTGAATCAAAATTGTACCAATCCAATGTAAGTTTCTTTACTTTTCATTCCCATCAAAATAACTTAAAAAGTATATATTTTTTATATTCTAAAGATTGATACATAGAAGAAATCTACTATACAACATCGCAGACAATTGTCCCTTCAAATTCATGTTTTTGAGTATAAAGAGAGAATTGTACCCCAAAGATAAAACAAACCTATTGAGTAAAAATACAAATGATCCAACTCCATTTACTTCCGTTCACGTAACGGCAACTTTTGCATTAACGAAAACAAACTCAAGTTTCTAATATTTTGTTTTTAGTTTCGTGATCTCGAAAAGGCCCAATGTGTTTGCGTAACACATCATTTACCTTGTAACGCTACTAACATGGGCTTCTCAATTTGGGTCGGGTCAAATCGTGAACCGGTAAATTACAACCCGACCCGCGATTTTGACACCGAAGGGGAAAGGAAGAGGAGAGTCTCTACGCTAACGAACTTAGACGAATCGAAGATTGTTTCGTCTCTGGGAAAAAAATTGACTCGAAAATTTTGAAATCGACGGAGTAAATTTCTCGTTGTTGGATTCATTCGGTTTTGAAATCTTATCCGGAGAAATTGATCTTCAATCTCTTCGGCGATTCTCTGGGTATCAGTCGAGTGAGAAGAGAAGGATTTTTTTTTTGGGTGGGAGAAATCGAAGACACGGTAAGAAAGCGATGATAACAAGATCGAATCTAGCAGAGCAGCTCAGAGAATACCAGATTCGATCGAAGCATGATTGGGCTTCCGTCTCTTTCTTCTCATCGACCTCGAGCTTTTCTTCTACAAGGTGAGAAGATTCGCGATCTATGCAATTGTTTTGGTTTTCAAGTTTCCGCAATTGTAGCTTTGTGTTCTTCGTTTGAATGTTAGCTCTAGTTGCGTAATGTTAAGAGATTCACCGATTCGGTTACGTGAATTTTACATTTTGGTAAGTTAGGGTTTGGAATATAAATAAACTCCTGAAAATTCTGCTCAGATCATCGAATGATATACAGTATTAGGTACATTCAATTCAAACATCATCCCCACGTTACACCTACACGAGGAATTTGTAAATTTGGCAGAAAATGTGAAAATATGAATGAAACCAAGAGGAGTGTGATTTGGTTTTCTGGCTCTATTAGTATTTTTAAAAGTATGTTTTTAAGTCTTAGTTAGCTGCATTGTGACCTTAATGAGACAATTTTTGACATATAAGTCTTCGAGTTATAGAGTATTTAATAGAGTCCACAGCCTCATTTCGATAATGAAGATAATAAATCTCTGCCACCATCGAGATGCTCTTGTCTTTGATGATCGGGTATGATTTTGTTTAATAGTAATCAGTGTAGAATTCTTGTATATATATATAGATATATATGCAGAGTAATGCATCTTCATGAGTTACATATCAATTATTAATAAGCTTTACACTCTTTGGTTTGATGCAGGATGGATGTTGTAATCTTTGTCATCTGGGAGCTAGTCATCTTAGCATTCTTAGTGTTTTCAACGGTTTCCTTGTACTTCAAGCGATTGCAACTCGCGTTCATCTTGGTTTGTGTCACTTTGCTACTACTTATTTGCATGAAGGTCACAAAGCAAGTGAGGTTAGCTAGGAAGAAGAAGCGAAGGATGCTTCTTCCACTATCTATGTGAAGAAAGACGAAACCAATATGAGAAGTTGCAACTTGTTTTTCTTTTTGGGTCTTACTTAGCCACAAAACTCACCTCCATGGTTCACCCTGCTGATCCAGTGGCGCGTTTAACGGATGGAGATGATAGTTATGCTCAGGGCAGGGAATTTAGAGCTTTGAGTCATGTAAGGGTGGCTGAGACGGGAATCCTAGGCTTTAGGGTTCTTAGAACCTTACAACCATTTTTCTGATTAGCATTTGGCTGTAATATGGCGTTGTTCAGGAAAAAGCATGTGTTGGGAAATTTAAGAGTTATGTTTCATGTGTACTTGTGGTTGTGAAATTCAGACGAATGAGAAAATATAATATCGAAGCTTTGCATTATGTCCAGTGGGCCTCGGAGATTAGTTTTGTTCTTGTTTTAATTTGACTTTGTTCTTTCATGTTTTGCATTCGGTTTTCGGAAAATGGAGTGGGGTTGGAAAAAGTTTTACTGCAAAATGAAATTTGGAGTAAAAATCAGTGGAGATTGGAGATGGTCAAAAATATTAGTTTGTAACAAAAAAAAATATCGGCTGGAGAAATATTCAGAACCCGATCCAATTCGGTCAAAAAAAAAAAAAAAAAAACTTCCGATTCTTGGAACCGGATCGAATCCAAGCATTCGAATATCAATATACATGTTCGAATAAGATTGTTTATTGTCTCATATGCTTGAGAATGAAGAAGAATCAATTTGTGACGACGGTTACGAATCTAGAGATTGAAGTGGTCACTCACTCAATCGATTACTTACAACAGAAAAAAAAATGAACAAAATAATTATGGAAGAATTGAGTTTAAAAATAGGAATAAAAATGAATAAATACAAAAACAAAATTGAACAAAAATGAATAATTTGTAAGCAGAAATGATAACAAAAATGAATAATAAAATTTTAAATATTAATAACGGAGTGAATTATATAACATATAAACAATATTATAAATAAACTCTATTTTCATTTGATAGAAATGCCTCCCTTGATGAATATCCACAGATCATATAAATGAAACACTCTCGTTAAGCAAACATAATGTTCAATACAAATTACTCCAAAAATTTAAAGATATGGCCAAATTTAGAGAATTGTAATGGTGAAGAAGAATGGCTTCATCGAGCAAAAGAGAAAAAGAGTATATAACATAAGATTCTTTGTACAAAAAATTTCTATGGCTACAGAGATGGTTGACTCCGATAATTATGATTCGGAAGAAATGAGATGATTTATGTCACTTTAGTCATGTGGATAATCGTGAAGCAACTATTAAAGGGATTGATCGTCTAATCTACAAAAGATGCAAGGAAATTTGGTCCTGTACAAACCATACATGACTAATGTGTACATTTTTTTTTTTTTTATAATAATTTGTGATAATTGATCAAATGAACTTGTTATTATTACCTCGCTAATTGGTAAGAGGTTTTTAATGTTATTTTATTTTATCATTTATATTTTTTTTTGGCTTAACTTCAAAAAGTGTTATATATACATATATATATCTTTCTTATTTCTAAAAACTATAGTTCAAATTCATTTTCCATCTTCTCATAGCTTTCGTAGTAACTATTAAATAATAAAAGATGTGATATATAGGCTATAAAGTCTGTTAATAGTACTAAATATTAGTAGTATTTATAATATAAAATAGAAAATATTAAACGAAAAGAGTATTAAAAAAAATATTGAAAACTGTGTATGTTATGAGTAAAATAGAGTTTTAGATCCGCCACTGCTAAGATCAATCATGTCCAGCATGCATATGATTATCTCATAAAGTCCATTAACCTCGTCATTAATTTATCGGTTAAAAATTCATCTATAAGGACCACAAAGATCAAGATGCACCAAATACAAGTTATAACGGCGTACTACTCGTAACTTCAGACATTGAAAAGTGAAGGCTTGTAGGGTTTCATGTGACTTGGAAAAAAAAAGACAAGAAGATATTAAAACAAAGGGAGATAGATACACAAGAAAGTGAATTATCGAGAAGTTGAGGACGTGAATTATAGCGAAAAAAGCAGCACCAATTTTGCTCTAAACGGTCACATCTCACATGCTCTGTTTTCGCCACCACATCTCCTTTTACCTTCTCACAAACTTATACTTTGTGGTCTAAATTATATGTAAATCTGGTTTACCACTCACAATTAAATAATTTTTACAGTATCGAGCTTTTTTTTTTATTACCATGTTTTAAATACTGAACACACAAAAATTTATAGTATTATTACTGCGAATATCAATAGATAAATTAACTTATGAAACGGTATTTTCCATATAAATTCATTTTTAACTTTATAGTAGTATCTTTTGTTTCATTTGTTATTTCTACTATATTACTATATATATATATATTGTTGGTTTTTTTCTTTATAATTTTATGACTTGTCTCTGTTTTTTGCCAACAAAGCGATTGTTTATGCCTAGAGATGCAATGATATAAATACATAATTTTCTTTTTTGGTCACAAAATACATTTTTAATCTTTCTAACCTCAACAAAATACTTTCAACCTAAATAATGACAGAATCACACGGCTACCTTACATCTTCCACACATTCTTAATCCTTCTTTTTGGCCGCAAACACTAATCCCATTTTGTAGTATATATATATGGAGAGAGAGAGAGAGAGGAAGGTATAGTTCAGACAGTAACAGACTAACAAACAGTATACACAACGGTATTATATTGGTAACAGATCAAAGAGCAGAGAGATCAGAGTCAAAACATATGAAGAAAAGATCTTGCAAGAGTCTTAGACTCACCGATATGATGGAAAAGTGGAGGAAGTGGAAGAAAGGACACTTCGCTGTGTACACCAGAGAAGGCAGGAGGTTTGTTTTGCCGTTGGATTATCTGAAACATCCAATCTTTCAGGTCTTATTGGAGATGGCAGAGGAAGAGTTTGGTTCCACAATTTGTGGCCCTTTAAAAGTTCCTTGCGATGGAGGTTTGATGGATCACATCCTCATGTTGCTGAGAAAGAGGACTTTGTCTGGCCATCACCATGATGATGGTGACGGTGATGATGATGAGAAGAAGAACCATGATGTACCGTCCATGAGCACGTCCTGCAAGGGAGCTTCATCGGTTTCATATTTCTTCCCTCTCTTTCGTTGCAACGCAGCCCATGATCAGAACAAGCTTCAGTCTCTAGTTTTTTAATACTTCTATGCTTTGTGGAGAGCGCTTTTACAGACAAAGGGTCATTTCTGTTTGTATATATATATAGAGAGAAACATATATTCTACATATACCTTGCAGTTTGTATATCAATATTCAGTTTTGACATAGATTTCTGTAGAAGTAAGTCAATTATCGGTTAACCAAATAAGCGAGTTAACTAACGGTGAAGTGTGAGATAAGGATGGTGGACACAGCTTCCTGCTAGAGCTTTGAGGTTGTGAGCTTTATAAGTTCTCTTCTTAAAATTTTGCCAGAGGGATTTTTGGGGATTGACGCCAAAAACGTGACTTTACGTATCCTCTTGTATGGCGATACCTAAGTAATCCAAACAAAACTCAGAATAAATCTAAGGAACCACGGTTGGATTAGTGACAAAAGATGGTCTGCATTGTTGAAAAAAGACCTGTTTTGCGACGAAGCCCACGATTTCACTTTCGGATAAGTTACTTCCATCTTTTCTTACGATATATGCCATTGGATATTGCCCAGCTTTCATGTCAGGAATGCTTCAAAAACGGTAAGAAAGAAACGTAAAAAGCTTCAGCAAAGAGAGTCATTAAAAAGAAGAATTTGATGATGGTTCATGTTAAAAGCAGTTCTCACGGTATTACTGCTGCGTCAGCAATCTCTGGATGAGCAAGCAACAATGCTTCTAATTCAGCTGGAGCAACCTAACAAACATATTAATCATTACCAAAAACCAGCATCTTAACAATTTCAGATAATCCATCAAACTGAAGTTGATTATATATGTATTTCTTTTTAATTTTTGTTACCTGATAACCATTGCATTTGATTAGCTCCTTTAGTCTATCAACAACAAAGACAAAACCTTCATTGTCAATGTAACACAAATCTCCAGTTTTCAACCATCCTTCTGAATCAATCGTAGATGCAGTAGCTTCTTCGTTCTTGAAATAACCTTTAAAAACAACTCAAACCAAGTTTCATACAAACAGCAAAAAAGAAGAAATAAAACACCTTTTTGTAGTTAGAATCAAACACCTTTCATCACAGTGGGACTCCGGAGCCAGAGCTCACCAGTTTGATTCACCCCCAAGACCCGACCCGTATCTGGATCCACAATCTTAGCCTCCACGTTTAGAGAAAGCAATCCAGAGGATCCGTACCTCTCCGTCTCCTCTGCAGTAAACATAGAAGCAACTATAGCCGTCGTCTCAGTCAAACCATAACCTTGCAGAACTTTAACACTCGGGTATCTCTGGACGAACTTCTCCGTTACCTCTCTGCTCAGAGGTGCTCCTCCGACAACGACGGTTTGCAACGAGCTCAGGTCGTACTTTGATTTGATCTCCTTTGACCCGTTAACCATGGCTACCAACATGGGCGGCACAAGAGAGAGGTACGAAGGTCGGTGTATCTCCACGGCGGAGAGAAGCTGAGCCATCTCGAACTTGGGAAGGACCACTATTGTCCATCCCAATGCGATCAAGCTCGTCGCGAAACCACCGAAGCTGAATATGTGGCACATTGGGATTGTGCAGACGGTTCGCTGCTCTAAACCGAACCGGGCTCGGTTTGTTTGTACCAACGCGATTAAGTTACGGTGAGTCAGCATTACTCCTTTGCTCGTCCCCGTCGTGCCTGATGAGTAAAGCACAGCAGCCGTGTCGTCCTGGTCAACTCGTTGCTTCACTCGTGACACACTCGGTTCCGTCTCCATCATCGCCTCCAAGCTCCCGACTATCTCCACGCGTTTCTCGTGAGCTTGTACTCTATCCGAAGACACTCGGTTCTCGTCCATAAGAACCACCGGGAGATTCGAAATCGACGCGGCGGCGGCGGAGAGTTTGGAGACGAGTTGCCGCGTGGTGAAGGCGAGAATAGGGCGCGAGTCGGTGATCTGGTTGGAGATTTCGCCGGAAGTGTTAACCGGATTGGCCGTGGTGATGACGGCGCCGAGTGACATTACGGAGAGGGAGACGATCGGGAAGAGGATGGAGTTTGGGGAGAGTATAATAACGACATCGCCCTTGCGCACACCTAAGGCGTAAAGACAAGCCGCGACTCTCTCAACACCGAGCCAGAGCTCGGAGAAGCCGAGGCGGCGACCAGTGACGGCGTCGATGAAAGCTGTCTTACCGCGATGAGGCTGTGACGAAATGAAAGTTGTGACGTCGAGATATTGGTTTGGCGGGAGAGACATGGGGTCACGCTTGCTGTAGAAAATCGAAGTTGATTCGCAGAAACCACTTTTCCGATCTACAGTCATAGTTTTGGGTCCCATTTCGCCGCCGTACCTAACAGCCGCAATGTCAAAGGGACCGGACCTTGGGTGTATCGTCAGTGATTGGTCGTTAGAGAATGGATGTTTTATCGTCTTTCTAATTTTTTAGTTTGGGCAAACTCTTGATCCATAAAACCGATTACGTAACCATAAAAGCCCACTTCACTATTCAGTTTTTGAAATCTTTGACCCGTTGCGTCTTGGGCCTCATCGCACACCATAAATAAACTCCGTCTGTTCATCTTCCGTTGTCCAGCGAAATTATTGTCTAAAACGAATTCCTTTGTATTTATTCGTTTTATTAATTACTAATCATTACTTAGAATGCTTTTCTTTAATCAGAGTTAGGCAGAGTGTCTCGTGACTAAACATGTCGTGGCCTATCGTGACTGGTATAAATCCAACGCAATTATAGGAATAACGTGATCCTATTTTAGTATTATTCGACTGGTCCGACTCGACCTTGATGCCAAGTGACAAGATTGATCATTTGATATAATACATAAAATAATCTATATCTACTTTTTTTGGTTCGGTACCTAACAAAACCGGTTCAACTTCTACAAAACTAGGCCGAGAAATTTAATTAATGTGCCACAACATATCCTTTAATCGTTACGAGTTTCAATTTTTTTGCCAAAATGGCTTGAACCTAAAGTTGTGCTGAGGGTTTGCTGCATCATCGTTTTATCTGTCAAATATATAATCATGAAAAGGTAGACCAACAAAAAAACACCCATTTAACAAATTGCCTCAACAACTTTTTGAGTCTCCTTTCGAGACCATTCAACATTATTACCAATTCTCTCTTATTAAAAACCAATACAATCAGTAAAAGTGAGAATCTAGCAAATATATCTTCCCAAAGCTTAGAAGTGGGTAGTTTGATTAGATCTATACGAAGTATTTTGCCGGATGCAGTCTTTGGTATGGCGTTTATAAACGCGACATTTCTTATTTTTTTTTATACGGTGCCACCTGCGGATAAAAATTAATGTCTATTATTTTCTGACCAACTCTTTAAATAACTTAAGATAAAAAAAAAAGAATATGGAAACTTAAGATAAAGTAGGTGGTTTGGTTTTGTGATCACATAAAGTACCTGTTTAGAGATGTAATCAATAACTTGTTTCTCAGAGAGATTGCTCTCAAGCTTTCGTGTCACGTAAGCCATTGGATATTGTCCTTCTTCTTTATCAGGAAACCTTAATTACAGAAGAAAACTTCATGTTTTTTTTGATGTTTTACAAAGCAATAATTATGGAGTTTCTGTGAAAAACATAGTGATTGCAAAAATTTACGTACGGAATAATAACGGCGGCATCGAGAATGACTGGATGAGAGATTAGGAGATCTTCTAGTTCAGCTGGAGGCACCTGTTTATCCAGTCAAAACCGTTAGAAATTTTGCTTTTAAAGTTTACACCATTGTTCCATATGTAAGCTGAATCGGCCTACGTTGACTATAGAATGTCGAGTTCGAGTTGCAGAAACCACTTCGAGAATCCACTGAAGCCATCTCTCTCTCTCTCTATATATATATATATAATCTGGATTTGTTTCTCTGTAGCTTTAACTACACTTGAAATGATTACCTGCGAAGAAAGTTTAGACGTTTATAACAAGTGTAAAGCCGCCGCCGACCACCATCGCGTTTTCGTTCCGGGATATTTCCAGTTCGTTGGTGCCACGTGAAAATTATGTTTTTAATAATAAGCTCAACAGTGACGTGTACCTCCTTAAAGATTACATAATGTTGGGCTTGGGCCTTTTTCAACAAGCCCAAATATTTGAATCAACTGAATTAAATCATCCGGTTGGGTTTTCAAAACAGAGGAGGAAAAGCAAGCGTTCCCTCTCTCCGTCTTCAGATTGGTTCTATAGATCGTATCATATTGTTTCAGTGGCAGTAGAATAATTGCAGAAACAGTCAAAGCAATCACACGGCTTCTAGGTTCTGGATCATTAACAAAGCAAGATGGCCCTTTAGTGTTGGTTACATTCTCTTGAGTTTGTTGTTGCTTCTCTTTTTTGAAATTTGAGGCTTTGAGTTCATTAGCAATAGAATAAAAATGTTCTATGAAAGAAAGAAAACTGATTGATTGAATCCTAAGACAGTTTTGCTTATCATGTCTTTATGTCATTATGTGTGTATCCCAGAACAACTGCTTAGCGCCATATTGTTTTCAAGAACAAATATTTAGCGCCATATTGTTTTCAAGAACAAATATTTAGCGCCATATTATACTTAGAGAACTTGAAAAAAAAAAAATTACCTGAGATATTATGTGTGACTTTCTGAATTGATTTTATGTTCACAGCTTTATAATATGATAATGCCTCTGAATTTTCTAATCATTCTAATTCTTACAGGTATAGAAATAGCTTTTTGTCTGCCACATGTGTAATCAAACAGGAGACATCTTAGCTGTAATAATATTAAGAAGCGAAACTCTGGTCTGTATCAGTCGCCGGAAAATACACCCTAATTCGATCTCAAGCTCCTCAACAGCGATCTGTGCAGCCTCCAACCTTGTACTCGCGCTCTGCACCACTACTTCGTCCCACACATCATCGAAACAGCAAAACCGCATCGTAAAGATGGAAGACATTAACCTTTTGCTCGGATTATTCTCGAGCCAAGGAATACACACGAGGGAGAGCAAAGACTCAACAATAGTCACAATGGCCCTTCTCACTTCTTTCAAAACCTCTGCAACAAAAAGAAGGTTCTGCTCTATCCTCTGCATCACCATCGTCCCTTTTCCTCCTCCTTTAATACTCTTTAGAGTATTCAAGCACTTGAGTGTTTCCTTCTTGAGCTTGTTCCTATACCGCTTATACGCTGCGATCTTCACATTGATGTTTAATTCGTTGCAGCGTAGAGTCAGTTGAAGCTCTTTCAGGCTATGTCTTACGAGTGTCATGACATCTTTCGATACATTACAGACATCTAACATTCTTACTGAAGCTTCAGAGACTTGCTCGATCCATTTCTCTTTCCCTTGTTGACACAGAGACTCCCTTGCCTCTGGACAGTGATCGAGAAGATAGTTTGCGCAGTCTTGTAACTCTCTCAAACCTTCCAAGTCCATTTGCGCCATTCAGTTGAAACCTCAAACTAAAAGGGTATTGCTTGATTCACAAGAATTCGTGAAGAAATTCGAAGGAAAATAATGGTTTTGCTGAGAGACTTAGATTGATTTGTGATTAGATTTTGGTGAAATTGTTGGGAGATTCCACCATATATAGGTAATGTAATGATTGGAGTGAAGATAAATCTGAGAATGATGAGGAAAGTACGATGAAGGAACTTTGAGGTGTTTTTTTTTTTGTACGGACGTGAAGACATATGTGGGGGAAACAGGTCATTTGGGTTATAATTTCAAACAGTAGTTGAAGTTTGTGGGTATTAAGGAACCTTCCATTTGTGTAAGTAGCACCGGATTAGGCCACATTATGGATTTGCTCAGATATTGCTGTCTACACTATAGAACAAAACAAATTTTTAAATGTTAATTTTTAATTAATCGAATACCTTTGTCAGAAATCATACATGAACCAAACCAGCCAGTGTAAATTTGTAATTATCTGAATTTTAAGAATTAAAATCAGAACAATTGTTTAAATATCTATTTTAAATCAGAGATGCTCCCACAGTTTTTATATTATAGTATTAGTCCGTGTCTGTTTAATAATTTGTCATACACATAATATATTGAAACCAAAATCCGGTAAGAACGAGATAAAAATAAAAGAAAAAGTTCCAAGTGTTTTTTAAATATAAGCATGTCACCTGAGACAGGTTTAAAATTAATAAATTATTGATCCTGTATGCTCATGTTATTATAACATTTCCCCAAATCTTGAGTACTAAATTAACGGATTCGAAACAGATTCGTATAGCAACTGATGAATTCCAAGTCACTCTAAGTTTCCATTTCCTAATGTATTTTGTTGTTCTAGCATAAAATCTAATGATCCCATCTGTCATTTACAAGTTTACAGTTTCTATATATTATATTATTGATAATTGAATCCTCATGATGTATCGTAATTTGGTCAAAATGTAAAAAGTCACCAAAGATCGATGTTCTAGTAGTAGTGGAAAGGGACTTGTTAACTTCAACGGAGCTCTGATGTAGCCTAACCCCATCCTTCTCGAAGAATTATCCTATGTTCTAAACCTTCCTAAGATTAGTTCAATAACTAATCACAAATATCTCTTTCGTTCGGCCCACGTAACATGTTCGATGTGTCTCTCTTTTATCCCTGCTCTGCTTATTGTCATTGTTCGCTGCAATGACAATAATGTAAACTAATGTACATCAAAGGAAAACTAATGTAATATATTCGCAATAAGTTCTCATAAATTGTAGTCACAGAACCGTAGTGGAGAAAGTTGAGAATGTGCAGTATGAACTAACGGAGGAGACTTCTTGTGACGCAAGAATACCCCTAATTTTTTTCTACTTCGAACATAATCTCATGTAAATGATTTCAATACATCTCATTATCAAAAATATTAAAGGCATATAGACATATATCTATATCTTTAATGCTCACAATAAAAAAAAATGTCTAATGCCCACAATCAAATATTAATTTCTTAAAACTCTTCCAAGAACACGAGGGTAACATAGATAGAAGAAGAACTAAAAGAAAACGGTACACTACGTGCACATCAAGTCAAGTTCCTCATAAGTCTGCTTCGAGTTTGTAGCTAGTTTCTCCATAGATTTGAAAATCTGTTCCATGCTAGACTTCAAGTTTAAAATCCCCATTACTTCAACAGATGGCACTGTCTTCATCTTCCTCTGCATCTTCTGCTCTTCCTTCTCTAGCATCACAAGTTTCCTCTCTATATCCTTATCGCTGCCATTAACATTCCTCTGCTCCCCCAATTCCATCCTCTGTTTCTCGACCTGATGGTGTACGTGCATCAAGATCGCGTATACCGCTTCTGTAAACTTCTCCTCTTTATATGATCCCTCAAGGGTTTGCGACCAACTGTTGATAGCACCGAACAACGGTGGCTCTTCTGAGAGATCTGGTGTAGGTTCTTGAGGTTCTTCCTTCAGGCATCGCATTAGCCAACTGTTCAAGGCCTTAACATATTGAGCTTGAGCATCTGTCCAATTAAACATGCTTTGGCTCCAGTTCCTCAGCTCCAGTTTCAATTCTATAGCAAGCTCAAGCTGATATATATCTAGGTTTCCCTTTAATGTCATCTTATCAAGCTTCTTAGCCTCTGCGATTACTCGGTATTGCCTACTGTGGCACTCTAGCATAGAGCTCCACATCTCAGATAACCTAAATTCAGACACAACAAGCTGAGATATTGCTCAACCAAAATCTTAAAATATATAGTAATGGTAGTTCCTTGGTACCTGTGGATCAATTCTTTCATCTGGGACCAGAGTTGTTCATCGCGTAACTTGTTTATCATCAAACATATGTTGTCTATCTTGTGGATGGCGACTCTTATTCTCGTAGACAAACACTGAATTGAAGAATGAACAGCTTCAATTTTGCTTAGATCTGTACTTTTCCCTTCCAGTCTCCTCAATTGTTTGTATCTCTTCATGTGAGATGTACGGAGTTTCTCCTCAGCCTGTAAAATAACAATCAAAAGCCAGAGAAACATAAAAACACTTATGTTTTGACTTAAAATCATTCAGCAGTTTTGAAGTTACCTTTACTTCTTGGTACAGTTTCTTCTCCCACATGAAAAGTTTCTTCAGAGTAGATGAAATATTACTGACATTAGATCCAAAATCTTCCATTGGTTTGGAATCCATAGGAGTCATCTTCTTCGCGTAAAGAATGTTTGAAGAAACTAATATCACAAAAAAAACAGAATCAGAAGCAAATAGAGAGTGACTGACATTAATAAGAAATCGAAAATCACCTTGATAAACTGAAGTTTTCTGGTAATATCTGAATCTCGAAGTGTCGAACATCTTGGAAACATCATTCCCTGCTTCTGAAGCTTTCTTGAACATCTCCAGCAATTGCTTTGTGACTTCCGAGAAATCAGACGAAACTTTTTGATCCTTTGGTTCTCTGTTTTTCAGCGGTTTAAGTGTCATCTTCTTCTCTGAGATTTTAGGGATACACTTCTCTTCCTCTGTTCCAATTTTCTCATCGTTTTTGCGGATAGAAGCATTTTTCTGAGTCTTCTTCTTCGTCGATATATCTTCATCAAGACAACGAGTGGTCTCTCTATCCTTCAACTCCTTAAGTTTCGTATCGTACGGAAACTCATAGCTCTCGAAGAAATTGATAAAATCCCACGCGGAGTTACTCGGAGGCGGCGGCGGCGGTGTTGCAGTGCCGGATTCATAGTTCCGCGAGTAGAATGGTTCATGACTCGGAGTTAAGGCTTCGAGTTTCGGACATCTAAAGAGATGGCAATCCGGACCTTCATCTTCCTCGCATTCCGAGTCGAATTTGGGTGGCAAATCGGAATCTGAACTGCTGCTTACAGAGTGACTCGGGGAAGATGATTCCGGAGAAGACGTGTCCGGAGACTCGACGGCTTGCTCGAAGAATCTATGGACAGCTGGACCGACGGTATTTAGAGAGAGAAGATAAGCTGCGTGAGCGTCGGCTAGTGCATAGCTACGACGCAGAGTCTCCTCCAGTGAGTTGCAGCGGTCGCGGCATAGAGCTACGGCCGGTAAACCGTCGAGCTTTGAGGAGGAACAGCCCATAACGGTCGTCGGAAAAGTTGTGTTGTTTCAAAACTCGGAGTAGACATATATAATCACGAGAATGAGTAAATGACTTAACTGTTGGTGTCTGGTAACATCTGTTTACTGATTTAATTTTTAGTTTTTGCCACGATATATATATATATATATATGCATTGTTTTAATTATTTTTTTACATTTTGACTGTTTTTTAAAAATCTTTTTAAAATATGTAGACACCAATTCAAACTGTCAATTACACAATAAATTATTCAGTTAAAAAATTGACAATATTAATTAATTACTGTTCAATTTTTTGATCTTGCCGTTTAATACGTTTACAGTAAACCAACGGTGATAATTTGAAACCGTACGTAGTGAAACAAATCTTCTAGCTACTAGATCACTCTGAGTTGGCTGATTAGACGTTGTCTTTGCTACATTCATGGCTCTAATTATAGTAACTACGTGTCTTAGGCAAGTTTATAATAGTCAAAAGGCATTACATTTCAAAAGGACATTGATATCGCAGTGACATTTTCACATATAAACATGTGATTATATATGATTCATGTAAAAAAAAGGTGTAATTAAACGATTATGATTACAAATAAGAGCCGTTTTAAACTTTTTTTTTTTATCTTTCCGTTTATAGAGTTAGGGTTTTCGTCCCTTCTAAAAAGTCTCGTAGTTTTTACCGTGCTGGGACTGCGTCTTCAAATGTTTAGGTATTTGACGGTTTTGTTTTGGGCTTTGTATCTTTTAATCTTCAATATAAAATTTTCAATTTTCAAATTGGGAACTAGTAATTAGATTTATAGACGTTGCATTAATGGCTTTCTTTTCTATTTGTTGTTGGTACGGTGCATTGATTTAATGGGGTCCAAAATGTTAAAATGGTTTTTGTTATGACATCGTGCAATATTCAACTACGGGAATCATTTGAAGCATATAAAGTGGAAAAAGACGTGGTTTAGAAAAGTTAAAGGTTAAAAGTTGAAAATTTTAAAAAGGTTTGAGATTCAAAGTAACGTAAAGTATTATTATATTTTATAATGATATATCATGCTCGAAAGTAGTACATCCTCACAATATATAACATGCACATGTTGTAGGTGCCAACCTCATATTTTAATCCGAACTCAAAACTCACGACTTCAGCTTCAAGCAAAAACGAAAATGTTTTTGTCGAGATATTAACCCTAAATTACCTCACTCGACATAATCTCCCATATCTTCATAATTAATACAGCTTCATATCATCTTCTTTACACACTACACCTCTCATTCTGTTGTTCTTGTATGCATTCACTTTTTTTTTTGGGAAAGGGTTATGTGAGTATATATACACTAGTATAACTCATTGTCAAATATGATAAATTTATCTATACTTTTTTAGTCATGGTATACATGTATCATGTATCTAGCTGTTGACCTGTTGTAGCAATTTAGTGATTACCATAACAACATTTTCAAACAAATTGTTCTTTAGAAGCTTTTTTCATCTATTAGATATATAAATGATTGGAATCAAACTACATGGTATATGTATACAGTCCAAAACATTGATGGTATATAAATAGAACTGAGTCCTAAAAACCATGAAATTATTGTCAGTTACACTAACCTAATCCATTCCTCTACAATTATATAAATATATAAAGAATTGTGCATGAGCGTCTATATATGCACGTCTCAAGTTAAATTGTCTTCAAGTTAAGTGAGAGTGTGAACTTTTTTGGTTTTGAAGCTTTTGAGAAGATAGGACGAAATAGAAAAAGCTGAAACTAAAATATATATAGAATGCACGAGGATCTTTAGTGTCTTCCTAAAGGAGCCCATATCTTGAAAGTGAAGAAAACATTCTTTATATTTTTGGGTGAAACAAAGGAATGTTTTTTTTTGGGGATGGTGGAGAACCACGTACTTCCTCAAATTTTGTCATCTTATCACTACTTTTTTTTTTCTTATTACGATATTTCCATGCGTATTATATTTGACTACATATTACAAATAAATATTTATCCATTTACGAATTAATACCAAAATAAAGCAAAGACAACAAACATTTGATAGTATATTATAAACCATGAACGTTTGATCCATTCCTACTTACCTTACTGTTCTTTTTCATACATTTAGCAATCTAACTTACGCAGTTAACTTTTTTCTTTTCATCCAAGGTTAAGCGAGAAGATCACGTAAAACCAAAATTCATTTTTAATTAACGGTCATAAGATCATGAAAGCATCACCTGCCTCGTCTCTGTGGCTATGCTATGACTTTGCAACAAACGCAATGATAATTTTAACCATCGATATCTACACACACAAAAACAACGTAATCATAACATTCATGTTTTTATGCTTTTTTCGGTGATCATACAACGTTACAACGGTCCTAAGTGACCTGACTTGTAATATTTTTTTTCTTCATTGAGTTAATCATCTTCAGTGATCATGATTTATAATCGAAAAATTGAATATATATTGTACGGAATCAAACAATATAATTGTTTGAGATTTTAAAATTTTTTGAATATGTGATTTTTTTAAGATGATACATTACCAAATGTAGGCTTGAATTTGGGTGGCATGAATCAAAAAGCTCAGTTTACTGTCTTGCTAACCAATGATCTTGGTGGAAATAAGCCATGTGTATTTTTTGGTGCCATATCATTTGTTATATTCTCAAATGATGTCTAAAATTTATGAAATTTTATTACTTAATAAATCCACACGAAGTATGTCTAATAAATGTGAAGATACATGTTTAACGTTTACCTTACATGCATCATACACATAAATATTAAAAAATCAGATTGTCCTACCCTTAGCTCTATCATAAATATTATCCACCGAATGATATGTAACAAAGGAAATATCGAAATTGAGTGAAGAATCACAAAAACGGATGAAAAATAGAGAATTTGAGATTTATCCGTCAAATAAGAGAGAGAAAGCGGAAGAAGGTTTCACATCAACTTCTTGTTTATTGATAAGTAAATGATTAGTCTTTGTACAAATCTTTATATACTTTGTAAGAATGAGAGATTGGGCTTCTGTATATTCTTATATATCTATTGGGCTTTAAGTTAGGCCCATTAGTATATCATCAGCACGAAACCAGCAATATCAAAACTAGTCGGCATCTGATTTCAGTAGGAGACATTCTCAGGCGACAATGCAAGGAGGATCGTCGGGAATTGGATACGGCTTGAAGTATCAGGTGATTCCTCATCATCTTCTTCCAGTTTCCGATCTAAATTGATTCCTTTAGCTTCTCCAAAAGACGATATTTTATTTGTTTTCAGGCTAGATGTATATCGGATGTGAAAGCCGATACGGATTACACCAGCTTTCTCACTGGAACCCTAAGTTTGAAAGAAGAAAACGAGGTGAATCAATGTGTTTTTTATACTATTGATCTATGTTTCGTTTCTATTTTGATTTGGGAAGATGCTGAAAAAGTTTGTTTCTTTTATCATTTGAGTTGCTTTATAAAAGGTTCATCTCCTTCGTCTGTCATCTGGTGGATCTGAGCTGATATGCGAGGGTTTGTTCTCTCATCCTAATGAGATATGGGACCTTGCTTCTTGCCCTTTCGATCAACGCATTTTCTCCACTGTCTTTTCCACTGGTAAAATTCTCATTATATCTTTACTTGATCAGTTTTCTAAAAATTGTATTTTTTTTCGGATTAGTCTGATCGAATCAAAATTTCTGTCCTGTGTTGAAAGCTTGAAATGGTTTAAAAGTTTATAATGCTTTTTATCCGGTTAAGGTGAATCATTTGGAGCAGCGATATGGCAAATTCCTGAGCTATATGGTCAGTTGAATTCCCCACAATTGGAGCGTATGGCATCTCTTGATGCACATGTTGGTAAGATTAATTGGTGAGTTGATGATTTATCGTTTCCAGCAGAGTCTATTGCTGCTACAGTGAGTGCAGAAAGGTTTAGAACTTGTTTTCGTTTCTTATCCACATCTTATGAAGCTGACTCTCTGTCTCTCTCTCTCTTTTGGAGACAGTGTTCTTTGGTGGCCTTCTGGAAGATGTGACAAGTTAATCAGCATGGATGAACAAAATATTTTCTTGTGGAGCTTGGACTGTTCGGAAAAGTCTGCTGAGGTTATTTAGCTACGAGGATACATAGAAAAACTCGTTACTCTTTCTGTGCTTTTGCTTCCCATGATCCCCAAGTTAACAGGCTTTGGTTTATATAGGTTTTATCTAAGGATTCGGCTGGGATGTTGCATTCTTTATCGGGTGGAGCATGGAATCCACATGACGTAAATGCTGTCGCAGCAACTGGTGAATCATCTGTCCAGTTCTGGGATCTGCGTACCATGAAGTATGGTATCACTGTTGATCTTCTTTTTTCTCATGAACATTAGCATAAGGTTTTCCTGCATGCACTTGGGAGATTTTACACATAGATTTATACTCACTGTCATGATTACATGCTTTTCATAGGGGTTTCGAGGTCAAATGACCGTTAGTTGCTTTGTTTTTACCTCTTCACGTGAACCCATGTATATATTTTGAGGTTTGCCATGTTGTTTGCACAACACAGGAAGGTTAATTCAATTGAACGTGCTCATGTACGAGGTGTTGATTACAATCCTAAGAGAGAACATATACTTGTAAGACTTTCCCTATTGTGTTCTCAAGTACCTCCGTAGCACTGAACAATACTCTCTTTCGATTTAGTATAAAAGTGTTATCATATATTTGTTGTGATGAATTAAACATTCGGTTATGTAGATAACAGCAGAGGATGAATCTGGCATACATGTCTGGGATCTCCGGAAGGCCAACGCTCCCATTCAAGAGCTTCCTGGTCATACGCATTGGTAGGTTTGTTTGCATTTTTCTTTTGTGGATTGTTTTCTCTTATAGAAACCAATTGCATGAGATTTGAATCTGTGTCGTTGTATGTTTCTGTCAAATTTTGCAGGACATGGGCTGTCAAGTGTAACCCTGAGTATGATGGGCTGATTCTGGTACTCTCTTTCTCCTTCTTCATGTTTCTTACAGAGTTGGATCATCCGACATAGTAGCTATGTATGTAGCTGAAATAGGTCGAAAGGCTGATGAATAATGCTTTTTCCTCCGGTACATGCTACATTTTAGCTTGAAAAGCAAAGCCTCTGCTTTAACTCGCGATCTAGATATAAAAGTGTGGTTACTGATCAATTGAAGTAAAACAGAGTGCTGGAACAGACTCAGCTGTCAACTTGTGGTATGCTTCAGCATCTTCCACTAATGAAAAAAATCCAGAAAGGTTGTTACAAATCTCTTATCCTCCTGTTCCCACCAATGAATATGATTTGCATTGTTTTGAATGTCGTATTGTTCCTACCATCTATCTCAGCCCTGTTGAATCAACACATCAGCGTGTAAACCTGTTGCTCAACTCATACACTGATTATGAAGACAGTGTCTATGGTGAGTTCTCGTAACAACCTTATAATGGTATCATTCTCTTGTGAAACAAACTACACTCTGACATAACTGTTTAATCACAACACAGGCCTTGCTTGGAGCTCACGTGAGCCTTGGGTTTTTGCATCATTATCATACGACGGACGGGTAAGTGATTTTTTTTTGCATCATCGAATCACAAGATGATAAAAACTTATCTGAAGCTTTTATGTATTCATGTGATTAACTTCTCTTGCTTGTATATATACTTTATATGTTAGGTCGTCATCGAATCCATGAAGCCTTTCCTTCCGAAACTGTAGTAAAAAACTCAGCATCTCTTTTGCACTGACCCAGACACGATCCATCGAAATCCTTGTCGGAAAAATGTTGGCACTATTGTATTTACAACAATGTACTTTTGACACAATTATTTTGGAACTTGATGTATCTATCTGTTCCACTGAACTAAACAGATTCAACGACTGATTCTTGTCGGAAAAAGTAAAGAAATAAATTGAAAAAAGGCAATTCTTCCTCGGATCGTATTCCTATGCACAGAAGACACTGATGAGGCAATATGACCACAACAAACAGGTTGAAAAAAACGATTTTTGAATCTTTTTTTGAACTGAATCAATCTGACAGCATTTCTTCTAGCTCAGGCTCATCTGAAATCGATGACGCATCCTCATAATCTAACCACGTACCATCATACAACCCTCTGTCCTGCAAATCAGTTTGGTATTCCTCATAATCCGTCTCTGACGACCACTTTGCATCCTCATCTTCCTTATGTTCATCTTTGGTTACTACTAAATCCTTTTTGTTTTTCTTACCGATTTTTCTCGAATCCATAGTTCCCTCTTTTGCCTTACCATAGGTATCTTCGCATATACAAGTCGATGGATTTTCATGAAACTCGCCTCTACCGGCTCTTACTTCCTTCGGCTCTCCCATGAATCCTTTCTGAAACGTTCTGACTCTTGAAGCAAACTCCTCCCAAGTCGTGTTCTCTTTGCTTAAATACAACTTGTACAGCTTTTTCGCATTCGGTCTAATTGTCGGTTTGTGTCCAAAATATCTCCTGTGCACAAAACCAAGAAAACTTTTTATAAATATAAAACTCATGAAAGAAAGAAAGAAAAGTTGCTTTTGGTTAAACTACCACCTTCGACCAGCTAATATTCTCGCCATGTTTCCGTTATTGTTTGTAACGAAAACATCGCTTTCATCGCACACAATGAAATCAAGTGCAGCCATTCGTGAAGAATAAGAAGAAAATGGTTGTAGCTCCTTTTTGGTAGCTATAATGTCTTTAGAATATAAATGTGGGAAAAGTGCTTTCAATGGAGCTAATGACTCTTCTCCTCCATAAACTTCACCTGATGCGACATATATATGAACATCACTTCCATATCCCAAAGCTCGAAGCATTAATCCTGCTTCTTCTGGTGTAAGCGGACATCTTCCTTGTCGCCTTTGCTTTTCCGGGTCATTCACCTGCCATTAGAGATAATACACAATATTAACTCGTTAATATCTAACAAAAGAAAAGAAAATAGACAGTATTGGACCAAATACATACATGTAAAGTTTTCCATCTCCTTCTGATTGCTCCCAATTCTTTTCTCTCCTTCTCACCACCACCATAGTAGCATCCCGAGAAGGCGAGCATGTCGGGTTCAAACCTGAGGTGTAAAGCAATGTAGTGTTTGCTCCTTAACTGCATTCTTCGGACCAATTCTTTACCCATTTTAAGAATGGGATCAGTGAACCTAAGCGCATGATAGTTTACTCTACACCTCAGCTTCTGCAAATCATCTCTCAACTTGTTTGAAAGTCTGTAATCAAATTTATTCAATTGAACTGCCTGAAACAAACATTTTACAAGATCAAAATCATGCTTAAGCATCATCACAAAAGAAAAATGGAAACTTTCAAATAGTAAGAAGGAAAAAGATGCAGGAAAACTTACATGCCTTTTCTGAAGAACAGGTAATACCCGATTGATATAACATTTCTCATTGCATTTTCTCGGTACACGCATTCTGCTAGGGCTCCACGTTCGCCCTCCTTTCTGTGGAAGTTGCTCTATGATTTTCACATCTTTTGAGAGAAATGACATAAACCAATCAACATCGAAGATATGCGAGAAGTCACTGCAGAAAAGAAGTACAAACGTATGATAATGTTACTAAGACGCTTGAAAGTTTTGATTTCTAAGAAACCAAAAGAGAAATCTGAGCAAGAACCTGGCATCTTTCCAGTAGGATTTCTGATCTAACTTTGGAATAACAAGCGTAGCGTTTAAAATTCGTGCAGCAACAACAGCATCTACAATCTAAAAGAAGCAGTTGCAAATTGTCAAACTCAAAACAATATTTCTAAGAAACAAAACAAAAATGAAGTAATTACCAGAAAAATCAGACAAAGCTAAAAGGAACTTACTCCAGTTCGTTGTTGGTTTAAACCACCACTAGTTGCGATTGCCAAGTATCGATCATTTCTAGTAATTGCTTTAGCATCTGCATTAAGAAATTAAACTTGGTGTGACTGACTGATTAACTCCTTGAATTCATATACTAATATGGCCGATGCTGATTATAGCTAAAGCTAAACTAGTCCTAATTGCAGAAATGTGATTTTCTCTCTCTCATTTCATATCTCCAAACTTCAAAGTAAAAAACTTTACGCACTTAGGAACTTGCTGCTCGAATTGCAGCAACCGTAAAAGAATTCAGCATTCCATGAACGCCAGATATCACGATCTGCTTTCCCTCCACTTCTCTGTTTCGGTCAAAACAAACACAAACCCAAAAGAGCCCATTAAGGAAGATGCAACAAAAATCCATACTTTGCATTAGAACATCAGAAATGAATTAAAACCCCTAACCGGAACTCTGAAAACCTCTGCTAAGTTCTTCTCCTCATTTGCTCCGTAGTTCATATGCTTCTTCAATATAAACAGAATCAATAGCGTTATAGGGAGATATCAGAATCTCCTAAACAATCTCTAAAAGTCTTAAACAGAGAGCGAGAGAGAGAGAGTACGGAAATGCGGCGATCGGAATCATCAAGAGGAGGGGAAAAAATGGAGAGAAGAGCGAAGAGGATGAGAAGAGCTCCGGAGAAGGCGCAAATTAGAGGGAGGAGACGGCGTAGACGGTTGTAGTAATTGTAGCGCCGCCGGTGGAAAGCCATGGAAGGCTATACGTTCGGCGCTTTTACCTTCGCCTCTACGCCAGAGAGATTTGAAAGAAGAAAACTTGGCTCCAATGGAGGAAAACAAAAAAAAACAAAAGTCTTCTCTTCTGAGACAGAAAGAGTAAAACTGGTCGTGAACAAATATTCAAAATCAAAATCGCAACATGTTTTTTGTTTATTGTAATTTCCTCTTTAATGTAATCGCAACATCTTCATCACCACCACAATGTATCATTAGAGATTCTCTCTCGCTACGATTTTTATATATCAGACAGAAAGATTAATATTTACATTATTTTCCTCTTTCTTTTTGTTTTTGTTTTTGGGACACTTCTTATAGATTTCTGGGCTCTGAAAGAAATGAGGCACCGCCTCCAGCATTTTGTTCTAACAGTTTTTTTATTTTATTATATCGTATTCATGTAAATTAATTAATTGATTAAATTTCGATAATCATTATTCTGAACTGGATTTTTAGAGTCTTGCGAGTTATTCTATTTTTTGTATTTAGTTTGTTTTGATTGTTAATCTTCTTGTTTTGCATAGTAATGCTGAAGTTATTGGTTACTAATCATTCATAATCGGTTTTAACTGTCGAATAATTAGGAGTTAAATTTAGCATTTTTTTGGGAACTCTGAACATCTTTTTGACAGTAGAGCCAGTGACAAGCTTTGTTTTCTTAAACAAGCTTTGTTTCTCTAAATCACTTTAGAACTTTAAAAACCATTAATGTCTCTGAAATATAGATTTAGTGTAAGTATTACTCTTTGCTTTCCATGTAGTATCATCCTTGTTTTTTGTTTTGTTTTTTTGTTAGTAGTAAAAAGAAGAATATTTGAAATTAATATATTTCAGTTATTAACTTTTGCTAAAGAGTTTAAGTGAACAATAGCGTGAACTGAGAAGGAAAGTATTACTCTTTTGTCTGCCTTTTGGCCAGTTTCTGTTTGCTTGGTGTTGTCACCATCGATGAACAAAATTGGTGTGAGCCGGTTTAAGAATATTGGGTCCGTATCGTTAACCAAAATCGGAAAACAATCAACGGTTCGATTTAGTAACGGTTAAGTACTCATATTTGCATCGTGTGTTTAAAAAACGAACTTATTACAAATGATTCTTTCTTGTTACAAGTTTCAACTTTCGACCAGGGATTGGTCTTGTGCATAGCGGCACTTAGAAACCTTTTTATGATATAAGATATCTTTCGATTTCTATAAATATCGATTATTTTCTTATTCATGTTTACAGATCGAACAAGTAACAACAACAGAGTAAATTCATCGAGTGTTACTGTTACATAGTCTTCATCTTTTGAGTTAAAAATAAAAATGTCTTGAATTATCTTTATCTTTATTGATCTTATGATTATGAAGGGTAAAACAAATAAACTAATACCAACGACTTATCCATCTAGGGAAGAAAAAAGACAAAACATAAACGACCCCTAACAAAATCTATTTATATACTGTACATGTATTGTTATGTTTGTGTTGAGCACGACCTCCTAAAACTACAATATTAATTTATTTAGTTTATATTTAAAAAATCGAAATTTAGTAAAAAAATTTCAGCAAAGAACAAAAACAACGATTACTGTGACCGAGTTGATGATTTAAGAATTGATTCCCTAAGATAATATATATATATATATATCCACTTGCCATCAGATTCAACTCTGCTCAGAAAATGCTAGAGATGTAATCTTCCACAACTTCATACCGGTTTTGTCTATTTCAACTTGGATTATTTTAGTATAATGAATTCTAGTTCAGCTTAACCAACATGATCATTTATTTCAGAATGACACAACGTGGTTTGTCTGTAGTACAATAATCCCGAATCAGCTTAACCAACATGATAATTTACTTCATAATGACACAACTTGGTTTGTTTGTAGTACAATAATTCCGGTTTAACACACAAAAAGCTTACCAATTCACAACTTGCTTACGCCTTTCTTTGATAAGCTTCCCATAGCCTTAGCCTTGGTCCTCAGAACAAATTTCTGAACTTTTCCAGTCGATGTTTTAGGAAGATCCTCAAACACAATACTCCTCGGGGCCATATAACGTGGAAGCCGCTCCCTGCAATAGCTTATAATCTCTTCGGCGGTGGCCTTAGACCCGTCTTTCAGCTTCACAAATGCACAAGCAGTCTCACCCCAATACTCATCAGGCCTACCAACTACAGCTGCTTCAAGAACACAAGGATGAGTAAACAGAACAGACTCGACTTCTATCGAGCTAATGTTTTCTCCTCCTGAGATTATAATGTCTTTCGATCGATCTTTCAGCTCTATGTAACCATCAGGGTGTTTAACACCTAAGTCTCCACTCCAAAACCAACCTCCTTTGAACGATTCCTTGGTTGCTTCAGGGTTCTTTAAGTAACCATTCATCACTGTGTTTCCCCTGAAGACAACTTCACCCATAGATACACCATCAGCTGGCAAACTTCTCATGGTTACAGGATCTTTCACAGCGATTTCCTCGATCCCTAAATGATTCACGCCTTGTCGTGCTTTCATTTTCGCTTGTTCTTCACTAGGCAAAGAGTCCCACTCAGGTTTCCATGTACAGACCGTGCCTGGTCCATAAGTTTCGGTCAACCCATATGAGTGAAACATAGAAAACCCCAACTCTTCCATTTTGTAAATCACATGAGCTGGTGGCGGTGCAGCACCAGTTATAAAGGACACCTTCCCGGGAAGCGGTTTCCTCTCCGATTCAGTAGCATTGATGATCATATTTAGTATAGTTGGTGCACCTCCCGTATGAGTCACCTTATGCTGAGAAATGTTATCGAATATACCCTTTGCGTCAACATTCCTCAAACATATATGAGTCCCACCAATTGCGGTAACACCCCACAGTAAGCACCAGCCATTGCAATGAAACATTGGATTAGTCCATAGATATGTAGGCGAGGAGTGCATTTCGTTGAGTAAAACCGCAGCCAAAGAATTCAAATAAGCACCTCTATGACTATAAACAACACCCTTGGGGCTTGAAGTGGTGCCTGATGTGTAGTTCAGAGAGATCGCATCACACTCATCCTTTGGCCTTATGACTTGGAAATCCGATTTCCCCATGGCCACAACATCTTCGTATTCCATCAATCTCTCCTTTCCTGAATCAACAAACTGAGCAAGAGGCTCCTGGATCAAAATCAAAAGCGGCACCTTTTCGCCCTTCTTCGAGAGGATTCCACAAGCTCCTTGAGCTATCTGGAGAAACTGATGATCTGCGAAAATCACTTTCGTCTCTGAGTGTCTGAGTAAAACTGCTACGAGTGCGGAGTCATGACGAATGTTGAGTGTACAGAGCAAAGCTCCAGCCATGGGAACACCAAAATGCAATTCAACCATAGCTGGAACGTTAGGGGCCAACACTGAAACCTAGCGAGAATCAGAAGTATGAAATGTTTCAGTAAACGAAATTTATCGATTATACAAAAAGTCGAAAACTTTCTTTCAAAAGCTTAAAACTTTTGATAAATTCTTAAAATATCATCGATCTATGAATATAAAAAGGATCTCCAAAGATGATTGCAATCAAAATAGATTAAATCAAAGCTGAAAGGGAAAGCAAAAGCGAAATCAGTTAAAGAGAGAAGTTCTGACCACATCGCCGGCAGAGATCCCGAGTTGGGAGAGAGCGGAGGCGATTCTAACGCAGCGTTCACGGGTCTGACGCCAAGTGTAGGTGACGGGGCCGTAAACGACGGAGGTTCTGTCGGCGTAGACGACGGCAGATCGATCAAGGAAACTGATGGGAGTAAGAGGAACGTAGTTTGCCGGAGACTTGATAGTTCCCTTCATTTTCTATTCTCTCTATATTTTCGCCGAGAAGTGATTTTGCTCAGCCAATCGTGAATAGTGATTTTCATTAATGGGGTCAATAGTTGTTCTTATCAGGAGGTTCTACAAGGCATCTACACAAATGTGGAAACAGATACTCAAACAAGTATCAAATTAATATAATAATAATATATCCCTTTTAATGATATTTATAAAGAACCGTCGGTGAGACGTTTCATTAAAAAAACTTTTTTTTTTCTTTTTCTTTTAAATCGTTTTTAGGATGCAGATATGTTTGTCCACATCATCAGCCCCTTAGTTTGATCTTCGTTGTTGTTCTTATGATCCAAACTTCCTCTTGGGCCTTTGCTTGATTTCTTGTGCAATTGTCCTTTACGAAAAGCCCAACTGTTCTATTAGGCCTTTGCTTGATTTCAGCTCGACAACAGCCTACATTCCTTCCCTATTTGATGCAAATTGCAAGCCATCAAATTTTTTTATATGCAATGACATATTTACGAACGATCTTGAGTAACGTAAGAACCTTTTATTTTGGTTGTCTAAGGATTTTATCAAGTGTAAGATATCTCAAACTCAATTTCAAAGCGAACAACGTCTATGATATGATGAACCTTTTCGAGTCTTTGAAAGATGCAAAACTCGGTCTCTCTATAGTCAAAGCTAAAGTGAAGTTTCTAAAAGACATGATCCGAGTTCAAGTGTTAAAAGATGAGGGTATAAAGAAAAATTCATGTGTTGTTGAGCTGCTTGGTGTCGTCTCTCAAGTTGTGAGCAGAAGATAGACGAGTCCTTTAAGATATTCCACTATTTCAGATCCTCCCAGCTTTGAAGTTCCAAAGACTCTATCCACAAAAGTAATTGGTACCTGCAGATCAAGACAAGAGTATCAGTGAATCATAAATAATGAATGATTGAAAAGAAATCAAAATTGCAAGTGGAATTATATATGAAGAGACAAGAGAAGACCTCTTCAATATGGTATCCTTTTCTGGTAGCACGAACAATCATTTCCATCTGAAAGACGTAACCTTTACTCACACATGAGCTTATCACGTCTTCAAGCACCGATTTCTTGTACAGCCTTTCAAATAAGGAAGTGTGGAGGTCAGTCGTGAAACTATAGAAAATTTCAGCAGAACAAAAGTTATTTGAATCTTACCGGAATGATCCGGTTAAATCAGATACACCAGGCCATAAAAGTGTTTGAGCTAGCACATTTGCTCCTCTGCTTGTGAGTTTCCGCATAAGATTCCACCCGTGTACACCACCATCTTTTACATATCGTGTACCTGTTACTATACTTGCATTTGTCTCTAGTTGTTTCCTTCATGACATAGACAACAAAACAGTATCAAATTGACAAAAATCATTAAAAGCTTATGAGATTTGTCAGAGATCAAGAATACTCTACTTGATGAAACTTGGCAAATACTTTGGCTGCACAAGTGAAAAGTGAGTTAGCTCAACAAAACAATACAAAAACAAAAAAAAAATCAGTTGGTGACTCTTACATGATGTGAAAGATCAGCATCCATGATTACAATAAAATCACCCGTAGCATGCTTCAAACCATGGATATATGCAGTTCCTAAGATCGATCGTACCAAGAAGATTAATAATTGTTGACTTCTTGTAAAGAAAAGTTATAGAAGATGATGAAGTTACGGATACATACCCAAACCAAGCTTCTTGGCTCTAGCTCTTAAAAGCTGCATCATACGAAAAAAAAAAACAATCACGAGTTCACCTAAACCGAAGAATGCAAAAGGAGAAACGCACAATAAAATAACACATTCAGGTGCTAACTCGTCACTGTACTCACTATGCGATCTTCACCATACAGCTGCTGAAGTTGCTTGACAATTTCTTGTGTGCCATCAGGACTCCCATCATCCACAACAATAATCTCAAAATCAACATTCCTAAACATCATTCAAGAAGTGTCAGATCCTCCATAAAATTCGAGAGATAAGAGAAAATTGATTAACAGAAGCAGCCACAACCAGAATCGATCCGGGATTAGAGCAAATCTAGCTTACGGATGATTCTCCGATCACTAAACCAGAGGTTCTATAAACAACATGAAATCACTTCTATACTGTTTGAGGGATCATTACAATTAGTTACTAGCTCATGCGCACAAACAACAATCGTAAAGTTTGGATCTTCAATGTAAAACCATGATCCATCACTTGTGATCCCTCAAAAGGGGAAAAAACGAAAAATACTGAATCACTAATGGGAGATCGGATTCGAATTCAGTCAAATGGGATCAAGAATTCGATATAGAAAACCCAATTTCAACAAACAAATATTGATATTACCGGAGATGCTTGAAAATGAGGTAGACTATAAGAGCGATATTGAGGCGCTCGTTGTAGGTAGGAACGATTATGCTATATTTATACTTTTTATCTCCTTTCATCTCCTTCTCGTCCACCATATCAGCCTGGCCTTTTTTTAATCAACGGAGCGAGCTTCTTTCGTCGTCTTTAAACCTGCCGGATCAGCTCTGTGAAATACGACCGTCGTCCGTGATTCTTTACCAAAAAAAGTTAGGACTAATACATTAATGTTAAAGTAGAAGGAGTAAAACGCAAATTATGAAGTTGGGCCTAAAATGATTAATAGGCTCTCAATGTAAAGCCCAATTATAATAATAGATCAGAAAGAAAGAGGCTGCTTTAAAACAACTAATGTCTCTCCATATTACATCGGAATCGCTCTCTTCCTTCCTTCCGCCATTTTTTGTTTGTTTCTAGGTTGCAGCAGAGTTAAGCGGAAGGTCTTAATTAGGGTTTTACAGAGAAAACAAAGATGAGCCGAAGTTTGGGAATACCGGTGAAGCTTCTTCACGAGGCGTCCGGTCATATCGTGACGGTTGAGCTAAAGAGCGGCGAGCTCTACAGAGGAAGCATGATCGAGTGTGAGGATAACTGGAACTGTCAGCTCGAGGACATTACCTATACCGCTAAGGTAAATCAGCTGAACGTTACCTATTCATTATATTTGAGACTGGTTTTCTTTTAATAAAAAATTCATTGGTTTCGTTGCTCTTTTTCATTGTTATTGATGTGAAAACCCTAGATTTGGTGAGCCTCGAAGTTTTGGGAGAGCTAGCTTTGCTTTTTGTTATATGGGTTTATAAAAGTCTATAATTCTCTCTTGGGGAATTGAGAATCGTAGAAATTTTGGCTGGATAGAACCCTAGGATAGTGATCCCAGTAGCGACTTCTCGTGAAGCATTAGATGTATTTTTAAGTGTCTAAGTTGCTCTCTTAGATCATAGTGGTCAAAGGTGGATTATCTAAAGTTTTCTGGACTGGAATCTTCTTGTTCCTTATGATCACCTTGAGTCTGCGTTTTCAATTACACTTGTAGTTCTTTGAAAAATCAAAATAAGTCCTTGGAGTTTCCAGTTATAAATTTCAGAATCATATATTCACTCTTCAAGTGTTGTTTCTTACTTTCTTAGAACTAATCTTGCGGCATATGTGTTATTTCATATACAGCTTAGTAATGGGTTCGCCTGTTAATTGTCACTGAACTTTTGTTGTGAGTTTTCCAATGTTGTGTCGCAGGATGGTAAGGTATCACAGCTTGAGCATGTCTTCATTCGAGGCAGCAAAGTCAGGTGCCGTAAACACTTCTTTTGGCTTGTGATTGTTTCATATTTTGTATAATTCATGGGATCATTCTCGTATACGTAGATGATTAGTAATTGACCAATGGAGAGATCTTGACAGGTTTATGGTCATACCAGACATTCTCAAGCATGCTCCAATGTTCAAGCGCTTAGATGCTAGAATCAAGGTATATGCTTTCTAAACACCCTTGATGAAGAATAATGTTAAGAGTCTCTATGTATATCTTCAATATACATAATACCTTGCTTGCTTGATTGATGCAGGGAAAGAGCGGATCACTGGGTGTTGGCAGAGGTAGAGCTGCAATGCGAGGAAAAGTAAGTTCACTCTCCCTCTCTCAATCTCTCTCTCTGCAAGCTACTTGTTCATGATTTAACTCTCAAGACATCAAGTCCTTGTTTGTCCTTAATGCCTGTTTCTTCTTTGTCACCACTAATTGTTGGATCCTTCAATGTCTGTGATATGATCATAAAGGTTCCGGCTACTGGGCGTGGAACTGGAGGAAGGGGAGCGGTACCACCTGTGAGGAGATGATTGCATCTACGGTCAACATGTGAGCTTTGATCCTGAGACTAAGCCGGCCTCTCTTGCGACAGTTATGTATTGCTTTAAGGTTCACTTGTAAAACCAATGTTCTTCTCTAACGAGTCAAACAAGAGAGAAAGAGAGAAATGTCCAGATGCAGTATTAGTTCTGTATTTTGGGGTACTAAGATGTTAAAACATTGACAAGTTTTCCTTCTGATATCCTTATGGTATGCTTTTTTTTCGCATTCGCCATTTTCTGGCAGTAGATGAATAAAAACAACGCACATGCTTTTCCCCAGTTGGTTATAAATATGACAAAGCTCTGCTAAATTGATGGAACAAGATAATGAACACAGAGATCTGTAAGAAATGTTTTTGAATAAGGTATACATGGTTTTAAAATTTTGTGGAATTTAAATGGATATGGTAGAGATTTTAGATGTGTAGTTTTGATAGGATTTTGAAAAATTTGAGAATTTTATTGAGGTTTTAAATAAGTGTTTTGGTAAAATTAAAAAATAAAAATAAAATTTTGTTAGTGATTTGGTATGATTTAAAAAAAAAAAAAACTTTCTACCAATTTTTTTTGTTAATTCAAAATATTTTTTTTACGACTATTTAAATTTTTTTGATTTTTTTAGATTGAAACTAAAAAAAAGTCTAAAAACTCTTCAAATACTATTTCTATTTGTTAACTTTTAACTAAAAATCATATCTCAAATCCTATTTGAAAGATTCAATTGATTAAATCTTTATTTTCTAATAAAATAAAAATTTAAAAAAAATTGTATAAATTATCAATCCAATATGTCAAAACTTAATACTAGATCTAATAAATTCAGATTTGAAATGATTTTTACGAATTTGAAAAAATAAAATCCTATAAAATCATCAATCTAACAAATTCTTTTTGTTTTAGATGGCTATCAAATACCAAAATTATTTAATAAAATCCTATCAAATCATCAATCCATCAATCCAACAAACTCTACTTATTTTTAGATGGCTATTGAGACATTTCTGAGTGGAGGGTTTTACAACAATTATATACATGTAATTGCTTCACAAATTGAATGTATATAAATCATGATATAAAAAAAAACATATTGTATATTTTTATTCTCTTTAAGTGAAGAAAGATCTAAAGACTTATAATAGAAGAACCGAACCAACAATTGTACATCTCATATTTGGGCAACTTCAGTTGCTTTTTTCTCCCTCTCTTTTTAACTCTTTTTGTATTCTGTATCATTCCATCTTATAATTATAGTTTTTCCTCCATATATAGTAGAAACCCAGCTGGTTCAGTTCTTGCAGCATAAGCGAACTTTGATGTGTTGTACTTCCTGTGAACTCCTGTTAGCTTCCCTGTTCCTGCCTTGTGATGGAAAGCAACCATCTTTCTTGCGCATGCCCTGGAAAAGGAACCAAAAGCCGATTTTCTTAGTTAGAATTGTCTCTTATCGGTTCTGAAACGACATTCAAAATGTATGTTCAAGACGTGTAATCCTTACAGTAGCTGTTCTTCCTTGTAGCCTGTGTGAAACTCACAGGTTTTGCTCCATTCCTCAAAACCTTTGAGTGTACACTGAGCAGTGTAGATTGCCGAGGCTGCTAGCTTAGACGGAGTATACTCCAGCATCTCGTACTCCACGAGACAAAGCTCGATGATAAAAAACGATAAAACCTCAAGCTGAAACCACAATTTCATATCACACAACTTTAGATATAAAGGCCAGATGGCTTCCTTGCAAAAAGATTCAAGTTTTCAATAAAAGAGACAAACCTTTTTGTCAGATTTGGCAGCTTTGAGAAACCGTCTCATGAACACATACGGAGTAGGCAAAGAGAAACTGAATTGCAAGGTGTTGGCCATTAGCTTCTCCTGCAATAAAAGGCAGAAAAAAGTCAAGTAAAACTGAAGTTACCATATTTAGATTAATGATCAAGATAAATATGATACTCACCATATCCAGTACTTCTCTTCTAGTGTAAGCTTTATCAGAGATCAAGATGAGATCATCTACTACTGGAACTGAGACTTCCTCGTATTTACAAGCTAGCAACAAAGCGGTCACACCAACAAGCTGAAGCTTTTTCCTCACAATTTGATGAACCGCAAGGAATCGATCGATGACACTGATTGTGAGGTAAAGGGTTTCCTCCATCAGATCAAACTTGTAGTGCACCTGCTCAAAACATCTCAAGTAAATGAATTATCATGCACATTGAATAACAAAAACAACAATGAAATTAAAATTCTTTTATGGTCTGGATCTATCTACCTCAATCAACCAGTCAATGAGGATTCCTCTCATCCTCTCATTAAGATCTTGCTGATTGTCCATGTAGTTAGGAGGCACGCAACTAAGCTCCTACAGCATCATACCAACCGATCAACCATAAATTCAGGATCTTGAAACTTTGAAGCCCATTGAGGATAAGAGAACCGCAAAGTTTCGTGTTAAAAAAACATCAAACTCACCTCATATTTCTTGTAAAAGCTGCATATATCGTCGATATATTCAACTACGGCTAAAGGATTCTTCTCATCGCAAGCGTCAATGTTGATCACTCGCTCTTCTTCTATATCTGCATCTTCCCTTTCAATCTCCTCCTCCTATTGGAATATACAAGGCAATGTGAGTATTGAGTAACTCGCTTCCATAAAAGAAAAGGGTTTAGAAGAACTTAAGATAGTATATATACCATCTGGTCTATCTCCTCCATCATTGCTTTAGTGTGTTGTACAAACATTGGTTCATTAAAGTCGTCTCCTTCTTCCTTACCACTATCATCCACATAGATGTCAACCCTCCCTGCTTCTTCACTTGGGACCGAGTCTGATTTCTTAGTTTCCTAAGATTAAAAGAGAATGAAATTCGAAACCTGGTCTATGTTCACTGTACTAACTGAAACACATGTCGGAATAGTGTCACTATAGAGTACCTCCTCCTGGATTTGCGGCTTATTATCAGCTAATTGTGCAGCAAACTTCCTGAACCAACAGAGGGTAGTAAGAACTCGGTAATTGACTCATTAACCAGACAATGTAAGACAATTAAAGTAGACAAGAGTGAAGATCTAATGTACCTAGTAATTGGTCGATGCAGAGGTGGCTTACTACAGATGTCATTCCTTCTGCATAATCAGATCAAATATTGGATTCTTAAGAATCTAATCAAAGAATAAATCTCGAATCTGAGGATTCAGACTTACTCAGAAAGTGATCTCTTGTTGTTAACAGCATAAGGGTAAGACGGAGGTTCAATGATGTTCTTGTTAATGGTACTCAGTGCTCTTCTGGTCGGCCCTGTATTCGCCGCCGGCATGATCTTTCCTCCTCCGCCTGCATCATGTAAAAATCTCCTTCTTCAATTAAAAACAAAATTAAATTTCAACGAGGATTTGATTTGATTAACAAGTCATTCGATTAAAGAAACCTTGGAGATTCGTTGATCTGATTAGTCCAATGCTATTCTCATCTGATTTACCCATTTTCTTCGTTATCTGAAAAGTTTTTTCATTGGAAAATTAAAATCAAGAATCAAAACATACCTAACTTAAAAGCACGGTTTTTTTTAAAAACAAAAATAGAAAAAGGAAAAATCTTGACTTTTGAGTTTGACATTCAAACACTTTAGATCCGGTTTACTAATCTGAAAAGAAGACCCGATCAAGAACAAAGCCCTAACCCCAAATTTCCCAAATGACGGAAACCCAAGTAAAAAGATTTCACCTTTGGCCGTCAATTCAAAGAACCACCGTGAAATTAAGTCAACGCCTGATCACAAAATCGAAGAAAGGAACTCTTTTAATCAAGAGAATCTTTTGAAATCTAATAGGTCTATTTTCCCGTGGATTCAAGTTGTTCAAACAAAGGAGAGAAAGAGAGATCCTTCAGTGAAACCCAGAACAACCGATATCGCTCTCTTTCTCCCCAATCGCTACGTATTGAAAGATCCTTCCCTTTCACTTACTCCGCTCAGTCTCTCTCCCAATATAAGGGGCAAAAGAGAGGAGAAGAAAATTAAAAAAGAAATTAGGAGAAAAAAAAGACCAAACCCTTCTTTGGTAATATAAATTTGAAAACAAGAATTAACGGCTATATAATATTAACCGTTAGATGAAAGCCACATGTCTAATATCGTAACGTGCCTTCTTCTCTGCATCTCAACACACTGTTACCATTTGTTTTTATTCCTTTGTGTATATTATTCAAATTCTTCAGTTTTTTTTTCTCTCTGTATTGGGGAAGACACCGAAATTTGAAAATTAGTATTATGTTATAGACATTTCTATAAAGAGAACAAAAATAACAGTAAATACTGCTTTTGTTAAGAAATAAATATTTCTATTTTTATGAAAATAAATATCCTTAATACAAATTTGTTTTTGGTTTCTTTGACCAAAAGACAAAAAGACTTAATATTATTAACCACAATATAAATATATTAAAAACTCAATTTTTTGGTGAAGTGTATCATTAAATATTTAAATAGTGGAGTAAATTTTTATGGGAATAAAATATATATAGACTTTTACATAATAATGGCACTGATTTACTGCCTCTTCAAGTGTACCTTTTCAAAAGAAGGTACTTCTGTGACTACATTAGTATCAACGACTACATTCAAATCATTGGATATTCAATCTAGAGGTAGAACCATAATAATTTATTTTTTTTCTATTTGTATTGACATTAAATAACGTGATATATGCTTTCGGTCTGAAATAGTGCTACAGTATAACTTTCTTTTTATTGGCATCTGATAGCATGCATATCTATAGGGTGCTTCGTGACTATATATGATCATAGTTTGTGAACATCCTCGTTATCTTGCAGTTTCTTTTGTTCATCATCTTGTTCTTGCGGGTTATCTTCTTGTATAGCTTTCGGTTTCTTGCTTGTGGACTGCTGATACATGAATCCACCAAACATACAGATCAAGAGTCCTAAAGTTCCAATGAAAGTTGAGTGTTTATCCCATATAACCAAATTGATCACAACTGTCAACAGCTTGTTCACAATGCCAAGAACCGTAAACCCGGTAGCCGAAATCCCACGGCGGCACGAAAAACCAAAGAAAGAGATTGCCAAACCGAATAAACAAGATAGACCCAAAGGCAAAACCACTGTGAAACTGTACCAATCAGGCTTATCAGTGATCTCATGCCTTAGTTTCTGTAACTCTCCCATTATAAGCAACTCAACTGGGAACAAGAGAAGAGCCTCGAGGTTATTGTAAAGTACAAGACCCCAAGTGTTTAACCCGATTGTCGTAACCACGTGCTTGATGTAGACAAGATCTATAGACATGCTCACAAGATACGCAATAGCCCAGCTATACGCTGTGACTGTAAACTGATAATCAGTGAGCACATAGAGCAAGCTTCCTCCAAGAATGGTAGCAAGAGAAATCCATGTTTTAAGAGATGGCCATGGCTGCTTCAAGAAAAGGGTCTCTCCAACAGCGACAAAAACGGGAACAGCCGAACGAAACACAATAAAAGTGTCCACGTTAGAGTGGAGTAACAGCTCACTGTTGGTGAAAAGTGACAAGTAGAACATGATTGCTGCAGGAAGAAACCTCCACATGGTTAAGAGATTGAGTGGATCGTGCTCGATAAGCTTTAACTGTCCACAGAGTAAGACACCAATCGTACTTGTGAAGTACTGAAGAGCGGTTAGTGAACCAGGGTAAGGGAATTTCATGATTGCCCATTTGTTGATGATTGAGAGAAGAGAAGCTGAGATGCAATAACCTGTGGCTACAGCATACACAGAGGCTTGGTGAAGCAGATCACTGTACCAAGGTTTAGTTCCTTGAACACTTTCTGAGTATTTCCTAACGGTGGATCGTAAGGTTCGGACACCGTTACTCATCAGCTCGAATCCGAAATGCTTCCAGTTTCGTGCAAATACGAAACGTGAGGACATCAGAACGATAAGCGGTCTAGAATCAATTCAATGGAAGTATAACAAAAAAAAAGGGAATCAGATCGTTGCTGCAACAAAATTAACGAGATTCTCAAACGATTTCAAACTAGATTACTTGAGAGAGAAGGAATAATAACGGCGACGAAAGCAAAACTGATTTGAAAAATACTGACCTGACTACCTGAGTTGGAGAGACGAAGTTGCTAATGAGTGCTACATGTTGGAATGAAATGTGGTTTAAATCGCCAGAGATTGGATCTGGTTAGTGAAATGAGAGAGAGAGAGAGAAGCACTCCAAGAACTGTGTCACCTTCAGATATCTTTCGACTTTCCAATTTTCACTCCTCTTACTCTGCCATATAACCCTATTTTGAATGCCTAACGTTTTTAGCCGATAATCAATTTTTTTGCTTTTTAAAGTCTCTTGTAATTAATTTATGTTTTTTGTTTAAACTCGGGTCTTTAAGGAATTACACCCAAGAATAAATCTCTGGATTTTGATTTTGTAACTACTCAATTTGTTTTCTTCTTCTTCTTCTCTGTTTACTGTCGAGGAAAGTTTCACCTAATCTTCTTACGATTCCATTAATTTATTACATAAGGAAGAACAGAACAATGTTAACTACTGGTTTTGTCTGCATTTAAACTTCTTATTACTTCAAGATCAATTCCCTTAAAAAAAAAATTATTTAGAAACCATACTTGATCTTCATATTTTCATCAGATCCGGAACCAAGCCTAGTGTACTCATCTCTTCGGTCCAATCACCTTATCAGCCATAAAAGATGAGGGAACAAAGGCACTATGGAAACGATCAAACACACGTGAATCTGCAGAATTTTAGACCCTATCCACAGCCATAGCTGAGAGTTTTTCACTGCAATAAATTCAGGGACACAATCAGTTCATATTCATATTTTACCAATATGATGCGACTCTTATGAAAACATACCAATTAACTTCTTCAATTCACTGTCAACGTCTCAAAGATAGATACAATTAATCAATAACCGTGGGCATTAACCACATCTAGACCAACCAACTAACTACTCTGATAATGAAACTTCTTGTAATTCATGTTGCTCCAAAGATCACTCTCTTTTTTATACTTGATGAATATTATTATGCACCACCATCCAACATATTCCCATTTTATAAGCTTCTCATGATAATATGGAGCTTTAGACGAGTCACATAGGCAATTGTATGGATAGCATTAGACATCTGTTCCGAGTGACATGCACCACTTGTTACCATTCAAAAGCTTCCTATCCGATGAGCTTCAGATGGATTTAAGCCAAGCTAAGGCATTTGTATAGATCATTAGACATCTTTTTTTCCAAATGTCCATCATGCACCACCATCCACTCCTTTCTCATTCATAAGAGCTTAAGAAGCTTTAGTTGACTTCTGGGGTTTTAACCAAGTCGAGGCATTTGTATAGATAAGGGACATCATGTTTCAGTTATCATGCACCACCATCCATCCCTTTCTCACTCTTAAGCTTCTAATCAGCTTAGCCGCTCTAGCTCTCTCACCGTCCATAGCGTTCGTTTGGCTGTTACTACTGACCCTTACAGATGTCCCCTGAGATCCGAAGAATTTTGCTTCGAGAGGTCACTGATAGTGGTCATTTGACTATTACAACTGGCTGTTACGGACATTCTTTTCTACATTTTAGGATTCGACCCGGCTTCTCCTGCATTGATCTGCTCCGTTTTGCTCCATTAAGGGTTCTCAAAACAAACAAATACATCATATAAATTCATTGGTAAACATTGCATCAAATTTAAATTTCTAGTCTTTTCCTTGTTTTACCTTTCATAATTGAGTAATTCATATTATCTATTTTGATTGCAAGGAATAACGAAGAAGTTTGTTTATGTCTTATAGGGATTACAAATTTCTTTACCAGTTTACGGTTTACACCGATGTAAAATCAAACTAATGTTACATACTTGAACTTTATATATGGTTAAAATGTTTATCTATGTTATTTGGTAGACTGCAATTTTGTTTTAGGAATTGATTGGGAGATTTTAGATGAAAGTGGCAAAAATTTAATGAATTTTTACAGAACTTTTAAAAAAGAAACAAATAAATATATCATATAAATTAATTGGTGAAAAGCGCATCAGATGTCTATATCTTGATATCATATCGCTTAGTAATATCGTAGCAAAAAAAAAATACTTTGGTAAATAATAGAGTAAGTGAGTAACATTTTTAGATATGTTTTTATATAATATCAGGAAAAACAAAAGGTTACAAGTAAAATAAACTGGAAAATTTGCATAGGAAAAAGTATAATGAAAGCAATCATAAAAACCAACCAAAGGGTTTGTAGCTTAATGGTAATATGTCGATGTTAGTTTTGTTGTATTCTGGATTTTATTTTAAAAAATAGAATGTTAGTTTTTAAATAAAAATGTTTAAAAGCTAATTTTAAATCTATGGGAAATTATAAATTTAATGTTCGGAACTTCCATGAAAACCAAATGTTGAAAAAGAAGTCTAGTGAAGTCACCATCTGAGTAGAAAAGGGGTACCAAAAGATTCCATTGGCCAAAAATTTCAAATTCCAAAAAAAAAAAAAACAAAAAATAATGAGAGAGAGGATAAGATGTAATCCTGATTTTTGTCGTGTTTATCCACGAAAATGCATTTTCATTCGTTGAGTTACACCAAAAAAGTAACTAAGTAAGGGGAAGATTGCTACGTGGCAACTTACAATTGGATTCCAGTTGCCCTCGTATGTGATCTAAGTATTTGTATTAGGCTCTCTTATTACGTAAACTGTGTCAACTTTTGATTTTTCCTATTTAGTTTTTTATATATACAAACGGGAAATTGAAATCTTGACTGTTTTATAGTGCCGTTCAAGTAGTCTAAGTACATTATTATACTAACATAAAATAGCTTTACCGAAATAACTAAATCTTAGAATATTGTGTACTATTATTACAGACTACGACAAAAATAAGATGTTTATATATTCGGTACATATATGATTTGTTGTACTAAAATTAACCAGTTTCTATTGTTATTTATCGTTTCATGTATAGAGAACATTTACTCTTATTTGCTTTTGATATATCCATTGATAAATTATGTTGTTTAAATTATATATGTGAATAGTGATTATATAAACTCTCGTTCTTTATATAGTTTAGAAACTTATATGGATCAATATTTCCACCATCCGCAAATGTTGATAAATATTTTTGTGTTTACTGATGGTAGTAGTTGAAAGTGGATAATAACAAAATATAAAATTAAATTTATTTAAAAACAATAAAAATATGTTTAGTTAGTTAACCAAAAAAATAAAATAAGTTAACATTTAAGATTTTAATATTATAGTTATGAAATATATAAATGAACTGATATTTTATTATTTATAATCACTAACAAATTATCATAATTTTATATTAATAAAACTTTAAACTAAAATTTTCCCAGTAATTTTTTTAGTTTCAATTAATATTACATAAATATTATGCATATATAAATCTAATAAAATAAAAATTTTCTAAATCTTACATTAGTTTTTAAAACTGTAACAGCCTGTTTTCACAAATTCTCTCAACCGCAACTAAACCCTATGTTTAATTAAATCCTTCGCTACGAACAAATGACAAGTAAATGATGTTCGCATGTGCTGTGACGAAACTTGCAAGAAACTTATTATGAAACAACTGTACAGATGTACATGCGTAGAACTATTTTAGCTACGCTACTACTTTTCCGAGGTTTGTGACATTTTTGTCGTCACCAAACGAAGATTTTTCTTTGTTTCTTTCTTTACGACACCAAGACTTTTCTTTAGTAAGATAAGATGATTTCTACAAATTTATCTGATAAGGGAGTATTATGATATTTTTAGGTAGCTCCAAACGCTTGTTTTGTAAATTCTAAAATTTTTAGGTCGTGGGTTCATGATCTTTAGTTTAAATATATATTATATGATCTGTAGTTTTAGCTCAACATATTTACGAACTATATATATAAATTATATGATTTGTATACATTAAATACTATTATCAAACACAATACAATATGGAATTTGAATCCAACAACGATGAAACAATATGTTTTAAACCAATGAGGAAAACCCTCGATTACGTGGACTAGTTAAAATTTCGCACATATCTGAATATGAGTTATATTAGTCGCTGCACTTGACACAGCATATTAATTATAAATCTCTTAAATCTGAACTTCTAGTTGAATAAAACTACGGTTTGTGACTGTTGAATTTAGTAAAGTAAAAGTAGGGAAAGAAAAAAAAAATCATCAAGTCACAGCTTACATGTTTAAACCAAAGTACACAAGTCTATGAGTACATTCTTGTTTCAGAAACACACAATCATGTGAATTTAATTTGTTAGACGGAATAGATGTTGATTGTCTTCTAATGATTGCATTTTTCTGAGAGAATATATAGTATTGGAGTAGTTTCATCTAGTTGTAATAATATCAAACGAAGTAACAAAAGCAACTTGTTCACTCTAAAGGGACCCAAGCGTAAGCTCCCCAATCAAAACACGAATCAATTTATCATCGAAGTAACGTGTTAATAATCGCCACATGCTCCCAGACATATAGACGACCCACCATACCCACTCAATAATGCCATTAGTTTAGCTGTTTTTTTTATAAATCATAAGTTATGAATTTTCAACTCGTCAATTTAGATTCATGCTCATCAATAGTAATAATGCATAATATATATATATATATATTTATAACAATTAATTGTTTATTCACGTATAAAAAGTCGTATCGAATCGGATAAGGCTAAAGTAATCTAACCCGGCTGACATTTTTGGAGGATAATGTTGAAAAAAAAAAAATAATAGCTTTGGACGACCGGTCGAAAATATCATATATGTAATGTTGAGAAATGAAAGTTATTACTTAGAAACCTCACTCTATTCATTATCCAACATGTGTCTGACACAAACTTTCCAATCTTACCGAATATAAGAACATGTAATCCAAATAAAATTTTCAAATAACTAAATTATATATTCATCGAAATTTGACTAAAACTAAAATTGTATCAAAAACCAAGTTTATTATATCAGTTACACCAATGTCAACAATATTTGGTCTTACAATATTGTAAATAAAGATCTTTTCATTAAATCTAACTACATACTGAACTGGTTTTAGAGACGATTTTCTGACAAACTGTTTCCCCACAACTTACAAACCTACAACGGATGATTCTTTATCTGCATTACACCCATAGCGATCAGTTTTCACATTGTATACACAAAATATGATAAATGATTTATACCTATGATACGTTAAAATAATTTGATAAAATCTGTATATAGAGATCACAAGTTTTTAAAAAATTGCGTTCTTTTAGATTTTAATTTCAAGTCTGATGTAATAAACAATACCTTTTATCACGTATCAAACTAAGTTATAATAGAATTATCATTACTATTGTGAATAATTATAGTTGAATTATCTTTAAAAGAAAGGTTATGTACCAGGTCATATATATAAATAAATTATCCTAATGTTATTGAAGTTTTTGTTTTTGAGATTTGGTGAGTGGTTTTGTCACAATAATTGTTTTCGAGAGATATTATTATTTTTAGAGCAATACTGACTTGTCGGGATCATAAATTATTGTTCATCACCGAATGCTTTTTTTTTTTTCTTCTTACGGGTTGGAGCCAAAAACGGAAAAAGAAATATCTAAAGTGGTGGGCATTGAAGACAAAACAAAGGTAGGGGCATTATTGTTATCGCAAAGGAAAAGTAAATACAATGGACCCATTTTTACTGTATCGTTAAATTGATCTTAAGAGGACAAATGTAGCCTTCCACTTGGGGCAGCCATCACCGAGTGTGGCAGACGCGATCCACTATATATATATATATCTACTCAGAGGATCTTATCACTCTCACTAAACCAAAACCTCAAAAGTTATATTTGGGGATCATCAAAGCTTCTTCATCACCATGGATCCTTACAAGGTATCTTTATGTTCTTCTTGACCCTCTTTTTGTGTGTGTGTGTGTGTCTCTTTAATCAAATATCATGTTTCATTATGATCTTTTTTCTTTCACTGTTTTTTTTTTAATGAAGAGATGAAAGTTAAATCTACTTGATGCTCTTTAATCTTAGTGTTAACATGATCGATCAAAAATTTGCTTAAATTCTATGATCGCTTGAGTTATAAGTTGGTGATGTTGATTTTTTCTTTTTGGCTTGCTATGTTTAAAAACGTTTGATTGATTTATAAACCAGTGCATGCCAAAGAAACGCCACATGTGGTTTGTTGTTTTTTCCTTGTATTAGAAAGTTTTTTTGGTGTGTGTGTTGTTTATTAAACGCGTGTGTTCTAAAAATGGGTCTTTAATTTAGACGTCCGACCGTAAATTATTTTAGTGATTTTAAGCAAATCAGATTTAAGTAATCAACTAAATGATTTCTCAGATCCACACACCTGAGTGATCAAAATCTACACGATAGATTCATCAAATAATATATAATCTGACTAAATTAGATCTAAACATTTTTTAATCACTTTTAAACATAAGACGGTCGATCAATCAATTTTTGAAGTAAAGTATTTTTTTCGTCTTAAATGAAAACACATATCCGATCAGCACCTATATAGTATGAAATATTGTTTTTATAACATACATGTGTACTGCTGTACATGAGGATTATTCATTCTATTTGATTTATTTATTCTAACAATTAAAAGTGGTGATAGATCCATCAAACAAGACTTGAATATACGAAAGTCTTTAAAAGCAAACCAACAATCGAATAAAATTTTTTAGTTTAGGATGAAATTTTAATAACCCCTTTATTTCCGACATGTTACTGTTTTTGCCACTCAAATTTAAAAAACTTCTTTGCCTGGATCCGACCCGATAATCCGGGTTTCGTTTTTGTTCGGGTCGCGTCATAAAATTGAATTTGGGGAAATGTGAATGGAAAAAAAGACGCGGTTAATGAAAGTGATATCTTCAAACTGAAATTAGGGTTTTAACGGATGAGTGTTGTGGCTAGATCTGACCAATTTTTACCTGAGATGATAAACGATCGAATTATGATGTTTGCAGTATCGTCCATCGAGCGCGTACAACGCTCCGTTCTACACCACAAACGGTGGTGCTCCAGTCTCGAACAACATCTCTTCCCTCACCATCGGAGAAAGAGGTATATTTGTCTTCTTCTAAATTGGAACTGTAACAATCTACTTTACGAGCTACGAAAGAGATTTTTTTAAAAAATGAGAGAAAGAGTTTAAAGCTAAGATCTTGTGAATAGGAGTGTGATGGTTTTTTTTAAAAAAAAAAACATTTGTTACTTTTGTGCTTGGCAGGTCCGGTTCTTCTTGAGGACTATCATTTGATTGAGAAGGTTGCCAATTTCACCAGAGAGAGGATCCCTGAGAGAGTGGTTCATGCCAGAGGAATCAGTGCTAAGGGTTTCTTTGAGGTCACTCATGACATTTCGGACCTTACTTGTGCTGATTTCCTCAGAGCACCTGGTGTTCAAACTCCTGTCATCGTCCGTTTCTCCACCGTCGTGCACGAGCGTGCCAGCCCTGAAACCATGAGGGATATTCGTGGGTTCGCCGTCAAGTTTTACACCAGAGAGGTATAAAAGATTGGTAATTTCCATTTTTAATATCCTCTAGCTAGCTTCTTTAGAATCAGTACTGATGTGTGTCTTTGATACTGTTATTGTAATAACTTAGGGGAACTTTGATCTTGTTGGTAACAACACTCCGGTGTTCTTCATCCGTGATGGGATTCAGTTCCCGGATGTTGTCCACGCGCTGAAACCGAACCCGAAGACAAACATCCAAGAGTACTGGAGGATATTGGACTACATGTCCCACTTGCCAGAGAGTTTGCTCACATGGTGCTGGATGTTTGATGATGTTGGTATTCCACAAGATTACAGGCACATGGAAGGTTTCGGTGTCCACACCTACACTCTTGTTTCCAAATCTGGAAAAGTTCTCTTCGTGAAGTTCCATTGGAAACCGACTTGTGGGATCAAGAATCTGACTGATGAAGAGGCAAAGGTAGTTGGAGGAGCCAACCACAGCCACGCAACTAAGGATCTCCATGATGCCATTGCATCGGGTAACTACCCCGAGTGGAAGCTTTTCATCCAGACCATGGATCCTGCGGATGAGGATAAGTTTGATTTCGACCCGCTTGATGTGACCAAGATCTGGCCTGAGGATATCTTGCCTCTGCAACCAGTTGGTCGCTTGGTTCTGAACAGGACCATTGACAACTTCTTCAATGAAACTGAGCAGCTCGCTTTCAACCCTGGTCTAGTGGTTCCTGGGATCTACTACTCAGACGACAAGCTGCTCCAGTGTAGGATCTTTGCCTATGGTGACACTCAGAGACATCGTCTTGGACCTAATTATCTGCAGTTACCGGTCAATGCTCCAAAATGTGCTCACCACAACAATCACCATGAAGGTTTTATGAACTTCATGCACAGAGATGAGGAGGTAAGTCTTAGTACCACCACGTTGAGCTAAAACTGTTGGTCTTTGACTTGAAAATCGAAATATTTATTGGGTGTTTGCTTTTTGTAGATCAATTACTACCCCTCTAAGTTTGATCCCGTCCGCTGCGCCGAGAAAGTTCCTATCCCTAACAAGTCTTACACTGGAATCCGAACAAAGGTATGTACGCCATGCCTCCTTGAAATCTTTAAAACCTTATCTCACTTTATTAAAATCGTTTCCTAAAACAACCTTTTCATTGCTAATGTTACAGTGCATCATCAAGAAAGAGAACAACTTCAAGCAACCTGGAGATAGATACAGATCCTGGGCACCAGACAGGTATAGAAGAACTTTCACAGAAACTCGCTAGACAGAGATTAATTCCTAATGTTTTTATGTTTACTTATGGTCACAGGCAAGACCGGTTTGTTAAGAGATGGGTTGAGATTCTATCAGAGCCACGTCTCACTCACGAGATCCGCAGCATCTGGATATCTTACTGGTCTCAGGTGAGGACAAAAAACATGAAATCTCTGCTTATTATTATTATTTTTTTTATTTTGCACCATTTTCAGCAAAACTAACATTGTTAATATCTCTGTCTTAGGCTGATCGATCTCTGGGACAGAAACTTGCAAGCCGTCTCAACGTGAGGCCAAGCATCTAGAGACCAAATCTCCAAATTTGCTTGTCCCCGGAAAGGTACAATCGTGATACTCTCATGGATCCATCGATCGCTTGGTCGTTACAACCTTCAAAAAAATATCATTCCCTGTGTTGTTGTTTCGTGTCTGAATAATAATGATGCATGTAATCCATTAAACCGATGTTTCCTTGGCGTTGTTTTACTGCGCTGTCTTTTGTAATCATCTCTTCAGAATAAATCAATGTTTCTTGAAGCAAGCGGTAAATAGCTTGTTACAAATATAATTCGAGGAGTATTATTTTGTTGTATTGTAAGGATAAGCTTGAAATGAAAACAACACTTGTCTATTTACGGTATGGTATCCAGCTAATGCAAAGACGATATTATCCACACGTAGCTGGACGATTAATTCGAGGAAAAATAATCATTTGGATAAACACGTAAATCCCCAAATAAAAGCATAAGACTTTTTTTTTGGGTCGCTATAAAAAACGTGTGAGGGGGACACACGCCGATAACGTAGATACGTAAAAGAGTCTTCACCTAAATCGCAAAGGAAGAAAAATCTCTTTTGCATCATGGATCCTTACAGGGTATATATACATCGATCGATTCTCTTAAAGGCTTCTCTTTTCTTAATCTTTAATTTTTGTTTTGTTTGTTTGATTCTGGATCTGAGTCCCGTTTCGTATCAATTTTGGTGTGATTTCAATTTGATATAACTTGATCCAGCAAAATTGTGTTGCGGAGATTTGTTTGATTATTTGAGGTTTTTGTGGGGTCTTTTAAATCCAAGTTTGATTTTTTTTTTAATTGCTAGAAACTTGCATGTGTTTTAAGATTAGATTAAAATTATATTAATTTGTTAGGAGAATTCTTAAGATGTTTTCGTCTATTGATTTGTTTTTTTATTTCAAACGCACATGCTCGAATCATACAAGTCTAAACGCTGACGTGATCTGTCATATCGTTATTTGTTTCGGTTATTTAATCAGTGTTCGATTTTGTATGTCATCTGAGCTCAAATAGCAGCTACGAAGTATCGTTGCTCTCTAGTTTTGTCGCAAACTCTTACTGTAATTGTGAAAATGTTCATGTTGCATACTTGAAATATGGTTGATTGATCATATACGTTGTGGTACCGTCATGTATCAAGTATAATCATTTGCCAAAGATATTTCTCCAATCTAAGGGAGATTCTTTCAAAACTCGATTTATTTACATTTTTTTTCTTCTTCTTCTGAATTTTATTATTGGGGGTGCAGTTTCGTCCTTCAAGCGCTCATGATTCCCCCTTCTTCACAACAAATTCGGGTGCTCCAGTCTGGAACAACAACTCTTCTTTGACTGTTGGAACCAGAGGTGCGTCTTTAACATTTTATACAGAGCGAGTAGGTGAATCACTGGTTGACAGAAAATGTCCGTGAAGCTAGCGATAAAAGTTAAAAGAATTGCAGTAAACTTTTAGATTAGAATGCCATCTTTCATTTTCTTGGACTTGTGTGAATCAGCTTTCTTCCTTCAGTTTATATGCCAAATCTCATGTAACTCTTCATGTTTGTTTACTCTGTTGGCTCGTTTGAAAATTTAGATATGTGAAAGTTTTGATTTTTATGTGTTTGTCAGGTCCAATTCTTTTGGAAGACTATCATCTTCTTGAGAAACTCGCCAACTTTGACAGGGAGCGGATCCCGGAGAGGGTTGTTCATGCCAGAGGTGCCAGTGCAAAAGGTTTCTTTGAAGTCACTCATGACATTACACACCTTACTTGTGCTGATTTTCTTCGAGGACCTGGTGTTCAGACTCCTGTTATTGTTCGTTTCTCAACTGTGATCCACGAGCGTGGCAGCCCCGAGACTTTGAGAGATCCCCGTGGTTTTGCTGTGAAGTTTTACACCAGAGAGGTCAGCTTTTGTCTATTTTGTGGAATCAATCTCGATGTCTTTGCACCACTTTGATTAAATGGTAAAGTAAAGAGAATGATACTTCTACTGATTCCTTTCTCTGTTTGCAAACTCAGGGGAATTTTGATCTTGTTGGGAACAACTTCCCTGTCTTCTTCGTCCGGGATGGAATGAAATTCCCTGACATGGTCCATGCGCTGAAACCGAATCCCAAATCCCACATTCAGGAGAACTGGAGGATTCTGGACTTCTTCTCCCACCATCCAGAGAGTCTGCACATGTTTTCATTCCTTTTCGACGATCTCGGTATCCCACAAGACTACAGGCACATGGAAGGTGCTGGGGTCAACACTTACATGCTAATCAACAAAGCTGGAAAAGCTCACTATGTGAAATTCCACTGGAAACCGACTTGTGGGGTTAAATGCCTGTTGGATGAGGAAGCTATCAGAGTTGGAGGATCCAATCACAGCCATGCCACTAAGGATCTCTATGACTCGATCGCTGCCGGGAACTATCCAGAGTGGAATTTGTTCGTACAAGTGATGGATCCTGCCCATGAAGACAAATTCGATTTCGATCCCCTTGATGTCACAAAGATCTGGCCTGAAGATATCTTGCCTTTGCAACCTGTTGGCCGCTTGGTCTTGAACAAAAACATCGACAACTTCTTTAATGAGAATGAACAGATTGCTTTCTGCCCTGCTCTTGTGGTTCCAGGCATCCATTATTCAGATGATAAACTACTTCAGACCAGGATCTTCTCCTACGCCGATAGTCAGAGACACCGTCTAGGACCAAATTATCTGCAACTACCTGTCAATGCTCCAAAATGTGCTCACCACAACAATCACCATGAAGGTTTTATGAACTTCATGCACAGAGATGAGGAGGTAATCAGCTATTTCAAATGTTTATTCACAATCATTTTTTCAGTTTGATACGAACCGGTTGAGTTGCTTTCCAGGTCAATTACTTCCCTTCAAGGTTGAATCCAGCTCGCCATGCCGAAAAATACCCTACAACTCCTATTGTCTGCTCTGGAAACCGTGAGAAGGTCATAGTCTTCTCCATGTCATACGTATATACATAAGAAAGTTGTATCACTATTCACTAATCTTTGTACTTTTTGAAACTCATATGTTTTTGTACTTCCTTCTTTTTATCACAGTGCATCATTGGGAAGGAGAACAACTTCAAGCAACCAGGGGAAAGATACAGGTCCTGGGATGCAGACAGGTAAACACTACAAAAACTCAGAACCGTCATTGCAAAATCCACAAGCTCACACAATTCATAGCCTCTAATTGTTTTTTGCTTCTTTTTTTTCGGGGTAAAAGGCAAGAGCGGTTCCTGAATCGTTTTGTTGAAGCACTTGCCGAGCCTCGTGTGACGCACGAAATCCGCAGCATTTGGATATCTTACTGGTCTCAGGCAGACAAATCTCTGGGACAGAAATTAGCAACTCGTCTTGGCGTGAGGCCAAGTTTGTGAACGGTATCATCGCTAAAGACTAAGCAAAGCCCCTGTAACCCAGAATATGCTCTTCGTACGCTTTGGTTTCGAAGTAATATCTTTGGTAATAGATACATTAAAATAAACAGCGACAATGAAACGCTTAAAGAAGGGTTCTTGTTTTGTAATCTTCTGTTCACAATAAAATAATATAAAAGCTATCGAGTTATATAGCTTACAAGATATATAAAATCCATTGGCGTTAATTTAAATGGATTTATTTGTTTGATATTTTCCTCTCGATTTAGTGTGCCTTGTTAATTCTGAAAGATTTGCATCTATGACGTGAGCTTATAGTTGGAATTTTATTGTGGTCTAATGTCAGACGCACGATCATGATAAAGAAGGGTTTTCAAGTTTGTCCATATTGATAAAGTGGTATAGTCATCTTTTAATTGGTCGTTTTTATGATGCAAGATTACATATAATTTTTATGTAAGTGGGGGTGGGATATTTAATTATTCCGCTGCTAGTGGAAATGAAAAAGAAAAATGAGATCAGACGATTTTAACTGTACTTTATACTCTACCTCGTTGTTCTAAATGTTAATTAGCTAATACAGTCTGACTAATCTGATGTCTCGGCCACTAATGTTTTTGTCTTAAAAAGAAGCTCAGCTCAAATCATGAATCAGGCACATGGTTCTACAGAAAACTTTAAAAACTTAATCACCAATTATTATTACTTTCATGTATGTTTTAAAGTATTATTTAAAATTCAGAACAGTTTAACGGAAGAAAAAAAAAGGTTTCTGTTAATAAGATCTCGGATCCATCTAATTAGGAAAAGTCAATTTCTTGATGACGAAATCAGGGAGACTTTATTTTGATTGCATGTGACGGAACTCATACACCATACAAAACGATATAAATTATAATTATGTAAAATATCTAAGTCTTAAGGTGTATAATGCAAAGAGCATAATTTCGTGGGGCCTTGGTCTAAGGTCTACGTACCAACCAATGTACTCAACATAGATAAAATCGCTCTCAGTACCAAAAAAAAATAGAGGTATAAAAGGTTTTAATACTTAACCAAGACGTGCAACAAATTATCATAATTATTTGATTAATGACTCGGACAACCTTATAATCATTCGTCGCTCTACTTTTTTCCTTGCACTTAATGGACTCTTTGCTCTTTTTTTTTAATTATATTACTGTCCGAAATTTTCATCTTTTTTTTATACGTTTCACTACCATATGAAATGAGATTCTATTCGCCCTGATAATAATTTAAAAACTCCGTAATCAGAATCTTATTTAATCATCATGGTATCTATTTTTTTGTTCTTCCAACAATTTACACAAATCCTTTACCAGATTTAAATTTGGAAACCACAGTTTATAGTATTGTCTTTGTCTCCGGTTTCTTCACAAAGAAGGAATATAATACGTATGGGAGGAGTGTTGCATTTTTGTTTCTTCAAAACTAAATATAAAAAGATAGATGATCCATGTCCAATGTCCATATGAGTAACCTAACGAAAACTTATTAATGCTTGCGACTTGTCATTCTCATATAAATATCTTTTGTGTTTACATACATGACTCTATTAGAGAACTAATTAAAGTTGACCATATTAAAAACGAAAATAATGATATTCAGATCATAACCACATGTCCTATCCAAATATTTTTCATATTAATCTTCAAATCCAACCTCATTTTGATAGTAGGACCCAAAAAAAAGAAAAATCTGTAAAGTGTGAATCACTTAGTAATATACACTGAATAAAAGGAAGAAATTAATTTGATTGAAATTAAAAGTGAGTAATTTATGTGGAGTATGTGAACAAAGCCCCAAGTTGAGAGCAAAGCAAAGTCATGCACCACTTGTTTCGCCTTTTTAGCTTACGCTTCTGTGTATTGGATAAAAAGTTATATAATCATATCTTTCTTTTCCAAAACAAAAAGAACAAAGAACAAGTATACTTCCACGTAACGTAACACCATGACATTTTATAAATGAAGGTAATAATAAGGATTAATGAATGGCTCAGTAGATTTGGCTCAACCAATCGAAACTTCTTGCGTTTTTATGAGACTGGTTCGAACTTTCTTCTCCCCTAAAACTACAAAAATATAAAATATAGTATTAGTCTCTAGAATATAATGTTGCCTAAACAAAAAAGTTAGTAATTTTCTATCTAATTTTCAGCAGTAGCATCTATATATTCACGAGGCGAAATCGGCATTGGTTACACAATACTCTCCACTATATTGGAAACTTTTGTTTTACTAAACTATTTTATATTGTCAATTTGATAAGAAAATTATATTTTTAACCAAGTTGAAGTGAGAACCTACTTCCCCACTAGTTTCTTTTTATTTAGTAGTTCTTTATAGAAGCCTACAACAGTATAATAGTGCCTTTTAGATTCTTTGATATTCTATAGTTATAAAAGTAAGAGTTATAGCAACATATAACAAAAAAATAATATATTTCGATGGACCATTATAAACATTAACAATTGTTAACTTGCTTTCAATTGGCAACAAGGGTCTAAAAATGGAAATTGATTCGCTTTTGTCATCACCACGATAAAAAAAATGTTGAAGAATAATCATTCTTCAAATATATAAATATTTTCAATAAATTGGCGAGATCAGACATGGTATTTTTTAAACATACGTACAGCCACTTTATTTGAAATTTTCATAAAATTATAGAATCTTATTCTAACACTAATTGAATTAAACATATCATAAAAAAAACAAGTAATGTATTTTATCTCTAGTCAGCGGATTTTTTAAAAAATTAATCGTAATATCAAAGACAATAAAATGGTTATACTATATCACTCATAGTTAGTGTTTTTAAATTATGTTGTTTCTTGTTATTGTAGTTGGTGTCAAATCAAATGAATACATATATTCTAAATAAATATCATTTGCGTAATTTCTAATATCATATGACTACTGGCGATATTCTCTGATTCATACGTGACGTTTGCTAAACAAAAACAAAAGATTTGACTTTTAACATAAATAGAAATTCACTGCACAAGACATGTTATTGCTCGTTTTGTTTATTCCCTAGTCTCTCTCTCTCTAGAAAGTGGAGAATCTTCTCTCTCTCTCTCCTTCAGATAAAAACCCAAGCAGCCTGGAGGAGAGAGAGAAAGATAGAGGTTAAAGAGAGTGAGATGCTCTGTAATGTTAACCAAAACAAAACAAAAACAAACTTCTCAATAAGGTCGATGCGCAGAGGAGATAACGATCCACAAATATTCATTTTTTTAAAAAATAATTATATTTCTTTATTTTGTTTTCATCTTCCGTGAAGAAGTACCTTCTTCTCTTCATCAGAGACATAACCCATCAGACCTCTTTACAGCTTTCTTTTCTGTTGGTTTGAGATTTGTTTGTTCTCATATGTTCCTTTTATCTCAGACAAACAAATTTCAAAGAAACTTCAGCTCCCAAAAAGGAGTATTAAAACCCACTTGAGGAAGGAATCTTCGAGAATCTCTCTATCCTGTGAGTTTCTATTTTTCCATTTCTTCTCAAGCTTTAAAGGTTTGATTTTTTCGTTAAGAAATTGTGCGTTAAATCAGTGTATCTCTTAAGCTATAAAAGAATTTGGGTTTTAGTTTGACCAGCTTGAAGGAATCAGACAAAAAGTTTAGTTTTTTATTTTTAACTTTCGATTCCTTATTCTGTCATCATGAATTAGATTTAGCTAAGATATGTGTTTGATCAGTGTTTCCTAAATGCTTTGTGCCCTTTAATTTCGTACTTCATCATCTGTTACTGAATCCCATATTCTATCAATTTCTGAGAAAATGTAAGCTAGAAGAAGAAAAAAGGCATCTTGATCTCGACTTTCTTTGTTTGTTTGTAACTTCATTGAAAATGGACCTTCGTTTTTTTTTCAGATGGTGCTTCATTGATATTTGGAGATAACTAAAACCACCAAAGCAACTTACATCTCCATGGAAGGTAGTTTTCTCCAAACTGAGAACGCGGTTATGGACACTGAGTTCATGGATGGATTGCTACTAGATGGTTGCTGGTTAGAGACAACAGATGGATCTGAGTTTCTTAACTTAACTCCTTCAACTTCTTCTGTTACCCCTTTTGATCCATCTTCCTTCATGTGGTCTCCAACATCAGCAATTTGCGCACCAGGTGTAGTATCTCAGGTGTACGGTCAAGATTGTGCAGAAAGGTCGTCAAGTCTTGATGAGTTTCAGTGGAACAAAAGGTGGTGGATTGGACCAGGAGGTGGTGGTTCTTCGGTTACTGAGAGGCTGGTCCAAGCAGTTGAACACATTAAAGATTACACAACAGAGAGAGGGTCTCTTATACAGTTGTGGGTTCCGGTTAACAGAGGCGGTAAGCGAGTTTTGACCACAAAAGAACAACCTTTTAGCCACGATCCAATGTGTCAGAGACTTGCAAACTATAGAGAGATCTCTGTGAATTATCACTTCTCTGCTGAGCAAGATGATTCCAAGGCTTTAGCTGGTTTGCCTGGAAGGGTTTTCTTGGGGAAGCTTCCTGAATGGACTCCTGATGTTAGGTTTTTCAGGAGCGAGGAGTATCCGAGAGTCCAGCATGCTCAGGATTGTGATGTCCGTGGAACGCTGGCGATTCCTGTGTTTGAGCAAGGGAGTAAGATTTGCTTGGGTGTTATTGAGGTTGTAATGACCACTCAGATGGTTAAACTAAGATTTGCAGAGCACTTCAGGTTTGTGTCTTTCTCTAAAAAATTTCTGCTTTTGCAATTGAAATGTTTTTTCTGAGAAGAAAGAATGTGTTCCTTTTTTTGCAGGCAGTTAATCTTAGGAGCACTGAACTTCCGATTCCGTCTTCTCTAAAGGTAAGCAAAGAAACTACACAAGTTGTTTAAGTTCCGGTTTTGGTATAAACTAGACTGTCTGTCCTTTGTTTCAGGGATGTGACTTATCCTACAAAGCTGCTTTACCCGAAATCCGAAACCTCTTGAGATGTGCTTGTGAGACGCATAAACTACCTTTAGCTCAGACTTGGGTCTCTTGTCTCCAGCAAAGCAAAAGCGGGTGCCGTCACAACGATGAGAACTACATCCATTGCGTGTCAACCATTGATGATGCTTGCTATGTTGGTGATCCAACTGTCCGTGAGTTCCATGAAGCTTGCTCTGAGCATCACCTCTTGAAAGGCCAAGGAGTTGCAGGACAAGCCTTCTTGACCAACGGACCTTGCTTTTCGCCTGATGTCTCCAACTACAAGAAATCCGAATACCCTCTCTCTCACCATGCTAATATGTTTGGTTTACATGGTGCGGTTGCGATACGCCTACGCTGCATTCACACGGGCTCTGCTGATTTCGTCTTGGAGTTCTTTTTGCCCAAAGACTGTGATGATCTAGAGGAACAGAGGAAAATGTTGAATGCTCTTTCAACTATTATGGCTCATGTGCCTAGAACCTTAAGGACTGTAACAGATAAGGAACTAGAAGAAGAGAGTGAAGTGATAGAAAGGGAAGAGATAGTAACCCCCAAAAAAGAGAACACATCGGAGCTACATTATCTCCACGGAAGTTCCTCATGGAGCGGCTCCCTCGAAGAAATCCAGCGAAGTAATATTAGTAATCCTGAGAATCTTGGATTGGTATTTGACGCAGGAGACAAGCCAAATTATGGGTTTGGCTTGAAAAGAGGTTTCGACTACACCAGAGATTCTAATGTCAATGAGAGCACTTTCTCCAGTGGTGGTTTCAGTAGGATGACCGAGAAGAAGCGTACAAAAGCAGATAAAATCATCACTTTGGATGTTCTTCGACAGTATTTCGCAGGGAGCCTGAAAGCTGCAGCCAAGAGTATCGGTGGTAAGCAGCATTGCTCTATTCTTTTCGGTTCAAGTTATTGGAAAGTCCTAAGATTGATCTCTTATTTTGCCTCTTTCTTGTCTTGCGGAAATTTTCAGTTTGTCCAACGACCTTGAAAAGAATATGCAGGCAACATGGTATACAGAGATGGCCTTCAAGAAAGATTAAGAAAGTGGGACATTCTCTGCAGAAGATCCAACGAGTGATTGATTCGGTTGAAGGTGTTTCAGGTCCTCTTCCCATAGGCTCCTTCTACGCTAATTTCCCCAACTTAGCCTCACAGTCACAGGAACCATCCCAACAAGCCAAGACTTCACCTCCTCAGCCGCCATTGCAGCTTTCAAAGTTACCTGTTTCCCCATACAGTCACAGTTCAAGCTCTAGCCAATGTTGCTCCAGTGAAACCCAAGTAAACAGCGGCGCAACAACTGATCCTTCTCAAGCTGGTGTAGGAGGTGCATTGACGAAGGCGAGCAGCGAAATCGATCTTCAAAGTTCGAGTCTTGACGAGACAGTATTGACTCTCTCTAGTTTAGAAAACATCCCTCAAGGCACCTACTTGTTGTCATCATCTCAAGATGATGACCTTCTGAGGATTAAAGTTAGCTACGGAGAAGAGAAGATCAGATTTCGGATGCCGAACTCACGGAGGTTAACAGATCTACTGTGGGAGATCGGGAAGCGGTTTAGCATAGAGGATATGAGCAGGTATGATCTAAAGTACTTAGACGAAGACAATGAATGGGTTTTGTTGACTTGTGATGAAGATGTAGAAGAGTGTGTAGATGTCTGCAGAACCACACCAAGTCATACCATTAAGCTTTTGCTTCATGTTTCTTCTCATCATTTTCCCGAACGTTCTTCAGCTACAAGTTACAATCTATGGCAATGACCTCAAATCAGCGAAAGAAAGAAGATACAGAAGAGTTTATAGGACATGGCACAAAAGTTTGTACCTTTGTGTTCTGTTACAATTGTTCATCATTTTAATTTTGGGCCTTTTTTGTTTTGAAAGGATTATTAGGAGGTGCTTTGGGTTTTGTTTTTAAAAATGCACCAGAGAGAAGAACATGTAAAAATCCTTTCTTCCTAAGAAATTGAAGATGTTTGTTTTTTCTTCTGTAATTCGTTTGTATTTCCAAATGTAACTATACATAATAAAAGAACTCAACTGTTTCCATAATTGTCATATTCATATACATACAGACAAAATTAAGTGTAAGTAACTAAAAAGAAAAACATTTACCAAATTATAGATATTTCTGTTTTGTGGGAAAGAAACAAAAAACCATTGTTACAGAACACTAAACTGAAATTCTTAAAGAGCTCGTATTTTGTGTTTCTACGAGTCCCGTCGCGGCGTTCTTGTGACCTCCGGTGACGTGGAGGAGACGTTTCTAGCTTCATGAGATTGACTCTGTGCGGCTAAGTACTCAAGCGCGACCACTATGTCGCCTATAAACGGGCGATAATGAGCTTCTTCGTTCAGACACATTGCGATAATCGCAATGGCATAGTTCAAACAACGTCTTGGGTATTGTCCTCGCAGAGAGGGATCCACTAAACGTTCAAACTTCTTCTGATCCTTAAGGTATGGACGTGACTGCAACAGAGACAGTAAACAAGTTTTAGTTAAAAACGTGAGCAGAAATTTTTTGAATTTCCGGTTAAATCCGGTTTTAAAACTTCACTTACCCAAGCAACAAGATTCTGCTCGCCTTGCTTTTGACTCAAATCAATAGCTTTCCTTCCAGTGATCAGCTCAAGCAACACTACACCGAAGCAGTAGATATCCGATTTCACGGTTAGTTTCCCGCTCATTGCGTACTCAGGAGCACAGTAACCGTAAGTTCCCATTACACGAGTCGATACATGAGTTCGATCTCCTACCGGACCGAGTTTCGCCAGTCCGAAATCCGAGAGCTTGGGGCTGAACTCTTTGTCTAACAATATGTTTGCGGATTTCAAATCGCGGTAAATCACTGGCGGGTTTGCTGTGCAGTGAAGATACTCTATTCCCCGAGCCGCACCAACCGCGATTTTCATTCGTGTATTCCAGCTTAATGGTTCTTGATTTGACTCAAGATCTGAAAATCAAACAAAAGAGTTAACATAAAAGATTGAAAGTGAAAAAGAGCCAAATAAACAGTAAAACACTTGAAACTAAAAAAGAACAGAGCTTTAAGTAAGTAACCAAAAAGGTGATCTTCTAAGCTTCCCATTGGCATGTACTCATAGACAAGAAGTCTCTGATCACCAGAAGTACAGTAACCGATCAACGTAACGAGATTCGGGTGATGGAACAAGCTAAGCATAAGAACTTCAACTATGAATTCTCGATTCCCTTGAAGCCCATCAGGATTCAATTGCTTAATAGCCACCACCTGCTTTCATCAAATTAACTCAAATTACATCAAAAATCTCAAACAGAGTTTTCCTCTAAAGGGTTTGAGGAAGATAGAGAGAGAGATAGAGATATCTGACTTGTCCTGAATCTAGACGTCCCTTGTAAACTCTCCCAAAGCCTCCTTCTCCAAGCAAATTAACTTCTCGGAAGTTTCTTGTAGCTGCTGCTAACTCTTTAAACGTGAAACTCTTAGCTCCACTACCAGGTTTCGGACTATTTACCTTTCCGTTTACTGTCCAAATTCCGACAAGAATTTAACTCATAATGTAGTAAGAAACAAAACACAGTTAAAAAAAGAAAAGGTGATTTGAAACAAACACGCTCACCTAAAATACCCGAAATCGACTCTGTTCCTGTTGTATCACTTCCATGAAGTGTAATCATAAAAGACAATACATTTTTTAGAAGAAAGAAAAACGAAAACTTTCAGCTTTCAGGTAAAAGTAAAACAATGAAAGTAAATTAGGACTGGAATTGAAAAGAACCTGATGAATCGGTTGGGTAACGAGAGTTGCATCGAGCGGTATCAATGTCGACTCTTATGTCCTTGGTTCTAGGATTCAAACAAGAGAAGCAAGTCATCTCCTTCTTCTTCTTCTTCTTCTTCTTTTTTGTGTTGTCTCGCGATGGAGCTGAATCAGCTCCAGAAAATGTCACACCAGACAGAAAGACGAATTAGGAAAAAAAAAAAAGGAAAACAAAAGAAAAGCCTAGGATTTGAAGAGAATGATTGATTTCTCTGGATAATTCCAGAAAACAAAAGAACAAAACTTTTGGGATAAGTAAAAGGAATTATTGAAAACCTCCTTCCCACCAGAGAAGATCCGAATCGGCGATAGATTGCAGGGAGAGAGAGACAGAGACAGAGAGAAAAATATATAGAAAAAATATAATATTTATTAATGAAAATTTTATCATATATGTTTTTCTCTTATCATATATGTTTGCTCCTTTTTTCCTATATGAAAATTTTAAAATAAAATTAACAAAAAAATGATGTAATGAACGTTATTCCTTTTACTTTCTAAACACTTGTTTATTTTCTCACCAAGTTTTTGCATGGCTTAAGTAACTTTATATTGTATAACAATTAACTCCATAATTACAATTAGTAATTCTATTACCATTAACTCTATAACTACTACTAGCATTTTATTAAGCTATCATCCAAATCTGTTAAACGGTGATGAGTGAGTATAAAGTAATTTTCGGTTTTGGTGGGAGATGAGACCCAACATTATTCAATTTCGCCGTTTTTTAACAAAATGTTGGATGTGATAAAGAATAAACAAAACAATTTCTTTGTGTCTTTTGACTAATTTGTAAGATACTACCAAATCTTCCTAATTACAATCACTTCTTTTGTGTTTTATTTATATTTGTTTTGATTTTTATAAAGACATGTTTATTTATTTATTGTAAGTGGAGGAACAATTAACAAATAGTGTGTAGACTGTAGAAATAGCAATCTAACTCGAAATTGACGCTGAAAGAAACAAAAGTACAATTGACTTCCAATGACAAGTTATCTATAGATTGGGTCCTCTAACAGATTCACCTTTGTCCATTTTAATTTCGTAACCAATCACATAACTCTTTATTACATCAATATTCACCAGAAACTCGAATGTGTAAAGATACATACACATACTCGACGCTATATAAACACGACAGAGCATTAGTGCTGTTCCCTTAGGAATATGTGATGCACGGTACGAATATTCTATATATTGTTGGATAGTTATATCTGTAATTTGTTAACATTTTAACCAAGAAAATGAATATATATATTTTTGTCAAGTAAAAAGTAGAAACTATCACTTCTCACTTTTATCCAAAAGAAAAACAAAATTATTGAGACTATATTTCAGACAACAAAATTAAATGATTAAATAAAAATAGGTGAAGATATAAGAGTCAAGATATAAACCAATGGTTTCATCAGAGGAAAATAAATATCACGAGACTTCGTGACCCACCAAACAAACAACACGTTCATGTAAGTCCCGTGATGCGTGAGCCCCTCTTCACACAAATTTGAAAATTCAACTTGAAGGCTGACGAACACACAAATAAGTCAACACCTTTATATAAAAAAAAAAACCACTACCATTTAATGAGTTATATACAGTACGAATTTTTAAACTATATAAACTAGTAAACATATATACTAGAAAACTCTATAATTTTAAATTGTATTATTTTGTGAAAAAAATAAGTCTAAAATTTTGTTTTTGTGTATAAATATGCTTTTATATAATAGACATATAAATCAACTTTGGATTATTGAGTATAAAGATCTGAGTTTTCAAAATAGGTCAGATAGAATGTGATGTATCATATTTGGTGGGAATCTTATTTATTTTCTTTATAATTTTCAAAATTATAATGTAATTGAGAATTTGAAATATTGATAGTCAGTGACTAAGTGATATTAACACTCAAAACGTTGATCGAGAGTTGTCAGTTTCATTTAATATGTTCATGAGTAAGCACGTGAATAATTTTAATTTGGTAACATTTGTCAAATTATTTTCTTTTACTCTTTTAACAAACTTCCAGTAATCAACTGCCAATATATCGTATAACAGTTTTTAGTATTTTAGTTTGCGAAAAGACCAGAGAATGCCATCACCGAGGAACTTGAGAATCGAGGGCGGCACAAAGTGAAGAAAGAAACTGATGATATTAATACTTCCAAAAAGTCAAGAACTTTAGTATTTTTGTTTCATCTTTTATGGCCAAGGTTTACAAACTTACAACATTTCAAAAAATAATATATTTGAAAAATACTAGGATAAGTAAAACTATAAACTATATTCTACAGCTTGCGAGACTCCTGTGGTTTTTTTTTTTTCTTTCAATTTCTCTTTTTACCCCTAAAAAAGTATGGATGCTGCAACAGTCTGTACAATAGAGACGTGTCCCATATATTTTCACGTCACAACAAATAGGCCTTGACCTCCAACAAGTGATTTTCATACCAGAAAATATATGGCTGAGATAGCCAATGGAAAATGCGTCTTTTTTTTTTTTTCTCCTCCGTCGTCTTTCAAACATCCATTCATCTTCAGAGCTGTAATGCCAGATCCGGATGCTGCGACGATGACGAACCAGCCTGCTGATTCGCGCCGGGAGAGTTTGGTGATACAAGCCTAGCGTTAAGGTCCGGTGGAAACCGGTGGAACTCCTGTTTGTTATTAGGAAACAACAACCCTTGTTGTTGCGAGCCCGGTATGGCCTCCTTGGTTAAGTTTGGTTGTTGATGTCTCGTGACTCCGATCATCGGACATGGACTATGGCTGAATCCACTGAAACTGCGGGTTAGACCGTTGCTGTTCTCAGGTTTGATCAGCGGTCCTGCCTGGCGAGAGGAGGATGATGATGGGTACTCGGTTTCTCGATTCAAGCCACGAGCCGGTGCAGTCTCTTCGATTCCTTGAGAAGAAGAATGTCTGTTTCCTATGAAAGCGCTTGAGACTGAAGCGGTTGGAGACAGGATTCTGTTTGAATGATCATCAGACGCAAAGTCATTAGAACACTTCTGTTTTCCCAACGACGACATTAATCCCGTTTGATTTTGAGGTTCCTCCTCTTCAGGTCCTCCAGCTGAGTTCTCTCCAACCCAACCTAGACCAAACTTGATTCCAGAGGGCAACACGGTTTCAATTCTCTTTGATGCAATTTTCCAGGCCACAGGACCGAGATTAGCAGCGTATCGTGCTAGACTCCTCGCATAACCGTACTCAGTGTTCAGCCCAACCTGATGGATAAGGAAAACAAATGATCAGACTTTTGTTTCTCAATACAAAATGATATAATAGAATTGGCAATAGCGTACTGGAATCAACTGTTTTAACTCGTCTTCAAGCGTTGTCAAAACCGACGGCTCTTGTGTAGAAGTTGAGAGGTGGTTGTACGTATCCCGTCTATTATCATCGACATTGAAATGTTTCATCCCATACTTGTTAACCGCCTTCACAACCGAAGCTGCAGAGAAACCGATAAGATGATGATTACATTTGGTAAGAAAAAAAAAAAGAAAGTCTGAAAGAGGGCAGAGCAAAGGTAGAGATTTACGTGGAAACTCGTTCTCCCAATCTATCGACCAGCCACTTTGGGTTTCGCTGTTATGATTAATCCTAACCGATGTTTCTGCTTGACGAAACTTATATGAAGGCGGGGTCTTTCTTAGATTGTAAGCTCCAGAAAACTTATTGGAGCTATCTCCTCCAGTAATGAGCGCATCAGCTGAAATTTCAGAAGCGGTACGGTCAATCGAAGATGGTTCAGGCTGTTTCTTTGGCGGACGGCCTCTTTTGGCAACTTTTGGCTGCTGCTGCTGCTGTGGTTGTTGGTTTTGTGGTTCTTCATCATCACTGTCTTGCCTTAAATTCTCAAAGTCCTTTTTAGCCAGTTCTTGTATAGCCCGTGCCTGCAAGCCAAAATGACACACTATTTTCAGAAACATGGAGCCACGATATATCAAAAGGAAATCAATTTTAAGACATACCTGTCGATAATATACAGTGTCTGCTGAATTGTATTCCATTGCATTTGTACATATTAAAAACACATCTCCCTGCAAACAAGAACAAGGCCAGAAGCGAGCTTTATTAGAGAAGAAAAAAAAAAAAGCTGTTCCAACTCCATGTAAATTTTACATATATAACTGGGAGACATTTGAATATATACAGATCAATAGGTACTTCGAGTGAAACACAACTTTTGAAACAGCCTTAGGTTTGCACCCTACACTACATATAACACGCACACGCCAAACACCATCAAGCAATGGTTCTCCATAAACCACACTAAGCTGTAAGAAAGTTTTTGAAATGAAGATGCCAAGTAACAAAACTTTCCGTAGCTACTAGAGAAATTTAAGCACAAAAAGGCACTAATTCGAAAGCATCAAAACTATCAAGGATAGAACATCCATAGAAAGTTCAGGGAAAAGCATGGAGGAGTGGTCCAATGCTATCAGAGTACAAGCCGTACCTCAAATTGTTCTAAAGTGGCATATGCTCCAAAGTCTAATTTCTTCCGCACTGTGCTAAAATCCATTGGATTCGTAATAATTTCATGATAGTCCGGAAGCTGTAACACATACCGAACACAGATAAGATAAGCATATCTCGTAAATGAGCTTTTTAACATCAACACAAGGGACAAGATAGTCACCTCCTCAGGATCAACTGGATCTGAGTAAACGCCATAAGTATCTTTCCTACAAGTGTTTGCAGTACAACATCAATCAAATAAAAGCATTAACCCAGTTAGGAATCACTTGAACCAAAATACAAAAGAAAGGAGACTGTGTCAGAGAGCAAGGAAATGAACACACTTTTGAAGTCTATCGAGGATGAACACCAACAATTTTTTGTCTGGCAAAGGTGTAGTGGGGCCACACTCCACGGGAGACCCTGTCCACATGTAAATGACAAGCAAAATTTTAAAATTAATCATCAGAAAAATCTCGCTTTTTAATCCTCGTACGAATTTTCCAGTTGATTGGCTTTTCAAGAGAATTAAATAAAGGAAATTAAAAATAGATTTTTATAATTATATATATGTACCTTGAAGAATGTCTGTCGCTTTCGAAGCCTTTTCTCCCTGCAGAGAGGATTTTCAGACAGATCATCATCATCATCATCATCAATTCCAAGAATCCATAAAAAAGTGAGCTTTTCCCGTAAATCATAAGAAAAAAATAAGTAGAGAGAGGTGTTCATGTTTATGCAAAAGAATCGAAGGAAGACACACAGCAGAAGAAGTCTAAGAAACTGAAAGTAAGCTAAAGTAACTGATATTACGGAAAAGACAAATTGGAACTTGCTGTCTCAGAGAGACATCTTTAATTCAAAGTAAACAACGGTTTAAATACCAGAAATCAGATCATTTAAAATATATAATATTCACATTAAAGCGAGAATAAAAACTGATAAACACACCCAAGAATTTGTCTTTCTTACCGAAGACAACAACAACAAAAAAGGGGGAATTTATTTACAGAAAAGCTGAATTACGAATTCTCCACCAATACAAATGAAGAAGACTCAGTCAAACTCATCCACTCAAGTTCATCGTCTCTATATTCTCTTCACACAGAAGACGAACACTTAACTAAACAAACCCGCGAAACCCCAAAGTAATAAAATTTAAACCTAATTTCTCAGATTAACTCATTTTTTTTTCCTTTCTTAAAATTAAGAATTAAATCAATAGATTTTTAACTCGAATTAAGAAAACGAACCGTGAATCCAGATCCGTGAGCAACGCCGCCGATCTTCTTTCTATTGACGGAAGCCTCGGGAGTCTCGTCGAGGTTCAGATCGGAACCGGCGGATTGGGAATTAGGAGAATGTCGATGGGAGTGAGAGTTTAAACCGTGCAAGAGCCTGAGTTTCTTTTCACGCCGCTCGTCGTCGTCTTCCTCGTCTCGTTGCTCGTCGTCGTTTTCCTCGTCTCCTTGCCCGTCGTCGTCCTTGATCCAGGGGGAACCGGAGGAAGAAACTCCGTTAGGATTAGGGTTCCGGCGCTTGGATCGGCTGCCGGAGTTGAGAGGGTGATTGAGAGAATTAGGGTTTTTGGAACCGGATCTATGGTCATCGTGGTTGTGTCTGTGCTGTTGCTGTTGTTGTTGTTGTTGTTGTAATTGTTGCTGTTTGATAGCTCGCTTCTGAAGGTCTAGAAGAGATGGCCTCCCTTTCTTCTTCTTCTTCGTCATTGTATCTGCTATCTCACCCATTCTCTCTCTCTCTCTTCCCTTTTTTTCTCTTTCTCTCCTCCTAGACAGGCGTTTGGTTTTGTGTTTTCTTTATGTTTTTACTCAAAAAAAAAAAAAATCAAAATTAAAACTCTTTCCTTGTGTGAACTCGCACGTGCCGCAAAGTGTAACATAGACCTGGATTAATTCGTGATTCACGTAACGAGTCTACTTTGGGCTGTGCGTACGACCCATTAAGGTTATAATATATAAATCTATTTAAGCCCACTAAATTTTCAGTGTGGTTTTGTTTTTTTTTTTACAATATATTTCCGTATTACTAACCCTGAATCGAAGGGGAAAATCAAAAATTGTTTTTCCTTACTAACCCTGAATCAAATGGGCATATCAATTTGTGAAACACAAAACTAATATGCAATGAGAGACTTGTTAAAGTCACACACATACATACACAATAATGTCATTTTTAATTTAGACAACTAAATATTGCGTAGTTTTATGGAAACAGGGAGAAGAGAAGAGTAGATATTAGAGATCTTCATCATTTATTTATGTTTTTATGTCAGCCTATCGGAATTGAACTCTCCTGAAATTTTCCCTCTACTCAGCAAATGCTCAATCCCTGAAACCACAAAAACACATACAAATTACTACAAGTCGCAGGAGTAAGCTTTTTCTTTACACATTATTAACAACTAGTTTCAAAAGAATTTTGATAATTTTGCTGCATTTTTAAACCTCCATTTTGTTATTTGGTTTGTATATCAAAGATCTAACGAGACCATTTTTTTTTCCACAAAAGTCGACCACCCCTTCTATTATTTAATCATATAAAGTAAAACATAAAAATCAAACTGAGCAAGAACGAAATTCATCAACCCAAAATCATCAAAACAAATTTCACGATAATATGGTACCAAAATATTTATACCGGAGCGAAACACGAATAAGATTTCAAACCGACCGAACTTAAAAATCCAAATGCATTGGCTTAAAATCATATGGAATAATCTCAACTTATATAAATAAAATATAAAAAAAATTACCTAAATCAGGACTCGGGAAGAGTATATGCTCATAAGACTCAAACCCACCAGAATCTCCACAAGTCCTCGCCATGGCCGCATCTTCAACCGGACCAGTCATTGTCGTCGTCGTCGTCTGAGGTTCCTTTCGTTTGGACCGAGCCCGTCGGTTCTGAAACCAATTGTAAACATTTGTCTCCGTGATCTGTCCGTGTTCAGACAGTTCCGCCGTGATCTCTCTGATCCTCCGTCGATACGGTGTTCCGCTTCTTTTCTCGTAAATGCTCTCAAGTATTGGAAGCTGCGTCGATGTCGGAGTCCACCGATTCCGACTCGATATCCTATGAGCGCTTGATGATGCCACCATCGGATCGAAGTATCCACCACCGTTTGGATTCATTCCTATACGTGAGCCATAAGTTTCTTCCAAGTATAGATATGTATTATCCTAATCGCTAATAACTCTAGTTCAAACCAATCTTTTAAAAAACTTGCCGCGAGCTTGATTATTACACAAATCGTATTTAAGATTAGGGGCAAAAAGTGAATAATTGATCGAACTGTTCGGTCAAAGAGATCATGAAATATGTATTTATTTGTTGATCGCAATACTTTTTAGAGGTTAAAATAACTAATAATTTTTTTGTGGCGATTAATCCATGTCAAAACCGGTAGCTAAACTGTCTAGGATTGCCTAACAATTATATTAAACCTTGCATGGTTCAAGGTTATGCAGCGAACATTGAGAAAAGTGTTTGGATTAGGGTGTTGGTACACCAAACGCAAACGCAGTTTACACTCTCTTACGCTAGAGTAGCAGCTCAATGAGTGGGATTGGATAAAACGTTTGTATCTAAAAAAACCCTGCGTTTAGACACTTCCTTCCATAAAACACCCCGTTAACTATATAGAAAGAAGCTCATATGGTCTTATGAAGATATCGAAGACATGTAAAGTGATTTGTCTGTATATATATATAGAGAGAGAGAGAGAGAAAGAAGTGTACCTGATGAGAGAGGATGGAAAGAAGAGAGTGAATTGTGGAGGAGAGCGAGCTGTTCACAAATAACGGCGTAAACGGCGATCTGCATACGAAGAGTCTCCATTTGCTCCTCCGTCATAACTCTTCCAACATACGTAAGGTTTTGGCTCTCTCTCTCCATCTATCTTTCACCACTTTGCTTTCTCTTCTTCCTTTTTTACCATATAAAGGAAGACAATATAAGAAAGTGAAAGATTTATATATCTTCTTCTCTCTTTTTTTTTTTATGAATAAAGGATCTTTAGTTTATTTGTTACCGTTAAATAAAACACTTTTTTAAAAAGATATCTTGACCAATGATCAATTGGCCTGATTTGTTCTTCTTTTTTTTTTTTAATTACCGGTTTATTAGAGAGGAATTAGGGATACAAGTGGAGAATAACTGATCAAATTAGATTATAATTCTTTAACTGTATATGTTACAGCCATCCAATGTATGGTCATATATAACTAGAATCGGTCTTGGTCAATCGTGTTCACTATTTAGTGTTAGAATTTCAACCATTTAATCGAGTTTTACGGGTCAACTCACCATTTGAGAAATAAAAAATGTTAATCCAAAAGATGATCTTAATCCTAGGTATTGATGACATAATAAAAATAACCTAATTAAATCCAGTTAGTATTTCATCAGGGGCTTTGCTTGTACTCATAGAGGAACACAAATTGTGCATTTTACCCTATATATAGTAGTTAGGTAAATCCGGAAGCAAGGCTTAATCACAGCACAAATTAAAATATTATCTTTGTGACTACTAATAAAAAAAAAAATAGTAGAAGAAAAGAGCATGCTTTATTTTTCTTTCTTCAGATTAAGAAGAAAATGTAAGAATTTACGACGAAAAAGGTTCTTTTGCTGCTGCTACGCGGACTCAGCTCTCAATCTCCACTTTTGTCAACAATTATCAAAATTAGCATATTTCATTATTTAATTATCAAATTAATACATTCATAAAAAACTCTAATTCTGTATGATCTTCTTCTTTTTTTTTTTTGAAAAAGGTGAGGAAAAGAGCACCAAATCATCATGGCCTTGGTCATTGGAAAGAAGGCCTACAGACAATATTACCGACTTTTGTAACTAAAAGTCAAATTCAAACAAACAGAAAGTAAAGACATGTACTACGCTTTTTGGAACACCTTGATTAAGAGTGTGTTCATACGATCACAGAAGGATGTTACTGCTTGAATTATATTAAACATTCATTGTATTGAGAATCCATTAGAGATTTAACGCTACAATACTCTGAATCAAACTCTCTCTAATAAGCAACGATATCAACATTTCATTAGAGGTAGTAGTGGAGATTACGATCATAACAAACATAGAGCAATAAAAAAACGCTAAATCTTTATATAGAACTGCAATCTCTCATTCATCATCTAATCATTCTACATTCAAACTTTCCATTATAGTAGAATCAGAATCAGAATCAGTGGGAGATAGTGGTAGGCTTACTAAGAAAAAAAAAGAAAAAGATTCATTTTAACAAGCCTGGTTAACATTTCAAGAGGGAAAAAAAAAACAAAGAGAAACATCCGAGAAATGCTTGCAGCGTCCTATATTATGCTACCAAACTTCAACTTCTTAGTCATCTTCCTCCTACGTATAAAACAGAGTTAGTACAGAGGTTTTTAGATGATAGTGATGCAAATAAACTAAAGAAAGCAACTAAACAGAGTTACATACAAATAATGATGTAAAATAGCTTTGAAAAAATCAAGAACTAACCTCATCGCTCCCATCATCATCCTCATCATTCACCTCAGACCCGGACTTGTCAGATTCCTCCTTTGGACCTTCCTCCTTAAAAACACCAACACATCAATGTTGGTCAAACAGTACCACTCTTGAATTACTAAGAACATACTCTGCTGATCAAAGGATTACTTTATTATTCAATACTAAAAAACAAAATTTACCTGCTTCTTGTTGTAAGCTTTCATGTTCTTCTCATACTCAACCTTGCGCTTATCCGCCTTGGCTACATAGGGAGCCTTCTCCTACAATAATGTATAACTCAAAACGTTAAGAAATACTCAAACGCAAGTAATATTTAAGATAATGCAAACGTATAATCAACTTAGATTAGCAAACGCACAGTGTCAGACAATGATTTCCACTTTTCTCCACCAGCTTTTCCAACCTGTTAACCATTGAAGTTCATCGTCAATACATAGCTTGAAAGACCAAGCCTATGGTATAACACATCGAATCCAAAGCAAAACAAAAAAAACAAAACAAATAACACTCACAGCAGCAACAGATTTGTTATTGGGATGTTCCTTCTTGTATGTCTCACGGAAGTCCTCCCTTCATATCATAAAGCCAGAAGAGTATTAACAAACATTAAAAAAAAAAAAAAAAACTTAGGTACACAAAGGACGACTACTATACACACATAAAAATTTGGGGATCGGAGAGGATGATTACATAAAAACGAAGAAGGCACTGGCCGGCCTCTTTGGTTTGTTTGGATCTTTAGCAGCAGCTTTGCTTGCCTTAGTAGGCTTCTTGTTCACAGATAGCCTATCAACAACAAAAATTAAAACAAGTGAGCAACGCTTCAAAAAAAAAAAATCGATATGAACACGATCTGAAATCGTGAGATCTAGGAACTAACTAGACGAAAAAAACGAAGAACGAAGAATCGATCTATCGAAGCTGAGACTTACTTGGAGCCCCTGGTTTCAGCCTTTGATTTACCTCCTTTCATGCTCGATTCTGCAGGTGAAATCAGTAGATTCAGCGAACACAAATTAATACAAAATAGGAAACGCAAATCAAACGGAGACAAACCTAGCAGAAACAAAGCTTAAGAGATTATTCGATTCTAAGAGCCAAACGAAATGATACGGAGGAAATGATAATCACCGGCATAGATTTATTTGCACAAAATCGAGAGGATTTTGAGGTATAAAATGGAAAAATAGAAGAAAATCGGAGGAAATAACCTTTGACGAAGATCTCGTAGGGTTTGAAAATAGAGAGAGAGAGAGAGAGACAGGGAGTGAAAAGGAATACTACGTGTTTGTGATTTGTACGCCTTTGTGAACGATTCGAGTGAGAGGCTAAACGAGGGTTAGTGGGGGTTGTAAAATATCTTGTGAAATATATATATATATAAATTCAATTTCGCACGAAATCTAAAATATCCGAGGGGTTTAGGCGGGATTTCTAATTTATTTTGCCATGTCATCGATCCGTGTGATTTGTATTCATTGACTCTCTTGCCTTCTCACGCTTTTATCGCTAACATAACCTATCTGTTTTTCTTGTAATAGATTTGTTAGGTCAATTCGAAAGCGAGGCTTAATGACAGAATAATACTCGAATCTTCACTTTCTCAAAACGAATTTTTAATCATAAATATCTGTACACGATTGAATAAAAAAACCACACAAATAAAATAGCTAATCTTATGCCGTTTGATATCCTTTTAAGCCAAATAAATGAAAACTTAAACTCATCACATCGTTGTTCACTTCTTCTTTAAACGACAAGGAAAATCACTATATCACGAATCAGCAAGGATTACACAATTTTTTTAAAAAGAAAATTCACTCATCAAGCCATTGTTTCATTTTTACAAGTTGAGAGCGACTTAAATGTTGACCCAAAACAAACTAATTGACGATTATTATTCAAGGAAAACATTATGAGAGGAAGATGAATCATGTATTATTAACTAAAACACAAGACCAAGAGTTTCTTGGAGATTTAACCAACACAATCAACAGAATTATTAAGGTTTAAAAAGGTAAAAAAAAAAAAAGGAACTAAATCGTTTTATAGAGCATAATAGTACAGAGCTGCAAGTCTCTTTGGACTATCTAAAACATTCTACAATTCACTTTCTTCATCCAAAAGGGCTTGATCCGTAGCAACACTGTGAGGTTGTGGAAGTACCAAAACGAAAATACAGAAAGAAAAACAACACCACTTTTACTGAGCCCCATAAACATTTCAAACGATAAGATAAAATATAATTAAAAAAACCCGAGAGATCTTTGCAGCCATCTATACTAATGCTATAAACTTCAAATTCTTAGTCATCGTCCTCCTCCTGCAATTTATTATACACCAAATAAAGTATCAGAGTTAAAACAAAGCTCGTAATATGCAATTGATGCGAAATAACTCAAAAATGAATCAACCAATAACCTCGTCACTACCATCATCAGCATCATCTTCATCATTAATCTCTGACACTGACTTATCAGATTCCTCATCTTCCTTTGGACCTTCCTCCTTAAAGTCACAACATATAAATGATTGGTCAACGACTTAAATCTATAAATTTTTGACGCTGGATTGAAACTTGAATTACCAGTTTCTTGTTGTAGGCTTTCATGTTCTTCTCGTAGTCAACCTTGCGCTTCTCAGCCTTCGCAACGTAAGGAGCTTTCTCCTGAAATATTATCAAACACACACGTATTAGACTCACTTTCACAACATGACATTTGAGATCAATAAACAGATTTGGTTAATGTTTGAGAGAACATACAGCGTCAGACAAGGATTTCCACTTGTCACCAGCAGCTTTTCCAACCTGTTTGTCAATTGAAATTCAACGTGAGTACACCTCTAATAATCAAGAGGCTAATGTACAAAACAATTTTTTTAAAGATGAGAACGAATCACTTACAGCAGCAACAGATTTGTTTTTGGGGTGCTCTTTCTTGAACGTCTCACGAAAATCTTCCCTTCGCATCACAAAAAGTCAACGTCAATATTAACACACAGAGCTAAGGTAGAAAACAATAATGGAAAACAAACAAAAAAAAAATCAATAACAATCAAATCAAAAAGAGGAATAATCCACAACGATTTTATAAGAGATTCGTTGAACTATTATCAGATAGTTTTGACTTCAACAATAGCAGACACAATGCTACTAATCTCACCTTGTAAAGATTTGATAGTAGCCAGATGAAAAAAAACAATTTTGTACGGCAAAAAAGTTTTCATCCATGGAAGCTACAGAACAGAGAAAATTGAGGAATCGGTAGGCATGATTACATGAATACGAAGAAGGCACTGGCTGGCCTCTTTGGTTTGTTTGGATCCTTAGCAGCCGCTTTGCTACGGCCTGCACCTTTAGCCGGCTTCTTCGTCACAGAGAGCCTATCGTCATACACAATTTTTAAGTAACAAACACATCAGAAAACGATATGAACACCGATCTGAAATCCAGAGATCTATGAACTAATTATGCAATTAAACAAAAAGAAACAAAATTCACAAGTCGATATGGTTGAAACTTACTTGGAGCTCCTGGTTTCAGTCTTTGATTTACCTCCTTTCATGATTGAATCTGCGAAGCGTATCAAAGGATCAGCGAAGAAGCTAGACTAGTACTACATAAACCGTTTAAACATCCAGAATAATATTTTTTTTATAAAAAAAAACTAGAGAATATTCGGTTCTAAAAGCGATGGTATAGAAAATTATCACCTACAGAGATCGATACAAAATCGAGAAGGTTTCTGGTATAGAAACTAGTCAAATAATTGGTTAAAATTGCAAACATACGAAGAGAGACCTAGAAGGAAATTAAAATCATGAAACAGAGAATATTCAGCTCAAAACACAATCAAAACGAATTCGAGATAGAAACTGGGAAACAAAATCAAACTAGAAAAAAGAATAAGATCGGAGGAAAGTTACCTTGACGAAGATCGTAGGATTTGAAGAGATAGAGACAGAGAGCAAAAGGAATTGTACGTGTTTGTGATTTGTACGCTTCTGTGGAGATTCAAGTGAGAGGCCAAGAGATGAGAAGGAGGACTAGTGGAGGGGTTGTAAAATATCTTTGGTCAATAAAGGATATTGGAACAAAAATTGAAACAAAACTTAGGGGTTTAGGCGGGATTTCAAATATGTTTTGCCACGTCACCGATCCGTGTGATTTCTCACTATTGGCTGTCACTTCAACAAGGTTTAATCCTTGGCCTCGCTTATGTGTTTTCTCATGTGCTTCTTCTCTGCGTAAGTATTCAGCGGCGAGTGATATGACTCATTGCCCTTCCCTTATTCCAGTTCTAATAATTAATTTTTAAAAATCATATCATAATTACGATATATTTATTCGCATTAATATCTTCTCCCTCTATGATTCGGTTCGGTTTACTGCGTCGGTCATCCGGTTAATTCAATTTAACAAACTCCCTCGATTTTGTTCGGTTCGGATGACCATTTGATTTCTAATTTTCTAGGACTTCATAAATTAGGGGTTATATATATGAGCTCCTTCTTCGCCGCATAACTAACGCAGACATTGATTGATCCTTCAAATGATCAATTCTTGAAATCCTCTGTTTTACGCTTATATATATATATAACATCTTTGTATATCCGCATGAGTTTTATTTTGAATTCATTAAGTTATAGTTTCCTATTCAATGGTGCAGCGTTACCTTTGAATTGGTATAATTTTTGTTGTTGTTTTTGCGAAAGAATTAGAACTTATGGTGCAGAGAGAGGGGAGCAAATGATGGGATACACTTGATCTCTAAATTTTACAGGTAAGTTCACTTGTTGAAAACTATTCATCTGCTGATGCTCTCTCACTCTGCACCAGATTGATTTTTTTTATTATTATTATTATTCATTAGAATGATATGTGTGACGTTACTGTAGATGAGAAATTTGGAAGTGTAGTATTAAGCTAGAATTTTAGAACATCTGATATACTAAGCATGAGTAAGGATGAGTTGAATGATAGGATAGTTATAAAATGAGGTAAACATGTTTGATGAAATGCCTGAGAGAAACTTGTGTTCTAAGGTAAGTGACATTATCATGGGATTTTCAAGTCTTCGTGCAGCCACTTTGACTGGTTCAAGCTATCTCTTTATCTATCAGGGAGAGAGAGAGAGAGAGAGAGAGAGAGAGGACAAAGTGTTGTAGACTTGTAGCAACAGTAGCATGATTCAACTCTTAACTTAAATTTCCGTTTCTTATTGGTTGATTTTCCTCATTTGATTCATGAGGTCCACCTCCACCACTCTTACATGATTTTAGGTTATAGATATGCCCTCTCACATCAGGTCCACCTCCACCACTCTTACATTTCTCCATCTCAGTCGTTTTTATACTTTATGCAAACTGTTGTACACTACACATTTCCTGTAATTACAAATATATATAAACAAAAAACAGAAGGAAGCAATCAAAAAGACCCATATATTCTTAAAGTATAAAAAAGTAAAGAAAAGGGAAAACAAAAGACATAAAAAGATAAAACATTAGTAATGATTAATCAGACTTTCAAAAATTTAATATTTTCTGCAAAATAGGTATATATGACTGTGATCACCAAAAAACTAAGACCAAACAATCATCGATTAAACTTGTGTGCTATTAGAAACCATTTATTGTTATATTTTGATAAAAAAGTAGAAAGATTTTCGCAAGTCTTCCACATGCACAAGACTCATCATTACTCAATCGAGGTGAATATTTTTAGAGTACGATAATTACACGAAACATCCAAAATCTAGACCAAAACAGGTAAAAGAGGTCTCTTAAGCGCGTGGAAAGGAAAAAGCAGAGCATAAAATGCGGCTATAAAACAGAATCGAGAGGTTCACAACTCTCTCACACTACAAACATCAGAACAGAGACTCAATAGCAAAACAAAATAGTCTTTCAAAAAATGGGGAAAGTCATATTCGAATGGGGAGACGAGGGACTGAAGCTGGTGCATTGCAGAGACACTTGGGATGGCTGGCAAGTTTTATTTAGTCACACCTTTTTTTAGGGGTTAATATTAATTATTATGCATCAATATTGCGAATTTTGATTTTTGTTTATATTCGAGTAACTATTAAAGGACGATTAAAGGGGCGGCTTGGGATGAAGATGGTCACATATTGGGAGGTTGGTTTGAACCGAACGGAGGGACATGGTGTGGTATTTCTAAAACAGGCCGAGTTGCTTTTTTTTGTGGACGCAATGCTCGTAACCGGTTTAAACCGTCTCCTGATGTTTCCTCTTGAGTTCTTGAAGGTTTTTTTTTTGTTTCTTCTCCTTTTTTTTGGTTCTTTGTTTAAACTCTATGGATTGATCTCACGGGACTGTTTTGTTTACAGGACGAAATGAGTCCAGAGGCTTTTGCAAGCGAATTGGCTCAAGACCATTTGAATAACGAGGGGACAGCCTATCACCTAATTGTGGCGGACACAAATTCAAAGTCAATGTTTTGTATCTCCAAATTGTCTGCAATGGACTCTGATATCCATATGGAAGAGGTCGGATTTGGTGCCCATACCCTTATAGAATTCAAAATATGTTTTCACATAAAACTTAACCACAAAAGATTAATAATAAGAACTTCTCTTCTTATTAGCTTTTGAAAAATAACTCAAAAACTAAAATTCTCAAAATCTCTTAACCTTAATCACACTTTGATTAATGGTTCTCTCAAGCTCTCTTGCTTCTCACAAGTTCTCTCTCAAAAAACTCACACTAAGAAACCTCTCTTTAGGTTTCTATTTATACAAGTTATTAACCTTCTTAAATCTTAGAAGATAATTACAAATCTTTTTTTAAAGTTAATCACTAAGTCAAACCATTATCTCTAAGATTATCTCAAACTAACAATTTGTATTTATCTTCTCACACTCCTAAGTCACATAGAAGTTATTGAGTTTCTTCAATGTCATTCTAACTTGTGATCTTCAAGTCTTCACTTTGAGCTTATTCCAACAACCCTTTCTTCTACTAACCTATTTGCCACGGTAAATAACAAAAATCTTGTACACAGATGGAGTAGTTTAGGATTTTCCATTTTTTAAAATCGTATCATAGAAGGGTTTTTGGTATCATGCAGGAACGTCTGGCAATATTAATCTCTGTTTTGTTTTGTTTTGTTTTTTTCATGGATTCAGACAGAAGAAGGACGCCGTGTAACAACGAGTGTAACAGTATTGTCCGTGTACCCCACTAAAGATGTATTGTTCATCGAGATGTATTTGGAGGATGGGACATGGATAAACCACATCTTCACATTCAAGATCGCCTAGTTACAATCAACATTGCGCAGCGATCCATCCTTATATTATTGTCTATAATAAATAATCTTGTGGCAGATATAAATTTAAACTCTATGTTTTATATCTCCAAACAGACTGCAAAGGAAACACATGTTCATATGGAAGAGGTTGGTTTTGGTGTGCATACCTTAATTGTTTAAAATTAACTCTTTTTAAAAAATTACCAAATAGACCTATGTGTATTTTTATAGTTTTTTATAACAATTAATTTTTTATTAATAAATTTGTGGTGTAATTCTAAACAAGAGCTGAAAATTGGACAAATTGAAACTACTACTAAGTGATGTTGATGTGAGGAGACATAAACCACTTTATACATGAGTTTTTTTTTGGGTTATAAATAAACTCTCATTTCTAACAGAGCAATCACTTTTGCTCACTCATCGCCTCATCGGTTCTCAATCTCTCATAACCATACATACAGAAAATGTAATAAAGAAGATTCAATAATGTAACATTTTCTTATAAAGCATTCATCAGTAACGTAACATGATTTGCTTAATTCGTTTTAAAAAAATTATTTGGCTTAGTTCGAGATAGTTTTGTTTGTTTTATTATTATCTCTTATATCCATTACGGCTCTTTTCATGTTGGAAGTTTATTTATTAGTATGAAAGTTAGCCACTACAACATGCTATGATGCAAACAATAAGACAATTTAAATTCGGGTTGCTAAATTATAATAGGTAAACTCAATTGTGTAAAGGTTTGATTGATTTAAATATAGTGGGGGTGGATGCGGTTGTGGAAGTTTTCGAAGTGGATAATTGCAATTTAAAGTGTTATTGAAGGACTTATACAATTGATGCATTGGTTGATTATATGTACGTTTATGAAATATTTATGATTGTTTATCTAACTGATATAACAATGATAAAATAACAAATTAAATACATTATATAAATATATAAAACATGCAGAAGCTATATATTGAAATAAAAGAAAAAATTATTGATTTAATATAATTAGTAACATAAAGTTAGGTGTATATTTTGTAATTTGGATTAAAGTTATAATTTCAGTTGAGAAACTGTTTATTTGTGGGAAATTAGTGCTAGCTTTAGAAAATTTTACTTTATTCGATATATATTATTAGTAGAGAAAAAAATTATCCAGAGAAATTAGTTTATAGAATTTAAAATGAAATTTTATTATTTTCATTATTTTATTTTTAAATACTTATATGTAATTGCAAACAGCATTTGAATGTACCATTGTCATTATTGATGACATTTTTAGATATTGCAATAGCATTTGAATGTACCATTGTCACTATTAATTTAGATGTATGCAATTACATATATAAAACATGACTACTCCGTACCATCATTTCTCAATGGAGGAGTTTTAGTACATCTTGACTATCTACGCAACTCGCCAAAAAGTGGGCAGGTGGAGAAAGAAAAAGAGAAAAAAAAACCCATAAATTTTGCTATAAATAAAAGATTTTTCTCTCAATAACAACACAAACAACTAGATACAATATAGTTTTTTTTTTTTCAAATACTTGAAAAAAATGGGGATAGTCGCATTTCGAATGGGAAAAAGACAAACTTACATTGCTTTAATCATTATTTATACATATATTGCATTGTTTTTTTTGAAGAAGTACATATATTTTATTGTTGAAGAAAAAATTGCTTTGGTGTTCATCTCATAAATGCGACAGCTTGGAATGAAGGGAGGAAGATATTGGCTGGTTTGTCTGAACCGGAAGGAGGGACCTGGTTTGGATGTTCAACAAATGGCCGAGTTGTGTTTCTTGTGAACAAAGCGCCATCAAACATTTTTAGCCCCGCCGAGTTATTCGTGGAGGTTTGATAGTAATTATTGTTTATTTACAGAGCACAAAGAATCCACAGCTTTTTGCAGAGGAACTAAAACAACAGGAAGATAAGCTGAGAAACCTGGCGTTTCACCTCGTTGTGGTCGACATTTATGCTTCAGGATTGATGGTTCATATCTCCAAAAGGAGAAGAGATTCGGGAATTGTGGCTATAAACAACGTTGGTCATGGAGTTCATGTCCTTAATTCAAGTGGACTCGATAAGGTAATTTAGAGTTGTTAGGATATTGGAAATGCACTAGCGTTTAGTATTAAACCCTCTTTTTGGTATTTGCAGAGTGAAAGTTCTTGACAAACATTTGTTGATATTTTTAGTCATTACCATGACATCGAACTATGTTTTTAGCTTCACCGGTTTGTTATGATGTCTGCCACTTGTTCTTCTGTCTCACAGAAAATCAGCTAAACCACTTTACAATTTGTGAAATCACGTAGATAATGATATCTTAGATTAATTTGCTTTGTACGTCTATACATCATTGGGTTCTTTGAGAGCTTGATTGAACAAGTGTTATCACAAAAGATCTCCAAACACACATTGTTCAAAGATGATCTGCTCCATGGTTCCTTTCAGCCAAAGTGACACGAACATGACGTACATATTCAGTTTCTGCTGACTACAGAGTAACCAAATCATGTTTTCTTACTCTCTAGCATACTGATGATCCACTACGTAGAAATACATAGCTAAAAGTATTTTCTTTCCATCATCAATATATCTTAGCATAATCACTATCAGTGTATGCTCTCAACCTTCTACTCTGAATTTTTCTTACAAAAGACACCAAACTCCAACGTAGCTTTCAAGTACCATAAAACTCTTTAGGCTACTTGCATATGCTCTTCCCTTGGTTTTGCCATGAAGCCAGATAACAAACATCAACTTGGGTCTTGTGGCTGTTAGATACATCATGCACCCCACCAACTTCTTGTACTTTTTCAGCATCCACTTCTGCTCCAGCTCATCCACAATAACTAAGAAACAGTTGAAGCATATATCATAAAAGAAATTCAAACTTTCTTCAAATCCGTCTCTGTACCAAAATTATTAATGAAAATCACATGACGATTCATGGGCCAAAGAAGTCATAGATTAGAGATCAATCAGCCTCTGCAATGTCTATTACAAGACCATATCAAAGCTGCTATCCCGACGACTTCAACCATTCCTAGAAAAGATAATATTAAAGAATCAGTAATGCTTTGTGCCAATCAGAGTGATTTCAGTTAATGTTCTAATAACATATGAGGTTCTTCATTCCTTAAAGCCGTCAAAAGCAAGGAAGAACTATTCGATGGCAGTAAACACCAACATGAGTAAAGCCTTCATGTAGTATTAGATCCTCGTCTTCCCCTACTGACTGATATGGATGATATGGTTTATCAGCCTAAGACTGAGGCGACAAGGACTGTTGCTTACCAAACTCCTCAACTTTTCAACTAATTAGAATAGAATAGTAGCACAAATTTAGTTTTAGTTTATCAATATTTAATATATTTTTATATTTTTATTTTGTTGTTAATATTCTTTTACGCTTTTCTTTTTCTATATTTTCTTCTTTTATTTTTAACCATCATAATAATTTGCAGGAGATAACATACACGAACACACAGTTTTTATTTTAACTTGTGTTATCAATTTATTCTTTATTTTTTAATAAATTTTTATTTTGTTCAACTTTTCTTTATCATCCTTTTTATTTATTACATATATTTTTTTTTATTCATCTCTTTTATCTCTTATAGAATTGTTGAATGTTCAACTTATTTCTATGGGATTATTGCACTTTGAAGTTAAAATTGAAATGAAATCAGTTTATATATCAATTTGTGGATCAGCCCAAATGCGGATATAACTTATTTTTACTACAGCCTACTCGGGTCAGCGCCCTTAAGACTCGAAAATACTAAAACCGCATTGGATTGTGTTATTTGGATTTGGGTTAGTCTACCTGATTTTTCTAGATTCTTACAAGTTTCTCAAAATTTCTCATTTGAAAATTTCATCTCATTTTTATTTAAAATTATTTTTAATTTTATTATGAGATATATCTAATAAAAACATTCAGATGGAGATGTTCTAGAAAGACAAAAGTTGCACTGGTTACCAAACTTCACAATTTTAAAACCTTGTTATATTTTTATAAAAGAAAAGATATATGATAGTTTTCATTATTTTAATTGATAATTTGGTATGCATGCATTTATGATTATAATGAACAAGTTTTTTTTTAAAAAAAAACTCTAACTATAAACTACTACAACATGTAATGTTATAGTCTGTAGGTTTGTGATAATCCATTATTAAATTTGAAATTAAAAATATTTATTATTATTGGATATTGTATATTTATTTTTTACTTTTCAATATAATAACTAATATTTTATTTTGGAATCTGAACCTATAAAAATAAAAAATATTTTAAATTTCTATGATTTCATCAAGAAAAATTAATTTTTTATCATAATTGTGAAATTGTCCATTAATGCTAGATTATTTCTTTTTATTTTTGGGTGTATTAGTAGAATTGGTTGTCTATATAACAACACTTGTAGTAAATCATTGGAAGATCACAAAAATAATTGTATTAACAAGCAAAACATAAGAAGTAAGGGAAATTGTCATTTTGATTGATTTAATCAATTCTGATTATGAATAGCTTACCTTTCGATCTTCTTGACGATATTCTCTTCAGATTAGAATCTAAATCTAGGGCGATGATGCGATACACGAATAAATTTTTTCAATCATATTTATCTGATCCAAAATTTGGACCCGTATGTCCTTCATGGGTTAGACCATATTTGTTTATCCACGGTAAATATGGCAGTAGTTACATTTACTGTCGTCGTTTGGTATCCCCTCGCGATTCAATGTCACATATAATTAAAGGAATCTCGTTTGATCTTCCCTGTTATATTTTTGGTTCATGTTGTGGCCTTCTCCTATTATCCATCGGTGCCCTCTTTGTCGCAAATCCCCTCACAAAGAAGTTTCGATGTTTGAATCACATTGGATCAAAGCTTCTCTCTAAGATAGTTTGTGCTAATCCGAGAACAATTTTTAACAAAGATCATATTGCTCTTTCGGAGAGAGCAATGTGCGTGGGTTTTGCGGTTAATCGAAATCAAACATCCAAGAGATTCAAGATCGTCTGCATACACGAGATTGAAACAGTGTATGGATTCGAGATGGAAACAGTGTATGGACTCGAGATGGAAACAGTGTATGGATTCGAGATTAGCAACGGTGATGTTTGGAGATTATTGAAAAAGACCATCACCGTAAACTCAAAAAGTGATCTCATGACGGGAATGAGACCTGTTTACTTGAACAATACTCTTCACTGGTTGAGAAAAGACGGGAGTATCATAGCTTTCAATACCGAGACAGAGCAAGCAAGTTTTATTCCTTCCGTATTTCATCCAGAACCAGAGATGAAAATGTTATTTGCGCCCGATGATGAGATGAATCTCTTGGCATTAATATCACTGACAAAAGAAGAAATCTTAGTTTACACACTACTCGATAATACAAAGTGGACCCTCGCTCGACGGATCAAGAATGTATATATGGAAGAAATTGAGCTTGACTACTGGAAAGTGGCTGCTTATGATGGCAGGCTTCTTGTGATGAGTGAAAATAAGACAAGCAAAATCTCAAGCATATTCCTAAACACTTGTGTATTCCATACATACAATATGAAAGCTAACAGTTGGGAAGTTTACACCTCCTCCAATTACGGAGACGTCTTTAAGTTTACACCTTCTTTCTTCTCTATCGAAGAGGATGAGAAGAATAAAAATTTGATTCTACCTTCTAATGACCGGCGCATCTCCATTCTGACAAAGGTTATGGGACTCATTGATACACCTAAATAAATCATTTCTCCTGTTTTGTTTTATATATTTTAGGTCAATAAATAATAATGGCAAAACTATAATGATTTGTAGGGAAATGTTTATTTTTCATATGATTTTTTAAATAAAATTATCGAAGTTTTTCTTCAATGATAAGTATAAAATTAGGTTTAAACCCGTGTTATAACCGGAGATTATGTATTTAAATTAAATTTGTGATAATTTAATTTTAATAAAATATTGTTATATAAAAAAATTATTTTACTTTATATACTTTACAGAACAATATCATATGTCATATCAATTTAATTTAATTGTATATATATTTTTAAAAACAATATAATATGTGATATAAATTTAATCTTATTTTATATTATTTACAGAACAATATATTATATATATTGGATACTATACTTGTTTTTAATTTCAAAATACAATTTATAATTTTTATGTACATAGAAGTATAGATTAAGAGTTTAAACAAGGTAAAATATTTATTTGATCCTTCAAGTTTTTTTAATATTTTATAATTACAATGAGTTATCCAATATTTTAAGCCGTTTTTAGCAGTCAACATTTATTTTAAAAAAATTTATAATCGATATGGATCAATTCATCTCATAGTGGTTCCAAATATTTTGTATATTTTGATAAAACAACTCATAAAAATCCACAATTATAAATCATCAATCTTAATGTTTTCAAGTTAATAATATATCAACCTAATTTCTTATATTTTAATTTTTTGTCATGTTAAAAATTTACATTAATTTTTAATGTATTTCATTCATTGTGGTTTATTATCAGCCTTAAACTGAGGAGACAAAGGACTGTTGTTAACTGTAACTAGAATAGTAGCGCAAACTTAGTTTTAGTTTACAAATATTTAATATATTTTATATTTTCATTCAGCTGTTAATATTCTTTTACGCTTTTCTTTCTCAATTTCTTTTTTTTTTTGATTTTAACAATAATAATAATTTGCAGGAGATAACATACACAAACACAAAATATTTATTTTAACTTGTGTTATCAATTTATAATTTTTTTATCTTTTCCATTAATTATTTTGTAAAAAATTAAATATTTTGACTTATTTCTTTAGGATTATTGCTTTCTTGTACTGTTGCTTTCAAATTTTATTGTTATCAATGTTTTTTATATGAAATTCATGAAAACATATATAAAAATAGAAAAAAAGGTTTGTAGTCATTTTTAAATATAAAACTGAAATGAAACCACTTTGTAAATGAATTTGTGGGTCAGTTCAAAAACACGTAAAATAAATAATGATTTAGCTCGGACCACAGAATTTCTAATACATCCTACTCGGGTCAGCCTATTAGACCCGAGAAAATACTAAAACCACATGGGTTTGCGTTATTTGGGTCTGGGCTCTTCTACATGATTTTCTAGAGATTCTTATGAGTTTCTCAAAAATTCTCATTTGAAAATTCCATCTCATTTTTCTTTTAAATTATATTTTATTTATTTTTATTTTTATTATGAGATGTATCTTATAGAAACATTCCAATAGAGATGTTCTAAAAAGATAAAGTTGCACTAGTTAACAAACTCCAAAACTTTAAAAACTTGTTATAGTTTTACAAAAGAAATATATGATAAATTTAAATAAAAAATGATAATTTGGTATTCATGCATTTGTGATTTTAATGAACAAGTTTAGAAAAAAATCTAATTAAAAACTACAACATGTAATGTTATGGTCTGTAGGTTGTGCTAATCCATAACAATTTGGTTAATAAATTTGAAATTAAAAATATTTATTATTATTGGATATTGTATATTTATATTTTAATTTTCCAAATAATAACTAATAATTTAATTTTGGAATCTGAACCTATAAAATATAAAATATTTTAATATTCCATTATTTTATCAAGAAAAATTAAAAATTCTTTTTTATAATTGTGAAATTTTCCATTAATGCTAGATTATTTCTTTTTTTTTTGGGTGTATTAGTAGAATTGGTTGTCTATATAACAACACTTGTAGTAAATCATTGGAAGATCACAAAAATAATTGTATTAACAAGCAAAACATAAGAAGTTAGGGAAATTGTCATTTTAATTGATTTTTCATCAATTCTGATTATGAATAGCTTACCTTTGGATTTTCTTGACAAGATTCTCTTCAGATTAGAATCCAAATCTCTGGCGATGATACGATGCACGGATAAATTTTTTCAATCATATTTATCCGACCCAAAATTTGGACCCGTTTGTCCTTCATGGGTCAGACCATATTTGTTTATCCACCTTAAATATGGCAGTAGTTACATTTACTGTCGTCCTTTGGTATCCCCTTGCGATTCAATGTCACTTGGAAATCAAACAAACTCGTTTTATTTTCCAAGTTATATTTTTGGTTCCTGTTGTGGCCTTCTCCTATTATCCATCGGTGCCCTCTTTGTCGCAAATCCCCTCACAAAGAAGTTTCGACGTTTGGATCACTCTGGATCAAAGCTTCTCTCTAAGATAGTTGATGCTGATCCGGAAACATTTTCTACCAAAGATCATATTGCTCTTTCGAAGAGAGCAATGTGCGTGGGTTTTGCGGTTAATCGAAACCAAACATCCAAGAAATTCAAGATCGTCTGCATAATCGAGAAGCAAACAGTGTATGGATTCGAGATTAGCAACGGAGATGTTTGGAGATTATCGGAAAAGACCATCACCGTAAACTCAAAAAGTGGTCTCATGATGCTAATGAAACCTGTTTACTTGAACAATACTCTTCACTGGTTGAGAAACGACGGGAGTATCATAGCATTCAATACCGAGACAGAGCAAGCAAGCTTTATTCCTTCCATATTCCATCCAGAACCAAAGATGAAAATGTTATTTGCGCCCGATGATGAGATGAATCTCTTGGCATTAATATCATTGACAAAAGAAGAAATCTTAGTCTACACACTACTCGATAATACAAAGTGGACCCTCGCTAGACGGATCAAGAATGTATTTGTGGAAGAAAGTGAGCTTGACTACTGTCAAGTGGCTGCTTATGATGGCAAGCTTCTTGTGTTAAGTGAGAATAAGACAAGAAAATTCACAAACACTTGTGTATTCCATACATACAATGTGAAAGCTAACAGTTGGGGAGTTTTAGGGTCAATATGTAGTTGGCTCATTAGTACCCAAGACTTCTTAAAGTTTACACCTTCTTTCTTCTCTATCGAAGAGGATGAGAAGAAGAAAAATTTGATTCTATCTTCTAATGACCCACGCATCTCCACTCTAACTGAGGTTATGAGACTCATTGATACACCCAAATAAATAATTTCTTCTGTTTTATTTATTTTAATCGAGAAATAATAATAAAAAACTATAATGATTTGTATTAGACTGTTTATTTTCCATATGATTTTCTAATAAAATTATCGAGGTTTTCTAATATAATTCAACATTCTTCCATTCTTATAAATTTTAATTTTGGTGGGAGATAGAGAGATAGAGAGACAGAGAGAGTAAGAAGCTGGTTTTTATTAATGTTATTTTTCTGTTGGATATAAATTATGCACAATACGTGCGGCTAAATTAAGGGTTAATCGTTTAATACATGTCCATGTAATAAGTATAATTTTTACAATACAAACTCGCTTCACCTCTTTTGGTCTTGTAAAAATAGTCGCATGCTCTATGGCTTTTGTAACATTCTCTTTTTCTAAAGGGTATTCTATTAATATGCAAAGAAAGATTACAAGCTATAACTTTACGCCCATACAATTTTGGGAAAGAGAGATTAAGCAAGTGCTCAATCTAGTTTAAGACACAACAATAACAGAGCAAGACAAGAAGAGGAGAGAGTTAGGAGCTAGACTAGACACTAGTTAAAGAGCCCTCGACCACCCCTACCTCCTCTTCCATGCTTTCCGCGAGTTTCTCTCTACTACACTTCCTCTCTCATCAGGTACGTACAAACTCTCTCTAATTATTTGTATTTCTTCTGATTTACATACATACATCACTTTCACGGAAGACGAGTAAACGGTAAAAAAGTAAAACCGTGACTTTGAGATGCAAACGTTGTGACCGAACTTACCGAGATGTTAGTTTTAGTTTAAGAAAGTGAAAACGTCGTTTGTGTTTGTAATACGAATACGACACACGAAATCAAACGCTTTTCTCAATGTTCACTGCATAGGCTTAACTCAAGTTTCAACATGCCCTTTAGGCATTAATAGGCGTTAGTTAATAAACCATTTAGTGACTACTGTATTTGTTTGTTGTCTTTACATGTTTGTTTTATTTTTATTTAGATAAATACTGTATATAATGTACAGTATTCGCATAGACCGAATGAATAAACTGTATTATAGAAATATGATTAATTTTTTTATATAGGTTTTATCCAAAAAAATTTTAAAAAAGATTTGGGTATAACCGCCGCAAGAGTGGTTTAGTGGCTAAGCGCCCGGTTAGGGTAATATACATATTCATAACCTGAAGAAACTTATAGCTCACGTAACTTGATTTTATTATAATAGGAATGAATCCAACCGGAGGCGGATACTTTGATCCGATGGTGGCATCGTCAAGCGCTCATAAAATATCAAACCGGTATCGTTGAACTCCGACATCGATGCAACTTCAGATTCTTGAAAGCATTTACGAGGAAAGAAGCGGAACACCAAATCCACAAAGGATTAGAGAGATCACGACGGAGCTGTCTCAACACGGACAGAGATCATAGAAAAAATTGTATACAATTGGTTTCAGAACCGACGAGCTCGGTCTAAAAGAAAGCAGCCTCAGACGAAGACGACGACGACTGTTCAGGCTGTCGATGCGGCGGTGACGACTGAGGAGAGGAGTTCTGGAGATTCTGGAGGGTTTGAGTCTTATGACCATATACTCTTTCCGAGTCCTGATTTTGGTAAATATTATATTATAATTTTAGCCTTATGATTGTACGTTGTGCATTTGGTTATTTTCGCTCCGTATGGTTCGTCGCTTTTTTTTAATGGAATTTGGAAATTTTATTCGCGTTTGCGGTTTAGTTTTTGGCTATGATACAAGGAAGGTAACGAGATGCCACATACCGGCAGAAAATAAATGAAGAATATATTTGCCAAGTGCCAATTATTCATGAGATTGAAGCCATAACTCTAAAATATTTATGCCTTGAGAAAGAAACTCATGCTCTATGCTTCTTTAACAAGACTATCAAATACTATTCATGAATTTTATCTTCTTCTTTTATTTGTTATATTTTACTACTTGCATGTTACAACTATCTCTTAATGATCAGTTTAACTTAGTACTGATCTACAAATATAGTACCATTGAACATGCTTATAATCGCGACCGCTTAATAAACTAACATATAAAAACTGAGTTTATTTAGTATAACTTTGATGATTTAATGGAACATATACCCTCACAGTGTCTGTCACAGTAGGTCTTAGTGATTTTTGGTACTAGAAATCTAGCTAGAACAATTAGAACAAAATGATTCTCGGTGTGGCTTATTAAAAGGTTAATCAATCATGCCCTGCAGCCTGCACGTAGGTGACACATTAGCTAATGCCATATTGATAAAAAAAATGACTTATTTCTGGTTGTTTTTATTCATACAATTCATATGTGACAACAAATTCCATTTTTCAAAACTTACGAAGATATTTGAGGAATGAAACAATGTGGAGTTCTTGATTTTGCTAATCTCCATAACTGACGGCTAAAGAGAGATTCAAATATATGATTATTGGTGTAATTAAGAAAAAAAATTGTATTCATAAAGATGGAAAAAAATAAATCTAATAATCTATTATGTAATGTATATATGACCAATTCACCATGAGCTGTGGGATCGCCACGACATGCACACAAGTTAAGTTCCCGAACGAAGCTGGTCATGTTCAAAATCTTTCTTCATCGAAAGGAGTAAAGTTTTTGGTTCACATCGGTTTATGACAATTTGATACCGGTTTGGCTGCCTTGACTACCCACTCATTATGAACCAGACCGGTTTTGCATGGCGGTGCATTAAAAACATCCTTTCTAGGCCTTCTTGCTTGTTGGCAAACTGCGTTTTGGTAGTCTCAACTGCAAGAAGATCATTAAGATTAAGGCTAGTAAAGTAAACCGGGTTTATAATTTGAATGTGTATATTTGTCTGTATAGACCTTCAAATTGAAACTGAAACTTGAAATTGCATGAATTCCTAAGGCTATAACGCTATTTCCGTGCTTGCAGCATCTTCCGTTACATCTACTTGATCAGCAAAGAACAAAATCTGCCAACAAGTAAATATAGATCTTGAATTAGCATAGCTCAAGAAAATGAACCTAATCATTAAAGAGAGAGAGAGAGAGAGATTTGGCGCTGTGAAAAACCAGCACTAAAAACTTACCTTTTTTAGAAATTGGACATTTGATGAATCAGTAGCCATGACTTGCACTCCAAGACACGTGCTTGGGATACTGCAGAAAGGGCAAAAGATAGTATTGAAAACACATCCATCTTTCTCGCACTAAATACCTTTTGAGCCTTCTAAAATTATGCAGAGTCTCTCATTAACTAATGAGCAATATGTCATGAGAACTGAAACACTTGTTGTCGTCTCTGAAGAACCAGTTCCTGATGTTTCTTTCAGAAGAGAGCAAACATGTTTTGGACAAGATATGAGTGGCTCTCAGGGTGACCTAAAGGACTTCTGCAGAGCGAACAAGATATCCTTATTACTCTCTGATTCACTTCCGGAAAAGCATATATATTTTTTCGTTTAGGGAGATTGTTTCGGTACTCTCAAGCCCAAATTCAATTCTCCTTGTGAAACTCGTGTGATCATTACTGTTTTCTTCTTCAAGGTCAATGACTGGAGAGCTACTAAACTTTCATCTCGTCAAAGCATAAGAATTAACACTTTTTCTCAAAGGTGACTCTGTTTCACCTATGGAATGTATTTCTTGAGTTACTATTACAGACAATTCATCTCCAAGAGGAGATTTTCTGATGTTTGGAGTAGATCTATGCTGCTTTAAGAATGGATGAGGAAACCTCAGAGATCTCAGGCCTGTTGCTGGGCTAGAGCTTTCATTCTTCGAGCTAGAACATGGACTTGCTGTATACATACTAGAGCATTCATCACAGTTGGTCACCGATGACACCTCACTACACCTGCACATGACAGTTTTTAAGTTTGCTCAAAGATCACATGACATGCTAGTTCTTGTAGTTAAAGCATGCCACATTAGGACAACAATTCCACATTATATAGACCCAGGATCAAGGTCAATGAATTCTTTGTAGCATTTAGCTTCCTCTTTTACTTGAATGAGTGTCTGAGCAATGGAAGTTCCATGATTCATACCAGAAAACCGCATGGATCTCGAACCTTCAGTTATATTTGGTTTCACGTCTTTGTGATCCAAAAAAGCATTGCTTTCGTTCGTAAAATAGTATTTTGGATTCGGACTTGTATAGCCCTCCACGTCCACGACATTCCTACCTGCTCCTGGACACGAATCCATGATCAATTAACAAAAATGAATTCATGAGAAATTAAACACCACAAAACGGAGAAAAGTAGTTTCTTTAAGAATGTAATATTGGTTTCACATGACTAGATTTGTTGTGAATCTGAATTTCTTTCCTTTTGCATTCGTTGCATTATAACATCTTACTGTCAACACGCTCCAGTAGGCATTTCTCAAAGAACATTAATGATTATGTAATATAAAGTTTTGTTGGGAAAGGAATGAGATGGTTCGAACCTTGACACTGTTGAAAAAATATCTTAACCCTTCCATGGAAGCTTCAAAATTATTTTTTTTTTAAAAAAGTTTGATAGACTGCCTTAGCCACTTTGAAATCGATGCTCTGTTCTTTGGTTGTCTGTATCGCTCATCTGGACATCATCACAAGGAAACCTCACTGAATTGAAAAACAAATCACATATATTGAGATCTTATATAACACCCAGAAATATGATGGCACCATAATCAAACCTATGCCGGATACTCTGTAAAGCTGGGTCCCGTAAGGTTTATAAGGGATTTTCACTTGAAGCCCTCCGATTTGGTAGACATTTTTAGGGTTTTTGGAGTTTAGGGTTTGTTTCTCTTGGTGATTTAAATCCCATCTGCTGGCTGTGGAAACCATATTTTCGTCTAGATCCGTCGGAGTTAATGACGGAAGAAAAAATAAGAAGAAGAAGAATCTCTTGAGATTTGAGAATTTTGCGTTGTTAAAAAAAATATGGGCTAGGGTCTCAAAAAAAACGACGTACAGTTCTGATCTTTGAAGAGATAACGGCAATACTTTCGCATCCATTGACGAATGACGATGGACAGAAGTGGGCTTATCAAAGCCCATTACGGAACCAAATCGTTTTTTAACAAAAAAGCCCCCTTCTCTTAAATTCAAGCGTGGTTTCAAGGAGGAGAAACACTTGAATTCTTGTGTGGACAATCTGGTGGTTGCAGTTTCACCTCAAGAAATAATCACATTGAGAAAAATTGAAATGATTTCTCAATTGTCTTCTCTCTTCTTTCATAGTATTAAGCAGCCTATTTTAAAACATATCTTTCATTGTATATTTTATTAGCTATTAGAGTTTTCAAGTCTTCAAAAATGTATATACACATGAGCAATCCACCATGAGCTGCGTCATTGCCACGACCTAAACAGAAGCTAAGTTCCGAACGAGGCCATGTTCAGATGGAAAAGCCAAAATTTTTCTTTAACCAAAGGAGCAAAGTTCCTTGGTTCATATCGGTTGAGGACAGCTTGATGCCGGTTTGGTTGTCTTGACTACCCCCTCATTATGATTCAGACCGGTTTAGCGTGTTGATTTTTGAAAACACACTTCGTCTAGGTCTTCTAGCGTTTCGGTAGTCTCATCTGCACAGATGAAGATAATTAATATTAAGGTTAGGAAACTAGACTACCAGTAAACAGAGTTTGAAACCGGAATGCGTGTTATTTGTCTTTCCCAGACCTTTGATTTCGTAGTCCTCCAGCCTCCTGAATCTTCCTGCTGCTTTGGGGAATATGCAAATCTCTCTATTGACTTAAACACATCCCTCTTGTCCGCATCTGTTTTAGTGACATCAGGAGATTCCTACAAAACCAATAGAAAGATTCTTGTTTATTCCTACAATGAAATCGATCCAAAACTATATTTGGACACATCATACAAGATGCTAGACTTTTGTCTTGAAAGCACTAAACTCATCTTAGTTCAATGTCAAAACTGTATCTCCATTTGCTCTCAAGAATACCTTATGCGTTAACGCTGTTTCCTTGCTTGCATCATCTTCTGTGACATCTACTTGATCAGCAAAGAACAAAATCTGCCAACAAGTAAATATAGATCCTGATATAAGCAGAGGTCAGGACAATGAACCAAATCGTAAATGAGAGATACTTAGCATTGTGAAGAATCACCACTAAAGTCAGCTTACTTTGCTTAGAAACTGGACATTTGATGAATCAGTTGCCATAACTTGCACTCCGAGACACGTATTTGGGATACTACAGAAAGGGCAGAAGATAGTATTGAAAACACATCCATCTTGCTTGCACCAAATACCCTGACCTTTTGAGCTTTCAAAACTTCTGCAGAGTCTCTGATTAACTAATGCGCAATCTGTCATAACAACTGAAACACTTGTTGGCATTTCTGCAGGACCAGTTCCTACTGTTTCTTTCAGAAGAGACAGCAAATACGTTTTGGACGACGAAGTCAACAAGCATTTGGGACGTGAGTGGTTCTCAGGGTGACCTAAAGAACTTCTGCAGAGTGAACAAGATATTTTCATCACTCTCTGATTCACTTCTGGAAAAGCATACATGATGTCGTTCTGGGATTTTGATTCGGTACTCCCTAACCCAAATTCAATTCTTCTTGAGAAACTTGTGTGATCCGTGGGTCTAGTATTAGGAGCATTACTGTTTTCTTCTTCAAGGTCAATGACTGGAGAGCTTGTAAACTTTCTTCTCTTCAAAGCATGAGAATTTACACTCATGTTCAAAGGTGACTCTGCTTCAAGAGGGGATTTTCTGAAATTTCTAGCAGATATATGCTGCTTTAAGAATTGATCAGAAGAACTAGGAGATCTCAGACCTGTTGCTGGGCAAGAGCTCTCATTCTTCGAGCAAGAACATGGACTGGCTGCAGAAATACCTTTGAACATACCAGAGATTTCCTTAACAAAAGATGTTTCTGGATCTTCATCACAATTGGTTACCGAAGACACCTCACAATACCTGCACATGACAGTTTTTAAGTTTGCTCAAACGTACGTATAATATAAACTTAAATTCTGCAGTACTTTAATTAAAAATTCACATGACATGCTAGTTCTTGAGTTGAAACTACCTCTAACAATCATCCCACTTTAGGAAAATTATTCCTCATTATACTTATATGGTGTGAATCTTATAAAACCCCAGTAATGATTAAGCAAAACTTGTCTGATATATTTACCCAGGCTCAGGTTGGACCCCACACTCAAGGTCAATGACTTCTTCCACTTTAGCTGGAATGGATGTCTGAGCAGGTATGTCACCTACAGATGAGAACTGAGAAATGGAGGTTCCATAGTTCACACCAGAAAGCCGCATGGATCTTGGACCTTCAGCTATTTTTGGTTTCCAGTCTTCGTTCATAAAATGATATTTTGGATCCGAACTTGTATAGTCCTCCACGTCCACCTCCAACTTACCTGCGATATCCTGCACACAAATTTATGATCAGTAGGAAAATAAATTCATTAAAACACCACAAACCACAAAAAAATATTTGCTTATAAAATGTACATTTGGTTCTGCAAGACTACATTTCTTCTGAATCTGATTTTCCTTCCTTTTGCATTCATTTCTTTGATTTTCCGAGGAAAAACTCAGCTCAACAGTATGATCCTGGGACCCTAACATCTTACTGTCAGCCCGTTCCTGCATGCAATTCTCAAAAAACTTAAATGATTATGTAATGAAGTTTCTCGGAAGGGGTTGAGATGGTTTGAACCTTGGCACTGTTGAAAAAAGATCTTAACCCTTCCATAGATTCTTCAAAATTATCATACAGTTTGATAGACTGCCTTAGCCACTTTGATATAGACGCTCTATTCCTTTGTTCTCTGTATCGCTCATCTGGACACCAAAACAAGGCAAAGCTCTCATAACTGAATTGAACAAAAAAATTTAATAGTGTTGAGCAGTGACTATCCATTAAAATCCTAGAAGTACCCAGAAATATGATGGCCCCATAATCAAACCTATGCCGGATACATCGCCCTGTAAAGAAAAACACCATGAAGGTTAGCCTGTTACGGTATTAAAATTGACTGGAACCAATTGACAGAATGCAAATTATCACATCGAACCTGCTGCTTGATTCAAAGCACGATAGGCTTGTTGGCAATACCAGTCACTCCCTCCAAGAAGGTCTTTAGATGACTTATAAGTATCATTATATTTTTTCTTTAGTCCGACTTGAAGATCATGCCTGGCAATAAAGTGACTCGTTATAAAACTGTTCTCCTAGGAAGATTTGGAGCGAAGCTGACAATTTTAAAAAGGAAACAGAAATCTTACAAGTTTGGAAATGGAATGCCAACAATTATCTGTGTGTAATCATCAAGGTTTAACAGCCCATTAATTAGCCAAATTGAGCAGTATAAATCCCATTTATCCTAAAGCATCTATCGCAGCAAAGGTTTACAGTAATTGACTAAACAAAATACCAAGACAATGCAATTGAAAAGGATACCACCGCCCTGGCGTTGTCATCAGCAAAGTCAATTCCTTCTGAAACCTGTGAGGAACATGTAGAGTAACTCAAATCTCAAATCCAATTACACCTAGATCTTAGGATCGGATTGCTCACTTTAATTGTACACCAATTATAGAAACCAAGACAAAAAAAGGCAGACCTTTCCTCTACAAACTGCAAGAAATGCAGCTCCTTTCTTGGAATCATCTTGAGCCTCAGTTTTAACAGGCCCTGCTTTTTTAACTTTTCTATTTCTTCCAATTAATCTGTTCTTCCCGCGTATAGAATCATAATAACCCTTCAGAACAGAATCGAATTCATTTTGGGTTCCTCCTCTTGGCTCTTCAACAAAGACAATTTATTTAAGACTTTTGACAAGAACAAAATGCATCACTATATGATTTTTGTGCAACAGCTTCTACAAGATCATAGAAGGTAAAAGTTACTCACCAACAAAAAGGTCCTTCTTCAAGCAGAGCCGAGACCATTGCCCAGTTTCACGCCAACGAGTGCAGAGTTTTTCCATCAACTTATAGCTTGGAAAGAATACAAGCGAACCACCTGGTACAATAGTGAAAACTTCTTCCAACGATTTCCCTAGAGCATCCTTCAAAGAAAAGTAGAGGATCGTGTCAATACTCGAAAACAATGCATCTCAGTACAAGAACAACAGATTTACAGGCAAAAAGAACTTGAACCGATGACTATAATGCATAGTACCTGGAATGAGTATGAATCAGCTGTTTTATAACTTCCATTTAGGGGATAATTACCAGGACCATTGGATATTGCACCAACCCACACCTGGAACAAAGAGGCTGTTACATCTTACATTCAGTTCTGGAAACCGTTGTTAAGTGGAGAGATTTAGTCAAAACCTGCAGATTAACATCAATCACATGTGGAGCTTCTAAACATGTGCCAAACTGCATCCCAAGTTCAGATGAGAAAGAATTCATCGGTGACAAAGTCCTATATTTTCTCAACCAAGAAACTCAAAAACTTAATCACTACCGAAAGAGATGGATCAAGAAACAATGAAACTTTAGCAAACCCCTAGCAAATGGGGTAAGGTGAAGAGTAGAATGCTATGCATAGATCTAATGTTGAAATACATACAAGACCGCAACCAAAAATTTGACCAAACTAAACTAAAAAGGAATGAGTAGGATTCATTGTACATTGATAATGTCGTGGTTTTTAACAAGACCATATTCTTTGCAGAAGCTAACAAGAAGTTCTTACTTGAAACAAAAAAGCAATAGTCAGGAAGTCACTTACCCGGATGTTAAAATGATGGATAAAGAAAGATAAGCTAAGTCTTTGAATACAACGGACGGATTCATACACCATAAGCTGAAAGTATGCGTCCAGCTACGAGAAGAATCTCCTGCATCCCAGCAGACCAAAAAGGAACACCTTTTGTTTCTACAGACGGGTAAAGCTTCAACAAATTCAACTAAATAGATATCTCAGTCCACTTCTACCTCTTTTAGTAGAGCGTTGTAAACCCAGTTGGTAATCTAAGATGTGACTTCCATTTCTTGAAAAGAAGTATGTAAGTGAAGCGAACAACTCTGCATGAAAGTTGGGCAATAAGCTCACCTCTCCTTAAATGATATTACCAAGAACAATCCTTATATAGTTAGTGAGTTGTAAAAAAAAGAACCTTCTAGTGTCAGGACAGATATCCCACTTAAATGAAGCATATCTGGTTCCATTTCTGCTTCTTTTGATGTTCTGATTGCCTTGAGCAGTAAGCACAAAGTCACATGCAAGTATCGTATAAAGGCCTGTTGGCCAAGCCAGATAACAGAGAAGAGCTGACTTACCTTTGTAAAGCATTCCAATAAGATTGGGAAACATTCCCGAGTAATATTAGATTCCTCGAGCTCTCTTAAAGCTTTATCTCCAGTCCAGCTGTTAGATGATAAATAGCAAAAAAAATGATGAAGTACTGTATATGAAACTGCCTGCTTCCAACAAATTACACTTGCAGCAAAACAGTTCCCATTGAAAATAAGAAATCAAAGAATATAGATACAGTTGGAACCCTTTCCAAATTATAAAGTAAAGAGATGATCGGAAGAAGAGTAGCAACCTACCTAGAGAAATAGTGCTGAAAATCACGTTTTTCTAGAGAATCTTTTTTTCTTCCAATCCAGCTTATCAATCCCTAAATACATAGAACACTCAATATTAAAAAACAGTCAGCAATTGTACCTCTGAATATTATCATGCAGCTAATGAATTACCTCTACTACTTCACACAAAGGTTGATATATCATTGGCTGCCCTACGCTCATCTGTTCCAGTTCAGTCTGCAATTCTGCATAACACAAAGCCAGATTAATAAAGGAAATGTCAGAGAACAACACAATGAAAAACAGCTGGGATAGTCTGAGTTGTACATACTGAAAAGAGTCTCTTCTTCCAAATTAATGCTTCCTGCTTCACGAGCAATGTCTTCCATATTGCTGTTGACAGAGAGTGTTTAGTAGACGAACTTCACCATCAACATCACAAACTTGTTGCCAACTAATGTTTCATACTAGCTAACTATAAGTGCAAATCTATTAAACCTAAAAAAAGGTTCTGAAGCTTACTGTGCTTCATCAAATATTATAATCGCTCCTTTAAGATCTACTTCAACTCCTGCTCGAATGACAGGATTAACTATATATGAATAAGGGCAAAAAACAAGTTGTGCGTTCTCCGCCATTGACCAGGCAGCATAATATGGACAGCCTACAAAGAAAATTATCTGAGATAAGAAATAGAAAGATACAATAAATTAAATCTAAAAGTAAAAACCAAGTCTCACCTCTAACACTTTTTCCAACTTTTACAAGATCTTCAATATCGTGAACCTCATTGTGACCTCTCTGCTGAAGTGATGGGTGAGCTGTGATTTTACTAACGTTCCTGGAAGTTAAGGAAAACAAATTACATGATTTGACGAGCTAACAACAAAAGAGGAAAAACAAAATATCTTAGATGATCAGGAAAAAAACTCACTTGAACTCAGAACATTGTATGTTTGACTTATCTTTTAGTAGCAACCGACTGGACAAAAGAATACATGTTAGCATAGAGGTTATGCCGTAAGTGAAAAAAAAATGGTGAGATGATATGAAAGTGGATGAAAATTGACCATTCATCATCTACATTATCTTTCCCTTGTACATGACGATTGGTGCAGTAATGCTTTCTTGAAGCCTTACATGATAAAGATGGATCCAGGAAATAAAAGGTAAAAACAACTTTGATGAGTGTAAAAAAAAACACAAATCATCTTGATTAACCATAAGTAAAACAAATCCTTCAAAGAGAGCAAAATCAAAATTTGACATACCAATACAGCCATGGGAACTCTGTACCCAGTTTTCCGATACTCACGAATAACTTGAGTAATCTGAGAATGAGTTCGTCTATAAAAACATAAAACAAACAATCACTAAGAATCAACAAAACATAGTTTTATCAGCAACATTTCCAAAAATTTGTGATGTAATGTAATCATACTTACGAAGCATAGTATATGGTAGGAATTTTGGTTCTCTTCTTAGCTGCAGTTTCAGGTGGTTCCACGTTACTAGGCAAAGGAGTATCTATTCAGACGTTAACCAGAATTTCAAAAATTAATCTGCCCAAATCTCAAATCCAGTCAATAAGATGCGATTGGCAAAGAAATCACGAACCTGAGGTCTGAGATTCAGGTATGAATCCACCACCATGATTCAATGGGTCGGTGGCTGCTTCAGGGGCAGGTTTCGAATGCGACAAATTTCCTTTCAGAAGCCGCGACTTGTAGTTTTGTTGCCAAGCGAGCACCGAGCAAAGCAAGGAGAGAGATTTTCCCGTACCGGTGGGAGATTCGAGCAACGCGTGGCATTGACCGTCTCTCTGGGCACGATCAAGCGTAGATATGACGCGACTCATGAAGGCAAGCTGGGTTCCGTAAGGCTGGTAAGGGAATTTGACTTGAAGGCCTCCGATTTGGTAGATATTTTTAGGGTTTTCGGAATTTAGGGTTTGCTTCGAATCCGATTTGCTGGTTGTGGAAGCCATATCTTCGTCGAGGATCCTTACGTGTCCCGTGACGGAAGTAAATAAGATTGAGAACTGAAGAAACTTTGAGAATTTCCGGGACGGTCATAAATGGGCGGGAAAATTTTACGCCTTTTTTGAGAGTCTCTTATTTTGGCGCTCGTCGATTTAACAGGCAAGGTGAAGATTTGAAAACGCCGTGCAGTTCTGGTAGTTTAATAGAGAACGGTAATACTTTTGTATCCATAGTGACGATGGATAATATGTGGGTTTATATAAGCCCATTTTTTTATTTTGTTTTTCCTTGTGAAACCCCGTTTATTAACAGTAACGATGGGGGAAAAATACAGGCAAGAATGGTCATCCCTTGTCTATCTGAATGTGTATCTTCCATTTTTCTTTGCTAAAAAATCGGCAAGAATGTTTATCTCTACCACAAACATTCATCGTACTTATAGCAATCTGTTACAAAGTAAATAGAAATTAACATTCTTGTTCTTTAAACTTTAATTTTGGAGGAGAGTAGAGAGTATGGTATTTAGTTGTTCTTGTGTTGTATATGCGACGTTCTCCTCAAGCATGGTGCTTAAGAACATACGTTTTGTTTAACCAAAACACTTTTATTAGAAACTCTTACGTCTAGATAGACAAAGATCGGAAACTTTTAAGAATCTGAACTTAAATCCTGAATAAAACAGAAAAAGGTATTACAATACATCATTATATAAAGCTTATAACCTGGTTTTAGGGGTGCCGTTCACCTTGTCCGGTCCCAATGTTGCTTCATCCAAGTAATTACTAGTTCATCTCTTCACATGGCAGCACGACACAGCACAATGAACAAACATAACTAGTCTCAAACCAGACCACGATACACCTTTCATCAAAATCGTTTCGCCAAGATAAGGTCACGAGTCTTTCTTCGTTTGTGTACTCCTTAAAACAGATCGTGCACATGATGAAATCAGAGCTAAGCCCCTTATTCTCTGTATTGTATACTTTCATTGGCAAAGAGCCAACCGCAAGCTTACTCGGCGGTCTAAACCTGATATTATCGGTGGCCTTATTAAAGGAGGCTTGAATCGCCTCTTCGATCTGAGGATATGAAGCATCAGTTGTAAACACAGCCAACCGAAGAAAACAAACCATAAAAAACCTTATCGTGTTGACTCTGAGCATAATCAGCATATTGGCTAGTGACCCCTACTTCATTCAACAAATCCTTTAGTTTTCTCGAGCCACTTGTGTAGTCGCTGAGGATTGGTCGTCTTGCCACGAGAAAAAGGAAGCTTGGCATAGATTGATCAAAGCTGCCCGCCATTAGGATACTTACATAGACTTTGAACGTTACAGTATCTTCCTGTTTAGGCCTGAGTTAGATTTATTGTCTGAAAAATCCTTCGACTTCCATTGCTATGTAAGTAAGATAATCGATCTTCTGCAACCTTGTGTTCAATTACTATCTCTGTATGTAGGCTCTATATTAATATGTATTAATACAATGCTATTAGGATTAATATTTTTTATTAATTAGTTAATGATCAAAATGATTTTACATAATGTTGTTTCCTCTTTCTAGCTACCTATTATTTTGTTTTCTTTGGTGTATTAGCTTCTCTCTTTTTTTTACCACGTGATTTAATTTGATTGACATCTCTAATTTCTAAAACAACTACAAAGAATACTCCAAATCTTAAAATATAATGATGTATATACTTTGCTAAGTAGAATAACCTTTTCTTTCCAGTTTTTCCAAACTTGCGGTATCTTTTCATTATGGCAACTCAAAACGGCACAATGGACAAACATGTACATGACTGGTCACAAAACCACTCCACGATACACCTGTCATCAAACTCGTGTCCGCAAGGTAGGTTCACAAGTCTTTCTCCACTGTTAAAATCAGAGCTAGACATTTTCTTCTTCGTCTTGTATACTTTCCTTGGCTAAGAGTAAGAGCTAATCTCAAGTTTACTTACTGGTCTTAACCGGATATAATTATGGACTATTCTTCATTATGAAAAACAAATAGTAACATACTCAGAGGCAGCCCAAGCTGTAAATGTAGTCGCTGAGGAAATGTAGACACAAGATTTGCAACCCAACAATTGTTGGGCGTTAAGTGGGCTTAAAAAAGCCCATTTAGTGGCAAAGCGACAAAAAAAATAATTCCAAAAAAACACAACTTTGTTGAACATCGAGAAGACGATTCGATCTTTTGCTGTGTCAGTCATTTTTTCGGTTTTTTTTCCTTTAATTCCTTTAATTTTTTATTTTTGTTTCGAATCGAGCAAATCTCCTCTGAACAAGGAGAATTGTGCTGGAGATAGAAATTTGATCGATTTCGAAGCTCTGACACCTTAAGTTTTGGGGGTAGCTCCGGTGATCCCTGAAATGGCGGGGCAGAATCCTAACATGGATCAATTCGAGACGTACTTCAAGAGAGCAGATTTGGACGGAGATGGTCGGATCAGTGGAGCCGAAGCTGTTGGATTTTTCCAAGGATCTGGTTTGCCTAAGCAAGTTCTCGCTCAGGTAAAAAAAACTCTAATTGGATCTCAGCTTTCTGATTGTTTCTCACGAGAGTTTTTTTTTTAATATCCAGAGAAAGATCTGACTTGGGTTTTCCAAAAATGCCGTAAATTTTGAATTACATAGCTATATTCTGAAATTCTGAATAACAAGTTACGGGGGCAGGATTTCTGGGCGCTGTTTTTTTTCTATTTCCTCCTTTGAACTTGCTCTATAAGAGCTTCCTTTGCTATGATCTGTTGTGAAGAAGTTGTAAGTCTATGACAGTAAGGTTTCAAGGGTTCCTTTTATATTTTAGGTTGGACGCCTGACTCGTATAATCTCATTGCAATTACGGAGAGGAAACTTAAATCATATACATTTAATCTTTGCTGGTAGAAAACTGCTAAGATTCTTTCAGATGCTTATCTTAATTTTTCCCGTGTGGAATTGGTGTACCAGTAACTATGTATTTGAATCTGGAAACTTCTTGCATTAATATTGTCATTGGAGGGGTTCTATTAAGTGACGTTTGCTATGTAAAGTTGTCTACTGACCAGTTGTGTCCTGCGTTTGTAGATATGGTCGCTTTCTGATCGGTCACACAGTGGTTTCCTTGGTCGGCAAGACTTTTATAATTCTCTGAGGCTTGTAACAGTAGCACAGAGCAAGAGAGACCTGACACCTGAGATTGTTAATGCAGCATTGAATACTCCTGCCGCAGCCAAAATACCAGCCCCCAAAATTAATCTTTCAGCTATTCCTGCACCGCAACCTAATCCTGCTGCTACCACAGCCAGTCCAGTTTCCTCAACAGGTCATCAAAATGTGGGGTTTAGAGGACCAGGGGCTCCAAATGCGAATGTCAACCAGAATTATTTTCCACCACAACAAAACCAGCAAGTGAGACCAAATCAAGGAATATCTGGGCTGACTTCACTTAGACCAACTGGTGGTCCAGAATATAGACCAACTGCCTTACCAGGTCAGTTTCAACCAGTTCCTGCTGGTAGTTTTACCCGTCCTCCTCAGGGCGTTCCCACTAGTACACCTGGTCCTCCTAGCTCAACGTTCAATCTTAATAATTTGTATGCTGGAAACACCAGCGGATACTCGTCAGGCTTTGGAGGGGGCAGCTTAGCAGCACCTTCTCCTGGCTTAAAACCGGAGTCACAAATTGATCAAAAATCGCTGGTTGTATCTGGAAATGGAGGTGACATGTTTTCATCCTTCCAGCAAAAACAACCCACGCTGAGTAATTCTTCAATCAGTTCAGCTATTGTTCCTGCTTCTTCTGGAACCCAACCTCCACCAAAACCTAATGTTCTCGACTCCCTACAGAATACGTTTTCAATGCTGCCTGCAGGAAATCAGCCTCAGCAGCCAAGACCAGCAGCAACCTCACAGCAGCCAAGGCCAGTAACAAGCTCACAGCCGCCTGCAGTGTCTTCACAAGGTCCATCCTCCGGTTTGCCACATGCAAGTGCAGTTGGATCTGGTCATTCATTTCCTGCTGGAAATAACCAGCCCCTGTGGCCAAAAATGAAACCATCCGATGTCCAGAAATACACAAAGGTATTTATGGAAGTTGATAGTGACAAGGATGGGAAAATCACTGGTGAGCAGGCAAGGAATCTGTTTTTAAGCTGGAGGCTACCCAGGGGTAAGGTTCTTCGATCCTTCAGTCCACTTTACATAAATAATATAATTGTCCGTTCAACGGGTGGAAGTATCTTTCTAAACTTTTCCTCTCGTTGTGTTGTGTTAAATTTATTTGCTACACTCCTGAGGCTTAAAATTTCTCTAATAATATCTGCAAGTGATTAACTATGAACTGTTTAACTTAACATTTTTTTTGCTCGCTTCCAGAGGTATTGAAGCTTGTGTGGGAATTATCGGATCAGGATAATGATACCATGCTTTCTCTGAGGGAGTTCTGCTATTCATTGTATTTGATGGAGCGGTATCGAGAAGGCCGTCCTCTCCCAGCAGCACTTCCTAGCAGCATCATGTATGATGAAACACTGTTATCTATCTCAGGTGCACCTAGTCATGGTTATGCAAATGCTGGATGGGGATCTGGTCAAGGTATTACTCAGATTTCATGCACTTTAGTGATCTTCTCCCTTTCCCTGACACTTCGCTATAAGTCAAATTTCTCTATTGCAAGGTTTTGTACAGCAGCCAGTGATGGGTGCCCGGCCAATCACTCCACCAACTGGCATGAGACCATCAGTTCATGCACCAGTCCCTCACCCTGGCAGTGGTATAGCACCTAATCAGCAAAGGAATCAAGCGCCAGCTTTGGATGATCCTTTTGCCAGTCACCTAAGTAACGGATATTCTGCGAGCTCAAATCTTCAAGAAATTGCAACTGATGGGGAAAAGGTAATCATTTACATTTTCACTTTTATTATGAATAAAAAAATTATTCTCAAAGCTTAGATAAGTTACTATTCTATGTGCATTTTCTTGGATGCTTGTGAAACAAATGTTTCTAATCTCTGTAGGTTGATGAAAAGAAGAATGTTTATATGGACTCCAGGGAGAAACTTGAATACTACCGAACAAAAATGCAGGATATCGTGAGTACTTCATTATAAATTACTTTTTTTATTTGGTTAGAGTGATGGTGATTATCTGCTTCAGGATGCCATGTTTTAGAGTAACGTTCTTATGAGATCCAATTCTTATAATGCCATATTTCTTGTCCTTTTCCTCTCTTTGTCAGGTCTTGTACAAAAGCAGGTGTGACAATAGATTAAATGAGATCTCTGAAAGGGCTTCTGCTGACAAGCGTGAGGTGCTTTTCACATAAAAAAAAAACACTCACACATTTCTTAGAGGCTATATCTGTCTGATCCCAGAACAATTTCTGCTGCAGGCTGAAATGTTGGCAAAGAAGTACGAGGAGAAGTATAAGCAGGTTGCAGAAATAGGGTCAAAATTAACTATTGAAGAGGCCAGGTTCCGCGAGATTGAGGTATGACTAATTCCTTTGGCTGGCACATAAAGTGGCACACCAAATGTACATTCCAGCCGTATATTTTTTTCTACGACTTTTTTCCTCCGATACTAAGCGTCTCGTTTTTCCAAACTACATCATTGTTCTTTCTTCTCTCTTTCTCTGGGTCGTGTTGTGCGTCTTTTCGTGTCACCTTATTCTATGGCCCAGTTCTCCCTTCTTCCACCTTTGCTGTGATTAATTTTGTAACAGATCTTTCACGGAATTTTGTTACTTACTGAAGTTTTGCTAACTTATTCCAGGGGCGGAAGACGGAATTGAGTCAAGCAATTGTGAACATGGAGCAAGGTGGTAGTGCTGATGGTCTACTTCAGGTACATGCTCTCTATGTTTATGTGATGCCTATTGCCTAAACTATTGATTATCTGTTGTACATGCCTGTTTGATGTTTCACTGGGCATATTTAGGTCCGGGCTGACAGAATTCAGTCAGATCTAGAGGAGCTGATGAAGGCTTTAACTGAACGTTGCAAGAAACATGGGTTGGAGGTTAAGTCGAAGGCCCTTGTAGACCTTCCAGCTGGTACTGTATATGATGCTGTCGCTTTGTGACATCTTGCTTTCACTGTATATGAACGCAAATTACATGTATTTTGTAAACAAGCTAATCATCTGGCAACTGTTAATGTTGTGACTTACAGGCTGGCAACCTGGAATTCAAGAAGGGGCAGCTCTTTGGGATGAAGAATGGGATAAGTTTGAAGATGAAGGTACATTTGGAAACTGTTTTTCCTAATCTTTCTACTTATACATTTAGACTTTTATAGTTAAGCACATAACAAGGAAGTTGACTGATAATTCTCCCACCTGTTAGGATTTGGCAATGAGATTACCTTTGACAAATCAAAAGATCAAAACTCGTCTGGTGAGAAGGAAAACGGTTCGGTGGATGATGGTAGTGGACCACCTGATTTACCGACTCATTTAGATGAGAATTATGGACCTTTCTCAGAAACCTCAGACCGCCACCATGAGAGTGAATATGGGGCTACTCACAGTGAAGATGATTCAGGCAGAAGTCCTAGGGACAGTCCTGTCTCGAGGACTGGTACTGAGATCCCTTCTCCAGATTATTCTCATGGAAAAAATTCTGAATTCTTTGATGACTCGAATTGGGCAAGTGCATTTGACACTAACGATGATGTGGATTCAGTGTGGGGATTTGATGCATCAAAAAGCCAGGTTAGTAAAGATCTATAGTCTCTCTCTTAAACAAATCACTCCATCCATTGAAATACTTACTTTCATTCAATTGTGACTATTAAATAGACACTGACCTGAAGATTGTGAAATCCTCTCTCTTATGAATAAGTTCATGCTTTCAGATTTGGGATGCTAACTTTGCCTTTTGTATGCTAAATTGCTTAGTTACCTTTCCACAGTCTTCCAAGTTTAGCATTATTATATTGACATTTGCAGGGTGGAGATTATTTTGGATCTGGTGGTGATTTTGGTGGAAACACAGGAAGAGCAGATTCTCCAAGTTCAAGAAGCTTCGCCAGTCAGAGAAAGAGCCCATTTGCATTTGATGATTCAGTTCCCAGCACTCCACTCTCGAGATTCGGGAACTCTCCTCCTCGGTTCAGTGACGCATCAACCAGAGATAACAACTTTGATAGCTTCTCCAGATTTGACTCCTTCAACACCGACGAAGCTGGCGCTGGTTTTTCTTCCCAGCCCGAGAGACTGTCTCGGTTTGATTCCATCAACAGCTCCAAAGACTTTGGTGGAGCTGCCTTCTCCAGGTTCGACTCAATCAACAGTTCCAGAGACTTCGCTGGAGCTGAGAAACTTTCAAGGTTCGATTCCATCAACAGTAGCAGAGACTTTGGTGGTCCCTCGCTTTCAAGATTCGACTCCATGAATAGTACAAAGGATTTCAGTGGTAGCCATGGATACTCGTTTGATGATGCAGACCCGTTTGGTTCCACAGGTCCCTTCAAAGTCTCCTCGGATGATAAAAGCCCCAAGAAAAAGTCAGATAACTGGAATTCCTTCTAGCCACAGTTGACTGATTATAATTCCTTTTTTTCTTCCATATTTCCTCACTTAATGAACTTGTGGTTATTTCATAAAAATCTTATAATTCTTTTCCCCAAATTCTGGTTTTTGGATGAGACAATAGCGTTGGACTATTTGTAATTTGTAAAGCTTGTCTTTGTATGGGTTTCCTACTGTATCTCTGTTCTGTTCTTATGACATCGTTTGCTTTATATAAAAAAAATGTTTGTTGCTTACGTCGAGAACTTGTACAAAACTTCCTTTTCCATTTTTCCGAGTCACTCCAAAATATTTTATATTCTTTCTTGCGCGTATTGTCTGTAAGAAAGCAGGTGAAATTAAGCACATCAAAACACATACTGTGTTTACACCGAATGTGGTAGCTAAAAATTGATAAATCGAGCTAATGCATTGACACATACTATATCTCTAACTCGATGAAAGGCATCAACAAATTCCTATTATGAACGTAACCTCGTCTTTGAGGTCGGCCCTATTCTGCTTCCGCTGAATCCATCGAGCACATTTCAGTGTCAGTCTTTACTTCTTTGTGATCCGTTCAAAGGCAGCTAGCATCGATGATCGCGTGTTGGCTATTTCCACAAGAGTTTCAAGAGCTGTCCCAATGCAAAAAAAAGATATTTTATTTCAGCTGAAACGTGGAATTTTTCTGTGAGTAGGCTTGTGGTGATGAATCTTACCTGTCTCAAATGATAATTGAGCACCACGCAGCTTAGGCGACACTAGACCTCCAAATACCGATAGAGACTTGGCTCGTTCTCTCTTAATCTGGAGATTAACACATCCGAATTAGTAAAACCCATGTTATACCTTCCAAAAACAAAGAGAGTTTGTTGCATAAGATTAAGTGATTGTCCCACCTCTTCATCAGCTGCTGATACGGTTTCACCCTTGGCTGATGATTTCTCTTCTATTGAATTTCATAAGCAAGAGATGAGAGACAAACAAACAAAGGGCACAGAATAACCAACAGATAAGTCTTTTCTGTTTTTTTACCAGAAACGCCTCGACGCCGTAGCTGTGGACTACGAGGTGAGCCCATCTCCGAGTCTGCATTAGTAGGGAAGTCTTTGCCTTTCCCACTACCGCCCTTGGAAGCCCACTTGGACAAAGCAAAACGAGGTACTGATCCCAAAGATTCAACTACAAGAGTTCATAGACTTGTAACAAGCTTTACCACAGAAATATAAAAAGTAAAATGGTAAGATTACCATAGATTCATAGCATATAAATGTGAACCATATAACTATCAAACCTTCAGAGCATACTTTTGTGAGTTTATCGGAAGCCAAACTTACTCTCCTGTTGCGTCACTTGCAATGTTGACGCAGCGGGATGATCCTTGAGGTCTAAGAGAGTGCTGTTGATACGTAAAGTTCCCATAGAGTGTCGAGCACTAGATAGATCAAACCATCCCTGCAAAAGAACACATTTCAGCAAGTATCTATACCCAGTTAGTTGCTTAAGGCAGAGTCTCTCAACATATCAGTGAAAGCAGATTTATATAAAAACTTTTTTCCCATAGCTAGATAATAAACCAAACGTTTTCCCAGATTCAGTCTTACACAGAAGCTTTTAGATTTTCAAATCTGACACCAGAAAGTGTAGCCAACTCATACAAAATCTAAGCTTTGAAATGATAGTGAGACCAATTAGATTATTAACACACTTAGATAGAGATCATCTATTATTCCATCGAGAGTAGACGCATCAAGCTTCGATTTTTGAAAACAACTAAGCTCTCATCGAAAGTCATGATCTATACCAAAAATTTGAGAAGTAAACGATCGATAATACAGAAGAACCCGAAAGATCCAATTTTAGCTTCATAACAACAACAAAAAACGGAAAAAAATTTCATTACCTCTCGAAGCTTTGAACTCGCAGAATCCATAAGCGTTAAATACCCATCCAACGAATCTAAGAACTGCAACACGTTCTCATCTTCCTTCTCTTTTTCCAGCTCGGTTTTCACTTCTCCCCCGTCATTCACATCCAAGGATTCCTCTCCTTCCTCGTGAATCTCAATTCCTTCATCTCCCGCCATCGCAAATTTAGCTCCAAACACAGGAATGAACCAAATCGAAGCTTACACTAGAACGTGGTACAAGCGATCCAGAGCTCAACCGAAGTTTTCTGCCCAGAGAGAGAGTAAACAAGGCTATTTCCGAATAGGCCCATTAATGTTATGAAGCCCATAAGCCCAAGTTTAAGGATTCCTGCCGCGAGTTTCTCCCCATTGCTTCCGGGTCAACCCCGGTTAGTAAAACTCGGTTATGGTTCAGGGTGGGTAGTTTACCGGACCGGATTGTTATCTATCTAGACTCTAGTGTGTACACATACCGCCAGGCTGTTTGTCAAGTTGGCGTTTGGTGGCTCCACGTCTCTCTCTCATGACTTTTCCATTTTAGTCAGCGTTTCGTGCTTTTCTATAGTTTTTCCAATTTGATTTATATTAAAATTCGGTTTTTTATTCATTTTCTTCGAACCCATCTCTTTGTCTCTTCATTCCTTTGTTGCTGTGTCTCTCGCTGCTCTACGCACGGGTATAAACAATCCTGTTGAATATCAAGCTCGACAAGACAAGAGTAGGAGCAAGCTCTATTTGGATCCATGGACGACGAAGAAGTCACACTTTCCTACGCGTTTGTTTCTCTAGGAGATTAACAAGTGGTCAATATTTTCGAGTTGTCAACTTAGAAGAAGAAACTAGAGGTTTTGTATTGTAGCTTGCTTCTGCGATCGGATTTGGTTTTCGTATGCTTCTTCTCTTTTGGTATTTTTGAAGATGCTTTCCTGAAATGTTTCAAAATATTTCTAAATTTGGTAAATCTTGCTATATTTAGGTTTATTGGAATACTGATTTTGGAAGGCTATTGCTTTTCGTAATTTAGTGTCGGTAGTTTTCGATTTGAAGCACTTAGTTTTGTTTCCTTTTGCTGTGAATGAATTCTGTAACCAAACTATCAAGGAACTTAGCTTAATCTGGTATTATCCCCTTTTGTGTTTCTGAAAACTGTCTGCTTCATTTACTATCGAAGTTGGACATTTTACCAAATCATTGCATTTAAGATTTCAATTTCTTGATACTAGCTACCTTTGATGATCCTCTGTTTCTCACTCTCCTTAACGATTAAAGCATCTGTGTCATATTATCATTTTCTTTTTTCCTATATTGCAGTGAGTGTGCAGGGATTAAGATGGTTGGAAGCTGGGATGGAAGCCAGTCGGATGACAGCTCTCATTTCGAGCGAGGCGTAGATCATATCTATGAAGCATTCATCTGCCCGCTGACAAAGGAGGTTATGCACGACCCTGTCACGTTAGAGAACGGTCGAACATTCGAGCGTAACGCCATTGAAAACTGGTTCAAGAAATGTCGAGACAATGGTAAACCTCCGTCTTGCCCGTTAACTTCTCAGGAGCTGAGCAGCGCTGATGTGAGCCCCAGCATAGCTCTGCGTAACACAATCGAAGAGTGGAGATCCAGGAATGACGCTGCGAAGCTCGACATTGCTCGTCAGTCGCTGTTTCTAGGAAACGCTGAGACTGATATTTTGCAAGCTTTGATGCATGTGAGACAGATTTGCAGGAGCATCCGATCAAATAGGCAAGGTGTGCGTAACTCTCAGCTTATCCGTGTGATCATCGACATGTTGAAAAGTAATAGTCACAAAGTGCGGTATAAGGCTTTACAGACGCTTCAAGTTGTCGTTGAAGGAGATGAGGAGAGCAAGGTTGTCTTCTGACTCTTATTTAATCTTCTGCATTGTAACGATAAACACAAGTGGGGGCTAATTAAAGTTTCAGCATCTTTTCAGGCGATACTAGCTGAAGGGGATACCGTGCGTACACTCGTTAAGTTCTTGTCACACGAGCCATCAAAGGGTAGGGAGGCAGCTGTTTCTTTGTTGTTTGAGCTCTCCAAGTCAGAGGCTTTGTGCGAGAAAATTGGTTCGATCAATGGAGCTCTTATTTTATTGGTTGGTCTGACAAGCAGCAACTCAGTAAACATGTCGATTGTTGAGAAAGCTGATAGAACATTGGTAAACATGGAGAGATCGGAGGAAATTGTTAGGCAGATGGCCTCGTATGGTAGACTCCAGCCTCTTCTAGGAAAAATCCTTGAAGGTGATTGTTTAATCCCTACTTGATATATTGATTGGCTAATAAAATTGTTTTCCTTTTCTTGGTTTTGATTCAACGACATCCCCTCTGCTTTATTTGCATACAACATGGTCAAGATTTGATTTTTTATTCTCCATTTACATGACATGTGAAACATGATGTGCAGGTTCACCTGAAACGAAACTCTCCATGGCTACCTTTCTTGGGGAGCTTGCCTTAAATAATGACATGAAGGTTCTTGTGGCTCAGACAGTGGGTTCTTCTTTAATCGATCTTATGAGAAGTGGTGACATGCCCAAACGGGAAGCTGCCCTGAGAGCTCTCAACAACATCTCATCGTTCGAAGGGAGTGCTAAGGATTTGATCAGCAAAGGGATTCTCCCTCCACTTATCAAAGATCTGTTCTATGTAGGGCCAAACAACCTTCCCATTCGGTTGAAAGAAGTCTCGGCCACTATTCTCGCTAACGTAGTGAACATTGGATATGACTTTGACAAAACCTCTCTTGTTTCAGATAACAGAGTGGAGAATCTGCTGTATCTAATTAGCAACACGGGTCCAGCGATCCAGTGCAAGCTGTTGGAGGTTCTTGTTGGACTCACCAGCTGCCCGAGAGCAGTCATACATGTTGTCTCTGCTATTAAAACCTCCGGTGCAATCATTAGTTTGGTTCAGTTTGTAGAGGTCCGAGAGAATGATGATTTGCGTTTGGCTTCCGTAAAGCTTCTTCATAACCTTTCCCCATTCATGAGTGAAGAGCTAGCCGAGGCCTTACGTGGCACCGCTGGACAACTTGGGAGCCTTGTTGCCATCATTTCAGAAAATACACCAATCTCTGAAGAACAAGCTGCAGCCGCTGGGCTCTTAGCTGAATTGCCAGAGAGGGATTTGGGTCTTACTCGGGAAATGTTAGGAGTTGGTGCTTTTGAGAAAATCATCTCCAAAGTGAATGGAATCCGCCAAGGGGAAATCAAGGGAATGAGGTTTGTGAACAACTTTCTGGAAGGACTTGTGCATATACTCTCTAGGATTACTTTTGCACTCAACAATGAGCCTCGGGCCGTTGAATTTTGCCGTGACTACAATGTTGCTTCGCTCTTCATTCAACTGCTTCAGGCCAACGGTCAAGATAACATCCAGAGGTTTTCTGCCATGGCTCTAGAGAATCTTTCACTAGAGTCTATAAACCTGTCACGGATGCCCGATATGCCTCCTCCAAACTACTGTGACTTCATCTTTACATGTATGAGCAAACCGCCCGTTGTAACCGGTCTGTGCAAGCTCCACCAGGGAATATGTACGTTAGAAGAAACATTTTGTCTCGTCGAAGGAAAAGCTGTGGAGAAATTAGTGGCTCTGTTGGACCATGAAAATGCGAAAGTGGTCGAGGCCTCACTTGCAGCTCTTTCGAGCTTATTAGAAGACGGGTTAGATGTAAAGGAAGGGGTCGAGATACTTGATAAAGCGGAAGGGATACATAATATACTACACGTTCTGACTGAGGCCCGAACAGAGAGGCTGACGAGGAGAGCGGTTTGGCTGGTGGAAAGGATCTTGCGGACAGAAGACATTGCAAAAGATGTCGGAGAAAACCCGAACGTGAGCGCTGCCCTTGTGGACGCTTTCCAAAACGGTGATTTCAGAACGCGACAGATCGCTGAGAACGCGTTGAAACACATCGATAAGATCCCTAACTTCTCAGATATATTCCCAAGCATTGCATAGGGGGAGATCTCTTTTATCTGTCCGTTGAGTTTTTAGTGATTTATAAACTTTTGTGGTTTTTGAAGGGGATTACTTGTTAATAGCATCCAGTTTTTTTTTCTGGGTATATATTGAAAATTTCTATTCTTGTTTGCGTGTGCTGTAATCTATTTTATTTTATTTGATATATATTTGATTTGTTTATATCGTACGCTGGAAATTGGAATCATTTGATCGGCCTCAAAATTAAAAAATGTTCACGAGGGATTACATACCAAAATGTAGAAAGTTTAACATCTGTAAACTGATTTATAATATATTATTAGCACGGATAACCCCGTCTAAATCCCGTTAAGCAGACAGAACTAGCCCTAAGGTGTAGGAACGGAACACTTCAAAGATAATGAGGACAATGCCTTCACTAGTTGCTGGCGAGTAAGTATCTTCTTACACCTCCCAAACCATTCTTTTGTGTCCGTCTCCATATTATAAAAAGACTTCAGTTTTGCCAGCTCCTTCTTCAGCTCCATCTTTAAACCGACGGGTTCGCTAGTACCCCTCCTATCACGGAGGACCACGACGACGTGATCTTGATCCCGAGACGTGAGCCTCAGCTCCACAACTCTCCACCTGTTAGCTCTCGTATAATCTCTCCACGCCAACCCCTGGAGGATCCAGTAACAGAAATTTCTTGGTGATGGGTTTACTAATGATCATATATTTGTAGTGGCAGGAGCAAAACCTAGTATCGGGGCCAATTAGCGTAGAGAAGGATGACTAATCATGGGCTATTTACTTATTTTAATTTGTTCTTCTTTTGGCAAAGTATAATTGATTATTGTGTTTGGGCTCCCTCATATGATATTTAGCTTTTGAGAACAAGTGTAACAAAGCTTTTTTTTTTTTTTTTTGACAACAACAAAGCTTTTATTTGAGAGTAGCTCGTAAAAGCATGATGTTTATTTATTTTTAAATAGAGATTTTAGAGAGTGAACATCGCGTTAATATTGATTGTTATATATATATATATATATATATAGGTCTTATTATTATCCTGTCCATTATTATATAGACGTAAAAACGTGGTTTAGTTTTGGTCGAGATCTTTTATTGTAATTTAAACGGATCAGATTTTCATAAATTACAATCCTCCAAATTTGGGATTAAAGTTATGAATCATAAGCTTGAAAACCAGATAGATCACATATGCATTGTAGAATTAACTATAGTCCACAAGGAAAAAAAAAAGATTATATGAAAGAGACACAACTGGAAGTAAATTTTAAATTTTGAAACATAAAAGAAAATGAAAAAAAGCGCCATCTTCACTTGTAGTATAAAACAACGGATTAAGATTCTCAGGTTAATATTAATCAATTCCATAATACCCTCGACAGAGGAGACGCGTTGGGATTGAACAAACTGTTAACTGGTCATGCGCCAATGATTCTGACCCGGAAGTCCGATCACAGAAGACCACGACGGCTTGAACTGATAAAACTCACGATTTCCGTCGCACCACCCTGGAAGCAAACCCACGACTTCCCACTTGTTCGCTCTCAAGTCGTAGCCATAAATCACTCGATGATCTGTTTCGAACTTCACCGTCCTCACCACTAAACGCCTGCCGTCGAACGACTCCACGTCCCAGAAAGACAGCATGCTTTGGTGCACCGGCTCGTTCATGATCCGTCTCGTGAGGATCCACTTAGGATCTGTGAGGATATTCTCTAGGCCATACACGTAAATCACTTCCTCCGTAGCCGATATCATCGTCAGGCAGTTATCGCAGGCACCGAGCAAGAGTTTCCCTCCCACTTGCTGTTTGAATGTGATCGGAATCAGTCGCGCCTTCTCTGTTTCGGGGTTGAAAGTTACGATGAATCCGTCGCTTCTCATCCAGTAGAGACCACCGTAGAAGTAAACCGGTTTCATATCCGTCCTGAGTTGACTTGCGGGCCAAGGAATGTTGGTTTTTGATAATTTCAATGAATCTCCGGCGTAAACCTGGAATTGATACATGGTTATTTGTGGTTTAGAAGGCTTGACCTCGCTTATGCAGAAGATTTTGAATCTCTGAGTGGCTGGATCGAGTTGATCAACCGTGAACCCGACGCACTTTGTTGTTTGCGAGTGATCATGAGTGCGATCAAGAACTTCCTAGGAAGTTCTTCGTGAGGGGATTGGTGACGCAGAAACAACCATCGACGAAAATCAGGAGAAGGCCGGAACAGCAACCGAGAATGTGACACGAGAGTTTTTAAGGGAATGGCCTAGGTTCGCCAAAAGGGTGGAAGCAGAGTAAATCGGAACCATATCCGCCCATGTGAAGCAAACTGGTTCCCATCCGAGACCAGTATTCAGATTTGAAATACTGATCGTTGGATATATGCGTTTCCATAGATTTATTCGTGTATCGCATCATCGCCAGAGATTTGGGATCTAACCTTAAAAGAATCTCGTCGAGGAGATTCCTAGGTAAGCTATTCATGATTGGAGAGAAATGGGTTTTTTCTTGCTTCTTTTCATGTGAATCTTTTATTGTTTTTGCTTCATGTGTGTCGAGTATATATATATATATTTTTTTTCCTATAAACAAATTATTCGGGAAAATAGTCATTTCTACTGAAGTATTATATTTTCGCTTTAAAAAGCAATTTATTTATTAATAATCCAAAAATCATTCGAAGTTATGTTGACTAAGCTAAATTAAGTAGTTGTAGTCAAAGTAGTTTTCATTTAACCACAATTTATTTATAACAAACGGTGAATAAAACGACACGGTATGAAATGTAAGTGTATGTACAACGTTGATATGTGAAAAGTCTCATATCATCCAAAAATAAATTTTTTTTAAAAAAAAAGATAAGAAATTTTCTTCAAAGAAACATAAAAACGTCTCATATCTATTTTTATAATAAAATTACTTATGATACTGTAAAAATATCACACATAAAATGCTGTAGAAAAATATAAAAAAATCTTAAATCATTTTAAAATCCTTGATTTTTATTCATTTCTGGAGCAAGTAACTCTTATGATGCTAACCCCATTGATTATAAAAATAAATTAAGGATTTAAAATAAGTTTTGAAGAAATTTTTATTTTACGCGGTGTCGTTTTGATCACCGTTAATAATAAACGGTCGTTAATTGAAAAATAATGTTAATCAAAATAATACCTAATTTACTTTAGTCAACACAAAAGTTTATATGTTTTTCTAGATTACTAATGAGGGAAAATATGTAATAGTTGAGTATTTATTGACTGAACTATTTGACAAGATAATTAATTGCATCTTCTTTACTTTTTCAATTTATGAAGATGAAGATGCAATTTGCGAAAGAGTATATGCTTTTTGGCAAATATGTAATAAGCCACGTGTTGAAATTTTTAGATAATGATTAGAGCAAAATGTGTAAAACCTTTCATTTCCCCAGTTTAATTTTGTGAATCATCTTTTTGTTTATAAAAAAGCCTGGCATACACACTATAAAGCAAAGATATTATTGAAGAAGTAAAAAAAAAAAATCATTAGAGCATCTCTAGTGGTTGAGAAAATTTACATTAAAGAGTTTTTTTTTTAATTATATTAATAATTTAATGTAATTTTCCTATATAATTAGTTTTTAAAAATTCAAACCATTCATAATGTGATATTTGTTTGGAGAGTTTTTAAAAGGGTCTAAAACTGTCTCTCACCTTTCAGTTTTCAATTTTTATAGGTTGGGTATTCGTATAAAACCCACCAATACAACCGTTCTTAGAACATCATCAATGCTAAAAAAATTCAAAGAGGTATTCAACAAATTTATATTGATAAATGTTATCTAATACATAAACCATTAATTATTATTATTATTGAGATACGAGAAACTCCGCTGTTTCTCTTCTACTTCCTTTTTCTATTAATTATTATTATTATTGAGATACGAGAAACAAGAAGCAAGCAATGGAGATGCCTAAAAACATTGAACCCTATTCACTAATCAAAGCTAGTCACAGGTTCCTCACGTGATATATTTCACTCTTATTTTCTGCATGCATGTCAATCTTCATTTTCTTGTCTTCTTCTTCTTCAATCAAACGTTTCTTCTTCTCTAACACTTTCAAAGCAAATGGTGAGATGTCACCAATCTGTCTCATAATCATGCTTAGAGTAGAGAAGCGCCAGTCATCATCACAAGGAACCTTCTCATCGAGTTGTATCACTGAAGAGAGAGACGGTTTAAACTGATAAAAGTCATGAACAATATAAGGCCAACTTGGAATCGAACCCATGACTCCCCATTGCTTAGCTCTCAAGTCGTACTCATGAACCACTCCGGTACCATCATTTTTCTTCCTATCATACAACACTAATCTCTTCCCGTCGTAAGCTGCAAGGTTCCAATAAGTCAGCTCCTCCTTGTCCGGCACAACGTTGCCAATCCGCATCACTTGGACCCAACTGGGATCGGTGAGAATGTTAACGACGGTATAAACGTAAATTACTTCATCCGTCGCCGTTATCAAGGTTAGCTTGTTATCTGCCGCCTCGAACAACGTTTTAGACCTCAGTTTTGGCAGGGGTTTGATCGGAATCAGCCGTGCCTTCTCTGTCTCGGGCGCGAAAGCTATGATGCTTCCGTCGTTTCTCAACCAATGAAGAGCTCCGCCTAAGTAAACAGGTCCCATCATGAGATCGCTTGAGCAGCAAGTAATGGTGGATTGTGATAATTTCCAGCAGGAATCTCCAGCATTAATCTCGAATCGATACGTTGTTTCGTAGGGACTCGAAGCCTTGATTACCTCGATCAAGCAGAGGATTTGGAATCTCTGAGTGGTTCCACCGATTTGATCAACGGCGAACCCGATGCGTTTCTTGTGATCTTCAGGACAAAGAAAGATATCAGGCAGATGCTCTGATTTAGAGTAATCTAAGAATCGAAGCTTCTTAGTGAGGGGATTCACGACGACGCAGAGTCCATTAACGAAGAGTAGGAGAAGGCCGGAACAGGAGCCGAGAATATGACAAGGCTTGAGCAGTGATTCGATTTTTACTGATCTAGAATCGCAGAAAGGGTAGGAGAAGAGACAACGAGGGCTAAGTTTAGAGAGGTGAAACAGGATATAATATCAGTATATTATTTCCTCGTAAAAACTATATTAAATCTTGACTGGCATTTGGCAACAAATGTTTATAATTTGAGTCAGAAAAAAAGGAAAGATTTAAGGAATTTCCTTTTTAGTATGCCATGCTATGAGAGCAAACGAAACAACTACGTTTTGTGTGCGTATGGTCTTCTTTTTACGATCGTCTCTATTAAGTCGGGTACAAAGAAATTGGATATGGCTATGGTTTTGAGCTAGGTTGTGACAGCTCTCTGCTTCTTCACTCTCGTTTTCCTCCCAATCTCTTCGATTTCGGATGCAGTTCCAGTTATCACCATTTTGGTTACCATCTTCAGAAGAGAGATGCAAAATGTTCTTCTTCTCCATGAACTTGCTTCCTTTTGACGAGCTTGTTCGCTCTATGTACTCGAGGAAGAGATGGGGCATGAAGGTAAGTCCTCTTGAGAACCATCTGACTAGTTGTTAAGAATCACCTACTCCACACGTAGTTTTGCGGAAGGTGGACATGTGGATGGTCCACAATGTTTCGGGCCGGGTATTTGGTATACAAATCCAGTTAAAATATGATTTCTTTTTTAATAATCATCACTAATCATAAAACTGGATTTTCGATAAAAGAGATTATGAGGTCGCTCTCTAACACTTTATACAGACTACAGAGAATACACATTCCCAAGAATAACACTTCAACTGCTGAAAAGATTGGTTTATATATAGTGAATGTGAATGTGTTTTCTTCTTTGCTCTAATCATTATCTAAAATTTTATATATTCAGTTTAATTGGTTTATATATAATGATTAGATAACTCATTCTTTGCATAGTTATCCCTCTTTTTATTATTTTCTTAGCTAAATTAATCTGAGAGAGAATAACAAGAATCGTTTTAACCAGTTGGTTCCTGCTGACCACAAGTTCAAAAGAACCAAAGAATCTTTAACTTTAATCCCGAAAAACGGCTGCGTTGAATCTAATCAAAACGACTATGTGTTTGTGAATGTGTTATCTTCTTTTCACTCTGTTTTACAGCTAGTTAAAGTACTAGCTGCTAAATAGCTTTGCACAACGTTGGCTATCGTTGTGTTGATGTTTTGGTCTTTTGGGAGATTTAGAGCAAACTAGCCGTTAAGTCTCTCGCTCTCTTCTTAGCTATCGGTTCGTATTTCCGCACAATTTATTCACTATTCAGGAATTGGGCAAACAGAGTCGATATCAATTCTCTGAGAAATTAGAGTTCTTTCTTTTTTTTTGGCTATAATGACTGTTTTCGTGAATTGGGTATCGAGAATTTTCAATTTCTGAACTAGTAAAAAAGGATTTTGCTTTACTTGTGAAGCAATTTCTTGAGATTGTAATCATATACTGAAGTTTGTTACAATTTACTGTTGCTCTGTTTCTTGCAGCTGAAGGATTGAAATTCTATGACATTGAAAAAGGCAAAGGTCCAGTAGCTACAAAAGGATCAACTGCTCAATTCTCTCTTAATGATCCATTATTAGAGAAAACCCCTCTTGAATTACTCTATATTCGAGATCAAAGTTCTCACCTTTACATCGTAATGCACGTATCTGTTCCCCATATGTAGGTGCATTTCGATTGCCGTTACAGAAGCATCACTGCAATTTCCACCCGAGAGTCCAAGCTTTTGGCTGGAAATCGTAGTATTGCTCAGGTTACTACCCTAAACCATCTAATCACATTTGTTCAAACTTAATATGATTCTGCATAGTTTTCTTCTCGTTAATGGTGGCTTACTTTATTCTGGAACAGCCTTACGAGTTCAAGGTCGGATCTACGCCAGGAAAGGAAAGGAAACGTGAATTTGTAGATAATCCAAACGGGTTGTTCTCCGCTCAGGCTGCACCAAAGCCTCCTCCAGCAATGTATTACATAACCGAAGGAATGAAAGTCGGAGGCAAGGTTATAAACAGGACAACGCTTTTGCTTTCTCTACTTATGAAAACACCTTGCAAATGTCTAAGTAGTTAGTGTTTGACCTGCAGAGAACGGTGATTGTTCCTCCTGAAGCTGGCTATGGCCAGAAAGGAATGAACGAGATACCGGTGAGAACCTACAAGTTGTATATGAGGAAAGCTCCGTGTTTTTTTTTTCTTTTTGCAAAAATTATTTACAAAATGTTTCGGGTTTAAGAGAGAAAGAAAACATGTATGTATGTTGTTGCAGCCTGGAACTACATTTGAGTTAAACATAGAGCTGCTTCAGGTGACGCCCCCACAAGAGAAGTGAACAAGACCCTTCCCAACACTGACAAAGAGAAGTTTGAAGTTTTAAAAGCATTGTCCCATCATTTATCTAAAGATAATTAGAGAGAAGTAAATAGAGGAAAAAAATGTAAATTTTCAAGTATACTCGGTGCATAGACTCCGGTACACTAAATTACCGGTATTATTGAACCCTTTCTAAAGAATAGATAAGAGTAAGGATGGCATTGGCATTCACTGGATAGATTTTTTTGCTGTTGTATTTTGTTCGTGCAAATACGATGTGGCTACAACAAACATGATGGATATAGAGAATGGCAAATTTCATTAGGTATAAAAAAGCCACCGAAGTTTTTGATACAGGAAAGCAACTGAAACAACAACACCAGTTTCATGATGAACGCTTTCTATGACAATCTCTCTCTTTTTGTTGTTTAATCGAAAAGGGAAAATGAATGTGATATGGGTTGGTGTGGTCATGATGGTTTGAAAAATTGTAGAACCCGAACCGAATATGTAAACCGTAGTTGCTTTAGTTTTTAAGCTTGACAGGAAATTTGTAAACCGAACCGAACCGAACCTGATAATAAACCGATAACCTCACATCGACTAGGTAAGAATTTGGTTGCTGTGGCTGTCTGCTCGCTAGTGCCTTTTGGTAAGGAGAAAAAAAATCTACTGAAACAGAAAGGGAAGATGGAGACCTCTCTGAGGTACTCAACAAATTCCAAGTCTCTGAAAATTCATGCCAAGGAGAAGCTCCCGGTGAACTCCAAAACTCGTTTTCAGGTAGCTCCACCTTCTTCTTCTTCTTTTTTGTCTCCTTCGCATTTGTGCTGTTATGGTGTGTTTCAGCTCTATTTTTCTTAAAACTTTATTGCTTCGCCTCTTCGTTTCTTTCCTGATCAGAAGCCTCTTGCTTGATTGACCATAAACCCTCAAAACTTATATAGCCTATATGGTCTGCGTCTAAGAAATTGAAATAAAGGGTTCGATTCTAATCAGATAAGCTTCCCTGCATATGGAGACGAGACACGGACAAGTAAATAGATAGACTTTTAGAATCTATACTATATGTGCTTTTTAAATGTCATTAGCTGTTTATGCTGAAAGGGGAATAGATGATCTCTCTTTTTAGGAGGATTTGTTCTTAGCCTGTTTTTAGGCTTTTGCAAAATTTGCCTCATCTTTAGTTAAGTTTTTGATTACTGACCATTTTTGTGGTTAATGTCAACAAGAAAGTTTAAACCTTTTTGGCAAACCTCAATTCGTTGATTGCCTATATATGAGTGATGTTTGTGACTTGCGTGGCTTGGCTAATAAGATTGTTTTTTGTTCTTACTCTCTTTATTTGTTTTCTTCTTGCGGTAGCTTCATGGAGAGCTAGATACACGAGTTGGAGCGCCAAGTTACTTCTGTGCGATGATAAGACACTTTTTCCATGAGGTTTTCCATCTCAAATTTGTGTTTATTCGCTTCTTCTCTTCGAAACTTTTATTTAATGCCGTGAATTGCCTCTAGTCAACAAACGTTGGAGTAGGCTTGCATTATGACAAAAGTGAAAAGCTTCGGTGTCTTGTACGTGCTAAAAAGAAGTTTCCTGTGAGAAATGATGAGCTTGTAACCTTTAATATTAAAGGAAGATGTGATTTTGACCAGGAGTTTGTTCAGGTTCACTTTCTTATCTTTTTCATACTTCAGGAACTCTCTTCATCAGTTATGTTTCTTCGTGGCTTTTGAAACTAGAATAGACTGAGATTTTGTGGTTTGTGCGACAGAGGAACCCGAAAGGAGCTGCCGAATTTGATTGGAACATATGGAAATTTGAGAAAGATCAGGATCTACGCCTCAGAGTTGGCTACGAAATGTTTGAGAAGGTACTGAAATCTGAATTATGCAGACAGTACTAGAATTTAGTCTTGAGCTCACTGTTTGAAAGTTATAACTCTGAGGCTTTTGCCTTACAATGCAATTGCTCTCTTCGGATTAATGAAAACAATGCGTTTCCTCTCTCTCGCTCTTTCTTGCAGATCCCCTATATGCAAATTAGAGAAAATAATTGGACTCTCAACACGAACTTGAAAGGAAAATGGAATGTGAGGTTTGATCTATGAGGAGGAACATGAACAGAAATACATTATAGGAAGATTACATTTTATATTTGATCATTTTAAGAAATGTATTACTGATATAATAAAAACTCACTTTGATTTAACCAAGTGATAGCAAATCTAAAGATCTTTTGATTGTTATCAACCACTTTTTACTCTTGCAACCATCTCGAATCTTAGTTATTTATTGTCTCCTCGGTTCATGTTGCTATTTTCATGTCTGGAGATAGGATTCGTATCTACTAGGTTTGACTGTATGTGTGGTCTTAAAATCCACTTGGTTTCCTTACAGTTGTGTTTTACTTTACGATAAAGTTGTAGTTAACCGGATAATACATACCAAACCAAGCCAATCCGAAGCCAAACTAAACCAATCAATCTTCCCTCGTCTGTACCAACTACCATGCAATTTGGATACCAAATTTTTTAAGGACGCTGTTCTGGGTCACAAACCAAACATTAGAAAAATCGGTTATCTTAGACCGGTATAGTTCCGTAATTTCGTTATGGTTTTGGTTGACTTCAGAGTTCGGGATGCGGCTATTATGAGCCTTGAACATCACTATCAGTATCAAATCGAAATATAGTCCCACACACAAAGGTGAAGAAGATCTTGATCCTTAAAGATTTGCTTCTGATGGTCATAAATCAAAGATCATGCATAAACAACCACATCGACCATGACTCAAAAACCATAGTTTTCAATGTCAACGGTAGATGAATAAACACATTGACAAAAATCACACTTTATACAATTCCAACATAGTCGGGTCTGTTCTTGTTGATACTTGATAGCCTATAGTTATTTAATGTTTTGTTAAAATTTTGTTATCCGAAATAATTTAAACTTTTATGGTGAAATACTCGAGGCCATTTTGAAAAGTACGATTAAAATGTATTAGTTTGATCTTTTGACTGACGTGGGAACTTGTCATAGTCACTGTCATGAACCAAAGATGTGGCATAGAGCAATCTCGTGCCCACAATTGATTGAATTTGGTCAATTTCAATGCATTTTCCTCGAGGCTACGTTATCTTCAAACTCGCAATTGATTAATTAGTGGAGGGACGAACTTTCCTCCTCGCTTTGACTAAATATACAAGTAAAGGGAGATAATTATAGACTTAGCCATAATCATTTAATATATGGTCTGTAAAAGGGTTTGTATAGTGATATGTTTATATGTGATCTTCCTATTAATTATCCAAAAAATATAAAATTAACGAGAAAAATAGAGCATGTGTGTTAAAAGAAGTGGGCGGTGAGAAAACAGGAAGTGGAGAGTGCACTGAGAATAGAAAGAGTCAACCAGAGAATTAATACCAGTTTTACAATTATCTCGATTTACTATATTTAGAAACTCCTAATTTCACACGTTTCCTCCTCACATACCTCTATTAGCATGCATTATCTAATGTGTTAGTAAACTTCTTCTTTTTAAAAACTTTTTGAGGAAGGTTATATATAGTCCGTTAATTATTTTGTGAAGACTATAACATTAGAGTTAATCATTTGCAATACTCTTGTTATCGGATAATTATTAGTAAGCTCCAACTGTATATATTGCATCTACAGTTACAAAAAAGAGTATAATGCACTTTAAGGTGTTTCCATTGTTTCTCTTCTATAACAATATTTTAATAAACAAATGCTGTAGTTCTAAGCAGTAAACAAATACTTTTATGCATAAGATCTAAATTAAAAATCTTTCAACGAAAATTTGACATGTGTCTCTCCACTTTCTTCACCAAATCGTCTAGTGTTACACCTGTTATTAAAGTTAGTTGTGTATCATCATCGTCGAGTGTTACACCTGCTATTAAAGTTAGTTATGTATCATCATCGTCGAGACAACGTTTTTAAAGACCATGCATTGACAAGTAACACGAGAACAACCATATATTCGGCCGATTCTGGCTACCATTCTCCACATAATTTTGTTATTATTATTCAAATATGTCTAGAACATATAATCCAGCTCAAATCATACAAAACTTGGAATAATTTCGGTAGTACATATAGATTTCTACCGAAATGGAGTATATATATATATATATATATGTGTGTTTAATATATATATGTATATTAAATTACGCAATCTTGAATACTACGTAATAGATTTTACTATATAGATATATATATATATACATATATATATAGATCGAATCACCGTTTTGGAATGCACTACATAATGTTTAGAAAATTCCACTATGTTGTTTTAAAGTATTACAATATTTAAGAAAAAAATACAACATAATTTTTTTCTTCAAAATAAAACCGTCTTATAAATAAAGACTACATTTTAAATATACATCATTTTAATTTTTTTGTTAATTTAAATTTTAATATTTTTTTAATATCGTAAGATTCAAACTCTAAACTGATAAATTTTAGAAATTGTCATCATGCTATATTTTTAAAAATTGTTTTATAATATAATTATTTTTAAAAAAGAAATGTCTTTAATAAAATATATAGCTAGATTCTTTAATGATAAAAGTATATAATTATTAGTGTTAATTAAGAAACTATTTTTCGGATAAATTAATACTTGTAACTTCGTGGAGTATGTATTTACAGTTTAAACCTAGACTGTTTCAAATTAATGCACTTGTAAAAAAGCTATTAAATTTTTTAATTTGGATGGATTTAGTCTTGTAAAAAATTATCACTTCAAAGTGTATAGTCATCTGTTCTCATGTTGCCGGCCAAAAAAAAAAAGATAACCTCTTCTCACTAATTTGTATTATGAGAAATCTATATCATTTGGTGTCATTTGCAGTTTGCGCAATCTTAATTTTCTTAGATATGTTGACATGTGTCTAGTTAGTGTGCAGGTGACATCACTATGATGGCGGAATGTGTTTGGCGCCCTACAGAGTAATGTTTCATCGAAAAAATAATTCTCCAAACTTTATTTCTCCTTTTAGTAATCGGCTATCAAAGGTAAGATAGTAGATACGTTAAGAAATCTCTTAGAATTAAGACTTAGTTTAAATGAAGTAATTTAACTACTTTGAAGGTGTCTTTATTAAAGAGCGTAAGATGTTTTTCGTAACAAAATATCTATATTTTTGTGGTTTGCAAACATTAATCACCTAGCATTAACGTTTAAGAACCATACTATTTATCTACGTACAAGGACAGTCGTCATTAAGTTCTCTACTACCAAAATCATAAATTGGGCAGATACTTAAACTATCGAATAGTTAGTTTAACCTAACTAAAGTCTATATTAAGGAAATGATTAAATTATAGAACAGTAGACATTAAAAAGTCTGTTGAGTGCAAATTGTAGGATCTTACTATGGACGGTTCGAGTTTATTTGGCATCTATAATAAACATATAGCAATGGCATCTTTGATCTTCACAAAGACTCAACCTTCTTTTAATTTGGACAACAGACTCTATTATTGAATTTTTTATTTTATTTTTCATAGCCGTTGGATTTTATAACTATCCATGGATGTTTAATTATTTCACTTTTCGGTCAAGAGAACAATCACCTTTGCAGTTTGAATGGACCATGTGAAAGAACTCAATATATATATCTAAATTCGGTCGTAATAACATTATAAAATGAGGTGGTTTCTCGTCTATTATAAGATATTAGCTTAATAACTATTTAATCTTAGTCTAATTTACGAACGTAACGAAAAAAATACTACTACATGTTAGTTAAGTTAATAAAACGCGGATAATTACACAATTACTTTGTGACTATGGGAGTGTGTTTACGAGTGAAGAGACAGGCAATTATTGAGAAATTGAACAAAAATCTTCTGTTATTGTTCCAATGGTCCAAGAACAGAAAATCACGCGCCCACATTAAGCATGGTCACACGCACACCACAGGCTAGCATGCAATATCTCCTGCATACAAAATCCGTATTAACAATTTTCGGAGACTTTGTAAAATAAAAAAAATACTTTCTGTCAAAACATTTATTTCCCGTTTGTACACAAAAAATTATTTGATACACTTGTTTTCCTGTTTCTAATGAATGTTACATTAGCGAATAACGAATAAGTAGATTATGAAAATGACATTAATGCTAAAAATATGCTAACTAATTTCATTAGTCTTGGACAGAAAGGCACAAGTGTAATATCAACCATCAATGAATAATATATAATTTTTTTAATTAAAAAAAAAAACGACCGTGTAGTTAGTAAGAAATGACAAAAGTAACCTTAGCCGACAGCGATAGATTTATTACCAAGGCAATACCAGTAGAACTCTCGCTCTCTATAAAGCTCTGCTTCTCTCTTTGCCTCTCTAAAAACCTCTCAGACACAAATCAAATCCTTTCTTTTATTTGTTAAACACAAAACAAAAATGGCGCGCCTTCTCTTCCGTCTTCTCGGAGAATCGAACACTCCGTCGCTAGTGGCGGATACCTCCCCCGCCGCTTTAAATTCCGATCTCGTTGTCATCCTCGCTGCTCTCCTCTGCGCCTTGATTTGCGTTCTCGGTTTAATCGCGGTTTCTCGATGCGTCTGGCTCCGTCGTCTCTCCGCCGGTAACAGAACCGCCTCCGGGTCTCAAGGAGGTTCCAGTCAATCTCCTCCACCGCAAGTAGCAGCGGCGAACAAAGGACTGAAGAAGAAAGTGCTCCAGTCTCTCCCGAAGCTGACTTTCTCGCCGGAGTCGGAGAAATTTGTCGAGTGCGCCATCTGTCTGACGGAATTCTCCGACGGCGACGAGCTCCGGGTTTTACCGCAGTGTGGACACGGGTTCCACTTGTCTTGCATTGACACGTGGCTCGGCTCTCACTCGTCTTGCCCTTCTTGTCGTCAGATTTTGGTGGTTGCCAGGTGTCATAAGTGTGGCGGTTTGCCCGGTAGCTCTAGCTCCGGACCTGAACCAGAACCCGAAATCGTGATCCGAATCAAACAAGGCGAAGATGATCCTAATTCCTTCTTGCCCTGATTTTCTTTTCTTTTTTTCTTTTTAGTTGTTTGGTTCTTCCTTCTTGTGATAGATATCTTTAGAATTTAATGCAGGTCATTTGTAGCGGATAATGTTTATTCTCTTGATGTACATGTTTATTGTTATTTGTAAATGTTGTATCAAATGTAAATTTAACGATTTGCGGTTAGCCTTTTTACTTGCTTTGAGTTTACGGTTTATCAAATGGAAAATCTAACGATACGTGGACTTATTCGAAGAGTCGAAGTTCAGCTCAGGGTTGTCTAGTTTGCATGTTTGACTGATACTCAATATTTTTATAATACACACTTTTTTTTTCAGTTGTTAGGAAAAAAAAGGCGCGGCTAGAGAAATAGAATTTGTGTTTTAAGTTTTTTTTTCCATGAAAATTTATTTGTTTTAGCTTTGTATGCACTGTATATTAGTCAAAAATTTGTAAAATAAGTCCAAAATATGAGTAAAGATTGAATAAATTGACTTACTAGTGGGTTATTATTATTATGGGGACTGTTTTCGTGTGGGGATACATGTATAAGTTATTGTATCCCTATATATAATTTAAAACTTAGTTTTCTATGTTTCTAATATGTTTGAATATCCTATAAGTTACTTTTCATAAAACATAGGGAGTAATATTAACACCTAGGTTTCAACCCAAAATAAAAGACAACTAGAAAAGATGGTCCTTCATGTCAAAAATTAAAACAATTTTATCAAGAACAGGTATTATTATGCCATAATCATTATTAAAAGATGACTGGAAAAACAGTAAAATAGTAATATCAAAGATGACTGGAAAAACAAATAAAATTTATTTTGAATGAATGGAAAACACTAGATAATTAGACTTTTGGGTCATCTAATATGCATTTTCATGTCATTGCTTCTTTAAATCATGGACATGGGTCAGTTATAGTAATCGATCTAATGTATTTGATTGTGAATCGCAGTGTGTATCATTCTTTTACTGATTTGGTTCAACGAGTGGTAAGCACGTTGATGGTGACAATCATTCTTTGACATATAAAAAATCAGATGTTTCTGCAAAAGAGAAAAAAAGACTAAAATTAAAGTTCTGCGCATTTGATTTTTTTATAAAAACGTCAGAGAATATAATTTATTTAGTGACACTATCGATCGATAGCCTATTCTAGGAAACTCAAATTAGTTAGTTAATAGCTTATTTTTTATCGAACAAGTAGTCTCTAGCTTTAACCACTGTGTTGTTTAACTTGGTTTAAAAATAATACATTCATTAAAACTCATAAATATTAACGAAACTGGAGTGTACAGTGGATATTCAATTTGTAATGCATGGATGCATATTAAATAATTTGAATACGCGACAACAAACAAAAACCCATTTGAATACAACTTTTGTTTAAAAATTGAGCACCAGAAGACTATTTAATCAATTGATTACTTGATTTTTATAGTTTCTTGCTAACTATGGGAATATTCCCTAATAAATGGGAAAGGAAAGCTGGCCAGTGTACGTGGTACAAATGGTATGTAATGTATTCGCTGAGTTTTACCTTTCCATATTATTATATTTATAAAGCAACAATCAAATAACTATCGTATTTCTTCAACTTCTTTTAGTTTTTAGGGGTTACAGAATTTTGGGAAGCCTATGATCCACTAGATCAGATGAATTTTATAAATTTTGTGAAGTTGTAGTGAATTTTGAAAAATGAAACGTTAAAAATGCAAATCAAAACCATCCCCTCATACTTGACCTCTCCTTAATTGTACAACTAATAATCATATTTTAGAGTTGGTCAAAATGACTATTGAAATTCATACAATATATGTGAATATATTAAACTATTAAGGATATTATAATTGAAAGATTCAAGATGACTTGCAAAAAATTATTTTTGGGTTGTCTTATAGCTTTTTGAGTTTTGACCTAACAAACAGATTGCGATATCCCACCTATATTTTTTTAGAGTTGGAGAAAGTAATTGTAGATTTATAAATTGATGATTTAGTTTTTTTTTTTTTTTTGTCAACAGTGATTTAGTAATTTAAATTGAATATTATTCGTTTCTTAAGGGAGCCATTGAATTAAATACGGCGGATGGTCCACTATATAATCCCATCACAAGCATGTCCACTAGGGAAAGTGCGTTGTTCTGCTTAGTGCTGCTAACCATATTATATACATATTTATATTATAATTTAATTTAACAAAAAATTACGACCATTAATAAGAAGTTCAACAGAAAATTACGACCATTAAACCTAAAGTTCAATTTACAGTGAGAAAACTATATTTAATTGAATATTTATGCATGCGAATAAGTAAATTTACTAGAAATCATGCTTTATCGCAAAACATATAAAGAAATCCCAATAAAAGAAACAAATTTTTAATAAGGCCATTTTTTGTAGGGGATTATAAATTACACTTTTATGATTATCATTATTTCTAATATTATATAGTATAATTCCTACAAAAAAATGGCTTTATGTTAATTCGTTAGTCCCAAATCGTCTGTACATATAACGCCTAGAGAAATTCCGAACAAGGAGTATAACTAATGTGTTAGAAATGACAAATGTTCTCTCATCGTTTTGAATTGCTTTGAGCTGTACCAATGCGACAAAGAGTCGCAACAAAAATAAAATGATCTCATGACCAACAAAGAGAAGTAGAAACTGTAAAGTGAAGATGATATGCTTTGTGTTTTGTTGAAGGACTATAAATTCTCAGACTAAAATGATGAGAGAGGAAAAGTTTACCAGTGAGGCTGAAGATTCCCACATATATGTTCTGCACTATTTTGTGCACTACTGATATATATATATCTTTTGTTTCTTTTAATATTGTGTCAAAAGTGCATTACTGAATATTGTTTCTGTTTACTACGTGAATGATTAATAAAGCTTTTTAAAATGGGTGTTTCGAAATAAATTATGCTAAATAAAATAGTATTTCATTTTTATGTCTAGCTAATATTCTTACACCATTGCTTGCTTATGAATTTAGGCGTCTAAATTTGCTTCAAAAATAAGTAAAAATGTTGCGAAGGGTATAAACTGAATCTCAAAGTGACTTATACTCACAGTATAGATTGTGAATTGTTTCAAAAAACATCTTAGGGTTCATCTGTTAAAATTTGTATGTTTCCAATTTGAAAAATAAACATTGAATTTGTTTAAACATATATTTTTTGGCATTTAACGCAATTTTCAAAAAAAGATTTGTTTTTCAGTTTACATTTTAAATTTATTAAAACATTTTATTGAAAGCTAAAATGTGTGCTGGTGCGCGTGTGTGGTATGTATGTAAATGTTTGTTGTATGTGAATGTATATGTATGTATAAGTGTGTAGTATACAAATAGACATTTAAAATGAATATAAATTCAAAATAGCAAAGACAAAGAATCCATCAAACTCTGTAGTTTGTACTGAGTGTCGACCTTTTTTGCACAACTAGAACGTTCCATTTCTAGTGGGTGATTCGATGATTTCGCCATTGATATATATATATATATTAATTGATCCTTATAAATGATTATAAGAGTGATGTTTTTAAAAATATTATAAAAGTTCTTGCGAATATTGATAGTGGTGTGAAGTAAAAGCATGACGGAGAGAACTTGATGTGTCATTGACCGAGGAATATATATTTGGGTCTTTATTGGATTCTATAAACGGCCCAATCTCGCAACCAAGTGGCCACTTCATTTGTTTAATTAGATTCTCCTAAGCCATGGACATGCATACCTTCTGCATAATAGAAGATAAATTCAAAAAAAGTTGAGGATTTCCGAATAATTTCGGGATTTTGAACCCGACGTGAATCGAACACGCAACCTTCTGATCTGGAGTCAGACGCGCTACCATTGCGCCACGGATCCCCATACCAGGACATTACATCTTTAAATATATAAATAATACACAGGTCGAATAAATTGTCAAAGACCATGGTGAGTGTTGTTGGTCTTCTACTCAGCATGAAATGGCATCCATTGATTCTCTCCAATTCCACTCTCTCTGCAATCTCCAGGTAAAGTCGATCAGACTCTTCTCCACTCACACTCACCGATACTGCGTTCTCTTCTAATTTCTTCTTCCGGTGATTGAAAAATCTTAAATCTCGCGGTTTTTTGTGTTGTTGTCTTTTGATACCCTAGTCGTCGATTGGAAGAGCCCAGCTCCGGATTCCTTCAAGCTTGGTTTTGTTCAGACGGAGACACAAAAACTTGAATTGGGTTCAAGTCGAAACCAACCGAAAGTTCTTGTGCAATTCGATTGGTGACGATTCCTCGACTCCAGATGAAGAAATTCAGAATACTCAGAATGATGATGAAGATGATGTTGCCACGACTCACAGTAACATTGCTCGTGATTCCGAGAATTCAGTTTCGAGATTCCGGAGTATGATTATAAACATTGCTCATGAATCCGAGAATTCAGTTTTGAAATTTCGGAGTATTACTACCACACTTCTTCCTGTTGTCTTCGTGGTATGATTCTCTCTTATCGCCTGTGACATTCAATTCGTTGATGCTACCTAAATTTTGAATCTTTTTCGACTTTTCTGGATAGTTGATAAGTCAGTACTATACGAGATGCTCTTTAAGCTTTGTTGTCCGAAATCAGGCGATTTCCAGTGACTGGTTAAATCAAAATTAGTACTTTTATAGTTTCCTTAAGGGGAAATACAGGTTTATATAAAATTTGTGGTGATTCTTCTGTTGATTTATTACTACTACTGCACATTGAATTTGGGTTATTTTTAATCTTCTCTCTTTAGATGAAAAAGTGCTCAGGGAACAGCATTTGGGTCGGGATCAGCATCGTAGCTACTGTTTTGGTCGCTTCTATTCGGGCTTATGCAATAAGAAAGTCGAGAGATAACCGTCCTGCTGGCTCTGTTGCTGATCTTGTGAGACGTGGCCAGCTGAGATCTGGTGATAGAAGAGGCATGTATGAATCTCACACACTCTTTTCTCTTGTTTGTAACTCTCAGTCTATAAAAACCAAGATCTTTTTCAAAGTAGTTGCAGTTGTTCTAACTTCTCATGGTGTTTTTAATTTTCTTTATCAGCTCAAAAGCTCTTAACTACGAAGACCCATTCAACAACCCTTTTGTTAAAGTTGGTAAAGGAAGCTCGACGGTAGAGATGTGTGGGAAAGTTTATCGTTTAGCTCCAGTCACACTTACAGAGAAAGAACAAACAATTCATCAGAAAAGAAGGTCAAGAGCTTACCAATGGAAGAGACCAACGATTTTCCTCAAAGAAGGAGATTCAATACCGCCTGATGTTGATCCTGATACAGTTAGATGGATCCCGGCCAATCATCCGTTTGCAACCACGGTTAGCGATATCGACCAAGACCTTGCTCAGACCAATGTGTACCAAAAGCAAGGAGTTCCTTTCCGGATTCGAGCTGAGCATGAAGCTATGCAGAAGAAGCTTGAAGCGTTACAAAATGTAAAGTTTTTTTTCCCTCTCGGAGAGGTAACTGTTGTATTTCGCAGGTAATTATTAAGTTCCAAGAAATAATGATTGTTGGGTTGTTTTTTACAGGAGGAGAAGTTGAACAATCTGGAAATTGACAGTCAAAATGCGAGAGATTTTCAGAGGCCATACAAGTTCTCAGGCAAGCTCGAAGAGGTGAATATCCAGAAGAATTCTCAGGAGAATCAAACTGGCAATTCATCCTCTGAGGAGACGCACAAGTCCTGAGACGCACTAATCTTTGTAAATATACCCTTGAGAATCACACTTACGTTCCAAGAAACAGGAGATACTTTTTTGTAGTAAACCTTCAAAAATCCTATATCTATGTTTTTTTTTACTTGCTTTTCCATCGAGAGAGAAGTGTTCGAACCTCAAATCTTCGAGATTATCGGTATTTGTTAGACGCATTCCACCAAATTCAGCGTGCCAAACTTTTTTTGGAAAGTGTCAAAGAAAGGGAGAAAATTGAGTAATTATTAGATTAATCTGGATAAGGAAACAAAGGAGAAAGAAAGAGAGACAAAAACGAAATGAAGGTATCTGAGAACCAAAAAAAAGGAGGTGAAGAAAATCTGAAGTACACAGAGCAAATGAAGAAGAATCAACGATACAAATTACATATCCTTGGAAGGAGCAGAAACTTGAGCTTGAGCTCCAAAGGCAAAGTAATCTGTGATAACCTCCAAAGGCATACCTTTAGTCTCCGGGACTTTCAAGTAAACGAATATCCACGAGATAACGCAAACCGCGGCGTAAATGCTGAAAACACCAACGAGTCCGATCGAGCTGAGGAGAACGGGAAGCGAGTAAGTGACAATAATATCTCCAACCCAGAAAACCATAGCGCAAATGGCGATGCAAAGACCACGGACTCTTGTTGGGAAGATTTCAGAACAGAGGATGTTTGGAATCGGACCGTAACCCATCACGAAGAAGCAGAAGTAGAGCACGACGCAGGTCGTAGAGAGCGCTGCGTTAACAACTTTGCTAATGTGGACGAGCTCACTGATTACGAGGACGACAAGTGAGATGATGAGAACCGGGATTGTCCAGAGAAGTAATGCCCTGAAAAGAAAAAAACAAACATGGTTCCATAAACCAGAGGAAATGAGGAATCATGAGAAAAGGAGTCAGGACAGAAGCTTATAGCTTTTCATTAATACCTTCTTCCGGAGACATCCATGAGTCTCATGGCAACGACAATAGCTGGAAGCATGAGTAAAGTTGTTAAACCGCTGATGAGGAATGACGCGGAGATGGAACTTAGTCCGAAGCTCGAAAGAAGAATGTCTACACCAGCACGTTCAAGAATCTGAGGAGTGTAGTATAGAACTCCATTGATACCTGAAAACTGCATAGAAAGGCCAACAAAAAGATCAAAAACACAATATACCTCCGAGAAATGACAAAATGAGATACAATCAGAAAGTTTCAGTTTACCTGCTGTAGTATCTGAATGCCGACACCAACAACCAACGCACGCTTGACACCAGGTTCAAGAAGAGCAGACCAGAGTGGTCCAGTGTGAGAGGTTTTCTCTTGGGGAACCATGGCAGATCCATGGATCGATTTAGGACCAAGAACGGATCTGCTTACAAGAGCGGAAGCGTGAATGTAGCTGCCTCCATCGGGACCGCCAGGAAGAGAAATGATTGAGCCACGACGAGATTCTGCACCGTCTTCTTTAAGGTAATACCTTTTGTATTCGCCGTTGTCATATCTATATCCCATATGCCAACCACCACCAATCCCCATGCTGCTTTCGCCGTTTCCTTGCGTTAAAGTGCTATGGCGTCTCATGCTGAGCGTGCTTCCGCTCGTAGGATGTGGAATCATGTCCTTGTCCATGCTCGTGGTCTGGCGAGACATTAACGGGCTACGCAAATCATTATCCGAGTCATCATCAGCTGCACCATCATCAGTCGCGTAGTCATCATGGTCTTTGTTGAATTGGCTCTCTACATCTTTCTCCCAATGTGCTGGTTTGCCGTGAGGCATATCGGCGTTAGTGCTGAACATGCTTCCGAAATGAGGGAAAATCCCACTCCTCGTGTTTCCACCTGCTTCAGGCATCTTCTCGTGGAGACTGTCGAATAGACCCACTAGCGGATCTTTAAGGATCATGCTTTGGTTTGCTAAGCTTCCATGACGAGAGCGTAGCGCAAGTGAACTCTGTTGTTCCGGGACAGGTCGAGCAATGTAAGATTGATTCTCGTGGGTTCCAATAAGCCTCATTTGTCCGTCCTCATCAACGGTTTCAAGTGCTTCATGATCCTCCAGAGTTACTAAGAGATCCTCTAATGTTTTTTCTCCTCCGATATCTAGTCCTTCAACAAGCAAAGCCATCTCATCTGCATAAACATTAAAAGAACCGTTAATAGCAGCAATGAAGTGACTAAACCGATATAAAGATAAAGCGAGAAGAAACCTTACCGGTAACATCTTCTCTGCCACATAACTGTTGAAGAACCCGCTTAGCCTCGTCCATTCTTCCTTTACTAACCAGCCAACGAGGAGACTCGGGCAAATAGAACACTGTGAAAAACAAATAAACGAGAGAAGGGATCGAGAGGACACCGAGCATCCCTCTCCAGCTAGGAGCATCGCTCAGGGACATAGCGAAAACCATACAGTAAGACAAAAACATTCCACCAGAGCCAAGAAACTGAGGAAGAGTGTTGAGCTGTCCTCTGATCTCTGGAGGAGCGGTCTCAGAGATGTAAACAGGGACAAGCGTAACGGCAAGACCGGCACCAAACCCATCAAGAAGCCTAGCTAAGCACAGAACATAGACATTTGGAGACCACAGCATTATCAAACCGCTCAGGAAATACATAACCGATGATAGAATCAGCATGGGGCGTCTCCCGAGCCAATCAGAGATCGGTCCTGAGCAAGTCGTGATGACCGTGGCACCGATCAATGACATTGCTACCACAAGACCTTGAACAGATGTTGGTAGATTCATATCTTTGTTGATATAGATCATTGCTCCTGCAATCAGATTCAGTTTAAAAACAACATTGCAACATATTCCAAAAATTATCAAACGAGAACTGATCTAATCCACACAAATTCAAATCTAGAGAAGAGTTAACAGGAAAAACAAACCAGCAATGGTGGCATTGTCCCATCCTTGCAAGAAATTGCCGATAGTGGCGGCGAGAGCAACGAGCGTCGCTCCCTTCATTGTTCAACCAACCCTAAAAACCAATCAAATATCAGTGATTCAACATTTGTAAAGCTTCAAACTTTTAGTCAACAAGTCAAAAAAGGAAAAAAAAAACATAATAAATCTTTCCCGATCCAGATCTAAATCACACTCAATTCACAATATGATAAACTCAGAAGATTTAGCACGATTAGACTAAAATACTCTGTTCATAATAAGATCATCAACAGAAGTGAAAACTGCAGTAACCTATGAGGAAAAAGAAATAAATCTTTTTAGTTTTCCACAGCAAGGAAGCTTCTGTAAAGAGATAAACAAAAAAAAAAAAAACTCAAAAAAGATTGCTTCACTTTCTGGAAAAAGGTGTCACCTTTTATTCTGCTGAAACTACAACTTCTACGGCACTTACGAGGAATAGAACTCCTTGTTCTTTTTTTTTTGCTTTGCCTGATTTATAAATGAAGAAAGAAAAGAGGTGTTGAAATAGGGATGATTAATTTGGACTCGTCTGATCTTTGCAAAATTTAGAGATTAATTTTTATTTTTCAAGCAGGCTCCGGCGACAGAATCTACAATAAGGACAAGTAATGGTTTTCAAAATTATTGTTACAAAATGGAGTAAAAACAAAAAAAAAACAAATTATTGCTACCAACAAAAAAGTTTTGATTTTTTTTTTTTAAAAAAAGGAGATCGGAGACAGTTCCCAAGAGAGAAAATTCTCAGTAACTTTTTTTTTTCTCTGGAAAATGAAAGCAAGACAAAACTGTATTCTCCTTCTCTTACATCAGTAGTTCTTCCGGCGGCTAAAAATATGTGGTGAGAGCGATTACGAGGGTTGTAATGTGTTTCGAAACTTTATATAGAAGAATCATTAACGAAAATAAAAAACATTGACTAAGGAAAATTTAAAAAAAAAATAGAACCACACTATCAAATTTTCCGATGTAAAAATTATAAAAAGAAATCATTGTCATGACTAATTTATGAGTAGATTTGGAGGAAAATAATTTTAAGGGCATCCGTCCGTTGCGAAATTGATTACGAGAAAGGATAAAATTTTGTTATTCGTCAAGATAATATTTTTTTTTATTTTTTTTTGTCAACATATTATTATTATTTTATTATTGTGAAAGTTACATTTCCGAATCTATCTTTAAGTGGTCCAGTTGTCTGTCACTGTCCTGTAAAAGTTGGACCTTTTTGTCGTCGTTCCTTTTTTCAATATTTACTATAACACCAAAGTTAATTTCTGTTTTGCACGGATTTAGTTGTTGGATGTTTTAAAGAAATAATTTGCTAATATATATATATATAGTTTAGTTTCTATGCATAATTAGTTCCACATTTCTTATTATGATCCTATCTATTTATCTTTATTTATGTGCTTTTTATATTTTTAATGATTAAATGATGATAATAAGTATATTAAAAATTCTGTAAATTAATATTTGACAAATCAATATTTCAGTAAATTAACAGAATTTTTCAGTTTTGAATTAAGTTTTTGATCCAGTTAATCTTTTGGTAAATTAATATCAAACTAAATTAATAAAATATCATAGTCCAATCGTTAATATTGTAAAATTTTAACAGAAATATTTATTTTGTTATCTTTATAACAACAATAAAAGGCTAAGAAATGGTAATTGTAAATAATAAATTTTTTTTTGTCAATTTAGCCTAATGGTTTTTAATATCTCTTTAATTCTACGGGTTGTTGTGTTCGAACCCAAGATTTGTATCATAAATTTCAGAGTTGGTCACCATTGTGCCACATGATTTCTGACACAAAATATTTAATGTACAAAAAAACTTTTAAAATATACTACTATCAATTCGAAATAGAAAAATTATGATATTAATCATTAAACAGAATTGATATTTAATTATGTAATTAGTTCATGATAAAGATTAATAATAGTTATTACCATAAATAACATCCATCATAAAAATTTATAGAAAATAATATTTTTCTAAAATACATTCGATTTTAGAAAATTCATTAGATCGGAATATTGATAAAATAAATAGAAAAAAGCGGAGAGATATTTAATGTTTATCATTAATTATACTGTTAATTTTTTAACATATGGTATAATGACCAATACTCTAACAATTATGTGGAAACTAAGAATCGAACCTCGGTTCTATTCTAGATTGTAATGTTCGTTAAAGTCAAGTAAAATTACCATATAAACTAACAACTTGAGGCAATTGTACTGTTAATATATATATATATATATATATTAGTTATAATTTATTACTAGTTATAGCGCCTATCATAAAACCTGTCTGACCACTTTTCAACATTACTTAATACAAAAATAATTATTTATAACTTTTTGAGATTTATTTAATTAAAAAAATTCTTATCTATTTGGTATTTATCTTTTCAACAAGCATTTTTCTCCTAAAATCACAGAATTCGCCATCGCTAACAACTATCACTGCTTATATAATATCATTGATTCCCTTTTCTCTCTAATTTACCATTATTTATTCACGTTAAATCCTCAAATTGCTTTACAGTATAAATTTTGTCTTGTTGTGCGTTTGAAGATCTGATTCTGGTAGTGTATTTATGGTATCCAATTCAATAGATTTTCTTCCATTCAGATGAATATGGTTCTATAGATTGTAAATGATTAGAGGTATACAATACAGGTCATTCATATCACTATTGTTCTCATGGATATTTTTTATATATGAGAATGTGGGCGGATTTTGGTTACGATTGGTAGGAAAAATGTGTTTTTGCGGAAAATATTAGGTTAAATTAGGCCTAGGTGTGGGTATTTGATATCCGCTCGATCTGTCTTATACCTAGTCCATCAAACCAAAATACCCGTTTGAAATGAGTTGGATATCAAGTCTAATCAGATATTATCCTCAAGTAACATGTCAAATATCAATCTTTCAAAAAAAAATAATACTCGGCAGTTACCTTTCTAATACCCATTATCCGCATATATCCATCAATTACCTATAAAATATCTGTAAATACCAGTAAAAACCCACAAATACCTGCAAATATCTGTAAATATCTGTGGGTAACGGGTAGCGAATAATGAGTATTGATTTTTTTGTGGATACTTGATTTTACGGGTACTTGATTTTACATATATCAAGTACGGGTCAAAAAAATAATTATCCACAAATAACGGGCCGAATATCAAACTCACCCAAAAAAACAGGTATTTGACACGTGCCCAGGCCCTGGTTAACCAACAAGAAGGCAGAAGAAGGTTCAGGGTTCGAACTGTTAGAACCGTGTTGTGTTAAATTGCACTAGTCTTAGTTTTTTAAGATTTTATATTATTGAAAAATATTTAACAAATAAACTTTTGCTTTAAATATAATTTAACATTAATATAAAATTAGTTAATAAATTACATGAATTATTAACACGTTATTATTATTGTTGTCGGTATAATTATCTATAAGTTGGAAAACCAGTACAAAGACAAGAACCGATGAAAAACCAAAGACACCATCAAGCAAGAAATAGCCTCAACAGCAAACAACAACTGGCATTGGCATTGGCATTGGAAGACAGAACTAGTGATGAGAGGAAACACAAGCCTAGAACATCTGTAACACATCCACCAGCAAAAATACATGGGAGCTTCTCTCAAACTAAACGATCACAAACACAGCACTAGAGGCCAGCAAAGAACCACAAAGCTCCAGATAGAAGGGAGTCAAGGGACCACAACACGAAGAGACTAATTCCGCTAACACCTAACACCAAAGAAAGCAAGGGAATGAAAGAAGCAACTTGAGACCATAAACAATCTACTAAGCCCAGAGAATCATACATAAAGGAAAACACTATCCAAACCTAAAGAGGCAACAAAAAGAAGAGGATACCACCGGAGATAAAGATGAATCGTTGACCCTCGAATATCAACCAAGAAGACAGAAGAAAGGCATCCACAAACTCTTGAACGCCCTACATCGGCTACCATAAATAGCCTTAAATATGAAAACATTAAAACCCGTTCTAACCCAAAAATCTGATAATTTCGCACGAGAAAAATATTGGAAGAAAACAAAAAAGCAATAGTGATTCTTTTTCTGATGGCGGTGAAATAAACAGTACGCTGGAGGAAAAGAGATCGGAAATAGACAACGACGATACTAACTCTACAAAACAGATAAAATTTGCCTCTCAAAAACTTTTTTTTGAAATAATTTTTTTCATGTTTATTATATTATATTATTTTGTTATCATTCTTTATAATATTATTACAATGTAATAATAACTCGATGTCCAATTAATTTTATAATTTTAAATTATAATTTTTAATTGGTATGATGTAGTAAATGATTTAACATGGTAAAATATCGTGTTAGTTATCGTGTTATAATATTAGTGAATGTGGTATGAAACAACTAATAACAAAAATCACGTAATTTTACTAAGTGATGATGATAAACAGTGTCGTTGCAATGGATGAACAGTGTTAGATAGTGTTGATGGATTTTAACTAAAATGTTTTGTTAAACTAATTTTCATAACAATAGTAATTATCTGCCAACATTTGTAATATATTGATTTGTATTAAAATGTATATATTATTAACGAGAACAATACGCTCATAGGTTCCCAGCGTTCAATTCCCACACAAACAATATTTATAGCACCGTTTATAGATTAATCATCACTAATGGGAATCTTTTTTTTTCTTCCTTATCACGAGTTGGAATCTTAAGATGTTTAACACAATTACCTCTATATATAATTTTTAACTAATACTTTATGATATCCAAATAGCACAAGAGACCAAAAATAAACAGCAATGAAGGTGAACAATGTGGAACATGCAAAATACAGAGGATTCACGTTATAAATCAACATCTCAATAGTTACGATAAAAAAGGGAGTTCAACATCTCAATTGTTGTCCAAGTTAATAACGTGCTCATTGGTCTTTTTGTCCATAATCTTCCTTCCTTCCGTTATAGTCTTTCTTTAGTCATACAATTTTAATAATTTAAAATTACAAGCTAGCCTATTACATTTCAAGATATATCATACGAAAATCAAGATAGTCCAGATGACATATGAAACGTAGTAAAAATACCAAATATATATAGATTTACAACTCTTCTGTCAAATCGAATGTAATATTTCAGTTGTCAGATGTCACACTCTGAGTCGTACATTTGTGGTGGAGCTAACAATTTGTGCAAATAATGATTCACACAGGCATTCACAAGTGATCATGTGTGCCTTGATTATATTAGCTCATACTTTCGTATACATAAAAATATATACACACTCACACAATTGTTGGATGTACTGCAAATTTGCGGTAAAAACAAGATGATATTTTTAGGAAATTGCTATAAAATAACGTTAAAATTACTATAAAAAAGAAAAAAAAAAGGTTATAATCAAGGGACAGATGGGGTAAGTGCAATGGGAGATGAACATGGCGTCAATGAGAGGGCATGTGATATTATACTATTAGTGCTTTGTCACTTTCTCACGTACCTTTTTGTGCCCTACCAATTCCTTCTTCTTCTCCTTCTCCTCAACTACTATATTATATATATTATAAATAAATAATCGAATATGAAAATTTTGGTCGAAAACAGGATACAGAACACCATAACAAGTTGCAAAAAAAATTCAGTAATGACGATAGCATATATGTATACTTTTCTAGTTCTACGACAAGTTGATGATTTTATTTTTTTTCTTTGCGCAACGCAGTTTGAGAAATAATATATAACGTTCCTTTTTCTATGTATTTACTAACTCTGAAAATAATATATAGTATATATATATATATATATAACATAAAGACATTCGAGCATCTCCGACCACGTGTCTCCACCTCAAACGGATCTTAAGACATGCTTTTGTTTTTTTTTGTTCTTCATTTTTATATATTTTGTTGATTTTGTCCCTACAAATGAAATACCAACTATTTATTTCGCCTATACAAGAAGCTAGATGTCCTGTAAAGATAGAAACAGTGAGTTTTCAGTTTGAACTTTTACATGATTCATGTTTTAAACGATCCACTTTATGGAAATATATGGTGTTAATTTACTTCATAGTGGTTGGTGGTCATCAAAAATAAAATAAGATTGAAGTACAAAGATCTGATCCTCCTGACTTTGTTATCATATATCTTGTTGGATTGACAGGTCAAACTTTGTTCTTTACAGGATAATAATCTTACAAAAAAGACAAAATAAACACTTCACAGTAATCTCATGTTTTATGAATTTTAGATTGCCTGATTAAAGAAATATGTTAAAAACAAATTAGATCAGTGGACAAAATATGAGCTAATTATAACATCGATTAAAGTATAAAACTCGTTCCCACCATAATACATGGCTTGACAATTAAAAATTAAGCCTATAACTAAACAAACTCCACTGTAATAATTAACTTTCCTACTTTAACCACTCTGATAACGGTTCTAAACGACCAGAACGGCGCGTTGTTCGGGTAAGGGAAGTATCGGGAACGTAAAAACATCGTGGCAATTTTCTACAATGGGCAAATTCGCATTGTTACTCACCTAGAATTGCTGCCGAATAAACCCGGAAAGTTAGCTGGAGAATAATTTCGCATTGGGAAAGAGGGTTAGTGATTTTGGGCCGCAAGATCCATAATTCTATAATGTTACTAAAACAAATGCATAGAATATGACTAGTGATTTGCAGTCATGTTGAAGTTGTATCAACGTTGATCAAAACATATCATCAGCTTTTAGTTTTTACATAGTTGCCTTGTTGGTTCTCTTTCTGGACTCCCTATTATTGATCTTGCATTTTATCATTTTACATAAGATAATTACATGCTTTTATATGATTTTCATTTGCGAGTGTAATTTTATAACTTTAAAATGTTTAGTAGGTTCTCATTTTTTTGAAAGGTAAACACCATAAATTATTGACTGTAGAAAAAAGAGAATAAGATGAACAAAAAGAAGGAAGAAAAGATATGAGAAAATGTAGGAGAATTTTTAAGACTTCTAAAGTGGGAAACTGTGATTAGTGATTGGGGAAATTTAGGCTTTTACCTTGTTTTGTCAATAACATACATTATATAGACTGGAATCCTATGGTGACACAAGACGATAATGCAAACTATCGTTTATATAAGTACTCCAGATTCACCACCTCCATATATGTGGGCCTAGTATGGACTTGATTAGGAGCATGACCATATATCATTCCAGAGGCCTTTCTTAGATAATTGAACTTATAGCCCAAGTAGAGGGTTCTGGTGCTGAAGAGAACTTCCTAAACAAACATATACAATTATTACTTGGAGTCAAAGTAACCTCAGGGAAGACAAAACTAAGCTTAAAGATACAGATTTTGTACAAGATTCAGAATCAGACAACATTACTTTAAAGCAAGAAGCAACGCCTATCAAAACCTTCTGCCTATATAAACTTACCCTTCTCTTCCAATTACTCTAACAACTAACAAAGTACAAACTTCGAATTACCCAGATGGCTCTCTCTTCGCCTTCAAAAATCCTCTGTTTTGTTCTTGCCTTATCCGCTACATCTCTGTCCCTCACTTTCGCTGCTTCCCACGATTTCTCCATCGTTGGATATTCCCCTGAGGATTTGGAATCTCATGACAAACTCATCGAACTCTTCGAAAACTGGATCTCCAACTTCGAGAAAGCTTACGAAACCGTTGAAGAGAAGTTTCTTAGGTTCGAAGTTTTCAAGGATAACCTGAAGCACATCGATGAGACTAACAAGAAAGTGAAAAGCTACTGGCTTGGTCTCAACGAGTTTGCGGATTTGAGCCACGAAGAATTCAAGAATAAGTATTTGGGGCTCAAGACTGATATAGCGAGGCGCGATGATGAAAGATCTTACGAAGAGTTCGCTTATAAGGACGTTGAGGCTTTGCCTAAATCTGTTGACTGGAGAAAGAAAGGAGCTGTGAGCTATGTCAAGAACCAGGGTTCTTGCGGTAATCTCAAATCTTGGATTCTGATGTGTTAAAGTCTCTTAGACTATGATGTATTATTGGACTAAAAATTTTCATTTAAATTTTCGTTTTTTTTTTGTCATTTTTCAATTGTTCCGCAGGAAGTTGTTGGGCGTTTTCGACAGTAGCTGCAGTGGAAGGTATAAACAAGATTGTGACAGGAAACTTGACAACATTGTCTGAACAAGAACTCATAGACTGTGACACGACCTACAACAATGGCTGCAAAGGTGGTCTTATGGATTATGCTTTTGAGTACATTGTCAAGAACGGAGGCCTTCGCAAGGAAGAGGATTATCCTTACTCCATGGAAGAAGGAACTTGCGAGACTCAAAAGGTTTTGGTGGAACTGCGAGAAAAAAATAAGGATAAAAGAAAACATATTAATTGAGTTGGTCATACTAATCCTCTCTGTTTTTATACAGGTTGAATCTGAGATGGTGACTATCAGTGGGCACCAAGATGTACCTACCAACGATGAGAAGAGTCTCTTGAAGGCGTTGGCTCATCAACCTCTCAGTGTCGCTATTGATGCCTCTGGTAGAGAGTTCCAGTTCTACAGCGGCGTAAGTACATTATAAAACCCATGATTCAAGAAATTGGTTGATCAATTGCTTACTCTTCTTGATGTTTGAATCACTGTGTTTTGGTATATGAAGGGTGTCTTTGATGGGCGGTGTGGGGACGATTTGGACCACGGTGTAGCTGCGGTTGGGTACGGATCAAGCAAGGGTTCGGATTACATCATTGTGAAGAATTCTTGGGGACCAAAATGGGGAGAGAAAGGTTACATCAGGATGAAGAGGAACACTGGGAAACCAGAGGGTCTCTGTGGAATCAACAAGATGGCCTCTTTCCCCACCAAATCTAAATGATGAGATCATTCTATCTTATCTGCATTTGATCAATATCTTCATATCGATATGAATGTTGTCATGAAGTTGTTACTTTTTAATTGTTTTCGCTTTTGATTTATGAATAGAAATGTTGTAACAACTATGAGCAATAATAAGCTTCCAAGAATGAAGTCAAAACTTAAGGAACTGCATATAAAATGATGACTAAAAATAACAGAGAGCATTAAACTAAAGAAAAACAAAAGAAGACTAAATTGAACAGTTTCATGGGTAGAAAGTACATAAAGAAAACAGAGGAAGCGTACATTAAACAGTTTTTTGGGTAATAAATAATTGTAAAAATAAATCTCAAAGACAAAAATATTGAAAAACTAAGAGAAATATAAAAGAAGCTTCCTTTTGTCTAAACTTGAAGTGATCATGAGTTTGGTTTCTAGGTTATCATTGTGTCTGCAGCAAAGTGCTCGCCGAGGATTGCCCACCAACAATATGTGGCTCATCTTCGCTCTCATCATTGTTATCTCGTTCGTGCTCGTTCTCCTCTAACGATCTTCCCATGGTTTCCTTCGTGAAGAAATACGTCACAAAGATTCTGGCAATGCAAACTACACCAAGAATCAAGAAAGCAGCTCTCATACGGTTCACATCGGGATAAACCTGGTATATATCATCGCCGTGTTCCACCTTCTTCGTAGCCCACAAGAACCCAACAGTGCCCACAATAGCCCCAAGCTTACCCGAGGCGCCGGATATCCCGTGGCAAGTCGACCTAAACCTAGCCGGGAAAAGCTCCGCGGGAATAATAAAAGTTGTAGTGTTGGGACCAAAGTTACAAAAGAAGAAAACCAAACCATAGAGAACCATAAACCCTTTCTTTGTTTGCTCATGCTTAGACCAATACCAACTGTACGGAATCCCGGCAACCAGATAAACAACGGCCATGAAGAAAAATCCCATAATCTGGATTTTGACACGACCTAACTTGTCGATGAAGTAAACTGTAAACCAGTAACCGGGAATGGTCGAGCAAGCGGCGATGATGGCTCCTAGTTCCGCAACTTCGAAGGCTGCGTCGTATACGTTTTCGATGGCGGAAGGTTTACTGGAGTGGTGACTGAAAATTTGGGAGAGGAGGAGGTTGCTCGTGTAGAAGACGACGTCTACTAGGAACCAATTAGCGGAGGCAGCAAAGAGGTCGCGGCCGTGGCGGCGGAGGAAGCGAATGGAGAAGAATTTGTAGGAAGGCGGCGGCGGCGGAGGAGGTGGCTCCGTCGTTGTTTCGTCAGATATATTAGATATTGACATGACTATTTGCATGTCTTTTGCTGCTTGGACAATATTGTTTTCCACAAGTGCCGTGTATCTGCATGCATCGGTACTAATTTTAATTAATGAGCCGCAATTTACAAGAAAATAGACCATTTTATTATATATTTACGAAATCAATTTTCTTCTTGACTTTTTCCCTTTTCTATTGAATGCCGTGAAGACTTAAGAGTGTTGGAAGAACTAGCTAGAGTACGTGTGTGGATAATTTTAAATAGTTGTAATGAAAACAAATTAGTGGATTAGCTGGAGTTGATACCTGAGGTAGATATAAATATTAGACTTAAGAATAATGAAAGATATGTATGATTTGTGAAGACTTTTTTTTTTGATAAAAGGATTGGTGGAGACTTGGAAATTGGAAATTGGAATAGAAAATGTCGAATGCGTAAGGATAAGATGGCTGGTAAGGTATATACCACACAGTGTTTCCCTTACAAAGTCAATGACTCATTTGAAACAAACCACAAATTTGTAACCCTCTAAATGATTATTATATCAATAAAACCTAGCTATTAAATATATACAAATTAACTACATATTTTTTTAAGGTATCTAATATTATATAAATAATATTTACAATACCATTAAACCATAGTTTCAAATCTACAAGCAACTCTAACATTTTTCATAGAGTAGAAAAACCTTTTTGTCCTCACTAAAAATATATATACATTAGAGTTAACGAAGGCATGTAGGGAATACATGTAAGGCGTCACCATGGTGGCTATGAAAGACATGTATCTCCTGAAAATTTCTTTAGAAGTTCGGCGAAGCCAGCTAAAAGATAACTGTTCATGCAAATTTTATTCCGACAAGGTTCGTGTGAGACCGACACGGTTTGAGAATTTCTTTGATTGGTGAAGAAATCCACACAAAGCTCCCTGAATTTGATAAGTCGGAAAAGTCTATGATGACGTTTTTCGAGTTTTGGGACGAATGACCAAAAACGTTTTTGCTTTCTTTTAATCTCTTTATCTTAATTCTTAACCCTCCCTCTACGTTTACTAATTATATGTTTGTCATGGTATAGTTTCTATTGGTTTCCAATATATATATATCAAACAGAGCTGTTTTTGTCCCCAAAAAATTAAAATAGGGTATCTTTCCAGATTTTTATATGTGGAACCCTTATTTCAAATAAAAATGATTTTTATACGTGGGACAAGTAGCCAATAAATAGTGAGACAAGAACGTTATGCATTAAGTCCTTTCTGATTTTTTATTGGGTATATGAAAACATATTAATGAATTAAAAAGAATTTTAAAATAATACAGATTATAATATTAGTAAAAAAAAAGATGAGAAAGTTTTGGACGAACCTTGCGGTTTCAGGCATCAACATTCGCCAGTAGAACGTTAATGCAGCGGGAAGAGCACCGATCATAAGTATTAGCCTCCACGCCACGTCAGCTTCAGCCGGAGCCCTCAAATTCGCCTCCGAACCGCCGCCCACGTTTTTAAACGCCACGCAAACAGCCATCGTCACGGCTGAGCTCACAAGAATCCCCAACCCTTGCATCGAGAACACGGCAGCTATAAAGGCGCCACGTGTCCTCTTATTCGCAAACTCCGACATGATGGTAGCCGAGAGCGGGTAATCACCACCGATACCCAAACCGAGAATAAACCGAAAGAAACCGAGGCTAACCATAACGCAAGACCTACGAGTCGTGCACACAGAGAAGCCACAACCAAGGGAGCTTAGGATCATGATGATCAGGCAAAGCCCGTAGACTCGGCGACGACCGACTCGGTCACCGAGGAAACCGAAAATGAGTTGACCCATCGCTGTGCCGAGCAGAGCTATGGCGTAAGAAATGGAGAGAACGGCTGTGTTGATGGAGTCACCGTGGTAATAAACATGGCTAATCATTTTCATGACCGGTGCGATGCAGAAGAGATCGTAGGCGTCGGTGAATAGTCCCATTCCTGCGACTATGATCGCTTTGAAATGGTACCATTGTATTCGAGCTGCATCAAGCGACGACAATACCTTTATTGGCATCGTCTTTTTCTTGATCTGCGATTCCGAATCCAGAGCTTTTCTTCACTTTTCTTTGGTTTTGTTTTTATCGAAATTTTGGAATTTGTAGGCACATTTAAGTGAAACAAGACAAAGGATTATTCTTATAAGAAGTTATAACAGAAGTCTCTGTCCTTTTTTCCCACTATTTTATTTCTATGCTCATGGAATATGCTTATGATTTGACTCCGAGGAAGACTTGGTATGTTGTTCCTGTTCTATTTTGTGTTGTCACGATGGCCACGCCATTCATTTTTTAAAAAATTCCAGCAGATTAAACCGGTTTTTGTATTAATCCGTTTAATTTCGGTTTAATTCACTGATGAAGAGTAAGTGGTAGTCTAGTAACAAACATTAGTGCTACGGCAACTGTAACACGCAGACAATCTTAACATGAAAACCTTGCGGAATCAACACTTAGTTAGCAAATCACGCAAAATCGACAGCGTAATGTCAAAAAGAGTGAGAGATCTGTCCGTACAAGCTGTATGATTGGGGCCTAGCTTCTTCTATATCCATTAACATTAAGGATAATCTATAGAGATCCGATGTGTTTCCTAGCTTGAAAGAACCTCTGGTCTAGATAGAGTTTTTCTGTCTGATGACGACAGCCTCGAAGATGCCATCTGATCGGAAGTTAGGAGAGAATAGCCGCGGATCAACTGGTCCTGGGAGGCTAAAGGACAGCTTGAACGGTCCAGGCGGACACAGCTTCCGGATGTTCATCTTGAAAACCCGAGAATGCCTCTCTATCGTTTTCAATCCTGTCGTAGCTGACCCCTCCAGTATAACCTTTCCATCTGATTCGATCTCACAGCTGAAATCACCTGCACAAAAAAACCAAATTGATTGATCACTTAGACCCGATGAGACCTATAAAAATAGTTCAATGGGTATCAGAGAATGAAAATAGTACCGGAATCTTTGCAGACACCGGGCAAAGCAACCTGGAAAAAGTACGCAACTTTGCTGACACCAATGTCGACAACACCAATGGGTGGTCCTAAAGTTCCATTACTGGCTGTTCCTGTCGTTACACCCACCAGTTGTGCTTCACATTTCTTCATCCCAGGAGGAACGGATACAAGTGGCAGACTGGTGGGTTGATCTGTTTTGTCTCTTTCCATAAGAGTTTCGCCATTCTTGTTTGTTGCTTTTGTTAATGAGTTCTTGAACCGTCTTCTCTTGTAAGTCTCCCGAAATCTTTCTGGGGTCTTACTGATGATTCCGCAAGAAGCATGAGCAGCAACAGCTTCTTCTTCATTTTTCTTTCTCTTGCATGTTTCTCGAGGCTCTGCAGATGAATTACGGTCTTGGTAAGAGACGAATTCATTGGACGTCGCTTCCCCGATTCTTGAACACTCCTCCTTCCCCTTTGTTTGGGGTATGTCTCCTAAAATTCCTTCTGGGGTCTTACTGATCACACAAACACCATCACCAGCAACTGCTTCTCCCTCTTTCTTTCTTTTACCCGTTTCTCGAAGCTCTCCAGATGAATTGACAACGCCTTGGTTACTGACAAGTCCATCGGATCTCACTTCACCATTTCTTGAACAGTCCTGCTCGATTCCTCGGTTTTCATCCAGCTGCAGACGTCGAGGAGATAAGCACACGGCCCTATCGACTTTCAGGACGTCCAAACGTGACAAGCTTCTGAACCTTTCGAGTTCTTCCTTACTAATGAACGCTACTGCAGGATCATCGATAACAACAATGCCCTTCACAATCTCGAGGCTCGGGGAATACCTTTTCTGCGGGTGGAGATTCGTCGGGAAAAAATCTGTGAACTGATGACGATCTCCACTTGGGTCCATGGGTTGATATCCTTTGAGATACATATGGATCATATCCGGATGAAGGAGGACGCTTGACTTAGCGTTTCTCAGTATATAATAGTACAAGTTCTGTAGCTGCGCAACAGTTAGAGAGGAAGATCCAATGTGCCTCGACGTGTAAGGAGGTAAACCTTTAGCTAATCTTTGAGAAGCTGAACACCTTGGGTTATCAGAGTACACATCAGGACCCAGAAAATTGCTCATGACGAAATTAACCAAGAAATACGGATCGCTCGATGATCCGTCGCTACACAGGCTCATGTTTCCCCTCTAGCTCGTTTTAGAATTCAGCAAAATGATAACATGCACTGCAAAAATGCCACACATGGGAAGCATAAGGACATGCCAAATATGTAGTTACATGGTAATAAATTGAGAGTGTCTTGAATTTTGCGAGATCCAGTCCTAGCTCTCTTAGTTCTCTATTCTGATGTTTTGTATTGTCATCATCACTGAGGAGAAAACATAGCCGAACTCTAATAGTTCATTCTCATTAACAGCAACAGAATAGAGAAGTAAAAAGAAATAAAAATTGAATCTGAAAAGACTATACTGTAATTCTGAGAAATCGATCCTGATGTAACACATCTGCTTCACTGTGTTCACTTTACAGAAGAAAAAAACACCATCCGATACCCAGAAGATATCATAATCTGAAGTCATTAAACCAGATACCCATTTTACAAGTTAGTTCCTTTTTTCAATAATCCAAAGGTCATTACGTATGGAGACGACACTATTAGTACTCTTTATATCAAGAATCGATCCAACATTTGCCCGCATAACTAGACCAGAGGTAAAAGAGGGATTTTTTGCAATTTTAAACCATAAAAAGCTCATAGGTTTCAGAAATTAAGCAACATTGCAACTGAAAACGATAAGAAATCGGAAACTTACACCAAAGAGAAAAGTATCAAATAAAAAGGAATAACTTTTTACCTTTGTTTCGCTGTGATGAGTTAACTCAGGAGGAAGGAAAGGGAGCAGAAGAGATTTTCTGCAAGAAGGAAGCCTGAGAACGCAAAGAGCATGGGCGCCTTTCCTTGTTACACGTGGATTTTACGTGGGTCCCGCAAATAACTGCAGTTGGAGGCGTCGCTTATCACCTGAGTCGTCACGTGCCTATGTTGTTGTAACATTTCTGGGCTTTCAAAAAAGAAAAAGTGAATAGGCCCAAGTAATATTTTTTTTTGTCTTAAACTATAAATCTTTTGTTTTTTATATAAACACATCAAACATTTTATTAAAGAACTTTCAAGTCCACATGAGTTAGTTACAATATATTCAGCAATTATAGTTGTTACAAGCCAAAGATAAATTCTATTATCGACGGTAGCATAGTACAATAGATACTGTGGATATCTTTGTCTACCACTGCATTGTTCTGTCCAAGAATAAATTTTGTGTTATTCATAATATATAGTCAATATTATCAAAAAAGTATATGACAATTATTGCAAATAGTTTTATAAATATATGATTTTTCTTTTAAAGTAAAGAACTAAAGTTTAAGATAAATGATTTATTATTAAGTCTCAGATCCCATGTAGTTATGTAAGTCACTTTTCTAACGGGTGTTTGGTTTCAAAGTCCAAAATTGTTTGCACAGTGAAGGACAATATTTGGTGGTATTAAAAAACTACGGGGTGGAAAAGTAATAAGAAAAAAAAGAAAGGGTGAATAACAAAAAAATATATAAAAAGAGGAAGTGGTAGGAAAATGGAAAATACCACCGCGATGATTCTACAAACTTGGATGGCCTCATTCTTTGTGCACACTAACCAATAAACCATCAGATTTGCCGGATTTCTAAACATCATTACTTTGCCAATACCTCGATACTGAAATTAAATATTCCCATAGTCGCATTTATCTACACCCGCTACGTTCGATTTTATTTTATAAAACCAATACGGTACAATCTAAATGATATGGGTGCATGGATGTAACTCTACATTATATGACTAATTCGAATCTTCCATCTCCAAAACAAGTAAACAAGTAGTAAACGAAGAGATTCTAACAATAAAAATGGAGTTCAGAAAACAGAGGAAATTTAGTAGAAGATGGAGTCAAAGACGGAAACAATAAGAAAGATCCTGAAAAACAATTTATCAGTCTAGCAACTGTACAGACATGGAAAAGAGAAGAGCCCCCTTGAGCTAAAATATATGCACAGACAAGAAGCTAAGTGAGCTCAATAGACATTAATTTTATTTACAATGCAGAGGACTCGACTCAAGAGGACACAGAAAGCTACCTAACAATCTTTTTACCAACACTCCTATGCCTTAAGAAAGTGTGTAGTAAGAAGACTACTTAAACTACCCAAAGAATCAGATTTTGATTCCACCATTCTATATGCATCTGTATGTTTTTTTTTTGCTTTTATATATAACTATATGCTTTTTTTGTACACCAAGCTTATTACTACAAGTTTACCGCGAAAACCCTTGTTTCCAGAGTGAAACCATTCATGATTCATATATATATGATGAGAGGGTTGAGATAACAGAAGCACAAACCATGAAACTTCCATTGTCCTTCACCCTAAAATCCGCTATACCGAGAGCAACCCTTTTAGACTTCTTCAGTGCGTACGACCTGTAACAACAGCAATGTGGTGAGATCGAAAACATTTTTAAGTAACGAAACAAAAAGGGGCACTTGTAGTAAGTAAACAGCTTTACCTCTAATATAATGAAATAAATAATGCGCAAAGCTTAAACAGGAAGCCTGCCACTACTCAAGAGTAGCATTTCCGCTGCCCTTTAACATCTTTCCCATTTCTGCAGTCTTCAAGGATTATTAACTGAAACCCGATGAATAACATCAAGGTAGTGTAAGTGTGTATCATTCCCAATCCAATTTAAATACTTAAGATAATCAATAAATACTTACGTCGATCGAGTTTTTACCCTGTTGTTTGATCAGAACCGCTACTCTGCATGTACTGAGGTGTCTGGACAATGATATGGGACTGCGTTGGGGCAGGACCTGCTATAGCTGAAGGGTAAGGAGATTGAATATGACTTCCTGGAACTGAATAACCCTGTCCTGCTGTATAACCGTGACCAACGGGGATGTTCTGACTCAATTGCCCGTATTGGTAGCCCGGTGAGTTAACTGCCCCAGGTACTCCATAAACCTGAACGTACTGCTGCCCCGTGTAAGGACCATATAAGCCCTATAACACCATGAAGAGAAGGCATGAATTACATAACCGAAGTCAAAAAAGTCTTAATTGCACAAATAAACCGAGAAGAACTGCAACAAATTCAGAAGCCTACCTGAGACTGTGAGTACATGTACTCAGGTCCATATGGTGTAACCCTGAGAGAGCACCAAAAAGATTAACTAAAATTAGAGACAGATGAGCAAAGATTTTCTTATAGACTCAAAAGAGAATAATATAAAGAAGAAGAGTAGCAATTATACAACAGTGGCTAAAATACTTTATACTACGAAAAGAAGATACTAGACTAGGAGAAAATAGCCTAAATGTCGATTCCAAAATGTTCATTCCTAAACTTCAGATCATTTTCGCCTTATCAAATACATTACATGACCTTGCCTGTCCAAAACAAATTGAGCTCGGCCACATATCTTCTGGAATTATTTTTTTATTCCTGCAAGATTACCAATCACATCATGTCACATCCCAGTCCTATACTCAAGAAATTATCAACCCCTAGACCGTTAGAATCTCTAAGTGGTTGTCCATGCTGTGATTGGTTAATCCCACTTGATCAAAGTGACTGAACAAATGTTCCACTTTTGTGGAAAGAACTGCCAAATAGACATTACAACTGACTAAGCTCGTCACAGCATGTCTGTACAGCAGATTTACAATAGCAACGCGACTTTGCAAACACTCCGAATTGTGTAACTCACCCATAAGGGTACATCACTCCTTGCTGGTAGCTATAAGCAGGTAGTTGCTGATACGGATGGCTTCCAAAAAGTGAAACACGAGGACCCTGCACACTTCCAACATATGGGGATGCAGGTCTTATCCGTCCTAACAACAACAAAAAAACAATGCAATACGAAGGTCACAGTGAATTTGTATATTCAACAGAACACAAAAGTCTCAGTAAGTATATTCAACAGATGAATACTGAAGGAAGACTGACCAGGAATATTGGGTATCACCGCATATTGCATTGGAAGTCGAGGTCTCCCAAGGGAAGCGAGATTACAATTCGCACGTCTGCCATCTATAATAGGTGTTGGGTCGATACAGGCTCTCCTAGCAGCCTCTGGATCTCGGAAAGTCACCTAAATCCTCCATATAAATCAATAACAGAGCGCTGAGTCATTCAACAATCATGAAAAATAAACTAACAGATATACAAGTTACCGGATGAAAATGACTCCTCTGGTTCGAATACGCAAGTAGCAAAGGTGGCCACAGAGGTTTCACAAAAACCAGCATTTAAAAATTCAACCTTTATTAATTTCGTTTATCCAGGGAGCTAGGATCCTAAGCCTAACGAATCATTTTGTATCTGCGAGGCCCTAAGATGGTATTACCAAAACTGTCACTATAATTACAACTCGAAAGCAAAACTTAGAACCCGATAATCTCTAATAAGCATACCATGGAAGCAGAGGATGTTTGTTCGTAACAAGCAGAAATAAACCAACTTCAGATATAGAAGCAAAAAGCCATGAACAACATCAATAAAATATAGGATTACTCACAAAGCCATAACCTTTGGATCGACCGGTGTTCTTATCGGTAATAACGACCGCTTCAAGGATTTCACCATTGGGTTCGAAATGCCGACGAAGAGTCTCGCTTTGAGTCTCCCACGCAAGCCCACCAACAAAGACCTTGGTGAAGGTTGTATCACCAAAAGGAGAATTCGAGTAATGAAACCCAGGGCCGGGAATCGAATGATACGCCATGATTTAGAGCCAAAGAAAGGAACTTTTTTTTTCACAGGGAAGAAAATAAAAGAAGACGAAGAAAGTATAGACAAAGAACCGATTCTAAGTGAGAACTAAAAACTTGACCCAGTAAACCCTAGACATAGTTTAAATGATTAAACATCAGAGAGTGAAGGTGGAGAAGATAGAGAACACTATCGAATTGTGAAAGTGGAGATTCTAGGGTTTACTCGGGTCTGAGAAGAGAAGAGAAGAGGGGAGAGAGAAAGGAAAAAGCGAGATCGGCCCCAATGAAACCTAATAAAGGATCATACTAACAAATAATGATCATGATAGAGGAAAAAGAAAGAGATAAAATTTCCCGGGAAAAAAACAGAAAGTTAAAAAAAAAAAAAAAAAAAAAAAAAGTTAGGGGAAAAAGTGGTTTTAAAACTTTGAAAGATGGGCCACGAAGAAGAGAGAGTCGGTGCCGGCGGTAGGTACAAGGTTGAGTTTAAGCTTCTGAAATTTGCTGATTTGGGACGAACGGTGAAAAAAAACAAAAATCAGAAACGAGAGAGACGATTCGGAGACGAATTTTTGATTCAAAGCGTTGGGGGAAGATAGAAAATAAGGAAAAAGGGGGAAGAATCAGTGTGATTTAGGGATTTATGGGGAAAAGTAAGGTTTGTTTGGGGAAATTTTACATTGATGATGATGAAGAAGTTGGTGATGACGATGACGATGACGATGATGCGTGATTATGATTCATGAATTGTTCGAGAGAGAGAGAAGTTAGTTTTTCTTCGCTTTCATAAGAATGGGTCCCGCTCAAATAATCTAGTTTTATGTAATTAAGAAACGCTGTAATTAGTGAATAATGTGTGTTCGTTTCCTCGTGAATTTATCAGTAATGTGTAAAGTTAGTAAAGTGTAATGTGTCCGATTTGTTCTTGTTTTTTTTCACCGTCCCAGTAGTTTATTACAGCCGCGAAATAACGTATGTTTCGTGTATTTTAATTTCTATTTATCAGTTACTTCAAATTGTACAATCTCTTTTCTTCGTATTACTCCAACTCCCAAAAGAATACAGTGTTGTAATTCATAAAGTTTTCTTTTAAATCTTTGGGGAATGTTGGATATAAACTGGAATGGATAAGCCTTATGAGACCATCGCCCTCTTAAACTGTATAGTATACGATAAAATCATATAAGTTAAAAATGGACTTTCTTGGGCAATGGTTATGTGTCTTTTTCACATTTAAATGTATAAACAAACAAAAAGAAGATTGAGTTTATATTTACGCCAGAAAATTTAGTGTTCTGTTCTCTATTGGAATGGAATTTATAAGAAAAATGAGAGAATTTTGTCTTATGAAAGTCAAAAGGTATATCAGTCAAATCAATAAATGGTTGTTGCATTTAGTCTCTCCATTCATTAATTATAAATGATGTTGATCATTGGATCAATCACCCCACACACCAGTTAGCTTAAGGTTGTTTATGGATCCCATATCTTGATGTACACAAGCCCTTATATGAAAATTATAAAATAATTGAATGGGCCTTTGCTACTTTTTTCACAGAAGATTAAATCAAGAAATAAGCATCATCATATTCATACTCATTTGTTAGGTAAATACTACTTGTATTCCAACGGCTGCTATCACAAGGCATCCTATGCCAATCTAGAATATGCCAGGCACAATTTAGTATTTGTCATGATTTTAGTTAGTCGTTATCTTAATAGTGTGTAGCCTTATATTTTTCAATCATCTGAGGGTTCTTTGGCACGAATATTTGTTCGGATTTGGGTCTTCAGATTTAAAGGTATTCAAATTTAAAGCTATAAAATTAGTTTAAGTATTTTTGATTAAATTTGGAAAAAAAATTTAGTTAAATTTTGATAAAATAAGTATTTTGGATATTTTAGTTTTTAGATATTTTAATTATTTTATCTTGAAACAACTAATAATTTTATGTTTATAAATATAATTTTGAATATTTTAAATTAATTTAATTTAAAGATAATTAATATTTTTAAAAATATAATTATATTTTAGATATTTATAGATCTCAGTTTGAATTGGATTTAGATTGAGTTAATTAGATATAAGAATTTAAAATCCATTTCAATATTTTATTAATTTCAAATTCGGTTGTAGACCATTTTTTATCTAATTTAGTTTAGATTTTCTGATCAAGATATTTTACCCACGTCTGAGCATATAGTTGGCTTAAAAGTCTCATAGACATACATATTGTTTCTTGAAATTTAGAGCTGTGTCAAGTTCTAAAACAAAATTACTCGTCAGATGAACAAAATACCCTAACTCATATCCAATATAATACAACTGAATCGAAACCGAGTTAAATGAACAAAGCTATCAGAGTAACAAAACAGAGATGTAAGAGAACAAAAAAAAAAAAAAAACCATCCGTGTAATTAACCATATGCTTCTTCTTGATATTACATGGGCAGGGGGATTTAACGGTTACGATTTAAATCTTTGATTAGAAGATAAGATGGGAGAAACCGAGGAAGAATCACCGCGACAACGAGACACAATACAACTAAAACCACGACTGACCAGCATGAGTATGCGATGCCCAAGAGCTGTTCTTCACAAACTGTTACCATGAAAGTTTTCAAACTTTAGAAGAAACACTTCACTCACTACAAGTTTTATGCTGTCAAAAAGAAGACTGATGAGAAAGTATAAGTAAAAAAAAGCTTGCCTATGTTGTAAATTATGAACGACCGTTCTTTAAAATTTGGTATAGCCACGATTCCTTCTGGTTCCACCGTCACCAACACATACAATCCGTCCTAAATCAGAAAAAAAACAAAAAAGGACTCAAGAGGACTTGGAGTCGTGATTCTTTTCCAAGTTAAAGAACATTGATTGAAGATAGTTGCAAATACCTTGTCATTAACTTCTTTAAGACTTTCGGCTTTGAAGATCAGCTTCTCAGTGTTTAGTAATCTCCTCATCTGGTTCAGCTTCAACCCCATTTCACCGTTCCTCAATAGTTGCAGCGAGAATAGAGCAGGGATCTGTCATCATAACAAAAGATCACATTTTCGACAAAAAAAACTTGAAGACAAAAGCAAAAACCAAGAGAATTTTTAATTTTGACATACAGAAGCTGGGTAGGATATCTTGACTTCGTACCAAGAATTTGATTTAAGCCCTTCTAATTTGTAAACTCGAGATCCAGATAGCAATGGCAGAGTCTCCTTCCATAGTTCCTTCCCAGCATATAAAGTTTTTCCATCAAACCTAAAAAAGTTACATCATTTCTATTCTACCAAATAAGGAATTTGAACATTTTTGGGGGATAAATGTGAGATTTTTAAGAACACTAACAAGCTCTCATGGCTGTAGCAAGGCACAGCGATTATGAAGACGATAAGACAGAAAAGCAAATAGCATTCTCTATCGCGTAACTCTAGCATCCTACGAGAGATGTTTCTCCTATAACCACAACTCCTGAAAGAAGAATCGATTCGATTAAACTGTTAAAGTGTGAAACTTTATGTTCTGAAGCAATCTCTGCAAGTTGTGCTCTCAGAAACGGAACAAACAAATAAGGACCAAATCGAATCGGATCGACTCACCGAAGATGACAGACTATCGGTCCTCCTTGGAACGGCGTGTTTGTTGATACGATTCCGGCGACTGCGGAGGTTGAGTTTAGACCGTCGGAATCTTCGTCGACGAAATGATAGATGCAAATGCCTTGCATAAGATATCTTAAAAATTGGGCCTACCCTTACTAATGGGCTAATATCTAACATTAAGGTCCAATTAGTTACTATATAAAAGCTTGCATCAAAATGAAGTAACAACATACCCTGACCGACCACGTCAATCTAACGAGCTTCACGTCAGACTCCTCAGTGGTCCGATCTCCACGTCGTCACATTACGTGGACAAATTCTAAGAATTTTTTCAAATTTTAAACATTTCAGAATTTTAAACAATTTTTTACAACTTGTTATGATTTATGCAGATTAAATAAAATTATATTATAATAAACTTTTTTAGTGTAATTATTATACACAAATCTTTAACAAAATTTATGTAAAACGGCATGAACCTTTATAAATACTAAAAATATATATTATAAACGTAATCAATATGATAATTATCATAATTTCCAATATAATAATAAATTACTGTTTTTTAAAAAAAATTAGGTTAAAAAAGTGTTGTGGAAATCTTTATCACACAAAGTTGGACATACTCCTTTAGGCAATATCTTATCTAAAAGAGAAGTAAATATTATTAGTCGTATTTGAATTAAATTGTTTATTAAAATGAATAAAAATCCAATGGATTGGTTTTCTTTTCAATCATAACTTGATAAATTTTTTAATCTTCGAGAATAATTTAAGACTTAAGATTCATCTCATATTCTTTGTAACTTTAATGTTTGTGTGAATTTTCTGATAACAGAAATACAAGCTATTTTTCTTTTCATATAAGTATAAAAACTAGGAATAGTTGGCTTTAGGGAACAATCACCAAACCGAATCAACTTGATTTAATAAATAGAGTTAGTTGATAAAAACAAACATTTACAAACATGGATAGAAAATGGAAAAATTAAGATTTTCAAAAAATTCCAATAAAACATGGGATGAGAATTTCAGATAACAAAACGGATTTCAAATATTCTATTAATTATTTTATAAAACTCTAAATATTAACTTTAAGATGGTTCTTTTCAGTATTTTTGGGAACATTGGAAGACTTTTTTTTTAAGAAACTATATAATAAGTATAATAAATGATTTCGAATATGAAATGTTTGGAATGAAACGGAAATTTTGAGACGTAAACGAAAAAAAAAAACATAAAACTTTCCCAAAATGTCCAGGGCTAAAATTTTTGTCCTGTCTTATGTGGGGACTTCTGTATGGGCCCAAAGCCTTCGACACTACCTCAGAAAGTCCAAAACGGTCAGGTAGACACGTGGGCCCGTTTTACAAACCAATTTGGCAATTTGCACATGTTACTTCCTCCCTACTAAATAATTAATTGTAATCAATAAATCACCTTTATACAAACCAATAGTTTTCTTTCATAATTTAAAAATCTTATATCTTGACGGCAACAAAAAAGCAGATATATTTTTATCATTTCTATTGTTTACTAGGTTTTCATCAAAACAGTTTGTAGTTCATTCCACATATATATATATATGTACAAAGTATAGTCTATGAAGGCTTGCTCAAATTCAAACGAGTAGAAAAATGATGAAATATTTTGAAAAGACACTTGGTTTTATTTTCTTTTCCGGCTTTTCAATAAATAATTTTAAAATTGGTGGATGGGGCTCGTGGCAGATCACAAGTCGCCATAGATGTGAGAATGGAATTGAAGATTGGGCATTAGAAAAATTTAACCCGTAATTTCAGACTGATCACAAATTTTAGTAAAAAATTATAGTGGAGACCACTAATTTTAATTGATGTTTACTAGCTCCTCTTAAGGTGTGGCCATAATCATTACGCTAGTAAAATATATGTATACTAATTGTTTTGTAGTAACATAGGTATATTTGGGATACCAAATTCTCCAAAATGATAGGAGCAATAAAATACAGGTTCGTCCTGGAATAAAATGTCAAGTCAAAGTTGAGAATTGAATATATTTTTTCCTGTCAAAATACACATAGTAAAAGTAATGTACTGTGTGTAGCAACTAGCGAGCGGTTATTCCCATACATAGTATAATAATATACCCTCATTTATAGATTAATAATATTAGATAACCCATCAGTCATTTCTATTTATACAAAGCAGCGATAGCGGGACACGTTAGATTCTGCGACAAACCAAATAAAGTATGATTTGATTGATAATTTGATATAAAGAGCTGGATTAGACTTGTTGATTGATCTTTTTGTCCTACAAATTTCATCTTCAATAATTTCTCTCTCTCTCTCTAGATCTTAAATCGATGGGTTGAACCATCAACACAACCATTGTTGGTCAAATCGGTCTACACATTCTTTTTCGAGAGAAAGTATGACCATATTCCAAGTTATAAGACCACCAATAATGTGCCCTCTTTTTTTTTACCGGTCCAAAAATATCATGCATCGTAAAATTTGAAACTTCTCAACTAACATCAAAATTATTATGAACTGATATGTCAAGTAATATCTAGTGTTTTTCTTTTATCTTACACTTACCGAAGCTATTTTTTTTAAGCTTTTAAAAATATAGATTTTCTTATATGAAATACCATGGGGATTATAATTTAGATGTATATATAGGAGTGACTGAATCATAGACAATACTATCTCATATATATTTGGCGCGTGGTACTTTTGATTGATATAATAAATAAGCAAATTTAAATAAAAATAAAAAATAAACTTAGAGATCAATGGGTGTCAGATAATCCATCAAAGTTTCTGCCCCTCTTATCATTTTTCCATATATTTAATTGAAATGATGTCATAACGGTAGGGTTATTAACAACTATTGTTAAAGGGGATAAATAGGAAATTTAGTTGCAAGAGCTTTTTAATGTTATCCCAGCCTCAAAATTTTATTTTATTTTTTTTCTCCAAACAAGCTGCATCCTTAATTATCACCTTAGATGATGTTTTTATCAGTTTATGTCGGAATATATTAGAACTGATTTATTCCATGTCTGTTGATATAGATAACTCTTGCGGTCATAAAAACACACAATTATAACTTTGAGAAGTAGTTTTCATTAAAACAGCTTTACAAAATCCATTTAAATCGACTGAATTATATGAATGTAGTCTTTGAAAGAACAGAAATGGTGGATATCTACCAGGGCGAATCGACCTGCAATTTATTCACGTCAACGACAATCAAGCTTACTCATGCTTGGCTTGATGTCCCGGACTCAACGATGCTCAGACGGTCACAACTCGGTTTTGAATCGTCCATTTAACCACACTTTCAAATTATGTTGCTCTACCCTTTTTAAAGCATTTACTATCTTTTCTAATCTTCTCTAATGCTTTGTAAAATTACTCACAACTTCTTGATCTGTACAGTTCAACTTGTCAAGTTATATATATCAGAAAAAGGTGGACACAATATACATATGTATCATGTTAATTACCTTCCATTTATTTTCCACGTTTCTATATGATAATTAAGTACACGATCTTTTTCCAAAAGAACAACACATTTTTTTTTGTTCAAATTCCATATGACATTGTTGAATGTCACAATATACTTCCAGTACTGAAATTCTTGGTACTATTTATATATTTTGATGATTTAAAAACGTAAAAAGTTCATATTTTTTTAGTTTGAAAATTGTAAAAATACGGCAGAAGTGAACCTAAGTACAAAACCTTGAAAAGTGATTGATAATGGGTAAGCTGGATAGGTTCGGGATGGGTGCGATTGGATAAGGTATTGAGCAAGTACCGATGTTTCCGACCACCTCCACATGGTCACACTGCTTGCCTTTCACTTCATGCTCTGACATTTTGACCGCACGTGACTTTTGTCTGTGCACGTGTGGATCAAGCTGACGTGTCCAGTTCTAGTACATTGCACCGAGCCCTGACTCGGCAGGTTGCGCCGATGAAAACGACGGTTCGTGGGTCCCGCACGTCATGAGGATGGACGGAGGGGTCCCACATGCTTCAGTCCACATGCGTCCACGTTGAGGAGCTTTAGGTGTTACTATGGAGCTTTAGGTGTTACTATCGGGGTGCAGTGCAGTTAAAAATTAGGACAACAAGTCACGGTCCGATGAGGTCCAAGCATTAATGGGTCGGATCCAGTTTAGTCACTTCAATAGAGAGGCAACTATTTGGATGGGTTATGTACAGTTGGTAATTGTTTGGAGTTATCGAACGTTCGTTTGGTCAAATTATGGTAACACGAAAAAATCATTTTAACTGCACGGAAGTGATATTTTCGGTCAAATGATTTAGATAAAGATGAATTTATGAAATGTTTATTGTTTAAAAATCTAACATTTTTCAATAGTTAGTTGGACATGTGATTCTATTCCCTTCGTTTTAGAATGATTTATGTTTCGAAAAAAAATATTTTTTCCAAAAATGTTGATGTTTTAGATTTCCAATATATAGTTGAATATTCCATGTTTTATTTCTATTTATATATTTCTTGTAACCACTGTTTTGTTAACCTTTTGAGATCAAACTATTTTGTTGACTCATTGGCGGACTAAACTATTCTTATCGGTTTAGCAACTTGGTTAGTCCAAATAATATATTCAACTAATTCTACATCTATAAATTTCCTAGTCTATAGTTTTTTTTGTTTAATGTAACTCACAGTAGTTCTCGCTTAAATCTATCAAATTAATCTACACTAATTATTTTAATTATCTTTTAATTTTTGTATTATTGGATTTTTTTTATAAAAAAATTACGAAGTATTTATTCAAATTTTATTTAAATACAATTGTCATAAATATATTTTTATATGAATACTTAGAACTATTTTATAGAAATTGTAACTTAGTGGTCTAGTGATTTTTGCTGATTCGAGGCAAGGTAAAAGGGGCATCAATTATTTGTGAAAACCCAAGAGTATCAACAATTACGCATTAATGGATCATTAATTTTTTTTAAAAAACTTATCATTAAAAAAGGGTCTACTCCGGTTTGTGATAATTAAAGGAATATAGATCCCCAATATTATATAAAGGACAATTATCTAGATTGAATGTTCTTAGTTACGCGGCTTATGCCCTCTCCCATGACAATAAAAGTGGATATAAATATATATCAAATGTAACAAGTGGGAAACTTTAGTAAGAACATCGATTCTTTGATATCCAATTAGCTCGGGTTTAACAATATTATTTAGTAGTAGCGCTCGCTCGAATACACACACAAAAATGTCAATCAATATATATATATATAGACAACGGGTAGATTTTAAAAGAAATTATCAATTAATAATCAACAAAGCATTGTTAATTAGTTATTGTTCTGCAACGCCTAAAAGTACCTAATTCTATCTCTGTTTTTATTTGCTAGTTATTATAGATTGTTCGTAACCGTATGTATAATAAAGCAACGTGGGTTCTTTTTAGAATAGTGTATTTGCTTACCAAATACTATATAGTATATTTCATTTTAAAAAAAAAATTATGCATTGTCCCAATAACGAATTGAAAATAAATATATAACATATATAAGTTTTTGTCTATATAACTCACGTACCGCATTCATCAGTCCTGTTTGAATATGAATGAAAGCAAAATATCAGCACTAGAAAAATCACTTGCCTAGAAATCTCTAGTAATAAGAATTTAAATTGAAGATAAGCTTATTTAAGTTAATTTTTAACAAAACTATGAAGTTTTAATATTTTGTCAAGTAAAAGGAAGATGTAATGATAAAATTGTATATAATTTGTAATTTATTAAACCGTAATTTCCACGCGCCTTTAAGTGGGTGTGGGATTCGATTTCCATTTATGTACCCAACTTCCACTTGACATTTTGTGTTGAAATTTATAAAAGATAATGCGTTTTCTGTATTTCGTCTATAATCTCCGATAAACAAATCGTGCTTGTACCTTTTTTTTTCCTTTCTCTCCTGTTAATCTCATCTCAGGCTTCCAAACTATAAAACTTCTTCACAATATTTCATTCTTTTATTTTATCCGATTGGTGCCAAAGAAAAACATCGACGAAGCCCTAGTTTTCTTTTGGGATCTCATGTAAGGATAACCCACTTACACACATATTTTTTGTCGGCTTGTGTGCGTTATATATACTTTTTTTTTTAAAAAAAATCATCTATTCATAATTTTATATTTATATTAAATAATATTAATATATATAAAATATAATATAGAGGACTGTTTCTCCGCTAAATTCTCGGTGTATGTCTTTGCTTTTACTTTCCTCGTTCAGTGAGAGGACCAAAAATTGATTGCAGAGACGCACATGAATCTCAAGCTTCTCTCTCCTTTTTCCAGAGCACTTCAGAATCGCTAAAAAACGACGTCGTCTCATAGACAAGAAGAAGCTGCTTCTTCCTCTTGCCCTAGTTAAGCTACCCAACTAGGGTTTGCTCTTACCTTTCTCCCACCTCAGAGAGAGAGAGAGAGAGATCATTTCACATAAGTTACCCCTTTTTTCCTTGCTTGGTCTTTAATTTAGTTCTGTTCTTGGTCTGTTTTAGTTTTGTCGGCTTGTGTAACTGATCGCCCCTGCTTCTTTAGCTATTGCCTCCTCAAAATCCTGAGTTTTGACTTCTCGATCTGAGTTCTTTAATTTTTTCTCTTCACGCTCTTCCTCATCTCTCAATATATCAGCGAGAAAGATCAAGAACCAAGAGAAAATTGATTTGAGCTGGCGACTAAACAGTGGTGGGATAGGGAATTAGTAGATGCGGCGGCGATGGAAGGCGGTTACGAGCAAGGCGGTGGAGCTTCTAGGTACTTCCATAACCTCTTCAGACCGGAGATTCACCACCAACAGCTTCAACCGCAAGGCGGGATCAATCTTATTGACCAGCATCATCACCAGCAACAACACCAGCAGCAGCAGCAACCTTCGGATGATTCAAGAGAATCTGATCACTCAAACAAGGATCACCATCAACCGGGTCGACCCGACTCAGACCCAGCTACATCAAGCTCCGCACCTGGGAAACGTCCACGTGGACGTCCACCGGGATCTAAGAACAAAGCTAAGCCACCGATCATAGTGACACGCGATAGCCCTAATGCGCTTAGATCTCACGTCCTTGAAGTATCTCATGGAGCAGATATAGTTGAGAGTGTGTCCACATACGCTAGGCGGAGAGGGAGAGGGGTCTCCGTTTTAGGAGGAAACGGAACCGTTACTAACGTCACTCTCCGTCAGCCAGTCACTCCCGGAAATGGCGGTGTTGTCGCGGCTGGAGCCGGAGGAGGAGTTGTGACTTTACATGGAAGGTTTGAGATTCTTTCGCTAACGGGAACCGTTTTGCCACCACCTGCACCCCCTGGTGCTGGTGGTTTGTCAATATTTTTAGCCGGAGGGCAAGGTCAGGTGGTTGGAGGAAGCGTCGTGGCTCCGCTTATTGCATCAGGTCCGGTTATACTAATGGCAGCTTCGTTCTCAAATGCGGTTTTCGAGAGATTGCCTATTGAAGAAGAGGAGGAAGAAGCCGGTGGAGGAGGAGGAGGAGGAGGAGAAGGAGGACCACCGCAGATGCAGCAAGCTCCATCAGCATCTCCGCCGTCGGGAGTGACCGGTCAGGGACAATTAGGAGGTAATGTGGGTGGTTATGGGTTTTCCAGTGATCCTCATTTGCTTGGATGGGGAGCTGGTACGCCTTCAAGACCACCTTTTAATTGAATTTACATAATTGTCAACGGAGAAAAATTTATGTGTTTTTAATCATTTTGTGGAGTCATCTTTTATTTGGGATCTTTGGTATTTATTTCTTAGTTAATATGCATATTTGAGTTCTCGCGTTTTTTTTTCTTTCTTCTCATCTTTGATAAGATGTTAGACGTTAGAGGAATGCATATTTGTCTCTCGTGTTATTACTTGTTAGAAAAACCTCTCCATATATGTTTTTCTTTTATTCATTGCTAGGGTTTCGTGCTGTACCCTATAACTATTATTATAATTATCCCGATTTGATAGATATATAGGTCTATTATTTAATAACGAGTTCGATTCTTTTAAGAAAATATTGAGGTTTACGACATATATATGCGAGTACATTGATCTCAGGAGTTACTCGATATGAATATTTTATACAAATACGTTTCTACAATCATAGTATAACATATATTTTTTCATGTTTATATTAACGTATAGGCCGAAAATATTTCCCATAACTATTTGCAGTATAATGCACATTCACTTCAACTTCTTTTAAAAACTTCAATGTAATATATCTATAAGGATATCACTAGCTTACATATAGATGATATATTTTAAAAAAATTATCGCTTAGACACTCGTTTCCTAAACGCATATGTACATATCATTTAGCTTTTGTTTCATTTTCTCATTAGCTTGTAATATTATCATTTGGCTGTTTCGAGCATCTTATCGTTCGCTTTTACCGTTTTAAGTTCTCAACTGGATGTCTAATTTGGTTATTTAAGCATTTAGGAAACTACTGTCTGAGCGATTTCTCACCACCTGAGAGAAAAACCATGGAAATAAAAGAGTATTTTAGCGTTTAGGGGGCGTCATTTATACACCCATTTAGAGTTTGCTTCTAATAAAAACTACATATATCCTTGGAGTGGCCATGTTATAATGCTATCCATTAGAACACTCGAGTTACTTGCATGCATACAATATATGCATTAATGCTAGTGATGAGACCGATCATTTCTAAGAGAGTTGTAAATCCAACACCATTAAGACGACAGGTTGGCGATAAGTAGCTTTGAACAAATTGTAGGTCACATATATGTATGTATACGCGGTTCATTTACAATGATATCGTAGTTTTGGATGTGAGCTTATAAGCCCCTTAAAATTGGCTAATATGGAGAATCTGTCTCTCAACCAAAATTCAGATATATTTATCGGTTTATATATTAGTACTTTCGTTCGACAAAAATAAGACATTCCGATCATATATATATATGTACCGATAAGTAAAAAAACCCATAAAAAATGATTTTGGTTACAAGATCATGAAAAATATTGTTGCTATGGAATTTTAGCCAAGGACCAAGGTAATGGTTAAAGACAACCGTTACAGCACAGTAGAAACATGACATGAAGTAAATGGGTACTTCACATCGGTTACACATGAATTAGTGAGTAGCCTTAAAATGTGAAGGTTAACCAGGAACATGAATCATTTGTAGTGTCAGTTAAGAGTCTCTGCTGCAAGATAACAAAAAAAGGGTTTTGATTACCAAGATATATGAAAAAGAGGAATGTTTCCAATTCCCTAGGGTCAAATTTATTGACTAGGAAACAAAAGATGCAGCTTAAATGTTTTTTTTTAAAATTATACCCAATATACTTAAACAAATTAAAAACTAAATACTAGATAATCAATATATAAACTCCGAACGAACATTGGGTTTGCAAAGCTACTTAAAATTTGATGAATATATGTAGAGTATGGTTGCTATAACTTGAACATTCAAAAGATTTAAGTTACCAAGATAGGATATCGAGTTTATTTATTGACGAAGACTAATTCGACCAAAGAGAATGTGAGTTAATTTAAAACCCGATTTTTTTTTGTTACGTACGTCCCATGGAACAAATTCATCATTAATCCGAGGATATAAAGTTATTATTAACTGTCTAGTGATAATATATACATTCAGCAACATTGTTTTTGCCAAAATAAATACTATATAATACCAATACCTACTTTTGTTATTTCATATGGCTTTTTTGGGGTTCGGAACATGCTAAGGGAAAAAGACTTGCACCTATATGTCTGTATTTATTATCAAATTCCCATGTGGTAATGTAATTTGTCTTGCATGCAATTGGGCTACACCAAGTTGAGAATAAGCAAATTTCTAGTTATTATTTTATCGCTGAGAACTTTCTTCTTGATAAAACACACACACATACGTACATATATATAATTCATGTTTGTAACTATATATATATTTACTTGTTATAATACATTATCTTCCAATCTAGTGAATAAATGAATTATGCTGATTTATCTGTAAACTGAACATTGTTAAGACCAAACTAATGTTTCCTGTTCCTTCAAAATTTGAAAGGCATTCTAACACATCAAAAACCCTGCAATATTTCTGATATAAAATTAGTCTGGACTTACACGATTTTTAAATTTTTAAGGTCAGAAAAAAATATCGAAACTAATCATTTTATACTAGTTTTTTTTTTTGTCCATCATGAATTTTTCAGATTCAGGAAAAATGTCAATAAGTTTCTGCTAACTATTGTTTTCCCTTTAATAATATGCACCACAAAAAATTTAAATTTTTCTTTCACTTTTTGAAAACAAATCAGCTTACGACTACTTTTTGAATACCGAAAAAGCATGAGAACGTAAAAGATCATTAGAATCTAAAAATTGATGGGATAGGTATATCTATTCATATAACCATAAATAAGAAAAGCTTATCATTCCAATTTTGGACAAAACATATCATTGTTTGGTTGTTTGTATCCTAAAAGGCTTTTAAAACTAAGATCTGGAGCAGCTTAATTTCAACTTTTACAAAAGAAATATCTTACAGTAAAGATACAATGTTTTATTGTCTGCTCCTAACTTCAATCCTCAGACTAAAATTACAGTTAAAACTGCTTCAGCCGCCTAGCGAGTTTGTTCTGATACAAATGAATTCCTAATAAAAACTAAGAACAAACAAGCTCACTCTTATGAACAGTCACTGCTCAAATGGAACTCGTATGAACAACCGGCCGTGCATGCTCATGACCGCAGATGTGTGAAGCGGATCGATTCTTGCTGATAAGCTAACAATCTGGTGTAATCATATCAAAATGACAGGACGATTCTCAGTTAGATAACAACAGGTCTCTGTATCGGTTAATGGGGATAACTGAAATATATAAGAAAGTTTTTACCTTTTTGAATGGAGTGATGCCCCAAGGATTGTCAAGCTGCTCAGGCTCGCCTGTTATAATCAGCCGTCCTGCCGGATCTGATTGAATTCGAACCTGAGAACAAAAAAACAAATGATGTTCAGGACTTTGAACTTTGTTATGATTTCACCAGAAAACACGTATGGCCAACAAAACGGTGTATTGAGTAACCAGTTTCTATGTAACTAAAGATAATCTTCCAAAAATCTACGCTGCATCAGATCTGTATCATAGAAAAGATAGTCAATGGAAATGCTTTGGTAGCTAACAGATCTCTATGTGCTTGCTGTGTATTGCCACAGTATACGCATTCGTACAAAATTCAAAGACTTCTCAAGTAGTTTTTCAAAAGTAGTGCTCACCTCTTTGCGAAGAAGTCCAGGTACTAAAGCAAATACCTCAAAGGAATCCTTCTGTGAATTTATAAAAGAAAAGAAAAACAGATTTGGTAAGCTTTCAGATAGGAAACAACAATCCAGTTTGCAGTAGCGGCTTTTTGATCAGACTACTTTTCTCGTGCACCAGTTACAACGGGAAAAAATGGCAAAAGTTACTCACAGTTTCTTTGACATTTATCTTCACCCAGTCAGCAAGGGGTCCATCATCAACGACATCAGCAACAGACCTAAGGCGCCAAAAATCATATTATTATCAATATCTTGCAGTAGTTAGGGACAAGAATAGAAAAAGGAAACCTTGATGATAAGATAAAGTAACATGTTAAGGCCAAGAAATGCTGTGTTTAAATTCTATTACTGCTTAGAGGGATTAAAAGAAAGAAACAAAAAATTAAAAGAACTATCTAAGAGTTGCAAATAAGCAGGAGAGGATTAGCTTTCCGCAACTGTTTTTCTGCTTCTTGTGAAGCAACAAGGTCCATGCAAGTTTGGGTTTTGGGTTTCGGCAGGCCTGAAAAAAAAAAAACGGTTTAAAACACAATGTTAAGCAACCGATGTTGACAAGAATAACAACGCCTTGAGAACTATTTACCAATGTTTTTGAGTTTCTTATGCTTTGGGGTTGCGCTTAAGCCCTTATCCTAAAACAAAAGGAGAACATCGTTATGGTGCAGGTGAAATCACAATGTGCGGTACGTTTTGAAGTGAAACCTTAATAATATGCTCAGTAACCTCTCCAGATCCAACAAGGCGCTGAGCATGCCAACCTTGCATAGCACGAGCTGCAGAATCTCTCCGTGCCCTGCCTGATCCCGAACCTTGAGGGGCAATGACCTACATCAAAGTCTTATATCAGGGAAGATAAAAACATTTGGAGAAGGGGAAAAAAGGGGAAGAGCGTACTTTTATGGTAATTTACTAGCCTATAGATTTTTTATGGCCTTTCGTATTAGAAAACAAGGGTACAACTTTTATTTAGTCAGATTGCAGATGGTAGGGCTTAACAGGTTTAGCTGGTACTAACACTTCCTTTGCATTTAATAAATGCTGAAAAAGAACTTTTAACAGGTTTTAACAACATTTTATCCGTACATGATCCCCTTCTCCCTATAGATTAACAAGTAGATAATTTAATTTTATTTTCACGGTGCTTTATCTAGCTAGTACCTTCATCTGAACTTTCCATATCTACCCGTCTTTCCATACATTCGATAGTGTTGAAAAGCCAATAGCATAAAAGCCACAGGTAATTTCTTTACCTCTTTCTCGAGGCTTGAAGACAGATTGAGAGTTGAACCAGGAAGGTCAAGGTCACCATTTTTCCTCAAAAACTTTTCGTACTCCAAAAGTGCCTGCAATTGAAGCAAATATACAAATTATAATGTACCTATATCTATAAGATAGAAAGGCAAAAATATCAGTGCATTCAAAGTGCCAAAAGAAGTAGACCAAATTAAAATGCAACAAGACTACCTAGGCACGACATAGAAGTAAACTAACTACTGTAACATACCATACCAAAAAGAAGCACAAGGAGAATTGTCTGAAGTGGATAAGTACAAATGAAGACAAGATAAGTGAATGATACTTATTCACAACAATGAAACTCACCTTCTCATAGAAATTGCGGAATGTGTAGGAAACAGTTGTGCATGTCCTGAACAAGGAGAGTTAAACCAAATATGTAACAAGTTACCATCATGAAAATCAATTAAGACTAACGGAGAGTCTAAGGCCAACATCAGCCATACTTTGGAGGATTGAAGGATTCTCCAACTTGTCGCCATAGCTTTGATGTGGTGACCTAAATTACATGAAAAACAAAGGGATCTTGAAGATCAATAGACATTCCATTTCAGTAGAAGATTGGAAAAACATTGAATATAAACTCCCAGTTGTAGTTAACAACAGGAAACCAAAAAAACTTTCCCGAAAACATGTCAAACACTCTTTAATGTATATCTGCATAACTAACTCACTTTTAAGTAAAAGATCCCTAAGTCTTTCCCCTGGTTAAAGATACTCTTATCATCAATAAGCTTACCCATATAATATATACCCGTTATATAGTCCATATGTTATCCATAACTCAAACAAATAAAATGTAGGTGATAATCATACGAATCAGCTTAAATGATATGGTTTTGGTTATCATGAAGTGACATGTTGGAGGTTAAGTTTAAACTAGAAAAAGTGGATAATTACCACGTCGTAGCCACCTAGCTTAACGACTGCTCGCCATAGCCTACATTGCATAGTAAAAGATGCAAAAGTCAGGCACTGATTCACCAGATACATGGGGTTTATTTAAGAACAAAAAGCAACATTTTTTCCAAGAAAACTCACTTGAGAGTGTTCAAAGGCTGCCCATAAAACTTAAGAGGTTTGTAGTCCAGGTAATTCTCTCTGTGAAAGGTCCCCAGTTCTCTTAGAAACGCCTGCTGTTCTTGAGGCGACCCTGCTTCATCAACTCCCCGTGCCTGTTAAGAAAAATGTGAACTTGTTAAAGAGAAAGATCACCAAAATAATCTTTACCACTAAGCTCATCTCCTTTCAACAACAAAGCAGTGATATTCAATCCAGAGAATACATAGTCTATTACCTCAGAATCACTGAGCAGCCAAGTCTTGCGCTTTTTGGGATTTTCATCTACAGTCTTGGGACTCGAGAAGCGCACCTTAGTCTTCTTCTGAGAGTGAAGAACATGACCATTCTTCCCATGACCATTAGCCTGGGCATCAACATCTTCGTTATCACCGAGAAGAAGGGGCTCACTAGGGTTTTGATCTTTTCCTGGCTCCGAAGGTTCTTCCATGAGGACACCATCAGCAACACAAGGCACATCTCGCAATTGCATTTCGGTATCCGCCATCGAAAAAGCTTCTCTTCTGTTCTGGAGTAGTCAGTCACAGCAAGATAACGTCATATAAAGACGAAGGGAAAATCCATAACGAGTAAAAACATATATTCTTTATCCATCTGGAAGTAATAAGATTCTCTAACTCTACTTAGAAGAAAACGCAACTGGAAGAATTAGAGGGCGCTATATTGCTCTGATACACAGAGCCTCAGACTAATCAAAAACAAGCCGAGAAAACCGAAAATAAAGAGAGTCAGACAAAAAAAAAGAAGGAGAAAAAGATAAGCTTGCCTGTTTCTGCAGCGACGGCGCCGGCGACGACACCACGGACAGGAGAAAGAGGGGCTTCCAAAGGCGTGCTAGGGTTTGCAGGTGGAGAAATTGGAAGAAAATACAGAGAGCAAAAGAGGGAGACCAAAAGGGGAGAGGACTATTTGAAGAGGAGAAAAATCTTTGTCAATGGCGGAAGGTAATATAGAGATGGATGGGGTTTTTATGTTTGAAACGCTGAGCGACGGAGTTTAACAACACTTCACAAGACTGGTTCCTCAACTTTTATTTTTTTACACTAAAGGTATTTTTTTCTTCCATTTTTGTTATGTATCTATTATTATTTTTGAATTTGGTAGTTTTTGGAAATTTTGAAAATAAAAACTATTTTTCTCATGTTATCGTTGCTGGGACATTACAAAATAAAACATTAGTTCCCACTGAATACATCAAGTTTTTTTTATCCAAAAGTTTTAATATAAACAATATCAATATAGTTATAATTTTAAAGAATGAATGAAGTATCCGAACATATAAATAATATATTTAAAAATCTTTTTTAAAAATCTTACGTTAAAATAGTAAATTTTTAGTATTAATCATAAAGTTATCAGTCAGATTTATTAAAAAACTTAATAATTTAAAATAATACTAAAATTATAAGTCATGTTATGTAAATTTTAATATAAAGAAACGAGTAATATTTATTTTTAAATTTAATGATAATAAACACAAACACAGACTAAAGAGATAAATATTTATGAGAGTTATATTTTATGATAATTTTTTAATTTATTTTAGATATGTGTTATACTCAATGTTTTTTTCTTTTGTATATGCATAGTTAATTTAAAACTTATTTTTTTTGATAAAATAGTTTTTATTGTTCTTGAAACAAAAATAAATAATAATACTAAAACCTGGTAAAACATAATATGTTTAATTGTTGTTTGTTATTAAATTATATTTTGTATATAATAATATTTTTACATATAAATAATCTCATTAATATATTTACAAAGCCAGCAAATATTTATAATTCAAAGGACACCTGTAAAAAATTTCAAACTTTATTTCAAAAATACTAAACTACAAAAGGTTTGGTGACAAGATTTGTTGCTGACTACATATACTTGATATTTCTATATATTACCAACTATAGTTTATATACTTAGAAAATTATATTTCTTATAATCTTTCTATACCTGATGATATTTTAAAATAAATGAAATATAAAATTTGGAGTTTTTTTACCTCCAATGATATAGAAAATAAAGTATTGGTGATAAGACTTGTTCTTGAATAAATATAATTTGTAAATATTACCTAGTATACACTTAGGGAATTATATTTTGATAATTTTTCTATATTTGAGGAGTTTTTTAAAATAAATGAGATATACAAAGAAAACATCTTATAAAATTGGGAATTTTTTTTACCTCCAATTATATAGAAAATAAATTTGGTTATAAGACTTGTTGTTGAATAAAAGTATTGGTGATAAGATTTGTTGTTGAATAAGTATAATTTGTAAATATTACCAAGTATAACTCATAAACTTAGAAAATTTTATTTTTATAATTTTATTTTTTACATCTGAGGAGATTTCTAGATAAATGAGATATATAAAGAAAAAAATCTTATAAACTTGGGAAAAATTTTCGTGCATCAAATAATATAAAAATAAAGTATTTAAGATAAGAAATTTTTTTGACTAGATTATGTAGATATTACCAAGTATAATTCATATAGTTATGAAATTATACTTTTTATAATAATTTTTCTATTTTTAAGGATATTTTTAAATAAGTGAGATATATAAAGAAAACAATTTATAAAATTGGAAATTTGTTTACCTCCAACAATATAGAATATAAGAGTATTGGTGATAAAACTTGTTATTGTCTAAATGTAATTTGAAGAAATTATATTTTTTATAATTTTGTTTTTATATCTGAGAACAATTTAAAGAAATGAGATATATAATGAAAATATCTTATAAAATTGAAAATTGTTTTTACCTCCAACAAAATATTAAATAAAAGTATTTGTGAAAAACTTGTTAGTGACTAAATAAAAATGAATTGACTAGACTAGACCCCTATACTATTGAATCCCACATTCAATTCCTCTAAAATTTCATTATCACCCTTATTCTTTCCAATTTTATAAAATTTTAATTAACTCTACACTATTAACAAAATTCACTTAATTATATTTAATTAACTAAAATATGTTTAACGTTTTTCCTCAACTGGAGCAGGTGCAAACCAAACCTGATCTATAAACCAAAATTTAAAATAAATAAAAATCAGAATTTACAGAATTGATTTAACTTAAAATCAAACTAAAAATTAGGATACATGATTTATGGGTTCATGGCTCTCTCACTCACCTCGAATCAAATAACTCTCATTTATCATTTGTAATAAAAAATTCAAAAACTATGATCCTAATTAAGTCGTGAATCCTAATTTTTAATTTGATTTTGACTTAAATAAATATTATTTTTTAATATTTTACATTTGTTTTATGGGTTAATTTGGTTTGCAATGAGTTAAATTATGGAAAATTTTATTTTTTTAAACATATTGTAATTAATTAAAAAAATTTTTGATTTTTTTAAAATTAGTTATAAATTTATAAGATTCAATGACTAATGATGAAAATGAAAGTTTAGAGAAATTGAATATAAAAATTTAATAATAATAGAGATAGTCTAGTAAAGTCAATCCAATATAATTTGTAAGTATTACCACGTATAGTCATATACTTGGTAATTTATTTCAATATAAGTTTTTTTATATTAAGGAGATTTTGTTTTTCTTTTCTAAATCAGATATATAAGGAAAAAAAATCATGTAAAAGATGAGAAATTGTAATATTTATATACAGGAGCCATCTCGCTAATTAGCAGCAAGCTAGTTGAGCCTTTAGGCCCAAAAACAGAACCAAAAATCGTCATGAGTAATATGGGCTCAACATGGATCGAAATCAGGTCGGCTCTGTTTATTTATTTTTATTTTGTCCTCTTTGTGTCTGTTGCGAAAATAATTTAGAAATTTTAAATAAACGAGATTTTTATAGTGAAGAAGGCTCTACAATAACGTGAGACGTTAGGGTTCCAACGCTCCGGTCTATCTCGACTCTTCTTGTAGCTTCGTATTCTCCTCCTCCTATCATCTGTGTAAGATTCTAACTTTATTTGCATACTTTTTCGATTAATCTGAGATTCTCTGCTCAATACATTGATTCTGAATCAGGCAGTTCGCGGAATTTGAGGTGAATTTATCGTATTATTTGATCTTCTGCAATCCTTGAAGATTTTTTGGCGGGTGAATTTTATTTATTTTTCATCGAGTCCGCGAAATTAAGTGGTTGTCTATACGGATTTGTGGTGTTCGAGCTGAAGTTAGATATGGAGGTCGATAAGTCTAAGTATAGTAACGAAGATATGGGGGTGGAAGAGGAGGAGGATGATTTGAAGAGCAGTCGGCGAGATTTTGATCGGAGTAAGGAGAGGAAGAAGGAAAAGGGCTCGGATAAGCGCCGGGTGAAGGACAGGCGGAGGAGGCGGTCTGAGAGGGTTAAGAGTAGTGATGATTCTGAAGATGAGTACGATAGAGATGATGATGAAGAGAAGGAGAAGCGTAAAGAGAAGGAACGGAGGCGGAGGGATAAAGAGAGGGGTAAGAGACGGTCTGAGAGAAGGAAGAGTAGCGATTCTGAAGGTGAGGATGATGAAGATGACGAGAGGGATAAACGGAGAGCGAAGGAGAAGGAGAGAGGACACAGAGAACATGAGAGAGATAGGGGCAAAGATCGGAAAAGGGATAGGGAAAGGGAAAGGGAAAGAGAGAGGGAAGAGAGAAAGGAGAAAGAAAGAGAAAGGGAGAAGGATAGAGAGAGGAGAGAACGGGAACGAGAGGAGCGTGAGAAGGAGAGATTAAAAGAAAGAGAGAGGCGGGAACGGGAACGGGAAGATGGAGAGAGGGAGAGGAGAGAACGTGAGAAAGAAAGGGGTAGGAGGAACCGTGAAAGGGGGAGGTCAAGAGAGGATGGAAATGAAGAGAGTGATGATGATGTTAAGCGTGACTTGAAACGTAGAAGAAAAGAGAGCAGGGAACGGAAGGAGAAAGAGCGTGAGAAGAGTGTTGGTAAATCTAGCAGGCATGGAGATGACAATGGAGATAGTCCAAGGAAAAAGAGTGTCGAGGAGGATGGTGAAAAGAAAGAGAAGAAAACCAGGGAAGAAGAACTAGAGGATGAGCAGAAGAAGTTGGATGAGGAAGTGGAAAAACGGAGGAGAAGAGTCCAGGAGTGGCAAGAATTGAAGAGGAAAAAGGAGGAAGCTGAAAGTGAAAGTAAGGGTGATGCTGATGAGAAAGAGCGTACAGCCGGTAAGGCTTGGACTCTTGAAGGAGAATCTGATGATGAAGAAGGCCATCCGGAGGAAAAACCAGAAACAGAAATGGATGTTGATGGAGAGACTAAACCCGAAAATGGTGGAGATGCCAAGATGGTTGACGCAGAGAACGAGATAGTTACTACTGTCTCTGAAGTAGGAGGTGATGGAGCTGCAGATGAAGAGGAAATTGATCCTTTAGATGCTTTTATGAATGCGATGGTATTACCTGAGGTTGAGAAGCTTAGCAGCAGCACTCCTCCAGTAGCTGAGGATGGTATTTTAGATTCTAAGGACAATGGGAAGGAAAGTGGTCACCAGCCAAAGAAAGGTTTTAACAAATCTCTTGGTAGGATAATGCAAGGTGAAGATTCTGATTCTGATTATTCAGAACCGAAGAATGATGATGATCCAAGTTTAGACGAAGACGATGAGGAGTTCATGAAGAGAGTAAAGAAGACAAAAGCAGAAAAATTGTCTCTTGTTGACCACTCAAAAATAGAGTATGAACCATTCCGGAAGAACTTCTATATTGAAGTGAAGGATATCTCAAGGATGACACAAGAAGAAGTTGACGCTTACAGAAAGGAATTGGAGCTGAAAGTTCATGGAAAGAATGTACCAAGACCCATAAAATCTTGGCACCAGACTGGACTAACCAGCAAAATTTTGGATACCATGAACAAGCTTAAGTATGAAATGCCAATGCCTATCCAAACACAAGCACTTCCAATCATCATGAGCGGTCGAGATTGCATTGGAGTTGCAAAGACCGGGTCAGGTAAAACACTAGGTTTTGTTTTGCCTATGTTGAGGCATATCAAGGATCAGCCTCCCGTTGAAGCTGGTGAGGGGCCAATTGGGCTTGTGATGGCACCTACTAGGGAGCTTGTTCAGCAAATTCACAGTGATATCAGAAAGTTTTCAAAGGCATTGGGTATAAGATGTGTTCCTGTGTATGGGGGATCAGGAGTTGCGCAGCAAATTAGTGAGCTAAAGCGAGGGACTGAGATTGTTGTGTGCACTCCTGGGAGGATGATTGACATTCTTTGCACAAGCGGTGGAAAAATAACCAATCTGCGTAGGGTCACATTTTTGGTAATGGATGAAGCTGATCGTATGTTTGACATGGGTTTTGAGCCTCAAATTACTCGTATAATTCAAAATATTCGACCTGATCGGCAGACTGTGCTCTTTTCTGCCACGTTTCCACGTCAAGTTGAAACTTTGGCACGTAAAGTCTTGAACAAGCCTATTGAAATACAGGTTGGTGGAAGGAGCGTTGTAAACAAAGATATAACTCAGTTAGTTGAAGTCAGACCGGAGAGTGAGAGGTTCTTAAGACTTCTGGAACTTCTTGGGGAATGGTATGAGAAAGGAAAAATTTTGATTTTTGTTCAGTCGCAGGAAAAATGTGATGCCTTGTTGAGGGATTTGTTTAAAAGGAGTTATCCTTGTCTATCTCTTCACGGTGGTAAGGAGCAGACCGATCGTGAATCAACTATATCTGATTTTAAGAGCAATGTCTGCAGTTTGTTGATTGCTACAAGTGTGGCTGCTAGGGGTCTAGATGTGAAAGAGCTTGAGTTGGTTGTAAATTATGATGCTCCAAACCACTATGAAGACTATGTGCATCGCGTTGGCAGGACAGGAAGGGCAGGGCGGAAAGGCTGTGCTGTGACATTTATCTCTGAGGAAGATGCAAAATATGCACCAGATTTAGTCAAGGCCCTGGAACTTTCTGAACAACCAGTCCCCGATGATCTGAAAGCAATCGCTGATGGTTTCATGGCAAAGGTGAAACAGGGTACTGAGCAAGCTCATGGAACTGGCTATGGAGGTAGTGGCTTTAAATTCAACGAAGAGGAGGAAGAAGTTAGGAAAGCAGCAAAGAAAGCACAAGCGAAGGAGTATGGGTTTGAGGAAGACAAGTCTGACTCAGAAGATGAGAATGATGTAGTAAGAAAGGCAGGTGGTGTTGGTGATACCTCACAACACCAGGCTGCTCTTGCCCACATAGCCGCCATTGCTGCTGCTGCGAAAGCTAATGCTGCTGCAGTGAGTGCTAACGTAACTGCTAACCAGTTGCTGCCAAATGGTGGCGGCCTTGTCTCTGTGCCAGGTGCCCTTCCGGTTACTATTCCTGTCCTTCCTAATGATGGGGCGGGCCGTGCTGCAGCCATGGTTGCTGCCATTAACCTGCAACATAACCTGGCAAAGATTCAAGCTGATGCAATGCCTGAACACTATGAAGCAGAACTGGAAATCAATGATTTCCCACAAAATGCTCGTTGGAAGGTCACCCACAAAGAAACGTTGGGTCCAATATCGGACTGGACTGGAGCTGCCATTACCACAAGAGGTCAGTTTTATCCGCCAGGACGTACCCTGGGACCTGGGGAGCGCAAGCTTTACTTGTTCATTGAAGGGCCTACGGAAAAATCTGTGAAGACGGCGAAAGTTGAACTCAAGCGTGTTCTTGAAGACATTACAAATCAGGCTTTGTCACTTCCTGGAGGATCACAGGCTGGCAAATACTCTGTCCTATAATGTAAGTCGAGAATTCTAATCCAGTTTACAATCATTGGTGGTAATTTAAGTTCAATGTTTTGCTTTAGCCTTGCACGCAGACTATTTTCTTTCTTACATAACTCTTTTAAATCTCAAAGTTCAAACTTATGGATCTAAGTTTCTGTCTTTTAACAGGAAAGCAACCATGAAGTGTGTGTTAAGTGATTCAGCACACAGAGTTCATTTTTGTTTAACAAATATTATTATTGATTACTGTTGTGGAAAACAGTCTCTTCACAATTTCTGAATCTTTTTTTTTTATAATAGACTTGAAGTTGGTGTGACAGTTTTTACTTGCTGTTGAATAATGCGTGTTGTTGCTCATCCAACAACTAAATCTCTCCTCTTTTAATTCTATTCCCTCCTTTTTGTTTTGTTATGTTCATACAATGGCCTCGATGGATTTGCTAATACGCATTACCGCATGGTGGCTGTAAAAGGATGGGTAAAATCTAGCTTGATGCAGTTTTTGTGTTTGGTTTGCTCTTAGCTCTTAAACCAAATAGCAGCACTGCACTTTTTAGATTCTTGCATCAACTTCCCTTTTACAGCTTTCGGCATCTTTTCCGCAGGGAAAAATCTGGGAAATATGAAGCTCTCGGAGAGATGAGATGTAATTTTTCTGGGAGAAAAGGTCAAAGCTACTTTTGCCTCTGCAATGGGTAAGACTTTGACTATGCTTGGATCCTTTGTCTGTGAAGGGGTCGTTCTGATTAATGGTAAAAGGTAATGCTGCATCGGTAGTAGTACATTGGCTGTATGATTAAAATAGTTTTCAAGTAAAAAAACTCATGTATGAGTTTTTGTTTTGCGTATCCAAATTAAAAACAAAATGGTTCCAAAACAAAAAAAATATCCGACGTTTGTAACTCATATGTAATGATAAATGGCACATCCGTGGTCTTGGACAATCGAGTCCACAGAAATGGGTTTGTTGCCAAAGTCAATTTTGTGACCGCACATTAGCAAAATGTTGCATCGAACGGAACAACGGCCATGTTAAAACGGATGAGAATCATTCACTATCATATGCCATTACCATGCTAAAAGGGGAGAAGATGTATTGAAGGAGATATTTGCACTCGCAGAGTACCTCCACGCTTCCTCCATGGAAGCCTGGTGAAGAGCTATTTAAAACGAACGTACCAGTTGAAACCTACGGAGTAGATGTTAAGCCTCTGAACGAAAAGTACTTGGAGAACATGAGATTTGTCTTTTATCTCACGGGTTAGATCACGGGTTCACAGCTTCATCTTAGTTTATATATAGTCCATATGCATTGAAATATGAAATAAGAATGTTTAAAGACCCTCGAGTTGTGGGCTGTGTTATTTTTATCGTTGAGAGTTTATAAACTCTCATGCTTGGATGTTTTAAGTGGATTTTCTATGTGTTATTTTATTTCCAATTCTGGAAAGCTTGTTCATCTTTTATAAACACATGAGTTTTCTATTCCAACTTTTATTTCCCATCACCACCAAAAGTATCTCAAATTAACATATATATCACCTTTTTTTAGTATCCATTAGTTATGTAAAATATAACAAAGTGTGACAACTTGCATTTCTAATGTACGTTTGTGAGGGACAAAACAACAAAAGAAATTCCAAATATATTCATGTTTTGCAAACGAAGCAAATAAAATTCATTTTCGAATATAAGAAGATTTGTTAAACATGGAATCATTGTCTTAAGAATTTATAAATGTAAAATACTACTAATTTATTAGTTTTCTTAACATTATCCAACTTTATAAAAGAGGTAAGGAATAAATTATTAATAAAAAATTGGAATTGAAATATAATTTGTTTTTGTTGGGTAGTTGTTATTAGTAACTACTAAAAGTAGAAGCGAGAGGCCATGCAAAGCAAAGTGTACGCTATTTTGGGTTTCAAAAGAGCGAGAGCCACTTCCACCAAAGGTTCTCTTCATCTTCTTCGCATCTCTTACATTTTCTTACGTCTCGTACTCTGTTTCGCAGCTCGAGAACCCGATCGATCTCCATTCCTCTCGATTCTCCGTGTTTTCTATACGGTAAGCCATCACGTAAACCATCTCTCATATTGAAAACATAAATTAGCCAACGATGCTATGTTCTTGAATTTTTGTTGTTGTTCGTCATTTGATTTTATATATGGTTGATAAATTTTGATCTGCGCATTGCTTATCAGACATCAAAGCAACGAGACAATGAAGCTTTTGGATCTGTTAATAACCTCGTCTATACCAGTTGGGAAGATTCTTGTGATAACAGGAATCGGATTTTACTTGGCTCTTGATCGAGTTAACATTCTGAATCAAGATGCTAGAAAACAGCTCAACAACGTCAGTTTATTTATTTATTAATCATTCTCCTCTGAGATCTCTCTTGTATATATAAGTGATTCTTTACGTACAGAGTTTTGTTTTTTTTTACAGATAGTTTTCTATGTGTTTAGTCCTTCACTCGTCGCAAGCAGTCTATCTGAGACTATCACTTACGAAAGCTTGGTGAAAATGTAAGTTTCTCATTTCAGAATTTTCAAACCAGAGAACTCAAAATGTGATTTAAAAAAAAAAAATTGTTGGGGAGAATTTCAGGTGGTTCATGCCACTCAACGTTCTGCTCACATTCATCATAGGCTCGTTTCTTGGTTGGATTGTTATCAAAATCACTAAACCTCCTTCGCATCTTCGTGGCATCATAGTTGGTTGCTGTGCTGCTGGTAACAAACGTTGTTGCGTTCTTGAATGTCCTTAGAAATCTAAATTCAGTAATGAAAATGTAAAATCCAACAGGAAATTTGGGAAATATGCCACTCATCATTATCCCAGCTATATGCAATGAGAAAAGAAGTCCTTTTGGAGATCCTGAGACCTGTGAGAAATTTGGATTAGGTTATGTTGCACTCTCAATGGCGGTATGTAACCAACCATTTCCTTATTACTTCATCTTCTACTACTTTGGTTTTTGGAAGTCAAAACGTTTTGTGCTGATGTATATTAGATTGGAGCCATTTACATATGGACTTATGTATACAATCTTATGAGAGTGCTAGCGAATCCGGGCAGTGAAACACCCTCTACAGTGCCATTGATTCCTCCCAAAGACATTGAGGTTGAGGAGCAGGTCTCACTCAGTTACTACCTTTTTTTTCTTTTGATATTTTTGTAAGCATTTATATGCTTTTAACTTATGGTATTTGGGGAGATTTTGTGTATGTGACAGTTCGGAACTTGGAGCAAGATCAAGCACAGAGTATGTTCTGCAGCAGAGAAAATCAATCTACGAACGATATTTGCTCCTTCGACTATTGCAGCGGTTTGTTTCAATGTTCCTTTGAACCAAAATGAATGCTAGCTTTTTTGTGTTCATAAAATTATACTAAGTAAGCATTTCTCATTTTCAGCTAGTCGCGCTTGCGATTGGGCTTATACCTACACTACGGAAGCTACTAATCGGCAACACAGCTCCACTCAGAGTGATTGAGGACTCAGTATCTCTACTGGGGTATTCTACAACATAGATTATACTTTAAAATATCACTTTGTCAATGATTATCAAATGTTTAAGTTGAGTAGCTTAATCCACTTCTTGAAGGGAAGGGACGCTTCCTCTTCTGACTCTAATTATAGGAGGAAACCTTCTCAAAGGTAAATAACAGATAATACCAAAACTACAAGAAAACCTTCTTCTTTTTTTTCCAAAGAGACAAAAATCTTTAAATCTGTGGCTCTCTCTATGTTCAATAATCACAGGTCTCAGGGGTTCAGGAATGCACAGGTCAGTCATAATAGGCGTGGTGGTTGTGCGTTACGTGTTGCTACCAATATTAGGTGTTCTAATAGTACAAGGAGTTATTCACTTGGGTTTAGTTACATCCGAACCGCTCTACCAGTTTGTTCTTCTGCTTCAGTATGTTGTTCCACCGGCAATGAATCTTGGTTCGTTTTTCAGACTTGGTACTAGAAAAACACATCACACGTTCTTTCTCATAGACTCACTTGACGACCCCTTTGGCAGGTACAATCACTCAGCTATTCGGGTCAGGAGAAAGCGAATGCTCTGTAATTCTCTTCTGGTCTTATGCTTTGGCTTCGGTGTCTCTCACCGTCTGGCCAACATTCTTTATGTGGCTTGTAGCCTGAACACACACGCACATACACAAACGAGCAACATTTGCAAATCTCTCTACTTTGAGAAATGTTAGAGCAATTGATATATTCTTTCAATGTTAAAGAATTTGAGGTTATACAACTGGGAATCAGAGACCCAATCAGAAGGAAAATTTAAAAAAACTTGATCATCCTAAGATAGCAAGATAAATGCTTGAGACAAGCAATGACAATTTTGGAACAAACTATACTACTGAGAGATCTTCAGAGAGAGGACTTGTCAGGTAGATCATCAAAGTAGGGATGCTCCATAGCCTTCTTTGCTGAGATACGTTTAGCTGGCTCGTACTCCAGCATTTTCTGTTTAGGAACAAAACGGGAACAAAGAAAAACGCAAATTACTTTTCTCTGTGTGATTTTCAACTAATCAAGCAAGGTATGAGAGGTGTGTTTGGAACATTTGGGGGCTTACTGATAAGAGATCAAGTCCAGCTTCATCAAGGTTTGGAACAGCTGTTGAGAGGCTCAATGGTTTCCATTGTGGGTATTCATGCCAGTCCTTGAGTTTGCTCACTCCAGGCCACACTTCTTCGTTTGGTGTTCCCAGTAACCTGAATTTTTCACAGGACACAAAGAAACAAAGCAAGCAGTATAAGCAGATGTCATGCTTGTGTTGGAGAAAGGTGAAGAAGAACACAAAGTCTTACCTGAAGATACGTAGGAGCTGTTGGAGTTCAGAGTCTCCAGCAAAAATTGCTTGCTTGTTCACTAGTTCAGCTGCAAACCAAAAGGAAACAAAACTGTTAGTTCTTGCTACAGTTACACTGCAGAAGTGAAACTTATGAAGCTAAAACGAGAGGAAGTTTCACCAAAAATGCAGCCAACAGACCACATATCAACTGCAGTTGAGTAATGGGTTGCTCCAAGAAGGACTTCTGGAGCTCTATACCATAGAGTTAGTATCTGTTGCAATGGAAATCATGGGAGAGAACACACTATGATTTAAAATAATACATCAACATAATACTTCTTGACTCTAGGAATTTGAAATGTTTTCATCGCATAGAATTATACCTCATGGGTATACTTTTTCATTGGGAGAGTGAAGGCTCTGGCTAATCCTAGATCCGCTATTTTCAGCGTCATTGAGTTCCGGTCCATCAAGAGATTGTGAGGCTTAAGATCCCTGAAATGAAACCAATAGTAAGTAAGATAAGAGATCCGAAAGTGTTTTCTTAACGCATTGTTAGAATGGAATTTTGTACCTATGCAACACCCCATGGCCATGGCAGAAAGCCATGCCTTTGCATAGTTGGTACATCAAGCACTGGAATCAAGAAATAGAAGAAAAGGTATCTTTTTAGCTTATCGAGTGAAAATTGAAGGAAAAAAAAGGACAAAAGCTCCAAAATTTAAAAACCTTGACAGTGTTCTGGGGAATGTTCTGTCCAGTTTGCTTGAAGCTTCGGATGAATTTTTTAAGATCAGTGTCAACGTACTCGAAAACCAGGTAGAGTACAGTTTTGCCTTGTTTGTTTAACCCTTGCTTAACGTCCATCAACCTGGAGAAGAAGATGGATCAATACGACAATAAGCTTTATGTAGAAATGCATTCACTACATTGATTCTGGTCTATGTATCAGATAACGAACCCTCAGGATTTCAATTGAATAACATAAAAGAGGTATCGTATCTGGATTGGAGAAGACACAACATACAACGGGAAATGAAACTAAAGATCTATACCACCTAGAAAGTGACATAAAGCGAGAGAATTGCGAGATCAATCAATCAATAGGAAAGTTCCAGAAAGAGAGACTAAACCCTAGATCAAGAAATCACAAACCTAACGATGTGGGGATCGCGAGCGAGCATGCGCAAGATGGAGATCTCGCGAAGGGTGGTAGGAGGAACGCCTTCTTCGTCCTCATGGAGACGCGTCTTCTTCAAAGCGACGATCTTCCCAGTAGCTTTCTCTCTTGCTCTGTAAACTTTCCCGTATGTCCCTTCTCCTACTTTCTCAAGCTTCTCAAACGCTTCCATGGCCGACACAGCAGATTTACCTCCATTGTCCATATCGCTGCTTTTTTCTTCTTCTCTCAAGGAAACTCTTTTTTTGCTTCGCAAATCTCAGATGTTTGTTAAAATGGGAAGAAGAGAGAAGAGGCGAATACACAAGTTTAAGATCGGTTTTATAGAGAGACTGTAAAAGGTATTCCCCTCTTTCAGACAATTCACAACGGTTCTTTTTTTTTTTTCAAATTTCAAACAGAAGCGTCCACACAAGGGTTTTTTTTTTTCTCATAAAAATTTGAATTTATTTGCTCTCAGATCTGATTTTTTTTCTCTCAAATTTGATATAAATAGCAGTTACAAATCAAAGACTTACTTTATTCATCATATTACATTTGCATGTGTAGGAAAACTGTCAAAATCGACCGAAACTATTTCAAGTACGCTTTTACATACCTAAAATTTAATACCATGAATATTTCAACTTGAACCACTATAATTTTCAAATTTAAAACCTGTAATCTATGACATTTATTTGTTTCATACATAGTCGTTAACAGCGTTCTAAACCCGGTAAATGTCGCTGACTCATCATCTCACTTGGCCAAAACGACGTCGTTTTGAGATAATTTTTTTTTTTACCAAATTGAAAACCAGAACGGTTTACTATTTTAACAAAAATCAATCGATCTAGTAAAGTAAACCAATATGATTAACCGCCACAGATTCATTTTCTCTCGGTCTAACTTTGAGCATCGAAGCGTCGAAATCGGCTAAGTTGTTGGCAACGAAGCCACGGTATTCGAATTCAACGTGAATAGCTTCTGCAAGCTGAGCTAATTTACAGCCAACTTCGTGGAGATGATCGGAGTTATCTGCCACTGGAGGACCAATTCCGATTAACCTGAATATCAGAGGACCTCCTTCTCGTAGCGCAAGGGATTGCATAAGCGTCGGCCATTGAAGCCCTTGGTTCATCAAGAAATCGATGATGTGAACTCTCTTCTTGCCTTCGAAAGCTTCGAGGATGGCTTGATTCGCTGTGAAGTGGGCGAACTTGAGGTTAGGGCAAGTCTCATAGAAATGCATCTACAATGTAACGGAGAGAGAATGGTCGACTTTATTCTGCGGCGGAGAGAGACGGTAGATCCGCCGTGCGAGAGCTTCAGCGAAATTGTAAACTATATTGGTTTAGCTGGATTGATTTTGGTTAAAATAGTAAACCGTTTTGGTTTTCAATTTGGTAAAGAATTTTATCTCAAAACGACGTCGTTTTGGCCAAGTCAGATGACGAGTCAGCGATATTTAACGAGTTTAGAACGCCGTTAACGACCATGTATGAAACAAACAAATATCACAGAGTACAGGTTTTAAATTTGAAAATTATAGTGGTTCTGCTTGAAATATACATAGTATTAAACTTTAGGTATGTAAAAACGTTTTCGAAATAGTTTGAATTGATTTTGGCTGTTTTCACGCAAATATGTTTCAAAGTTTTCAAAATTTCATTCCTCTTCTGTGTTGCTAATTAACCAATTAATTTCTTAGGCCAAAAAGACTCAAGTCTCTGTCCATAATATAAATCCAAAACTTTTTTTTCCAAACTCAACAACAACAAAAGTTACATTGCAAAAGAAAGCAAAAAGTGAACAATTAAACACACTAAGTGTGGAATGATTATGCAAAGATCATGGAAGGAAGCTTATAAAGAGTTGGCTCTTTCTTGGGATTTAAGCAAATTGTTGACCACCATTTGAAGATGAAGAAATGGTTGTGAGAACATCAGTTACCGAAGCCATCACGCTCAGTGCTGCTTTCAGCACGTCTTGTGAACATCCTGGCTTCACTATCGTCCTCACCTGACCCAATCACCAAAATGTCAAAAATATGACATGGCGAATACGTAGTATTATATTCATTTGATCATTATGACACTATTAGTAAAAGAAAAGAAACAGAAGAAAAAGAAGCTTTACCTGGTCTAGATATTCCTGCAGCTTCTTGATACGTCCCATGTAATCCTGATCTTCAACACAGAGGCTCACTGCTTTAGCATCAGCACCAGGACCATCGTACTGAAGCGGTCCTGGGTTTCTGTATAGATCGTCCATCAAGAATTTCTCTGCGTTTTGTCTCAAAAGGCTGCCAAAATAAAACATTTATAACATAAAAACAGTTGGATAGGCAACGTTATTAAAGTGTCTTCATTTTCTTTTCATTATAAAGAAACTGCGTACTCGTATGCTTTTCCTTTCAGATCCACCATAGCTGGATGGATTGAGGGTCTACCAATTGAAGTTGAAGTAGAACTAGCATTTTGGGACCAATTCTTCACCGTCATCATTGCCTACAAAGGTGTGAGATCAGAAAAAGAACGAAGTTGTATTAACGCCATCATTAATTTTTTTTAACAAAAAAGAAGACAGACGAAACTCAACTGTAATAGGTGCAGCACCACATTTCCACTTGTTTACAGGACTTTTTAGGTTGGTCACTGTTGCTATGTAACCGTTCAGACCAGCTGCGAGGATGTGGTAACATATATGTCCAAGTACCTGACAGAGTTTTCCATTCGATAAGGTGAATATTCAATCCAAATTATTATGTTGCACTGCTATTGTTATCAGAGTGGCAGTGACTTACGTAGGCATAATCACAATCGAATTTCGATGGGAGAGATCCACGAGCTTGGTAACCAAAGAAGTGACATATAGCATTGAATTTCTTGCCCTTGTATGTGCCTTCTTTCTGTCAAGTTTCGAAGATTTAATTTCATATGCAAGAGTGTTTCTAGATGCTGCCAACAACTTGAATATTCGGATAACAGTATTGGGAAAGAATAGAAATCAGTGAGAAAACATGGAGCATACCAAGCGCTTGTTCATTTCAGTCTCCACGAGATACGCGAGAAGTTTCTCCGTCTCAATCTGGAGAAGAAAGCAAAATAAGCATTTAGGATTCCAAATTTTTTTAATAACATAGTCGCTCCAACATTTTCGTCTTCTTCTTTTTCTTACCTGGGATAGCTGAGCAGAATCATCAGACTCAGGATGGAGAAGTAGCTGCAACAACAAAAATGAACATCTTGTAAGCATCCATGCTTATATGCTTTGGAGTAAAACAAAGAGAAGTCTCATGTCCAATTCGAACCTGTTTCTTAATGAATGGAGGAAGAAATTCAAACAACGCAGATGACCAAGGTGAGAGCTGGGTAGAAATCTTATCAGCAGCTACACCCTGCCTAAGCAACCCGTGAATTTCCTGCATCACAAAAAGTCAGCTTAGACATGAGATATAATACTAAAATGAACATCTCAGTATTCGAAAAAGAAGAAAAATAGCTACAAATGATGAATACATATGTTTACAAGTATCCAATCATTACCTTTAACAGAGCGTAGACTTCAGGAATACTCTCTATGATCCCTTCAGGAATGAGAATGACTCCATGATTCTTGTCTGGTGCAAACAAATGGTATTGGACTCAAGTTAGTGAACGTCAAAAAAACATGGCTGCATAATATTTCATATATTAGTTTTCGTAATGAGACCTTGTCCTGCTCTTGCTTGAACTGCATCACAGATCTGTTTTGAAATATCAAAAATGGTGAGCTTAGATGCTGCAACCTCCTCACCCAGTATCACCTGAGACAACGCATCACATGCAAATGAGAGTCTAGAGATACGGTCACGCAAACAGATCAATTAGCTATGTTATCAAACCGAATTCAAAATGCCAACCATGTTTGGATGAGACTGGAGCGTACACTCAAGGGCAACATGAGAGTGCTTCCGACCCATGAGACGAATGAAATAATAGTACTGCCAATAAAATAAAATAAAAATTGAAATTTGATATCAGATTCATAAAGCGCACAGCTTTGCTTTGTTCACTTTGTAACAGATTCCACATCCTTGATCGCAATATTTCTTATCATCAGAATATGAAGTAAATAGACTGCAGTCAGACTAAAAATCTCTTACTAGATGAAAGTTCATAAGAAAATAGCATTTACCTTCTCTGCAGAGAGAGCATCAGTGCAGGCATTGCTAATGAGCTGAGAATTCACCTGTATGAAATAAGAGATCATTAGCCAAACATAACATATATTATTGTATTACAAGGAAAAAGGGGTCATGTTGGCTGCAATAGCTACAAAAAACAACTAAGACAAAAAGTAACCAGAGGGCTAGAGTTCAGATTTACCTTGCATATGGTGTCAAAACCAACGTTTGCCTCCACAAACTGATTCTTGAGATCTCCGTTTGTAGTAACTGGAACACCAGCTACCTGAAATTTTATTGATGACTTATAGTGTCAATAGGTTTTCTTTTGAGAATTGAAACTGAATGACTAGTGTGCTTCATAAAGGGATTTTAAATAGAACTATCGAAAAGAAAATGGTGATAAAGAACAAGTTAGGACCTTGGTTGAGCATTTTGCTTCAGCGAAAAATTCAGCAAGATGAGCGGCATCTGTGTTTGATGTTACACCTTCAAAAAAGCCGAATATAAAGTATATGCTTTAGTAAAAACTTAGATCAGAACTTCACCAGTGAAATAAATAAAAACGTTAGGTACCTCCAATGATAACAAGGCCATCTAACTTCAAATCTGTGCAAGATTTGAGTACAGCGTTAACCTGCTCAGTGGTTCTGATCTGATCCTTGGTTCTCCCGAGCAAATCATAG